>OW204010.1:6483724-9282724 GCA_934047225.1 Ypsolopha sequella | reverse complement strand
AAATAAAACCACATGTAGGGAATACCTCTACAAAGCCATAAAAAACAATTTCGAGAAAATATTTCTGTTTACAGAAATTTGTTTTCTCGAACAAAATAAATCGTGTTCCAAGTGTGCACCTTCCCTTCCAATATTACTACATGTCAGTAACCTGCACGAAGCGGCAACATAAAATTTTTTAAGGCCCAAGACTCTCTTTGCAACATTTCGCTTTCATCTTACCTGAGGCTTTAGAAGTGGCGCTCCCCCCGCTGCATTAAGATGTTAGAGACCGCACCTGAATGTTGCTCTACTTCGTTAAATGAGTGTACGATTACTTAAAATTTGACATGTGAAGATTTTTAATTATTCAAGTAACGGTAATTTACAAAGTTTGGTTTGTTTATCGGAACAAACAAAATGAATTTGCAAAAGCAAAATAAACAAAAGTAAATCTACCTGGAATAGATGGCTTATTGGTAGCAGTAAGAGTGTTTAGTATTTAGACACAATACATTTTATAGGTCATGCATTTGCAGATTTTTACCGAAGGGGTGTCAAGAGGTGTTCCGAGTGTGAACTGTGAGATGCAAGTCATAAGTCCACCCATACGTGTACTTATAAGTACACCCGCGTTTCTCTGACGATTATTACGTCTCAACGTGATGAGCTCTATCGCTCTAAGGAAACCTGCATGCCCTAAAAAGCGTGTAGTTGTACCCGAAAATTTCTTTATTCAAGATTTTCATTTAACTAATGCCTGACATAAAAAATACCTTTATAAAATTTGGAAATGTAGAAAATTAATAATCAAATCGTAACAATGAAAACATTTAAAATTATGTATTCCTAATACTCACACACATATTACAATCATTTAAGTAATATAATATCAAAAATAGAAACTCTTACGGTAATTAAGTGTCTTTCAGTTTGTGTGTCCATGATTATGACTAAGGTGCAATAAAAAAGGAAAAAATAATAGTTTTAGAAATGTGATGTTTTAATGATAAGAACCGCAGCTGCGTACGTTCTTTTGTTTTGATGCATTATTGTCTAGCACGTTGTTATCTCGACTGTCAGTTTTCGGGTTTGTCGGGCTACCGCAAACATCATGAAAAAAAACCGGCCAAGTGCGAGTCAGACTCTAGTCAGAACCTAGGGTTCCGTATTGTGGATGATAAATTTAGTTTTATCATTTTTTTTTCGTGAATTTCTCAACCGCTTTATTTTTTCTGTAATTCTTACGTAAACGCATATTACCATGATTTTTTTCATATTTTTCGGTCCACCAGTTTTGGAGATAAGAGGGGGGACATACATTTTTTATGGTTTTTCAAGGATTTCTCGAAATAGATGCAAACTATATATTATTACAATAAGCTTTTCAATACCTACAATGTGATATCCATATTGTATTTTTATAAATATTTTTTTTTATTAATTATACTTTTTTTTATATTTTTAAATCACTATAGTTTTCCCGGTTATTGGTCAGTTATGATCTATAATGGACATTTTTTCATATTTTTCGGTCTACCAGTTTCGGACATACACATTATTGTAGTTTTTTTAAAGATTTCACAAAACCAGTGCCAGTAAATATAGTAAAAGTATATATTTTTACAATCACCTTTTTAGTGTCTACAGTTTGATACCCATATTGTATTTTTAGGATTTTTTTTATTTTTTTATTTTTAATTTCAAATTTTTCATATTTTTTAACAATGTAATATGTAGGCAAATTAATGGTATTTTTGTGCCAAATTTCATGTTTTTATCTTTACGGTGCTAAAGTTATGATGCTGTGAAATACGGACGGACGTAGGTTAGACTTTATTTTATCGAAACAGGGATTTCTTAAAATATTCAAAAAATATTTTATCCATAGTTGTTTACTTATTAAATGATAAGTGCAATATTCAAGTAGAGCAACTTTCATGATACAGTTCGCCTCTCCATAAGAATCTACGCGAGGGAAAAGGAGCAACCGTGCGAGCGGGAGGTAAAATGACGTCGAGCTACACAACACACGTCTGAACGCTGCGATGTCCCAGCGAAACTGAGGGAAATATCGACGCGTTTTGTGTTTTAAACTCTCGATAAGTTTCCATTTGATAAATGTTCTTAAAATAATTTTTTAAACACCGTTTTTTGTTATTTCACTTATTTATAGTTCTATTCTACGTGTTTTAAATTTGACTACGCTAAACGATAGTTTTCTAGTAGAAAAAAAAATTTTTATCAGTGGTTGAATTCATAAAATCACTACTACTTAAAGCACTCGAAATAAGAAAACTAAATTATTATCCAAAAAAGTAACCAGGTAAGATTATTGTTGAAGATATAGGAATAAATGTTACCCGAATCAATTTCTTGTTTTTGTCATAATTTTTAAGTGACGTGTGCATGAATGAGACTCTCAACGCGTAGAACATAAATAAAGGTATGTTTAAAGCCTAAAAAACCTACTAAAAGTAGCATTAAAGTAAATGAAAAAATAAGTTTTGAAATCTTCAAATTCCACACTATAAATTAACGCAAAATGTATTTTATTTATTGCTTTCTTACTAACTAAAATAAAATCTTTCTTTTCTGATAATTCTGCAAGAATACTGATTTTTAGGGGACTGGAGCCTTAAGCCTGTTAAAAAAACGTGGTTAGTACGTTGCACTTGTGAGCGAAACTAAATTAATTGTTAATTTGTAGATGTATTAAAAGGAGTGTCGAGATGAAATTTAGTACAAAGAACCCTCATAACATCCCCTATACGTGGTTTCATTTTCTGAGCAGGTCATCATTACACGGGTATAATCGCAAAAATTCTTCAATCACTTGCCAGTCAATGGGATTACTTTTCCCACGTGATTTCATCTCTAACCACCAGAGCACCACCTTTTGCAGGTGGTAGAGCTGATGCCAGGCTCGACTGTGGAGGTACCACCATCTTACTTGGAGACCCCCTCGAAGTAATTCAGATGAGAGTAAGAGGACAGCTAATACATCATCTGTGAAAATTTAAACTGTTTTACTATCACGGTTCATGAGATACAGCCTCGTGACAGACGAACAGACAGACGGACAGACAGACCGACAGACAGACGGACAGACAGACCGACAGACAGACGGACAGCGAAGTCTTAGTAATTGGGTCCCGTTGCTGTCCCTTTGGGTACGGAACCCTAACAAATCAAGAGATCTACCCAATCATTATGTACAAACTTTACTCCTCATTTTGTCAAAGGTTGCCACTTTTGCAAAAAAATATATAATGAAAAGGTCATTCTAAAATCAGAATATGACAAAGTTAAATCAACATGGAAATTAATTAACATGGACATTAAAGGGAATAAAAGTTTAGAGGTAAATAATTACACGGGACTGTCAGATTGGAATATTACGGCAAATACTGATCAAGACGAATCGTTATTGTGTTGAGATTAATGTTATTATTATTTTTTACATTAATTAATATTTATCTGTGTTTTGTAACGCTGTGGTATTTGAAATGAACTTTAAAAAAAACTGGTGCGAGTCAGGCTCGCATACCTAGGGTTCCGTATCGTGCATGATGAATTTAATTATGCCTTTTTTTTCTAGAATTTCTTAACCGCTATATTATTTCTGTAATCTTTACGTAAAAAGCGACATCGGCATAATCCGGAAGGGGAAGAAGAACAGATTGTGCTAAGGTATAAATGCTTGATGTAACCTTGGAACTGCGGAGTATAGACCTTGAAAAATGGAGTTTACTTATTTAAAAAAACCAGCCAAGTGCGAGTCAGACTGGTCTACCTAGGGCTCCGTATTGTGAATAATTTTTTTCATTAGTTATTGGCAATCAAAGAGAGCTTAACGGCATGTGATGATGATGATGTCCTCCTCATCGTAGTCCGACGACGGCGACCTCATGATTTGATGGACTTCTACGGCGATGAGCGCGAATATGACTCGCGAAACCCAGCTTGGTTCTAAAAGTCCGATTACAGCGACCGCAGTGTAGTTCACCGCGACCGTTGTACGTGTATGTGTATGTGGGCTTCGGACGAGTCTTGCGCTGCTGCCGGTTGGAGTCAAGGGTCTCGAGTCTGGTTTCCTCGAACTCCTTTACACGATTATGGATGACCGAGCGCCACCCAATCCGCTCGCGAGCAGCTTCCTCCCAACTGCCAGGCGGAATGCCACAGGCGGTTAGATGCCTTTTCAGGACATCTTTGTAACGAAGATGTTGTCCACCGGCTTTTCGCGCTCCGTATGACAGCTGAGAGTAGAAGACTTCTTTGGGCAGTCTCGCATCTTCCATGCGCACCACATGACCGCACCACCTAAGCTGAGATTTCATCAGCATTGCTTCCATGCCGTGCATTTGTGTCCGCCTCAGAACTTCCGTATTTGGAACACGGTCCTGCCAGGTTATCCTCAGAATGTTACGAAGGCACCTCATGTGGAAAGCATCCAGTTTTTTAACGTTTTTTCTATAGAGGCACCATGTTTCGGAGGCATATAGTAATATTGGCAGGACAATTGCCTTATAGACGGCCAGCTTCGTCTTCAGTTTTAGGTCGTGCGATTTCCAGACTCTGTCATTGAGTTTGCCAAAGGCGGAAGCGGCTCTTGCAATCCGCACCGGAATCTCAGTGTCCAGACGGTTGTCATTTCTGATCTCAGTTCCAAGGTAGCGGAAGTGAGATACCACGTCTAAGACACGCTCGCCCAGGAGAACGTTGGGTGTTTCTGAAGGGTTCCCCCGCGGTGGTTGTACCAGTACCTGAGTCTTGGAAGCGCTGATTGTTAAGCCGAATCTTTTGCAAGAGGCATGAAAATGGTCCAGATAAGTTTGGAGTTTGCTATGACTATCGGCCATGAAGCAAGCATCATCCGCGTATAGAGCATCCAGAATGCGAAGCTGGTGACATTTTCCTTTTGCCCGGAATCTTGACAAGTCGAAGACACCCTTGTCGGTGCGTACAGTGACGGAGATGGGATCGTCACAGTGCTGGATAGCATCTGAAATAACAGCTCCGAAGAAAATCCCGAAGAGTGTTGGAGCCATTACGCAGCCCTGTTTGACGCCGCACGTCACCGGAAACCCCTCAGAAAGGCTGTCATCGAACTGCACTCTTCCCAGCATGGTGTCGTGAAATTGACGAATGATATTTACAAACTTCGAAGGACAGCCAGATCGCCTTAGGACTTCCCAAAGAGCCTCCCGGGGCACACGGTCAAATGCTTTTTCAAGGTCAATAAAGCAGAGGTATAACGGTTGTTGTTGTTCTAAGGACTTTTCTTGTATCTGTTTGACGACAAATATCGCGTCAATAGTTCCCCTGTTAGGCCGGAAACCACATTGGCTCTCGGGTAAGATATTTTCGGATAGTGCACTAAGTCGTGAATTTATCATATGTGCAAGAATCTTTCCTGCAACGGCGAGTAGATAAATTCCTCGGTATGATCCGCAATCTGAGGCGTCACCTTTGCCTTTGTACAGGGTGCAAATGGAGGCGTCCTTCCATGCTTGTGGGATGGTTTCTTTGGTCCAGATCTTCAAAATGAGTTCATATAAGCTTTTGTGGATAGCTGGACCACCGTACTTAAATATTTCTGGAGGTAGGCCATCGGAACCAGGCGCTTTACCATTTTGGAGTCGTTCAATAGACTTTCGCATTTCAAGGAAGGTGGGAGGATTGTCAAGTACAATGATTTCCGGCCTGCACGGTATGCTTGCAAGATACGTAGGGTCAAATGTAGAGCTGGGCGAATTGAGGACGCTCTGAAAATGCTCTGTCCATCTAGATAGGATGTCTTTTTTGTCTGTGAGACGTCTGGATCCATCAAGCGTGCGCATGGGAACAACCTTTTTTACTTTAGGTCCGAAGACGGTTTGGAGACTTTGATAAAATTTCCCGATCTGCTTAGTATCAGCCAAACGTTGCAGCTCTTGTGCTCTTTCGAACCACCAAGCGTCCTTAAGGGAGCGGATTTTCCGTTTTAGTGTTTTTTGAACGGAACTTCTCTGAAATGACGTGGTGTTGGGATTCTGAAGAAAGCGTCTATGTTCTTCGAGAAGAGCTTTAATTTCGCGGTCATTCTCATCGAACCAGTCCTGGTGTTTTTTCGCTGGTAGCATGAGAGAATCAGACGCTGCCTTGGTTAGGTTGTTAGCGATGGTTTCCCAGGATATGTCAATTGAATTCACGTCACCTGCAAGCTGATTTTTTGACGAAATAGCGCTGAAAGTGTTGTCAAGCCTGGCACTAGCATCGTTGTTATTGATAATATTTGAGAACAACGCTTTGATAGGCTTCTTATGAGGAGCTCGACGAGGTCTTTGTATAACTAGACGCAACTTGGTTCTAACGAGGCGGTGATCGGTCCAGCCATTGGCACCTCTCATTGCGCGGGTTATAAGCACATCTTTGAGATCCTTTCTTCGTACTATCACATAGTCTATAAGATGCCAGTGTTTTGATCTGGGATGCATCCAGGTGGCTTTGTGTTTGATAGGAAGACGAAAGAAGGTGTTTGTGATGGACAGGTCGAACTGCGAACAGAATGTTAGAAGATCGAAACCGCTGCTGTTACAGTTGCCTATACCGTGCGGCCCCAAAACGTTGGTCCAAGCCGAGTTATCCGTGCCGACCCGAGCGTTGAAATCTCCCAGGAGCAGGATCCTGTCTGTAGGTGGTATGTGATCAATAATGTTTCTAAGGTCGTCATAGAACTTGCCTTTGTCATCGTCGGAGGCCTTAAGTGTTGGTGCGTATGCACTAATGAGAAAAATATGCTTATTATCTTTGAGCAAAAGCCGCAGAGTCATAAGTCTGTCGTTTACACCCTTTGGCAACTCAGTCAGCGATCTGGCTATACTGGTTTTTATTGCAAAACCCACACCGTTTCCTCTTTTCTCAGTTGCAGGTCTACCAATCCAGTAGTATGTGTAGCCACTTCCTTTTTCAACGAGTTCACCCTCCTCCAACATATGCGTCTCGGATATTGCTGCTATGTCAATTCCATATCTACAGAGCTCTTTGGCTATAATAGCAGTTTTCCTCTCTGGGCAAATATTATTTTCACTATCTACTAGCGTACGCACATTCCAAGCGGCAATGCATAAATTCTTTGATTTGTTCGTATTCATTTTAATTTTCATATAGTTCACACCGCGTGTGTTTGATGCACATACAGCCACGGTTACTGTATGAGTATGTATTTGGGGTGAGCTTTGTTTAGGCCACCTTTTCTAGGCCTCTCCCAGGATTTGGGAAGGCAGTGCGTCCCTAAATAGGGCTGCCTTGTCGTCAGGCGTGCTGCCGAGCTCGTCCTCTCACCACCATGAGTCCGAAGAGCGACCACTCTCGCCTGACCGCCTGCGTGTAGCTTCCAGCTAGAGCCAATATCCCATCAAGACACAACCCCACCACCGGTGCACTATCGCCGCAGGACTTGGGTGAAAAAGTCCAGTCCATTGTCAAAGCGTGAGGTCATCTGCGCGTGAATAGTTTTCAGTGAGTAAGTGGTTGCGCTGGTACAGACTCACTCTCTCGTCCCTGTTTTCCGGGAGCCAATGGAGCGGTAACCCACCACGATTGGTGGAAAAAGGGATGCAGTTTCTGGCCGCCGGTTTCTCCTACCTCTACCGGACGCCCTAGGCCTTCCACGATGCCTTGCTACCTCGCCGACTCCACCAAGGACCGATTGCTTATCAGCTGTGGTTTGCCGTCGTCACCGAGTCAGTCTTCATGCACATGCGGGAGGTGTCCGCGCCAAGTCTATATGCCGGAGCATGCAGACTTCCCCTCGACCAGGTTTAGCCCACGAGCCGACGTGGTTTACCGGGGTGTGGCCGCTGCGTGCACAACAGCTACTTGGAGCCACTGGTGAGAGTTTGTGGGACGCCTGTGGACCAGTGTGGCTCACCGCCCGAGATGGGCCGGCTGGCGAAACCTGAAAGGTACTACCACTAAACGTACCACTACCACCATCGTGACTCTAGAGATGAAACGGATATCTGGTTACTATCCGGTATCCGGCCTATCCGGCAATATTTTTGGTATCCGGTATCCGTCCGGATAGTAGTCAGTATCCGGCCGGATACCGGATACTTAACTCAACATACAAAAAGTCGTTTAAATCACAAAATAGTTGCATCAATAATTGAATAATCTAAATTCTAAGACATAAAGTGAATAAGAATTGAGCTATGGTAGATAAAGACAAGCTTTACATCGATTGTTGGGAATAAACGTTTATGCTTTTAAGTGATAAATAATATTTTTCAAAACTCTTCATCTTCTGTATCTTCATCTTCGCTGTCTAGACGCGTAGACGGAGAGTCTTTTAAACACCAAAATAATTGTAAAATTTTGTATAAAACAGTAACACAGATTCAAAAACTACTAAAATAGGTACAGCAAATTCCAGGAAACCAAGTCTTGTTTCGATACAATTTCATGCCAAATGACTGCTTACAAGGACAGATTTCCTCAATTTTTTTACCTATAACTATGTATGAGGCTTACCGCTAATAGAGGGTGAATCCAAAAGTTCTAAGCCCGACCTACAAAGAGGTATCAAATCTTTGTAAATCTACCGTCATTTGTTAGAATGTTTTTTCGTGATTGATTGTGTGAAGTTGAAGTTCGATACTGCAAGCTATTATTTTTTTGTGATATTTTGTTTAACGCAGTCTGACGGGATTTTTCACAATGGAGAAAATTGAACACCGTGCTGTGATTAAGTACCTCAATAAAAAAGGTCTTTCACCTAAAGAGATTCATGAAGATATGGAAACAACATTAGGGGAATCTGCTCCATCGTATTCCACTGTCAAAAAGTGGGTAGCTGAATTTAAACGCGGTCGGGAGACCATTGAAGATGACCCAAGGAGCGGAAGGCCTTCAACGTCTACCACTAAAGAAAACACTGACAAAATTTGTGATCTCATCCTAGGAGACCGACGATTGACCATTAGTAGGATAGCTGAGATCACAGGCATCAGTTATGGCCGAGTGCAAAACATTATAATTGTAGAATTGGGGTTCCGTAAGGTTTCTGCTCGCTGGGTCCCAAGATTGCTTTCAGCTGACCAAAAACGAGTTCGATTCACAATTTCGCGTGACTGTTTGGAACTTTTTGAGGCAGATGCTGAGGATTTTATGTCTCGTTTTGTTACCATGGATAAAAGCTGGGTTCATCACCATACTCCTGAAACAAAACAGCAATCCAAACAGTGGAAAAGATCTGGCTCACACACGCTGAAGAAGGCCAAGTGCGTTTTGTCAGCCAACAAAGTCATGGCATCTGTTTTTTGGGATTCGAAGGGAGTTATTTTATTGGATTATTTATCTAAAGGTGAAACTATAAATTCACGCTATTATTGTAACCTATTACGAAAACTTCGCGAAGAAATAAAAGAAAAACGGCCGGGAATGTTGCGTAAGAGAGTTTTGTTTCATCAAGACAATGCACGAGTTCACACTTCGGTTGAAACGATGGCTGTGATCCATGAATGTGGTTACGAGTTGCTGCCCCACCCACCTTATTCGCCGGATTTAGCCCCCTCTGACTATCATCTCTTTCCAAATTTAAAAAACACTTGGGGGGATCTAAATATTCGACTAGAGAAGAAGTGATAGTCGCAGTTAATGACTATTTTGACGACCTTCCGGAATCATTTTTTTTCGAGGGTATAAATAAGTTGCAGGTCAGGTGGAAGAAGTGTGTTGATCTAGATGGAGACTATTTCGAAAAATAAAAATAATTTTGAACCCACTTTTCTTTCATTTTCACGGTCGGGCTTAGAACTTTTGGATTCACCCTCATTTCGTATCAGCAGAGTTAGTCGTATTATCATTTTCTGCTACAGTTACATCAGATACTCTATCTGGTAATCGGTTCCCTGTATACCAGAGAGGAACATATTTGCCATCTTCTTCTTTCCACCCATGTTCAGTTGGCAATAGATTGGGGGGTTTTTGGTCGATTTCGTCCAAATATTTGACACATATTTCGCTCGAAGTATCTGTTGAACTAGTTCGATTTCAGAGGGCGGCAAAAAATCAGCATCGAAATTCACAAGGGACTTATTGAACTTTTCATTTTCATTGTTCGGCTTGAATTTTCAAATATATATATAGGAAATTCCTATGGCGGGCTTCGTTAACAGAGCTGCACTTCACGCCATATAACTCGCAAATGAATTGTTCAATCTTTGTTTTGGTTTCATTTGTTATTGGGGTATCGTAACTTACCCCAAGAGCTATTCGAACTTGTTGATAATCTGTGTTTTTGCTTAGGACATTAAAAGAATTTTGTTTGCCTTTCCTGTTAAACGCAGGGGTATAATCACATCCTGTCAGTGCATGAAACGCTGGCATACACTTGGCGAAGGTGCTGAAGTAAATTTTGTTGACGTCTTGTCAGATGCACGACCGGCGGGTACCCGGTCTTTTCCACCAGTCGTGCAACTTAACAAGATAAAATTAAAAATTGACCTAATTGTAACCTAACAGTTGGAAAAAGGTTCTGAAGAAAACTTCGAGGTACTTTACAATTAAGTGTATTTAACTTTATCAAAATATGTATAATTTCACAAGACTGAAGATGTACTGACAATATTACACTGTTACAAAATTTTTGCCAAGACCTTATTAAAACTTTTAGAACCTTAAATAGTTGTGTTAGTTACCGCCTTAACATCAGGGAGCAATATTACATTCGGAATAAATACGGCCAAGACATTACTAAAACTTTTAGAACAACAAATAGTTGCGACAGGTACCGCCTTAACAACAGGTAGCAATATTACATTCGGAATAATTCCGCCAAGACATTACTACAACTTTTAGAACAATCTGTTGGGTTAGGTACCGCCTTAACCACAGGTAGCTTTATTACATTGAATCTTGTGAATCTACATAAAAAACTTTAAGAGAAAGAAACTTGAAGAAAAACTAGGAAATTAATTTCCACACAAAATCTAGCTCAGTGGAGCCGTGAATCCAACTAAACAATACCTATTTGTCGATCATTCTCTTTAAACTAAATCGTCTGGTACACCATTCAGTTCTACTAAGAAAAATTACGGAACTATTAAATTTTACATTTTAGGTTATTCAGTGAAACAGGAAGAAGAATTTACACTTGGTTTAAAATAGTCATGAATCTAAGTGTCCTGGAACATCCCGTCCAAGCCACCTTTATTATTATGTGAGGTTAAAAAATAAACCCTACGACACATACTTGAAATTCGCCAAACATTTGTTCTACCAAACTGGCACGTCGTCGCTGTCCAACCTCAAGGTCAATGATCTCCGACCGCGCTAACAAAGGATCAACTTGACCGTGAAACACCACGCTGCGGTCATCTCTCAGCCAGCTGGACAAAATTCACCAAAGAAGCAAAACAGCAAAAACTCGAACTCCCTGGAATTAGAAGAAAATAAAACAATATTAAAACCTTTACTACACGGAACGATGAGAACAGAATTCCGGTGACTCAAAATACAAAGAAATGCAATACGTACCATGATCCAAAAATAGATTAGATCTCCCACCAACCCGGCGAAAAAATTCCTTTTTAATCCATCAGAAGAATATATATAATTTTCCTGAAATACAAAAACAATATTACAGAACTATTCCACGCTAAATAAACACACTAAATTTAACTCGAAACCTACCTTCAACTCCTTAAATAATTCCTGTTGGCAAATCCGCCATTTTCCACAATAAATTTATATAATCATGATACACGGCTCGACAGCAAAAAACCTGGCCGACAAATGACCGGAAAAGACCTCGGAATCTCGCACTAGACAAGCGACCGAACTTCATGTCAGTGAACAGAGGGTAAAACCGCAATTTACCGGCAAGCAAAAAAAACGACGCGAAAACTTCGAGATAACCGCACCTTACAAAATCTGCTATGCTACAGTCTACAATACGTCGTTTTGCAAGAGTACCGGCTTCAATATTTATTTGACCATTTCATATATCGTTTTTCTTTTCAACAATAAAGCCTCTTTCAAACGCTTTTTCTCGAAGATGCAACCACTGAGAGCCGGCAGACCAATTTATTTCAGCACTGTAGATGTCATACTACAAATACATACTAAAACTGACCATTTCCATTATAGTTTTTTTTTCTCAACAATGAAGCCCCTTTCATGCGCTATATCCCGAAGACGCAACCGCTGAGAGCAGACAGACCGACATAATTCTCATCAGGGGATCACTCTATCCTTGATCGTTTTCAATTTTCTTGTGGCCGCTTAGACTATAGGAAAGGCTAATTTTACGGCGCTTCTCTATCTATACAGCCCATAAACCAAAATTAGTTGATAAACCATCATAATATTTGTCGAGATATCGTAAAATATTGCCTCGTTTTTACGCAAAGTTTAGTAGGATGTATATGTGGTAACTGATTCCGTAAATATCTTTAGGTAGGTGATGCTAGTTGGGGATGATTAATTAACACCTTAGTAGACACTTTAAACACCTCTTTATTATTTTAAAAGTTATGACATCTGTCTTACACAAAGCACGGACATGAGAGAGAGAATGGCGAGCCGTGGTCCGAGTTACTACACTCTTCCTCGGCTTTTTTTAAAAATTGACAATGAGGAAACTTATATTAAGTTACAATACCGAAACCTTACTTATCTAATAAACCCATGCACTTAAACTAACTATAACTATTTTTAAAACTAAGAAAACATGTCTTGAGAACATTTCAATAACTGATTGGCATGTCTTTTCACTTCCCTCCCCTCTACTTCTATTAAATATGTTATCCCGGGTGTTATGACTCTTGCAATTTTACCTAAAACCCATTTTTTATGTCCTTTCCGGAAGTCCCTGGTCATGACTTTTTCTCCCTCTAAAAAAATCACGGCCCTATTTCCTCCCCCCACTTGAATATTTGCATTTATAACCAGATCTTGTATGGTTGGTTCTGGTCGCAGTAAATCAAACCTATTCCTAAGTTCCCGGCCATACATTAGTTTTGCAGGGCTATTTCCCGTAACCCTATGTACTGATGTCCTGTAATCAAAAAGGAAGAGATCAACAGCATGTTGCAGTGTATTTTTACTTTCAACGATTTTGGTTACATGACCCTTAAACGATTGCACGAACCTCTCAGCTGCCCCGTTTGCGGCCGGGTAATGGGGAGGTGTAAAGCTCTGTTTAATACCGACACTTTGACAAAACTCTTTAAAATCTTGACTAATAAAAGCCCCACCATTGTCCGTCACCAAATGCCTTGGAAAACCGAAGCGTAGAAATAATTTTTTAAAAACTAATATCGTTTTTAATGCTGTAATATTGTTTAGCATAAATGCTTCAGGCCATTTTGAATGACTGTCGATAATTACCAAAAACATTTTTCCACATAAAGGTCCCAGAAAATCTGCATGTAGACGCTGCCAGACCGTTTGAGTAGCTGGCCAGGGTGTTAATGGAACTTTTTCTGGAGATTTTCGATTTTGAAGGCAGATCAAACATGAACCCGTTATATCTGTTATGTCGCTATCAACAGATGGCCACCAAAAATATGACCTGGCAATCTGTTTCATTCTGTTAGTGCCAAAGTGACTAGAATGAAGATCATTTAAAACAATGTTTATTAAGGCTTTAGGAATTATTACCCTATATCCCCATAAAAGACATCCTTTATCTGTAGAAATCTCATTTTTTCTATTATAATAAGGTTTTAATTCTGTTACAACTTTACTACCGCTTGGCCAACCGTTTGTACAATAGCTGATTACTTGGGCCAATGTGCTGTCATTTTTGGTTTCATTTTGAATGTTTTTCCAGTTTAATGATTCGAATTGTGTCAGTGATATAAAATTTATGTAACCACAATCGTCTTCTTCAAGTAAAGGATGGTCGTAATTATCACCATTGCAATCATGTGGAAATCGCGACAAATAGTCGGCTGGATTGATATTGGTACTTATGTGACGCACACTATAGTCAAAACCAGACAAAAATATTGCCCAATGTTGTAGTCTGCGACAAGCCATTTTTGGAATTCCCTTGTGTGGACCAAAAATCCTAACTAAAGCAGCATTATCAGTTTCGAGTTCAAAATGTTTACCAAAAATAAATTCGTAAAATTTTGTTACCCCGAAAACAATCGCATATGCCTCTTTTTCGATCGTCGGATAGCGAAATTGTGTGTCATTTAATTTTTTACTAGCATAAGCTACTGGTTTTACTACATTGTTTTTATCACGCACTGATAATACTGATGCTACCCCACTATCTGAAGCATCACAACTTAAAATGATCGGTAAATTCGGATCATAGTGTGAAAGATTTTCTGAGTGGAACAATGCTTTTTTTATCTGATCGAAAGATGTGCTACATTCTTCATTCCAAGTAAATGTTTTATTTTTCAAAGCATCAAATAATGGCTTTAATGTTGTAGCCATATTTTTTAAGAAACGGCTGTAATAGTTTATTTTGCCTAAAAAAGATTTCAACATTTTTATGTTCCCAGGCTGTGGTGTTTTCATTATAGATTCAATCCTTTTAGGGTCGACTTTTATGCCTGTATGATCTACAATGTACCCGAAAACATTGATCTTGGTTTCAAAAAAATGACACTTTGACATTTTTAACTTTAATCCTGATTCAGAAAAACGTTGTAAAACCTGTTTTAATCGAATATAGGTTTCATCAAGATTCTTTCCAACAATGTATACATTGTCAATATATACACAGACTCTCTTAAGATCAGCGAGGCGCTGAAACATCAATCTTTGAAATGAACCAGGCCCCGTGCTGACACCATATGGCAAAAACAAATATTTAAAAATGCCTATTTCTGTAACAATGGTTGTAATGTTTTGGGAGTCTGCATCTAAAGGGGCCTGCAAATATGCTTCCCGTAAATCTAATTCACAGTAGTAAGCCTGACCCTGAAAATGAGCCAGAATACTATTCACTGTTGGCAATGGAAAATGATCTATTTTTAAATTGGGGTTAACTGTTATTTTATAGTCACCACATAAGCGTACAGTTCCGTCTTTCTTTAAGACTGGAACAACTGGTGTTCCCCATTCTGAATATTCCACAGGAACTATACGACCCTCCGTGACTAGACGGTTAATCTCATCATTAACTTTTGATTTTAAAGCAAAAGGCACACTGCGAGCTGGTAAAAATTTTGGTATAGCTTCAGGTTTTAATTCCAAATGTATACAGTTACCTTTAAAATTGCCCCAACCTGCCTTAAATACATCACAAAATTCCTTTTTAATGTTATTTTCATATTTTTTACAGTCTTCATCATTTTTTTTACAGAATTTTAAATTTTTTTTTATCAATGGCCAAATTTCTAATGTACTTAACCAATCCTTTCCGATAATTTGAGGCTGTCCATCAGGAACAACAAATAATGTCATTTCTTTGTACAATTTTGTATTGAAAGCAACTTCTAAATTTTTAAGCATGCCAACGGGTTTAGAAATTGACTGATTAAAATTTGTAAATGTAACATTTGATGATAATATTTCTGCAAGAGGAAACAAGCTTTCTTTGTCTTTAAGACTTAATGTTGTTATATCGGCTCCTGTGTCAACCTCAAATTTCAGACGTTTTCCATTTACTAACAATTCTTAATACAGAGGTTCAATTTTTTTACTTCTATTCAAATTTTTTATGGATAACTTAAATGCTTGAAAGTCTTCCGCATCACTATTTTCACTTTAACTTTGTAATTTTAAACTTTTCATATCTTCTTCTACATCTTGCTTTTCCGTTGACGTCAGATTTTTTATTTCTTTACCATTTCTTCTACATGTTCGGAAAATATGCCCCTTCGCTCCGCATTCACTACAAAATTTATTTCTTAATGTGCATTCTTTTCGGTTATGGCCAATTTTTCCGCAACAGTAGCAACTTTGCTTCTGATTATCTTGTTTATAGTTTTTCTTCTGAAATGAGCTGCTAGCATTTTGTTTATATGCATACATTTCCGTTGATTCCTTATTTCCATGTGCAATTTTATATGCAGTCTCTACTGTTTCGGCCATAGTTTGTAATTGCTGGAGGGACAAGTCCCCAGATTTCAATAACTCAAACCTCATCCATTCATCCTTAACTCCATTCAATAATCGTTCTTTAATTTGATCATCTGTATCTTTAAATTCACATCGCTTTGCAAGTTTGCGCAGACCAAGGACATAATCACTGATTGATTCGTTGTTTTGTTGACAACGATCTCTAAATTTGGCCCTTTCCAAAACAAGATTGATTTTCGGGTGATAATGATTACTTAGTAACACACATACTTCCTCAAATTTCATAAATACTGGTTTTTTGGGCGCGCACAACGTTGACAATGTTTCATAAACTGTCGGCGATAGCTTTGTTAGCAAAAGGCTCAGTTTCTTGTTTTCTTCTATATCGTTGAGTGAGATGAAGCAATTTAATTGTTCTAAATACGTATCCCAGCTACCAGTCCCGCTATAATTATCCAAAGTATTATAGGGCATGGACATTTTTGTATTTTCTTGACGTTTATTTAAATTTTTTACGTATTCACGAATTATTTGTCGCAACCTGTCTACCGTAAGGTCAGTCTCATGCTCAGTTGTTGTGCTAATTAGGTCAAAATGCTGAGCGATTAATGAAAGATCTTGTTTACTCACAGTCTGAATCCAAGCTGTCTTGTTTTGCTTGATTAGTTTTAGATATGAATCCATAAAAATATTGATAAAATCGTCCGTGTGGAAATTTTTCTCGTTTGACGTTTGTCAAATAGTTCCACCGAATTCCGTGTGCAGCACTGTCGCGCTCGTTCACAGAGTTTTTTATTTATTTTTGTACAGACCACGGTCAGAATTGAAGGTACGGCTCTCTATCGTTTTAATATATTTGAACGATCCCATTAAATTAATGTTTGTCATACTTCAATTTTATAACCTTAAATTAAAATCTTGCACGATATCTATTTTATTTCGGTTCACAATCCTCGTCGCCAATTGTGGTAACTGATTCCGTAAATATCTTTAGGTAGGTGATGCTAGTTGGGGATGATTAATTAACACCTTAGTAGACACTTTAAACACCTCTTTATTATTTTAAAAGTTATGACATCTGTCTTACACAAAGCACGGACATGAGAGAGAGAATGGCGAGCCGTGGTCCGAGTTACTACAGTATAATTTTTATCTATAATGGTAATAAAAAACAGAGACAGCGTTCATGTAAAGAAGACTAAGTTTTCTACACTTTTCTGTTAATAAACAGTTACCGTTTCATGAAAAACAGTTTTTACTTGAAACCAATTCATAATTTGGCGCTTTTTTATACTTCGCCTTCTTGCACCTCTTGATGAGAGATGTCGACTGTTATAGTATGGTGTGGGGGTTGAGGTAAACATATATATAAAGAAGTTTGCATTGTTTCATTGGATCAAAACTAACATGACGTCACAAACACCTAAAGCATTTATATGACAGTTGAGCGGGGTGACCCACCTTAAATATAAAACGTGCAAAGTTGTTGCTATAATATCGATACATAAGTAGACAGTTCGGAAACCAAAGAGTTTATGTGCTTACTGATATCGTACAAAATTAAGAAATACATAAACGAGCCGACCCGAATTACAATTCATAGTCGTATATGTATAGATAATATTCTTTCTAATATAGAGTAACATGACGCTAGCGTTGTTGAGGTTGGACTTTCAGATCACACACTTTTATATGCTTCTTTTGACTTCTTCAAAAAGAAAACAATATGCCAGAAATATAAAGGTCTAAGGTCTTTTTTAAACCTCAGGTCTTTTTAGGGTTCTGTAGTCAACAACAAGGAACCCTTATAGTTTCGCCATATCCGTCTGTCTGTCCGCAGCTTATCTTAGAGACTATTAGTACTAGAAAGCTGTTACGTATATTTGGCATGGGTTTTCTTAGTCTATCCCTTAATGTGGAATGTCGATGAATAGGTAATTAAAAAATATTGGGGGTATAAGAAGATCATTTTTCGACACAGGGTTCCGTTTGCGAAATATTAAGCTTTAAAGTATTCATTTTTTTTAGAGTCAAGTGTCCCCCCCCCCTTCCAGCGAAATGGTTATATTTGGAGACGTGTAAAAAATCACGGCAGCAGTAAAAATAACGATATTAAAATAAAAACTATCACAGCTAAGTAGGCTTTACAAGTTAACGAGTACATCTAAACACAGGGCGATTCGCATCAGCAGGAACAAAATGTATGGGTGGTTCTTTGGAAGAGCAACTTTCGAGCGTACAGTGCGCGCCAATCTTTTAGTCGCCTCTGAATGAGTTACGAGTGCAAGCTTGCGCAGGTACTGTCAAGGAAACAATAATATCAACGGTTCATTATTAAATGTTTACTATAAGTAGGAATGTGTACTTGTTGTACCTACCTATTTAATTATTTATTTATTATTTTAGTGCAATAATAATAATAATAATAATAATAATAATAAGAGTTTATTCCATATAAATGTGTACATTTATAAACTTACATACTAGATCATACACAGATTAAAAGAGTGTACACAAAACAATTTTGAGTGCCCTACTCCCTAAAAAAGGGCATAGCCCTGTAGTCTTAGGATAAGTAGTACTGCTCAACCCGAAAAATAGGTGACTTAGCTAGCTAACACAATATTACTGTACACCTTGTATTGCATGTTTATAAAAAAAATATGTTGATTTAAAACTTATTTTTACTTATTTACTAAATTACATGTAATAATCAAATTATGGCAAAAGAAAGAATATAATATAAAAGTTAATACCAATATGCACATGTAGTGTTTGCGAGTTTGTGTGTGAGGGTGTCTAAGAGGGTGTGTTTGTTGGTAGTTGTGTGTAAGTGTCTGTAGTGGTATATGTTCAACCGTGGATATAATAACTCGAGTGACATAATAAAACATAAGAAAATCAGCATACTGGTTTAAGAAATGCCTCGGTTTCGTTGTAGTCTTTCATCAGTAGCCAGGATTTGACTTTTTGCTTACAGTCATTTTTATTTAAGCCATGAATTTCAAGAAATTTATTAAAATAATTATAAAGAAAAGGACCAAGAAAAGGAAAAAAACATCTACTGAATGAAGTATTGAACTTTTTTTTGACACAGACTATATCAGCTCTACGTTTTAGCTGTAAATTTTGGTCTAAAGGTGTAATTTCGTGTTGAAGTCGGACAGCTTCTAATACAAACAATTTTCTTACAGTCAGTACTTTGGTTAACTCATACAGAAGTGTCGTACCAAATCTAAAAGGTTTATGAGTTAGCACTTTTAATAGCGCCCTTTGTGCTATTTCTAAGTTAAGTAAGATGGTTTTATGTGTACCTCCCCATGACGATATACAGAAAGAAAGCACACTCTCACCAAGGGCACAATAAACTCGTAAAAGCAATTCAATTTTCATAACTTGTCTTAGTTGTTTAAATATATAAATAAGCTTTCTTATTCTTCCACAGAGATGTTCAATGTGTGATCTAAAACTGAGATTCTGGTCAATTACGACACCCAAGTATTTAATTATGGGACATCTTTCCAGGCTAACACAAGTACACGGAGTCCCAAGAGAGCAATTTGGTGTGTGGACACTTAATTTATATTGATTTCCAGGTTGGGTATGATTTCTAATCGAAAAAGAAATATATTTAGTTTTACTAGGATTAATGGTGAGAATATTTTGAGATAGCCAAAGCGATACTTTATTTAGTCCTTGCTGTGCAGATCTAAAAGTATCCTCCCATGTATCCTCAGCAAACAATAAAGCTGTGTCATCCGCATAAGAGATCAAGCTACCATTAATTGTCAAGGCACATAAATCATTAATATAAACCAGAAACAGAGTGGGACCAAGGATACTTCCCTGCGGTACACAAAAAGAGACGGGCAAGTCATTGCTTATATGCTGACCGATCTTGACACACTGAGTTCTGTGTGTCAGGTAGCTGGTAAAAAGTTTGAGAGAAATACCACGTATGCCAGCGGTTCTCAGTTTATTCACAAGAAGAGGAACAGAGACAGTGTCAAAAGCCTTAGCCAAATCTAAAAAGATTGCTATCGTTTTTTTATATTCATCTAATTTCCCTGATATAAAAGAAGTTAGTCGCTGTACAGCTTTTGACGTAGATACACCACGTCTAAAACCATATTGATTGTCCGACAGTATATGATATTTTTCCAGAAAATAAGTGAGTCGGTTGTTTAATGCTTTTTCTAAAATTTTTGATATAGCTGGCAAGATGGAAATCGGCCTATAGTTGTTGACACTGTCTCTGCTACCACTCTTGTAGACTGGAATAATGACAGCCTTTTTCAATCTTAACTATATGAATAAAATGCATCAATATAAACACCATTTTCCTATATTGTCTTCTTAAAACGCTATAACGTCCGCGAGGCATAACAACAACAATAAACTTTCACAAACTAAATCAACAAAACAACAAATAAGGCAACAAAAACAATAACAAACAGATTCAACGATAAATTGAACGAATCATAGAGTTTTTTCCTCGAAAGTACTTTCATGCAACGCGCGCGTGTGTAGTGTACGGACGTTGCACTAACACTAACGCAATAAGTGTTGACACCTGCTAAGTGGCGAGCGGAGGGTGTGGTGCGGCACGCAGGCGGGTGTGCTCTGCGCCCTCACTCCTGTAACGTCCCCCTGACCAGGGACTCTTTACGGTACCGTTGAAACGGTTAATCACCGTATACGAATTTCGGTACAGGTTATTACAACTGAAATCTTTCCAACCCTTATTTCACCAGTTATTATTTCGGTTGCCGAAATCAGGCGGGCGAAGAGTACTTTGATTCGCCGCTACCGCCGCGCCACGCCGTGCCGCCTGCCACCGCACCCCGCGCCCCGCGCGTAAGGCCACGGCCATGCAGTCGGCACACACATATAACTCTCTTTGGTTCGCGCCGCTCGCGATGTAGGTATACGTGTTAAAAGTACAAAAAACGTAAGAGTTGATTCATGGGGAGAAGAAAAAATGCCGTAAATGGCTTTTACACATGAAGCAACAAGCCAGTGGAGAGCGCATGCGGGGGTAACGCGACTCGCCAAACATCCGCTTCCCAAAGCGTATAGGCGCTTGAAGCGAAGCCATTGGTTTTAGTCAGAGTTTGGCTGTGTCCGTGAAAACATAGCGTGTTTCTGTAGAAAAAATCCGAAATTTACAATAAGGATGCCTACTTGTGCAATAAAATGGTGTGGAAAGAATACTTCTACTTCAAGTAACACAAAAGATGGAGTAACAGGTAAGTGTTTTTCGTATACTTTTAATCTTCAAAATATAACAATTAAATATTTCAATTGAAATTGCGCTTCGCGTTGATGTCTTCACGTCCTCTCTTTCTGTCGCACGGTGAAATGCACAACAGTTTTCTCTTTTTTTTTCGATAGTGCTGTCCTACCGCGTGTTTAATAATTTATCGAACAATGTATTGTTGCTTACATATATTGACTTAGCTTCATGTGTAATAAAAAAATATGTGGATGCCCGGCTAACCTTCATTACAAAAAATAATCAAAACCCGAAGGATTATATAAGAAAAATATACTCCAAATTAATTCATTTCAAAAATCAGTGAGTAGCTACTTTGTCAAATAAATAATTTTGTTTTATTTATTACCCAACAATACTTTCATTGGTATATCTTTGACAAACTCGAAAATTCCAAATTTATTTTTTCGATTTTATCGATATCGATAATTTTTCGTTTCACTTGTATGACATCCCTACACAAATTACGCATCAAATTTTTACCTTGAGCTGCCCAATCACAGCTCGCTAAGCTGTCACGTCCCCCGCCGTATATTGGTGACTTGTGTTTTGAAGGAGAATGTATCTCTGCGCTCTCCACTGGCTTGTTGCTTCATGCTTTTACACTTACAACAAATCAAATAAAGAGTCGTTGTGTTTGATACAAAGCTGTTTATGTTTATTTTTCATTTTACTAATGGGTAATCGAAATAAATTGTAAGAAATTTAGCAATCATTATAATGAGATTATTGGCTATTTCTTATACAGTCAATACATTGACGCAAAAATGGCGGGTAAAAATAAAAACCGGCCAAGTGCGAATCGGACTCGCGCACGAAGAATGCCGTATCTATAAAAACGGCAAAAAATTATGTCAATTGCATGGGAGCCCCCTTAAATATTTATTTTATTCTGTTTTTTAGTAAATATTTGTTCTTATAGCGGCGACAGAAAAACCAACATCATCTGTGAAAATTTCAACTGTCTAACTATCACGGTTCATAAGATACAGCCTGGTGATAGACAGACGGACAGCGGAGTCTTAGTTAGGGTCCCGTTTTTTACCTTTTGGGTACAGAACCCTAAAAACTGAAGCACCCATAGTATACCAATCCGCTTGTACGCACGAGCCTGGCACGCACTCATTCACATCATAATAAGCCGATTTCCATAGTAAGTTCACTCACACGCTTACTAACCGACGACATTGCTATGCTTCAGTAGTTGCTTAGCAGCGACTCTGTCTGCCTTTTTTACGCCAATCAGTTTATATTATGCCGCAGTGCATCCTTTCGGAAGCGCTTGGAGTTCAGTAGGGCTGCCAGCCAAGTTAATATAGATTTAATTATAAAATATTTTAATAAATATTTATAGTATGCCTTAATTAGCTTATTATTTATAATTACACAATATAACTTGAAATATATACAATAAATAAAAGAAAATTAAAACTTGAAATATATTTCGGCCCTTAGTGGGCCGTCATCAGTCAAGTATTTTTGACATTATACAAGTAACAAATTTCACAAAACTACCAAAAGTAATAGGTAAAATTTTCTCAATACAGATGAGACATAATGATTAGAAAAATGTATCAGCACTGATTTAAAATGTTTAATACTTTCGATTCAATTTTGGTAAATAGATGATACCTATAATTAATTCATAAAAATGTAGTTTTTTTAGCGTTCTCCTAGCCGGCCAATTTTAAAAGTTGACAGCCCTACGTACTCCTAGAAGTCGACTAAGATGGCTGCCGGCGGGCGCGTGCCATCAAAGAAATGACGACAGGCGCGCGGCACCGCGGCAGCTACAAAGGAACGAGCCGAAGCCAAGGCAAAATAACGGTAGCCGTTTTTTAACCGCAACCGCAACCCGAAATGACGTCAAACCTAAATTTTACGGTTGCCCTTATTTATCGGTTGGGCAATTAAAGGCAACCGAAATACAACGGTATGACGTCAAATCGATTCATTACGGTTGCCTTTATTTTGTGGTTGAGCAATTCCTGCCCCTGACACCGTAAAACGGCTATTGCGTCGCTTATTGCGGCTATTTTCAGAGGCGACTAAAAGATTGGCGCGCACTGTACTAGATGTTTGGCGCGATCTGTATTAGATGACAAACTTATAAAATGTACTTGGAGAAGAAGTCTGCATAGGGCAACTACGGAACCCTACACTGCACGTGGCCCGACATGCACTTGGCCGGTTTGATAAGTTTCACTTCGTGGACTCACGTATATGAGGCTCGAAATTGTGATAAAGGTTGTAACATATTTCATGACTTAATTGTAGATGTGTTCGATACTAACTGCACTCTAATTAAAGTAAGAGGTGATAAGTCTAACGAAAAACAGATCCAAAGATATTATAAAAAACCTCATTTGGTGGATCACTAAACGTATAATGAAGTCTTGCCAAACTAAGAGAAAACTTTTTATTGAGACAAAGCAGACAAAGTCAAGAGATCTACTCAATAATTACAATCTTTACTTCTCAATTTTGTCAAAGGTTGTACAATTTGCAAAAAAAAATACAATGAAAAGGTAATTCCAAACTCACAACATGAAAAAGTTAAATCAACATGGAAATTAATTAACTTGGACATTAAAGGGAATAAAAGTTTAGAGGTAAATAATTCATCGCACCAAAGTCGTCACAAACAAAAAATGACATTGATTTTATGTGTTTATAGCGACATCTATCGCTTAGGAATAGGATCCATCCATCCATCAGCCCAATTCGTCCACTGCTGGACATAAGCCTTTCCAGGAGTTTGCCACTCCCGGTGGTCATCCTGGAAGAATTGCCCATACTCACACACGCTGGGCAGGCGGGTTGGTGAGCGCGGTGCCGGAACCCTCGCACCAGTGGCACCGCTGCCCGTCACCAGTCTGTTCCATATAAGGTCCGGCTATTAGGGACGGATATACCGCCATCCATCGGTCCCAGGCATGGCAGGCCTCCTGTTTTTTTGCCTGTAAGCTGTCCTCTTACTCTCCGCCGAATTACTTTGAGGGGGCCTGCAAGTAAGATGGTGGTACCGCCACAGTCTAACCCGGCATCAGCTCTACCACCTGTAGATCAGCTCTACCACCCGGATCAGCCCGGCATCATCTCTACCACCTATCGCTTAGGATATCTACTCTTAATATTTTAGAGCGCATTACAAACACACTATTCTTACGTCGCGTCGCCTCTTTTATTTACTGAGTCGCAGTCGTTGGAATTAATGGCGGCCATAGATATCATAATAATATTTTAGTGTTGACAGCGCATTGGCTTACGAGGTTATAATTTTTTTTTTTTATTATTCCGGACAAATCAGCATTAACTTATTAATCATGAATAGTAATAATAACAAATAATAAACGAATAAATAATGTAATAAGCTATAATAAGAAATCTAATTATGCTTCTTTAAAAAATTTCGTTTCGGAAGTGACTAAAAAGTTCTAAAAATGCCGACATATGAACAAAGAAAATGTCATTATGCTTTAATATTGCATACCATAAACAACACATTTTGACTGAATTTGATGTAACCTTGGAACTGCGGATTATAGACCTTACAAAATGGCTTTTACTCATTTAAAAAAATGTTAAATTTACGCCAAGCTGTTAGATTTCTAGAAAGTTAACTTAAAATATAATTTCCAGTTTAATATAATTTTTTATTGGTAGTTTATATACAGGTTGTTTCGGGTATTGATGTACATATTTTTAGGAATGATAAATGAAGTGATTCTAAACATTTTTGACTGAATTTTGTGCAAAGTCTAATAGTTTTCGAGATAAAGAATTTTTTTTTAGTTTTGGCTACTTAAAAATAGGTTACTGCAAATAAATAAAACACTATTATGACTACAAGATTAGGAAGTTTTAACATGTCTATATTTTAGTAAATGTTATGTTTATACATAGCGGAATGTTTAAGTTTTTACGAAAAATTTACTGAAAGTCTGTTCCTTCGTACTCTGTTAAGTCATTTATTTTATTTTATTGTTTAATTGATCTGTTTTATGTAATAATTTAAAATAAGAATGTGATTTATACTTATAATTCTTGTTTTATTATCATTTCATTGCAGTTACCTATTTTTAAGTAGACAAAATAAAAAAATGTCTATATCTCGGAAACTATTAAACTTTGCACAAAAGTAAATTCAGTCAAAAATTATTAAAATCACTTCGTTTATCATCCTTGAAAAAATTTACATCGATGCCCCAAACACTCTGTATAAACGACAAAAAAAAATTTGTAAATTAATCCCCACTTCAAAGTTACGTCGACCATCAAACCATAATCTGACAGAAACGCATTCTTACAGCGGCCGAGATTGATATGAACATGCCTGAGACCAATCAGAAGCGAGAACGAAAAGAGGTCGTAGCATGAGAAATTAAGACACACCGTTATCGTTTGTGATTGGTTTTCTAGCGGTGTTTTAATAAATTTGGCCAATTACCGCGCAGAATTACGGTGTTATAATGTAAATGTAATATTATAAAACCCTTTTTTATGTTGTGTTTACTTTGTTGCAGTATGGCAGTAGTAGATAAATATTATATTTCTCCTTTTGCCGGAAATTAATTGAATAATGAACTATGAACTTGCCATGTGCCTATTATTAACCACCTATAGTATAAATAAAGCCTAGTACAACAAAGTACTAGACCTGTGCAAAAATTATATATACAAGACTAAAGAATGACGATCAGATCTGCGGTAGTACTTCAGAATAAGTGTATTAACAACTTTGAAGAACAAACAACATCGCGATGTAGACAACCCGTAGCGCCATCTGTTGTGCACTTAACAAGACACGACAGATATACTCTTTATTGTGCATCATATAGAAGAAAACTCAAAGTAGAAAAACAAGATACAGATAATTATTATTAGAGTGCATTACAAACTTGCAATGAATCAGAATAAAATTTCGGGCCAGGATTTGTACCTGCGACCTCCTGCTTACATGACAGGCGCGCTACCGACTGCACTACCGAGGTTCGTATCTGGAACGATGAATTTTTCCATCATACCTTTACATTGAATTTTTTGTAAATGCACATACTGAACGCTCACGAAGGCGTTATAAACTAGGCGGCGACAGGAAAATTGAAAACGACCAACGATACGAGTAGATTTGTGTTAATGGGATGTAGAATGAGCGGTTTTCCAGACTGACCTTGATCAAGCTTTCAGAGGTAAACACAGATGGCGTTACCCTGCTTTCAAGTGTCAAAAAGCAAAGTTTATTTTTTAATCTGTGGGCAGCAAGATAAAAATCGTCAATTCAATTGTTAAATCCAACAACACCCTTCACAAAGACATTCCTATTTTGCTGTGTTTATATTGTGTTGTTTTATATCTGTATTACTTACGTTAATAGATTGGTATTACATTCAACTTTCAACATGGTCAGCCCATGCGTTGTAGCTAATTGTAAAAATATAGGAACACTCAGTTTAACTAATTACGGAAAGAACAATCTTAGCAATAATACATTTGAGGCATGTATTGACCATAAAAAACAAAGAAGCAAAGAAGAAGTGCCAAAATCATAAGAATCCAGTGTTGCCAGAAAGACATTTTTTGACACTTTTAGTACAGGCTGCGCCATCTATTGAGTCGTTCGGTACTACTTTTTCTTTTTTAATTTGACTTTGAAAACCCCTCATTGTAGAGGGATACTAATTGTAATGAGCGGTTTTCCAGACTGACCTTGATCAAGCTTTCAGAGGTGAACACAGATGGCGTTACCCTGCTTTCAAGTGTCAAAAAGCAAAGATTATTTTTTAATCTGTGGGCAGCAAGATAAAAATTGTCAATTCAATCGTTAAATCCAACAAAACCCTTCACAAAGACATTCCTATTTTGTTGTGTTTATATTGTTTTGTTTTCTATCTATATTACTTACGTTAATAGCTTAGTATTTCATTCAACTTTCAACATGGAGAGCCCATGCGTTGTAGCTAGTTGTAAAAATATAGGAACACACAGTACAACTAATTACGGAAAGAACAATGGATCATAGCAATAATACATTTGAGGCATGGATTGATCATAAAAAAGAAAGAAGCAAAGAAGAAGTGTCAAAATCAAAAGAATCCAGTGTTGCCAGGAAGACATTTTTTGACACTTTTAGTACAGGCTGCGCCATCTATTGAGTCGTTCGGTACTACTTTTTCTTTTTTAATTTGACTTTGAAAACCCCTCATTGTAGAGTGATCCCCTGATGAGAATTATGTTGGTCTGTCTGCTCTCAGCGGTTGCGTCTTCGGAATATAGCGCATGAAAGGGGCTTCATTGTTGAGAAAAAAAAACTATAATGGAAATGGTCAGTTTTAGTGTGTATTTGTAGTATGAAATCTACAGTGCTGAAATAAATTGGTCTGCCGGCTCTCAGTGGTTGCATCTTCGAATTAGCGCTTAAAATAAGCTTCATTGTTGAAAAAATACGCTAAAGGAAATGGTTAGTTTTGGTGTCAATTTGAAGTACGAAATCTCCAGTACTGAAACAAGTCGGTTATAACCTTTAAGTAGTTGTATTTCAGAGGTATATTGCGCGTAAGTTTCGTCAATGGTGAAAAAATTAATAATGAAATCAGCAAAATACAGTGTTTTATTGATTAAACTTTACTAATCATCGTTGGATAAAAATCATATATTAATTATTAAAATATCAGTAGACATTGTCGCATCTTTGGATAAAAAATTATATACTAAATTGAAGCATTTATAAAGGATATTATTACATATTATTTATTAAGTGATAAATAATATTTTTCAAAACTCTTCATCTTCTGTATCTTCATCTTCGCTGTCTAGACGCGTAGACGGAGAGTCTGTTAAACACCAAAATAATTGTAAAATTTTGTATAAAACAGTAACACAGATTCAAAAACTACTAAAATAGGTACAGCAAATTCCAGGAAACCGAGTCTTGTTTCGATACAATTTCATGCCAAATGACCACTTACAAGGACAGATTTCCTCAATTTTTTTACCTATAACTATGTATGAGGCTTACCGCTAATATCAGCAGAGTTAGTCGTATTATCATTTTCTGCTACAGTTACATCAGATACTCTATCTGGTAATCGGTTCCCTGTATACCAGAGAGGAACATATTTGCCATCTTCTTCTTTCCACCCATGTTCAGTTGGCAATAGATTGCTTGGGGGGTTTTTGGTTGATTTCGTCCAAATATTTGACACATATTTCGCTCGAAGTATCTGTTGAACTAGTTCGATTTCAGAGGGCGGCAAAAAATCAGCATCGAAATTCATAAGGGACTTATTGAACTTTTCATTTTCATTTTTCGGCTTGAATTTTCAAATATATATATAGGAAAATCCTATGGCGGGCTTCGTTAACAGAGCTGCACTTCACGCCATATAACTCGCAAATGAATTGTTCAATCTTTGTTTTGGTTTCATTTGTTATTGGGGTATCGTAACTTAACTCTATTAGAGCTTGTTGATAATCTGTGTTTTTGCTTAGGATATTAAAAGATTTTTGTTTGCCTTTCCTGTAAAACGCAGGGGTATAATCACATCCTGTCAGTGCATGAAACGCTGGCATACACTTGGCGAAGTTGCTGAGGTAAATTTTGTTGACGTCTACAATACGTCGGTTTGCAAGAGTACCGGCTTCAATATACAAGGTGACTTTTTGATCATCGTCCAAATTCATACTGGAGACTTGGTAAGTGATCAGCATCATGAATCTATAACAATTTTTTTGAAATTCGTATAATGAAATTTCTACTTCCCATAGTAATTCACTCCCAATCCTGAGTGAATCACTATGAGGAGTCGAAATTTCATTTTATGAATTTTACAAAAATCGTTATTGATTCATGATGCTGATCACTTACCAAGCCTCCAGTATGAATTTGGACGATGTTCACAAATTCACCTTGTATATATGTATAATCAAATATAAGACAAGAGAAGTCAATTATCATTTTAATGTCATACTTTGTGAAAACATTTCATTTATCGTTTTTTTTTCAACAATAAAGCCTCTTTCAAACGCTTTTTCTCGAAGATGCAACCACTGAGAGCCGGCAGACCAATTTATTTCAACACTGTAGATGTCATACTACAAATACATACTAAAACTGACCATTTCCATTATTGTTTTTTTTTCTTAACAATGAAGCCCCTTTCATGCGCTATATCCCGAAGACGCAACCGCTGAGAGCAGACAGACCGACATAATTCACATCAGGGGATCACTCTACAACCCATTAAAACAAATCTACTCGTATCCTTGATCGTTTTCAATTTGCTTGTGGCCGCTTAGACTATAATGTGATTTCACGCATTGCTCATTCTGAATAGAAGGCGCTGTCGTCGCAACAATACCTGTTGCATCAGCCAGTTAAGAAAGTCAGAGTTCTTATAAAGGCGATGTGCAAAAAAAATACGGGTGTTTCTTTTCTGTGTATTTCATGAAATACACGGAAAATTATAATCAGTTTCTGGTATATGCAGCTTGACTTTATAATATAGGGATTTGAAATTAGAAATCATGTTTGGATAAATTTTCCTCGATAGAATTAATTGTTGAATTGTGGTATTCAAACACACTTTTTCTCCTCGTTTGACGAATAGGAACCATATACAAAACTTAAACATATTTTTTTAGGTGTGTTTCAACAATATCTAGAGATTTTTTATTTGAAATTTTGCTAGCTATTTTAGTTTATTTATAAAAATTATAAAACTAACATTTTTCGCTTTGGCTCTCGCACTGCGCGATTTTTCGCTTGGAGTGACAGTGACAAAAATAAAATTCGCATAGCCTCTTAACTAAGATTATATGTTTTTATTTCGAAATCCATCGGCTTGAATACTCTAATCATTATTATAGTGCACTCCAAACTTGCAATCAATCAGAAACAAATTTAAAAGCAAAAATATTGTGAAAAATTTCGTCGTTCCAGATACGAACCTTGGTAGCGCAGTCGGTAGCGTGCCTGTCATCTAACCAGGACGTCACAGGTTCAAATCCTGGCCTGCGGAATTCTTTCATAATATTTTTGCTTTAAATTTGTTATTTCAAATAAAAATAATATTTATAAAAATACAATATGGGTAGTTTGGGTACCAAATTAAAGGTATTAAAAAGTAAATTGTAAAAATATATAGGTACTTTTACTATATTTACTGGCACTGGTTTCGAGAAATTTTAAAAAGAAAAACAAAAATATGTACATATATCCCCCCCTTATCTCCAAAACTAGTTGACCAAAAATGTGGAAAAAATCATGGTAATATGTGTTTACGTATAGATTACAGGATAAAATAAAGCGGTTGAGAAATTCACGAAAAAAAATGACAAAATTAAATTTATCGTCCACAATACGGAACCCTAGGTACGCGAGTCTGACTTGCTCTTGGCCGGTTCTTTTTTCATAAGAATTGTAGACTTCGTCTCTATACAGCCCAAAAAGCAAATATTAATGATAAACCATTAGAATATCGTGAATATTGCCTCGTTTTTACGCGACATCGTTCATGTAAATTAATGACCATTAACCTTTTCATGGAAAACTGTTTTTACCTGAAACCATTACACAATTCGGCGCTTTTTGAATATCTCGCTTCTTGCACCTCTTGATGAGAGATGTCGGCTGTTATAGTATGGTGTGGGGGTTGAGGTAAACATATATATAAAGAAGTTTGCATTGTTTCATTGAGATCAAAACCAACATGACGTCACAAACACCTAAAGCATTTATATGACAGTTGAGCGGGGTGACCCACCTTAAATATAAAACGTGCAAAGTTGTTGCTTGTGGTGCTATAATATCGATACATAAGCAAACATTTCGGAAACCAAAGAGTTTATGTGCTTACTGATATCGTACAAAGTTAAGAAATACATAAACGAGCCGACCCGAATTACAATTCATAGTCGTATATGTATAGATAATATTCTTTCTAATATAGAGTAACATGACGCTAGCGTTGTTGAGGTTGGACTTTCAGATCACACACTTTTATATGCTTCTTTTGACTTCTTCATAAAGAAAACAATATGCCAGAAATATAAAGGTCTAAGGTCTTTTTTAAACCTCAGGTCTTTTTAGGGTTCTGTAGTCAACAACAAGGAACCCTTATAGTTTCGCCATATCCGTCTGTCCGTCTGTCTGTCCGCAGCTTATCTTAGAGACTATTAGTACTAGAAAGCTGTTATTTGGCATGGGTTTTCTTAGTCTATCCCCTAGTGTGGAATGTCGATGAATAGGTAATTAAAAAATATTGGGGGTGTGAGAAGATCATTTTTCGACACAGGGTTCCGTTTGTGAAATATTAAGCTTTAAAGTATTCATTTTTTTTAGAGTCAAGTGTCCCCCAGCGAAATGGTTATATTTGGAGACGTGTACAAAATCACGGCAGCAGTAAAAATAACGATATTAAAATGAAAACTATCACAGCTAAGTAGGCTTTACAAGTTAACGAGTACATCTAAACACAGGGCGATTCGCATCAGCAGGAACAAAATGTATGGGTGGTTCTTGGGAAGAGCAACTTTCGAGCGTACAGTACGCGCCAATCTTTTAGTCGCCTCTGAATGAGTTACGAGTGCAAGCTTGCGCAGGTACTGTCAAGGAAACAATAATATCAACGGTTGATTATTAAATGTAAACTATAAGTAGGAATGTATACTTGTTGTACCTACCTATTTAATTATTTATTTATTATTTTAGTGCAATCTTAACTATATGAATAAAACGCATCAATATAAACACCATTTTCCTATATTGTCTTCTTAAAACGCTATAACGTCCGCGAGGCATAACAACAACAATAAACTTTCACAAACTAAATCAACAAAACAACAAATAAGGCAACAAAAACAAACAGGTTCAACGATAAATTGAACGAATCATAGAGTTTTTTCCTGGAAGGTACTTTCATGCAACGCGCGCGTGTGTAGTGTACGGACGTTGCACTAACACTTGCGCAAATAAGTGTTTACACCTGCTAAGTGGCGAGCGGGGGGTGTGGTGCGGCACGCAGGCGGGTGTGCTCCGCGCCCTCGCTCCTGTAACGTCCCCCTGACCAGGGACTCTTTACGGTACCGTTGAAACGGTTAATCACCGTATACGAATTTCGGTACAGGTTATTACAACCGAAATCTTTCCAACCCTTATTTCACCAGTTATTATTTCGGTTGCCGAAATCAGGCGGGCGAAGAGTACTTTGATTCGCCGCTACCGCCGCGCCACGCCGTGCTGCCTGCCACCGCACCCCGTGCCCCGCGCGTAAGGCCACGGCCATGCAGTCGGCACACACATATAACTCTCTTTGGTTGGCGCCGCTCGCGATGTAGGTATACGTGTTAAAAGTACAAAAAACGTAAGAGTTGATTCAGGGGGAGAAGAAAAAATGCCGTAAATGGCTTTTACACATGAAGCAACAAGCCAGTGGAGAGCGCATGCGGGGGTAACGCGACTCGCCAAACACGCTTCCCAAAGCGTATAGGCGCTTGAAGCGAAGCCATTGGTTTTAGTCAGAGTTTGGCTGTGTCCGTGAAAACATAGCGTGTTTCTGTAGAAAAAAACCGAAATTTACAGTAAAGATGCCTACTTGTGCAATAAAATGGTGTGGAAAGAATACTTCTACTTCAAGTAACACAAAAGATGGAGTAACAGGTAAGTGTTTTTCGTATACTTTTAATCTTCAAAATATAACAATTAAATATTGCAATTGAACTTGCGCTTCGCGTTGATGTCTTCACGTCCTCTCTTTCTGTCGCACGGTGAAATGCACAACAGTTTTCTCTTTTTTTTTTCGATAGTGCTGTCCTACCGCGTGTTTAATAATTTATTGAACAATGTATTGTTGCTTACATACATTGACTTAGCTTCATGTGTAATAAAAAAATATGTGAATGCCCGGCTAACCTTCATTACAAAAAATAATCAAAACCCGAAGGATTATATAAGAAAAATATACTCCAAATTAATTCATTTCAAAAATCAGTGAGTAGCTACTTTGTCAAATAAATAATTTTGTTTTATTTATTACCCAACAATACTTTCATTGGTATATCTTTGACAAACTCGAAAATTCCAAATAAATTTTTTCGATTTTATCAATATCGATAATTTTTCGTTTCACCTGTATGACAAATCAAATAAAGAGTCGTTGTGTTTGATACAAAGCTGTTTATGTTTATTTTTCATTTTACTAATGGGTAATCGAAATAAATTGCAAGAAAGTTAGCAATCATTATAATGAGATTATGGGCTTTTTCTTATACAGTCAATACATTGACGCAAAAGTGGCGGGTAAAAATAAAAACCGGCCAAGTGCGAGTCAGACTCGCGCACGAAGAATGCCGTATCTATAAAAAACGGCAAAAAAATTATGTCAATTGCATGGGAGCCTAAATATTTATTTTATTCTGTTTTTTAGTAAATATTTGTTCTTATAGCGGGGACAGAAATACCAACATCATCTGTGAAAATTTCAACTGTCTACCTATCACGGTTCATAAGATACAGCCTGGTGATAGACGGACGGACAGCGGAGTCTTAATAATAGGGTCCCGTTTTTTACCTTTTGGGTACGGAACCCTAAAAACTGAAGCACCCATAGTATACCAATCCACTTGTACGCACGAGCCTGGCACGCACTCATTCACATCATAATAAGCCGGTTTCCATAGTAAGTTCACTCACACGCTTACTAACCGACGACATTGCTATGCTTCAGTAGTTGCTTAGCAGCGACTCTGTCTGCCTTTTTTACGCCAATCAGTTTATATTATGCCGCAGTGCATCCTTTCGGAAGCGCTTGGAGTTCAGTAGGGCTGCCAGCCAAGTTATTATAGATTTAATTATAAAATATTTTAATAAATATATATAGTATGCCTTAATTAGCTTATTATTTATAATTACACAATATAACTTGAAATATATACAATAAATAAAAGAAAATTAAAACTTGAAATATATTTCGGCCCTTAGTGGGCCGTCATCAGTCAAGTATTTTTGACATTATACAAGTAACAAATTTCACAAAACTACCAAAAGTAATAGGTTAAATTTTCTCAATACAGATGAGACATAATGATTAGAAAAATGTATCAGCACTGATTTAAAATGTTTAATACTTTCGATTAAATTTTGGTAAATAGATAATACCTATAATTAATTCATAAAAATGTAGTTTTTTAGCGTTCTCCTAGCCGGCCAATTTTGAAAAATGACAGCCCTACGCACTCCTAGAAGTCGACTAAGATGGCTGCCGGCGGGCGCGTGCCATCAAAGAAATGCCGACAGGCGCGCGGCGACGCGGCAGCTACAAAGGAACGAGCCGAAGCCAAGGCAAAATAACGGTAGCCGTTATTTAACCGCAACCGCAACCCGAAATGACGTCAAACCTAAATTTTACGGTTGCCCTTATTTATCGGTTGGGCAATTAAAGGCAACCGAAATACAACGGTATGACGTCAAACCGATTCATTACGGTTGCCTTTATTTTGTGGTTGAGCAATCCCTGTCCCTGACACCGTAAAACGGCTATTGCGTCGCCTATTGCGGCTATTTTCAGAGGTGACTAAAAGATTGGCGCGCACTGTACTAGATGTTTGGCGCGATCTGTATTAGACGACAAACTTATAAAATGTACTTGGAGAAGAAGTCTGCATAGGGCAACTACGGAACCCTACACTGTACGTGGCCCGACATGCACTTGGCCGGTTTTTTAAGTTTCACTTCTTGGACTCACGTATATGAGGCTCGAAATTGTGATGAAGGTTGTAACATATTTCATGACTTGATTGTAGATGTGTTCGATACTTTCTGCACTCTAATTAAAGTAAGAGGTGATAAGTCTAACGAAAAACCGATCCAAAGATATTATAAAAAACCTCATTTGGTGGATCACTAAACGTATAATGAAGTCTTGCCAAACTAAGAGAAAACATTTTATTGAGACAAAGCAGACAAAGTCAAGAGATCGACTCAATAATTACAATCTTTACTTCTCAATTTTGTCAAAGGTTTTACAATTTGCAAAAAAAAAAATGAAAAGGTAATTCCAAACTCACAACATGAAAAAGTTAAATCAACATGGAAATTAATTAACTTGGACATTAAAGGGAATAAAAGTTTAGAGGTAAATAATTCATCGCACCAAAGTCGTCACAAACAAAAAATAACATTGATTTTATGTGTTTATAGCAACATCTATCGCTTAGGAATAGGATCCATCCATCCATCAGCCCAGTTCGTCCACTGCTGGACATAAGCCTTTCCAGGAGTTTGCCACTCCCGGTGGTCGTCCTGGAAGAATTGCCCATACTCACACACGCTGGGCAGGCGGTTTGTTGAGCGCGGTGCAGAACCCTTGCACCAGTGACGCCGCTGCCCGTCACCAGTCTGTTCCATATAAGGCCCGGCTATTAGGGACGGATATACCGCCATCCATCGGTCCCAGGCATGGTAGGCCTCCTGGTTTTTTGCCTGTGAGCTGTCCTCTTACTCTCCGCCGAATTACTTTGAGGGGGTCTGCAAGTAAGATGGTGGTACCTCCACAGTCTAGCCCGGCATCAGCTCTACCACCTGTAGATCAGCTCTACCACCCAGATCAGCCCGGCATCATCTCTACCACCTATCGCTTAGGATATCTACTCTTAATATTTTAGAGCGCATTACAAACACACTATTCTTACGTCGCGTCGCCTCTTTTATTTACTGAGTCGCAGTCGTTGGAATTAATGGCGGCCATAGATATCATAATAATATTTTAGTGTTGACAGCGCATTGGCTTACGAGGTTATAATTTTTTTTTTTTATTATTCCGGACAAATCAGCATTAACTTATTAATCATGAATAGTAATAATAACAAATAATAAACGAATAAATAATGTAATAAGCTATAATAAGAAATCTAATTATGCTTCTTTAAAAAATTTCGTTTCGGAAGTGACTAAAAAGTTCTAAAAATGCCGACATATGAACAAAGAAAATGTCATTATGCTTTAATATTGCATACCATAAACAACACATTTTGACTGAATTTGATGTAACCTTGGAACTGCGGATTATAGACCTTACAAAATGGCTTTTACTCATTTAAAAAAATGTTAAATTTACGCCAAGCTGTTAGATTTCTAGAAAGTTAACTTAAAATATAATTTCCAGTTTAATATAATTTTTTATTGGTAGTTTATATACAGGTTGTTTCGGGTATTGATGTACATATTTTTAGGAATGATAAATGAAGTGATTCTAAACATTTTTGACTGAATTTTGTGCAAAGTCTAATAGTTTTCGAGATAAAGAATTTTTTTTTAGTTTTGGCTACTTAAAAATAGGTTACTGCAAATAAATAAAACACTATTATGACTACAAGATTAGGAAGTTTTAACATGTCTATATTTTAGTAAATGTTATGTTTATACATAGCGGAATGTTTAAGTTTTTACGAAAAATTTACTGAAAGTCTGTTCCTTCGTACTCTGTTAAGTCATTTATTTTATTTTATTGTTTAATTGATCTGTTTTATGTAATAATTTAAAATAAGAATGTGATTTATACTTATAATTCTTGTTTTATTATCATTTCATTGCAGTTACCTATTTTTAAGTAGACAAAATAAAAAAATGTCTATATCTCGGAAACTATTAAACTTTGCACAAAAGTAAATTCAGTCAAAAATTATTAAAATCACTTCGTTTATCATCCTTGAAAAAATTTACATCGATGCCGCAAACACTCTGTATAAACGACAAAAAAAAATTTGTAAATTAATCCCCACTTCAAAGTTACGTCGACCATCAAACCATAATCTATCAGAAACGCATTCTTACAGCAGCCGAGTTTGATATGAACATGCCTGAGACCAATCAGAAGCGAGAACGAAAAGAGGTCGTAGCATGAGAAATTAAGACACACCGTTATCGTTTGTGATTGGTTTTCTAGCGGTGTTTTAATAAATTTGGCCAATTACCGAGCAGAATTACGGTGTTATAATGTTAATGTAATATTATAAAACCCTTTTTTATGTTGTGTTTACTTTATTGCAGTATGGCAGTAGTAGATAAGATAAATATAATCTTTCTCCTTTTGCCGGAAATTAATTGAATAATGGACTATGAACTTGTCATGTGCCTATTATTAACCACTTATAGTATAAATAAAGCCTAGTATAACAAAGTACTAGACCTGTGCAAAAATTATGCGTATGACATTATTAGATTTCAATCAAATTCGCTGTAGTACTTCAGAATAAGTGTATTAACAACTTTGAAGAACAAACAACATCGCGATGTAGACAACCCGTGGCGCCATCTGTTGTGCACTTAACACGACACGACAGATATACTTTTTATTGTGCATCATATAAAAGAAAACTCAAAGTAGAAAAACAAGATACAGATAATTATTATTAGAGTGCATTACAAACTTGCGATGAATCAGAAACAAATTTCGGGCCAGGATTTTAACCTGCGACCTCCTGCTTACATGACAGGCCCGCTGCCGACTGCACTACCGAGGTTCGTATCTGGAACGACGAATTGTTCCATCATACCTTTACATTGAATTTTTTGTAACTACCCTATACCAGCTTGTATTTTGCATAAGAGGTGCGCCTAGAGCACCGATCGCTGCCCTCAGCGTAAAACAACAACAAAAAAAAAATATTTTTAAAACCCAAAAGTAAAAATACAAATTAACCCCCCCCCGATGATTTTATAAAAAAACCAACACAAAACAAAAACCTAATAACTAAAGTAGGTGCCTGAAAACAGCACACCTACAAACAAAACCAAATAAAAACCAAAGACAAACATAAAACAAAAGAAACAAACAACCGTCAAAACCCAAATCAAAGTCGAACCCACGACAGTAAAACCCAAAACCAAACAAAAATTACCCTTCCTGCAGGAACAACAAAAGTAGTGCGCTAGTATTCGTAATGACAAAATGCTACCCCCCAACTATAAAATAATAAACAAATGAATCATTCAAGAGTTCCGCCTCGGCCCCTCACCATCAACATGACCTGTATCACCGGAATCAACGAACTTAATCGAACTTACCGGAATTAACAAGCCACTCCAGTGAGAGGAAAAAAAAACACCAGGAGACTCCTAAGAGTATCTCCCAGACGTCCAGGGATTATCGCCCACTTCAAAAAAAAACCACGGCTACCCTATACCACCAAACAGCAGCGGACAAAAATGCAAAATTGCACACAAAAAAAACCGAGACCTCTTTGAGCTGGAGTAGGTCACTGTTGAAATTTGACTTCTAACAAAATGGGCCCAGTGTATCCAAGCATACATCACCAACCTTACTTCCATACCTCTCTGCATTCTATCCATTTAAACATAACATCCAAACTTCTTAACGAGCCAGACGATGCTGTCCGTCAGTAACCTTTCAAACAAAATTAGGTATCCCCCCAAATATATTGTTGGGACACTAAAACACCGGCCAAAAAAATCAAACTCAACTCCCACCCGGACTCGCGAATGAAACAAAAGTGGAAAAACGGAATCATTACGAATAAAAGTCGCGTCACTAACAAATCCAGCAGGGGGAATAAATTTTAAACAAAACACGAATCTCACTAATACGTGAGTCCGTGAAACTAACCAAACCCCCTGACTAAAACGTCATAAAATAAAAACTGTTACTCAATTTTAATTTAAGAAAATCCCCCAAAACAAACAAAAAAAAAACGAAAATTTGAGTAACTTAAAAACATTACTAAAAAGAAAAAAAAAATTTCCCCAAAGCAAACTATATTTATTATATGACGGTTAAAAAACAAAACAAACAAATAAACCTACCCGATACCTCGGCTCTTGCCTAAAAGCAAGTAAAACAAAACCCGGAACAACTCGAGCATCGAGCTGAACCACGAGCTAACCTCAATAAAATAAATTAAAAAAAACATAACCCCAAAACCCGAGAATTGTAAAAACTTACAACCTCATGCACGAAGCTCAATCCAAAGATTAGTGTAAAAACCCACAATCACTGTTTTGAAACTCCGTACATCAACAAAAAAAAATACTCCAATTAAACCACAATAAAATTAAAACAAAATGAAATGCCGAGGTATCAACAACCAAAACACACGAAAAAACTGGCTTCCTTAACAGCATCCAAAGACCTGTAAACGTGGATGCTAGCGTGTCCGCGCTAATAGTCACCTCGTAAATCAATTCATCCTTTAAGAGGACGTGAAACAATACTTCTTTAGTATCCATTTAAAAAAAATCTGCTTTCTATTTCTTACAAGTGTTTTAAATTTTTACAAATTAGTTTGGTACCAAATTCACTGAGTGCAAAAAAGAATTTACACAACCACAAACACAACTCAGTGTAAACTAGATAAAATAAAAAAATTTTTTTAAATTTTGGTACCAAAAAAAAACAATGTAAATACACCCTAAGTTGATACTTACAAAAAAAAATATAGCACTTAAGCTTCCTTATATGTGCAAAAGCACACACTAAACCAAAGTACACAGTACAAAAAAAATTATGTTACTAATACAAAAAAAAAACCGAGTAACAAAATAAAAAACTCTGTTTCACCGAATAACCCTTCGACAAATATTATTATTTAAAAACCTAAGGGCGCCATTGTAAAGTAGCACGGCCGGCGGGTACCCGGTCTTTTCCACTGGTCATGCCGCTTAACAAATAAAGTTAAAAAGTGACCTAATTGTAACCTAATAGTTGGAAAAAGGTTCTGAAGAAAACTTCGAGGTACTTTACAATTAAGTGTATTTAACTTTATCAAAAATATGTATATAATTTCACAAGACTGAAGATGTAATTGACAATATTACATTGTAAAAAAATTTTGCCAAGTCATTACTAAAACTTTTAGAAACATCAAATAGTTGTGACAGGTACCGTCTTAACTTCAGGTAGCAATATTACATTAGAACTAATACTGCCAAGTCATTACTAAAACTTTTAGAACATCAAATAGTTGTGTCAGGTACCGCCTTAACATCAGGTAGCAATATTACATTGGAATAAATTCTGCCAAGTCATTACTAAAACCTTTAAGTGAATAAACTGGTTGGGTTAGGTACCGCCTTAACCACAGGTAACAATATTACATTGAATCTTGTGAATCTACATTAAAAGAAAAAAACTTCAAGAGTAAGAAAACTTGAAAAAAACAAGGAAAATAATTTCCAAATAAAATCTAGCTCAGTGGAGCCGTGAATCCATCTTAATTATATTTGTCGACATACTCTTTTGACTAAATCGTCTGGTACACCATCCAGTATTACCAGGAAAAATTACGGAACTATGAAATTTTACATTTTAGGTTATCCAAATGAAACAGAAAGAAGAATTTACACTTGGTTTAAAAAAAAGGTCATAAATCTAAGTGTCCTGGAAACATCCCGTCCAAGCCACCTTTGATAAAAATGAGGATAAAAATAAAATCTACGTCACATACTTGTAAATCGCCAACATTTTCTAACCAGAACTGCCAAGCGGTCCGCTATCCAGCTTAGGGTGAATGAACTCCAACCCGGCGATTTCGTCAGACCATCCTCGCTAACAAAAGGCAGCTTGTCCGCGTTTCAACCACGCGGCTGCCGTCACTCAGCCAGCCGGACAGAGATCACAGAAAGAAGCAAAAACAACAACAACCCTGGAATTAGGAGAAAAAAAACATATTAAAACCTTTACTACACGGAAACGAGGAAAACAGAAAACCGGTGACTCAAATACTAAGAATGTAATACGAACCATGACCTGACAATAGATCAGATCTCCCACCATCCCGGCCGAAAATTCCTTTTAAATCCAACAATCCAATTTCATATAATTCTTCTGAAATACAAAAACAATATTACTAATAATATAATAATATACACACCAATTTAAACTCGAAACAAACCTTTAACTTTAAACAACTCGTATTGGCAAACCCACCATTATCATTTTCCAGACAAAGAACAAAAAGATCAAAAAAATAAGACATGATTCGACAGCTAAAACACTGGCCGAGCATTGCTTTAGGAAACGGAACTTCGCATAAGCCAAGTGAACGAACTACATGTCAATCCACTCACTTGAAACACGTACCAACCCAGCGAACAAAAAATCGAAATTTATCGACAAGCTAACAACGACGCGAAAACTTTGAGATAACCGCACCTTATAAAATTTGCTACGCTACAATGCACATACTGAACGCTCACGAAGGCGTTATGTGATTTCACGCATTGCTCATTCTGAATAGAAGGCGCTGTCGTCGCAACAATACCTGTTGCATCAGCCAGTTAAGAAAGTCATAGTTTTTATTAAGGCGATATGCAAAACAAATACGGGTGTTTCTTTTCTGCGTATTTCATGAAATACACGGAAAATTATAATCAGTTTCTGGTATATGCAGCTTGACTATATAATATAGGGATTTGAAATTAGAAATCATGTTTGGATAAATTTTCCTCGATAGAAATAATGGTTGAATTGTATCTAGAGATTTTTTATTTAAAATTTTGCTAGCTATTTTAGTTTATTTATAAAAATTATAAAACTAACATTTTTCGCTTAGGCCCTGAATCCGCCCCTCTCGCACTGTGCGATTTTTCGCTTGGAGTGACAGTGACAAAAATAAAATTCGCATAGCCTCTTAACTAAGATTATATGTTATTATTTCGAAATCCATCGGTTTGAATACTCTAATTATTATTATAGTGCATTACAAACTTGCAATCAATCAGAAACAAATTTAAAAGCAAAAATATTGTGAAAATTTTCGTCGTTCCAGATACGAATCTCGGTAGCGCAGTCGGTAGCGTGCCTGTCATCTAACCAGGAAGTCACAGGTTCAAATCCTGGCCTGCGGAATACTTTCATAATATTTTTGCTTTCAATTTGTTATCTATCTATCTTCTATCTTCTATCTATCTATCTATATAAATAAAAATGAATTGCTGTTCGTTAGTCTCGCTAAAACTCGAGAACGGCTAAACCGATTTGACTAATTTTAGTCTTGAAATATTAGTTGAAGTCCAGGGAAGGTTTAAACGATGAGAAAATGTGGAAAAATTGCGAGGAAAATACTAAAAACGACAATTTTATTTTCCCATACGGCTTTAACGTCAACGGCTTTTTCATCAGTTTGCAGTTGACATGTATGTCAAAACTGAGACTGAACGGTTGACGTACATCCGTCTAAACCAACAGCAGCTTCGATCTGAAGAGTACATTCATCTTCGCGATGCTATTAATGCCGATGGCAATGCAAACAATGTGGGAAAAATGACAATTTTGCCGGCCACTTACATTGGAAGGCCACGCCACCACGGTGTCGTGCATTTGGGTATATTTGTTGTTACTAATACATATATGTCTGAAATTATATTCAATATGATACAATTCAAATATTTTTTATTAAAGATATATAAATCAACCTTTACGGTAGGAACCATATTTTCTAAAATTTCCGCGATTGACACCTGAATCGGCAACATATCAATTAATCTAACATGCGAACCATGCTTGCTAAAGATGTCTTGACTTGCCTCGCCAGGACTTTACGGCGCGGCGTGGCGGAAGGCCTTGGTGACTCGGACAAATCTGGTAGAACCAGAATATTGGCGATGTTGTGCTCATGACTTTCTTAAATCTCATCCAAATCCTTTAGTTCATCGGCAGTTAAATTAAGTTCTGAAAATGTTATTCCTTTAGATGATGACACAGATGATGATGATGGCATTGTTAAGACAAATTTCGGTTTTAATAACAGTTGTTGTTTCACTCGATTTTTTTTGTTACTTAGCCCTATTAGTTCGTATTATTCGGCTCAAATTGTGACCGCACTTTATACAAAACTTGAAGGTATCAGCGGTTATTGTGAAACATTCGTCGCATCTTTACAATTTTTTTGTGGAACTAGGACAGGTACTTGTGTATTTTTGTATTGCTCGTGTGTGTGTATAAGTTTTAACCTTGTCTCTTTTAAATTTAAAAAGTTTAAACTATTTATCAGTTTTTTAAAGTATTTGAAAGGTTATTAAAGGTATTTATTTTCTCGTTGTAGGTTAAAGCTTTTAAGACTTTAAAACATCACAATTACGGGACATGGGTCAATAAGTGTGATATATATTTTTCAAACTTTTGTAATATTCATATAGAAAGTTTCAACCAATTTAAAAACGTCTGTAAACGCAGTTTTGCTTCTGAAGCCCCTTAAATATAAAACGTGCAAAGTTGTTGCTTTGGTGACTTTAATATCGATACATCAGTAAACAGTTTTGAAACCAAAGAGTTTATGTGCTTACTGATATCGTACAAAATTAAGAAATAAATAAACGAGCCGACCCGAATTACAATTCATAGTCGTACATAATATTCTTTCTAATATAGAGTAACATGACGCTAGCGTTGTTGAGGTTGGACTTTCAGATCACACACTTTAATATGCAGTAGGTGATGATGGTCTTAGTAAAGATATGTTTATCCCAATTTCTGATGCGGTTTGTCCTATAATAGCAGATATCATTAACTGTTCCCTGTTGTCAGGAAATTTCCCTAGTCCCTGGAAGAAAGCTTACATTATCCCTCTCCCAAAAAAGTCCAATCCTGCTTCTTTCTCAGATTTTCGCCCCATATCTATTCTTCCCATTTTTTCCGAAATCCTTGAGCATTTTGTTCACGAGCAACTTGCTGATTGCCTATCCCACAACCATCTCCTTAATCCTTATCAGTCTGGGTTCCGTCCAGGTCATAGCACTACAACAGCTCTTATTAATGTGACAGATGACATAAGGCTAAACATAGAGCGGAAGAATCTCACCGTCCTAACGCTCCTAGACTTCAGCAACGCTTTCAACACTGTCGACTTCGACATACTTGTTGGCATGCTGAGGTCTCTTAGTGTTCCTCCGGAGGTAGTATGATGGTTCAATTCCTATCTTCGCGGCAGACAGCAGCTAGTCAAAATTGATAGCTCCAAATCTGATTGGTGTAATCTGACTGCCGGCGTTCCACAAGGTGGTGTTCTTTCTTCTCAGCTTTTCTCTATCTTTATCAATTCTATTACTGCATCCTTATCCTCTTCCTTTCATTTATATGCTGACGACTTGCAGTTATATACGGCTGCACCGCTGGACGACATAAACAGGGCAGTGTATACTGTTAACACTGATCTTGTTGCCATCAGGGAATGGACAAGGCGTTTTGGTCTGCATATCAACCCAAAGAAGTCGCAAGCTATAATCATCGGTAGTAATTACTACGTCTCCCGCTTGGACATGTCTGACTTGGCTGACGTGGTATTTGATGGAGTGATAGTGCCTTATTGCACGACCGCTAAAAATTTGGGTTTGTGGATGGACCAAACTCTTTCGTGGTCTCCACATGTTAATGAAGTAAGTCGTAAGTTTTCGGCTCATATCACTCGCTTAAGCGCCTACAGAATTTCTTGCCACTGGAAACGAAAATTACCTTAGCACAATTCCTTCTGGATTCTTCCCCTTCTGGATTATGCCGATGTCGCTTATCTAGATCCCACTGAAGAGCTGCTTGATAAGCTGGAACGTCTTCAGAACTTGTGCATTCGATTCGTTTTCGGAATGCGCAAGTATGACCACATCTCGGAGTTTCGATGCAGGCTTAAGTGGCTTCCTATTCGTCTTCGCAGGAACGTACACATTCTTTCTCTCTTATAAAATGTTCTCCATAATCCCGTTTACCCTAATTATTAAAAAAAAAGATTTTTCCTAAGCACTGATCGCAGGAACAGAGCGCTTCGGTTTTGTCATCATATCGATCTGGCGATGCCTGCACACACCACTGATCGTTTCTCTATATGATTTACGGTACAGCTTTGGAATGAATTTCCGCAAACCCTCAGAAATCTTTCTTCTGTGTCCTCTTTTAGATTTTACCTGAAAAATTATTACCTTTCATCTCTCTGACTAGACTGACTATGCTACTTTACTTGTATGTATGTATTTATGTGTTTGTGTATCTATTAGTGTGTAGTGTATTATATTTAAAATATTAGGCTTGAAGAAGATTATTTTTCTTTTTGCACAAATATGATAACTTCACTTGTAAAAATTTTTCGTTCTCCACACCACCGGTTGACTGGAAGAAATTTCTTTAAGGAATTAGTCCTCCCTTGCCTTTTGTTATTCTGTATTCTGTGTTTTATTTTAATTTTTCTGTGCAATAAAGTGTTTATTCATTCATTCTTTCATTCATTCATCCAATATAACTTTCAATTTAATTTAATTTTGTATCGATAGTTTATATATAAACGATAAAATGAATTCTCGTAAATTGTTCCCCACTTCAAAGTTACGTCGACAATCAAATCACAATCTGTCAGGAATGCATTCTTAGAGCTACCAGAGTTTAGTGTGAACTGCTAATGAGTGGACTAGAGCATTCAATGAGGCTCCGCACAAAATGCCTATTAGAAAAACACTAGATCAGATACCACCTCAGCGACTTCCTTCCCGTAAACCGATCTGGACTGACGATAGGATCAGACAACAAATCGACTTTCAGTCTGAGCGGCGGGCAAAATGGCGAGGAGAAAAATGTTCACAGACTAACATCATATTTTGATCCCTCTGCCACACAGTTTAGAGAACACTGTAAGCCGTGGACTACGCTGAACAGAATCCGTACTGGCGTGGCAAGGTGCAACTATAACCTGCACCAATGGGATATCGCTGACTCACCTCGCTGCGACTGTGGAGCCTCAGAACAGACTATCCGCCACATCGTAGAGGAGTGCCCCATCAGAAAGTTTTCTGGCGGGCTGGAGCAGCTACACCAACTAACACCTGACGCGAAAACATGGCTATCAAACCTGGATCTGGAATTGTAGCTTTTTAGAAAAATAATACAGGACACAAAGGTCATACGATGATGAATGAGTATGAACATGTCTGAGACCAACCAGAAGCGAAAATGAAGACATACCGTTATCGTTTATGATTGGTTCTCTAGCGGCGTTAAAATAAATTTGGCCAATCACCGCGCAGAATTACAGTTTATAATGTAATGTTATAAAATTGCTTATTATGTTATAGTTATTTTATTACTTGCAGTATGAGAGGTAGATAAATATTGTTCTTTTTTTGCCGCAAATTAATTGAATCCTGAACTAATGACCTTATCGTGTCCCTATCGATTTCCTTACCACCATTCACTCGTTCACTCGTTTAAATAAATAAAGCCTAGTACCTAAGGTAAAATACTAGACCTGTTCAAAAATTGACGGCATGTATCATAAGAGCAGATATATGATGTAGTAATTCAGGATAAGGGTATTAACAACTTTGAAGAACAAACGACATCGCGATGTAGACAACCCATGGCGCCATCTGTTGTGCACTTGACAAGATAAGACAAATACTCTTTAAATTGTGAACCAATATAAAAGAAAACTTAACGTAGAAAAACAAGATACAGTTAGATTACTTAAAGCGATTTCTTCCAGACAACCTTTAAGTGGAAATGAAGCCAAGGATATAAATAGTAAAGGCGGTATACATCAAAGTAAATAATAGACAATTTAGTTAGTATTTAAATGTAATTAAACATAAAATAAACTTGATACTTGTCGTTGTTGGTTCTTGATGGAACATTTGAAACATCTTGTCAATAAAACACATTCTTGGTAACTGTTCCACTTTTATATCTATATTACACTAGCGACTGGTTTCGTTATAATAACATCGTCAGGCTATTGGATACGAATCATGAGATGGAAAATGTATTTCGTCCTTTCGTCTTAGTTTACATCACAAATAAATGTAAAAAATGTATTATTAGAAAATGTATTTCGTCCTTTCGTCTTTGTTTACATCACAAATGTAAACAAAGACGAAAGGACGAAATACATTTTCCATCTCATGATTCGTATACAATAGCCTGACGATGTTATTATAACGAAACCGGTCGCTAGTGTAATATAGATATAAAAGTGGAACAGTTACCAAGAATGTGTTTTATTGACAAGATGATAAAATAAACTAATATGTATATATCTACAAATATATTATAAATAACAAAAACAACGTAGAAAACCATCAGTAAATAAATAATATTAATTGAAAAGATTACAAGGAATGAAAATTATCCTTCACTAATCTTTCTAATAGCAAATTTGAAGAGTGAGCTTGAGTTGCTAATAGCAAATTTTCAGAGGAACATAGAGTTCGATCGTGAGTGACGTGGAGGACTTTGAAAGAATAGTTTAGCGTCAATTTAAAATGACATGAATCTTATCTGCAAGAAACAAATCTTCTGGAATTCCTCATTCGTCTCCATATTTTATTTTACATGTAAACCTTCATTAATTAACTGAATGTCTGTATGTGGTTGTCGCACCTATTTTTCAGTTTTGTTAAAAGACTTTATACAGTACGCCAAAACGTAGGTAGCAGTAAGGTAGCAGCTGAACCTAATTTAACTGTTTTATATAACGGAGCCATTTTGTAAAACAACTAGCGGTTTTCTTAATAAGCTGATTCTGTAGAATCCAACTTCTACAGTGGGTGTTATATGCCATCTGCCTTACAATACTTTTATTATTTTATTAGAGATTTTATTTTATTATGTCTAATAATCATTATCAGAGTAATTTATTTATTTAGAAAAACTATGTATGAAATTTTTTATTCAAATATTATGAAATCGCAAAAATTCTTCAATCACTTGCCAGTCAATGGGATTACTTTTCCCACATGATTTTATCTCTTACCAAGCAAAGGGTGGTAGAGCCACCTTACCACCAGAGTACCACCTTTCTCAGGTGGTACAGCTGATGCCGGGCCAGACTGTGGAGGTACCACCATCTTACTTGGAGACCCCCTCAAAGTAATTCGGGGGAGAGTAAGAGGACAGCTCACAGAAAAAAACCAGGAGGCCCACCATGCCTGGGACCGATGGATGGCGGTCTATCCATCCCTAATAGCCGGGCCTTATATGGAACAGAATGGTGACGGGCAGCGGCGTCACTGGTGCAAGGGTTTCGGCACCGCGCTCACCAACCCGCCTGCCCAGCGTGTGTGAGTATGGGCAATTCTTCCAGGATGACCGCCGGGAGTGGCAAAGTCCTGAAAAGGCTTATGTTCAACAGTGGACGAACTAGGCTGATGGATGGAAGCAAATTGATTATGTTTGCCTACGTGATTTTTGTAATTTTCACTGAAAACATGTCATAAGCAATGTAATATAAAATATAATGTATCCATCTAAACCACTTCTCTAGCGTAAAAGGCCCCTTTACGCCTGGATTTTTCTTAAGAATCATACAAAAGATAAAACCTGAATGTGAAGTCAACAGGTTTATTTTTTTTTCATTAGTATTTTCTAGCAACATCTCACTACGTCTCTATACAGCCCATAAAGCAAAATTTGATGATAAAACATCACAGTTACTGTCGGGATATCGTAAATATTGCCTCGTTTTTACGCAAAGTTTAGCACGTTGTATAATTTTTATCTGTACTGGAAATAAAACAAGAGAGAAAAACAGACATCTTTCATGTAAAGAAGCCTAAGTTTTATACACTTTTCTGTTAAGGTGATATATCGTCCGTGCAAAGGTCTCCGTTACTCCAGGCGGAAAAACCCGCAGTGCGAGAGGGATGGAATCGGGGAAAGTTATCAAAAAGTCGGTTTTAAATTAATACAAAATTATCTGAAATAGCTACGAAAATTTCCATAACCAGTAATTTAGGTATTGTTAAAACCCATCTAAATAAATATTTTTGAAGTCTGTGTGGTATCCCAATTTCTCAGAATATCAAAAAAAGTGTAAATTTATATCTCATTTCAATAATTATTTCTATCGAGTGAAATTCCTCCAATCGTGTTTCCGATAGCCCAAAATCTAGAAAAAGATCCCAAAATTGTTATACTAATTTATTTTACTTGGAACTTCTTTAAAAGAGCAGATAAATACCTTCAAAAAGTGTCAATTTTCACGATATACCCCCTTAATAAACAGTTACCGTTTCATGGAAAACAGTTTTTACTTGAAACAAATTCACAATTTGGCGCTTTTTGAATATCTCGCCTTCTTGCACCTCTTGATGAGAGATGTAGGCTGTTATAGTATGGTGTGGGGGTTGAGGTAAACATATATATAAAGAAGTTTGCATTGTTTCATTGAGATAATAATAATAATAAAAATTCTTTATTGCACTTATAAACATAGTACACAAGGCGAACTTAATGCTAATTAGCATTATCTTCCAGTTTACCTTTGGTGATGTGGATAAATTAGGGTAGTGCCGGAAAAGATGATAAAATGATAATTAAATAGGTACAAGCTTATAAATAACTAAATATTAAATAGTAAAAAGTTTACACAATATTAAAAACCATTACTTACTAAGCAGTATCAATAGTATATAGAGGTATATATTATAAATATATAAAATATAAAATAGATATATATTTCTATACAATAAATACACATATACATACATATTAATATATAGATACACATTTAAGACAAGACTCTAAACTCGTGCAAAAGAAGAAACAAAAAAACCCGATTAAACAGTTTGCGTTTTAAGAAAGTGCTGATGAACTCTATTTTTAAAAACTGCTAGTGATAGAGATTCTCGTATCCTGACCGGTAAACCATTCCAGAGACGTATTGCGGAAATTGTGAAAGAACTAGTAAACATGTCAGTATTATGTGTCGGAGTGCGCAGAAGTGAACGGTTCTCAGGTCGCTGAGAGCGGCCAAGAGAATCGAGAAAAACAAACCGCTCTTTTAGATAAGGAGGGGATAGGGGGTCATTGAGAATGTTCCAAAGAAGAGATAATATGTGAGCGTTACGACGATTTCGGATGTTAAGCCATTTAAGATCAGAACGAGATTGAGACACATGGTCATACTTACGTAGGCCAAAGATGTATCGTATACATAAATTGAGGAGACGATCTAGCTTATTTAACAATCCTTCAGTGAGATCGGGATAACAGACATCGGCATAGTCTAAAATAGGGAGCAAGAGTGAGTTAACCAGCAGGACCTTCGCAGAATACGGCAAAAACCTTTGCATGCGCTTAAGGGAGTGCATTGAAGCAAAGATCTTTTTACTAAGTTCCGCCACATGCAAATCCCAAGACATATTGTTCTGGATATAGATTCCTAGGTTTTTTACTGACGTACAGAACTTGAGAGGAGTGTTATTTAAACAGACTGGTGGAAGCGTGTTCAGATCCGTTTTGTCTATGAGAGCCCTACTACCGACTATCATGACCTGCGTTTTTGATGGGTTAAGAAGGAGTCCAAATTGTTCCGTCCATTGACTGATGTGTTCAAGATCAGAAGTCATTTTCTGAATGGCTACAAGAATTAGGTCCTGCTTGAAAGACATATAGAGTTGAAGATCGTCAGCGTACATGTGGTAAGAACTAAAGTTAATGGAGGAGACAAGGGTGTTTATAAACACCGAGAACAGAAGAGGGGATAGCACACCACCTTGGGGCACACCGGCTGTAACATTGCACCAGTCGGAGAATTTATCGTCCGAGCGAATACGCTGTTGACGCCCATAAAGGTACGAATAGAACCAGTTTGTAGCTGACTCGGAAACATTGAGAGAACGTAAAATAGCCAGGAGAATGTCATAGTCAACACAATTAAAAGCGCTACTAAAGTCAAGAAGAGTGAGGAGTGTAAGTTGCCTTTCGTCCATAGCATCACGAAAGTCATCAGTAATCTTAATGAGAGCAGTACACGTACTGTGGGATGGACGAAATCCCGACTGAAGTGGATTTAGAAGTTTATTAGAGTGAAGAAAATACATAAGTTGACGATTGACCACCCGTTCTAGAATTTTAGAGAGGAAGGGAAGTATAGAAATTGGCCGGTAGTCTTTATACGAAGAGGGTTCAGAAATTTTTGGGACTGGAACCATGTACGCCAGTTTCCAAGAGGCAGGAAATGAATTAGATGTGAGAGAGAAGTTTACAATGTGAGTAATGACAGGGAGAATAACTTCCAGAATAGGGAGGAGAAGATCGCGGCCAATAGCGTCGTGGCCAACGGCTTTACTGGGAATGGAAAGAATATCTTTTTCAATATCCGAGACTAGAACTGGTGTGAAATCAAAAGTATCGTGAGATGAAGAAGGTGCAGCTAAAATGCGTCGAATTGTATTTTCTTTAAGTATGGGATCAATTATGTTGGGAGGGGAAGAAAAGTGGCGGTTTAAACCATTGATGTCCAAAGCAGGGTTAAGACTTTCCCGACACTTTCCGAAACCGAGAGTACGAAGGAAGCGCCACAGGTTATTGGGAGCACATGTTTCAATTGAAGAGTGGATATGGCGTCGTTTGGCATTTCTAACCATTTGGTTACAACGGTTCCGAGCGGCCTTGAACCTGTTCCAGTTTTCTTCTGTAGGATGTTTCTTAAATTTCCGTCTGTAACTATCCCTTATGGCCATGGCTCTCCGAATATCTTCAGTTAGCCATTGAGAAGGTGCACGTTTCATGCTAACTGGATGTATGGGAGCATGGACATCATATAGCTCAATCACAAATTTATTAAATAATTCAATTTTATGGTCAATTGTCTCGGATTGCTCCACTAGGCCCCAATCTATAGCTCTAGCATCAGCTATAAGCTTTTTAGCGTCTAGCTTAGCGAAATTCCGCTGGAGCAAGATTCTAGGTTTAGGCTTAGGAATTTTTAATTTGTAGGACGCAAAAATAAGGTCATGATGGGAGAACCCAGAAGCTGTATACTGGCCATGGCAAACGATACGGTCAGGATTAGATGTTAAAATCAGATCTAGCAGAGTGTGCGAGTCACCCACATGATGAGTAGCTTCAAGTGGTAAGATGGAGACATTGACAGATGAAGCAAGCATCCTTAATTTACGAGAGCGAGAATCATTACAGATCAGATCAGTGTTAAGATCACCCATAACTAGACCATGTTCATACTCAGGCAAGTGTGTGACCAGTAAATTTTCCAAAGAATCAAAATAATCAATAGTGGGTGGGGGGTAGGCAACACCAAGTAGAAATTTTGTGGTTATGAAGTCGAGCTCAATGAACAGGTATTCCATAAATGGCTTATCCCTGTTATATTCCGAAGGCGAACGGGAAACAATTTTATATTTAATATCGGAACGGAGAAAAATAGCAACACCGCCACTACCCGCTCCCGTTCGATCATTTCTTATCAATACGTAGCCAGGAATAGCAACGGACGTAGATGGTAGTGAGGGTTTCAAGAAGGATTCCGAAACCAGACAGGCATGGATGTGGTTACTAGTGAAGGTTGCGAGAAATTCAGAGTAATGTCCGGGAATACTTTGTGCATTTAGGTGACAAATGTTTAAATTTTTCTTAAGTGGCACAAAAGTATTGTGAAGTAAATCACTAAGATGCACATTACCTAAAGAGTCATCTAAAGCATCATTAAAAGAGTCATTTGAGTCTAGCGATTGAAACAGTTCAGAGTTATATGATAAATTCATAATATTAAATATATTTAACTGACTAAATAAATAATTTCCTATGGTTTATAAATAAACGTATAAAAATAATTGTAATAATAAAAAGTGAAAAATAGTGGTAAACCAAGAAGCGCCCATATCACCACAACACCGCCAGCTCTCTATGGATGAACTAGGTACAGTTCCAAATGAATAAAGTAGGTACACAAAGACTTAAACAACATAATTACAAGATTATTACATTACAAAAAGAAGTTATGCAATTTTAAACAAAATTCCAACTTTAGACATAATATTATGTTTTCGCTCTAAACACCATCTAGATTACTTTCCATCGTTTGTTGCCAATATGTGCATAAGGACAGAAGAAACATAAATGAGTACATGCAGATTTTGTACATAATCTATAGGCAAATAATAAAAGAGTGTCGTTATAAATCCATATTGCATGACTAAACAATAAGTATATATCGTTTTAAAAACCGAAACACAAAACGGAACGTACGTACAGGTGTCAAAAAGAAAAAGTAAAAATAAAAAGTGAATCGAAGCAATGAGTGAGGGTGTTTTTGTAATTTGGAAGAGATATTCTAAAATAAAAAGATATAAGAGGGCTTGTAACTACCCTAAGTTACAATAGTTTGCCTATTATTGAAAGTAAGTATGTTATTCAACAATACCTGAGCGTTCGCGATACAATTACTTGCAAAATGATCTAGGTTACAAACAGACTATTTTCTTGCAGCAATAACTCGCCTGGCACGGCCTACAGTACCCTGAGCATCAATGGTAGGCGGGTTCTCGGCTGAGAACTCCTGCAACTGCTCCATCGTGTTGAGTCTCAGCTTGTTACCATTAGGAAGCTTTAGGTACAAGTTACCATCCATTGACCAGCAACTGTTGACGCCATATAGTCTGCGTGCTTCTACAAATATTTGTCTCCGATGTCCCGTCAGAAACTCTGCTATGGAGATTTGGCAACCTTTCAGTTCCTTCTTATTCATCCAGACAGCTGAGCGCACATCAAGACTGGAAAACTTTACGAGAACAGGACGGCAGCTACTTTTGTTCTGTAAGGACTTGCCGAGGCGGTAGCATGACCTGATCGAGGCACTGGTGAAGTCAGGCATCCTCAGCTTCGTACTTATAGTCTGTGCAACCACAGATGAAATATCTTCGTCAGCGGTCTCCTCTATACCACGGAATAACAAAAATTTCCGCCTGCCACGGTTATCCATATCATCGACAACTTGAGATATTGATGAAATCTGCTGTCGAAGAAGGCTAATAGCCTCCCTCATCCACTCTTTAAAGACAGCAAACTCGGAAGCTAGCTGATCCAGACTCCGGGGACTTTTTGCTGCATTTGCCATCCTGGCCTCGAAGTCTGCCATAGTATCGAGGAACTTCTTCTCCATGGAACCTATAGCAGCCAGAGGCTCCACCGTGACAGCCTTGTTACTCTTCGGCTTAACCATTGCAAGTTCTCAGCAAGTACAAAGTGAAGCAAGTGTCTTGAGAGGTTATGTTGTGGTGACTGGCAGTTCTTGGTTATAACATAGCCTGAATAGGCTAAATAGTGAACAGTGTATACACTTTTAGAAAAATAATAACTTGGTGTACTTAAAAAGTAAGTGAAAACAATTAAATTCAATTAAAATTAATAGGTGCTATAAAATTGCGTGTATTATTTGTCACGCCTACCCGTCAAAAAAAGATCAAAACCAACATGACGTCACAAACACCTAAAGCATTTATATGACAGTTGAGCGGGGTGGCCCACCTTAAATAAAAAAAGCGCAAAGTTGTTATTTGTGGCGACTTTAATACCGATACATCAGTAAACAGTTCGGAAACCAAAGAGTTTATGAAATCGTACAAAATTAAGAAATACATAAACGAGCCGACCCGAATTACAATTCATAGTCGTATGTATAGACAATATTCTTTCTAATATAGAGTTACATGACGCTAGGTTGGACTTTCAGATCACACACTTCACTTTGACTTCTTCATTTAATGGTTTTTCGAGGATTACTCGAAATAAATGCAAGTAAATATAGGCAGGCTATATATTTTTACAATCAACTCTTGAATACCTACAATTTATTACCCAATACTTATTAATAAATAAATAATAAATAATAAATTAATTTTTTTACTTTTTGATTTATGTCATTTGCGTTTAAGAAAATTTAAATGGCTATAGTTTGCAGTTATGTATGAACTATATTTGTAATTTTTTTCATATTTTTCGGTCCACCAGCTTCGGAGATAAGGGGGGGGCTACACATGTTTGTGGTTATCCAAAGATTTGTCGAAATCAGTGCCAGTAAATTTTTACAATCAACTATTTAATACCCATATTGTAGTTTTAAGATTTGTTTTTTTTTCTCTCTTTATTTTATTGGAAATATTTTGAAAAATTTCAATATTTTTTTGAATTTTTACATTTTGCAAATTAATGCTTGTTTTTGGCAAATTTCAATTCTTTATCTGTTGGTAAAACGTCAGTCTTTTAGTTTTCTTGTTTAGAGATGATTAAGAATTTTGGTAGGAGTATTTGCCTTTTATTTATTATTCGACTTGTGACGGCCTCATTGAAGAGGTCGAAATATTTCGAAAAATATAAAAAGTTTAATTTTGTTTTTTATATCTGGTGCTTGCTTGGGAAAATCCGAAACGAAGATATCCGTCAGAGATCAAAGGTGACCGACATAACCTGCCGAATCAGTAAGTTGAAGTGGCAGTGGACTGGCCATATTTGTAGCCGACGTGATAACCGTTGGGGCCGTAAGGCATTGGAATGGAGACCACGTACAGCAAAGCGCAGCGTAGGCCGCGCTCGTGCCCGCTGGACTGACGATCTGAAGGACGTTGCGGGTGGCGGCTGGATGAGGATGACTGAGGACCGCCAAGAGTGGCGTAATATTGGGGAGGCCTATGTCCAGCAGTGGACGAATACGGGCTGATGGATGGATGTGATGCTTACAACTATAAATAATAGAGTAATACAGCTACTTACAATTATATTTAATCATATTTTGGTATGTGGCAATGGGCATAGATTAAATTATGTGAAGGTGTGTTAATTCGAAAACTATTTCGAGATTTAGGTTTAATAAGCCGTATTTTAGAAGTTTTGATCTCCAAAACCTCATGATGATGAATATTTTTTACGAAAAGGCTGCAACTTCAATTTGCCCTTGTGTGACGTCACTTGAGTAATGGCTGTTTAGAAATGTGTCGTTTACTATCAAGATAAATTTATAATAATTTGCTTCAGACTAATTTGACAGCTAGATGACAGATGAGTAGACAGACAGAGACAGACTACTTTTCAATCAGTATAATATCTAAAATTCTCAAGTGACAAGGTCATCGGACAATTCTTAAAAAAATCATAAAAAATTATGGTTAATTTACATACCAAAATAATGAAAACTATGTCCTAAAATGGCGTATATTCTGCCAAAAAAATAAAAACGAAAATCTTTTAAAAATTAAGCTATGATGGGAATTGACGGCATTGTAGTCGATTCTGAAGGCTTTAATTTTAGTTTTAGTGCTGTCAAACATAAAATTATTCCAAAGTAATTTAGATTCTGTCCTTAACTCTTAAGGACTATTTTGCAATGAAAGAAATTTAGTTTTGACAGCACTAAAACTAAAATTAAAGTCTTTGGAATCGGCTTTAATAGCACAGATAATTTATAAAGCAAAAGTTTCAAATTGTGTACACAATTAGTCATGATCTTTTCAAAAGCAACTTGAAATGCTGTTTTAACTTTGTTTGGACAAGATCATGACTAATTGTGCATTAAATTTCAAACTCATGCTTTATAAACCTCACTAATACTGAACTATTGGCGTCAATGAGAGATTTTCTTTTCTTTTTTTTTTACTCTTCCCTAGTCGTTGGATAGATGGCGCTGAACTTGGTAAGTTACTGCAAGGAACGGAACGTCACATAATTTTTTGATTTATTTCACTTGGATGTAATTTTGAGATCGTAAAACGAAACGTACATAAGAAAATAATTAATGTCATTGTCACATCACATCACAATGACATTTTGAAACCCATTTAAATCCAAATCTCGGTTTCCTATTATTCTTCAGATTAGGGAAGCCCTTTTTCGATGTAAGGAACACAACCTTGACATTGTCTTAGCTTGGATCCCTGGACATTGTGGCATTCCAGGCAACGAAGTTGTTGATGCTTACGCCAAAAACGCAATTTCATCAGGTGAATCTTCACACTATCATATTTATCATCACGACATTCTTCCTTTGGCCAAAAATATACTAGATAAAGCTTGGTCCAAAGATTGGAATGAATTTCAGAGATCTAAGGCCAAACATTACGCCTCTATACAACCTGTTATCCCAAATCGGCCGTGGTTCTTTAAATATCGTGACATTGATAAATTGTATACATCTGTAGTTTGTCGCCTCCGACTTGGACACGCTTGTACCCCTGTGTTCTTGGCAAAAATCAGGGTAAGGGATCATTCCTTATGTGAGTGTGGCTTAGACGAGGGTACAGTTGACCACATATTTTTCGATTGCCAAAAACTTCGTTTCTCTCTGTATGATGTTCTCCCTTCTGAAATCCCCCGCCCCGTCAACTTCAGCTTTTTATTGTCCCTTGTTTACAGTCCATTGGTATATTTATTATGTAGATTTATTAAATTAAATAATATTAAATGATAAAAGGGATAATCCTATTAGCAATATTTACTGTAGGTACCTAATTCTAGTTCTTTCCTGTTTTTTTTTTCTCTATATGCCTTTTAATTTTATTTATATTTTTTATCTTTATTTTATTGTACTCGCAGAAGATCGATGAGATTATAATTTTCGTTTAGTTGTAGGCACCTAAACTGCTGCCGTTAATTCGAGAGAATGATGACAGATGGAGTGTGGCGATATCTCGAAAAAATACTACAAGTCAACAAGAGCTTCTTCACGACAAAAATAAATAAAGGCACGTTATAAAAATATCAACGGTACAACAAATGGGACGAAATAAATCCAAATCATGATTATTTAAACTTTTTTTATAAAAAAAAACCCTGGAATAGAATATATATACGATCTTATTATTTGGTAAGGTATATCAGTTTTATAATACGACAACACTGCCTTACACCGCAGATATTATAAACCTTTTTCTGAAATGTCGATTCAAAAAGTCGAGGATTCATACTGCAGGCATTATGATTGCTGATTTGACAGAAATAATGAGCAGAAGGAAATTTTAGTTATAGCACGAGCTCTTAGAAAGGTGACATTTATTTATACAGCCAAACTACCATATTGGCAAGTAATAATAATAAATCAGCAACACGGATCGTAATTCTTTTTGCTAATTTTGCCAAATAAAATGTTGACTTCCTATAGTAACTGACTCGGAGCTGGACTCGGGAAAACGATAAAAACAAATTAACGAGTTTCACAAAAAGGTTAATAGAACTTTGATCACTTAGATACAGAGTCTTAATTCAATATGATTTCCGCTACATAAATAAAATGACAACCTCTATATTATAAGGTTCCTAAATTCAAGTGAACACAGTATCGCTAATAGACAACTTTTCGCCAAAAATAATATTTTTTGCGCTTTTTTTTAACTTTTACGTAGAAATTGACTCAGCTGATTCATTAAGTTTTGTACTAGGAAGTGGAAAATATATACGACAAAAATACTTTTTATTAACAAATAGGACCTTTTAACGATATAAAATCTACCCTAAAATCATCATGATAAATATAAAATATTGAAATGCAAAATAGTAAAAAAAAAGTTTTATCCCCTGACATTTGCAAACGTCACCATTCTCTCGAATGAACGGCCGGAGTTTAATTGTTATTTAATCACTGTGCCTCTTTTTAATTAAAAAAAAACTTGACATTGGCGGAACTAATGTGCGGAGTCCACATTATCGGAAGCCAGATAAAATGGCATTGAATTGAATTGAATTGAATTGACATTTTGAAAATAAATAAATAATAACAACAAGGAAAAAGAAAAAAATATTTAGCAGTCTTTTTATGAGTTTTCTACGCCAGAAAGAAAATGTCCCAAGAGAAAAGAAGAGAAGTCTGTGCGTTGTGGATTTGTGTAAAAATGGAGGCATACATCTTTTTCCTAAAGATGAAAGTCGTTAAGCGCAATGAGTACAAGCCATCGTACATTTTAAACCTGGACGGACCATAACAAAGCATTCGCCAATAGGTCAATGGCATTCGCACATATGCTCAGCAGTCAGCACACATGTCAGTCAACCAACGAGCGTATGTGACGTGACGTGACTGTCATCTACAGAGTTCTTGGAAACTATGTTTTTTTTTAATTCTCAAAAAAAAAACCTCTCATTGTCACATATGAAAAAGTTTTTAAATTTTCAACTTCTAAACAACAAAAACAAAGTCAAGTTATGCAGTTTGCCCTAAGAGACTGACGTTTAACCTTAGCGGTGCTAAAGTTATGAGGCTGTGACATACGACGCACGGACAACGGCGACCTTTTTGGTACTTTTCCTTATGTCAAATTTAGTGTTAAATAAGATTCCTATTTTAGATGGCACTGTTGTATTCTTTAGCAACAGAATCAAAGACAAAATTTGCACAGATTCGAAACAAACGAAAAACCACTTTGACATTGATTGTCACGGAACACATTTTATTTATGGAGACATGGACAGCGCCATCTGGAGGAAAGCTAAGAGCTAAGAAAAAAAAACAACGAGAAAAACGCTTAGTGTTATTATTTTTTGTACCAAATAAACATAATTCTATTCTAATCTATTCTATAACATAGTCTCACGATAATAAATAAATATAAAAATAAATAATCATTTATTTAAATGCCAAAACACACACCAAACAAAACAAATATTAAATACAAATGTTTTAACTAATAATAAAATTGATAAATACCACACTGATACATATAAAGGAACGTCATGTGTCGTGGCAATAAAAAGGCCCAACTCAGCATATGCTACGGGTGTTACCAGTAACATCCCGCAACGTTGTTATTCTGCTAGGGCCTGCAGTTGATATATGAGCACAGAAACAGTACGCGGCATCCGAATAAAATAGAAGAATAGAATATATGAAACATTATGTTATCTAGAAGTCGGCGTATTTCCTGCGATATAGCAACATAAAAACCAATATAAGAACGCCGACTTCTAGATAACATAACGTTTCAGGAAGAAAGAAGTCGGCAAAAGTGTTGCTTCGTTACCATCGGTCTTTATAGAATTATTATTAACTTTTTAGTGAATGACTGCTGTTACTATTGAAGTCGGTTGCTATTTTTTTGTTAAAAGTTTATTTTCTCTTCTTAAATCCGTCTTCGTTCAAAAAAATGTTTCATGTTTATGTGTTCTTCGTATTGATGATAAAATAAAATTAATATTAGTTTTCACTTCTTTTTATTTCAAAGCCCAAATGTTTATTAGACAAATTTTATTCTGAACAATAATCCTACCGATTCGTATAATAAAATTGCGAGGGTGTATTTTATTTTTTATTTTAAGTTGGTTCGATGTTTAAGACAAGCGAATTTTAGAAGATCTTTGAATGCAGTTTTGTTTCTTTAAAAAAAATAAAGGAATGTTTCCTTTCAGTAAAATAAGCTAATTAAAGGATTTAAGGTAGTTCCCATCCAGGGCCCTTGAATTTTTTCCACTCTGTATATCCTATTTAAAATATAAAGTGAGTGGATAAATAAAAAGGCAAAATTTTGGCTTAAAAAAAATTAAAAATATTATTATTGAATGATAATAACACCGATTCGGCGCAACACAACTCTTAATTTTAGTGTTCTGTCCTTTTCTTTCTGTATTGAAAAGACAAAGACGGGACGCTCAAAATAAGGTTAGTCTTGTCAGTTGTGTTGCGCCGAATCGATACAATTGTTTACCTTGCAATTGAAAGGAGTTAATTTATAAAGACGATGTGTATAAAGAAGAAAACGTAAGTTTTGAAAAGAGAAGATATTTTTAATTTTTGTCAATACAAGTGCTCGTAAAGGCCCACTTTTTATGCATCAAACCTGAACAGAAAGTCGATTATTTTGCCCTAGGGCTTATTATTATATTTTTTTTTATTTATTTACGAGAAGTTGGCTAACCTGCAACCTATCCTGTGTACCATAAATTTTACTTTTTCGTCACTGTTTAACGGCTCTGGATACAGTCCTTTTGAGCCAATCATAATTTAAAGTTCACAAGATTATATTTGTTTTATTTCCTTACAGTATGCATTGAAAAATGTAGTATGATACACGGGCGTAAGAGCAATAAATTACTCGGGTACGTTTAAAACACTCGCTACGCTCGTGTTTAAAATCGTCCTCGTAATTTATTCCTTTTCGCCCTTGCAGCATAAACTACTATAATTTAAAGGTCTTCTTATACTTCAAAATGCGTAAAGGGGGTGGAATATTGTTCCAGCATTTGGACGCCGAATAATTATCTAAAGCTACCTCTGAATGCCACAGATTTATGTGACGGACATAAGATAGAACCTACCCTAGTACTACGCATACTGTATGAAGAGGCATACCATTTCAATTTGTCAAATAAGTACTTTGGAGAACCTGTTTAAAACAACTCCAAACAGAAGATAATAGTATATTTCGTGACGAGTATAAAATGGCGGATTTTCTTCCCCGAGGAATGAAGCTAGTTCCGACGTGAGCCGAAGGCGAACGTCGAAAGTTTACATTGCGGGGCAAGAAAACCCATTTTTACTCGTTGCGAATGATACTTTTTCTACTACCTGATTTATGTATTTAGATATTTAATTTTTCCTTTCAAAATTAATATATTTTATGATTTTGCAAAGCGCGGCGCGGTTTTTACTTTTATTTTTTTCAGGCTTCGGTCGGTGGGTTTTATTTGTGGGCAGTACCATTTTGCGAAAAAAGAGTGTCAGACGCGATATAATCGATTATGTCGTGAATCGGAACGCAGGGAATTTCGATTGTTAAGACAAACTAAGGACGTCAAAAAGAACCTAATTTAGCATGAAATGAAGATAAACGTCAAAAAGAACCTAATTTTGCAATAAATGAAATTTCAATACGGTATTTCCATTCCGCAACGGGGCCCGGAAAGTTCGATTTTCAAAACTAATTTCGAGTATTAAATGTAACTTTTTGATAAGGGTAGTAGAAATAGGTTTCTTTTGAACCTTTTCAGTACTACGGAACCCTAAAAACAATGTTTTTATTGTGCTTTATGAGAGAGTTTCAATCCTTCCTTCATCCTTAAAATATAAGACCTAGTGGACTACTAGTCTACTAGAGGTCTGCAAAAATGTAAAAATATTTTATTTTATTCTTAGTATATGTCGTGACTGGACCTAGGACAGAATAAAAATCTAACAACTTGTTGAGGAACAAACGATATCGCGATGCAGAGGACCCGTGGCGCCATCTGTTGGTGCATTTAACGAAGTTCAGCATAGTACCCAAAGAGTACATTATATATATGATAGTACCTGTTGTCACAGTCAGTGTTGCCAGATAGCATTTTTTTAAATCTGTAGACCTGTAAAATATGTAGATTGACTTTTGGAAAATGCATAGATCTACAGATTTATCCTCAAGTTTTATTTAAAGCTTCCTAATTAAATAACTCCCTTCCTAACCTTAGTAAGTACAAATCAGTAACAGAAAAAGGTTTTGTAAATGTCACCCTAGAGAAAAGAATAATCAATAAAACAATGGAAACTTGTAAAATCAATCAAAAATCAAACTACTTCTTTCATCCCCGCTCCATCGTTCCAATTCATTCAATAATTTGATTACTTGTGATCGGATCGATGTCACACGTTATTTGTAACGAAACGCAGTTAGCAAAATAAATCAACCAAAAGGAAAATTCAACTGGCTGCATAGTAAAATAAATAACCCAAAACTGCGTTTGTTTTTGACGCTATAACATAAGACAATAGAAAATCTGTAGATTTGAGACACTTTTCTGTGGATCTGTAGACAAGACGGAGAATCCGTAGATCTACAGCTTTATCTTTAGGTCTGGCAACGTTGGTCACAGTTTACACTACTGCTGTTATATATATAAACTTATAAAGGGTATGTTTACAAGGTTTTTAAAGACCATAAGTTCTAAAATATAGATAAAATATTTGGTATTAATAAACCAAAATCTCGAAGTAATTATCGAATTACATAATTTAATCTGTAAAGTTTGACCTCGAAGGTAATTTACGAGGAACAAATCTATTGGAATTTCTCATTCATCCGGGTAGGAGCAAAAAAAAAAGTTTTACAGTTGGCATCCGAAATAATGTAAAATGCGTTTCATAATAGTATATTTCGTGACGAGTATAAAATGGTGGATTTTCTTACCCGAGGAATGAAGCTAGTTTTGACGTGTGCCAAAGGCGAACGTCGAAAGCTTACATTTCGAGGGTAAGAAAACCCATTTTTACTCGTTGCGAACGATACTTTTTCTACTACCTGATTTATGTATTTAAATATTTAATTTTTCCTTTCAAATTTAATGTATTTTATGACTTTGCAAAGCGCGGCACGGTTTTTAACTTTTTTATTTTCAGGTTTTGGCTGGCGGCTTTTATTTGTGGTCAGTATCATTTTGCGAATAAAGAGTGCCAGACGCGATATAATCGTCAAAAAGAACCTAATTTTGCAATAAATGAAATTTTAATACGATATTTCAAACTGACCTGATAGTCATTCCGCAACGGGGCCCGGAAAGTTCAAACTAATTTCGAGTATTAAATGGAAATTTTTCATAAAGGTAGTAGAAAAAATAGTTTTTTATACCGTAATGTTGGCATCAACGACGACATCTAAACGAGATGATTGGATAAAACAAAAATAAATACAAGCTCCTCCGGAAATGTCGTTGATTAACCAATAAGTAAATCTATATCTTATTTTATACAAATAATGATAAAGTAGTAAAAAAGTTATTGAATATTTTTGCGAAATTTTAGGTAAATGAAATGGGTTTCAAATATTGTCTTGGGGCCAACACTACAAATCGTTGGAGATGCTGTGCAGCAATCTACGTGTCCTCTTTGGAAATGTACGAAACAAAACTTTGAAGTACCTACTTTCGATGACCGTTTATTAGGATTGTAAAAAAATAAACATAGGATTCACTGATATAATAATACTGGACGACACAAGAAAACCATAGGGTAAGTCTATGAAAAAATACACAAGGCAAACGGGAAAGGCTTTTGACAGAGAGAGCTGTCAAGTGTCAGTCATAGATAAGACTTCCCTCAGAATTCTGAGAGACTTCCCGTGTAGGGCATAGACAATAAATTTTTACTTTTTCTAAAACAAATTTTAGATTTTTTTCCGTCTTTATAATGACTGTCTGTATTTCTGTCGGTCGTCTGTCTGTATGTATGTTCCGTTTCAATGGAACTACTAAACGGGCTTGGATGCGATTTTGTGTAATAAGTGAGCTTGGTCAATCCCTGAAGCGGTGGTGAAGCAATTATTAATAATAATAATAATAATATAACCTTTATTTCCCAAACTACAATAGTTATAAACTTATCTTACTATAGACTATTAATCTAAATTCCTAATAAAATGAAATGAAGTAAGGATAAAAGATCCTGCACTTAAAATAATAACACATTAAATAAAACTTTGACTTAATTTACAATAGAGCTAATCTTAGCTATAACATATAATACGCAAGTTTAACGAAATTAACTTAAAATTAAACATTACATCGTATTATTAATACCTTTAATTTTTCACTGAAGCAAAGTGGGATACCAATTTCATTGAATAAAAGAAATAAAGCCAATAAAGTGAATATACATAATACATATATGTCTTCCTATTCGTCTTCATTTTTCTTAATTCATTCATCATTCTTAATTTTTGTCACATTCTTTCCCTTTTAATATGATTTTCTTTATAATTAGGTGAAGATTTCAATGAAGGTTTGTCCTACGCACTGATCGCAGCAACACCTTGTGTTATCATCATATCGATCTGGCGAAGCCTGCGCACACCACTGATCGTTTCTCCAAAGTCAATGCAGCCTGGCTTTAGCAGTCTGGTCACTAGCGGTGAGGGCAAATATGTTGGCCCGCAGGTTTGCTCGTTGTACAGTTCAAGTAAAAAAACATAAATGTAAACGAGCAGCTTGTAGACCAACTATTACCCAAAAGTCCATGAAAGCTCTACGAGTTCAGTATAATAATGCTTTTAGGATGCTGTTGGGGCTACCTCGTTCATGCAGTGCATCTGGCATGTTTGCAGATGCACGCACAGATGATTTTTATGCGGTCCGTCGCAAAAATTGCCCTTCTCTGCTCTCTAGGGTTCGTGGTAGTAGCAACAGCATTCTAAGGGTGATAGGAGGAGGATGCACCAATTGTACAACACTGGAAGTAAGTTATCATTTTTTGATTTATATTGTGCAATTTTTAATATTATTTGTAAAATGTATTTTTTTGTGTAACTATGGTCTATAATTGAATGAATTAAACGATTTACTATTATTATGTAGGTACACTTTTTAGTCACGGGCCCATAGGGACCCGGTCATTTGAAAGGCATTCATGGGGCCAAAGCCAACATTGAAGAGGCCTTTGGTACCATTTAATCTAAATGTGAGATGGCTGCATCCATGGAGGCCTCTCCCTCAATGTATCATTGAGATACACTAACGGACAGTCCCCCACAGTTGCCAAACTATTGCCAGGAAAGATGCGACTTGGAGTGGGCTAAGAGGATGGGATGCAAAATGGGCCGGATAAAAGGGCTATGGAGTGAGATAACGGACATCTGCCTCGAAAATCTCTCACAAATTTAAATATGGCAGATGTTGACTTGCTGCATAATAACTATCCAACAGGATAGCCGTTGTTTGAGAAACTGAGAAATGTTTTTTTTTTTTTTCATTGGCACTCTTTGTCTAATTTCTTCACAAATTATTCGCCCAGACAAAATATTAGTAGGTTCATAATAAATAATAGCAGTTTTAGGTAAGAGATTAACTTTGAACAGTTTGGGGCCAAGTGTTTAAGCCCGGCTCAATGTCACGGTCAAGTGCGAGTCGATAGCCAATACACTGGCCTGTCTAGTTTTATAAGGTTTCTTGAATTCGCTTAGATTAAATTATGTTAAGGTGTGTTTTTGGTTAAATAAGCCGTATTTTAGAACTTGTCGCCTGTAAACCTCATGATGATGGAGATTTTTACGAAAAAAACGTGTGACGTCACTTGAGAAATGGCTGTTTAGAAGTGTGTCCTTTGCTATCAAGACAAAGTTATAAATATTTGCTGCCGACTGATTTGACAGATGGATGACAGATGAGTAGACAGACAGAGACAGAACACTTTTTTTTATAAGCAATCACACATCACAATCAGTATAATGTCTAAAATTCTCAAATGACAAGGTAATCGGACAATTCTTTAAAAAATCATAAAAACGTTATGGATAATTTTTATACCAAAATAATGAAAACTATGTCCTAATTCGGGGGAGAGTAAGAGGACAGCTCACATGCAAAAAACCAGGAGGCCCACCATGCCTGGGACCGATGGATGGCGGTATATTCATCCCTAATAGCCGGGCCTTATATGGAACGGACTGGTGACGGGCAGCGGCGTGGTGCGAGGGTTCCGGCACCGCGCTCACCAACCCGCCTGCCCAGCGTGTGTGAGTATGGGCAATTCTTCCAGGATGACCGCCGGGAGTAGCAAAGTCAAAGGCTTATGTCCAGCAGTGGACGAACTAGGCTGATGGATGATGGATGATATAGAATACAAGATATAAAGTGCAGGACAACTCAAGGTCGATGATGTCAGACTAATGACGAAAAGTTTGAACAGGAAACTATATATGTAGTTATATAAATGCTCACTTACCGACTGCAGTCGATAGCTGATATGTCAGCATCACCACTGGAACCATTTTCGATCCTGAAATTGCTGTTCTTCCTGAAGAATGTCCTTCTCTTCTTCACACCATGATCTTCAACACTAGACTCCGTGCAAGAAATAGTTGAGGTGGTGAAATCACTTTTGTTGCACTCCATTTTTTTTTTATTACTTTGTTTTTATTTAGAAACCCATGGTCATTAATTATGATCAAAATATTTGTTTTTGTATACTAAGAATGGAAAACCACTAAAACTACTAAAATAATCATTGCATACCGCACATAAATGAATTATAAACACTTCCAACTTATTCTACTTACTTTTTAATAAAAAATAACTATTTATTATATTATCTAAACAATCAAAAACACAGCACTTCGTACTTAAAATAAAAATAAACTACCCACATTATATTTGTCGTTGAATAATGTACGACTTAGTTACGGAAAAATCCGTTTGGCGCTACTATCGCGTGTTTAACAAACCAAAGCGTTTTCAAATAAATCACTTTTGTTAGTTTGTTTTCTTTGCAGTTGAGTGACAAGTGACACTACAATAGAATTCAACTGAATGAAGACAAAATCAATAGACCTGTTACCTAGACTTTTGAGAAACCATACAAGTATTTATATTTGAGCCAAGAGCATCTTTATTACATTACTATAAGATCTAAACGGCAAATTAATTGTATACATTTTTAACATCACAGTTTATAAACATTACTGTTGAATAAAATAAGGATAAGATTGCCGAAACAAAACGTCTGTGGTAAAGTTGTTGGTACATTAAAAAAAACTAAACTGCTACCTAGCGTCGAGTAGCGGAACTGTTTAAATCCGCAAGAGAAGCCTTGACAAGAACGTAGAAAATGTTCACTGCTGAGTTTATATACTGACATCTAGCGGGGAGTAGCGATACTGCTAGGAACCGAAAAAGACGCTATGAGAAAAGCTTGGAAAAGCCAGAGAAAACGGCGGCTGTTTTCAAAAGTAAAGTAGCTGTCATTTTTCATGTTGGTTGGTTGTTTGATAGTTTAAGGGGCAGGTAGCCGCCAACGACCTTGAGTCTACCTGTGTCGGTACAAATATTGACAGAAACATATTTTTAATGATATTTTAATAGCTATAAAACGATTGGCTTTTCATAGTCGTGATAACAGCCGTAAATTTTTAAAATAAGCTGATATCACGCTTATGGAAAATCCAATTGTTTTGAAGCTACCATAATATCTTTCAAAATATGTTTATGCATATAGTGAACTTTGGGTATACTTTGCTCTTAGCTAAAAGTTTTATTTTAGCCGTTATAATAATTTCTTTATATTTTGTATACGGAGAAGCAAAAAGTGCATAACTTAAGGCGATATGTGAAAAAAATACGGGTGTTTCTTTTCTATGTATTTCATGAAATGCACGGAATTTTATAATCAGTTTCTGGTATATGCATTTTGACTATATAATCTAGGGATTTGATTTTGGAAAACATGTTTAGATAAACTTTCCTCGATAGAAATAATTGTTGAAATGAGGTCTTCTAACACATTTTTTCTCCTCGTTTAACGAGTAGCAGCCATGTATAGAATTCAAACATATTTTATTAGATGGGTTTCAACAATATCTAATCATTTGATGATGGAAATTTTGTATTGTAGATGCATATAGTCAAATTAGGGTTGCCAGATGGAAAAACCAAAATATCTGGGTAAAATTTCAAAACGTCGGGATTTTTGGATAATGGTCGGCACAAACAAATATTACGAATCAAAAAATTGTTTTTTATTATTAAAAATTTAAGTAATTACAACAAAAACAAAATTTTTAAATAAAACAAATTTACAGTGATTGGAGTCACCAGTTAAGTAAAGATTTACCTGTATTAGGTGACGCCGCTCTTACAAAGCTAATTACATAATAATATGAATTTGTTGGAAATTTATAAAATAAATCATTAGTTAAAAATATAATTTCGAGAGTTTTCTAAAATTAGACACAAAACTTGTACAAAAGATAATAATAACAAAAACCTTATATGTACTGTTTACAATTGTGTTCAATATTTTATTTTATTACAACAAAATACTGTTTTGCCCGCCCACCGTTGTTATCTGTTATTTGTCGGGACAATTTGTATTTTGTCGGGACTCTGGACATCATATGAAATGTCGGGACAATCCCGACGAATCCCGACCATCTGGCAACCCTAAGTCAAGTATATGCAAAAACACTGATTAGTTGCTGAAATCGATGGACTAGCCTTTTGTTACCCAGGCTAACATGCTACTCGGCTACTCTTATCCGAAAAAAAAACAAGCTACTTCCAAACCAAAAAAATCAAAATTTATATTATTTTATTTCCTTACTTAAATCTTACTACGATACAAGGTTGAGGCCTCCTACTAAGTATAAAAATACCTGTACCAAGAGGTCTCGCTCTCCATGGTAAAAATGTTCATTCATTTGTCATGAAAATATACAAAATAAAATAAATTTAAGCAAAAAACTTAAGAAGATGGCATACTCTAGCAACTTTTTTTGTTACCAGTCCAGCACAAAAATCTAATGGCAAAGACTTTATTTGCTTTTCATAGAGGCGATTATAAATTGGCTCTTTGGCCTCTTTTTCTTGGACGCGTAATACGAGTACTAGTGATCACGCAGCGAAACAACAAATTGGTGTGTTTTTAGCTAATACTGAAATATTTTGTAGGAAAAAGAATATTGAATTTAGGTGATATAACTTCATATTTCTATAACCTATTTTATGAAAAAAAAATCAAGTTGATCTCTTAACCGCGTTCTTGAAGCGAACGTTTGAAAACCAAAAAAAAGAGGGTGCAAAGCATTTTTTTTTCACAAAAGTATAAATCTTGGTACATTGTTTATACGTAAGATCCCTAGAAAAAAGATTAATAAATCAAATATATTTTTTTCAATTCAAGGAGAGTCCGAATTTCTTCAAACAAATCCTAGAAAGCCTGGAGTTGGTCATGCTCTAGGCTCAGGTACAGTTTTAAGGAAAAAAGTAAATTATAAGTTATCATTGGAGGGTGTGTTTGTGTGTGAATGTGTAAGAGAGGGTGTGTTTTTGCATGAAAGGGAGAGGGTGTGTGTTTGTGTGGTCCTAAATGTGAGACGTTTTGTCCGTCTACAGACCCAAAAGTGAGGCGCCTGTCAAAGCGAGGCGGTCTCACATTTTTTCATGGTTAATCTGACTTTATTTTCAAAATCTACGGCCTTTGATTGGTCAAAAACATACATTTGACGACCAAATCAGAGGCATTGAAATTTTCGCCTCGCTTTTGGTAACTTTGACAGGTCGTGTGTGTGTTTATAAAAAAATCCCGAAATAGGTAGTACCAGGGTGTGCCCGCTAGGTGGCATAAGAGTCTCAGGAGTGTAAGTGCTGATCCTAATTCTGAGGCTGTTGTGTGAAATCGGTGTAAAAACGAAAGCGCCTCGGAATTTAAAACACGTCTATGGCTGTGTATCGAATATTTACACTCATTTGAAGATGCCGTTAAATAAGGGTACAGATCGCGCTAAACTTCTAGTTGAATCGCCTCGTATTCAGAGTGGACTAGAAATTAAGCGCGGTCTGTATATTGCACGACATTGCGTTATATTACTTGGTGTTACCGTTTGAATGATTACTATTTAATTATATTATTTTAACTTAATATTTTGATCTCAGAAAATGTTCTTATTTTGATCTCAAAAAATGTTCTACTTTTTAAGTTGCTTATGGCTGAATAATTTTCTTAAGTAATAATTAAAATAAATCTAAAAAGAAACTATTGTTTCATACATTTTGGTCGAGTAGGCATGAAATGTTTCTATAGTGCAAATTTATTTTTCGCGGTTTAAGATTTAGTTCCATTGTAAAAGTTACAAGCATAGACGAGTAATATTGCCAGTTTCCGGCTTTCACAACATCATCATCATCATCATCATCATCATCATCATCATCATCATCATCATCATCATCATCATATATATAAAAAGAGAAGTCCTGACTGACTCACTCATTCACTGACTCATCAACGCACAGCCCAAACCCTTGGACCTAAAAAGCTGAAATTTTGCACAAAGCTTTCTTTTATAATGTAAACAAGGAATTAGAAAGGCTTTTTAGAAATTCCACCTCTAAGGGGGTGAAACGGGGGTCCAGAGTTTGTATCGGAAAACAATATTAGTTGGACTATTTTATTCGAGACTTCACAGGAGTATTCCTATCCATAAATGAGTATACAAGTGTTTCAGGTTTTTTCAGAATTCAACCCCTAAAAGGGGGAAATGGGGTGACAAAATCAGAAAATCAACATGGGTATCGTTTGTATGGTTTATTAGGTCGCTGATTACGAAAACAACAACGATTTTAAAACCCAACGTGGTGGACGTGAAAAAGGTTTTTCCAGAATTCAACCCCTAAAAGGGAGAAATGGGGTGACCAAGTCTGAAAACCAACATTGGTATCGTTTGTATGGTTTATTGGGTCGCTGATTACGAAAACAAAAATGATTTCTAAATCCAACGTAGTGGACGTGAAATACTATCATCCACTGTTGGGTTGCGATGGGGTTGAAATGTTGAAATGTGTAAATATCAATCTGGGTGTCGTTTTAAGGGTTTTTTTGGACGTTAATTACGAAAATGGCATCGATTTTGACATTAAATATAGTGGACATGAAAATTCTTGAAAGTTTGTGTGCCAGAGCAAATCGGCTGTAACAGACGGACAGACAGACAGCCACACAAACGATCCTATTAGGGTTCCATTTTTTCCTTTTCGCAATGACGATTAATAAGTCTCAGTGTCAGTCACTGAAAACAGCAGGAATTGATCTTAGGGGGGACTGCTTTTCGGACGGCCAGTTTTACGTAGCCTGCTCGAGAGTGAGCTCACCTAGCAGCCTGGTCGTGTTAACAGCTGAGGACAAAACTTCTAATGTAGTATATAAAGAGGTACTTTAAGTATGAATTGAAAAAAAAATAATAGGTAATAGGTAATAGGACTTTACCTGGAGATCAAATAATTGTACCAAAAACACTCCAAACCAGATTTAAATACGTTCTATAAAAAGTAGTACACAAAAACTAAATCTGCGGGCGAAGCCGCTGGCAAAAGCTAGTTTTTAATAAATTTAAAAAGTGAAACTAGTGATATTTGCACCAAGCTGTTGAAACATGTTCTGAAAAAGAACATAAAATGAGAAACATACGTAATTGAAACACTTAAACATATCCTGAGAGCAAAAAACGTAGTTAAAATTTAATTATAATTCAAACTGTAACACCAAGTTATATAACACAATAATATACAATATACAGATCGTGCCTAACTTTTAGGTTGCTCTGAATACGAGGCGATTCAACTAAAAGTTTGGTGCAATCTATACAATAATTGCATATCCTGAGAGCATAAAACGTAAATAAAATTTAATTATAATTCAAACTGTAACACCAAATTATACAACACAATGTTATTCAAACAGATCGTGCCTAACTTCTAGGTTGTACAATAATTATACAATCTATATGTACAATAATTATACAATAATTGTATAGATTGAACTAAACTTTTTGTTGAATCGCCTCGTATCTAGAGCAACCTAGAAGTTAGTCACGATCTATATATTGTATAAAATCGTGTTTAATAATTCAGTGTTACAGTTTGAATTATAATTAAAATTTAACTTCGTTTTTTGCTCTCAGGATATGTTTAAGTGTTTCAATTATGTATGTTTCTCATTTTATGTTCTTTTTCGGAATATGTTTCAACAGCTTGGTGCAAATAGCACTAGTTTCACTTTTAAAATTGATTAAATATGATGTTGTGAAAGCAGCAATATTACTCGTCTATGCTAATAACTTTTACAATGGAACTAAACCTCAATCCGCGAAAAAAAAAATCGCTCTTTAGAAAAGTTTCATACCTACTCGACCAAAACGTATGAAAAAATTGTTTTTTTTTTTAGATTTTAAGATTTATTTTTCGGAAAAAATGTTTGTATGGACGTGTAGATTCCCGGTTTCCGCAACATCAATATCGTACTCTAAAATTTATCGCTTTCCACCCCAAACTGTTATTAATAAACTAATAGTTAAAGAAAAAAAAATTTTTTTTTGTATAAATTGCGTAAAGTTAAAAAATATTTTTATTTTAAAATATTTTTTAAATTTTCATGTATACTTTTTTATTTCTTTGTACGTTGTCCGGGTGCTAAGTGTTGAATGCTATATCGGGCACAGTTTTTCCTGAATAAATTTCTGACATTTGCATAATATAATTTCATTTTTAATTTAGACATTATTAATTGAAATGATTAACTAGATAAAGTGCTTTTTTTAAAATAACTATTTATGTGATAAAAATAAATGAATGTTCAATCTTGAATAGCAACAAACTCCAAGAACAAAAAATATGTTCTGTGAACAAACTGGTGTGAATAATCGATTCTTTTGGCGTGTTGGAAAATAGTATACACTTAACATACAACCGTATCATAATTAAGAGACGGCTTCATATTTGAGGGGTGTAAAAGCAAAAGCGGCACTGTCCACTGCAAGCCACAAAGTCAAATAAGCGAAAAAAAATCTCATCATCTTTTAATCATGTTTTTTCCGATAAAACACGCTTGTTACAGTCCCTTGAGTTTTCTATAAGTAAATAAATGAAAATATTGGTGGTCCACGTTAAAAATTTTTGAATTTTATTGAAAATATGGAAGGACAATGCCAATTGTGCTTTTCAACAGTGGTCAGTGCCAGATTTGCATTTAAGTACAAGGACAGTGCCATATTTGCATCTAAGCACGGCCACATTGGAATGGGGATATAGTATAGTCAGCATAAAAGTCGGTACATACTTAATTATAGGAAATAAAAAGTTTCATGTGTTATTAATACTTTTATTAATCAGTTTTTATATTCAATCATAAAATAAAAACAAAAATCACCTAAAAATAAAATCAAAAAATAATTCATAGCTTGACGATCGATAACGGCGTTTTACGTCTACCATTTTGGTAAAAACATAACAAAATCAACATCATGTATGCGTCCCACAGCCAGATAAAACACACACATATTTTATTTATATTAATGAGTAAATTTTTGAGCTTGAAAATATTAAAGAATAATATCAGCTATCAAACTTGTTTTGTTGTCTTTACAAATTCATACGGAAAGACGTACCAACCTTTCTACCTTTTTCTTTGCTCGATCCCAATTTGTGGGATTCCTTGGTCTTTTCCTAGTTTGTTTCGGATCTACTTGAGCTACATTCACCTCCATTTTAATGTTTTAAACACCTTTAAACATTTTAAAACCATTTAAAACTGTGAGATAATCAACAACGTCTTCCATTAAAACAAGCACAGCAACCATATTGTTCTACTGGAAATGGAGCGTCCTCATTGGCTGAAATGGACTAAGCTGCCTTTGCATCTAAATGTTGTTGGACAGTGTCATTTTTGCTTCTCAACTCCATGCTTAAGGTCGTTTTTCTATGGGACAGTGCCTACATTGCAGGTAAACTCAAGCAATGGCTATACTAGTTTCCAGTGTCTGCACTAGATGGCATTCATAGTCCATTTTGACCCAAAATGGACAGTGCCGTTTTTGCTTTTATACCCCTCATTTATGCTTTTGACATTATCAAAACCGAGTCTCCTTACACACAACAATAGCTTAAAATGAAGCGGTCTCGATTTTGTGATTTTGGCAATACTAAAACCGAGTCGTATTCACACACTCAAAACCGAGGCGGTTTACAAACACCGTATGTTTAAACACATAAATGTGAGGCGGAGTCTCGCAATTGTGCACGCCTCGGGTTTGGGTGTGTTAGCACTTTTACCTTTTCACTTATATCTTTCGTTGTAAACGTGATAGACATACATGGAATAGACAGTTAGAGTGAGAAAACACTAGGCAAGCTTAAACTATGTATAAGTAGTAAAAAATATGCATAGATCACTGAGGTCTCGCTTTTGGGTACTACACCGGGTGTAAATCAAACGCCTCACATCTAGGATTCAGCAAACAAGGGTGTGTGAGAGGATGTGTTAGGGAGGGTGTGTGAGGGTGTGTATGTGTGTATGTATGTGTGAAAACCAAATCCATGGGATATAAGCCTTGAATTAAAAACTATAATACTGCAACGAATGCTTATTTATTTATTTTACTTTCGTTCGTTATAATTTCAAAATCTCGAAGCAAGGAAGTATAAAAAAAACCGGCCAAGTGCGAGTCAGGCCTCTCTCTTTTAGGGTTCCGTACATATGACAAATTATTTCAAACTAGATATTTATTTAATTTTAGGCCATGCTCTAATCTTGTCAGACACAAAAACTGCAAAATTAAGTTGGTTGAGTATTCGGGGACGTAACCCTAAAACTACATTTAGATTATTATAATACTGATCCCAAGACATTATTCGTAGGGCTAGAGAGCGACTCTCAAAACCACAATCTCACACATACTACTCCCCTTATCCAACTTCCACGCACTAACACATTCACTTAGCTTACAAAATTACTATTTACCTTCTTCGTCGTTTACTTTGTAAAATTGTAATGTACATATTTTATTATAATGATACAATTGGAGGTGCGGGGCATCCTGGCACAGGTATTGTTTAAATACTTAATAGGATGTTCCAGCAACTAATATTTCTATTTTTAAGCTTTTTTTCGCAATAAATACATTTTTCATTTTTTCATTTTCACATTAAAAATCGGCGTTTTTAGTTTTTGTTGTTTAAATAAAGCATATCGTACATAATATACAGAAATTTCAAATTCCTAACTGCTTGGCCTTTGAAATAGATCCCGTAACAAAAATGGTCTAAAAATTGCAACTTTGATAGCCTCAAATTGCAACTTTGATAGCCTCAAATTGCAACTTTGATAGCCTCAAATTTCTTTATTTTCGAAGATGAAACAAAAAAATACATTTAAACTCTACTCTAATGAGTTCTAGACAATGACACCCCACATGCCAGGGTAAGAAAAAAAACTTTTTTCGGCTCCTTTTTCATGTATAAGGCCCCCCTGAAAAATAATTTTATTACAATTTTAAATTCCAAATTCGATTTTGGGTCTACATTTTACACAACATATGAAAATTTCAGGTTTCATTTCATTCCGTCTAAGAGCTAGAGACCCGTGACATACGGACAGACAGACGGACAGCGGAGTGACATTAATAGGGCTCCAATTTGCCCTTTGAGTACGGAACTCCAAAAACAAGCTACTTCCCTAGGAATTAAGGCGCTACGATAAAAAAAATCGACACTTTAAGAACGTGCATATCTACTCCAGTAAATGATTTTGAATTTTGAATTTTGAAAAAAAATTATATTATTTTTGGATTCGTTTTCTAGGGATCTGTTAAAACAGAAACGCGATTGGAGAAATTCGGCTCAATAGAAATATTTATTGAAGTGAGGTCTTTTTCGGCACCAATTCTCCTGGTTTGACAATTTAGAATGACATAATGGACTGCAATTATATTTTATTAGATGGGTTTTAACAGTATATAGGACCTGCGGGCCTATTACGTTAAATGAAATTTTTAAAGCAACTTTAGTACATTTTATATAAATAAAAAACCGACTTTTTGCTAGTTTTCCACGAATCCGTCTCATCTAGCTCATGAAAGGCAAAGATTATTAAAATCTGCGCGTAATTAAATTTAAAACTAGTAATGTGATGTTGTTGCGTTGACCCATGATTTCCAAATCTTCCGAATAGTCAGCAAAGTATTAAAAACGGACGACGATGCTACAACAGAGGTTGCTAAGAAAATTGATCTTTGACACTATTGTTCGCGAATTTGCTGTCGGCAAAAGTCACAAGTAGCATTTCAAAAAAAAAATAAAATAGGCGTGCTTGGTTTTTATTATAATAGTTACTCCACTTATCTCTTTCGTACATATTCTAAGAAAAGTACTTAAATCGATCTTATGTAATAAACACGTTAATTTTTTTAAAGACCTATGTAATACAAGGTGACTTTTTGACCATCCTCCAAATTCATACTGGTGGCGTGGTAAGTGAGCAGTATCATGTATCAATAACAATTTTGGTGAAATTCGTAAAATGAAATTTCGACTCCCCATAGTGATTCACTCGGGACTGGAACTGAATTTCTATGGGAAGCCGAAATTTCATTTAACGAATATCACAAAAAAATTGTTACTGATCCAAGATACTGATCACTTATCAAGCCTCCAGTATGAATTTGGACGATGTTCACAAATTCACCTTGTATATAAGATGAAATTTAATTAACCGCCCAAATTCATACTGGAGATTCAGTATAAATTTAACCTTATACATATATGTATATATAAAGGGAAACCCCAACTGACTAAACTAGGGTTAAACTAAAAGAAAGTTATGAGAATTTAACCCGACTCTCACCTTGAGTTAAACCCGGGTTAGCAAAGTAATGTTACCAGTTTGACTTACATTGTGTTGTTTCCAATGACCTCATTGGTTGCAACTAACTACTTTATGGTAACATTCTAAATAAACGTCAAAAAGTCACCTTGTATATTGGTTTACTATTGTATAAGGGGCCCATGGGCGTGGATTGCTTAGGGCATCAAGTAGCCTTAATCCGGCACTGCCAAATCCATGGGATTGAACTAAAAACTATAACACTTCAACTAACGCTCATTTATTGGTATTTATTTTATTTACTTCGTTATCATTTCGAAACATCTAATAATAATAATAATAAAATAATTTATTTCAGACAGGGTCCATAAAGTGTTAGTAATACAAAATAACTTATGGACTAGTGTTAGTAAGAGAACAGGCGAGTATAAATTAAATCAAATAAAATAAAATTAAATTAAATTAAATCAAATCAAATCAAATTTAATTATTAATTGTGGAGCTCCATCCACTTTTTAAAAAGGGGAGAGTCCCACCTATCAGATAACACCCTCAGGATACTATTGGGGCTGGCTCGTATTCGACTGAGCAGCGACGCACAGTACTTACGCATGATTGCAGCGAAACCATCTGTGTGTGCTTCCGCGAACATGAAAGAGGCGCTGCAATATCGCGGCAACCCCAACAATATCCTGAAAGCATTATTATACTGGACCCGCAGGTCGCTATATGCCCGACGCGTGTAGTCCACCCACAGACTACACGTGTAAAAGGACTGGCAATATGCTTTGAAGAGCGTCACCTTTACCTGATTCGTACACCGTGCAAATCTGCGGGCAAGCATATTACATCGGACAGCCAGCGACCTGCGCTCCCTCTCTATATCATTACAATCACTGAGGTCCTCTCGAACCCAGTGCCCCAAGTATTTGAAGTTATTTATCTAAGAAAATATAAATAAAATTAAAACAAAGACATAGGTATAGGTATTGCAATGTACAATATGTCTATGTTAACTCATTGAGTCTTCAGGAAATATGTACGCAATTTAATAACAACAAATAAAAAGAATCTTGATGAAGACGGAGAAAAAGCGTTTCTTTTTTAACAATAATAATAAACTTGGATGACATGAATCATGATGCATCTGCAAACATCTCACCTTACTTGATTGTTTGATACTGTGTTTTGAAACTGGGCTGCTTTCCCACATCGGTTAAAAAATGTAAAGGCTCGATCACACGGGAGGGTACGGACTTCCGTAGATTTTGCGAAAGTCCCTGGACTCTAGCTAGACCAGAGTTGGATTGAATGAATGAATGAATGAATGAATGAATGAATGAATGAATGAATGAATAAACACTTTATTGCACAGAAAATTAAAATAAAACTCAGAATACAGAAAAATAAAAGGCAAGGGCGGACTTATTCCTTAAAGAAATTTCTTCCAGTCAACCGATGGTGTGGAGAAAGGAAAAAAAATTACAAGTATCGTATTTGTGCAAAAAGAAAAATAATCTTCTTCAAGCCTAATATTTTAATATAATACACTACATACTAATACATACACAAATACATAAATACATACATACAAATAAAGTAGCATAGTCAGTCTTGTCAGAGAGATGAAAGGTAATAATTTTTCAGGTTAAATCTAAAAGAGGACACAGAAGGAAGATTTCTGAGGGTTTGCGGAAGTTCATTCCAAAGCCGAACTGCATTGACCGTAAATGATTTAGAAAAACGATCAGTGGTGTGCGCAGGCACCGCCAGATCGATATGATGACAAAGCCGAAGCGCTCTGTTGCTGCGATCAGTGCGTAGAAAAAAACTTTTTTTTAAATAATTAGGGTAAACAGGATTATGGAGACCATTATATAACAGGAAAAGTGGATTCGTAGTATAATTATACTATTTGTACCATATTTTCATGTCATCGTAATGGAACTATACTACGTAAAAATACCATAATTTTATCTTCAGGCCGACCGACTTGTTTTATTGGTTAAGACGTTTTGCTTTTTAACATTTATCCTACAATATAGGGAATTTCTTTGCGTTATAAATATTTTAAGTAATTTTTTTTTAATTTTCTCTAACAAATAGGCTATTTTATTATATTATGAGTAATTTAGTACATTTTTTAAAAATTTCACTAACAAATTATTTCAATTTAAAACAACAATCGACGAAAAACGAAATGTACTATAATTTTTGCGAAGTAGTATATTTTTAATTCCCATAGACAATAATTTTCCGAGGGTCTGAATCCAACCCTGAGCTAGACAGACAGATATAGCAAAGTGGATTTTTGCCTTAGTTCCTGTAGTGCCTGAAAACTTTGTGCCTCTCCCTAATCTAAATCTAGTTTTAGTTACTTACGTGAATGTCTGGCTAGTTATAGCAGCTTGCGTTTGCCTAGATTGGGTCAAGTAAATATCCAAAAAGCAAGGCTGGTAAATGCGTGATAATCACAAAGGAATTTTCAGTATTAGTTGAAAAACCAGCCTTTTTCTAATTAATCGAAACAGAACACTTAAATAAAAAATTCACTCAATTGTTATTCAACAAAACCTTTTTAGCTATGTATTGTATATGTTGCCATCGCAAAGTTTCTATTAGTTTCTGTAAATTAGAAGTCCAAAACTTCTCAATAAAAAAATAAAAAAAAATCTAATTTAAAGGAACCAATAGCAAATTTGCGTTCGCAACATACACAATACATAGGTAATGAGGTTTTTACTTTTTTTTTAATTTAAGTGTTCTGTTTCTATTAATTAGAAAATAGCGGGTTTTTCACAATCTGGTTGCGAAGCTGCTCTTGAATTTTTTTACATAATTAAACCTGAGGCAATAAAGCCAATTCTGAAGGCTTTAATTTTAGTTTTAGAGCTGTCAAAGCTTAAAATTTTCCAAAGAAATTTAGCTTCTAATCCTAACACTGAAGGACTATTTTGTATCAAAGAAAATTTAGTTTTGACAGCACTAAAACTAAAATTAAAGCCTTCAGAATCGGCTTTATTATCTAAACTTGATATTAACTTATCTACCACTCGCTGACGGTGAAAGCAAACTGTGGAATAAACCTTCGTGTTGTACAAAAGCGTGGTAAAAATCATCGATGAAAACAGGGTGTACGAGTGCTGGATGTTTTAGTGATTGCACATTCGGGAACATATCCGAAACCTCCTTTGAGACCGTATGTGTATATACTTGTTGTAAATGGGAATGAAAACCAAAAGCTTTTACGATAGAGGGCGCTGTGTGTTTGTGTCTTATCACATTCTTGTAAATGACGCTGATATTATGTTATTTTTGCATTCCATATTTCTAAAAACTTTTGTGCCCTTTTTAGGGTTCCGTAGTCAACAACAAGGAACCCTTATAGTTTCGCCATGTCCGTTTGTTTGTCTGTCTGTCTGTCCGCGGCTTAGCTTAGAGACTATTAGTACTAGAAAGCTGTAATTTGGCATGGGTATACGTATTTATCACGCCAATAAAGTGGTACAGTAAAATTTTGGAAAAGATTTTTTTAGGGTACCTCCCTTACACGTAAAGTGGGGATGATTTTTTTTTCTCGTCTATCCCCTAGTGTGGGGTGTCGTTGGATAGGTAATTTAAAAATATTAGGGGTGTGAGAAGATAATTTTTCGATCCAGGGTTCCGTTTGCGAAATATTAAACTTAAGTGTTAATTTTTGTTAGAGTCAAGTATCCCCCCCCTGCCGGCGAAACGGTTGTATTTGGAGACGTAAAAAAAATCACGGCAGTAGTATATATAACGAAATTAAAAAGAAAACTATCACAGCTAAGTAGGCTTTACAAGTTAACGAGTACAGATCGCGCCAAACTTTTTGTCCCCCTAAATACGGGCCGATTCGCACCAGCAGGAACAAAATGTATGGGCCGTTCTTGGGAAGAGCAACTTCCGAGCGGACTAGAAGTTTGGCGCGATCTGTATTATTATAGATAATGGTACGGAACCCTTCGTGCGCGAGTCCGACTCGCACTTGACCGGTTTTGTTGTTGGTTTATTCGTCATGTATTCTACCTGGCGTATTGCTTAGTTGAAGGAGGAGTAAAAGAAAAGAGGTTTTTCTCCTAAAGATAGGAGACCTTGTCGATCAAGTTCCCAGTCCTTTACATCCAAAAGCCACACAAAAACCCATTGCTTTAACTTTCCAAAGAAAATAAGAAATTATTCAATTATTTGTATGTGAACTGACAAGCTAACAGACACAAACACACAGCGCCCTCTATGCAGAACTAATTTGACAGTTAGCATCCCCATTAGATACCCTTTTATCAGTGGCGTGCACAGAACTTTTTTTCGGAAAAGCAATCAGAAGTGGTAAGAGTGTTCCGTGATCAGAAGGTCAAGTACGACAATAAAAAAAATATGTTTTTTTTTTAATAACACTTTGAAAAAAAAAAGTTTGAATGACGCCAGGGTAGGCACTGCCTTTCCTAGAGTGAACATTTTCATACAAACTTTTTTTTCAAAGTGTTATTTAAATTTTTTCATATTCTTTTTATTGTCGTACTTGACCTTCTGATTGCTTTTCCGGAAAAAAGTTCTGTGCACGCCACTGCCTTTTATCCAGTTTTATAAGAAAAAAATTCTACAGTGTGAACAAAGCCTAATACAAAATGAAACAGTAGTAGGTATCATGTTACCTTGTCATTTCAGTAGCTGAGCCAGGGAACTGGTCAGTATACTTGCGTTTCCTGAACAGGAATAAACCTGCTAGGAAAAATAGAAATAAATTAGCTATATTCGTGTCGATTATGGTTCTATAAAGTTAAGAAGATGTGCTATTTGAGATTTTGGACAGTTATCTTGTACTTGCTAGTGTTCTTAGCGTGGGTGGCTAGAGGAAAGAGTGACACCAAAAAGGTCGAGTGCGGTTACAAGGTTAGTGAACCCATCCATCCATCAGCCCGTATTCGTCCACTGCTGGACATAGGCCTCCCCAATATTACGCCACTCTTGGCAGTCCCCAGTCATCCTCATCCAGCCGCCACCCGCAATGTCCTTCAGATCGTCAGTCCAGCGGGCACGAGGGCGGCCTACGCTGCGCTTTGCTGTACGTGGTCTCCATCCCAATGCCTTACGGCCCCAACGGTTATCACGTTGGCGACAGATATGGCCAGTCCACTGCCACTTCAACTTACTGATTCAGCAGGCTATGTCGGTCACCTTCGATCTCTGACGGATATCTTCGTTTCGGATTTTATCCATCAGAGATATTCCAAGCATAGCCCGCTCCATAGCTCGTTGAGCGACCTTAAATCGGCGGATCAAGCCTTTGGTAAGAGACCACGTCTCAGCGCCGTACGTCATCACTGGAAGGACGCACTGGTAGTAGACTTTAGCCTTTAAGCATAGCGGTATTGGCGATGTAAATATGTGACGCAACTTTCCGAATGCTGCCCACCCCAAGCATATTCTTCTGTCAGCCTCGGAGTCAAAGTTGTTTTTACACAGCTGGATAGCTTGACCCAGGTAAACATATTTTTGAACAACTTCGATACTGACATTGTCGACGGTTACTGGCCTTTGGATGACATGACATGACCTTAATCATGATAGTCAGTTTAGTGAACATTGAAGAGATTTACTAAGATTCTTGTAAAAGTAGCATAGATAAGTAGTTATAAAAAATACACTTTATATTTTTTTAAATATTTCGACCTTGGACCTCATCAGTAAGGCCGTCATCAGTCCACTGATGACGGCCTTACTGATGAGGTCGAAATATTTCGAAAAATATAAAGTGTATTTTTTTATTACTGTCTATGTAACTATTATCTTACTATAAATAAAAGGCTTTATATACCTGGTTCGGCGGCGGCCGCTGCTGAGTTCTCCAAGAGGCGTAGATATGTGGCAATAGGTTCAAGCTACATGTTTGCGCCTTTTGGGGTCGAGACAATGGGGACATGGGGTCCGGAGGCGCGTCAGCTTGTCACGGACCTCTCTGTAAAGCTATTTCGACCCCTCAGTGGGGCCGTCATCAGGCGAATAGGAAAAAATATTATATGACATATATGTATAGGTATTTGAAGTAAGAATATATAGCGACTAAAACCATTTAAGTGTTTGTATTTATGTGGAGTAAAACATATATATAAAAATAAAAAAGGTAAAATATATAGTATACAACGTGAAATCCAATCAACTGCCCGAACCCATACCGGAGACCCGGCCAGGGACAGGAACAAGGTTCAATGATCACCAACCGAGCCCCCAGCACGAATCCAGGCGGCTGACCAAATCCCATCCTATATACTACATAGGTACTAATAATTACATGCCTACCTCCGCCCATAAAAAAAAGAGTACATTGGTGTCGATTCGGTACTTATTTGACGGGACTAACCTTATTTTAAGTGTCCTGTCTTTTTTTTCTTTATCGAAAAGACAAGGACAGAACGCTTAAATGAAGTTTGTCCTGTCAAATAAGTACCGAATCGACACCAATGTATTCTTTTTTTTATTCTTTTTTTCGGAAACATTTTTTTTGTATCACTCTTTGTTCTTTAATTGTTTTGTTAGTATAAAGAGCCGCGAGTCGCCAAATCTTCGCACACGTTATGGCTAAAAAACTGGCCAAGTGCGAGTCGAACCTATAAAAAAATTGGGCAAGCGCGAATCGGATTCGCACACATGGGGTTCCGTACCAACACACAATACGGGTACGAAAGCCTAAAAATATTATGGTAAATATCAAAAATATACAGGGTGTTAAGATGAAGTTGTGGAAGCCGAAAACTGGCGATAATACTCGGCCATACGAACAACCTTCCGTGAAAAAAAATTGGATAGTCAAGAAAAAAATATTTGTCGATTTTGGTCGGTTAGCTATGTAGCTTTTCTATGGAACAGCTGGCTTTTTTTCTCGGTTCGAGGATTAGCTCCATAGTAAAAGTTGTTCGTATGGAACGCAACTTAATGTTAACACTCAGTATCTATACAACTTTTACATTGGAACCTAACCTGACATCTCAAAAAAAAAATCTGGCCTTCCATACATTTCAGCCGACCAGCATTGCATTTTTCTATGAAAAAGTTTTTTTTTTTGATATACAGGGTTTGTTCCATAGTAAAAGTTGTTCTTTACCATGGACTAAAAGCTCTTTAAATATGGTTACACCTTTCTGGTACACGTTGTATATGTATGGATGCCATAGCATAAAAAAAAAACCGCTAAAATGGTAGCTTATGGCAAACAATTCCCATAATTAATTTTTTAAATTTTTCTTCAGAGAATATATGCCATTTTAACCATTATTTTTTATGATTTTTTAAAGAATTGTTCGATGACCTTGTCACTTGAGAATTTTAGACATTATACTGATTATGATGTTTGATTGCTTATAAAAAAAGTGGTCTGTCTTTTACTGTCTACTCATCTGTCATCTAGGTGTCAAATTAGTCTAAAGCAAATTATTATAAATTTATCTTGATAGCAAAGGACACATTTCTAAACAGCCATTACTCAAGTGACGTCACACGAGGGCAAATGGAAGTTGCAGCCTTTTCGTAAAAATATTCATCATCTTGAGGTTTTTTAGACCAAAACTTCAAAAAAACGGCAAATTAAACCTAAATCTCGAAATGCATTTCGAATTAACAAACCAGAACGGTTAGACACCTCGCTTGTTCTCTCGTGGCCGTTTTTTATCGTGGTCGTTTTTATTGAATTTAACAGAAAAAGTCATATTTAATTTACCAAACAAAATTTTAAAAATGTGAAACTGCCCTATTGTATTTTGTAACGTTTGTGATTGTCTTGAATTGTGGTTGAGACACAATTCGACAGTAAAATTATTGAAATGACTAAAACCCCAATACCTTTTTTAGATTTTGGGCCTACTTTAAATAGATTTGTTTCTTACACCATAAGTTTTTTTTAATATTCACTGCGGTGGAAGTGTAGATACATCCTCTGTGATAATAAATATATGTTTTACTTATTTATCATTGAAATATTATTCAATAAATCAATTTAACAGTGACTGTCGTTTTAGATTATTTTGCTCGGCGCCCTCTTAACATAATTTAATCTATGCCTATTCGTGGCTCCCACTGAGTACATAACCTTAACATCTTAACTGCTATATTTTTCTGTACCTTCATTTAATCACCTATTACCATAACTTTTTTCATATTTTTCGGCCCTCTTGTTTCGGCGATAAGGAAGGGAGAGGACAATTATTATAACATCTTTTACCTTTCACCCAAAGGTTGCCTGGGAGATATTACTAAATAAAATTACTAAATAAATACCGCTGTTTTACACAATATCTGTTCTCTATATAAAAATGGTAATAATGTATGTAAATTTACAAGATATGTAATAAAAAAAATTCAATGGTACTTTTCTTCATTTTCCCACAATTCACTTTTCAACAAAAAATATTTATACAGAAAGTTTTCATTTGAAAATGTTCAATTATTTAAATATAGTTTTGTTCGTTATTTATTATTTATGTACTCCTGGGCCCATAACTTGTTAGGATATAGGGATTCCAGAAAAAAAAGAAATGAAATGTAATGAAACATATTTATTTGTGTAATGTAGGTATATCAGATACACTTATTACAGGTCGGTTTTAATGTAATATAAGTAATTAAATAATCTATGTGTATATGTAATAGTTTTATGTAATAAATAAAAATATGGGGAAATACACAAGGAAATATTCTAGGTTGAGTTTACTTGAATTTAATAAAAGAGTTTAAAGATCTAAATAATATTCTATTCATTCATCGTTATTTAAACAGGAGAGGTGTGTTATCATAATATATAGGTACATATGTATTACATTATGTATATTATTATACATAATACATAACGGGGCTGTGGGCGCAGTAAAAACTCAAAATATCCCAGGGATGGCAGTTAAACAGAACAAGAAATATATATATAGAAATAGAAATATATTTATTTGCCACAAAATTAAAACATAAAAATAAATATTAATTAATAAATTTATACATATTTTGTTAACAAAATGGACCAATCTCAGCATTTGCTATAAGCTAAAAACGTTACAGTGCTGATTTTCAGATTAACGAGGGTACAGACCGCACATCTTAATATTGTTTTCCTGACTTATGAGTAAGAATTATGCAATTAATGTGTTTTAAAGCAATTCGCGGTAATTGCTTAGTGATAATTGGGATTTTTAGGGTACCTGTATTGTGTGATGGTACGGAACCCTTTGTGCGCGAGTCCGATTAGCACTTGCCCGATTAATTTGTATACTTCAGTAATCACGATATACTGGCGTAAGAGGATGGCGTACCCTAGCAACTTTTTTTATTACCCGTCCAGCACAATAAGTCTAATGGCAAAGAACTTATTGCTTTTCTTAACTTATTGCAACTGAAGTATTTTGTAGGGAAAATATGTTGGACTTAGGTAACATTCCTTCATATTTCTATTGCCTATTTTATAAAAAAATCAAGTTGATCTCTTAACCGCGTCTTTGAAACGAACGTTTGAAAACAAAAAAAAAGAGGGTGGAATACATTTTTTTGTATAAATTTTAAAACATTGTTTATAGGTGGAATCCCTAGATAAAAGATCGATAAATCAAATATATTTTCTTCAATATGAGGAGAGACCTAGTTTCTTTCAATGAACCCTTGAAAACCTGGTGTTGTTTATGTTATAGCGTCAGGTGTCCCGTTAATGTTAAACGTCAGTCCCTTAGCGCAAAGTGCATAATTTAACTTTTTTTTCTTGTTTAGAAATCTAAAATTGAAAATCTTTTTGATCTGTGCCTTTTGACGCCAATAATTCAGTATAAGTGAGGTTTATAAAGCAAGAGTTTGAAATTGTATACGCAATTAGTTATGATCTTCTCAAAACCAACTTAAAATGCTGGTTTAACTTTGTTTGGACAAGATCATGACTAATTGTGCATTAAATTTCAAACTCATGCTTTATAAACCTCACTAATACTAAACTATTGGCGTCAACTGCCACGTACCATATTGTTTTTAAATTATTAACTTCTGAACAAGAAATACAAAGTTAAGTTATGCACTTTGTGCTAAGCGACCGACAAATGACCCATTATTCGTTGCAGCAATGCCCACAAACCAGGGACGGAGCGCTCAATGTGCACCTAATACCGCACTCACACATGGACGCTGGCTGGGTGAAGACCTTCGACGAATACTACTATGGAAGTAGGTTTTTATTATTTTTTTGTTAGTAATTTATAGACTAAGTATTACTACGTATAGACCGACAACGCCCATACATCAAGGCGTAGCAAATTTTGTACGCGCCCTTACGACACTAAGTGTCGCTAATTTCAGCGCCATCTATTATCGAAGTGGGAATTATTTTTATGTTACGTGACAACGCTGTGCCACTTGTCTGTGTCTTTTTTAGCATCGTGTTCGTTAGAGGATTTAGCAACGCCATCTAGATTTCGTTAGAATGTTACACTTTTTTGTGGCTACAAACTGATGTATGAGAAGTACGTAGTCATACTAGTCTATGGTCATGTTTACAATCAGTGATATGAGTAAAGGTTACAATACAAAAGTTGAGAGCCAGTCTGCTACTCAAACAGAACAGCATGTGAACAAAAAACAAATAGTAAATAATAACTCGAAAACTAGAAAATTTTAACTGGTATAGGAATATACTCAAAGAGTTAAATATTAATATTAGATGTTAACAAAATGTGTATAAGTTGAAATTTATTAAACCGCCCGAATTTCTATGGGAGGTTCAGTAGATGATAGAGACTACACATGTGAAGTTTCAGGTGGATCAGGTAGGGTAATGGCTGGTCACGTGATATCGGGACTCGTAGTAATGTGTGAGTAAAATTTTGATTCTGTTGACACACACAACTGAATCGAAACGATTCTCGATGTCACGTGACCAGCCATTACTTTATCTGATCCACCTAAAAAAAACAATTGCGCATATTTAGGAGGGGGAGCTTCAACCCCCTAGCCCCCACCCCAGCTACTGGTCAAAGGTGATTTCCTAGATAGATGAAAAATTTAACGTCTTATAATATATACTATCGGGTCTACCACGATAAATTTTTACCTTTTTTTCGAAAATAAATCGAATCGGCAATAAACCACTGCTTATATGTGCAGACAAGTAGCAGGTTGTCTGACGCACAGCACGGCTTCCGTCCAGGGCGTGGGACAGAGGGAAATCTGCTGAACTTGATGTCACGATTGGTGTCAGCGGTAGATGCCGGAGTACAGGTAGACGTCGCTTACTGTGATTTCAGAAAGGCCTTTGACACGGTCGATAACGACGTTCTGCTCGCGAAGTTGGCCGGCGTGGGCTGCACGCCGCACACGCTTAATTTCTTCGCAAGCTACTTGCGGGACAGGCGGCAGTACGTCGACTGTGGGGGACATCCGTCAGAGCCCTACTACATGAGATCAGGAGTCAGTCAAGGGAGCAACTTAGGGCCCCTCCAATTTATCATTATGGTTAATAATCTACCGGAGGTAGTCAAGGAGTCGACATGTCATCTTTTCGCGGATGACCTAAAATTAGACCAAGAGCCATACAACTGTCTCGAAACGAAACATCGGGTGTCCCCTTTTTGTAAAAAAGGTGAAAATTGATCGATTAATATATATTATAATGTGTACGAAACGCGAGAGTTTAAAATTTAACGTCTATCAGCTCGTTCAAAACGAAAAAAAATGGAAAAAGATTAACCTAATTTTTGTTTGTTTTCAGCAAAAACACAAGTCAGCAGTGCAAACGTGCAGCTTATTTATCATTCAGTGCTTTCTGAGCTACTTCACGACAAGAAGAGAAAGTAAGTTCTCCGACCTTTCACATCGTTATCAGCATAGCTGACTACGTTAAGGCGTATATGACCACGCTAAATAAGCAACTCGATGTGTGTCGGTACAAATATCAACGGCAACGACATTGAAATAATGTTCATTTCAGCGTGCCTTGAAAAGTGGCTGTTAATTGGGTGAAATAATAATAATTAAAATCGCTTTAAGCGTTTGGAAGGAGTAAAAGAATTCTTGTGTTAATCATGTGAAACTTTCGATGACTTTCAATTTTTTTTGTCAAAACTTACAATAGAAAAACAGTTTATGAAACTTAAAATTTATTTGTGACTCTATAATGCCTATCATATATTTTTATGAAAGTTTTTGGAGCACCCGTGTGGGAGGAGTACCTGATGATGATGTCCTCCTCATCGTAGTCCGACGACGGCGACCTCATGATTTGATGGACTTCTACGGCGATGAGCGCGAATATGACTCGCGAAACCCAGCTTGGTTCTAAAAGTCCGATTACAGCGACCGCAGTGTAGTTCACCGCGACCGTTGTACGTGTATGTGTATGTGATCTTCGGACGAGTCTTGCGCTGCTGCCGGTTGGAGTCAAGGGTCTCGAGTCTGGTTTCCTCGAACTCCTTTACACGATTATGGATGACCGAGCGCCACCCAATGCGCTCGCGAGCAGCTTCCTCCCAACTGCCAGGCGGAATGCCACAGGCGGTTAGATGCCTTTTCAGGACATCTTTATAACGAAGATGCTGTCCACCGGCTTTTCGCGCTCCGTATGACAGCTGAGAGTAAAAGACTTCTTTGGGTAGTCTCGCATCTTCCATGCGTACCACATGACCGCACCACCTAAGCTGAGATTTCATCAGCATTGCTTCCATGCCATGCATTTGTGTCCGCCTCAGAACTTCCGTATTTGGAACACGGTCCTGCCAGGTTATCCTCAGGATGTTACGAAGGCACTTCATGTGGAAAGCATCCAGTTTTTTAACGTTTTTGCTATAGAGGCACCATCTTTCGGAGGCATATAGTAATATTGGCAGGACAATTGCCTTATAGACGGCCAGCTTCGTCTTCAGTTTTAGGTCGTGCGATTTCCAGACTCTGTCATTGAGTTTGCCAAAGGCGGAAGCAGCTCTTGCAATCCGCACCGGAATCTCAGTGTCCAGACGGTTGTCATTTCTGATCTCAGTTCCAAGGTAGCGGAAGTGAGATACCACGTCTAAGACACGCTCGCCCAGGAGAACGTTGGGTGTTTCTGAAGAGGAGTACCTAAGCCTTCAAAGACAGGTCCAAATTGCAGTTGGCGTATCCATTCGCCTATCTGCGGGTCTACCGCGTAATTCTGATTTTCATCAACATCAACTTGAGATTCAAATTTGAAGTGCGTGCAAAAGAGATGGCATGTTAGGCTGGCGTCGTCGCACGCACGTCAAATTTCAATCAAGTTGATATTGATGAAAATCTGGATTACGCGGTAGACCCGCTGATCACTTTCCAAGAAGCCCCCCCGGTATGAAAAAAGGCGCTTTGTATACCTATCAGTCTGCCGTTCGTTGAAAATTCATGGCTTGACATCAATAAACAGACATTCAATGCTCCTTTTGTTGATAAAATACAGCTTACATAATATAACTGTGTATTTATGCTTTTTACAACAATGTGTCGTATTGATGATAAAACTCTGCACTTTCCGTGAACGTTTATGTAATCTCTCTGCAAATACACTTCTATGGACGAATGTCTATATAATTTACAAAATGATAGATAGATAGATATAATCTTTATTTATTCAGCACTATCAACAAATTAATTCAAACACATTTTAGATACAAAACAAAATGAAGTGCTCGGTAAAAAGGCCCTGACTTAGCATGTGTTGCAGCCAGGAGACTACAACGCTGTTATTATGCCAGAACCATTTTTTTGTCACGCATACTTCCGACATTTTAATACACATACTTACATAGATACAAATAGTTACAGTATAATACATACTACTATTTTAATTATATAACATTAGTAATCAACAATAATGGTGTACAATAAACATACATAGATAATAAGCGGGTAAGTGAGTAATCAATATGTGGCCATACATACAAGTTATAAAATAGGCAGATGAAAAATGATCTACATAGATAAATAAATAAATAAGGTTTATGAGTTCGTGTTGGTTTGGTTGTGACGTCATTGAAAATTTTTCGTACTTTTTCCGGGATCCTGAATTATTTCTCCCTCTACAGTACTATGAGCACTAAAGTATTTTTGAAGTGGATACTTCTTTGTTCACTTCCCACTTCCGGTACGAAGGACAATTTGATTTCTGAATATTGATTATTATGTTTTTTATCGTTTTTATTTATTAATATTTATATACTATTAACACTAGAGTAGGCGCGCCCAAATTGACTCCTGAAACGGTCGCGCGGGGTACATGTGTAGCCCATTTTGAATGCAAATATTGTGGGTCATCTTTAGGTAGAATGAAAAAGTTTTTAATTTAATGAATAATCATCTTTATTTTTATCGTTTAATAATGAAAAAATAAAAAACATGAATTTTTAGGTACTTTTCAACGAAACAATAGAATACTTGGAATAATCAACATGAGACGCAGACGCCGCCATGATTTCCTAAAAAGATATTAATACTTAGTATATTTGTTATGAAACGGTATGTAACATGCAAAAATTACACGAAAATGAAGTACTCTTAAAATATTAGTACAATTTTTGCATAAATAATAGAGATTTATCACATTCCTTGAACGGTCGCGCGGGCTACATACGCAGCCCATTCACTTTATTAGTCGTTCTGTTCTGAAGTCCGTGTGCTGAGGGTAGCGACACGCTACTGAGCGACGCGGGGGTCCATAGTAGAGGAATACACGGAAGAATAGCGCAGTAGTGTGACGCGTTTGAGAAAGAAGCACCAATAATATACCCTGGTCTACATCTGTAGCCCACGCGTCCACTCTAGTGTTAATGAAAAGTTAATGCTTACTTCAACGGAAGAATAAACATTTTGAAATGACCTCGTAAGCGAATGCGCTGCAATCACTGACGTATTATGATATCCTACTTATATATTCCTACCTCTGTTGTTGAATAAAGAGGCGACGTAAGAAGTACCCACTTAAATAATTTACGGTTATAACACTGACCTCTTTTAATTTATATTCGCTATATAAGGGGAAATTTATTCAACTACCCGAATTCCTATGGGAGGTTCAGCGGGCCTATTATGTATCTCTAGTTGCCTTCTGTACGGGGTGCCTATCATCAAAAACATAGATAAACCATCGAATTCCGATTTCCCAAGGATATTTTCGCACTTGAAGTGACGACACAGTTCGTTAATAGTTCAACACCCACTAAAGGCAATTTTCAAATTTCAGTTTTTATCTATGTTTTTGATGATAGGCACCTAGTGCAGTTGGCAACTAAAGATACAGAATAGGGGGGCAGTACAGGTAGGTGATAGAGACGTGATCTGCCAACTTTATCTGATCCACCTGAAACTTTACACGTGTAGTGTCTATAACCTACTGAATCTCCCAAAGGAATTCGGGCAGTTGATTAAATTTCACCTTAGGGGCCGTCCATTAATCACGTGATGTTTTTTAGTAACTTTTTAACCATGATGATACGTGGTGAGGTTTTAGACTACGGGACCCCTACCCAAAATCACGTGAATTTTTTTGGTACAAAGTATACAAGGTGACTTTTTGATCATCGTCCAAATTCATACTGGAGGCTTGATAAGTGATCAGTATCTTGGATCAGTAACAATTTTGGTGAAATTCGTAAAATGAAATTTCGACTCCCCATAGTGATTCAATCGAGACTGGAACTGAATTTCTATGGGAAGCCGAAATTTCATTTTACGAATTTTACAAAAATTGTTACTGATCCAAGATACTGATCACTTATCAAGCCTCCAGTATGAATTTGGACGATGATCAAAAAATCACCTTGTATATAAAAAAAATCAGAATTATCTTTAAATTTAATTACGATCCAAGTTTTGATGCCATAGGCCACGCAACACTACACCCCCCCCCTAATGATATTTATTGATTTTTTCCGAACCGCCTCCCCCCATTTGGAGGCTCACGTGATTAATGGACGACCCCTTAAATGCTACCACGCCTGATGGAAAGCGTCGATAATACCTAGGATGAAGGGCACTTGCCCAGAAACTGGGAGAGTAAAAAAAAGCGAGACGTTAATCAGTCTGTCCAGGGACTTCCGCAAAATCTACGGAAGTCGGTAACTTAAACCAGTCTCCCAAATAGTTTTTGATTTGTACCGCAAATGGACACAGCACCTTTGCCTTGAGAGTAACCGTCCTTTTTAACGGAAAGCTACAAAAATTCTCTGTCTCCAAGGTTCACCTTCTCCGAGGTGGGCTTCTTCTGGCGCTGGTGGAAGGAGCAGCGTCCAGCCACCAGAGCCATCTTCAGGAACTTGGTGCAAGAAGGTAAGGAGCAATTTTTTTTAGATAATAAGGCCCACTTGCAGCATGTTCTTAACTCGACTTTAACTCGGGTTAAGTCAAAAAATAGAGGGTTAAGAAAAAGCTCTTTTGCACCAATCAAAATCTCGGGTTAAACTAGGGTTAAACTAAGAGTAAGTCATCAGAATTTAACCCGACTCTCACCGTGAGTTAAACTCGGGTTAGCGAAGTAATGTTACCAGTTTGACTTAAATTGTGTTGTTTCCAATGACATTATATATATACTATACCTCATTGGTTGTAACTAATTACTTTATGGTAACATTCTAAATAAATGTCAAATGTCAAAAAATCGCTTAGCTCGGGATTACTAACCCGCTTCGATATTATCATGGTGCAATAGGACTAATGAAATGTCGGGTTAGTTAACTCTTTCCTTGGGTTAGTTAACCCGAGGTTTAAGGATTTTTCTCGATCATGCTGCAAGTGGGCCTAAGTAGGTATGCTTTTTTCCGGGATGGAAAATGATTTTTCTTCAACTATTTTCTACGACTTATTTTAAGGAGACTGTACTTGTAAAAATGTTAAATTAAGCCCACTTGCAGCATGTTCTTAACTTGAATTTAACTCGGGTTAAGAGGATGGCATACCCTAGCAACTTTTTTTATTACCCGTCCAGCACAATAAGTCTAATGGCAAAGACCTTATTTGCTTTTCATAGAGGCAATTATATGTTGGCTCTTTGGCCTCTTGTTCTGGGTCGCTTAATACTAGTGATCACGCAGCGAAACAACAAATTGGTGTGTTTTTAGCTAATACTGAAATATTTTGTAGGGAAAAAAATATTGGATTTAGGTAACATCCCTTCATATTTCTATTGCCTATTTTATAAAAAAAAATCAAGTTGATCTCTTAACCGCGTTTTTGAAACAAACGTTTGAAAACAAAAAAAAAGAAGGTGGGAAACATTTTTTTTTTGACAAAAGTGTCAATCTTTAAACATTGTTTATATGTGGAATCCCTAGATAAAAGATCGATAAATCAAATATATTTTCCTCAACATGAGGAGAGACCTAGTTTCTTCCAATGAGCCCTTGAAAACCTGGTGTTGTTGATGTTCTAGCGTCAGGTGTCCACTTAAGTCAAAAAATAGAGGGTTAGGAAAAATCTCTCTTGCGCCAATCAAAATCTCGGGTTAAACTAGGGTTAAACTAAGAGAAACTCATCAGAATTTAACTCGACTCTCACCTCGAGTTAAACTCGGGTTAACTAAGTAATGTTACCAGATTGTGTTGTTTCCAATGACATTATATAAATACCTCATTGGTTGCAACTAATTACTTTATGGTAACATTCTAAATAAATGTCAAATGTCAAACAATCGCTTAGCTCGGGATTAGTAACCATTATCATGGTGCAATAGGACTAATGAAATGTCGGGTTTGTTAACTCTTCCCTTGGGTTAGTTAACACGAGGTTTAGGCCCACTTACAGCATGTTCTTAACTCGACTTTAACTCGGGTTAAGTCAAAAAATAGAGGGTTAAGAAAAAGCTCTCTTGCACCAATCAAAATCTCGGGTTAAACTAGGGTTAAACTAAGAGAAAGTCATCAGAATTTAACCCGACGCTCACCTCGAGTTAAACTCAGGTTAGCGAAGTAATGTTACCAGTTTGACTTAAATTGTGTTGTTTCCAATGACATTATATAGATACTATACCTCATTGGTTGCAACTAATTACTTTATGGTAACATTCTAAATGTCAAACAATCGCTTAGCTTGGGTTTACTAACCCGCTTCGATATTATCATGGTGCAATAGGACTAATGAAATGTCGGGTTAGTTAACTCTTCCCTTGGGTTAGTTAACCCGAGGGTTAAGGATTTTTTCTCGATCATGCTGCAAGTGGGCCTTAAGGATTTTTCCTCGATCATGCTGCAAGTGGGCCTTAGAGATTTTTGAATTTCGAATACATAGCATCCTGTCGATTTGAGTAATTTAAACTCTACATACACATGCATTAAGTTTTTACATATTATAGCTATAGTATGCTTTACCCCTTAAACTAATCACTTGCAGATGTGGTTTATAAAAATGAAGAAAACCATCTGAATGTTTTTTCATCAATTTATTATTGTTATTTATTAAAATTAGTTTTTTGTTAATAATTTCTTATTTGTTTAATTTTATTGAATTTTATTATTTATAGGTCGGGTCGAGTTCGCTGGCGGAGGTTGGGTACAGAACGATGAAGCCACCATCGATTATCTCGCCATCATCGATCTCTATACTTGGGGGTTGAGGTAATATACATTGTAATATACATTTGTAACTGCCATGGACCTAACATCCATGGTAACTGCTCTTTTGCCCAAGCTAGGTATAATCGATATGCAGTGACGTATTTTAAGATTTAGCGCCCAGGGTTTGTAGCATAGTGTTTAATCGCGCGCGACGCCACTAGTTGAATCACAAGTGCAAGGAGCGTGACGTACTGTTAAGGCCCTTAATACCGCCAAATGGGTACTTTCTAAAGCCTACTCCTCTTTTATGGCCAAACCAAAAATATTGAAAAAATGTATTATGGATTATCAACTCTAGGACAACATATGCAACATTTTTCTTTTTCGTACCACCAAAACTTCTATATGAAGAATTGTTTCAACTGAATGGTGTTTTTTGGCTTGAATTTCCTACTGCTCCTAAGCGGCTTAGGTAATTTAATTCATTTATGCTTTGATAAATAGATAAACTTGATAGCTATAAATATAACATAGAATTATTCAATCGAACAATGATGCCCATGTGAAAAGTATTATTTTCTCCTATTTTGCCCTTTCAAGGACGCAGCGAGCGTCGTAACAGCCACCACGCATTGTGCACTGATTTGAACGTTATTTCAATGTCGTTTCCGTCGATATTCATACAGACAAACATCGAGCTGCTAATTTGGCGACGGTAATCGCCTTAAATCGCAAAAACATAGTGTCACGCTCCTCACACTTGTGATTCAACTAAGTCGCATCGCGCGCGATTAAACACTGTGCTACGGCTGTGCTACTGGGCCCAGTGGCGTGCACAGAACTTTTTGCTGGAAAAGCAGACAATTGGTCAAGAACAACAATAAAAAACAATATAAAAAAATAGGAAAATCACTTTGAAAAAAAAAATTGTATGACGCCAGGGTAAACAATGTCTACCCTAGAGTGAAAATTTCCTATACAAACTTTTTTTTTTCAAAGTGATATTTAAATTTTTTTATATATTTTTTATTGTTGTTCTTGACCAATTGTTTGCTTTTCCAACAAAAAGTTCTGTGCACGCCACTGACTGGGCCTGTAAGGTTTGTCGCCCCATAATCTAACTAACGAGAAAAAAGCAAATAATATTACAAATTATAAAATGAAATCCATCAGTGTGTTGATGTGGGCTGTGTTGACAACGAATGAAAAAACAAAACATACCTTACTATACTATAAAAATGTAATCTTTAAAAACAGTTCGTCCTAAATGCCATCCATTTCCATGATAAGATTCGTAATAATTTTTTACAGCTGACACTTTTCAAAAAATTAAATAAATGTTAAATGTTTTCTTTATTTTTAATTTACATTAATGTAATTTTTAATGTAAATTAAAAATAAAGAAAATATTAGTATGTACTGAGAATTGAGTTTCCTTCAAATTCTCTATAAAAATGGCAATTTCATATGTAAAGTCCTAATAATACAACGTGTAACAGAAAAGTGTAACCATATCTAGAGCATATTCAGTCAATGGTTTAGAACAACTTTTACTATGGAACAAAACCTGTACCTCAAAAAAAAAATTAACTTTTTCAATGCAATGCAATGCCGCTCGGCCGAAATGAATGGAAGGGCAGATTTTTTTTTTTGAGATTTCAGACTTGGCTCCAAAGTAAAAGTTGTTCTATAAGTACCATTGACTGAATAAGCTCTTCAAATATGGTTACACCTTTCTGTTACACGTTGTATATTTGCTATACTTTTCACCACACTGAAATTAACACTGTGGAAGAATAAACACTGAACACTGAAACTCACAGAGCCAAGGATATCAGACCTACCTTAACTGGTTTCAGGAAGTTGAATGACACCCTTGGCCCCTGCGGCAAACCCAAAGCCGCATGGCAGATAGACACTTATGGGCATACCAGGTACGTATGAACTTCTTAGCATCAGTGTCGGTAGAAAGGGACTGACCCAATCAGACAGGATTTATTTGCAGACACAGCAAAATTTTTTCAATTGGATTATCAACGAACTAGAATTTTATAGAAATCTATCTCAGTACTGGAATCTGTTATATGGAACAGACAGGTGAACGGCAGCGGCGTCACTGGTGCAAGGGTTCCGGCACCGCGCTCACCAACCCGCCTGCCCAGCGTGTGTGAGTATGGGCAATTCTGCCAGGATGACCGCCGGTAGTGGCAAAGTCCTGGAAAGGCTTATGTCCAGCAGTGGACGAACTAGGCTGATGTATGGATATCTCAGTACATCCCTTCCTAGGATTTTGAGTATACTACATAGGTCACTACGATAATTGCAATATGATTGGCTAGTGGTAATCATGCCATTCCGATTCTAACCAACCATAGACTTGACTGACCGAAAGGAATGGACCTAGTCGTAGTCTTTATGTTATTGTATTAACGACCAAAATGTAAAAATCAGTATACGTGGTAAAGTGTCAATCGTTTATAAGGTTATTTCGTTTTTAGAGCTTTTGGTTTTAAATTTATGAAAATTTCGAATACTTACGCATAAAAACTGATGCCATGACTCTTGCAATGTTTGCACGAGTTGCTTATTTAATTTTACGGTGCAAACCGGCATTTTGTTCCTCCTTCTTTAATAATTTTGTTGTGCTCACTAGTGCGGACGGCGCACCGCGCAGCGCATGACTGACCAACGCAATACACATAAATATAAGCCCTGCCCGCCTGGGCACATAAATGACGGCGTAAAGTTTTAAGCGTGTCCATAAAATTTTAGTTCGTTGTTCATTATACACAATTTCTTTCACTGTTTTAAGGAACCTGTTCATTATTTTAAGGCACCTGTTCCAGCATCATCCAAAAATTACTCTTAGTAATAACGATTTAAAAATAAGAAAAAAATGTGTAGTGTATAAGTCAAAAAGACTATTTCAGAAAATTATTCTTGCGTTAAAAGAACAGTATGAAAATATTGTTTTTAGACTAAAATTAAGTAATGTTTATACTGTGATTGTCGGCACTTGGTGGAACTTGCAATACATAATGAACAGAAAATCACTTGTATTATCCCACAAATTTATTTACTTCCTGACCGGTTTCGCCTATATGGCATTATCAAAGGAATTAATATAAGATCTTAATACACACAATAAATAGTTTATATCAGCCAGTGCGATCAATGACACTATTCATTGTGTAAGTTATTTTCTGTTCATTAAAATTTAGTAAAATTGGTAATTTCTTTGAAACCACTACCATTGGTGGAACCATTTCTTGCACTAAAATACAAGGAAAATATTGCTTGGAAAAATCATCTATGGAATTTCTTGCTCCTGAGAGGCTTCCGAAAGCTAGCGATCATTATCGGTAAATATTATACTGTAATAAACAACTGTGGCAAGTGACATCCTTTCCTCCGGAAAACTAAACTGATGAATTTTTTGGGGTCTTAAGGCCCACTTGCAGCATGAACGAGAAAAAATCCTTAACCCTCGGGTTAACTAAACTGCTGCCGTTAATTCGAGAGAATGATGACAGATGGAGTGTGGCGATATCTCGAAAAAATACTACAAGTCAACAGGAGCTTCTTGACGACAAAAATAAATAAAGGCACGTTAAAAAAACATCAACGGTACAACAAATGGGACGAAATAAATCTAAATCATGATTATTTAAACTTTTTTTATAAATAAAAACCATGGAATAGAATATATATACGATCTTATTATTTGGTTAGGTATATCAGTTTTATAATACGACAACACAGCCTTACACCGCAGATATTATAAACCTTTTTCTGAAATGTCGATTCAAAAAGTCGAGGATTCATACTGCAGGCATTATGATTGCTGATTTGACAGAAATAACTTGACAGTATCGCTAATAGACAACTTTTCGCCAAAAATAATATTTTTTGCGCTTTTTTTTAACTTTTACGTAGAAATTGAGTCAGCTGATTCATTAAGTTTTGTACTAGGAAGTGGAAAATATATACGACAAAAATACTTTTTATTAACAAATGGGACCTTTTAACGATATACAATCTACCCTTAAATCATCATGATAAATATAAAATATTGAAATGCAAAACAGTAAAAAAAAGGTTTTATCCCCTGACATTTGCAAACGTCACCATTCTCTCGAATGAACGGCCGGAGTTTAACCCAAGTGACCATTGCACCATGATAATATCGAAGTGGGTTATACCATGGTAATCCCGAGCTAAGCGATTGTTTGACATTTGACATTTATTTAGAATGTTACCATAAAGTAATTAGTTGCAACCAATGAGGTATAGTATCTATATAATGTCATTGGAAACAACACAATTTAAGTCAAACTGGTAACATTACTTCGCTAACCCGAGTTTAACTCGAGGTGAGAGTCGGGTTAAATTCTGATGACTTTCTCCGAGTTTAACCCTAGTTTAACCCGAGATTTTGATTGGTGCAAGAGAACTTTTTCTTAACCCTCTATTCTTTGATTTCCCCGAGTTAAACTCGAGTTAAGAACATGCTGCAAGTGGGCCTAACAGTCTAAACGTCTAACTAAACTATAAGTAAATCAATTTGAAAATCGAACGAGGCTCCTTTCTTTGTTTTCTGGGGACAAGACCTCATATTTGAGGCAAGACCTCGGCAGAGAATATAAAGTATGACCCCGGCAAGACGCCTAAAAGTGACACAATAAATTGGTTTTCTTTTTAAAACGATCGCACTGGCCAGCAAGAAAAGAGCACAAAAAAATGGCTCCACGCAAATCTTGTTGGAAACGTTGTTGGAAATATATTTATAGCACACCGTGCGTAAAATGACTGAAATGCTGCGCGTGCGTAAAGTTGGCATTTTCCGCACTTGTGCTATAAAAAATTATACGAAACTCGTGCGAGAAACTTTTCTCGACTCGTGTGATTGCAGCACTCGTTTCATCGCTCTCGTATCGTAATGTACTATTTTAACGAAAAACTTCCAGATTCAAGTGATAATAATCATTTTAATTTGACGCCTGAACCGATAAAACTAAGCAAAGGTTGGTTGTTTTGTAAATTGTTATTATTTCCCCGCATTAGTGATAAAAAGTAGAGTATTGCACTCGGGTGTAAAGTGATCAATTACACCCGAGATATTTAAGCGCACGATCTACTATGTTATATTCAATATTAATGAATGTTTGTGTAATTATTTTTATTATCTTCACCAGGGAACAGAGTTCATTGTTAGCGCAGATGGGATTCGACGGCCTGTTCATATCGAGGGTCGACCACAAAGAGAGAGAGGCCATGATAGAGGATGACAGGATGGAGTTCATGTGGCGCGGGAGCGGTGCCCTGGGTAAGTAGAGCCATAGATAAATAAAGGAAGGATAGATTGCTATCTCCTTATACTGTTCGCAATACTAAAAATAACGTTGTTAGATGGCGTTACTTGTCTCGCTGGAAATAAAATTTGTCTGAAATCGACGAAAAATAGCATTTTACTGTTCTGGTTCATCATATTTATTTATTTTATGAATAAAAACACAAAATTTTCATTACATCGCATCAGAAAATAGTTAATTCTTAATCAGGTGTTTTAACATTTTTTTCATTAAACTTTCGGTGGTAAGCTGGCAATCTAACTAAGCGTGCAGATGGTTATTCTGAATTCCGGTAGATGGCGCACAACGAACATTATTTATTTACCTAACACACACTGCTCATACATACCGGTATATTACTTTACTCTTTGACTCAACTGTCATGCACGGTTGAGCGATTTATCCTCAGATTTATAGTACGCCAATGTGTCGCGTATTGTCGTGTTCTAGCAAATTTTTGTTTTTGTGGGCGCAGTATAGTTGCTACACACACACACATACATCGAATTTCGTTTCATCATCTGTTCGATAGATGGCATTAGGTATGTCACAATTTATCTAGTATAGTAGCGATATCAAAAATAATAAGTCTAACTACTAGGTACCGGCGAAAATAATAAGTTTTACGCGGGCTTTGTTCTAATGTATGGAGTGAGCAATCTATCCTTCCTTTATTTATCTATGGTAGAGCCTAGAGATATATCTTCAATCGAGGGTCGGCCACAAAGAAAGAGAGGCCATCATAGAGGATGACAGGATGGTGCGCGGGAGCGGTGCTGTGGACAAAAAGAGCCTACATAGAGCGAGCGAATGTACAGTGGATATCACATCAAGTTGTATCATAACTACTCTTCATTTTGAGTGTTAGAAAAAAAGTACCATCAGCCCTCTCAATAGTGCTATACAAAAACACACGAAGCGTACACGACTAACACACAACTTCTTTTGCACACATTTTCACCCCGCATCTTGAAAGTAGGGCAAAGTACAAGCTGTTAAAGTCGACGTGATCTCAATTGTACTCATAAAAAACAATCATTACTTTAAATATAATTAATAAATAAAATAATTTTTTTAGCTTGGAATATATTTCGGCCCTTAGTGGGCCGTCATCAGTCAAATATTAAAAAAGAAAAATATACCATAGTAATAAAAACAGGAAAAGAAATAAAAAAAAAAAGACAATATTTTTCTTAACTAACCTAACCTATTTGTATTGGTCCACAAATTTTTTATATCAAATAATAAAATTATAAAATTTTATTTAATTTTATAATTAAATAAAATAATAAAATATAAAATTCTAAAAATTTTATAATTTTATAATTTTAGTATTTGATATAAAAAATTTGTGGACCAATACAAATAGGTTAGGTTAGTTAAGAAAAATATTGTCTTTTTTTTTTATTTCTTTTCCTGTTTTTATTACTATGGTATATTTTTCTTTTTTAATACTTGACTGATGACGGCCCACTAAGGGCCGAAATATATTTCAAGCTAAAAAAAAAAAAAAAATATTTTATTTATTAATTATATTTAAAGTAATATATGTATGATTACAAATAAAAGGCCAATAGAGGCAATATTATATATTTATTAAAGCATAAAAAACAATCGGAACACAATTCCTTAGATTTTGTGGAAGTCCCTGCCCTGGACAAACTGTCCTTCCTGGACTCCCACTTTTTGCCGCGCGTTCGCACTTCCTCATAGACACATTTTAAGAGGCTGCTGTACAACGCTAAAATTCAGTCCTGCTCTAACGCTTTTGTTTTTTAACTGTCTATCCTGCTCTAATCAGATGCAGCGCACGCAAAACTTCAGTTATTTTGAAATCGCGGCTACTTTAGGACATTAAGGCGATATGAAAAAAAATTATGAGAGCTTGAGGGGCGTGGTTTAGCCGTAGACGCGGGGAGCGCCCCGATTTCAACATCGCGAGAGCGTGCCGCGCGGCAACGATCTTGCTTGCGTTTCGAAGTTTTAGAAAAGAGGAGTCATGGAGTCGTTCAAAATAAAATAGTGTTGGTTACTTTTTATCTGTGTTATGTTTATACCAGCCAGTTGTAAGGCACCCATTGAAGCTTTTACGGATGTAAATGATTTTACTTATGTTAAATAAATATTTTTTGGCTTTGACTATGTATGTAGGTAAACTAGTGTACACGAATGTATGTCTACTTATGTATTAGCAGTGATTGGAATAATCATATACTTAGAACAAATTCACAAAATAATAATTTCCATACGAGTACATTTATTAAATATTTAACTATCCAGAATTTTATCCGGGATATGATTTTGGGGCACAAATACAATAAAAACTACGAAGTAGGTATATTCAGTTATTTGTATTCAATCATCCATTTATTTCTATTTAAAGTTTACAAAATACCATTTCACGCCTTGGGAAAAATAGGAATTAAGGAAAAAATATTGAAGTGATGAACATTTTAGACCATTTAATTTTTTATACATAACTTTGTTTACATAAGGTGATACTTATTCATACATCCAAATTTATACTGAAAATTCGGTATAAAGGTCCAATGACCCTTTTTCTGGAAATTCTTAATTTATTATTTTCTTTTCCTCTATAAACGCAAGCCAAGCCCTGAGTCAATACAACGGAGGGTCAAAATTTTGTTTTTTGAAATTTGCAAAGTATAACCTTTTGCAAATTTTGCAAAATAAAATTGTGACCTCTTATAGTAATTACTTCTCGGGTGGGCTTGCGTTTGTAGGGAACACGAAAAAATATTTACTTATTTCACAAAATGGGTCATTGAATCTTGATACTGAGCACTTACCGAGTCTTCAGTATGAATTTGGCTGTATAAATAAAACTGAGTTTGCATACTATGTTCTAAAGTTGTTCTAATGTTTATGTTCTAAAGTTGATTAAAAACGAGAGGATTTTATAATAATATTTTACTGCTCTTTATCCGTTTAATTTTAAAAACATCGATCGAGCGGTAAAAATCATAAGGACTAAAGTAGTCGTAAATCAAATTTACAGCAACTTAAGTTCTTATTATTCTTGTAGAAATGTTGAAAACAACGGAGTAATTGAGTAAAAACAATATTTGTTTTTAACAGCCATAAATAAGACTTTGCCAAATCTCCTTCCAATGATGGCTGCAGCACCGGATAATGCAGCATAATTGGTCCTGTAAGAACGTTTGCACCAGCAACCATCTAAAATGACATCAATTATTGGTATTCCGTCTTTACTGACTCTTCTCTTTCAAAGCCGCTTCTTTATCACGTTCTCCTGCACGTTTTATTTCTTCCCACGCTGTCACTTCCCATTCATCAAAAACTTCGTCTTGGGCTTTTTTATATCTATAATTTGATAAAGCTGGTAAATCTAGCGCTGCTGAAAATTGATTTAGCTGAGCATTACCACAACCTGCTGCTATGATACCCGAAACGATACCCGATACCCGATACCCGAACGAAACGATGATTCGTGTTTTGATACCTCGATCAGATCATCAAAAATTTTTTTCACGTCGACTACTCTATGTCCATCTATGCTCGTGTTTATTTCATCCTAAAAAAAAAAAAAACATTTAAAAAACATTAAAACACATGCTTATATAGCGAATATTATATTCAGACTTGGTGAATAGGTACTCTATTTTTAAAATATTTTTTTAATTTTATTTATGACCTATATGTATAGCGTAGTGAAAATGTGTCCGACCATGAGGTCCCGGGTTCAATTCCCAGTGGGGCATCTTTGTGCGTCCAGTCTGCGCTTGCTTCGGAAGGCTCGTTAAGCCGTTGTTCCAATTTGTGCCTGAAAAACGGTGACAGTGCTCACCACACATCACGTTGGAACGGAATAATCGTTGGTGAAAAATGAGTGTTCCGAGCGTGAACTGTGACTTGCAATTTACAGTTCTCACTCTGACATCTACCTGGAGATTCATGTCGTGACGATATGTTTTGTATATTAAATATCCATAGTTTAAAACTACATCAACATATACAGCAAAAATTTGTGTAATATTATAAATAGGCTTTCAACATAGGTTGCTTTTTTCATCTGTATTGAAAACTTTGCTCAATTTAACTATTTTTTAGCTATGCTACGGCCAGCCAGACAGACAAAGGTCCACTTAATATATGTTTATTTTTAGTTATGAAAAATTTGAGGTAACTAACGTCATTATTTTCAAACTCTATTTCGTATGGAAGAGGCTCATCATCACAGCATTCCGTAGTTAGTTTTACCGCAGGGGTATTATTTTCAATAGTTTTTTCAATTCTACAAAATACAAACACATAACAAGAATTTTTTAATAAGAATTTTTTTAACAAGAATTATTGTCATAGGATTTTTTTTCTTCAGGATTAGATAAATAAATTACTACCAACCCTTTTTGTTCAAACGAGTTGGCATATTCTTCTTCGTCCAAATTCAAAAATATTAATGGCGACTCCATTCCTTTTTCAATATTATGTAAATATTAGAAAAAATACGCAAGTATACTTACATTCTCTTTTCTCTCATTTTATGAGCATTTTCTTTGAGGCGTTGAATGTGTCGGGTTTTGTTCATTACCCTTTTTCGTTTATTGCGTTTATTAGCCATTACAATGTTACAATTTATTATGCGAGTAATCACGGCCGCAACTGACGTAGAACCGTCTCTGACAATGGTCATGAGCGGACTATGCGGACGCGGGAAAGTGACATCGTTAATTACTTCCTAATGTGAAAATTGAGAGCGCAACAATGCGTATCGATCCAAATAAACATGGCGTAAGCGCCAAACTACATATTATTTATTTAAAAATAAAGTATGCCGTTTATGAAAAATCTGTTTAATCAGGTACTAAAACTTATATTTATCTTCACTTAGAAGGAAATTTCATATTTAAAATGGTATGCTTTGCAGAGTGACAGAAAACAGCGCGGAAATTCGGGGTTGTCTTTGGAATTAAATTCTATCGAGAAAATTTCATCAAATCACGTTTCTACTCTAAGCAGGTCCTAGATTATATAGTCAAGAAACACATATACAAATATCAAATCCACAAGTCTTGATTTGGTGAAGTTATAGGAAACAAGCAACCCCACCAAATATTTTCGTATCGCCTTAACTACAACTTCTTTATGTAATAAAGATGGTTTTTTTATAGTACGTATGTGTTAGTTTCGTTTCAATATGTTTTGAAATATGGAAACTGAATCGCTTTTTTCGTGAAATTCATGTTTTTTTAAAAGTATTATAATTAAAAGAAGATTGAAAGTATTCATAAAGTGTAATTAATAATTGTCTTAAGTTAAAAAACACGCCATATTTTTTTCAAATTTTTTCCATCTACATTTACGGAACTGAATCCAATGCAAAACTGATGTTTAGCATTGTGGAGCCCCTTAAGCAAAGACATAATAAACATTTGATGTTTTCTTACTTGTTTCGTTCACTTCCCCAGGGAAAATGTCCGATATAATGACGCACACGCTGTTCAACTTGTACAATCCACCCGAGGGCTTCTGCTTCGACTACCTCTGCAATGACGAGCCAATCAACGACGACGCTGAAAGCCGAGTGTACAACGCCGACAAACGGGTAATGTCGTCACGACAGTCTAAAATATATACTTTCACCATTTGTCAGAGAGTATGTAGATTTACATCTCAGTCTAAATATACTTTCACCATTTGTCAGAGAGTAAGTAGAATTACATCTCAGTTTAAATATACGCCCACAATTTGTCAGAGAGTAAGTAGATTTACATCTCAGTCTAAATATACTTTCACCATTTGTCAGAGTAAGTAGGTTTACATCTCATTCTAAATATACTCCTACTATTTGTCAGAGAGTATATAGATTTACATTTCAGTCTAAATATACTTTCACCATTTGTCAGAGAGTAAGTATATTTACATTTCAGTCTAAATATACTTTCACCATTTGTCAGAGTGTAAGTAGATTTATATTTCAGTCTAAATATACTTTCACCATTTGTCAGAGAGTATGTAGATTTACATTTCAGTCTAAATATACTTTCACCATTGGTCAGAGAGTAATTAGATTTACATTTCAATCTAAATATACTTTCACCATTTGTCAGAGAGTAAGTATATTTACATTTCAGTCTAAATATACTTTCACCATTTGTCAGAGTGTAAGTAGATTTATATCTCAGTCTAAATATACTTTCACCATTTGTCAGAGAGTATGTAGATTTACATTTCAGTCTAAATATACTTTCACCATTGGTCAGAGAGTAATTAGATTTACATCTCAGTCTAAATATACTTTGACCATTTGTCAGAGAGTAAGTAGGTTTACATCTCATTCTAAATATACTCCTACTATTTGTCAGGAAGACAGTAGATTAACATCTCAGTTTTAAAATAATTCTCTATTATCCCGTATTTTTTTGACATAAACTTAACCCTTCAGGTTAACGACTTCATAGCGCATATAGAGCGTCAAGCAAAGTACTACGATCATGACAACATTGTCGTGATGATGGGCGGAGACTTCACCTACCAGAGTGCTGCCACCTGGTTCATGAATATGGACAAACTTATCAAGTAATTTTATCAGTGCTTATCATAGGCGTAGCAAGGGGGGGGGGGGGGCAGGTGGGCCCGGCCCACCCCAGAAACCTTCTGGCCCACCCCAGAATAAAAGTAAAATATTAAATAAAACCAAAATACATGAGCAATCTACGTAAAACAAAAACCTTCGAAACTTGTGATGTCATTTTTAAATATTCCCGCTCTCACTGAGGTACGAGGTCAGTTGAGATCAAACGTCATCCTACGATTATGATATATGATTTAATGATATAATTTATATGATAATATATGATAATTAAATCTGCCCCCCCCCCAGAAAAAAATCATTGCTACGCTCTTGGCACTTATTCAAACAGACTTCTTTTATCGCTTTTGGGTTTTAGCCATCTTGCATGAAACTAAAATTTTTAGGGTTCCGTAGTCAACAACAAGGAACCCTTATAGTTTTGCCATGTCCGTCTGTCTGACTGTCTGTCTGTCCGCGGCTTAGTTTAGAGACTATTAGTACTAGAAAGCTGTAATTTAGCATGTATACTTATTTATCACGCCAATGAAGTGGTACAGTAAAATTTTGAAAAAGTGGGGATGATTTTTTTTCTCGTATATCCCTAAGTGTGGGGAATCGTTGGATAGGTAATTTAAAAATATTGGGGGTGTAGGAAGACCATTTTTCGATCCAGGGTTCCGTTTGCGAAATATTAAGCTTAAAAGTGTTCATTTTTGTTAGAGTCAACTGTCCCCCCCCCCCTCCTGCCAGCGAAACGGTTGTATTTGGAGACGTGAAAAAATCACGGCAGTAGTATACATAACGAAATTAAAAGGAAAACTATCACAGCTAAGTAGGCTTTACACGTTAACGAGTACAGATCGCGCCAAACTTTTAGGCCGTTCTTGGGAAGAGCAACTTCGGAGCGTACTAGAAGTTTGGCGCGATCTGTATTAGTCGACAAACTTATAAAATGTACTTGGAGAAGAAGTCCGCATATTGTGCAGGGCAACTACGGAACCCTACACTGCGCGTGGCCCGACACGCACTTGGCCGGTTTTAAATATTATTTCCCTTACAGCCATGTTACCAGCCACCCAGCGAACCTGTCAGATATCAACATCTTTTACTCTACCCCCTCTTGCTATCTCAAGGCCATCTACCTGTACGGCAGACGGGACAAGGTCATCCACACTGAGACGGTATGATTTGGTTCCATATTCCACCATCTTGCAGTGGCGTGCACAGAACTTTTTGGTGGAAAAGCAAGCAATTGGTCAAGAACAACAATAAAAAAAATATGAAAAAATTTAAATATCACTTTGAAAAAAAAAAGTTTGTATTGGAGATTTTCACTCTATGGTAGACATTGTCTACCCTGGCGTCATACAATTTTTTTTTCAAAGTGATATTTAAATTTTTTCGTATTTGTTTTATTGTTGTTCTTGACCAATTGCTTGCTTTTCCAGCAAAAAGTTCTGTGCACGCCACTGCCATCTTGTAAATAAAACTCATTCTTGGTAACTGTTCCACTTTTATATGTATATTACACTAGCGACCGGTTTCGTTATAATAACATCGTCAGGCTTTTAGATATGGCTCGTAGCTCGTAGCTCGTAGCTCGTAGCTCGTATCAATATCTAAAAGCCTGACGATGTTATTATAACGAAACCGGTCGCTAGTGTAATATACATATAAAAGTGGAACAGTTATCAAGAATGTGTTTTATTTACAATATGTTTCAAATGTTCCAACCAACAACGACAAGTATCAATTTCAATAATCCACTTTGATTATTGCAAAACGGTTCACCTCAACAACTATTTTTGATCGGGATAGCCGACCAGTTTCAGCAGATTCAGACTGCCTTCTTCTGGGCGAGTGAAGACGCTCACGCGACGACTTTGCGACTCTGTAAATTAGAATTTCAAAATGTTGAATTTAATAAATTAAATATCCGTTCTTCAGGGGGCAATTCCGAGTCTGTCGAATTAGCCTTCTCGACCGTATAAACCTGTTTTATCTGTCGAACTCAAACGTTTTTAGCTCGAGTTTTAGAAATCTCGCTTCGACTGTTTCTCCGAAGTAGCCCCTAGTTCTGGCTCTGGCTTTCTATTTGAAAATGACTGTTTAACATTCAACAAAACTGCCCGCGAACTTCACGCGCGCTGCATACAATAGCGTAGTTCCTTACAAAGTCTCCAGTATGAATTTAACTATACTAATCAAAGCAACCTTACATACCTACTTAATTAGAAATAAGTTTTCGTATTGATCCCCAGGGTGACCATATCCCGTACGGTACAGACGCCGGCACGTACTGGACCGGCTACTACACGTCCAGACCATCTCTCAAGTACCTTATCAGGAAAACGCATGAGTTCTTGCAGGTGAGCTTATTACCCTAGACCAGGGATGGACAAACTGCGGCCCGCGGGCCATCTCTGGCCCGCGACCAGTGACCACTTAAATAGTGCACTTGCTTACACGAGTAAATCTTTGTTCCTATTTTATAGTTCGTGCGATTTCGCTATTTCAGAGTGTACTTGATTTGAATATCTATAGTTCGTATCATGTAATCTTGCACAAATAAAAGTTTTTTTAATGTTGTTGAAACCACCGAGTCAATAAATAACTTTATTTCGGGAAATGTTAGTATTTTAATTTGAATAAAGAATTAGAGTGTTCTTTTTAATTTTAGCTATCATTAAGGTTTTAGTTTTAGTAATTTTATTCAAATACAATTTATATTGTTTGTGAATTAATAAATGATGATGATGATGATGATGAGGATGATGATGATTAATTAATTAAAGCCAAAACCTAGCCACCTCATAGATACTGTTTGTAAATATTGGCCCCTATTGAAAAAAGTTTGCACATCCCTGCCCTAGTCAACAAATCTTGGGAATAGAAGTGGCGTATTCGTTAATAGTTCAATACCCACTAAAGGCAATTTTGAAATTTCAGTTTTTATCTATGTTTTTGATGATAGGCACTTCGTTCAGTTGGCAACTAAAGATACAGAATAGGGGGGCAGGTCTGTCAAAGGGCCGCACATTGCCGCACGAAAACATGTGGTCAACAATTATTTTAAACCAAAAGTGAATTAAAATAGTAGTTTATGCGACAAGGGCGCAAAGGAATAAATCACGAGGACGATTTAAAACACGAGCGTAGCGAGTGTTTTAAACGTAACCGAGTTATTTATTGGTATTACGCCCGTGTATCATACTACGTTTTTCAATGCATAGTGTGAGGAAATAAAACAAATATAATCTTGTGAACTTTAAATTATAATTGGCTCAAAAGGACTGTATCCAGAGCCGTTAAACGGTGGAAAAAAAAGTATAACATTTATGGTTCACAGGAAAGGCTGCAGGTTAGGCAACCATTGTGAATAAATTAAAAAAAATAATAATAAAGCCCTAGGGAAAAAATCGACTTTCTGTTCGGTTTTGATGCGTAAAAAATGGGCCTTTACGAGCACTTGCATTGAAAATGTCTTTATTTGTTCAAAAATAATAAGATACAGATTAATGTGAGAATTGACATTGTTTACCAGATTGTCGATATTTGCTTCTATTTTTGTGTTCGCAATCCGCGGACTACCTTCCAGATGTCCATCCGTGATCCTTGTCCAGCCCCCCTATTGTGTATCTTTAGTTGCCAACTGCACGAGGTGCCTATCATCAAAAACATAGCTAAAAACTGAAATTTCAAAATTGCCTTTAGTGGGTATTGAACTATTAACAATCTGTGTCGTCACTTCAAGTGCGAAAATATCCTTAGGACATCGGAATTCGATAGTATATCTATGTTTTTGATGATAGACACCCAGTCCAGAAGGCAACTAGAGATACACAATAGGCCCGCTGGTTTTGGATTTTACATTTTTCATCCTTAAAAATAGCTGCTCGCATACATTTGATTTTAGAAGTGTTGCCCGTGAATTCATATAGAATATATGGTTCTATGGTTATACTTATCGGTCCCGAGTTGAAGACACTTGGCCAGGCCAGCCCCTCTATTCTGTATCATTAGTTGCCAACTAGACTAGGTGCTTATAATCAAAAACATAGCTAAAAATAGAACTTTCAAAATTGCTATTAGTGGATATGGAACTATTTACGAACTTCAAGTGCGAACATATCCTTAGACAATCGGAATTCGATAGTATATCTATGTTTTTGATGATAGGCACCCCGTTCAAATGGCAACTAAAGATACATAATAGGCCCTCTGGTCAACTTTATTCGTGGCCGTGGAAAATTGCTATTAGTGGATATGGAACTATTTACGAACTTCAAGTGCGAACATATCCTTAGACAATCGGAATTCGATAGTATATCTATGTTTTTGATGATAGGCACCCCGTTCAAATGGCAACTAAAGATACATAATAGGCCCTCTGGTCAACTTTATTCGTGGCCGTGGAAAATTGCTATTAGTGGATATGGAACTATTTACGAACTTCAAGTGCGAACATATCCTTAGACAATCGGAATTCGATAGTATATCTATGTTTTTGATGATAGGCACCCCGTTCAAATGGCAACTACATAATAGGCCATAATATACTACATAATAGGCCCTCTGGTCAACTTTATTCGTGGCCGTGGAAAATTGCTATTAGTGGATATGGAACTATTTACGAACTTCAAGTGCGAACATATCCTTAGACAATCGGAATTCGATAGTATATCTATGTTTTTGATGATAGGCACCCCGTTCAAATGGCAACTAAAGATACATAATAGGCCCTCTGGTCAACTTTATTCGTGGCCGTGGAAAATTGCTATTAGTGGATATGGAACTATTTACGAACTTCAAGTGCGAACATATCCTTAGACAATCGGAATTCGATAGTATATCTATGTTTTTGATGATAGACACCCAGTCCAGAAGGCAACTAGAGATACATAATAGGCCCGCAGGTCAACTTTGTTCGTGGCCGTGGAAAATACCTACGGGGATACAAGGTGTGAACGAGAACGAAAACCATTGTTTTCTTTCTCGCTCAGTCTTACCCGTAATATCAATTATTAATTTGTAACGTGCATTGTTAACACTAGCCTAAATTTGCCAGTTAATAGATCCACTCCTATTGCTCGAGCGGTTATAGCGTCCGGATACATCGTCTTCGTGATCAACAGGAAAACCAAATTATTTAAAAATAGTGAACCATGGCTATCCTACCCGTAGTGCCAAAAGAAATGAGACCAGATACCTAATACCTAAACATTGTAACTACTACGGATCCCATATGGGCATTATTATGCTACCTAAAATTTATAAAAGCTTCCCAACAGACTTCTGTGTTAATAATGTAACGAAATCTAGTTTTAAAAATAAACTCAAGCGCTTACTTTTATTTAAGACTTAAATATGTCGTATAATATAGTTTTTCTTTTTCTCTTTGTTTACTTGTTAGCTACTTCTACAAAAAGTGTTTGTGTATAACTAGTGTGAATAGTATATAATTAAAATTAAGAGCTTGCCGACAAACCGCGATAGTGGTTTGGCAAAATTGTAATAGTTTTAAGTAATGTTTTTAGAAAAATAAACAATTCATTCATTCATTCAGGTACGAGGTTCGAACCCGATACAACCTCTCACTAAGTTTGTTTTTCTGTTTTTATTTGACGCCAACGCCATCTGTCTTCTAGCCCCCCAACTATAATAAATTACGGTCCCTCTTTATTTGTATGGAGTCGATGTTCTTCTCGTGAGTAAATGTGTTCTGTGCACTTGGCCTAGTGCGTATAATTACTTACACGTTGTATAGGTCTGCTCGGGTGTCTCTTTCAGATATTCAAGCAGTTGACAGTGGTCACTCGGATGCCAGACTCCTACGAGCTCCATCTCCTTCGTCACTCCGTCGCGCTGGTGCAGCATCACGACGCAATCACAGGTGAACTGCTGTCTACTGATCATATCGAACGAGTTTCTCGGGGAAAAATTATTTAAATCACTTATTGTGTATTTTGGATGGGTAAGTCTAAGTCAGTTTTTAGTTTTAACTAGGGATGCAACGATTCGGCTATTAAGATTACTATTACGATAATAATCGTTAACATTACGATAACAGATGCATTATGATTATTTATTTATTTTATGATATTATTAAAACTCGCGTGAGCTAACATGCTAAATTATTATTACATACGGCTTGAACACTCACGTGTGATTGTTGTTCACTATATGCCAGTGGCGTGCACAGAACTTTTTTCCGGAAAAGCAATCAGAAGGTCAAGTAAGACAATAAAAAAATATGAAAAAATTTTAATAACACTTTGAAAAAAAAAAGTTTGTACGACGCCAGGGTAGGCACTGCCTTTCCTATAGTGAACATTTTCATACAAACTTTTTTTTATTCAAAGTGTTATTTAAATTTTTTCATATTTTTTTTATTGTCGTACTTGACCTTCTGATTGCTTTTCCGTAAAAAAGTTCTGTGCACGCCACTGCTATATGCCAACCGTTTCACCGATACAATTTCGGCATTATCAAGGCGATATACTCTATCACCCCTACTAATAAACGTGGAATAAAATGTTATGCTGAATATAACTTTGGAATGAGCAAAATGTCAACCAATAAACACGGAATAACTTAAACCTAGCATAACGTCAGCGTAACTGCCCTTTGTTCCGTTATTCCAACCCCTACCCTAGTTTAAGTTCGGTATAACCTATCATCGTGTTGTGGTGGGCGTGATTTTGTGTTTGATTTTTCGGAATTTCATAAAATGGCCAGGGCAGTTGAAGCGGTGGAGGAAGTTGATTACCTGGAGAACCTGTTTAATGACATGCAAAACGCAAGAAAGGTGAAAATATACAAAACACGACAAGACCCGTTTGAACTTTACAGCGATGACGATTTTCGTGTAAAATATCGCTTTTCCAAAAGAGGTGTTCTGTTTTTGGATCAACTGATAGGTGGTTCTTTGGTTATGGACAAACGTGGAAGTGGTTTATCTTCTATTGTTCAGATCTTAATAGCTCTAAGATATTGGGGACGCAATCAAGTAAGTAAACATGCAAAAACTTAAGTTAGGTCTAAACTATTACTACTAGTTACCTTTTAATGCTCCTACCACTATATCAATAATTTCCAAAATTTGGAATCAACTCGACGGTCATGATTTGTACTATTTCAGATACAAGATGATGCGGCAGATATTCATGGCCTTAGTCAGCAATCAGTGACTATAATATGCAGACGAGTGGCAAGGGCAGTGTTGGAGAAACGGTTTCATTATATCAAAATGCCCCTTTCTCTGGATGACCAATTCAAGACCATGCAAAAATTTGAGGCAATAGCTGGGTTTAAAGCAGTCGTTGGTGCCATAGACTGTACACACATAAAAATACCCAGAGTAAAGGGGCCTAGTGGACAATTCTACATAAATCGCAAGGGATTTAGCTCCCTGAATGTTCAGGTATGTGCATAATGTATTATAACAATGAGGTTAGGTACCTACCTACTGTAAGAAGGTATACCTATTCATAATTTGTCATGATTTCAGGTTGTTTGTGATGCAACATTGAAAATTAATAACATTGTTGCACATTGGCGAGGCAGCACACACGATTCTCGCATTTTTAATGAAAGTCAGCTGAAAGAATGCTTTGAAGAGGGTCAAACTTTTCATGGGAGATTGCTAGGGGACTCCGGGTATGGCTGCACCCATTACTTGTTTACACCGGTGCTAAATCCCACGACTCCAAAGGAAGAAGCATATAATTACGCTCACATAAGGACACGAAACACTATTGAGAGATGTTTCGGTGTGTGGAAATCTCGGTTCAGGTGTTTACTAAACGGATTCCGAACGTCTCTGGAAAATACTAAAATGTATGTGGTGACCTTGGCAGTGCTTCATAATATGGCTATTGAGCTAAAAGAGGAGGCTTTTCCGGATGAGGAAGATGGTCAGACACCTCAATCTCTACCAGCTTCTGCGCCAATCACAAATCATAATACATTGAGAGGGAATGCAGTTAGAGCCACATTTATACAAGACAATTTCTAAGGTATGAATAAAAAAAAAAGTAATTCACTGTATAGTTTCACATGTTTATTTACGATGATAACATCTTTTTTAAATATTCCTCCTGTAATTTTAGATTTTTTATCATTTGGCTGTGAAGCTCAGTCATGTTCTTCATGCGAAGGTCATGCTCTTTTTCTAATCGGTCATTCTCCAGGACCCGGAAATTGTGCATATCATCAAACGAAGACTGTGCAAATTTGAATGTCTTATCCGTCTGAAATATATGAAAAATTGTATATGAAAAAAAGGAATTTAATAAATCAGAGAGAGAAATCACAATGCATGCCTAATGTGGAAGCACCATTATAATAATTGCAGAATAAATACAAATCCGTAAATATATACCGGCTTTTCCTTTTTCTTTGCAGATCGCTTTGGCGTTGGCACTATGTGTGGAGACTGCATTACTTCTCCCTGAGGATCATCCGATTGCACAATCTAAAATAAAGATTTCTTGGTATAAAGTTGTCATTTTAAGTCAGATTTACTTTTCAAAACTGTATAATGTATATTATAAATAAATGTATAGTATAATATCACCCACCACAGTATTTTTTAAATTATAAGACGTTCCAGTATGGGTCAAGTCAATTTTCTGGATGTCGTTTTTTTTTTGTTGTCCTGAAACAAATAATAAACCTGTAATACAGTATTGCATAGCGTTAAAAAAAGGTTATTAATTTTGAAATGCAGTAATTACTTACCATTACCAGTATTGTAGCTATTTTCATCCTCTGGTAAGTCGTTTTTCTCTGTTAGTATGTCTTGTGTGATATCCTGCAAAATAAACACAAATTAGCTAGATATCTTAAATATCTAAATTTTACTAGGCCTTACAATCATGCAACCTACATTGCATACAATATAGTATAGCCTTAAAAAGCTTTCCCCAGTGCCTGAAGACAAGTCTTCAATCAGTGTGTCTTGCCAGTCGTAGACGAATCTTAAGCATTATAATACTGAAACATAGGACTTTTCCAAAATTCAAAGTAGCTCAGAGAGAGCTATGGAGCGTGCTATGCCATAGAACTGATGACCGGTGGATTGGGAAGGTTCTCAAATGGAGGCTGTGAACTGTAAACTGGGTTGGTCGATGGCACGCTGGACTGATGATTTGAAAAGAATTGCTGGCAGCGGGTGAATGACCATGGCCGAGGATAGAAATTTGTGGCTCGCTCTTGGTGAGGCCTATGTTCCGCAGTAGAATAAGATAACTATGGTCTTTTTGAAATGTAGAATACTAACTTTTATTCCATCAATGTCAAATTCATTGGAATCCACAATAAACTCATGTGGTATCATGTCCACAATTTGCATGGTGTCTGGAGAAGGAGATGGTGGTTTTGGTCCACCTCCAGTTTTACAAGTCTCCTTTCTGTATAGCGAATAATCCTTCTTTGAAGCCAGTTTTGTAATCTTCCATTGGTTAATCAATTGTTTTTTGTCTCTGATCCTCGCATTAAGTGTATTAAATCTGAAAGTTGTAATAACAATTTAGTTCGGGCTTTACAAACTCAATTGTGATTCACTAAGTTAACCAAGTAGGTACGTACTTTTCGGTTATTTCGGCCCAAGCACTAATTTTGGCTTTGTTCGTGTTCGTACATAAGTCTTTGTTCTCTATTATTTTTATATAGGGTTTAATTATCTCCCGTAGTAATTGCTGGAAAGAAAAAGATATTCATTAGCACTAGTCTTTTCCTTGCACGTGTAATTTTCTAAAGATTGTGAAAGAAAACTGCACTGCAAGTGTAATAAATCGAGCAATGACATATTCACTTACCTTTTCTTCGGTTTCCCAATTAATAGAGCGGTTTCTTTTAGCCATTTTCGTAAAAACAAACTTGCTGAAAAGTAATTAGCACGTAACAGTAGCACACCTGACAGCACAGCACTGACAGATGACAGCAACCATAGAACAAAATATATTTTTTTCTCTCTCTTGTCTATGGATTTTGAACGAATGAATTAGAGAGATTGACATAACGATGGAATAGTTATGTCGAAGTTATTCCTAGTTCCTTAGTAAGAAAATATTCCGTCCCTATTCTAACCTTATACTCAGCATAACTATACTTAGTATAAGTTTGTTATAAGCATGGTACAACATATTTTTATTAGTAAGGGTGTAAGAGCTTAAGAGTTCGCAGCCGGATTTTGAAAAACCCGTCCTATTCTAATTAATCGTAACAGACCACTTAAATTTAAAATTCACTAAATAGTTATTCAACAAAACTTTATTACCTATGTATTGTGTATGGCAAATTCACAAATTCAAAATAAAAAAAAAATTGAAATTTTAATTTACAGAAAACAATAGAAACATTTCGAAGATCCTTGAACTTTGTTCCATAAATATATTTTAAGTACGGTCACGCTACCGGTTTCATTGATTTAATCGACATCTTCAGGCGAATATTTTGTATTAGTGTTGTAATGAGGCCAAAACTTCTATTTAATTTCTGTCTGTCTGTCTGATACGGTCTTCTGTATTATCATCGTAATGACCCTCATCAATATTTAGGCTACAAGGGGCATTTATAAAATAACCACCAAACTGAAAACGGGGCAAAGATTGAATAAACGCGGGTGGAGCGGTGGGCAAGCTCAAGATGTCTATTTGATTTGTTATGGTTCCGAACCCTCGAAGGATGCCAAACGGGACCCTATTACTAAGCCTCCGCTGTCTGTCTGTAGGCAGAGACTACAGTCTCCAAATGGTACGATCCTGACACACCTCCTGTTTCCAGGCACGACGCAGCAGCACGTGACAGATGACTTCGTAAGATTATTAACTGAAGCGATCAGCGCCTGCTCAAGAAGACTATCTGTATTGTTGAGGTATGTATCAAGAAGACTATCTGTATTGTTGAGGTATGTATCAAGAAGACTATCTGTATTGTTGAGGTATGTATCAAGAAGACTATCTGAATTGTTGAGGTATGTATCAAAAAGAATATCTGAATTGTTGAGGTATGTATCAAGAAGACTATCTGTATTGTTGAGGTATGTATCAAGAAGACTATCTGTATTGTTGAGGTATGTATCAAGAAGACTATCTGTATTGTTGAGGTATGTATCAAGAAGACTATCTGTATTGTTGAGGTATGTATCAAGAAGACTATCTGTATTGTTGAGGTATGTATCAAGAAGACTATCTGTATTGTTGAGGTATGTATCAAGAAGACTATCTATATTGTTGAGGTATGTATCAAGAAGACTATCTGTATTGTTGAGGTATGTATCAAGAAGACTATCTGTATTGTTGAGGTATGTATCAAGAAGACTATCTGTATTGTTGAGGTATGTATCAAGAAGACTATCTGAATTGTTGAGGTATGTATCAAGAAGACTATCTGAATTGTTGAGGTATGTATCAAGAAGACTATCTGAATTGTTGAGGTATGTATCAAGAAGACTATCTGTATTGTTGAGGTATGTCTCAAGAAGACTATCTGTATTGTTGAGGTATGTATCAAGAAGACTATCTGAATTGTTGAGGTATGTATCAAGAATACTATCTGTATTGTTGAGGTATGTCTCAAGAAGACTATCTGTATTGTTGAGGTATGTATCAAGAAGACTATCTGAATTGTTGAGGTATGTATCAAGAAGACTATCTGTATTGTTGAGGTATGTCTCAAGAAGACTATCTGTATTGTTGAAATTTTTTCAAAAAATCCTCGAAAAGACACAAAAAAATGTATTTCCCCCCTTATCTCCAATACTGGTAGACCGAAAAATATGAAAGAAATCATGGTAATGGATAAATATAGCGGTTGAGAAATTCACGAAAAAAAAATGACAAAATTGAATTCATCATTCACGATACGAACCCTAGGTACGCGAGTGTGACTCGCACTTGGCCAGTTTTTTTTACAATATTTTTTATTTTATTTTATTTGTTTACACACATACAGTTGCACAAACACATTTCAAATATACACCACTTAAACCCTTAGGGGTTTGTTTGCGGTGCTATTACAATCTACCACATAAGTAAATTGATTAATCTAAGTTAATACATAGTTATGTTTTATGTTAAATTAAATGTTCATAATATGATTTTATCTTACTGGGTAGGTCAAAGGAAAAATTACATTTTGATTTCTACTACAAATCCACATATACGTCATAAAATTGACGTATGGTATATTACTGCTGAGACCAAGTTTATTGCATAAATCATATATGGGCAACGCCCGGCCCGGGGGCCGGATGCGGCTCGCCCTGGCTTTTGAACCGGCCCGCGGAACATCTTAAAACTGCGCGCCACAACTCGTATTATTTTTGGTACACACTACAAGAGAGCTGAGTGAGAGCACAATAAAGCAACAATTTGTTCTTTCATCATAAATTAACTCCTATGCTTTTTTTGCAAACTTCTTACATATGAGATTACGGTGTGTGCAAGCGATGAATAACTAGGGCTGCCATCCGTCCGGGTTTCCCCGGATTTGTCCTAGTTTGGAGGGCGTCCGGGGGCCGTCCGGGGAGGATTTGGAAAAAGATCCGGGTAAAACCCGGACACTGTCAGGCGTAACCAAAATTAATTGAAGGATAATCAATAAATAAAAACAAATCTAAGCAAATAATTCATTCGTTCGTAAACCGCATCGAAGCCAACTCCAGCGCGGCAATATAACATATTTATTGTTTAATAAATAATTATTAATGTTGAATGAAAAATATTTGATGAATAAAATGTTAAATAAAAACTTCTTTTTTTGTTAAGAATATTTGTTTTAGGCGTGTCCGGGGAAAAACCGCAATTTTACCTTAATGTCCGGGGTTTTTGAAGTTTTTGCCCTCTATCGGCAATTTAGATGATGGCAGCCCTAAGAATAACTAACATATCCACAGTTTTTATCGCATTAACTTGACAAATGTATAAAATAAACCGTTTGTTTTTTTTTCCACGACTACCTACCTATTATCTACGGCCCGCGATTTCGTTAACATCATTAGTAGGATCCAGCAGAATACCAGCGCTGTGGCTTCAGCTGTAGCATTAAGCTGAGCTGCGGGTCTACCGCGTAATTCTGATTTTCATCTACATCAACTTGAGATTGAAATTTGATGTGCGTGCAAAAGAGATGGCATGCTAGGCGCGCGTCGTCGCACGCACGTCAAATTTTAATTTCAAGTTGATGTTGATGAAAATCAGAATTACCGCTGGACTCCTTTTTCATAACCACAGAATATGGCTATTTCGTTTTTAATTTGTTTTCTTTTTTGTTTTGTTTTCTATGGTGTTTGAAATAAAGCTCTTTTCTTTCTTTGTTTCTTTCTATCCTAAAGTTTGGCCCGCAACTATCAAAAGGTTGCCCATACCCGGCATAAATAAAACTATTTCTATATCGGTACGATGTACAGTGGAGACCACATCAAGCTATACACTTGCAGTACGAAATTAGTCCTTACAGAGAAGAATATAGGATAGGTACAAAGTCCAATGTGTCTTACTTGATGCGGTCTCCACTGTACAAGAGAGATCTGTCGTTATTTCCAATGTTTCCAGCTACTTGACGCCGTCTTGGGGAGGCAGCAGAAGACCGAAGACTCACCAGCAGTTCGTCATGTGCCAGGACCTGAACATCAGTCAATGCTACGTGAGATATTATACTTATTTACTAGCTTTTGCCCGCGGATTCACACGCGCTGATTTAGTTTGGGGTCGTCCATTAAGGCGATATGCGAAAAAAATACGGGTGTTTATTTTCTATGTATTTCATGAAATACATGGAAAATTTTAATACATTTTTAGTATATGCATTTTGACTATATAATCTAGGGTTTTGAAATTGGAAAACATGTTTGGATAAATTTTCCTCGATAGAAATAATTGTTGAAATGAGGTCTTCAAACACACTTTTTCTCCTTGTTTGACGAATAGGAACCATATACAGAACTCAAAAATATTTTATTAGGTGTGTTTCAACAATATCTAGAGATTTGGTATTTGAAATTTTGCTAGCTATTTTAGTTTTTTTAATAAAAATATAAAACCAACTTTTTTCCCTTTTGCCCTGAATCCGCCCCTCTCGCACTGCGCGATTTTTCGCTTGGAGTGACATTGACAAAAATAAAGTTCACATAGCCTCTTAATCCCGTGAGGCTCGAAAGGGGGAAGGGGGTTCAGAAAAAATCACCAAATACCACAAGGAGGGAGGGGGGTGAAATGAGATATCACGTGTATTTATTTTTTCTTTGTACGCGCAATTTTTAAACCGAAAAACGGTGTGTGACCTTATGACATCAAAACTTGGATCGTAATTTAATTTAAAGATAATATCCTGAATTTTTTAATATACTTTGTATCAAAAAATACACGTGATTTTGGGTAGAGGGGAAGGGGTAGTCTAAAACATCACCACGTATCACCATGGGTTAAAAAGTTGCTAAAAACGTTTATTTATTTATTTACATCATCACGTGATTAATGGACGGCCCCTTTACCGATTCGTATAATAAAAAGCTACGCTCGTGTTTTAAATCGTCCTCGTAATTTATTCCTTTTCGCCCTTGTAGCATTAACTACTATTATATCATTTGCACCAACTATTATAAAGATTTTGTATCCCGTGTAATGCTATTTTCTTGTCCAGTTCGCAGAGAGCCAGGAAGTGTTCATGATACTGCTGTACAACCCTTCCAGCGTGAAGACTTACCACTACGTGCGATTACCAGCGGCTGCCATGGGCTTCTCCATCAAAGACGCTAATGGTATGTCCACTCATATCAGGAGATTACGTTCCGTTTCCTCCCACTTACTTCACCAACATAAACACAAAAACTCGGAACAGTGGCGGGGTTAGGGTAGGGCGCGGTTGGGCGACCGCCCAGGGCGCCAGACATCAAGGGGCGCCAGCGCCCCCTCGTCAGTTTGGATCACGGGATGGCGCGGCGAGCGTAGTTGCAAATAGGTTGGGCCAGTCCAGGCCCCCAGCTTGAAGTTAGTTTCACTTTGGGAAGAATTTCAACACTCGCGCCCTCGTGAGTTTTGACATTATCTCAATCTACATTGATAAACTTGGCAACTCTATCAATCGAAAATGAAATAGCAGAAAACATAGATTTCGGTGTCTTAATAAAGGAGTTTGCTAATAGAAAGGCAAGGAAGGTAAGATTTTGTTAAATTATGGTAAAATAAATGGTCATGATTGAAGATTGAAATAATCTTTCCCTTGTTTTTTTTCCTTTTTTGCACATGAATAATTTAGGAAACAGATAGGGGGCGCCGTAGAATTCTCGCCCAGGGCGCCGTTAATGCTAAAACCGGCACTGTCGGAACACGTACTCATTAAGGCGCTACGGAAAAAAAATGGACACTTTTAGAACTTGCATAATATGTATTTCAGTAAAGAATGTATTATTTTGATAAAATGGTATTTTATATTTGGAATCTTTTTCTAGGGATCTGTTAAACAAAAACGCGATTGGAGAAATTCGTTCCAATAAAAATATTTATTGAAATGAGGTCTTTTGTTGACACCATTTCTCCTGGTTTGACAATTTGGAATGACATATGGACTGCAATTATATTTTATTATAAGGGTTTTAACAGCATCTAAGACCGGCCCCCCTATTCTGTATCTTTAGTTGCCAACTGAACTGGGTGCCTATCATCAAAAACATAGATAAAAACACGGTTGGGTTCACGGGTGTGAATAATTAATAATTATTATGATACCTATCTATTGATAAGGGAGTCCTATGAAAAAAAAGACGTTTTCTCTACAAGTCCTGCGCAAAGAAAGCATCTTTGCTGAGGCGATATTGCTTGATGAATTTCACCTCATTAATAGACATTGTTTGTAGTCACAATCAGCCAAATATAAAATATATACGAAAACATTAAAACTAGGTTAGCTTACCGGTTTATGGGTGTCTCATTTATTCCTTCTTGAAACATCTGCCAAGCGAGGAAATAATTCGGCCTACGGTGTCCTCTCGTCGCCCAAAGCATTTTCTCCTTATTTTCTCCACAAATAGAAATTTTCGTTCCAAACGTTTCTAGTTACTTGCAATTTCCACAGTGAGTGAAAAACCGCGTTCAAACTGTACTGTGACTTAGGCTAGTGTCAAAAAAGCACGCTCTTGCTGCCGATTTGCTAAGTACAGTTTCGTTCTGACTGTGAATTTACCTCCGTTGCGTTCTAACGGAGCAAAATGAACTCCTGCTAGTTCCGCTACTGTCCGCTTGGAGCGGTGTCCCAGATTCAATACGATTTTAAATATAGTTTGAAACGTAACTATACGGAGGTGTTTTCGTGCTTAGGCTACAGGACTTTGCCACTCCCGGCGGTCATCCTGGAAGAATTGCCCATATTCACACACGCTGGGCTGGGTTGGTGAGCGCGGTGCCGGAACCCTCGCACCAGTGACGCTGCTGCCCGTCACCAGTCTGTTCCATATAAGGTCCGGCTATTAGGGATGGATATACCGCCATCCATCTGTCCCAGGCATGGTGGGCCTCCTGGTTTTTTGCCTGTGAGCTGTCCTCTTATTCTCCCCCGAATTACTTCGAGGGGGTCTCCAAGTAAGATGGTGGTACCTCCACAGTTGAGCCCGGCATCAGCTCTACCACCTGATAGCCTATTGAGGCCTATTTTGTCCTAATGTGTTCGCAAGCGCCATGCTCCCTTGTATGTTTATAACAGTTCACATACTCAGGTAGGGTTGCCAGATGGGAAAACCAAAATATCTGGGCAAAATTTCAAAAAGTCGGGATTTTAGGACAATGGTCGGGACAAATAAATATTACTAATCAAAAATTATTTTTATTATTATAATTAAAGTAATTGCAACAAAATACTTTTTTCCCCGCCGACCGTTGTTATTTGTTATTTGTCGGGACAATTTGTATTTTGTCGGGACTCTGGACATCATATGAAATGTCTGGACAATCCCGACGAATCCCGACCATCTGGCAACCCTATAATCACGGCTGTCTGCCAGACAGTAGGGTAGGCAGATTTCAGATCGGGAAAAAGGCTCCAAATTTTTTAAATCTTCCAGCTCCAGGAATGCTACTGAAATCTCCCGTATTTCAATTTCGCTAAAAAGAGAAGTTGCATCACTATTTGAAAATGATGAATCTGGCAAAGACTTAAATAAATTCCTGTCGCAAATAATGCTGCTGAACGTGTTTTCAACGTTTACACTTGGGTCAAAAAATCCCTGAATCGAGAATATAATGAAAAATCTTAAACTCAAGTGTGCATACAATTGGAATGCACTTGTAAAGAAATTGATGCTTTCGTCGTCTCCATTAAAAGTGCAGTGTCAAAAAATATTACTTCAATTATTCGATTTTTAATATAACTCCAGGTATTCTGATGCAATCAGTTGGCAACCCTCGTTATACAACACTTACATATTCCAAGGCTTTAACTTATTGTTTCTACAGTAAACTTTACTTCAAGTTTAAAAAATTATCCTCTTCCATCCAACAGATGAAGAAGTAGAGCACCAGCTAGTCCCTCTCCCGTCAGCCGTCATCAATCTACCAGGGCGCAAGTCTGCCGCTCTACAGGAGTTGTTCTTTGAGGCGGAGAACATCCCCGCCATGGGATATTCAGCTTTCTATGTCACTGCCATTCATGATGTCCTGGTAAGTATGATGATGATGATGTCCTCCTCATCGTAGTCCGACGACGGCGACCTCATGGTTTGATGGACTTCTACGGCGATGAGCGCGAATATGACTCGCGAAACCCAGCTTGGTTCTAAAAGTCCGATTACAGCGACCGCAGTGTAGTTCACCGTGACCGTTGTACGTGTATGTGTATGTGGGCTTCGGACGAGTCTTGCGCTGCTGCCGGTTGGAGTCAAGGGTCTCGAGTCTGGTTTCCTCGAACTCCTTTACACGATTATGGATGACCGAGCGCCACCCAATCCGCTCGCGAGCAGCTTCCTCCCAACTGCCAGGCAGAATGCCACAGGCGGTTAGATGCCTTTTCAGGACATCTTTATAACGAAGATGCTGTCCACCAGCTTTTCGCGCTCCGTATAACAGCTGAGAGTAAAAGACTTCTTTGGGCAGTCTCGCATCTTCCATGCGCACCACATGACCGCACCACCTAAGCTGAGATTTCATCAGCATTGCTTCCATGCCGTGCATTTGTGTCCGCCTCAGAACTTCCGTATTAGGAACACGGTCCTGCCAGGTTATCCTCAGGATGTTACGAAGGCACCTCATGTGGAAAGCATCCAGTTTTTTAACGTTTTTGGTAAGTAAATAATCTACTAAAACCTAATTATGAAAAAGGGGCCGAATTAGGTACAAAGGCAGTGCAGCCTCAGCATGAAAAAATCTTCCTTTCGTTGAGTTTGAAACTAAACTTAGGTGCCATACGTAGCTGTTAGTTCCGCTACTATCCGCTTAGAGCGTTTTCCCAGATTCCATGCGATTTTGAAGTAGTTTGAAACTCAACAAATGGGATATGTTTCAACGCTTAGGCTACAGGACTGTCGGCTTTGCCGAAAAAATAAAACGGGCTCTTCTGTTGCAAGTTGCAAGACTTGGTCCTTACCAGCAGCTAGGGTTGCCAGATGGGAAAACCAAAATATCTTATCAAAAATTAAAAAAGTCGGGATTTTGGGATTATGGTCGGGACAAATAAATATTACGACTCAAAGAATTATTTTTTATTATTTAAATAAAGTAATTACAACAAAATACTCTTTTGCCAACCGACCGTTGTTATTTGTTATTTGTCGGGACAGTTTGTATTTTGTTGGGACTCTGGACATCATACGAAATGTCGGGACAATCCCGATGAATCCCGACCATCTGGCAACCCACCAGCAACACTATCGTGTGATGCCAACATAATACAGGTTGTCTTTTTTTGCAAAATGAGCAGCAAACAAGCTAGGTTCCCGGCTAGGAAGAGACATTTTTCAAAAATCTTTGCATGCATTTTTATTTTCTCCAAAATCGATGACGAGAATCCTTTGAGTAATTTTCTCTATCCCCCCCTATAGTTTATGTATTTTATTATGAAAATGAAAATGAAAAAATTAAAAATTATTTATTTCTTAAGCTTACTTCATTAAATAAACTGAGTTTGAGTTCTCCTATTGGGTATGAAAATACCTGTAACAGGAGTCCCCGCTCTCCTATAACTAAAAATACAAAATTAAGTGATAAACAAAACTATTATTTACAGAGGTGACTAACGAATTATTATAAATATAAAAAATAAAATAAAAGTTTAGTATATACATACTTAGGGTGAATTTGTAAGTGTGAGAGGGTAAGGGTGTGTATGTGTATGTGGGATGTGTGTATGTGGGATGTGTGTATGTGAGATGTGTGTATGTGAGATGTGTGTGACAATGTGTGCATATGTACATTTTATGCAATTTTGGAATAAGTATAAGTTTGTAGGTTAAGTTTGTTAATTATGATGACTATTCGATATTGACATAGGCTATTCAATGACATTTATTAAATTCTCCGTCTCGTTATAATTAAATTTTTGTATCCAAGTAGTTACTAATTTTTTACATTCATAAAAAGTTTTGCAATATACAAGGTGACTTTTTGATCATCGTCCAAATTCATACTGGAAGCTTGGAAAGTGATCAGCATCATAAATCGATATCAATAATTGTGAATTTCGTATTATGAAATTTCGACTTCCCATAGTAATTCACTCGCAGTCCTGGGTGAATCACTATGGGGAGTCGAAATTTCATTTTATGAAATTTCACAAAAATCGTTATTGGTTCATGATACTGATCACTTACCAAGGCTCAAGTATGAATTTGGACGATGTTCACAAATTCACCTTGTATATCTATTATGCTTTTTGTTGATTATTTTATACAGACATGTAGCTTGTCTAGTATAAGTATATATACTACAACTTTGCTTTAAATGTTTATTAGTATGTAGTCTAGTTATTTATTATTTAAGTACTATTTTCATGATTACCCCCTTTAAATAGTATGGCACTACCCTCAACAATTTCCTCATTGCCAAACGTTAGTTGGTAGAAAATACTAATTAGTATTAAGCTCGCCTTTGTACGATGATTTTATTTTGTGCAATAAAGAATTTTATTATTATTATTAGTTTAGGTTTTCCCCATACTAATCCATCTCAACACGCTAACCTGTATGAAGAGACAAAGCAGTTTTACACGCAGTGTTGCTAGAAAACAAATATAACTTATTGTTGGTAGCAAAAACAATTAACAGTTATAGTAAAAAACCGGTCAAGTGCAAGTAGCACGCCCTGAGGGTTCCGTGTCATTTAAATAAATTTTCTATGATTATTTATAAGTATTAAAACAATAAAAAAAATTAATACTCGATATATTTCGACCCTCGGTATGGAGCCGTCGCGTTTATGGAAACCCTTCCAGTATTCAGAACCACAGTACTTCTGAGTTGCGGAAGCGTTTAAGCGATTGAACGCGCAGTTTGATGAATTAAAAGCTACCCTACTTTTAGTTCTGTAATGCGGGAGGCTTTACAAACGCAATATTAGCGTTATGGATATGAATTCCTACCGCTACTCAGACTAAAAATTGGGTTATAGATTTAACAGAATACGCTCAGTAAGGGCAAATGTATCAAGCGAAGATTAAAGAAAGGATGAATATCATATAATTAAAAAAAATGCATAAACGTAACCTAAGTACTTTTATGCTATCTAGGGATCTGAGTAGAGGAAGCATTTTTATTATGAAGTCTTGAATACTACACCGGAATCAATACCCGGATCCAGATCGTTCGCAACTCTGAATAGTGGAATGGTTTAAAGTAACTTTCTGTGAATTAATGCTGGTAAACCCTCCCTAGCTTAGACTGTTAGACCCCAAAAAAGGCATCAGTTTAGTTTTCCGGAAGAAAGGATGCCACTTGCCACAATTGTTTATTGGACCAATATCTACCGATAAAGATCGGTAGCCTTCGGGAGCCTCTTCAATTTGGGGGGGGGAGGGCGTTCAAAGATGCACTGCGCCAAGCGTCATTTAAAAAAATTTAACTGTCTGAGTTTGTCAACTACATCAACATGGGTGTCTTTTTCAGGTAAATTAAGGACGTAGAATTCATTTCTGACATAAAAAATTGAGATATTTTAAGTAATTTCTTGAAAATTTTTACATACATTAAAATTTTATGAAATACTTTTTACTTTCAGGCGCCACCAAAAAAAAAACCTCAGGTTTTTTTAAGTAACAAAAAATACGTTACGAAAGCCTATTTTATGCAGATAAATAAAAATATAAGTTTTATTGGATTTTTAAAGGAAAAAACCATAAAAAAAAAATAAAATAATGTCGGTGAGCTCTTATTTTACTACTACTTATTAACTAACCTGATAAAAGTATATCTATGTATAGTGTATGTTCGCGCCACTTCTTGTGGCTCTCATACTGCGGGGTAGTTGTGAATTAATATTTTCAACTGTCATTTTCGCTGCATCTCCACCCGCTTAGTTTTGGACGCAAATCAATCAGTCGTCAATCAGAAGCCTTTCACGCCGGAGGTATATGCTGATTGTCATTCGACTAGGTCCTACCTCGACCCTACCGCCCGCCATTTTGAGATCGCACCCGCTGTGCGCCTCATTTTCATCTATTACTATTACGAAGAAGATTAGCCGAGAAGAGCGCAACCAGGCACGAAGAGGAAGAAGAAAACCATCTTGGAGAACACCAGAGACTTGGTGGCTCAGGCGAAGCGTGGTTTGTGGTGCATGCAGCTCCTTCCCAAGGTCAGATCTTTCATCTTCGTAATTATTTCTCTTCACTTCCCGCTATTTTTAAAACCTATGGTGATACAAAGCACTGCCGTCATATCGCGTGCTCATTTTTTGGCCATTCGAGCCGGATCTAGATCCATTTTAGGCCCTTTGATCTGCGATCTATAACCATTTTTTGGTATTTCCAACCGCTATCTTCATGTTCTTTGTCTAAAGAACACGTGAATTCCGCTCTAATTTTCACTCTGCCCGCAGTATTACCCCGCATTCCCGCTCTTATTTGCATTATCTATGCATTAAAACCCCGCATTCGTCAAAATATTAGTGATTCCATTTCCTATATACTGGAAATTATAAATTATCTACAGTGAAATACGCCATTCTGTTAATTTATCCGCTGCGATTATACCATTTGATCATTTCACAGAAAATATTATCTGCCTACCTGCTAATTCTTAATATTATCGAGAGGTACTCGTACACAGGTTCGTCCGCCGCCCGTGTTATCTCTAACTCATTAGCATTATTCTATGTTGTAGTCAGTATAAAACTTTCAATAGTTCTGGTACTTGCCTAACTTTGTACTATATAACATGCCAAATTCCGCAGAAGCTGCAAAATTAAAGATGTCGTATAGTTTAAAGAAGCTTAAAAATAAAAGGCAAGAATTGTTTAATCGCCTTCAGAGAGTTTATGACTTTTCTAAAACCGCTTTAGAGGATGTTTCTTCGGCAGAATTGTTTATGGCCAATGTCGAAACTTTGGATACTGTACGCTCAGAAATTCATGTAATCATAGATGAAATTAATGACACAGAGGTATTGATAAATCCTAATTTTGAACCAAATTATCAAAGTTGGTCAGCTTTTGAGGATCTTTACTCCCATTGCAAATACATCAACCGGAAGTTATCACATTCTTCGAAATCGGCTGACTCTAAAGTTAAAGCTCCACTTGACATGGAATGTCCCAAAAAACCTACTATCAAGCTTCCAAAACTGGAACTCGTTGGTTTTTCTGGTGAAGCTACTATGTGGCCAACATTCTATGAAACATTTAAAACCACGATTCACGATAATCCGGACTTGACCGACAACGAACGAGTACAATACCTGATGGGTAAACTTTCTGGCCGGGCACTTTCGATTTGTTCTGGAATCACACCGAACGCAACTAACTACGACATAATCTGGAAAACACTCGTTTCTACTTTTCAAGACTCGCGTAGTTTAGCCACTACTTATTTGGATCAAATGTTTGAATTTCGCCCTTTAACTACCGCTAGTTCAAAAAACTTGGACTTGTTTTTAGACAAGTTCTGTTCCGCTGTTTCGTGTTTAAAATCACTGAATATTAAAGATCTTTCGGATTTTATCCTTATGTATTTGGCCCTTAAAAAACTTGATGTTGAAACCGCTCGTTCATTTGAAATGTTTAAACGTGGTTCCGATTTACCCCATTATGATGAATTAATATCATTTTTACGGGAACAAACTAAGATACTGAACCGCACTGCACCCGCAATTACCGCTCCCGCTCCGAACCGCTCCGTTAATAATAATAACAACAAAACCGGGTACAGTACCAAGTCAACCCATGCTTTTGTCTCCGCTTCGACCAATAATAATTGTTGTCCGCTATGTAAACAATTAAAACACTATAATTTATATAAGTGTCCCGAATTTGTGAAACTAGATATCGAGAAAAGATTTCAGTTCATCAAATCTAATAACGGTTGCACCAATTGTTTAAGTATTACGCATAACAATTCCGCTTGTAAATCGTCTTATAATTGCCGCCATTGTAATTGTAAACACCATTCGATGTTGTGCCGCAAACAAAATGTGATGAATACTCACACCGCGCTTGGTCAAAATATTACCGTGTCTCCACGCACACATACGCAATCTTCGAGGTTGGTGGATCCTGCCGTATCGGCGACTAACACAGAACATATGACTAATGATTCTCAATCCGTACCAACTGCGAGTAATAATATTTCTTTATGTAACTTACAGCCTAACTCGCAGCGTAATGAAACATGCCTTTTAGGTACAATTCAAGTGATCGTGAAAGATTCTAACGGTATGTCAGTCCGTCTACGTGCGCTCTGCGACCCTGCGTCACAATCCAGTTTTTCGACGGTTTCCTGTTGTGAGAAGCTTAACTTAAAATATGAGAAAATTCCCCGCGCTTTTGTTAAGGGCATCGGCTCTTCATCAAACCCAATTAAGGGTGCGACAAACCTTAAATTGTTTTCACGATTTGATGATTCGGTTTCAATTTCGCTTGACACTTATGTAATCGACCGTATTACCGACAACTTACCATCGGTGCAGGTCGATTTGTCTACGCTTTCATATTTAAAAGGTATCACACTTGCTGATGAAACCTTTTACTTACCGGGCGAGATTGATATTCTTATCGGTGCATCTTTATTCGCGGATATCTTGTTATCAGGCCGCGTCTCTGGTCCCCCGGGTACGCCGACGGGATTTCAGACCATCTTCGGTTTTACGCTAATTGGTAATACGCCTGTTTACCAAAATACCGCATGTTCAATTTCGTTATGCTCTTATATGGAGATTGAACCGCCAATAGATTTTATTTTACAAAAATTTTAGCAATTAGAAGAGGTGCATTGTGAACCTGCTTCTAGTCCCGCAAATGATGAATGTGAAAAATTATTTATTAACAATGTGTCACGTGACCCCGCTGGTCGCTATTCGGTTTCTTTACCGTTCGCACGGAATCCTAACATACTAGGAAACTCGTACCATCACGCAAAAAAGTGTTTTATGTCTCTTGAGCGTAGGTTTGTTTCTAACGCAGATTTACGTTCCGAGTATAACAATATAATAAATGAATACCTAACTAAAGGTTACATATCCCCGCTTCATAATGATGACCAATTATCTCTTGGTTATTATATTCCGCATCATCCCGTAGTGCGTGTTGATAAATCAACGACAAAGGTGCGTATTTGTATGAATGCCAGTACTAAGACTGACTCCGCTGATGGTACTCGTGTCTCATTAAATGACACGCTGCACACAGGTGCTAATTTGCAAAACGATTTGTTTTTAATTTTACTTGACTTCCGCTTGTATGAAATCGCTTTTACCTCGGATATCAAACAAATGTTCTTACAAGTTTTGGTTAACGCCGATGATCGCAAATTTCAAAAGTTTTTATACCGCTTTGACACGTGTTCACCGCTTATCGCTTATCAGTTCAATCGCGTCTGCTTTGGACTACGTAGTAGCCCTTTCCTTGCGATGAGAGTAGTCAGGAAACTCTGTGAGGATGGGAGTTCAGCGTACCCGCTCGCCGCTACTGTAGCCGCACGAAACTGTTACATGGACGACATCTGCTATAGCACGCCCACCGTGCAGGGCTCCTTACAGCTCAGAGATGAGCTGGTAGGATTGCTTAAGGCCGGTGGCTTTGAGCTCGTCAAGTGGTCTAGTAACTGTCAACAGTTACTTGATACACTGCCTGATACTCACCGCTTAAATTCTAGTAAGAATTTTGAAGAACAAACTCAAACTCTTAAAGTTCTTGGCTTACAGTGGTCGCCTGATTCTGACGAGTTCTCTTTTACTGTATCGCTAGATAGTCGCCCATGTACTAAACGCAATGTTTTGTCCGTGATAGCACGTCAGTACGACGTCCTCGGCTTTACCGCTCCTGTGATCTTGTACGCAAAATTACTCTTGCAGAAAATCTGTATTTTAAAATTAGACTGGGATGAAACACTACCCTCTGATATTGCGCAGATTTGGCAAAACTATTTGAAGGAGCTACCTGTTTTGCGGGATTTACGTATTAAACGCCACTTAGACGTGTTCCAAAATTCGAAAATTTCGATAATATCATTTGCAGACGCAAGTGAACGTGGATACGGATGTGTCGTATATATTAGAGTACAAGATGACTCAGACACTTGCACTAGCATTCGGCTGGTATGCGCAAAGTCAAAAGTCTGTCCGCTCAAGACCGTCAGTGTCGCCCGCCTTGAGCTTTGTGCCTCGTTACTCATGTCGAAATTAACTCGTCGTGTAGTTGACGCTTATAAAATACGTCACAATATTGAACGTATTTACTGTTTTACCGATTCTATGGTAACTTTACACTGGATACATTCCTCACCGCACAGGTTTAAAACCTTTGTCGCGACGCGTATAACAAAAATAATATCCGCTATTCCCGCTGAATGTTTTTACCATACAGCTGGTTCTCAAAACCCGAGCGACTGTCTTTCCCGTGGTCTCACTCCCACGCAGTTGATGAGTCACCCGCTCTGGTTCACTGGACCTGCTTGGCTTTATCTGGACGCTAAAGAGTGGCCAATCAAAACAATAGAATCAGCTTCTATTGAAGAAAACTTGCCGGAATCAAAAACAATTTCTCTTCCCGCTTTTAGTAATGAAGAACCGCATCCACTTCTTTCTCTTTCGGAAAGAATTTCGTCATGGCTTGTGCTTTTACACACAATCATTTACATCTACCGATTTTTACGTATTTTACCGCGCTCTAATATTTTTACCGCTACCGATATGGATTTCGCTGAAGTTGCATTGATTAAAGCTCTTCAAGCATTTTATTTTCTTGATGAAATAAAAAGATTAAAGTCAAATAAACTTTGTTCTCCCGCTTTAAATCGACTATCGCCATTTTTAGATAAAAATGGATTGTTACGCGTTGGTGGTCGACTTCGCAACACAGACATGACGTTCGATCAACAACACCCTGTGTTGTTACCTCGTAAAAATCATATTGTCGAATTGATTATCATTCATTATCATCGCAAAAATTGTCACACTGGACCAGTGGCTTTAATGTCAATAATCCGCCAAAAATTTTGGATACTTTCCTGTCGAAATATTGTTCGTCGCGTAATACATAGCTGCAATTATTGTTTTAAGGCGAAGCCGAGACAAACCTTCCCTTTCATGGCAGATTTACCATCATGCCGCGTTAATGAGGCTAAAGCTTTTGTCCACTGCGCTGTGGATTATTGTGGTCCTATCAGTATCACTCCGTATCGAAAACGTGGAGTCCGTCCCGTCAAATGTTACCTCTGCATATTTGTATGCCTGGTGACTCGTGCAGTTCACGTTGAATTGGCAACTGATCTTAGCACGAACACTTTTCTTTCCGCGTTCAAACGTTTTTTATCTAGACGTGGAGCAGTGTCTTTCGTATATTCAGATAATGCTACGAACTTTGTAGGCGCTAGAAATGCCCTCTCAGAAATTTACAATTTGACAAACTCCGAAGAATTTAAAACGTCTTTCGCGAATGAACTTGCCGATCATAGAATACAATGGAAATTTAATATTCCACGTAGCCCACATTTTGGGGGACATTATGAGATATATGTCAAAGGATTTAAGACGCATTTGCATAGAGTAGTAGGTACTCAACTGTTGACCTACGAAGAATTATTAACTGTAGTTACGCAAATAGAATGTGTCATAAATTCTCGTCCGCTTACGCTGCTGAGTGAAGATCCATCTGAACTTAGCGCGTTAACTCCTGCACATTTTCTGATGTCAACTCCTTTAAAAGAATTACCCGCTTGTAAGGTGGCTGATGAGCCAGTTAATTTATTACGTCGCTACGCGTTGCTTGATCAAATGGTAGAATCGTTCGCAAGGCGATGGAAGAATGATTATCTCCATCTTCTCCAGTCTAGAGGAAAATGGAATACACCTTCCAACCCAATCAAAATTGGATCTGTTGTCGTTGTAGTTACCGATAACACTCCACCGCTTCAATGGCCGCTCGGTGTTATTGTAGCTGTATACCCTGGCAAAGATAATGTCATTAGGGTAGCTTCTGTCAAAACGACGACAGGTGTTTACAAACGACCTGTCGTGCGTCTTTGCCCTCTCCCATCTCAATAACTCCTTTCTTTGCCCCCGCTTCAAAATTTCGTTATTCTCTGTCTTATTTTTACTTTTCTATTCTTATTTTAAAACCAATGGTTTTAACGCCGGGGGCAAATGTTCGCGCCACTTCTTGTGGCTCTCATACTGCGGGGTAGTTGTGAATTAATATTTTCAACTGTCATTTTCGCTGCATCTCCACCCGCTTAGTTTTGGACGCAAATCAATCAGTCGTCAATCAGAAGCCTTTCACGCCGGAGGTATACGCTGATTGTCATTCGACTAGGTCCTACCTCGACCCTACCGCCCGCCATTTTGAGATCGCACCCGCTGTGCGCCTCATTTTCATCTATTACTATTACGAAGAAGATTAGCCGAGAAGAGCGCAACCAGGCACGAAGAGGAAGAAGAAAACCATCTTGGAGAACACCAGAGACTTGGTGGCTCAGGCGAAGCGTGGTTTGTGGTGCATGCAGCTCCTTCCCAAGGTCAGATCTTTCATCTTCGTAATTATTTCTCTTCACTTCCCGCTATTTTTAAAACCTATGGTGATACAAAGCACTGCCGTCATATCGCGTGCTCAGTGTATTTATAAAAGTATATATATGCATAAAAACTATAAACACGTAAAAAATGCTTTTCTATGGTTCTAAAAGAGTATTAACTATTTAATTATCTTTTTCATTTTTTGCAGCTTCTACCATCTATAACAAATAGTTCTAGGTGTGAAGTAAGTAAGTACTGCTGTAAGAAGACAATTGTGTTCCTGGTCACGAGTACCAATCTTTAACAAATAGGTTCTGGACTAGTCCTATCTTCTGTTAGAGAAATAAATATCCTGCTTATAGATGTATATACATATGTGTTATGTACAGTCATATGTACTTATAGTACTTAGTATGTATTTATTTAATAATTAAAAGATGACCGCTGGAAGCGGTACAATCCGTATAATGAGGTTATAGTAATGCATATACCTCTCTACATCTCCTACGTTATTATGACATACTTGAGGAGTACATCGATTTATTAATCACAAATTAAATCATTGGCCGTGATTTATTTGTGTGATCGTCTAGTAGATTAGGACACTACGTGATGTTACAAAACGGTTATGCTCAAAACAATGTATATCATAATTCAACAAAGGAAAATAAAGTATTCAAGAAAAACTAATGTACTAGGTATTTGTTAAATGATACGATTTAGCTGTATTCTGGAACTCAGCTATAGTTCAAGGCTATTATTGCCATTGAAAATCCAAGGGAAAACGAAACACATTAATGACGAAATCACTATGTAAAACCACTTTTGATTCGACATTCCGTAAGACGTTTAACGAATAACACTTTCATAGCTTCGTAAGTTGCGCGTGACGTTATATTTCTAATTAGATAAATGATTATGTAATTATCGGATAATATAGTAAAGTGTGTGGGTGTGTGTGTAAAATATAATATTGCAGTTGTCTGGGTTAGAAAAAGGGGTTGATGAAACGTAGATACTCGAGGCACGGTGGCTGCACGCTGTACGTTGATTTAGCTAGACTTTTGGTATTTGATGGGATTCTAGACCCAGATGAGTCCAGAATGAAGTGGGGGTTAAATTTATTTTAGCACAGTTGCATCTTTTTTGCATCCTACTTTGCATTGACACCTTGTTATCTCGAGGCAAATGCTGTCCACAGCTGGGTTGTCAGACCAGTGGGGTATCTATTGGCTATTTTTCTGCTTCCAGCCCCAATCGGGGGACTAGGCAGAATTTGTTGCAGCACTAAAGCCTGGCCCCAGTCATGAACTCCCTGGCAAACTGCGCGTAATATTTTCTCCAGGATGACACGAATAAAGAAGAGCTGTTTGGACTCCTGTCGTTCAAATATCACCCGATGGACTTGCCCATCAATAAAGAAATTGATGTAGTGAAGGGTAATCTGTTCTTTCCAATGTTGCTCGTGAACTGCCAAAATTGGAGCCTTTAACTTGAACTTTAACTTTAAATTTAACTTGAAGCGTCTGACACGCGAATGATGGTTCACTTGGCGGATACAGTAGACCAGGGCCATACGAAGTTAATGCACAGCAAACACCGATGTGGTAGTTATCGCTCTGGCATGTGTACTGAAATTGCCAAGATTAGAGGTATTATGGGTTCATGTGGTAACAGGGAAAAAGCACAATTTTTTGGCATGCCTCTAGATTGAATCAGCTCTAGGTATGAGCATTTCTTTTAATAGTCAAGAATGTATAATATATAAATAATCAGTGTAATAGCGTGAGTGTGTATAAGACAATTTATTTTGTTTAAAGGTCCTGAAATAGCGGAGGTCTTGCCTGTGTTCCACGAACTTAGTGGATGGGATACAGTATCGTCTTTTAACGGCAGGGGAAAGAAAAGTACTTTTGAAGCATGGAATTCATTCTCTTTTGCCACTAAAGGGTTTAAGGATCTTAAAGATGGCAATATAAATGAGGCAGAGATTGTGCTACATAAGTTTGTCATAGCCATGTATGATAGGTATGTTAGCCAATTACTGAGTACTAACTAAAACATTAATATAAAGTTAAATTCATCGTAGCGAAAAGTCATATTACATGAACTTTTTCAGATCAAGTCCCTGTCCCTGCACGACTATCAATCATTGCCGTAAATATCTTTTTACAAAAACAGATCGGCAAATTGAAAATTTACCACCAACAGAAGCGGCCCTTTGTCAGCATATTTTACGCGCAGCTTGCCAGGGAGTTCATGAGTGGGGCCAGGCTTTAGTGCTAGAACAAATTCTGCCTAGTCCCCCCGATTGGGGCTGGAAGCAGAAAATTAGCCAATAGATACCCCACTGGTCTGACAACCCAGCTGCGGACAGCATTTGCCTCGAGATAATAAGGTGTCAATGCAAAGTAGGATGCAAAAAAGATGCAACTGTGCTAAAATAAATTTAACATGTACCGAATTATACCACTGCGGTAGAGGCTGCAAAAAATGAAAATGATAATTAAATAGTTAATACTCTTTTAGAACCATAGAAAAGCATTTTTAACGTGTTTATAGTTTTTATGCATATATATACTTTTATAAATACACTATACGTAAATATACTTTTAATACTAACTTTTAATAATAAAATATACTAAGGTTGGCTGGAAGAAATCGCTTTAAGTGATAAGTCCGCCTTTTTATAAAATAATGTTTTCAATTCTCTGTTTTCTTTTATGTCTTTTGTGTACAATAAAGTGTCAATTCATTCATTTATTCATTCATTCATTCATTCATACTTTTATCAGGTTAGTATATAAGTAGTAGTAAAATAAGAGGTCACCGACATTGTTTTATTTTTTTTGATGGTTTTTTCCTATAAAAATCCAATAAAACTTATATTTATATTTATCTGCATAAAATAGGCTTTCGTAACGTATTTTTTGTTACTTAAAAAAACCTGAGGTTTATTTTTGGTGGCGCCTGAAAGTAAAAAGTATTTCATAAAATTTTAATGTATGTAAAAAAAAGAAACTACTAACAATATCTCAAATTTTTATGCCAGAAATGAATTCTACGTCCTTAATTTACCTGAAAAAGACACCCATCTTGATGTAGTTGACAAACTCAGACAGTTAAATTTTTTTAAATGACGCTTGGCGCAGTGCATCTTTGAACGCCCTCCCCCCCCCCAAATTGAAGAGGCTCCCGAAGGCTACCGATCTTTATCGGTAGATATTGGTCCAATAGACAATTGTGGCAAGTGGCATCCTTTCTTCCGAAAAACTAAACTGGATGAGCTAACGGACCCAGCTACCCGCAGCTCAGAAGTACTGGAGTTTTGAATACTGGAAGGGTTTCCATAAACGCGGAGCCGTCATCATTCGACTGATTGTACTATACTGACTATACTATTATATAATCATAGGAAATAAATAAAGCTAACAAAAGCAAAATATAATATATTGATTTATACAAAAACGGCTCACCTCAATACGGGTTATGATCGGGATAGCCGACCAGTGGGTCTACCGCGTAATTCTCATTTTCATCAACATCAACTTGAGATTGAAATTTGACGTGCGTGCGATGACGCCCGCCTAACATGCCATCTCTTTTGCACGCGTTGAATTTCGCATGCATTTGCTTGAAGTTGATACAAATGAGAATTACGTGGTAGAGCCCCAGTTTCAGACGCGTAACGTCGCGTCATCGCGTAAACGTCTTCACTCGCCCAGATGATGGCCCGAAATTTGTTTCTGATTCATTGAAAGTTTGTAATGCACTCTCATAATAAATATCTGTGTCTTGTTTTTCTACTTTGAGTTTTCTTTTATATGATGCACAATAGAGAGTATATCTGTCGTGTCTTGTTAAGTGCACAACAGATGGCGCCACGGGTTGTCTACATCGCGATGTTGTTTGTTCTTCAAAGTTGTTAATACACTTATTCTGAAGTACTTCCACCCATAAGCACTTCTTATTATACTCATAATTTTTGCACAGGTCTAGTACTTTGTCATACTAGGCTTTATTTATACTATTGGTGGTTAATAATTGGCACATGACAAGTTCATAGTTCATTATTCAATTAATTTCCGGCAAAAGGAGAAATATTATATTTATCTACTACTGCCATACTGCAATAAAGTAAACACAACATAAAAAAGGGTTTTATAATATTACATTTACATTATAACACCGTAATTCTGCGCGGTAATTGGCCAAATTTATTAAAACACCGCTAGAAAACCAATCACAAACGATAACGGTGTGTCTTAATTTCTCATGCTACGACCTCTTTTCGTTCTCGCTTCTGATTGAATGAATGAATGAATACTTTTATTTATCAAAAGGTAGATTATCTTATAGCTAAATATGACCCACAAAACTGCATGTACAGTTTGACTGTGTCAAATGGTCTCAGGCATGTTCATACCAAACTCGGCTGCTGTAAGAATGCGTTTCTGACAGATTGTGGTTTGATGGTCGACGTAACTTTGAAGTGGAGAACAATTTACATTTTTTTTTTGTCGTTTATACAGAGTGTTTGGGGCATCGATGTAATTTTTTTCAAGGATGATAAACGAAGTGATTTTAATAATTTTTGACTGAATTTACTTTTGTGCAAAGTTTAATAGTTTCCGAGATATAGACATTTTTTTGTTTTGTCTGCTTAAAAATAGGTAACTGCAATGAATTATTAATAAAACAAGAATTATAAGTATAAATCACATTTTTTATTTTAAATTATTACATAAAACAGATCAATTAAACAATAAAATAAAATAAATGACTTAACAGGGTACGAAGGAACAGACTTTCAGTAAATTTTTTGTAAAAACTTAAACATTCCGCTAACTAAAACTAAAACTTTCTTATCTTGTGGTCATAATAGTGTTTTATTTATTTGCAGTAACCTATTTTTAAGTAGCCAAAACTAAAAAAAATTTCTTTATCTCGAAAACTATTAGACTTTGCACAAAATTCAGTCAAAAATTTTTAAAATCACTTCATTTATCATCCCTGAAAATATTTACATCAATACCCTAAACACCCTGTATATAAACTACCAATAAAAAATTATATTAAATTGGAAATTATATTTTTATGTCAACTTTCTAGAAATCTAACAGCTTGGCGTAATTTTTTTTTAAATGAGTAAAAGCCATTTTGTAAGGTCTTAATCCGCATTTCCAAGGTTACATCAACCATTTCTTTTTGTAAAGGTGTAGTAAAAACTTAGGCCTATTGTTTGCTATACAATATTAAAGCATAATGACATTTTCTTTGTTCATATATCAGCATTTTTAGAACTTTTGCGTCACTTCCGAACCGAAATTTTTTAAAGAAGCATAATTAGATTTCTTATTATAGCTTATTACATTATTTATTCGTTTATTATTTGTTATTATTACTATTCATGATTAATAAGTTAATGCTTTAAGTGCATTTAAGGCGTCCAAATATCACTGTATTCGGATGAAAACTGATTCCAAACGTGTGAGCGTCACCCATTTAAAGGTGAAAACATTTTGGTGCTGTCATAGTACGGTAAGGGATTATGAAATCTTAACTTTTGAAATCTTTGATATCAAGTTGAAACTGATACATCCTACAAAAGTCTACGGAAGTCACTATTATGAAGTCACTTTACATAATCAATTTCATACAAATTTTTGACACTCGCAAGGGAATCAAAACCTATAGGGCACTTCTAGTTGACGTGGAAACTTAAAATTTCATTTACAGTTAGGTCTTACTCAATTCAAATCAATGAGGGGTTTTCAAAGTCAAATTAAAAAAGAAAAAGTAGTACCGAACGACACAATAGATGGCGCAGCCTGTACTAAAAGTGTCAAAAAAGTCTTCCTGGCAACACTGGATTCTTTTGACACTTCTTCTTTGCTTCTTTCTTTTTTATGGTCAATCCATGCCTCAAATGTATTATTGCTAAGATCCATTGTTCTTTCCGTAATTAGTTAAACTGTGTGTTCCTAAATTTTTACAATTAGCTACAACGCATGGGCTGACCATGTTGAAAGTTGAATGAAATACCAAGCTATTAACGTAAGTAATATAGATAGAAAACAACATTGTTGGATTTAACAATTGAATTGACAATTTTTATCTTGCTGCCCACAGATTAAAAAATAATCTTTGCTTTTTGACACTTGAAAGCAGGGTAACGCCATCTGTGTTTACTTCTGAAAGCTTGATCAAGTTCAATCTGGAAAACCGCTCATTATTTTTATTTCAGACAAATGTCCATAAAGTATTAGTAACAGTAACAAAATTATTAATTAGAATAGTATGGAGCTGCATCCATCTCCGTAAGAGAGGAGAGTCCCACCGATCTGAAAATACCTTCAGAATTTACCACCTTATAGCACACACATAGGAAAACATCAAAAAATTACAAATACTTATTGAATTATGAAGGAAGTTATCAGTGACCAACTAAATTAGATCCTTTAGATACATAGAGTTTATTAAATCGTAAGTTTCGAGTTAAGTTGGACAATTATAACTGCAAGTGGAATCGAATGGGCGGAGGTAGGCATGTATTTATATATGTAACCTATTACTATGTAGTATTTAGGATGGGATTTGGTCGGCCGCCTGGATTCGTGCTGGGGGCTCGGTTGGTGATCATTGAACCTTGTTCCTGGTCCCTGGCTGGGTCTCCGGTATGGGTTCGGGCGTTTGATTGAATTTCACCTTGTATAATGTATATTTTACCTATAATTTTAATCGTATATATATTGCTACATAAATTAAATAAACATTTAATCTAAGTAATTCATGTACATTTATTATTTTATTACATATATTTTTATAAGATTAAAATTTGACTTGTGAAACGTGTATTATATATACCTACTTTGCAAAATAAACTTTTTGAATTTTGAATTTTGAATTATTTGCCATGTTTTTAGGGTTACATACCCGTATTATGTGGTGGTACGGAACCCTTTGTGTGCGAGTCCGACTCGCACTTGATCAGTTTTTTTTTGTTTACTTAGAATTGTGCTTTGGAACTTTTTATTTAGGCCGATTAGAATTTAACTTATTTAGTTATAGTATTTCTGAAACGACCGTTTGTTTCCAACAAACTTCTTCGTTCTTTTGTACATTTTGTCTTCGACCAAAATAAAATGAATGGACGGGCCTTGTCTTTACAATTTGCTCACTCATAACGAGTCTAAGCAATTGGATATATACTTCAATACCTAATTTTTATTTTTATGTTTATTTTGCTTTTTGCACTTTGTAAATGCACAAGAAGGTATTTTTTCGTCAGTTATTTGGATGGCATGTAATAATAAGCGTACGTGTCACTCTTCTAACAGACAGAGACAGAGATGAAGTGAGAGCCGGCGCTCACTTTACAGACTTCAAAAATCTGTACGCTATGGCCCGTCCATTTATTTTATTTTGGTCGAAGCATTTTGTACAGAAATGTATTAAGATTTCGTAAGATTTTTATTAAGGGGCTCCACAATGCTAAACATCAGTTTTGCATTACATTCAGTTCCGTCAATGTAGATGGTAAAAATTTTAAAAAATATGGTGTGTTTTTGGACTCGAGACATACTTTCAATCTTCTTTTAATTAGGTATATTACTTTTAAAAAAGCACGAATTTCATGGAAAAAGGGATTCAGTTTCCATATTCCCATATTTCTAAAGTATAAGTTTTATGTTAGAAAAATACATGATTTTGCTAAGTTTCTTGCCTTCTTCTTAGCAAGACTAGTCGAATAGGCGGAGGTAGGCATCTCTTTATTATGTAACATAGTATGTAGTATATAGGTTGGTATTGGTCGGCTGCCTGGATTCGTGCTGGGGGCTCGGTTGGTGATCATTGAACCTGTTCCTGGTCCCTGGCCGGGTCTCCGGTATGGGTTCGGGCGTTTGATTGGATTTCACCTTGTATAATGTATATTTTACCTATAATTTTAATCGTATATATATTGCTACATAAATTAAATAAACCTTTTATTTCATGTACATTTTTATTGTATTACATATATGTATATAAGATTAAATTTCACTTATAAAAAGTGTAGAATATAGACATATACCTACTTTGCAAAATAAACTATTTGAATATGAATTTTGAATTTGAATTTCAAACCCGATTGAAACGAAACGTGCCGTGATTTCAAAATAACTAAAGTTTTGCGTAAGTGGCATCTGATTAGAGCAGGATAGATGGTTAAAACACAAAAGCGTTAGAGCAGGACTGAATTTTAGCATTGCGCAGCCCCTTGATATCAAGAGAAGTTTTTATAATTTTTATTTGCGTTATCTGAATTAAATGATCCTATTTCAGAGAGAAAACGAGCTTGCTAAGAAAATAGCAGTCGATGAGGAACGAGAGAAGACGTCAACCATTTCAAATGAGGTAAGTTTCCGGTAGATTAGTATTTAAGCCTTGAATAAGCGTGGACTTGGTAAAATTGCGTATATTTAGCTCGATTTGTAGGCCAAACTGGCTACTAGAAAATTTTGGGAAATATATATGTACTTAATCATGTTTTTCTGACGAATTAAGCCTTTATAAATTATCGAAATTTTATATATCTGTAGGTACCTAATTTCATTCTGTACATTCAATTCGCTCGGACACAGAATATGCGTTTGAAATGAATCTTTCACACAATAAAAGATCTCATTATTATCTACAAAAAAGCCTTACTACTTTATTTCTGTATGTCCTAATGGAGCCACGATTTCAAAATAAATGAAGTGAAATAAAATCGTCCAAAAACTGTTGAAAAAGGAAGGCCTCCTCTTAAAGCAGTAACATTCATAAATTGGACATCCTCATTTTTAGGGTTCCTTACTTAAAAGGTACAAAAGGAACCTTTGTGGTGAGAATCCGTTGTCCGTCCGTCCGTCTGTCCGGCCGTATGTCACAGCCTCATAACTTTAGCACCGCTAAAGATAAAGACATGAAATTTGGCACAAAAATAGCATTAATTTGCTCACATATCACGGTGTAAAAAAAAATTAATAAATTGAAATTGTTCAAAATATTTCCAAAACAAAAGTGAGAAAAATGAGAAATATTATCTTACAAATACAACACGGGTATTAAATTGTAGATATTAAAAAGCTGGTTACAAAATATATACTTTTACTATATTTACTGACACTGGTTTCGAGAAATCTTCAAAAAACCACAAAAACATGTACGTCCCCCCCCTTATCTCCGAAACTGGTAGACCGAAAAATATGAAAAAAATGTCAATTATAGATCATAACTGGCCAATTACAGGAAAACTATAACGATTAAAAAAAATTGAGCGCAAATGAAAAATATAAAAAAACTTGAAAAACCACAAAAAATGTATGTCCCCCCCTTATTTCCAAAACTGGTAGACCAAAAAATATGAAAAAATCATGGTTATACGTGTTTACGTAAAGATTCCAGGAAAAATAAAGCGGTTGAGAAATTACAAAATTAAATTTATCATCTGCAATACGGAACCCTAGGTACGCGAGTCTGACTCGCACTTGGCCGGTTTTTATTTAGTTTTCGGAGCTTTTATAATAATGACTCATCAAAATAATTTTGAATCGTTCTGTAAGTCAAGAAAGTCTCAAGAAAGACAATTCTCTTAAGAATTATTCTCTGGAACAAATCGCTATAAGTGATAAGGCCGCCAATTGTTACCTTCTCTCATAAGTTTGTTCTTTTACCTTATTTTATTTATTTTGGTGTACAATAAAGTGTATTTGTCTTGTCTTGTCTTGTCTCTTCCAGTACATCAAAGTGACGGTAGACAAGACGACAGGTCTTCTAGAATCCATCCAGCACAACGACGGAGTGAAGATCGACATATCGCAGAACTTCTTCTATTACAAACAAGTGCAGGCGAATTTGAACTCTGGTGCCTACAGCTTTAGGCCGGGACAGGTTGTACCGGTGAGTGTTAGTATACTACGTTTAGCGCGACGATGCAAAGTAGGTCCTTGCCGCCGCGCCAAAGGAAATGCTATTGGCTTGACTCTCAAACACACAAACACTCAAACACTCTCTGACACCGCCGACCTCTGACTGCTCGTGACCTGACTCTCGTAACATGATAATCATGTGAAATTGCATTTTATAACAGAAGTCATACTTATAGAATTAAATGAGACTTGGGGATAATTCATGATTTATATAAGGTCTTTCAATTTAAATGGAAAGTAATTTAGGAGGTGATTCAGTATCGTTAATTCATCATATTCCACTGCAAAGTAATTTTTTTTGCGCGAACTTTTTCTTCACTTGTCCATACAAACTGAGTCACCTGATCGGACCACTTTGTACAGTGAAGTGAAAAAAAAGTTCGCGCAAAAAAAAGTGCTTTGCAGTGGAATGTGATGTATTAACGATACTGAATTACCTCCTAAATTTCTTTCCATTTAAATTGAAAGACCTTATATATAAACGGCTCACCTCAATACGTGTTACGATCGGGAAACCCGACCAGTTTCAGCAGATTTAGATCTGGGCGAGTGAAGACTTCATACTGTATATCTTTTTCTGATATTGAGGGGTGAATGGACCGCTTTGCATTGTCTCGCTGAATACATTATAGTCAGGCGGCTTAGTGAAATAACTATAAATGAGCGGATAGAAGCAACAAATTTGGTATGAAGGTACTTCAAGGTGTATTGATAAATGTTTGCCAAAACTAGGAGCACTCTGGAATAAAAAATAAAAAACCTCTAGTATATATATATTTTTTGTTTGTTTTCACTTAACCCGTTAGCTCAACCAGTGTACGATCGTAACGCCTACGGCCGGCTCATATAAGTATAATATTTATGAGTAGTTATTACTATATTATCACTATCACTACATAGTATAGTATAGTCGCTTCCCGCTGTCTGTCTGCCCCTATGTATGCTTAGATCTTTAAAACTACGCAACGGATTTTTGATGCGGGTTTTTTAAATAGATAGAATGATCCAAGAGAAAGGTTTATATGTATAAAACATGCATAATATAGTAGAGAAACACTGATAATTTTAGAGGTTTTTAATGTGATGTCGTAAATAAACGCATTTTTTTGCGCTTACATTGCAAACGCTGGCTGAACCATACGAGATAGATCAAAATAATGTACTACAGTATTGTACACCTTAAAAAGGTCTACAAAAAAGTCCGGCATGGTATATGTCTATCTCTTAGGGATAACCCATGATAACCATTTTTTATCCTTTTATTTACGAAGTGATTTTAAGCAATACAGCATTAATCCTTATCCAATTAAGTACCTTAAATACTGTAATATATTTAGTATCAGCATTGCACCCGTGTGAAGCCGGGGCGGGTCGCTAGTATATGTACATAGTAATATGCGTGTCGTTGGAAAGCTAGAAAGACAAGCAACAATAAAAAAATGTATAATAATAATCAAAAAGTTGTGGGTAGTATTTTTGACCCTAATTTTACGCCTACCTTAAATTTTTTTTCTTTATATTTTTCTACAATATTATAATATTTGAATAGACATATATAGGTATTTATTATAAATATATAATTATATGTATGTAACCAAAACTTCCTTTCTATATACTTTCTCCCGTACATAGAAAAAAATAATTTTTCTTTTATTTTTTTATTATATAGAAAATTTTATCTAATTTTAGAAAAAGAAAACCGCATTAGATTCTGACAATTACTTTCGGAGATATAGTTAAAAACAAAAAAATCAGTGGTTGTATCTCAGTTTACGTCACACAGAGAGGTTCATTCTCAAAAGATTACCAATTTCCAGGTGGCGCAGAAAGTCTCCTATTCCACTGTGAAAGGAACTCTAATCAGAGAGATAAAGCAAAAGTTCACCGACTGGATCACCCAAGTGATACGTCTGTACCGTGGGGAGGAATTCGTGGAGTTCGAGTGGATTGTGGGTCCAGTGCCTATTGGGTGAGTGAGGAACTTTAATAAGTGAGATAAGGCAGAAATTCACCGATTGGATCACCCAAGTGATACGTCTGTACCGAGGGGAGGAGTTCGTGGAGTTCGAGTGGATTGTGGGTCCGGTGCCTATTGGGTGAGTGAGGAACTTTAATAAGTGATATAAGGCAGAAATTCACCGATTGGATCACCCAAGTGATACGTCTGTACCGAGGGGAGGAGTTCGTGGAGTTCGAGTGGATTGTGGGTCCGGTGCCTATTGGGTGAGTGAGGAACTTTAATAAGTGAGATAAAGCAGAAATTCACCGATTGGATCACCCAAGTGATACGTTTGTACCGAGGGGAGGAGTTCGTGGAGTTCGAGTGGATTGTGGTATATCCATCCCTAATAGCCGGGCCTTATATTGAACAGACTGGTGACCGGCAGCAGCGTCACTGGTGCGAGGGTTCCGGCACCGCGTTAACCAACCCGCCTGCCCAGCGTGTGTGAGTATGGGCAATTCTTCCAGGATGACCGCCGGGAGTGGCAAAGTCCTGGAAAGGCTTATGTCCAGCAGTGGACGAACTGGGCTGATGGATGGAGTGGATTAAATTGTGGGGCCAGTGCCTATTAAGTGAGTGAGCAACTCAAATAAAAGAGATAAAGCAGAAGTTCACCGACTGGATCACCCAAGTGAAACGTCTGTATCGTTGGGAGGACCTTTTGGAATTCGAGTGGATTGTGGGGCTGGTGTCTATTGGGTGAGTGAGGAACTCTAATAAATTTCGGCACAATTACATCGGTAATCGAATCTGGCTTATGTATTTCGCATTTTCGCATGGCGGGCTTGGACTGAAGCCCTTTTGTCTGCTGTGACACATGACTTCTTTTAGTTAAGTCATTTTTTTATTATTGTGTTTTTTTTAGGATTCCGTAACTCAAAATGAAAATACAGAACCCTTATTAGCATCACTTTGTTGTCCATCTGTCTGTCGAGACCCTTTTGCTCGGGCCTCGTATGAGATATCAAGAAAAAATCGGAAATTTACAAATGTTTTATTATTTAGTAAGTATTCTTAGACCAACTAAACCTTGGGTACAAATTCCAGGTCCGACCTAGGGAAAGAGGTGGTGACCCGCTACTCCACTAACATCAGCAACAATATGGAGTTCTTCACCGACTCCAACGCTCGGCAGATGATGAAGCGGAGCTGCGATAATGATACCTACAGTAAGTACTCTTTCTTTGGGTTCCGCAACTCATCAAGACAAAACAAAACCCTTATAGGATCACTTTGTTAAAACTCAATCCCAAAAAGAACTTTATTAATCAAAAATGTGAATTACATTGTTGTTCCCTACTCATTAAGGCGATACGTAAAAGTTTTAGCGTCCCTGTTATTCCACATGCGAAAAAACCCTCAGTGCGAGTGGGACGGATTTGTAGAAAAGTAGCAAAAAGTCGTTTTTTTATTAATATAAAATGTACTAAGCTATTTTGTCAAAAAAAATTCAAGAAGTCTTTACAAATACATAATATACACATTTTGAATGCAATTTCACAATGAAATTAATTTATATTTCAGAATTACAGGAAAAAATAAAACAATTCAGAGGTCTTTTCGGAATTAAATTCTATCGAGAAAATTTCATCCAATCGCGTTTTCCTTCAGTGAGAATCTTAATCAAATACTCAATAAACATTTCCCCAAAAATGAAATACGTAGATGACGAATTCTCAATAATAGAGTTTTCTCACTTATCCAGGTCCCACTAAACCAGTTTTTACTCTTTGAATAATTTAGTGAAGATGCGGTATAACCACAACGCGGTTGGATCCACAAATACAGGTCCAGCGGGCCTATCTTTGTTTAGTAGTATTCCAGGCGGCGTTTGTGTGCACGTAATTGAAAACACCTTTACTTGTGCTATAAAATCCAGAAAAAACCTGCAGATATGCCTTCGTGTGCATTTATCGGGTGTACAAATCACTCAAGGACAAAAAACACATGGCATCACCTTCCACTCGTAAGTACACCAAAACCAGAAAATTTCCTTAAAATACTTTCTGTTTGGTTTACACTTCGCCATTTGCAGAAAAGGACACAAGTAACACTCGGCTTTACCGCTCGGCTCAGCTCGCTTTCTCTCGGCTTTGTAACGAACCGTGCCGACCAAGCAATATCCTCTCTTGCTCGCTCAAAAGCCTTGTTTCGTCAATCTATCTCTTTCGCTGATGGTAATTGCATATACATAGTATGAAATACCTGTTCCATTTCTCGAATCAGTCGAGTAAGGGCGTTACGAATCTTCACTAAATTAATCAAAGTTTTTACTGTACTTTTTCCAGGTCCCAAGCTTGAGAAGAAGTCTCTCCCGTCTTGCTACTACCCCATCACCTCTCGCATCTGCATCCAGTCTGCTAACTCGAGTGTCGGGATGTGCGTGTTGACAGACAGGACACAAGGGGGGACCTCTTATGAGCGGGGGCAGATTGAGTTGATGGTAAGTACTAAATGATCAGAATTAGATAAAACAAGGTGAAATGAAATTGATTAATTAATTTTTAGTGAAGATGCGGTATAACTAAAACGCGGTTGGATCCACAAATACAGGTCCAGCGGGCCTATCTTTGTTTAGTACTATTCCAGGCGGCGTTTGTGTGCACGTAATTGAAAACACCTTTACTTGTGCTATAAAATCCAGAAAAAACCTGCAGATATGCCTCCGTGTGCATTTATCGGGTGTACAAATCACTCAAGAACAAAAAACAAATTTCATGGCATCACCTTCCACTCGTAAGTACACCGAAACCAGAAAATTTCCTTATATTACTTTCTGTTTGTTTTGTTTACACTTCGCCATTTGCAGAAAAGGACGGTAATATTCAACATGAATGTGTGCGACTAGTTCAGTTGCGCTAGCGACGACAGTCTTTCGCTTGCATGCCGCGTCATGTACAGAGGCACAAACTTATCTGTTTCGATGGGCCAAACTAAAATGGCTTCTATTGTCACTACGTGACAGTCTTTGCTACCGGAACAAATAAGATTGTGGCTCTGTAATCACACTAGACTTCACCACTCGGCTCAGCTCGCTTTCTCTCGGCTTTGTAACGATTCGAGCCGACCAAGCAATATCCTGTCTTGCTCGCTCAAAAGTCTTGTATCGTCAATCTATCTCTTTCGCTGATGGTAATTGCATATACATAGTACGAAATACCTGTTCCATTTCTCGAATCAGTCGAGTAAGGGCGTTACGAATCTTCACTAAGTTAATCAAAGTATACCATTGACTGAACAAGCTCTTCAAATATGGTTACACCTTTCTGTTACACGTTGTATAATCATGCGTGTCCAGCCCAGTCTACAGCTGCTAAATGTAGATTCCTTTCATCTCCAGCTCCACAGGAGACTGCTGACCGACGACGGCTTCGGTTTGGAAGAGACTCTGAACGAGGAGGCGTATGGAGTAGGCCTGGTCGTCAGAGGCAAGCACAGGGTCTTCTTCGGCAGTTTGAATCAAAATTGTAAGTCATATTATGCATACATCGTTGTGGCATCAATCCTGATAGTCGTATAAACTCACACCGAGTTGGGTTTCCTACCCGGGTCGCAACACTAACACCCGGTTTCTGAAAGGCCAATCAATGTTAACAGTAGATTAAAAAATAATTATCTGCGGATTAAGCCAGAAAAAGTGGGAATTTTACATTGAAATCAAAAATTAACTAAGTTAATTATTGATTCATCACTATTCAGACTTCATATATGCTTTATTTTCACCGTTATTTGCGGTTAAAGTTTTTTTAATCTACTGTTAACTTTGATTGGCCTTTCAGAAACCGGGGGTAACCCGTTCAATAATGAACTCGCGTCTCAACACCGACCGTTCAAAAATGACAGTGTCGCTACACTGGTGTCGAATTTTTCAACATCAACTCTGAGCAGGGTTCGCAAGGTTCGTATAGGCTCCAAACGTCACCTGACATTCAAGTTAATTTTCGTAAATGATATGACGTTAATTTTTGTACCGAGGGAGTCTCTCAACGTTATTATACTAAATATAATGAAAAAATGACAACTGACGTTTGGAGTGTCGCTACACGACGAAACCCGTTCAAAAACTCAACGTTACAACCCCAGTGTTCCTACCCAGCCCAGGGTTATTTTATGAACGCACTTCTGAAGGCACATTAGAGAAAAGTAACAGTATTAATGGGACACCTAACGCTAGAATATCAACAACACCAGGTTTTCAAGGGTTCATTGGAAGAAACTAGATATCTCCTCATATTGAAGATATTTGATTTATCGATCTTTTATCTAAGGATTCCACCTATAAACAATGTTTTAAGATTTTTGCCTCTTTTTTTGGTTTTCAAACGTTCGTTTCAAAGACGCGGTTAAGAGATCAACTTGATTTTTTTTTATAAAATAGGCAATAGAAATATGAAGGGATGTTATTTGCTTTTCATAGAGGCGATTATATGTTGGCTCTTTGGCCTCTTGTTCTTGAACGCGTACTTAATAACCGCGTTTTTGAAACGAACGTTTGAAAACTAAAAAAAAGAGGGTGGAAAACATTATTTTTTTGACTAAAGCATAAATCTTAATACATTGTTTATAGGTGGAATCCCTAGATAAAAGATTGATAAATCAAATATATTTTCTTCAATATGAGGAGAGACCTAGTTTTTTTCAATGAACCCTTGAAAACCTGGTGTTGTTGATGTTCTAGCGTCAGGTGTCCCGTTAAGCTACTCGGACGCTAGAATCGATTACTGACTGGTCTTTTAATTCATGTTAATATCAACATTCAGTTCAAAATTCAAAATTCACACTACCTAATTTGGAGGTGTAATTATTATCATCATCCCTAATGAATGATGTAAAAAAAGTTTTGTTTCCGTTTTAGTATAAATTGGAATGCTGTTTTATTCTTTCGACATTTGAATTTAAATATTAAAAAAAAAACCAAGCTTCAGCAGACTTCTTTCCAAAAAGATTGTTTTCTAAAATTAACTAAGTATTTAAAAACGAATAGACTTACATGAATTATCTCGCGATACGCGACATGTTTCGATTTCTTTCCAAATTTTCTATACAGGGTGTAATCGTTAAGTGTGACCAGGCGATTTTTCCGTAACTATTACAGATATCAAAAAAATTTAAGCTGATATCGAAAGTACGTTACCTAATCAGTAAAATGACACCAATAACTTTTTTTAAATCAAACGAGAAGTATCCAAAATTTTGACATTAAACATTCGCATACATTTAGTATGAGATTAGTAGAAAGGTTTTAGTTTCCTTATTTTAAGTACACATTTTACCTTAATCTCATTTTATGATTACGTATGATATGATAATAATGATTTTCAAGTAGATACACGTGTAGATTAATTATGTTACTACTTCAAATTAGTAATAAACCTTGTTTCAATATCGCATTAATACTAAATTTATGGGAATGTTTAATGTCAAAATTTTGGATACTTCTCGTTTGATTTTCAAAATAGTAGTTTATGATACTAGGGCGAAAAGGAATAAATTACGAGGACGATTTAAAACACGAGCGTAGCGAGTGTTTTAAACGTAACCGAGTAATTTATTGCTTTTACGCCCGTGTATCATACTACGTTTTTCAATGCATAGTATAAGGAAATAAAACAAATATAATCTTGTGAACTTTAAATTATGATTGGCTCAAAAGTACTGTATCCAAAGCTGTTAAACAGTGGAAAAAAAGGTATAACATTTATGGTACACAGGAAAGGCTGCAAGTTAGCCAACCATTGTAAATAAATAAAAAAAAATAATAATAATAAAGCCCTAGGGCAAAATAATCGACTTTTTGTTCGGTTTTGATGCATAAAAAGTGGGCCTTTACGAGCACATGCATTGAAAAGTTATTGATGTCATTTTATTGATTAGATAACGTACTTTCGATACCAATTTAAAATTTTATGATATCTGTAATAGTTACGGAATAATCGCCTGGTCACACTTAACGATTACACCCTGTATATCACGTTTGGGGGCGTCCATAAATTAGGGGAGGGGGGGTGGTCGTCCAGTGTCACTTTGGGTCACAAAGAAGGGGGTCTGAAGAAATGTCACGTGACAATTTGCGATTTAATAAATATACGTATCTTTGTAATATAATTGTATTAATAAATTATTCGTTGATAAATTTATTCGCCTTTCACTTATGGCAAAAGTCACGTGACATTACGAAGGGGGAGGGGGAGGATAAGAAGAATGTCACCAAGATGTCACTAGAGGGGGTGGGGGGGTCAAAACTCAGCCAAATATGTGTCACGTAATTTATGGATGCCCCCTTTTCTAAAAGCCGGCGCTTCGATTCTGATCTGCCTTTTTCGAAGTGCATGGTAAAGTTATAACGATTACCCCCCCTTGAATTTTCTCATTCAGCAGCGGATGACCAATCATTTGAGGAAAGAGCTTCAGCATTGGCTCGTAGATGGCGTTACGAGCCAATGCCTTTTTTCTCTAGTGGAGAGAGGATCAACAGGCGCAAGTGGGCGCAGGTCAGGAATAAACGGGTGAGTATCTTATGATTGGGCCATGAAAAAAAAACCGGCCAAGTGGGAGTCAGACTCGCGTACCTAGGGTTCCGTATTGTGGATGATAAATTTAATTTTGTCATTTTTTTTTTGTGAATTTCTCAACCGCTTTATTTTTCCTGTAGTTTTTATGTAAACACATATTACCATGATTTTTTTCATATTTTTCAGTCCATCAGTTTTGGAGATAAAGGGAGGGACATACATGTTTTTGTGGTTTTTTAAAGATTTCTCGAATATAGTAAAATACAATAAACTTTTTAATATCTACAATTTGATACCCATATTGTATTTTTAGGATTATATTATTGATTTTTCTCAATTTTGTTTTGCAAAAATTTTTTGAACAATTTCAAAATTTGCATATTTTTGCAAACTGGTACACCGAAAAATATGAAAATAATGTCGATTGCGAATTACAGAAGACCTATAGAGGTAAAAAAAATTGAGCACAAATAAAAAATATAAAAAGAAGTACTTAAAATAAATAAAAAAATATGTTATAAAAATACAATATGGGTATCAAATTGTAGATACGTATTAGAAAGCTGATTGTAAAAATATATAGTTTAGCTATATTTAATTGTATCTATTTCAAAAAATCCTTGAAAAACCATGAAAAAATTTATGTCTTCTTATCTCCACAACTGGTCGACCGAAAAATATGAAAAAAATCATGGTAATATTAACTCTCTTCCGTCTGCCACGATGGTGCAGTGCGTCCACGATGTTTGCTGAGGCGCGCCTGCCGTGTGCTGAGGCAGTTATCAGGCAGCGGGTGGCGAGTTTTAGGTTGGCTACCACTAGCAATGGCTTAGTAAGGACTGTTTATGACTACAGCTGTTCAATTGCTACTTTCTGAGCAAAGGACAATGGGCAAAAATGTATGGAACTTGGTCCAAGGACCTCCACTGATGAGACTTGCGGTAAATGAAAGTACATAACTGTTTTATGATTCTGGCAACAAATTATTAGATTCTGTCCAGGGGTTCTATTGTTATAGTCATGTTTGTCTTGACTATAAATAATGTGATTTTACGTTGCAATTGTGTTAGAATGATTTTTACAAGGTCAAATGACCTCAGTATCTTTTTGGATTGCGATACCCCTCCCGCTTCTCCTTAACCACCCCGCCCTCGCCCCGTCATGGCGTATGACATCATTGACGCCAAGTGCAGAGATAATGTGATCGTGTAGTACGTACTTGCGTCCAGCCAGGTAAACGACGAAACAATGCAGGGGAGGTGAGAGGCGATTGTAGTTGTGTCGGCCATCTCCCTCCCTCTACCCCCGCTTGTTGTGGCAAGTGCGCTCGCAGTCTTAGGCTAACTGTTTTCGCTGTTTGTTGTATTGTGATCTTCGATTTTCGAGTGTTTTTTTAAAAATACCGACCTTTGCACGTGAATGGAATTGATTTCTGCCGCTATAACTGAACCGACTTTTGCTTGTTAATGGACACCTCTTTTTCCTTGAGATTGGACAAAGTGACTGAATTCTCAATATGTTTCGACCTTCAGCGGGAGTTCTTTGTTTACTGTGTAACCGTTCTGTGTTACGTAAAAGACGAATGACAATTACCCAAACCATGTTCGATGAAAATCATGAAGCTGCTATAATCTGCAACCATATCAGGTATGGAGAATTATTATAATTTTTACATTAAAGAATAAATCATACTAAATACGAAGCACATATGCCAGAAAGTGTTGCAGCCGGTGAAACACAATTAACTACCACTCAAGCAAATGAATCGAGAACAGTAACAATGGTCAGATGGGCGGTCGAAGCCGTAAACGGACGCATAAAACGTGACTTCAAGTTATTTCGGCAGGAGTACTATCACAACGCAATGCCCCACATGTTTGCTGATTTTAAGATAGCAGCTGCACTAACAAATGCATTCCATGTTCCCATTACAGACAATACACATGCTCCTGTGTTTCTTGAGAGAATTGCGATACGGAGCGAGATGCAAAATGTTCTGGCTGAATACGTACAGTGTCGTCGTCTTAACGGACAACGAGTAGCATTCCAAAATATGGACGCAGAATTACCAGGTCTTGAGACTTTTCCATGATTGACAGAGGACGACCTGATCTTATTAGCACTTGGGTCATACCAGTTAAAACTGGCCAACAGTTATTATGCCGAGCACATCGGGTTGTATCAAGATTCCGAAGGTCTGACTGCCAATTTGAATGAAGCAGGAATTCCTGGAGAGAGTTTATGGTTATTAAGAGGCAAAATACAATCGAGGTACACAAGTGCGCGCAAGCATTATTCACATGTGGTAGTAAAAGATAACGAATCTGGCTTGGGTGCAATCGAACACTACTACTGCTCATGCAAAGTAGGAAAACGCACCTTGGGATGCTGTGCGCATGTAATGCTAATCATATGGTACCTAGGTTATGCCCCTTTACGAAGATTATATTCATTTACCAGCCAGATTTTTAGATTCAATCATAATAGATGAATAAATGTGATTTCTTCCCCCACAATCTTGTTTTATTAATCCAGCAATTACCTACGTTGAGCTTATGTATATATTTTAAGTTAAAAAAAAAAACATAACCATAGCAAAATAACCCCCGCGACAGAATCTAATAGACTTTTGCCAGAATCATACACCATGTGTGCACTTACATTTCCCGCACGTATCATGCTTTACAACAAGTGGGGGTGGAGGGAGGGGGACACAACTATAATCGCCTCTCACCTCCCCTGCATTGTTTTGTTTACCTGGACGCAAGTACGCACTACACGATCACATTATCTCTGCACTTAAATTGGCGTCGATGACGTCATATGGCATGACGGGGCGAGCGCGGGGTGGTTTAGGAGAAGCGGGAGGGGCATCGCAATCCAGAAAGATGCAGAGATTATGTGACCGTATCAAAGTAAACACCGTTTTAACGTAAAATCACATTATTTGTAGTCAAGACAAACATGACCATAACAAAAGAACCCCCGGACAGAATCTAATAATTTTTTGCCAGAATCATAAGACAGTTATGTACTTTCATTTACCGCAAGTCTCATCAGTGGAGGTTCTTGGACCACTTTCGCCCATTGTCCTTTATTAAAACTTGTGGCGCACATACCTTAATGTTAAGTTATGTTACGAATTGTTGGAAGAACATGTGTAATTAGTTTTAGTTTTAGTTTTATTTTTAAAATCTTATCCTGTAATTTAAAAATATGGACCAATGGTTTGAAATAAAGATTATTGTTATTATTATTATTTCGAGAATTTTTGATCTCGTCTCTCCCTTTTGGCCAAAAGAATGTAAAGAGAGAGAGACGGTACATCCCTCGGCAGAAGCACAGTCGACCGAGGTTCAGAGTCCCAGGGAAAGAAACCGGCGAACGATGCGAGCAGTATCGAGTAGAACCGCCTTCTGCATCCGCGCTGGAAGCGAACTGCCGCGGAATCCCAACCGTCTCAGGTTGGTTTCGAGGCTGGTTGGTATTAACCCGTTCGCAGATAAAACAACTGGGATTATTTCGGTGGATGTTAAATTATTAAATTAATAAATTAAATTAATATTAAATTAAATTAATAATTACTAAATTAAAAATATGATTATTATTAATATGTGTTTACGTAAAGATTACAGGAAAAATAAAGCGGTTGAGAAATTCACGAAAAAAAATGACAAATTTAAATTTATCATCCACAATACGGAACCCTAGGGACGCGAGTCTCACTCGCACTTGGCCGGTTTTCTTTTTGCTACCGGTTGACCACAACTGAGGTTCCTTCTACGACGAAGATGTCTGCTAAGAAAGGATTTCATGTCTGATCGGTCGCATTTTCCAGTTCTCAGCTCTCCACTCCCACACGCTGCCCCGGCACATCCATATCTTGACTCTGGAGCCATGGAAGGCTGGCTCCGCACTGCTACGTCTGGAAAACACCATGGAGAATCCAACTAAAGGTACCTTCAATAACCAATCCACGATCTAGACCATAGATATAACTAAAGAAGGAAGATACTGTACGTTCTTATATGAAAAAGGCTTAACCCCTCGGCTATAGCTTCAGGCTTCTGGCGGCGCTTCTTGCTGCGCTTCCAGGCGGTTTCTGCGACGGGCTTTGCCCTGCCCCGACACCCGTCGGCGCCTTTCACCGCATCGGATGTATAGCGCGCTCGCTCGCTCAAAACGCTCGTCACTATGTTTGTCCTGTGCCCTCGATCACTGGCGCGGCTCCCCGCCTCCCCGCACACCGCCGTCGAGAGAGCGCAAGTCACTCGAAGCCGGACAAGGCGCGCGAGTGGCGACTCATGGCCGGCCCTATACAACTTCATACATTTTGTTCTCTCCGCCGACGCCGTCGCAAGAAGAACCGCTTGGCGCGCCTCTCGAAGCCTGAATCTATGGCCGACCGGTAAAAATACCTGTAGCCTAAGCATGAAAACATCTCCGTGTAGTTGCGTTTCAAACTACATCAAAATCGTATGGAATCTGGGAAAGCGCTCCAAGCGAACAGTAGCGGAACTAACAGCTACGTATGGCAACCTAAGTTTATTTTCCGACGCAATGTTTTCATGCTTACCGTTCGGCCATAGCTTCAGGCTTCGAGAGGCGCGCCAAGCGGTTCTTCTTGCGACGACGCCGGCGGAGAGAACAAATGTATGAACTTGTATAGGGCCGGCCATGAGTCACCGCTCGCGCGCCTTGTCCGGCTTCGAGTGACTTGCGCTCTCTCGACGGCGGTGTGCGGGGAGGCGGGGACAAGTCTTTGATAGTAGCGCGGGCGAGAAAAACGAATCAAACAGGTCCTTAGGCTTGGTTTTGTAGGAAGCGGGTACTGTATGTTCCTCCTTTTGGTTTTTTCTAGGATGTATGTATACTGTGATTTGTTTTAGCGATATTAATAATCTTCAAAATCTCAAGAAATAATTATTATGCCCAAAATAGCATGTTGTGCAAATCACTGCATAGTATTAAAACAAAGTCGCTTCCCGCTGTCTGTCTGTCCCTATGGCCTATGTATGCTTAGATCTTTAAAACTACGCAACGGATTTTGATGCCATTTTTTGTATAGGTAGAATGATTCAAGAGGAAGGTTTATATGTATAATACATGCATAATATAGTAGAGAAACACTGATAATTTTAGAGGTTTCTAATGTGATGTCGTAAATAAACTCATTTTTTTGCGCTTACATTGCAAACGCTGGCTGAACCCTACGAGATAGATCAAAATTATGTACTACAGTATTGTATACCTTAAAAAGGTCTACAAAAAACTCCGCAATACTCGTAGTATATGTCTATCTCTTAGGGATAACCCACAATAACCATTTTTTATCGTTTACTTTTTACGAGAAGTAATGGCTTATTTACGAAGCGATTTTAACCAATTAAGTACCTTAAATACTGTAGTATATTTAGTACCAGCATTGCACCCGTGCGAAGCCGGGGCGGGTCGCTAGTGTAACATAATTTGAGACATTGGGGTGGGACACGAGTTTACGAAACTAACGAAGAGAGTTTTGTAATACACTGCACAAGTGTCCCAATCAAAATGCTATTTTGGGCGTTATAATTATTTCTCAACATTTTTCCAACTCAAACAAATCAGTCTAGGTCTTAGATAGGTTTCCAACTTTTTAAAATATTTGTAATGCTTTTTTTTACAACTTCTAATCTTTGTCCATAGTACATAACAGGTGTTATCTGTTATGTGCTTCAGATCTTTAATGTTGCATGCTAAACATTATTTGTTCTAAGTCAATTTCAAGTTGCCTTTTGTAAAAATTCAAATAAAACGCAACTTTGGGTCCCCTAGCCACCAATTGACCCGCTTCCTCCCTAACCGCAGCTGTGAGAAATCTAGAATTTCCTAAAGAATTGATGGTTACCAGCTGTCAAACAAAAATTTGTTCCGTATGAAAACAGCATGGAATTAGTATGTAGTAGTACATACTAATTCCATGGAAAACAGACATTCAATAAAATTGAAAGTAACATTAACATGCACATAGAGATTGGTTTCCACCCGGGAAAATTCCCGATTGCGGGAAAATTCCCGATTGCGGGAAAATTCCCGGAAAGTTTCCGTGAAAACACCCGTTTGGGAAAATATTCGGGTGTTTACATTTTGACATTTTGTTTTAATATATTTTGAAATAAAAGCTATCCACCATGGCAAATAAGTAGATTTGCCGTATTGTAGCTAAATGACAGAAAGTTCTTTAATTGACAGTATCATTGGTTTCTCCATACAAAAAATTATTCAATATTTTTTTTCTCAGAAAGTAATGCATATTTCAGAAAAACTTTATCAGTAAACAGTGTTTGTCATAGCGTCAGCAGTCTATCACAAAAAAAATAGTTCGGTTACTTTACCTTGAAATTAAATATTTTCAAGTGCCTGTAGTTTTCAAAGCGCATATTTTCGCAGTTAAGTGTAAGGAAATAAAATGTTGGCTGTGACTTCCTCTATCACCTGCAGTAAGTTTAATTTTAAGTTTCATAGTATTTGTGAAGAAAAATGAAAAACCCACCGATTGGGAATTTTCCCCGATAAACACCGGGAATTTTCCCAAACGGGAATTAACCCGGGAATTTTCCCGATGAGAATTTTTCCGCGCCCATCTCTACATGCACACATGATCATTGAAAGATATGATTTAAGTTTTAAAGGCCATCACATCGATATACTTTGTATAAGTACTACAGAAGAGCCACTGAGTGATGGCGCCTATGACGTTTAAATGCCTACAAAGTATCGTAATTATTTATAAGCAAGTGCATTTACTATGGCAAGTGTGAATTAAAAAATGTAATACTTCATTGTTGATAGTGATGTACTACTTGTTTCGGTTATTATTTTTCGATTTTAATGTTGCTTTATTGTGCAATAGAATTCGTATAGAAACAAAGAATTTTTTTTTTAAAAGTTTGTCATTTTTTATAGGTCGTGTTTGAGGTTGCCAAGTTACGCAATAATATTTAATTAAAAACAAAACAATGACGAAGTTAAAATAAACGAAAATAAATGATAGTAAAATACTTTTTTCGATTAAGATATTTAAACATCTCTTGGGGGCCCCGGGGCACTACACCGCAAAGCCCTCCGATTGGCTCCGATAGCTACGCCACTGGTTTTGGCACATTTTCCTTTTGTATCATTATGTTGAATGTTGAATGACGTGTCTAATGTTGAGTAAACTCACACTTGATTTTTATTTTTAACCGAAATTTGAAAATTAAATGAAATGTAGCTGTCATAAGTGCCATCACTCAGTGGCCCTACCTTAGGAAGTCTTTTTTTATACTTTCAACGTCTAACTTTTTCTATTAAAAGAAGCTGAAGAGGTACCAACGAAGTCTTTGACAACCGAGAACATAACTGTGGCGGGTGAGAAAGATCGTTTTAATGGTGTCACGTGTGGTGTGGTTATCTTCAATCACGGTTTTTACAAAAACGCAAACCCTCGAATATTCTCCTTCCGTGTCCTGCTTAACCCCTGGTATTGTGGCCCCCATAAGTCATGTATAATAGTAGTTATGTTACAAGGGCAAAAAGGAATAAATAACGAGGACGATTTAAAACACGAGCGTAGAGAGTGTTTTAAACGTAACCGAGTAATTTATTGCTCTTACGCCCGTGTATCATACTACGTTTTTCAATGCATAGTGTGAGGAAATAAAAAAAATATAATCTTGTGAACTTTAAATTATGATTGGCTCAAAAGGACTGTATCCAGAGCCGTTAAACAGTGGAAAAAAAAGTATAACATTTATGGTACACATAAAAGGCTGCAGGTTAGCCAACCATTGTAAATAAATAAAAAAAAAAAATAATAATAAAGCCCTAGGGCAAAATGATGGACTTTCTGTTCGGTTTTGAAGCATAAAAAGGGGGCCTTTACGAGCACTTGCATTGAAAACGTATTTCTAAAATCATCTTAGCTTCGTTTGCATCCGCTTTATTACGGTGTTTTTTTTAATTTGGTATTTAGAGGCTTGTAAACGTGGTTTTTTTTTTCATTACTAGTTCATATTGTATAAGAGAAAAAAAAAACAGTTACGTTAAAATCTTTCTACAAGTAGGTTTGCTTTTTTAGAGTTTTTGTAGGTACTTAAAAAATATCCACAACTTTATGGTCACCCCTTGTAGAAGATAATTTGGTAAAAGAAAGTAATAAAACCTGGCTAACTAAATAAAACTTACTTGGAGATCCCCTCGAAGTAATTTGGGGGAGAGTAAGAGGACAGCTCACAGGCAAAAAACCAGGAGACCCACCATGCCTAGGACCGATGGATGGCGGTATATCCATCCCTAATAACCGGGCCTTATATGGAACAGACTTCACTGGTGGAAGGGTTCCGGCACCGCGCTCACCAACCCGCCTGCCCAGCGTGTGTGAGTATGGGCAATTCTTCCAGGATGACCGCCGGGAGTGGCAAAGTCCTGGAAAGGCTTATTTCCAGCAGTGGACGAACTAGGCTGATGGATGGATGGATGGAACTAAATAAAATGAGTGTATTACAAACTGTTATTAGTATTTTACCTAGTCTCACCATTGTAACTGGTCTGCTAGAAATTAATCATCAGTGGGGGCCACAAATACCCCACGTTACCAGTTACGTTCGTTAAATTTACGATACCAGTCAAGGGCTAAAAATAACTTGAAAAAGTGTTACCTTTCCTCTCTAGAAAATACTAACTGACTGCTACTTTGTTTGTTTGTATCTAGTATGTATGTGTGTATTTAAGTAAGTATGTATATGTATGTACCAGTATATTTTTATTTAGATTAAAAAATCAAGATTCAAAATGAGTTTTTGTACATATTTAAGCACCCGCACCTATTCAAAGTTATTTTTATTAACCCAATAATGTTTCTCAGCCAGTTCACTGGAGAAATTTCTTTTAGGTTGCCTTCTGTCTCTTTTCGTGTTTTGTAAATGTCTTGTTTTTTGTGCAATAAAGTGTTTATTCGTACATTAATTCATTCATTAATTCATTCAGTCAAGACCGAGAAGAATGGACAATAAACTTTCCAGTATAAGTGCCGCAAAAAGAGGCGCCGAATTTAGTCACACTTAGCTCAAATTAAATCTTGCTATGCTTGCGCCATCCAGATGATTACAGCGGCAGCGCGGCGTAGCAAAAAAAAACGGCCAAGTTCAAGTCGGACTCGCGCACGAAGGGTTCCGTACCATTATCTATAATAATACAGATCGCGCCAAACTTCTAGTCCGCTCGGAAGTTGCTCTTCCCAAGAACGGCCCATACATTTTGTTCCTGCTGATGCGAATCGCCCCGTGTTTAGAAGGGACAAAAAGTTTGGCGCGATCTGTACTCGTTAACTTATAAAGCCTACTTAGCTGTAATAGTTTTCCTTTTAATTTCGTTATGTATACTACTGCCGTGATTTTTTTCATGTTTCCAAATACAACCGTTTCGCCGGCAGGGGCGGGACACTTGACTCTAACAAAAATTAACAATTTTATGTTTAATATTTCGCAAACGGAACCCTGAATCGAAAAATGATCTTCTCACACCCCTTATATTTTTAAATTACCTATCCAATGACACCCCACACTAGGGTATAGACGAGAAAAAAAAAATCATCCCCACTTTACGTGTAGGGAAGGTAACCCAAAAAAAAAATTTTTCAAAATTTTACTGTACCACTTTATTGGCGTAATAAATATGTATACCCATGCCAAATTACAGCTTTCTAGTACTAATAGTCTCTAAGCTAAGCCGCGGACAGACAGACAGACAGACAGACGAACATGGCGAAACTATAAGGGTTCCTTGTTGTTGACTACGGAACCCTAAAAACCGGTCAAATGTGAGTCAGACTCGCGTACGTAGGGTTCCGTATCGTGAATGAAAATATTGTCATTTTTTTTTTCAATTACAGCGGTTAGGAACGCTATACGTTATATTTTACGTACACATATTACCAGGTTTTTTTTTCATATTTTTTGGTCTACCAGTTTTTATTTATTCATATGTGTACAACTTTTTTTAAATCGCTATAGTTTTCCTTTAATTGGCCCAATTATGATCTATAATCGACATCTCTTTTTGTCATATTTTTCGGTCCACGCGTTTCGGAGATATGGAAGCCCATACATATTTTTGTGGTTTTTCAAAGATTTCTCGAAACCAGTGCCAAAAGTTAGTAAAAGTATATATATTTTACAATAAACTCTTTATTATCTACAATTTGATACCCATATTGTATTTTTATTCAAAACAATTGAACATTTTCAAAATTTCTCTTACACCGCAGTGGGCAAATTAGTGCTATTTGTGTGCCAAATTTCAAGTCTTTATCTTCAACGGTGCTAAAGTTGTGAGGCTTTGACATACGGATGGACGAATGGACGGACGGGCGGACAACGGAGTCTCACCATAAAGCTCCTTTTCTACCTTTTAAGTAGTACAGAACCCTAAAAATGAAGTTGTTCCACAGCGCTATCGTAAAAGACAAAGGCGCGGCGCTTGCATAGTGCATAGCAAGAAAAAAATCAAAATAAAAAGATCACAAAAAAAACTAAGCTGTCAGTCCATTACTTTCGGTCCGAACTTGTTATAATTAACATGATTTTTACTTGCGATTGTCGGCACTTGATGAAACATAGAAAGCATCTTGATTTTGAATTATGTATCCATTGAAGATGGATTGATATCCGAAACCGGTTGGGAAGTGTGCAACGGGAAGTGTGGAACAAATATAATTATGTTTGTGTTCAAAATCAAGATGTTGTAATTAAGTATACACAGTGTCAAGTTTTTCCAGTTTTCAGCACGTGTTTTATTTAAATTTTTACCAGATTATGTCAAGGGTTATCGTTTTGATGAGTACTTTTTGGATTTGTAGTAATAGTTTCCGTAGCATAGAATGTTTGAGTTGCATTAAAAAATGCAAACTCAACTCAAACAGTTCGCATTTGCAAACATTTTTGACACCCGCACTACAAATATTCTACCATAGACTAAGTATTACTATACGTTTAGACCAACAACTCCTATACATCAAGGCGTAGCAAATTTTTTACGCGCCCTTACGACACTAGGAGTCACCAAGTGTTGCAAATAAGCATAATTTGTTTAATTGGCTGCAAGTAAACTCTCATGGTTACCAAGTAAACATGTGGCTGTAATAGCTTTGCTTAGAAAAACTAGATGGCGCTAAGTTGGCAACACTAACAGTAAATATTTCAGCGCCATCTATTATCGAAGTGGGAATTACTTTTATGTTACGTGATATCGCTGTGCCACTATCGTTCTTTTTAGCATCGTGTTCGTTAGAGGATTTAGCAACGCCATCTAGATTTCGTTGGAATTTTACACCTTTTTTGTGGCTGCAAACTTATATATGGGAACTGCTAGTCTATACGTACAGTAGAGCCACTGAGTGATGGCGCCTATGACGTTGCCTAAATGCCTACAAAGTATCATAATTATTTATAAGCAAGTGTGAATTAAAAATGTAATACTTCATTGTTGATAGTGAAGTACTACTTGTTTCGGTTATTATTTTTCGATTTGAATGTTGCTTTATTGTGCAATAGAATTCTTATAGAAACAAAGTTTTTTTTTTTTAAAGTTTTCTCATTTTTTATAGGTCGTGTTTGAGGTCACCAAGTTACGCAATAATATTTACTTAAAAACAAAACAATGACGAAGTTAAACTAAAAGAAAATAAATGATAGTAAAATACTTTTCTCGATTTAGATATTTAAACATCTCTTGGGGGCCCCAGGGCACTACACCGCATAGCCCTCCGATAGCTACGCCACTGGTTTTGGCACATTTTCCGTTTGTATCATTATGTTGAATGTTGAATGACGTGTCTAATGTTGAGTAAACTCACACTTGATTTTTATTTTTAACCGAAATTTGAAACGTACCTCATCACTAAATGCAGCTGTCATAAGTGCCATCACTCAGTGGCCCTACTTTAGTAATACTTTGTCTATGATTCTACTTATACTAAAGTTCTGTTCCATTAAAAAAAACCTTTTAACCTTGTCACAAACGACATTCAGACCATCACATAACTCTGGACCTACGGAAGCTCTTCCTGCAGCTTCGCATCGTTTCCTTCAGAGAGACCACGTTGGCTGCCAACCAGTGGCTGGATGAGGCCAGGCAAATGGATTGGAGTACCAGGTAAGATACTGTACCGGGTATAAATTAAATGGTATATTTAAATGGGTAGTATTTAAACGAGCGAATATACCTAATTAAAATTTAAGGTGTCAAAAATACTGAATATAGTGCACTAAAGTACTAAATGGGCGAAAGACTGAGCGAATAAAAAAAAAATGCTGAAAACGGCGTATACGGACCTTGTCCACACATTTTGATTAGCTATTATTTATTAACATTTCTTAATAATTATTTCCTATTGACATAGTTTACCTAAGTCAAGGCAGTGGTGCCAGATTAGGTGAATTATCGCCATTTAAGCTACCTTAGGGGGTCAAATGGCGACCAAAAAATCAGATCGGCTACCAGTAGCCATTTAGGCTACCTAAGAAAAAAGAACAGGCGATTTAGGCTATTTCAGGATTACTCCAAATTTATTGAATAATTCCATAAAATGCTTGTAACAAAACGTAATATAGTACGTCCGCAGTTCTTTCACGCTGCTTGCGTTCCATTGCATCCACTAAATTTGTAGGAGTGAGATAGACAAACGCGTTTATCATAGAGAAAACAATCTTTCTAACTCATTTTAACTCACATTTTAAGAAAGTGGCGCCCCTATTTGTTTCATGACTTTATAGTTGCACTGTACGTTTCTTCTTTATTTGGGCTAAATTTAGGCTACATAGCTCAAATTGTTAGGTGAATTAGGCTACTTGACAAAAATAAATAATTAGGCGATTTAGGCTACTCGGTAGGCAAAATTAGGCGAATTGAGGTAGCTGATATCTGGCAACCCTGAGTCAAGGTTGCTAACACAGCGCCCGCAAGTGTTGAGGTAGTTGAGGACAAGTTAGTGCCTTTCGGATGAGGATATGACTGCCAGCGACACATTGTTAACCCTAAAGTATTGTAGAAACGTCAGTTGGTTTCATGCCACTCATGAACATTAACATAATTTATAACATAACATTTTATATTCCTTTTTCTCTTACAATAACATAACAGTGTAACATTTATATTTAATTAATTAAACATTATTAACATAACAATTAACAATTCATTTCGACTATTATCCTGCCTAGGCACAATGTACTCGGGGTATCGGTCGGTCGTCGCGTTCGTATCACGAGTACCTTCTGTAAGGGAGAGCTAGTCCGATTTAGTCCCTACCCTTACACGGCGACTTGAAAATACAAATTTGAGTTGAGTTGAATTCTCAGGCGAACAATTTTTTATTATAGTGACAATTTTATTTTAAGCCTGTACCTGAGCCTAGAGCATGACCAACTCCAGTCTATCTAGGATTCGTTTGAAGAAATTCGGACTCTCCTTGTATTGAAAAAAAAATATTTGGTTTATGAATCTTTTCTCTAGGGATGTTACGTATAAACAATGTACTAAGATTTATACTTTTGTCAAAAAAAAATTTTTTGCGCCCTCTCTTTTTTTGGTTATCAAACGTTCGCTTCAAGAACGCGTTTAAGAGATCAACTTGATTTTTTTTTTATAAAATAGGTAATAGAAATATGAAGGTATATCACCTAAATTCAATATTTTTTTCCCTACAAAATTTTTCAGTATTAGCTAAAAACACACCAATTTGTTGTTTCGCTGCGTGATCACTAGTATTACGCGTTCAAGAAAAAGAGGCCAAAGAGCCAACATATAATCGCCTCTATGACAAGCAAATAAAGTCTTTGCCGTAGGACTTATTGTGCTGGACGGGTAATAAAAAAAGTTGCTAGGGTATGCCATCTTCATGCCATGTAATAAAACTAGGGACGTCGCGTCGCCTCGCTCCGCTTTGCTCGTCGTCGCACCTATATTTTGACTTTAGGTGAAATATTTCCGATTTCATACTTTAAATTCGCCCACTCAGTATTTTAGTCGCACGTTTTGGTGTTTATTCCAGACACTTGAACTCTTGAAGTCGCTAGTTATAGTTTTATTCACACGATTAATAATTTACCTATTTAAATGAACAAGTAGTATCATATATATTTTTCCAAAGAAATATTAAAACGCAATTGAAAAACAGGCCCGGCAGTCCCAAAAAGATTCGGTCGGTCGTTTATCGGTCGGGCATACGTCCATCTCCGACGCACGCATAAAGAGTGTGATAGAGATGGACATACGTCCGACCGATATTCGACCTAATTTTGTCACTTCGGACTGAAGGCTTGTCAATGAAAATTTACACTAGGTATTTAAGGGGCTCCACAATGCTAAACATAAGTTTTGTATTGGATTCAGTTCCGTCAATGTAGATGGTAAAACTTGAAATATACAAGGTGACTTTTTGATCATCGTCCAAAATCATACTAGTGGCTTGGTAAGTGATCAGTATCATGGATCAATAACAATTTTGGTGAAATTCGTAAAATGAAATTTCGACTCCCCATAGTGATTCACTCGGGACTGGAACTGAATTTCTATGGGAAGCCGAAATTTCATTTGACGAATTTCACAAAAATTGTTACTGATCCAAGATACTGATCACTTATCAAGCCTCCAGTATGAATTTGGACGATGATCAAAAAGTCACCTTGTATATGGCGTATTTTCTGACTCAGGACAATTATTAATTACACTATACAGCGTGTAACAGAAAGGTGTAACCATATTTGAAGAGCTTATTCAGTCAATGGTATAGAACAACTTTTACTACCGAACAAACCTTGTATCTCGAAAAAAAAAATTAACTTTTTCATAGAAAAATGCAATGCCGCTCGGCTGAAATGTATAGAAGGGCAGATTTTTTAATACTGAATAAGCTCTTCAAATATGGTTACACCTTTCTGTTACACGTTGTATAAGGTCTTTCAATTTAAATGGAAAGTAATTTAGGAGGTGATTCAGTATCGTTAATACATCACATTTCACTGCAAAGCACTTTTTTTTTGCGCGATTTTTTTTTTTCGCTTCTCAGTACAAAGTGGTCCGATCAGCTGACTCAGTTTGTATGGACAAGTGAAGAAAAAGTTCGCACAAAAAAAAGTACTTTGCAGCGGAATGTGATGTTTTAACGATACTGAATCACCTCCTAAATTACTTTCCATTTAAATTGAAAGACCTTATACAGGGTGTAAATGCAAAACCAAGAATCCCTTTAGGGTATGAAAGTATACACGATACTAACTAATACGATTACGATAAAAAAAGTATACCTTAAATTTTTACCAAAAATTATATTGTTTTCCTAAGATCCAGCTACGCACTCTTATCAATGCAGTTCATTCACCTCGTAGTGCGGTAACGACCAATCACATTGAGTAATTATGTTCTGTGCTACTGACGCTATCAGAGGTCAACGACCAGCAGAAGTGTCAACTCAGTGTATTTCAAGTTTAACAAATCGTGTTATTATGTGGTTCTGCTACATAAAAAAATATTGCCGCTATTTTTTTAAACACTGTATGATTCATACTAACATACCCTAGAAGAATTCTTGCATTTGCTTTTACAACCTGCGGGCCTATTATGTATCTCTAGTTGCCCTCTGGACGAGGTGTCTATCATCAAAAACATAGATATACTATCGAATTCCGATGTCCTAAGGATATTTTCGCACTTGAAGTGACGACACAGATTGTTAATAGTTCAATACCCACTAAAGGCAATTTTGAAATTTCAGGTTTTATCTATGTTTTTGATGATAGGCACCTCGTTCAGTTGGCAACTAAAGATACAGAATAGGGGGGCTGCGGGCCTATTATGTATCTCTAGTTGCCTTCTGGACTACGTGTCTATCATCAAACACATATATATACTATCGAATTCCGATTTCCTAAGGATATGTTCGCACTTGAATTGACGACACAGATTGTTAATAGTTCAATACCCACTAAAGGCAATTTTGAAATTTCAGGTTTTATCTATGTTTTTGATGATAGGCACCTAGTTCAGGGGATCTAAAAAGGCTGACTTGGGTGAATCATAAAATGATTTGAAAGTAGGATAGAGTCAGAGTTTTTTCACGCGTGCAAAAGAGACGGTATTAGAACAGAATCATAACATGATTCATCTAAAGCGGCCTTTTTAGAGGACCAGTTGGCAACCAAAGATACAGAATAGGGGGGCTGTATAAATAAACATACTTTTGTGTTGCAAATTTCATGGGGGTAGATACATTTATTTAGTCCTTTTAGATACGTTTACATCGGTGGAACGGACGGCGGAATGCCAGAAGATGAAGTCGACTACAGATATGAAGCTTCTCCTCCAGGTAGGTGAGGACGCAGGTAACTTTAACTTATATGTACATTGCTCTTAAAGGCACACTTTTTAAGCATCAAAACCGAACGGAAAGTCGATTATTTTGCCCTAGGGCTTTATTGTTCTTATTTTTTTAATAGTAGTTTATGCTACAAGGGCGCAAAGGAATAAATTACGAGGACGATTTAAAACACGAGCGTAGCTCAAAAGGACTGTATCCAGAGCCGTTAAACAGTGGAAAAAAAGTATAACGTTTATGGTACACAGGAAAGTCTTCAGGTTAGCCAACCATTGTAAATAAATTAAAAAAATTATAATAATAGAGCCCTAGGGCAAAATAATCGACTTTTTATTCGGTTTTGATGCATAAAAAGTGGGCCTTTACGAGCACATGCATTGAAAAATAATATACAATGTCGCAGCCGGTCATGAGAGTGAACACCGAACGAAACGAAAGCGCGCCATCTACCAAATAGTCCACAAACTACGCTTCCAGCGTGCTTTGATAGACATGCGTGACGCAATCGGCAGTCTCAGCTTTTCATTTCACGATTCATGCTTTTGTTCTGGATTTTGATAGAGATTACATTACGACTGACATTCGAGCATGACCCTTTTAAATATATCAGAATCATCCTGAAACATTGTTACAACTATGAACGTTTCAAACGCGCTTAAGTTTATTTTCGCAATGCCATATGAAAATAACCTCAAAATAAAAACAATTTATCATAAAAAGTTATTCAAAGATGGTCTCCGTTTTAAATGGATACCTAGTCAAACCGTGTTATTTTGAATTTGTTCTTTATGATTGTTTTTTTTTTATTGTCTTTTTTCATTTTTTTATTACTATGGTATATTTGTAATTTTTTTAATACTTGACTGATGACGGCCCAGTTATATAAATATATATATATATATATATATATATATATATATATAAATATATTTGTTATGTATATTTAAAGTTATATGTGTGTACTTCTAAATAGAAAACATAACGTGATTAATGGACGGCCCCTTTTTGCAGAGCGCCAAGATTCGGAAGAAGACAGCCACAGCCATCATCGACAAAAATCTAACACAAAAAGAAAGAAACAAGAATATGACAATATCGAGCCCAGAAAACGAAGGTCTATCGATAACGCAACTCAAATAACTCATAAAAATACTGCAAATAAAACAAATAATCATTGCGGTAAAATAGAATCTAATGCTGACCAGATCCATAATACTTCAGCATTAATGATGGATATAAAGAAACATGCAAATATCACATCATCAAGGATAAGCATCGACCAACAAGGTCCTATAGAACACACTGATGGTGAAAGACTCACTAGAAAACCTGGTGCAAAGCAAAGAAACAATAAAATCGTGAATGCTCCTAAAAGAAATTTACCACGTCGATCTCATGGTATAATAACATCTATAGGGAGACCAACTAAAATGGCGCCACTGGGTTGGGATGGTAGTGAAGAAGACATTGATTTTGATGAAGAAATGTATGAGAGTAAGGGAGCACCTAAACGTCGCAGATATTATAGGAAATACAAAAATACAGAAAAACAAGGTATTTTATTATTTTTATTTCATTATTATATCAATTTAGTTATTTATTTAATACAATATAATGTTTTTTTTACTCGTGGTTGTTTTTTTTTATAAAAACATATACATTGTATTTTATGCAAGAAAGATTTTGGGGCAGAGCTACGTTCTTTTAAAATACAACAGGAAACAACTTTTAAACCTTTCACATATTGTACATTGAGGTTGGTTATATTCTAGATGTAGATAAAATAAGTTCTGCTACACCGTTTAGTATTTTAAAATGTCTGTATTTATTAAAAATAATAAAACATTCACAAAAAATACATGTACATATTCGATACATGAAAAATGTTTCAGGAAACCTACGAGACTCAATAAACGATGAAGAAATAACAAAATCAATGTACGAAATGTACTACAAAAATAAATCTGATCGTCACAACATGGCACCCAAAGAAATATCTGGTTCAGACGAGGATGAAGATACATCTAGAAAAAGAAGTAAAGGACAACAAAAAAATGAAGATCATACTGATCTCGATGACAATATAGAAGATAAAAGGCCATCAGAATATTCTCCTAGAAGATCAACGTATAATAGAAGAAGAAAAGGTAAAATGTTTTTAACTAGAGAAAGAAATCAAAGAAAAAACAGAATAAGACCAAATGTGACGGAAGATGATGAGTGGGAGGACGATACAAGTATAGAAGACAAAAAAAGGAGGAAAGAACATTTTGTAGACGATTTTGAAAATGAAGATGATCTATTACGTGTCGAACCGATCAGAAAATATTCATTAAGAAATAATAAAAACTTCGATAACACAGAGAGAAGAGGTACATCAACTTTAAACTTTAATATTTAGATTAAATATTATTTATTCTGCATAACTTAAATGAACTAATTTTTAAATTTTAGGCCAAATCTCAAGACATCGAAGTAGAATACATAAGGAATATGATGATAAAGAAGAACTTAATCCTTTAGAACTTGAAGATGACTATTCAGAGCAAAAATCTATAACCAGACGACCCAGGACCAAAACCAGGAGTAAACGATCCTCAATGCCGTTCAATACTTACAACAACAGGCAAGCTAGGTAACAATCAAAGTACAGGCATAGGCACGGTTTTACAAACAAGGGCAAAAGTAGTAGAGAAATGCGTAGAAATCATTGGAACTGTTTGGAGGAGGCGCGAAGGGAGGGCAGGCACCACAGGGTTGTGATTGGTTTATCTGATTCCCACGCTCTTACCGCACGTCAGCTCCGGGCCCTTGGGTACAGTCGCGCACACAAATATTTCTAGTATCCAGCGTATTATTTTATCATTTTCTGTGTTTGTGACTTGCAATTTAGTTACCAAGATGCCGAAAGGAAATAAAGTTTTGACTAGACAGGCAAGGACGTTATACGACGTGCACTGTTTCATGAAAACAGAGACTGTGACAATAGTTGAAAGTGAACACTTTTTTTTTTCGTATTCTGCAATAACGGTCATTGAACCTTAGTCCTGACCACTTACCGAGTCTACAGTATGAATTTGGCTGTATAAATGAAAGTCACCTTAAATATACAACGTGAAATTTAAGTCATTTTGTTAACGAAAACTGGTGATAGTACTTGATGAACAACTTTTACTATGAAGCCAACCCTGAAATCGTGAAAAAAAAATCAGCTGTTTCATACATTTGGGTCGAGTAGGTATTTAACTTTTCTATGGAACAGCTGATATTTTTTTTTTACGATCTCAGGGTTGGCTCCATATCTCCAGTTTTCGTTAGCAAAATGACTTAAATTTCAGTAGGTAAAGTTTTGGTTTGGTAAGCAGTTAAACTATAGCCCTTTTTCATTTGTGTACCTTTTACTCATATAAATCAATTGAGTCATATCTCTTATTTAACATAGGTATTTATTATCCATCAGGATTAAGTATTAAGGGGCCTCTTTATGTCTGGATTCTTCTTAAGATTCTTACAAAAGGTAAAAATTCAATGTGAAGTCAACAGCTTATTTTCTTTTTTTTTTCTTTATTTTCGAATATTGCCTCGTTTTTACACAAACTTTAGCAAGTTGTATAATTTTTATATATATACTGGAAATAAAAAAAGAGAGATATACAGACGTCGTTCATGTAAAGAAGACTAAGTTTCTACACTTTTCAATAAATAAACAGATAACATTTCGTAGAAAACAGTTTTTACCTGAAACTTTTAAAACGGTGCTTTATGAATATCTTGCCATCTTGCACCACCTGATAACAGATGAGTCTGAGTACGATGTGGGGGGAAGGGAAACTTATATAAAGATGTGTGCAAAGAGTCATTGGGATCAAAGCCATCAGGACGTCACAAACACCTAAAGCAAATGCCCACCTTAACTAGGTATACAAACAACTTGCCAATCCCATTTACACAATAAAATATCAGTAGGTAATGTATATTCATAAAATTCGGCTAAGCAATTATGCCCGCGAGTGTACGAATGCGCAACAATCCCCCGCTACTTTTGCCCGTGCTGGTAAAACCATCCTGTACAGCTATTTTTTAGGCTAAAGCAGAATAAACTATGTATAGCGAATGTTTACGCTAACATTACATGACAATCGCATGGATAAAATATTTGTTTTAATCATTTTTCCGTACCCATGCTCTGAGTGCTAGAAAAACTGTATGAATTAAATGATAAAGAGGTTTGGATTGAATCTTGGAAAAAAATTAAAACCCATGTTGAAAGCAGTAATTTTTTTTTCCAGGCCTGATAGCTCGAGTGTTTTGAGAACAAGGTTAATCAAAACAAAGAAATCTCCAAACGGTGCTTTCGTACCATTCTTTATAACCGACGATAAGATGATCCGAAGGATCAAAGATGAAGAAAAGTTCAACTTTAGAGAAAGTATTCGCCGCGCTGAGGAAGAATCAGATGTTCTTGACGTCAATGACATGTATGTGAAGAGCTTAGATACAAATGCATGGCGGAATGAATATCAAAACGAACAAGAGGAATCGATAGTAAAAGCCAATGGCCAAATAGATGTTTCTGCCAAAATTGATGATAAAGATAAGTATAAAAATGATAAAAAAATTCAAGAACTTTTAGATTTTTACTCAAAAATGATGAGCACTGCTACTCCGGAGAAAAAGAAATATAACATATTTGATGACGAAGAAAAGTTCATGAAAAATGGCTTCGACAATAATGCAGAAACGACTACTAAAAACATTTCGAATCGTTTCGTAGAAAAAAGTAAAAATGAACCCAGGGTGTTTAGAGTTACCGATGATGGCAGCATTGAATACAATCTTAATCTTAAACCTGAAAAGGGTAAATTAGATGCAGAAAATGTTTTTAAAGACAAATTAGTTCCAAACGATCAGTACAAAGCTAAGTCAGAAGAGATTAATAACGAATTTAACAGTGAAGAACGGGCTAAGGGTAAGATATCCAAATTTAATTTAACAACTTATATCCACACTATAACTAATGACAAAAATAATCTGCTTATAGGGAATGGAGGTGATATGATTCAGGATGGATATATTGATGAAGAGTTTTCAAGTAAAAGAAGAAAAAGGTAACAGTAGATCGAAGAAAAGTTTATTTCTTTGTATATTTTTATTTAATGGCAATTTTGAGGAGTGGATTATCTAAATAGATATTACAACTATTACATTATTTGTGTGACAATTAAGTCTCACTTTGATTTTGACGAGAAAAGCTCGACGTTTTGGTCAACTTAGAGTGACCATCATCAGGCTTCGCGGGGTCCTCCGTTGCGTGCCGGAACCATTGATCGAAATTCGAGTTTTTCCTAAAATCTACGTGAGTTTTAGCTGTAATATCTATTTCGTTATTATGGACACTCACCCTAATTTAAGTCATGGAAACATCTAATAAATGTTTTTCACAGAAACAAACGAACGGATTTCACCAGTGATTTTAATGAATCAGCCGTAAAACTTGATACTAAAGACAAATTGACTACAAAGTCAAACCTAAAAGTAGAAAATGTTAATAGAGATCCTTTAGACAAAACTGCTATATTTAATAAGCATGACAAAGTCAATAAAATGGAAATGTTTGAAGAATTTACAGAAATGAGAAGTAGCCCGAGAGAGAAGGGGTACATACCACGGAAAATATTACCACACAAAATAAAAACTGATTATTATGAAACAACGACTGATCAGAAAACATACATATTAGATACCACAAAAAATCGCAACGCCAAAAACAGGTTTAATAAAATCAAAATGGCTGTTGATGTCAATGAAGCTAAAAACGAACTAAAAAGAGCTGATGGACTAAAACATAAGGAATTTGATAGTCGTAGAAAAGACATAAAAGATTTAATTACAGAGGTAGATGGCGAAGAGCAAATGGATGAGAGTGAACAAAAAGACGCTGGTAAAGTTATTGTTAAATTATTTATTCCTATTTAAGCAGCCATTATAAAATATATAAAAAAAATACAAAAATATAAAATTGGTAATAAATTGTAGGTATTAAAGAGCTGATTGTAAATATACTTATTTATAAGCCCCCAAAATGAAGACCTATTAAAGATCTGTCCTTCTGGTTTGTTATTATAAGATTAGGTGCCCGAAAAGATGGCAGGTGACATTTTGAAGTAATTAAAAAGGCGAGCGAAATGTTTTTTTTTTTTACAGAAATCACGGAGCGTACCTGGGACGTAGATGATATCGGAGGAGAAGAAGAATTGACAAGAAAAAGGAAAAAGAGGTAATTTTAAATTATGGTTGATTTAAATGAAAACGGGACATAGACACGTGCAGAAGTTTTGTTAAAGTTATGTCCGCAGGTGATTAATTATTAGAAGCCTTTCTTGAACTCCGGTGAGAGTATTTCCAAAAGGGTTTGAAGATATAATAGGTTTTTACATATGAAACTATGATAGAATAGTATATTTCGTGACGAGTATAAAATGGCAGATTTTCTTACCCGAGGAATGGAGCTAACGTCGAAAGCTTACATTACGAGGGATTTTTACTCGTTGCGAACGATACTTTTTCTACTACCTGATTTATGTATTTAAATATTTAATTTTTCCTTTCAAATTTTGATGTATTTTATGACTTTGCAAAGCGTGGCGCGGTTTTTACCTTTTTTTTTTCAGGCCTCGGCTGGCGGCTTTTATTTGTGGCCAGTGTCGAATTAACACACCTTAACGTAATTTAATCTAAGCGAATTAGTCAGTACCTAACTTAAATACCTACGTATTGTTTTTGTGTACCAGCCAGTATTGCACACATTGAACGCTCGCTCGGGCTCACACGCTGAAGCGATAGATATCGCTATAAAATCATATAATCCAATATTTACTTTCACAGAAATCCAAGATTGGGTGCGTATGAGCGACCAGAAGGGGGAGGTCAGGAGTACATCATCACCCTGCGGCCGACCCAGATAAGGACTTTCGTCGTCTGGTTCGGGGATATAAGGAAACATGCTGTATAAGAGTCGAGAATAAATAAATATTAGTTGGGTACATACCAGTTGTTGCTTTCTTGGCTAAGCTCCTTTCTTCCTGTAGGTGGTCAAATTTAAATTCAAATATTTCATTTTGTAAAATAGGTGTACACTGTACATGTACACTTTTTAAAAGTACATATTTATCTTTTTTTTACAAGTACACTCTTTAAAAAAAAACAATAAAATAGAATAAAAAATAATAAATAGTTCAGGGAAAATAATCATAAAATAAAATAATATAATTAGTAATAGTATTTTTTGTGACTATAAAATAATCTGAGACATTGGGCACGAGTGCTTGTTCGTTCTTCGTTCGTTTCGTAATAGACTGCACGAGTGTCCCAATGTCTAATCATGTTCAGTTGCACACAATACTTTATCTACGACCATCAAAATTAACGTCTTTATTTATAATATTTTCAACTAACAATTTCACGAAAAATGAGAACCGAAACATCCATGAACCTCGGGTGCGTCGTTTCGGTAAAGCTGCCTTGAAGGCCAATCAAGGGCTACGATCCTATCCTCGAGAGCTGCTGCGTGAGCCATCCACTAGCAGCTCGGAAGACGATATCAGAGATTGAAGACGGACGGGGCTGCCGTAATGAAGTAATGCAGTAATGAAGAGGGAGTGGAGCTGCCGGTCGTACCTCTGGCGGCCCGGTACGACATAATCTTCGACATGGTGCCAACTACCATATTGGCGGCCCACCCAGACGCGCAGGTTGTAGCCCGCGGAGATGAAGCCTGGGCAAAGATGTAAGCAAACTGAAAGTAAAATCAAAATTAAATACGTAGATGTAAAACCTTGAAATGAACTTACAAACAAAAAACAAACAATTAAAATAGCTATTGAATTACAGAAATTATGAACTCATGAATCTGTAAGAAACTTTCGGCGATTTCCCAGGTAAAGACTTATTATAGTGCAACAATGATATAAAATCATTATATGTAAATAATTGACTATGAAAACTTGCTAAGTTCTCAGTATTCAGTAGCAAGGACCCTAACAAACTTTTAAAACAAGTAAAGAACGTTGTACATTGTTGCGGTTATGTTATGACACCCAATTTGATCTCGATATTTTTTTGGCAAAGCCGACAATCCTGCCCTGCCTTTGTATTGAACACCGTCTTTCCGTTTTATACATAGCTGTAGCTCACGTTTATTTTGAAATGCTGTTATTCACAAACTGTAAATCCAAAATTTACACCCATGCGTACTGTAGCAATGTCTTCCAGCTACTCTCTGATCATGTGGAACTTGTCGAGGGCTTAGACTAAGTATTACTACGTATAGACCGACAACTCCCATACATCAAGGCGTAGCTACTTTTTTACGCGCCCTTATGTCACTTGGTGTTGCCAAGTGTTACAAACAAGCATAATTTGTTTAATTGGCTGCAAGTAAACATGTGGCTGTAATAGCTTTGCTTAGAAAAACTAGATGGCGCTAAGTTGGCAGCACTAACAATGAATATTTCTGCGCCATCCATTATCGAAGTGGGAAATATTTTTATGTTATGTGACAACACTGTGACACTAGCGTCACCAATCGGTCTTTTTAGCATCGTGTTCGTTAGAGGATTTAGCAACGCCATCTAGATTTCGTTAGAATTTCACACCTTTTTTGTGGCTGCAAACTGAACTGCTAGTCTATACGTAGTAATAGATTTCGTCCATGGTAATACTTAGTCTATGTCGAGGGTAGTGCTTCGATGAGAAAACAGTTTAAATATACGATTAATACAAGAATTTATTTTATTATATCACTAAAATTAGGATGAATGTCCATCTTAACGAAATAGATAACACAGCTAAGACTCACTATGATTTATCCGCTCGAGCGCTCGGCCGCGTGACCTAGACTACCCTCGAGCGCTCGCCCGCCCGCGTCGTATTTCAAGTGCCCTCAAGTGCCACTAAACAGCCAGTTTGAAGATTTGTTTATATGAATGACTACTGAAGTGTTTTATTATTTAAATAGAGTATGAAATGGGCTCCTATATACCGTAGAATTTTAGACAGAAGTTCTTTCAGGAATCACTACAGAAATATCACCAAATAGATCGTAGATCAAAAGTCACACACGAATCATCTAGTTGTTTACAACAATCAATCAAGCACAATTTTCATTAATTCACCATTATGATTCTAGAATAAGGTCACACGTATCTTTACGGTCATTTTAATGTACAACACTATATAACTTTATCAATTATTACTTATGTTATCGTAAAAAACCTAGCGTACGTTCACGCAGCAATCGACCCTGCGCGGCACGTCTTAGGTATTATTTTTTTTTTGCGTTTTAAAAGGTAGAAAATCAGTTGTTTCTACAAACGTTCTAAATTAGTAACCGCGACGATATCATTCACGCATTTCATATAAACCCAACTTTCAAGTCATATGGTCGAATGGATAAATATAGCCATTAATCGATCGGGTGTGGAAAAAAAGTGGCTAATTATAGCCACGAAGCGCTTCAGCGGGCGAGAAAAACTCGACGTTTCGGTCAACTTTATGACCTTCTTCAGGCTTCACGAGGTGCTCCGGTGTGTGCGACACCCTCACGAGAACTGAATATCCCCGCTACCCATCACCAACGTTTCTTTCTTTCTTTTATATTCGAGCTAAATCTAGGTGATAGCTGTATCTAGGCAGATACAATTTTAAGTAAAAAGAAGAATTAAATTAGTTTGGCTATTCAACGTAGCAACGCCGCCAGCCTTTTGGGCAACCTTCGTAACGGCGGCAGTGATCTGGCCAGTATTTTCTATTTATTATAATTATTTTAGGATTAATTTGATCAAAAACAAATCTAGGTCAACACAACTCACCATTAAATAGATTTTCAGCGTTATTAAACAAACATAGTACCTATCTTGATTTATTTCACGGTAACGTAAATATGTTTAAAAAATGTGTCTTTGATCATATCTTAGCGGACTAGGTGTCACATAAAATTTAACTTGAATGTTCATTTTATTTTTATTTTCGTTTTAATTTAATTTTAATTTTTAATTTTCGTTTTAATTAAGTAATATTATTTTAATTGAATGACCTACACTTTGTAAATATCTATTGTAAATAATTTTACTTCAATTGTTAGTATAAGTTTCTGTTAAGTGTCTGTTGTAAAAAAAAATGAAAAAACAACAAAGCAAATGATCTCCCAACTGAACTACCGGCAACGAACTAAAAAAAAAATATGGAAATCTATCTCAGTGCATCCCTTCCTAGGATCAGTGGCGTGCACAGAACTTTTTGCTGGAAAAGCAAACAGTTGGTCAAGAACAACAATAAAAAAAATATGAAAAAATTTAAATATCACTTTGAAAAAAAAAAAATTGTATGACGCCAGGGTAGACAATGTCTACCCTAGAGTGAAAATTTCCTATACAAACTTTTTTTTTTCAAAGTGATATTTAAATTTTTTTATATTTTTTTTATTGTTGTTCTTGACCAATAGTTTGCTTTTCCAGCAAAAAGTTCTGTGCACGCCACTGCCTAGGATTATGGCTCCACGACACGGAGGTTGTGTGTGATTTTGTGTATACTATACGTATTTAGCTCACAACGATAATCGCAATATGATTGCCTAGTAATTATCACGCCATTCCGATTCCAGCCAATCATAGACTTAAGTTGGACCGAAAAGAATGGACCTAGATGTAGTCTAAAATGTAAAAATCCCTATACGTGGTGGTACGTGTCAATCGTTTTTAAGGTTAGTTCGTTTTTATTTATTTTATTTATTTATTTACTCAGGTTAACAGGTTTTTAGAGCTTTTGGTTTTAAATTTATGAAAATTTCGAATACTTACGCATAAAAACTGATGCCGTGACTCTAGTGTTTGCACGAGTTGCTTATGCAGTGCAACCCGGCATTTTGGTCCTCCTTCTTTAATAATTTTGTTGTGCTCACTAGTGCGGACGGCGCACCGCACAGCGTAAGACTGATCAACGCAATACACATAAATATAAGCCCCGCCCGCCTGGGCACATAAATAATGGTGTCAAGTTTTAAGCGAGTTTACGCTTCCATAAAACTCAAGTTCGTTGTTAGCCACCGTCACCCTCACTACAGTTACTGTAGTATCGAGTGAAATTGTGAATAGCAAGCAAGAGGTCGTAGGTTCAAATCCTAGCCCTGCTTAAATTGTATCTGAATAACAAAAGAAATTCTAACTATTACAACAGTGAAAGAACCATCAAAATCGTTTTAGTAGTTCCAGAGAGTATCCATGCGAAGCTATGTCCCAAAGGAATACCCTTCCCCCAGAAAACAAGCCAATTTAGCACTCAAAGATAATGTAGCTCCCTATTAGTAATATAGTATTTTGTGCAACTGTGACAAAATGTGACACATTGAGACACGAGTGCTTCTCTTCGTTCGTTTCTCAACAACATTCGTCATATAATGGTAGTGACAACGTTTTGATTAAAACTAACTAATTACAAAATTGTCATGTAAATGTCTTCAAAACGTTTACATAAGCGAAAAGGGCTCAGATTATTCGAATTAAAAAAACCTAATTACCTACGTAGTCGTCCTGTCACACATCAAGTGTGAAATAAATGACACATTTACAATTTTATTATAATAATTTATAAATGGGAAGGTAGGTAAAAATATACAATTTATGCGAAATGACCGAGGGATATCCAAATTTTATACCTAATATCTTTTGTGTCAAGACAACATTAAGCTAACAGATTGATTGTGTTGTTTCCAATTACATTATAAAGATTTTATACCTCATTGGTTGCAACTAATTACTTTTCAATGCAAGTGCTCGTAAAGGCCCACTTTTTATGCATCAAAACCGAACCGAAAGTCAATTATTTTGCCCTAGGGCTTTATTATTATTTTTTTTTTATTTATTTACAATGATTGGCTAACCTGCAGCAGAGAATATAAAATATCAGCCTTTCCTGTGAACCATAAATGTAATACTTTTTTTTCCACTGTTTAAGGCTAGACGGTAAAATTTACGCGCGCGAGATTTGGATTCTTACAATTGTTGTAGCTGTTTCGGTCATTCGCGGCCGGCACGAGCGCGCCCTCCCCCCGAGCCCCGCTCCCTGCTCCGCACTGTTCATTTTGTACTGACAGCTTACTCTTAGATCCAGATCAGAACATCCTTTCGTACTTTCGTTTTTAGTGCCTTTGGTTATTTAATTCAAAAGAAACAACATGCAAAATAAAAAATGAATGATCTCCTGTTCCTGTTTATCTAACGAACACAATATAATAGTATGTAAAATATTTTGGACGATTACTGTGTTATATGAGTAACTAAATGGATATTTACTGTGAAATTCAATTGGTTTTGGAAACGGAAACTGGTGGTAATACTCGTCTAACGAACAATTTTTACGCTTTATTTTGTGCTCTTCTTCTCTAGATAACTATACAGGCCGTAAACTTAATTATGTGCTTCCCAAAATTTATGGAAAAAATCATGGTAATATGTGTTTACGTAAAGATTACATGAAAAATAAAGCGGTTGAGAAATTTCCGAAAAAAATGACAAAATTAAATTTATCATCCATAATACGAAACCCTGACTCGCACTTGGCTGTTTTTTTTTTTATTTAACAATCATCACGACATCATAGAGTTAATAAAATATTATTTTTATCAATAAGTGTAATAGGTAACAATGAGCTGATTGATGTTGTAATTTTATCAGTTTATTAATTACGTTGTAATCTACATAGGTTTCGTTAGAATAATTTTCAAAAATACTCTAAAAAGCTAGATTCGCTCAAAGACAAATAGAATAAAAATTATTTATTATCCAGATGTTATTGCACATAATAACATCGGAATGTTGAATATTTGTTTTTTACTATTTTATGTAATCCCTTGACATTTTTTATGCGGAACCGGCCGGATATTTAGCTAAGGAAACGTAATTATGGGATAGTATACAGTATTTTTAGTAACCATTTTTTGTAAAGTCTAACAAGTGCCGATAATAATTTACGAGGATAACATTATAAATGAAAAATGTGATGTTATTATGATTTTTTAATTATTTCTATTTTAAATTACCTAATTATAACACATTCTCTTGCAGGCATATTTCTAGATACTCCAGTGCATGTTAAAGTTTCTTAGAGGTGTTTGCATTTTTTCTTGATAAAATGTATCATTTCTTTTGAGTTTTTGGTAAAGCAACCCATGTGAACTCCAAACAATAAAATAGCAATAAGCCCATTGTGACACATGAAGATGACCTTGGACCTGATAATAATAGTTATGCTCTGTTTTCAGTTATATTCCTTGAGTCGTCACCTTACAAAATGTGATCAATCCCTTTTGAATTGCATCTGCAGGACTCATTTCTGAGGCTACAAATGGGCATTTTATTTCTACAAGTCCTTCATTTCCTTTGAGTCCATCCGGACTAGCTGCCAGAAAAACATCCACAGGATCGACAAATGACCACTTTGATCTACCTTTAGACCGGTATACTTTTCAAAGTCATGGGTGGCGCGATTTTATCTGTGTATTCTCCTAATAAATATTTACCTGTATAATTTTGACCTTAAGCTATCAACATCGGCCTTACAATGCTTTGGTTGACTGCTGAGTGTTCTGTTTTCTTTTGATATACGCCTGAAATTTAATGTGATGAGCGTTAAAAATGTTTAGGTTTTCGCATCAAAAGCTTGATCGGTAGGACGAAAGGCTCACAACTTTGGAGGTTTTTTTTTAAAACCCTATCATATTACAATATACAATACATATTTATACTAACTTGTTAAGTTTATAACCCTTTTTTACATATTTTTTTTCGTTTTGCTGATAAACGTACCTTTCCTTTTTTTACCTCGTCGATATAATCATCTGAAATTCATAGTAATAAAATTAAGTACCAGTATTATTTATCCGAATTTTACTTATGTTTTCTTAGTTTACTGTTTTGTATATGATCTTTTGATTAAACAGAAAAAATCTCTCAGGAGCGGCAGCATAAATATTTTAACTCCTGTATAGGGTCAAATTATAATGTGTCCTTATGTAAATTTAATATTTAAATTTTTCGTTTATTATTATATTTAATAATCCTATACTTCTGATTATTATTTTAATAACTTCTTTTTAAAAATGTTAATAAAAAAACAGATAAACTTATCAGATAAACGATATAATTTATAAATATCAAATAACTTTGCAGATAAACGAAAGTCTGCTTTTGAACTTTGCCGATCATCCTTAATAGATAGTTATTAAATTTAGCCCCAGTAGTAGTAATCTGAATATAACCTTTATTTCCGCAGTTTACTTTTTTATGTGATCTATTAGTTTCATAGAATAATCTCTCAGAATAAAAAGGGACTACATAATTATTTTTACTCCTGTATAGGATCAAGTTATTTTGCAAACCTAAAACAGACATAGGTACTAATCGTCGTTATAAACAGTTTTTGTAATAGAGGCTGAAATGAAATACTTTTTAGGGTTCCGTGCCTCAGAATGAAAAAGACGGAACCCTTATAGGATCAATTTGTTGCCTATCTGTCTGTTATTTTCTTGCTGTCTGTCATCATGAGGAGCTTTTTGCGATGTGTGGAGAGAACAAATATATGAAGTTATAGTTGTTTATATCCAAAACCAATGTACTAAAGTGCGGGAGCGCCACCCACTACTCGACACGTGACTGAAGCGGCAGCGGCGCGGCGGCGTTTTCTTTGATAAAAGCCGTAGCGCCGCGCTGCCACAGTGAACACTTGGCGTGGCCTCTCATTGCGTGTTAGATGGCAATGGCAGGATAATAGTTATAAGGAGTTGCAGACCAATCAAATTAATGGCCAAATCCAAGATGCATGACCTAATTTATAAACGAAATACATTGTATTTATAAGGTAAAAAATACAAATAGTACTCACCCATTTTTGCACGAAAAATCTGTCCACCATACTCAATAACTTCTCCATTACCATATACTGGTACAAAACTCTTTGATAATGCACCGTTTTAACAAGTAAGGTGAGTGAAACGAGTGACCCATCGCTCGTCCCGTCTTCTCCCCCCGCACGCCTCCGCCACCCCTGATGCGACGGAATGAAATTCTAGATTTATGTAATTTGCGCCCGCGATTTCGAATGCCAGCCCATAGCTATTTACTGAAATCCTATACTTTCTACATACGAAATAACTGCATTTTCCAAATATTTATGAACTACCACGGGTCCGAAATTCAATATAAATTGTTTTTACTTGAGAAATGCTTAAGAAAATCGAACATGAAAATGGAACATTTTGGAGATTAAAAAATAGATTTCCAAGTGCTTGTATTTCCTAAGCGTGTTGATTATCTGAAATTTAAAGTTAAATCAGACTTGTAGGTTGTGAAAAAGATGAAGTTACTCAAAGTTTTATTTGATTTAATGCATTAGCGTACAAATGAGAAGCTAAATCGTTTTGTATGGCCGCGGAGTCTTGCGCTCTTCCCTTAAGGGCTCTGGATACAGTCCTTTTGAGACAATCATAATTTAAAGTTCACAAGATTACCTATATTTGTTTTATTTCCTCACACTATGCAGTAAAAACGTAGTATGATATATGGGCGTAAGAGCAATAAATTACTCGGTTACGTTTAAATCGTCCTCGTGATTTATTCCTTTTCGCCCTAGTAGCATAAACTAATATTATGGTTACATTATAAATAAATCAAATGTCAAACAATCGCTTACCTCTGGATTATCATGGTGCAATCCGTGCAATATAAAATGTCGGGTTAGTTGACCCTTCCCTTGGGCAGAGACTATAAAGTACCTTGGGTTAGTTAACCCGAGGGTTAAGGATTTTTTCTTGATCATGCTGCAAGTGGGCCTAAATATATCTAAAGATTATGTTTATTTTGCAAAATCCATCGCTATGAATACTCTAAATATTATAAGAGTGCATTACAAACAAGAAAATATCAATCAGAAACAAATCCAAAGACAAGAATTTGAAAAAATTCCCCGGGCCAGGATTCGAACCCGCGACCCGCGACCCGCGACCGCGCTACCAATTGCGCCACCGAGGTTCCTACCTAGACCGGCGAATTCTCCCATCATACTTGTCCACTGTTATTTTTGCATCTGCTTGATATACTAGCTTGTACTGCACATACAGAACGCTCACGAGGGCGTTATGTGATTTCACGCCTTGTTCTTGAGAAGTGAGCGTTCTGTATGTGCAGTACCTACAAGCTAGTATATCAAGCAGATGCAAAAATAACAGTGGACAAGTATGATGGAAGAATTCGCCGGTCTAGGTAGGAACCTCGGTGGCGCAATTGGTTTGGTAGCGCGTTTGTTTTAATAACAAGAGGTCGCAGGTTCGAATCCTGGCCAGGGGAATTTTTTTCAAATTCTTGTCTTTGGATTTGTTTCTGATTGATATTTTCTAGTTTGTAATGCACTCTAATAATATTTATATCTGAAGATCTCTAATGACTAAGTGGTCTATGATAGATATAGACAAGAAAAGCCCTTAATATATGATGGATTTATGGTCAACTGTAAAACTGTCAACACGAAAATTTTTCTGCAAAATTAATATTTATTATTTTCTGAGTAATCAGCGTACGTTTTCCGGATCAACCATCACAAAATTACTAAGGACCCGAAAATCATCTGCAGAGCGCCGCTGCACAATACACCAGAGGAGACCTAACATTAAAACGTGGTCGCACCAATACAAAGTGCTACACCTGCATACTCCAGCAACCTTCCGCCCGGGCACGAGCAGAACATCGTTTCCAGCTGGCCCACAGAACCAACGCCTACGGCCAAGCTTGCCAAGCTGTTCCGCCACAATCAACACAAACTCCTATGACCATCATGTGACTAATCCTACGCTCCAAGCGGCGGAATTAACGTGCGGAGACACGTCAAAAGAAGCCAGATAAAACGGCTTTGATCTGATTTGGTTCCAAATTTGTCTGTTTCACACTTACCATATTAAGTATTTTCTTTGTACATATATCATTCTAAGATAGGTACGTAATACATATTATAATTTTTTATTGAAATCACCGTCCGACGTAAGTACCGAAAAAAATATTATTTTAGGATATTTGTACATAATTTACATAAAATACGATTACTTAGGTATTTTCAAATATGTATTTTTTTTTTTTTTTTTTTTTAGAATTTAGCCGATAGGTAGTCATTATTATTCATTTACATTTATATTCAATGAGTTTTTCTTAAGTTTTTAATGTCAGGCTATTTAACCATGTTATTTTAAGTTTTTTTTTCTTTTATACGAATCTTTGTAGCTTTTTATTATTATTTAGGTAAATTTTTCTCAAATTAATACTTTTGTGTCCTATGTCGCAGGCTAACAACCAGCCACAATGTTCAGTAGCCCGCAGCTGGACAAATACATCACTGGATTATCTTTTACCGTGTCCAGAGTGTTCCCAAGGACGCGTATTTAAAGGAAAAAGAGGTTTAAAAATTCATATAGCGAAAAGCCATAAACCAGTAAACAATTTATCTCAACCACCAACCGTACCACCAAACCTGCCACCACCTCCTAACCCCACCACCCTCAGCAATACAGACGAATTTTGTAAAAATCTTTCAAACTTGAGAAAAATATATCCTTTCGTTAAAAGAATTCCACGAGGCGCACGCACAAGTGTAGCCCAAAAATTGAATGAAATTATAAAAACAGTAGTAAAAGAAAACTCGACGCGTTCTTGGGAAGCTCTTTTCACCTTCCCCTACAATTTTCTACACGTCAAGAACTCCGATCGCAAAAGCAGCTCCCTTACCCAAATTATTAAAAACAACTGTACACTCTGTGAAGAGAATGTACCGACTGACTCTCATACAAAATATCATTCTAACAATACCTATAGAAAAGTTGAAATTAAAGTCAGTGATGGAGATCTCAAGGGAGCTGCGCAACTTCTCTTCTCCAGTGATGTAATAGCACCCGTTTCACAAGAGACTCTGTTGGCACTTGAGGCTAAACACCCGGCCCCTTCAGCGACATTACAGCTCCCACCAGCTCCACAACCCGGCGATGCCAGCATTCAGGCCACCAGCAAGGACGTTATGTGTGCCGTGATGTCTTTCAGATGTGGTTCAGCCGGCGGCGTCGACGGCCTGAGCCCTCAACATTACAAAGACCTCCTTTGTGGGTCTGCCGGCGTCGCTGGTGAAGCACTTCTGAGCAGCATCACGGACCTAGCTAACCTGATGCTATCCGGAAAAGTAAACAAGGATTTTACGTCAATACTTTATGGAGCCAATCTTTGCGCCCTCATTAAGAAAGACGGTGGCATACGGCCCATAGCGGTGGGAGCCACACTACGCCGCATGGTGTCTAAAATCTGCTGCCGATATATCCTCCCTAAATTAACCGATCACTTTCAACCTATACAGCTTGGTTTCGGCTCTAAAGGAGGATGTGAGGCAGCGGTTCACGCCATGCGGACCTACCTGGAAGAAAATAAAGGAGAGATCGTCCTGAAGGTGGACGTTCAAAATGCTTTTAACTCCGTTGACAGAGGCGCCCTGCTGACTGAAGTGAAAGAAATTACTCCAGAAATTTTCAGTTATCTTTGGCAATGTTATAATTACCCTTCCAAATTATTTTATCAAGATTACCTTCTTCATTCGGCTGTTGGTTGCCAGCAGGGCGACCCGCTCGGGCCAGCCATATTCAGCCTCGCCATTCACAAAATAATCAGTTCTTTAGAATCAAAATTAAACATCTGGTATTTGGACGACGGTTCACTTGGAGGTGAGGTAGATACTGTTCTCAATGACCTGGAAAGTCTTATACAAAAATTTAAAAAAATTGGCCTCCACCTAAATTTCAGTAAGTGTGAACTATTTTTTTCAGATAAAATAAATGAGTCAAACAAACACATAATACAAAATAAATTTAATTGATTGGCACCAAATATTAAAATTATAAACAAACAATCGCTTCACCTCCTAGGAGCCCCAGTTTTAGAAGACGCAATACCCACTTTTCTGTCAGAAAAATCCGAACAATTTTCCGAAACACTTCCACATCTTTTAAAAATAAATAGCCACATGGCTTTCCAAATCCTCCGTTTCTGTCTTTTCGTACCAAAATTCATCTATTTTTTAAGATGCAGCCCAATTTTTAAATTCCAGTCGCTCCTTTCTATTATTGACAAAAGTATCTTGGAAACTCTAGTAAAAATTCTAAATTTACCAATTTCGGACCGTGCATGGGATCATGCATCTCTTCCCATACGATTTGGAGGTCTTGGCATCCGAAAAGTGGCGAGCGTTGCCCTGCCCGCGTTCTTGTCTTCTATTCACGGCATAGAGACCTTGTATAATAAAATTCTGCACCCCTCATTCGGTGTTCTTGAGGTCTCGTGCCGTGGGGAAGCCAAGCAGACGTGGGCATTGGCTTGCCCGGGTGAGGATCTCCCTGAAAACCCTTGTGTTCAGAGGCAATGGGACGAGCCGTGTTGTAAAATTCAACAAAAACATCTTTTAGAGACCAGCAATAGTGCTGAGGATCAGGCTCGTCTCCGTGCCTCTTTTGAACACGAGTCGGGTTTCTGGCTGCGGGCTCTACCTTCCAGCAGTATAGGAACGCTGCTGGATGATATTTCATTCCGCGTTGCTGTTGGTCTGCGACTTGGACTACAGCTTAACGAGCCACATCGTTGCTCTTGCGGTGCTGACGTTGGCCGTTTGGGGCTCCACGGGCTCTCTTGCCGACGAAGCGCTGGCCGCCATTCCCGGCATGCTGCTCTCAACGATGTTATCCGTCGGGCCCTTACGTCAGCGAGCGTGCCATCGGCCTTAGAACCACCAGGATTGGCACGCGATGACGGAAAGCGGCCCGACGGAATGACATTAGTACCTTGGAAGCATGGGAGGCCGCTGGTGTGGGACGCAACATGTGTCGATACACTAGCGCCCTCCCATGTCAAACAAAGCAGTAGAGCCGCTGGCTCGGTGGCGGCTGCCGCTGAAGACCTCAAGCGGCGCAGGTATGCTGTTCTCGGAAACAATTACCTATTTGCGCCGTTTGGGGTCGAAACGTTGGGTTCGTGGGGTCCCGAGGCGCGTAGTCTTTTTAAAGAAATTTCTGCGCGCCTGGTCAGCGTCACGGGTGACCCACGGGCTGGCACATTCCTCGGGCAGCGATTAAGCTTAGCGATCCAGCGTGGGAATGTCGCCAGCATACTGGGCACCTTGCCGCAGAGCAGCGATTTGGACGAAGTTTTTTATTTGTAATATAGTTTATTTTTTAAGGTGTTTTAGTTTATTTTTAAGGATATTTTTAGTTTAGTTTAGATGTATTTATTTTATTTTTAATGTTATTTAAGTTAATTGTTGTATAAATAAATTTTAAGAATAAACATTTATTTTAAAGAACGATAAAAAATACAGGTAATTTCAATAAAATAAAGTGATTAATCAACGGTTCAATTGAATTCCCTATTATATGCCTGTAGACACTGGTAGGTGTCAGCAGATTGCTTGGTGTTGGCACCGCAGGTTCTCTTCATCCAACCTTGGAACTCCCGCTTGTTCTTATCCATGACCAGGTATTGGCCATACACCTGTGTCGCCTGCGAAAACAAAATGTATTTTTAGGGTTGTGTACTAAGTAGGTTGTAGAGATGATGCTGGGCTCGACTATGGAGGTAACCTAGAGCCAGTGCCGGTTTTAGCATTAACGGCGCCCTGGGCGAGAATTCTATGGCGCCCCCTATCTGTTTCCTAAATTATTCATGTGCAAAAAAGAAAAAAAAAAACATGGGAAAGATTATTTCAATCTTCAATCATGACCAATTATTTTAACATAATTTTAACAAAATTTTACCGCGCCATCCCGTGATCCATACTGACGAGGGGGCGCTGGCGCCCCTTGATGTCAGGCGCCCTGGGTGGTCGCCCAACCACGCCCTACCCTAACGCCGCCACTGCCTAGAGCATGAACAACGCCCAGGCTTTCAAAGGATTCGTTTGAAGAAATTCGGACTCTCCCAAAGATTTCAAAAAGTAAAGGTAGGCCCTTACCGTAGTATGACAGCACCAAATTTCTTTCACCTTTAAATGGGTGACGCTCACACATTTGGAATCAGTGCTCATCTGTACACAATGATAGTTGGACGCCTTAATAAATTTTTACGAGAAAAGGGGTCTCAATATAGCGTCGTGTGCATTTTTAAAGTGCACTAACATTTTAATAAATACGAATAAAGCCAAAAGTGTGACATTTCACATTCAAAAGACATTCAAAAACAATCCAATAGATTTTAGGTGCCAGGGCTCATCTAAACTTTTTTGAAATCTTTGGACTATCCATGTATTGAAAAAAATATATTTGATTTATTGATCTTTTATCTAGGGATGTGTAATAAATAGTTTCTATGGACTATTTGTACTGTAAGAGAGAATAAATAGATACCCTGCTTATAGATGTATATACATATGTGTTATGTACAGTCCATATGTACTTATAGCACTTAGTATGTATTTATTTAATAATTAAAAGATGACCGCTGCAAGCGACAACACCCGTAGAATGAGGTTATAGTAATGTATATATACCTCTCTACGTCTCCTACGTTATTACGACATACTTGAGAGTACATCGAGTTATTAATTACAAATTAAATCATTGGCCGTGATTTATTTGTGTGATCGTCTAGTAGATTAGGACACTACGTTATGTTACAAAACGGTTATGCTCAAAAAATGTATATCATAATTCAACTACGAAAAATAAAGTATTCAAGAAAAACTAATACTAGGTAAGTATTTGTTAAATGATACGACTTAGCTGTATTCTGGAACTCCAAGGGAAAACGAAACACATTAATGGCTAAATCACCTATGTAAACTACTTTTGATTCGACACTCCGTTAGACGTTTAACGAATAACACTTTCATAATCGTAAGTTGCGCGCGACTTTGTATTTTTAATTAGATAAATGATTATGTAATTATTGGATTTAATAGTAAAATGTGTGTGTGTGTGTAAAATATAATATTGCAGTTGCTTGGGTTAGAAAAAGGGGTTGATGAACCGTAGATACTCGAGGCACGGTGGCTGCACGCTGTACGTTGATTTAGCTAGACTTTTGTTATTGAGGGGATTCTAGACCCGGATGAGTCCCGAATGAAGTGGGAGTCCTACAGATTTAGAAGACGCCCTCCCAACACACCTTTATAGACGTCCCCACGCTATCGCACAGAACGATAACGTTTCCAGCAGAATCCTGCGCCAAGCTAGCCATCCTAGTACACCTAAAAGGCCCTAGAAATTTACTCAATCATACAAAACCCTCGCAAAACATCACTTAAGCATTCATCTTTCCTACGACTAGATATCCAGTCAGTTCTACGATTTTCTACGCTCGACGTTTTGGATTGGTTTTCGAAGGTGGATCCTCCAGCTCGCAAGTCGTTAAACCCTGAACGGCTCTAGAGTCACACGCAAGCAACATAGCAAGGGATCGCATCTAGGCTGACTGCTATCAGGAACCGGAAATCTGGCAAGACACAGTCTCCAAAAACCAACCCCTAAACCTCTGTGGTTCCTAAGATAGAGACACATTTTCAAATCACAGCACTCACAAACAAAAGCTAAAATATGAACCCTATCGTCTAAGAAATGTTTTCGGGGAGTCCTTTCGTTAATCAGCTCCGCTACGTAGAAATCTGTTAAAGGGAAAATAGCTATATGGGAAATAAAAATATAATGAAAGTCGATTGAAGCCACTCTGTAGTTCCTCCCAGCACCTGAAAACCCATTGGACTCCCCTACAATCTAAAGTAAGCAGTTCCGGAGAAAACGTAGACGATTCTATGGACAAAAAGGGGGAAATAAATAGATAAAACGATAAATATACGTTCTCGTAGAAAGTACATTATGTGTAGTGGAGATTTGTGTGTGTATTAAAAGTAAATATATAGACACAAATATATTTGGCACGAGCCAAAACACTCGCGTACTTTATAAACCTGTGGCGACACTACATTCATTTCGATCGTGAGAATTTAATTTCAGAGCTCTGAATTGTAACCGTGCACGTCGCTAATATAAATTATTTCAGAACCGACACTAAAACACAACGTAAATCACAATACTTCGAAACGTTTTCTTATAAACGCTCCTTTCCGCCCGTACGCGCGAAAGACGCAGACTTCAGGTGACCTCGCGGGTCCACGCGTAACCTGAGTGTCCTTCGGCTATCTATGACCTAGAGGCGTTTATTTTAATCTAAGAAAACAAACTGTACGCGACGTGTTTCCTAGATCGACCTGTTTCCGAGCGTCCCGTCACCCAACTGTCCACTCTTTCTTTGTCCCCACCTATGGTTTTTCCCAAATTTTGCATAGTTTTCAGCTCCGCCCTTCTTCCAGACACATTATTTCGTAAATTAATTAGTTTTCAAACACTACTTGAGGCTTGTTTAGCTAAAACTCAACAAAAACAGTCAAGAGCGTGAAATACATTAAAACTAATATCTTTTTCAACTCGTGAAACATAGATCTACAATAATTTTAGATGTGCCATTCAAATCTATAGAAAATAAGTAAAGAAACATTTAAATATAGAATGCTGAATAATTTACTAGTCCAAATACTGCTATTTTAATCTTATTCATAATGCAAACTATTTTGGACCTTTTTGAATTTCATGAAATCGATTAATTGAAAGAACATGAGGTAGAACACGTTTTATTTTATATGTTTGTGTTCTAAGTCATTTAACTATTATCATTACATCAGACCTAGCTTCTGAACATGACATGACACACTTTTTATAATTCAAGTTTCTAAACAAATTTTATCAATAAAAACACACCACCTCTCCGACATTTTTAGATCTGTGGCTTCTTCCAAGATTTTACAAGTTTCACAAAAAATACGAACATGGTTTCAACATCATAAAATTTGACACATTCTCTATACAAACTTATGTTTGTTTTATTGCATGGGAACTCTAAAAAAAATCATACTGGCGCCAATTGCTAAGTAAAATATAGATGAAAGCGTTTCTATGCCGTGTAGCCTGATCCTTGTGACGCTGTGAAATAAGGTCGCTAATACGTCCTTGTTTCTTTACATTAGTTTAGGCTGTTATTAAATTGTTTCTGGAATCTACGTGACATTTCTTTCCATAAAGTTAGAAGTGTATTCAATGTTGTACAAACTTGAACTCAAACCTGAAGGCATACGAACGAAATATCAATTAAATTATTAATATTTGGCTACTCCCACTTATTCAAAATAGATTGGGTCTAATTCTAAATTGCCGAAGTTCAGATCATAGATGGAGTTACTGGTATAAAATAACGAATAAAAGCAGTACAAAGTAATTTATATATTTCTGTATGAATGAAGGAACTTCAGTCGTTACAGATGCTATTTGAAAATGAAAATGAAAAATATTTTATTTCAAATAAACAGTTTTACAATTGAAGCAGCATTCTGAAGTGTGTTCATTAAATAACCTAGGGATGGGTAGGAACACTGGGGTTGTAACGCTGAGTTTTTGAACGGGTTTCGTCGTGTAGCGACACTCCAAACGTCAGTTGTCATTTTTGCATTATATTTAGTATAATAACGTTGAAAGGATCCCCTCGGTACAAAAATTAGCGTCATATCATTTACGAAAATTAACGTTAATGTCAGGTGACGTTTGGAGCCTATACGAACCTTGCGAACCCTGCTCAGAGTTGATGTTGAAAAATTCGACACCAGTGTAGCGATACTGTCATTTTTGAACGGTCGGTGTTGAGACGCGAGTTAATTTTTGAACGGGTTAGTGTTGCGACCCGGGTAGGAAACCCAACTCGGTGTGAGTTTATGAACGACTATCAGTGGCTTCCAGACTAGACCATGGTGAGTCTGTACCATGGGTGCCGGTAAACAGACTACAATATACAAGGTGACTTTTTGATCATCGTCCAAATTCATACTGGTGGCTTGGTAAGTGATCAGTATCATGCATCAGTAACAATTTTGGTGAAATTCGTAAAATGAAATTTCGACTCCCCATAGTGATTCACTCGGGGCTGGAACTGAATTTATATGGGAAGCCGAAATTTCATTTTACGAATTTCACAAAAATTGTTGCTGATCCAAGATACTGATCACTTACCAAGCCTCCAGTATGAATTTGGACGATGATCAAAAAGTCACCTTGTATATGATAATACAGTGTTCGTACAGGTAGATAAAAAAGTGACACTAAAATATAATTAAAATAAAAGATCAAACTCAAACTCAATTTATTGATAAATAAAATTATTTACACGTCAATAGTAATTTACATTAATTGTCACACTACATCTTATATTATGATTACATATGATATTATTAAAATATTTTTATGAATAATGATTAGAAAAGTTGACTTAATAAAACCTAATTATAAGACTAAAATTAAAACTAAAGCTAAGGTTACAATCAAAGATTGGGAGAACTATATATATATATATATATATATATATATATCATAATAATAATAAACGTTAGTGGCGAGTGGGAACGTGATGCTGGACCCTCAGGGAGTGACTCCTCTCCACCTTTTAGCCGCTCAGCAAATGTTGCCCCCTTGTCTCTATGTGCGAGCGACCGTTTGGGGGGCCCATTTAATTGAGTTGGCGAGTCTCCGCCTGCCCAATTTTCCGTGTGTCGGTCGGGCAGGTGCTATAGTCCCATAGTCCCAGATATCCAGTCCACTAGCACCTGAATCCAATAGTCTGGTTTCCTTTGTTTTTATTCCTTAAAATAGTCCTACTCTGACCGGGGGTTGTCCTCCTACAGTACGTACAGGGATAATCGTCGGTTGGTGTCACATCACATTTAGATAAAATTGTTTAAAAGGCCTCTACGTGTTAGCTTCGGCCCCAGGCACGCCTCCCAAAGGTCCGGGACTACATAGTCCCGAGATATATATATAGCCGGCGCCAGACATGTGTCCACTTATTTGCACACTTCTTCGACGACTTTGTACACACATTTGCTCATTTGTGGCTCACCTGCCACACATGCTTCGCAAACTCTTTTCTCCACAGTATGCTGGTAGACAACAAAGGAGATGGACGACAATTTCGTGGATTCAGTGTGCTTATATTATTTATGTGCATGTAATTAGTTTTTACATCTGCAACAAAATATATCGAAACGTCCGAGAAGAAGGCGTGAATGGATGTTTGTCCATTTTGAACGATCAAACACGTAGTTTCTTACACAACCGTTCCGTACAACAGCGCTCGCGCAACTGGTCTTTGCAAATAGGCCAAATAGTGTGGCAGGCTACGCACTTATTTGAACACATTCCTTTGATGTGCGCTAAAAAACCGATACCGCTCGGCAAAGTGCAAATGTGGTCAGAAAATCAAATTAACAATTGTCATTTTTAGGTGTTCGCACTCTTAATTACAACTGAAAATAAACTTATCCTACCTTAAGAGTTCGGTGATAAAAGCTCCCAACTACGATTCGAGGCGAGTGCAAAATTGGTCTGAATACTGCTGTCCCTCTCAGGCGCGCGCGCGCAGCTGTGTGTGTGTGTACCATTCATTCATAACGATAACGTCTCGTATGCACTATGTTCATGATTTGTTTTTTTTTGTTATCTACGTCGGGGAATCGTAAGTGAACATACCTACTAGTAATGCGTTTTATGGAAATTCCTCTACAAGTCAATGCCTGTATCTCAAATTATTTATTTATCAAAATATAAGGATATCTGGAGATCGAGGCTTTGTAGAGAAAACCTACCTAAAGTAAGTACCAAGTGCGAGTCGGACCCACAAACCGAGGGCTCCGTACAAACTTATAGGTTTAGAAAAAGGGTATTGTATTGACAGGGTACTAAACCCAAAAAAAATTATGATAAATTATTCCAGTTGCAGTTATGAGGTACCAACTTGACACTTGCGTACAAAAAAAGTAAAATTTAGTAATCAGAAAGATCACTCAACAATCTGGTTTATAGGATTTAGATTTTTACCATACGTTGGTTGTAAGCAGCGGTAGCTCAGGGGTAGAACGCTGGCCTAGCAATCTTGAGGTTCCAAGTTCGATCCCCGGTCGGATTTGTGCCCGAAGTACGGCGATAGAGATCACCACCAGAGCTGTCACATGGACCAAATATAAGCCCTAAGTTGGTCCGTTCAAATAGGACTCGGACCTGGTCCGATGGACTTTTATGGTGAGCCCTAAACTCCAGCGGACCGCACGGACTAGTTATTTCGGTAAAAAGCCGGTCCGGTCCGAGTTGGTCCGAAACAGTCCGTTAGATTACTTCAATAGAGTTATGCAATAAATGCTGTGCTACAATTTGATAAATAGTCGAAAAAATGTCGTGTATTTTATTGAATAATATTGAAATACCTGAAAACTTCGATTAAGAGGATGGCATACCCTAGCAACTTTTTTTTTATTTCCGTCCAGCACAATAAGTCTAATGGCAAAGACCTTATTTGCTTTTCATAGAAGCGATTATATGTTAAAAAAAAAATTGTTTTGGCCATATCTTCGGAACGGAAGGTGGTACATCCCTAGGAGTCGGACCACAGGGTGCCAAAAAAGTTTTTTTTTTTTTTATGTCAAAAGTTTAACCGCCCGTATCTCCTAGACGGCTTGAGTTAGACCCATGTTGATGGGTGTCTAAGAAAAGGTCTCGCCGAGATCTAGCCCCCCACAGAGTCAAAACTTTAACGGCCCGTATCTCCTAAACGGCTGAAGCTATTTATTTGCGTAAGAATTTGGTTACAAAGTTGGCTTAAAAGAAACAATTCCAGCAAATTCAACCATAACATGGTGTGAAAATATTAAGAATATTTTAAAACAAAAAAATATATATATATATATATACAGAACAAAATACTACAGAGTTAAAAGACAAATACAATGAAAAACAAATTTTTACAATACAATGTCATAGAAAACAAAAAAAAAAAACATTATCATTGTACGATCATATTATATACAATAATTGGTATAAATATTATGTCTAAATTACATGTCAAGATATGCTTGTACAGAGTAGAAACAATGATCAGAGAAATATTCTTTAGTTTTCTTCTTAAATAAAGTGACGGGTAAACTTTTAATGTCGTCTGATAACTTATTATAAATCTTTACACACATATAATATACATTGTTATCAAATAAAGTAAGATTGGATCTTGGTAGATATAATTTATGGTTACGACGACGAGTAAATTTATATTGCACATCACTTCTTTTTTTAAATAAATGCAGATTTTTCTTTACAAATATACAAATCTCAAGTAAATAAAGACACGGCAAGGGTAAAATTTTAAGTTTTCTAAAAAGGGGTTTACAAGTGTCTCTATAGCCTGCATTACAAAGAACTCTAACACATTTTTTTTGTTTTTTAAACACCTTTTCCATATCTACAGATCTACCCCACATTATAACTCCATATCTCAGAATTGATTCTACGTGTCCATAGTAAACATTCATTGCAGCATTAAATGACACGACCTGTTTTATTCTTTTTAACGCAAATATAAACCTATTAATTCTTTTACAGACGTATTCAATGTGTGGCTTCCAGCTACAATGATTGTCAATAGTGATTCCTAGAAATTGTGTGGAATCGACTTCTTCTAAAACTTCATTATCGCACTTTACCTGAAGTTGCAAAGGTTTTGCCCGATTTGTCCGGAACTGAATCATTTTAGTTTTGCTGACATTAATTTTTAAATTATTTGTTTTTAACCACTCTATAACATCTGCAAGGGCTTGATTAATATCCTCCTCAAATGAAACCTTATTTTGACATTGTATCACTAGAGTAGTGTCATCAGCAAATAAAACAGAGTGATGGGAAATATGTAAGGGCAAGTCGTTGATGTACAACAAGAACAAAAGTGGACCAAGAATACTGCCCTGTGGTACTCCATATCTACTTTCTCGGTATGATGATCTATAAGCTAGTCTTTGATTGTTGTCAGTTCTATTAATTTCCGTGCATTGTTGCCTGTTTTGTAAATAACTATCAAACCATTTATATGCTGGTCCTCTGAAACCGTACAAATTAAGCTTGTTCAGAAGTTTATCGTGACAAACAAAGTCAAAAGCTTTACTCATGTCCAAAAAAATTGCAATAACTGGTATTTTGTTATTAAGGCTTTCTGTAACTTTTTCTAATAATGAGTAACAAGCCAATGATGTCGAGCTGTTATTACGAAACCCAAATTGTTGAGGACTCAGTATTTTATATTGAGTTAAGAATGAGTACATTTTTGCGTACATAACTTTTGCCAGTACTTTTGATAATATTGAAACAAGAGTTACTGGTCTGTAGTGATTCATATCAGTTTCATCTCCTTTTTTATGTAATGGTTTAACTACAGAAAGTTTCATCCTGTTGGGGAAAACGCCTTGTTCTAAAGATAAATTAATTACATGACTTAAAGGACGTGAAATTTCAGTAGAGCACAGTTTTACTAAAGATGTATTAATTTCATCATAACCTACTGAAGATGTATTATTTAAGTTCATTATAACTTTATGAATGTCATTTTCATTTATTGGACGGAGAAAAATTGATTTTTCTAGTGATTGAATTTTTAAATTGTTATTTTTATTATTTATATTTACATTGTTCTCTATAATGTCAATGAAAAAGTTATGAAATAATTCACAAATGTCATTAGGTTCATTGAAAGATTTATTATCCTTTGTAATACATTTTATGTCTTTATTATTTACACGTGGATTAATTGTATTGTTTATGATATTCCATGATGCTTTACACTTATTAACAGCTTTGTTTATGTAATCATTATTTTGTATTTTTAGTGATGTGTGTATTGTTTGTCTTAAAATCTTGCAATATCTTTTGTAGTTATTTTTATTATGTTTTTTATTAAATTTACAATTTTGGTATTTATAGTAAAGTTTTCTTTTTACAATGCAACTTTTTCTTATGCCTTGCGTAATCCATTTGCCATTTGATTGTTTATGCGTCATTTTAACCTTAATAGAAGGAAAACAGAGATCATAGAACAGTAAAAGTAAATCGTGGAAGGAATTAAAAGCTTTATTTGTTTCAGATTCTAAATAAACTTCAGAAAACGATAGTGATTTAATTGCTTCATGGAACTTTTTTATATTTTCTGCGCTGAAATCGCGTTTGTATTCAAACCAATAATTTTTAAATGTTTTTCTTTTTAAATAAAACGTCAAAAACTGTCCAGTGTTATGGTCAGAGAGAGCTAATTCCTTAACAAATCCAGAAGCGTTGCGAATATTACTTATTATCAAATCAAGACATGACTTTTTTCTGGTTGGAACATTGATGTGGTTTTTCATACCCTGTTTTTGAATAATGCATTTTAACATTCTGCTTGCTTTACTGTTTTTTAGTGTATTAATATTCCAATCACCGCACAAAATGATTTTTTTATTCGACTTTTTATTAAATTTCAAAAGTAGGAGTTTGAGTTTTTCCAAAAACAGTGAATACTGTGACACATTTTTTTTATTCGGTATTCTATATATACATATAACAATAATTTTATACTCAGTAATTTCTATTCCACAACATTCGAATAAATTGAGGCAGCTTAGGTTTTCTGGAATTATTAGCTTTTTATAAGTAAGTGATTTTTTTACTAAAATGCACGCACCTCCTTTACTTTCATGAGCTCGCGAATAAAATGCCCCAAGCTCATAATCATTCAAGTTGACATTTAACTCATTTCCGGACTGAATATTAGTTTCAGTAAAACACAACACATCTGCATCATTATTTTGCTTTTTCATTTCACTTAACAACACATTTAATTTATCTTGCTTATTAACTAACCCTGCTATATTTTGATGAAAAACTGTAAATTTATTTGTATTTTCCTTAGTAAAAGAATTATATTTTATCGGTTTATTTGGTTTATCTGTACATTTGATAAAAAAGATTGGCTATTATAGAATATCTCATTAATTGTTATTAAACATTGATTTATTGATTTTGCAACCTTATATTTACCACTTCTATTCAGTTTATACCCATCCATTTTAAAGTCTGATGTCATTAAATCGTCATCAATTTTCTGAAAAAATATATTATTAAACTGATTACTAATATCTTTAAGCTGAATATTAATTTCATGAACGAATTTATTAAAGTCTTTTGAATTTCCATCAATTCTACACGGTAAGTTACACAAAATTACATTAGTATGTGACAAAGATTGAAGTTTGGTTGCAAGATTTTTTTTTATCTTGCAAATTTTGCTACCATAATCACTGCCTCCACACATAATAATAACACAATCAGTTTTTCTAAAGTCTTTTGTTTTAAACTCAATATTTTCTAGAATTCGGTCCGTGGTTCCATAGGAAATTATGTCTGCCGAAAAATCATAATCGTTCCTGCGCATCTTCGCCAATATGTGTGTAATTTCAGTTCCATGTAGATCAGACAGTAATAGTTGTTTAGGCTTCTGATTCTTAGTAACAGATATTTTTTCTTGTTCGCTTAAATTACCTTTTTTGTTATCTTGTGTTTCTACACAATTTTGTACTGTTTCGAACTTTATATGAGTATTCTGCACTATTTTTTGTAGGGTTATAATAGTTTGGTATAGTTTGCATAGGCTTACTTCCTTAGTTTTTAATATATTTAACTGTTTCAGAGCATTTTCATTTTCTTTTAAGGTTTTGCTCAATTTTTGAGACAGTTTCTTGATTTTTTTATTGAGTTTAATTCTGTTTTTGTCACTTGGTGAATCAGAAATTTTATTTAAGCTTGAGGAAGCTATTGTTTCACAGAGCCTTGAGTTTTCATTTTCCAGGCCTTGAATTTTTTTTGTTAGTGCTGTAATTTCCTTGTCTTTTATTTCAATTTTAGTTTTTAACGGAGTTATGATCTCTACGCTATCATTTCTTGACTGAGTGAGATATTCTAACTCATTTTTTTTGATAATTTCTTCCTCCAATCTCTGTTTTAAAAGTATGTTTTCTTTTTGTACTTCATTTAACTTATCCTTGTATTTTCCCTCTTTGTCTATCTCTAATGTTAAGGTCCTTACTTTGTCTTTCAAGTTTTCTATTTCACTTTTCATTTCCAATACCATTTTATTAACATCTTCTGCTTTTTTTTGCACAGCTCTGACTCAATTCGTCCGGAGCAAATGAGACACTTTGCTCTTTATTCGTGTTTATGCTGCTATTGTGAGTAATATCAGGCTTTAAGTTTATTTTTCTTATTGTAATATTATCTTTACTGTGAGAATCCAGCCTGGATAAATTCTGGATTGGAGAACGCACAGGTGTTTGGTCGTTGTTTTTGCTTTTAGTTAAAATGTTACATTCGGGGCATATCCAAGTCAGTTGTAAATCTTGAATTTGCGTTTTAAAAAGCACATTTGAAATACCAACGCATTGATAATGGTATTTTCCATTGCATCTAGTGCATTCTAAAAGTGCCGCAATATTTATATGTGTTCTGCAGGCTAAACACTCTCATGGTTAAGACCTTATGCTGTTTAATGGTATTACGGTAATTTTGGTATTTTTGGTAATTTTGGTATTACGTTTGTATGGATAATTAATTTTGCATCGGCCTCTTAATTAAAACCGAATATAAAACTGTTATTTTTAATGTTCGAAAATAAACGTTTCTTAGATAAGAAATCTTAATTACCTATAATTATTATAGGTACTGCACAGTGTTTGGTATACACTTGTGTAACATTTCGAATGCAGGTAAGTTTAAACAGAGTGAAATAATTTTATTTTCAATGCATGTACTCGTAAAGGCCCACTTTTTATGCATCAAAACCGAACAGAAAGTCGATTATTTTGCCCTAGGGCTTTATTATTATTATTTTTTTAATTGATTTACAATGGTTGGCTAACCTGCAGCCTTTCCTGTGTACCATAAATGTCATACTTTTTTTCCACTGTTTAACGGCTCTGGATGCCTAGTCCTTTTGAGCCAATTGCAATTTAAAGTTCACAAAATTATATTTGAATGAAATACATTTGTTTTATTTCCTCACACTATGCATTGAAAAACGTAGTATGATACACGGGCGTAAGAGCAATAAATTACTCGGTTACGTTTAAAACACTCGCTATGCTCGTGTTTTAAATCGTCCTCGTAATTTATTCCTTTGCGCCCTTGTAGCAAACTACTATTTCCGACTCCTCGGCAACTGCCCTCAACCATCCCCGGGAAGAGACGGCTTTACATGATGTTAGTGAGAGCGACAGTGATGGTGCGTGTTGTGTGGTTGCAGGTAAAACGCTAGCCAGAATGTGGCACCGAGCGCGCCTGGTCACCCTACTCGCCACGGCCGGCCTGCTGCAGATATTACTACACGCCTTCTCGCTGTCGAAGACCAACAGTGTGCGACATGCCTCGTACCTCGCGGCGCGGGCAGCTCACAACGTCACCGAGTCACGAGTGGTATTCACTCAGGACTTGTACGTGGCTGGATACTCGCACCCGCACCCCGAGATCTGCCCCTCGCTGGGCGCCAAGCTGCGGCTGCTGATCCTGGTGACGTCAGCGCCGTCACACTCACGCAAACGCGACGGCGTGCGGCTCACATGGGGGCACTACGCGGCGCGTCGTGACGTAGCGCTCGCCTTCGTGCTTGGCACGTCACTTGCCTCAGTGGAGCCCGCAGTCGAAGCGGAAGATGCGCTTTACGGTGACCTAATCGTCGGAAACTCGGCCGATTCCTACTCGAACCTCACACTGAAGACGATCTCGATCCTCGAGTGGGTCGACACGTACTGCCCGCGAGTGCCGCGCCTGCTCAAGACCGACGACGACACGTTTATCAACGTGCCAAAGTTGCTCAAGTTCATTGATGCCAGTAAGAACGCGACGAAGACCATCTGGGGCAAGGTGTTGCGAAGAAAGATGCCGTATCGCAACCCCAAGTCCAAGTACTACGTGCCCGTGATAGAGTACCCGTTCATGAAATTCCCGGAGTACGCGACGGGCTCCGCGTACCTGGTGACGACAGACTGCGTGGGACCACTCCTGCGCAGCGCCGGCGCCGAGCCGTACCTGCGGTTCGAGGACGTGTTCGTGACGGGCGTGCTCGCTGACCTGCTCGGACTGCGCCGCGAACACGTGACAGAGTTCTACAACACGGTGATGACACGGCAACCCTGCGTTATACAGAAGGGGCTCGCCATACACAATGTGCGGTACCACGAGCAATTCAACATGTGGAGCAAGTTGCTCGACGGCAGGACCAAGTGCCCCGAGTAGTACTGTGTGCAGAATACGTCTACGATATTAAAACCGAGTCATTCCCGCCAAAACATATTTAAGCATAGTTTTATCAAGCTAGATAGTAGTCGTTGTATCCACTATTGAGCGATACTGTCATTACATTATACAGGGTGAATTTTTGAGACGGGACAGTAAGGGCAGGTACCTTAACCGTTACAGTTACAGGAAAACGCTTTTAGGAGACGATCCATAAATTTTCAAGATATTCTGAACTGCATTTACAGATTTTGGAAAAAATGTACAGTCAGCAAGAAAATGGTCATTTTAAACAAAAACTTTTTTTCAAGCCAATCGATCCTGTTTCTTATGAGGATCAAAAGTCTCTACTAGACCGACTGAGGTTTGAGTACTAGAAATGTCAGAAATCGCAAAAAACTTTTCCCATACATTTCGGAAAAAGAGTCAAACCTCTAAATTAGCCAAACTTTTTGCTATGGGTAGATCCGCCATAATCCGCTATAAAGAATACTGGCTGAAAAAGTAGGTAAGTAAAAAAAAGTTATAATTTCAAACTTTGAATTCGATTCGAATTCTTGGGTTATTTCAGGTCATTCTTATGTTTGTGCTGAAAAAATTCTAGATTATTAGTTGTAATTTATGTTAAATGTTAATTAATAAAGTGAAACTACAAGTACAAGTGTTTTAATTCAAAATGTGTTTCAAGTTTCACCAAGTGCCGACAATCGCAAGTATAAATTTTGTAATTTATGTACTTCTTGTTAAAAAATGTGTTCTCCCTGGTTTGAAGAATCTAACAATACTACGTAAAAAAAATATATATATTTCTTCCGGGAATATAATACACACTTATATCGAAACAGAGTCCTCAGAAGCCATTCCAATATTGATAAATAAAATTCCAAAGATGGCTCTAAAAAAAGTTTTCATGTCGAGGTTTAAGATTATTAGGGCAAAAACCCGTTTATATTATTTGTGGATTAAATTCTGTACAAACTTTATTAAAACTTTTAACAGGGCAGATATTTCATAGCACCATTGGTTATTTTTTCAAATAATAAAATTAGTGAAAAAAGTTGTCATTTAGACTTTTTTCCAGGATCCGTCCCTCTCGCACACTGCGGGTCTTTCCGCGTGGAGCAACAGGGTAGTATGCAAGCGGAACCTATCCTCTTAAGCAACTATTTTAATAATTTTTGTTTTCTTTAAATCAAACTTTACCGTTTGATGAGCCTTTTGTAGAAGTCCAGACCAGCAGTGGCGTTCATATTTTTTTATTGTTATTCTTGACCAATTGCTTGCTTTGCGCTGGAAAAGCAAGCAATTGGTCAAGAATAACAATAAAAAAAAATATGAAAAAATTTAAATATCACTTTGAAAAAAAAAAAGTTTGTATTGGAAATTTTCACTCTAGGGTAGACATTGTCTACCCTGGCGTCATACAAAATGTTTTTTTTCAAAGTGATATTTAAATTTTTTCATATTTTTTTATTGTTGTTCTTGACCAGTTGTTTGCTTTTCCAGCAAAAAGTTCTGTGCACGCCACTGCAGACCAGTCCAGTATATTGTCCGGAATAGAGTGGTCGTTTAAACGAAAATCTTTAAGAGGGCGCCGAGCAAAATAATCTAAAACGACAGTCGCTGTTAAATTGATTTATTTAATAATATTTAAATGATAAATAAATAAAATATATATTTATTATCACAGAGAATGTATCTACACTTCCGCCGCAGCGAATATCAAAAATAACTTATGGTGTAAAAAACAAATCTACCTAAAGTAGGCCCAAAATATAAAAAAGGTAAATTGGGGTTTTAGTCATTTCAATAACTTAACTGTCGAATTTTGTCTCAAAAACAATTCAAGACAATCACAAACGTTATAAAAAACAATTGGGCCGTTTCACATTTTTAAAATTTTGTCTGGAAAATTAAATGATTTTTTCTGTTAAATTCAATAAATTCGTCCACGATAAAAAACGACCACGAGAGAACAAGCGAGGTGTCTAATCGTTCTACGCCCGGCGCAGGCTTAAACTGAACAGTGTTTTTTTAGAAAAAACGTTCAAGCACGTTTAAAATTACAAGCCCGTTACGTCTAAAAACTTAGTCAAACATTCAGTCAGTCGCTACTGCCACGCCACCTGTTGTAAAACTTACGAACAATTTGGTGGTTTTCTTTACTATACAGGAAAACGTTTGTAAACGAAACTTAAATACGACCTAATGCAAAAACACTGTCATTTAAAAGTACAAGCTTAAGAACCCGCTCCGAATCGTACTTCATACATATCTAAAAACATTAATAACTCGCGAAAGTGGAACAATTCAATCAAATAAATTTTAGGCTTTCATTGAGACGTTTAATATCAAGTGGTGTATGTCCCTGATTTTTTTCACAAACATCGCGTTAAGGCTCCAGTCCCCTAAAAATCAGTATTCTTGCAGAATTATCAGAAAAGAAAGATTTTATTTTAGTTAGTAAGAAAGCAATAAATAAAATACATTTTACGTTAATTTATAGTGTGGAATTTGAAGATTTCAAAACACATTTTTTCATTTACTTTAATGCTACTTTTAATAGGTTTTTTAGGCTTCAAACATACCTTTATTTATGTTCTACGCGTTGAGAGTCTCATTCATGCACACGTCACGTAAAAATTATGACAAAAACAAGAAATTTATTCAGGTAACATTTATTCCCATATCTTCAACAATAATCTTACCTGGTTAATTTTTTGGATAATACTTTAGTTTTCTTATTTCGAGTGCTTTAAGTAGTTGTAATTTTATGAATTCAATCACTGATAAACATTTTTTTTTCTACTAGAAAACTATCGTTTAGCGTAGTCAAATTTAAAACACGTAAAATAGAACTATTAATAAGTGAAATAACAAAAAACTGTATTTAAAAAATTATTTTAAGAACATTTATCAAATCGAAACTTATCGAGAGTTTAAAACACAAAACGCGTCGATATTTCCCTCAGTTTCGCTGGGACATCGCAGCGTTCAGACGTGTGTTGTGTAGCTCGACGTCATTTTACCTCCCGCTCGCACGGTTGCTCCCTTTCCCTCGCGTAGATTCTTATGGAGAGGCGAACTGTATCATTAAAGTTGCTCTACTTGAATATTGCACTTATCGTTTAATAAGTAAACTATGGATAAAATATTTTTTGAATATTTTAAGAAATCCCTGTTTCGATAAAATAAAGTCTAACCTACGTCCGTCCGTATTTCACAGCATCATAACTTTAGCACCGTAAAGATAAAAACATGAAATTTGGCACAAAAATAGCATTAATTTGCCTACATATTACATAGTAAAAAAAAATATGAAAAATTTGAAATTGTTTAAAATATTTTCAAAACAAAAGTGAGAAAAATAAAAAATATCCTAAAAATACAATATGGGTATCAAACTGTAGACACTAAAAAGGTGATTGTAAAAATATATACTTTTACTATATTTACTGGCACTGGTTTTGTGAAATCTTAAAAAAAACCACAATAATGTGTATGTCCGAAACTGGTAGACCGAAAAATATGAAAAAAAAAACCATTTTAGATCATAACTGACCAATAACCGGGAAAACTATAGTGATTTAAAAACAACAAAAAAAAAGGAAAATAAATGAAAAAATAAATTAAAAAAAAAACAATATGGGTATCACATTGTAGGTATTAAAAAGCTTATTGTAATAATATATAGTTTGGCTATATTTAATTGCATCTATTTCGATAAATCCTTGAAAATCTATAAAAAAATATTCATTTGTCCCCCCTCTTATCTCCAAAACTGGTGGACCGAAAAATATGAAAAAAATCATGGTAATACGCGTTTACGTAAGAATTACAGAAAAAAAATGATAAAACTAAATTTATCATCCACAATACGGAACCCTAGGTTCTGACTGGAGTCTGACTCGCACTTGGCCGGTTTTTTTTCAAGATGTTTGCGGTAGGCCGTTTTTTGGGTGGTTTTAATTTAGTTTTCGGAGCTTTTATTGCTACCCTTAATTTTTACCATAAGTATCCGGTTATCCGGATAATACATTATCCATTATCCGGATAGTAAAAATCTGCGAATAATTGCATGCCCTAATTTGCTTAGATTAAGTTATGTTAATGTGTGTTAATTCGAAAACCCGTAAAGCCGTATTTTAGAAGGTCTAAAAAACCCACGGGGATGGCGTGACACAAATTTTATACCAGCACCGCTGTTGCCACTTTTTGGGATAACTAAAGCCGAAGCTACATCCTTTTTATTACTTTACTTACTTTTATTTAAAATATCTTAAAAAGCTATCGAAGTCACTAAAACCGACAGTCGAGATAACAACGTGCTAGACAATAATGCATCAAAACAAAAGAACGTACGCAGCTGCGGTTCTTATCATTAAAACATCACATTTCTAAAACTACATTTTTTACCTTTTTTATTGCACCTTAGTCATAATCATGGACACACAAACCGACAGACACTTAATTACCGTAAGAGTTTCTATTTTTGCTATTATATTACTTTAAGAACTGATTGTAATATGTGTGTGAGTATTAGGAATACATAATTTTAAATGTTTTCATTGTTACGATTTGATTAGTAATTTTCTACATTTCCAAATTTTATAAAGGTATTTTTTATGTACGGCATTAGTTAAATGAAAATCTTGATGAATAAAGAAATTTTCGGGCACAACTACACGCTTTTTAGGGCATGCAGGTTTCCTTAGAGCGATAGGGCTGATCACGTTGAGACGTAATAATCGTCAGAGAAACGCGGGTGTACTTATAGGTACACGTATGGGTGGACTTATGACTTGCATCTCACAGTTCACACTCGGAACACCTCGTGACACCCCTTCGGTAAAAATCTGCAAATAATTGCATGACCTAAATGTATTGTGTCTAAATACTAATCACTCTTACTGCTACCAATAAGCCATCTATTCCAGGTAGATTTACTTTTGTTTATTTTGCTTTTGCAAATTCATTTTGTTTGTTCCGATAAACAAACCAAACTTTGTAAATTACCGTTACTTGAATAATTAAAAATCTTCACATGTCAAATTTTAAGTAATCGTACACTCATTTAACGAAGTAGAGCAACATTCAGGTGCGGTCTCTAACATCTTAATGCAGCGGGGGGAGCGCCACTTCTAAAGACTCAGGCAAGATGAAAGCGAAATGTTGCAAAGAGAGTCTGGGGCCTTAAAGACCAGAAAAATATTGGTTTTTGCCCTAAAATCGGGTACTTTTACAAGGCTTCGTTAAGTGACTTATGAACATTTAACAAGTAAAGTAAGCACATAAACCACTTGGAAGTATCATCAATATTCTAATTAATTAAAACAGAATAAAAAATAACAAGTAATCGAGGCACAATTAAGGTATTCGGAAATTATTATTATTTCCAACGCAAAGGGCGAGACTCGCTCAGCACAGTTCGAACGGCGTGGGGAAAGTGTGAGGCGCTTGTTTAGATCCGCCAGCCAAATATGCACTTTATTGTCACGATACGTCGCGCTTCTCATCGGAGTTGGAGTCGTACTGCACCGGGTTCTTAAACTCCACTACCATTTAAATTCAGCCGTCTAATATAGCATAATAGACGACCAAATTTGCACGGCAACAGAATTCAGGCCTACGCATCCAAACGATAGCACTCTTACATTGGTCGTATGAAAATTAAGTTTAAAAATTCTATTACGCGATTTACTTTGCGTGGTAATAGAAATTAGGCTTACGCTTTTAAATGATGGTATTTTTACATCGGTCGTATAAAATTTTCATTAAAAACGTTTAAAATGACGACTTTCTTTTTAGTGTTTATTAGCTTTAGGGATGCAAACATCGCTCATAAAAACATCGATGCATCGATTCGATACATCTTGAGATCGGTCATAAAAACCGACCGACCGGACCGTTTTATGACCGAGGTATCGACGTTTTCTTTAGGTTTTTTGTTTATAACAAACACCATTCTTTAAATTTTATATATTTATTGTGTTTTTAAAACATTTTTATGTATTTAGCTCACAGCTCAGAAAACAACAATCGTGTTCAAAAATGTCTACTATTTTGTGGGTTGTTCTAATTAATTCACTCACTACAGTCAAATCATGCAACTTAAACACATTTCTTCTCAACTTTTTTTACTGTTCTGCACACGATTATTTTACATGAATGAAATGCCTTTTACTGACCTATACTCGTCATAAAAACATCGATCTAAACTAAACATCGTTCATGGATAAGATAACATCGATGTATCGTTCATAAAAACATCGAGCAACATGGATGTTTTATGAACGATACATCGATGTTTCAAAACATCGCGGTATCGTTTGCATCCCTAATTAGCTTTCATTGTTGGGCGGATGTAATTATATACTTTATGCGTTTTAGTTGCTTTACGTGATTAACTAGTGTTAATTTTTTTTTTCAATTACCTAACGTCGTGTAAACAAAAAACTTTGTTAAATGTAGATAAGTGTAAATATATTTTGTGATTGTGTAAATAAACGTTAAAATGTCTCGAAACAGCAGTGGAGTAGTGTGGAACTATTTTGAAAAACAGCTAGATAAAAAATCTGTGTAATTTTTGTAAAAAAAAAAAACAATATCATACAAAACACAATAAATAACCTACAACAGTGGCGTGCACAGAACTTTTTTCCGGAAAAGCAATCAGAAGTTCAAAAACGATAATAAAAAATAATACATGAAAAAATTTAAATAACAATCGAAAAAAAATAGTTTGTATGAAAATGTTCAGTCATACAAACTTTTTTTTTTCAAAGTGTTATTTAAATTTTTTCATATTATTTTTATTGTCAATCTTGACCTTTTGATTGCTTTTCCGGAAAAAAGTTCCGTGCACGCCATTGCTAGAACAACACCAATTTAAGTTTCGATGTTTTTTCAGTTTGAAACACTGGTACTGGTTTTCTACACTATCCTTGAGTACATCCAAATATTTGTAAATCTATCCCTCTTATTCTCCACATTGGTTTTTAGAGGATTTCTCGAAATAGATGCAATTAAATAGAGCCAAAGTTTGTAATTTTTCAATCAGATTTTTAATGTCTACAATTTGATACCCATATTGTATTTTTATAAACATTTTTTTAATTTAATTTACTTTTTTTATATATATTTCTCATTTGTGCTCAACTTTTTTTTAATCGCTATAGTTTTCCTGTAATTGGTTAGTTATGATCTATAATCGTCATTTTTTTCATATTTTTCGGTGTACCGGTTTCGGAGATAAGGGGGGGACATACATATTTTTGTGGTTTTTTAAAGATTTTTGGAAACCAGTGCCAGTAGATATAGTAAATGTATATATATTAACAATCAGCTTTTTAATTTCTACAATTTGCTACCCATGTTGTATTTTTAGGATAATATTTTTTATTTTTCTCACTTTTGTTTCTACGGAACCCTAAAAACCATTTTACTTTTAATTTCGAACCAATGTGCGTGAGGAGAAAAAGTTTCTCATGTATTTTGATCAACCAGTTGGTTTTGACAACCCTGCATTTTTTTGTTCAAAAACCGTCATTTGATTTCTATTATTATTATATATATATTACGCTCAAAGATCGAAAACGCTCATTGAGCGAAAAAACAGCTCATAACGCGTTACGGTCACTGTTACCCCTCGGCCATAGCTTCAGGCTCCGAGAGGCGCGCCAAGCGGTTCTTCTTGCGACGGCACCGGCGGAGAGAACAAATGTATGAAGTTGTATAGAGCCGGCCATGGGTCGCATCTCGCGCGTCTTGTCCGGCTTCGAGTGACTTGCGCTCTCTCGACGGCGGTGTGCGGGGAGGCGGGGAGCCGCGCCAGTGATCGAGCGCATAGGAAGAACCTAGTGTCGAGCGCGCTATACATCCGATGCGATGGAAGGCGCCGACGGGTGTCGTGGCAGAGCAAAGCCCGCCGCAAAAACCGCCTGGAAGCGCAGCAAGAAGCGCCGCCAGAAGCCTGAAGCTATGGCCGACCGGTTAAACGTTTACATCGCAAAATTGGCTTGGTACCATCCTCCCCGGTGGTTCATCCGCGGTACCGGGGAGGATGGGAAATAAGTGTCATCGTCCCCGGTGAGAGCCGCAACGGGGACGTTGACACAGATCAATTGCCATCGCAGTGCCATCGTCCCCGGTGAGAGCCGCAACGGGGACGTTGACACAGATCAATTGCCAACGCAGTGCCATCGTCCCCGGTGAGAGCCGCAACGGGGACGTTGACACAGATCAATTGCCATCGCAGTGCCATCGTCACCGGTGAGAGCCGCAACGGGGACGTTGACACAGATCAATTGCCATCGCAGTGCCATCGTCACCGGTGAGAGCCGCAACGGGGACGTTGACACAGATCAATTGCCATCGCAGTGCCATCGTCACCGGTGAGAGCCGCAACGGGGACGTTGACACAGATCAATTGCCATCGCAGTACCATCGTCCCCGGTGATGGTGTCTATCAAGGAAGATGGCATAAACCAAGAGCTATTGTACCCGGTAAAACAAAGAGAGAGACAAAGATGAAAATGAAAATATTGATCGATACCATCAATATAAACAAAACATTAGGCTATATAACATACACAATACAAACAACTTTACAAAACAAAACTTTGATATAAGTGCGCGCCAATCTTTTAGTCGCCTCTGATTGAGTTACGAGTACAATCTTGCGCAGGTACAGTCAAGGAAACAATAATATGAAAGGTTGATAAATAAATGTTTACTATAAGTGGGAAGTTGTACTTGTTGTAGCTACCTATTTGATATATATTTATTATTTTAGTGCAATCTTTTGTACCTTACAGCATACTAGGGGAAATTTTTATTAACAGAAACATAAAAACTTAAATAACATGAAATAAAACTAAAATTAAACCTTACAAATTTACCTATAAAACTAAAATGTCTCCTAAAGTAAAATTAAACTAATCACTAAAGTGCAATCTTAACTGTCTAAATAAAACAAATTAATATAAACACCATTTGTTCACACCACAAGCGTGACGCATGCGGATGAGTAATTTCGCAACACAGCGCCTCGCGCCGAAGGACTCGTGCGTTGGCGCTGGTTCGCTCTCTTGCGCGGCGGACGTCTCCCAAAACACACGTGTGCACACTCGCGCCGCCGACACGCCGATAAATCTCGCGTACCTTGTGCTCATACCAGTGTCGTGTTCTCATACTCCACGAACCAATACATCCTGCTCAACCTGCCCAAGATCAGCCCAACAAGAAGGGACGCCACGCAGCGCATTCGCCGGCCCATCCAAAACCATCCAGAACAAAGGTTAGTTCACTCACGTTTCTTCCACAATTCTCCCGTGTCAACTCATCCATTTTCCCTTTCTCATCAGCTCTGCATTTCCTGTAACCTCGCGGTTACATTTTGATCCTTCGAACCGTTACTGAACCAGCCCCCGTAGATTTTTACAGTCCATTTTCACCCGGTTACATATTTTGGCCCCCTCCCCGGCCCTTTTTCCGGCAAAAAATATTTTGTGGTCTCGAATACCTATTTCGGGTAGGTAATTACTGCGTCCGCGCCGCCTAGAACATTCCATTTCCCAAGTAACTTTTAAGGTTTTAGAAAGGTACTGAAAAGGTTCTAATACCTTTGTATGGAAATCTGCTCATAAGTCTTTGTAGTATCAATTACTTTATATTAACGTTATATTAACCTCCTGAGTGCAAAAAGGGCCCACGTTGTAGAACCTTTCTGAGAGCTACAGCAAAACCTGTAGCTCTTATCCATAACCTTTTTAACTACTTACTCAAAACCCAAATATAACCTTCACAACCTTAATTTAACATTAATATAACCATACATGACAACTTATAGGTTCTACATTAGTCTTGGATGTAACTCTATGACAACTTAAAACCTTTTTGATAGAAATGAATAACGCTTTTCCAGGACTTTCGGGTTTTAAAATGTTTCTGTTTAAGATTGTTTGTACGCAGAAACACTAATGGTGGGTTTCAATTACTTATTTATAATGGCGCCATTCCCTGTCATTATACCAAGTTTCAAAATGGCTAGATATGTAAGTGTTGTATTCTTAAAAAATAGTTAGTAGCATGTTAAAGTCAGATAAAATGCAAAACATAGTGCGATTGGTACATTATCGTGAAACTTTAGGATAATAGTGCTATATGCGAGACGGGCCTTTCGTAATTGCAAATTTTCAGGACATTTTAAATAAAAAAAAATGAAAAAATAAGGTGTTTAATGGTTTGTCGCTTTAGAAATAAAAGTTATACTCATATATAAAAACGTATATTTAAAACTGTATAGAACGTATAGAACATGCCGCAGCCCGCAGTGTGAGGCGTAACGTCGTCGCGTAAACGTCTTTACTCGCCCAGATGAAGGCAGTCTAAATCTGCTGAAACTGGTCGGCTTTCCCGATCATAACACGTATTGAGGTGAGCCGTTTTTATATAAATCATGTATTTAACAAAATTAAATAACATGAACATGTTATTTAATTTTGCTTCGTTGTATTAAAATGTTATTTTCAGTTCGTTTTTTTTTTAATTTTAGTGAATAAATATGGCTGACGTTAGGAAATTACTAGAAAGCATTCAAGTTAACCTTTTCAGAACTATAACAGCTAAAAACTCTTAATTTTTGCCAAAGTAAGAGCTAAAGGTAATTTCGCGGAGCTATATAAAACCAAAAGGCTGTTTTCACAGCTTTCAGGTTATCGTCAAGAGTAATTCAATACTCGCCAGTCGCAACCACAACCATTAAGCAAAATCAAGTGTTCAAGTGTTCATCACAAGTAATATCAAGCAGCTACAGGCTGCTCCTTGAGTGCAAATAAGTTACTATTTCTTTTTTCAATTATGTTTAGTCGATAGGTACTTGTCTAACTTATGTTTTACCTTTACTACTGAATACATTTAAATTTAGCCTTAAGTAGTCCTTAACAGTGACCAGACTACCTATCTTGAAAAAAACGGACAAGTGCGAGTTGAACTCGCCCGTCGAGGGTTCCGTACAAAATTGTATATAAAAAAATACCCTGACTGACTGACTGACTGACTGACTGATTGACTGACTGATCTATCAACGCCAAGACCAAACAGCTAAACCTAGGAACATGAAATTTGCACCGTAGGTTCCTTTTATTGCGTAAACTTGTTTGGAAAATCATAATCCGTGGGAGTATCAACATATACTGAAGAGTCAACATACTTCGCATAAATACTATTTTAAATAAATTATGAGAAACCTGTAAGAGGGTTTTACAAAACTCATCCCCCGAGGAGGTAAAATAGCATGTTAAGTTATATATCGAAAATTGCATCCCTTGAGTGTATCTACTTAAAACTTTGCTTACATATTCCTTCCTTAAAACGTATAATGAGATACATGTAGGAAAGTTTTCAAAAATTATCCATCCCCTAATGGGGATGAAATGGGTTAAAAACTTTGACATGGAAAATCACAATCCCTGGTAATATATAAACTTATATATTATGTATAACTTATATACATATATACACTTACTTACAACTTCGCATAAATCATATTGAGAAAAAAAAGACACGTATAAGAGGTTTTTTTTTTTTAAAGAAAACCGTACGCATAACAGGATTTAGCGGGATGTTGAAGCTTTCATTGTAAAATATGAAACGCATTACATACTAAATTCACGCGAACGAAGACGCGGGCAACAGCTAGTTATAAATCATTCAGACTTTTTTTTATGATTAAATTACAAATGTATAGTTTTTAGATGTTTTCCTGTATTCGTAGTATAAGATAATACTTGCCTTTCATAGTTCTAGGTCAACGGAAAGTACCCTATACATTTTGATTCCCTTGAGAATGTCGAAATATACGATTTTAGTGGCATTAAATGCCGTATTTTTTTTTTGCGTTGACATAAATTTTTTTTTTTTTCGCAACTTCAAGTAACAGTAGACTTGATTATATTATTATGGTTTTAATTTCAATTTGATAACTTCACGCGTTCTTGAGATAAAGGGTCTGGACAGATAACAGGCGGGCAGACAGACGGACAACAAAGTGATCCTATAAGGGTTCTGTTTTTAGGGTTCCGTACCTAAAAGGTACAAAAGGAACCTTTATGGTGAGACTCCGTTGTCCGTCCGTCCGTCCGTCCGAATGTCACAGCCTCATAACTTTAGCACCGTTCAAGATAAAGACATGAAATTTGGCATAAAAACAATTAATTTGCCCACATATCAGAGTGTAAAAAAATTGAAAAGTTTGAAATTTTTCAAAATATTTCAAAAACAAAAGTAAGAAAAATAAAAAATATTATCCTAAAAATACAATATGGGTATCAAATTGTAGATATTAAAAATCTGATTGTAAAAATATATACTTTTACTAAATTTACTCTCAAAAGTTTCGAGAAATTTTGAAAAAACCACAAAAATATGTATGTTCCCCCCCTTATCTCCGAAACTGGTAGACCAAAAAATATGAAAACTGGCCAATTACAGGGAAACTATAGAAGTTAAAAAAATTTAGCACAAATGAAAAATATAAAAAAACTAGCTTCTGCCCGCGGCTTTGCCCGCGTGGCCTACAGGAAACAAATAACTTTTTTTTCAGAAACAAACATTATAAGTACTCTCACTCCCTCTGGGAATACAGGGACTCACCGATCAAAGTTTTTCCGAAAAAGTGTCAAAATCTCTATCAGTTGTCAAAAAATGTCAAATTTGAATACGGCAGCGTAATTGGCGACCCTAAATGCCTCTTGATACCGAGTTTCATGCAAATCAGAATACTTTTTTAGACCTGTTCAAAAATTGTCAAAACCGGTCAAATAAAATTTTTTTTTGGTCATGTAGCTCCAGTTTGACCGATCACTATAATTGAAACCCAAACTCCTTAAAATTAGCCATTCGGGAGATATGGCCGATCAAAATTATAGCAATTTTTTTACCGTCATCTAGATCTCGCCGAGGACTTTTTTAGCATCAGCCGTTTAGGAGATACGGGCCTGTAAAGTTTTGACTTTTTCGGCAGGTAGATCTCGTCAAGACCTTTTCCTAGACATCCATCAACATGGGTCTAGCTCCAGCCGTTTGGGAGATGCAGGCTGTCAAAGTTTTGACAAAAAAAAACTTTTTTTGGCACCCCATGGTCCAACCCCTAGGGATGTACCACCTTCCGTTCCAAAGATATTTTGCTTGGATATAGATATATAGATAAACAGATAGATAGATGGATATATTGTGGATATATAGATAGATAGATACCTCAAAAGGAAAAAATGGAAATCTAAAAGGATCACTTCTGTGGCTGTCTGTCTGTCCGTCTGTTACAGCCGATTGCTCTATCACACATACTTTCAAGAATTTTCATGTCCGCTATATTAAATTTCAACCATAAAAACGACACTCATATTGATATTTACACATTTCAACATTTTAACCCCAACGCACCCCAAGAGGGGATGATGGTATTTCACGTCCACTACATTGCATTTAGAAATCGTTGTTGTATTGTTAATCAGCGACCTGATAAACCATACAAACGATACCCATGTTGATTTTCAGAATTTGTCACCCCATTTCCCCCTTTTAGGGATTGAATTCGGAAAAAACCTGAAATACATGTTTACTCATTTATAGATAGGAGTACTCCTGTGAAGTCTCGAATAAAATAATCTAACTAATCTTGTTTTCCCATACAAACTTTGGACACCCGTTTCACCCCCTTAGGGGGTGAATTTTGAAAAATCCTTTCTTATTGGATGCTAACACTATATAAGGTATCTTTGTGCAAAATTTCAAGTCTATAGGACTAGCGGTTTAGGCTGTGCGTTGATATATCAGTCAGTCAGTCATTCAGGACTTTGAATTTTATATATACAGATAGTATAATACATAAAAAAAATATTTTATAAAATACAATATGGATATCAAATTGTAGATATTGTAATTTTGATTGTAAAAACATATATTTTTATTATATTTATTCTCAATAGTTTCGAAAAATCTTTAAAAAAACACAAAAATATGTATCCCCCCCCCTTTTATCTCCGAAACCGGTGGACCGAAAAATATGAAAAAAATGACAATTATAGATCATAACTGGCTAATTACAAGAAAACTATAGCGGTAAAAAAAATGAGCAAGAGCGAAAAATATAAAAAAAGAATTATAATAAATAAAAAATATTTTTTATAAAAATACATTATGGGTATCAAATTGTAGGTATTAAAAAGTTTATTGTAAAAATTTATAGTTTGGCTATTTGCATCTATTTCGAGAAATTCTTGAAAAATCATAAAAATTGTATGTCCCCCCCCCCCCCCTTATCTTCAAAACTTGTAGACTGAAAAATATGAAAAAAATCATGGTAATATGTGTTTACGTAAAGATTACAGGAAAATTAAAGCGGTTAAAAAAAATGACAAAATTAAATTTTTCATCCATAATATGGAGCCCTAGGTATGCGAGTCTGACTCGCACTTGACCGGTTTTTTTCCTTTAGAGGTACGGAACGCTAATAATATATACTTACCGCTGTATTCATTATTCGTAGGAAGTTTTCCGCACTTTCCGTTTAAAATTTCCACTCCGTTTTTTTGAAATCACCCTGTGTTGGTTCAATTTGCAAGATATCGTAATTTGAATTCGCGGAGACAACTGATAATATTTGAGAATGCCTCTAAAGCTTTCAAATATTCTTGTAGGACATAAATCATGCCTTCAGCTCTGAACTATAGCCTTTTGGTCTTGGTTTTCACCATGCAGTCCTAATTTGTTTGTCGAGACAACTTTTATACAGCCTAAAGGCTTTGGATAGGTTTTAGAAATAACTTCTAAGTAATTTCAACATTCCATAGCTTTGTGGTTATATCAAAGTTAAAAATTCTACCTTTAGATCTCACTTAAGCATAATCCTAGCCTCTCCAGAACCTTATCAAGAGTCTACAACAACTATAAGATCCTAGGACTTTAAGGTCGTGAAACCCAAGTCAAAATAACGTTAATTTAAACTCTTGTCAACGGCTTAAAGGTTGTTATGATAAACAATTAGTTTTAGAACTTAATAATCATTCTCAAGTACTTAATATGCCTAGATAGAAAAGCATTAACCTTTTTGCGACCCAAATACAAACTAAAGGAAGTTTTCACAACCTAGGCCCGAATGAATTGTTACTTGGGTTATCTGTATAGAACCGGCCCCCCTCGCCCCCGGCACAGAATAAACTCACTTTCATCCCGTTTATTATTATTATTCAGCTCAGATAATATAATTATATCCTTTTGGATCACCCATTTTGTTTAAACAAATAACAAAATTTTATAGACCCGGTGCCGGGTATTAATTTGACACCTTATCTTGTGTTCTGGAATTGGTTATCCATTCAGCCCTATTGTTTGTTACAGTCCACTATATTTCTTTATTAAACCCCCCCCGTCACTCCCAGGGATTAATTATCAGCCCTTATAAACCCCATACGTAAAATTAATTAAACTCAAAGTCAGCATTTTGCTCAACACTGTTAGGTACCATTTTTTACATGTAACTCCCGACCCAATCTTTTCAAATGTTCTCGAAGTGATTCAACTCTGCTCGTAAATAGTTCACATTTTAAGTTTCATAACGTGTTACAAGTTTTGTATCGCCCGAAAAGTTGTAAATCTACCCACTGTCAAAGATAGTTTTCGTATCTTGCGAGATATTTTTTGGTGCGAGTATAAATTTACTTTTGTTTTGTGCACATACGTATACATACGTTATTACGTTACGTATTACCAAAGCTTGGTTTGCAAAATTGGATTGTCCACTCATTTAGAACCGATTTCGGCCAGGTAAATACATTCGTATCGCCCGAAAAGTTGTAAATCTATACTACGGTCAAGTCGGATTGAGTAGACAGGTAAACAAAGAAAAGATTTTTTCACACTTGACACCTTTTGACAGTTATAGTGATGTACCTACGGTGATGAACGAGTTATTCTTTTTTCATTCATTCATTCGGTCTATTTGTTCTTTTCTGTTAATTTAATTTTGTGGTGTGTTGAATTACCGAAAAATTGTAATGTTAAGTGTCGTTACACTATAAAGTAACCTCGCATAGTATGATTTTGATTTCTCAGGATTGCCTGCGTTTACGCTTGTGACATTAAGAAACAGCCTTAGTAATAATAAAATTCCCTAATAATATACTATAAATAATACAGGTGGATAAAATATTTTGATATAGTTTTATTGGGCCCGCTATGACCTCTTATACTACGATCAAGTCGGATTGAAAATTGAGGATAACAAACCGTTTGGGATGAAAATTACCGATATTGTAAACACCTTTTATTCAAAACTTCACATACATCGATTCAAGACACTTTGATCTTCATGTAGAATACACTTTTGACAGAAAAGTTCCTAATTGACGTTGGTTCAGGATCTGATGGATTTGCATCAGATTCTGAACCTGATTTTGAAGACGATAAATAAATCCTAATAAAAAGTAACCATTGGTTTTATTTATGATTAAAATGATTCTAAGGTAGTTCCCTTAAATCTTGTAGGAAGATTATTTAAAAAATGTATTTAAATCCAATGAGAAAATGCATTCCTGACATAATGTCAGCTGGTAATAACTATTAATGGGAAATAAGTAGTAGTATTATAAACAATATTTGCTTGTCCAGCATTTTGTTAATAATATTTCATACTAAGGCTGTTTCTTAATGTCACAAGCGTAAACGTAGGCAAGCAAATCCTTATCATCAAAATATATGTAATAAAAATCTGTAATAGCTAACAGTATTAAATATTATTAACAAAATGCTGGACAAGCAAATATTGTTTATTCTACTTATTTCCCATTACTAGTTATTACCAGCTTTCGAACTCAGCACCCAGTTTTCAAAACCTAAGGCTAATCTGAAATAACGAATCAAGCGATTATTGAAAAACTTAATCACGTTACCTCCGGCAGCTGTCCTAAATGCCGGCTCCGGCCGCTGTCCCAATTCATTCATTCATTTGTTCATGACACTTTTTGCTAATCTCTGTAAAAGTGGACCATCACTAATTTAATTATGGTCACACAGATAAAAATGTGCAGCCGCCAACAGAAAAAATGGATTATCGTTTTGTTGAATAGTTTTTTTACCAAAAATCGAGGTAATATGTATTTATTGTGAACAAAAGTGTATTCTACATGAAGATCAAAGTGTCTAGAATCGATGTATGTGAAGTTTTTAATAAGAGATGTGTACAATATCGGTAATTTTCATCCTAAACGGTTTGTTTACCTCAGTGTTCAATCCGACTTGATCGTAGTATACCCACTGTCAAAGATAGTTTTCGTATCTTGCGAGATATTTTTTGGTGCGAGTATAAATTTACTTTTGTTTTGTGCACATACGTATACATACGTTATTACGTTACGTATTACCAAAGCTTGGTTTGCAAAATTGGATTGTCCACTCATTTAGAACCGATTTCGGCCAGGTAAATACATTCGTTGTTATGTTTACGCACTCAAAGAAGTAGGTAGATATTTTGTTCTATAAATAGAATTTATCACGACTCTGCTCTAAAAAGGTTGCAGTTGTTTTTGTTGTAAATGTACTATCGTGTAAGCAAGAACTAACGCGTATTGTCGGCACATGATTTCAAGGCAAATAACATAAAAGTGAACAGTGCATACATAGCTGTTTGTATTTTTACAAGTGTTGTTTAAATTAGTGAAAAAGTTCAGCCCTTTTCGATATTTTGTGTTACGGTAATCTCGTGTCGCAGTAATAGATTGCCGGACAGTTTTTTCGTGTTATTGCCTGCTCTTTAACCGGGTGCATATAGCACAAATATAGTAAAACATTTTTTTTTTCTTCTCGTCTTTGCTCTTATTGTTTATGGTACACATATAGGGTGTTCCACGTTGGTTTATCAGCTCATATACAGGTTGTTTAAAAAAAAAAATTTTTTTTTTTCTCTGTCGTGTTTATTTAAGAGTTCCGTGTTCCGTTTGAACATAGTCATTGTTACTTCATCCGCGCAAGTATCTCAGCTCTATTCATCTATCTCATCAATTATTTCAGTTGTACGCTAGCTCTTATAGTCAGCTCAAACTCGTTGCGTATTTTATCTTAGTAAACAACCATCTAGTTTAACAAGATTAAGATGCCTTCGAAATCACAAGCCGCGATTTTTCGTGAAGCCATAAAGGCGATAGTTCTGTTAAAGGAGATTGGTGCGGCGGTCGAGGCTGGTGACAGAAAAACATATTCTGTGGCGGACTTCACCGCTCGTTATGCAAACATACAACACGTTAAAGCTAAGTTAGAGGACGTATATTATGAAATCCTTGACGATGAGGATTTGTCCGACGAAACTGAGGCAACCTACACGAAAAATTTTCAGTCGGCACTTAGCGACTATGATGCTATCCTAGTGGCATTCGAAAAATTGAAAGAAAAATCAGCTCTTCCGGACAAGACGCAACCCCTCAGCTCAGGTACACCCGTTGGTGTTCTACCAAAAATACCTATTCCGGTGTTTCACTCGAACGTGGAAGAATGGCCCTCGTTTATTGCCGTTTTTAGGAGCCTCATCAGTGAGATGGCTACAGTCTCGAATGCTGTCAAGCTGCATTATTTGTTAGGCGCCCTAAAGGGTGAGGCACATGAAATGGTGAAACACCTCTACCCTACCAACGAGAATTATCCCATAGCCATGGAAATTCTCACCAAGCGTTACGACAATCGTCGCGTACTCATTGACCGATTTGTGGACATCATCATGAACCTTCCGCACATCCACATGCGCTCGGATATCCGCACATCGTTTTTAATTCCGCTTATCTCAGCGCAAAGCGCTCTCCGCAACCTTGATCTGCCCATGAAGGATTCTGACTATGTTTTCGTGTCCATGGTGGTGCGAAAACTACAAGGCGAGCTCCGCACTCTTTTCGAGCGGAAGTACGGATCTCGCGCAACTCTGCCCACGCTCAAGAACCTCATTGAGTTTTTGGAAGAGCACGCACGCTGCAAGGAGAATGAGTCGTCGTCCCTTGCGTCACAGGATGCTCCTTCTTCAGCACGGCTCGGCCCGTCAGAAAGGCTCACTCAGCTCAATCAGCTGGTTCAGCCCACTCGAGGTACTCCACGTCAGCCCTATCAGGCTCATCAAGATTTCCGCCCCATGGCTCCTCGGCAGGACAATCGCTCCCCCCGTCCTATTCGTCAACCATTTTTGGCATTTGCGACAGCGCCAGTTTACTCGGCCCAAACATCCCTATCACACACTCGCCAACAAAATTATTCGGCTCAACCTTCTTCCCCTACTGGTGGTATGTGTCGGCGCAAATCGTGAGACATGGTACAGAATATAAACAACGATGCAGGTGACAATAGTTTAATACTTCTAGTCGCAGAGAAAAATGTTACAATATCAGCGCGCCACCTCTGTTTTATATCACAAAGTCAATAAAGCTATTCTCTTTATTTAATTATTTAAAATAACCACATTTACTAAAACCAATTACTGAAGTATTACTTTTGTAATTTAATAAAACAATTCGATATAGCAAAAACCTCAAAAAGCTTCATATTAATAAATTATATTTATTATCAGAAAGTGTTTTGATTAGTCGCATGTCGGACCAATATATTGAAATTCACATAGAATAAGAGTTATGTGATTATTTTGCTTATAATCTATATAAAAACCATAATCATGCCAGACTACAAGATAAGAAACAATAATTACACACAAATTAATCGAATAAACACATTTTAGTAAATGGCGCGAAAGGAAGTTATCACTTATCATTATCACACAGCTGTCACAAGTCTAGGTCTATGCTACTTATTAAATTATAACTTATAAGAAAATGACTGTTATCAATTTTACTAAAGATAAATAATAATTATGAATTAATTACAAACGAATTGCCCAAATATTACAGTGTTATAGAATTTTGCTAGTATTGACCATAAACATTGCTTAACGCAAGCCAAGAACATTACATATTAATTCTATATGATAACTTTGAGGAAATAATCAATTATCTAACGTTTCTAAAATCATGAAAATACTTATTGTCATCTTCGAGACAACAAGCGCCCACATATGCCATCCCCATACTGCAAGAATAGGGGACATAAGCTCATCGCCTGCCCACAATTTAATAACCAACCGGTTCAAGGTCGGTGGGATTTTGTAAACTCACGCAACCGGTGCCGACGCTGTTTGGGTCCTCACTATGAGAACGAGTGCAGGTCTACACGGGCATGCAAGGAGTGTGGGCGGACTGACCACCACACTTCACTGCATCGCCATGGGGCCATGTCTCCGACACGCTCATCTGCTCATTTGCTGCCTCCGTTTCTACGTGAGCAGCCCAGACAGCGCTCAGCGCATGAGCCTCAACACCATTCGGCACATGCTACACAGGCACACACGTCCCGTCCCAACCCACCCACTCAATCGCGATCGCCAAGTAGGTCTCGGGTAGGTAGGCAACAGTGACTACCTACAGTAACAGAGCACTATGAAGGCGAGGACGACCAGCACTCAGCACACTCATCACATACACACTCAGCTCATTTTCACTCCATGACTTCAACTCCAACAGAGAATTCCTGTAACTCCGCACAACGTGTAGTGAACGTCACTAACACGCCAATTTTGTTGCCAACCGTCTCACTTAAAATAGCAGACGTACATGGTCAATTTCACTCAGCACGGGCCTGTTAGACTGTGGAAGTATGCTGACTCTTTGTTCTCAGCGCATGGCCAGAATTTTAAATTTACCATTAAAACATACAAAAATCGCAGTAGTTGGAAATCAGCACACACAAAACTCAAAGGCATCAATCACAATTGTATGCCGACTTACACACCGTGACACACCTACGATCACGGCCACAGCCCATATTTTGATAAAATTGCTACTTCTTTTGCAGTGAAATCCAATTCAATAGGAGTCTCTTCTAATAGAAGAACACCTGAATATTCCTGATCCATTTCCTGTTCACTAGATGGCAGGCGGAAAATAGGATAATAGAGAAAAAAAACCGGCCAAGTGCGAGTCAGACTCTAGGGTTCCGTATTGTGGATGATAAATTTAATTTTCCAATTTTTTTTTGTGAATTTCTCAACCGCTTCGTTCTCCTGTATTCTTTACGTAAACACATATTACTACCATGATTTTTTTCATATTTTTCGGTCCTCCAGTTTTGAAGGTAAGGGGGGGACATACATTTTTTATGGCTTTTCAAGGATTTCTCGAAATTTTTAATACCTACATTTTGATAAATATATTGTATTTTTATAATTTTTAATTTTAGGTTTTTTTTATATTTCTCATTTGTGCTCAACTTTTTTTTAAATTGCTTTAGTTTTCCTGTATTTGGCCAGTTATGATCTGTAATCGACATTTTTTTCTCTACCAGTTTCGGAAATAATTTTAAGGGGGGTACATACATATTTTTGATTTTTTAAAGATTTCTTGAAACCAGTGCCAGTAAATAATAATATAGTAAAAGTATATATTTTTACAATCGTAATATTTACAATTTGAAACCCATATTTTATTTTTAGGATAATATTTACAAAAAATATTACGGGGCATATTATACGCCACTTATGACGACCGTTGTCGAAACTATAGTGACATAATACAGCATAGACTAGGTACATTATTTCTGATGTTTATCTGTTTTGTAAAAGTAATATTTTCACCTCACCACCTCGAAAAGCGCGTTTGTTGATTAAAACCAGCCCCACAGCTTATCGGATACCATAGACAAGGTAAACTTCTTGAAATCCTGTGTATGGCCTCCCAATGTGTAAATCCGTACCATAGACTACAAACTTCGAATAAACAACTGACCTCTTTAGTATACAGTAGCCAAGCTTTCTATTGACGACCAGATAATGATGAAATTTGATTATCGACATTTTGGCGCTGATCGCTGCAGTGAGTCATGTGAGCGTACTCAGAACCAATGATAAAGATTATAAAATGACGTTATCTCTATAACAATGTCAATTATAGTTCCCAGTACGTTCGCTTCGAATCGGCACAAAAAAGAACAGTCATTTTGTATGGCAAAAACTGTCCACGTATTGTATTGCTAGACTTCATCAGCGGTATAAACAAATGAACTTCTACCGGAAACGGATAAATAGAGTAAAACTCCCGCGTGATGGTTGTTTTGCGTTTTCGATCGGTTTATCAAAGATTTTCCGATTTTTCGCGGCTTTTGGGATTCAATTAATACTCCTTACATTTTATTTTATCTGCAATATATTTATATGGTGTATTGTTTAAAGAAAAAACCATTGAATTCTTATAAGTTCGTTCGAAAAGATACTTAGTGTCTTTTTCTACTACCTTTATGAAAAAGTTCCATTTAATACTCGAAATTAGTTTTGAAAATCGAACTTTCCGGGCCCCGTTGCGGAATGAATATCAGGTCAGTTAGAAATATCGTATTGAAATTTCATTTTTCTACTACCTTTATGAAAAAGTTCTATTTAATACTAGAAATTGGTTTTCAAAATCGAACTTTCCGGGCCCCGTTGCGGTATGACTATCAGGTCAGTTTGAAATATCTTATTGAAATTTCATTTATTGCAAAATTAGGTTCTTCTTGACGTTTGTCTTCATTTCATGCTAAATAAGCTTCTTTTTGACGTCTTCAGTTTGTCTTTACAATCGAAATTCCCTGCATTCCGATTCACGACATAATCGATTATAATTATCGCGTCTGACCAAAAAGTGTTCCGTGCGTCTGACACTCTTTTTTCGCAAAATGATACTGGCCACAAATAAACGGCGCCGGCCGAAGCCTGAAAAAAAAGGTAGAAACCACGCCGCGCTTTGCAAAGTCATAAAATACATTAAATTTGAAAGGAAAAATTCAATATTTAAATACATAAATCAGTTATTAGAAAAAGTATCGTTCGCAACGAGTAAAAATGGGTTTTCTTACTCACGTTGAAACTAGCCTTCATTCCTCGGGTAAGAAAATCCGCCATTTTATACTCGTCATGAAATATACTATTATTACTTCTGTGTTTTCTCGCTAGTGAGGTGAAAACAGTGAGGTGTATCACACGAGAGCAAATTTATTCCGCTTCTTGTGCCTTTGAATCCCTCACCACGCTCAAGATTCTTACTTAGAATCAAAGACAACAACAATTTACGATTCATTGTGGCTAATTCTCAATAAAAATGATATTTGGCATTTTCTTTTACATTTTTCATAAAAAGCAACAGGGAGGTTGGAAAAAAGGCGCGAAGATGTGATGGCGTCACTTTTTTGTTTTACTGAAAAAATGTGCCTTTTTATGTGTTTTTTAACCGACTTCAAAAAGGAGGCGGTTCTCAATTCGACTGTATGTATTTCCTACGATATAGCAACATAGAAACCAATATAAGAACGCCGACTTCTAGATAACATAACGTTTCAGGAAGAAAGAAGTCGGCAAAAGTGTTGCTTCGGTACCATCGGTCTTTATAGAATTATTATTAACTTTTTAGTGAATGACTGCTGTTACTATTGAAGTCGGTTGCTATTTTTTTGTTAAAAGTTTATTTTATTCTATCCCAACATTTTGTTCGTGTTATTGGTCTATCACTTTAGCATGAACTAACAGGACGAGGACAGCGACTACAGTCTACGATAGGGTAAGTAGTTCCTTTAGATAATCCTCAAGAGAGGATATACCTACATACAAACATCATGGAATTAGTATGTACTATAGTCTGTAAAATATAGGTTGAGCTCTGTGACAGCTGTCAGCGCTACACTTATTTGAGCATGAGAAAAAGTGTTAGAAATACAAATTGCATAGCGCTGTCCTGCTGTCACAGGACTCGGGAAATTCAAATGTAAGAAATTACTATGAATATTTACTAACATATTGTGGGTTCACTCAGAGCAATACAATTGACAACTGTAATAATCGCCAATTAGATTTGGTTTTGAGCACGTTCAGTGGGAAATGCAGTGTAAGCGTGCGCGAGGCGACAGGGCCACTTGTGCCCGTGGACGCGTATCACCCGCCCCTCGCGGTGTCGCTAACGGCCGAGGACCTGTGACTACCTGCCGCCGCCGCTCCTACAAGAAATGATAGGCCTGGGTGGAACTTTAACAAAGCGGAATTCAGTTCTTTATATTTGTCGATTGCGTCTGTTGACTGGAGTCCGATGTATTCGTTGAATGAGCCTGATTCATGTTTAGATTTTTTCTATGACACATTAAATAGTATTTTTGATAACTATGTTCCAAAAAAAAAGCGATATTGTGTAAACTCAAGGTACGTTTACCCTGAGTGGTACACAAAAGACTTAATTCGCGACATTAAAAATAAAGCTTTTCTCCATAAAAGTTGTAAAATTAGTAATTCTCAACAGAATTATGAGGCTTTCTCGATTTGCAGATGTAACGTGAAAATTAAAATTAGGGCCGCTAGAGACCAGTACAAAAACATGGTACAAAAGCACCTCTTAGATGATCCAAAGGCATTTTGGAATTACACAAAATCATTGAGGGTTAGCAGAAATCCAAAACAAGTTATGAAGGATAACAGATTACTAACTTCAAAGGAGTGTGCTGCCGAATTTGCGGAATACTTTCAATCGGTATACAGCAAACAGAGAGCGAAACTAGAACTGTTCGCCTGCTCCACCGCGGGCGCTGCAAGCGCCGCGCGTGTTTCCGTCGATGCGCTGCGGCTGCAAGACGTGAGGGGCGCGCTGACGCGGCTTAAGCCGAAGTGGTCTGCGGGTCCGGATGGCATCCCTCCGTATTTATTCAGGGACTGTCGTTTCGTGCTAGCAGAGCCGTTGCTATATATATTTAACAGATGCCTTACAGCAGCCTCATTCCCTCAAAGGTGGAAAGTAACAAGGGTTGTTCCGGTGCCATTGAAAATAGATGAATACCGGCCAGTGGCAGTGCTTTCAACGCCGGCTAAAGTGTTAGAGTCGGCGATTCAGAAAGATATATTAACCCAGATTCAGCCACTGTTATCAGATGCTCAACACGGGTTCCGACCAGCCCCCCTATTCTGTATCTTTAGTTGCCAACTGGACTGGGTGCCTGTCATCAAAAACAGATAAAAACTGAATTTTCAAAATTGCCTTTAGTAGGTATTGAACTATTTACGAACTGTGTCGTCACTTCAAGTGCGAACATATCCTTAGATAATCTGAATTCAATAGTATATCTATGTTTTTATGATACGCACCTAGTCCAGTTGGCAACTAGAGATACATAATAGGCCCGCAGGTCGTAGCACAACGAGCAACCTACTGAGCTATATGGCCAAAGTGGTTCCTGTTGTAGACAGCGGAGGACAAGTAGACGCAGCGTATTTTGACTACAGAAAAGCGTTTGATATAGTGGATAACGATGTCTTACTTATAAAGTTGGCCGACATCGGATGTACTCCCCATCTACTTAGGTTTTTTATTAGCTACATGGGCGACAGAAGCCAGTACGTAGAATATGATGGGTACTCCTCAGAGCCATATCAAACCAGGTCAGGCGTAAGTCAGGGCAGCAACCTTGGGCCCTTAGAGTTTATAATTATGATAAACGACCTTGAGAATGTTGTCAAAAACTCTAATTGTTTACTCTTTGCAGATGACCTTAAATTATCCCTGGCGATTACTAAAGCTGAGGACTGTGAGATATTACAGAATGACATCGACAGGGTGGTGGACTGGAGTACAAGAAATAAGCTTGAATTCAACGTCTCGAAATGTGCACTTATTACATTTACTCGAAAACACAAACCCATCGAGTACAACTACAAATTCGGAGACAAGCACATTCAAAGAGTAACCGAAGTGAGAGACCTGGGCGTCCAACTAAAATCCGATCTAACTTATAGGGAACATATTACAAACATTTGTAAAAAGGCATACAGGAATCTCGGGTTTATTCTTCGCACAGTGCGTGGCTTTACAAACATTCAGGCTATAATAGTACTATACAATGCTATTGTGAGGAGTCAAATGGAAGTGAACTCAGTTATCTGGGCTCCAAATGAGGCTAAATATTGCCTCATGTTGGAGCGTATTCAAAACAAATTCATAAGATATTTATATTTGAGACACTACGGAGTCTACCTTTTCTTTCCTTTAAAGTATCCCACACTATTTATTTTGGGCATGGTAGGCTACAATGAGCTCAAGGTTAGGCGTGAACTGGCCTTGGTTACATACATGTTTAAAATATTGATAGGGAAGATACACAATCCAGTGTTAATGGGAGAAGTGTATTTGTGTGTACCAGACAGGTACATGTGGTGGCGCCGCCAGCCACCCTTGCTGCTCGTACCACGCGCACGCACCGCACTGATGGCGGAGGCGCCGCTGACGCGTGCGTTTACCATTCTCAATTCTATCGCGGAACGCATAGACCTTTTTAATTGTGCTCTAAGTGAATTCACTAAAATAGCGTTATATACACTGTGTTATAAACATAAGTAGAGGTTAAGATAAGTAGGTTTAGTAAGTTTGATGGAATATGTAGTTAATAGTGTTATTTTGTAGATTTGTAAGATAAAATAAGTCAAACACATCATATCGCATTAGGTTGCATTCCTGTAATGGTAGGTATAAGTTGGGAAATAAATAAATAAATAAAAAAATATTTTACGGACTATATATACATACTAATTCCACGACAAACACAGAGAAGAAAATAAACTAAAATAAGACCAGGCAATATGGGCTTAAGCTTTAGCCTTTTCCATAAAGGACAGAAAAAAAAAGAAAAAATTAAAAAAAAAATTAAAAACAACAGACTGACAAGAAAAAAAAATTGTCTACGAGCTACTGTTCTTTGCTTATTCCAAGACGGAATGAAAAAAAAAAAAAAAAACATCACAAGCTTTGCCTTCCGTTCCGGGTCTTCCGTTGTTTTGTGGTTATATTGTCTTTGGTTTTGTTTGAATCAAAACTTTTTATTGAGAATTTGTCTTGAAACTTTAGCCTTTTTTCACGAAGACACAATATAGAAAGCCAGATAAAACGGCTTTGATTGATTCTTCCTCACCAATTTTCCATGAAAACACTGAAGATATTGAAATGAACAAAACAAGAGAATGTACAAAAGGCAGGAGCTGACGAGGAGCGGCTTCATGTTGCTGTTGGTGACAAGCGATCGATGGGTATCGCGCCTCCTTATCGACACTCCGACCAGGCGATACGTAAGTAAATTAGTTTAATTTTTCGCTGGAAAACCGTATATATATAGGTAATACCAAAATATAATGTATGATAAAAGGCGATATCAGCAGCCAGAACAGGGGCCCATAAGCTGTCCCAGATCTACGTCCATGCAAATTCAATCCGCTGATATGCTACAAAGAATAAAGTACAAAATTTCCTACCAGAAAATGGTACTTGATGACGTCCACAGTACGAGTCCTCTCTTGTACACGGAGTCCAAAGTGTGCCGGTGTTGTGACACGTTGTTCACCTTCCACGAAGAATCTAAACACAACCCACCTACACCTGGATGCATCCAAACCCAGAAGAAATAGTAACCGAACAATGTTCCACATTTGTTGGAAACCGCATGTATGCAGGTTATGTCACACACACAGAAATTGCACTAAAAGTGGCCTTCACGCCAAAATATTGTCAGACCTTGACTCACAAATGTTTTTTATGATGTCCACATCAATTTTTCCCGTATTAATCCATCAAGAGTCCAGCGCGCAAACGGCTGCGCGTAAAATCCAACCGTACACAGTGCTCAGCGCGCAAGCGGTCGTGCGTATAAATGCTGTTGCGTTTCGTTTAAATTATTGATGCACGTTTTGAAACGAATTTTAAAAATAAAATACCATAATTGTCTGTGGTTTCTTAGGAATCGCATGAATATCATTTGATTGGTTGAAAATGAACCAGTCACGTTTGAAATAAATAATTTCTGCTGCAAGTCGATCCGTACAATGGCTGGCGCTCGGCCGGCGTTTTTTTTATGTCTGTAATTATTTGTTGTTTTTGAAAGTAATAGTGATATTTACATAAAAATAATGCATGTAGCTATCGCGTAATATAATAGGGAATATTCTAGTGGTAAAATAGTGTCTGTGAAGTGTGTTTGTGCAGGATAGTGAATCTAAATGTGAGGTTATATAGTGAAAATTTGAGTAAACATGAAATTCAATCGACGAAAAGGCCCACATATTTTTATTTACGAGGTAAGTCTAATCGATAAAAATGTTGTCCATTTCATTGCGGTTTTTCTGATATATAACAAAGTAACTAAATTATAACTTAACATAATGAAATCCGTGTATTTGTAAATCAAGTCTGCGTGAATTTCGAACCACCATTTTGCCTTGGACATTTCGTAATCTCGCGAATCACTTGTTCGTGGGCTTTCCTTGGGTTAAACCATTAATATATTAAATCTTAAAATCGACCTCGATCTTTTTCCAAAAGTAGTCCTATCAGAGGTTTTTGACAGCTCCAAGTGAGAGAAGTGTTACCACACACAAAAAACAAAATCGTCGACCGAACACTCGACTGATGCGTTCTAAAAATATACATTTTATTCATAACATCCCCCGCTCCGGGCTGAGTAATCAGACCGCTAGCACATACAACCGGGAGACGGGAGAGATTTGTCATGGCTCGTCACAAAATCGAACCTTCGACCAACACCTCTGCGACGCGTGGAGTTCCGTCTCCACCAAAAACAACTTTAATATACGGCCCCGGTGCCAAAATAAGGATAGTAAGTTCACATCCTTCAAAAGAGTTTAATTTCCTTCCCTAGGATGCTCAGTCCTGTCTGACCACAGAGAGGACGAGAGTTGAGGACCGCTTCCACTTTACAATACACAGTGGCAAGCTCCTCAAAAATTAGAACAGTTTCCCCAATAACGCAGCGGAGGTGGGTCTTCGCCGACTTGAAGGCAGCTTCAAAAAATTCCCTCCCCAGTGAGGGCAATTTGGGGGACTGTACCGCCAAGTTACCCCTTTCCGGGCGAAGATTTAACTTAAACTAGCATAGTTATTTACAAAACAAAAAATAACAACATCATTAGCAGTACCTCTGTAGATTGTGCCATTGTCGGAACGAATAAGTGAAGGTAAACCCCTACGCGACACGAAACGATCCAACGCGGCGACGAAGGCCTCCGTAGTCAAACCTGATACCACTGCCAAGTGAACGGCCTTGGTGGCCAAGCACACAAATACACAAGGTATACATATAACAAGGTATACATATATACATATAACCTATTGTCAGTAGATTTAATCACAAAAAAGGGATACAATGTGACATTCAATGAAAACCAAGTTGCAATTCACAAAACTGAACAATGCTTATATGGAGAAAAATACAAAAATCTATATGTGATCAAAATGAACATAGACAAATCAGAAGCTTATGTCGCTAAGACAGATGAAGGAGACCTATGGCACAGGCGCCTAGGACATTTAAATAGAAAAGGCTTGAGAAAATTACAGTTACCAACTTCTGGAAAAAGATGTGAAAGTTGCATAGAAGGAAAAAGTACCAGGAGAACTTTTTATTCCCAGACTGAAGCAAAAAGTCTGTAGATAGGAGATTTAATTCACTCTGATGTTTGTGGACCAATAACACCTACTGGCATAAATGGAGAAAAATACTTTCAAGTTTTGATTGATGATTACTCTCACTACACCGTTGTGAAGATGATGAAAAATAAAAATGAGGCAGAACAAAATATTGCAGATTTTATAAGACATATAAAGACACAGTTTGAATTAAAAACAAAGAAATTGCGCCTAGACAATGGAGGTGAATTTACATCAAATGCATTCAAAAATTTTTGCAGAAAGAAGGGCATTGTACTTCAGTACACATCAGCATATAGCCTGCAGCAGAACGGGACGAGTGAAAGAATGAACCGTACAATACTAGACAAAGTGAGAACAAAGTTTGCTGAAACACAATTACCAAAAGAACTATGGTGTGAAGCAGTTATGAGCTCGGTATATGAATTAAATAGATGTCCAACAAATGCCTTAAATGAAAATACACCATCAATGTTATGGTATGGGAAGAACAAAATTGAAAAACTGAGAGTTTTTGGATCAAAAGCTTGGTGTGTAACAATACCAAAACCGAATAAACTACAATGTAGAGCGAAACCTATGATTATGGTAGGATATTGTGGATCAGGATACAGACTTTGGAATCCTGAAAATGATAAAATTGTAACATCTACAGATGTAATATTTGATGAAGAAAAAACACAATACAAAAATGAAATCAAAGAAAGTCATGAAACAAATATTGAAACAGACTATGTTATTAAAATAAATGAAAATTCAGAAACACCGAAAGCAAGTGAAAATGATAGAAAGGAAAAGGCTACAGATGATGAAGATATAGAAGAAGACTTACCTGATGAAATAATACCTGAAGAAAACTTACCTGACAATAATGAGGCTACAAGAGATACTGAAAAAGAAACGAGATGTGGAAGAAAAATAAAGAAACCAAAACATTGGAATGAATATGAGATATATGTAGCATACTGCTTAATATGCACTGAAGATGATGTTCCTAAAACATATAATGAAGCGATATAGGATGAAGAATGGAAGAAAGCCATTAATAAAGAATTAGAAGCTCATGAAAGTATACAGACATGGAAAGAGGCGGAGTTACCGCAGAACACTAAAGCTATTGATACAAAATGGGTATTTCATATTAAAGAAAATGGGACTAAAAAGGCCAGATTAGTTGCCAAAGGATTCCAAGTTCCTCAAGAAAATATTTTCAATAATGATTATGCACCAGTTGCTAGAATGAGCACAGTTAGATTGTTTTTAGCTCATGCAGTACAAAAAGACTACCAAGTACAACAATTGGATATACCAACTGCTTTTCTGAATGGAAAACTTGAGTCTGATATTTATATCAAAGCACCACATGTCATGGAGTTCAAAGTTCTACAAGAACATTAAAATTGAACAGAAGCTTATATGGATTAAAAGAAAGCCCGAGATGCTGGAATGAACGGTTTAACCAATTTGTACTGAGTGCTGGATTGACAAGGTCAAACTATGATTTTTGCCTTTACTACAATGATGAAATGTGGCTATTAGTATTTGTGGATGACATACTGTTAATTGGAGAAGAAACAGCAACAGAAAACATGAAGCAAAAATTGTACGAAGAGTTCAAGGCAAAAGATTTGGGACAGATAAAGAAATTTCTTGGAATGGAAATCGAACAGGATGAAAATGGAATGAAAATAAGCCAAGAAAGACAAATAACAAAGATGTTGGAAAAATTTCAAATGACAGACTGCAATGAAAAGAAGTCACCTATGGAGAAAGGATTACAAATTGATAAGACTAAGGAAGTAGTAGATGTTCCATATCGTGAATTAATCGGAAGTCTGATGTTTCTAGCGACCGTATCAAGACCGGATTTATAAGCTTTGCTGTATCCTATTTAAGTCAATTCCTGGATAAACCAAACCATGAATGCTGGCAGCATGCAAAAAGAGTCTTAAGATATTTAAAGGCTACAATTAATTATAGACTGAGTTTCAAGAAGAATATTAACGAATGTACAATCAAAGCCTACTCCGATGCTGATTGGGCTGGGGATAAACTGAACAGAAAAAGTGTTAGTGGATGCGTAGTGCTGTATTGTGGAAATGTAATTCAGTGGTTCTCAAGAAAACAGAACTGTGTTGCCCTCTCCACTGCAGAGGCGGAATATATAGCAGCAGCTACGACGGCATGTGAACTCAAAAATCTTAAAGGATTGTGTAAAGACTTAAACAAGTGTGATGTGAAATGTGTTATGTTTATGGACAATAAAGGTGCGATTGAAATGACAAAGAACTTTGAAAATAGCAAGAGAACAAAGCATATTGATATCAAAAACCACTTTATTAAAGATTTAGTAAGAAAAGGTATAATTTCAATTGAATATGTGTCATCTAATTGTAACTAAGCAGATATGTTTACCAAAAGTTTGTCTACTGAGAGATTTACTCAACTTTGTAAGAACCTAGAAATTATTTAACTCTTGAGTAATTAATTTAAAGAAGTAAAGCTAATTTTATTTTTGTTCTAAAGAAGAAATTCAAATGATGATTAATTTACTAAGTGTGAAAAAAAACATTTTTAATATACTAAGCATTGAGAAACCATTGTTAATTTTAAAAGTTTGTAAGCTAAAGCTTAATTAAGTTTTATTGTTCTAATACAACGATTTTCAATGATTTTACATTATCAAATCGAGGCGGAGTGTTAAAGTTATATCTTATCGTTCGGAAACATTTATTCTGTGATGTTGGCGTTTCTGAACGAACCCCCTTCTTGTCAAACTTGCCGCTAAAATGGTTGCTTATTAAAACACATAATATTCAGTAAAATATTCTTTTATTGCCTGAACGCCTATCCAAGACCTGCACAACATTTCAGTCATGTATTTGCTGAACTTCTCGTCTACCATATTGTATGTTGATCCAGAGTCAATGACAAATATTATTCTGTCATTTCTTTCTGCAGCACTTACCGCACATGCTATAAAACTGTAGTCTTCTGTGTCTTCACTTGTTACATTTACTTCAGGTCTTCTTGTATAATTTATACCACGTCTTGAAGGCTGTCTTAAACAAAATATACATGCCAGAAAAGGGAAGAAGCCCCTTCATAGTTCATGCTGTAATTTAGACATGATTGATTATATGGCGTACTAATTTGAGGTTATGATTAATACAGAGATTCCTCGTCGCTGCTGCGTACCTGGATGTACTTCCAATTATGACTGCACTGTACAGAAGATGTCATCAGATCGGAGAAAATCATAGATAATGAAGGAATAGCAAAAAGTCAGGTTTTGAAGAATCCAAAATTAAGAAAAGGTGCCGTTCCTAACATGTTGTCGCCACCGTTTTCACCTGCGGAGTTAGTTAATCTTGCTTTGGTGACAACAAAAATATAGTAAGAGAAGTAACTCCTATATAATAGGTTGTGTCCCTGATACAGTGGTTTTCGCACCTAACACCCAAGTATTGCCTTATGGGCCAAACATAGCCTGGGATAGGAAACCAGGCAAGCATGCCTAATCACCCTGCCACGTCAGATATTCAAGACGTCGATGTTGTGGGGATGTGGTATATGTTGGTATCCCACAACCACTTGAGCTACGTGTGGAACTTCGGTTAAGTGCAGCAAAGCGTAGGTAGCGAAAGAAGATGATTGATGGAAGATGAAGAATGATAGGAAGCAAACAGAAATGAATATTATTATTTAAAACAACTAAAAACTTTATATTGATAAAAAACGTAAAAACAAATTATTTGACAAGACCGACAAAATAAACAGGCGCGAGCGAGATTAGCTGGTAGCAGAATGACTCATCTCCCGCGGCGATGTGCCGGCGCAGCGAACAGACCAACCCGGGGGTGAGGTAGACCCCACTGCTCCATATCACCTGATCTAACTGGCGTGTGGTACAAACTGCATAAGCGGAACAGTTTCTTTCAAATTGTAAGGGGCTGGCCTAAGTACATATATAGTGGCGAGTGTGAAGCACGCCACAATGTCAAGAACTCTCTGACCAGCAATTGCAGTTAATGAACCCTTTCATAGGGATCCGACATGGGGGACCTTTGCCCCCGACAGGCCTCCTCAACTCCCCTTATAGCCTGCCGCCATACCTCCAAATCATTGACGCGCGCCCCCATGTGGAGGAAGTACTGTCTCCTACGAGAGCAGATCACTTCCCTCCCGACTGATGGTCAAGGGATGATCCCAGGACCCTGGTGGAACCTTGTTCCTCTAGAGCTACTCGGCCGGCGATGGCCCTGGGACGCGCGCCCGATACTCGTGCAATACTTTATTCTTTGCCAACTACGGGCTTAACATCAAAAGGTCACGATAAACCACTGTCTCAGTTTCTTTATCACAGCAGTAAAAGAGACATCGCGCATCTCTGGACCCAGCGTCTCCGTCCTCCCGCCTTTTACGCGCCGAGCTCACCTCATTTTTCTGCGCGGGAACGGCTGTCACAGAATATGACATTTGACTTTTTTTCTATCAGTGTTGCTAGTATTAAATCCATGCAACCTTTTTTACTCACCACAGTACAAGAGCTCGCGAACGTCGCGACACTCCCGACGGCAGAAGAGTTACAATAAGGCAGCCAGTTGGCTTGTCCATTCAGAAATCTTCCGTCTTGCCTGAATGGCTGCTGCTCTCTTCAGCCCTGACTGACGAGGTTCAAGGGACTCTTCACAAGGCGCCTCCTGTGATTCTTCTGTGATTTCTACATTGTAGTGACTAGACGAATCAGCTGAATGATCTACACCATCTTCAGTTGCAACTTCACGAGTTTCCGAACTGTCTAACTCAAGCTGGTTGATTATGACTTTGGGGGGTGATAAGCGTGGTTCTGTTTGTTCTTTTATCGGTCCTACTTCAGTCATCTGCACATCTTGAGATTGCAGTGGAATATAATCAATTATATTTGATATCTCACCTTGTTCTTTCTGACGTACAACCTCTGTTCCTGTAGCATCTCTTACATCACTGATGATGCTTTTATTATCCATTTCGGCTTCTAATGGATATAGATGTGCAATGGACCGTATAAACTCATTGTTACCCACTTTAACCTTTGCCACACGATATTCATCCTCAGATCCTTGGATTAGAGATGTGATCCTTCCTACTTTCCAGTTGTCTCGGTTCTTGGAGTCTCCTTTTATTTGGACCACATCTCCTATCTGCGGAGACGTATGGGCTCTGACCCTCGGCTGTCTGGGAGAATGCTTGTACCTTTCTCTCAAACTGGGTAAGTATTGACCGGTGAACATACTCTTCATTTCATCTAATATTCTTTGACCTGTCTTCCAACCTTCTATAAGGTCGTACTTGGTAGTTGTTATTTCCCTCCCAGTCTCACTGTTTGGAGGTTCAATAGGGATGCATCTTCCTAGGTTGAGAAAATCTGATGGTTTTAGTACACTCTCAGGTTCCGAACCTACACACGTCAGTGGACGACTGTTTACTACAGCTTCAATCTCTTTCATTATTGTGGCCAACTGACTATCACTCAGTAGATGCTTCTCCAGTGTGCGCTTAATGCAATGCTTCACTAGCCCTACTAGACGTTCGTAGAAACCACCATGCCACGGTGCCAATTGGGGAATGAATCGCCATTTCAGGTTACTCTTCATGCAAATTTCACTGGTGAGTTTAAATTGTGAAGCATTGTCAGATACAATCAATAGCGGCACACCTCTTGTTGATTTGAATCTTCTCAAGGCCATCAGACATTCTTCAGCACTCAGATTCTTCACAACTTCCATGTGTACTGCTCTGACCGCTAAGCATGTAAACAGGCTTATCCATCTTTTCTCTGTACCTGTTTCAGTGCTTACAAACAAAGGACCAAAGTAATCCATACCCGTGTATGTAAACGGAGGACTGTAATTCACTCTTTCAGCTGGTAGGGATGGAGTAGGTGGCAACTGGTATGGACCACCTCCATGCTTCACACAACGCGGGCATCTTCGCAAGATCTTTTGTACTTCTGTTCTTCCTTGTGGTATCCAATATTTCTCGCGAATAATATTCAGTGTATGTAAGACACCAACATGGTAATTTGCTTCATGTATTTTCTGGATGATAGTGCTTGTGAAGGAACAGTTTCTCGGAAGCAAAATAGGATGTTTCTTCTCATATGACCAGTTTGTATTTCCCATGCGTCCTTTACTTCTTAAAACGCCATCCACATCCATAAACAGGCCTAAGTTCCGAGTAAGATGAGTCTCTTTTCCTTCAACTTCTTTTGGGAATCTTTCTGCTTGTATAATTTTTATCTCTTTTATTTCAGCCTGTACCTCCTGGCTTACTTCAGAGTCAGTAAAAACTGGCGCTTCTTCTGGACCAACATCAACAGGCATATCATAGTCTTCTAAATGCTAGAATGCCTGGACTATCATCGTCCAGCACCTCCTCAGCTGAACAAAGCACTCTATGGTCTTCAACATGAATATTTTTTGGCCACAGGCTCTTACTGTAGGCGAGAAATGCAGGTCCGTTAAACCATAGATCCCTTTTCTGGAGCCATAGTTCAGGTCGTGTTGCAAGGTCAGCCGGATTCTCCTTAGTATTTATATAGCAAAATTCTACACCGCTGTTCTGTTTTATTTCATCAACTCGCCGTGTTACAAATGGTGGGAGTAATTTACTGGACTTCATCCAGCTGAGGACTATGAGGCTATCAGTCCATAGGTATAATCTGTTGATAGTTAAATCCAGGTTGGTTCTGATATATTTTATTAGTCGACTGCCAATCAGATAGCCTAAAAGCTCTAATCTTGGGATCTTCAGATTGTCTTGTTCTGCCAATGGAGTGACTCGTGACTTCGACATGATGAAAGATACCTTCGTTTCCTGGTTATTTGTCACCCGTAGGTAAGCCACTGCTGAATACCCGTGTATTGATGCATCACTGAAGCAATGTAGGTCTATTTCAGTGCTTTCATAGGGTGTTGATAACCCAATGTACCTCGGTAATCTAATCCCCTTGGCTGCATGTAGGTTATCCATGATAATCTTCCATGCTTCTCGAGTTTTTGCGTCTAAAGGAGTGTCCCATTTCATTTTATTTTTCCACAACTTTTGTAATAACATCTTAGCCGGCAAGACTAACGGGGCTGCGAAACCACATGGGTCATAGAATGATACAAGTGTTCTTAAAACACCTCTCTTGTCTTTTGTTTTTTCAATGTTTTCTGCGTTAAACATATTCTAATTGAGCTTCAGTTGCAATGAATCATCTGTTAAATTCCATGTCAAGCCTAGTACCTTGGTCTTCTCTGTCTCCTTTGAGCGATGCTCCTCAGGTATTTTGTTGATAAATTCTCGGTCATTTGAGGACCATTCAGGGATAATCATCGAGAGCATTTCAAACACCTCCCTTGTGCTGTGATACAGTTCTTCAGCTTGACTAGTTGATGTCGCTGTTGTAACCAGATTATCAACGTAACATTTATCCGCAATCCTCTTCAGAAGAGTTCCATTTGTTTTAGCCATATGGTAGCGGATCGTAGCAGTCAGTAAAAATGAACTTGATATTATGCCAAAAGGCACTCTGCAAAACCTGAGAAGCATTATGTTATATTCAGACAACTCTTTGTTTGGGTTCTTCACCCACAGGAACCTTGTAACGTCTCGGTCTTCTTTTTGGAGACCGACTTGAAGGAAAGCCTTCTCGACATCTGCTAGTATGCCAACTTTTCCTGTTCTGAACTTTAGAAGCAATGCCATCAGGTTTTCAAGCATTGAGGGGCCGCGGTACATACATTCATTAAGGCTCTTCTGTTCCTTAAGTTTTGCCGATGCGTCATATACAATACGTCCCCTCCTTCCCTTCTGCTTGACCATGTGATGGGGCAGATAATGTATGGGAGGCGTAGTCTGGTATATTGGTACCGTCTGAGGCTCCACAAGCTCTATCACATTAGCCTCTAGTTGCTCTTTTAAGATCAGGTCATAGTCTTTAAGTGTTTCCGTGTCTGATCTGCGCAGAAGACTCTTCAGGCGTCCACAAGCAAGACCATAATTAGTTGGTAACTCTGGTGGTTGATGTGTCCATGGCCACTTCACTTCATATCTACCATTCCTGTACTGAATAGTCTTGTTAAAGTGATTAACAGCTTCTTCTTCTCTCGTAGTCTTTGGTGAATCCACAATCCCGATACTTTCTAAAGCCCATAGGAACTTCATGTCAATATCACGTAACGGAAGATCAGGTTGAGTGAAGTATGGGCACCCTAACCCCTGAGACTGGTTATATGTAATGACTGACAAAACATTCTCATGCCCAGTTTCGACAGTTCTACCTGATAAAATCCAGCCGAAGTCTGTGTTCACAAGATACAGGTTGTCTTGTAACTTGACATATTGGTTTTTCATAAAGGAGAAGTAATAATCATTTCCAACCAATAGGTCAATGCCTTCTCCTGCTGCATCATCATCTGCGACAATATCCACAATATCATTAATGATGGGGAATACTGGTACCTTTCCTGTTATATGATGAACAACATTGACTCTCATACTTTTAGTAATATCACGTTTAGTTTTCAGAAGGATCTCTGTAGATGGGCTGAGTGTTTTCTTTGGTTCATTAGAGCCGAACGTATAAATCATTAGAAGATCTTCCTTATTTAATGTCAATCCGAGTTTATTGGCCATCCCATAGGTTAGATAAATCCGTTGGCTACCGCAGTCAAGGAGTAATCTACATCGTAAATCTCCAGTATTACTACTGATTGTTGCGGTTGCTGTCTGCAAGAAAGATATACCCTCATCAGTCTTCATGCACCTTAATATACTCATATTATTATCAAATAAATACTTATCACTATTACCCGCATCTTCAGTAGCTTTTGATTTCTGCATTTCCACACTTTTCTTTGATCTCCGATCTTCATCCCTTCTCGAGAATTTCTTTGGGCACAGTGCTCTATTGTGGTGTCCCTTACAATGGTAGCAGGCCTTCTTAAGCTGGCATTGTCTCGCAAGGTGACCGTTGCGTAAGCATTTAAAACACTTGCTACCTATTTTCTTCTTACGGTGTTGTAGAGTTGAGAATGTACGGCATTGATCACTATAGTGGCCTCCATGGCAGAATTCACATTGAATTCTTCCTCTCTTCGACGGGGTTGGTGCTTTAAAATGAGTGTTTCTTTTCTCTTTTATCCTGTACCCTATCTTGTCACTTACATGTAAAGCTTCTGTTGTGGTACTAGGTCCGCACTGTATGAAGTCCTTCTTTAGCTCCGCTGCGGTGATCACTTTATGTAGTCCTGTCCAGATAGTTGCCACATCTTGGACTTCCCCCAGGATTAATTTTAATTCGTACCTTATCTGGTCAGGAAATTTAGATAGGATGACAACTCGCAACTGATTCTGGTTAGCATCCTCTCCTAGTGACTGAAGAACTCGCAGGTGCGTTTCAATTGTGTCATAAACTGTTCAACACTCAGCATTTGATACTGCCTTATTGAGCTTGTGGATAGCATCGTAGTGTGCATCTATTAAAACTTCTTTGTTACCATATCGCCTTTTCAACATGTCCACTGCTATTTCGTAGTTATCGTTAGTGACTTCGAGACCTTGTACACAAGCTTTTGCAGACCCTTCCAGCAAGGCCACTAGATAGGACATCTTATCCGCTGATTCAATCGACTTGTTATGTACACTGGTCGTATATCGGTCCCAGAAACTATGAAACTTGAGGATGTCACCATTAAAAGTCGGTAATTCGAACTTAGGCAACTTCAGGGAAGAAGAAGAAGGTTGGTTATCTTTATTATTCTGTATAATTAAAGTCTCAATGTTGCAAAGTGCTTCTTCTGCCATTGATTCCAGGTTTGTACACTCTACAACTAGCTCCTGATCAACGTTACTGCATTTTTCTATGTAGTTTTGTATCTCCTTAGTAAGACGGGTAAGCTTCAGTGTTAATCCAGTTTTTGTTTTTATAATATCTGAGGATTCTAAACCTGTAGTGCAAGTACTTATCAAATCTGACAGGTGGTCCTTGGCTAGCCTTAGCCGACACAAAATGGCTTCTTCCATCTTGGCTGATGCTATGCTGCTTCTTGTCGTTTCTATCACACGATTTTGGCCGCTAATAGCAGTTGGCGAAGCGATGTCAACTGAAAAGTGTTCAAAGTTCAAACAACGACCCTGTTATTCTACCAACAGGTGATTTCACAAGAAATATTTATCACGCAAACATGGTCTAATGATGCCAAAAAAGAACAGATTTTTAATGTACATACCACAAAACCCGACGAACGACGGATTGTTTGTTGTTGTACTAACACTAAGTACTTGTTACAACGCGGTTTTATACTTCTAGGACTATGTATTTACTTTCTTTCACAATTTGAAGACCGGCGAACAACAATAAAATACGAAATGAAAGAAAAAGAAAACAGGAAGAAACCTTGCACTTGCACAAACAAGTCAAAAGAAAGAAGAAAAAAAAAATAAATGTTGCCATAATCCAACAATGATTAATCAATGGAATCGATAAATAAAAATTAATCGAAACGCTTTTCCAATCGACTCTAAATGGTATTTTCAATTACGTGGGGTATATCAAACTTTAATTCAACAATACCAATTATTGGAATACCTAGGAACAAAACAAAAAAAAACGAAAGAACCCACAACGAATGACCAAGTTCAACCGAGAGTTCTTCATTACCTCGTCCGATTTTTTCCTAGAATCGAAAATTTCTTCAATGTTCAACTCAGTTGATACACGTTCATCATACGTACTTAATCACAGATAAGAAAAAAAAAATCCAGATCAATGAAACACGTATGCGACATTTTGTTAAAATTTTATTTAGATACTCGTAGATGAAATAGATATGTACTTCTAATTAATGAATAAGTCATAGGAAGGATACAATGCCAATCCTATTGGTGACAAGTCAATCATCGCGAGAGTAAACCTAGCCGGAACGAATCCGGCGGGGCCTAGCTCACGCCCTTTGACCACCTGTCACACTATTTAGTCCGAGACTCTGATGATGATATTGCGAGAGCCAACCGTAGCCGGAACGAATCCGGCGGGGCTTGGCTCACGCGCCTCCTTTGGCAGACTTCTTGCCAGTTACATGGTGGCTGACTAAATGGGAACCAAAATTCCACAAGAACACGTTTTCTTTTACCCAAAACAAGATTGACAAGGTATCCCAGCATCCTCCACCAATTTGTCGCCACCGTTTTCGCCTGCAGAGTTAGTTAATCTTGCTTTGGTGACAACAAAAATATAGTAAGAGAAGTAACTCCTATATAATAGGTTGTGTCCCTGATACAGTGGTTTTCGCACCTAACACCCAAGCATTGCCTTATGGGCCAAACATAGCCTGGGATAGGAAACCAGGCAAGCATGCCTAATCACCCTGCCACGTCAGATATTCAAGACGTCGATGTCAAGAACTCTCTGACCAGCAATTGCACTTAATGAACCCTTTCATAGGGATCCGACATGGGGGACCTTTGCCCCCGACAGGCCTCCTCAACTCCCCTTATAGCCTGCCGCCATACCTCCAAATCATTGACGCGCGCCCCCATGTGGAGGAAGTACTGTCTCCTACGAGAGCAGATCACTTCCCTCCCGACTGATGGTCAAGGGATGATCCCAGGACCCTGGTGGAACCTTATTCCTCTAGAGCTACTCGGCCGGCGATGGCCCTGGGACGCGCGCCCGATACTCGTGCAATACTTTATTCTTTGCCAACTACGGGCTTAACATCAAAAGGTCACGATAGACCACTGTCTCAGTTTCTTTATCACAGCAGTAAAAGAGAGACTGACTCACCAATTATGGTCACTGTACCATCTTTTCCAACATCGCGCATCTCTGGACCCAGCGTGTCCGTCCTCCCGCCTTTTACGCGCCGAGCTCACCTCATTTTTCTGCGCGGGAACGGCTGTCACAGAATATGACATTTGACTTTTTTTTCTATCAGTGTTGCTAGTATTAAATCCATGCAACCTTTTTTACTCACCACAGAACAAGAGCTCGCGAACGTCGCGACACATGTTTCCCAATTTGCCTTCATATCTCACTCAACCAAAGGTGACTCCACGGCCTGGCCCGTAACTCCAACACCTCAAGGAGCAAGAACGCCATGAGGACGCTACCCAAAAGTTCTTGAAAAGTGATGTGATTGAAACATATTGAAGCTTTCAAAATCAAATATCAGTGCACTAAGCAATGTTTGGGACTGGAATATATTGTCTGACAAGATATGTCTATTTCAGTTAGACTTTGCAAGTGAGGAAAATGATATGCATTATGTGAAATGTAGTTTGATCGTAGACAGCAACTTAAAAGTGAAAGTGTTTTTAGGCAAGAATCAGTTGTCTGTCGCCAAATGAGCTCAGATGGATTCTCCCCGATGGACTTACACTAAGTAGGTGGTCACATATTGAAAATATCTTTTCTAGATGTAGACATAACGAATGTCCTGTAAGCTCTACTTCACCATAGTTTTTCGTACAAAAGGCTGTTTTTAATATTGTAAGTAAGTGATGATGACAGAATACAGTCTAAATTAAGTCTAATTGAAGATCAACTTGCATTGTTAAACACAAAAAAACTTGCAACACATAACCTGCTCTCTAAATATAAAACCTCACTCAACATGGTTAATTTTACCCTTTCTGCACGGTTACGCATGTTGTCAAAACTGTCTAACCTAGTTTTTTTTTTTTCTTTTCTTTCTCTCATGTCATTTCCTTTCTGTTTCATAATTTTACGGTCATGGAGTATGAAAGAGGATGGAGTCTTGAAACTCCTCGGCGAGACCGCTCACGCACCAGGCGGAGCGAGGCTAGCGTGCACCCGAGGAGCCGCAGCCACTGCCACGGTCGCCGCCTGATAGAGCGAGAACAAGCTTTGGAGCGTGAGGAGGAGCGGGTTCGTAAAATGAAGATGGAACTACAGAGAGAACAGGAGCATCGGCGCTGGAGGGAGCGGCGCTGTCACAGCAGGCTGCCTGGTTCGAGGAAGAGCAGCGAGCGGCGTAGTCGCAGCAAGCTGCCTGGTTCGAGGAAGAGCAGCGTGCGGCGCAGTCACAGCAGACTGCCTGGTTCGAGGAAGAGCAGCGTGCGGCGCAGTCACAGCTGGCTGCCTGGTTCAAGGAAGAGCAGCGAGCGGCGCAGTCACAGCAGGCTACCTGATTCGAGGAAGAGCGGCGAGCGACGCAGTCGCAGCAGGCTACCTCGTGGGTGTGAGAGAAGGCAGCGCGAAAAGGTCATGTAGTCCTACATTTTCTTCTAAAGATGTTATAGATATAATAAAAAAATATCAAAGACGTCTTACCATCGCAACCGTCAAACCAAAGCACAACTTCGATTAATAGAAACTTAGATTATAAAAATATTATTCCCGAATTCAATCCTTCAGAAAAAAACCAACGCATGGATGTATGGCTTAAAAAGGTGAACGAATGTGCAAGGGTTTACACTTGGGATGAGAAGACTATAGTGCATTTTGCTATGCAAAAGCTGACAGGGCTAGCTAAGACGTGGTATGAGAGTTTAAATACCATACTGTTTACCTGGGAAGAGTGGCAAGTAAAGTTACTCAATGCCTTCCCCTCTGAACAAAATTATGGTCAGCTTTTAGAAGACATGTTAAAGCGAAAGAGTAGGTTTAGCGAATTGATTGAAATATACTACTACGAGAAACTGGCGTTACTAAATCAGTGCGAAATTACCGGTAGGCGGGCCGTTGATTGCATTATACACGGTATCAGCGATAGGACTATGAGGTCGAGTGCTTTGGCACTACGTTGTGAGGAACCCGATCAGCTTTTGAAGTTTTTGTTAAGTAATAATAAGGAACTATCCACACAATTACCATCTTTTAGGGACAGGTACATTAATGCGGGGGAAGGCAAGCAAAATATTAAAACCAATATGAAGATTAATGCTAATTTATATTGCTATAATTGCAAAGAGAATGGGCACCCATTTTCCAGATGCCCTAAGCCTTTGACTAAATGTAGTATTTGCGACAAAGTATGACACAAACAGGAAACCTGTAGACTGAAATCTGATGCAGGGTCAACGAAGACTACCACTATAGCCAAAACTATGTGCATCTCAAGCACTAATTTGTGTAATAAGTTTATAAAAGAGGTAATCGTTAGTGGTGTATCAATGGAAGGATTCGTTGACCTTGGTAGCGAGGTCAGCCTTATAAGTCGATCTAATTTTACAAGTCTTGGACTTGGTCATGATGACACTCCAACTACAATGAAGGGTTTTGGTAACAGTTTTGTGCAATCGATTGGCTCAGCAAAATTAACTTTGTCAATCGACGGTGTAGTGGCTACCGTTTCATGTAGGGTTGTTCGCGCCACTTCTTGTGGCTCTCATACTGCGGGGTAGTTGTGAATTAATATTTTCAACTGTCATTTTCGCTGCATCTCCACCCGCTTAGTTTTGGACGCAAATCAAGCAGTCGTCAATCAGAAGCCTTTCACGCCGGAGGTATACGCTGATTGTCATTCGACTAGGTCCTACCTCGACCCTACCGCCCGCCATTTTGAGATCGCACCCGCTGTGCGCCTCATTTTCATCTATTACTATTACGAAGAAGATTAGCCGAGAAGAGCGCAACCAGGCACGAAGAGGAAGAAGAAAACCATCTTGGAGAACACCAGAGACTTGGTGGCTCAGGCGAAGCGTGGTTTGTGGTGCATGCAGCTCCTTCCCAAGGTCAGATCTTTCATCTTCGTAATTATTTCTCTTCACTTCCCGCTATTTTTAAAACCTATGGTGATACAAAGCACTGCCGTCATATCGCGTGCTCAGGGTTGTAGATGATGGTTTGTTAGAAAAACCCATGCTCATTGGTCAGACTTACTCCGAACAGCCGCATATAGTTGTGTACAAAGACGCGAACAAACTACAATTCTTGCACATTAGTTCTGAGTTACCTAACATTCTAGAGAATGACGAAAACTTAGAAAGAATAAGGGTAGTAGCTCATGGCAAAATTTATGGGACTGCAAGTATTAGGGCCGCAACAGGGAAAACTTTTAGTGGTAGCGTAATACTAGATACAAAAATTGTGGGAAGACCGAATAAACAGTACGTTGTATGTGGTGGTGTATACGAAGTCAAGAATGGTATATTATTTGTAACCATTACGCCGTGTTCAATACCGTGCTACCTTCAAGAAAACTTTGTATTTTCTCGCGCTGAAAGGGTGCAGAATGTGTACAGGCTCGGAAACGTAGAACCAGCTTTGGTTTTAGCCTCGGACCAACAAACCGGAGTTACTTTCGACAAACACTTTGATGAGAGCCAAATATGTTTAGGAGAGGCAGTATCTGATAGCGACAGGGCCATGCTCGTAGACCTTCTTCGTCGACACCAGGAGTGTTTTGCACATGATTTGGCGGGCCTAGGTTGCACAAATACTACCGAAATGAAAATTTAATTGAATAGTCAACGTCCTGTTGTTTATAGACCGTACCGACTGTTGCATCACGAACGCGAAAAAGTTAGAATAATGGTAGATGAGATGTTGCAGGCAGGTATTATCAGGGAATCTATGTCCAATTACGCTAGTCCGATTATTCTTGTACGAAGAAAAGACGGTGATATTCGTCTGTGCGTAGTAGATTTTTCCCCGTCCTGAAAATGTGCATGGTGCGCGTCAATTCCTAGGGCTTGTAAGCTATTTTAGAAAAATTATACAAGGTTTTGCACAACTGGCCCACCCGATCACTAAATTACTTAAGAAGAATTCAGTATGGGAGTGGACGAATGCGCAAGAAGAGTCGTTCCAAATCCTTAAAGTTAAATTAATTGATAGACCAGTACTCGCCTTATATGATCCCACGGCTGAGACTGAGCTACACACAGATGCTAGCAAAATAGGTGTCGGAGGGATCTTACTACAGCGCCCTGAAGGGAGTGGGGGTTCTTTTCATCCGGTGGCGTACTATAGCCGCCAGACGACGCTGGAGGGGAGGAATTTCCACTCTTATAAATTGGAAACGTTAGCCGTGATTTGCGCTCTTAAAAAGTTGAGGGTATACCTTTTAGGAAAGCCATTTAAAATAGTCACCGACTGTAGCGCACTCCGTTCCACTTTTGAGAAACGCGATCTTATACCTAGAATTGCGCGATGGTGGCTGGCCCTTCAGGAGTGTGATTGCATAGTAGAGTATCGGGCGGGTACGAAAATGGGTCACGTTGACGCTCTATCTAGGAATCCGATCAGTGACTCAGAAACTCTGAGTCCTGAACAATATCCCTCGGTGATGGTTATAAATGACGAAGACTGGCTACTTACCTTACAGTTAGGGGACCAAGAGCTGCGCAGAATCCGTGATATTATCAGTAGTGATCTAGATCCTAAAGGAGTAGAGTATATTAAGGATAATTATGTACTGAGAGACAACAAGCTATTCAGATGTCTTGGGAGTAATAAGGAATGTGTAAGGTTTGTGGTAAGAAAGGGTGCAAGGTGGCAAGTGTGTAAAAGAAACCACGACGATATAGGCCATATTGGTTTTGAAAAGACCCTAGAACGAATCAAAAGTAATTACTGGTTTGGGAAGATGAAACGATTCGTTAAAAAATATGTAGGCGCCTGTATCGACTGTGCTTACGCAAAGAAAACCACGAACACACGTGAAGGATAACTGCATCCTATAGAAAAGGTCGAAAAGCCTTTTCACACATTACACATTGACCACCTTGGGCCCTTTGTGAAATCAAAGAAAGGACACACACACTTATTATCTGTTGTAGATTCGTTTACCAAATTCTTATTCATCAAACCGGTAAGGAATACTAACGCACAAAACGTAATATAAGTTTTACAAGAAATTTTCGATACATTTCGAGCCCCTGACCGATTAATTAGTGATTGAGGTTCCTGTTTCACTTCCCACGCATTTAGAAAGTTTTGTCTTGACCGAGGTGTAAAACACATTTTAAACGCGGTGGCAAGCCCAAGATCGAACGGCCAAGTTGAGCGCTATAATAGAACCATTCTTGATTTGTTGACGGCACAAAACCTCAGAGAGGATGAAAAAGACTAGGATAACAAGTTAGGAAGAATCCAATGGGGATTAAATAATAGTGTGTAAAAGACGATAGGTAGGTCACCCTCGGAAGTCATGTTTGGAACGGAAATGAGTAGCGAGTTCAATCCGGCGTTGAACAAGGTAGTTGAGGAAACACGTGAAGTCTCTTCTCTGCCATCTATTCGCAGTGAAGTAAAAAGCAAGATAGACAAGGCTCAGGGTGCACAAAAGCAATATTACGATAAGGGTAGGCGACCTGCACGTACTTATAATAACGGTGAACTAGTAAAAATAACGAAGGTTAACTTTCAAAATAGTGGTAAGAGCACAAAACTTATGCCTTCATATGAAGGTCTTTTTAGGGTTGTAAAAGTCTTAGGCAATGATCGATACAAAGTGGCTCCAATCGCTGGATTTGAAGGGATGCGTAATAAGCGAAAGACAACCGTTGCCACAGACTGAATGCAACCATGGATCCATGTAGCCTCATTGGAAATCGATGATGATACAGATATAGACGTTGGGAATGATGATGGTATGACTGAATGATAAAATTTATGTAGTTGTATAGCTCAAAAATCGTGGCACTGAAATAACGAGTCGTTTTGAATTGTCCATATTTTTGGTTTCATTGTTTACTTCGTTTTATTTTTAAGTTGATAAATTTAGTGGTATTAATAATAAAACTACATAATTGTTGTTTGTATCGTTTCAGGTCAAGGACGAGAAACATGGAAAGGTTCCTGGCTTGACCTGAAACTAATACGGTACATGGTTGATCTGTTAAACTGATAAGTGTCGGTTTACAGATTTTTGGATAAATTGATAAGTTTTGGTTGGTTAACTGGTTACATTGATAAGTTTTGATTGGTTAACTAATTACATTGATAAGTTTTGGTTGGTTAACTGATTACATTGATAAGTTTTGGTTGGTTAACTGGTTACATTGATAAGTTTTGATTGGTTAACTGATTACATTGATAAGTTTTGGTTGGTTAACTGATTACATTGATAAGTTTTGGTTGGTTAACTGGTTACATTGATAAGTTTTGGTTGGTTTACTGTTTATATTGTTATGTAATGGTTTATTAACTTATTACATGAACACTGGACAGATACTTTGGATAATTGTAAAGTTTAGATTTTACAGGATAGATACTCTGGATGAATAAGTTTTGTAATATTATATAGATACATTTAGGGATAAAAAATAGAAGCATGTGGATAATTATTTAGTTTTTCTTTTATTAGGTATTATATCGATTATTCCATCTCTGTATGTCATGTTAATAAATATTGTATATTTCAGTAGCTTTACAAATTAAAACATTATACTATTTGTAAGTTCAAAAGATAGGTATATTAGTTTTGTGGATAAATAACCAAATCTGATAGCTATACGATGTTCAAATTATAATTAGAGTTTTTATATTATTCTATTAGATGTAATTGCAAAACCTCTATCAAAGGTTGTATAAAATTATAAATTAACCATGTTATTACAATAGGTTGATTTTGTATAAACAATTCCATGTTGCCAAGTGTAAGGTTTCACCAGATACGTGTATGAGGACATACACGCTGTCAGGACGGTCGAGTGTAAGGTTTCGGATAAAATAAAACAATTTAATTTGTCTCCGGCCACACTGGCAGCGGGATGATGTGAATAAAACCTCACACTGGCAACACTAAAAAGAAAAAAACAAGAAAAGCAGATGGGGGGCGGGAAATGACTAGTCAGACGGGGTCGAGTTGTCAAAAGCGAATGATGGTAAAAAAAAAAGAGAAAACAATTTAGTTCGGGTTAATTAGTTAGTTGTGAGATTTTCAGTTTGTTATTATTGTTAAAAGGTGTTAATAAAAGTGTGAAGGTTAAAAAGTGTTTGGTTATTGAAGTTTTACACTTGTCGTCTGAAATTTCCATGCCGAACCCTACTTTTCCAGGAGAAGTTATTTACATGCTCTATGACTTTGTTCACATATTTAAAAACATACAGAATAATTGTCAAATCCTTTGTATATCCCGATTTTGAGATAAGTGACAAAAATGTTGCCTGTTTTCAATACTTAAGACACTTTTATAAAGATGAAAGTAGTAATAAAGATTGTAAATTAAATAGTTTATAAAATAAAATAGTAAATTAAGAGTTTATTTCCGAATTCCCTTGAAAGGTAAAATGTTACATTAGCAGATAATATTTTTCATTTATCTATCACATTCCGGTGAGTGTTGAAGGCCTGAATGGTACGTTGCAGATAGCTGAGATGTTCAAAAATCATTTTATGGTTGAGTCACTTTTGGACATGTCTAAGAAGGAAGACATTGTGCATGGTTCTAGTGGTTCTCGGGATAAAAAGGTGGTAGTCATTATAACAAGCGAAATAAGATCTATAATAAGTAAAATGACTCGAGGTAAATCATTTGATAAATCATTATACATTTGCCACGAGTTTTAGCCATGTTTTTCTCCCTTTGTTTAAGTCACAACTACTTACCTGACGATATGTTAATAAAGTTTTTAACATATCGTAATATGGTGCCTATAGTTAAAAATAAAACAGGTTGTTCAAGTAATAAAAACAATTACAGACCGATTTATTTATCAAGCTTATTTAGCAACTCTTCATTGGCATCAAGAAAACAGACATTGGCATAATCGATCAAGGGAAGAAGAAGAGATTGTGCAAGGGAGATTTTAGTTGTAAAGGGAAGGAAATTCTGGAGGCGCTTCAGAGCATGAAATGCTCCAAACACTCTTTTACTGATCCCATTTATGTGAGGAGCCCAAGACAAGCTGCTGTCGAATATAACACCCAGGTTTTTAGCAGTTTTAGCAAACACAATAGGAACCCCATTCATTGTCACAGCTGGTATAGTTGAGTTACTCAGTTGCCTTAACATGTATGGACTACCGAGCAGCAAAGCTTGCGATTTGTTTGGATTGACGAGTATACTATAAGATTTCGCCCATTTTTCTATTTCATCAAGATCATCATTCATTTTTCTAATTGCGGACTCTGCTTCATTCACTGGAAAATGGAGATAAAGCTGCAAATCATCTACATAGAGAACATAAGGTGTCAGTGATTGAGTTAATAAAAACTGAAAACAGGAGAGAAGAGAGATCGCCACTTTGAGGAACGCCAGCAGTGAGTTCACAGCACCCTGATGTAACATCATCAGAGCGTATGCACTGCCGCCGACCACGAAGATAGGTATCAAACCATTCTATTACTAGAGGAGATACGTTAAGAGAGCCTAAGACCTCTAACAGTACGTCAAAGTTGACACAATTGAACGCACTGCTAAAGTCTAATAATGTTAATACAGTTACTTGTTTGCTGTCGATTGCGAAACGAATATCGTCCATAACCTTAAGTAGAGCAGTAACTGTACTATGTTCACTACGGAATCCTGACTGATATGGATTCAGTAGGTTATTTTTGGAGAGGTAAGATGTCAGCTAATCATGAACAAGGGATTCAAGAACTTTGGAAAGGATGGGAAGGATTGTGTAAGGGTAGGGACTAATATCGGACTAGCTCTCCCTTACAGAATGTACTCGTGATCCGAACGCGACGACCGACCGTTACCACGAGTCCAGTTTGCCTTGGCAGGATAATAGTGGAAATGAATTGTTAATTGTTATGTTAATAATGTTTAATTAATTAAATATAAATGTTACACTGTTATTGCAAGAGAAAAAGGAATATAAAATGTTATGTTATAAATAATGTTGATGTTCATGAGTGGCACTAAACCAACTGACTTTTCTACAATTCTTTAGGCTTAACAATGTGTCGCTCGCAGTCATATTGTCATCCGGAAGGCACTAACTTGTCCTCAATACTTGTGGGCGCTGTGTTAGCAACCTTGACTTTAGTAAACTATGTCAATAGGAAATAATTATTAAGAAATGTTAATAAATAATAGATAATCTAAATGTGTGGACAAAGTCCGTACATGCTGCCAACGACAAAATAATAATAAAAAAAAACTATAAAATAAATGTGTGGACAAAGTCCGTACATGCTGCCAACGACAAAAATAAAAAAAATCTATAAAACAAACGTAAGATGAAATCTAACTATACAATATTACATAGGAAACTAAAAAAAAAAATTGTCTTAAATTATCTATTGTCCATTTGAAGTAAATTGTCTGTAAAATATATTTATTTAATATAACACTATCACTTCACTCTAATTACTGTCAGAACTAGTTATGAGTCTTATGAGGTCTTTAAATGTTTACTATAATGTTATCTGTTCACGCACTGCACTAAATATTAAACTGTGGTTTATCAGAGTCTCTCGGTATTGATTTGGTCCCATACTGCATGAGGTCCGCTCTTTGTGGTAGAATACTCATTTGTATGTTTTGGTGTTTTGACCTAGTTTTATAACTTCTCCACTTTACGCACATCCATGTTGCCACTGCTACTAGGATCGCTACTCCAAACAAAGCTCCATATGAAACAATGTATTGATGAAAGTCGTGTCCTGATATGGATTTTAATTTACTCTGCTCCTTTATTTGATTAAGGAGTTTCTGCATCCTTTCAAAGTCTCCTGCATTTCCTTGTTGTATTGAATCTAACTGTGGTGGTTCAATGTTCGTCAAATTGTTTATGTCTTCTAAGTAAGCTGTGGGCATTTGAATTTTTGTGTTGATATAAATATTGTTTTTGTAAATTCCGTTAGTGTATAAAGTAGCTTCTCCATGCTTTATCACACATCCTTGACTCGCTTGAACGATTCCTGCTGCGTGAGCGGATTTGGAATGTATGTGCTCCTGGCATATTACTCTTAAAAGACAATCATTGCAACAAAAATACATCCAGGTGTTTGGACTCTGTAAGCTGACCCATTTATTCTTACAGCTGTTTTTGCTGTAGGTACATGAAGATGTTGCTGCATTTGTGATCATGTCTATCTCACATGGAACTCGGCTATTTTTCATATTAAAGGTAGGTTGCAGAACGTTGCAAATCAAGGAACTTTCAATTTTGATACAATGTTGAATATCTGCTTCTGTTAAGGTCATGTATATTTCTTTTCTTATGTTAATGGCAATGTAATCGGAAGCTATATTGACCGTCAATGTGCTGTTATTTTTTATTATTGGTATGGGAATTGTTCTGTACAACATAAGTTGGTTATCACTTGTTAAGGGGATGTTCATTTCCATTATGAAATAATTGTCTACTATTCTGGACTTGACTGTTAACAACTTATAGATCTCAGCTAGGTAATTTTGTGTATTTTCTATCGGTAATGTCAGATGATTTGGTAACTTTCCGGAAATTAAAGTCAACTCCTGAAGCAATTGATCTTGTGAGATTATTCTTGAATTAATTTGTCCATTATGTATGCTTGTAATGGTGTCCAAAACAAGATAATGAATTTGTCTTAGCTTGGATATTATTATGTTTGCTGACATAGCCATCATGTTAAAGTATGACGTCGTTTCGGAAAGGTTCATTTTGTCTCTTATGTTCTGCAGGAATTTATCAGTTGTAAAAAAATGGTTTCGAATTTGTGTAAATTGTTGATTCATGTTTTCTTCATTTCGCTTGAAAATGTTGTTATGTACTTCTAGTACCGATGTTTGGTTTTTAATTAAGCTCAACAGATGCTGTGAGTTACTCCGCACCATTTCTATGTCTTGCTTATATTGTTCCGCAAATCTTTCATCTAATACTCCAAATAGGCTATTGGCAAGGTAGCCCATTCCGTTAATTAGACCTCGTGTTTTTCGTTTAGGTTGTTGATTATGCTGTGTCATTAAAATAAAGTTGTTATGTTTTAATTCCTCGATTTCTTGATTCAAACCTGCTGTTATACTGCTACACAGTACTCTATATTCAATTTGGCTGCAAATGTTAGTTAAGCGATGTACTAATGGCTCCATCTCCCCCATACCTTTCCAAAATGCCGTCATGTTATAATAAGTAACCATTCTCCAGTTATCATGCACTCCCTGCATTTTTCCCACTTCATCGAAATAAATAGCCTTATTTTTCTCAAACGGGGTAATTTTTATTAATTCATCTGTTTGGTGTGTTGGTTGGAATATGCATAGTAATGTCATGAATAAGCAAAATAGGCTTTGTCGTTTTACTGTTGGTAGCCTTGTTGAATCATTTTTCTGTGCTCGTTTTGATTTGTTTTCTATTGGCGAGTTCTTGGGTGGTTGTACTAGAGTTTCTTCTTCCTTATCCACTGGCAACGGCACCAGTTTTACTATTGTACGTTTTAATGTTCCGTTCTTGGTTTTTACTGTTACTACTCGTACTAATCCATCGTTTCCAGGGTATATTTCTTGCACCCTGCCCATTAACCACCTTGAGCGAGGAATGAAATCCTCTTTAATTAGTGCTAGCTCGCCTACGGCCATGTTTATTGTTTTATGCCGCCATTTGCTTCTAACTTGCAGCTGTTGCAAGTATTCTGACGACCATTTTTTCCAAAAGTCTTGCATCATTTTCTCCGTCAAACGCCACTTGTTTTTAATGTTTTCTATGATGTTATCAATCCTGTATAATATGTTATTTATGACCTGTTTTAATGTTCTCGCTCCACCATGTAATGTTGTCATATAAGCTTGTTCGATTAATAATTGTGTCAATCTACTATTTTGAGGCAAAATTGCTGGGTACTTCGTATCCTCCCTCAAACACGATTCTCTAAGTCTTCCGCTTACCCGTAATATCCCTTCATTGTCAAGCATCGGGTTCAATTTCAAAAGTTTGCAATTTTTATTTAATTTACCTTTTGATTTTAAATCTTGAATTTCTTGTTCAAAATGAGCTTGTTGTACCGCCTTAACTATAATATTGTTCGCTTTGCGTATTTCTGCTAGCGTCAGGTGTTTTGAAAGTCGCCGTGCTGTCTGGTGCACGCGTACCAATGTTATGAAACGTGATACTCTAGCGAGGATTCTTATTGCCGTTGTGATAGAGCTGTATTTATTTAGTAGTCCATTAATCAATTGTTGCGGTTGCTTATCGTATACTAAAGTTTTATAGGTTTTTGCTTCGAGTGTCTGTGATGCAATATTATTGTTATATTCGGATTGTTTGGGCATATTTCCTGATTTGAGCCATTCCGACCCATCCCACCAAAGAGAGAATCTTGCCAGCTGTGAAGGCAATAATCCTCTTGATGCACAATCAGCTGGATTTTCTTCTGATCTCACATGTCTCCAATTATGAGCTGGAACTACCTCTTAAATTTGTTTAACTTTGTTAGCTACATAAGCCTTCCATCTGTTAATGTCTCCGTTAAGCCAACCCAAAAATACCATGGAGTCTGTCCAAGCTGTTACCGGAATATCTGGTCTATTTATGCTGTTCTTTATCTTGCTGACTAATTTAGCTAATAAAAGTCCCCCGCATAACTCTAAACGGGGCAAAGTTTGCCTTGCACTTAAGGGTGCAACCTTTGTTTTTGCGGCTATCAAATTTACTGTCGTTTTGCCGTATTTATTTTTAATTATGGCGTATACTGCACAGGCAAATGCTTTTTGCGAACTATCGCAAAATGCGTGTAGGCTAACAGTTTCGTTATCTTTTGAAAACCCGAGCCACCTTTTTATCCTTAATTGATCAATGTTTTGCAGGTCGTTTCTAATGTTAAGCCACTCCTTTTTTATGTTTTCAGGGACTTCCTCATCCCATTGAATTTTCGTTGTCCATATATCTTGAAATAATATTTTTATTTTTATTGTTATTGGTGATAACCAGCCCAAGGGGTCAAATAATGTTGAAATGTTACTCAATATGTTTCGTTTTGTAAGTTTTTTGTTATCTTTCAACTTGGATGAAAACATAAATTCGTCATGTTTTGGATTCGACCCAAGACCTAAAGTTTTTGATGTTTCAGCCTCTGTAAATTCAAAGTTGTTTGGACTCCTCATGTGTTCTGGGAGGTCTTTAACCAGTCTTGATTCGTTGCTTGCCCATTTTCTGAGGTTAAATCCACCTGCTCGTAATAAACATATGAGTTGGTCGCGTGATGACTTAGCTTCTTTCACAGTATCTTCTCCAAATAAGGCATCATCGACAAAAAAGTTATTTTCGAGGATTATCCTTGCCCTTGGGTATCTGTCTCCCTCATCCATGGCCAGTTGTTTTAGTGTTCTTAATGCTAAATACGGTGCGGCTTTTGTCCCGTAGGTGACAGTACATAGTTGAAACTCTTTTAGCTCTTGCTTGCTAGTATCTCTCCAGACTATTTTTTGCAGAGGCTGATCTTCAGGGTGCATAGCTATGTACCTATACATTTTCTCAATGTCACCCGTCAGCACGTATTTATGCATTCTCCATTGTAGCAAAATAAATTGCAGATCCTTTTGTAAATTCGGTCCGCATTCCATCAATTCGTTCAAATTCTGTTGATCATTTTGGGGGTGGTGGGTTGATGCACTAAAAACAACCCTTAATTTTGTTGTCACTGCTTCAACCCTTAGAACGCCATGGTGAGGTAAAAAATACTCCAGCTTAGCTTTTTGCTTAGCTTCAATCATATGTCCTAATTTTTGATACTCTGACATAAATTCCTTGTAACTACGACCATAATCGGGCTGAGCTTTCATTTTTTTTTTCTGATTGTTTAAACTGTGCCACCGCTTGTGGTTTAGATGTTCCAAGTTGTTTTTCAATCTCAGGTTTTAGCGGTAAGCGTACTTGATATCTTCCATCTACTAGCCTTGTTGTTGTTTTTGTATACCATTGTTCCATCATGGTTGTGTCATTTTGTTTACTATTTTCTTGTATTTCTTCCTGTTCTCAAAACTTTGAGATATCCTCCAAGTTGTTTATTGTTACTAGGCAGTTAAGGGGTTGAAATTTTCCACATATTATCCATCCAAGCTGGGTTTGTTGCGCAATTATGGATGTAATTGGGCTTGTAGGGTTTAGTGTTGGTGGTGATAACTATATTTCACAATAAAACCACTTAACAGTTCAGGTAAAATGTCTATTCTGAGGTTCCACAAGCTTGTTATAAGTCCACACAATAAAACAACTAACTTTACGAAGGAGTAAACAATAATTTAAGCACGTAACAAAGCAAAGCAAATCTAGCGGCGGCAGGCAAGTAAGTACGTGTCTACGACGGCAGAAGCTGGAGGCGAGACTGCAGGTCCGCGGCCCGTGCGCGGTGCATCGCTCGTTGCAGTCCAAGCGCACGCTGGTGCATGCCTGGCCCCGCGGACTCCTGCGGCAGGGGGGGTGCGCGTGCACACCAAGCTACAGGTAGGCGAGGCGGCGGCCGAGGGTTCGCGAAGTATATTTGTTACGCGGTCCGTGCGGCGGCGCCCCCCTGGTCACGCGGCTGGCAGCGTGTTCGGCTAGTGGACGCTGCAGCTAGGTATGTACTCAGGAACGGAGCATCACGACTTCTGCGGCGTGAAGGGTAAGTCAGTCCGTCCTGTTTTAGCTATAATTACTTATATATTGTTGATATTATATTATTAATTATATATTGTTGATCTTATATTATTACTTATGTATTTTCGATTAAAGAAATTATATATATATATATACGAAAACACAAAAAAATATAATTATATGTGAGCAGTAAATTATAATATTCAGTATCATAAGTATCTATAATTTATAATTATTAATTTTTAAGTTTTATTTAAATTGTGTAACTGATGCCGACCACAATTAGTGGTCGAAATATATTTTACTGCTCACATATAATTATATTTTTTTGTGTTTTCGTATATATATATATATATATAATTACTTATGTATTTATAGTTTATATTGTTTATTAAATATAATTACTTGTATATTTATGTATTGAATATAATATTATTTATAATACTTTTATATTTACTTACTTAGTTTAGGTTATGTATGTATATTGTATGTTATATATGTAATAAATTGTAGATAACCGCTACAGGCTTCTTATTAATCCTGTCATTAATATCCTTGAATAGACATCAGCTCCCAATAAAATGTCAATGTTCCCGGATATATTAAATTCCGGGTCAGCAAGCTCTAACTGATTGAAATGTTCAAAGGATTCTCTACTTATACTGTTTACTGGTAATTTACTTGTTAATGTATTCATTATTAAAGCTTCCATGTTAAATGTAAAGTTATTACATAAAGCTTTACAGGATAGCTGCACCATTCCTTTGCACCTGTTAGTAGGTTGAGCGCCGATTCCAGTTACTACTGCGTTCATTTTCTTCCGTTGCAGCTGGAGACGTTGTGCTGCATCCTCGCACAACAGGTTAACCTGCGAACCTTGGTCACAAATTCCTCGGAGATTTATATAAGATCCATCTCTCGATTGAACTCTCAATTGTACTGTCGCAAGCAAAACTTCACTTTGGCTATCACTTCCTACATGTGTGCGCCAGTTTTGACCTCCTTTTGCATGGCCTTGGTACTTGTTTCCTTGATTTTCACCCTGATTATTGAGCGCTTCATGCAATAATGTGTTGTGATGTTTATTGCACATCTTGCACCCTTTTGTCGAAGTGCACTGATTATCTAGGCCATGACTAAATAAACAATTTTTACATACCTTCAGCCGATTGGCAATTTTCAGCCGATTTTCTGGTGTTGCATCTAAAAATTGATAACAGTCATAAAGACCGTGACCCGAGGTTTTTCAATTGGGGCATGTTATAGAAGGTCCAGGTCCACTTATCATAGGGCCGCTGTTATTAACGGAATTGAAATATGCGAATGGTGTCTTTTCTTTTTGATATAGGTCCTGCTTGCTTTGTGACGTTTTGAAAAATCTTTTGTTAAGGGTGTTGGAATTGTTGACATTGTTGTAAGCTTTTGACAATGGTTTACTGTTTTTGTATTGCTCGGATTTCCCTTGCATATTACTAGACTCCAAAGATACAAATTTAGTCTCGAGATATGACATAAGCCCTTTTAACATTGGAATTTCTTTTGGATTTTCTACCGATTCCATGTATGCGTTAATGATTTCAGGGGAAAGTTTTTGCAAGAGTATATGCACAATCAATGAATCCCAATTTCCAATGTTGGTTAAATTAGCGATGGCTTCCAAGCATTCCATGGTGATATCGTGCACATTTTTAATTTTGGCTGCCGTAGGAATTTGTATTCTTGGTTGATTCAGCAAAATGTTTATATGGTACGTCAAAAGGAGCCTTGGGTTGTCGTATCGCCCTTGCAGTTTATTCCAACAAATTTCATAATTATCAGCACTTGTATGCAAACTGCTTACCAGACGTTCCGCCTCTCCTCTTAATTTTGATTTTAAATGTTGCATTTTTTGCACAGTGGGGATAAACTTATTGCGGTGGATTGATTCAAGAAAGAGGTCTTTGAATGTTGGCCAGTGTTCGTAATCTCCGTAAAAATGTGGTAGATTTATTTTCGGGGTTGATTCTTCTTGATGGCTATGGCCCCATATTTTCTTGCTAATATCGGCCTTAGCTTGTTCGTACATGTTTTCTAACCTATTATAGTCATCAGCATATGATTGTATCTCCGTTCCCTCCATCATGTTATCTAACTCCCAAAACACAAGGTCTACATTTTCCCATCATTGGGTTATTATTCTGAGTTTATCCTCTTATTGCCATTTTTCGGATAGCTGGTTAAAATCAATTGTTTGTATTACCCGTTCAAAAGCTCTGACATTAGATCTTTGTTTGTTTAATAACTCTGTTAACTTTATGTTGCCATTAGTTTTCGCTTCTCTCTCTACCTGCTCTCCACTTCCTTGCTGTCCAGGAATAGGTGGTGGTGCCCCTCTTTTAGAGAACTCCGATATCATTGTTTTGGTTTTGTTGAATAACTCCATGACCTTTTTATATATATTTTGAACAAAATACTCTTCATCTTCCTTATTCACGGGAAGTTGCAGGATTTTGGTATTATTAAAATCAAATTTCTCCCAAGCTAACTTAAGGCGTTCCAATCTAATTTGCAGATATTCCGCTGTTTTCCTAGATAAAGTATCTTTTTTGAAATTATCATGGATGGAGTTCATTCTATCCAGAATGTTGGCTTGCTCCAAAAGTAGGTCCTTTAAGTTGGCCATATTTATTGTTTAAGATTGACAACAGATGGTGTGTAAAATAATAAAAAGGAACTAGCTCACCGGGATCAGCTACCAGCTTTTAGCGCTTCCAGAAGCGCCGAGATTTTGCTCAGACAAACCCTTTTTCCTCCTTCACTGCTGCTCCTTGTATTTTCCAACGGACTACTGTTAAATTGCACTGTTATAAATGTTTTATTTTATTAAATGTTAATGTTTACTGTTCACCTTTTCGTACTGTTTATACTGTTCACTGTTTCACCACATCACTGATTGTTTTTTCTCGAAGGACCATATGTAAGGTTAGGGACTAATATCGGAATAGCTCTCCCTTACAGAATGTTCTTGTGATCCGAACGCGACGACCGACCGATACCACGAGTCCAGTTTGCCTTGGCAGGATAATAGTGGAAATGAATTGTTAATTGTTATGTTAATAATGTTTAATTAATTAATTAATTAAATATAAATGTTACACTGTTATTGCAAGAGAAAAAGGAATATAAAATGTTATGTTATAAGGAATGTTGATGTTGATGAGAGGCACGAAGCCAACTGACGATTCTACAATTCTTTAGGCTTAACAATGTGTCGCTGGCAGTCATATCGACATCCGGAAGGCTCTAAACTTGTCCTCAATACTTGCGGGCGCTGTGTTAGCAACCTTGACTTAAGTAAACTATGTCAATAGGAAATAATTATTAAGAAATGTTAATAAATAATAGATAATCTAAATGTGTGGACAAAGTCCGTACAATAAATAATTCGTTGATAAATTTATTCGCCTTTTACTTATGGCAAAAGTCACGTGACATTACGGGGAGGGGGAGGTTAAGAAGAACGTCACCAAGATGTCACTAGAGGGGGTCAGGGGTCAAAACTAAGCCAAATATGTGTCACGTAATTTATGGAAGTACCCCATTTCTAAAAGCCGGCGCTTCGATTCTGATCTTCCTTTTTCGAAGTACATGGTAAAGTTATGACGACTACCCCCCCTTAAATTTTCTCATTCAGCAGCGGATGACCAATCATTTGAGGAAAGAGCTTCAGCACTGGCTCGTAGATGGCGTTACGAGCCAATGCCTTTTTTCTCTAGTGGAGAGAGGATCAACAGGCGCAAGTGGGCGCAGGTCAGGAATAAACGGGTGAGTATCTTATGATTGGGCCATGAAAAAAAAACCGGCCAAGTGGGAGTCAGACTCGCGTACCTAGGGTTCCGTATTGTGGATGATAAATTTAATTTTGTCGTTTTTTTTTTCGTGATATTCTCAACCGTTTTAATTTTCCTGTAGTCTTTATGTAAACACATATTACCATGATTTTTTTTGATATTTTTCAGTCCACCAGTTTTGGAGACAAAGGAGGAAGGGAAATAACATGTTTTTGTGATTTTTTAAAGATTTCTCGAAACCAGTGCCAGTAAATATAGTAAAATTATATATTTTTACAATCAGCTTTTTAATATCTACAATTTGATACCCATATTGTATTTTTAGGATAATATTTTTTATTTTTCTCAATTTTGTTTTTGAAATATTTTGAACAGTTTGAAAATTTGCATGATTTTGCAAAAATATGAAAATAATATCGATTGTAGATCATAACTTGCGAATTACAGAAAACCTATAGAGATAAAAAAAATTGAGCACAAATAAAAAATATAAAAAAGAAGTAAAATAAATAAAAAAAATTTTTATAAAAATACAATATGGGTATGAAATTGTAGGTATAAGAAAGCAGATTGTAAAAATATATAGTTTAGCTATACTTAAATGCATCTATTTCGAAAAATCCTTGAAAAACCATGAAAAAATTTATGTCCCCTTATCTCCAAAACTGGTCGACCGAAAAATATAAAAAAAATCATGGTAATATGTGTTTACGTATAGATTACAGGAAAAATAAAGCGGTTGAGAAATTCACGAAAAAAAATGCCAAAATTAAATTTATCATTCAAAATACGGAACCCTAGGTACGCGAGTCTCACTCGCACTTGGCCGGTTTTTTTAAATAAGTAAGCTCCATTTTTCAAGGTATATACTCGACAGTTCCAAGTTTACAACAACCATTTATTTTTGTAAAGGTGTGGTCAAAACTTAGGCCTGTTATGCTATACAATATTAAATCCGAGGTTCCTTCTATGACGAAGACGTCTGCTAAGAAGGGATTTCATGTCTGATCGGTCACGTTTTCCAGTTCTCAGCCCTCCACTCCCACACGCTGCCCCGGCACATCCATATCTTGACTCTGGAGCCGTGGAAGGCTGGGTCCGCACTGCTACGTCTGGAAAACACCATGGAGAATCCCACTAAAGGTACCTTCAATAACCGATCCACGATCTAGACCCTAGATATAACTAAAGAAGGAAGATACTGTACGTTCTTATATGAAAAAGACTTAACCCCTCGGCCATAGCTTCAGGCTTCTGGCGGCGCTTCTTGCTGCGCTTCCAGGCGGTTTCTGCGACGGGCTTTGCCCTGCCACGACACCCGTCGATGCCTTCCACCGCATCGGATGTATAGCGCGCTCGCTCGCTCAAAACGCTCGTCACTATGTTTGTCCTGTGCCCTCGATCACTGGCACGGCTCCCCGCCTCCCCGCACACCGCCGTCGAGAGAGCGCAAGTCACTCGAAGCCGGACAAGGTGCGCGAGCGGCGACTCATGGGCGGCCCTATACAACTTCATACATTTGTTCTCTCCGCCGGCGCCGTCGCAAGAAGAACCGCTTGGCGCGCCTCTCGGAGCCTGATGCTATGGCCGACCGGTAAAAAGACCTGTAGCCTAAGCATAAAAACATCTCCGTGTAGTTGCGTTTCAAACAACATCAAAATCGTATGGAATCTGGGAAACCGCTCCAAGCGGAGAGTAGCGGAACTAACAGCTACGTATGGCAACCTAAATTTAGTTTCAAACGCAATGTTTTCATGCTTAGGCTACTGCTGTATGAAAAAGCGCCACCGAATGGCAAAGATATTTTCATTATTCATATGAGCAGGTGGTATAGCTGATGCCGGGCTCGACTGTGGAGGTACCACCATCTTACTTGGAGACCCCCTCGAAGTAATTCTGGGGAGAGTAAGAGGAGAGCTCACAGGCAAAAAACCAGGAGGCCCACCATGCCTGGGACCGATGGATGGCGGTATATCCATCCCTAATAGCCGGGCCTTATATGGAACAGACTGGTGACGGGCAGGGACATCACTGGTGCGAGGGTTCCGGCACCGCGCTCACCAACCCGCCTGCCCAGCGTGTGTGAGTATGGACAATTCTTCCAGGATGACCGCCGGGAGTGGCAAAGTCCTGGAAAGGCTTATGTCCAGCAGTGGACGAATTAGGCTGATAGACGGAGGAGTCCGACTGACATTTACCAGAGGCACATTGTCACCTATCTAATATTCGTATGCCTTTAAAGGTCCGTTTCGCCAAACATGCTCTCGCGTTTGAACAATTTAGCATATTAAAACAAAATATTTTTAACAAATAAAATTTGTGTAGGTAGTTCAGGGGTTGAACTACATTACAATTTTTCAGATTTGACACAAGCATCACAATCATTGAGAAAAAAAATCGGAAAGATCAGTAAAATCACGGAAAACGTAATTTGGCTTTGGAACTAGTATGATCAGTCTACTGATCTAAAATATTTTTTATAGAGCACAGAAATGAAAGTAGATTATTATAATTTTTTATTTCCTTTCGTTATTTTAAAAGAAATACTCATACATTCTACATTTTTCCTGTACAGAAAAATTACGCAAAAAGAATTTGGAAGTTTGATTTTCTTTTTAAATAACGAAAGGAAAAAAATATTAATATTTTATATGAATAAGGTACTTTGAACTCTTTACTTAAAAAAAATAAATTTCAATTTGGAACAAAAAAAATTTTTTTCTGTATGCAACGCCAAATTACAGTTTTCGTGATTTTAGTGATCTTTCCGATTTTTTTTCCCGATGCTTGTGATACTTGTGTGAAATCTGAAAAATTATAATGTAGTTCAACTTCTTAACTACCTACACAAATTTTATTTGTTAAAAATATTTTGTTTTAATATGCTAAATTGTCCAAACGCGAGAGCATGTTTGGCGAAACGGACCCTTAGGGCTAAAACGTGATAGACCTAAGCTCTTCATAGTCTTCATTTACCATCTTTTATATTTCACTCATGTTTTTACAAATAAATTTCTTTATCCTTGTCTTTGATAGTAGCGCGAGCGAGACAAACGAATCAAACAGGTCCTTAGACCTGGTTTTGTAGGAAGCCGGTATACTGTATCTTCCTCCTTTTGGTTTTTTCTAGGATGTATGTATACTGTGATTTGTTTTAGCGATATTAATAATCTTAAAAATCTCAAGAAATAATTATTATGCCCAAAATAGCATGTTGTGCAAATCACTACATAGCATAAAAACAAAGTCGCTTCCCGCTGTCTGTCTGTCGCTATGCATACTTAGATCTTTAAGGGGCTTCAGTAAGTTAAATTAGCAGCTCGAAATAGGTCTGTACAAATATCGACAGTAACAAAATAGAAATAACGTTCATGTCAGAGTGCATTTCAAAGTGGCTGTTACGACGATCGCTGTGTCGCCCGGTAGCGCAAAATAGAGAAAATAATGCTTTTCACATGTGTTAAGTTTGATATTTAAAAGTTTTAAACATCATTGTGTTAGATTTTTATATTGCTCGTGTGTGTGTATAAGTTTTAACCTTGTCTCTTTTGAATTTAAAAAGTTTAAACTATTTATCAGTTTTTTAAAGCATTTGAAAGGTTATTAAAGGTATTTATTTTCTCGTTGTAAGTTAATGCTTTAAGATTTTAAAACATCACAATTACGGGACATGGGTCAATATGTGTGATATACTTTTTTTCAAAGTTTTGTAATATTCATATAGAAAGTTTAAACCAATTGAAAAACGTCTGTAAAAGCAGTTTTGCTTGTGAAGCCCCTTAAAACTACGCAACGGATTTTGATGCCATTTTTTTTTAATAGATAAAATGATTCAAGAGGAAAGTTTATATGTATAATACATGCATAATATAGACAGAAACACTGATAATTTTAGAGGTTTCCAATGTGATGTCGTAAATAAACTCATTTTTTTGCGCTTACATTGCAAACGCTGGCTGAATCCTACGAGATAGATCAAAATAATGTACTACAGTATTGTACACTTTAAAAAGGTCTACAAAAAAGTCCGGGATGGTATATGTCTATCTCTTAGGGATAACCCACAATAACCATTTTTTATTCTTTACTTTTTACGAGGAATAATGGCTTATTTACGAAGCGAATACAGCATTAATCTTAAATACTGTAGTATATTTAGTACCAGCATTGCACCCGTGCGAAGCCGGGGCGGGTCGCTAGTGTAACATAATTTGAGACATTGGGGTGGGACACGAGTTTACGAATCAGAGAGTTTTGTAATAGACGGCACAAGTGTCCCAATCAAAATACTATTTTGGGCGTTATAATTATTTCTAAACATTTTTTAACAACTCAAACAAATCTAGGTCTTAAATAGGTTCCCAACTTTTTTTAATATTTATAATGCTTTTTTTTACAGCTTCTAATCTTTGTCCATATGTAATGGTGTTATCTGTGATGTGCTTCAAAACTTTAAAGTTGCATGCTAAACATTATTTGTTCTAAGTAAATTTCAAGTTGCCTTTTGTAAAAATTCAAATAAAACGCAACTTTGGGTCCCCTAGCCGCCCCAATTGACCCGCTTCCTCCCTAACCGCAGCTGTGAGAAATCTAGAATTTCCTAAAGAATTGATGGTTACCAGCTGTCAAACAAAAATTTGTTACGTATGAAAACAGACATTCAATAAAATTGAAAGTCACATGCACATAGAGATGGGTTTCCACCCGGGAAATTTCCGATTGCGGGAAAATTCCCGGAAAGTTTCCGTGAAAACAACCGTTTGGGAAAATATTCGAATGTTTTCATTTTGACATTTTGTTTTAATATATTTTGAAATAAAAGCTATCTACCATGGCAAATTAAGTAGATTTGCCGTATTGTAGCTAAATGACAGAGAGTTCTTCTTTAAATGACAGTATCATTGTTTTCTCCATACAAAAAATTATTCAATATTTTTTTCTCAGAAAGTAATGCATATTTCAGAAAAACTTTATCAGTAAACAGTGTTTGTCATAGCGTCAGCAGTCTATCACAAAAAAAATAGTTCGGTTACTTAACCTTGAAATTAAATATTTTCAAGTGCCTGTAGTTTTCAAAGCGCATATTTTCGCAGTTAAATATAAGGAAATAAAATGTTGGCTGTGACTTTCTCTATCACCTGCAGAAAGTTTAATTTTAAGTTTCATAGTATTTGTGAAGAAAAATGAAAAACCCACCGATTGGGAATTTTCCCCGATAAACACCGGGAATTTTTCCAAACGAGAATTAACCCGGGAATTTTCCCGATGAGAATTTTTCCGCGCCCATCTCTACATGCACACATGATCATTGAAAGATATGATTTAAGTTTTAAAGGCCATCACATCGATTTACTTTGTATAAGTACTACTTAGGAAGTCTTTTTTTATACTTTCAACGTCTAACTTTTTCTATTAAAAGAAGCTGAAGAGGTACCAACGAAGTCTTTGACAACCGAGAACATAACTGTGGCGGGTGAGAAAGATCGTCGTGTGGTGTGGTTATCTTCAATCACGGTTTTTACAAAGACGCAAACCCTCGAATATTCTCCTTCCGTGTCCTGCTTAACCCCTGGTTTTGTGGCCCCCATAAGTCATGTATAATAGTAGTTTATGTTACAAGGGCGAAAAGGAATAAATAATGAGGACGATTTAAAACACGAGCGTAGAGAGTGTTTTAAACGTAACCGAGTAATTTATTGCTCTTACGCCCGTGTATCATACTACGTTTTTCAATGCATAGTGTGAGGAAATAAAAAAATATATAATCTTGTGAACTTTAAATTATGATTGGCTCAAAAGGACTGTATCCAGAGCCGTTAAACAGTGGAAAAAAAGTATAACATTTATGGTACACAGAAAAGGCTGCAGATTAGCCAACCATTGTAAATAAATTTAAAAAAATAATAATAAAGCCCTAGGGCAAAATAATCGACTTTCTGTTCGGTTTTGAAGCATAAAAAGGGGGCCTTTACGAGCACTTGCATTGAAAACGTATTTCTAAAATCATCTAAGCTTCGTTTGCATCCGCTTTATTACGGTGTTTTGGTTTTATTTGGTATTTAGAGGCTTGTAAACGTGGTTTTTTTTTCATTACTAGTTCATATTGTATAAGAGAAAAAAAACAGTTACTTTAAAATCTTTCTACAAGTAGGTTTGCTTTTTTAGAGTTTTTGTAGGTACTTAAAAAATATCCATAACTTTATGGTCACCCCTTGTAGAAGATAATTTGGTAAAAGAAAGTAATAAAACCTGGCTAACTAAATAAAACTTACTTGGAGATCCCCTCGAAGTAATTTGGGGGAGAGTAAGAGGACAGCTCACAGGCAAAAAACCAGGAGGCCCACCATGCCTGGGACCGATGGATGGCGGTATATCCATCCCTAGTAGCCGAGCCTTATATGGAACAGACTGGTGACTGGCAGCGGCGTCACTGGTTCGAGGGTTCTGGCACCGCGCTCACTAACCCGCCTGCCCAGCGTGTGTGATTATGGGCAATTCTTCCAGGATAACCGCCGGGAGTGGCAAAGTCCTGGAAAGGCTTATGTCCAGCAGTGGACGAACTAGGCTGATGGATGGATGGATGGAACTAAATAAAATGAGTGTATTACAAACTGTTATTAGTATATTACCTAGTCTCACCATTGTAACTGGTCTGCTAAAAATTAATCTTCAGTGGGGGCCACAAATACCCCACGATACCAGTTCGTTAAATTTACGATACCAGTCAGGGGCTAAAAATAACTTGAAAAAGTGTTACCTTTCCTCTCTTGAAAATACTAACTGACTGCTACTTTGTTTGTTTGTATCTAGTATGTATGTGTGTATTTAAGTAAGTGGGTAATTCTTCTTTTTCATGACCATATCCTCAACCTGTATAAATTATGATTTAAAAATATATTTTAATAATTTTTATATTATGTAAAATTACAATATTCGCGAAATTTCATTCTGAAATCATAACATATTTTTATTTATACCTTGAATTCTTTGTTCCTGATATATTTTATTATTTCTATTTATACTTTGCTAAAACCGTGACGCAGGAGCACTTAATCAGAATTTTGTATTGTTTTTAGTTTATGCAAATAAATCAGTTAATTAATCAGATTAATTACAGTGTTTTTTAAATGTTCTTGTTCCTGGTTCAAATTTCACAAACTAAGTAATATTTGATGTTGCACGAATGTACACTATGTAAATTAAGGGGAACGAAAATACAAACAGAAATAAAATGTCAGCTTTCGGATGATTTTGTTGCAATAATTAGGTTACGTATAGCCATAAAAAAAATACATGTTTTTGGTTGAATTTTAAGGTATTCATTTTCCACAAACCACGTTAATCGATTCATATTTGTACTGTCAATGAATTTTTTTGTAACCCTCTATTGCACACTTCTTATCGATTTTGTTTCAGGTATCGCTTTCGCGATTTTGTTGGTTTTTTTTAAATAAAATTAGTGTGAATGATATCTATTCATTTTCCAAATACCACGTTATTCGGGTCAAAAAAAGCACCCCCTTTTTCCAAAAATACGTAAATCCACTGATGCAGTCAGCGGCAGCAAGATATTGTCAGTCTACGCCTAGCGTTGGCGCCCGTAAGACGTGGAACCTGTGCCCTTTTTTGCAAGCTATAAATATCTCCCAAAACTACTTCAAAACACATTGAAATTAATTTTATAAAGTAATATTTCGAGGAGCATCATATTCCTGACGTTAAAAACTCAACAAAATATGCGTATGAGTGATTTAGCTACATCGTGCCATAGTCATAACAACAAAACTGAATGAATTTGGAATGAATTCATACTTTTATGCGGGAAAATAATATATGTTACTCTAAAAGAATAATTTTGTGATCGTTATTGAAACCCAAATTAATTTACTTATACTTACTGAGATCTGTGACAAAGGTCAATGACCTTTTCGTGAAATTACCCTCTAGTATTGGCTCACCATTTCAGGTCCAATAAGTGAAGTTTTTTGCAAATTATATAGGTACACTTACTTGGGATAAATCACCAAGCATTTATAATATAGAAATTTATTTTGAAATATTTACAGTGCATGGCAAAATTATTAGATCGTAGATAATCCTGTCGGTACATGTTCAGGTTCTGTTACGCAAAATGAAAACAATGAAACTCTTTTAGGATTAATTTGTTATCCCTATGTTTGTCTGTCTGTCCGTTTGTCTAGACAATTTTTTCTGGGTAAAATTAATAAATACCAATATAAACGGCCCTCTATAGAGCTGTAAAAACATACTTTTGACGTTTTTATTTATATTACCTTTTAGGTTTTTACGTTTTTTTTTTTACGTTTTTCATACAAATTTTCTCACTATGAAAATGTAGGGATGAACACTTGAGATAATATTTTGCATTTAAAAGTCAACACAGAAAGGAATTGTTGAACAAATAATGTAAAAAATATGAAAACCATGTTGTTCTATTCTAAAGGGATTAATTATCTACTGTTCAATGTGGCGATAGCTTTGTTTATTTTTTTCCTTGAATTATTTTTTACTAAGATAAGGTTTTCCTTAAGAGGTCCCTTTACCCCTGTATTTTTCTTAAAATTCATACAATAGGTATAAACCGAATGTGAAGTCTACAGCTTATTTTCTTCATATCTTTTTCCATGAGTACATTCTAGTGACATCTAACTACGTCTCTATACAGCCCAAAAAGCAAAATTTGATAAAACACCATCATAATAGCTGTCAGGATATCGTCAATATTGCCTCGTTTTTACACAAAGTTTAACAAGTTTGTATATTTTTATCTATACTGGAAATAAAAAAGAGAGAAATACAGGCGTCGTTCAAGTTAAGATGACTAAGTTTACACACTTTGCTAAGTATAAACAATTACCGTTTCATGGAAAACTGTTTTGACCTGAAACCATTTCACAAATTCAATTAACTTATTTTGAATATCTTGTCATCTTGCACTTCTTGATGAGAAATACAATTTCAGTAAGTAAAAATACAACTTTTTGTTAAGAAAACTTATAGTTAAAAGTCTGCTGTATGCATTTACATATTTTTAATTATATTACAATAGTAATAAAATAATTGGCTTATCCGTCGTCGTGATACCAGCCGTAAATTTCTTAAATAATCTGATATCACGCTTATGGAAAACCCAATTATTTTGAAGATACCATAATATCATTAAAATATGTTTATGTATATAGCAAACTTTTAACAATAAATTGTCTTAGCTAAAAGTTGTACTTTACCGTTATAATTATTTCTTAATATTTTGTTACAAATTCGGAGAAATAGCCCTTAAGGAAAACCTTGTATGAAAATATTTGTTATCTTTGTAACAAAGAAAAAAAAATCATAAACAAAGCTATCGCCACATTGAACAAACAGTAAATTATTAATCCCTTTAGAATAGATAGATATGGTTTTATATTTTTTACATTATTTGTTCTACAGATCCTTTCTGTGCTTTCTTTCAAATGCAAAATATTATGTGAAGTGTTGATCTCTATATTTTCATAAGGAGAAAATTTGTATGAAAAAGTTAAACAAAAGGCCATAAAAACGTTATAATATGTATATTTTACAGGGCTGTATGCTGTATTAGCATTTATTGATTTTACCCAGAAAAATTGCCTAGACAAACGGACAAACAGACAAACATAGGGACAACAAATTAATCCTTAAAGAGTTTTGTTTTTTCATTTTGCGTAAAGGGAGCTGAACTATGAATGGGAACTATGATACAAATAAATTTCTATATTTTAAACACTTGGCGATTTATCCCAAGGGTAAACAGGTGTCCCAAAAGTCAACGCTTTCCCTTGGAAGGCTGGTAGGCCAGCTCATGACTGACCAGAATATCAAATTATGACCTCAGCAAAAAGTAGATAGTCTTCTAGTTGATGGTACTTTTATAAATTCGAATAGATTTTTGAGAGTCAAAGCTAACCAGTTCTAAATTCTAAGAATAAATTTTTTGTTGCGCAACTCTGAATAGTCATGCTATTGATAAAGTCAAAAATAAACCTTGAAATGCTGTTACATCAGGAAGAAAAATAAAAACCCAATTTATGAGCAATTTTTTGTAATTAGGTTAGTTCGATACCACACCCTGAAAAAAAATGTCCTATGTTACTTTTGCAAATTGTCTTAAATAACGGCTCATCAAATATTGTTTTTCAAATGATCTGGCAATTTCTGTGAATTACTTTTGAAAAAAAAGTTATTGCTATTTTACTACCAAAGGAGCTGCGTATTTTTTTAAATAATTAGAATTTAGAACGAAAGAGTGGCGGGCAGTAAAAATATTTGACGTTTATTAGAAATGCGATTTAACACGCGTTAGAGTGAGATAAATAGTGACGCTATTTAAAATGAGTTGGAATGAGATAGTAACGCAGTTAAACGTGGTTGAATGAGAGAGGCATAATTGATATAGGCTACAGTGAGATAGATAGTGACGTGGTGCATTCCTTCTGAGAACATTTGTTAGTTTCCACTTTTTGTAATAACAACTTTAGTAAAAATTTTTTGTAAAGAAATTTTTGGTCCAATTTATTTTCCCGCAAGTGTAAAACCAGCTCAACGGGCGAAAAATATTTAAAGAATGGGTAATGGTGACAATTAACCGTCACAATATTATTATGTATCTCTAAAGGAGTGTCTGAAATGTTCCGAGGGTCAACTGATAAATCAAACACTCAAAAAACCACTTTTAGCCGACCATAATAAATTTACGTCCCGACGTGATAGCAAGTAGGATCAATGCCGCGTGACGATGATCGAAATACACTAATAAATTAGATAAAATAAAATACGTATTACTTTTGACCCCGCCTCGTCCACTCTATTCGTATTTTTGCTATGGTGACGCGAGCTTAGAGACCGGGACGAATTCCCCCCCGCGCGCTATCGTAAAATAGAATAACCCACGCCCGGAACTGGTTTTTGTTTTGGCTATGTCATACTCTTAAGGGGAACACAAATACAAACAGAAATAAATTTGTAGTAATACTTTCCGTAGCATAGAACTGTTTGAGTTGCATTAAAAAATGCAAACTCAACTTAAACAGTTCGCATTTGCAAACATTTTTACATCCGCACTCCAAATATTCTACCATAGACTAAGTATTACTATACGTATAGACCGACAACTTCCATACATCAAGGCGTAGCAAATTTTTTACGCGCCCTTACGACACTAGGAGTCACCAAGTGTTGCAAATAAGCATAATTTGTTTAATTGGCTGCAAGTAAACTCTCATGGTTACCAAGTAAACATGTGGCTGTAATAGTTTTGCTTAGAAAAACTAGATGGCGCTAAGTTGGCAACACTAACAGTGAATATTTCAGCGCCATCTATTATCGAAGTGGGAATTACTTTTATGTTACGTGATATCACTGTGCCACTATCGTTCTTTTTAGCATCGTGTTCGTTAGAGGATTTAGCAACGCCATCTAGATTTCGTTATAATTTTACACCTTTTTTGTGGCTACAAACTGATGTATGGTACTGCTAGTCTATACGTAGTAATACTTTGTCTATGATTCTACTTATCACACTGAAGTTCTGTTCCATTAAAAAAACCTTTTAACCTTGTCACAAACAACATTCAGACCATCACATAACTCTGGACCTACGGAAGCTCTTCCTGCAGCTTCGCATCGTTTCCTTCAGAGAGACCACGTTGGCTGCCAACCAGTGGCTGGATGAGGCCAGGCAAATGGATTGGAGTACCAGGTAAAATACTGTACCGGGTGTAAATGAAATGGTATATTTAAATGGGTAGTATTTAAACGAGCGAATATAAATTAAAATTTAAGGTGTCAAAAATACTGAATATAGTGCACTAAAGTACTAAATGGGCGAAAGACTGAGCGAATAAAAATGCTGAAAACGGCGTATACGGACTTTGTCCACACATTTTGTTTAGCTATTATTTATTAACATTTCTTAATAATTATTTCCTATTGACATAGTTTACCTAAGTCAAGGTAGTGGTGCCAGATTAGGCGAATTATCGCCATTTAAGCTACCTTAGGGGGTCAAATGGCGACCAAAAAATCAGATGGGCTATTTAGGCTACCTAAGAAAAAAGAACAGGCGATTTAGGCTATTTCAGGATTACTCCAAATTTATTGAATAATTCCATAAAATGCTTGTAACAAAACGTAATATAGTACGTCCGCAGTTCTTTCACGCTGCTTGCGTTCCATTGCATCCACTAAATTTGTAGGAGTGAGATAGACAAACGCGTTTATCATAGTGAAAACAATCTTTTTAACTCATTTTAACTCACATTTTAAGAAAGTGGCGACCCTATTTGTTTCATGACTTTATAGTTGCACTGTACGTTTCTTCTTTATTTGGGCTAAATTTAGGCTACATAGCTCAAAATGTTAGGCGAATTAGGATACTTGACAAAAATAAATAATTAGGCGATTTAGGCTACTCGGTAGTCAAAATTAGGCGAATTGAGGTAGCTGATATCTGGCAACCCTGGGTCAAGGTTGCTAACACAGCGCCCGCAAGTGTTGAGGTAGTTGAGGACAAGATAGTGCCTTTCGGATGAGGATATGACTGCCAGCGACACATTGTTAACCCTAAAGTATTGTAGAAACGTCAGTTGGTTTCATGCCACTCATGAATATTAACATAATTTATAACATAACATTTTATACTCCTTTTTCTCTTGCAATAACATAACAGTGTAACATTTATATTTAATTAATTAAACATTATTAACATAACAATTAACAATTCATTTCCACTATTATCCTGCCAAGGCACACTGGACTCGTGGTATCGGTCGGTCGTCGCGTTCGGATCACGAGTACCTTCTGTAAGGGAGAGCTATAGTTTGTAAAATATAGCTTGAGCTCTGTGACAGCTGTCAGCGCTATACATATTTGAGTATGAGAAAGAGAGTTAGAAATACAAATTATATAGCGCTGTCCTGCTGTCATAGGGCTCAAGCTATATTTTACAAACTATAGTCTGATATTAGTGCCTACCAGTGGCGTGCACAGAACTTTTTTCCGGAAAAGCAATCAGAAGGTCAAGTACGACAATAAAAAAATATGAAAAAATTTTAATAACACTTTGAAAAAAAAAAGGTTGTATGGCGCCAGGGTAGGCACTGCCTACCCTAGAGTGAACATTTTCATACAAACTTTTTTTTTTCAAAGTGTTATTTAAGTTTTTTCATATTTTTTTATTGTCGTACTTGACCTTCTGATTGCTTTTCCGGAAAAAAGTTCTGTGCACGCCCCTGGTGCCTACCCTTACACGGCGACTTGAAAATACAAATTTGAGTTGAGTTGAATTCTCAGGCGAACAATTTTTTATTATAGTGACAATTTTATTTTAAGTAATAAAACTAGGGACGTCGCGTCGCCTCGCTCCGCTTCGCTCGTCGTCGCACCTATATTTTGACTTTAGGTGAAATATTTTCGATTTCATACTTTAAATTCGCCCACTCAGTATTTTAGTCGCACGTTTTGGTGTTTATTCCAGACGCTTGAACTCTTGAAGTCGCTAGTTATAGTTTTATTCACACGATTAATAATTTCCCTATTTAAATGAACAAGTAGTATCATATATATTTTTCCAAAGAAATATTAAAACGCAATTGAAAAACAGGCCCGGCAGTCCCAAAAAGATTCGGTCGGTCGTTTATCGGTCGGGCATACGTCCATCTCCGACGCACGCATAAAGAGTGTGATAGAGATGGACATACGTCCGACCGATATTCGACCGAATTTTGTCACTTCGGACTGAAGGCTTGTCAATGAAAATTTACACTAGGTATTTAAGGGGCTCCACAATGCTAAACATATGTTTTGTATTGGATTCAGTTCCGTCAATGTAGATCGTAAAATTTGAAATATACAAGGTGACTTTTTGATCATCGTCCAAAATCATACTGGTGGCTTGGTAAGTGATCAGTATCATGGATCAATAACAATTTTGGTGAAATTCGTAAAATGAAATTTCGACTCCCCATAGTGATTCACTCGGGACTGGAACTGAATTTCTATGGGAAGCCGAAATTTCATTTGACGAATTTCACAAAAATTGTTACTGATCCAAGATACAGATCACTTATCAAGCCTCCAGTATGGAGCTCTTCTTAGCAAGACTAATCGAATGGGCGGAGGTAGGCATGTATTTATATATGTAACCTATTAGTATGTAGTATATAAGATGGGATTTGGTCGGCCGCCTGGATTCGTGCTGGGGGCTCGGTTGGTGATCATTGAACCTTGTTCCTGGTCCCTGGCCGGGTCTCCGGTGTGGGTTCGGGTGGTTGATTGGATTTTACCTTGTATAATATATATTTTACCTATCATTTTAATCGTAAATATATTGCTACATAAATTAAATAAACCTTTAATTTAGTTCATGTACATTTATTATTTTATTACATATATTTTCTTTATTAGATTAAATTTGACGTGTAAAAAGTGTATATATTTATACCTGCTTTGCAAAATAAACTATTTGAATTTGAATTTGAATTTGAATTTGAATTTGGACGATGATCAAAAAGTCACCTTGTATATGGCGTATTTTCTGACTCAGGACAATTATTAATTACACTATACAGCGTGTAACAGAAAGGTGTAACCATATTTGAAGAGCTTATTCAGTCAATGGTATAGAACAACTTTTACTATCGAACAAACCTCGTATCTAGAAAAAAAAATTAACTTTTTCATAGAAAAGTGCAATACCGCTCGGCTGAAATGTATGGAAGGGCAGATTTTTTTTTTTGAGATTTCATGGTTGGCTCCATAGCAAAAGTTGTTCTATACCATTGACTGAATAAGCTCTTCAAATATGGTTACACCTTTCTGTTACACGTTGTATAAGGTCTTTCAATTTAAATGGAAAGTAATTTAGGAGGTGATTCAGTATCGTTAATACATCACATTTCACTGCAAAGCACTTTTTTTTTGCACGAATTTTTTTTTTCGCTTCTCAGTACAAAGTGGTCCGATCAGCTGACTCAGTTTGTATGGACAAGTGAAGAAAAAGTTCGCACAGAAGTACTTTGCAGTGGAATGTGATGTTTTAACGATACTGAATCACCTCCTAAATTACTTTCCATTTAAATTGAAAGACCTTATACAGGGTGTAAATGCAAAACCAAGAATCCCTTTAGGGTATGAAAGTATTCACGATACTGATACGATTACTATAAAAAAAGTATACCTTAAATTTTTACCAAAAATTATATTGTTTTCCTAAGATCCAGCTACGCACTCTTATCAATGCAGTTCATTCACCCCGTAGTGCGGTAACGACCAATCACATTGAGTAATTATGTTCTGTGCTACTGACGCTATCAGAGGTCAACGACCAGCGAGAGTGTCAACTCAGTGTATTTCAAGTTTAACAAATCGTGTTATTATGTGGTTCTGCTACATAAAAAAATATTGCCGCTATTTTTTTAAACACTGTATGATTCATACTAACATACCCTAGAAGGATTCGGGTTATTCCCAGGACTCCAAAATCCATTGTACTCGAAAAAATAAAATTTCATATAGATTCTCCCATGACTTCAAAAATTAATTTTTAGAAAATATTCATTTCTCACTGGCTCCAAAAGCTATCATGTACAGTCACATTGTACATAAATAACAAATTCAAGTAGAAGCATATAAATATACTACAGTGCACTACGACGCGTTTGTTTTCGTGTACTTAAGGGTGGCTTATCCCAATTTTGTCTGTTTTCAAACTCATTTTAAAGCATCAAATAGTTATTTTTAAAATCTGAAAAAAATATATGTTTCAGATACATCTTTTGTGCAGTGTTTTTTGTGGTTCAATTTGCGAGACGTTACACTTTGCTCGATCGAAAAAAAATCCGAAACTTTGTCGATTTTTAAGATTTTTTTCGTTTTATGTAACGTGTACTTAACCAAATTGCATGAAAATTGCAGATAATTAAAGTAAAACTATTGTACTATTAACTTTTGTGGTTACTTTTTTTTTAATGAAAATCGTTTTTTTTTCCCTTAATTTAAAAAGAAAAATTGATTCGCGACTACTCGGCGAGCGGCCGCCAGTTGCCCGCCAGCGGCTGTCGAGGCAAGACCTATGTCAGTTTTCTGAGCCCTGGTTCCCCCTCACTCGCCTCGAAGCTCTGATAGAGTGTACTATCATTATTTAAATAATCGTGTAAATATACATCAAACTATCAGTTGTGTGTACATGTAAATAAAAATCATTTAGTTGTATCTTGCTTGGATGTTTAAAAATAAAAATGGAAACTAGAAATAAGAAGAAAAAAACCGGCCAAGTGCGAGTCAGACTCGCGTACCTAGGGTTCCGTATTGTGGATGATAAATTTAATTTACAATTTTTTTTCGTGAATTTCTCAACTGCTTTATTTTTCCTGTAATCTTTACGTAAACACTATTACCATGATTTTTTTCATAATGCTCGGTCTACCAGTTTTGGAGATAAAGACATACATTTTTTTTATATCAATGTATTTTTACAATCAGCTTTTTGATATCTATAATTTGATATACATATTGTATTTTTAGGATAACATTTTTTAGTTTTGTTTTGGAAATATTTTGAATAATTTCAATCTTTTTTTACATCGTGATATGTGGGCAAATAAATGCTATTTTTGTGCCAAATTTCATGTCTTTATCTTTAAAGGTGCTAAAGTTATGAGGCTTTGACATACGGACGGACGGACAACGGAGTCTCACCATAAAGGTTCCTTTTGTACCTTTTAGGTACTACGGAACCATACAAATCATCAAATTTGAGAGTGCTGAAGATAAGAAAACAATTCTTTGAAACTGTAACGAGATGTTTTATTGATCGTACAGAACAACCAACTTTTGAAATTACGCAAAAAATGTAAACAACTCTTGAGTCCGAGTATAACTGTACAACAGTAAAATGTAACAGTACTTACTCTTGCAGTCAGACAGAATGTATAGATATATAATGTACATATTATGTAAATATATATATATATATATATATATATATATATATATATATATATATATATATATATATATTTATATATATATATATATATATATAAAATAATGCGATTGTAATCATAATAATCAAATTAAAAAACTTGACTAAGTAACTTTACCTCGTAAATGGAATAGACTGTAATGGATGTCATGCAAAAAAAATTAGAGAGAAAAGACATGTTCAGAAATGGAATGAATAAAAATAGAAATTTACAAATAAAATAATAAAATAAAACAACAACATTTATTTATTTATTTACTTTAATTAAAACGGACAAACCAATTACAATAATTAAAGATAGTAACACAAACATAAAATGGTACAATCAACTAAAATAAATAAGAGTAACACGTAAAGTCAGAAACAGGCCTTCTCACAAAAACACAAACACTCTGACAATATTTTCTGCCATCCATCAGCAAACAGATCACAGTCCTGATTGGCGTTTAGAAGAGCTTTGAGGGAGAGAAGAGTACGCGGTATGGGTGAGTTAGATCGCGCCTTTGTGCGACACGACGGCACAGCGAAAAACCTGTGCTTACGGCCGCGAAGATAATTAGTGGGAGTAAAAAATCGACACAGCTTACCATGCAGATCTGGAGCATCAATATCTCCCCGAAGAATTCTACACATGACCGCAAGCTGGTGCTTTCCTCGTCTGATTTCCAGTGAGTTGTACCCAAGACAACCTAATAAAAATTTCGTGGGATACATGAAAGGTATAATAAACATGGTATAATAAACCCACGGTATACACGCGGGATGCCTATAAGAACTCTGACTTTGCATGATAATAAAAATAATATTTAATAAGAAAACGTGGATCCTTCACCTCAGAGCAACAATCAAGCTATGACACCTCGCAACCGGGTCCTAGCACTAGCACACATACAACTGAACAAATCGTGCGACTAAAAATACCGAGTGGGCGAATTTAAAGTATGAAATCGAAAATACTTCACCAAAAATCAAAAAATAGGTGCGACGAAGAGCGAAGCGAGAAGGAGCGAGTTAGGTTTACATGTAATATAAAATAAGGAGCCGAGCGAAGCGGAAAAAATGGGGTTTTTTCGAATCCATTTACTCCACTATAACGTCATCTACGTATTTCATTTTTGGGTAAATGTTTATTGAGTATTTGATTACAATTCTCACTGAAGGAAAACGCGATTGGATGAAATTTTCTTGATAGAATTTAATTCCGAAAAGACCTCTAAATTGTTTTATTTTTTCATGTAATTCTGAAATCCTAACTAATTTCATTGTCAAATTGCATTCAAAATGTGGATATTATGTATTTGTAAAGTATCCTTGAAAAACTTTTTGACAAAATTGCTTAGTACATTTTATATTAATAAAAAACTGACTTTTGTACTACTTTTCCACGAATCCGTCCCACTCGTACTGAGGGTTTTTTCGCATATGGAGTAACAGGGACGCTAAAACTTTTACGTAGCGCCTTAAAATGAAATTGACACTAAAATAGGAAATTGTTCGCCTGAGAATTATCAACTTAACTCAAATTTGTAATTTCAAGTCGCCGTTTACAACATTTTTATTCGCTCACAATCTTTCGCCCACTTAGTATTTTAGTACGCTATATTCAGTATTTTTGACACCATATATTTGAATTTATATTCGCTCATTTAAATACTACGCCTATAATTTTAGTTTTAGTGCCGTCGAAACCTAAATTATTCCAAAGTAATTTAGCTTCTATTTTTAATACTTATGAACTATTTTGTAATATACAAAATTTAGTTTTGACAGCTCCTAGATTACAACGAAAGCCTTCAGAGTCAACTTTGTTAGCTTAGATGGTTACCAAGTGTATTAAATATTTTTAGCTGTACTTCCAAATGTTTTACAAGAGCGTGCTTAGATATTGCTCATATTATCCAATGTAATAAACTCCCCTATTTTTACTAACTCGGTTTTTTAGTAGGAATAGTTTATGTTGGTTCATTTATCGGAATCAATTCTTATTAGTACGAAGTACAGTTACTGGCCCCGAACCTATTTTAATGTACGGCGGTCGGTGGCGAGTCACGTGAGGTCACGATTATAGCCGCTCAGTTGCATCGTAAATAAATACGTCGCGGTGAATTGGCGGGGGCTGAGGTAGCGATAAATACCTACAGGTCCCGGATAACCTGCCCTTAATGAGGAAAAACGCAATGAGGGCGCCAATTACGACATAGTAAACTGATGCACCATCTTAAAATATATAAAAGCGTAGATGGATAAATAATTAAAAAATCAAGTGATTTGATCTCAGTCTACCACACTAACGCGTGTCAGCGCCGCGCCGCGCGCCTCTTGTCACGGGTGTTTATGGGTCCAGCTTTTAGTAAAACTATGTGTTCGTCCTGTTCTGCATATATGTACAGTTAATCTTTTGGAGCCGACGAGAATACTGCATATATGTACAGTTAATCTTTTGGAGCCGACGAGAATAAAATTATGATAATAATAAATATTAAATTCGTGGGAAGAAATTTTTGGAGCTCTGGGAATAACCCAAGGATTCTTGCATTTGCTTTTACAAACTGTATAAATAAACATACTTTTGTGTTGCAAATTTCATGGGGGTAGATACATTTATTTAGTCCTTTTAGATACGTGTACATCGGTGGAACGGACGGCGGAATGCTAGAAGATGAAGTCGACTACAGATATGAAACTTCTCCTCCAGGTAGGTGAGGACGCAGGTTAACTTTAACTTATATGGTACATTGCCACATTTTTTTTCAATGCAAGTGCTAGTAAAGGCCCACTTTTTAAGCATCAAAACCGAACGGAAAGTCGATTATTTTGCCCTAGGGCTTTATTGTTCTTATTTTTTTGTTTATGCTACAAGGGCGCAAAGGAATAAATTACGAGGACGATTTAAAACACGAGCGTAGCGAGTGTTTTAAACGTAACCGAGTAATTTATTGCTTTTACGCCCGTGTATCACACTACGTTTTTCAAAGCATAGTGTGAGGAAATGAAAACAAATATAATCTTGTGAACTTTAAATTATAATTGGCTCAAAAGGACTGTATCCAGAGCCGTTAAGCAGTGGAAAAAAAAAGTATAACATCTATGGTACACAGGAAAGTCTGCAGGTTAGCCAACCATTATAAATAAATTAAAAAAAAAATAATAATAAAGCCCTAGGGCAAAATAATCGACTTTTTGTTCGGTTTTGATGCATAAAAAGTGGGCCTTTACGAGCACATGCATTGAAAATCTATTTACAATGGTTGGCTAACCTGCAGCCTTTCCTGTGTACCATAAACGTTATACTTTTTTTTTCCACTGTTTAACGGCTCTGGATACAGTCCTTTTGAGCCAAATATAATTTAAAGTTCACAAGATTATATTTGTTTTATTTCCGCACACTATGCATTGAAAAACGTAGTATGATACACGGGCGTAAGAGCAATGAATTACTCGGTTACGTTTAAAACACTCGATTATTATGTTTATTTATTTAAATAAACTACAAACTACATTAAGCCTTATAAAAAATTATAGAGGCAAAGTTAAGATTAGTAATAGGGAACGGCTATTAGTAATTTGCCCTTGTTTACTAATTAGTAAAAACTGTAAAGAGTCCACCAGTCTCTTCGTCTTTAAAAAGTAGATGGAGCCAAATATAATTATTCACAAATCAGTATTAATCCATCTTACACCCAACTATATTAAATATAAATCAGTGTTGCATGATTTAAAAAAAAAAACTAAGTAGGGTAATTATAAATATTACTTAGGGCCTGTTTCACCACTTCCAGATAAGTGATATCCAGAAGATAAGTTTAAAAATGGAACACATTTTGTATGCGTTATATGTCACATATAACTATCAGGCACTTATCTGCAAGTGTTGAAACAGGCCCTTAGAATAATATTACTTAGAAATCAGTAGCTTAGCGCAAAGTGCATAACTTAACTTTGATTTTCTTGTTTAGAAATTTAAAATTGAAAAGCTTCTTGATCTGTGCCATTTGACGCCAATAGTTCAGTATTAGTGAGGTTTATAAAGCAAGAGTTTGAAATTGCGGGCCCAATTAGTCATGATCTTCTCAAACCCAACGTAAAATGCTGTTTTAAATTTGTTTGCACCAGATCATTACTAAAGTAGGATTTTTAATTCGAGACACTCGTTTGACAACTCGAAAAGCAAAATGTTGCCACTTTTCAGCCAGTGCTGCTCTTATCGATATCATAAAATTGACGGCGTTTCTTATACTCGAAAACTCATACGGTCAAGTGACGCAAAATTTAACAAAAATATAACTTTACACTTTTACACAAACTTTTCGAAAAAAAATTCCACATGGTCTTTTTAAGTTTGCTTCACAGTTATTATTGAAAATAAAAACTTGCAATTTCATAATAATCGATAACGAATCTTTTAAAACCGTAACGAAATCTCAGTAATTGTCAACATAAATACTGGTTTTGTCAGGTTTGTTAAAAAATATATTAATATTTAAGTATTTATTAAATATTTATATATTTATTTATTAAAAAATATATGGGTATTTTATTTTGATCCATACTTTTCATGATACGAATATTCAGAGAACTAAAAAAACAGAAGGTGCTACAAGCGATAGTTACAGCAAATTTGATGACTTTAGCCCAGCAAATAAATGGTTTATCGTTGTTATTTTGGTCAGCTCCCTCGATTTAAATCGATTACCATTTACATATCGTGCATTGCATTGTAAATGAAATGAAAAACTCGTGTCGTGTAGGTATCTACTATCAACCGTAGAGTGCGGTTCAGAAAATAGGTAACACGTCAATATATTGGTTGCATTTATATCATCCAATCTAAAGACATAAAATTATATTTTATCCAATCATGTCGTAAAGACGTCGTTAATGCCAATATAACGGCGTATTACCTATTTTCTGAACCGCACTCTAGAATAGTCATTCTCGGTGGCTTATTATTTGAATCGATTATAATAAAAACCCACTATTCAAAATGTATTATTCGTAAAGTCATTACGAATAAAACTGCATACTTATATAACTAAATTACTAACGGAGCATATCTCGTATCTTGGAACAATCGAAAAATGTCTCAATCATTCAACCGATCAACAAGATGGACGTTTATCTGGATTGTAAATTTGATTGATTATGATTATCTCGATTGTTGAAATATCTCGTAAACGCGCATTACTACCATACGTCATGCTGCAGTAAATATCGATATCGACATATCGACGTATATCTTTCCCTATTTTTATTTTTCGAATAATGGCAACACTCTATCTGTCAATGGAGTGTCTCGAATTAAAAACCTTACTTTAAGTTCAGAATCATCCTTAACCGCGTACATGAAATAAATTTATACTATAATTTTTGTTAGATTTATTCGTAGCTAGTTACACTTTCATAATAACACGGACACAGATATTAAAATAATATACAATGTCGCAGCCGGTCATGAGAGTGAACACCGAACGAAACGAAAGCGCGCCATCTACCAAGTAGTCCACAAACTACGCTTCCAGCGTGCTTTGATAGAGTCATGCGTGACGCAATCGGCAGTCTCAGCTTTTTATTTCACGATTCATGCTTTTCTTCTGGATTTTGATAGAGATTACATTACGACTAACATTCGAGCATGACCCTTTTAAATATATCAGAATCATCGTGAAACATTGTTACAACTATGAAAGTTTCAAACGCGCTTAAGTTTATTTTCGCAATGCCATATGAAAATAACCTCAAAATAAAAACAATTTATCATAAAAAGTTATTCAAAGATGGTCTCCGTTTTAAATGGATACCTAGTCAAACCGTGTTATTTTGAATTTGTTCTTTATGATTGTTTTTTTTTATTGTCTTTTTTCATTTTTTTATTACTATGGTATATTTGTCATTTTTTTTAATACTTGACTGATGACGGCCCAGTTATATAAATATATATATACATATAGTATAAATATAAATATATTTGTTATGTATATTTAAAGTTATATGTGTGTACTTCTAAATAAAAAAACATAACGTGATTAATGGACGGCCCCTTTTTGCAGAGCGCCAAGATTCGGAAGAAGACAGCCACAGCCATCATCGACAAAAATCTAACACGAAAAGAAAGAAACAGGAATATGACAATATCGAGCCCAGAAAACGAAGGTCTATCGATAACGTAACTCAAATAACTCTAATAAATACTGTAAATAAAACAAATAATCATTGTGGTAAAATAGAATCTAATGCTGACCAGATTAAGAATACTTCAGCATCAATGATGGATATAAAGAAAAATGCAAATATCACATCATCAAGGATAAGCATCGACCAACAGGGTCCTATAGAACACACTGATGGTGAAAGACTCACTAGAAAACCTGGTGCAAAGCAAAGAAACAATAAAATCGTGAATGCTCCTAAAAGAAATTTACCACGTCGATCTTTTGGTATAATAACATCTATAGGGAGACCAACTAAAACGGCGCCACAGGGTTGGGATGGTAGTGAAGAAGACATTGATTTTGATGAAGAAATGTATGAGGGTAAGGGAGCACCTAAACGTCGCAGATATTATAGGAAATACAAAAATACAGAAAAACAAGGTATTTTATTATTTTTATTTCATTATTATACCAATTTAGTTATTTATTTAATACAATATAATATTTTTTTTACTCGTGGTTGTTTTTTTATAAAAACATATACATTGTATTTTATGCAAGAAAGATTTTGGGGCAGAGCTACGTTCTTGTAAAATACAACAGGAAACAACTTTTAAACCTTTCACATATTGTACATTGAAGTTGGTTATATTCTACATGTAGATAAAATAAGTTCTGCTACACCGTTAAGTATTTTAAAATGTCTGTATTTATTCAAGATAATAAAACATTCACAAAAAATACATGTACATATTCGATACAAGACAAATGTTTCAGGAAACCTACGAGACTCAATAAACGATGAAGAAATAACAAAATCAATGTACGAAATGTACTACAAAAATAAATCTGATCGTCACAACATGGCACCCATAGAAATATCTGGTTCAGACGAGGATGAAGATACATCTAGAAAAAGAAGTAAAGGACAACAAAAAAATGAAGATCATACTGATCTCGATGACAATATAGAAGATAAAAGGCCATCAGAATATTCTCCTAGAAGATCAACGTATAATAGAAGAAGAAAAGGTAAAATGTTTTTAACTAGAGAAAGAAATCAAAGAAAAAACAGAATAAGACCAAATGTGACGGAAGATGATGAGTGGGAGGACGATACAAGTATAGAAGACAAAAAAAGGAGGAAAGAACATTTTGTAGACGATTTTGAAAATGAAGATGATCTATTACGTGTCGAACCGATCAGAAAATATTCATTAAGAAATAATAAAAACTTCGATAACACAGAGAGAAGAGGTACATCAACTTTAAACTTTAATATTTAGATTAAATATTATTTATTCTGCATAACTTAAATGAACTAATTTTTAAATTTTAGGCCAAATCTCAAGACATCGAAGTAGAATACATAAGGAATATGATGATAAAGAAGAACTTAATCCTTTAGAACTTGAAGATGACTATTCAGAGCAAAAATCTATAACCAGACGACCCAGGACCAAAACCAGGAGTAAACGATCCTCAATGCCGTTCAATACTTACAACAACAGGCAAGCTAGGTAACAATCAAAGTACAGGCATAGGCACGGTTTTACAAACAAGGGCAAAAGTAGTAGAGAAATGCGTAGAAATCATTGGAACTGTTTGGAGGAGGCGCGAAGGGAGGGCAGGCACCACAGGGTTGTGATTGGTTTATCTGATTCCCACGCTCTTACCGCACGTCAGCTCCGGGCCCTTGGGTACAGTCGCGCACACAAATATTTCTAGTATCCAGCGTATTATTTTATCATTTTCTGTGTTTGTGACTTGCAATTTAGTTACCAAGATGCCGAAAGGAAATAAAGTTTTGACTAGACAGGCAAGGACGTTATACGACGTGCACTGTTTCATGAAAACAGAGACTGTGACAATAGTTGAAAGTGAACACTTTTTTTTTTCGTATTCTGCAATAACGGTCATTGAACCTTAGTCCTGACCACTTACCGAGTCTACAGTATGAATTTGGCTGTATAAATGAAAGTCACCTTAAATATACAACGTGAAATTTAAGTCATTTTGTTAACGAAAACTGGTGATAGTACTTGATGAACAACTTTTACTATGAAGCCAACCCTGAAATCGTGAAAAAAAAATCAGCTGTTTCATACATTTGGGTCGAGTAGGTATTTAACTTTTCTATGGAACAGCTGATATTTTTTTTTACGTTCTCAGGGTTGGCTCCATATCTCCAGTTTTCGTTAGCAAAATGACTTAAATTTCAGTAGGTAAAGTTTTGGTATATGGTTTGGTAAGCAGTTAAACTATAGCCCTTTTTCATTTGTGTACCTTTTACTCATATAAATCAATTGAGTCATATCTCTTATTTAACATAGGTATTTATTATCCATCAGGATTAAGTATTAAGGGGCCTCTTTATGTCTGGATTCTTCTTAAGATTCTTACAAAAGGTAAAAATTCAATGTGAAGTCAACAGCTTATTTTCTTTTTTTTTTCATAATGTATTATATTGTGACATCTAACTACTGCTTTGATGAAATACCATCATAATAGCTGTCAGGATATCGTGAATATTGCCTCGTTTTTACACAAACTTTAGCAAGTTGTATAATTTTTATATATATACTGGAAATAAAAAAAGAGAGATATACAGACGTCGTTCATGTAAAGAAGACTAAGTTTCTACACTTTTCAATAAATAAACAGATAACATTTCGTAGAAAACAGTTTTTACCTGAAACTTTTAAAACGGTGCTTTATGAATATCTTGCCATCTTGCACCACCTGATAACAGATGAGTCTGAGTACGATGTGGGGGGAAGGGAAACTTATATAAAGATGTGTGCAAAGAGTCATTGGGATCAAAGCCATCAGGACGTCACAAACACCTAAAGCAAATGCCCACCTTAACTAGGTATACAAACAACTTGCCAATCCCATTTACACAATAAAATATCAGTAGGTAATGTATATTCATAAAATTCGGCTAAGCAATTATGCCCGCGAGTGTACGAATGCGCAACAATCCCCCGCTACTTTTGCCCGTGCTGGTAAAACCATCCTGTACAGCTATTTTTTAGGCTAAAGCAGAATAAACTATGTATAGCGAATGTTTACGCTAACATTACATGACAATCGCATGGATAAAATATTTGTTTTAATCATTTTTCCGTACCCATGCTCTGAGTGCTAGAAAAACTGTATGAATTAAATGATAAAGAGGTTTGGATTGAATCTTGGAAAAAAATTAAAACCCATGTTGAAAGCAGTAATTTTTTTTTCCAGGCTCGAGTGTTCTAAGAACAAGGTTAATCAAAACAAAGAAATCTCCAAACGGTGCTTTCGTACCATTCTTTATAACCGACGATAAGATGATCCGAAGGATCAAAGATGAAGAAAAGTTCAACTTTAGAGAAAGTATTCGCCGCGCTGAGGAAGAATCAGATGTTCTTGACGTCAATGACATGTATGTGAAGAGCTTAGATACAAATGCATGGCGGAATGAATATCAAAACGAACAAGAGGAATCGATAGTAAAAGCCAATGGCCAAATAGATGTTTCTGCCAAAATTGATGATAAAGATAAGTATAAAAATGATAAAAAAATTCAAGAACTTTTAGATTTTTACTCAAAAATGATGAGCACTGCTACTCCGGAGAAAAAGAAATATAACATATTTGATGACGAAGAAAAGTTCATGAAAAATGGCTTCGACAATAATGCAGAAACGACTACTAAAAACATTTCGAATCGTTTCGTAGAAAAAAGTAAAAATGAACCCAGGGTGTTTAGAGTTACCGATGATGGCAGCATTGAATACAATCTTAATCTTAAACCTGAAAAGGGTAAATTAGATGCAGAAAATGTTTTTAAAGACAAATTAGTTCCAAACGATCAGTACAAAGCTAAGTCAGAAGAGATTAATAACGAATTTAACAGTGAAGAACGGGCTAAGGGTAAGATATCCAAATTTAATTTAACAACTTATATCCACACTATAACTAATGACAAAAATAATCTGCTTATAGGGAATGGAGGTGATATGATTCAGGATGGATATATTGATGAAGAGTTTTCAAGTAAAAGAAGAAAAAGGTAACAGTAGATCGAAGATACGTAGATCGTAGATTTCTTTGTATATTTTTATTTAATGGCAATTTTGAGGAGTGGATTATCTAAATAGATATTACAACTATTACATTATTTGTGTGACAATTAAGTCTCACTTTGATTTTGACGAGAAAAGCTCGACGTTTTGGTCAACTTAGAGTGACCATCATCAGGCTTCGCGGGGTCCTCCGTTGCGTACCGGAACCATTGATCGAAATTCGAGTTTTTCCTAAAATCTACGTGAGTTTTAGCTGTAATATCTATTTCGTTATTATGGACACTCACCCTAATTTAAGTCATGGAAACATCTAATAAATGTTTTTCACAGAAACAAACGAACGGATTTCACCAGTGATTTTAATGAATCAGCCGTAACCCTTGATACTAAAGACAAATTGACTACAAAGTCAAACCTAAAAGTAGAAAATGTTAATAAAGATCCTTTAGACAAAACTGCTATATTTAATGAGCATGACAAAGTCAATAAAATGGAAATGTTTGAAGAATTTACAGAAATGAGAAGTAGCCCGAGAGAGAAGGGGTACATACCACGGAAAATATTACCACACAAAATAAAAACTGATTATTATGAAACAACGACTGATCAGAAAACATACATATTAGATACCACAAAAAATCGCAACGCCAAAAACAGGTTTAATAAAATCAAAATGGCTGTTGATGCTAATGAAGCTAAAAACGAATTAAAAAGAGCTGATGGACTAAAACATAAGGAATTTGATAGTCGTAGAAAAAACATAAAAGATTTAATTACAGAGGTAGATGGCGAAGAGCAAATGGATGAGAGTGAACAAAAAGACGCTGGTAAAGTTATTGTTAAAATATATAAAAACAATTAAAAAAATACAATATTGGTAATAAATTGTAGGTATTAAAGAGCTGATTGTAAATATACTTATAAAGCCCCCAAAATGAAGACCTATTAAAGATCTGTCCTTCTGGTTTGTTATTATAAGATTAGGTGCCCGAAAAGATGGCAGGTGACATTTTGAAGGTATTAAAAAGGCGAGCGAAATGTTTTTTTTTTTTACAGAAATCACGGAGCGTACCTGGGACGTAGAAGACATCGGAGGAGAAGAAGAATTGACAAGAAAAAGGAAAAAGAGGTAATTTTAAATTATGGTTGATTTAAATGAAAACAAGACATAGACACGTGCAGAAGTTTTGTTAAAGTTATGTCCGCGGGTGATTAATTATTAGAAGCCTTTCTTGAACTCCGGTGAGAGTATTTCCAAAAGGGTTTGAAGATATAATAGGTTTTTACATACGAAACTATGATGGAATAGTATATTTCGTGACGAGTATAAAATGGCAGATTTTCTTACCCGAGGAATGGAGCTAACGTCGAAAGCTTACATTCCGAGGGATTTTTACTCGTTGCGAACGATACTTTTTCTACTACCTGATTTATGTATTTAAATATTTAATTTTTCCTTTCAAATTTTGATGTATTTTATGACTTTGCAAAGCGTGGCGCGGTTTTTACCTTTTTTTTTTCAGGCCTCGGCTGGCTGCTTTTATTTGTGGCCAGTATCTAATTAACACACCTTAACGTAATTTAATCTAAGCGAATTAGTCAGTACCTAACTTAAATACCTACGTATTGTTTTTGTGTACCAGCCAGTATTGCACACATTGAACGCTCGCTCGGGCTCACACGCTGAAGCGATAGATATCGCTATAAAATCATATAATCCAATATTTACTTTCACAGAAATCCAAGATTGGGTGCGTATGAACGACCAGAAGGGGGAGGTCAGGAGTACATCATCACCCTGCGGCCGACCCAGATAAGGACTTTCGTCGTCTGGTTCGGGGATATAAGGAAACATGCTGTATAAGAGTCGAGAATAAATAAATATTAGTTGGGTACATACCAGTTGTTGCTTTTTTGGCTAAGCTCCTTTCTTCCTGTAGGTGGTCAAATTTAAATTCAAATATTTTATTTTGTAAAATAGGTGTACACTGTACATGTACACTTTTTAAAAGTACATATTTATCTTTTTTTTTACAAGTACACTCTTTAAAAAAAAACAATAAATTAGGATAAAAATTAATAAATGGTTCAGGGAAAATAATCATAAAATAATATAATATAATTAGTAATAGTATTCTTTGCAACTATAAAACAATCTGAGACATTGGGCACGAGTGCTTGTTTGGTCTTCGTTCGTTTCGTAATATACTGCACGAGTGTCCCAATGTCTAATTATGTTCAGTTGCACACAATACTTTATCTACGACCATCAAAAATAACGTCTTTATTTATAATATTTTCAACTAACAATTTCACGAAAAATGAGAAGGTATTCATTCATGAACCTCGGGTGCGTCGTTTCGGTAAAGCTGCCTTGAAGGCCAATCAGGTTATTGGGACCACGACCCTATGAGCCATCCACTAGCAGCTCGGAAAATGATGTTGGAGATTGAAGACGGACTGGGCTGCCGGTGACGTTACCACCGTTAGTCATGAAGAAGAAGTGGAGCTGCCGGACATACCTCTGGCGGCCCGGTACGACATAATATTCGACATGCTGCCAACTACCATATTGGCGGCCCACCCAGACGCGCAGGTTGTAGCCCGCGGAGATGAAGCCCGGATAAAGAAGCAAACTGAAAATAAAATCAAAATTTAATACGTAGATGTAAAACCTTGAAATGAACTTTCAAACAAAAAACAAACAAAATAGCTATTGAATTACAGGAATTATGAACTCATGAATCTGTAAGAAAATTTCAGCAATTTCACAGGTAAAGACCTATTATAATGCAAACAATGATATAAAATCATTGAATGTAAATATTTGACTATGAAAACTTGCCAAGTTATCAGTATTCAGTAGCAAGGACCCTAACAAACTTTTAAAACAAGTGAAGAACGTTGTACATTGTTGCGGTTATGTTATGTATGACACCCAATTTGATCTCGATATTTTTTTTGGCAAAGCCGACAATCCTGCCCTGCCTTTGTATTGAACACCGTCTTTCTGTTTTATACATAGCTGTAGCTCACGTATATTTTGAAATGCTGTTATTCACAAACTGTAAATCCAAAATTTACACCCATGCGTACTGTAGCAATGTCTTCCAGCTACTCTCTGATCATGTGGAACTTGTCGAGGGCTTAGACTAAGTATTACTACGTATAGACCGACAACTCCCATACATCAAGGCGTAGCTACTTTTTTACGCGCCCTTATGACACTTGGTGTCACCAAGTGTTACAAACAAGCATAATTTGTTTAATTGGCTGCAAGTAAACATGTGGCTGTAATAGCTTTGCTTAGAAAAACTAGATGGCGCTAAGTTGGCAGCACTAACAATGAATATTCCAGCGCCATCCATTATCCAAGTGGGAAATATTTTTATGTTATGTGACAACACTGTGCCACTAGCGTCACCAATCGGTCTCTTAGCATCGTGTTCGTTAGAGGATTTAGCAACGCCATCTAGATTTCGTTAGAATTTCACACCTTTTTTGTGGCTGCAAACTGAACTGCTAGTCTATACGTAGTAATAGATTTCGTCCATGGTAATACTTAGTCTATGTCAAGGGTAGTGCTTCGATGAGAAAACAGTTTAAATATACGATTAATACAAGAATTTATTTTATTATATCACTAAAATTAGGATGAGTGTCCATCTTAACGAAATAGATAACACAGGTAAGACTCACTATGATTTATCCGCTCGAGCGCTCGGCCGCGTGACCTAGACTACCCCCGAGCGCTCGCCCGCCCGCGTCGTATTTCAAGTGCCCTCAAGTGTCACTAAACAGCCAGTTTGAAGATTTGTTTATATGAATGACTACTGAAGTGTTTTATTATTTAAATAGAGTATGAACTGGGCTCCTATATACCGTAGAATTTTAGACACAAGTTCTTTCAGAAATTACTACAGAAATATCACCAAAAAGATCGTAGATCAAAAGTCACACACGAAATATCTAGTTGTTTACAACAATCAATCAAGCAAAATTTTCATTAATTCACCATTATGATTCTAGAATAAGGTCACACGTATCTTTACGGTCATTTTAATGTACAACACTATATAACTTTATCAATTATTACTTATGTTATCGTAAAAAACCTAGCGTAGGTTCACGCAGCAATCGACCCTGCGCGCACGTCATAGTTTTTTTTTTTTTTGCTTTCCAAAAGGTAGAAAATCAGTTGTTTCTGTTCCAAAACCAGTCAAATATGTCTACAAACGTTCTAAATTAGTAACCGCGACGATATCATTCACGCATTTCATATAAACCCAACTTTCAAGTCATATGGTCGAATGGATAAATATAGCCATTAATCGATCGGGCGTGGAAAAAAAATGGCTAATTATAGCCACGAAGCGCTTCAGCGGGCGAGAAAAACTCGACGTTTCGCTCAACTTTATGACCTTCTTCAGGCTTCGTGAGGTGCTACGGTGCGTGCGACACCCTTACGAGGACTGAATATCCCCGCTACCCATCACCAACGTTTCTTTCTTTCTTTTATATTCGAGCTAAAACTGATATCTAGCTGATAGCTGTATCTAGGCAGATACAATTTTAACTAAAAAGAAGAATTCAATTAGTTTGGCCATTCAACGTAGCAACGCCGCCAGCCTTTTGTAACGGCGGCAGCGATCTTGCCAGTATTTTCTATTTATTATAATTATTTTAGGATTAGTTTGATCAAAAACAAATCTAGGTCAACACAACTCACCATTAAATAGATTTTCAGCGTTGTTAAACAAACATAGTACTTACCTATCTTGATTTATTTCACGGTAACGTAAATATGTTTAAAAAATGTGTCTTTGATCATGTCTTAGCGGACTAGGTGTCACATAAAATTTAACTTTAATGTTCATTTTAATTTTTAATTTTCGTTTTAGTTAAATAATATTATTTTAATTGAATGGCCTACACTTTGTAAATATCTATTGTAAATAATTTTACTTCAATTGTTAGTATAAGTTTCTGTTAAGTGTCTGTTGTAAAAAAAAATGAAAAAACAACAAAGCAAATGATCTCCCAACTGAACTACCGGCAACGAACTAAAAAAAAAATATGGAAATCTATCTCAGTGCATCCCTTCCTAGGATTATGGCTCCACATGGGCTCCACGACACGGAGGTTGTGTGTGATTTTGAGTATACTATACGTATTTAGCTCACAACGATAATCGCAATATGATTGCCTAGTAATTATCACGCCATTCCGATTCCAGCCAATCATAGACAATCATTGGACCGAAAAGAATGGACCTAGATGTAGTCTAAAATGTAAAAATCCCTATACGTGGTGGTACGTGTCAATCGTTTTTAAGAGTTCGTTTTTATTTATTTATTTGCTCAGGTTAACAGGTTTTTAGAGCTTTTGGTTTTAAATTTATGAAAATTTCGAATACTTACGCATAAAAACTGATGCCGTGACTCTAGTGTTTGCACGAGTTGCTTCTTCTTCTTCTTCTTCGTGTGGAAACTAAATTAAATTAAATCTTTCCAGTAAGTAGCTACTGTAATAGCTTTATCATTAGCCTACACGTGTAGCTTACTGCACGAGTTGCTTATGCAGTGCAACCCGGCATTTTGTTCCTCCTTCTTTAATAATTTTGTTGTGTTCACTAGTGTGGACGGCGCACCGCACAGCGCAAGACTGATCAACGCAATACACATAAATATAAGCCCTGCCCTCCTGGGCACATAAATAATGGTGTCAAGTTTTAAGCGAATTTACGCTTCCATAAAACTCGTTCATAAAACTCGTTCATAAAACATAAAGTTCGTTGTTAGCCACCGTCACCGTCACTACAGTTACTGTAGTATCGAGTGAAATTGTGAATAGCAAGCAAGAGGTCGTAGGTTCAAATCCTAGCCCTGCTTAACAAAAGAAATTCTAACCATTACAACAGTGAAAGAACCATCAAAATCGGTTTAGTAGTTCCAGAGAGTATCCATGCGAAGCTATGTCCCAAGGGAATTCCCTTCCCTCAGAAAACAAGCCAATTTAGCACTCAGAGATAATGTAGCTCCCTATTAGTAATAGTATTTTGTGCAACTGTGACATAATGTGACACATTGAGACACGAGTGCTTCTCTTCGTTCGTTTCTCAACAACATTCGTCATATAATGGTAGTGACAACGTTTTGATTAAAACTAACTAATTACAAAATTGTCATGTAAATGTCTTCAAAACGTTTACATAAGCGAAAAGGGCTCAGATTATTCGAATGAAAAAAACCTAATTACCTACGTAGTCGTCCTGTCACACATCAAGTGTGAAATAAATGACACATTTACAATTTTATTATAATAATTTATAAATGGGAAGGTAGGTAAAAATATACAATTTATGCAAAATGACCGAGGGATATCCAAATTTTATACTTAATATCTTTTGTGTATGATTGAGACAACATTAAGCTAACAGATTGATTAAAATTGTGTTGTTTCCAATTACATTATAAAGATTTTCTACCTCATTGGTTGCAACTAATTACTTTTCAATGCATGTGCTCGTAAAGACCCACTTTTTATGCATCAAAACCGAACAGAAAGTCGATTATTTTGCCCTAGGGCTTTATTATTATTTTTTTTATTTATTTACAATGATTGGCTAACCTGCAGCCTTTCCTGTGAACCATAAATGTAATACTTTTTTTTTCACTGTTTAACGGCTCTGGATACAGTCCTTTTGAGCCAGTTATAATTTAAATGCACAAGTTCACAAAATTATATTTGTTTTATTTCCTCACACTATGCATTGAAAAACGTAGTATGATACACGGGCGTAAAAGCAATAAATTACTCGGTTACGTTTAAAACACTCGCTACGCTCGTGTTTTAAATCGTCCTCGTAATTTATTCCTTTGCGCCCTTGTAGCATAAACTACTATTATGGTTACATTATAAATAAATCAAATGTCAAACAATCGCTTACCTCTGGATTATCATGGTGCAATCCGTGCAATATAAAATGTCGGGTTAGTTGACCCTTCCCTTGGGCAGAGAATATAAAGTACCTTGGGTCAGTTAACCCGAGGGTTAAGGATTTTTTCTTGATCATGCTGCAAGTGGGCCTAAATATATCTAAAGATTACGTTTATTTTGCAAAATCCATCGCTATGAATACTCTAAATATTATAAGAGTGCATTACAAACTAGAAAATATCAATCAGAAACAAATCCAAAGACAAGAATTTGAAAAAATTCCCTGGGCCAGGATTCGAACCTGCGACCTCTTGTTATCAAAACAAACGCGCTACCAATTGCGCCACCGAGGTTCTTACCTAGACCGGCGAATTCTCCCATCATACTTGTCCACTGTTATTTTTGCATCTGCTTGATATACTAGCTTGTACTGCACATACAGAACGCTCACGAGGGCGTTATGTGATTTCACGCCTTGTTCTTAATAATTGAGCGTTCAGTATGTGCAGTACAAGCTAGTATATCAAGCAGATGCAAAATTAACAGTGGACAAGTATGATGGAAGAATTCGCCGGTCTAGGTAGGAACCTCGGTGGCGCAATTGGTTTGGTAGCGCGTTTGTTTTAATAACAAGAGGTCGCAGGTTCGAATCCTGGCCCGGGGAATTTTTTTCAAATTCTTGTCTTTGGATTTTTTCTGATTGATATTTTCTAGTTTGAAATGCACTCTAATAATATTTATATCTAAAGATGTCTAATGACTAAGTGGTCTATGATAGATATAGATAAGAAAAGCCCTTAATATATGATATTTTAAGAATAAACTTTTATTTTAAAGAACGATAAAAAATACAGGTAATTTCAATATAATAAAATGATTAATCAACGGTTCAATTGAATTCCCTATTATATGCCTGTAGACACTGGTAGGTGTCAGCAGATTGCTTGTTGTTGGCACCGCAGGTTCTCTTCATCCAACCTTGGAACTCCCGCTTGTTCTCATCCATGACCAGGTATTGGCCATACACCTGTGTCGCCTGCGAAAACAAAATGTATTTTTAGGGTTGTAGAGATGATGCTGGCCGACTATGGAGGTAACCTAGAGCCAGTGCCGGTTTTAGCATTAACGGCGCCCTGGGCGAGAATTCTACGGCGCCCCCTATCTGTTTCCTAAATTATTCATGTGCAAAAAAGGAAAAAAAAACATGGGAAAGATTATTTCAATCTTCAATCATGACCAATTATTTTAACATAATTTTAACAAAATTTTACCGCGCCATCCCGTGATCCATACTGACGAGGGGGCGCTGGCGCCCCTTGATGTCTGGCGCCCTGGGCGGTCGCCCAACCACGCCCTACTCTAACGCCGCCACTGCCTAGAGCATGAACAACGCCCAGGCTTTCAAAGGATTCGTTTGAAGAAATTCGGACTCTCCCAAAGATTTCAAAAAGTAAAGGTAGGCCCTTACCGTAGTATGACAGCACCAAATTTCTTTCACCTTTAAACGGGTGACGCTCACACATTTGGAATCAGTGCTCATCTGTACACAATGATAGTTGGACGCCTTAAAAAATTTTTACGAGAAAAGGGGTCTCAATATAGCGTCGTGTGCATTTTTAAAGTGCACTAACATTTTAATAAATACGAATAAAGCCAAAAGTGTGACATTTCACATTCAAAACACATTCAAAAACAATGCAATAGATTTTAGGTGCCAGGGCTCATCTAAACATTTTTGTTATCTTTGGACTCTCCATGTATTAAAAAAAATATATTTGATTTATTGATCTTTTATCTAGGGATGCTATTTGAAAATGAAAATGAAAAATATTTTATTTCAAATAAACAGTTTTACAATTGAAGCAGCAATCAGTGGCTTCCAGACTAGACCATGGTGAGTCTGTACCATGGGTGCCGGTAAACAGAGTACAATATACAAGGTGAATTTGTGAACATCGTCCAAATTCATACTTGAGCCTTGGTAAATGATCAGCAGCATGAATCAATAACGATTTTTGTAAAATTCTTAAAATGAAATTTCGACTTCCCATAGTGATTCACTAAGGACTGGGAGTGTTTTACCATGGGAAATCAAAATTTCATTATACGAATTTCACAAAAATTGTTATCATTTCACGATGCTGATCACTTACCAAGCCTCTAGTATGAATTTGGACGATGATCAAAAAGTCACCTTGTATATGATAATACAGTGTTCGTACAGGTAGATAAAAAAGTGAAACTAAAATATAATTAAAATAAAAGATCAAACTCAAACTCAATTTATTGATAAATAAAATTATTTACACGTCAATAGTAATTTACATTAATTGTCACACTACATTTTATATTATGATTATATTATATGATATTATTATAGTAGTTTATGCTACTAGGGCGCAAAGGAATAAATTACGAGGACGATTTAAAACACGAGCGTAGCGAGTGTTTTAAACGTAACCGAGTAATTTATTGCTTTTACGCCCGTGTATCATACTACGTTTTTCAATGCATTGTGTGAGGAAATAAAACAAATATAATGTTGTGAACTTTAAATTGTAATTGGCTCAAAAGGACTGTATCCAGAGCCGTTAAACAGTGGAAAAAAAAGTATGACATTTATGGTACACAGGAAAGGCTGCAGGTTAGCCAACCATTGCAAACAAATTCAAAAAAAAATAATAATAAAGCCCTAGGGCAAAATAATCGACTTTTTGTTCGGTTTTGATACATAAAAAGTGGGCCTTTACGAGCACATGCATTGAAAAAATATTTTTATGAATAATGATTAGAAAACTTATTAAAACCTAATTATAAGACTAAAATTAAAACTAAAGCTAAGGTTACAATCAAAGATTGGGAGAACTATATATATATATATATAATAATAATAATAAACGTTAGTGGCGAGTGGGAACGTGATGCTGGACCCTCAGGGAGTGATTCCTCTCCACCTTTTAGCCGCTCAGAAAATGTTGCCCCCTTGTCTCTCCGTGCGAGCGATCGTTTGGGAGGGCCATTTAATTGAGTTGGCGAGTCCCCGCCTGCCCATTTTTCCGTGTTATTAACATAGGTCAGGCAGGCGCTATAGTTCCTTCCATAGTCCCAGATATCCAGTCCACTAGCACCTCAATCCAATAGTCTGGTTTCCTTTGTTTTCATTCCTTACAATAGTCCTACCGGGGGTTGTCCTTGGGTGCACTCCTACAGTGCGTCAGGGATAATCGTCGGTTGGTATCGCATCACATTTAGATAAAATTGTTTAAAAGGCCTCTACGTGTTGGCTTCAGCCCCGTGCACGCCTTCCGGTCCGAGACTACATAGTCCCGAGTTATAATAAATATATACAATGATAATAATAATAAAATTAAAATATAGAAGATAATAATACTAATAAATATAAATAAAAGACTATATAAATTGTATAAAAGGATACATAATTATAAATTCAAAATAACTTATAAAATATATTGATAAATATGTTTAATATCTGTAATCTTAGTTTTTAAATTATTTGTATATGTTACCGGCAATCTGTATAATCCGGTATTCTATACAATACCTAAAAAGTTCAGGTAATGTATGAAATGTTATTTATTTTATACTTTGCCTAGGCATTGTATACAGTACCGAATGCATAGCCGGTAATGTGTGTAAAAGACTAGAGCAGGGAAGGGGGAGAAATGCGAGCATTTTACTATATTTTATAAAGATTATTCTTACGTATAATTTATCGGTTATAAAAAAATATGAGTAAAAAGTGTTCATATCTTAAAAGACTTTCTTTTAATGAGAATAAATAAATATATGTTTTTTGTTAGTCCATTTTGCGTTGGCAGTAAACCTACATCTTATATTTACACAATGTTCCGTTTCCTAAGTTTTCAATACTTCAATTTCTTATAATTAAAATTATGTTACTTATGGCAGCAAAGCCAAATCTCTAAATTGATTGCTAATAATTGGGTTTTCACATTCAAATTACTAAGCTATTTTTATGCCTTGAATTTTGATTCCATTTGATTACAACTATAAATATACTTTAAAGTTAGTTAATCAAATGCAATCAAAATGTAAGGCATAAGATGATATGATATAAATGAATAAGGAAACCTAATTATTACTGATCAATCTCCGCCGATTGCTTTAAAACGCATTTATTGCATAATTTTATAGAAAAGTAAGGAAAACAATAATATGATGTGCATTTTGCACCGAGATCCGGCTGAACCACCATACGCCAGAAGAATTTTTAGTTTCATCTTTATTTTATTGTGATTTTACTATAGGTATAGTTATAAAAAAAAAACACTAGGTTCCTTTTTTAAAGGTTATTTTAATGAAAAATTTGTTAATTAAAAAAAATTAGGAGAAAAAAATGTTCATATCTTAAAAGTAAGGTCTGAAGAATAAATAAACAGTTGAGTGCGCTGATAGTATTCCTACCTTTTTTATAAAGATAATTTTAATTTAATTGTTAATTTTAATAAAGTTTATTTTGAGCAAACATAAGGTGTTTAATTTGTATGTAATTTTATAGGCAGGTAGGTACTAACATAATATTTATTTAATTAATATATTTTGTGAACACGGAAAAAATCTGGGTCAACATTGTAGACGACTGCTCTAATAGTCAGCGATATGAATGCGACTATCGACCATAAGTTGGATAGAGTCACCATCTGCCATATTTAAATTTGTGAGAGATTTTCGAGGCAAATGTCCGTTATCTCACTCCATAGCCCTGTTATCCGGCCCATTTAGCATCCCATCCTCATAGCCCACTCCAAGTCGCTTCCTTCCTGGCAATAGTTTGGCAACTGTGGGGGACTGTCCGTTAGTTAGTTAGATACATTGAGGGAGAGGCCTCCATGGATGCAGCCATAAGGCCTCTTCAATGTTGGCTTCGGCCCCATGAATGCCTTTCAAATAAAAAAGGAAAAGGAAAGGCTTATGTCCAGCAGTGGAAGAACTAGGCTGATAGATGGATGGATGGGTTGTTGTAAACATGGGGATGAAGATACGGAGCAAATCTTTGTGCAAAAGCAGTTTCAGTAACAGTGGTTTTGGTTCTGAATACTCTTCTTTTAATAATAATGTGACGACCCCATCGCCCTCTGGTACGTCCAGTACGTCCAGTGCAATCAGTCACCGCAGGGCGGCTTGTGGCGAGCCGATGGTGAGTGGCGACACCACGGACCCTACCTCCAGGGGACACTATCACACATGCGCTTACACACACACATACACACAGCAACACACCCCCTGCCTGCGCTTGCCTTAACCAGCCGGCCAGAGTGGAGATGCAAGAGCGGAACCTATGCTCCAGGTTGGAAGTGTAAAATGTCATAACGCCGGGGGCACTTGACTGTATAAGGATCTTGCGCCCCGCGGACTCACCTCTCGACAACCTTAGCTGCTTACATAGTGTTGCCCCCTGGCCGCCCCATGGTGGCTAGACAGGGGGCCCACAACGGCTATCCTGTTGGATAGTTATCAAGCAGCAAGTCACCATCTGCCATACTTAAATTTGTGAGAGATTTTCGAGGCAGATGTCCGTTATCTCACTCCATAGCCCTGTTATCCGGCCCATTTAGCATCCCAACCTCATAGCCCACTCCAAGTCGCATCCTTCCTGGCAATAGTTTGGCAACTGTGGGGGACTGTCCGTTAGTGTATCTCAATGATACATTGAGGGAGAGGCCTTCATAGATGCAGCCATCTCACATTTAGATTAAATGGTACCAAAGGCCTCTTCAATGTTGGCTTCGGCCCCATGAATGCCTTTCAAATGACCGGGTCCCTATGGGCCCGTGACTGAAAAGTGTACCTACATAAGCGATTCAACTGCTTTAGTGAACCCATAATAACTTTTTGAAAGCGTTTATTTTTTTTAAAGAAAGTCAGTTTCTGTATTGCATTAGTGTAGCTCGAAGAATAAACAGCCAAAGAGTATAGTAAGTGTCCTTAAACAGCTTCCTTATCTGTACTGCATTCACTGTAAAGTGTTTCAGTAGGATAATCGATTGGTTTTTAGGGTTCCGTAGTCAACAACCAGGAACCCTTATAGTTTCGCCATGTCTGTATGTCTGTCCGCAGCTTAGCTTAGAGACTATTAGTACTAGAAAGCTGTAATTTGGCATGGGTATATGTATTTATCACGCCGATAAAGTGGTACAGTAAAATTTTGAAAAAGATTTTTTTAGGGTACCTCCCCTACACGTAAAGTGGGGATGATTTTTTTTTATCGTCTATCCTCTAATGTGGGATGTTGTTGGTTAGGTAATTATATTATTCGATACAGGGTTCCATTTGCAAAATATTAAGCTTAAAAGTGTAAATTTTTGTTAGAGTCAAGTGGGGGACACGAAACGTGCCAGCGAAACGCTTGCTTTTGGAGACGTGAAAAAAATCACGGCAGTAGTATACATAACGAAATTAAAAGGAAAACTATCACAGCTAAGTAGGCTTTACAAGTTAACGAGTACAGATCGCGCCAAACTTTTAGTCCCCTCTAAACACGGGGCGATTCGTATCAGCAGGAACAAAATGTATGGGCCGTTCTTGGGAAGAGCAACTTCCGAGCGTACTAGAAGTTTGGAGCAATCTGTATTATTATAGATAATGGTACGGAACCCTTCGTGTGCGAGTCCAACTCGCACTTGGCCGGTTTTTTACACATAACTTCTAGGATTGGCCTTTTAGGTTTGAAAAAGGCATATTATAAAACAAATTAATATTTGGATAATGGTGAAGCATGGTGTTACAGTGATAATGATATTTGTCATGATAGAAGGTTGTAAATAACAGAATAACAGAACAAAAATAATCTTAAAAAAATAATTATAAAAAGAAAATTGCCTCTAGATCACTGCCCTGCGGGAGAGTGCCCAAAATACTTGCCACATTACCTCTCTGTATGGCAAGACTTATACGCTGGCCTAGATAAGAGCCAGCTCGCCGGTCGCCGCTAGTGTCCACAAGCTTTACAGAGAGGTCCGTGACAAGCTGACGCGCCTCCGGACCCCATGTCCCCATTGTCTCAACCCCAAAAGGCGCAAACATATAGCTTGAACCTATTGCCACATATTTACGCCTCTTGGAGAGCTCAGCAGCGGCCGCCACCGAACCAGCAGCCCTACTGCTTTGGGAAACATGAGAGGGCGCCAGCGTATCCACGCAGGTTGCATCCCACACGAGCGGCCTCCCATGCTTCCTCGGTATTAACGTCATACCGTCGGGTCTCTTTCCGTCGTCACGAACTAGTCCGGGAGGTTCGAGAGTAGCCGGAGCTCCTACGGAGACGAGGGCCCTTCGGATGACGTCATTGAGGGCTGCGTGGCGAGACAGGCGGCCGGCACTACGCCGAAATGAAAGTCCATGGAGTCCGGCCCGACAAACACTAGCCCCGCAAGGGCAGTGATGAGGTTCGATAACATTAGCCCCGATTCGCAGACCGACGGCCATTTTAAATTTTTACAATAAAATTTTTAACATTCACAATTTGATATCTTGTAGCATAGCAAATTTTGTAAGGTGCGGTTATCTCTAAGTTTTCGCGTCGTTGTTTGCTTGTCGGTAAATTTCAATTTTACCCTCTGTTCGCTGACATGAAGTTCGTTCGCTTGTCTGGTGCGAGAGCGAGTCGGTTTCCGGGCATTGCTCGGTCAGTCTTTTGGCTGTCAAGTCGTGTCGTTTTTTTTACCTTTCTTTTTGGTTCCTTGTTTGGAAAATGGCGGATTTGCCAACAGGAGTGATTTAAAGTTAAAAGAAGGTTGGTTTCGAGTTTTTTTTGGTGTGTTTATTTTGCGTGGAATGGTTTCCGTAATATTGTTTTCTATTTCAGAAGGATTTTTGGAGGTGATTGTAAAGTTCAAAAGGAATTTTTGGCCGGGTTGGTGGGAGATCTGATCTATTGTCGGATCATGGTACGTATTGCATTTCTTTGTATTTTGAGTCACCGGAATTCTGTTCTCATCGTTCCGTGTAGTAAAGGTTTTAATATGTTTTTATTTTCTTCTAATTCCAGGGTGTTTTGCTTCTTTCGTGAATTTTTGTCCGGCTGGCTGAGAGATGACCGCCACGTGGTGTTTCACGGTCAAGCTGTTCCTTTGTTAGCGAGGTTGGAGTTCATTCACCTTTAAGTTGGACAGCGACGACATGCCAGTTTGGTAGAAAAATGTTGGCAGATTTCAAGTATGTGTCGTAGGTTTTATTTTTAACTTCACATAATAAAAGGTGGCTTGGACGGGATGTTACCAGGACACTTAGATTTATGACTTTTTTAAACCAAGTCTAAATTCTTCTTCCTGTTTCACTGAATAACCTAAAATGTAAAATTTAATAGTTCCGTAATTTTTCCTGGTAGAACTGAATGGTGTACCAGACGATTTAGTCAAAAGAGAATGTTCGACAAATATTATTTAGTTGGATTCACGGCTCCACTGAGCTAGATTTTGTGTGGAAGTTATTTACCTTGTTTTTCTTCAAGTTTCTTTCTTTTAAAGTTTTTTTTATGTAAATTCACAAGATACAATGTAATATAGATACCTGTGGCTAAGGCGGTACCTAACTCAACAGATTGTTCTAAAAGTTTTAGTAATGTCTTGGCAGAATTTATCCCGAAGGTAATATTGCTACCTGTTGTTAAGGCGGTACCTGACGCAACTATTTGATGTTCTAAAAGTTTTAGTAATGTCTTGGCCGAATTTATCCTGTATGTAATATTGCTACCTGTTGTTAAGGCGGTACCTGACGCAACTATTTGATGTTCTAGAAGTTTTAGTAATGTCTTGGCCGAATTTATCCTGTATGTAATATTGCTACCTGTTGTTAAGGCGGTACCTGTCGCAACTATTTGTTGTTCTAAAAGTTTTAGTAATGTCTTGGCCGAATTTATTCCGAATGTAATATTGCTCCCTGATGTTAAGGCGGTAACTAACACAATTATTTAAGGTTCTAAAAGTTTTAATAATGTCTTGGCCAAAATTTTGTAACAATGTAATATTGTCAGTTACATCTTCAGTCTTGTGAAATTATACATATTTTTGATAAAGTTAAATACACTTAATTGTAAAGTACCTCGGAGTTTTTCTTCAGAACCTTTTTTCCAACTGTTAGGTTACAATTAGGTCACTTTTTAATTTTATTTGTTTAGCAGCACGACTGGTGGAATAGACCGGGTACCAGCCGGTCGTGCTACTTTACAATCTATATTGTACTTTTAGGATAACATTTTTTATTTTTCTCACTTTTGTTTCGGAAATATTTCGAACCATTTCAAATTTTTCATATTTTCTTGTTACATCTTGATATGTGAGCAAATTAATTCTCTTTTTGTGCCAAATCTCATGTCTTAATCTTTAGCGGTGCTAAAGTTATGAGGCTGTGACATACGAACGGACGGACGGACAACGGAGTCTCACCATGAAGGTTCTTTTGTACCTTTTAGGTACTACGGAACCCTAAAAAGAGGTCCATTTTTCAAGTTAATGATATAAGAACGTACCATTTCTTCTTCTTTGTAATATCAATGTCTCTCAGTTACAAACAATCATCACATTACAAAGAACGAAACTGATCTCAAGAGTACACCTCACAGGAAATAGATACTTAACAAAAGCTCTGCATCTAATGTGAACGCGATCACATCACATTTAAGGCGCATCTATAGGTATGACCTAAATTATAGAATTAAATGAGACTTGAGGATAATTCATGATTTATATAAAAACGGCTCACCTCAATACGAGTTCTGATCGGGAAAGCCGAACAGTATCAGCAGATTTAGACTGCCTTCATCTGGGCGAGTGAAGACGTTTACTGGTCCGACCTCCAATACCATCTGCATCGATGTCATCCCGAGCCTTGCCTCGCCCAGATGAAGGCAGTCTAAATCTGCTGAAACTGGTCGGTTTTCCCGATCATAACTCGTATTGAGGTTAGCCGTTTTTATATAAATCATGACCTAAATTATTTAAAATTATATACACTATAACAGCTTTTAAAGCTTTTTTTTAAATGTAAATATACTGATAAATAGGATATACAAATATAAGGAAATCTCAAGACATATTTCGGTTTCGATCTGGACCCGGCATCAGTTGAGTTTTGATTAAAATAAATAGACATTCACATATATGATATAAAAGCACATGACATAATAAATAGTCTAGGTTTTATATGTCATTATGTCATGTGCTTTTATATCATATATGTCAATGTCTATTTATTTAAATCAAAACTCAACTGATGCCGGGTCCAGATCGGACTCGAAATATATCTTACGATTTCCTATATTTGTATATCCTATTTATCAGTATATTTATATATTTTTTTAAACTTTATGGCCTAAATTAGCAACTCGTATGTTCGTAAACGCCGGGATAAAGGTTAAAACTAACTGTCACCCGTTCCATAACCACCCGAGTGAAAACGAACAGCTCGAAGTCGTTCAAAAAACCTTTACAGAAATGTAAAATTTACTTTGACAGTTAAATTTTACAATTAAAATTTAATTTTAATTAATAATAGTTAAATTTTAATTTCCTTTGACAGGTAAATTTTACATTTACCCTTGTGTTTAGGAACGAAACGTTTGCATTGGAAAATGGATGTTACCAAGTCGCCGCTGCGTCTCTGGATATCGCAAATTAGGAGAAAATAATACTTTTCACATATTTGCGATGGTATTTCGAATTTTATTATTTGTCTAATATTTTAGTTCCTAAATTATATAACCATTATTATTTGCTCGAAAATGAATTACGCATGAAATCAGTAATTATTTCCAAGGTGAGCTAAAAAAATAATTGATTTGTGTAACTTCACGGCGAGATATTGGAGATGAGTGCTGTTGTTTTTTTTATCTAAAGATTTAAAAAGAATAAGGAAAAGGCTAGCAGAGCATTTTGCTGATGGACGTGCCTTAACATTTATAAACAAACTTAGCTACTATGCAACTCACACAAAGGCTCGTTGAGATTCAATAGTAAGCGATGTGTTGTAAATTTCCTATAGGCGTAGCCAGTTTTTAAATTCGGGGGGGGGTTCAAGAAAAGAAAACGACAAAAAGTGCATGGAATAAAATTAATATTCATTATAAGGGCAATGCAAAAGTACCGGTATAGAAGAGCTTGTATGACTAGATTGATGAATGTGGAAGCGGCGAAGGAGGTGTGTCTGGATCATGGCAGATGGAAATCTGTAATCTTTGTTTACTCCTGTAGAAGACAGGCTTCGATCAAATAACCCCTAGATCTATCAGATCTACAAAATCAATACGAAATCATGACCCAAGTATGTTATACAATTATAGTTATATCTATACATCGCAATAAAACAACAATAACATCAGAGCTAAGTTATGATTTTTCAAAAATAAACCTTCACCGCACTGTCATAAGATTTGTTTTCCACGATCCATTTCAGTACAAATTCTATTTTGCTTTCGTAGCTCGTAAAAACAATTAAAAAGTCGTAAAACCATATCAACCCGCCAGCGAGTAAAGAGCTCAGTGATTATTATTTTTTCAGCTTTAAATTAATGCATTAAGGTAGAAAACTGAATGACGTATACGAATGCCAAAAATTTAATTTAGCATTAGTTTTCGAAGCCGCTTTTTGTGCGCTGATTCAACGTCTAGGGGTTATTTGGTCGAAGGAGACAGGCGTGAGTATATGTATGTATGTCATTATGTTTGTGAAAAATTGTTTGCAAACGCAAAACGCTTCTAGCAACTGCTAGCAGAAGTGACACTTGTCTCGGAAGACGTCAAAGCAGGGGGAGAGTTGTAATATTTTAAACTTTCCGGGGGGGAGGGTTTAACCCTCAAAACCCCCCTAGCTACGCCCAGATGAATTCATCAGATGAATTTTATATCACATTACTTGAGGTATCAAGTTTAAATTAATAATATCAAATACTAAGGTATTGCTATAAAAATCAAGTTTATAATTTAAGGCAATACCAAAAAAAAGGGGTTTTTTCGAATCCATTTACTCCACTATAACGTCATATACTACTGTGTCCCAAAAGTACCCGGAAATTGTTTATAAAACACAAGGGGTAATTTTAATCATCCAAATTTATTTTGTCCCCTTCAAAGTAACTTCCATTAGAGGCAATGCACTTACGCCAGCGTTTCAACCAGTCCTCGAAACACTTTTCATACGCCGAAATCGGGATAGCTTTCAGCGCCTTCGTCGTATTTTCTTTCACCGCCTCTATGGTCTCGAAACGCTTTCCGCGAAGCGGCAATTTAAGTTTAGGAAAGAGAAAATAGTCACATGGTGCCATATCTGGTGAGTAGGGTGCCTGCGGAGCGATTTTTGTTGAATGTTTGGCCACAAAGCTACGAATAATCATGGCTGTGTGAGCTAGCGCGTTATCGTGGTCAAAATCCATGTGTTTTCCACCCACAAATCTGGCCGTTTGCGGCGAATAGCATCGCGCAAACGCCTCATGACTTCGAGATAATACTTCTTGTTGACTGTCATGCCCGTTGGAAGGAACTCATGATGAACCACACCCCGATAATCAAAGAAAACAGTCAAAAGTGCCTTGATTTTTGACTTGGTTTGACGCGGTCTTTTTGGTTTCGGCTCACCTGAAACGACCCATTCGGATGCTTGTTGCTCTGTTTCCATGTCGTACCCGTAGACTCATGTCTCATCACCGGTTATGATGCGTTTCATAAACGTGGAATCGTTTCGTGCTTCAGAAAGCATCTCATTAGCAACGTCCATTCTGCGCTGTTTTTACATGAAATTCAGATCTTTTGGCACCAGTCGAGCAGAGACGCGAACCATTTGCAAAAAGTCAGCCAATATGCGGTGTACTGTAGTTTTTGGTACGCCAACGTCTCTGGCTATTTCTCTTTTACACTCACACGACGATTTTGCATGACAATTTGCTTCACTTTATTGACATGACCATCGTCAGTAGAAGTGGATGGCCTTCCAGCCCGTGGTAAATCTTCTACCATTGTACGTCCCTCTTGGAATGATTTATACCACTCGTATGCCTGAGTTTTGGACATACAATTATTTGCGAACGCTTTTTGTAACATTTTAAGCATTTCGGCACAAGAAATTTCATTTGTAACACAGAATTTAATACAAGATCGTTGCTCAACAAAATCGGCCATAGTAAAAAACGACGCGACCACAAAAGTTGGTTGTCACAAATGTTAATTAGTCACAAAATACTCTACAGAGGTTAGGTTTTTTTTTACCGCCAATCAATGACAGTTGTACTCGTACCAACCTAACGCAAAAATATTTTTTTAAATATCTCTAGCACGGGATTTTGAAATGAGAATTTCCGGGTACTTGTGGGACATATTTCATTTTTGGATAAATGTTTATTGAGTATTTGATTAAGATTCTCACTGAAATAAAACGCGATTGGATGAAATTTTCTTGATAGAATTTAATTCCGAAAAGACCTCTTAATTGTTTTATTTTTTCCTGTAATTCTGAAATCTTAACTAATTTCATCGTGAAATTGCATTCAAAATGTGGATATTATGTATTTGTAAAGTCTCCTTGAAAATCTTTTTGACAAAATTGCTTAGTACATTTTACTTAAAAAAAAAAACGACTTTTTGCTACTTTTCCACGAATCCGTCCCACTCGCACTAAGGGTTTTTTCGCATATAAAGTAACAGGGACGCTAAAACTTTTACGTAGCGCCTTAACGCAATTGAAAGGTACAGGCACAGATCCAGGATTACACTCAGGGGGGTCAATTTTAAAAAATCAGCTAGCGGGTTATTTTTGACGATTACAAAATGTTGAAATTAGTCGAACTTTTACCAGGTTACATTTATTTATATAGCCAAATTCATAGTTAAGATCCGGTAACAAGGTTCGATGATGAAAATTTAAAATTGTAACGCAAACCCCGAGTCAATTACTATGGGAGATCAACTTTTTATTTTGCGAAAGAAGCAAAATGTGTTATTGATCCGTGATACTGATCACTTACCAAGCCTCCGATATGAATTTGACTGTATAAATAAATGGCACCTCTAATTTAGCTTAGATTTAGGGGGGGGGGGGGGGCAATGAGTCTCCTGTAGTAAAATATGAGTTTATTTTTTATAGTAAGTGGTTAGGTAATTAGTAATAGCAAAGCACAAAAGTTGTTAAATTTTTGAAAAATTCCAATTATTTATTACCGAAGTTAGTGATAGCGATATTTTATTACGTAAATCGTGTCCGATGACGTCACGATACATGCCGTAAAGCTCACTTTGATTGCCAATAACTTCGCAATTTTTTGAGGTATCGATAAAATAATTTTTTCTTAAGGCGATATACCGTGGCGAAATCAGTGTTTGATGGGCGTGGTTTCGCGCTCCCCGCGAACAGAGAATATAAAGTATTACAGCGAGTCGGTGCGACAAACCGCAGCTGCAGGAATATTGCCGTTGCAACATTCCACAATTTCCACATAACATACTAAATAAATAATCAGTTCAAAAATAAATAATATATTAGTAAATACAAATAAATTTAATTATCATACATATACAGTTGTCGAGTTATCACTGTATTTTGAAGTCTTAGAACAGAAGCAGTGGAGTCGCTATTATGGTTTTATTTTCAAAAATATCGACCACAAAACAATAAGTTTCTCGTTATTATAAGCTAATCGTTAGTATAGGAGCCCAGATAATGTTTTACTCGTCATTTTCAGGATAAATTGTAAGATTAAAAGGACAATGGTTCTTTTAAAATATTTTAATCAGAAATATTCAACCACGTAGTTGAATTATATTGAAATGTTATCATTTCTTACCCTAAAGACAAGGCAGGGAGTCTCCTCCTGGAGAGCTTTTTCACGTCTGAAGTAAGTACCATACCTATGTTTATTTTTTTTCAATGCATGTGCTCGTAAAGGCCCACTTTTTATGCATCAATACCGAACAGAAAGTCGATTATTTTGCCCTAGGGCTTTTATTATTTTCTTTTTTTTTTGTTTGCAATGGTTGGCTAACCTGCAGCCTTTCCTGTGTACCATAGATGTTATACTTTTTTTTCCACTGTTTAACGGCTCTGGATACAATCCTTTTGAGCCAATCATAATTGAAAGTTCACAAGATTATATTTGTTTTCATTTCCTCACACTATGCATTGAAAAACGTAGTATGATACACGGGCGTAAAAGCAATAAATTACTCGGTTCGTTTAAAACATTCCTTTTCGCCCTAGTAGCATAAACTACTATTAAACTATCCGTGTCTATGTTTTTAGGAAACCAAGGAGTTTGGTGCTCATAAGGTTTTAAGCGGCCAGTATAAAAAGAAAATTAAAATGAATGAAGACATGTTTGCTTTATTTAGTAATTGCAATAATAACAACGAAATTATATAAATTTTGTTGATTTTATATATGTAAAACCATTATACACTTAGAATTTAATTATATGATATTCAGCAGGCGTAATAGTTGTCGATGAAACGTGGGTGTACCAAGTACGGACTGTGACTTGAATTTCACAGTTCATACTCGGAACACCTCTGATGCCCCCTCGGGGATTCATGTCGTTATATTTTTAATTATTATTATTATTTGTATTACCTCATGATATCCCAGCTTCTCCAATCGTGACCCCAGGGTGCTGCCAACTCCAGCCAGGGCTGTGACGGGCTTGCAGTACATCGGCTCGGAGACAAAGCTCCTGTCAAGTAAAAACATTTGTCAATAAACAGACAAGGTAGCTCTGAAAAAAAAAAACTTGGAAAAATTTCAGAAACTGCTCAATTTTGTTTTAAATAATTTAACTGAGTCGAACTCGTGCACAAAGCGTTCCGTACGCCCACATAATAGGTACGGAACCCTAAAATCTTCATGGCAAATAACAACAATTTATATACCAAAGCAACATCGAGGCCACAAAAAACAAGGCGCTAAAATACTTACTACTGCTTGACAATTAAGAACCCGCTCCGAATCGTACTTCATACAAAGATTTCAAAAAAGTTTAGATGACACCTGGCACCTAAAATCTATTGCATTGTTTTTGAATGTGAAATGTCACACTTTTGGCTTTATTCGTATTTATTGAAATGTAAGTGCACTTTAAAAATGCACACGACGCTATATTGAGACCCTTTTTCTCGTAAAATTCATTAAGACGTTCAACTATCACTGTGTTCAGATCAATCCCTCTATAATTTGTGGTTCAGATGAGCACTGATTCCAAACGTGTGAGCGTCACCCATTTAAAGGTGGAAACATTTTGGTGCTGTCATACTACGGTAAGGGCCTATCTTTACTTTTAGAAATCTTTGACTTCATACACATATCTAAATACCATAATAACTCGCGAAAGTGGAACAATTCAATCAAATAAATTTTAGGCTTTCATTTAGACGGGCAATATGAAGTGGTGTATGTCCCTGATTTTTTCACAAACATCGCGTTAAAAACCAGAAAAATATTTAAAATAATGGGTTTTCGCCCTAAAATCGAGTACTTTTACAAGGCTTCGTTAAGTGACTTATGAACATTTAACAAGCAAATTAAGCACATACACCACTTGGAAGTATCATCAATATTCTAATTAATTAAAACAGAATAAAAAATAACAAGTAATCGAGGCACAATTAAGGTATTCGGAAATAATTATTATTTCCAACGCAAAGGGCGAGACTCGCTCAGCAAAGTTCGAACGGCGTGGAGCTAAGCGTGAGGCGCTTGTTTTGATCAGCCAGCCAAATATGCGCTTTATTGTCGCGATACGTCTCGCTTCGCGTCGGAGTAGGCGTCGTACTGCACCGGGTTCTTAATTCGACAATTAATTCCGTACTCAGGTGCGGAACCCTAATTTTTATAATTTGTTTGTTTTCCTTAAGGGTATGTACAACAATCTGACAAAATTTGAGACTTGTATTGTATTCAAGGTGGTAGAGCTGATGCCGGGCTCGACTGTGGAGGTACCACCATCTTACTTGGAGACCCCCTCGAAGTAATTCGGGGGAGAGTAAGAGGACAACTCACAGGCAAAAAACCAGGAGGCTCACCGTGCCTGGGACCGATGGATGGCGGTATATCCATCCCTAATAGCCGGGCCTTATATGGAACAGACTGGTGACGGGCAGCAGCGTCACTGGTGCGAGGGTTCCGGCACCGCGCTCACCAACCCGCCTGCCCAGCGTGTGTGAGTATGGGCAATTCTTCCAGGACGACCGCCGGGAGTGGCAAAGTCCTGGAAAGGCTTATGTCCAGCAGTGGACGAACTAGGCTGATGGATGAATGTATCACTAAAACAAATAACGTTGATAAAAATGCAACTTTTTCGAGGTGATTTTGTATAGGTTTCAATACTTTCAATGTATTTTTATTATTTGCCATGATAGATGAAAATTTCAACTCCCTACATATTACGGCGTAGACGTCTGTGATAGACAAACGAACAGCGGAGGGTTGGAGTGTAGCAAAGGGTGTGCAAGAGGACCGACACTTGCTTTTCGTCGTAGCTTCAAGTCATGTGACTATGACTTTTACTGAAATAACAAAATAGTATTTTTAGAAACTTGAAAAGTATTAATCTTAAAGAAAAAAATCACATTTATAATAAGCTTTGTTTTTAGGTACTCTAAACAAACATTACATGAAACCAAAAGAAAAACATGAAAAAAAAATTTTTGTCGAAAATTTCCTAAGTGTTGGATCGTTGGCGTTTGTGTCTCTTGTAAATATAAATCTAAATATAAATATTAAAAAAAAGTATTTTAGTCGAAAATTTGCTTAATGTCGGGTCGTTGGCGTTTGTGTGTATAACTTTTAAATATAAACCTTAGAGAAAAAATAATACACATAAAAAGGCTTTGTTTTTAGGTACTCTAAATAATACTTCTGTTTTTAAGTAGGTACCCTAAGCAATAGTTTTAAAAAATCAAAGCAAAACGAGAAAAAATATATTTTAGTCGAAAAGTGTTGGATCGTCGCACACCCTTACGTACAAACAATAGCACCGCAAACTGGGACTTTGAAATTTTTAATAATTTTTTTTAATTTTTTTTAATTTTGTGTTTTGTTTGAGCATCTACTAGAGATTCTGCTTGACGTTAATACGTAGGAATAAATAAAAACAAGAGTTATAGAAAAAATAAAAAAAAGTTGGATTTTTGTCAAGAGTCCCAAAACGTGGCGTTTGTGTGTGTAACTCGAAAAATATTAATTTAAGAGAAAAAATCAAGAGTATTAACAGACTTTATTTTTAGAAACTCTAAACATAGCACTAAAAAAACAGCGATTACTAAAAAAAAATTTTTGATCAAAAAATTGCTAAGTTCCAACCCTGTAGTTTGTGTGTTTATAATACGAAAAATATTAATCTAAGAGAAATAATCATAAGCATAAAAAAGCTTTACTTTTTAGACACTCTAAACGTTACATTACAAAAAACCGGCTAAGTGCGAGTCAGACATGATAAATTTAATTTTGTAATTTTTTTTCGTGAAAATCTCAACCGCTTTATTTTTCCTGTAATCTTTACGTAAACACTTGTTACCATGATTTTTTTCATATTTTTTGGTCTACCAGTTTACGCCACTGTTGCAACAGGCATGCGACAGGCATGTGTGTGTAGCCGTGGTGAGCACTTATTATATATATTGTGTGTTTTATTATTATTATTATTATTATTATTATTATTAGTACAATTGAATGTTATATTTAATTTAATCTGTTTATGTTTCATTCCAATATGAGTCTTGTTAATTTTTTGGAGATAAGGGGGGGGGGGCATACATATTTTGTTTTTTTTTTAAGATTTCTCGAAACCAGTTCCCGTAAATATAGTAACAATAAATATTTGTACAATCTAATTTTTAATACCTACAATTTGATACCCATATTGTACAGGGTATTTGGGGCATCGATGTAAATTTTTTCAGGGATGATAAAGGAAATGATTTTAAAAATTTTTGACTAAATATTATTTAGTGCAAAGTTTAATAGTTTTCGAGATATATATTTTTTTGTTTTGTTTACTTAAAAATAGTAAGAAGTAAAATTAGACATAAAGCTTAACAAAGTACGAAGGAACACATTTTTATTAATTTTTTTGTAAAAATTTAAACAACATAAAAAATAACATTCACTAAAATACAGACATGAAAAAAATTTACTAAAAATTATTTTCCTTCGTACTATATTTTGCCTTATGTTTATTTTCACTTCTTTGTGAACACATTGTTCTTGTTTTATTGTTAAATTGTATTTAGGAAGAATCTAAGATGAAAATGTATTTTTTTAGTCATAATAGTGTTTTATTATCATTTAATTGCAGTAACCTATATTTAAGTAGCCAAAACTAAAAAAATGTCTATATCTCGAAAACTATTAAACTTTGCACTAAAGTAAATTCAGTCAAAAATGTTTAAAATCACTTCCTTTATCATCCCTGTTAATATTTACATCGATGCACCAAACAACCTGTATTTTAGGCATCTTGTATTTTATTTTTTTCACTATTGTTTTGGAAATATTTTGAACAATTTCAAATTTTTCTGTATTTTTTTTACACCGTGATATGTGGGCCAATTAATGCTATTTTTGTGCCAAATTTCATGTATTTATCTTTAACGGTGCTAAAGTTATGAGGCTGTGACATACGGACGGACGGACGAACAACGGAGTCTCACCATAAGGATCCTTTTGTACCTTTTAGTTACTTCGGAACCCTAAAAACAAGGATTATATGAAAACAAAATTTTTGTTCATACATTTTCTAAGTGTCAGCTCCCTTGCACACCCTTTGCTCTGACCGAGGCGTCCCGTTTGGCACCCTTAAAAACCCGCTTGTGTTACGTAATTGGTGCAAGCATGACTTACCGGTGCTTCTGCGTCATGCTCGACATGATCACTAGTTTTCTTGTACTGGTATGTTTGCGAAAAATCAAACAGAGAGTGTGATGCTTTGAGACTTACTCTGTGACTGACACACCGTGAGTTTTTATATGAAGCCAACGCTTCGTGCATCTAAAGGGTTCGCCAAATAGAACGCGTACTTAGCGCCGCGTTAAAGCGTCAATAGCGTCGCGTTTTAACGTCGCGCTCTTAAGAGGCTATGCGAATTTTATTTTTGTCACTGTCACTCCATTTGAAAAATCGCGCAGTGCGAGAGGGCGGATTCAGGGCAAAAGGGAAAAAAGTTGGTTTTATATTTTTATTAAAAAAACAAAAATAGCTAGCAAAATTTCAAATATCAAATCTCTAGATATTGTTGAAACACACCTAATAAAATATGTTTGAGTTCTGTATATGGTTCCTATTCGTCAAACGAGGAGAAAAAGTGTCTTTGAAGACCTCATTTCAACAATTATTTCTATCGAGGAAAATTTATCCAAACATGTTTTCCAATTTCAAAACCCTAGATTATATAGTCAAAATGCATATACTAGAAACTGATTATAATTTTCCGTGTATTTCATGAAATACACAGAAAAGAAACACTCGTATTTTTTCCGCATATCGCCTAAGGCGAAATTAATACATTTCTGGTATATGCATTTTGACTATATAATCTAGGGCTTTGAAATTGAAAAACATGTTTGGATAAATTTTCCTCGAGAGAAATAATTCTATAAGTCTTCAAACACAAACATATTTTATTAGGTGTGTTTCAACAATATTTAGAGATTTGATATTTGAAATTTTGCTAAAAACCAACTTTTTTCCCTTTTGCCCTGAATCCGCGCTTCTCGCACTGCGTGATTTTTCGCTTGGAGTGACAGTGACAAAAATAAAATTCGCGTAGCCTGTTAAGGCATATGCAAAAAAAAAAAACAATTCCGGGCGTGGCATTTTGCGTTAGCGCGCGGGGGGAAATTCGCCCCACTCGCTACGCTCGCGTCTACCATAGCAAATCTATGAATAGAGTGGACGAGGTAGGGTAAAAAGACTAAAAAGTAATACTTAGGTATTTTATTTAATTTATTTGTGTATTTCGATCATCGTTATACGGCATTGATCCTACTTGCTGTCACGTCGGGACTTAAATATATTATGGTCGGCTAAAAAGCTTTAGGAAATTTTTTCTGGGTAAAATTAATAAAAATCTATATTTACGACCCTATAAAAACATACATCTAACGTTTTTATGGCCTTTTATTCATCTTTTTCATACAAATTTTCGCACTATGAAAATATAGGGATGAACACTTGATATCATATTTTGCATTTGAAAGTCACCACAGAAAGGAACTGTAGAACAAATAATGTAAATAAAACCGGCCAAGTGCGAGTCGGACTCACGCACGAAGGACTCCGTACCATTATCTATAATAATACAGATCGCGCCAAACTTCTAGTACGCTCGGAAGTTGCTCTTCCCAAGAACGGCCCATACATTTTGTTCCTACTGATGCGAATCGCCCCGTGTTTAGAGGCGACTAAAAGTTTGGCGCGATCTGTACTCGTTAACTTGTAAAGCCTACTTAGCTGTGATAGTTTTCCTTTTAATTTCGTTATGTATACTACTGTCGTAATTTTTTTCACGTCTCTAAATACAACCGTTTCGCTGGCAGGGGGGGGGGGGACACTTGACTCTAACAAAAATTAACACTTAAGCTTAAGGCGATTACCATCGCCAAATTAGCAGCTCGATATTTGTCACTACAAATATCAACGGAAACGACATTGAAATAACGTTCATATCAGCGCGCAATGCATAGTGGCTGTTACAACGCTCGCTGCGTCCTTGATAGGGTGAAATAGGAGAAAATTATACTTCTCACTTGGACGTGATTACTCGATTGAATAATCTTATGTTATGTTTATAGCTATAAAGTTTATCTATTTATCAAAGCATAGATGAATTCAATCGGCCAAGCAACTCAGGAGCAGTAGGGAATTTGAGGTCAAAAAACACCATTCAGTAAAAAAAAAAAATCATGTAGAAGTTTTGGTGGTATGAAAAAGAAAACTGTTGCATATGTTGTCTAAGAGTTGATTATTCATAATACATTTTTTCATTATTTCTGGTTTGGCCATAAACGAGGAGTAGGCTTTAGAAAGTACCCATTTGGCAATGGTAAGGGCCTTAAACGGAACCCTGGATCGAAAAATGGTCTTCTCAGACCCCCAATATTTTTAAATTACTCTACTTTAAAAGCCCAAGTGGTTGGGCCATGTACCTGCCCGAAATCAACAGTTATGGCAGTTATCTGCTATGGCAGTTATCTGCTATGGCAGTTATCTGCTATGGCAGTTATCTGCTATGGCAGTTATCTGCATCTTCAAAAACTAGATATTGTACGTAGCTTCCGCTACGACTTTTTTTAACAAAGGATTGGTAGGTTGATTTCTGAAGATTATAACGTTTTTAATACTTTTTTTGAACAGAATAATAACATTTTTGTAATGACCTTGTACGTACACCAATGCGCTTCAATCACTGACATTTTATTGTAATACAGTGCGCCCACTTTAGGGTATTTTCCCCTAAATTTGGGGTATTTTTTCATGACTAGGGGATTTTTGGCGTATAAAATTATTAGGGTATTGTTTAGGGGAAATTTATTTGGACTGAATTTTCGGTTTAGTGGTGTGCAGTTCTCTATCGCTAGCACCAATAATATATATTTTTTGTAAGACGTTTTTCTGTATTGACCATGATTCTTTAAAACTGGATGCTATTCATGACTGTTTTAAAGTTACTGAAATATTTATAGTTAATTAAACTGATAAACTTTATAGTTAAATAATTAACCTTAAATTGTGTTTTACTTTTAATTTATATGCTTAGGGGAAAAAAGTCTGAAAAGTGTCAAACCTAGAGGATTTTTACAAGGAGATAGGGGAAAACTAAAATCCGAGGGTGACAACACTGTTGTAATATTTATTGCCATCATTGATTGCTCTGTGATTGAGCAAGATCCCTATACTACAATATAGTAGCCAAATGAAAAATTGTTTTATATCATCATATGTGGTGTAACGGACGTACAGTGGAGACCACATCAAGCTATACACTTGCAGACTGCAGGTTGCAGTACGACATTAGCCCCTACAGAGAAGAATATAAGATAGGTACAAAGTCCAAGGCGTCTTACTTGATGCGGTCTCCAATGTACATGGAAATAAGTTTTTTGCAAAAGTTACTGGTCCAAAATGGTAAATATAAAGAAAACAGCAATGCTTTCCCAAAGCTGAACATGATGGCAAAAGGTACCACATGGCAAGAAGTATTCGCTTAAATGATATACGGTTGTATCTGCGACACAACCTGCTGTTTTTAGGGTTCCGTACCCAAAGGGTAACCAACGGGACCCTATTACTAAGACTCCGCTGTCCGTCTGTCTGTCCGTCTGTCATCAGGCTGTATCTCATGAACCGTGATAGTTAGACAGTTGAAATTTTCACAGATTATGTATTTCTGTTGCCGCTATAACAACAAATACTAAAAAACAGAATAAAATAAATATTTAAGAGGGCACCCATACAACAGACATGTTTTTTTGCCGTTTTTATAGATAATGATACGGAACCCTTCGTGCGCGACTCCGACTCTCACTTGGCCGGTTTTTTTTTTTTCATGGCCGTCTAGATATGCAAAGTACCATGCAATAAAACTCAATATTTATTTAACATTTATTCAAATGGAAATTGAAAGTTATTTAGAAGAAATGTATGTGACGCTCAGTGGAGCCAGCAGAAGTAAAACTGGTGCTAAATTCGAAACTATCTTGAAATGGTTTCAAGAATGCAATATCATTGATGGAAAGATTATAACTGAAAAGGTTTTTGCGGATTCTTTTGAACGAATCAGTCCGGATGGGAGAGAGTTGAAGCAATCGGAGTTTATACAACTTCTTGGTATATTGTCGAGGGAGTCTCACGAGAATGTAAAGTACTTTGTGCGCCGTTTTGAGAGTATTAAGCAGCTTATAATTGATGATATCCTGCGCTGCCGACGGTATAGTGATTCTTAGTAGTTGTTTTATGCTGTTAACTGAGGGCTTATTCTGTAAACAATCATCATAATCATCTTGATTTTGAACACAAACACTTGTACTAAATAGTTGTTTCATAACATAATTATATTTGTTGCACACTTCCCGTTGCACACTTCCCAACCGGTTTCGGAAATCAATCCATCTTCAGGGGATACATAAACAATATTCTGTATCCCCTGAAGATGGATTGATTTCCGAAACCGGTTGGGAAGTGTGCAACAAATATAATTATGTTATGAAACAACTAGTACAAGTGTTTGTGTTCAAAATCAAGATGCTTTCTATTTTTCATCAAGTGCCGATAATCGCAAGTATAAATCAATCATCATAATGCAACGAAAAATTTGTTTCTTTTTGTACAGGCTTGCTACTCTAGCATAGCAAACCATATCGAGCCCGATAGCGCGTGATACAGTGCTCTCTCTTACTCTTTTGATATACCTAGAGACGGATAGACATATGTTGTATCGAGCGGGCTAAGCTCGATATGGTATGCTATGATAGACGCCCCCAGCTACTCTAGCATAGCAAATCATATCTAGTCCGATAGCGCGTGATACAGTGCTATCTCTCACTCTTTTGATCTACCTAGAGAGGGATAGACATATGTTGTATCGAGCGGGCCAAGCTCGATATGGTATGCTATGATAGACGCCCCGAGCTACTCTAGCATAGCAAATCATATCTAGTCCGATAGCGCGTGATACAGTGCTATCTCTCACTCTTTTGATCTACCTAGAGAGGGATAGACATATGTTGTATCGAGCGGGCTAAGCTCGATATGGTCTGCTATGCTAGACGTCCCCAGCTACTCTAGCATAGCAAACCATATCGAGCCCGATAGCGCGTGATACAGTGCTCTCTCTTACTCTTTTGATATACCTAGAGACGGATAGATATATGATGTATCGAGCGGTCTAAGCTCGATATGGTATACTATGATAGACGCCCCCAGCTACTCTAGCATAGCAAATCATATATAGTCCGATAGCGCGTGATACAGTGCTATCTCTCACTCTTTTGATCTACCTAGAGAGGGATAGACATATGATGTATCGAGCGGTCTAAGCTCGATATGGTATACTATGATAGACGCCCCCAGCTACTCTAGCATAGCAAATCATATCTAGTCCGATAGCGCGTGATACAGTGCTATCTCTCACTCTTTTGATATACCTAGAGAGGGATAGACATATGTTGTATCGAGCGGGCTGAGCTCGATATGGTATGCTATGATAGACGCCCCCAGCTACTCTAGCATAGCAAACCATATCTAGTCCGATAGCGCGTGATACAGTGCTATCTCTCACTCTTTTGATCTACCTAGAGAGAGATAGACATGTTGTACCGAGCTGTTAAAGTTCGATATGGTCTGTCCCCTTGGACAGGACGTTATGGAAGCTATGGCCACCGCGCTGTAGGCACATACATTTGTTTTAACCACCCGCCTCTCCGCACACCGCCGTCACTCGAAGTCGGACAAGACGCGCGAGCGGCGACCCATAGCCGGCTCTATACAACTTCATACATTTGTTCTCTCCGCCGGCGCCGTCGCAAGAAGAACTGTTTGGCACGCCTCTCAAAGCCTGAAGCTGTGGCCGACCGGTTACGCTGCGAACCGCATCCCTGATGCATCGAGTGCGGAGTAGCTCCAACAGTCTTCTACAGGTGATAGCGGCCAGACTGGATGCGAACTGTGCTTTTATGAAGCACTGGACTAGTGTCCATCTTATTAAAGAGACGAGAAGGGCAGGGTTTCTGAAGCACTTGCCTTAGCGTCTTTTTATAGTTTTCTATTTAAATTATTTGTTTTGTTTTAAATTGCCTGTTACTAACATAGTAAATAAGTATCTAATATGTTACTAACACAATATGGAGCTTGTCTCTGAAATAAAAGATTTGTATTTTTTATTTATTTATTACTTTAATGGATCCATCCAAAAGACTGGTTCGGCCACTGCTGGACACAGGCCTTTCCAAGATTTTGCCACTCCCGGCGGTCATCCTGTAAGAATTGCCCATACTCACACACGCTGGGCAGGCGGGTTGGTGAGCGCTGTGCAGAAACCCTCGCACCAGTGACGCCGATTAACAGTAGTGATTCGGTTACTTTTTATTATCAACTAGCTTCTGCCCGCGGCTCCGCCCGCGTGGCCTACAGGAAACAAATTACATTTTTTTCAGAAACAAACATTATAAGTGCTCTCACTCCCTCTGGGAGTCAAGGTGTAGTGCTCGGTCGAAACACACTATAGCCTCTATACACTAATACACTATACACAATATAGCCTCGATAGAAACAAACTACTCGGCCTTCGGCCTCGTGGAACAGAGTGCCAAACACAGGCAGTCGAGACCTTTTTCTAGACACCTATCAACATGGGTCTAACTCCAGCCGTTGTGAGATACAGGCCGTCAAAGTTTTGACATTAAAAAAAAACTGTTTTGGCACCCCGTGGTCCAACCACAGATAGATAGATAGATAGATAGATACCTCAAAAGGAAAAATGGAACCCTAATAGGATCACTTGTGTGGCTGTCTGTCTGTCCGTCTGTTACAGCCGATTTGCTCTGGCACACATACTTTCAAGAATTTTCATGTCCACTTTATTAAATTTCAAAATTGATGCTATTTTCGTAATCAAACGACACCCATATTGATTTTTACAAATTTCAACATTTCAACCCCATCGCACCCCAACAGGGGATGATGGTATTTCACGTCCACTACGTTGGATTTAGAAATCGTTGTTGTTTTCGTAATCAGCGACCCGATAAACCATACAAACGATACCCATGTTGGTTTTCAGACTTTCTCACCCCATTTCCCCCTTTTAGGGATTGGATTTTGGAAAAGCCTTTTTCACGTCCATCGCGTTGGATTTTAAAATCGATGTTGTTTTTGTAATCAGTGACCCGATAAACCATACAAACGATACCCATGTTGATTTTCAGAATTTTTCACCCCATTTCCTTCTTTTAGGGGTTAAATTCTGAAAAAACCTGAAACACATGTTTACTCATTTATGGATAGGAGTACTTCTGTTCCCCATACAAACTTTGGACCCCCGTTTAACCACCTTAGAGGTGGAATTTCAAAAAATCCTTTCTTATTCCTTGTCTACATTACAAAGGGAAGCTCTGTGCAAAATTTCAGCTTTCTAGGTCCAAGGGTTTGGGCTGTGCTTTGATGAGTCAGTGAATGAGTGAGTCAGTCAGGACTTCTCTTTTTATATACCTATATATGTTCACTCGACTTTAATTATAACTGGCTGTTAAAAATACGAAAGTACAGCGGTAGGGCTCACCACCCATCAAGTTAGGACGTAATCGTCGGTAAAACGCGTGTGTACCGAGTGTGGACTGTGCCCTGCATTTCACAGTTCACATTCTGAACACCTCTGACACACCCTCAGGGATTCATGTCGTGACGATATATTATCTAAAAATGTTGTTATATTAAAAACGTTTATACAACACTTATATGACTATTTGTCTTTGCAGAGTTATATAACACTGCAAAGACAAATAGTCATTTAAGTGTTGCAACGTTTGCTAGGTAAACTGAACTTACTAAGTAACATTTAAATCAAACAACAAGATTTAAGGACAAATACCTTTTATTTAAATTTCATTGTGCATATTTCGGTACATATAAAAAAATATGGCAAAGTAAACAACTGAGCGTGCGATCGTAAAAACATAAGATAGCGCTCCATTACCGTTCTGTCATTCAAAAAAAGAAACTTTTTTTCTCACACAACCATCCCACCGTGCAAAGGGGAAAAGTATTAAGTCTTAGATACACATTAAAAACAATAGCCTATATATTAAAAGCATTAACAACGTTATCTTTATACATAACTAAATTTATTTGACAAAAATAGCTGTCTCCGCACATTTAATTATCATTTAATATACATATTATGAGACGGAAGCTGTTTGAAGACTAGAATTTGTTACAAAACGACATCATTAACTTTTGTTATAGCACAAAACAGCACTATGGTCATCATATAAACACAATGCTTAATTTGTGAAAATGCAAAGTTTTGTATTCTGCACTCTTAGCTTAAAACATTTATATTGCTAGTTATTTATTTCCGAAAATATAATTAAGAAATAGTGTCATTTTCATTACCAAAGAACTTAATTTAGATATTTGTCATGAAGCTGTGCTAGCATAACGAACACCAAAATATAGATACATACTCAGCAATCGCCTTAAAGCAGCTTGTATTCTCTCATAATACATTATATATCACTTATAACTAGATTTGTTAAATATATATTAAAATTACATAAGTTTCTCATTCAACTATGCTACGCAGAAGGACTAGATTGTAATGGCATCTACTTTTAACAATTATTATTTTATTTATACATATTTATATTATTAACTGTAATATCCCTAACCAGTGGCGTCGACAAAACTCCAATACCAATATTTGAGTTGAAATGAAAAAGGAATTAACAATAGCACCCAAGCTGCTATACTGCTTCTTATATTACTTGAAGTCGTATAAAGCCAGTATGAGTTTCAAGTGACTGAGAGCGTATGAACGCTGTTGCGATAACTATACAATATATATATTTTGGTGCTTAGGACCAGTGAACGAAAAAAACATAGAAGTCTGATTAGAGCTGAAAACTGACCCCACGATAAAGTGTTGAACACAATTTTGTATAGCGATTAGCGACGGCTCCAATAGCATTCACTGTGTCACTGAGTCGGCTAATCACGGATGACCTCGCAGACAATAGTACGAACCAATCATAAGCCTTTCGCCCTTTTCAGTCTCTGGTGCCATTTTCGAATGCCACTTTGTTATAAATGAGTCTTCCATGTTTTTTTCATTCGCCGCTTAGGACGCTATGAAAATAAGACATATTATCCAATATCAGTTTTTTTTTTATTATTATTATTTATATCTCAGTACGCCACTGGCAATAAGAAAAAGTAATTTTAATATCCGACAAAGATTCAATTTATGTTTTGTCCATGGGATCGATCCCATACCGTGTCTAAAATAATAATAATAATGTTTCACCAGTAGTTATACTGTGTACACCGAGAGTAAATAGACAGGTATCTTTAAATTAATCTATTGTTCAATTGTTATCCAAAGCTATAGTGCGCGCCAATCTTTTAGTCGCCTCTGAAGATATATAAATAATATATATAATAAATAGCCGTTTTACGGTGTCAGGGGGACGTTGCAGGAGCGAGGGCGCGGAGCACACCCGCCTGCGTGCCGCACCACACCCCCCGCTCGCCATTTAGCAGGTGTCAACACTATGCGTTAGTGTTAGTGCTACGTCCGTACACTACACACACGCGCCTTGCATGAAAAGTACTTTCGAGGAAAAAATTCTATGATTCGTTAAGTTTATCGTTGAATCTGTTTGTTATAGTTTATTGTTTCTGTTGTCTTTATTTGTTGTTTTGTTGATTTAGTTTGTTAAAGTTTATTGTTGTTGTTATGCCTCGCGGACGTTAAAGCGTTTTCAGGTGACATTTGTATCGATTCGGCTAACTTATTTGACAGAACTAAACTTAATTTGAGCCTTCTGTCTTGTTCTTTCCGTATCGAAAAGACAAAGACAGAACGCTTAAAATAAGGTTAGTCCGGTCAAATTAGTTAAATTGTGTTTAGCCGAATCGACACCAATGTAGGAAAATAATGTTTATATTAATGCGTATAAGTACACCTTCCCACTTATAGTAAACATTTAATAATCAACCGTTGATATTATTGTTTCCTTGACTGTACCTGCGCAAGCTTGCACTTGTAACTCATTCAGAGGCGACTAAAAGATTGGCGCGCACTGTAGTCCGAATTGGCTCAAACCATATTTCCTAAACTAAACTGGACTAGACCTGAGTACTGGATCTGCCCATACAAAATTCACAGAAAGGAAAGAAGATATTTATTAATTTCCGCAGTTATCTTTCTTCAGTAAAGTTGCTGAGCATACAGTAGATTACAGAGCTCCCAAAGTAATAATGCGCATACAAATCTATAGCCGAGCGACCGGACGTACCACGTGACCTTATTGATTGTATAGAAAGTGTAAGGAATACGAACTTTGCCGAACAGTGGCGAAGATTTGTATGCGCATTATTACTTTGGGAGCACTGTATATAGTTTCGTTTAAAGGTACCTGTCCATTAACACACAGTATAAAATATTAAGGTGGACGAATGAACACATGCTACGCGATGCTGTGTACCCGACGCGTGACCTGGCCCCGTAGTATAATGCTTAAACGCGCGCGACACAACTTAGTTGAATCACAAGTGCGAGGAGCGTGACACGATGTTTTTGCGATTAAACAGTATGCCACGCTCCTCGCACCTGTGATTCAACTAAGTCGCATCGCGCTTCGTGGCCTGGCGTCAGGGATGTAACGGAGCTCCGCCTCCGCATCCGCAAGTGCGGAATTTCCGCATATATTCGTAACTCCGCCTCCGCAACTTTCAAAACGGAGGTTTAGCGGATTGGAGCTGGATTAATCTATGATCCACTGCGAAATAGATTGGATGCAGATAAAGCCGCAAAGCTGCTTTACTTGAAATATAATTTGCCTCTTTTGGAATTTAATTATAATTAAATAATTATAAACAATGTTTGGTATAAAAAAAATGTAATAGTAAATTTTCGTATTTTTTTTTCACCTCCGCCACGCGTTGAGTTCTAGACCTTCGCCTCCGTTACATCCCTGCCTGGCGTACATTGCATACAAATTCGTTGAAACAGTTCTGAGTAATACGGAAAGCGGGAGCGAAGTTAATCACAGATGGCACCACAGTCGCGCATTCTCGGAACTTCGGTAAGGAAGAGGGGTGAGCGAAGGGGATATTGCGCAGGCAACACCTAACTCCACGCTCAACCACCGTACTGAACGAGTTAATAAACTAACTGGAGTGCTAACCTCTATTTAAACGCGCAAGCCAAAATAAATGACGTCCGTTCTCTTCTGTGAGTGTAATCCTACTTCCCACTAATATTATAGATGCGAAAGTTTGGATGTATGGATGTGTGGATGGATTTGTAGACACAAACACACATCAAGCACTAATTTTAAGCGGTTGTGTGGTCAAAGCGCTATCATAACGTGCAAATGTATAAACAGAGCACACGTAGAAAGGAGAGCTGGACCAGGCCACCCTGGAAAGACGCATGCCGACCACAAAGGAATCAAAAGGAACCAGAATAAAATAGCTTGAATTACTGTATAGATGAATGTAAAATAAGCAAGAGATACGTCAGGATCGCAACAGATGGCGCTATGGTCTCCGTCAAGCCTTCTGGGATACAGGAGTTATACAGTGTGTCCCTCGTACAAGTGCACATCCAAAAGTGGGTGAAACTAGATCTAAATATGTAGACAAAAACAAAGAAATTTTTCTTTTTTAATTTTTTTTTAATCTTGAAAAATACTCCACCTGGGTATCTTTGTATGGGACGCGAGCGCAGTGCCTTTGGTTAACCGCTCGTAAAAAATATTGTATTTATGATAGAACGTTGTATTTTTTTTTGTTAGAAAGATAATGGAATAGGCAATGATAAATAGGAATAAAAGTCACACGTCACTCCTCTCATTTTTATTGCATGCAGTGTTTACCTATAATTGGAGTTACACTCTATTCCTACTGTACGCTAGATTAATTGTATGTTGTTAAGTGTATCATCTGTTGGTAGACCAAATAAATAAATAAATAAATATAGTAAAACGGGGACATTATTTTGAAAAAATTGACTATTACTGAAAAAAAAGACTGAAAAATTAAAGAAATAATCTTTTAGAAATAAATTTTTTTTGTCGATAAAATAAGGTCCAGTTTCACCCCTTTTCGGATGTGCACTTGTACGAGGGACACACTGTATATAAATAATAACTATCTCGTAACAGTTGAAAATTTACTCTGAACTTAGTTTTCAGTTTTAAATTTCTAAACAAGTAAAACAAATTTAAGTTATAGTATTTGCGCTAAGCTTCTGACGTTTAACCTTAAGTAAACCAACATAAAAGTCATTCCGAAAAAATATACCAAGCTTCACGTGGGTGGGTAGTATAGGCATCGCGTAGCACTGCTCTACATCGCATGGGTTCATTTCCTAGCCCAGGGATGGCGAACGAATGGCACGCGTGCCATTAGTAGCACTTAAGGCGCTCTTATCCCAAAAGAGTGGCTCTCTGTCTTTTTCTTTACGTGTAAGGAGTAAAGAAAATAACCACACTTTTGTACTTTTTCGTTGTTTTTATCGGTTTTTAAATTGTTTAAAAATAAGGGATATGTTTATTAAAACCCACTTACGTGGTCGACCTAGAAAATTTAAAGAGCAGTATTACCAGATATGTTTCGTTAATAAAAGAGTGGAATTATGGAAATGGCATGATTTGAAAGGTCTTATTACATGCTGTGTTCGTGAATTATTTCTATCGAGCAAAGTTTATCTGATCGTGTCACACATGCGTGAAAGACCTAGATAAAGGTTTGAACTATATTGCGTATTTTTTTTTGGAAGTTTTAGACGATATTTGAAAGTTCTATTTGACTTTGAAATTACTGATTTTGGGATAAGAGCGACTTAACAAAATATTTCGGGCACGCCACCAATCGAAACCGTTCGCACTTAAGTTAAAAAGTTTAATATGAAGTTTCGAGTTGAGTGTATTTAGTTTAATTATTTTTCCAATAATCACTAAGTTAAAATTATTTATCGGCACGTCTATGGCCTCATTAAATATTTCTTTAGAAAAATTACGCTTTGATTCATAAAGGTTCGCCATTCCTGTCCTAGCCAGTACCTACTTGGTGAAATTACAAAAGCATAAACTCTTTTTTTATGATGACAACAGGGCCCGTAGCATAGTATTTAATCGCTCGCAACGCCACTAGTTGAATTACAAGTGCAAGGAGCGTGACGTACTGTTTAGTCGCAAAAACATCGTGTCACGCTCCTCGCACTTGTGATTCAATTGAGTCGCATCGCGCGCGATTAAACACTATGCTACGGGCCCTGGAGTTGCAATTTTCAAGTACAATACCATGTCGATACTTATCAATATGTAATACAGCGTGCACCGATTTCTTATTAGATTGAATTTTTCAAATTTAGTTAACACTTTTTCTCGTATAGTCCAAGATATAGATGCTATATCTAGATTTAGATGCTATATCTAGATCCTAGACTAAAATTCGCACCGTTCTCGTTTACATTTTTTCTTTTATGAATTTATACATTTATTTTTGATTGCTTTTCACAAACATTCATTAATTCCCGTCAGTCCATAACTTTTCTTCCTTGTATCGATATACTGGGTGTTAATATGATGTTGCGGAAGCCGGAAACTGGCGATAGTACTCGTCCATACAAACAAATTTTAATATGAAACAAACCCTCAAATCGCGAAAAAAAACTGTTCCATAGAAAAGTTGCATACCTACTCGATCAAAATGTATGAAGCAACTGATTTTTTTTTACGCTTCCTCAATTTGTTTTTTCTCGAAATTTTGTTTGTATGGAGGAGACTATCGCCAGTTTTCGGCTTCCGCAACATTATTTTAACACCCTGTATAAATAGCTTAATATTGAAAGGAAGGATACCTATTCGTAACATTTATTTTTCAAATTAAATACAAAACAAATATACAATTCCGAACTTAAATATAAAAAACAACTTTTTTAACGCCTTGTTTAAGCAAAATTTGAATATTTACAATTAAATATGAGCTATATTTGTTTGTTTACATTATGAGATTTGTTGTTCCGTCAGCAATAAAATAAATTTTCAATGCAAGTGCTCGTAAAGGCCCACTTTTTATGCATCAAAATCGAACAGAAAGTCGATTATTTTGCCCTAAGGCTTTATTATTATTATTTTTTATTTATTTACGAGAAGTTGGCTAACCTGCAACCTTTCCTGTTTACCATAAATTTTATACTTTTTTTCCACTGTTTAACGGCTCTGGATACAGTCCTCTTGAGCCAATCATAATTTAAAGTTCACAAGATTATATTTGTTTTATTTCCTCACACTATGCATTGAAAAACGTAGTATGATACACGGGCTACTCGTGTTTCAAATCGTCCTCGTAATTTATTTATTTTCACCCTTGTAGCATAAACTGCTAATACAACCGATACAAGAGATTTGTGAAGCCATAAAAAATGTAAATAAGAATCCATAAAGGTTTCCTTGACACAGTGAATAATGACAAAAAAAAAGAAAATATTTACAAATAGCACAAAAAGTTATTCCGGTAGTATATCGAAATATTTATACAAGGTGAAATTTAATCAACCGCCCGAATTCACTCTGAAGTCTCGGTTAGTGATCAGGAATAAGATTCAATTGTACTTTTTCTTGGAAACAATTTAAAAAAAAAGTTGTTGCCGTACGAACTTCACTAGTTCAAATAAAATTCCTAGTACAGTAGCAAACATTTTTTTTTTCCAATTTTTCCTTAAAGGTCATTAAACATTGTTCCTGATCACTAACCAAGTCTCCAGTATGAATTCAACAGTTGACCATGAAACATTGATTTATTATTGTTTATTTATTTTAAAACAAAAATAAAATTACCACAATATTTAGTCCGATGAAATATAGAAGTGACGTCATTGAATATCGTCGATTGGACATGATACCTCACCACACCTCACAAATAAAGGGGTGTGGCGCTTCCGAATGCATGAGGCCAAAAATAGGCCTGATGCGAGAACCAATACCAACAGAGATGTGATATTTGTCACTATGTATGTCATATATACGTATAACTATATATACATATATATGTTGTCTGTGGCCACAGGCTGATATACCGCCCTCTTTTTGCATGTGTACTATTCGTGAGAAATACGAGGCAAAAATAGGCCTCATACCCAATGTCAATAGAGATGTGATGTGTTGTACGTGGCTACAGGTTGATGCCTCGCCCTTTTTTGCATGTGTACTATTAGCGTACGTGAGAAATATGAGTACATGAGCCTTAATTATAGCTGTTGTGTTTATGTCAGTGAAATAAGTGTGAGGAAATGTAGAGACATTTGGCCACGAACAATTAGAATATGTCAAATCTCCTGAGATCTGTGCTCCTGCACCCGTAGCAGTGCTTAATCGCGCGCGACGCGACTTAGTTGAATCACAAGTGCGAGGTGTCTGACATACTGTTTGCGAAAACATCGTGTCAAGCTACTCGCATTTGTGATTTGACCAAGTCACGTCGCGCGCGATTATAAACACTGTACTACGGGTTTTGATACCCCGCATCAGCGGCCAGGGTTTGTAGTCTTTGTCAAACGAAGACCGAATACCGTTAGTGCTATGGTTACATTATAAAAAAAAAAAAAACATTATTAACCTTTATAAGGATCATCATGTTAAAATATTATCACACAAATTACCTCTTTTTTTTTTAAATAAACGATTAATTAAAAGGACATTTAACTTGGCACGCTCCAAGCTATCCAAGCACCTTAAATATGTAGATTAACAATTGAATAAAAATAATTAAAAAAAAAAGTGAGCATTAAGTCGATAACAACATTCTTTCCGCCCCCAAAATTCAATTTTTTGGACCAAACAAACCGCTGTATAGAGAAAGATTTTAATGAAACCTATTTTGTAATGGCATAATAAACCTTCTTGCTGCTGGCCTGGCAAATATCGACAGGCTCAATAGACAGAGTGGATGGATGTCAGAGACATTTTTGGGGGACTCAGAGAGGTTAGAACACGGAACACTTTTTACCAGGGTTAGAAGGAAAATGGAGAGAAATAAGGAGCCCTTGGCATAACAATCCCTGTTACCGGGTCCCTCAACCTATCAGAAATTGGAAACACCGACGTCATATTTTCTTCCCTTGTTTGGTGCATATCGCCTCCAGTGGAGATCTTGACGTTGATCTCCACTGCGTTTCAACAGAAAGAATATCTGAAGGAAATTAGAATCCTGGCTCCGCCAGCCACCGCTGCAGCTTCTTTAGCCAGCTTCAGCGGTGGCTGGCAGAGCCAGGATTCTAATTTCCTTCAGATATTCTTTCTGTTGAAACGCAGTGGAGATAAACGTCAAGATCTCCACTGGAGGCGATATGCACCAATCAAGGGAAGAAAATATGAGGTCGGTGTTTACAATTTCTGATAGGTTGAGGGAGCCGGTAACAGGGATTGTTATGCCAAGGGCTCCTTATTTCTCTCCATTTTCCTTCTAACCCTTGTAAAAAGTGTTCCGTGTTCTAACCTCTCTCAGTTCCCCAAAAACTCTCTCTGACATCCATCCACTCTGTCTATTGAGCCTGTCGATATTTGCCAGGCCAGCAGCAAGAAGGTCTATTATGCCATTACAAAATAGGTTTCATTACAAGATGAAGTCAAAAACCTTTTCAATAAAGGTTCAAGCAAAGTATACCCAAGGCGACTATCTAAGAGATCTAAAAATGTTAAAATTTTTATTCCTAAGCACCTAAGCGGTCGGTGCGAAAATATGATATATTTTGTCATGCTATTATCTACCTTATCAGCGAGTGAATAAGGTGCAAATCGCGACGATACTGAGGTCATTTTGTTTTCCTATTATGCTTCGCACGAAGGATTAGCTGTCAAGATCTTCATTCATGATAATCGATTCCGTATCCCAGGATCTGTAAAAGATAATTTTATGCACGGTTAGAAAAGTCAGTTCTAATTAATGGGACACCTGAAGCTAGAACATCAACGACGCTAGGTTTTCAAGGGTTCATTGGAAGAAACTAGGTCTCTCCTCATATTGAAGAAAATATATTGGATTTATTAATCTCTTATCTAGGGATTTTACTTATAAACAATGTACTAAGATTTACAGATTTGTTTAAAAAAAAAAAGTTTTCCAGGCTCATGCGCCAACATATAATCGCCTCTATCAAAAGCAAATAAGATCTTTGCCATTGGACTTATTGTGCTGGACAAGTAATAAAAAAAGTTGCTAGGGTATGCCATCCTCTTAAACAATAAACATATTTTAATGAATAATCTTGATTAGAATGACAGATATCGTTAGTTCATCGATTTAAACGCACCGAGTATAATCATTGACATTTTACAGACGCCGAGTGGTAGATCGCTCGCCTGCTAACCGTTAAATTATATTTCGGAAATAGAGGATATATTCCATGTTCACACTCGGCAATACCTCTGACTCCCCCTCGGGGATTTATGTCGTGACGATAATTATTTAAATATGTAGTTGCGCGCAATTTCTTTGCTGCGACCAAAACGGAACACGCATATGCACTGACCTTGGTTAAGGAGCGATAGAGAGCGGGCGGAACCTCCTAGCGCGCGCCTGCGGCTGCGGGGCGGGGTGGGAGGCAGGGGGTGGCGCGGGCGGCGGGGAGCCCGACGACGACGAGCACGCCGATAGGGGTGGGGACGACATTAGCAGAGCTGGCACGCCGCGAGACGAGCTTCTGGAACGAACATCGATACCTAAATACAAAGAGTAAAGTAATGTCGCTAGAGAAGAGAGCCCTCTTTCGGTTCATTTGTGCCAACAGCGAACTGTCCGCCATTAAATTGGCCCCTATCCTAAATCTTTGCAGATGCAAATCATTCAATATATCATTGGAGATATTTCTGATTCTAGCTAAGACTGTGATGTCTCAGGACATTGTAGGACAGTTCGAGCGGCGTTTAGGAACTTGAAGTTGACATATTTACAAGTATTGTAGAGGTAAACGATATCGCGATGTAGGATGCAAGTGCTGCCATCTGGGTATCTAAAAAGGCCGACTTGGGTGAATCATAAAATGATTTGAAAGTAGGACAGAGCCAGAGTTTTTTCACGTGTGCAAAAGAGATGGCATTAGAACAGAATCATAATATGATTCGTGCAAAACGGCCTTTTTAGAGGACCAGGAGATCTAAAAAGGCCGACTTGGGTGAATTATAAAATGATTTGAAAGTAGGATGGAGTCAGAGGTTTTTCATACGTGCAAAAGAGACGGCATTAGAACAGAATCATAATGTGATTCATGCAAAACGGCCTTTTTAGAGGACCAGTACACCGGCCAGTCAATAGCTGGATTCACCTCATTTTTCAATTTTCGGCCCGTATGAAACTGTGGCCCCCCCCTGCCTAAAAATATCATTGAAAAGTTTTTAGACAAAATTTATGATATTATTGTGTGTGACGCCCGGTTATTGACGACGTGATAATGAAGAAATTTGATTTTAGCACTTTTGGCGCTGATAGCAGCAGCGAGCGACACGTATGCGTACTTCTCACTGATGTTAGAGATGAGACAATGATTATATCTATTGTTACAAGTGTCAATTTAAACTCCCGGTACGCTCGGTGGAGACGCTTTGAATCGGCATAAAAAATAACTGGACACCTAAAGTAGGGCCACTGAGTGATGGCGCCTATGACGTTTAAATGCCTACAAAGTATCATAATTATTTATAAGCAATTGTGAATAAAAAAATGTAATACTTCATTATTGATAGTGATGTACTACTTGTTTCGGTTATTATTTTTCGATTTGAATGTTGCTTTATTGTGCAATAGAATTCGTATAGGAACAAAGAAATTTTTTTCTTAGAAAAAAAGTTTCTCATTTTTTATAGGTCGTGTTTGAGGTCGCTAAGTTGCGCAATAATATTTAATTATTATTGCGTCGAGACTTTGGGCCCGTGGGGTCCAGAGGCAGGAAAATTATTTAAAGAACTGTCATCGCGCCTGGTCAACGTCTCGGGTGACCAGAGGGCTGGTGCTTACCTCGGCCAGAGAATAAGTCTGGCCATCCAGAGAGGTAATGTAGCCAGCATTCTGGGCACCTTACCAAGGGACAGTGATCTGGATCCAGTTTTTTATTTGTAATAGGTCTATTTTATTTATAGGATAGTTTTAAGTTGTTATTATCTTATATAAGTTTTTGTGTTTTAAATAAATAGTAAAAATATTCTAAATTAAAAAAAAATATATATTTAATTAAAAACAAAACAATGACGAAGTTAAACTAAACGAAAATAAATGATAGTAAAATACTTTATTCTTTTTAGATATTTAAACAACTCTTTTCAACTTCGCTCAGGGTGTTGAGGGGCCCCCTGAGCTTGGGGGCCCCGGGGCACTACACCGCCTAGCCCTTCGATAGCTACGCCACTGGGTTTGGCAGATTTTTATTTTGTATTATTATGTTGAATGTTGAATGACGTGTCTAATGTTAAGTAAACTCGCACTTGATTTTTATTTTTAAACGAAATTTGAAATGTACCTCATCACTAAATGCAGATGTCATAAGTGCCATCACTCACTCAGTGGCCCTGCTTTAGTGTGCGGTTGCGGTATCCCTCAAGGAAGTATTATAGGTCCACTTCTATTTTTGACTATACCCTTCTGTCGTTTTGCCTTATAGTGTGCGGTTGCTGGTGTCCCTCAAGGAAGTATTATAGGTCCATTTCTATTTTTGAGTATACCCTTCTGTCGTTTTGCGTTATACAAACCTAGAGTGCGGTTGCGGCGGTTGCCGGTGCCTCGGTCTCGCGAACCGCAGGTTCAGTTCCCGGGCGGGATCCACTGCGTACTTGTCGTTGGCGTTCGCACGACGACGACGCAGCGCTACAACAATACATTTACTGTTCACATATACATTATTAATTATTCAGTTGATGTGACTGGTGAGTAAGCAGACGTTTTACAGTTAGTGTCAACTGAGAAGACTGATGTGAGTGTGGTCACAGATTTTTTTTTTTTTTTTTTTCAATGCATGTGCTCGTAAAGTCCCACTTTTTATGCATCAAAACCGAACAGAAAGTCGATTATTTTGCCCTAGGGCTTTATTATTATTATTTTTTTTTATTTATTTACAATGGTTGGCTAACCTGCAGCCTTTCCTGTGTACCATAGTTGTTATAATTTTTTTTCACTGTTCAACGGCTCTGGATACAGTCCTTTTGAGCCAATTACAATTTAAAGTTCACAAGATTATATTTGTTTTCATTTCCTCACACTATGCATTGAAAAACGTAGTATGATACACGGGCGTAAGAAAAATAAATTACTCGGTTACGTTTAAAACACTCGCTACGCTCGTGTTTTAAATCGTCCTCGTGATTATTCCTTTGCGCCCTTGTAGCATAAACTACTATTATTTATTAGGTTTGCCAACAGATATTACACTATGACATATGTATAAAAACAGCTTTAACAAGTAAAATTAGAATGCATACCCAATAACAGGCAGACACAACATACTTAATTAAACAATAATAGTATTTTTGCTACATAAGTGAAACATGTTTCGCAAAACGTAAAACTGTTAAAAACCAATTAAAATTAAGGTTAAAAAAAAACAGCACAATGAGAAAAGAAATAATACTAAAACAAAATCTTAACAAAAAAGTACAAATTTAAATTATTTTGCCGTCGCAGTTGCGTATTTTCGGCGGGAATGGGGGTACATCAGTGGCGGATCCAGAAACATAATTTTGGGGGGGTTGAGGGTAGTATCACTAGCTTTTTCAGGAATAGGCATGATGACTAAAAAATTCTAATTAGTCCGTCAGTTAGATTATCAGAAAATATTGGACACGTATTTTTTCTTTTGTCAATTAAACAAAAAATTATGAAGATACAGCCCGCTAAACTTCCGCGTGACGTCACGCCTAAGTACACTTTTTACCTAGGCGTGACGTCACCAGCCCCCACTCCGAAACTTTGACGCGCTTTATCTCTGTCATTTTTTGTTTGATTGACAAAGGAAAAAATACGTGTCCAATGTTTTTTGATAATCTAAATGGCGGACTAAATAGAATAATATTTTGTTTACCCTGTCATCTCCCCTATTCATAGAATATCCTGTACTATTAAAATACGATTAGGTAAGTAAATTTAAGACAATTTAAGGTTAAACGTCAGTCTCTCGGTACAAAATGCACCACTTAACTTTGTTTTTTTTTTGTTAAGAAGTTGAAAGTGAAAAAGATATTGGTCTATGGCAATTCACGCCAATAGTTCAGTATAAGTTAGGTTTATAAATAAACAGCTTGAAATTTAATGAACAATTAGCCTTTATTTGGTTGAAACAAACTTAAAATAGCATTTTAAGCTTGTTTCAACAAAATCGTGACTAACTGTGCATTTCATCTCAAACTATTGATTCATAAATCTAACTTATACTGAACTTTTGAACGTGAATTGCCACAGACCAACATCTTACTCACTTTTAACTTCATAACAAGAAAAACAAAGTTGTACTCTTTGTACCGATTGACTGACGTTTAACCTTAAGGCGCTATGCGAAAAAAATACGGGTGTTTCTTTTTTTATGTATCTCATGAAATACACGGAAAATTTTAATAAATTTCTGGTATATGCATTTTGACTATATAATCTAGGGTTTTGAAACTGGAAAACATGTTTGGATAAATTTTTCTCGATAGAAATAATTGTTGAAATGAGATCTTCAAACACACTTTTTTTCCTCGTTTGACGAATAAGGACCATATACAGAACTCAAACATATTTTATTAGGTGTGTTTCAACAATATGTAAAGATTTGATATTTGAAATTTTGCTAGCTATTTTAGTTTTTTTAATAAAAAAATAAAACCACTTTTTTCCCTTTTGCCCTGAATCCGCCCCTTTCGCAATGCGCGATTTTTCGCTTGGAGTGACAGAGACGAAAATAAAATTTGCATAGCCTCTTAAGTAGGAAATTGTCATAATACAGGCTGTAGATACAAACCCTAAAATCCCTTTAGGGTGTGAAAGTATACATATACGATACTGGTATAATTTTGATTAAAAAAATACGTTTTAAATTGATAATCTTGTATGACTAGATTGATGGATTTGGAAGAGGCGAAAGAGGTGTGTCTGGATCGTAGCAGACGGAAATCTGTACTCTGGGAGAGTATATGTATGTATGTTTAAATTTTTACCAAAAAATATTTCATTTACCATTCACCCCGTAGCGTGGTCTAGACCGAACACATTGAGTAATTGTGTTCTGTGCTATTAACGCTATCAGAGGTCAACGACCAGCGAGAATGTCCACGAGATAAAGGTATTTTCAGGTTAACAAATCATGTTATTGTGGTTAGGTTATGTTGTATGACTTGTAAAGTGTTAAAAAAATTGCGGCAAATGTATTATTTAAAATTGACGCAATTATTTCGAGTCATACTCATATACATATAAGGTCTTTCAATTTAAATGGAAAGTAATTTAGGAGGTGATTCAGTATCGTTAATACATCACATTCCACTGCAAAGCACTTTTTTTTTGCGCGAACTTTTTTTTCACTTTTCAGTACAAAGTGGTCCGATCAGCTGACTCAGTTTGTATGGACAAGCGAAGAAAAAGTTCGCGCAAAAAAAAGTACTTTGCAGTGGAATGTGATGTATTAACGATACTGAATCACCTCCTAAATTACTTTCCATTTAAATTGAAAGACCTTATATAACATACCTTGAAAGGATTCTCGCCTTTGCATTTACACTGTAGTAGTACAAAATTAATATGTAAGTCTTATAACATATATTTGCGGGGAGAGTTCAGCCCCCCAGGCCCCCCCCCCTGGATCCGCCACTGACTGCGCAAGTGTCAGCTAACTGCACGTTGTCGCTAACTGTACTTTACACTGATGTTACAATAATTGCATATACAAGAGAAGATTTTTAAGTTATTGTTTAAATTGAGTTTTAATGTCTAAAAAGGCTTTTTTGAGAAATTCCTAAAAAATTGTTCCTTTATCTAAAGTGACTATATGGGCGATTTAGCTTAGTATTCGACTGAAATATGCGAATTTAGTAATAACATCGTCAATGACTACATAATTAAATAAAAATCGTGGATAGTTCATGATGTAAACAACGACTTACCGTAATATACAGGTTGATAATGAGCCCCCTAGCTATAATCAAAGGAAACAATTCTATGTTCGAAATAAAAAAAATAAAGGTTTTGTGACTTTTGTTCTGTTTCACAATTAAAAAAATATATATATGGACCGTCAAAGTCGAACGCGGGCGGAAGGGTGGATTGCGGGGGCGGCCGCCAAGGGCGTCGGGAATGTTTTTCATTGGTGGCTGGGGGTCGAGAGCTCTTGCGGGGAAGGCCCTACGGTCTGTTTTCAGTCACTATTCAGTCACTAAAGGAAACTTGTTGTCAGTCACTAAAGGAAACTTTCCCAAAAAAAAAAATATGAAAAGAATTAAACCGTTTTTTAAACGATTCTTTGTTCTGTAAATAATTCTGATTCAAAGATTTCAATTTAGAGGGAGTTCATTTTCAACCTGTATATTATGATCGGGATAGCCGACCAGTTTCAGCAGATTCAGTCTGCCTTCGTCTGGGTGATTGAGGAGCAACGTCGCCGCGTAAGCGTCTTCACTCGCCCTGAAGGAGGCAGTCTGAATCTGCTGAAACTGGTCGCCTATCCCGACCATAGTATTTATTGAGATGAGCGGATTGTTTACATCATTTTCAATACCGTTGAAATTTAAAAATTCATTTTTATTACCAGACGATTATTTATCATTTACATAAAAACATATTTACTTCGGACTTATTTTCAATAACTGCTCAAGTATATGATGAATATCAACATACAATAATATATGCATTATATAGGCATGAGAATTAGGGTTTATGATTTTAAATTAAGATGAATTTCCAAAATATTCTACTACTCTTTGTAAAGAAAATGACAAAAGCTTTGTATAATTGTTAAGGGGAGGCAGATGGTTTAAAACAGATACCGACCTGCAAAATCCCGGTTGCAAAATTTAATTTTGGAAATAACAAATTAGTCACAAAAAAAAATAATATTAAGTCTTAAAATCTGTATACAGATTTCGTTATTGTGAAAAACTAGTTGTTGAAATCCTATGCGCCAGTAGCTGTTTTGGACATAAAAGAAAGAAAAAAAAACAACGTCACAACACAATAATGTTCTAGCCCAACACATCTATACTTTATGAGTACGTAGATCTTCCATGAATGTGGTCTGGGCACACGTTAGCGACTGCGTAAAATATTTTTCAATGCATGTGCTCGTAAAGGCCCACTTTTTATGCATCAAAACCGAACAGGAAGTCGATTATTTTGCCCTAGGGCTTTATTATTATTATTTTTTTTATTTGTTTGCAATGGCTGGCTAACTTGCAGCCTTTTCTGTGTACCATAGATGTTATACTTTTTTTTTCACTGTTTAACGGCTCTGGATACAATCCTTTTGAGCCAATCATAATTGAAAGTTCACAAGATTATATTTGTTTTCATTTCCTCACACTATGCATTGAAAAACGTAGTATGATACACGGGCGTAAAAGCAATAAATTACTCGGTTACGTTTAAAACACTCGCTACGCTCGTGTTTTAAATCGTCCTCGTAATTTATTCCTTTTCGCCCTAGTAGCATAAACTACTATTACTACTCCCATACAACATCTTTTCTCGTTCTCGCTTCTGATTGGTTCCCTAGCGGCAATACCGTCAGACGCACCTTGGACTTCATAAACGACTATTCATTTATCATTTTTCGTGAAATTGTTAGTTGAAAATATTATAAATAATGTCACACGAAGGCGATATTTTTTGATAGTCGTAGATAAAGTATTGTGTGCGATTGAACATAATTAGACATTAGGACACCCGTGCAGTCTATTACGAAACTCAATTCATTCGTTTGGTAAACAAGCAATCGTCTCTCAATGTCTCATATTATGTTACAGTTGCACAAAATACTATTGTTTTAAAAATTCTGGTTCCTCTAATAAACCGCTAGGGGCGCTGTACAATATGGGTTATGACAGGTTAAGCAAAATATTATTCAATTTGACGGCATTTAGATTACCAAAAAATATTGGACACGTATTTTTTCTTTTGTCAATCAAACAAAAAATTACAGAGATAAAGCGCGTCAAAGTTTGGGAGTGGGGGCTGGTTAAAAAGTGTACTTAGGCGTGACGTCACGCGGAACTTTAGCGAGCTATATCTTCATAATTTTTTGTTTAATTGACAAAAGAAAAAATACGTGTCCAATATTTTCTGATAATCTAACTGACGGACTAATTAGATTTTTTTAGTAATCATGCCTATTCCTCATACATTTTACGCAGTCGCTAACGTATATCGAGGCCTTAACTCATGGGAGGTCTACAGTTGCCGCAATCAGTTAAGGACATAGGCATTGCAATATGATTTTTATTAAAGCCTTAAGGTTAAGAATCAGTCGTTCGGTACAAAGAGCACAACTTAACTTTGTTTGTTAAGAATTTAAAAGTGAAAAAGATATTGGTCTGTGGCATTTCACGCCCATAGATCAGTATAATCAGCCCGACGATGTCAAATAGACGAAACTAGTCGCAATAATTAAAGAAATAAAATAGTGGAACTCGTACAAGAAGACTTTGATTAGTGTTAGAATGAAGTTCCATCAAGGAGTCACACCTTACAGTATAAATTAGTATAAGTTAGGTTTATAAATCAACAATTTGAAATAAAATGCACAAGTCACAATTTTGTCCAAACAAGCTTAAAATGCTGTTTTAAGTTTGTTTCAACAAAATCATGGCTAATAGTGCATTACATTTCAAGCTGTTGATTCATAAACCTAACTTATACTAAATTATTGGCGTGGATTGCTACAGACCAATTTATTTTTCACTTTTAACTTCTTACCAAGAAAGACAAAGTTAAGTTGTGCACTTTGTACCGAGCAACTGATGTTTAGACTTCAGAGATATTTGTCCTTACCCCGCTGCGGAATTAGGGTTAGGCACGCGAAACTAACACACGATTAATCGAAAGTGATGTTTGTAAGTCTTGGAAAGAATCGTCGCGTTCATCGCACATTCTTCACATCGAACGCTCGAGGTTTAGGGACGCTATTACAAAATGACGATGTGACCGCGAGAAGTGTGATGGACTATCGTAAGTTGACAACAAATCTAAACCTTATTCCATACACGATAAGATTCTCATGATACAGCAATGTTACTGAAGTTTATTTAATTTTTTTCGAGGTTTTCTTTGTAAGGACACATACAATTTTGTATTTTTTCCTAGGCTATTTTTGTTTTTGACCACAATCCTTCAGTTATTGAGATATGTTACCGATACTCACTCTGTGTTTGCTGCTCTTATGGGAGGAGGGTAGGGAAATTTGATTTTACTGTATAAAAGAAACACTATCTATTAAGTTGAAGTTTTGAGGCACCTACACGCAAAACATTTGCCACATTTGATGTATTTTTATCAAATTTATCAATTTTATCAAATTTTAACAGTCCCTAGTCTTTATGTATTAGTACTTCTCACAAATTTGTTAAATACCATAGTAAGTTTGAGACTGCAAACGAACGGGAATTAAGGCTTGCCTCTCGGCGTAAGGACATGCCAAGTAATTTTTGTCCCAAATTAGATATTTTTAAGCATTTAACAAGGTATCAATCAATTGCTCTATTTAACAAGTTGCCATCTGAGTTAAAGGTAATTACGAGCTACACCTTGTTCAAAACGAAGCTACGACAGTTCCTATTAGAGAAGTGCCTTTATGAAGTAGACGAACTGTATTTTTTTTTTGTTGACATTAATATGAATGAATTTATGTTTTATTTTTGTTGTATATAACACGTTTTTTTTATGTAATTTAAATTATTTTTTTTTTGTCATTATTTTTAATTGAATTTTGTATACAGTGTTTTAGTTCTAAGGATAATATTCAAATGCAATGTTTATTGTTTAATGAATTAAATAAATAAAAATGAAATGAAATATTTGTCGAAAAATGTACCAAAAAGGTGATGAAACACGGCGAAAAATCCAACATTTTGTAGTAGCATCCTTAAGCGGCTGTGATTGATCAACGAGCCGTCAAAACCCTTAGCGCTCGAAGTTCTGCATGTGCGATGAACACGAGCAATGTTACTGGATAGACAGACTAAGATTCTTATATTTACATAAAAATGGGCCTCCGACTCATCGGTCGCGGACGTATCTGTAATAAATAGGATTCGTCTTGATTTGGTTTCATAATTAGCGGTTCATAGTGGTGTGTAGGCTCGTACACTTATACAGGGTGCTCTGAAATTCGACCTACTCCATGAAAGGAGTTATACTAGAGATCATTTCCAACAGATTAAGTCCTATCAACTAGGGGTCGAAAATAAATGGTCTCCGAGTTACGAAGGTTTTTAAGATATTTTTCAAACTTTCAGACTGGTAACGAAAAACAAATTATTCAAAAATAATGATTTCTCTCTCGGCACTTATTTGTAATTTTTCTGATTAATGATAAATAAGCCATCATTTGTAAAACATACACATGTAAATAATTCCCATAATCTCAGAAGTAAAAGGTCTTAAGTGGAAAGAAAACTATTTTGATTTTGTAATTTTTGAAATATCGACGTGTTTTACTTGAAAAAATTGATCATTTTCGACCCCTAGTTGATAGGCATTATTTGTTGGAAATGATCTTTAGTATAACCCCTTTCAAGGAATAGGTTGAATTTCAAAGCACCTGTATATGGTAGTGAGTTTTGGGTATGGCAGGATAAACATCAAAGTAGGGTGAATGCAGAGCAATGCGTTCCTTGCGTAGTATGTGTGGTTTAACATTGAATGACAGAGTGAAAAATATCGACATACGGGATCATTGCGGCCTGAAGGAAGATGTAGCGACTAGAACAGAAAAACCGGCTAAGTGCGAGGCGGACCTCGCTCTTTTAGGGTTCCGTACATATGTCCAATTATTTCAAACTAGATATATATTTAATTTTAGGTAATGCTCTAATTCTGTCAGATATAAAAACTACAAAATTAAGTTGGTTGAGTATTCGGGGACGTAACCCTAAAACTACATTATAAACCGGCGTTTTTAGTATTTGTTATTTAAATACAGCATATGGTACATAATATACAGAAATTTCAAATTCCTAACTGCTTTGACCTTTGAGATAGAACCCGTAACAAAAATGATTTAAAAAATATAAAAAATTCAGTTTTCTGTCTCATTCCGTCTAAGAGCTAGAGACCCGTGACATACGGACAGACATGTATAAGGCCCCCCTGAAAAATAATGTAATTACATTTTAAATTTAAAATTCGGTTTTGGGTCAACATTTTACACAACATATAAAAATTTCAGTTTTCTGTCTCATTCCGTCTAAGAGCTAGAGACCTGTGACATACGGACAGACGGACGGACAGCGGAGTGACATTAATAGGGCTGAGATTTGCCCTTTGAGTACGGAACCATAAAAAGGAATGTTTCAGTGGTTTGGACACACTCGTACAGTACTCCCAAAGTGATAATGCGCATACAAATCGTCGCAAATGTTCGGCAAAGTTCGTATTTAGAAAGTGTTCTATACAATCAATACGGTCACGTGATACGTCCGGACCCTCGGCTATAGATTTGTATGCGCATTATTACTTTGGGAGTACTAGGGATCTAAAAAGGCCGACTTGGGTGAATCATAAAATGGTTTGAAAGTAGGATGAAGTCAGAGTTTTTTCACGCGTGCAAAAGAGACGGCATTAGAACGGAATCAGAATATGATTCATCCAAAGAGAATGAAAGTAAAGTGACCCCGACCGGGCCGCCCTAGAAGGTCGTATGCCGACTAGATTGATGGATGTGAAAGAGGCGAAGGAGTTGTGTCAGGATCGTAGCAGATGGAAATATGTAGTCTCTGTATGAGTATATGTATGTGTGTAAGCATTTGGTTTCAAATTAACACCACAACTCTGAGGCTAAAGTCAAGCTAGAATACACTTTGGCAGACGGAGTCTTGAAATAGTGTTATAAATAACGTTATTATAACACTCGCAAATATTCATATGAATACACTTATATTCGTAAATAAATTATTTGTATATATTGCTCTTAACCCGGCGAGGATGAGGAGGGGTCAATATTACCCTGCTCATTTTCAAAAGTTTGCAGTTATTTGTCACGTGGTCGTATGTTATTGGTTGTCTCGATAGCTGTCGCTAATGACGCCCCCCGCCTGTCGCACACCGTTCTTAAGTTGGCCGGCGACTGAGAAAAGAGCTACATGCGTGCAGACGCAAAAATAAGGTAAATATGACCCTATATTATACATGATTTAGTTTAAAACGTTGAGTTCTGCCAAAGTTGATTATGTTCTAGGCATTTAGTAAAACAAATAAAACTTTAAGATCTGTACCCTAAAATGTGTTTTTTTTTTATGGTAAACCCTAAAATAAAATATTATTAAAATGTTCAAGCATAAACCTACACTGAAAAAAACATGTAACAATTGAAAATTAAATATAGGGTCATAATGACCCTCCACATCCTCGGCTTGCGATTCTGCACCACATCCTCGACGGGTTAAACAAAAGTTGTATTTCGGCCGTTATAGATATTTCTTAATATTTTGTTACAAATCCGAACAATCGACTCTTTTTAACTGTACATCTGACAGATCTTGGGTCTTATTGTCAAACTTCAGCATCTATCGCTATCGCTTTAAAAGGTACGCGTGATTGGCTAGAAATGACGTGACACTTCATTTGTAGCCAATCACGCATACATTTTAAAGCGATAGCGATAGATTTTGAAGACAATAAGGCAAATTCGGATGACTTTTTACTAGAAAGCTTAAGGTTAAACGTCAGTCGCTTAGTGCAAAGTGCATAACTTAACTTTGTTTTTCTTGTTTAGAAGTTAAAAATTGAAAAACCTTTTGGTATGTGGCAGTTAACACCAAAAGTTCAGTATTAGTGAGGTTTATACAGCATGAGTTTCAAATTAAATTCCCAATTAGTCATGATCTTGTCGAAATAAAGTTAAAACAGCATTTTAAGTTGGTTTTGAAAATATCATAACTAATTGTGTATACAATTTCAAATTCTTGCTTTATAAACTTCACTAATACTGAACTATTGGCGTCATTTGCCACATACCAAAATGCTTTTAATTTTTTTTCAATGCAAGTGCTCGTAAAGGACCACTTTTTATGCATCAAAACCGAACAGAAAGTCGATTATTTTGCCCTAGGGCTATAAATATATATTTTTTCATTTTTTTATTTACGAGAAGTTGGGTAACCTGCAACCTTTCCTGTGTATCATAAATGTTATACTTTTTTTTCTACTTTTTAATGGCTCTGGATACAGTCCTTTTGAGCCAATCATAATTTAAAAGTCACAATATTATATTTGTTTTATTTCCTCACACTCTGCATTGAAAAACGTAGTATGATACACGGGCGTAAGAGCAATAAATCACTCGGTTACGTTTAAAACACTCGCTACGCTCGTGTTTTAAATCGTCCTCGTAATTTATTCCTTTTCGCACTTGTAGCATAAACTACTATTATTTCTTAACAAGAAAAACAAAGTTCAGTTTTGCACTTTGCGCTAAGCGATTGACGTTTTACCTTAAAGCCACTACTTAAGTCCGTGGTCGGATATGTCGGTCTTCGCCGGCGACGCTACAGGGGTGCGGGGGCGAGCTTATGTTACATTGAGAGATTGTACTGATTGGATTGATTGTTGCACTCTCTCACAGCCCTGCCGCCCGCTCTCCGCGCGGCTCCCTTTGCCGTCATCCTCGCGTACCAGTAAAGACGTTGGCGAAGACCAACTTACAGCACGACAAGATTCGGAGTTTCAATCGTCAAACCGAACTTCACCGATTTAAAAGCGACTACAACCGAACATATACCAACGAAATCACGAAAACAACTGACGCGGTCGAAGCGGCAACGAATAGACGCTGAGGCGGGAAATGCGTTTATTTCTATTGGTCAACCGAGGTGGTACATCGTTGGAACCTCCGAGTCTTGTCGTACTGAATCCGGTTTACCGGGTGTGAGGTCTGCGTCCGGGGGCGGCGGACGCCCGACGCGCATTTAGTTAGTCTATTCTCGCACGCGACCGGGAAGCTAACCGATCGGCCACAGCTCCAGGCTCCGAGAGGCGCGCCAAGCGTATAGTAGTGAAGTTGTATAGAGCCGGCCGTGGGTCGCCGCTCGCGCGTTTTGTCCAGCTTCGAGTGACTTGCGCTATCGCGACGGCAGTGTGCGGGGAGGCGGGCGGTTGAAACAAATGTATGTGCCTACAGCGCGGTGGCCATAGCTCAGAGCCGCGCCAGTGATCGAGCGCACAGGACGAACCTAGTGTCGAGCGCTTTGAGCGAGCGAGCGCGCTATACATCCGATGCGGTCGAAGGCGCTGACGGGTGTCGTGGCAGGGCAAAGCCCGTCGCAAAAACCGCCTGGAAGAACCCTGAAGCTATGGCCGGGTGTGAGGACTGCGTCCGGGGGCGGCGGATCACCGCACCACGACGCGCATTTAGTTAGTCTATTCTCGCACGCGACCGGGATGCGCGACGTGCCGCCGCTCGTTGACAAACTTAAAGCTAACAACTCACCGGGTGTGAGGTCTGCGTCCGGGGGCGGCGGATCACCGCACCACGACGCGCATTTAGTTAGTCTATTCTCGCACGCGACCGGGATGCGCGACGTGCCGCCGCTCGTTGACAAACTTAAAGCTAACAACTCACCGGGTGTGAGGTCTGCGTCCGGGGGCGGCGGATCACCGCACCACGACGCGCATTTTGTTAGTCTATTCTCGCACGCGACCGGGATGCGCGACGTGCCGCCGCTCGTTGACGAACGCTGAAACAAATAAATAAATATATCGTCACGACATGAATAGTCATAGTCCACACTCGGTACACCCGACCTGATTCACTGATCTATCAACGCCCACGCCTAGGAGCATTAAATTTGGACTGTAGGTTCCTATCATAGACTAAGTATTACTACGTATAGACTAGCAGTTCCCATACATCAGTTTGTAGCCAAAAAAGGTGTAAAATTCTAACAAAATCTAGATGGCGTTGCTAAATCCACCAACAAACATGACGCTAAATAATACCGATTGGTGACGCTACTGGCACAGCGACGTCACGTAACATAAAAATAATTCCCATTTCGATAATAGATGGCGCTGAAATATTCACTGCTAGTGTTGCCAACTTAGCGCCATCTAGTTTTTCTAAGCAAAGCTATTACAGCCACATGATTACTTGGTAACCATGACAGTTTACTTGCAGCCAATTAAACACATTATGCTTATTTGCGAACACTTTGCGACATTTAGTGTTGTAAGGGCGCGTAAAAAATTAGCTACGCCTTGATGTATGGTAGTTGTCGGTCTATACGTAGTAATACTTAGTCTATGGTTGCATGACATCCGCTAAGAAGGGATTTGGCTAGTTTTAAATAAATGAAGCTTACATCTCTGAGACTTTGAGATCCATCACCTGCGGCGCTGTTGAGTTCACGTTTCATTTCAGAATTGCATCTGGGGACAAAATATTTAAGTTATTTGTTGTATAAATCAGACGAAATTTGCCTTATTACTCTTTTCTTCACATTTCCCCACACTTATATCACCGACATAAACACAAAAACTATAAGTACGGCACACGTACACATATTTCTCACGCACACTAATAGTACACATGCAAAAAAGGGGGCGCCTCAACCTGTAGCAACAGATAACGCAACACATCACATCTCAAAAAAAAGGATAAAAAAATAAATCACGTGACATTTTACTTTCCAATGATTTTCGGTAATCAACGCGATAGTAAGAGTGGCCTCTTGTTGTAATTATCACCCATCCATCCATCCATCCATCCATCAGCCTAGTTCGTCCACTGCTGGACATAAGCTTTTCCAGGACTTTGCCACTCCCGGCGGTCATCCTGGAAGAATTGCCCATACTCACACACGCTGGGCAGGCGGGTTGGTGAGCGCAGTGCCGGAACCCTCGCACCAGTGACGCCACTGCTCATCCCCAGTCTTTTCTGATAGATATACCGCCATCCTTCGGTCCCAGGCATGGTGGGCCTCCTGGTTTCTTGCCTGTGAGCTGTCCTCTTACTCTCCCCCGAATTACTTCGAGGGGGTCTCCAAGTAATTATAGTTGTTGTAGTTGTCTATAATTACAACTGAGGGAGCTGACAACTGAGCTGAGGGACAACTGAGCATAGCTATCTACAATGACTATGCAATACAGAAAACAGTTTGCCAAATTATGATACTCATGAGTGGATGCTGACGTTTTGACCGTTCTTGACCCAAAAGGTACGTGATCCATTGCTATCGCTTTCAAAGGTTACACGGTTTGCTAGAAATGACGTAACACATCTTCTTTTATTATATACATATTTCTTTTGTGTACTTATTATTACTTTAATTTATTTTTGTAAATTTTATATTTTAAATTGTAAGCAAATTTTTGAAACTGTTTTCTAAAACCAAAGCTGCGGACTGAAGGAGCGGGGTCTTCTGATACAGGTATTTTTACTTAAAAGAAGGCTCCAGCTGCAATTGTAAGTATATAAATATTTGGTTGTCACAATAAACATTTTTGTTGTTTTTTTTTTTCATGAATGACGCCTACCTTTGAAAGCGATAGCAATAGAGGGTTTTTTAAATCGTGCGTCCTTAATTGGGGAGGGGGGAGGTCGGGGGTATGGGGGGGGCTTCCCTATTCCTCTATTAAATTTTATTTTGTGCGGAAATGTATAATTTTTGAGAAATTAATTGTTTATTTATAAAATTTTGAGGTTATATTTACATTATTTTGTAAAACTAAACTGGTTGGGGGATGCTTGGAGGGGGGGAGGAGCACGATATGAATACCAACCCGCGATACATGTCGAAGTAAGACAATAAGGCCCCAGCATGTTAGTTCACATAACAGATATATTATAATTTTACCTATCGTTAACTAGGATGTCAGCCCGGGGTCGTTCCGGCGCCGGACTTTGACTTTTCTCTACGCTGCGTGTGGAAGATCTGTAAAAAAAAAGGACACCTCGTTTGTACGTCGTCGTGCATAACGGTTCCGTCTATTTTTGTTCCGGGAAGTGAGTGAGCCATAGAATACGGTTTAGAAAATATAATTTGAGCCAATTCCGACAACAATTGAACAATAGAGGCACCTACCGGTAAATCACGACTCACGCTCACGGCTATATATAAACTGTAAACAACAAATGTTGAGACTTGTAATTCTTTCGAAGTTACTAAGAGAATTGTAAGAAAAAGGCCCTCATTTTTAACCAAAATTTTTATTTACATATAACCACACAAGATTATGTACGAAAAATAAATAGTAAAAGGATATTAAATTTTGAAACATTCACGAAAGGGTTCAGGTGTGATGAACACCAGTAGCCTAAGCATGAAAACATCTCCGTATAGTTGCGTTTCAAACTATATCAAAATCGTATGGAATCTGGGAAACCGCTCCACGCGGACAGTAGCGGAACTAACAGCTACGTTATGGCAACCTAAGTTTAGTTTGAAACGCAACTATACGGAGATGTTTTCATGCTTAGGCTACAGTACTCAAAATGTATCAAAACCTTTAACTCCATTTATATTTTTGTGTAAACAGGTCTTGTGATTTATTTACGCTATAATAACACAATAGTTCAACCGTCCCATTCGTCAGCCCAAATGATATTTCCTGAATTATCCATCCATCAGCCTAGTTCGTCCACTGCTGGACATAAGCCTTTCCAGGACTTTGCCACTACCGGCGGTCATACTGGAAGAATTGCCCATACTAACACACGCTGGGCAGGCGGGTTGGTGAGCGCGGTGCCAGAACCCTCGCACCAATGACGCCGCTGTCCGTCACCAGTCTCTTCCATATAAGGCCCGGCTATTAGGGATGGATATACCGCCATCCATCGGTCCCAGGCATGGTGGGCCTCCTGGTTTTTTGCCTGTGAGCTGTCCTCTTACTCTCCCCCGAATTACTTCGAGGGGGTCTCCAAGTAAGATGGTGGTACCTCCACAGTCGAGCCCGGCATCAGCTCTACCACCTGTCCTGAACTATACCACCTCGGATACTGAGGGAGCCAGCTTCTCTGGTGGATCCAACAACACTTAGTTGAGTCAGTCATGTCGTATATTGTCTGATGGCTGATGAGCAGCGCTTTGTACTGCTCAGGGCTATCCTGTCTTGGCTCTTGATTAAGGGGTCATTGCTGCTTACATATGCATGAGTGGGTGCGAGACAGCCGTCATGACATGTGCGTTTTGGTTCCGTTAGTTTTTACGTATTTATATTTTTTGTGTAATTTTTTGTAACAATTAAGTCATTTTAGGTAACAAATAGGTAATTTTTGGTAACAAATAGGCCATTTTTGGTAACAAAAAAGTAATTTTAAGTAACACATAGGTAAGTTTAGGTAACAAATAGGAAATTTTAGGTAACAAGCAGGTTTTTACTTACACGTACCGTTTATCCCTGAGCCCATGTTCGGTAGCGTCGTAGTAGATAGAGGCTTCGTCGTGATTCAACCTCACCGACTCCCCTCCACCCGACACAACGGAGTGGATTTTAACTGTAATAAGACATTTTGTTACGGTATGACAAGACTCTAGAGATTCCGTCGTCTTAGTTCGTAGGCCGAAATTTACCGAATTAGAAACGACTACAGCCAATCAACGCGATCACAAAAACAACTGACGCGCTCGAAGCGGCAACAAATAGTCGCAACGGGAAATGACTGTATTTCTATTGGTTGAGATTGGAGTCTTGTCGTACTGTAAACAGTGTCGTATTTTAAGATTTGACGCCCTGGGCCTGTAAGATTTGTCGCCCCATAAATTAATGATAAAAAACATTTCAATTATTAAATAAAATCCAGCAGTGAGTTGATGTGGGCTGTGATGACAATGAATGAAAAAAGGAAACATACCTTACAAAGAAATAAACACAATTTAATAATAATAATAATAATAATTTATTCAATATTTACACATTTTCCGATGAATATTTTTTTTTTGCCGGTATATAGTCCAAAAAGCAATATAAATTAAAAGATGGGTGCCTTGGACGAATAAACCAGAAAGGTACCTAACGATTGAAAGTTGAGCGCGAGGTGCAGCTTGTGCCGCCCCTCGCAGCCTGCGGCCGCGGGCCATGTCCCTTTTGGCCCTAGGGTAAATACGCCACTGACTGTAAAGCGCAGTGGGTCCATAGTATAATGAAAGAGACAAACATATCTGAAAAAGCTAGAGAGGTATCGTAGGACACCCGGTCGGAACAAGGTTCCTTTCGGTACTTACGCGCACGCCGCACGTCTATACTGCAGTTATACACAAAGATATACTCTTGTTAACACACAAACACACATACTATAGCAAAAGCGTCGTGACGGTCGAAGTCTTACACTTTTTTCGGCGTAGCTCTCATTCGCCAAGTGTCTGGAGTGTAACGTGGACAAGTGTGTGTCCGAATAGTGCGGTGAATAAAGAAGAGATTGGATATCGCTGTTTTTTAGGAATAAACTTGAATATATTTTCACAAAAGTGCGTTTTTGAGAAAAACGTTTCGCTATGTTTTAGATATCGAGTTTATATATTTAAGGGGCTGTACAATGCTAAAATTCAGCCCTGCTCAAACGCGTTTGTTTTTTAACTCTCTACCCTGCTCTAATCAGAAGCTGCGCACGCAAAATTTCAGTTATTTTGAAATCATGGCTACATTAGGGCATTAACCATAATTTCTTTATGTAATAAAGATGGTTTTGTCTAGTTAGTATTTGCTTGTGTTGGTTTCGTTTCAATCGGTTTTGAAATATGGAAACTGATCGCTTTTTTTGTGAAATTCATGATTTTTTAAAAGTAATGTTATTAATAGAAGATTGAAAGTATGTTTTTATTAATAAAGTGTAATTAAAAATGTTCTTGAGTTAAAAAACACACCATATTTTTTTCAAATTTTTTCTATCAACATTGACGGAACTGAATCCAATACAAAACTGTTGTTTAGCATTGTGGAGCCCCTTAAAACGGTTATTCTAGACCACAGTAGGCACAAAACTGTTGTTTAGCATTGTGGAGCCCCTTAAAACAATTATTCTAGACCACAGTAGGATGCCTTATTCTTGACGTCACAAAGGTGAACTCACCAGAATTGGGCTGGGTGGCGTCATTGTTGACTCGCACTCTGATCTCGAGCCGAGAGGAGACGGTAGCGCCTTGCGGGTGGGCTGGAGGGGTAGCTCCAGAGGGGGCCGCCAGCGGGGGCGAGCTTGCGGGCCGGGGGGGCTTCGCTGACCCGCTCGAAATGCTTACTGAGAGACTCTGGGAATTGGGAAGCGGTGTATAACTAAAATATTTGTTGGATGAAAATCTAATATTAAAAATAACAAATTGTATACACTACACATATCATTATAAATTTTTACTTTTACTGGTAAAAAACAGTACGAACTGAAAGAAAATGTAAAAATAAGAAATTTTCTTTTGATTTGACACATAATGTTTGCATGAATTGAATTCAAATTCACATATTTTATTTTGTAAAGTAGGTATACATAACACACTTTTTACGAGTCAAATTTAATCTTATAAAAATACATGTACTAAAATAATAAATGTACATGAACTAAATTAAAGGTTTATTTAATTTAGGTAGCAATATATAATATATAATATATATTGCTACCTAAATTAAATAAACCTTAGGTAGCAATATATAATATATAATATATATTGCTACCTAAATTAAATAAACCTTTAATTTAGTTCATGTACATTTATTATTTTAGTACATGTATTTTTATAAGATTAAATTTGACTCGTAAAAAGTGTGTTATGTATACCTACTTTACAAAATAAAATATGTGAATTTGAATTCAATTCATGCAAACATTATGTGTCAAATCAAAAGAAAATTTCTTATTTTTACATTTTCTTTCAGTTCGTACTGTTTTTTACCAGTAAAAGTAAAAATTTATAATGATATGTGTAGTGTATACAATTTGTTAATACGATTAAAATGATAGGTAAAATCTATAATTATACAAGGTGAAATCCAATCAACCGCCCGAACCCATACCGGAGACCCGGCCAGGGACCAGGAACAAGGTTCAATGATCACCAACCGAGCCCCCAGCACGAATCCAGGCGGCCGACCAAAATTAATTGGTATTAACTAGCAACACTATCAATTGATGCCATAACACAGGATGTGTTTTTATATTTTAAATATACAATTTCGATTCCCAGCCAAAGTATTTTTCAAAAAGATTTGAATGCAGTTTTTATTTTTATTTTATTTTATTAATCAACAAACAGTCATACATAAAACTTAAATAACACGAAGTATTGTTTCCTAAACGATCTATAGTTCCCTTAAATTATCTACTTATCTAAACATAATATCATCACTTCAACAACTTAAAATAACTAAACTTGAACTTTAAATGTGTTTTCTTACATAATTTTTAACAAAAATTCAAACTGTTACAAAACAGATCTATTTCAGCAAACCCATCGTTGTAAGTTTTACAACTTCGTCTAATTAAACTGTTAAGAGACATAGCTACTTTTAACCACTGCAATCGAAAAAAGACGATTTATTTGACGGGACTCAATCTCTTAAGGTTTAGATTTTCCCTATACTGCTCCAGCTCAGCGCGCTAACCTGAATATTATTTTAAATTGAATTTTCTCCAAAACTACTGCACCGATTTCATCAGAACTCCCACTAAATGAAAGCTAAATGTATAACCTATCAAATAAAGTATACTTACAGGAGCACTTCTGGCCCTTTTTGGTGCACAATTAGGTTCAGGACTGACGCTATGTCGCGCCGCCACGCCTCTTTGTATGTCCATGGAGTACCTCACTCGGCCCGTCTCTGCGCTGTCAAATGACGCTTGTTGGAGCAATGGTGGTCGTAAGTTGCGGACGTATTCACCTGTGCATAGAAAAACATGTTTTTAGGGTTCCGTAGCAAACAACAAGGAAACCTTATAGTTTCGCCATGTGCGTCTGTCTGTCTGTCTGTCTGTCCGCGGCTTAGCTTAGTGTCTATTAGTACTAGAAAGCTGTAATTTGGCATGGGAATACATATTTATCACGCCAATAAAGTGGTACAGTAAAATTTTTAAAAAGATTTTTAGGTTTCCGTAGTACAAAAGGAACCTTTATGGTGAGACTCCGTTGTAAGTCCGTCCGTCCGTATATCACAGCCTCATAACTTTAGCACCGTTAAAGATAAAGACATGAAATTTGGCACGAAAATAGCATTAATTTGCCTAAATAGTACGGTGTAAAAAATATGAAAAATTTGAAATTGTTCAAAATATTTCCAAAACAAAAGTAAGAAAAATAAAAATTATTATCCTAAAATTATTATATGGGTATAGAATTGTAGATATTAAAAAGCTAATTGTAAAAATATATACTTTTACTAAATTTACTGACACTGGTTTCGAGAAATCTTTAAAAAAACGCAAAAATATGTATGTCCCCCGCTTATCTCCGAAACAGGTAGACCGAAAAATATGAAAAAAATGACAATTATAAATCATAACTGGCCAATTACAGGAAAACTAAAGCGATAAAAAAATTAAATTTATCATCCACAATACGGCACCCTAGGTACGCGAGTCTGACTCGCACTTGGCCGGTTTTTCAACAGTAGGATAACATGTGTTTCTTACGGAGTACGGTTTGACATTTAACGATAGAGAAAAGTTTCGATATAAAGGATCGTTGGGGCCCGAAATTAGTGGTAGTGATTAGAAAAGAAAAATGATTACTTATGGACACATAGAGAGAGACAAAAATAGTAGTTTATGCTACAAGGGCGAAAAGGAATAAATTACGTAACCGTAAAAACGTAACCGAGTAATTTATTGCTCTGACGCCCGTGTATCATACTACGTTTTTCAACGCATAGTGTGGGGAAATAAAACAAATATAATCTTGTGAACTTTAAATTATGATTGGCTCAAAAGGACTGTATCCAGAGCCGTTAAACAGTGGAAAAAAGGATAACATTTATAGTACACAGGAAAGGTTGCAGGTTAGCCAACTTCTCGAAAATAAATTAAAAAAAATAATAATAATAAAGCCCAGGGCAAAATAATCGACTTTCTGTTTAGTTTTGATGCATAAAAAGTAGGCCTTTACGAGCACTTGCATTGAAAAACATTATACGGTGCGCAAGTTCAAATTCAAATTTAAAATGCAAAATGATTTATTTTCCAAAAATTATACCAACACAATTAAATTTACATGAGTTGGCAAAAGAAAGAGAAAAAAGATATAGTTTTTATAACATTTAACGAGAAAGTTGTTATTCTTGTGGCCCCAGACTAAGCGAGCTTGACTCGTGGGTACCAACAATAAACATTTCCAGACATTTAACATTTTCGCACACTGGGTTACATGAACAAGGGTGAGTAAGACAGGCGAGTGTTTGAAACTTTAAACAATACAAGGTTACAAAAAAATACATAGTTTAAAGATTACAACGAGTGAAATTAGGGAATGCAATCCCGCGGATCCGCAATCCCGCAAAAGCAGGATCCCGCATTGAATTTGCGATCGGAAATGCGGGATAGTGCGTGCGGGATCCGCAAGATTTGCAAGATTTTATTTTTTCCAACCTAAATTGACATGACATTATATACGGCACGATTTCACGATAATAGGGGGATCCCCAAATCGAAGTACGTATCTGGTAGACATGTGAGTCGAGTGACGAGTGAATGGGAATGTCCCTCTGTACGGGGATTCCCCAAAGTATATGTTAAGTCCGTTCCACCTACTAGCGTTGAATCGGAACGTGTTTTCGTCTGCTGGATATACGAGCAGCAAAATACGATCAAATGTAAAAGATGAAACTTTAAACACTTTATGTATACTCCGCAAACAATTTCAGAAGCAAGTGTTCGAATCTCTTTAAGGCGCTCTTATCCCAGAAGAGTGACTCTCTGTCTTTTTCTTTACGTGTAAGGAGTAAAGAAAACAACCACACTTTTGTACTTTTTCGTTGTTTTTATCGGTTATTAAATTGTTTAAAAATAAGGGATATGTTTATTAAAACCTAGAAAATTTAAAGAGCAATATTACCAGATATGTTTCGTTAATAAAAGAGTGGAATTATGGAAATGGCATGATTTGAAAGGTCTTATTACATGCTGTGTTCGTGAATTATTTATATCGAGCAAAGTTTACCTGATCGTGTAACACATGCGTGGAAGACCTAGATAAAGGTTCGAACTATATTGCGTATTTTTTTTGGAAGTTTTAGACGATATTTGAAAGTTCTATTTGACTTTGAAATTACTGATTTTGGGATAAGAGCGCCTTAATAGTTTGTACAGACTTTAACTCATGTTGTAAAATTTAATTATACTATTTATTTATTTCTATTGTTTCATTTACCGACTTGGGAAATAATTTTTGGGCTAATAATTCTAAAGTATTGTACAATCCTGCAAATCTTGCGGATCCGCCGGACTGATGGTCTCGACCTTGCGGATTTGCAAGATTGTCTTTTGGGTGCTGGATTGCATTCCCTAAGTGAAATAACATTGACAGTGTAGTTAAAATAAAATAAATAAAATTGAATAAAAAAAAAACCGGCCAAGTGCGAGCCGGACTCGCGCACGAGGACACCTCCCATAGCTTAATTTTTAAAAGATTTTATTTTTTATTTTTTTGGAGAATTTACGTCATTTTAGGACATGGTTTTCATTATTTTGCTATTTATATTGACCATTATTTTTTTATGATTTTTTAAAGAATTGTCCGATGACCTTGTCACTTGAGAATTTTAGACATTATACTGATTGTGATGTGTGATTGCTTATAAAAAAAAGTGGTCTGTCTCTGTCTGTCTACTCATCTGTCATCTAGCTGTCAAATTAGTCTGAAGCAAATTATTATAAATTTATCTTGATAGCAAAGGACACATTTCTAAACAGCCATTAATCAAGTGACGTCACACAAGTGCAAATTGAAGTTGCAGCTTTTTCGTAAAAATATTCATCATCATGAGGTTTTTTAGACCAAAACTTCGAAAATACGGCTTTTTAAACCTAAATCTCGAAATGGTTTTCGAATTAACACACCTTAAAATGAACAGAGTGAGGTGCCCCAATTTTGTTCAATTTTCTTCTCTAGATTATAAAGGTGTAACGCAATAGGTATTTAAGGGGCTGCACAATGCTAAACACCAGTTTTGCATCAGTTTCAGTTCCGTGTAAGCAGGTGATAAAAAAATTAAAAATAATTGTTTTTACTCAATACCATTATTAATTACACTTCATAGATATATACATACTTTTAATCTTCTTACAATTAAATTACTTTAAAAAACCGGCCAAGTGGGAGTCGAAATCGCGCAAAAAAAATCACGCTTGTTGTATGGGAGCCCCCTTAAATATTTATTCTATTTTGTTTTTTAGTATTTGTTGTTATAGCGGCAACAGAAATACATCATCTGTGAAAATTTCAACCGCCTAACTATCACGGTTTATGAGATACAGCCTGGTGACAGACGGATGGCGGAGTCTTAGTAATAGGGTCCCGTTGGTTACCCTTTGGGTACGGAACCCTAAAAAAGTATAATATACGGCGTTCAGATTTATACTGACTCACCAATAGCTGGCTGTGACCAGCATCTGGGAAGAGTGCGTCTCTTCTCGGGGAATGCCTCAATGCCGTGGATGTAGAGACACTTCGGGCGACGCCGGGGAGAGCACGGGGCGGGGGGCGTGGCGACTGTAGGGGGCGGGGACGGCTGCAATGTAAATAAACTTGTTAGATTGTTTTGTTTAGAGGCCAATGAGCAGTTCTATCACAAAATAACCACTTACAGAAGGTTCACTCCGCATAACTAGCGAAAACAGGCGCACGCACACATAGACGCGTACGTACAACGATCTCGGAGATACTCGGGTGAATGCCAATACGAAATTCTGCCGAGATCATCATACGTACGCGTCTATGCATGTGTGCGTCTGTTTTCGCTCCGTCGTCGAGTCGGCCTTCTGGTAGTATATATTTTGTGGATCTATGTTCCCTTCTCAATTTTCTATATAAAACCAAAGATTTCAAAAGTTTAGATGAGCCCTGGCACTTAAAATCTATTGCATTGTTTTTGAATGTGAGCGTTAACATAATGCCGACGCGCGCACACTTATGAGTGCGCAATCTGTCCACCTACGGTCAGCAAACTGATCAGACTACTAAAGTTGTTAAAATCATTAACTTTAAGTGCACTTAAGGCGTCCAACTATCACTGTGTTCAGATGAGCACTGATTCCAAACGTGTGAGCGTCACCCATTTAAAGGTGAAAATATTTTGGTGCTGTCATACTACGGTAAGGGCTTATCTTTACTTTTGAAATATTTGTATAAATGGATAAATCGCCAAGTGTTCAAACATTGTAATTTATTTATATCATAGTACCTGTTTTTCCGGCGTCCCCGCTTTCTCGACGGACACAGAGGCGGGTTGCACGTGATCGTCGGCGGGCGGAGCCGCGGGCGTCAGCTGAGTCTTCGGCGCAGAGCTGTGCGATACGGCACTCGTAGCGCGCGCCGTCACGCGGTGCTCGGGCGACTGAAGTTACAACGTTTACACATTTTTTTTTTTTTTTGAACATAACATCAAAATTCAAAAATGTCTTGTACTCAGTAACGTATTCTCCATAGGGTCATTCGGGCAATCGCCCGGGGCGGCCCTGTCCCAAGGGGCGGCCCTTCAGTCTCGTAATTTAGAATCTTTAGCAATTTTAACAACCTCACATTAAAAAAATACGTATTTGGCGGCTCACCCGTACGCATTCCCTTTTTTTCCCTCGCCAGTTGGTTAAGGGGACGGCCCAATCGTATTCGCCCGGAGCGTAGAAAACCGAAATACGTCTCTGCTTGTACTCCACAAAGGAGTCCACATTAAATTATTAATTATATAAAATTTAAGCATAGTTTTATCAAGCTAGATAGTAGTCGTTGTATCAACTATCGAGCGATACTGTCATTCTATGTTAACAAGCTGTGTTTGCCTGTAATTGGGCTACATCTCAAACCCTTTTACTATGTACTTAGATAAGAGGTAAAAACCCATGAGATTTACATAGAGGAAATGCCGACTCGCGAACTTTTTTTGATTACCTGCAGAGGACACGCGCAAGTATACACCTGACGAGTGCTTGCAAACTGTTGCAAGGGATCGACGAAAAACTACATAGACGCACAGATATCTATGGCTTACGTTGGCCGAATAAATTGAAAAACAAAATCCGTTGCGGTCTCTGAGACCGGTGGTAGGTGGTAGGTTAAAGTATTGTGTGCAACTGGACATCATAATCCATTGGGACACTCGTGCGAAACTAGTACGAAACGAACGAATCGTATCCCAATATCTCTTATAATGTCACAATTGCAAAATATAGTGGGCGCTTATAAGCCGCAGTCGGTGAATCCAGGTACTTTTATCAAATGCTGGTGAATCTAGGTACTTTTATCAAATGCTGGTGAATCTAGGTACTTTTATCAAATGCTGGTGAATCTAGGTACTTTTATCAAAGGCTGGTGAATCTAGGTACTTTATCAAAGGCTGGTGAATACAGGTACTTTTATCAAAGGCTGGTGAATCTAGGTACTTTTATCAAAGGCTGGTGAATCTAGGTACTTTTATCAAAGGCTGGTGAATCTAGGTACTTTTATCAAAGGCTGGTGAATCTAGGTACTTTTATCAAAGGCTGGTGAATCTAGGTACTTTTATCAAAGGCTGGTGAATCTAGGTACTTTTATCAAAGGCTGGTGAATATAGGTACTTTTATCAAAGGCTGGTGAATTTAAGTACTTTTATCAAAGGCTGGTGAATCTAGGTACTTTTATCAAAGGCTGGTGAATCTAGGTACTTTTATCAAAGGCTGGTGAATCTAGGTACTTTTATCAAAGGCTGGTGAATCTAGGTACTTTTATCAAAGGCTGGTAAATCTAGGTACTTTTATCAAAGTCTGGTGAATCTAGGTACTTTTATCAAATGCTGGTGAATCTAGGTACTTTTATCAAATGCTGGTAAATCTAGGTACTTTTATCAAAGTCTGGTGAATCTAGGTACTTTTATCAAATGCTGGTGAATCCAGGTACTTTTATCAAAGGCTGGTGAATCTAGGTACTTTTATCAAAGGCTGGTGAATCTAGGTACTTTTATCAAAGGCTGGTAAATCTAGGTACTTTTATCAAAGTCTGGTGAATCTAGGTACTTTTATCAAATGCTGGTGAATCTAGGTACTTTTATCAAAGGCTGGTGAATCTAGGTACTTTTATCAAAGGCTGGTAAATCTAGGTACTTTTATCAAAGTCTGGTGAATCTAGGTACTTTTATCAAAGGCTGGTGAATCTAGGTACTTTTATCAAAGGCTGGTAAATCTAGGTACTTTTATCAAAGTCTGGTGAATCTAGGTACTTTTATCAAATGCTGGTGAATCTAGGTACTTTTATCAAAGGCTGGTGAATCTAGGTACTTTTATCAAAGGCTGGTAAATCTAGGTACTTTTATCAAAGTCTGGTGAATCTAGGTACTTTTATCAAAGGCTGGTGAATCTAGGTACTTTTATCAAAGGCTGGTGAATCTAGGTACTTTTATCAAAGGCTGGTGAATCCAGGTACTTTTATCAAAGGCTGGTGAATCTAGGTACTTTTATCAAATGCTGGTGAATCTAGGTACTTTTATCAAAGGCTGGTGAATCTAGGTACTTTTATCAAAGGCTGGTGAATTTAAGTACTTTTATCAAAGGCTGGTGAATCTAGGTACTTTTATCAAAGGCTGGTGAATCTAGATACTTTTATCAAAGGCTGGTGAATCTAGATACTTTTATTTTAGGCTGGTGAATCTAGGTACTTTTATCAAAGGCTGGTGAATCTAGGTACTTTTATCAAAGGCTGGTGAATATAGGTACTTTTATCAAAGGCTGGTGAATTTAAGTACTTTTATCAAAGGCTGGTGAATCTAGGTACTTTTATCAAAGGCTGGTGAATCTAGGTACTTTTATCAAAGGCTGGTGAATCTAGGTACTTTTATCAAAGGCTGGTGAATCTAGGTACTTTTATCAAAGGCTGGTGAATTTAAGTACTTTTATCAAAGGCTGGTGAATCTAGGTACTTTTATCAAAGGCTGGTGAATCTAGGTACTTTTATCAAAGGCTGGTGAATCTAGGTACTTTTATCAAAGGCTGGTGAATTTAAGTACTTTTATCAAAGGCTGGTGAATCTAGGTACTTTTATCAAAGGCTGGTGAATCTAGGTACTTTTATCAAAGGCTGGTGAATCTAGGTACTTTTATCAAAGGCTGGTGAATTTAAGTACTTTTATCAAAGGCTGGTGAATCTAGGTACTTTTATCAAAGGCTGGTGAATCTAGGTACTTTTATCAAAGGCTGGTGAATCTAGATACTTTTATCAAAGGCTGGTGAATCTAGGTACTTTTATCAAAGGCTGGTGAATCTAGGTACTTTTATCAAAGGCTGGTGAATTTAAGTACTTTTATCAAAGGCTGGTGAATCTAGGTACTTTTATCAAAGGCTGGTGAATTTAAGTACTTTTATCAAAGGCTGGTGAATCTAGGTACTTTTATCAAAGGCTGGTGAATTTAAGTACTTTTATCAAAGGCTGGTGAATCTAGGTACTTTTATCAAAGGCTGGTGAATATAGGTACTTTTATCAAAGGCTGGTGAATTTAAGTACTTTTATCAAAGGCTGGTGAATCTAGGTACTTTTATCAAAGGCTGGTGAATCTAGGTACTTTTATCAAAGGCTGGTGAATCTAGATACTTTTATCAAAGGCTGGTGAATCTAGATACTTTTATTTTAGGCTGGTGAATCTAGGCACTTTTATCAGAGGCTGGTAAATCCAGATACTTTTATCAAAGGCTGGTGAATCCAGATACTTTTATCAAAGGCTGTAAACGATCAAATCAGAACGCACCTGAAGTTGCTCCTGTTTCCACTCGTTGTCTGTGGTCTCCTCAGAGTCATCAAACTGAGACTTCCACAGAGAGACCAGGGTGAGGGCGCCGCCCTTGGTCACCTGTACACACCAAGTTATCACACAGTTGCCGCTTCTCTCTTACTAAAAAATTTAAAACTCCTATCTATCTGGCTAAGAAACTAAAAAAAAAATAACTTTTTTTGTCAGGCTCTGTCTGTCTGTCTGTATGTATGTATGTTCCGTTTTAACTCGAGAACCACTCAACGGGTTTGGATGCAGTTTTCTTTATTATCATCGTAGTGACCCTATTCAACATATAGGCTAAAAGGGGTGTTGATAAAATAAGCGCCGAGTCGAAAACGGGCAAAGATTGAATCAACGCGGGCGGGGCCACGAGTGAAAGGCCAGTTAAATTGAAATTGTTACTATGAGGGACGTGTGAACTAACCTGTTGCAAAGCGGATACATTTTCGTCGTCCATAACCGCAAATTGTGTGTAACTCTGATCGGCGCGATTCCTGGCGGCGCGACGAGCCCCTGCGAAATACACAAAGAATGATGCCAGGAATTGTATGCAACCTGGTACCCGCTTCATTATAAATAAAACACAATGATGACATATAGTCACACAATAATACTGACAAACGAATGATAACTGCGCGTACACAGCTGCCCGTCCACCCGCTAACCGACAGTGAAGGGAGGCCAATGCCGGCCCTTTTATAAAACAGACTGGTGACGGGCAGCGGCGTCACTAGTTTCAGCACCGCGCTCACCAACCCGCCCGCCCAGCGTGTGTGAGTATGAGCATTACTTATAGGACCGCCAAGAGTGTCGAAATCTTGGAAAGGCCTTGCAAGAACCAGGCTGAAACCCGTTTTCAGTTAAAACCCGTTTTAACTAGTATAAACTAGTTTTAACTGAAAGCCTTTGTTACAACTAGTTGTGACTATTCAATTAATTCTATTATAAGGATTGTGAGTCGCCTCGCTCCGCTCCACTTCGCTCGGCTCCTTATTTTATCTTACATGTAAACCTAACACGCTCCTCCTCGCTTCGCTCGTCGTCGCACCTATTTTTCACTTATTGGTGAAAGACTCATTTAGTCAGAACTCGTTTTTCCTAGTTAAAACTAGTTTTAACTTGAATCATTATTACTCTATAAATTCTAGTTTTATCTACTCAAAACTAGTTGTAACCAAGGCTTTCAGTTAGAAATAATTTTTACAAGTTAAAACGGGTTTTAACTGTGACATATACAAGGTGAATTTGCAAACATCGTCCAAATTCATACTTGAGCCTTGGTAAGTGAACATCATCATGAACCAATAACGATTTCTGTAAAATTCACAAGATGAAATTTCGACTCCCCATAGTGATTCACTCAGGACTGGGAGTGAATTACTGTGGGAAGTCGAAATTTCGTTACACGAATTTCACAAAAATTGTTATCGATTCATGATGTCGATCACTTACCAAGCCTCCAGTATAAATTTGGACGATAATCAAAAAGTCACCTTGTATACATACCAGCTTTCTGAACGGTATATTTGACACTAACCTCTCTTGAAATGCGTGTCTGAATGCATGCTGTCCACATCGGCTACAATCCTCGGGCTGACTGCATCACCTAAAAATTGAAATGTACGCTTGAAATACTATTTTTTCGTGTTTTATCAAAGAAATGCATTGCTATTTATTCGAGTCTACTCAATCTTATTTCTCCCTTGTTGTAACGCCTGTAAGTTTTGGATAATAAATCGGTTGATAAATGACAAAGTAATAAGGATTTAAAAAAAAAAAAATTTCAGAAAATATCCTTTGCACTGAGTGTGTTAATTTGAATGAGAATGTATAATTTATTAACACACTTATTCAACCTAAGTATACACTTATTTTCTTCGCCCGCGCTGATTTTGTTTGCATTTTCCCGGGATAAAAAGTAGCCTATGTCACTCTCCGGACCATAAACTAACTCTATGCAAAAAATCACGTCGATCCGTTGCTCCGTTGTTGCGTAAAAGAAGGACAAACAAACAAACAAAGAAACCAACAAACACACTTTCTCATTTTTAATAGGGTTACGGATTTACCAGTGTTGGATGATTGCTGTTGCGCCAAGTCTTGCACGCAAGTTGGAGGCGCTGTCACTACGCGGAGACGAGCCAGTGTCGGACCACCGCCACCTGTCAAAGTCAAGGCCATTAGCATACAGAATGCTTTTATCCCAACTACTGTAAATATAAATAAATAATACTTGTTATATTTGCTTGCACCGAATTCCCATAGCTTAATCTCAAAAACAAAATTTTTTTTCAGATAGTAGACGTCATTTTAGGACATTATTTTCATTATTTTGTTATATAAATTAACTATTGTTTTTTATAATTTTTTAAAGAATTTTCCGATACGACGCCACTTGAGAATTTTAGACATTATACTGATTGTGATGTGTGATTGCTTATAAAAAAGTGGTCTGTCTCTGTCTGTCTACTCATCTGTCATCTAGCTGTCAAATTAGTCTGAAGCAAATTATTATAAATTTATCTTGATAGCAAAGGAAACATTTCTAAACAGACATTTCTCAAGTGACGTCACACGAAGGCAAGTCGAAGTTGCAGCTTTTTTAGACGACAAGTTCGAAAAAACGGCTTATTAAACCTAAATCTCGAAATGGTTTTCGAATTAACACACCTTAGCGAATTTCAAGTAATTGTGTAGAGTTTTATAATACTGCTATCGATATGCTGCGACGATTTATCATCCGTCCATCAAAAATTTAAGAGCTACGCTCTTATCGATGGTTTAACCACACTTTAACTTTCCTCTTCACAACCCTTTTATTGACATAAACATGAATAAACTGCCGTCCCTTTACCGGTGATCACAGAGCTGCTGGTTCCCTGACAACCCCAGAGACATTTGTCGTGACGATGTGTTGTATGACGTTAGGTTAGACTTACTGGGGGCGGTGTTAGCCCGAGCCTTGCATGGAGGCACGCTTTGTCTCTCTGGTCGCGCCGCTGTCCCAGTACCGGTGAGCACAGAGCTGCTGGTTTCCTGCAAATTACATATCTCTATCACAAGCAGGTTAGGTTTGTAACGTGGTAGAGCTGATGCCGATCTCGACTGTGGAGGTACCACCATCTTACTAGGAAACCCCCTCGAAATAATTCAGGGGAGAGTAAGAGGACAGCTCACAAGCAAAAACAAGGAGGCCCACCATGCCTGGGACCGATGGATGGCGGTATATCCATCCCTAATAGCCGGGCCTTTTATGGAACAGACTGGTGACGGGTAGCGGCGTTCGGGTGCGATGGTTCCGGCACCGCGCTCACTAACCCGCCTGCCCAGCGTGTGTGAGTATGGGCAATTCTATCAGGATGACCGCCGGGAGTGGCAAAGTCCTGGAAAGGCTTATGTCCAGCAGTGGACGAACTAGGCTGATGGATAGGTGGATGGATGGATCAGAAGCAGTAACAAAACAAATAATTAAATTAAAGTTGAGTGTGAAATGGTCTGAAATGTAGGAAACACTTGATTCTTTATTGCATCATAGACTAAGTATTGCTACGTATAGACAAGCAGTTCCCATACATCAGTTTGTAGCCACAAAAAAGGTGAAAAATTCTAACGAAATCTAGATGGCGTTGCTAAATCCTCTAACGAACACGATGCTAAAAAAGACCGATTGGTGACGCTAGTGGCACAGCGATATCACGTAGGTAACATAAAAATAATTCAAACTTCGACAATAGATGGCGCTGAAATATTCACTATTAGTGTTGCCAATTTAGCGCCATCTAGTTTTTCTAAGCAAAACTATTACAGCCACATGCTTACTTGGTAACCATGACAGTTTACTTGCAGCCAATTAAACAAATTATGCTTATTTGCAACACTTGGCGACATCTAGTTTTGTAAGGGCGCGTAAAAAATTCCACTACGTACTACAAAATGAATGAGCTAAAAATATTCACAGATTCGACACGGCTATTCCAAAACTTAATCAATGCGGGCGAAGCCACAGGCAAAAGCCAGTACCTTGATATGTCTATCTGGCGAAGGAGCGGGCGTGGTGCGGGGCTCCTCTTTCTCGGTTGGCTTCTCTGTTGTAGACTGAAACAATTACATTCATTTATTGAACGAGTGAGCGAAGCGAACGAAGTTCTCCGAGTCTACTTGAACAATATGGCGTTTGTATGTATGTTTGTCCGACGACAACTCGAGTATCGGTGATCGGAACGTCATGAAATTTCGTAGGCGAGTAAATGAGACAAAAATAATTTTCACGTTCGAACATGAGCCAAATTGGTTAAGGTGATGCCGCGATATGGTGTTGTAAGAGGTACATCGCGAGTACACTGTTCAACAAAAAAGCACGCCGGGAGCGGCAACGATAGAACCTTCTTTCATCGTCAGATAACGTAGTCACAAAATGAAACTAGTTTTTCGACGACACGTATTAAGTTGAGCCGATCAAAGTTTAGTTTGGTACTTACTTAATTATCAACTGGGAATAGTAATAAAACCATTCAAAATCTTGATGATAGCACAACTGAAAACTATAGTTGCAGCTGCAACCAGTTTTGAAACTAGTCAGGGGCGCGTTCATAAACTAGGGTTCGCGACACGGATTCTATTGCTATCTCTGTCGCGCGCGAAGTATCATTTAATTCTATAAAGGTAAAACCTATTGAGGTGAGCCGGTTCACTTACAATCCCATTGAGATGGTTGGCCGGGTGCCTCGGAGAGGCTGGCTTCGCTTTGTCATGAGTCTTGTCTGCGAGGATGTTTGTCTGTGTGTCCGTCGCGACGGCCGTCGTCACTTCCGTTTCCGGCCGGCGGCGAGTCTGACAAATTATTCTAGATGTGAGTTTTTTTTAGTATTTTAGTTAAATAATATTAACATTATGTCATTGCAGTATAGAAACGCAAAAAGAAAAGTAAATCTGGATGTGAGGAGCTCTGAACCGGGACCTCTCGCTTACCGGGCGATTGCTCTACCAACTGAGCTATCCAGGTCTCAACACAACTCGTGAATTTACTGATGTGCTTTCCCATACTGCAATGATATTTAGAGATACCCACTTTACAGTGAGCCACTTGGCGCCTAGAGGACGCTAGTGTATACAAAGTTAGTCAAAGACCATTATGCCCTACCGTCACCTGTTACAGCATCAGGTAGTGAAGAATACACATTACTCTTACATAATAAATTTCTGTTACATTTTAAATTTCTGTCAAATAAAATTAGCTGGCGAAACTCAAAACATAGGTAGTACTAGTCTATATGAACAACTGTTTGTATGGGAGCTAAGCGAAATTCGTAACTTTTTTTCACTTCCTCCGATACAAATTGCCTCGATCAGCTGACTGGTCTAGTATAGAAAGGTGAAAACAAATTTTATGAATTTTGCACAATCCTATTAAAAAAAGGTGTTCATATTATGGACATGGTCTACATATGTTTAAAATTTCGCCAACTAATTTAATTTAACCTTGTATATGTTACTCTGGCGGGGTTAATTCATCTTTTAGTTTACATACATATACTCACGCCTGTCTCCTAAAAGGGTAGACGGAGACTACAGATTTCCATCTGCTGCGATCCAGACACACCTCTTTCGCCTCATCCACGTCCATCAATCTAGTCATACCAGCTCTTCTATTCCTTGTACTTTTGACATGGCCCTTCTTCAGTATGTCGCCAATTTGGTCAGCATACGTCCTTCTAGGGCAGCCTGGTCGAGCTGTACCTTCAACTTGTGCACCATAAATTTCTTTCGTCACTCTACTTTCATTCATCCTCTCTACATGTCCAAACCACCGAAGCATTCCTTTTTCTATTCTAGTCACTACATCTTCCTTGAGGCCGCAACGATCCCGTATGTCGATATTTTTCACTCTGTCATTCAATGTTAAACCACACATACTCAGTAAGGAATGCAAAGAAACATGGAAGAGTCGAAAAAGATGTGTCAGGATCGTAGCAGACGGAAGTCTGTAGTCTCTGCCTACCCCTCTGGGAGACAGGCGTAAGTATATGTATGTATGTATGTATGCATATATATACAACGTGTAACAGAATGGTGTAACCATATTTGAAGAGCTTATTCAGTCAATGGTATAGAACAACTTTTACTATGGAGCCAACCCCGAAATCTAAATAATTTCCCTTCCAAACATTTCGGCTGAGCGGCATTGCATTTTTCTATGACACAGTAACATTTCTTTTTTTTTCGAGATACTGGTTTTGTTCCATGGAAGTTGTTCTATACCATTGACTGAATAAGCTCTTCAAATATGGTTACACCTTTCTGTTACACGTTGTATATGTGTATGATGATTTTTTTGAATCTGCCGCGATCTTCCAGTCTTATCGGTGCCAGACTTTACCCAGCGCCAAACAATATAAATAATTATTAATTTCTGTGACAGTAGCACCATCTAGTAGCCACCGCCGGCAACATGACGCCCTCTAGCCAACAAACTCACGTTATCCGGCTGCGTAGTTTCCGTGGGAAGGGGATGCTCTGGCGCAGGGTGTACTGATGCCCGAGTCCTCGATACAGACACCGTCTGAAAACAAACGTTTTATATATTTTTTTCTATTTTCCCACTCATTGGGAAGGCAAAGGGAACTTAGCCCATACAGCCGCGACGCCTGAAATTTTAATATCTGTTTAAAGTCATTATAAATATCCTCTTGAGGATCATCTGAAAGGTCTGTCCTGTGTTATCACTGTCCCGCCTGTTAGTTCGCACTAAAATGATAGATGGCATTAAGCGCGAAAACATATGCAGATAATATAGGCCATAAGATTTTTTTTTTAATTCAAATTCAAATTCAAGTTTTTATTTTGGGACCACAACAGCTTATGATTAAGTTTACATAATAAGAATAAATAAGAAATACATTAAATAAAGCCAATAATAGTTGTCCACCAGTTATACAATTAATAAATTCCTAGTACAGAATAGCTAAAGTAAAGTAACAATTAAAATTATTATTATTATTATTTAATTTACAATATTATTATTATTATTTAATTAACAATAATATTATTATTGTGATTAAGATTTAAGATATGACATAGAAAAATATACATACTGTTTTAAGGCTCTGGATACATTGTCCATATAAGCCAGACATAATTTCTCTAGACTTGAAAATACTAAAAAGTTCCGTCTAAGTCTTTCTAGACTTTTTAGAAAACGTAAAAATTTTAGCTCTTCGAAGACGTTGTCTACGAAAAATTTGCTATTTAAAAATAGTTTATTGATTGTCTCTGGTAGATAAGCGTGAGTATATACGAGTATGTAAATGAGCAGACTTATTTAAGGGGGCTTTTTTTGCCGTTCACATTCTCATTTTCACATACAGCTAATAAAATCAAGTCTTCTAAATCTGCACTTGGACGTCTACATAATATATAGTGTAGTGGGCGGATCGTAAAGTCCGACTCGCACTTGGCCGGTTCTTCAATATTTTTTGCCGTCAAGTTTGTGGAACATTACAACACAAAGAAATGGTAGAATGGTAGAAATGTTCAGACAAACAAAACTTGAACACTTTGAACAGTCGAATGTGATATTGATAACAGAATTGTTACGTGACCTTCAAAAAAAATTACAGAATGAATTCTATAACATGTATCTATAATGGGGACGTAAAATACAACAATATATTTTATAAACTCATGAATGAATAAACAATTACCGTGTTACCACAAAACGGTGTTTAACTTTAGACAGTGTTTAAATCTGTTGTTGTCACCTTTTCTTTCATATTGTAAAAGAGTGACAGCAACAGATTTAAACGCTGTCTAAAGTTAAACACCGTTTTGTAGTAACACCGTTAATGTGTAAAACAATACTTTTTCACATAAAATAAAGACATGACTCGCACACAAAACTCGCAAAACAATCTCACCAAAGCATGTTATTGAAGCAGAATTAATAATCTCCCCGTTTTCTGAAATTCATACATTTGATTTTAATGTTAAACGTCAATCACTTAGCGCAAAGTGCATAATTTAACTTTGTATTTCGTGTTTATAAGTTAAAAATTGAAAAACGTTTTGGTATGTGTCAATTGACGCCAATAGTTCAGTATCAGTGAGGTCAAAGCATGAGTTTGAAATTTAATGCACAATTAGCCATGATCTTGGCCAAACAAAGTTAAAACAGCTGTAAGGGTAGGGACTAATATCGGACTAGCTCTCCCTTACAGAAGGTACTCGTGATCCGAACGCGACGACCGACCGATACCACGAGTCCAGTGTGCCTTGGCAGGATAATAGTGGAAATGAATTGTTAATTGTTATGTTAATAATGTTTAATTAATTAAATATAAATGTTACACTGTTATGTTATCGCAAGAGAAAAAGGAATATAAAATGTTATGTTATAAATTATGTTAATGTTCATGAGTGGCACGAAACCAACTGACGTTTCTACAATACTTTAGGCTTAACAATGTGTCGCTGGCAGTCATATCGTCATCCGGAAGGCACTAATTTGTCCTCAATACTTGCAGACGCTGTGTTAGCAACCTCGACTTAAGTAAACGATGTCAATAGAAAATAATTATTAAGAAATGTTAAGATAATCTAAATGTGTGGACAAAGTCCGTACAACAGCATATTAAGTTGGGTTTGGCAAGATCATGACTAATTGTGTACACAATTCCAAACTCTTGCTTTATAAACCTCACTAATACTGAACTATTGGCGTCAATTACAATGACCAAAATGTTTTTCATATTTTTAACTTCTAAACAAGGAAAACGAAGTTAAGTTATGCACTTTGCGCTTAGTGAATGTCGTTTAACCTTAAAAAAAATATTTTTTATGAAATATGTGCAATTTTTAGCGCCATCTAGCGGCATCTTGTTGTACATGAAATAAATTTATACTATAATTTTTGTTAGATTTATTCGTAGCTAGTTTCACTTTTATAATAACACAGACACAGATATTAAAATAAATAAGTACTTAATGTCGCAGCCGGTCATGAGAGCGAACACTGAACGAAACGAAAGCGCGCGCCATCTAGCAAGTAGTCCACAAACTACGCTTCCAGCGTGCTTTGATAAGAGTCATGCGTGACGCAATCGGCAGTCACAGCTTTTTATTTCACGATTCATGCTTTTCTTCTGGATTTTGATAGAGATTACATTACGACTGACATTTGAGCATGACCCTTTTAAATATATCAGAATCATCGTGAAACATTGTTACAACTATGAACGTTTCAAACGCGCTTAAGTTTATTTTCGCAATGCCATATGAAAATAACCTCAAAATAAAAACGATTTATCATAAAAAGTTATTAAAAGATGGTGTCCGTTTTAAATGGATAGTCAAACCGTGTTATTTTGAATTTGTTCTTTATCATTTACCACAATATATTTGTGTACTCTCTTAAAGCATTTTGCTTATGGGGAACTGACCGTTGCCTTTGCATGATGTACGTTTATTAATAAAGATTATTATAATTTATATATTTAGAACTGAGAACTATTTTGGTTTGCAGCGAAGTGTCAAAGCCAAGGAGAAATAAGAAAACTGGCGTTTAAGTAACTTGCTTGTCTGTCAGTAAAAGACACACGTGTTTTTTTACGTATTGCTAGTACAATAAGAGGTACTCACCACATCCCTCTACTATCCAAGCGGGTCACTCTCCCTCACCCCTCTTCGTTTACAGCATCTCTCTAAGAGTGACGTTAGAATGGCGCAGTATCGTACTCTAATTGACTGTGTCAATCAACTATAACCTCTATTGCTAGTATAATAAGAGTGACTCACCTGATCCCTCTCCCAAACAAGCGGGTAACACTCATCATCTCTCTTCGTTTACAGCATCTCTCTAAGAGTGACGTCAGAATGGCGCAGAATCGTCCTCTAATTGACTGTATTAATCAACTATAACCTCTATTGCTACGAAAATGAGAGTCACTCACCGCATCCCTCTCCCAATCAAGCGGGTCACTCTCCCTCACCCCTCTTCGCTTGCAGCACCTCTCTAAGAGTGACGTCAACATGGCGTAGTCTGGAGTGTCAGCATATTGGAGACTCTGAATGTGTTCGAGGAACTGACGCAGTTCTGACGGAAGGTGACGTAAGAGAAGGCGATGGTCGTACTTCTCTTTCATAAGGCCGACCTGTTAATGATATGATTTTGGCATTACCAGATGGATTAATTGATATCTAATTTAGTATAGGAAATTTTGATTAACATTATATCATTGCAGTTTAGAAACGCAGAAAGAAAAGTAAATCTGGATGCGAGGAGCTCTGAACCGGGATTCAAACCCGGGACCTCTCGCTTACCGGGCGATTGAGTTAATTTATATCTCCTTGCGATGGATAAATCACCAAGTGTTCAAACATAGAAATTTATTTCTGTCATAGTTATGAAATTTTGAGTTAACTCGTTTTTTGTTATATAATATTCATTTCTTTTGTTTATTTATTAGAATTAAAACAATTGAAAAATATATTATTCAAAATATTTCAACCCTCAGTATGGGGCCGTCATCAGTCGAATGAAAAAAAAAATATTGACAGATAAGTTACTTGAGTTTAAAAAAGTGAAAGTGACACTTGTTGACAATTTTAGTAACAATTTTTAAAAAATTAAAAAATAATATTCGGTATCCGGCTGAGAGCGCCGCCAAATATTCGGTATTCGGCCGAACACTATTCGTTGCATCTCTAGTTATTAGTATTGCACTAATTAATTTTTTTTTTGTCTGTCTGTCTGTATGTTTCGTTTTAACTCAAGAACCACTCAACGGATTAGGATGCAGTTTTCTTTATTATCATCGTAGTGACCCTGGTCAACACTATAAAGGGGTGTTGATAACATAACCAACAAATCGAATACTGTAGATTGAAAGACACTATTACAAAGATTGAAAGACACTGTTACACGACCGAAGGCGCGGTCAAAACCTACTAAAAATTAGAACGTTCAAAGGTTGGTCGGAAGAAATCGCTTTAAGTGATAAGTCAACGTTTGAACAAAATTACGTTTCCTAAACTCTGTCTTTCGTTTTACACGTCTTTTGTGTACAATAAAGTGTCCATTCATTCATTCGCTTCCTGGTCCTCTAAAAAGGCCGTTTTGCATGAATCACATTATGATTGTTCTAATGCCGTCTCTTTTGCACGCGTGAAAAATCTCTGACTCTATCCTACTTTCAAATAATTTTATGATTCACCCAAGTCAGCCTTTTTAGATCCCCTGTACTAACCTGTTCTTTATCCTTGATCTTCCGCCACGGCAGCTGCCCTATAACAAACTCGACGAGCATGTAGAACAGGGACCACAGGTCGTCGTGTCTGCCCATCTCTTTGTTCTTGTGCGCGTTTATCGACGCGTACCGGACCGTGCCTGAAATCAGAATTATAATTAATATACAGGGTGGAAAAAATTTAGGGGCCCTGGAGGGGAACTACCTTAAATCCTTTAGTTAGCTCATTTTACTGAAAGGAAGCATTCCTTTATTTTTTAAAAGAAACAAAACTGATTTCAAAGATATTCTGAAATTTGCTTGTCTCACCCGGGAATCAAACCAACTAAAAATTAAAAAAATACACCCTCGCTATTTTATTATACGAATCGGTAGGATTATTGTTCAGGATAAAATTTGTCTAATAAACATTTGGTCTTACACTCACCTGTTGTACGAGATACCGATAAAAAATAGTAGTATGACTTGTAAGGTGTTATACTTGTATGTAACTAGTCACTGACTAAATTTAGCAGCACCCTTACAGGGTTCTTGTTTGATACTTATTATTTAAGACACCTTTTGTAGAACAAGAAAGCTAAATAAATTCTTATCTTATCTCTACACCGCGATTCTGCGCTGCGATTGGCCCAATTTATTATAAATACGCTAGAGACCCAATCAACAACAGAGACGAGAAATAAGTACCGACATTATTTCGTAAGCCACGCCCCCTTTATCCTGATTGGCCTTCAAGCCGCATTACCGACGCACCCGGGGTTCATGAACGAATGCTCTTCTTCTCATTTTTCGTGAAATTGATAGTTGAAAATATTATAAATAAAGACGATATTTTTTATGATCGTAGATAAAGTATTGTGTGCAACTGAACATAATTAGACATTGGGACACTCGTGCAGTCTATTACGAAACGAACAGTTTGTTTCGTAAACAAGCACTGGTCCTTTAAAAAGACCGCTTTGGATGAATCATATTATGATTCCGTTCCAATGCCGTCTCTTTTGCACGTGTGAAAAAACTCCATCCTACTTTCAAATCATTTTATGATTCACCCAAGTCGGCCTTTTTAGATCACCTCGTGTCCCAAACGCAATGTCTCAAATTATGTTAAAGTAGCACAAAATACTATTAGCATCCATTCTTTGATCTTTTCAGGCCAGTGGGTCTACCGCGTAATTCTCATTTTCATCAACATCAACTTGAGATTGAAATTTGACGTGCGTGCGACGACGCCCTCCTAACAAGCCATCTCTTTTGCACGCATTGAATTTCGCATGCATTTGCTTGAAGTTGATACAAATGAGAATTACGCGGTAGAGCCCCTGTTCCACTCCGCCAAGGCTTAAAAAAATCGGCGGCCCGCCCTAGCGTGAACCATTCAGTGGGTGAAGAAGGGATAGCGTTACACGATAGAAAGAGAGGCGCATTGAAGGGTAGCCAAGCAGCGCTGTGCGAGCTGAATTGCACTTTATTGCCGCGGGACGAGAGTAGCTTCTTCTGTTTTATTTTAGTTTGTTCTTCGGCCAACAAAAAATAAAATCGAAAGGTTTTCAACATGGGTTCCGGAGTACACAATTAACTAAGTTATATTTTAATGCAAGTGCTGGTAAAGGCCCCCTTTTTATGCATCAAAACCGAACAGAAAGTCGATTATTTTGCCCTAGGGCTTTATTATTATATATTTTTTGTATCTATTTACAATGCTTGGATAATCTGCAACCATTCCTGTGTACCATAAATGTTACACTTTTTTTCCACTGTTTAACGGCTCTGGATACAGTCCTTTTGAGCCAATCATAATTTAAAGTTCACAAGATGATATTTGTTTTATTTCCTCACACTATGCATTGAGAAACGTAGTATGATACACGAGCGTAAGTGCAATAAATTACTCGGTTACGTTTAAAACACTCGCTACGCTCGTGTTTTAAATCGTCATCGTAATTTATTCATTTTCGCCTTTGTAGCATAAACTACTATTATATTATATCTCCAAACCCAGTTGGGTCCCACGAATAAGGACAAACTCTGCGCTGGAAGGGGCGTGGCTATTAGCTATCTCGCTCAGAGCAACAAACCCTGCCTTAGTGCGAGTGAGAAGTTGTAGTTTTTGCTGTAAATGCCCATAAGTTAGTACTTCCGTTCCTATCCAATGATATCGATGTATTTGGAAATTTTATGGCTTTAATTATTAACTAGACAATGTTAACGAGAATTGCCTGTTGTTAGATTTGTGACTAGAATAGACTTTATCACTGGGAAGTAAAACTCAAAATGGTTTGTTTTAGTCCCGTTGCAACGAGTTTTCTGATCTCTGTATTTCTTGTTCTAAAACATTGTGTTAAAAATGAACAACTGGGAATTCCAAATATTATGTGTTAGATCAAATTTATCTAGGTGTCATTCCACAATAAGGCAATATGGAAGAATGGCAGAGAAACTCATTTTGTATGGTAGAATCTCTTCAAATACAGCCCTTATTTTACAAAATTGTAAACTTAGCTAAGGGCATTTCTCAAAGTATATTTTCGTGTACCATTGCGCCACAATCGAAAGGGACCTGAGCAGTATTTACCTCTGAACCCCGCCGCAGCCCTCGGCGGTCTGACTTGGCCGTTGCTGGTGGTGTACTGCCTCGCCAAGCCAAAATCTAGCATGTACACTTTTCTACAGTTCGACGGGTGACGCCCGATGCTGAAGTTACTCTGTAATTAGTAAATAATATTAAAACACTACTAGTCATTATTAAAGTGCCGGCATCGAGTGATGACGCCTATGAAGTTTAAATAAAGAAAGAAGAAAGAAACAAAGAAATTTGATGGAAAGTGAAAAACACAAGATAGCAACACACATAAATAAACTAATGCAAATACGATGGCGACGAAAAAGGCTTATTTGACTACTGTAAAATTATTAATATCTATGGTAAAATAAAAATGGCTATTATTTGTGAAGAATATGATAACGAAGATAAACTTATTAAGAAAGCTAGGCCTAAGAACTTACGAAACCTAACTTACCTACCTACTTATAAACTACCTAACTATAATAATATATATGGTATGAGAACATGGGAGTACATGCTTCCTTTAATACTAAATGAAATACCTACCTATACATTGGATAAACTAAAAAACTTAAATAATAATAAAAAGCGAAAAAGTGCCATAAAGCTTTTCTTCAACATCAGCAGCCTGTGGCTGCGTGATGTTATACAACATAATATAAGTTAGAATTAGTTTAGTTAGTTTAACATAAAGTTTGCGATCTCGCCATACCGCGCATAAACCATGTGGTTTTAGTCGGATGGCTTTAATAGCAGTTTATGCTACGAGGGCGAAAAGGAATAAATGACGAGGACGATTTAAAACACGAGCATTGCGAGTGTTTTAAACGTAACCGAGTAATTTATTGCTCTTACGCCCGTGTATCATACTACGTTTTTCAATGCATAGTGTGAGGAAATAAAACAAATATAAACTTGTGAACTTTAAATTATGATTGGCTCGAAAGGACTGTATCCAGAGCCGTTAAACAGTGAAAAAAAAAAAAAGTATAACATTTATGGTACACAGGAAAGGCTGAAGGTTAGCCAACCATTGTAAATAAAATAAAAATAATAATAATAAAGCCCTAGGGCAAAATAATCGACTTTTTGTTCGGTTTCAATGCATAAAAAGTGGGGCTTCACGAACACTTGCATTGAAAATTCTTAAAAATGTAAGTAAATTTAACTATGAAAAAATAAACTAAAAAAAAAAAAAAACTAACTAAAATACATTAGGACAAACAATAAACAAATAAAAGGTAACATAAATTAATCTAGTGTCTTCACCACCAACAAATGGGCTGCAACTCAGCAGCAAGTTTCGTAATAATTTATGAGCAAGTTTCAATAAAACAATGTAATACTTTATTGTTGATAGTGATGTACTCGTTTCGGTTATTATATTTCGATTTTCATGTTGCCGTTATTTTGAAATACAATTGTTACAGACACGAAGTTTCTCATTTTTTAAAACTCAAGAGGTTTGGAATGGAATTGATCGTAGCTGAATCATAATCAATAAATAGATGGTTCTCCTCTTCTTAATCCTATGGCTTTGTCTCTTTCCAAACTATACTAGTAATTTTCTAGATTGTAAGCAGATTTGGCACATTTGCCTTTTGTATTATTATGTGACTTATCTAATGTTGAGTAAACTCACACTTGATTTTTATTTTATAACCAAAATTTTAAACATACCCCATCACTAAATACAGCTATCATAGAGGCCATCACTAGTTGCCGCTAACGTAGTAGTCGACTACACAATAGTCAATTACTGACACTGACAGCCAGAGGGCCTATTATGTATCTTTAGTTGCCATCTGTACGGGTGCCTAACATCAAAAACAGACATACTATCGAATTCCGATTGTCTAAGGATATGTTCGCACTTGAAGTGACGACACAGTTCGTAAATAGCTAAAAACCTACTAAAGAAGACCATTTTTCGATCCAGGGTTCCGTTTGCGAAACATTAAGCTTAAAAGTGTTAATTTTTGTTAGAGTCAAGTGTCCCCCCCCCTCTGCTGGCGAAACTGTTGTATTTGGAGACGTGAAAAAAATCACAGCAGTAGTATACACAACGAAATTTAAAGAAAAACTATCACAGCTAAGTAGGCTTTACAAGTAAACGACTACAGTTCGCGCCAAACTTTTAGTCCCCTCTAAACACGTGGCGATTCGCATCAGCAGGAACAAAATTTATAGGCCGTTCTTGGGAAGAGCAACTTCCGAGCGTACTAGAAGTTTGGCGCGATCTGTATTAGTTGACAAACTTATAAAATGTACTTGGGGAAGAAGTCCGCATTTTGGGTAGGGCAACTACGGAACCCTACACTGCGCGTGGCCCGACAGGTTCAGTTTTTATTTATGTTTTTGGTGATAGACACCCAGTCCAGTTATCAATTAAAGTAGCGACTAAGTAAGTAAGTCAAAGAAATACTTACAGGTTTGATATCTCTATGTAGAAAGCCAACTGAGTGTATTGAATCTATAGCTTTAAGAATTTGCAGTCCCAATCTGAAATATTAAAATACAAAATTATACATTGAAATTACTAAATGGATATACAGTACTCTCTCGCTAGTCCGCCGCTTGATAATCCGGCAACTACTATAATCCGCCCATTTTTTGCAAGTCGATTTCTCTCTGTAATCATGTTATTACGAAGATTTATTCTGGTAAAAAACAAGCCAAATTAGAGCAGTATTTAAAACCTGAGTAATCAGTTAATGTGTCAGTTCATTTTTTAATTTTAATACAAATGTACATATGTATTTACCTTCATAAGTACTAATAGAAAAATTACTATGTTTTTTTGTTGTTTTCCTCAATTTGATGTTCCTGTACATTATAATCCGCCGTTTTCGGTAATCCGCCGGTAGTCCGGATTATTTGGTGGCGGATTAGCGAGAGAGTACGGTACTTGAAATAAATATGTATATAAAATGCTACAATGGGCAATGCAGGTGGTAGAGCTGATGCCAGGCTCGACTGTGGAGTGGAATGTATGAAACAGTTGATTTTTTTTTCGTGATACAAGTTTTGTTCCATAGTAAAAGTTGTTCTATACCATTGACTGAATAAGCTCTTCAAATATGGTTACACCTTTCTGTTACACGGTAATATATTCAAACATTTCTGAAGGACTATTGCATGAAATTAAACGGAGTGAAAAGTACACAATTTTGTTTTATTTACTTTTTTTACATAAACATATATTTTTGTAGTGTTTGCATATAAAATAGTCCAAATCTGAAAATAAGTGGTTGCGAAAAAAAATCATAGTAATTTTTTATGCTTTTATTTTGGTAAACTCTTGTCAAATAACTGTACTGACTGATAAAGAAAACAAAAACCGAAAAATAAAACATTTTCTATACAAATTTGAAGAAAATAATGTTTTTTTATTATATTCGATATTACCCCCCTAAACAACGAAAAACAAAGATTCTTTTTCTCATATCATTTGACCAGTTTTTTATCATATATCTCACTTTCATTTAAAAAGAAAAACCTTCAAAGTGCGAGTCGGACTCGCGCACGAAGGGTTCCGTACCATGATCTATAAAAACGGAAAAAAAAACATGTCTGTTGTATGGGAGCCCCCTCAAATATTTATTTTATTCTGTTTTTTAGTATTTGTAGTTATAGCGGCAACAGGAATACATCATCTGTGAAAATTTCAACTGTCTAACTATCACGGTTCATTAGATACAGCCTGGTGACAGACGAACAGACAGACGGACAGCGGAGTCTTAGTAATAGTGTCCCGTTGGTTACCCTTTGGGTAAGGAACCCTAAAAAAACATTTTCTATACAAATTTGAAGAAAATCATGTTTTTTATTAGATTCGATTTTACCCCCTAAACAACAAAAAAATTTTTCTCATATAATTTGACCAGTGGGTCTACCGCGTAATTCTCATTTTCATCAACATCAACTTGAGATTGAAATTTGTCGTGCGTGTGACGACGCCCGCCTAACATGCCATCTCTTTTGCACGCGTTGAATTTCGCATGCATTTGCTTGAAGTTGATACAAATGAGAATTACGCGGTAGAGCTCCAGTTCCTTATCATATATCTCACTTTCATTTTAAAAAAAAATGCATTTAAGGGTTAAAGACATTTCAAAAACATTATAACTAAAGTAAACTAACTCACCTAAGCGTAGTAGACAAAGAGAAAGCGCCTCTTGGCTGAGCGCGTCTCAGCTCAGCCAAGTTCCGACCCTGAAGTTGCATCACGACGTAGTTGAACCGCGCGTTGCGACCGCACCCTATGAATCGGCAGACATGCTCTTTTCCTGTGAACAAACGACAGATTGTGTTAGAAAGGGACGAAAACATACTTGAAATAACTGGAAAAGAGTAAATAGTTGGAAAATAACAAAAACTGTTTCAAAATCATGACTTCCAAATCCAAAATTTCGTATCTTTGTTACTAAATAACTCAGAAACTAACATAAGGATCACGATGAAACTTTTATGAATCAATAGTTTATAACCCGGGCCAACATATAGGATGTTTTTTATCATGGGAAATCGCGCAGTTTTTAAATGATGACAAAAACAAACTTCCTTAAAAATGTGTTATGTCAGCTTTAACAACGAAACACCAAAAGTACTTTGATTTTACTATTGAAATTGTCACTTAATTTTGTTTTTTGGCGTGTTATAAAGAATACCTATTGTATTATATTAGATCAATAGAAACCATCTTACTTGGAGACCCCCTCGAAGTAATTCGGGGGAGAGTAAGAGGACAGCTCACAGGCAAAAAACCAGGAGGCCCACCATGCCTGGGACCGATGGATGTCGGTATATCCATCCCTAATAGCCGGACCTTATATGGAACAGACTGGTGACGGGCAGCGGCGTCACTGGTGCTAGGGATCCGGCACCGCGCTCACCAACCCGCCTACCCAGGGTGTGTGAGTATGTGAGTATTCAGAATGACCGCCGGGAGTGGCAAAGTCCTGGAAAGGCTTATGTCCAGCAGTGGACGAACTAGGCTGATGGATGGATAGATGAATAGAAACCAGGCCCGGTTCAACTAAAAATGTTCGGTCGATCGTTTATCGTGCATCTCTGACACACGCAGAGTATGATAGAAAGGGATATACGAGCAAAAAGATAATAGACCGAATTTTTTCACTTCGGAGTACCCCCCCAAGTTCCTTGTCTTGGTAGCACGTGTACCAAATTGTCTCAAACCTGGACACAAATTGGCGCGACGCCAACTATATCAACTGTTCAGAAACTGAAATGCGTTTTGGCGTCAAGTCGCGTGCTAACACAGCTGTCACTGGTTAGTGCTACTTGGTATTGTTTTGCTTGCGATATGGAACAAATAAAACAGTATTACGAACAAAAATATAACCATTAATCGGTCAGATGCAGGCAAAAAAAATAACAATTGAATCCATTGCATACAAACACAAATTCTTCAGTGTTGTAAGAATAGTACGCAGCGTGCGTAAAGCGGTCATTTTACGCACAGTTTGCTATAAATAATTATAATGCCCAAAAAATAATACCCTAAAAAAGAATATGAGAAATTGTTTGGAATTTGTAAAATATTGCCTGTTCAGGAGAAAGTAAAATTAGTAATCATTTTGGAAAACTTCAATTGTAATCAATTTAAAACACCCATATCGCATAAAATTATAACCAGAAATAAGAATAAGAATAAGAATAAGAATAAGAATAAGAAGGCATTTATTCGCTGCAATAACAAGTAAAAAATAAAATAAAGTAGATTAAAAAATTAACAAACACAACACTAACATACACAATGATCAGTAACACAATAACAATAAAAACAAGAGATGTTGTGTTGAGGCAGCGAAAAAGGTCTGACTCAGGACAATGCGATTTAAAAAAATGTCAGTGCCCTGGTATTATGTCAGGCCTGTTATCACGCAGAAGGCTTTAAAGAACCGATGCAATACTCTTAATATCACAAATAAAAGGCTTTGTACCCCAAAAATAAATAATTATTATGGTGAGGGTACAAGAAAATTTTTATTACCTAATATTTAGAATGAAATGCCTGTAACAATAAGAAGGAAAAAAATGTAACTAAGCGTACTTATAAAAAATATGTTTATAGTCATCTTTTGGATGACTACACAACTAAAATAAAAAAAAATTGAAAATATGTTTATCTTTAATTATAAGTAATTTTTCTTTTGTAGTATTAGTCGGCTAGTAGTTAAGTTAAGAGAGTAACATCTGCCAATAAACTTTTTTAAAGTTTGGCGGAAACAATCAAAAATGTAATGTTGTTTTTTTTCTGTGAATAAATTTTTATTTATTTACTTTTCACAAAGAAAAATCCATCCATCAGCCCGTATTCATCCACTGCTGGACATAGGCCTCCTCAATATTACGCCACTCTTGGCGGTCCGCAGTCATCCTCATCCAGCCGTCACCCGCAACGTCCTTCAGATCGTCAGTCCAGCGGGCACGAGGACGGCCTACGCTACGCTTTGCTGTACGTGGTCTCCATTCCAATGCCTTACGGCCCCAACGGTCATCACGTCGGCGACAAATATGGCCAGTCCACTGCCACTTCAACTTACTAATTCGGCAGGCTATGTCGGTCACCTTCGATCTGTGACGGATATCTTCCGTCAATTGTAAGCAAATAATGTTCTATATGCAAAAACAATTTTACTGACGACTAGCGGACGCCCAGTGGCGTTGCTCGCATGGATCCCGTTTCTCCCGATCCCATGGACATTTCGAAAAATCCGCCCTTATTCCTTGTCTACATTACAAAGAGAACCTCTGTGCGTATTTTCAGCTTTCCAGATCCCAGGGTTTGGGCTGGATGTCGATAAGTCAGTCAATGAGTGAGTGAGTGAGTCAGCACTTCTTATATACGTAAATTTACGGATTTTTTAGGAATTTACAGCCAAATACACTGCTACGGAAAATCCAGTTATTTTGAAGCTACTGTAAGAAAAACAGTCCTTACATGAAATTTATTATTTATTTATTTATTTTTATTGGTCTGCCAACAGAAATGACACTTACAAAAGATAATATATAAAGACAAGCACACACATGTACGAGTGTATTCCCAATTATAAGCAAACACAGCATGCCTGTGGGACACTTAATAGCGCTCGAAGCGACTTGTTAAAAAACAAGACTAGATAATTTTAAATTAACATTAAAAGTAAACAAAAATTAAAGCGTATGAAAAGTAAAACTAAAAATGAAGAATTAAAAACTTGACAAATCTATCGCAAAATATTCCAATCCTTTGCTACTATCTTACGCAACATATCATTATATATTTTTCAATGCAAGTGCTCGTAAAGGCCCACTTTTTATGCATCAAAACCGAACAGAAAGTCGATTATTTTGCCCTAGGGCTTTATTATTATTATTATTTTTTATTTATTTACAATGGTTGGCTAACCTGCAGCCTTTCCTGTGTACCATAAATGTTATACTTTTTTTTCCACTGTTTAACGGCTCTGGATGCAGTCCTTTTGAGCCAATTATAATTTAAAGTTCACAAGATTATATTTGTTTTATTTCCTCACACTATGCATTGAAAAACGTGGTATGATACACGGGCGGGCGTAAGAGCAATAAATTACTCGGTTACGTTTAAAACACTCGCTACGCTCGTGTTTTAAATCGTCCTCGTAATTTATTCCTTTTCACCCTTGTAGCATAAACTAATTACCATTAAGAGAGACTGCAAATAAATAAAATAAATGCGAGATATATTTCGGGTCATTAGGGCTGGCACCATTTTCTTCACGTCGCGATTGCTATGCTTTACATAACTTCGACATCCATCTACATTTGGACAGTTTTCTATCTATACGAGGTTCTAAGTATACAAATATAGCTTGGAACCTGAAAAAATACAGCTGAATAACTGTCAAAACATAACTGGAGCAACGGCAAATCTCCAGCTATGTTTTGAGAGATTTCCACTTAAGTTTTGTCAGTTTTCCAGTCACATTTCAACTGTTTCTAAACCATATTCAATTCATAGAGAAACTACCCCCAAAAACAGTGCAATGACACTTGGTTTTTTCGAAATAAATTTACGCGCTCCGATTGGCTAAGCCAAAATATTTAAATAGAGAATTTCCCGTAAGTGGGAGTGAGATAAATATAATTAAGTCTATGCAAAAACGCTGATTAGATGGCGAAATCGGACGGCACGGCACTTCCCTTCTTGGGGCTGGTTGTTCTATGGCTATATTTCTACCCACCTTGCAACTTCTTCAGGACCGCAACCTCCATCTTGAGCACCTGCTTGGGTTGCCTGGCCGACTCCACCTTCAGAGCGACTTGCTCCTGCGTCACCAGGTCTAAACCCTCGTAGATCTCGCCGAATCCGCCGCCGCCGATCTTCTTCACCACCTGCAAATTAATACAAGATGATTAATACTTGCGATTGTCGGCACTTGGTGAAACTTGGATAAAAACATGATGAATAGAATGCACTTGCACTCGTTTCACAGTTAAAAACTAATTTAACCCGACCGGTTTCGGTTTTGCACCATCATCAAGGATTTACTTAAACTACTTGGAAGTTATTCCGTGCAATAAATGATCTAGTAAACAGTGGAGTATGACGTTAATCATTAATTAATACAAGATGGCCGACTTTTACAATTCAATATACCGTTCCGGGAGAGAACCTAGACTGATGAATGAGGAAGAAGCGAAATAGTGGCTGGTGGAAATCTCTGCCTACCTCTCTGGGAGACAGGCGTAAGTATATGTACCAGGAGTAGTAGCAGGCAATTGCGCAGTACCAGTCATTCCTCCGTTATCGACTCCCGTAGATTTTGCAGAAGTCATTGGACAGACTGATTAACACCGGCTGCTTTCACTCTGCCACTTTCTAGGCGATCGCGCTTTATCGTAGGTCTTGTCGAAGCTTTCTATCAGACAAAGTAGGGGCTAAGCTACTTCCATAGTGAATAAAAAAATGCCTTTCAATTTCCTAATCCAAGATGGCGGTTTTCATTTGAAGTCCACAAAGTTCTTCTTTACCTGTCATATATTGACGTTCGTTCATTCTTTAACAGCATGTCCTGGCTGGAGAAGGTCCTACAATGTTGCCATGGTGATCTGATAAGTGATAACATACCCTACAGGTGTCTCAACGGGAGGATAATTCGGAGACGGCTGCTGTATTGCACAATTCAAAATGGCTGTCATTTTCTCAATCCAAGATGGCTGCCCTGTTATTATATGTTGATATCTGTTTAATTACATGAGAGCTGTTATAACTGACCTTCCATCGTTCCTTGACGACGTGTCCCGGCTGGAGGAGGTCCTCGGTTGCCATGGTGATGTGATGAGCTTTCCGGCTGGTGTCACAACGAGAGACCGAGCGGTCGCGGTTGGCGCGGTTACCGCCGAAGTTTGGTAGAGTACGGGACCTGGGCATAAAGAAGTATGTTAAAAAAGGCATGATCTTGCTAAGTTTCTTGCCCTTTTTCTTAGCTAAACTAATCGAATGGGCGGAAGTAGATATGTATTCATATATGTAACCTATAAGTATGTTGTATACAGTGGCGTGCACAGAACTTTTTGCTGGAAAAGCAAACAATTGGTCAAAAACAACAATAAAAAAATATTGAAAAAATTTAAATATCACTTTTAAAAAAAATATTGTATGAAGCCAGGGTAGACAATGGTACCGATTCGGTGAAGCACATCTTAACTTATTTGACAGGACTAAACTTAATTTAAGCGTTCTGTCCTTGTCTTTTCGATGGAGAAAGAACGGTTAAAATAAGGTTAGTTCTGTCAAATAAGTTAAGACGTGTTATGCCGAATCGATACCAATGTCTACCCTAGAGTGAAAATTTCCTATACAAACTTTTTTTTTCAAAGTGATATTTAAATTTTTTCATATTTTTTTTTATTGTTATTCTTGACCAATTGCTTGCTTTTCCAGCAAAAAGTTCTGTGCATGCCACTAGTATATAGGGTGGGATTTGGTCAACCGCCTGGATTCGTGCTGGGGCTCGGTTGGTGATCATTAAACCTTGTTGGTCATACACCGGCACATTGACGTTGTACCAAAGTGACACTTTAGTTTCTAAGTATGAAATTGTATTAAGGCGATATGCGAAAAAAATACGGGTGTTTCTTTTCTGTGTATTTCATGAAATACACGGAAAATTGGAGTCAGTTTCTGGTATATGAATTTTGACTATATAATCTAGGGTTTTGAAATTGGAAAACATGTTTGAATAAATTTTTCTCGATAGAAATAATTGTTGAAATGAGGTCTTCAAACACTCTTTTTCTCCTCGTTTGACGAATAGGAGCCATATACAGAACTCAAACATATTTTATTAGGTGTGTTTCAACAATATCTAAAGATTTGATATTTGAAATTTTGCTAGCTATTTTAGTTTTTTTTTATAAAAATATAAATCCTACTTTTTTCCCTTTTGCCCTGAATCCGCCCCTCTCGCACTGCGCGATTTTTCGCTAGGAGTGACAGTGACAAAAATAAAATTCGCACAGCCTCTTAAGCTAATTAATTTTATGGGCCTTGTTGCCTGAAATAAAGCAATTTATTTATTTATTATTATTATATCATAAAAGCTTGAAGATGTTATTTTAACAAAACCGGTCGCCGGTCTAATAAGAAACAGTGGAACAGTTACCAAGTATTTGTGTTATTTGCAATATACAGGGTGTAATCGTTAAGTGTGACCAGGCAATTATTCCGTAACTATTACAGATATCAAAAAATTTTAAACTGATATCGAAAGTACACCTAACGTGTACTAAGAAAATCAATTCACACATCAATCTCACTTATAATTTAAATAAATATATATTTTTAAATATATTTTTAGATGGCTTTTTATTTATGGATTATATATAATATATATATTTATATAAACAACAAAAAAAAAATATTCGATATACTTCGATAACTTCTACTGAGTCGTCATCAGTCGAATACAGTTTAAATTAATGACAGATAAAGAATATAAAAAAATTATAAAAAGTTACAGCTGTTGAAAAATACGGAAGGAAGAACAAAGAAACTCTGCAAAAGAAACAGGTTTTTTTTTTAAAGGGACAGCTATTGAAAAATAGGGAAGGAGGAACATAGAAACTCTTTCAATAGCTGTCACTTTTTTTTTATAGTTTTATATAGACGCGTACGTATTTTTGTTATTTTTGTTATCAGACTAAGCTTGTATGTTTTGTAAATGTTAAAATGTATATAATTATATATATTTAGTTATATATTTATGTATATCTTCCTAGTCTTTTATATAGTAATTTTATTAGTGCTCTTTGTGTTCTAAATTGTCAATTGTTATATCTGTTATTTCCAATGTTGTGTACGGTTATTATCTAATTATGAACATTACTTGTTACATTGTCAAAGTGTAATGTGAATGTTTTGTTTGTAATTTGTTACTGTACCATTTAAATAAAATAAAAATAAGTATGATGATCTCGGCAGAATTTTGTATTGGCATTCACCCGAGTATCTTCGAGATCGTCGTACTTACGCGTCTATGTGTGCGTGCGCCTGTTTTCGCTAGTTATGCGGAGTAAACATTCTGTAAGTGATTATTTTGTGCCTAAATCTTCTTTCAATTATGATCTGTAAGTCTGTACGGATGAACAACACTTTAAGATTTTTTCAATGCAAGTGCTCGTAAAGGCCCACTTTTTATGCATCAAAACCGAACAGAAAGTCGATTATTTTGCCCTAGGGCTTTATTATTTATTTATTTTTTAATTCATTTGCAATGGTTGGCTAACCTGCAGCCTTTCCTGTGTACCATAGATGTTATACTTTTTTTTTCCACTGTTTAACGGCTCTGGATACAATCCTTTTGAGCCAATCATAATTTAAAGTTCACAAGATTGTATTTGTTTTCATTTCCTCACACTATGCATTGAAAAACGTAGTATGATACACGGGCGTAAAAGCAATTAATTACTCGGTTACGTTTAAAACACTCGCTACGATCGTATTTTAAATCGTCCTCGTAATTTATTCCTTTGCGCCCTTGTAGCATAAACTACTATTCTTGTGTAAGTGGCAATGAAGCCGATTTTGATTTTTTCATTGCAAAACAGTTTATAAGTGTTAAGAACAGAAGCTAAATTACTTTGGAAAATATCAAGTTTTGACAGCACTAAAACTAAAAGTAAAGCCTTCAGAATCGGTTTTAATGTCTTTTAATGAGAATAAACTATACAGAGCTATTGGAAAAAGAAATCTAATAAATATTCTGCATGCATATATTTTTATATTTTTGATATTAAAGTCAAAAAGAGTTCAGCCCCCTTTCAATCAAACAATTTTTATTGATTATTTTTTTTTTGTTTTCCTATCACTGTTATCATTTTCATACAAAAATAAAATCACATGCATTTAACGGTTATATACAGTATGCTTCGAAATTCGACCTATTGCTTGAAAGGAGTTATACTAGAGATAATTTCCAACAAATTGAGCCCTATACTAGGGGTCGAAAATGATGAATTTTTTTCAAGTAAAACACGTCGATATTGCGAAAATTACAAAGTAAACAAGGTGTTATCTCCACTTAAGACCTTTTATTTCTGAGATTATTGGAATTCAGGGCATGTATTTTTTTTATAAATGATCACTCATTTATCTTTAATCAGAAAAATAACAAATTAGTGCCGAGAGAGGAATCATTATTTTTGAATAATTTGTTTTTGTTACCAGTCTGAAAGTTTGAAAAATATCTTAACTCGGAGACCATTCATTTTGGACCCCTAGTTGACAGGGCTCAATTTGTTCGAAATTATCTCTAGTATAACTCTTTTCAAGCAATAGGTCGAATTTCGAAGCATACTGTATATAACCGTCAAATGCATGTGATTTTATTTTTGTATTACAATGATAACAGTGATAGGAAAATAACAAAAAAAAAACAATAAAAATTGTTTGATTGAAAGGGGTCTGAACTCTCTTTGACTTTAATAACAAAACTATAAAAATATATGCATGCAGAATATTTATTAGATTTCTTTTTTCAAAAGCTCTCTTTAGCAATTTTCCTGCCAAAATGCGAAAAAATACAAACAAGCAAAGAAAAATAAATTAAGAATTTTAAATAAAAAAAAAATTATTAAAATCTGTCGCCAAACATATTTTAGCTCATAAAATTATCATTTTCAACATAAAATTACGTAAATAAAATAAATAAAAATACCTTTATGCCGTTTTCGACCCAAAATGCATTTAAGGATTAAAACTTGGAAACTTATTAAACAGAAAATAAGCGTCAAAGCCATTTTAGACCAAGTGCAAACAATCAGAACCGGAAGCAAATATGGATGTCATTTTGGCTGTCTATATCAAAGATTTCAAAAGTAAAGATAAGCCCTTACCGTACTATGACAGCACCAAAATGTTTCTACCTTTAAATGGGTGACGCTCACACATTTGGAATCAGTGCTCATCTGAACACAGTGATAGTTGGACGCCTTAATGAATTTTTACGAAAAACGGGGTCTCGATATAGCGTCGTGTGCATTTTTAAAGTGCACTTGCATTTCAAGAAATACGAATAAAGCCAAAAGTGTGACATTTCACATTCAAAACACATTCAAAAACAATGCAATAGATTTTAGGTGCCAGGGCTCATCTAAACTTTTGAAATATTTGGTCCTATATACGACCGGAAGTGAACAATATGTCATGGATTGTATAAAAAGCGAAAATACGAATACGGAATTACGACCTTTGCCGAAGAGCACACTATTTAAGTACAAACATCATGACGTGACCAACTCAGTTGTGGGCGTGGCCAAATGTCATGCTGTTTCATTTCGCTATAAGGTGCACGCTCCATGAAACTTGCGAGGACAATACAATCGTGCCGATTTCGTCGCGGGCGCGCATCATTGAAAACTTTTATCCGTGGTCTCTGGGTGAATTCTGCACAGAACTCTTAGTTTTCTCTAAAAATCTGAGTAACTCACCTCAATAATGGATTTGTCTGTATCCGTGGAGCACTAGCGGCTTCCAGGCGCCGCTCTTCCCTCTGCAACAATAGAATAGAATAGAATATGATTTTATTCATCTAAAAATTACACAATAACAGAATAGTAACAGAATAACACAATAACACAATAAATACAGAACCTTGACGCCTACAAGGGTGTATGTACCGGTGCTATAGGCGCCAAGCTCTTCCCTTACAGACATTGTTCATCGAGGGAAGAAAGGGAAAGATTACCAACGAGGGATACACACGGGTTGGGAATCGCACTTTCTCCCGAGTGATACATAGTGCTTTATACTACACCTGCGAGGAAATAGTATAATTTTACTTTTAATCAAGATACAATAAAAGAAACCGACTGACTCGCGTGCGATTGTCACTTTTTATTTCCTTCTTATTTTTTATTATGTACAGAAAAAGCAAGTGGCCAGTATCATTTTTCGAGTTTTATGTACGAGTTCGCAAAATAATACTGGCCACTTGGCCACTTGCTCATTATTTATGTTTAAAAAAAAAACAGCACGTTAACAATGGATTTGCATATACTTTTTCTGCCCGCTCAAGCACGTTAACAATGAATTTTCATACACTTTTTCCGCCCGCATATTTGTATGACAGTAATGACGTATTTTCTGCATCGTTTTCAAAAAAGTAAGAAGGTACTTTCCGAGCAGGTGTAGTATAAATAATATATAAGGTGAAATTTAATCAACCGCCTGAATTCATATTGGAGACTCGATTAGTGATCAGGAACAATGTTTAACGACCAGTAAGGCGGTTTGCTCCTATACTGCCTTTACTAGGATTTGTAATTGAATTACCTGTTCAGTGTGAATGGAAGCAAAAAATTTTTTTTTTGCTATTTTCATAAAAGTGGTAATTGAACCTCGTTCCTGATCTTTAGCCGAGACTCCAGTATGAATTCAGGCGGTTGATTAAATTTCATCTTGTATATTAGGTCTTTTCATATGAAATTGCCGTTTTCTATAGAGAATTGAAGGAAACTCAATTTTCAGTTCTAACATTTTTGCATTTTTTTTTAGGAATGATAGATCCAAATTATGTAGTTTCTTGTGTATGAATCAGACAACATTAAGCTAACAGCAACATTAATTTAATTTTTGAAAAGCGTCAGCTGTAAAAAATCATTACGAATCTTATCATGGAAATGAATGGCATTTAGGACGAAATGTTTTTGAACATTTAATTTTTATAATCAAACTAAAAATTAAAACGAAATTTAATACGCAGTTGTAAAACCTTAAAATCAACTTTCAAACAAAAAACAAATAATAGAAATAGCTATTGAATTGCAGGAATTATGAACTCATGAATCTTTAAGAAAAGTTCGGCAATTTCATATGTAAAGACCTATTATTAATAATCTATTAAGCAGTACTTGAATACAAAAAATATACATTTATTACCTTAATTAAAAAAATGTTTAATTTAATAAACTTTTAGTGTGTTACTACAAAAGGGTGTTTAAACGATGTTTAACTTTAGACAGTGTTTAAATCTGTTGCTGTCACTTTTTACAATATGAAAGAAAAGGCGACAACAACAGATTTAAACACTGTCTAAAGTTAAACACCGTTTTGTAGTAACACCGTTAAATTCTAATTTACAGAAACCAATGCAAACTTTGCGATGGCAGCATACACAATACATAGGTAATAAGGTTTTGTTGAATAACTATTGAGTGAATTTTGAATTTAAGTGTTCTGTTTCGATTAATTGGAAAAAGGCGGGTTTTTCAAAATCCGGCAGCAAAACCGCTCTTAATGATCAGTCAAAATTTAATTTCTCACACGGACCGAGTATGTCCAATCAATCAATTAAAAAAACTAAAAACATAGTACATCAAAAATGCTTGTAATGTGGCCATTTATGCAATTTATGTCAGAACACGTAGATGATGCTAGCATTATTAGGGTTCCGTACCCAAAGGGTAACCAACGGGACCCTATTATTAAGACTCCGCTGTTCGTCTGTCTGTCCGTCTGTCACCAGGCTGTATCTAATGAACCGTGATAGTTAGACAGTTGAAATTTTCACAGATGATGTATTTCTGTTGCCGCTATAATAACAAATACTAAAAAACAGAATAAAATAAATATTTAAGGAGGCTCCCATAAAACAGTTTTTTTTTTTGCCGTTTTTATAGATAATGGTACGGAACCCTTCGTGCGCGAGTCCGGCTCGCACTTGGCCGGTTTTATTTAGGTACCTGTGGCTCATTTCTCCCCGGTGCCTGGTGGACGTCTTCGGCCGAGTTCGAGCCCTGCTCGGCTGTGTCCGCCGACGACGAAGTCGATTCTGAAACATTTATAGTACAGATTTGATATTATTCTGAGTTCTGAAAGCATAAATTGTAGAATTTTGTCCAACTGTGCAGTGGCGTATTTTAAGATTTAGCGCCCAGAGGGCCTATTATGTATCTCTAGTTGCCTTCTGGACTGGGTGTCTATCATCAAAAACATAGATATACTATCGAATTCCGATGTCCTAAGGATATTTTCGCACTTCAAGTGACGACACAGATTGTTAATAGTTCAATACCCAATAAAGGCAATTTTGAAATTTCAGTTTTTATCTATGTTTTTGATGATAGGCACCTCGTACAGTTGGCAACTAAAGATACAGAATAGGGGGGCTGGACCTGTAAGGTTTAACACCCCATAAAAAAACGAGAAAAAAGCAAAAATATTTCAATTATAAAATATAATAAAATCCAACAGTGTGTCGATGTGGACTAAGAATGGTGATAATGAACGAAAAAACTAAAAATACCACGCAAACACCATTTATTCAATATTTACATTTTTTCTAATGGGTTAAGTAGTTACAAAATTCTTCAATGAGACGATTCTTCAAGAATAATAATCAAAAGTTTTGCGTTTGTGAAATCGATCCGTCGCATCTACCTTAACCAAATTCAGAAAAACTAATTCCCTTGAAAGCTAACCGAGGAATCTATAAATAGTTAAGCCCTTTAATCCCAATATCGGAGATTCCACTCAAACAAAAGACTTAAGGCGATGTCATTCGTGTTTTCCCGGATAAACGTCGTCTACTTTTGTGTTTTATTTGTTAATAACAAGCATTTAAATTTGAAAAAAAAGCTTATCTAGTCATGGGGACTGCAGACAGAAGTGAAAACTTAAAACTATGAAATGTTAACATTAGCATGTCGGTGACGCGAGCCCATGCGATTTTCCCCTACCAAAAATCGTTCAACGAGCCTAAAAAACGTTTTCAGTTTGAAAATATGTCATATTTCACTCTTTTGTCTTTATATTACGGCCGGTCAATACACGATTACAATATACTTGCATTTTCTTGAAAAAATCGCAATAATTTTTAAACTGTGCCTAAACTATAATCTAGATATCATTTAAGTCATATTAAGTTTTGGACAATAAAACTTACATCAAAATAAACGTAGTACAAAATGCGGTAAAAAACCTCTGTCATAATAAAAATCCATCGCACTTATTCCAAAATAATAATTAAAAAATCCTCCAAATCGCGATTTTTCTGAGCAGGCTCCCACTGAGGATAGACAAGTGTAAAATGAAAGCGTTTGAGTAGGCCAGAGTCCTTATTGTCTACCTTAAGAGGCTATGCGAATTTTATTTTTGTCACTGTCACTCCAAGCGAAAAATCGCGCAGTGCGAGAGGGGCGGATTCAGGGCAAAAGGGAAAAAAGTTGGTTTTATATTTTTATTAAAAAAACTAAAATAGCTAGCAAAATTTCAAATATTACATCTCTAGATATTGTTAAAACACACCTAATAAAATATGTTTGAAATCTGTATATGGTTCCTATTCGTCAAACGAGGAGAAAGAGTGTGTTTGAAGACCTCATTTCAACAATTATTTCTATCGAGGAAAATTGATCCAAACATGTTTTCCAATTTCAAAACCATAGATTATATAGTCAAAATGTATATACCAGAAACTGATTATAATTTTCCTTGTATTTCACAGAAAACAAACACCCGTATTTTTTAAACATCTATTGCTATCGCTTTAAAAGGCACGCGTGACCAAAAACTATCTTTCACGTCATTTCTATCCAATCAAATAGAGATAGATATTGAAGTTCAAGGCTCTTCATGTTCCGTGGCGCGGAGGGAGTCCCCACTAGTGCGCGCACCCAAGAAACTCAACGCACTCTTGGTACGAGAACCACTGTGTGATCTTTTCTCTGACAGAATGACGGATGTGGTGCCGGAATGCTTAAAATTCTGTGAGAGTGAAGCCTCAATGACGATGTCCTTAGATTCTAAGCCTTAGACCAAAAAATGTATTTTTATCTTGGTTACTTTTGTTGTTTTTATGTTTCTGTAAATATCCTATGCATATTATTATTATTAATTATTATTACATTTTTAATTGTAGTGTATTCCCATAGCTTAATTTTTAAAAGTTTTTTTTTTCAGAGAATGTACGCCATTTTAGGACATAGTTTTCATTATTTTGATATATAAATTTACCATTATATTTTTTTGTGATTTTTTAAAGAATTGTCCGATGACGTTGTCACTTGAGAATTTTAGACATTATACTCATTGCGATGGGTGACTGAAGTGGTCTGTCTCTGTCTGTCTACTCATCTGTCATCTAGCTGTCAAATTAGTCTGAAGCAAATTATTATAAATTTATCATGATAGCAAAGGACACATTTCTAAACAGCCATTTCTCAAGTGCCGTCACACGAGGGCCCTTTCGTAAAAATATTCATCAAATATTCATCAACATGAGGTTTTTTAGACCAAAACTTCAAAAATACGGCTTATTAAACCTAAATCTCGAAATGGTTTTCGAATTAACACACCTTAACATAATTAAACCTATGCCTATTGGATAAGTCTGTAATGCAATATTTTTGATAAATAAATAAATAAATAAATAATAAATAAGGCCCCTGATTTCCCTAAATACCTTCGCCTTAAGCGCTTTAATCCCAATATCGTAGATTCTAGTCGAACAAAGGGCTTAAGGGCCAGACTTGGCAAGTGGGTCAAGGTCAGTCTTCGGGGGAATTATGATATTGAGTCCCGTGCCTTTTGGGTAAGCCGACTTTGTCCTCTAAAGTTCAGAGCGGCAGTTATTTCTCGGAGCACAAATGCCGCAGTTGATACGAGCGGATTTTTCGTATAATAGCCTACCCACGTGAACTTACGACTTGAGACGGACGCAAATGAATTTGTTACTAGCTTTTGCACGCGGCTTCGACTGCATGGAAGCGTCTTTCATTCTTTGAGTAGTATCGACGGTTTTCGGCTTCGCAGATAGCTTAAATGTTGGCCAGGATCACTAGGATGCCTGGTAGAAGCAGAGGAGGCGGTTTAACATCTGACCGATACATCTCCAACGTTCTGCTGGAACATGTTGTCCCGTACGCAGGATTCGTTGGAGATAATTTTATGCTCATGCATGATAATTCTCGTTGCTACACTGCACGTCAGACTACATCCAATTCCTCAATGAAGTCGGAATAAGCACCATAGACTGGCCAGCGCTCAGCCCGGATTTAAATCCAATTGAGCATCTATGGGATGCGCTGCAAACAAGTTGAGTTCGAGGCAGAAATCCAGTTCCTTTCAGCATCGACGAGCTCAAAGCGGCATTGTTAGAGGAGTGAGATGCAATCGTAACATAAACATAACATAAATACTCTTTATACTACACCTGCTCGGAAAGTACCTTCTTTCTTTGTTGAAAACGATGCACAAAATACGTCATTACTGTCATACAAATATGCGAGCGGCAAAAGTGTATGAAAATTCATTGTTAACGTGCTTGAGCTGGCAGAAAAAGTATATGCAAATCCATTGTTAACGTGCTGTTTTTTTTTTTTAAATAACATAAAGAATGAGCAAGTGGCCAAGTGGCCAGTATTATTTTGCGAACTCGTACATAAAACTCGAAAAATGATACTGGCCACTTGCTTTTCCTGCACATAATAAAAAATAAGAAGGAAATAAAAAGTGACAATCGCACGCGAGTCAGTCGGTTTCTTTTATTGTATCTTGATTAAAAGTAAAATTATACTATTTCCTCGCAGGTGTAGTATTTAAAGCACTATGTATCACTCGGGAGAAAGTGCGATTCCCAACTCGTGTGTATTGAGGCCCTTGGCTTCGCCTCGGGCCTCAAACTACACCCTCGTTGGTAATCTTCCCCTTTCTTCCCTCGGTGAACAATGTACTATTTCAATGCATGTGCTCGTAAATGCCCACTTTTCATGCATCAAAACCGAACAGAAAGTCGATTATTTTGCCCTAGGGCTTTATTATTATTATTTTTTTTTTATTATTCACAATAGTTGGCTAACCTGCAGCCTTTCCTGTGTACCATAGATGTTATACTTTTTTTTCCACCGTTTAACGGCTCTGGATACAGTCCTTTTGAGCCAATTATAATTTAAAGTTCACAAGATTATATTTGTTTTCATTTCCTCACACTATGAATTGAAAAATGTAGTATGATACACGGGCGTAAGAGCAATAAATTAATTACGTTTAAAACACTCGCTACGCTCGTGTTTTAAATCGTCCTCGTAATTTATTCCTTTGCGCCCTTGTAGCATAAACTACTATTATCGTGCACCAAAACAAGAATTTATAAAATATTTTTAACAGAGAGGGTACAATAGGCGGCCTTATCGCTTAAGCGATTTCTTACCGACAACCTTTGGATGGAAGACAATGTAAAATAGAGGATAAGACGTACGTGGTGTAAAATATATATATATACAAGGTGACTTTTTGATCATCTTCCAAATTCATACTGGAGGCTTGATAAGTGATCAGTATCTTGAATCAATAACAATTTTTGTGAAATTCGTAGAATTAAATTTCGGCTTCCCATAGTAATTGACTTCCAGTCCCGAGTGAATCACTATGGGGAGTCGAAATTTCATTTTACGAATTTCACAAAAATTTATATTGATACATGATACTGATCACTTACCAAGCCACGAGTATGAATTTGGACGATGATCAAAAAGTCACCTTGTATATACAGTGTGTCCCTCGTACAAGAGCATATACGTAATAAATAACCGAATTTCTTATGTTTCTTTCAAGGACGCATCAAGGCAATACAAAGTATTGAATAATTAATAAACGTCGTTGATTAATTTAATTTGATTTTTATTCAATTGTTCTCCAGTCGACAATCCTTTCTATTTTTCTCCATCTTTCACATCCAGCTCAATTTCCTTAGGCCCTTAATGCCGCCAAATGGGTACTTTCTAAAGCCTACTCCTATTTTATAGCGAAACCAAAAATATTGAAAAAATGTATTATGGATTATGAACTCTAGGACAACATATGCAACATTTTTCTTTCGTACCACCAAAACTTCTATATGAAAAATTGTTTCAACTGAATGGTGTTTTTTGGCTTGAATTTCCTACTGCTCCTAGGCGGCTTAGGTGATTTAATTCATTTATGCTTTGATAAATAGATAAACTTGATAGCTATAAATATAACATAGAATTATTCAATCGAACAATGACGCCCATGTGAAAAGTATTATTTTCTCCTATTTTGCCCTTTCAAGGACGCAGCGAGCGTCGTAACAGCCACCACGCATTGTGCACTGATTTGAACGTTATTTCAATGACGTTTCCATCGATATTCATACAGACAATCATCGAGCTGCTAATTTGGCGACGGTAATCGCCTTAAACTCTCGCGTTTCGTACACATTATACTCGTAATATCGCTTTTTTGCGACATGCAACTGTCTCGAAACGTCGGGTGTCCCCTTTTCGTAAAAAAGGTAAAAATTGATCGCGGTAGACCCGATAATATTACATTATAAGAAAGCTGAATCCATTTTAATAAAAATGTTACCTAACTAAAGGATAACTTCCGAGCTTTCAAAATTTACCTTTTGTGTTTTTTTTAAAAAACATTTCCATTTTTTTGCTCGCGAGTGTAGAAATGTGAAGTCGATCTACTTTTTTTGCCTACAACATATTTCATTATCAGCTGGAAACCCTTCAATTTCTTGTTTCGCTGCGTGATTTTTAGTATTACCCGTTGAAGACATATAGGCCAATGAGCCAACATTTAATCGCCTCTATCAAAAGCTAATAAAGTCTTTGCCATTGGGCTTTTTGTGCTGGACGGCTTATAAAAAAAGTTGCTAGGGTAGGCCATGCGTTAAAGGTAACCAGTGATGCTCTTACCAGATCTATTGGAGTGATGCGGCGCGTCCTGCTTGAACGACTGATCTCGTCGCTCGCAGGCAGGCTCCTGCTCCCTGAAATGAAACAGCAATCAGTTCCACGTTCCTATGACCTCCAGTCTCCAACGTCAAGCACGTATCCAAGGGGGGATAGTTGGGATGTATCCCCCCCCCGAAATCTAGCGTAACATACAAGGGACGGAACAATTTTTAATTTGGCGTCATTTCATGAAATACACAGAAAATATACACCCGTATTATTTTCGCATATCGCCTTAAGTCGAGTTATTAAGTTATATAAATATATAGAAAGAAAGAAAAAAGAAAGAACGGAATTTATTGCCAAAACAAAAATACAGTAAAGAATAAAAAATAAAACAAGATATTATATACTAACTTAAATTCTAACAAATTAACCAAGAAGGCAAGTAACTTACAAAATAAATAACTTACAAAATAACTTATAAATAAAGTGTTATATGGTTAACCATACATCCTTAAGCTAGCATACATTGTACAGCTTTTGTTTGGCAAAAGGTGGCCCGCTCAGCATTTGCTGTCGGAAACTTGTCGAGAGTTCCTACAGCGCTGATTTTCAGCGAGCCCCTTTGTTTGTATACGTTTAAAGGTTGTTTTGCATCATTTTGCAGCGGGCGCTCTAGTAAATTTATAACATGTAAATAAATAATATATATATATATAAGTAATATGATAATTATGTAAGATAAATATGCACATGAAATAATAGTAAAAATTATGTAAAAAAATTTAATTAATGGGTCTGCCTTTGCCGTCATCAAAGAACAACAGATTGGCGTATTAATATATTTATATTTATTCTTTATTGAGAAACAGTACAGCGTTTTTATCAATATGACGTCATAATATATCGAGATCATACTGAACATCTTTGCCAAAGAAATGTACGGACGTCAGCATGATAGGCTACCTATTCGCAGTTCTTATTGCGGTGTTAAAATCGTTCACAAATAGGGAGCCTGAACTGCAGCCGTATGTACAAGCACCAATGAAAAATAAAAACCTTTGTACTGATAAGTTTAGTCGGCATGTATTATTCGCTATAAAAACCCTGAGAACCACTTGTCCTATTGGGATGCGGTTTTCATAATTATTTAGATTTCTCTGGAAAGGTTTTAAAGTATTTATTATTGCGCTAGAAAAAAAAGGAAGCTGAGAGGTAACCGTTTTAGTGAAACGAGTCGCAATTATAGCCAGGGCAGGGATGTGGGAAAAAACTTGCTATTACCCAAAGATTTCAAAAGTAAAGATAGCCCTTACCGTACTATGACAGCACCAAAATGTTTCCACCTTTAAATGGGTGACGCTCACACGTTTGGAATCAGTGCTCATCTGAACACAGTGATAATTGGACGCCTTAAGTGCACTTAAAGTTAATCGTTTTACAACATTAGTAGTCTGATCAGTTTGCTGACCGTAGGTAGACAGATATGAGTGCGCGCATAAGTGTGCGCGCGTCGGCATTACGTTAACGCGATACCAAAAAAAATTGGGGTTTTTTGAATCCATTTACTCCACTATAACGTCATCTACGTATTTCATTTATGGGTTAATGTTTATTGAGTATTTGATTAAGATTCTCACTTAAGGAAAACGCGATTGTATGAAATTTTCTCGATAGAATTTAATTCCGAAAAGATCTCTAAATTGTTTTATTTTTTCCTGTAATTCTGAAATCTTAAATAATTTCATGGTGAAATTGCATTCAAAATGTGGATATTATGTATTTGGAAAGTCTCCTTGAAAATCTTTTTGACAAAATAGCTTAGTACATTTTATATTAATAAAAAACCGACTTTTTGCTACTTTTCCACGAATCCGTCCCACTCGCACTGAGGGTTTTTTCGCATATGGAGTAACAGGGACGCTAAAACTTTAACGTATCGCCTTAACGCACGCATTCAAAAACAATGCAATAGATTTTAGGTGCCAGGGCTCATCTAAACTTTTGAAATCTTTGCATTACCCACAATTTCAGCGTGGGATGTTGAGCAAATATTACACGGTGCGATGAACTTTGCGTTTTAATATTTTATCCAAAGGTCACAACTGGGAAATGTCAGATGTGTTATTTATCCATCCAGACGGAATGAGAAAGAAAATATTATGTTTTTCAGGTGGTAGAGCTGATGCTGGGCTCGACTGTGGAGGTACCACCAACTTACTCGCAAACCCCCCGAATTTATTGGGGAGAGAGAAAGAGGACAAATCTGAAACAGGCACAACTAGTGGGCCTATTATATCTTTAGTTGCCAACTGAACTAAGTGCCTATCATCAAAAATATAAATATACTATTGAATAGATTGTCTAAGGATATGTTCGCACTTGAAGTGACGTCACAGTTCGTAAATAATTCAATACCCACTAAAGGCAAGTTTGAAAGTTCAGTTTTTATGTATGTGTTTGATGATAGGCATCCAGTGCAGCTGGCAACCAAAGAAACATAATAGAGGGGCAATTTGGGATTTTGGCAACTAAAATAAGGAATCCGGGCCTCTAGGATCTAGCAACACCGGGTATATTAATTATAAAATAGATTGGTTACGGGTAGCGACGTCACTGGTGCGAGTGTTCCGGCACCGCGCTCACCAACCCGCCTGCCCAGCGTGTGTGAGTATGGGCATTTCTTCCAGAAGGACCGCCGGGAGTGGGAAAATCTTGGAGAGGCCTATGTCCAGCGGTGGATGAACCAGGCAGATGGATGGATGGAATTGTACTTTGAGACCCCCGGCTACACCAGATTGAGCCCGCACGAATATAAGCAGTCTATCAACTGAGTTTTGAACACGATCTCTGATTGGCTGAAAATGCGGAAGTTCATATGTGTGCTTAAGGTGATATACCGTGCTAGCAAAGGTCCCCGTTACACCAGGCAGAAAGACTCGCAGTGCGAAAGGGACGGAATCGGGGAAAATAGTCAAAAAGGCGGTTTTAAATTAATGTAAAATTAACTAAAATAGCTACAAAAATTTTCATAAACAGTAATTTAGGTGTAGTTAAAACCCATCTAAATAAATATTTTTCAAGTCTGTATGCTATCCTAGTTTGTCAGAATATCAAAAAAAGTGTAAATTTAGACCTGATTTCAATAATTATTTCTATCGAATGAAATTTCTCTTATCGCGTTTCTGATAGACCAAAATCTAGTAAAAGGTCCCAAAATTGTTATACTAATTGATTTTACTTGGAACTTCATTAAAAGAGCAGATAAATAACTTCAAAAAGTGTAAATTTCCACGGTATAGCCCCTTAAATTCATCACTTCCAAAAATGAATGGTCTGAAAAATACTTGATACGCATTACAAAAACTTAAGGGCGCACCGAGCGTTTGCCTTTGTCTCTGTCTTTTTATTTACGTGTAAAGAGTAAAGATAATAACCAAGTTTTTGCACTTTTTCAACGTGCAAAAGTTTTTCGTTGTTTTTTTTTTCATTATATTGTTCTTAAATAAAAACCATCGTGTATAAACGCTCCAGTCATCTATGAACTTTATTTTAGTTAATAAATCATAATATGAAATTACTTATTTATATAAAAAAGTAGGGAAATAGAGGAAAAAAATACTCGAAAAGAGGTAACTTTGCGAATTTATTCTATCGAGCCAACTTCATCAAATCGTGTTTCCATCGTGTATACAGTATAGTATATATACCCAATAGGTCCAATATATTTCCCTACATTTTAATTTAATTGTTTACTACTTCAAACAAGGGTTATAAAAATGTGTTTGACTGTGTAAAAAGCTCGGTGCGCTCTTAATCAACGCGGGCGGAGTCGCGGGCAAAAGCTAGTTTTATACAAAACTAAAAAGACGTGAAAAATCAACCGATTTCTTTTAGATCGTTTTGAACCGCAATTAAAATCTGCAGAAAGGATGTAGCTAAAAAATTTTTTTTCTTCAGATATGAAATATCCCAATTTCATGGTTTAAAATAAATTTGAAATAAGACTAAATGATGGTGAGTCACAATTCTCAATGAATGCTCAACCTTGTCTCTTTGCACAGTTAAGGCTGTTGTAGTCGCCAACCACCTTGATTCGACCAGCGGGCCTATTGTGTATCTCTAGTTGCCTTCTGGACTGGGTGTCTATCATCAAAAACATAGATATACTATCGAATTCCGATGTCCTATGGATATTTTCGCACTTGAAGTGACGACACAGATTGTTAATAGTTCAATACCCACTAAAAGCAATTTTGAAATTTCAGTTTTTAGCTATGTTTTTGATGATAGGCACCTCGTGCAGTTGGCAACTAAAGATACACAATAGGGGGGCTGTGTCGGTACAAATATCGACATAAACTATATTGAAATAACGTTCATATCAGCGCGCACTGCATTACGACGCTTGGTATCCGGTTAGCGCAAAAAGTTTATAAAAAACTTTGTAACTAATATTCTTCAAAAATATTCAAGGTAACTCATTTGTTGTTATAATATCGTCAATCTGACTAAGTTTCCATTTGTTTCTTATCATACTTAATTAATCAAATGGTATGTAAAAGCTTTAGCATCCCTTTTACTCCATATGCGAAAAAACCCTCAGTTCGTAGAAAAGTAGCAAAAAGTCGGTTTTTTATTAATATAAAATGTACTAAAGTTGCAATCAAAATTTCGTTTAACCAGAGGGCCTATTATGCATCTCAAGTTGCCATCTGGACTAGGTGTCTATCATCAAAAACATACATATACTATCGAATTCCGATTGTTTTAGGATATATTCGCACTTGAAGTGACGACACAGTTTGTAAGTAGTTCACAATGGTGAACGAATTAATGAATGGCAATTTTGAAATTTCAGTTTTTAGCTATGTTTTTGATGATAGGCACCTAGTCCAGTTGGCAATTAAAGATACAGAATAGGGGGGCAGGTCTTAGATACCGTTAAAACCCATCCAATAAAATATAATTGCAGTCCATATATCATTCTAAATTGTCAAACCAGGAGAATTGGTGTCGAAAAAGACCACATTTCAATAAATATTTCTATCGAGCCGAATTTCTCCAATCGCGTTTCTGTTTAACAGATCCCTAGAAAAAGATTCCAAAAATAATATACTATTTTATCAAAATAATACATTATTTACTGAAGTAGATATGCAAGTTCTAAAAATGTCGATTTTTTTTCCATAGCGCCTTAAATTGGACCCTGTCTTGGTATTTATTTTGTTAAATTTATACTCGTAGATAAAAATTTAAAATTCTAACCAATATATATCATTCCACATATTCCGTAGTATACAAGGTGACTTTTTGATCATCGTCCAAATTCATACTGGTGGCTTGGTAGGTGATCAGTATCATGCATCAATAACAATTTTGGTGAAATTCGTAAAATGAAATTTTGACTCCCCATAGGGATTCACTCGGGACTGGAACTGAATTTATATGGGAAGCCGAAATTTCATTATACGAATTTCACAAAAATTGTTACTGATCCAAGATACTGATCACTTATCAAGCCTCCAGTATGAATTTGGACGATGATCAAAAAGTCACCTTGTATATTGCTATGTATTGTTTATTAATTACTGTAATTAATTAATGAAATATATAAAATAAACATCATATATTTTTCATCATTATACCGTTTAACCCCCTAAATAAAAAAAAACTATTTCCTAAACCAAATAATCCTATAAAAACTTAAACAAACTAAAGACCTAAAAATAAATATATTACAAACTAAACCTATTTTAAAAACAAAATAACCTTGCAAATAAAACCCTGACTATGAAAAAGATTATCAACTAAATTAACATTCGAGTAAAATCCGACCTTGATTGTGGTTTTTTGGTCACCAGCTATAAGAACCACCTTAAGCAAGGGAGTTTTATCCATATAGAATATCTACAGGTATACAACAAATCAATGGAAGAATTATCCATTGCATGTCTATACCCCTGCTTAGAATATACGATTAGAGGGGAATTTTAAACAGTCTGATGGCAGTGAAATTCATAACATGGGCATTTACCAACCAACAATAGCTAGAAATAATAGTAGATTATGCACTAAGGGAATAAAGCAGTGTCTTACGTCACGGGCGGCATATTGAACCCTGAGCGTAACGAGGGACTCTAGAGTTAACTCCTGAGCGTAGCGAGGGAGTTATATAGAGTCCTGAGTAAAGCGAGGGGTTCAAGCTGCCCAAGACAAAGACAGGCTTTATTTCAGAGGAGCAAACTCTACTTTTCACACCTTCTGCGAGACAATAAAAAGCTCGACATTTTTTATCAACATTAATAATTCAATAAAATTCACTCACAATCACAGCACCAAACACCGTCTTTTGTTTTACATTCTTTGTTAAACGCTTTTTTTCTTTTTGTTGAATTCTGCTTATGGTGGCCAGTTCGATTTTCGAACAAACCTCTGTACAATCCCATATGGGCATTTGTTTTCCACGAGTTTCCACACGAATTTGACGTTCCAAATTTAAATCACTTTAATCCCTAGGTATTTTCATATAACTTTATATCCCTTGAGATATAATGCGTAACTTTACGTTGAGGTTGCATGATATGTAATTGGACATTGTCGAGCAGGTGGTGTGAAAACAGTTTTATGTACCTATATGTATATTTTGGTGATTTTTAAGGTTCCGTACCTAAAAGGTACTAAAGGAACCTTTATGGTGACTCCATTGTCCATCCATCTGTCCGTCCGTATGTCACAGCCTCATAATTTTAGCATCGTTAATGATAAAGACTTGAAATTTGGCACAAAAATAGCATTAAATTTGCCCACATATCAAGGTGTAAAAAAAATATGAAAATTTTATTTTTCAAAATATTTCCATAACAAAAGTGAGAAAAATGAAAAATATTATCCTAAAAATACAAGATGGGTATCAAATTGTAGATATTAAAAAGCTATTTGTAAAAATATATACTTTTAGCGTATTTACTCGCACTAATTTTCAAGAATAAAAACCACAAAAATATGTATGTCCCCTCCTTATCTCCGAAACTGGTGGACCGAAAAATATGAACAAAATGTCGATTATAGATCATAACTGGCCAATTACAAGAAAACAATAGAGATTAAAAAAAATTGAGCACAAATGAGAAATATAAAAAAGAAGCAAAATAAATAAATATTTTATATAAATACAATATGGGTATCATATTGTAGGTATTAAAAAGCTGATTGTAAAAATATATAGTTTAGCTATATTTAATTGCATCTATTTCGAGAAATCCTTGAAAAACTATGAAAAATGTATGTTACTTTAAATATAATTTAAAGTTCACAAAATTATATTTGTTTTATTTCCTCACACTATGCATTGAAAAACGTAGTATGATACACGGGCGTAAAAGCAATAAATAACTCGGTTACGTTTAAAACACTCGCTACGCTCGTGTTTTAAATCGTCCTCGTAATTTATTCCCTTGCGCCCTAGTAGCATAAACTACTATTTAAGCACTAACTAACATACTTTCTTCTAGCATTCTCTTCCACACACTCATCACACATCCTATCCCATCTACAAACACATCACACTCTGGTGCTTTAGCGAGCAGGGAGCAGAGCATTTTAAGCTTCTAATTAACAACATTATTTAATATTAGGGACTGTCCTTGGCAAATTCGCCAAGTAATAATAGTAGTTTATGCTACAAGGGCGCAAAGGAATAAGTTACGAGAACGATTTAAACGTAACCGAGTAATTTATTGCTTTTACGCCCGTGTATCATACTACGTTTTTCAATGCATAGTGATTATACTTAGTTTTACTTATTTTACCTTACCATCATTTTTTATATAAACTTTTTATATTAGGAAACTAATTCAAAATTGTTATTTAACTAGGTGTATAATATTTAACTTATATTTATTTATTATATAACAATACTTAAATAATGCAAGCTGTGATTACCCTACTAAGTCAGGAATACATGATTATACTACACAGTTTCCAAACGGTTTCAGAGATTATTCCATCTTCAGGGGATACAATACAAAAGATGATCTTAATTATTTTATCTGGAAATTATTAAAATTATATTTAGTTAATCTGTTGTATTCCCGCAAGATGGATTGATTTCCGAAACCGGTTGAGAGGTACCTATTAAATAAATTCCTAAAACAAATTGTACAAGTGTTCGGTTAAAAATCGAGCAATGTATGGCGGTTGCTCGACTACATTCTGCTACGTACTGGCTCGTTTCTGTGCTGAAGGGTTTTTAGGTTATGACTTATGATAATTTTCCGTCTTTTTTCCCATAGTGCCCAAAGATTTCAAAAGTTTAGATGAGCCCTGGCACCAAAAATCTATTGCATTGTTTTTGAATGTGTGCGCTAACATAATGCAGACGTAACACTTATTAGTGCGCAATCTGTCTACCTACGGTCAGCAAACTGATCAGGGGACAAAGGCCAACTTCGGTGAATCATGAAAAGATTTGAAAGTAGGATAGAGTCAGAGTTTCTTCATGCGTGCAAAAGAGACGACATTACAAAAGAATCATAATATGATTCATCCAAAGCGGCCCTTTTAGAAGACCAGACTACTAAAGTTGTTAAAATGATTAACTTAAGGCGTCCAACTATCGCTGTGTTCACTGATTCCAAATGTGTGAGTGTCGCACATTTAAAGGTGGAAACATTTTGGTGCTATCATAGTAAGGGCTTATCTTTACTTTTGAAATCTTTGATAGTGCCCCTTTATCTCTACAATACCCCAACCTTAATTTTTAATTATTGGACCAACTATCTAACTTTCATACTCAAACATAATTTGCTAAGTAGGTAATTATAGAGTTATATTGAGAGCATTAAGATAAAATTTAGAATTAAGTTACTCAAAACTAAAGAAATAACTTGGTATTAATATTTATTTATTTATTTGGTCTACCAACAGATGATACACTTAACAACATACAATTAATCTAGCGTACAGTAGGAATAGAGTGTAACTCCAATTATAGGTAAACACTGCATGCAATAAAAATGAGAGGAGTGACGTGTGACGACAGTTGGCGGAAGCAGAGACGCACCCGTCTCGGCTCTGGAGACGTCTCGTCCTCCGCCAACCAGTGCTGCTCGTTTAAACATTAATTATTTATATATATGTATATATATATATATATATATATATATATATATATATGTAACCAATTTTAATGTGTACATATGTAAATTTTATATAATGAAATAATATAAATATATGTTTAATAAACAAGAGCAAACTTATAATTAATATACATTTACATATATTATTATATTATTATGTATTATGAATAAAAAAGTTTAAACAGTAATCAGTGTGAAGCTACATATAAAGTTTTCACAGCTCACAGACGCACCAAAACCTCGAACTTTTATTACTACACTGCTCCACAGAAGTTTTATTTAGAAAATTATCGTTTGTCCCAAAAAAAAACACCTAAAATTATCGAATATTATCACTAGAAAGCGACAGAAGGCATAACCCGACCATTTTAAGATTACTTCATCATGCCGCAATACCGCAGTGAAAACGAACTTTTCAACGTAATCGGTTTGCGCTAAAATGAGATGGAAACACACCTTCGCAGCCCACCCACATATGATCGATTTTTATCACCTCCACAAGCTAATTTCCCAAAGAAAATCATCATACAATAACAAAGAATAGCTTGGCAAACACCCGGATAATACTTCTGCGAAACGATAGACGATCAACAAAGGAAACTCACCGAGAAAATAAAGAAAATGTCCCGCCGTCTCACAGCGAATAATTTTAGCTGCACAGAAAATACACCGAACAAATCACACTACAGATGCACAGTTTACACAAACATACTTGTTACACGGCCAATAGTATTTACGTGCCATTTGTAACATATTTTCACGTATTACAGGACATATTTTGCGTGTTTTTTCCCGATTTCAGTACGGAACAACAGGGATCGATACCGTAGCCATGACAGATCTTTTTACGCTCTGAAGTTGGTAACATTCGCTCAGCTGACGGCAACTTTTTTTTTCGTAATGCAATGAAGCTAGCTGTGAAAGCTCTCATAGGTTGGTTGACGAAGTTACAGAATTTGAATTTTGTGCGGATAGCGAAGGAAATCTTTTGCATCAATCTTTGGATCTTATAATTTTCTTCTTTTCTAGTTTTATTTACCTGGCAAGAAACAAAACTTCACGCATCTCTAGCGTTCCTTTCATAAAATGTATGTGAGAACAAATGTTTCAAGATGGTTTCAAAAAATTATTTAATTTTGGAAACAGGGCCGTCTTCAGTATTTGCCGTCGGGGTGCAAAGAGCGAAAACTAACAGTTCAAACTCTCATACAGTGTGGTCATCAGATTAAACAAAATAATCATACTTAGGTGACTTAGCTATCGTGGGTAAGTCGGTTATGTAAATAAACCAAATAAACCAACCACCATAGTAAATTATATACCATGGTGGTTTAAAGTGACCTGAAGTTAGCTGCACAATCACGTTTGACGGCTAATTTTTCCCCACGGTTTTTGACGTTGGTTGACGGTCATGACCGAATCGTGGGTGTTTAAAGTGGAAAATAGTACTTCATTGTGATCTGATGACCGTACCCATAATGTAAACGATTTCAATGGCTATAACGCCGCAATAAGAACTGCCTATAGATAGGTACGGTACCTAACGTGGCATGCCCTACTACAAGTCCATGGGCCAGGTAGCCAAATTTGAGAAAATTGTATAATTTGGGGGTCCTCATTTTCCTTTACATCGCAGTTAGACAGGTTAGTTCGGTTGTCAAAAATATATTATGGCCGTCTCAAAGTGGTACCTAGCTAATAAAAATGACGTCATAATATTTTGTATTACCTATACCTAGGATAGGACATTAGGAGCATGGTATAGCTTATTTGTTAGATCAGTCAGCATCTGGTTCGAGGTTATTATATTTTCTTTGCATGTGGTTTAATTTTCAGAGCACATAGAAAATATGCTGTTAGTATTTTTCAGAAACATTTTGGGTTGGATCTTTAAACGAGACACCTTCGCAGGGGGGTAGGAGGGCGGGGAGATGGACGGTTGTTAGGGGGTAACACTCTCTCGAAAATTTCACATCTAGGAAATCATTCATCCTTTTCATTTTATTGAAGACAAACTTAATTTGACGATAAAGCCGATTCTGAAGGCTTTAATTTTAGTTTTAGTGCTGTCAAAACTAAATTTTCTTTAATACAAAATAGTCCTTGAGAGTTAGGATTAGAAGCTAAATTTCTTTAGACATTTTTAAGCTTTGACTGCACTAAAACTAAAATTAAAGCTCTCAGAATTGGCTTTATTACCTACGTTGGTGGTGGTAATCGCTATTATAAATTTTTTTCTTATTTTATAAATAAATAGAGTTCGCGATATAATTTTGACAAGATAACGGGGTCAACAAACAGTGGTGGTAGCTCAGGGGTAGAACGCTGGCCTCTCAATCTTGAGATGCAGGTACGATCCCCGGTCGGGCATGCACCAATGAGTTTTTCGGAATTTATGTGCATAGTTTTTGTTCTTTTTTACAACTTGCTGAACGGTGAAGGAAAACATCGTAAGGAAACCCTTCGACCAAAATAAAATGAATGGACGGGCCTTGTCTTTACAATTTGCTCACTCATAACGAGTCTAAGCAATTGGATATATACTTCAATACCTGATTTTTATTTTTATGTTTATTTCGCTTTTTGCACTTTGTAAATGCACAAGAAGGTATTTTTTCGTCAGTTATTTGGATGGCATGTAATAATAAGCGTACGTGTCACTCTTCTAACAGACAGAGACAGAGATGAAGTGAGAGCCGGCGCTCACTTTACAGACTTCAAAAATCTGTACGCTATGGCCCGTCCATTTGTTTTATTTTGGTCGAAGAAGGAAACTACATGTCCTAAAAAGCGTGTATTTGTACCCGAAGTACGGCGATAGAGCCCACCGCTCATCACGTTGAGACGTAATAATCGTGACTAGGATTTCACAGTTCACACTCGGAACGCCTCTGACACCCCCTCGGCAATTCATGTCGTGACGATATATATTTTTTATTTATTATATAACGGAGTACTCACCATGGTATTACAGGACCCCAATCAAGTTGCACCCTCCTTGGCGCTACCAGCGACATCTTACTGCTTTGTCTATCCACGGTCGATGCGATTAAAAAACCTCTTCTTTTTATTAAGATTAGGCTTTGCTACCGCAAGTGGTTGGACATTGTCGTTGATACTCTTTCTTTCACAATCGTCTTTTGGTTTTTATTTATTTATTATTTATTATTTCTTTTCGCAGATTTTTATTCTGTTTATGTTTTATTTAATGACATGCAGCTGTAACCTGAAACAAAATATTATAATGTTCAGATGTATACATAATCTTTAACTTTATACATACAAAATGCAAAGTCTGTCTGTATGTATTCGATTATTACACATGAAATTGCCGTTTTCTATAGAGAATTTGAAGGAAACTCAATTTTCATTACTAACATTTTTGCATTTTTTTTTTAGGAATGTTTAATCCAAATTATGTAACATCTTATGTATATGAATGAGACAACATTACGCTAACAGCAACATATTTTTTTTTTTTTATCATTTTTTTTTTATTTATACTGTAAGGTGTGACTCCTTCATGGAACTTCATTCTAACACTAATCAAAGTCTTCTTGTACGAGTTCCACTATTTTATTTCTTTAATTATTGCGACTAGTTTCAGCAGAAAAAGACTTTTTCGGCTAACCTATTCCAATCAGCCCGACGATTTCAAATAGACGAAACTAGTCGCAATAATTAAAGAAATAAAATAGTGGAACTTGTACAAGAAGACTTTGATTAGTGTTAACATTAATTTAATTTTTGAAAAGTGGCAGCTGTAAAAAATTATTACGAACCTTATGATTTATTTAGACATTTATTTATTATCCGAATTATTATAACATTACAGTTATAGACCAAATCTTCATAATATTATACAACGTGTAACAGAAAGGTGTAACCATATTTGAAGAGCTTATTCAGTCAATGGTATAGAACAACTTTTACTATGTAACAAAACCTGTATCTCGAAAAATATATTTTACTGTTTCATAGAAAAATGCAATGCCGCTCGGGCGAAATGTATGGAAGGGTCAACCATTGTAAATAAATTTAAAAAATATATAATAATAAAGCCCTAGGGCAAATAATCGACATTCTGTTCGGTTTTGATGCATAAAAAGTGGGCCTTTACGAGCACTTGCATTGAAAAATGAATTATTTCTTAAGTTTTAGATTTAAATCCGCCCCCCACAAACGATGCCCGTTTCGGCCCCTGTAAAACAGAAACAAAAACTCAAAGAAATACTTTGTTTTATATCAAACATCGATCAACTGCGAAATCATCTCGAGAAGTCAGTTTCCCTCATAAACTGTAAACTAAACAAACGAATCTGAGAAACATTTAACGAAACAAATACATATCTATTTTAGTTTTAGCCGTGGGCGAACACCTGTCTTATTGACGGAACGTGGAAAGACGGACTGTCCTAAATAGCTGTAAGTATATTGACGTATGTTTGTCCTCAATTCATGGGGCGTTTTTTTTTTTATTTTTTTATTTAAAGGGTTTGGTCACATAGTGACCATGTCACCCTCCACATTAAACATTAATCACTCTTTATACTAGTTTATACAGTGCTTCTTAATTTAATTCCTCTCGTAACTAACTTAATTAACGCCTTGGCCTCTTCCGAATATGGTGAAGCCAAAGCACTGTTACATCCACCCAGTTCAAATACTGAATGATGATATATTTGAGCCTCGTTTCCTCGTTTCGCACACACTCCATCAAAATATGATATACATCTTCAACTACCCACATTCAATACAGTTTGGTGTACCTGACTTGCGCATCATATAAGCAAACTTATTTAATGGAATGTGTCCGGAACGCAGTCTAAAATATAGAACAAGATCACTCCTATAAGCATACTTTTCGAACCATGGGAAACGAAGAGGACTACATTGGATGGTTCTGTACCAAATTCCCTTTTCCAAGGATGTTTGGTCAAAATACTCCTTCCACTGGCCATAGCATTGATCTCTTACTATGTGTAACATGTCTGAGAAGAGAGGATTACATGTCACAGGTATGCCATCAGTAGTAGCAAGCTTAGCCAACAAATCGACCTCCTCGTGTCCTCCTCCTCGAAAACGCGATTGGATGAAATTTTCTTGATAGAATTTAATTCCGAAAAGACTTCTTAATTATGATGGATATATATGTGGATATTATGTATATGAACACGAGAAGTACTTTATGTGTTACAAGCATTTCTGGAAAATCCCCCCCCCCCCCTCCCCCGAAAACGAATCCTGGCTACGGCCCTCTGTGTCAGAATGTCCCCGCAAAATGAAATCCTGGATCTGCCCTTGACTTGGGTATTTCATTATCCTCTTCGGATTCATAAAGAAAATCCTAAGAAATACTTATAAATACCCACAAAAGGACATTTAGCTGAATAACAATGTAGGTTAATTAGTAGTAGGTATTTTTAATATAATTCAGTAAAACTTTTTCGTCTCAGAATGCTTAGTATAGGTCTACCAGAATCTCATGGCAAATGGGGAAATAAAATTTTGTGGTGTGCAATACTGGGGAAATTGGATTAAACGATCTTGATACTGTTTATTTTTTATTTAGGTCTAGTATTAATGAACATGAAGTATATTAGTTATGTGTATGAAAGAATGAAAAATAAATAAATCATAAATCACTTTGTATACTAATTTATTTTATAGTATAAAATAAAAGGATATAGAATTCAACTATACGAATAACTTATCACCTCATTCAGAACTAGAAAACGGCTTCAAGACTTCTAATTCTATTTCTTGTTCTTCATCAGATGATGAAGATAAAGAGGTATTTATTATAAATCGCCCTATTATAAATTTCCCCCCCCTCCTTTTTTTACCAGGCGTGGAAAACACACCATTATTCGATGTGCCCTCACTTACGATTCGCCGTATAGTAGTACTGGAAACCCCTGTAAAGAAGTCACAATTAAGTATCTAAGAAAAATAAAACTAAAAGTATCAAAACAACTCACTCCAACTTACCGGTCAACTCTACCACGCGCTTTAAAATAGATGATTGATTAACACCATCTTCACCCTTTATTTTATGATAAACATTGAAAACAATATTTCTCGCTTGAGATCGAAGTGGCTTTTTCGACATTTTCACAAAAACAACCAATTGTAAGAAGATAATCACAAAATCTCAGCAGCTTTCGTTCTTTGATTTGACAGGTGACACTGTGACATTGCCGTATAAAAATCTATTTTTTGTTTATTTTTAAAATGCCATGAGATTCTGGTAGACCTATATTTTCAGGTGCCGTTATTTTGCGACTATTAAAAAAAAAAAAAACAAATAAAGAAACACCAAAAATTATGTACTGGATATTAAAATGAAGTTGCGGAAGCCGAAAACTCGAATCGCGAAATTCGAGTCAACTCGAATCGCGAAAAAAAAATAAACTGTTCCATAAAAAGTTCCATAGCTACCCGACCAAAATGTATGAAAAAACAGATCTTTTTTTCTCGATTTCTCAATTTTTTGTCACGAAAAGTTGTTCGTATGGACGGTATGAAAAAACGTAATGATGTAATTAAACGTAATTCGTATGAAAAACAGACCTTTTTTTCTCGATTTCTCAATTTTTTGTCACGAAAAGTTGTTCGTATGGACGGTTACTATCACCAGTTTTCAGCTTTCGCAGCTTCATCTTAACACCTGTTTATGTATATAAATATATATTTTAAAAGTGTAATTAACGTTCAAATTAAATCAAACACATCGCCTTCTTCAACTTTATTTCATCATATTTTATATTAGCTTTGGATCCGAGCCACGATCCTGGACTGCAAACAAATTTATTTTTATTTACTTTTACAATATTTCATTAATGATGTAATGAATAACAGATAAACTCACATGAGTTTGTCTTATAATACACATATATACAGTGGCGTGTTTACCCTAGGGCCAAAAGGGCCATGGCCCGTGGCGGCAGGCTGCGAGGGGCGGGTGGCGCAAGCTGCATCATGCGCTCAGCTTTGAGCGTCTTTCATAATCTATCATTACCTAATCTTTTAATTTATATGGCTTTCTCAACTTTTATTTAAAAAAAAATGTCAATCGAAAAAACAAAATTAAATATTGAATAATAGTAGTTTATGCTACTAGGGCGCAAAGGAATAAATTACGAGGACGATTTAAAACACGAGCGTAGCGAGTGTTTTAAACGTAACCGAGTAATTTATTGCTTTTACGCCCGTGTATCATACTACGTTTTTCAATGCATAGTGTGAGGAAATGAAAACAAATATAATCTTGTGAACTTTAAATTATGATTGGCTCAAAAGGATTGTATCCAGAGCCGTTAAACAGTGGAAAAAAAGTATAACATTTATGGTACACAAGAAAGGCTGCAGGTTAGCCAACCATTGCAAACAAATAAAAAAAAAATAAAAATAATAAAGCCCTAGGGCAAAATAATCGACTTCCTGTTCGGTTTTGATGCATAAAAAGTGAGCCTTTACGAGCACATGCATTGAAAATGGTGTTTTCGCTCCGGACGACTTCATAATTTTCTTAATTCACATCACAAGCTCGGAAAGGCTTTGTTTATCATTAGAAATCTGGGTGGAAAAGCGCACTTTATCCGCTAGCGTAGAAAGTGTTTTTAAAATTCGAATATTTTTATTCAAAAAAGGTTTCGTCCAATAATATTAATAGAACCTCATTGGTTTCGTAATAGTTTATATTCTCTGCAGCCAGTCTACTGAAATGCAAATACTTACTTCATGTCATGCGCCAGCCTCATTTAAAGTATAATCGCACTGGCCAGCAAGAAAATTTGGTTAAAAACAAAAACTTTAAAATTTCCTTTTCTTTATTCAATTCACTTTCCTTCCATTATTTTGGTTTGTTTTATGATAAAATCTAAAGAAATCATAAAATATGAGCGAGGCTAGCAGCGACTAAGATATAAATTTAACACCTGCAGAATTAGTGCAAGCGGTACATAATGCCGAGTTTAGTTTTATATATATATATATATTTTTTTTTTCTTGCACCTAACATTTTCCTCGCTTTAGTGAGGTGAAAAGTTGTGTGTTTCGCTCGGCAGCAAAGTTTTTTGGGTGTCTCGTACCTTTGAAACCCTCACTACGCTCAGAATTCTATATTTGAACCCTTCGCTTGCTCAGGTTTCAATACAAGGTACTCGCGCCAAAAATTAACTTTCCAGCCTTGCATAACAAATAACTATTATACTACACCTGCTCGGAAAGTACCTTCTTTCTTTGTTGAAAACGATGCAGAAAGTACGTCATTACTGTCATACAAATATGCGGGCGGCAAAAGTGTATGAAAATTCATTGTTAACGTGCTTGAGCGGGCAGAAAAAGTTTGCAAATCCATTGTTAACGTGCTTTTTTTTTTTTTTTAATAACATAAAGAATGAGCAAGTGGCCAAGTGGCCAGTATTATTTTGCGAACTCGTACATAAAACTCGAAAAATGATACTGGCCACTTGCTTTTCCTGCACATAATAAAAAATAAGAAGGAAATAAAAGATTGGAAAAAAGGCGCGAAGACGTGATGGCGTCGTTTTTTTGTTTTATTGAAAAAATATTGCATTTTGGGTGTTTTGATCAACAATAGTGATAGGATATTGTGAATTAAAATCGCCGTAACCTGTGTAGTGTGTTGTTCAATGGAACAAAAGTGCGGGCTGTGCCTTTTCGTGTGTTTTTTCTAACCCTGTTGTATTTGCGTTACAAGACTATCATTATAGCGGAAACGACAGGACAGTGACTTAGACAGGACAGACCTTTCAGATGATCCTCAACAGAAGAGGATAGTGCATATAAACATAAAAAACTATAACGTCAAACATGGCTGTATGGGCTAAGATCCCTTTGCCTTTCCACTTAGTGGGAAAATGAAAAAAAAAAAAGTGACAATCGCACGCAGGGTTGGATTTCGTAGTATAATTATACTATTTGTACCATATTTTCATGACATGTAGTATGTAGTATCGTAATGGAACTATACTACGTAAAAATACCATAATTTTATCTTCAGGCCAACCGACTTGTTTTATTGGTCGAGACGATTTGCTTTTTAACATTTACCTTACAATATAGGGAATTTCTGTGCGTTATGAATAATAATTTTTGTAATTTTTTTTTAATTTTCTCTATCAAATAGGCTATTTTATTAAATGTGAGTGGTTACGTGAAAAGGGACCTGAAGGGATAAATTATGCAGAGAAAAACCATTTTTTAAATTTTTTGGTGAAAGCTCTAATTTGCCAAGGACTTTCATATCCTTCAGGTCCCTTTTCGCGTAACCACTCACAAATTATGAGTATTTTTAGTAAATAAAAAAAAATACTCATAAATAGGCTATTTTATTTAAATTCAAAACAAAAATCAACGAAAAATGAAACGTAGTATAATTTTAGCCAAGTAGTATATTTTTAATTCCCATAGACAATAATTTTCAGAGGGCCTAAATCCAACCCTGATCGCACGCGAGTCAGTCGGTTTCTTTTATTGTATCTTGATTAAAAGTAAAATGATACTATTTCCTCGCAGGTGTAGTATAAAGCACTATGTATCACTCGGGAGAAAGTGCGATTCCCCTTTCTTCCCTCGGTGAACAATGTACTAATTGTTTCTTTGTATGGTTTTTTTAAAGTGTTTTTATTCATTATCATCACTCTCAGCCCAAAACAACAACACACTGCTGGATTTTATTTTATTTCATTATTGAAATATTTTTTCTTGTTCATTTATGAGGCGGCAAACCCTAAAAAAAGAATCCAAAAATAATGTAATATATTATCAAAATAATACATTATTTACTGAAGTAGATATACAAGTTCTTAAAGTGTCGATTTTTTTTCGTAGCGCCTTAAAATACGACACTGCATGTATTCGTGCATGAGATTATGCCCACAAAAGCAAAAACAAATAAATACTGATAGGTACCTACAAAGGCACAAATTGTTTAGTGATATGATAATGAGAATTCAGTGTTAATTGGATAAACAAAATTGTTTGTTAAGTATACACTCGTCAATGTAAACAACTAATGTGGCTATATTTTTTTTAAATCAACAATACTTGAAGTTTTGGAATATATAATGTTCCAAATTATGTACAATTCGCTTAGATTAAATTATGTTAAGGTGTGTCCACTTGTCCAGTGCCCGCTGGACTGACGATCTGAAGGACGTTGCGGGTGGCGGCTGGATGAAGATGACTGAGGACCGCCAAGAGTGGCGTAATATTGGGGAGGCCTATGTCCAGCAGTGGACGAATACAGGCTGATGGTTGGATGGAAGGTGTGTTAATTCGAAAACCATTTCGAGATTTAGGTTTAATAAGCCGTACTTTAGAGCTTGTTTAAAAAAGCTCATGATGATGAATATTTTTACGAAAAAGCTTCAACTTGCATTTGCCTTCGTGTGACGTCACATGAGAAATGGCTGTTTAGAAATGTGTCCTTTACTATCAAGATAAATTTATAAAAATTTGCTGCCGACTGATGTGACAGATGGATGACAGATGAGTAGACATACAGAGACAGACCACTTTTTTATAAGCAATCACACATCACAGTCAGCATAATGTCTAAAATTCTCAAGTGACGTCATAACCGACAATTCTTTAAAAAAAAAACATTAAAAAATAATGGTTAATTTATATACCAAAATAATGAAAACTATGTCCAAAAATGACGAATGTTTTCTGAAAAAAAACAACTTTGGAAATTAATTAATTATTTTGTTATCTTGCAAGATTATGTTCCCTAATGGATAATAAAATATCGGGTGACATAGACATACTTTTACTAAAATTTAATACAACCACATAGAATACTGCGTGACGTTTTCTATGATCCCACGCAATTAAAAAAAAAACACTTCATTCTTAGGGTGTGGTCACCAGATTAAACAAAATAAACACACTCAGCTATCGTTGGTTAGCCAGTTACGTAAATAAGCAGAATACACCAAATAAACCAACCACCATAGTACATACCATGGTTGTTTATAGTGGCCTGAAGTTAGCTGCACAATCACGTTTAACAGCCAATTTTTTCCCACCTTTTTTGTCGTTTGTGACCGAATCGTGGGAGTTTATAGTGGAAAATAGTAGTTTACTATGAATTTTGAATAGTCAATCATTTTTTTTTTTATATTTTTATGTGTATTTCTATAGAGAGAAAAAAGTTACTCAGTATGAGCAGAACCTACGTGATTTGGTTTCCTGCCAATTTATACCGTATACTTACGTGAAACATAATACTACGCCAAGATATCACAGAGCAAAAAAAATCTGTAGAATAGAAAATAAAAAGTTGCCAAAATAAAGAAAAAATATCTTGTCTAAACGATTAGGAAAAATAAAATGCAACTCACTAGTGTTGGCTGTCACCCAATTTTATAAGTATACCTTCTGTACTTATTCATTAACGTAAAACAGTATTTTGTGCATTTTGCACGAGTGTCCCAATGTTTAATTATGTTCAGTTGCAAACAATACTTTATTTAACCCTAAAATATCGTCTTCATTTATTTATTATTTTCTGATAATTTATTTATTTTCAACTAACAATTTCACGAAAAGAAAAGAATATGAGAACACTCGTTCATGAACCTCGGGTGCGTGGTCCGGTAATGCTGCCCTAAAGACCGATCAGGATAAAGGGGGCATGGCTTAAGAAGTAAGGCCAGGACTTATTTCTCGTCCCTGTTGTTGATTGGCTCTCTAGCGGTGTTATAATAAATTGGGCCAAACGCAGCTCAGAATCACGGTGTTATAATGTAATATTACATCGGATAAACAATGTAGGCACTTATAAAACTGCTTTTGATGTTGCAATTACCTTATTGCAGTATGGGAGTAGATGAAACATATTGTGTGGTACCCTCAGAATAAGGAATACAAATAGAAACCTGGCTAAAATAATACGCGGAGACAGACACCTATCCTTGATTTTCTTACGACATTTTAGTGCGTTAGAGAGAGATGGATATGTATTAGTTTTTTCTTAATTAGGTAGGTTGTCACTAGTTCGTTGCTTTGCTAGTGATGTAACAATGTCGATTTTTGACTACGATAAATAAACCAAATCGAAATGAACCGCGACCACACATCATATCGTATCAAAGTGTGAAAAAAAAGAGAATGCAGGAGGCACCGACCTTTCTGGTGACATCCTCTTGCTTTGGAAGGAGGCCAAGAGAATTAATAACAAAGTGGTCTCTGTCTACCCCAGTGGGACACATGTTATATTGTGTAAATAAGGAATTAATAAAAGGATATCTTTCGTTTAGCATTATATTTTTTATTAAGTACAAATTACTATATCGTAGGCAGGTAGGTACATAAGTTAAGTCCAAAATTGTGCTTGTTTCTAGTACAAAAAATGCTATAGCTTGTATCAGAGATACAACCGTAAACTATTTAAGTGGATACTTTTTAAGTCGCCTCTTAACTCAATCAAATAGATGTTCGTTGATGTCGCGTCTTTGTTCAATCAAGGAAGAAGGAATTAATCGCAACAATAGAAATCATAGACTTATAGGATTCGTAATAATAATATTATGTCAATGATGAGCGATGACAGCGCAATTACTACAGAGGTAATTTCATTTTTTTTATTTCTATCAAATAAACATCAACTTATCTTGAATAAAAACTAATAACAAATAATGAACGATTAAAATACCTAATAACCTGTAATAAGTGAATCAAATTATGTAATAATTTGAATCAAAGTAAATCAAAGTATGTAATAAGTAAATCAAATTATGTGCAGTTCAAGTCAATAAGCATTCCCAAAATTCATTTCACGATAGAACTACCCTGTCAAAGTACTTTTATTCTCAACCACTAAGTACGAAAATGTCTTGATCTGCGGAATTTCTTCGTGAAGTCGATCACGGCAGTAACGTGAACGAACAGGCCTTTCAGAACGATTTGCGAACATAGAAGTATGAACTTTTCTAAACCACAGACATCCATAGGTACTGGTTCTGTTGCCTAAAATTGAAAAATTATCGAGTTAACATACTATAGTATAGTACAAGCACGTACCTACAAACAAGATTGATAATGCAATTAAACATAATTATTTAAAGGTTACCAATGTGTCTGTATCTGGTAAATATAACGTTGGTAAGGCATCTGCTTTTAAAAGTCTCCATTTTAAATTTTCGTTTGGTCCAAAAGAATCCGACGTAAAGTGTTTCGAACAAATATGACCGCTTTTTTTAATTGCCCAACTTGGTCAAATTATTCGTCTAAGCCATTCACTTTTTAATTCTTCCCTTTTTGGAAATCTGTAACAAAAAAATATAGCGATATTTATTCGGCGATATTTATTCGGCATTATTTTTCTATTAACTCGCGCTGCAATGAGGGATTTTCTTTTCTTTTTTTTTTTACTCTTCCCTAGTCGCTGGATAGATGGCGCTGAACTTGGTAAGTTACTGCAAGGAACGGAACGTCACATAATTTTTTGATTATTGCACTTGGATGTAATTTTGAGATCGTAAAACGAAACGTACATAAAAAAGTAATTAATGTCATTGTCACATCACATCACAATGACATTTTGAAAATAAATAAATAATAACAACAAGGAAAAAGAAAAAAATAATTAGCAGTCTTTTTATGAGTTTTCTAAGCCAGAAAGAAAATGTCCCAAGAGAAAAAGAAGAGAAGTCTGTGCCTTGTGGATTTGTATAAAAATGGAGGCATACATCTTTTTCCTAAAGATGAAAGTCGTAAAGCGCAATGAGTACAAGCCATGGTACATTTTAAACCTGGACGGACCATAACAAAGCATTCGCAAATAATATGCTGAGCACACATGTCATCAACCAACGAGCGTATGTGACGTGACGTGACGCAATGTTTTTTTTTTCAATCGTTTTGGCTTTGGCACCTAGCAACGTAGTCAGTTCAACACCATCTACAGAGTTCTGGGAAACTATGTTTTTTTTTTAATACTCAAAAAGAAAACCTCTCATTAATCTATTATCCTTTATGCACGGCTGCCACGGGAACCAATGTTCGATAGTTTGCCACACGGACTTTAGTACATCACTATACGAAAAAACATAACCTCTCGTAGTCGGCAGAAAATCTATATAAAACAGGCAAATATCGGTGTAGAATTGAACACGAGTATGATTTACAAGAACTACTATTATTGTTACTGAGTTTTAGGTATGATCCTGAAACTTATTAACATAAAAACTATCAGAACTCACCGATGAAATGATATTGCTTCATTGTTGTTTTCTTTTCTTCCTGTATGCGATTTACAGCCTTCAATCGCACAAGACATTTTATTACAATGTTAAAAAAACAATCAACACAAACAATAATAAATCACACTTTCACGAATTTTGAGAGGAAGAGCACCAAAATATTTAATTTCTCTCGGTGAAGCTGTAAACTTTCGCAAAATGCAATAGACATTTCGATGCCACCAAATTAAGATGTGATGCACGCAACGAACGATATTACAACACAACGATACAATGATGAGACATATTTAATTTGATGGTATTATAATATTTAAAATACATCCAAATTACATCCATCTGACATTTGTTTGGTTCAAACTAGTGACACACCAGGAAAAAATATAAAGTAAGTGCGGTCGGTCGTTTCATTCACTCGTACACAGGAGTAATTTACGTTAGATGAGTACAATGGCTAATGCCCAGTTCTTATTTTAGTCAGGCTTCTATTTGTATTCCTTATTCTGAGGTGGTACCCAATAGTATTATGATATCTATGGTGCTACCCCAAAGTCGGTCGACCATGGAACCTGCCAAAAAGGAACTCGGTCATAGATAAAAGTTATCTATGACTCGGTTGACCAACATTTTTAAGCTTTACTAAACGGTTTCCAACCGAACAGTCTAGTCTACAAATATGTTTTTTTTTTTTTAAGTTACACAACTGATTTTTTGTTGTATCAATTAATCACGCAAAACGTGCCAAGTTGCGCCGCGACTAACCAGAGAAGGTCTATCGGCCGTCCCTGCAAAGTGGATGGGATTAGCTATAGATATTATCAGGCTTTCATTCCTTCAGTGGCTGGCCCAACTATTTCTTGAAATAAACAAAGAAGCTCAAGATTTTGCCTACCGTTTGCATGCCCGGGTCTAGGGGGGGGGGGGGGGGGGTGCACTTTACAGATGTCAATAATGGTTGAAATTATTTATTGGTTAATAGTTAGTTGATAAAAAAATATCGATAATTTTATTGGTTGAAAATATTCGTTAATATTTTTATTGAATGCGACCATTGAATAAAAATATTAACGAATATTTTCAACCAATAAACACATACTCTATAATTTTTACACTATTTTTCAATAATAATTTGAATCATGTCGATATAATTGTTGATTTTGCGGAGAAAAGTGTAGGAAAATAACATTTTGTTTATTAAATTTTTTACTTAATTATTTGGTGTAGAATGCTCACACACTTGTTTTTTTAATAAAATAAAGTTTTTTTTTTACAAGGGCGCCAAATTAGAGCTTTGCACCCCCTGTAAAAATATGTAGATCCGGGCATGACCGTTTGAGTACCTACCTACTTATGTACCTATTTATTACCTACTATTGGGAAAATGTATTATTTGGTACAATATGAGGGTTGTGTTTGTATTGTAAATAAATACATATAATAATATATTACTTATTATTTATTTTTTACACACAAAATCGTAGACAGAGAGAAGACGAAAATAATGAAACAACGTGCACGAACCCGTGACACAAAACATAAACAATTTGTTCATATCGATAAATCACTACAATCAAGAAACGAAGCAAGACAGAATTCTGTTTATAAAAGACAACAATGAAATGAGAAGTAATCACCGAATCTTAGCCAAGAGTAATAAAAATGTAATTTTAGATGCGGTTTGTATTTTGTTACTTAATAAGAAAATTGATTGTACGAGGCAATACTCGCATTAATCCTTCACGATGCCATGGACTATGCATTACTACGTATAGAATAGTAGTTCCCATACATCAGTTTATAGCCACAAAAAAGGTGTAAAATTGTAACGAAATCTAGATGGCGTTGCTAAATTCTCTAACGAACACGATGCTAAAAAATACCGATTGGTGACGCTAGTGGCACGGCGATGTCACGTAACATAAAAATAATTCCCACTTCGATAATAGATGGCGCTGAAAAATTCACTGTTAGTGTTGTCAACTTAGCGCCGTGTAGTTTTTCTAAGCAAAGCTATTACAGCCACATGTTTACTTAGTAACCATGAATGTTTACTTGCAGCCAATTAAACAAATTATGCTTATTTGCAACACTTGGCGACACCTAGTGTCGTAAGGGCGCGTAAAATATTTGCTACGCCTTGATGTATAGGAGTTGTCGGTCTATCCGGAGCATTAAAGAAAGGAATCTAAAATGGCGGCAGGTACCTGTGATTTTATTGCTCAGTGATACAGACAGCATAAAAGTTGTTTCTTTAATTTTTTTTTGTAATATTTTTGGTCTATTTTAATATACAAGGTGAAATTTAATCAACCGCCAGAATTCATACTGCAGACTCGGTTAGTGATCAGGAACAATGTGTACTGACGCCACTGGCGAAATTTGAAAAAAAAATTTTTTTGATCAACAAAACAACAGTAAAGCCGATTCTAAAGGCTTTAATTTTAGTTTTAGTGCTGTCAAAACAAATTTTTTTTCGATACAAAATAGTCTTTAACAAATTTCTTTGGAAAATTTTAAGCTTTGACAGCACTAAAACTAAAATTAAAGCCTTCAAAAAACAACAAGAACGAGTGAAATTTAACAAGAAACAAGTAACAATGTGTTGGGAAACTAGACGCGTGGAGTAAGCTTGAGCGGCAAATCCAGACTATTTTTTTTCCATGCAGTACGCAGGTGGGCGAGTGAGAGGGGATGATGATGGGCGCCATCTAAGATTCCTTTCTTTATTGCTCCGGGTTATACGTAGTAATACTTAGTCTATGGTAATAGAGGGTAATAGTTAGTTAATATTCTTTGACGGAAGTGAGCGTCTCTCATGTCCCATCATCTTTTGTAGAACGATCAAGATTTTCATTAGCAAGGAGATAAAAAGAAATGAGAAATTACGATGGCTGATAGCAATGCACTCGACTCCACTCGTTTTCATCACTAAAGAGATCTATTTACAGAAACTGCAAGGTCTTTCAAAAGACCGGGATGGGAGAACACCGTTTGTTTACAATTTCAAGATTTTCACTAATAAAGTGTTTTATTTTTAGATGCTCGTGGCTTCGGTAATTTCGCTTTAGGGTATTTGTGAATGCTATTAATGTGGTAAAGGAATTTTGGATGAAGACTTAAACGTAATAAGAGTTTCTTTTTTTAGTTTCGCCATGTCCGTCTGTCTGTGTGTCTGTCTATCTGTCTGTCCGCAGCTTAGCTTAGAGACTATTAGTACTAGAAAGCTGTAATTTGGCATGAGTATACATATTTATTACGCCAATAAAGTGGTACAGTAAAATTTTGAAAAGGTTTTGTTTTTAGACTACCTCCCCTACACGTAAAGTGGGGATGATTTTTTTTCTCGTCTATCTCCTAGTGTGGGGTGTCGTTGGATAGGTAATTTAAAAATAATGGAGGTGTGTGAAGACCATTTTTCGATCCAGGGTTCCGTTTGCGAAGTAGTAATTTTTGTTAGAGTCAAGTGTCCCCCCCCCCCCCCGCTAAAAATCACGGCAGTAGAATACATAATGAAATTAAAAGGAAAACTATCACAGCTAAGTAGGCTTTATAAGTTAACGAGTACAGATCGCGCCACACTTTTATTCCCATCTAAAAACAACGCAGGAACAAAATGTATGGGCCGTTCTTGGGAAGTGCAACTTCTGAGCGTACTAGAAGTTTGGCGCGATCTGTATTAGTCGACAAACTTATAAAATGTACTTGGAGAAGAAGTCCGCATATTGTGCAGGGCAACTATGGAACCCTACACTGCGCGTGGCCCGACACGCACTTGGTTGGTTTTTTTTTTCTTCTTCACAAAGTGCGCAAGTAGCCTAGTATCAGTGGGGCCCAGCTAAAGCAGTCCCCACACCCTTAGTCCGCTGCTGGCATGTATATAATAAATATAACTGTATCGTCACGACATAAATCAGAGGGGTGTCAGAGGTGTTCCAAGTATGAACTGTGCAGATACAAGTCACAGTACTCAGTACACCCGCGTTTCACCGACGATTACTACGTCCCAACGTGATGGGTGGTGAGCCATATCGCCTCACTTTGGGCACAAATACAAGCTTTTTTAGGGCATGCAGGTTTCCTTACGATGTTTTCCTTCACCGTTCACATGTTCTATGCACATAAATTCCGAAAAGCTTACTGATGCATGCCCGATCGGAAATCGAACCTGGATCTCAAGATTGAGAGGCCAGCGTTCTACCCCGCTGTAATGTAATAAATAAGTATTGTCATATTTCGGCACGAATAATATTATAATGTATTTCGGTCAAACATGTCGATCATCATAGCATTTTTAACCGTATACTTTTGCAAAAGTATTTTTAGGTTTCTCCGTACCTAAAAGGTACAAAAGGAACCTTTATAGTGAGATGTCCGTCCGTATGTCACAGCCTCATAACTTTGGCACCGTTAAAAATAAAGACTTGGAATTTGGCACAAAAATAGCATTAATTTGCCCACATATCACGGTGTAAAAAAATATGAAATATTTGAAATTGTTCACAATATTTCCAAAACAGAAGTGAGAAAAATAAAAAATATTATCATAAAAATACAATATGGATATCAAATCGTAGATATTAAAAAGTTGATTGTAAAAATATATACTTTTACTATATTTACTGGCACTGGTTTCAAGATATCTTTAAAAAAAACAAAAATATGTATGCCCCCCCTTATCCCCGAAACTGGTAGAGCGAAAAATATGAAAAAAATATCGATCATAGACCATAACTGGCCAATTACAGGAAAACTATAGCAATTTAAAAAAAGTTGAGCACAAATGAGAAATATAAAAATGAAGTAAAATAAATAAAAAAAATATTTTTTTAAAATACAATATGGGTATCAAATTGTAGATAATTAAAAAGCTGATTGTAAAAGTATATCTATTTCGAGAAATCCTTGAAAGACCATAAAAAAGGTATGTACCAATTGGAGGGATTTATTTTTAACTCCAATTTGGAGGACCGAAAAATATGAAAAAAATCATGGCAATATTTCAACGAAAAAAAAAATTATAAAATTAAATGTATCATCCACAATACGGAACGGAACCCTAGGTACGCGAGTCTGACTCGCAGTGGGCCGGATTTTTTCTCCAAAACATTATAGGTTGGTTAGGAGTCCAGCCCCCCCAGACAAAAATACTAGATACGCCAATTCAGATGTGCATTGAAACACTCGTTCCAAGAGGAAGTGAAACTCCTCGGCACAGCTGTAAATTGTCACAACGCCAGCCAAAACAGTATTATTTCATCACCAAACTACTTTTCAACAACTCTTTCTTCAATTATTTTAATTGAGACCATTGTTTTTGTATTTATTTTTCCCTGAACTTGAATAATATCTTAAATAAAGTGGTGACATTAATTTATGCAGGAGTGCAGATGAACCATTTTCCACTTTTTTATTTCGATAAAGAAAAAAACGGTCAAGTGCGAGTAAGACTCGCAACCTGAGGGTTCCGTGCCATTTAAATAGGTTAATATAGACAGAAATTACACACTACCTACAAATTGTGTAAAACAAAACTGCAAAATTAATTTTGTTGAGTATTCGAGGACGTAACCCTAAAACTATATTATAAATCGTCGTTTTTAGTATGTGTTGTTTAAATATAAATATATGGTAAGTAATATACAGAAATTTCAAAGCAGTTGCTTTGGCCTTTGATGCCCTGTAACAAAAATGGTCTAAAATTTGCAACTTTAATAGGTAAGGAAAAAAAAATATTTTTTCGGCTCTATTTTCTTGTATGAAAAATAATAAATAATTGAATCTTCAAAATGAATTGAAAATTCAAAATTCGGTTTTGGATCAAATTTTACACAACATATAAAAATTACAGGTTTCTATCTTATTCCCTCTAAGAGCTAGAGACCCGTCACATACAGACAGACAGACGGACAGCGGAGTGAGATAAATAGAGACCCTAAAATTGTAAATCCCATTGGAAAGATAAGCAAATCGAAAGAGTTCAAAAATCATAATTTTCTGACCACTTGCGTTTTAGGGATCCATTGTTGTTCATAAGGTTTTGTGCACTTTTCGACTCTGGGGTCGAAAAGAAGTGTAATTTTCAATGCAATCTGTGAAAAAACAATGGCTTCTTTCTGAGGGAGGAAACTCAAAAAACTTGTGTCATCCTAAGTTGGGTATTACGTCTGAATTGGGCGTTTTGAATAGGGCGCGGCCAATTCGGACGTAAACTGAAATCGACTACGTTCGAATGGGGCGGTCGTAAAAATTTCAATGTAATATCAATAATTAAGTACAGTCACCTACAAAAGTGGAGTCACACCGCAAGGGAATTATAGTTTCATATAACTATTTATAAGTACTTACCGCTAAGTGTTTTATCCCATTTATTGTACAAACATAACGCACTACACGAGCAGACTGTTGCAAAAACTACAGTGAATAGCCCGCAAAAAAAAATGCTTTTCTCTAGTCCTCTGACGTCACACTCGTCACAGATAAGCAGTTCGTTTGTGATTGGTTGACCAGAAAGGGTGATTGTTAAACTAGCTACTTGAGATCGTGCAAACCGGGTTATCATGATCTGTTTCTGTCATGTTTCTGTACGTATTTGATTTAAACCAAGTAAAGTAGCCTTTTGGGGTCGAGACCCTCGGGCCGTGGGGTCCTGATGCTAAACCCTTTTTTAAAGAGTTATCTGCACGGCTGATCGACGCTTGTGAGGAACCCGAAGGCTGGTGCGTATCTTGGCCAGAGAATCAGTCTGGCCATTCAAAGAGGAAACGCTGCCAGCCTTCTAGGTACCCTTCCACATGACGGTGGCGATCTAGATAGGTTTTTTATTTAGTTTATTATATTTTTATAAGGTATACCTTTTATAAGGGTTTTATTTAGGTTAGTGTTTTGTTTTAGGTAAGTTTTATTTTTAAGTGTTTGACTGTTATTTAAGTATTATTTTATTAACCAAGTAAATATATAAATTAGTGTAGAGTAAATCTTACTGATATAATGATAAAAATAACATTGCCAAATGTTCATGTATTCTGTAAGTGACAGTACCGTTTAAAATTTGTGACCGCCCTATTCGAACGTAGTCGATTTCAGTTTACGTCCGAATGTGCCGCGCCCCATTCAAAGCACCCCATTCAGACGTAATAGCCCTAAGTTACACTGTAGCCGCTGGCCACAGGATGCAGGGCGGATGGGATTTGAGGATAATGGGATGAGGTGACACGGGTAAATAAAAGATTGTAGGAAACAATGTGGGTGCGCTGACCTGGTTGAAATGTCTGTGGACGAGCCGATGGTGGATGCGGTGACGTGCTGAGCCTTCTTGTTGGCTAGTTGAGCTGGCGTCTGTGCAGGGATGTATTGAATGTCCTGGTTTGAGTGATGTACACAGCACTTGTATTAACACTACACTTTAGGTACGCGATATTGTTTGTGCTGACGCGAATGTCTATTGTTTAGAGCTGTCGGCTGCGCGGGCGCGCGCGCGTGCGCCTAGAGAGGCTCGTCGATCCGAACAGACCGAACGAGCGCCCGCGCGCGCCTCAACCGGCGCGCGGCGGGGGGGGGGTCATCCCCGCCTGCGGGTGCGAATCATGCGTCACGGTCTAGCGTGAACATCCTGGGGGGGCCGGGGCTGCGGCTCCATGGGCTGTGTCCAGATCCACAACCTGGACCACTCCATCCCTGCCAGGCATTGTGCGGAGAATTCTCCCCAACTTCCATTGGAGCGGAGGCAAGTCATCCTCTTTGATGAGGACCAGTTCACCCACTTGAGGAGGGGAGGAAGGGGAGAGCTGATTGGGGCGGGTTTGCAGGGTATGGAGGTAGGATCTGGACCAGAGAATCCAAAAGCGCTGAGAGAGCGCTTGAATGAGCTGAAAGCGCCTAAGAACAGATATGGGTCCGTCGTAAAAAGACTGCTCAGGTAGAGCGGTGAGCGGACGACCAACAATGAAATGTCCGGCCGTGAGAGGGTCAAAGTCCGTAGGATCGGATAAAATCGGGCAGAAGGGTCTTGAGTTGAGTATTATTTCGTGCAGAGCGCCGAACCAAGTTATGTGCTGATTCGCGAGCTTGTGAGTGATTGCATCATAGTTTGTGCCGCAGTCTGAGCGAATGAGAACTGGAGTACCGCGACGTGAGATAAAACCTAACAGGGCTCGTGCTGAGTGAAATTGACCATGTACGTCTGCTATTATTGGTGTGTTAGTGACGTTCACTACACGTTGTGCGGAGTTACAAGAATTCTCTGTTGGAGCTGGAGTCATTGAGTGAAAATGAACTGAGTGTGTATGTGATGAGTGTGTGTGTGATGACTGAGTGCTGGTTTCATAGAGTGAAAATGAGCTGAATGTGTATCTGATGAGTGAATGTGTGAGTGAAAATGAGTTATTAAAAACTTGAGCGCTACCAACTCCAACGTGCGGATAGCTTGTAACTTGCGCGGGCCGAAAAAAAAAAGGCTATGTTCAAACGGAACACGGAAAATAAACACGATAGAGAGAAAAAAAAATAAAATTTTTTTTTTTTTAAACAACCTGTATATGAGCTGATACACCAACTTGGAACACCCTATATGTGTACCATAAACAATAAAAGCAGAGATGAGATGAAAAAACAAATTGTTTACTATATTTGTGCTATATATATACCCGGGTAAAAAAAGCAGACAATAACACAAATAAACGGTCCGGCAATATATTACTGCGACGTGAGATTACCGCAACACAAAAATATCGAAAAGGGCTGATGAACCTGTTCACTTTTATGTTATTTGCCTTGAAATCACGCTTTAGTAATATACGTAATACGTATGTATATGCACGAAATAAAGCGAATTTATACTCTCACAAAAAAATATCTCGCAAGATACGAGAACTATCTTTGACAGTGGGTAGATTTGCACCTCTTCGCGCGATAGAAAACAAAGTGAAGTGTAGGTACTCAAAACGTTGTAACACGATATGAAACTAAAATGTGAACTATGTATTTACGAGCAAAGTTGAATCACTTCGAGAACATTTGAAAAGATTGGGTCGGGAATTACATGTAAAAAATGTTGAGCAAAATGCTGACTTTGAGTTTAATTAATTTTACGTATGGGGTTTATAAGGGCTGATAATTAATCCCTGGAAGTGACGGGGGGGGTTTAATAAAGAAATATAGTGGACTGTAATAAACAATTGGGCCGAATGGATATAATTATATTATCTGAGCTGAACAATAATTACAACCGTGATGAAAATGAGTTATTCTGTAAAGGGGCGTGGGGGGGTCGGTTCTAACCGATAAATGGAATGTTCCAGGCGGCGGTTCTAATTATCTACCCGCGATAGGTATTCGAAACCACAAAATATTTTTTGCCGGGAAAGGGGGCAAAATATGTAACCGGGTGAAAATGGACTGTAGTAAATCGACGGGGGCTGGTTCAAAACAAAGTTATGGGCCGGCGGGGGATAGTCGGGGGGTGATATAAACCAAAAATTTTCCTGGATTGAAAATGGACTGTAATAAATCGACGGGGGCTGGTTCAGTAGCGGTTTGAAGGGCCAAAATTGTGAAAATGGACTGTAAGGACCAGAATTCGATCCGGCCGAAGGACCAAAAATGTAGCCGCTGGCCACAGGATGCAGGGCGGATGGGATTTGAGGATAATGGGATGAGGTGACACGGGTAAATAAAAGATTGTAGGAAACAATGTGGGTGCGCTGACCTGGTTGAAATGTCTGTGGACGAGCCGATGGTGGATGCGGTGACGTGCTGAGCCTTCTTGTTGGCTAGTTGAGCTGGCGTCTGTGCAGGGATGTATTGAATGTCCTGGTTTGAGTGATGTACACAGCACTTGTATTAACACTACACTTTAGGTACGCGATATTGTTTGTGCTGACGCGAATGTCTATTGTTTAGAGCTGTCGGCTGCGCGGGCGCGCGCGCGTGCGCCTAGAGAGGCTCGTCGATCCGAACAGACCGAACGAGCGCCCGCGCGCGCCTCAACCGGCGCGCGGCGGGGGGGGGGTCATCCCCGCCTGCGGGTGCGAATCATGCGTCACGGTCTAGCGTGAACATACACTGTGACAAGGATCTTTTGGCGCTACCATACTCCTTGTTTCACAGCTGCGCCCCCCTGTCACTGTCATCCACGCGCCATCAGAGCCTTTTTGTCTATACTCGTAGCCATAGAAAATACAGCCCAGAAAGACGTCTATTATTCAACATCTTGCGTACAAATAATTCTGTCAACAATCGAAACGGGATACTGCAATCCTATTGGCTCTTCCAATTTCACGTATAGCGCCACAAACTTATCTTTCACGAAGACGAAGACTCTAACGTAATGAATATAGAAGCCATTTTGTTTCGGCCATTTTGTTTCAATCAAGACTCACCCTACGTTCCAAAATAGAATTATTTCGCTAAAATCGATTACGAATGAATGAGGTGAATGGCTAATAATCCATGAGTGAAGCAAATGCGTTCATTCATTCGTATGACTTTCGTGGCTCATGCGACGGACGTGAGGCGATGTGAGCGTTGAACGGAATGGAATGTCAAAAATTGTTTTCGCTCCATTATTTCAGCAGTTCAGATCAGATAAACCATGGTATATGTTTTATTCGGGGTTAAAATTTAGTATCGTTTGGCAGGCGGTGGAGGAGGAGGGGGTCAGGGAGGGGTGAAGGGGGGTGGCCACTACCCCCTGGTACCCCTCCCATTAAAAGGTAATCCACCGTTTTTTTATATTAAATTTTTTACTTTTTTGAGGTTATAATCAACAAATTCAGGTTATATTTTTAAAGTAAAGGTGGGGAAGATGGAAAAACTTCCTCATAAGGGGGGAGCGCAGAAACCCCCCTTCTTTTAACCTTGAACCTACCAGTGCAGAAGTCAATTTTTGAACCATTTGAACCTATCAATACTGAAGTCGCTTTTATATCACAAATTCACTTCTGCATCGGCTACGGCGCTGCGGGAAGTGCAGCCCCTTCGCCCTTGCGTAACAAAGCACAGGCACCCGTGCTCACCTCCGCAGCTTCGGCTTGTTGGTCGCCTTCGGCGACCAGCCTCAGCCGCTACGGCTCACACAGGTGCCTAAGCTTTATTACTGCGGGCGGGGGCTGCCCTCCCTTCGCGCCTTCGGCTTTTTATATACACTCTAGGGGTAGTAGCCACAAGACTGTATAGAGTCGGGGTGCTCTGATTCGGTTTTGAAACAGATTCAACCTATTTTTTTAACTATGAAGTGGGGGCATACTAACCTCCTTTTGAGCAGGATTTCTAGGTAAAAACAAATAAATCAACAAAATATGATACATTTTTTACGAATTACGAATGACAGTAACACATGACACAGTTTTTTTTTGTTGCGTTCCGTTTCATCGATATTGCACAATATTTTACACCACAGACAATAAACTAGGGCAGATTTGGTTGTCAAACGCCCATTTTAACGTTCCGTTTTCGCCTTTTACTTGATTTGAGGTAAGAAACAGTTTTTATCAATTTCTCGAAAAATGTGCATTACCTTTTAATAAGTGTGGTAGCGTTATAATTGGGGACCCCATCTCTACCAGCTTTAACCACTTTTACCCCCATACAACTGCCAAACGATACTAAATCCAACCCATTATTTTTTTTGTCACTGTCTGAGTCTACGTTGAAGAACAGTGCTACAAACTCTTCTTGTTCCATCACGAATCACGGCACTTTGACGAAGTAAAATAAAATAATCGTATTGTATTCTGTGGTAAGAGGTTATGGTTAAGATATATCTTTTTTTAATGCGGTCCGAATCATAAGCTATCTTTCACATCGTTTGCTAGCTCACAAATTACGGACCAGTCATCGCTCACACTTTAATTCATTCATAGCTTTTATCTATGTAATTCTATTTCGGACCGCATGGTAAGTGTGCCGGCATAGGCTGGAGTATATCCCCTGCGGTGCTCCAACGAGCACCAGTGAACTTTAACCCTGAGGCAGGGACTGCCTGTTCCGCCTCTCCAAGGCAAAGTTTTTAAAGCCAAAAGGCTAAAAACAAAAACAATCAAGTTAAAAAAAAGCACTGTAGTCGTATTTTGTTCCCATCCTGTGTTGAAGAAAGGTTGAAGATCACCCACGTTCATTTTGGCGGTAATCCAAAACGTCAAAAGCAGTGCGTTCAGAAATCCAAACGTATTTTATAATCTAAAGTGGCAGTTATCAAACTGTAATGAGAATAATTTAGATAATGTTATTGAGTAGGTAATCGACCTTGACTTTGTACCTCATACATTGCAGATATGTTGTTGTGGAGAGTGGAGTATGTAGAACAGGCCCGTAGTCAGGGTTAGTATCATACTATAATATGCATTGACATACAAACCATGGACCTCGGCAGGGTTATCACGTATCTTGCACACAAAAAGCAACTTGACAAAAATTGAGCAATTAAAGTTTCAAAAGTCACTTTCTTATTAAGATACAAACAAACATAAGATACAAACAGTAGGCAATCGACATAAATTGCGCAATTATTGTGTCAAAAGACACTTTCTTAATTCTTATTAAGAAAGTGACTTTTGACACAATTATTGCGCAATTTTTGGCGATTGCTTACTGTTTGCAAGATACGTAATATAACCCTGCCGGCCTAGTACAGTGGAGACCGCATCAAGTAAGACACATTGGACTTTGTACCTATCTTATATTCTTCTCTGTAGGGGCTAATGTCGTACTGCAAGTGTATAGCTTGATGTGGTCTCCACTGTACAAGATTTACGAAAAAAGTGTCCTTAGTGAAGTGTCAAAATATTAAGAAACAAAACATTGTCATTTGAATGGTATGTCATTGCTGCATGGCTGTATTTTGATTGACGTGCGATTGACACGCTTTTTTAGTTTTCAATAGTTTTGACACTCTTTTGGTTCGGACACTGTTGAGTGCAGATCCGATGTCTATTTGTTAGTGCGTCAATGATAATATGTCAGCTTGCACTGGACCCACTGGTCCTGTAATATTTATGTTTAACTTTAATTAGAAATTATTAAGTTCTCATTTTAAGTGAATATGTAAATGTTCTTATGAGAAATAAATAATCTTAAACCTAAGTTTTCGGGGAGGAGGGGACTTTAAAAATGCTTGTAGAACGTGTCGTGTGATCTATTTGTATTATGTTAGGTGCTTATACATATACAGGTGATTGAATATCTGATACTGTTGACTGATGACAGAAAAATATTTCGTAGAATAAATGTTCTATTTAACTTATGTAAAAATGTTTTGAAATCCAAAGATTTGGGTCCAAGTATTTGATTTGGGGGAAGAATAGAACACCCATATACCCCCCTGCCTACGGCCCTGATGTAGAGAAAAATGTATGTAGATTCGTCACATACATTTTGCTTCCAGCTAGGATTGAAAGGTAATTTCATGAGTTTAACGCCGTTTACAGGCAATAATTATAATAATAAAAAAATACGGAAATTTTATACATTTGCCAATTAGGATGAAAGGCTTTCGCAGGCTATTTCTTCAAACACAATGTCCTACCTACTAATAAAAATTCAAGTCATAAGTATTTGAATTTTTTACGCAACGAATGGCAGGAAACTTGCAGCCAGCCGTTGAAATGAATATTTGTAGTTATTATTGATTTATTATTTAAATAATATAAAAGTGTTTTATATATATACCTATATAATATTATTAAAACTCGCGTGAGCTGACATACGAAATTATTATTTTTATGTAGGTACACTTTTCAGTCACGGGCCCATAGGGACCCACGGGCCGAAGCCAACATTAAAGAGGCCTTTGGTACCATTTAATCTAAATGTGAGATGGCTACATCCATTGAAGCCTCTCCCTCAATGCATCATTGAGATACACTAACGGACAGTCCCCCAAGATTGCCAAACTATTGCCAGGAAGGAAGCGACTTGGAGTGGGCTATGAGAAACAGGCCCACGGAGAGAGATAACGGAAATCTGCCTCGAAAATCTGTCATAAATGTATGTATGGCAGATGGTGGTAGCCATCCATGGGGCGGCCAGGGGGCAACACTATGTAAGCAGCTAAGGTTGTCGAGAGGTGAGTCTGCGGGCCGCAAGATCCTTATACAGTCAAGTGCCCCCGGCGTTATGACATTTTACACTTCAACCTGAAGCACAGGTTTCGCTCTTGCATCTCCACTCTGGCCGCCTGGTTAAAGCAAGCGTAGAGGCGGAGGGTGTGTTGCTGTGTGTGTGTAAGCGCATGTGTGATAGTGTCCCCTAGAGCAGTGGCGTGCACAGAACTTTTTTCCGGAAAAGCAATCAGAAGGTCAAGTACGACAATAAAAAAAATATGAAAGAATTTAAATAACACTTTGAAAAAAAAAAAGTTTGTATGAATATGTTCACTCTAGGAAAGGCAGTGCCTACCCTGGCGTCATACAAACCTTTTTTTTTAAAGTGTTATTAAAAAAAAATCATATTTTTTTTATTGCCGTACTTGACCTTCTGATTGCTTTTCCGGAAAAAAGTTCTGTGCACGCCACTGCCCTAGAGGTAGGGTCCGTGGTGTCGCCACTCACCATCGGCTCGCTACAAGCCGCCCTGCGGTGACTGATTGCACTGGACGTACTGGACGTACCAGAGGGCGATGGGGTCGTCACACTCGCATCCCTACGCCTTTAATTATAATTAATAATAATAATAAAGGCGGAGGCGTATTATTAATAAATGACTATTATGTATTTAAGAAATCTAATTCAGAAGTTTAGTTTATGTAACAATAAGAACATACTTTGAAGGTATACTGGCCAGTTTTATTAGATCAGATCAGTTTTTTTTTTTATTTTTTGTACAATCCTCAACGTAAGCAAAGATTTATTGTATTACCATGTTTTCATCTTTCAAAAACTCCAAGGATCAACTTCTTCCGCATTTAAAGTATTTTGACAAAGTACAAGAATATTTTTTAACACGAATAATTTCTCAAAGACAAAGAAAATTAATTCGCATGTCCAACAAAATAGAGAAGAAATTTCGCGCCAATCCGCAGGCAAATAAAAAAATGGCGGTGTTTAAAAATGGCGGGAAGGTCAATGTCAGTTTTTACGCTGGCTTCGAATTGGAAATAGAAATAAAGTGTAGTGATAAATGGGGGAATTAACTCTTTTAGATTTATAGTTTAGTAGGTGCAGCGATAGTGGGTTGAGATTAAATAATATTTATTTACTTAGTACTGAAGGAGCTGACTATTAGAAGAGCTTGTTTAGCTTGTTGAGCTTGTATGAGTAGATTTATGGATGTGGACGAAGGCAAAGAAATGGGTCAGGATCGCAGCAAATGCAAATCTTAGGTCTCTGCCTAGCCCGAAGGGGGACAGGCGAAAGTCCATGTTTGTATGTTATTGATTATAAACAGCAGCAGGACTCGCAATTACATCAAATGAGTTTTGAACGTCATGGAGACCCCCCACCCCCGCCATGATAAAAATTTTTGAAATTCTAATTTACAGAAAGTACTGGAAACTTTGCGATAACTGCATACACAATATGTAGGTAGTAAGGTTTTGTTGAATAACTATTGAGTGAATTTTGAATTTAAGTGTTCTGTCTCAATTAATTAGAAAAAGGTGGGTTTTTCAAAATCCGGCTGTGATACCGCTCTTAAGGCGCTACGGAAAAAAAATCGACACTTTTAGAACTTCTACATCTACTTCGGTAAATAATGTATAATTTTGATATAATGGTATATTATTTTTGGAATCTTTCTCTACGGATCTGTTAAAACTGAAACGCGATTGGAGAATTCCGGCTCGATAGAAATATTTATTGAAATGAGGTCTTTATCAATACCAATTCTCCTGGTTTGACAATTTAGAATGACATATGGAACAGTATCTAGGACCTGGTTAAACGAAATTTTGATAGCATTTTTAGTACATTTTATATTATTATTAAAACTCGCGTGAGCTGACATAGGTACTAAATTATTATTACATAAGTACAGTTTTAACACTCACGTGTGATTGTTGTTGACTATCTGCCAACCGTTTCACCGATACAATTTCGGCATTATCAAGGCTAGTGTCGTTCTTAGGACGACGACGCGGCGTTCACCGTCGTTGTCAACATTTTATATTAATAAAAAACGGACCTTTTGCTACTTTTCCACGAATCCGTCCCTCTCGCACTGAGGGTTTTTTCGCATATGGAGTAACAGGGACGCTAAAACTTGTACATAGGTATCGCCTTAATTAATAAAGTTAAAGTTATAAAACCAAAACCAGCGGTTTCGCCGCCGGATTGCGAAAAACCCGCCTTTTTCTAATGAATCGAAACAGAACCCTTAAATTCAAAATTCACTTAATAGTTATTCAACAAAACCTTATTTTATTACTTACGTATTGTTTATGTCGCCATCGCAAAATTTTCATTGGTTTCTGTAAACACGAATTTCAAACATTTTAAAATTTTATTTACCTTATTATCTATATATTATGTATACTGCCATCGCAAAGCTTCCATTTTTTTCAGTAAATGAGAATTTCAAAATTTTTGAAACTAAAATTTTTAAATTCTAATTTACAGAAATAAGGTTACCTATTGGTAACCAAACGGTTGGCATATAGTCAACAACAATCACACGTGAGTGTTCAAGCCGTATGTAATAATAATTTAGTATGTCAGCTGACGCGAGTTTTAATAATATCAAGGTTTTGTTGAGTAACTTTTGAGTGAATTTGGAATTTAAGTGTTTTGTTTCGATTACCTAATTAGAAAAAGGCGGGTTTTTCATAAATCGGCCACGAAACATATATATATAATATATTTTTAAAATATATTATATATCAATATATTTTATAAATATATTGATATATAATATATTTTAAAAATAAAAACGTCTGTTTTTCGAACTACCTACTATTCGGAGCAAACGCGCCTTTCGTATAATCTGCGATATCGTCAACGAATATACATAGAGATACATAGACAGATAGATACCACATACTCTACTGACCATTTATTTATTTATTTGTTTATTTATTTATTTAACAACTGTCTGAAGAAAATCACCCACGCAAATCGTCAGAGAAAAATATATTCAACTGTAACTTAAAGACTTTATCTCGCTGGAAGAAGGTCCATTTTAGAACGCTGTCCGTGAACAGCTGTTAGGGTTTACGCATTTTTGTTTGAAACTCAAATATTTTCTAAACTAATACATAGTTTGAGCGGGTATGTTTCTTGCGAAAGGTAGCTCAGTATGACCGGTTAAATATTATATTTCATTATGCACTTTATTTACACCCGGTATAGAAAGATAGATAGATACAAAGATACACGAAGAGAGTAAACATGGAGTAAACGTATCGTCTTGATATTGAGTAAATATTCAGACTTGGTGTCGGCGAACTCAGAAATGAGTCATTTTATTAGAAATCCTCTGCCGTCTTATTTTCGTCATCGCGGAAATAAATAAACGAAGAAACTTTGTAAAAATAGTTGGAAACATTTTTCAATTCTAGCGAAGAAAGAATAAATGGTAAGTATTCAGTATTTTTAGCAGCATAATCAGTGGCGTATTTACTCTAGGGCCAAAAGGGCCATGGCCCGGGGCGGCGGGCTGCGAGGGGCGGCGCAAGCTGCACCTCGCCACACCCCCGTCACTTCATAGTCAAGGCTCAAGTTATTTACCTACACTCTCACGCGCGCATCTGGCTTGTCCGCACACGCTTGTGTGTGTGCGTGAGCTAGTCTAGGGCTGGCAGCAATCGTGTGAGCGTCGTCGCCCGAGAGGGACACAATATAAGTCAGCAACTTATGTGATTCTCTTCCTAAATTTTAGCGTAGTCCAATTTCTGGTTCCCCGTGGATTAATCAGTATTAAATATATATATATATATATATATATATATACATATATATATATACAAGGTTAAATTCAATTAGTTGGCGTAATTTGAAACATATGTAGAACATGTCCATATGAATAACTTTTTTTAATAGGATAGTGAAAAATTCTTAAAATTCGTTTTCACCTTTCCATACTGGACGAGTCAGCTGATCGGAGCAATTTGTATAGGAGGAAGTGAAAAAAAGTTAAGAATTTCGCTTAGCTCCCATACAAACAGTTGTCCATATAGACTAGTACTACCTTTGTTTTGAGTTTCGCCAAATAATGTTATTTAACCTTATACTGCCCTCCTAATTTAGACAACCGTAACTAGGGTTTTTATCAAAAATGAGTTAGCTCTTGATTCGGAATCAGCGTGATGAGATCTATAATGTTCTCTTTAACGTATTTTTCATAAAACCAATAACAAAGAAGATACGTTAGTGAAGAGGACCGTAACTTCTCTTTTTTAGGGTTCGTTCCTAAGTATACATACCGTATGAACACTTACGGTTCTTACCCTTATTGTGTTTGTATGAGCTTGATCGTGTTTCCTAAATATAAGCACCGTATAAATTGTTATACGGTGGATATGCCTAGACTATATTGTTAACCATACCATACTAATACAACACATAAGAACAGTAACTTTATATACGGTGCTTTTGACTAGTGTTGATAATCATTTTTGTAGTTATCTACTACTGAAAACAAGGGTATCTTATTTTACCGTCGTGTTGTTTAGTAAAAGAATATCTGTACAAACAGTATCTCTAAACAAAACAGCCGTAAGTCTACACCTACGGTTGTTATGCGTAGTATCAATAGATGACGGAGGGGTGAGGTAGTGCAGCGGGGGAACATAAACCAATCACCCAAAATGAAAATGAACCAACCACTGTAGAAGAAAACCAATCAGGTCTGGATTTATTAATATGTAACGAAGTTTTTGAAGAAAATATTGATATTTTTCACGATTCGGATAATAAGACAGCGATTAAAATCCTGACAGTGACAACACTCACTCACATGATGAAAGAAGAGCAAAAGAAAGAAAAGATAATAAATAACACAAAGAAGCTTGGAAAGGAAAGAAAAAAAATGTGAGCGAATATGAAAAGACTAGAAAAATTGATACTGAGATTGTAATTGAAGGTACAAGAAACAATAATACTGAGAAGGAAAATGAGAAAACACGAAACAATCATGCCGAGATTGAAAATGAAGAGACACATAACAATGACGTGGAGGCTGAAAATGAAGACAACGCCCACACCAATGACGAAAAAGAAGAAAAAAAGAAAAGAAATACCAAAAAGCTAAGGAAGAAAATAAATAAAAATGGTGTGACTGAATATGAAAACAAGAAATAATTATATTGAAATTGTGATTGAAGGTACAAGAAACAAAGATAAAAAAGATGGAAAATGAATAAATACGTTTCAATTATGTAGAGATTGAAAATGAAGAATTAAGAAACAATGGTGATTAGACTCAAAATGAACAAATACGGAACAATGATCCTGAGACTGAAATTGGAGTCACAAAAACTAGACATACAAGAAAAAGGAGGAAGTTTGAAGTTCCTTTGCAAGCAAGACAAGAGATAAAGAAACGGATAGAAGAAAAAAAGCTAGAATTAAAAGATCCATGTGGCATGACTTGCAGACTAAAATGTACGGCCAAAATAAATGACAACCAAAGAAGAGAAATCAACAGTAAATACGTTAACCTAACCTATGGAGGACAAGGATTATAAAGGTATATTAAATGTTTTATGCACAGTCCGCAGATTCCTTTCACTACCAGGTGGAACTTGCCATGAAAGCAAAACATAAAGTCTACGATTTTGAGGACTTTGTGGATTGCGTAAAAAAGTCCAATTCAAAATATAATCATGTGAAAGTGATGAACATACCTGATTTTTATAATTATCGAGATCACTCCTCAGAGCACAAGCTCCGGAAAAATGAACAGAGAACTTATCTTAGAGATATTATGGCCGTAAAAGTAGAACGGGGATCTTTTATGCTGCAATATAAAACAAGCCATGGTGTTGAGTTTGAATCTGCAATGGATTTTTCACAAACAAAAATACCCAAAACGAAATGCTTCCTACAAACTACGGAAAATGCAATGGCAAGAGATGTTACTGTTGAAAGAGGGAAATCATAACTGAATTGGTGCCAATTATGCCAGAAAACCGGAGGAGTTTCTGGTATGATCTGCCAACTAGCTCCACCGTTCAGGAGGACTTCATAAGTATCAAGTCTGATGTTAGGTTAAGAAGTTTTAAGAGGAACTTGAGCAGGTATATCCAGTTCTTATTTGTAATTTTTATCATTTATGATATATTTTTGATTTTTATAGCACTTTCGCCCATTATAAAGACTGAACTTAGAAATATTTTATAACTAATGTTATTCTCCTAGCAGAGAAATTATTTAAAAGTGTCATTCAACTAGTTAAATAAATACTAAGTATTATATATTATCAGTTACTTGTAAAAATATTTTTCGGCTACTCACTATGAGGTATAATGTATACCTCAAGATATCTTTTGTTTTGTGTGAATACGTTAAACATACTTTTAACATATTCATACAAAACAAAAGATTTATTGAGATATAATATATGTATATTAAATCCCATAGTAAGTAGCTGGCTTGAACTACTGAGCTACCGAAGTGTCCTAGATCGTAGATATTATTATTTATTATATATATCAGATTAAATTGTCTGAAGGGCCTTTACGTGTTGGCTTTGCCACCACGTACGCCTTCCCAAGTCCTAAGTTAAGAGAATAATAATATTTATACATATATAACAATAATAATAATAATAATTTTAATATCTTTGATCTCATTGAAGTTGTTGTGATTCTGTCAGTAGTAAGTTGTCCCTTATTATTAAATGTTCTTTAATAATAAATAAATACTATAAACATATTAATAAATGTTTATATCATTGAAATTTTTGTTTTATTTGTAAGTAGTTCTTTACTTTTCTATCATCTAGCCATAAAGAATATGATTTAGTTAGAAGTAAGTTGCCGCGGTTATGACTAGTAAAGCTCGATTCCTAGACATAAGAACCGGAACTACGTTACATACGGTGCTAATCCTTAGGATAAGCACGTTTTTATTATTATGTTGCACTAAGCATAAACATTATTTGCTAAATTATGTTAAAAGTAATAATGTTATCACAACATAACAAAGACACTTTTAAAGGGAACAATTGTAATCATAGATTGAAATCATTAAACATGGTATTTTTTTATTACTGAGACCCTGATCACTAATTTAAGAAAAAAAACTTTACGCGCGATTATCTCGAAACTATACTTATTGCAGTTACGGTTGTCTAAGTTAGGAGGGCAGTATATATGTATATAAATCGTTACGACCTGAATGCCCCGGGGGGTGTCGGATGTGTTCCGAGTGTGAACTTTGAAATGCAAGTCACAGTCCACCCACACTCGGTAAACCCGCGTTTCACCTGCAAATATTACGTCCCAACGTGATGGGTGGTGAGCCCTATCATCGTTCTTCGGGCACAAATACACTCTTTTTAGGGCATGCAGGTTTCCTTACTATGTTTTCCTTCACTGTTCACAAGTGGTAAGTACCTATTAGCAAATACCATGCACATTATGTAAATTCCGAAGAACTCATTGGTGCATGCCCGACCGGAGATCGAACCTTAATCTCAAGATTAATAGGCCAGCGTTCTACCCCTGAGTACTTTTAAAGTATATATAGATATATATATATATATATATATATATATATATATATATATATATATAGTATGCCTAAGCTTAGTAGGTACCTATATAGTTTCGTATGCATAAATGATCATCATATAATTAACAACTACTCAAACATACATTTTGGAAAAAAAATGAAAACTTGTCAAAACATGGAAAGTTATAAATACTGATTTTATTGTTCCAAATGCGTTACTGAACGAAATTGTAAGGTTTGATCACGCAATTCTAATTTTTGAAAAAAAGTTTTCCAGGCATCCATAAACACTGCAATAACGCACCATACTGATTAAAAATCAGTATCGTGATAAAACTTTGTAACAAAACACGCGCGCAGCAAACGAGTGGTAATCGAGCTCTGCCTGACTCCAGATTTCCACTAACTTGCGGGGGACCGCGGGGGCCGTTAAATTCGCGCGGGGAGGTGAGTGTCGCTTCTTTACGTAGTAATACTTTATATTCTCTGACCTCGCGCTCAACTTTGGGCGCCTTTCGTTATCCATCGTAAGGTACAGTACGTTTCTATAGTTTTTATAGTACGTTATATCTAAATATTATTAGAGTGCAATACAAACTAGAAAATATCAATCAGAAACAAACCCAAAGACAAGAATATGAAAAAATTCCCCGGGCCAGGATTCGAACCTGCGACCTCTTGTTATCAAGACAAGCGCGCTACCAATTGCGCCACCGAGGTTCCTACCCGGACCGGTGAATTCTTCCATCATACTTGTCCACTGTTATTTTTGCTTCTGCTTGATATACTAGCTTGTACAACACATATAGAACGCTCACGAGGGCGTTATGTGATTTCACGCCTTGTTCTTAGAAACAGATGGCGCTGTCGTCGCTACAATATTGTTGCTTCAGACAGTTAAGAAATTCACAGTTCTCATTAACTAAGATTATGTTTATTTTGCGAAATCCATCGCTATGAATACTCTAAATATTATTAGAGTGCAATACAAACTAGAAAATATCAATCAGAAACAAACCCAAAGACAAGAATATGAAAAAATTCCCCGGGCCAGGATTCGAACCTGCGACCTCTTGTTATCAAGACAAGCGCGCTACCAATTGCGCCACCGAGGTTCCTACCCGGACCGGTGAATTCTTCCATCATACTTGTCCACTGTTATTTTTGCTTCTGCTTGATATACTAGCTTGTACAACACATATAGAACGCTCACGAGGGCGTTATGTGATTTCACGCCTTGTTCTTAGAAACAGATGGCGCTGTCGTCGCTACAATATTGTTGCTTCAGACAGTTAAGAAATTCACAGTTCTCATTAACTAAGATTATGTTTATTTTGCGAAATCCATCGCTATGAATACTCTAAATATTATTAGAGTGCAATACAAACTAGAAAATATCAATCAGAAACAAACCCAAAGACAAGAATATGAAAAAATTCCCCGGGCCAGGATTCGAACCTGCGACCTCTTGTTATCAAGACAAGCGCGCTACCAATTGCGCCACCGAGGTTCCTACCCGGACCGGTGAATTCTTCCATCATACTTGTCCACTGTTATTTTTGCTTCTGCTTGATATACTAGCTTGTACAACACATATAGAACGCTCACGAGGGCGTTATGTGATTTCACGCCTTGTTCTTAGAAACAGATGGCGCTGTCGTCGCTACAATATTGTTGCTTCAGACAGTTAAGAAATTCACAGTTCTCATTAACTAAGATTATGTTTATTTTGCGAAATCCATCGCTATGAATACTCTAAATATTATTAGAGTGCAATACAAACTAGAAAATATCAATCAGAAACAAACCCAAAGACAAGAATATGAAAAAATTCCCCGGGCCAGGATTCGAACCTGCGACCTCTTGTTATCAAGACAAGCGCGCTACCAATTGCGCCACCGAGGTTCCTACCCGGACCGGTGAATTCTTCCATCATACTTGTCCACTGTTATTTTTGCTTCTGCTTGATATACTAGCTTGTACAACACATATAGAACGCTCACGAGGGCGTTATGTGATTTCACGCCTTGTTCTTAGAAACAGATGGCGCTGTCGTCGCTACAATATTGTTGCTTCAGACAGTTAAGAAATTCACAGTTCTCATTAACTAAGATTATGTTTATTTTGCGAAATCCATCGCTATGAATACTCTAAATATTATTAGAGTGCAATACAAACTAGAAAATATCAATCAGAAACAAACCCAAAGACAAGAATATGAAAAAATTCCCCGGGCCAGGATTCGAACCTGCGACCTCTTGTTATCAAGACAAGCGCGCTACCAATTGCGCCACCGAGGTTCCTACCCGGACCGGTGAATTCTTCCATCATACTTGTCCACTGTTATTTTTGCTTCTGCTTGATATACTAGCTTGTACAACACATATAGAACGCTCACGAGGGCGTTATGTGATTTCACGCCTTGTTCTTAGAAACAGATGGCGCTGTCGTCGCTACAATATTGTTGCTTCAGACAGTTAAGAAATTCACAGTTCTCATTAACTAAGATTATGTTTATTTTGCGAAATCCATCGCTATGAATACTCTAAATATTATTAGAGTGCAATACAAACTAGAAAATATCAATCAGAAACAAACCCAAAGACAAGAATATGAAAAAATTCCCCGGGCCAGGATTCGAACCTGCGACCTCTTGTTATCAAGACAAGCGCGCTACCAATTGCGCCACCGAGGTTCCTACCCGGACCGGTGAATTCTTCCATCATACTTGTCCACTGTTATTTTTGCTTCTGCTTGATATACTAGCTTGTACAACACATATAGAACGCTCACGAGGGCGTTATGTGATTTCACGCCTTGTTCTTAGAAACAGATGGCGCTGTCGTCGCTACAATATTGTTGCTTCAGACAGTTAAGAAATTCACAGTTCTCATTAACTAAGATTATGTTTATTTTGCGAAATCCATCGCTATGAATACTCTAAATATTATTAGAGTGCAATACAAACTAGAAAATATCAATCAGAAACAAACCCAAAGACAAGAATATGAAAAAATTCCCCGGGCCAGGATTCGAACCTGCGACCTCTTGTTATCAAGACAAGCGCGCTACCAATTGCGCCACCGAGGTTCCTACCCGGACCGGTGAATTCTTCCATCATACTTGTCCACTGTTATTTTTGCTTCTGCTTGATATACTAGCTTGTACAACACATATAGAACGCTCACGAGGGCGTTATGTGATTTCACGCCTTGTTCTTAGAAACAGATGGCGCTGTCGTCGCTACAATATTGTTGCTTCAGACAGTTAAGAAATTCACAGTTCTCATTAACTAAGATTATGTTTATTTTGCGAAATCCATCGCTATGAATACTCTAAATATTATTAGAGTGCAATACAAACTAGAAAATATCAATCAGAAACAAACCCAAAGACAAGAATATGAAAAAATTCCCCGGGCCAGGATTCGAACCTGCGACCTCTTGTTATCAAGACAAGCGCGCTACCAATTGCGCCACCGAGGTTCCTACCCGGACCGGTGAATTCTTCCATCATACTTGTCCACTGTTATTTTTGCTTCTGCTTGATATACTAGCTTGTACAACACATATAGAACGCTCACGAGGGCGTTATGTGATTTCACGCCTTGTTCTTAGAAACAGATGGCGCTGTCGTCGCTACAATATTGTTGCTTCAGACAGTTAAGAAATTCACAGTTCTCATTAACTAAGATTATGTTTATTTTGCGAAATCCATCGCTATGAATACTCTAAATATTATTAGAGTGCAATACAAACTAGAAAATATCAATCAGAAACAAACCCAAAGACAAGAATATGAAAAAATTCCCCGGGCCAGGATTCGAACCTGCGACCTCTTGTTATCAAGACAAGCGCGCTACCAATTGCGCCACCGAGGTTCCTACCCGGACCGGTGAATTCTTCCATCATACTTGTCCACTGTTATTTTTGCTTCTGCTTGATATACTAGCTTGTACAACACATATAGAACGCTCACGAGGGCGTTATGTGATTTCACGCCTTGTTCTTAGAAACAGATGGCGCTGTCGTCGCTACAATATTGTTGCTTCAGACAGTTAAGAAATTCACAGTTCTCATTAACTAAGATTATGTTTATTTTGCGAAATCCATCGCTATGAATACTCTAAATATTATTAGAGTGCAATACAAACTAGAAAATATCAATCAGAAACAAACCCAAAGACAAGAATATGAAAAAAAAATTCCCCGGGCCAGGATTCGAACCTGCGACCTCTTGTTATCAAGACAAGCGCGCTACCAATTGCGCCACCGAGGTTCCTACCCGGACCGGTGAATTCTTCCATCATACTTGTCCACTGTTATTTTTGCTTCTGCTTGATATACTAGCTTGTACAACACATATAGAACGCTCACGAGGGCGTTATGTGATTTCACGCCTTGTTCTTAGAAACAGATGGCGCTGTCGTCGCTACAATATTGTTGCTTCAGACAGTTAAGAAATTCACAGTTCTCATTAACTAAGATTATGTTTATTTTGCGAAATCCATCGCTATGAATACTCTAAATATTATTAGAGTGCAATACAAACTAGAAAATATCAATCAGAAACAAACCCAAAGACAAGAATATGAAAAAATTCCCCGGGCCAGGATTCGAACCTGCGACCTCTTGTTATCAAGACAAGCGCGCTACCAATTGCGCCACCGAGGTTCCTACCCGGACCGGTGAATTCTTCCATCATACTTGTCCACTGTTATTTTTTGCTTCTGCTTGATATACTAGCTTGTACAACACATATAGAACGCTCACGAGGGCGTTATGTGATTTCACGCCTTGTTCTTAGAAACAGATGGCGCTGTCGTCGCTACAATATTGTTGCTTCAGACAGTTAAGAAATTCACAGTTCTCATTAACTAAGATTATGTTTATTTTGCGAAATCCATCGCTATGAATACTCTAAATATTATTAGAGTGCAATACAAACTAGAAAATATCAATCAGAAACAAACCCAAAGACAAGAATATGAAAAAATTCCCCGGGCCAGGATTCGAACCTGCGACCTCTTGTTATCAAGACAAGCGCGCTACCAATTGCGCCACCGAGGTTCCTACCCGGACCGGTGAATTCTTCCATCATACTTGTCCACTGTTATTTTTGCTTCTGCTTGATATACTAGCTTGTACAACACATATAGAACGCTCACGAGGGCGTTATGTGATTTCACGCCTTGTTCTTAGAAACAGATGGCGCTGTCGTCGCTACAATATTGTTGCTTCAGACAGTTAAGAAATTCACAGTTCTCATTAACTAAGATTATGTTTATTTTGCGAAATCCATCGCTATGAATACTCTAAATATTATTAGAGTGCAATACAAACTAGAAAATATCAATCAGAAACAAACCCAAAGACAAGAATATGAAAAAATTCCCCGGGCCAGGATTCGAACCTGCGACCTCTTGTTATCAAGACAAGCGCGCTACCAATTGCGCCACCGAGGTTCCTACCCGGACCGGTGAATTCTTCCATCATACTTGTCCACTGTTATTTTTGCTTCTAATAATATTTAGAGTATTCATAGCGATGGATTTCGCAAAATAAACATAATCTTAGTTAATGAGAACTGTGAATTTCTTAACTGTCTGAAGCAACAATATTGTAGCGACGACAGCGCCATCTGTTTCTAAGAACAAGGCGTGAAATCACATAACGCCCTCGTGAGCGTTCTATATGTGTTGTACAAGCTAGTATATCAAGCAGAAGCAAAAATAACAGTGGACAAGTATGATGGAAGAATTCACCGGTCCGGGTAGGAACCTCGGTGGCGCAATTGGTAGCGCGCTTGTCTTGATAACAAGAGGTCGCAGGTTCGAATCCTGGCCCGGGGAATTTTTTCATATTCTTGTCTTTGGGTTTGTTTCTGATTGATATTTTCTAGTTTGTATTGCACTCTAATAATATTTAGAGTATTCATAGCGATGGATTTCGCAAAATAAACATAATCTTAGTTAATGAGAACTGTGAATTTCTTAACTGTCTGAAGCAACAATATTGTAGCGACGACAGCGCCATCTGTTTCTAAGAACAAGGCGTGAAATCACATAACGCCCTCGTGAGCGTTCTATATGTGTTGTACAAGCTAGTATATCAAGCAGAAGCAAAAATAACAGTGGACAAGTATGATGGAAGAATTCACCGGTCCGGGTAGGAACCTCGGTGGCGCAATTGGTAGCGCGCTTGTCTTGATAACAAGAGGTCGCAGGTTCGAATCCTGGCCCGGGGAATTTTTTCATATTCTTGTCTTTGGGTTTGTTTCTGATTGATATTTTCTAGTTTGTATTGCACTCTAATAATATTTAGAGTATTCATAGCGATGGATTTCGCAAAATAAACATAATCTTAGTTAATGAGAACTGTGAATTTCTTAACTGTCTGAAGCAACAATATTGTAGCGACGACAGCGCCATCTGTTTCTAAGAACAAGGCGTGAAATCACATAACGCCCTCGTGAGCGTTCTATATGTGTTGTACAAGCTAGTATATCAAGCAGAAGCAAAAATAACAGTGGACAAGTATGATGGAAGAATTCACCGGTCCGGGTAGGAACCTCGGTGGCGCAATTGGTAGCGCGCTTGTCTTGATAACAAGAGGTCGCAGGTTCGAATCCTGGCCCGGGGAATTTTTTCATATTCTTGTCTTTGGGTTTGTTTCTGATTGATATTTTCTAGTTTGTATTGCACTCTAATAATATTTAGAGTATTCATAGCGATGGATTTCGCAAAATAAACATAATCTTAGTTAATGAGAACTGTGAATTTCTTAACTGTCTGAAGCAACAATATTGTAGCGACGACAGCGCCATCTGTTTCTAAGAACAAGGCGTGAAATCACATAACGCCCTCGTGAGCGTTCTATATGTGTTGTACAAGCTAGTATATCAAGCAGAAGCAAAAATAACAGTGGACAAGTATGATGGAAGAATTCACCGGTCCGGGTAGGAACCTCGGTGGCGCAATTGGTAGCGCGCTTGTCTTGATAACAAGAGGTCGCAGGTTCGAATCCTGGCCCGGGGAATTTTTTCATATTCTTGTCTTTGGGTTTGTTTCTGATTGATATTTTCTAGTTTGTATTGCACTCTAATAATATTTAGAGTATTCATAGCGATGGATTTCGCAAAATAAACATAATCTTAGTTAATGAGAACTGTGAATTTCTTAACTGTCTGAAGCAACAATATTGTAGCGACGACAGCGCCATCTGTTTCTAAGAACAAGGCGTGAAATCACATAACGCCCTCGTGAGCGTTCTATATGTGTTGTACAAGCTAGTATATCAAGCAGAAGCAAAAATAACAGTGGACAAGTATGATGGAAGAATTCACCGGTCCGGGTAGGAACCTCGGTGGCGCAATTGGTAGCGCGCTTGTCTTGATAACAAGAGGTCGCAGGTTCGAATCCTGGCCCGGGGAATTTTTTCATATTCTTGTCTTTGGGTTTGTTTCTGATTGATATTTTCTAGTTTGTATTGCACTCTAATAATATTTAGAGTATTCATAGCGATGGATTTCGCAAAATAAACATAACGTTATATCTATCTGGTTTATTCGTAAAAGGTATAAGGTATACAAGGTGAATTTTTGATCATCGTCCAAATTCATACTGGTGGCTTGGTAAGTGATCAGTATCATGGATCAATAACAACTTTGGTGAAATTCGTAAAATGAAATTTCGACTCCCCATAGTGATTCACTCGGGACTGGAACTGAATTTCTATGGGAAGCCGAAATTAAATTTTACGAATTTTACAAAAATTGTTACTGATCCAAGATACTGTAGCCGATTCTGAAGGCTTTAATTTCAGTTTTAGTGCTGTCAAACATAAAATTATTCCAAAGTAATTTAGATTCTGTTCCTAACTTTCAAGGACTATTTTGCAATGAATGAAATTTAGTTTTGACAGCACTAACACTAAAATTAAAGCCTTTAGAATCGGCTTTATTGATCACTTATCAAGCCTCCAGTATGAATCTGGACGATGATCAAAAAGTCACCTTGTATATTTGAATTTATATTGCTTTTTGACTTTATACTGTCATTAAAAAAATTGTTTATCGGAAAATATTGAATAAATGGTATTTATTTCTTTTTAAGGTATATTTTGTTTTTTCATTCATTATCATCACGGCCCACATCAACACACTGCTGGATTTTAAACAACTTAAGGGGCTTCACAATGCTAAAGATCAGTTTTGTATTGGATTCAGTTCCGTCAAACTAAAAATTTAAAAAAATATGGCGTGTTTCTTGACTCAAGACAATAATTAATTACACTTTATAAATAAACATACTTACAGTCTTCTATTAATTATATTACTTTTAAAAATACATGAATTTCACGAAAAAAGCGATTCAGTTTCCATATTTCAAAATCGATTGTAACGAAACCAACACATGCAGATACTAACTACAAAAAACCATCTTTACTACACAAAGAAATTATGGTTAACGTCCTAATGGAGCCGCGATTTCAAAATAACTGAAGTTTTGCGTGCGCGGCATCTGACTGATTAGAGCAGCATAGAGAGTATTTGACAGGACTAACCTTATTTTGAGCGTCCTGTCTTTGTCTTTTCGATACAGAAATAAAAAGACAGGACGCTTAAATTAAGGTTAGTTAGACACCAATGTTGTGCCCTACCATGAGTTTTGGACTCGATACTATAGTCGATACACGTTAGCGACTACGTAAAATCATTGACCTAAAGGTAAGGACCAGGCCAACGAAGCGAGTAAATGACCCCAGTGCGTAAGTGCTAAAATGCCAATTTAGCACAAGCGCGACTCAGTGTTCCGCGGGAGATTGTGCAGTGTGTTTGTGTTTGAACTTCTATTAAAAATGCCTTGTTGCACAGTAAAAGGCTGCAAAAACTATGAAAAAAAATTTAAAAAGCCAGATGGGATAACGTATCATCAGAAAGTAACCGTACATCATATTTTTTGCTTGTTTAACAACTAAATAAACCATTTTCGAAGCGATAATTATATTATCGAAGTCCATAATGGCGGCCATGATGTTCGCTACCACCTCACGCGAGTTTGAACAAAAGCAACTTTGTACGGGCGTCATTTTTATAAACCTGTATTTTATTTTTGTCTTAGAAACTTATGTAGGAAATTTAAAATTTTGCTAAGGGGAACTTAATATACGATACTAGGAAAATATAATTATAATAGGAAACTAAAAATTAGATGAAAAAAATAATGAAATGAAATAATGAACTTTATTTTCAGAAGTAAAATACCACGAAAACATTTTTCTGATGTCAATAAATCTAATAATAACTTCGGCCTGGATAATACTAGAGAGCTATTTTTTTTAGGATAAGATTTGGTTAGCAGACTAATGGAATAAACTTAGTTTCATTTGTCTAGCTTTTTACCCGACTACGGCGAGTAAGTAAGTAAGTTAGTTACATACATATATGAACCCTGAAAATATGTATAACTCTTTTTGGACGGTCGTGTGCCCTGAAATGAACCCTGAAAATAGAAAACTCTTTTTTGGGCAGTCGTGTACATACCTACATACATACATGAAAACATAACGCTTTTTTATGGGAAGTCATGTAAAAAAATAATCGTTATCATTATAATCATATTAATCTAGATATGCAATTCAGTAGCGGAATCTCAATTCGGCTCGAAACTGGTGCTATAGGGCCTTTATGGATTTTTGTAGCAGTCGGATTGAATGCTAATTGTATCTTAAAAAATATGTACACAAATAGCGAAAGTGATTATTGTAAATTGCAAGTAACACAGTTAAAATTGTATGTGTATATCGGTGTGGAACTGACTTATTACCATAAAAAAGAAATTAAGGATTCATATACGCACGTACAAGGTTACATCGCACACCTACGCAACGCGGGATTCATGTTCGCGCCAAACCCGAGTGAAGTTAGTACCAGCGAGACAGAGAGAAAAATATGAAAGAAATATATGATGTATGAAAGAGAGAGATATACTGACGTCCGAGGCGTCATAAAGTGTGGTGCCGGTTGTAGTTTGGGAAAATGTTTAGATGGGCATCTCCTTCCTTCTTGAACTCATTGCGTAAAATATTTTGTATTGGAAATTCTGGTTCGTCTTGAAAACCGCTAGGGGGCGCTGTACAATTTCTTACGTAAATATTTTACGCAGTCGCTAACGTGCATCGATCGAAAACTCATTGAAGGCCTATAGATATTTCACTTGGGTGGTTGTGGAACCGGTGACAGTAAATTTTTACCTTCAAGGCGATATGCGAAAAAAATACGGGTGTTTTTTTTCTGTGTATTTCATGAAATACTCGGCAGATTATTATCAGTTTCTGGTATATATGCATTTTGACTATATAATCTAGGGATTTGATTTTGGGATAAAATTTCCTCGATAGAAATAATTGTTGAAATGAGGTCTTCTAACACACTTTTTCTCCTCGTTTAACGTGTAGAACTCAAACATATTTTATTAGATGGGTTTTAACAATATCTGGATATATGATTTTGGAAATATTGCTAGATAGTTTAGTTTTTTTAATAAAAATATAAAACCAACTTTTTTCCCTTTTGCCCTGAATCCGCCCCTCCCGCACTGCGCGATTTTTAGCTTTGAGTGACAGTGACAAAAATAAAATTCGCATAGCCTGTTAACCGTTTAGGAACGCTACCAAAGTTGTCGAATGAGCGTTTTTCTGTTTTTTTTTTTTCTTAGTTCTTAGCTTTGCCCCAGATGGCGCTGTTCATGTCACCATAGATAAAATGTGTTTCGTAGCAATCAATGTCAAAGTGGTTTTTCGTTTGTTTGGAATCGGTGCAAATTTTGTCTTTGATTCTGTTGCTAAGGAATACGACAGTGCCATCTAGGAATCTTATTTAACACTAAATTTGACATAAGGAAAAATGCTCACAAAAGTACTTACTTATAAAAACTCGTATGTACTTATTTCTTCTAATATCTACGCATCTCGCTCAGTGCCAACCCGTCTACCCGATGACCGAAAGCGATAGTAAAATTCACTTTAAAAGTACGAAATTTATTGTAATATTTATTTATAAATAAGACACATTATTTACATCGCGCTTGTCACATCACGTTTTGGCAACGCTCGCTCACTATTATGCGTGACGTCACCAAAAGTCTAAATCGTAAATTATTTAGTGTTACGTGTTACGTAGTTTGCTCCTCCTTCAACATAAGTATTATTATTAATATTCCATGTAATCATAGGCCCAAGAATAAAATTAATAAATAAATCGTTTTTAGACAACTTCCATGTCGTAATCTCTCCATCCATCAGACCGTATTCGTCCACTGCTGGACATAGGCGCCCCCCATATTACGCCACTCTTGGCGGTCCTCGGTCATCATCCTCATCCAGCCGCCACCCGCGGCTCATCCAGCCACCACCCTTCAGATCGTCAGTCCAGCGGGCACGAGGGCGGCCTACGCTGCGCTTTGCTGTACGTGGTCTCCATTCCAATGTCTTACAGCCCCAACGGTTATCACGTCGGCGACAGATATGGCCAGTCAACTACCACATCAACTTACTGATTCGGCAGGCTATGTCGGTCACCTTCGATCTCTGACGGATATCTTCGTTTAGGATTTTATCCATCAGAGATATCCCAAGCATAGCCCGCTCCATAGCTCGTTAGGCGAGATCAAGCCTTTGGTAAGACACCGCGTCTCGTAACCTCTAGTATAGAAAAAAAAACCTATGTATTCAAAAACGATTTACGCACGCACCATAGACTGCGCCGAGTGCGAACCTCTACCATACAGCATCCTGAGCACGATAGTGGATAGGATTGACAACCTATTCTTTATACAAGGTGACTTTTTGATCATCGTCTAAATTCATACTGGAGGCTTGATAAGTGATCAGTATCTTGGATCTGTAACAATGTTTGTGAAATTCGTATAATGAAATTTCGGCTTCCCATATAAATTCAGTTCCAGTCCCGAGTGAATCACTATGGGGAGTCGAAATTTCATTTTACGAATTTCACCAAAATTGTTATTGATCCATGATACTGATCACTTACCAAGCCACCAGTATGAATTTGGACGATGATCAAAAAGTCACCTTGTATATTGGGAGCAGTTGTCAGTCGTACCCAATGCGAAATAAGTAATAATAAGAAAATTGTAAATATAATAGTTACTAACAATAGCAATTAAGAAAAACTGTTACTAACAACACGCAAACCTCCATACAAAAGCTGTCATCACATTGTGGGGTATCTATGGAATGTTATTATAATATTTTAGGCTGAGTCCATTAACATTATCTAGATCTATGTTTAAGTCGAACTAAAAATCGTGAAATTAACAAACAAACGCTAAGAAGGGATTTTAGGAAATTCGCATACATTAAATTATGTTAAGGTGTGTTAATTCGAAAACCATTTCGAGATTTTGCTTCCAATAGCCGTATTTTCGAACTTGTGGTCTAAAAAACCTCATGATGATGAATATTTTTACGAAAAAGCTGCAACTTCCATTTGCCTTCGTAGGACGTCACTAGAGAAATGGCTGTTTAGAAATGTGTCCTTTGCTATCGAGTTAAATTTATAATAATTTTGCTTTCGACTGATTTGACAGATGGGTGAGTAGACAGACAGAGACAGACCACTTTTTTATCAGCAATCAGACATCACAATCAATATACAGTACCAGGCCATTTGAAGGTCGCATCGTGCTTTAAAAAGAGATACTCGGCTAGCTTCGGCTACCTTCGGCTTTGTAGAGCGTCATCTGTACAAACACTGTATCTCGAAAAGAAAATTTAACTGTTTCATAGAAAAATGCAATGCCGCTCGGCTGATATGTATGGAAGGGCAGTTTTTTTTTTTGAGATTTCGGTTTTGTCTCCATAGTAAAAGTTGTTCTATACTATTGACTGAATAAGCTCTTCAAATATGGTTACACCTTTCTGTTAAACCTTGTATACAACATTTACGGAATAAATGAACTTTAAATTCGTAGAATAGAAGTTATTTCATGGACGTATTCGTCCAAAATATGTATTTTGTAATTAGGTAAGTAATAAATACGAACGATTTTTTGCGCGATTTCTGAATCAGCAGTTCGTTATGACTAGATGTAGTTAAATTACAAACTTCTTACAAATAAATTCTACAATAAACCTAGAATATTTTGGCAGACGCCAAAACAGCAATATGTATCTCCATAATCCTCAAAAACTTGGCTTAAATCCATTGAGGTAATTGATCTAATTAACTGGTAATTTGTGCATAAACCTATCTAAAGCCGTTACGCCCCAGGGCTGTCTTGACAGCTGATTGGCCGTTAAAGCGATCGGGTGACAGATACGGTGTTATGCATCAATTCGCCAAGATACATATATAAAACTAATTTATGTTGTTGTCGTTTGAGGTGGGCCATGCCGCTCAACTGTCATATCAAGGGGCTTCAGAAGCAAAACTGCTTTTACAGACGTTTTTAAATTGGTTTGAACTTTCTATATGAATATTACAAAACTTTGAAAAAAATATATCACACATATTGACCCATGTCCCGTAATTGTGATGTTTTAAAATCTTAAAAGCATTAACCTACAACGAGAAAATAAATACCTTTAATAACCTTTCAAATGCTTTAAAAAACTGATAAATAGTTTAAACTTTTTAAATTCAAAAGAGACAAGGTTAAAACTTGCACACACACACGAGCAATACAAAAATCTAACACAATGATGTTTAAAACTTTTAAATATCAAACTTAACACATTTTTCTCTATTTTGCGCTACCCGACGACACAGCGATCGACGTAACAGCCACTTTGCAATGCACTCTGACATGAACGTTATTTCTATTTCGTTATTGTCGATATTTGTACAGACATATTTCGAGCTGCTAATTTAACTTACTGAAGCCTCTTAATGCTTTAGGTGTTTGTAACGTCCTGATAGCTTTGATCTGAATGAAACTTTGCACAAATCTTTATATAGGTATGGTTCCTTCCCCCCCCGCACTCTGACCCATCTCTCACCAAGAGGTGCAAGATGGCGAAATATTCAAAAAGCACCGAATTTGTGAAATGGTTTCAGGTAAAAACTGTTTCCATGAAACAGTAACTGTTTATTCATAGAAAAGTGTATAAACACTATGTTTATTTATAATATTTTATAGATTGTATTTAGTATTGTACATATGTAGTAGGTATTGACATACAATTTTACTTTGTAACATTGAACTCTATGTACTATGTATAGAGAACTATACTATGAATAACTAGCTATAGTTTGTAAAATATAGCTTGAGCCCTATGACAGCAGGACAGCGCTATACAATCCAGGCGGAAAGGGGCCTCTTAACCAATGTAATACAATAGACAAAGTGAATTTTTAGTCATCGCATAAATTCGACTTAAGGGGCTCCACAATGCTAAACATCAGTTTTGTATTGGATTCAAATCCGTCAATGTAGATCGTAAAAATTTGAAAAAAATATGGCGTGTTTTTTGACTCAAGACAATTATTAATTACACTTTAAAAATAAACATATTTTCAATCTTCTATTAATTACATTACTTTTAAAAAAGCATGAATTTCACGAAAAAAGCGATTCAGTTTCAATGTTTCAAAACCGATTGAAACGAAACCAACACACGCAGATACTAACTAAAGTAAGGTTTTTAATTCGAGGGACTCCATTGACAGATAGAGTGTTGCCATTATTCGAAAAATAAAAATAGGGAAAGATATACGTCGATATGTCGATATCGATATTTACTGCAGCATGACGCATGGTATTTCAACAATCGAGATAATCACAATATTTGAATAGTGGGTTTTTATTATAATCGATTCAATTAATAAGCCACCGAAAATTACTATTCTAGAGTGCGGTTCAGAAAATAGGTAGTACGCCGTTATATTGCAATTAACGACGTCTTTACGACATGATTGGATAAAATATAATTTCATGTCTTTAGATTGGATGATATAAATGCAACCAACATAACGACGTGTTACCTATTTTCTGAACCGCAATCTACGGTTGATAGTAGATACCTACACGACACGAGTTTTTCATTTCATTTACAATGCAATGCATGATATGTAAATGGTAGTCGATTTAAATCGAGAGAGCTGACCAAAATAACAACGATAAACCATTTATTTGCTGGGCTAAAGTCATTAAATTGGCTGTAACCATCGCCTGTAGCACCTACTGTTTTTTTAGTTCTCTGAATATTCGTATCATGAAAAGTATGGATCAAAATAAAATACCTATATATTTTTTACTAAATAAATATTTAATAAATACTAATACATTAAAATATATTTATTAACAAACCTGACAAAACCAGTATTTTATGTTGACAATTACTGAGATTTCGTTACGGTTTTAAAAGATTCGTTATCGATTATTATAAAATTGCAAGTTTTTATTTTATTTTTTATTTTCTATAACTGTGAAGCAAACTTAAAAAGACCAAGTGAATTTTTTTTTTCGAAAAGTTAGTGTAAAAGTGTAAAGTTATATTTTTGTTAAATTTTGCGTCACTTGACCGTATAAGTTTTCGAGTATAAGAAACGCCGTCAATTTTATGATATCGATAAGAGCAGCACTGGCTGAAAAGTGGCAACATTTTGATTTTCGAGTTGTCAAACGAGTCCCTCGAATTAAAAATCCTACTTTAGAAAAAAACATCTTTTTTACATAAAGAAATTATGGTTAATGTACTAATGGAGCCGCGATTTCAAAATAACTGAAGTTTTGCGTGCGCGGCATCTGATTAGAGCAGGATAGAGAGTTAAAAAACAAACGCGTTAGAGCAGGACTGAATTTTAGCATTGTGGAGCCCCTTAACATGCAACTTCCCATCATAGAGTATATAATTAGACCGGAAACTTCCCATTGATTCGAATTCGGGGCTGAAAGTGAATCACAAGGGGAAGTAGAAATTACGAATTGAACAAAAATTGTTATTGATCCATGATATTGATCACTTACCAAGCCCCCAATATGCGGACGAGGCCAGATCCATCTTCAGGATTATTTTTCTTTTGAAGTTTGTGTTGTTATCGCACACAATACCTATATATATACACGATACTGATATTTTCTTTATAATTTCTGGGATATAGGTATCGTATATAGTATACATAATGCTATATAGTACTGCAAAATTCTGTTATAAAATAAAAGTAAAAAAAAACAAAACGTTACCGTTTGGCATAAAAACAGCATTAATTTACGTAACACAGTGTATACTTTTAAACTTTATGGTGAGACACCGTTGTCCGTCCGTCCGTATGTCACAGCCTCATAACTTTAGCACCGTTAAAAGACATGAAATTTGGCACATAAATAACATTAATTTGCCCATATATCGAGGTGTAAAAAAAATATGAAAAATTTTAAATTGTTCAAAATATTTCCAAAACAAAGGAGAGAAAAATAAAGAATATTATTCTACAAATACAATTAATAATCAAATTGTAGATATTAAAGAGCTGATTGTAAAATATATATCTACTATATTTACTGGCACAGCTTTCGAGAAATCTTTAAAAAACCACAAAAAAAATTATTTCCCCCATTATTTAATTTATTTTAATACTATTTACTCGCCTGTTCTCTTACTAACACTAGTCCATAAGTTATTTTGTATTACTAACACTTTATGGACCCTGTCTGAAATTAATAATTTTATTATATTATTATTATTATTATCTCCGAAACTGGTGGACCGAAAAATATAAAAAAACTGCCGATTATAGATAATAACTGGCCAATTACAGGAAAGCTATAGGTAGCGATTTAAAAAAAAGTCGACACAAATAAGAAATACAAAAAACTATATAAAAATACAATACGGTTATCAAATTGTAGGTATTAAAAAGCTGTTTATAAAAATATACAGGTTGCTTGGCTATATTTACTTGCATCTATTTGAATTCCTGAAAAAACCACAAAAAAAGGTCATACGAGCTGCTACTAAAATATCCCACAGATAGACAGACAGATATACCAAAACTTAGCTTTAGCATTGTCGTTGTTAGATTGATACAACCTGTTTTCGCAGATTCTCCCTCCAACCTGTTACTGTATCGTTTGGAATAGCATTTTTAAAAATTCCTACACGTCTTATATATAATATGTTATGGACCAAGTGATAAATTGGGCATTATACCTAATGCCTGGTCATTATGAAAAATGCCCAATATGAGAGTGCAATTCGATAATAATTATTCAAGTAATCAAATTGACCGGGCATTATACATATTCTCTGACACCTTTTGGGCAAAGTAATACAAACATATTAAATTACTATTTTTTTATTTGTATTGTCATTTACCTAACTTAAAATAAACAAAATGTTAAATAATCAGACTCATTATTTGGATTAATTAGCAAGGACTTCTATATTAAGAATTTAAGTTTTTGCATTTAAAACTTAAGGAAAGTCATATTAAAAATATAGGTAACACAAAACATATACAATTTAATGTTCATTATCAAATTGCCCAATTGTCACGTAGCAATATAATAATGACCGTGTAATGTGATAAATAATGAAGTTTAGATAGTAATTAATCACTTAGCCCGATAGAGCTAAACAATATTCATAATGCTCACACATTATGAATAATGCCCGCATTAATTACTTGGTCCATAACATATACATGCTTTGGGATTTCCCCCCCACCAAAGTAAAAATATTCATATGAAGCCCACCCAATAGGTCGCCCATCAACCCCATATGCAGTTCAATTACTTTTTGTGTCAAAAAAAATAAATGAGTGCATATAAATTTCTTTATTTACTTACTACAATAGTATGAGTATGAAAAGAACATGAAACACAATATACTTTATATTCTCTGACAATAGGTAGAATATTATTTGGCATTCACGTTTCCACTTTTAAATGCTATCTATGAAATTTCAAAAGAATATTTAAGGACCTTCATGCATGCTCGGATGGTAATTGCTCCATTCTTCATGTACCCGTTACTTGGATTCAGCACTTGCTTCCATGTTGTGAAATGAGAAAAATGCCAACCTGTTGCTGTCGTTAACGATACAGTTATAGTTCGGCTGCAAGTTTGGCTGTAAGATGTCTGTGAAAGGAGTGTCATTTCACAACGAAATTTGATCTCCCAGTTCAATGACTTTGTGCTTGGGAAGCATATCAAATAGACACTTAGATATTTTTCTTTGCTTTCATCATCAAAGGGGAAAAGTCCTAGCCACGCTAAAATCCTCCAAGATGAATCACAGACATAATGATGTGAGGAATAAACTTTACAGTTAAAATTTCTAATATCTCTAATTGTAAGACTGAATGTTTTACTCATATTCTTCTGTACTCTTGATTCACGACTCGGACACAGTCTACATGGATAAGGGACATTTGTGTTTTCTGATGATATGTTCAGTAATACAGCCCTGTCCTCTGATTCAGACATCAATAATTCCCTGGCTTGACACTCTGCATACCGTTTTGGTGTTACAGTCAAAAATCTAATCTTATCGATGATACTTTGAATGGATAATTCTGTTTTGTCATCTGCTTCATTCTGGATCGCCAGTTTCCCTCGAGCCGAAGTGATTATATTCTCTTTACCTCGAGACTTGTAATATCTCACTGCAGCATCGACCAAATCCATTTCACTATCAATGCATAACATATCCAGAGAGAAAATATGCAACAATGTGCTAAATTTTATTTTTTCAAAGCTAGGATCACTCAAAACTAGCTTAGTGCCCTCGGTCATTATTTCTTTTGCTTTATCTAAAGCCTTATTATCCTCAAATAACCGAGCGTATTCTTCGTGTTCTTCATACACTAGGCATGCATTACTTGAATCAATTTGTGATAAAAATAAGTCAGAGCATAGTTGTTGTAAGTGCGGCATAAGGAACTTCTTCGCGCAGTAGTAAACCCCGCTTGCCTCCTCCAGCGAGCATTTGTTCATCTCACTTGTGTATATATAATTTAGAAATACCTTGAAGTGTGCTGGAAGAACATCAGGCATCGTTATCGGGCTGTTTTTTTCCGCCAAACTGCCATAGAACATAGCTTTGAAGACCGGGGATGCTGTAGCTAGGATTAGCTTATAGCTTGCGATGAGTTGCTGACCGGATTCGGGGCCGACGAGGAAGCTGCAGTCAGATAACTCTCCTGACTCTAAAATGCCGCTTAAATTCTCCATTAACTCTTTAGACAGCAATTTTGACTGTGACATTTTTATTAGTAATTGAACTAATACTATTTCACTCAATTCAAAATAAAGTTAAACTTATCGATCGACATGAATATATCTGACAATCACAGAACACTTTTTACTGACAATCATCTGAAAACATCTGAATTCTGAATTCTGAAAACAAGATATTTTGTGACACGGAGGGGATTCTTTCGTAAAAAGAACTGTATTGTATTTAAAACAAAACTAAGGGAAACCCCAAAGCAGGGCTGCCAGGTCCAACAGTGTTGCGCGGACTTGCGCGTTAACTCCGATGTAAAAAAGCGCTAGATTCCGCTAGATGCCTATATTAAAAAAAGCGCTAGAAAATGCGCTAAATTGTTGTGTAGTAGATAACAATTTTGCAAGATAAAAATTCAAATAGGCTTTTTATACAAAATATGTCATTTTAATAAAAAAATACTTAAATGAAAGTTAAAACTAAATAAAAAAATAATTTTTAATCGCTATCAGTAGAATCATCATCACCGATTATCATAGCTTATGCTGATGATGATTCTCCTGATGGTCCAGCTTCACAATAATCGATATTCTGGGATCTTACACACTTTAAGTATTTTGTATTGCTTCCAATTTGCCTACATACTTTGTCTGGTAGATTATATTCCGTTTGTATTCCTTGACAATAGTACCTTTACATAAGAATAATTTCGTGAAAAGAACTGTAAACCTAATTCATAATAAAGTTTGTCTTTGGTCGGGGATTTTCCACACAAGAAATAAAGAAGTGTATATTTATCAGTACTCCCGACGAATAGCACTATATGGCGGTGCACACTGCGCAGTGCGCACCGTTTAATGAACGTCTATGAACTTCATTCCGAAATTGCGCTAGATTATGCGCTAGGCGCTAACGCGAAACGCGCTGATCTGGCAGCACTGCCCCAAAGTCCTAGTAAATAGAAGGTTGCCATCAGCGATATATAAACTATAGTTGATGTGGTTGGTTGCCATATACTTGTTTAAATTAAACTTACAACTTATAGGGGAAAATTTTGATGCATGAAAATCCGTATTAGCATAGATAAATAAATTTATCTATGGTATTAGTATGAAAACTGGATAATTTTATTTCCGACGCCTTACAACTACGGACAAATACGTACATATGGCAACACTGATGCAGACCCTTTCGCAATTATATGTTATTATATAATAAGTGATATGCAAATATGGCATATCACTTATTCTTCGTCAACTCCATACGCTGCAGGAAAAACACCTGCTTAGTATCCCTAAGCACACTTCATATGTAGGGTTGCCATACGTCCCGTATATACGGGACTGTCTCCGTATTTGACCATCCCGTCCCGTCTTGCTACATGTATTTCAAAGTTATTTCAAAAGTAAAATCAACTTCAAAATATGACTGGGCGAAAAAATAACCAAGTAATTTGATGTTAATGAGCGGTTTTCCAGACTGACCTTGATCAAGCTTTCAGAGGTAAACATAGATGGCGTTACGCTGCTTTCAAGTGTCAAAAATCAAAGATTATTTTTGATCATTGGGCAGCAATATTTTGTAGGCAAAAAAATTTCAAGTCAATTGTCAAATCCAACAACACCCATCTCAAAGATATTCTTATTTTGTTGTGTATATATGGTGTTGTTTTCTACTTGGTGTTTCATTCAACTTTCAACATGGTCAGCCCATGCGTTGTGGCTGATTGTAAACATATAAAAATACACAGTTTCCCTAAGAATTCACTACGGAAAGAACAATAGATCTTAGCAATAATACATGTGAGGGATGGATTATATCAAAAGAATCTAGTGTTGCCAGAAACACATTTATTGACACTTTTAGTACAAGCTGCACCATCTATCGAGTCGTTCGGTACTACTTTTTCTTTTTTAATTTGACTTTGAAAACCCCTCATTTAAGTTAAACATTTTAAACATGCAACATACGAATAAAAACTTTGATGTTTTAATGTAGATTTTTTTTATTTAAATAATTTATTTTATACTTTTGATAGCCACTACGGTTGAGATCAGAGGTAGAAAATACATAGTTGTCTCTCACTATGTACAAAGCGTGCTATGCTATGTATGGTGTAGTTGAAAAGACGCGTGTCGGCGTTGAATGTGTTAAGAGTTTTGGGCATCGGAAGAGAAAACGTCCCGTATTGGTTCCTATAAGTTATGGCAACCCTATGTATATAGGAATTCTTTTGCGTCAAAGCTGTCTTGTCTTGTCTTTGGAACGAGTAACCCACTGAGACTCGTATGTCGTCTTCATTGGCAACATTTAAGAGGAATGTCAGATCTCACTATGGTTGGTACGTACCTACTCTCGTCACTTATTTACGCTTATTCTAAAGAAAAAGGTTTTTTTTGGGAATCGTTCCCAAATTTTGAATAAATGGCTAATCTACGCGACACAACATGTGACTGACAATAGAACGTCCATACCCGCAACGAGCCTCTCCGCCCACCACCCATCAATGAAAAACATTTTCGCCCCCCCCAAGCTACCGCCCCCGCAATCCAACCGCTATCAACTTTGACGGTCGATATCTTTATTTTTTATTATGAAAAAAGACCAAAGTAACAAAACATATATTTTTTATTTCGAACATAGAATAGTTGCCTTTGATATAGCTAGGGGGTTCATTTTCAACCTGTATTTATCAGGAAAGCAAAGTTTGACAATCCTATACAGAAGCATAAAAATATTTTCAAAAATGACTCCAATTCCTATAGCTTAATTTCTAAAATATATATTTTTTATTTTTTCGGAGGGTATACGTCATTTTAGGACTGACATAATTTCCATTATTTTGGTAGGTATATAAATTAACCATTATTTTTTAATGTTTTTTTAAAGAATTGTCCGATATGATGTCACTTGAGAATTTTAGACATTATACTGATTGTGATGTGTGATTGGTTATAAAAACGTGGTCTGTCACTGCTTGTCTACTCATCTGTCATCCAGCTGTCAAATCAGTCGGAAGCAAATTATTATAAATTTATCTTGATAGCAAAGGACACATTTTTAAACAGCACATTTCTCAAGTGACGTCACACGAAGGCAAATGGAAGTTGCAGCTTATTCATTTTAAACAACAAGTTCTAAAATACGGCATTGAACTTAAAATCTCGAAATGGTTTTCGAATTAACACACCTTAACATTTTTCACCTAGAAACAAAGCTAAAAGATCTGTATTATTATTGGCATTAACTTGGCATTAACCGTCGTCAATGACACATTTGGCATCAAATATATTTCGTTAATGGATCGCGGATCGGTCATCGCACCTTTTACTGACAAAAATAGCTAACCTATATCTGTATTAATTTCATGTCAATAGCTTTTCGAACGAAATGTACGGACGCCAGCACGGCAGGCTAACTATTAGCAGTTCTTATTGCGTCATAAGTCATATCATAACTGTCAAATAATCATTACTTTAGCACCGTTAAAGATAAAGACTTGAAATTTGGCACAAAAATAGCATTACCTTGCCCACATATTACGGTGAAAAAAAATATATGAAAAATTTGAAATGAGCGTTTTTCCTTGTGTCAAATTTAGTGTTAAATAAGATTCCTAGATGGCACTGTCGCATCTTTAGCAACAGAATCAAAGACAAAATTTGCACAGATTCCAAAGAAACTAAAAACCACTTTGACATTGATTGCTACGAAACATATTAAAATTTTATCCATGTTGACATGGACAGTGACATCTGGAGGAAAGCTAAGAACTAAGAAAAAAAAAACAACGAGAAAAACACTCATTGTTCAAAATATTTCCAGCACAAAAGTGAGAAAAATAAAAAAAGTTATCCTAAAAATACAATTTAGGTATCAAATTGTAGATAATAAACAGTTGATTATAAAACGCTTTTACTATATTTACTGACACTGGTTTCGATAAATCTTAAAAAAAAAACACAAAAATATGAATGTCCCCTTATCTCCAAAACTGATGGACCAAAAAATATGAAAAAAATCATGGTAATATGTATTAACGTAAAGATTACAGGAAAAATAAAGGGGTTGAGAAATTCACAAAATAAAAGACAAAATTAAATTTATCATCCACAATACGGAACCCTAGTATGTACGCGAGTCTGACTCGTACTTGGCCGGTTTTTTTTTACTGGGGAGGACATCGCAGCAGACTACAGACAGATGATAAACTACAAAAACTATTTATTATTAGAGTACATTACAAACTAGGAATGAATCAGGAACAAATTTAAAAGCATAAATATTTTGAAAAATTCTTTGGGCCAGGTTTTGGACCTGCGACGATATTTTTGATAGCACCAAAAGCCCTACATAACAATTCTAATTTTCAAAAAAAAAAAACATTACTTATTTAAAACTTAGTTTTTGTAGGATTATGTTTTTATTGCAAAATACATCGCTTTGAATACTCTAATTATTATAAGAGTGCATTACAAACTGGAAATGAACTAGAAACAATTTTAAAAGCACAAATATTCTGAAGAAATACTTCATCCCAGGATTTGAATTTGCGACCTCCTGCTTAGATGACAGGCGCGCTACCGATCTTCGTATCTGGAAGGATGAATTCCTGTTCGGAATGAACAAGGCGTGAAATCACATGACTCTCTCGTGAGCGTTCATTATGTGCATTACAAGGTGGTATATCAAGTAGTACAAAATTCGATGTACAGGTATGGTGGCAAATTCGTCGTTCCAGATACGAACCTCGGTAGCGCAGTAGCTAGCGCGCCTGTTATGTAAGCAGGAGGTCGCAAATTCAAATTCTGGGCCGAAAAAAGAATTCAGAATATTTGTGCTTTTAAAATTGTTTCTAATTCATTCTTAGTTTGTAATGTACTCTAACTAATAATAATTAGAGTATTAAAATCGATGGACTTCGCTATAAAAACATAATCCTACAAAAACTTTTTTTTTTGGAAATTAGAATTGTTACGTAGCGCTTTAGGTGCAATCAAAAATATCGTCTTTATCATCATATGTCTAAAAAGAGAAGTCCTGACTGACTCACTCACTCACTAACTCATCAACGCACAGCCCAAACCCTTGGACCTAGAAAGCTGAAGTTTTGCACAGAGCTTCCCTTTGTAATGTAGACAAAGAATAAGAAAGGATTTTTCGAAATTCCACCTCTAAGGGGGTGACATAGGGGATGAAAGTTGCTGAGCTGCTGATTGTGGTATGTCGCATGCTGCACGGGAGCTCAGACTGCCCGCAGCTCGTGAACGCTGTAGCATCATTATTCGCGCCGGACAAATATGCGCGCGCGCGTCACCACCACCTGCTGCACGTGCCCAGAGTCGCGACCGAGGCGCGCCGCCACTCTCCGCTCCCGCGAGCTCGCAGTGCTCTGAACTCGCTGCTGTCAGCAGAGCCACAGTGTGACCTGTTCGCTGACTGTTGGATGGATGTTTATCGGGAGTGTTTGAAGTTCTGTGAGATGAAGCCTGCATGAGACTTATTTTTTAATTATATTGTTTTGTATTTTTGTTTTCATTTCTGATTGTTATATTGATTGTTATTTACTAATATGTATTTAATGTTGTAGCACTTATTCATTTGTATAGCGCATTGGGCTACTGTTATGTTATACAAATTTTGTGTAATAATAAATAAATAAATAAATAAATAAAAATTGGTTAGAAATAAAAAACTACGTTTTTTGAAAAATCAACCCCTGAGGCAGTAAAAACTTTAGCGCTTTGTTCGGAAAATCATCCCCTTCAGACAAAAATAGAGGAGAAAGGAATTCAAGCTATAATTTTCTTTTTTTTTTTATTGTCGTCGTTTTAATTTGGTAAATTTTGCTTCTCAGCGCTATCTTGCTATCACAATGACTGTTGAATTATTGAAAATAGATGGGACTATGGTGCCCCCCACCATATTTCCCATAATTGGAGACGGAGCCTGTCTGTTTCGGTCTCTTTCATATCTATTGTATGATAAAGAGGTACTTTAAGTATGAATTTAAAAAAAACTAATAGGTAATAGGCCCCGCCAAAGAGACTTTACCTGGAGATCAAATAATTGCACCGAAAACACTCCAAACCAGATTTAAATATATTTCTATAAAAAGTACTACACAAAAACTAAATCAACGCGGGCAAAGCCGCGGGCAAAAGCTAGTTTGTAATATTTTCAAGTAACAATTTCACGAAATATAAGAAGAAAACATGCGTTCGTGAACCTCGGGTGCGTTGTCATCATCACCAGATGTAACAAAAAGCTTTTCGAAGTATTTAGTGCATGAAGCCCTATTTGTGCCAAGGGCTAGGGCGGAAACTCAGGTGAAGACTTGATGAGAGATGGAACATACTGTTAGCATACATCAACACCTGTGAAGGGCAAGAATGCAAACCTATTAAAATCAATCAACGATCACCAGCTCGGCCAATTTCACGGTGAAACAATAGAACTGAAGATAGAGCCAATAGATGCTTCAGGTAATGCACCAATGTAGGATGGAATCCGTGAATAAAATGGGCAAAAGAATGAACAGATTTTATTTCAGAGTTCAATTTCGGCTTGAAACGGCGAATCGATATAGTATCAACTAGATTTTTTTGAATCTAGGATAAATTTATCCAAGACGATATCTACAAGCCAGGGACCGGACAAGCGGATTAATTTAAAAACTCAAGGGGATCGAAAATACAAACAGAAATAAAATGTCAGCTTTCGGATGATTTTGTTGCAATAATTAGGTTACGTATAGCCATAAAAAAAATACATGTTTTTGGTTGAACTTTAAGGTATTCATTTTCCACAAACCACGTTAATCGATTCATATTTGTACTGTCAATGAATTTTTTTGTAACCCTCTATTGCACACTTTTTATCGATTTTGTTTCAGGTATCGCTTTCGCAATTTTGTTGGTTTTTTTTAAATAAAATTAGTGTGAATGATATCTATTCATTTTCCAAATACCACGTTATTCGGGTCAAAAAAAGCACCCCCTTTTTCCAAAAATACGTAAATCCACTGATGCAGTCAGCGGCAGCAAGATATTGTCAGTCTACGCCTAGCGTTGGCGCCCGTAAGACGTGGAACCTGTGCCCTTTTTTGCAAGCTATAAATATCTCCCAAAACTACTTCAAAACACATTGAAATTAATTTTATAAAGTAATATTTCGAGGAGCATCATATTCCTGCCGTTAAAAACTCAACAAAATATGCGTATGAGTGATTTAGCTACATCGTGCCATAGTCATAACAACAAAACTGAATGAATTTGGAATGAATTCATACTTTTATGCGGGAAAATAATATATATGTTACTCTAAAAGAATAATTTTGTGATCGTTATTGAAACCCAAATTAATTTACTTATACTTACTGAGATCTGTAACAAAGGTCAATGACCTTTTCGTGAAATTACCCTGTAGTATTGGCTCACCATTTCAGGTCCAAATAAGTGAAGTTTTTTGCAAATTATATAGGTACACTTACTTGGGATAAATCGCCAAGCATTTAAAATATAGAAATTTATTTTGAAATATTTACAGTGCATGGCAAAATTACTAGATCGTAGATAATCCTGTCGGTACATGTTCAGGTTCTGTTACGCAAAATGAAAACAATGAAACTCTTTTAGGATTAATTTGTTATCCCTATGTTTGTCTGTCTGTCCGTTTGTCTAGACAATTTTTTCTGGGTAAAATTAATAAATACCAATATAAACGGCCCTCTATAGAGCTGTAAAAACATACTTTTGACGTTTTTATTTATATTACGTTTTAGGTTTTTACGTTTTTTTTTTACGTTTTTCATACAAATTTTCTCACTATGAAAATGTAGGGATGAACACTTGAGATAATATTTTGCATTTAAAAGTCAACACAGAAAGGAATTGTTGAACAAATAATGTAAAAAATATGAAAACCATGTTGTTCTATTCTAAAGGGATTAATTATCTACTGTTCAATGTGGCGATAGCTTTGTTTATTTTTTTCCTTGAATTATTTTTTACTAAGATAACAAATAGTTTAATACAAGGTTTTCCTTAAGAGGTCCCTTTACCCCTGTATTTTTCTTAAAATTCATACAATAGTTATAAACCGAATGTGAAGTCTACAGCTTATTTTCTTCATATCTTTTTTCATGAGTATATTCTAGTGACATCTAACTACGTCTCTATACAGCCCAAAAAGCAAAATTTGGTAAAACACCATCATAATAGCTGTCAGGATATCGTCAATATTGCCTCGTTTTTACGCAAAGTTTAACAAGTTTGTATATTTTTATCTATACCGGAAATAAAAAAGACAGAAATACAGGCGTCGTTCATGTTAAGATGACTAAGTTTACACACTTTGCTAAGTATAAACAATTACCGTTTCATGGAAAACTGTTTTGACCTGAAACCATTTCACAAATTCAATTAACTTATTTTGAATATCTTGTCATTTTGCACTTCTTGATGAGAAATACAATTTCAATAAGTAAAAATACAACTTTTAGTTAAGAAAACTTATAGTTAAAAGTCTGCTGTATGCATTAACATATTTTTAATTATATTACAATAGTAATAAAATAATTGGCTTATCCGTCGTCGTGATACCAGCCGTAAATTTCTTAAATAATCTGATATCACGCTTATGGAAAACCCAATTATTTTGAAGATACCATAATATCATTAAAATATGTTTATGCATATAGCAAACTTTTAACAATAAATTGTCTTAGCTAAAAGTTGTACTTTACCGTTATAATTATTTCTTAATATTTTGTTACAAATTCGGAGAAATAGCCCTTAAGGAAAACGTTGTATGAAAATATTTGTTATCTTTGTAACAAAGAAAGAAAAAAATAATAAACAAAGCTATCGCCACATTGAACAAACAGTAAATTATTAATCCCTTTAGAATAGAAAGATATGGTTTAATATTTTTTACATTATTTGTTCTAGAGTTCCTTTCTGTGCTTTCTTTCAAACGCAAAATATTATGTAAAGTGTTGATCTCTATATTTTCATAAGGAGAAAATTTGTATGAAAAAGTTAAACAAAAGGCCATAAAAACGTTATAATATGTATATTTTACAGGGCTGTAAATATTAGCATTTATTGATTTTACCCAGAAAAATTGCCTAGACAAACGGACAAACAGACAAACATAGGGACAACAAATTAATCCTAAAAGAGTTTTGTTTTTTCATTTTGCGTAAAGAGACCTGAACATTTCAAACACTTGGCGATTTATCGCAAGGGTAAACAGGTGTCCCAAAAGTCAACTCTTTCCCTTGGAAGGCTGGTAGGCCAGCTCATGACTGACCAGAATATCAAATTATGACCTCAGCAAAAAGTAGATAGTCTTCGAGTTGATGGTACTTTTATAAATTCGAATAGATTTTTGAGAGTCAAAGCTAACCAGTTCTAAATTCTAAGAATAAAATTTTTGTTGCGCAACTCTGAATAGTCATGCTATTGATAAAGTCAAAAATAAACCTTTAAATGCTGTTACATCAGGAAGAAAAATAAAAACCCAATTTATGAGCAATTTTTTGTAATTAGGTTAGTTCGATACCACACCCTGAAAAAAAATGTCCTATGTTAGTTTTGCAAATTGTCTTAAATAACGGCTCATCAAATATTGTTTTTCAAATGATCTGGCAATTTCTGTGTATTACTTTTGAAAAAAAAGTTATTGCTATTTTACTACCAAAGGAGCTGCGTATTTTTTAAAATAATTAGAATTTAGAATGAAAGAGTGGCGGGCAGTAAAAATATTTGACGTTCATTAGAAATGCCATTTAACACGCGTTAGAGTGAGATAAATAGTGACGCTATTTAAAATGAGTTGGAATGAGATAGGAACGCAGTTAAACGTGGTTGAATGAGAGAGGCATAATTGATATAGGCTACAGTGAGATAGGTAGTGACGTGGTGCATTCCTTCCGAGAATATTTGTTAGTTTCCACTTTTTGTAATAACAACTTTAGTAAAAATTTTTTGTAAAGAAATTTTTGGTCCAATTTATTTTCCCGCAAGTGTAAAACCAGCTCAACGGGCGAAAAATATTTAAAGAATGGGTAATGGTGACAATTAACCGCCACAATATTATTATGTATCTCTAAAGGAGTGTCTGAAATGTTCCGAGGGTCAACTGATAAATCAAACACTCAAAAAACCACTTTTAGCCGACCATAATAAATTTACGTCCCGACGTGATAGCAAGTAGGATCAATGCCGTGTGACGATGATCGAAATACAGTAATAAATTAGATAAAATAAAATACGTATTACTTTTGACCCTGCCTCGTCCACTCTATTCGTATTTTTGCTATGGTGACGCGAACTTAGAGACCGGGACGAATTTCCCCCCACGCGCTATCGTAAAATAGAATAAGCCACGCCCGGAACTGGTTTTTGTTTTGGCTATGTCATATTCTTAAAGGAGTCTCCCAGTGCCGGTTTTAGCATTGACGGCGCCCTGGGCGAGAATTCTACGGCGCCCCCTATCTGTTTCCTAAATTATTCATGTGCAAAAAAGGAAAAAAAACAAGGGAAAGATTATTTCAATCTTCAATCAAGACCATTTATTTTAACATAATTTAATAAAATCTTACTTTTCTTGCCTTTCTATTAGCAAACTCCTTTATTAAGACACCGAAATCGATGTTTTCTGCTATTTCATTTAATTTTTCGATTGATAGAGTTGCCAAGTTTGTCAATCTAGATTGAGATAATGTCAAAACTCACGAGGGCGCGAGTGTTGAAATTCTTCCCAAAGTGAAACTAACTTCAAGCTTGGAGCCTGGACTGACCCAACCTTTTTGCAACTACGCTCGCCGCGCCATCCCGTGACCCAAACTGACTAGGGGGCGCTGTTGATGTCTGGCGCCCTGGGCGGTCGCCTAACCGCGCCCTACCCTAACGCCACCACTGAGTCTCCCTTCCGATAGGCTGTCCCAATATATTCTGGTTACACATACTGTAGCTTACCTAATTATAATGGTTACAGTTCCGAATGAGGAAACCCTAGAATCGAAGAGATAAGCGCTTATCTAGTCTTTCAAGAGCTTACCCAATCTTTTATTGATTTCCGCTAAATGAAAGGATTTTTCCTGGCTCCTTTCAACTAGCGGTCAGAGTACAAACAAGCTAGATGTAGAGCAAGGAGCTAAATGTAGTATGAGCTGGGTTTTTCTGAAAACCAGCGCTGCACAGTGTCAGCAAATGCTGAGGACTCTCCATTTATTGTTAAGTCTATAATGTTATCTCATATGTGTACAACTTTCCATGTCATTTTTAGGGTTCCGTACCCAAAGGGTAACTAACGGGACCCTATTACTAAGACTCCGCTGTCCGTCTGTCTGTCTGTCCGTTTGTCACCAGGCTATGTATCTCATGAACCGTGATAGTTAGACAGTTGAAATTTTCACAGATGATGTATTTCTGTTGCCGCTATAACAACAAATACTAAAAAACAAAATAAAATAAATATTTACCCGTAATTATTTACCTCGTTTTTTGTGTATTTATTTATGTTTTTTGGCAATGACGTATTCTTATTACTATACTCTCTATAATTGGAATCTATCTCGAAATTTAAGATGTTAATGAAATATTTTTATAAAACACCGTTCAGGGGCCTTTTTTATTTTTTATATACAAGGTGACTTTTTGATCATCGTCCAAATTCATACTGGTGGCTTGGTAAATGATCAGTATCATGGATCAATAATCATTTTTGTAAAATTCGTAAACTGAAATTTCGACTCCCCATAGTGATTCACTCAGGACTGGGAGTGAATTATTATAGGAAGTCGAGATCGCCTTCATGTAAAATTAAGTTTTCACAGAATTGTCATGTTCTCCTCGTCACAGTCATTGAAATAGTTCCAAAAGCATGTTCAGGAAATCCCCAATTGTTCTGCAGACAGGAAGTGAGTTTGCGAAAATGTTTGTAGGGCGCAGGCGCACATCCAAAAATAATAAGTTTAACGTCGTCTACCTTTTAATAGCACGGAGTTCACGCCCGTGTTTCAGTGATGATATCGAAATTAAATGTACGCCTGCTATAACATAGAATTCATAATTCATAGCATTTCAGAAGCTATCAGAAACTTCTGAAAATGTCGTGTGTATTTTGGACATGAATCTTTTAATGGAACGACAAAAAGAAACAAAACGGCGGGAACGAAAAAAAAAATTGTCCTCTCGTACATAATCAATGAACCGTTTTCCATGCTAGCTTCCATTAAATTGTCATAGATGGCGCTGTCAAGGACTTGAAAAAATATAACCTATTGGCTAAATGGGCCATTCCAAAAGATTAAAAACAAATCAAAGTGAATTTTGGTTAATCTCGAGCTGTCAGTTGTAAAATATTCTACGCCTTTACTGTATTTGTTTTGTTATAATTTATGCTTTAATGCTTTAACTTTATTATCAATACTATCTGGCACCAAATATTATCTGGACACCGATTTCTGTGTAACTGTTTGGACATGGACACTGATAACGAGGACGATTTTGGACTTGGATACTTTTGGTGAAACTGATTTTTTGAACTGATCTGCTCAAAGCTAGTATAATTATAAGCATATATACTATGGCGCTTGGTTCCTAGAGAATCATTATAATCTTGATAAAAACCCTTGCACTGTTTCACAATATCACTTTTTATTTCTCCAACCGGTTTCGCCTTACGGCATTATCAAGGTACACTCAAGGAAGTTCATTAAAATTATGGTTTTCAAAATCAGTAAAGAAACGTGAATATGTTTTTTCATTTCCGATGGTTTATTTCTTTGAGAAAGTTGTTCAATATGATTATTTGGTTTCCTTTAAATACCTCTGTCCATTTGCACCTGGTATACCTATTATATACAAGGTGACTTTTTGATCATCGTCCAAATTCATACTGGTGGCTTGGTAAGTGATCAGTATCATGGATCAATAACAATTTTTGTAAAATTCGTAAAATGAAAATTCCACTCTCCATAGTGATTGACTCGGAACTGGAAGTGAATTTCTATGGGAAGCCGAAATTTCATTTTACAAATTTTACAAAAATTGTTATTGATGCAAGATACTGATCACTTATCAAGCCTCCAGTATGAATTTGGACAATTATCAAAAAGTCACCTTGTATATCCTGAATTGAATTGATCTTCAATTCTGCTGCAGTGGAGTATCAAACCAAAGCAAGAGAGAGAACAGTTGCAAAGAAAGGCCTGCGAAAAAATATATTTGAGACGAATGGGTTTAACGACTTTAATTGACATTGAAGAAGAGTCATTGCACTCATCAAACTATCTAAATACTATGACAAAAGAAAAATGATTCTCTTCCAACTTCTCGCAAGATAAACAGCGTGTCTTCATATTCTATACGCCTGAGTTATTTATTGAAGGCGATGTGGGCGTGTAGCGGCATGACCCCATTGTATACGGGCGCATTTAAGAAACCAACTTCTATTTGCAGTTGGCACAGTCAAAGATTTTCCAGTGGCAACCGCGTAAAGACTAAAATCGCTAACATCAGTCGATTTGAAGGATAAACAGGCCGTGGTTTCAGTATAAATATAAAATGTGCCAAAATATGTTGAAAGGTGCAACTATTGCAACAATATGGGGAATGTAGAGTCTGGTGTCGTATCATAGATAAATTGGGTTAATGGCCCTTGAAATTTCTCGTAGCTATCCGTGGAATTCGATAAAAGACTGCTGAAATCACCGGGGTTTTAAAACTGAAGCTATCTATCGGTATCGTTTTATTTACTGGGTTTGATGATACGTGCTAGGAGTTCAGACGATTGTTTGAAATTTTTATTTCAGTAATTATTCTTACTTTTTGATCATTTAGCGGTACTTCATCTTTTAAAGCGTACTACTTACCAATAAGATTTTTTTTCAGGGAATATACGCCATTTTAGATTATAGTTTTCATTATTATGGTATATAATTTAATCATTATTTTTTATGATTTGTTAAAAAATTTGCTACATGACGTCACTTGGGGCATTTTAAGCATTATACTGATTGTGATTGCTTATAAAAAAAGTGGTTTGTCTCTGTCTGTCTTCTCATCTGTCATCCGTCAAATCAGTCGGAAGCAAATTATTGTAAATTTATCTTGATAGCAAAGGACACATTTCTATACAGCCTTTCCTCAAGTGAGTTGCTTTTTGGTAAAAATATTCATCATCATGAAGTTTTTTAGACCACAGGTTCTAAAATACGGCCTCGAAATGGTTTTCGAATTAACACACCTTAAAATAATTTAATGTAAGCGAATTTGACTGGAGTCGAGGTATCAATGGATTGAAGGAGTTGAAATATATCGTATTTATTTGTTATTATATAATAATCCATATTATCTAATTAAGAGGATGGCCTACCCTAGCACTTGAAACTTTTTATTAACCGTCCAGCACAATGAGTCCAATGGCAAAGACCTAGGGGCGATTTTATTATGTTGGCTCATGCCTCATTGGCCTCTTTTTCTTGGACGCGTGATGATACTAATGATTACGCAGCGAAACAACAAATTGGTGTGCTTTAAGCAAATACTAAAATATTTTGTATGGAAAAAATATTGGATTTAAGTAGAATCCCTTCATATTTCTATTACTTACCTATTTTATGGAAAAAAAAAATCAAGTTCTTGAAACAAACGTTCGAAAACCAGAAAAAAGAGGGTGGTAAACATTTTTTTTTCACAAGAGTATAAATCCTAATACATTGTTTATGAGTAGAATCCTTAGATAAAAGATCAATAAATCAAATATATTTTTTTCAATACAAGGTAAGTCCGAATTTCTTCAAACGAATCCTCGAAAGTTTGGCGTTGTTCATGCTCTAGGCTCATGTACAGCCTTGAAAGCCATTAGAAGGTCATAACAAAAAATATATATTTGTTTACAATATAAATGAAATAAATATATATATATTGCTACATAGAGCACTTATTTTATTTTATTTTTTGTTTAAATAAAACATTGTATAAAAATTATTTTCGAAATATATTTCGGCCCACTTTGGGGCCGGCGTCAGTCGAATTAAAAATGGTAAATGACATAAAATATATACAACCTTATAACTAATGATTTTAAATGAATGACATTTGAGTATGAATAAAAAATATATATACAACCTTATGACATGAATGAGCTTAACCTACTTTAACAGAAAAAATAAAAAAATGAAAAAATGTAGAGGCCACCTTGCGGGTACTTTATGCGCTACCCTAAAGTTTATTTACAATATTGGGCGCACTCAAACCCGCAAGATGGCATTGCTGCCCAGGTACCCTGGTCTTGATGGTAATTGTTTCTGTTATAAGTAAAGTCCTGGTCGAGTCGAGTCGAGTCAGTCAAAGTGGAGTCAGTGTTGTTTGTTTAGTCCTGGTCCGTAGTGCAATATAAATATAAATATAAATATTTACAATATAAATAATTCTCTGATTTCTTTATTTCCGTCAGGTAAATATGTTAACGTGGTAATACCTACCAGTAAACACAAGACCGTAAAATAAATATACTAAGTGCATCTGAGCTTTAATTTCAAACTGAATCAAGAAAAGGCGATTTATTGCATAAACACCATTTTGCTGTCAACAAAATGAGGCATTTACCACACCGGCGGTGTAGCAGCTGCAGTAAAGGATGTTTCAAGCAATTTTAATATCGTCTATATGTCGTCAAAATTTTGTCTATATGTTGTCAAAATTTTGACATAATATGTCGCCGACAGAATGCATTATAATTTATGATAAAACAATTTGTAAGGATTTAGTCCGAAATAATCAAGGTCCTCCAATTGTACCTTGTCTTACTCTGCCTTGCCTTTTAGATTAGCCAAATAACAATGACTTTAGACTGAGCCTAATGCATTTGAGGGATACGTATACGATGCTCAACTCAGAATTAGGTTGTAAAATGTAACAAGATTGCAGACAAACAAATTACAATTGTACTTTTGGCAGTAATTTGTACATTCACACGATTTAAAAGCTCTAATGTATTTCCAAAAAATAAATGCGGAAATGTGTTTAAAAGGATACAAAAGTTCGATGTCCTACAATTATTACGAATGATTCACATTTTACCGGAAACAAACACAAAGATGACTTTCACAGATAATGAGGTTTTAGAAATTGGAACTTGAGTAATGGGGAGATCCTGCTGCCAGACGAAGCCACACTTTTTTGTAAATGATGATGTCGTGTCGCAACGGATGAAATATATCCGAGAATTTCTTAAAACGTAGGAATTTTAAATTAAAGGTAAAGATGGAAAAATAGAAAAACAACTTAAGTCGAATGGGCTATGAAGGGACAAGAATACGCCTAATCATAATCAAACTGAATAGTTACTAGAAGATAAAGAACAGAAGGTTGCCTCAAAAAGTTGATTCGATTGAATCGAGGAAAAATTGCTTTAACAACAAAAGTTTTACTTTATAGTTGACTGTTAATGTTTGGGACTCAGAACATTTTGATTTAATATTCTGTGGTTAGGGAATTATATAGCTTTCTCTTTATTTATACCAGGTGTTAATGGACAAAACAATTTTAAACAATAATTTTGTAGATCTAAAAATTTACAATAATTTGTTGAAACTTCAGGCATTCGGAAGGAGTAAGGAGTAAGAAAACTTCGATATTTTTTTTCAAAAATAACAACACAAAATTTCGACGTGAAATTTTCATCGTACCTAACATATATTATTTTTGATGGAGGAAGGAGTAGAGGTCTAAATTGCAGTTGGAGTATGTATTCAATTTAATCAGAGTCATTGCACTCATTGGGGATATATATACTGTAAATCTAATTCTATTATCAACTTAATCAATATTGATTGTAATTCAAATGTTCAGATGAAAGATGCTCAGAATAGATCAAAAGGGTTCGCCAAAATTACATTTGATTTACAGTTCGGTTGGTAAAAAGAAAAGAAGTATTAAAATTAATAGATCCACGAGTGTCTCTGAAGCGTTTTGGCAAAAACATTGGCCAGATTCATATCTTGTAGATGTAAATATAAATCTGTAACGTTACTGTGTCTGTCTCTACGGAAGAAATTTATCATGATTCTGTAAGATTTTTGGAATGAAAACTTAAATAACAGTGGAAAAGGCTGCGTAATACATAAAAGATTACCAGAGAGTTAAACTTATCATTCTTTAAAAATAAGATAGGTAATGAGAAAATCTTTAGCTATGCAATTGCCGAAATTTTCTTACAGATTCATGAGTTCATAATTCCTATAATTCAATATCTATTTCCATTATTTGTTTTTTGTTTGAAAGTTGATTTCAAGGTTTTACATCTACGTATAAAATTTTGTTTTTATTGTCAGTTTGATAACTAAAATTAAATCTTCAAAAACAGTTCGTTCAAAATGCCATCCATTTCCATGATAAGATTCGTAATAATTTGTTACAGCTGACACTTTTCAAAAATTCAATTATTGTTACTGTTAGCTTGATGTTGTCTCATTCATACACAAAAGAAACTAAATAATTTGGATTTCTCATTCCTAAAAATATGCAAAAATGTTACTACTGAAAATTGATTTTCCTTCAAATTCTCTATACTATCTCTCTACCTAATATAAATTTAAAGTATGTAGGTATTCATAAACCTACCCTCAAATATAATCTTAGAATACTTATCATGGAAAGTAAGATCTGGGGCGTTAAGTATTGTCTAACTTCAACATCTATCGCTATCGCTTTGAAAGGTACGCGTGATTATTAGCTAGAAATGATGTGTCACGTTATTTCTATCTTTCTACAATTTTGTTAAAAGTAAAAGTAAAGTCTTTTTGGGACAAATACAGTTGTTTTGTAACTAGCAAATGCATGCCGAGTATGTGTATCGAAGTCCGTTACGCTTGAAAAAAAACAAATACATACTCACTTACCCGCTCAAAATCATATCCGAAAACCAACCGCTTTATTCTCAACACACAAAAGGAAACTATTTTTAGTCGGGAAAACAATTTTCTTCGTTGTGTTTCACAAAAAAACTCGCTACCGAAAAGTTAAAACAACACACGGCACTCGAAAGTTATTTTTAAAGATGGCCGCCAAAACAAAATGGCGTGCCCCGTCCGCCGCGTCCGTACCGCGCTCGAACCAACGATCATCTGAAACCGAGATGAAATCGTGTATGTTCCCGTGAAAATTATTCGGGATTGGGAAATATATAATTACGCGAGGCGTTAAGCTAGAAGCGGTAGCGGTGCGATTTTGCGCTCTACATCGATCAAGTCTTGAATTTGTTGACCGGCTCTGGTGTTATGGATGGACCACAGGGTCTACTTGCCTAAGTTTGGTCCGCCTATTATGGTACTGGAAGAATGTCAGTGTCGCAGATTGTTCTGTGGCGTAAGTATGCTGAGCCACCGCCCTTTCAGCCTCTGTGTCACAATTTGTTACATTTTAAGGTTTTTAATTATTTGTTATATTTTAAGCTTGATATGTATGCTTTTTTATGTCTTATGTTAAGAGGAATTGAATAAAGTTTATATCTTTAATGTCTTAAAAAAGGGGTTGATTGCTTCTTTCGCGGTCGGGCGCAGGATAGTATCCCTTTGAGTCCTTGTGTGCATGTTCCATTCCTTAGGGTAGACAGCAAAGAACTTGTGGCTTTCGATAAGGTATGTTTCTCATTGTGCGGAGAGTTCAAAGTCCACTAAGCACAAATAGCCATAGCTGCTCATCTTAGCATAACTGGAGGTCATGAAAACTGCTGAAATAAGTACTCCATCCATCTATCAGCCTGTGTTCGTCCACTGCATTTCGCCACTCTTGCATGGCGATCCTTCGTCATCCTCATCCAGCCGCTACCCGCAACGTCCTTCAGGTCGTCGGCCCAGCAGGCACGAAGTCAGCCTACGCTACGCTAAACGCTTTGCTGTATGTGATCTCCATTCCAACGTCTTTCGTTGTTCGAAATAGGTACTGATTTTATGTAGCGCACAGTGATCCCAATTTGAAATTTTATGGATATAGGGCCTCAAGACAGAATATCGACCAGATGATTTTTTATATGATGGATATTTATATTTCAAGTGACAAATACTGATTGGTAAATTTCTGTACTTCATCTGTTGCCAACTGGACATACTACAGACTTATTAACGCCTTGCCTGATTACTCTTCCTTTCTGGATAACACAAACAAATGAACTAAAAGGTTGTCGTTTTCCTATATACCGGATAATTTCAAAGAAGCTGAATAGCCACTGGATAATGAGGATAGTGAAATTTATTTGAAAAAAAAACCTGCATTCTGAAATACAGAACCCCCATCTTTTCTGAATCACAAGCATCGAGTTTATAACACGTCAACACCTGGCAGTAAATTTTGTTCGTTTCCAAGAAGATTTCATTGTTTATTTTCGTACAAGTTTATTGGTTTGCTTCTTTTCACCTCTGTCGTGCGTTCATCACTCCACATTTTAATATGTGTAGCTCTGTGACGTGGGTATTCTAGCTTTGTAGTACGTTTTACTCACTAAGATTCTCTACATACGCTTTTTTTTTTTTCTTAACACTAAAGACACTAAAGGTTTTTGCTAAAAACTTTTTGCGGCTTAGATCTGTGTTGTGTGTGTTTTATTGAACAAAACAATGGAGAGACCAGCGGGTCTACCGCGTAATTCTCATTTTCATCAACATCAACTTGAGATTGAAATATGACGTGCGTGCGACGACACCCGCCTAACATGCCATCTCTTTTGCACGCGTTGAATTTCGCATTCATTTGCTTGAAGTTGATACAAATGAGAATTACGCGGTAGAGCCCCAGCTTTAGGACTTGAAAAGCAGTAACCATATAGGGTGGCTGTTGCGTTCGTCATAGTGTGATTTATACTCAAAGATTATACTCTTGAATGTTCCTTTCACCCCAAATTCCCATAGCTTAATTTCTAAAAGTTTTTTTTTTTCGGAAATTATGCGCCATTTTCCACGCGTCAGACTATAAATTAACCATTATATTTTTTAAAGAATTGTCGAATATGACGTCACTTGAGAATTTTATACATTATACTGATTGTGATGTGTGATTGCTTATAAAAAAGTGGTCTGTCTCTGTCTGTCTACTCATCTGTCAAATCAGTCAAAGGCAAATGGAAGTTACAGGCTTTTTCGTAAAAATATTCATCATCATGAGGTTTTTATCTACAGCGACACGTGTTTCGTTTCTTTTATGAGTAGGCCTCATACTGAACTGAGTCTGCTACATATACTTAGGTAATCAATGTGAAACTTTTATGTATGTTTCTTGACACATTTATCTTTCGGCTGTAAATAGGCTATTTATATGCTATTTAATAGCGGTACCTTTGGAAAACTTTGCTCGATAGATTTTATTATTGAAAAATCTAAAAGATCATATATTATGCTTATATGAAAAGGCTGTTTTTTTCATTTGCTTTTAATTCACTTAAGGCAATATTCGAAAAAAATACAGGTGTTTCTTTTCTGTGTATTTCATGAAATACACGGATGAAATTATAATCAGTTTCTGGTATATGCATTTTGACTATATAATCTAGTGTTTTGAAATTGGAAAACATGTTTGGATAAATTTTCCTCGATAGAAATAATGGTTGAAATGAGGTCTTCAAACACACTTTTTCTCCTCGTTTGACGAATAGGAACCATATACAGAACTCAAACATATTTTATTAGGTGTGTTTCATTCAACAATATCTAGAGATTTGATATTTGAAATTTTGCTAGCTCTTTCAGTTGACAGTGTAGCCGATTCTGAAGGCTTTAATTTTAGTTTTAGTGCTGTCAAACATAAAATTATTCCAAAGCAATTTAGATTCTGTTCCTAACTTTTAAGGACTATTTTGCAATGAAAGAAACTTAGTTTTGACAGCACTAAAACAAAAATTAAAGCCTTTAGAATCGGCTTTATTGACAAAAATAAAATTCGCATAGCCTCTTAATCTTTTTGTGTCATGTTTTACGATCAAAACAAAAATCTTGTTTAAACACTATCGATCGCTTCTAAAAAGAAAAAAAAAACTTAATCCAATATTGTCATTTTAATAAATTTAAATCTTAAAATTAGACTCATTAAATCTCCGGGGGTTATAATAGCAAAGCCGCTGGGCAGCAGTGGGTCTACCGCGTAATTCTCATTTTCATCAACATCAACTTGAGATTGAAATTTGACGTGCGTGCGACGACGCCCGCCTAACATGCCGTCTCTTTTGCACGCGTTGAATTTCGCATGCATTTGCTTGAAGTTGATACAAATGAGAATTACGTGGTAGAGCCCCAGGTTGGTCAGCCGCACAGGCTCAGCACTTCCGATTTCCAATGTTGACTGACTTTGACTGAAACTGAAACTGACTGAATTACCTTGGCCATATTATGTCTGACGATCTCAAAGACGACCTGGATATTGAGAGAGCACGTAGGGCGTTGGCAGTCAAAGCAAATATGTTGTCCCGCAGGTTTGCTAGTTGTTCAGATCAGGTAAAAAAAAACACTTTTCAAGTCGTACTGCCAAACATTTTACTCGTGCAGCCTGTGGATAAACTATACGCAGAAGACTTACAACGCCCTTCGCGTCATGTATAATAATGCTTTCAGGATGTTGATGGGGCTGCCGCGGTCAGGGTTGGATTTGGACCCTCGGAAAATTATTGTCTATGGGAATTAAAAATATACTACTTGGCTAAAATTATACTACTTATCGTTTTTCGTTGATTTTTGTTTTGAATTGACATAAAAATAGCCTGTTTGTTAGTGAAATTAAAAAAAAATACTCAAAATATTCATAATTTAATAAAATAGCCTATTTGTTATTGAAATTAAAAAAAAAATTACTACAAATATTCATAACGCACAGAAATTCCCTAAATTGTAGGGTAAATTTAAAAAAGCAAAACGTTTCAACCAATAAAGCAAGTCGGTCGGCCTGAAGATAAAATTATGGTATTTTTACGTAGTATAGTTCCATTGCGATACTACATACTACATGTCATGAAAATATGGTACAAAGTACAAATAGTATAATTATACTACGAAATCCAACCCTGGTTCTGTAGTGCATCGACAATGTTTGCGGAGGCGCACACCGATGACTTTTTTGCGATCATGCGCAAACGGATCGCGTCGATTATACGCAGAACCAGCGACAGCGACAGCGACATCCTGAGGACATTTTCTGGTAAATTTGACAATCCTATGTTGAAGCATTGGATTGCCAAACTTTGCTTACCTAATAAAAAATAATAATTAATTTAATTTAGTATAATTTATAAATAATCTTATCCCAAAAAAAATTTAATTTTATTCATTTAGTTTTTGTTATTTAAAACGTGTATTTTTTAATGTATTTTCATGTGTTTATACAACGGGTCTTCGTAACCTCAATAAAGAACTATTTTATTTATTTATTTATTTACAAAAATGTAACAAGGAAAGTTATTTTACTTCTGAACCAACTGAACTATCGAAAAAATTGATACATCATTGACAATTGATATATCATTGATATAAAACGATACTATATATATCTATATAGATATACCGATATATCTATACGTAAGTTCCAAATCAGTTTATATTGTCTACCGATATAGTTTACCAAGTGGGTAAAAGTAAATAGACTTGTATTTAGACCTTATCGTATAAGCAATAAAGAATACAGTCGGTTGACTCGATAGTCCACCCGATGGTAAAACGGCAAGTTCACACACAACTACATGCGCAGGAGTCGGTTTACACGTGACGTAACAATCGGTCTTGTTTCCATTGCCTGACGTGACATGCAGTATAGTACGACATTTATACCGAAAGGGTGTCAAAGGTGTTCTGATCGTGCATGAAAAGTTTTTGCTGGAAAAGCAATAAAGGTCAAGGGTTTTTGTGTGTAAATTATTTACTCTATGCTACCCTGGCGTTATGCAAAGTGATATTTTTTGTTGTATTTTTTATATTGCCAGACCTGTCTTTCTTATACAACGTGTAAGTGTAACAGAAAGGTGTAACCATAATATATTTGAAGAGCTTATTCAGTCAATGGTTTAGTACAACTTTTACTATGGAACAAACCCTGTATATCGAAAAAAAATATTACTTGCTTCATATTAAAATTAAAAATTATATTTAAATTAATTTTATTTAAATGAATTGCCGCTCGGCCAAAATGTATGGAAGGGAAGATTTTTTTTTGAGATTTCCGTGTTGGCTCCTAGTAAAAGTTGTTCTATACCATTGACTGAATAAGCTCTTCAAATATGGTTACACCTTTCTGTTACACCTTGTATAAGCCAGTTATAAACCCCATACAGTCTGCTCTGAAATTCGACCTATTCCTTGAAAGGAGTTATACTAGATATCATTTCCAAAAGATTATCCTCTATCAACTAGGGGTCGAAATTAAATGGTCTCCGAGTTACGAAGGTTTTTAAGATATTTTTCAAACTTTGAGACTGGTAACGAAAAACAAATGATTCAAAAATAATGATACCTCTCTCGACACTTATTTGTTATTTTTCTGATTAATGATAAATGAGTGATCATTTATAAAAAATACACATGCCCAGAATTCCCATAATCTCAGAAGTAAAAGGTCTTAAGTGGAAAGAAAACCATTTTTATTTTGTAATTGCCATTTTCTATAGAGAATTTGAAGGAAACTCAATTTTTAGTACTAACATTTTCGCAATTTTTTTAGGAATGGCAATCCAAATTATGTAGTTTCTTTTGTGTATGAATGAGACAACATTAAGCTAACAGCAACATTAATTTAAGTTTTGAAAAGTGTCAGCTGTAAAAAATTATTACGAATCTTATCATGGAAATGGATGGCATTTAGGACGAACTGTTTTTGAGATTTTAATTTTGGATATCAAACTGAAAATAAAAACAAAATTTAATACGTAGATGTAAAAACTTGAAATCACCTTTCAAACAAAAAACAAATAATGGTAATAGCTATTGAATTACAGGTACTAAGAACTCATGAAACTGTAAGAAAATTTCGGCGATTTCATATGTAAAGACCTATTATATTGACGTAGGTACGTCAATGTTGAAATAGCAATATCTTAACAATAGCTGCAGAAGCTCTCTTCTTCATGAAGGCGCGGAGTCACAAGCTATTCGCGGAAACAAGATCTCGTACCAACCTGCGGGTCTACCGCGTAATTCTCATTTTCATCAACATCAACTTGAGATTGAAATTTGACGTGCGTGCGACGACGCCCGCCTAACATGCCATCTCTTTTGCACGCGTTGAATTTCGCATGCATTTGCTTGAAGTTGATACAAATCAGAATTACGCGGTAGAGCCCCTGTACCGGTACTCGCCCGTCGCACGAGCACTCGATATGCTCTGCTCCCTAAAGCACCAGAGTGTGATGTGTTTGTAGATGGGATAGGATGTGTGATGAGTGTGTGTAAGAGAATGCTAGAAGAAAGTATGTTAGTTAGTACTTAAAGTAAAATTATGTATACATACAATATTGTAACGATTTGGTCTGTAATTACTGTAATGTTATAATATTTCAAATAATAAAGAAATGTCTAAATGTCTAAATTGATAACGTATGGAAACACGCAAATACAAACACGCATAAAAACTATACATAGGAACCCGTTTGCAAACTGTTTTTTACCATCGATACAAGTCGTATCTCCTTCTGATAAAGCTCTATTTTGATTAAATACAAAAATAAATTACTACAGCATGAAATTATGATATTTGTGTAGGTAAAGATAATTTTATATTGAAAGTAGTAGAGATAGGACAACAATTCATTGTATTGAAGAAATATCGATATTAGGAATCATTGCCATGATTTTTCTCTATAAATAAGTATTATACGTGCATTACTATCTGTGCTTTGATTTCCTGTGTGTATAATTTTCGAGTTTTTATCAAGTTTTTCCTCGTACAGTAGCTGTTTATGTTTTGTGTGCGAGTTCGGTGTTTATTTTAGTTATTTTTACAGCAGCGTTTTGTTTATCTACTTATCAATCATTTACACAAACTGTGGCGGCAGAGACAAAATGTAAGTTGTATATATTATTTCGTACCTAGGTATATTATTTGCGTACTTACACACAATATTTCTATGATATACAGTGTGTCCCTCGTACAAATGCACAGCCGAAAGTGGGTGAAACTAGATCTAAATATATCGACAAAAAACAAAGAATTTTTTTTTTTTTTTTAATCTTGGAAATATATACTCCACCTGGGTATCTTTGTATGGGACGCGAGCGCAGTGCCTTTGGTTAACCGCTCGTAGAAAATGTTGTATTTATGATAGAACGTTTTATTTTTTTTTGTTAGAAAGATAATGGAATAGGCAATGATAAATAGGAATAAAAATATAGTGAAACGGGGACATTATTTTGAAAAAAATTACTAAAACTGAAAAAGAAGACGGAAAAATTAAAGAAATAATATTTTAGGATATTATTTTTATGGTAATGGTAGTGGATTATGTTTTGTTTTTGATTTGGTATGCAACGTCTATTCTTAAGGATTATAACAGTTTTATTTCATTGCACTACTCGCGATAGATCAAAAGTTATGACATATTTTATACATAGTCTCCATGGTAAGCAAAAAAAAAATTTAAGACGTAAATTTATAAAACAAAGATTTTCAAAAAAAAAAAAAAACTTTTTTTTGTCTATAAAATAAGGTCTTGTTTCACCCCTTTTCGGATGTGCATTTGTACGAGGGACACACTGTATAAACCCTTCTAGCAAGAGACATTCTTATTCAATAGCGAAGCGTGTAATATGTAAGTAATTTCTAGGTAGTTTCTAGGAGGTAGGCATGTATTTATATATGTAACCTATTAGTATGTAGTATATAGGATGTGGTTTGGTCGGCCGCCTGGATTCGTGCTGGGGGCTCGTTTGGTGATCATTGAACCTTGTTCCTGGTCCCTGGCCGGGTCTCCGGTATGGGTTCGGGCGGTTGATTATATTTCACCTTGTATAGTATATATTTTACCTATAATTTTAATCGTATATATATATACAAGGTGACTTTTTCATCATCGTCCAAATTCATACTGGTGGCTTGGTAAGTGATCAGTATCATGGATCAATAACAATTTTTGTAAAATACGTAAAATGAAATTTCTACTCACCATAGTGATTCACTCGGAACTGGAAGTGAATTTCTATGAGAAGCCGAAATTTCATTTTACGAATTTCACAAAAATTGTTATTGATCCAAGATACTGATCACATATCAAACCTCCAGAATTTGGACGATGATCAAAAAGTCACCTTGTATATTGCAACATAAATTAAATAAACCTTTAATCTAGTTTATGTACATTTATAATTTTATTACATATATTTTTATAAGATTAAATTTGACGTGTAAAAAGTGTATTATACAACGTGTAACAGAATGGAGTAACCATATTTGAAGATCTTATTCAGTCAATGATATTGAACAACTTTTACTATGGAGCCAACCCTGAAATCTCAAAAAAAAATCTACCCTTCCATACATTTCGGTCGAGCGGCATTTCATTTTTCTATGAAACAGTTAATTTTTTTTTGAGATACAGGGTTTGTTCTATATTTTATTTTTGTTTATTTATGAACAAAAATCCACAGCAAATACATAAAATATTAACTAAATATTACATCAGCTAATAGTGCCAATTACGGATTTCACTATGCTAACAATAGAATATATATAATGTTATACTAGGAACTAACATGAAACAATTTGCAAAAAACTAAATTAAGAAAAAGAAAAAGACGCAAGACTCTGTGTTGACTTGCTAAACTAGATATTGGTGTCAAAGTAAAAGTTGTTCTATACCATTGACTAAACAAGCTCTTTAAATATGGTTACACCTTTCTGTTACACGTTGTATACAAGGTGAATTTGTGAACATCGTCCAAATTCATATTTGAGCCTTGGTAAGTGATCAGTATCATGAACCAATAACGATTTTTGTAAAATTCATAAAATGACTCAGGACTGGCGAGTGAATTACTATGGGAAGTCGAAATTTCATTGTACGAATTTCACAAAAAATGTTATAGATTCATGATGTTGATTACTTACCAAGCCTCCAGTATGGATTTAGTATTAATTTGTATTAATTTGGAAGATGATCAAAAAGTCACCTTGTATACCTACTTTGCAAAATAAACTATTATTTGAATTTGAATCTGTCGCGTAAGATTGTCGCGTGTGTGCCCTTTCGCAGCAAACACAAAAACTACTGAGCCGGTATAGCTGGAGCATTTTGCCTAGGAGCTGCGGGCAGTGTTGCCGATAGTCGCTAAATCTAGCGGAATTCCAGTCGATTTAGCGACTTGATAAAACAGACGTTTCATACATTTTAGCGAGTTTTTCCAAACTGGTATTCCATACAATTGGCGACATTTTGTTAAAATTTCAGTTAATCTGGTGACTTTTATATAAAAATCTAGCAACAAGAATAGTAGTTTATGCTACAAGGGCGTAAAGGAATAAATTACGTGTTTTAAACGTAACCGAGTAATTTATTGCTCTTACGCCCGTGTATCATACTACGTTTTTCAATGCATAGTGTGAGGAAATAAAACAAATATAATTTTGTGAACTTTAAATTGTAATTGGCTCAAAAGGACTGTATCCAGAGCCGTTAAACAGTGGAAAAAAAAGTATGACATATGGTACACAGGAAAGGCTGCAGGTTAGCCAACCATTGTAAATAAATTAAAAAAAAATAAAATAAATAAAGCCCTAGGGCAAAATAATCGACTTTCTGTTCGGTTTTGATGCATAAAAAGTGGGCCTTTACGAGCACTTGCATTGAAAAAAAATTTAAACGGCAACACTGGCTGCGAGTCTACCGCGTAATTCTCATTTTCATCAACATCAACTTGAGATTGAAATTTGACGTGCGTGCGACGACGCCCGCCTAACATGCAATCTCTTTTGCACGCGTTGAATTTCGCACGCATTTGCTTGAAGTTGATACAAATCAGAATTACGCGGTAGAGGGCCGCTGGAGAACCTAAAGTAAGATTGAGCACCTCATTTTGCATCATCAATGTTTCTTTTTGGTTAAAAACTGAAAGGTCAGAGTTTTTTTTTTATTTTGAGCATGATTTAGTCTAAAATTGACCTTCAGTTTTGTAATTTTTCTTTTGTATACACGCCGCGGCCGGCTTGGAACTTCAGGGTAATAATAATAGCTTTTGCCCGCGGCTTCGCCCGCGCTGATTTAGTTTTTTCGGGTTAAAAGGTAGCCTGTCACTCTCCGGCCCATAAACTATCTCTATGCAAAATACACGTCGGACCGTCGTTGTGTTGTTGCTTCGTGAAAGCAGGACAAACAAACAAACACACTTGCGCATTTATAATAGGGGAACGGAGTTACGGATTATATTATATGTATGGTAGTTATTCCGAAAAAAAGCCAAGTTAACCTGGAATTGAAGAACTTCGCGCTTAGAGCATATTTTATCGGAGAGAAGCGACGAAATACATTCGCGCTTAGATAATTTATCGGAGAGAAGCGACCAAATACATACGCGCTCAGTTAGAGCATTTATCGGAGAGAACCGACGAAATTCATACGCGCTTAATTAGAGCATTTATCGGAGAGAAGCAACCAAATACATACTTACGTAAGCGCTTAGAGCATTTATCGGAGAGAAGCAACGAAATACATACACGCTTAGAGGATTTATTGGAGAGAAGCGACCAAATACATACGCGCTTAGAGCATTTATCGGAGAGAAACGACGAAGTACATACGCGCTTAAAGCATTTATCGGAGAGAGGCGACCAAATACATTCGCGCTTAGAGCATTTATCGGAGAGAAGCGACCAAATACATTCGCGCTTAGAGTTTACTCAAAGCAGACGCGTGTATTGCGTGTCAAGTTGTTGAGTTTGATGCATATTATGGTAAAGGCGTCGTTGACGCAAAGCGTTGGCTGAGAATCTGGTGTGTGCAGTTTGTGGTAGGTATATGAGTAACATCGGAAGCAGGGCTTCGTATCTGGCACTTATAATTAAGATCTTAGTACTTTTGCAGCAAAATGCCTTGGAAGAGACCTACAGACGTGCCCTTAGGGCAAGTGTGGAGAAGGTTCAAGGGCCGCGACGGGAATGGGAAGCCAGCACGCAAGTATGTGTGTATTTTTTTAAATAAACAATGCACACTTAGCTTCTGATTAAAATAAAAGCTAATGTAAACTTTGTGTAAGTATATGACGTAGAAAGCCTTGTTTTCCAGGTACCAAATTCGAGACATGGACGTAAAGGATAAAGACCACTATGTAGATTTTCTACAAGCAACCTTTTTGAAAGATGAACCGCTGTGCAAAGCTTTTAGTACGTATCACCATAGATAAATAAAGGAAGGATAGATTGCTAACTCCTTGTACTGTTCGCAATACTAAAAATAACGTTGCCAGATGGCGTTACTTGTCTCGCTGGAAATAAAATTTGTCTGAAATCGACGAAATGTAGCATTTTACTGTTCTGGTTCATCATACTTATTTATTTTATGAATAAAACCACAAAATTTTCATAACATCGCATCAGAAAATAGTGAATTCTTAATCAGGTGTTTTTAACATTTTTTTCATTAAACTTTCGGTGGTAAGCTGGCATTCTAACTAAGCGTGCAGATGGTTATTCTGGATTCCGGTAGATGGCGCACAACGTTCAATTAAACAAAATATGTGCATTAAAATACGCTTTATTTACCTAACGCACACTACTCATACATACCCTTTACTCTTTGACTCAACTGTCATGCACGGTTGAGCGATTTATCCTCAGATTTATCGTATGCCATGTTTCGCGTATTGTCGTATTCTAGCAAATTTTTGTTTTTTTTGGGCGCAGTATAGTTGCTACACACAAACACACACACACACACACATCGAATTTCGTTTCATCAACTGTTCGATAGATGGCACTAGGTATGTCATAATTTATCTAGTATAGTAGCGACATCAAAATAATAAGTCGAACTACTAGGTACCGGCGAAAATAATAAGTTTTACGCGGGCTTTGTTCTAATGTATGGACTGAGCAATCTATCCTTCCTTTATTTATCTATGGTGAATTTGTCTATGATATCACTACATAGAATAAAACAAGGCTGGCCAATAGATTTTCCAGGTGAGCAAAATTTTTTTGAGTGCGGCGGCACCAGGCCACCACCACTAAATGAAATGAAATAACATATTTCTTTTATTTAATGTGAGCTGTGAAGTTGTTTTCCTGATAGTAATTTGTCGACTAGCCGGCCGACCGAAGTGCTGGCGGGCAAATTCAAATGCCTTGGCGGGCCACTTCGTTGCCCGCGTGCCTCGTGCCTGGGTTTGGCCAGCCTTGGTATAAAACAAAATCGCTTCCCGCTGTCTGTCCCTATGTATGCTTAGGTCTTTCAAACCACGCAACGGATTTTGATGTGTTATTTTTTAATAGAGGAAGGTTTATATGTATAATACATGCCCGTGCGAAGCCGGGGCGGGTCGTTAGTTTTAAATAAATGGGTACCTATCGACTTATTTGCTATTCGGGGGTCAACACAAGGCACATTGGAAGTCACGGACTACACCCAATCGGACATCTAATCGGAGCTATTTTGCTTCAAAAACATTCTGTCAAGGACAGCGGTGTGCGGGGGTGGTGCGGGGACATACATCCGCATCACAACAATAGTGTCGATCACGCTTCGTTAATAAAATTATCGATAAATTTATTTATCGATAAATTATTTAAAGATTCATTACGAAAACCAGACTCAATAGTGTGAGGTAGTTGGTGATCTTGAGAAATATGTATTAGTTATATTTGATCGATGTTAGACTCCTTGTAAGATTTTTATTAAAAAAACTGGCCTGTTGCAACTGCAACTCATTAGTATAATAATAATGTAATGTAATTAAGTATAATTAGTATAATTGCCTGCTGCGCTAGTCAAATTAACTGATAGCAGATTTAATGTACCTATAAAAAAAATAGGTACTCTTACCATGAACTGCAGCCAACCGTATCATATGTTAAGAAAGTAATCATTAATTTACCGTATTATGTGTTTAACTTGCTATATACTTTTTATAACTACATAGATCAACTTCTGTCTACTTCCTTATACCATACTATGCTTATACTGTGTCCTAACTAACATGTCTAACTGTGGTGAAAAGGAAAATGAGTGAGTACCCTCAAATTATGCAATTTTCTTTAATTTGACATGTCTTTTATTCGATGAAATAAAGTCTTACGGTGTTACCACAAAACGGTGTTTAACTTTAGACAGTGTTTAAATCTGTTGCTGTCACTCTTTTACAATATGAAAAAAAAGGTGACAACGACAGATTTAAAGACTGTCTAAAGTTACAATATGAAAAAGTTACAATATGAAAAAAAAGGTGACAACGACAGATTTAAAGACTGTCTAAAGTTAAACACCGTTTTGTAGTGACACTGTTAATGTTGCAGCGAGCTAAGTTTAATTTACCCGTGCCTGTGAACAACCCATGAAAATCACTTGAAAAATGACTGTTTAGAAATTGAAAAGCAAATTGTTGAAAAAAGTCTTATCAAAGGAAAAAAGTATTTCACTTTGTTTGAAGCAAAACACTTAAAGTAAAAATTTATTATAAATAATTAGATTAAATTAGAAAGAATTTAAGAAATCTCTAAAAGTACAAACGTCTTAATTATATATAATTTAAGAAATCTAGGTTTAAAGCAAAACACTAAAAGTAAAAACGGCTGAATTAGAAAGAATTTAAGAAATCTCTAAGAGTACATTTAATTAAAAAGAATTTAAGAAATCTTTGTTTAAAACAAAACACTAAAAGTACAAACGTCTTGATAAGAAAGACTTTATCGATGTCCAAGAAAAATCCAAGCGCAAAGAAAAATTGTGTGTGATCAAATGTTCCCTTATTTTCAAGTTTTTGTCAATGTTATGTGTGAATAACTACTTATACTTACTAGTTTTTAATATATTTGTTGCATCTATTGACAATATATTAGGTCTTTACATATGAAATTGCCGTTTTCTATAGAGAATATGACGGAAACTCAACTTTCAGTATTAAAATTTTTGCATATTTTTTAAGAAAGGCAAATCCAAATTATGTTATTTCTTATGTGTATGAATGAAAAAACACTAAGCTAACAACATCATTAATTTAATTTTTGAAAAGTGTCAGCTGTAAAAAACTATTACGAATCTTAACATGGAAATAGATGGCATTTAGGACGAACTGTTTTTGAAGATTTAATTTTTATAATCAAACTGAAAATAAAAATAAAATTTAATACGTGGATGTAAAATCTTGAAATCAACTTTCAAACAAGAAACAAATAATTGACATAGCTATTGAATTACAGGAATTATGAATTTGTAAGTAAATTACGGCAATTTCATAGGTAAACCTATTATTTCCAGATATTCTATCAGACCCATCCTCTGTAGCCACCATCAGGTCCCACTGGCAGCAATTCTTGAACCAAAACGTCAGCCTGGCATGTTATAGTGAAGCTGGTGAGGGTAGACCAGAGGAACTGGTGGGGTTCGCCATTTGTCTGGTGAAGAGTGTCGATGATGATGAAGACGATGAGGACTTTGATCAGGTAATTTGTTGTAGCTTTTGTGGTAAGGTGGATTAAGGTGGTAGAGCTGATGCCGGGCTCGACTGTGGAGGTACCACCATCTTACTTGGAGACCCCCTCGAAGTAATTCGGGGGAGAGTAAGAGGACAGCTCACAGGCAAAAAACTAGGAGGCCTACCATGCCTGGGACCGATGGATGGCGGTATATCCACCCCAAATCGCTGGGCCTTATATGGAATAGACTAGTGACGGGCAGCGGCGTCACTGATGCGAGGGTTCTGGCACCGCGCTCACCAACCCGCCTGCCCAGCGTGTGTGAGTATGGGCAATTCTTCCAGGATGACCGCCGGGAATGGCAAAGTCCTGGAAAGGCTTATGTCCAGCAGTGGACGAACTAGGCTGATGGATGGATGAGTTGTTGTGGTATGCTTGGATTTTAGGATTAAGAGGCCCTTTTTTTCTTAAGATTCATACAAAAGTTAAAAACTGAATGTGAAGTTTATTTTCAGCAGAACAGCTTATTTCCTTAATATTTTTTTCATAAGTATTGTCTAGCGACGTCTAACTTCGTCTAACTACGTCTCTATGCAGCCCAAAAAGCAAAATTTTATGGAACACCGTCATAATAGCTGTCAGGATATCGTGAATATTGCCTCGTTTGACGCAAAGTTTAGCAACTATAATTATAAAATTTTCATCTATAATAGCAATTAACAAAGACGTCGTCGGTCGTTCATGTAAAGAAGACCAAGTTTATACAATTTTCTGTAAATAAACTTTTACCGTTTCGTGGAAAACAGTTTTTACCTGAAACCATTTCACAAATTCGGCGCTTTTTGAATATCTCGCCATCTTGCACCTCTTGATGAGAGATGGATCGAAGTGTGGTGTGGGGGAAGGGAAACATATATAAAAATGTGTGCAAAGTTTTATTGAGATCAAAGCCATCAGTACGTCGGTGCTTTTTGAATATCTCGCCATCTTGCACCTCTTGGTGAGAGATGAGTCGAAGTGCGGTGTGGGGGGAATGGAAACATGTATAAAAATGTGTGCTAAGTTTCATTGAGATCAAAGCCATCAATCAGGACGTCGGTGCTTTTTGAATATCTCGCCATTTTGCACCTCTTGATGAGAGATGGGTCGAAGTGCGGTGTGGGGGAAGGGAAACATATATAAAAATGTGTGCAAAGTTTTATTGAGATCAAAGCCATCAGTACGTCGGTGCTTTTTGAATATCTCGCCATCTTGCACCTCTTGGTGAGAGATGAGTCGAAGTGCGGTGTGGGGGGAATGGAAACATGTATAAAAATGTGTGCTAAGTTTCATTGAGATCAAAGCCATCAATCAGGACGTCGGTGCTTTTTGAATATCTCGCCATTTTGCACCTCTTGATGAGAGATGGGTCGAAGTGCGGTGTGGGGGAAGGGAAACATATATAAAAATGTGTGCAAAGTTTTATTGAGATCAAAGCCATCAGGACGTCACAAACACCTAAAGCATATAGGTACAACGTGCAACAGAAAGGTGTAACCATATTTGAAGAGCTTATTCAGCCAATGGTATAGAACAACTTTTACTATGGAACAAAACCTGTATCTCGAAAACAAAAATCAACTGTTTCATAGAAAAATGCAATGCCGCTTGGCCAAAATGTATGAAAAGGCAGATTTTTTTTTTTTGAGATTTCAGGGATGGCTCCATAGTAACAGTTGTTCTATACCATAGATAGAACAAGCTCTTCAAATATGGTTACACCTTTCTGTTACACGTTGTATATGTTGATTGTTTTCATCCTCACACTTCACACACATACCATTCACACGTTACTCACCCTCATACTCAAATTCATACTTTTTTCTTCTATTTTGTTATTCTACATAGTTTGCCTAATTCTAACCTTCTTTTTTGGAAAAATTAAAACCTAATGGTAATACTAACCCACTAATAGGATATTATAAGATATCTAGGTATGTACTTACTAACCACATTCCTGTTTGTATTTTTTTTTTGTAAATAATTATAACGCTAACACTTTGATCTGTATAATTTATAATATAAGAGGAGAAACTGGTTCCTGAATCTCAGTATTAACTTTTTGGGAGCCAGTTGCTTTAAAACAATTGTGACTTTGTGTTTGAAAATAAATACTTTTTTCAATGCATGTGCTCGTAAAGGCCCACTTTTTATGTGTCAAAACCGATCAGAAAGTCGATTATTTTGCCCTAGGGCTTTATTATTATTTATTTTTTAATTTATTTACAATGGTTGGCTAACCTGCAGCCTTTCCTGTGTACCATAGATGTTATACTTTTTTTACACCGTTTAACGACTATGGATACAGTCCTTTTGAGCCAATTATAATTTAAAGTTCACAAGATTATATTTGTTTTCATTTCCTCACACTATGCATTGAAAAACGTAGTATGATACACGGGCGTAAAAGGAATAAATTACGAGGACGATTTAAAACACGAGCGTAGCGAGCATAAACTACTTTTATGTTTATATGGCAGCTGAGTGGGATGGCCCACCTCAAGTACATGTGTGTACCAATCAATTCTTCAAGGCCGTTTTCGGTCACAGCGACTGTCAATGCTGAGAGCGGCGCTGGTGAGCCCTCACGTGGCTGACGTAGCCGATTTTTGCAGTGAACGTGCGGCCACATTCACTGCACGTCAGCACCCCTCCAACTATATTATAATTGATGGCCACTGGTGGTCGGGCCTTAAGCTGGTCTCGTTTTGTGTCGAGCTCAGCGCGTCTAATCGACTCGAAAGCATACACCTTAGTGTTCACAGCCTGCCTCCAATGTGGTCTGTCTGCTGCCAGAGTTTCCCATTGTGCTGGGTCTATTGCACATTTCTTCATGTGACGGCTAAGCACATCTTTATACCGCAGAAATTGGCCCAATATTGTGCAGTAACTGGAAACTATGACCTAAACCGCTTCTAGTCTGGTCTATGCCAATCCTTGGACCAATCAACGTTTCTCTTCAAATACTTTATAAACTACACTACAAGACTAAATACCACATACCATTAAGGGTCCGTTTCGCCAAACATGCTCTCGCGTTTGGACAATTTAGCATATTAAAACAAAATCGGTGTTACTACAAAACGGTGTTTAACTTTAGACAGTGTTTAAATCTGTTGTTGTCACCTTTTCTTTCATATTGTAAAAAAGTGACAGCAACAGATTTAAACACTGTCAAAAGTTAAACATCGCTTAAACACCCTTTTGTAGTAACACAGAATATTTTTAACAAATAAAATGTGTGTAGGTAGTTAAAGGATTGAACTACATTATAATTTTTCAGATTTGACACAAGCATCACAATCATTGAGAAAAAAAAATCGGAAAGTTCAGTAAAATCACGGAAAACGTAATTTGGCTTTGGAACTAGTATGATCAGTCTACTGATCTAACTACAAACTAAAATATTTTTTTATAGAGCAAAGAAATGAAAGTAGCCTTTACAGATTTTAATTATTTTTTATTTCCTTTCGTTATTTTAAAAGAAATACTCAAACATTCTACATTTTTCCTGTACAGAAAAATTACGCAAAAAGAATTTGGAAGTTTGTGTATTTCTTTTTAAATTACAAAAGGAAAAAAATATTAATATTTTATATGAATAAGGTACTTTGAACTCTTTACGTAAAAAAAATATATTTCAATTTGGAACAAAAAAAAAAATTTTTTTTTCTGTTTGCAACGCAAAATTACATTTTTCGTGATTTTAGTAATCTTTCCCGAACCTGAGAACTATGAAAAGTTTGTTGACATAATATGGTCTGTGTCTCGCAGGTGCATTCCGAGAGGTTGCCGAACATCCTACATCCCAGGCATGAACGCAGACTCTGCTACCTTGCTAGCCACATATGAGACACTATACGCGAAAGATCCATTCTCACAAGACACCATTACGGCTGGCGAAGAACTTATGCAACAGCTGAGTAAAGCCAGATCACAAAAATGGATGGATATGGTGACCAGTATCAACATGACGCATAATAGCAAGAAGGCGTGGTCAACCGTTCGTAAACTTACAAGCGACCCTCCACCAGCGACAAACCAGGGACAGGTGACATCAAATCAAGTAGCACATCAACTCTTAAAAAATGGCAAAGCTCCCTGCCGCCTCCCTAGAATTCAAAAGACAACAGAGCCCAAGAACGTATCGGAATCTATCAGCAGGCCTTTCACGCTACAAGAGATAGACAAAGCCATTATGACCATGAAGACTGGTAAGGCGGCTGGGGTCGATCTAATTTCTGCAGAACAACTACGTGGCCTGGGCCCCATGTCTATGTCATGGCTGCTTAGCCTCTTCAACAAATGTTGTTCTGAGGCAAAAATACCTAAGCAGTGGAGAAAATCAAAAGTAATCGCCCTTCTCAAACCAGGAAAACTCCCCGATGATGCTAAGAACTTCCGGCCTATATCACTGTTGTGTCAAACGTATAAGCTCTTTGAAAGACTTTTCTTGAACCGACTTACCGCCAAAATTGACCGAGTCCTCATTCCAGAACAGGCCGGTTTCAGACCTGGGAAGTCATGCGTCAGTCAAATACTAAAGCTAACACAACACATAGAAAATGGATACGAACTGGGCAAAGTAACTGGTGCCATTTTTGTAGACCTATCTGCGGCTTATGACACAGTAAACATCAAGCGTCTCCTCTGGAAGGTCACAAATCTTACGCAAGACCCCGGCTTTGTGCGAATACTGAGCGAAATGCTCCATAATCGCCGCTTCCAAGTCCACCTCAACTCGAAGCAAAGCCGTTGGCGATGCCAGAAGAATGGCCTGCCACAAGGAAGTGTGTTGGCTCCCATCCTATTTAACATCTACACGGATGACCAGCCTTCCACCCCCAACACTGAGCGTTTCCTTTACGCGGATGATCTAGCGTTGACCACACAATCCAAGACTTTCGAAGAGGCAGAAGACAACCTCACATTAGCACTACAAAGTCTTGGCCAATTCTATGACTCAAACGCACTAAAGCCAAACCCATCTAAAACGCAATCATGCGTATTCCATCTGCGCAACCGAGATGCGAACAGGCAACTCAACATCCTTTGGCGAGGGACGGTAATCGAACACAGCTGCAGTCCAAAATACCTTGGCATAACACTCGACAGGTCTCTTACTTTTAAGAAAAACTGCGCTAACATCAAACAGAAAGTGAGTACGCGAAACAACCTACTAATACGTCTCACGTCCACAAAGTGGGGAGCAAAACCGGACGTTCTCCGCACAACAGGGCTTGCACTCTGTTACTCAGCTGGAGAATACGCATGTCCTGTCTGGTGTCGGTCAGCCCATGCAAAGGACATAGATGTGGCACTCAACCAGACCTGCCGCATTATAACGGGCTGCCTTAAATCAACCCCTCTCGGTATGCTGTACCCACTTGCAGGCATAGCCCCACCAGCAGTCCGTAGGGAGATCACGAGCGCAGTGGAGAAGCTGAAGCAAGAAACTGACCCGCAGCACCCGGTCTACAAGTACTAACAAGAGCAACCTCGACTCAAAAGTCGCAACAGCTTCTTGAAGGGCACCAAGGCTCTCACTGACGGTCCAGCAAATGCGAGATGTTATCGGTGGAGAGAAACACTCCCTCCTCCTACCACATTTGCCCCAGCACAGGAGCAGCTGGCACCTGGGAACAAATACCCGTGGCCTATTTGGAAAACGCTTAACCGCCTGCGCACCCAGGTTGGCCGCTGCAGACACAACCTTTTCAAATGGGGCTTCTCAAATAACGGGAGCTGCGATTGCGGAGCCACCCAGCAAACCATGGCTCACGTCATGTCATGTCCATCGTGCCCGACCACCTGCACGATGACCGATCTTTTTGAGGCCAACGACAGAGCCATAAAAGTGGCCTCTTTCTGGTCCGAAAAGGTTTAAAATAATAATAGTTTGATGCCATCGACACGCTAAGAAGAAGAAGTAATCTTTCCGATTTTTTTCCCGATGCTTGTGATACTTGTGTGAAATCTGAAAAATTATAATGTAGTTCAACTCCTTAACTACCTACACAAATTTTATTTGTTAAAAATATTTTGTTTTAATATGCTAAATTGTCCAAACGCGAGAGCATGTTTGGCGAAACGGACCCTTAACAGGTGGCAGCGTTATTGATGCGAAAAATTGATCATCAACCCACCTTATTGCTCAGTTTGTTGACCAAACAATTCCCTATACACCAGGGTTCGGCAACCTTATGACATAGGAGGGCCACAAGTTACCGAGGATCAGTGAGGGCTGCATATAATAAATAACGCATTAGTCAATTTCGTATCATATTTATTGTAGTTTAAAACACAATTTATTATTAAAATCTAATGTAATTTTTGCAGCTGCATTTGACTTGCATTTTAGACGTGGAAATTCGCAGTATTAGGTCTAAATATGCTTGTTTTTTCGTTAGTTCAGAATGGAAAATGTCAGCTCACATAAATATGTACACCCAAACACAGTTATCATGCAGCGATTGGGACCCTTGAGGGCCGCACCGAAGTGGTTCACGGGCCCCATGCAAGTGAACAGTACTACTAGGTATTGTTAATAAAGAACTTATTATCTTTATTTTACCTAATTCCACTGACGCCGACATCAAAAGTCGAAATATATCTGGAAGTAATTATTGTGATAATGTGTTTTTATAGATATATATAGTTTAAACTAATAAAGAACTTGTAATAAATATTTAATTTCATGGTTATCTCGCACAACAGATGAATGTAGGACAAAATGTTTATTAGACAAATTTTATCCTGAACAATCATCCTACCGATTCGCATAATAAAATAGCGAGGGTTTATTTTTTTAATTTTTATTTGGTTCGATTCCCGGGTGAGACAAGCGAATTTCAGAATATCTTTGAATGCAGTTTTGTTTCTTTTAAAAAATAAAGGAATGTTTCCTTTTAGTAAAATGAGCTAACTAAAGGATTTAAGGTAGTTCCCCTCCAGGGCCCTTAAATTTTTTCCATCCTGTATACCATACATAGGACACGGCCTTTATTGGCGATATTTAGCGCCAATTTTTAAACAGCGATTGTAATTTTTAGATAATTGGTGAATCCTGGAAGAAGCTGCTGCAAGTCCTTATAGCCATTGGCGACTGCTGCAACATTTTTAAGCATTTTGGAGTCGATAGTTACTTCACTTCAGACGTACTAGCAGTGTCTCCGGCGCATCGAGGGCAGAACATCGGTGCTGAGATGTTTAGAACAACGTTGGTACCTTTTATTAATGAAGATTTAAAAGTAATTTAATAAACAGTACAGAATTTATTGAAAAAGGCGTTACTTTGCGGAAGTCCATCATTTTGTGGACAACTAAAAGTGTTTTAATACAACAAAAATCAATTTAGGTTAGGTTACCAAGTTTAGGTTCACAGGTTAGGTTAAGTTAGAGAGTTTGGTTAAGTTCGTAAAGGTAGGTTCGCAAATTAGGTCAGGTTAAATGAGGTTACCAAAGTTAAGGTAAGTTAAGTTAGGATTCGCAGGTTAGGTTCAATTAGCAAGCTAGGTTACATTAAGAATTATTAAGTAAATTCACGTTAACGAGTTAGGTGACGGTTTGAGGTTCTAATAACACATATTCAATAATTAAATGTGTGCTCGGAATAAGGGTCTATATTATATTCAATGCAAAAAAAAACAAAAAGCTGTTTTTAACGAAAAAAGGGTCTATATCGCAATATATTTTTCATATAGGCCCTTATTCCGGGCACACATTCAATTGTCCCCAATTTCATTTCCAGTGAAACATTATCCAGGGCGCTGGGCATCCAAGCAATGGCGACTGCAGTCACCGCTCTAGCATCTCAAGCCATAATGAGGAAGTGTGGATACGAGCTGATAGCCGAGATGCCCTACACGAAGATGTCGGAGCGAGGCATCGACTTGAGCTCGTGTGACACTCCTAGTGCACAGGTTTTGGGACTGTATTTGGGTGGTCCGACGATTTAATAGTAGTTTATGCTACAAGGGCGAAAAGGAATAAATTACGAGGACGATTTAAAACACGAGCGTAGCGAGTGTTTTAAACGTAACCGAGTAATTTATTGCTTTTACGCCCGTGTATCATACTACGTTTTTCAATGCATAGTGTGAGGAAATGAAAATAAATATAATCTTGTGAACTTTAAATTATAATTGGCTCAAAAGGACTGTATCCAGAGCCGTTAAACAGTGGAAAAAAAAGTATAACATCTATGGTATACAGGAAGGCTGCAGGTTAGCCAACCATTGTAAATAAATAAAAAAAAAAAAATAATAATAAAGCCCTAGGGCAAAATAATCGACTTTTTGTTCGGTTTTGATGCATAAAAAGTGGGCCTTTACGAGCACATGCATTGAAAAATACATAATTACAGTTTGTTTAGAAAAGAATATTTATAGAATTAAATGAGACTTGAGGATAATTCATGATTTATATAAAAACGGCTCAACTCAATACGTGTTATGATCGGGAAAGCCTTGAGTGTGAGGCGTAACGTCGCCGCGTAAACGTCTTCACTCGCCCAGATGAAGGCAGTCTAAATCTGCTGAAACTGGTCGGCTTTCCCGATCATAACACGTATTGAGGTGAGCCGTTTTTATACAAATAAAGAATATTTAGTTTTCAGTCTTATAACGCTATCGGTGTCGATTCGGCGCAACACAACTTAACTTATTTGACAGAACTAACCTTATTTTGAGCGTTCTGTCTTTGTCTTTTCGATACAGAAAGAAAAAGACAACGCTCAAATTAAGTTTAGTCCTGTCAAATAAGTTAAGTCGTGTTGCACCGAATCGACACAACTGTAAATTAAATACCATGTGCAATCCGCTTAGGTACTAATTTATGAATGAAAAAAAAAGGCTAAGTGCGGATCGGACTCGCGCACGAAGGGTTTCGTACCATTATCTATAAAAACGGCGAAAATAAACATGTTTTGTTGTATGGGAGCCCCTTAAATATTTATTTTATTCTGTTTTTAGTATTTTTTTTTATAGCGGCAAAAGAAATGCATCATCTGTGAAAATTTCAACTGTCTAGCTATCACGGTTCAATTAATCACGAATTAAATTAGTTTAGTAGAAAAAAACAATTTTGATATAAATATTTATTTATTTAGCAAAATCACACATATAATGTCTTTTATACAAAATCTACCGTGTATAGTACGTACAAATAAATAAATGCATTAAAAATCACATATATGTAGAAAATTTTAAAATATTGTTTAATATATTTTTTTATTACTTATTTATTTATTTTCGATTTACCAGATTTAATGTTTAGTTAAGACTAGTTTAACAACTGTTTTATTATTATACAAATTGTATAAATTCTATGAAGCTTTGGTTAGTGCAGTATACAATATTTTACGTTTCGTAAAATACAGGGTGTAATCGTTAAGTGTGACCAGGCGATTATTCCGTAACTATTACAGATATCAAAAAAATTTAAACTGACATCGAAAGTACGTTACCTAATCAGTAAAATGACACCAATAACTTTTTGAAAATCAAACGAGAAGTATCCAAAATTTTGACATTAAACAAACATTCCCATACATTTAGTATGAGATTAGTAGAAAGGTTTTAGTTTCCTTATTTTAAGTGGTCTAGTACTCATTTTACCTTAATCTCATTCTATAATTACGCATGATATGATAATAATGATTTTCAAGTAGATACACGTGTAGATTTATTATGTTACAACTTCAAATTAGTAATAAACCTTGTTTCAATATCGCATTAATACTAAATGTATGGGAATGTTTAATGTCAAAATATTGGATACTTCTCGTTTGATTTGCAAAAACTTTTGATGTCATTTTACTGATTAGGTAACGAACTTTCGATATCAGTTTAAAAAATTTTGATATATGTAATAGTTACGGAATAATCGCCAAGTCACACTTAACAATTACAGCCTGTATAAATAATAAATATATTATTACTGTAAGAATGGCATTGACGAAGTTAATTCTAGTAAAATGTTTAAAAATTCCATAATTAATTTTATTCTTACTTAGTGTAAATATAATTAAAATACCTATGTTGTAATACAAATTAAATATAAGCACAAATCACAATATACATTGAAAATAGTTTCTTATTTAAAAAAAATATGTACTGAAAATTCGCCTTCTATTTAAAAATTGTCAATGGACACCATTTTTCTTTTGTTTTATATAAGCAGAATACGATATTTACTTATAGTATTTATAAATGATAATTTGTAAATTTTACAAACATGACTTTTAAAAGTTTTAAGGCGTCGCCACACTGCAAGCGAATAACTTGGCATGATGGCTATAAACTAATTTGTCATTCGCCTGCGATGTGGTGAGGCCCTTAATTGATTGGTAATTTTCACAAAAGCTAACTTCTCTATGGCAGTGCTTGCGAAGAGAGTATAGGTCCTCTAAGAAGGCCATTTTGCATGAGTCATATTATGATTCTGTTATAATGCCGTCTCTTTTGCACGCGTGGAAAAACTCTGTCTCTATCTTTACTATCTATACTACTTTTAAATCATAATTGATATGATATGATTCACCCAAGTCGGCCTTTTTAGATCGCCAGTACATTCCTAACCAAGGGGTAAAACTAATCGATTGCTTTTCACTTCTACTTAGACGAAAGTAAACAAAAATAATATTTTTTCTACATTACTGGACAAGTTCATTTTGGCATCAAATAATGAAATTAATATACGAAATACAGTTCGATATAGCGTTTTTTTTTTCCGATACAAGTTTTACCTAAGCCACTTCGAAAATATTCAAATAGTCACCAACTTTGGCTCGTTAAAATGGTTTCTGAACGTTTAAAAATACTGAACGTATGATCCGCTACTTAACTATTACCGGCGAATCTATCATACCTTAGGGCTTCGTTCATAAAACGTTCTATTGACATCTCGCACGCTTCGATCAAATAACCCCTAGATGTTGAATCAGCGCACAGAAAGCGGCTCCGAAAACTGATGCTAAATTAAATTTTTGGCATTCGTTTAGGTCATTCAGTTTTCTACCTTAAGGCGATATGCGAAAAAAATACGGGTGTTTCTTTTCTGTGTACTTCATAAAATACACCGAAAGTTTTAATCAATTTCTGGTATATGCATTTTGACGATATAATCTAGGGTTTTGAAATTGGAAAACATGTTTGGATAAATTATCCTCGATAGAAAAAATTGTTTAAATGAGGTCTTCATACACACTTTTTCTTCTCGTTTGACGAATAGGAACCATATACAGAACTCAAACATGTTTTATTAGGTGTGTTTCAACAATATCTAGCGATTTGATATTTGAAATTTTGCTAGCTATTTTAGTTTCTTTAATAAAACTATAAAACCAACTTTTTTCCCTTTTGCCCTGAATCTGCCCCTCTCGCACTGCGCGATATTTCGCTTGGAGTGACAGTGACAAAAATAAAATTTGCATAGCCTCTTAATGCATTAATTTAAAGCTGAAAGATATAAAAAATAATAATCACTGAGCTCTTTATTAGCTGGCTGGTTGATATGGTTTTACGACTTTTTAATAGTTTTTACGAGCTACGAAAGCAAAATGGAATTTGTCCTGAAATGGATCGTGGAAAACTAATCTTATGAGAGTGCGGACAAGGTTTATTTTCGAAAAATCATGACTTAGCTCTTATGGTATTGTTGTTTTATTGCGATGTATAACTATAATTGTATAACATACTTGGGCCATGATTTCGAACTGATTTTGTATGGAATAATAGATCTAGGGGTTATTTGATCGAAGGTGTTAAGATCCAAACCATCGCATAGATAACAGCTAAAACGGACGCAGAACTGTAAAGCATATATTTTGCACAAAGGAGAAAACTGAAAGTTCGTGATAGTGGGAAATGCGCTTTTATCTCCTATGTTGCATGAGCCATTTCACTTTGCAACATTCAAAAGTACGCGACAATGTAAAATGTCTCATGCACCATAAGAGTTAAAAGCGCATTTCCTACTATCACAAACCGTCAGTTTGCTCCTTCGTGCAAAAAATATACCGTAGACCACTCGCTGTGTGCAGTGTCTCCAAATGCACGGTAATTACAGTGAATAAGATGCATGGCGGGGCTGTTGCGAGTGCGAGTGAGACAGCGATATCACCATCTGGATACACTGGCTGTGTGTATGGCGCCTTAGTGCTTACTTTTATGAAGAAAGTGGAATGTCTATTAAGTTCCAATCAAGCGTCCACACATATGTATTTACTATATTTACGTGCCATCTAACATAACCACGACTTAAGACGCTTCAACATATTTTGATAATAATTAATGATAGTTTACTAGAATCGAGAATAATGGACAATATTAAATCAAAAATTAAAATGAACATAGGTACAAAATTTTGTCCATACTTCATATAAGACAAAAGCGTTGCTAGCGCCCTCTATGCACTCTTAGCGGCAGCGAAGCGAAACAACAACAAGTTGTCTCTCAGCGCCGTCGTCAGAAGGAAGCGGCGCTAGCGTTGAATTTCCATTCAAAGTCAAAGATGTCGTGGGCATATCTTAGAATTGGGCGTATCATGAAGCATGAAATCGAAAGTTGTTCAACAAAAAATCAAAAATAGGTGCAACTACGAGTGGAGCGAGATATTAACAAATGTGGGAACCGAGCAAAACGGAACGGAGCGAGGCGACCACTGTAGTTTTAACAGAATTCATGACGATGTGCCCAATTCTACGATGTGCCAAAGACAGAAAAGTGTCAAAACTGAATGCGCTGTTACCTTCGTGGTTAGCCATGGTCGTAAAAGTCGTAGACTAGAGATCGATGCGACTATCGTATAAGTTTCTCTTTCAGCCAGTCGTTGGTGAGTTCATCTATCTCCCTCACTTCCAACAGTCGCGGTGCACCCACTTCCGCCGCTAGCGCCCTCTGTGTGCCGGCGTACATTACCTGGAAAAGAAAAAGGTTACACAAACAACTGTAAAACCTATTTTTTTTTTAAAGAACGAAAGAAAATAAATTTATTGGCGCGTTTACAAAAGAATAAAAAGAACTTATAGCTAACACAGTAGAAAAGGTTTACTTAAGTAGGGAGTAATCTATAGATAAAAATAACAACACGACAAAAGGATGTAGCTCAGCTATGTGCCATCCAAAACATGCTTTGGTTGGCGCTGGTTTTCAGCTACCTCCGTATTTAAGCCCATTTCTATTAGTAGTTTTGCCTTTCCCAGGGGGGTAGGCAGAGACTGCAGATTTATATCTGCTACGATCCTGACACACCTCTTTCGCCTTTTCCACATCTATCAATCTAGCCATAAAAGCTCTTCTATTCCGGGTACTTTTGACATGGCCCTTCTTCAATATCTCGCCAATTTGGACAACACACGTCCTTCTAGGGCGGCCTGGTCGAGCTGTACCTTCTACTTGCGCACCATAAATTTCTTTCGTAACTGTAGTTTCATTTATCCTCTCTACATGTCCAAACCCATACAAACAGTTGTTCATATATACAAGTACTACCTATGTTTTGAGTTTCGCCAACTAATATTATTTAACCTTAAAGAAGCCATTTTAGTTTGGCCCACCGAAACCGAAACAGATAAGATTGTGCCTCTGTAATATGTTATCTGTAATTTTGCAACCCGTTGCATAGTTCATCGCTGCAGCGATGCATGGATGTTAAACGCGACAAATATAATATCACAATTTTTTTTATTAAACAAATAGAATTTGTCTTGGGCGAAGCCGATCGTTTTTAGAAGTCCTTAACAGTTCTTATCTAATCAGTCCATCTATCAATTCGTATCACTTGAAGTTATCTGACTATGTCATATTTGGAAATTTTGTCAACATCTTGATAAAAACACTTGCAATGTTTCACTTATATTTTATTTTTTTCATCCATCCATCAGCCTAGTTCGTCCACTGCTGGACATAAGCCTTTCCAAGACTTTGCCACTCTCGGCGGTCATCCTGGAAGAATTGCCCATACTCACACACGCTGGGCAGGCGGGTTGGTGAGCGCGGTGCCGGAACCCTCGCACCAGTGACGCCGCTGCCCGTCACCAGTCTGTTCCATATAAGTCCCGACTATTAGGGATGGATATACCGCCATCCATCGGTCCCAGGCATGGTGGGCCTCCTGGTTTATTTGCCTGTGAGCTGTCCTCTTACTCTCCCCCGAATTACTTCGAGGGGGTCTCCAAGTAAGATGGTGGTACCTCCACAGTCGAGCCCGGCATCAGCTCTACCACCATATATATTTATCTCACATTATACTAAAACTGTTACATATGTTATAAATAAATGTTTTTTTTTTTGTTTATCAAGTTATACATTCATTTAAGGGGGTATATCGTGAAAATTGACACTTTTTGAAGTTATTTATCTGCTCTTTTAAAGAAGTTCCAAGTAAAATAAATTAGTATTACAATTTTGAGACCTTTTTCTAGATTTTGGGCTATCGAAAACGCGATTGGAGGAATTTCACTCGATACAAATACAAATACAATACAAATACGTTTATTTTCATTAATAGGATTACATTATATGGTAGGGGCTGGTGTCTCCCTTTAAGCTTTAAAAGGCCTGTGTCAGGAGGCACCGCTCTTCTTTAAAGCACTTATTATAAATAAATATAACATTATACCACTTAAAACTACAACAAGAAAGAATAACAAAAGATATACAATATACAAATAAGTAGGTGAAATTGAGTTTAATTTAAATTTAAGCATTGAGTTAATAATAGATAGAAATAATTATTGAAATGAAGTCTAAATTTACACTTTTTTTGATATTCTGACAAATTAGGATACCACACAGACTTCAAAAATACTTATTTAGATGGGTTTTAACAATACCTAAATTACTGGTTATGGAAATTTTCGTAGCTATTTTAGATAATTTTGTTTTAATTTAAACCCGACTTTTTGATCATTTTCTCTGATTCCGTCCCTCTCGCACTGCGGGTTTTTCCGCCTGGAGTAACGGGGACCTTTGCACGGACGATATATCACCTTAATTACATTATTTCACATCACTTAAACCAAGACGGTTTGTGTGTGATGGATGGATCATGTCGATAGCTGACTGAGTGACCAACTTGCCCGCAACCAATGTTTATTAATATAAATTATATATTATTAATATACTTACTTATATATATTAATATAAGTTTAATAACAAACGCAAGTATTAAGAGCGCACCGAGCTTTTTACACACACAAACACGTTTTTATAACCCTTGTCTGAAGTAGTAAACAATTAAATTAAAATATAGGGAAATATATTAGTATTATTGGAGATATTATATACAAGACTGTATACACGATAGAAACACGATTTGATAAAGTTGGCTCGATAGAATAAATTAAAATCTCTTTGAATAATTATTTTATTAGTTAAATATTGACTTTATTTCACGACTTTGTTTTATATTTTGTATTTATTCATTTTTCACAGTGCTACAATTTAGGCTTGATCTTTATTACTTCACCTTGCCTGAATTGTTTTTTGCGACGTTGTCATTTAAACTGATTTGTGTAATTACCACAATAACATATAATCACGCCTGCCTTCCAGAGGGAGTATATGTAGCAGAGACAACAGATTTACATCTGCTATAATCCTGACACACCTCTGTCGCTCTTCCACATCCATCAATGTAATCATACAAACTCTTCTATTCCGAGTACTTTTGACATTGCCCTTCTTCAGTTCAGTATGTCGCCAATTTGGTCAGCATTGTCTAGAGCGCCCTGGTCGAGCTGTACCTTCCACTTGCGCACCATAAATTTAATTCGTCACTCTATTTTCATTCATCCTCTCTACATGTCCAAACTACCGAAGCATTCTTTTTTATACTTCCATGAATTCCTTTTCACTTTTTTATTACCATGTTTGGTATATTTATGATAATGATAAGTAGGAATGAGGCTCAAAGTCGACTATACTACGTTTAGCAAGACAATGCAAAGCGGGTCATTTCCCCCGACTAACACCTGCCACCGCGTCAAAGGAAATGCCGCCGTATCGACTCTCAACGCGAAAGAAACCAACGACCTTCGACCGCTCGTACCATGATAATCATGTGTAGTTGCATTTTATAACAGAAACCAAACATGTCGGAAGTAAAGTTTTCTAAAATTAAGTATCATAATACCATAGACTAAGTATTACTACGTATAGACCAACAACTCCCATACATCAAGGCGTAGCAAATTTTTTACGCGACCTTACTACTTTAGGTGTCGCCAAATGTTGCAAATAAGCATAATTTGTTTAATGGATTGCAAGTAAACTGTCATGGTTACCAAGTAAACATGTGGCTGTAATAGCTTTACTTAGAAAAACTAGATGGCGCTAAGCTGGCAACATTAACAGTGAATATTTCAGCGCCATCTATTATCGAAGTGGGAATTATTTTTATGTTACGTGACATCGCTGTGCCACTAGCGTCACCACTCGGTTTTTTTAGGATCGTGTTCGTTAGAGGATTCAGCAACGCCATCTAGATTTCGTAATAATTTTACACCTTTTTGTGGCTACAAACTGATGTAAACTGCTAGTCTATACGTAGTAATACTTAGTCTATGATAATACTGAGGGGTGAATGGACCACTTTGCAGCGTCTCGCTAAATAACGTATACTTACTTGTAACTCCATATGAGCGTCCCGGGGAGTGTAGAATATGAAACACATTGGGAAAGATGTGCGTCCATCATCATGCTCCATTTTGTAACTGGAATTTGTACATTAAAACCTTAGCTTAATTTACAGGATTTCGTTACTTTGTTGTGCGGAGGAATCGTGTAAAATAGAAGTATATTTAGTGTTTTTTTGTGTTCATGAAACCATGATAATTATTATAGAGAAGCAGCGGTAACTCAGGCAAGGGCGGATCCAGCCTGCGAGTCAGGGGGGGGGGGTCATAGGCTCCGAAATTACAATAAAAAATCTTCGTTCCCACCGGGTGTCTCACGACACTTCTCGACGTTTTTTACGTCAAAACTTCAAGGGGGTATATCGTCAAAATCGACACTTTTTAAAGTTATTTGTCTGCTGTTCAAAAGAAGTCTAGGGTGTCTCACGACACTTCTCGACGTTTTTTACGTCAAAACTTCAAGGGGGTATATCGTCAAAATCGACACTTTTTAAAGTTATTTGTCTGCTGTTCAAAAGAAGTCTAGGGTGTCTCACGACACTTTTCGACGTTTTTTACGTCAAAACTTTAAGGGGGTATATCGTCAAAATCGACACTTTTTAAAGTTATTTGTCTGCTGTTCAAAAGAAGTCCAGGGTGTCTCACGACACTTTTCGACGTTTTTTACGTCAAAACTTCAAGGGGGTATATCGTCAAAATCGACACTTTTTAAAGTTATTTGTCTGCTGTTCAAAAGAAGTCCAAAGTTAATAAATTTATAACAATTTTGGGACCTTTTTCTAGATTTTGGATTATCAGAAACGCGTTTGAAGGAATTTCACTCGATAGAAATAATTATTGAAATGTGGTCTAATGTTACACTTTTTTTGATATTTTGACAAATGGGGTCTACTTTTATAAAGGCCACCAGTTGGCGCCACTGGCACGTAAGGTATATGTCAAAGGTTTGTTAGGTTAGATTTACATAGAAGTTCGATTTTTTGTTTTGCTTATCCATATAATATATATTTTTTTTCTTTCTTAAATGCGAATAAACAATGCCGCAATGATGTGCAGTTCCATTCTGTTCCAAAACGAAAGGAGGACTTAAGTTTTGTTTTAGTCCCTCTTTTTTTTAGCTCTAATCTTAATTCATTTACTTTCATTACACCGTACCTTGAATAATAAACCTGAAACTATGAATTTATGTCGACTAATACACAAATAACTAATAAAAAGCTAAAATATATATATAAAGCTATAAAGCTAAAATATATAAAGCTAAAATATATAAAGCTAAAATATAAATAAAAGCTTTCGCCGTTTCGCGGGCATTTGACGTTTCTCTATACCTGTCGCCTCAGTGGCGCCACCTGACGTCGATAGTAGCCCTCATTGGGGTAGCATAGAGACGTCGAAAATATTTATTTAGATGGGATTTAACAATACCTAAATTACTGGTTATTGAAATTTTCATAGCTATTTTAGTTAATTTTGTATCAATTTAAAGCCGACTTTTTGTAAATTTTCCCCCATAGCGTCCCTCTCGCACTGCGGGTCTTTCCGCCTGGAGTAACGGGGACCTTTGCACGGACGATATATCACCTTAACGGTTCATATGTCCGAAACGGCTGTTCTAGCCTGCCCACCCGGGTCCTGATTGAGGTGTAAAAAAAAGTTTTTTTCATCTGTCAAAGACTCAAAGCTTTAATCGCCTATATCTTCTAACCGGCTGAATCTAGGCCCATGTTCATGGTACTCTAAGAAAAGGGCTTGACTAGCTCTATCTAAGAAAAAAAAAAGAACATCTTTTTGGGGAAATTTTGATAGGCCATATTTCCGGAACGACTGATGCTAGAGCCTCCAGGCTTAGACTATAATTAAGGCGATTACCTTCGCCAAATTAGCAGCTCGATATTTGTCACTACGAATATCAACGGAAACGACATTGAAATAACGTTCATATCAGCGCGCAATGCAAAGTGGCTGTTACGACGCTCGCTGCGTCCTTGAGAGGGTGAAATAGGAGAAAATTATACTTTTCACTTGGACGTGATTACTCGATTGAATAAACTTATGTTATGTTTATAGCTATCAAGTTTATCTATTTATCAAAGCATAGATGAATTCAATCGACCAAGCCACTCAGGAGCAGTAGGGAATTTGAGGTCAAAAAACACCATTCAGTAAAAAAAAAATTCATGTACAAGTTTTGGTGGTATGAAAAAGAAAACTGTTGCATATGTTGTCTAAGAGTTGATTATTCATAATAGATTTTTTCATTATTTTTGGTTTGGCCATAAACGAGGAGTAGGCTTTAGAAAGTATCCATTTGGCAATGGTAAGGGCCTTAATGATATGACATGACGAAAAAAAAGACATTTCTCAGGTTTTGACAGGTTTGAAAGTGTTATTTTAAGTTTAAAAAAAGGGTAGGCCCAGAGGGAGATTATGACCCCAATGACACCCCCTGGATCCGCCCTTGAGCTCAGTACGACTCAACCTTAAAACCTGGGTTCGAATCTTGGTAGTTTAGCATGCCCCAATTAGCTTTTTGGAATGTCTGTGCTCAGTATACTGTACCACTTGCTTAACCCGCCCTGTGTCTCGTTTATGTATCTTTAGATGCCAACTGGACTGGGTGCCTATCATCAAAAACATATATAAAAACTGAACTTTCAAAATTGCCTTTAGTGGGTATTGAACTATTTACGAACTGTGTCGTCACTTCAAGTGCGAATATAGCCTTACACAATCGGAATTCGATAGTATATCTATGTTTTTGATGATAGACACCCAGTCCAGATAGCAACTAAATACACAAATATGCCCTCAGGGCTGTTCCACTCCGCCAAGGCTTAAAACATTGGCGATACCACCCTGGCGTGGAGCGTTTAGTGGGTGAAAGGATATAGTTACGCGACAGAAAGAGAAGCCACGCAGCACTGTGCGAGCTGAATTGCACTTTATTGCCGCGGTACGAGAGTGCACTTTTTATTTAAGTGTCTTTGAACAGTGTATCTTCTGTAGTACTATTATTTCTTCTGTGGCATGACCTAGTACAGTACCCGGCATTAAAAAATGCACATCGGCTATCTTCGGCTTCGTAGAGCGCCGTCTCTGTCACCGGACTGTTAGTGCTTCGTGCGACAGAGATAACGCTATGATACGAGATGTGCTTTACATTAGATTAAGGCCGCTTTGGATGAATCATATTATGATTCCGTTCTAACCGGTCGGCCACAGCTTCAGGCTTCGAGAGGCGCGCCAAGCGGTTCTTCTTGCGACGGCGCCGACGGAGAGAACAAATGTATGAAGTTGTATAGAGAGGCCATGGGTCGCCACTCACGCGTCTTGTCCGGCTACGATTGACTTGCGCTTTCGGAACGGCGGTATGCGGGGAGGCAAGCGGTTGAAACAGTGATCGAGGGCACAGGACGAACCTAATGTCGAGCGCTTTGAGCAAACGAGCGCGCTAAACATGAAGGCGCCGACGGGTGTCGTGGCAGGGCAAAGCCCGTCGCAAAAACCGCCTGGAAGCGCAGCAAGATGCACCGAAGCCTGAAGCTGTGGTTCTGGCGTAATGCCGTCTTTTTTGCACGCGTGAAAAACCTCTGACTCCATCCTACTTTCAAATAATTTTCTGATTCACCCAAGTCGGCCTTTGTAGGTCCCCTGGACCCAGAGAAACGGGGTTCACGCAAGCAACTCTGCCAGTATGACTATAATCACCTGTAGACAATGAACCGGGGCTGGTGCGAGGGTAGAGTCTCCTGGAGGTCCTCGAGGTCGACATTCTCCAACTGTTCATCCACCTCCAGGACTTGCTTCTCTCTGTTCACCTGCAATCAATACAATACAATACAATAATCTTTATATTACGAAATAAATATATATACTTGACTGATGACGGCCTACTAAGGGCCGAAATATATTTCAAGTACAACATTTTATTTTATTTATTGAATATATTTAAACTTGTATATGTGTTATTAAAAATGGAAAGTTAATAAAATATGCGAAACTTATGCTCAACGCCATGGACTTACATATAATGTAGCCGATTTTGAAGGCTTTCATTTTGGTTATAGTGCTGTCAAAACTTGAAATTTTCCAAAGTAATTTAACTTCTGTTCCTTAAATCTAAGGACCGTTTTGCGATGAAGAAAATTTAGTTTTGACAGCACTAAAACTAAAATTAAAGCCTTCAGAATCGGCTTTAGCGTTAAGAAGACGGAGGTCATGGTATTTAAAGCTGGTAAGGGACCGGAAATTGCACACCAAAAACAAAGTAAATAGACAATTTCAAAAGTAAAAGTAGGGTACAATTGGCGGTCTTATCACTAAAAAGCGATCTCTTCCAGACAACCTTTGGATGGAGGAACTCTTAAAAGAAAGAAAACAATGTGTAGAGGCGGTGTACAGAATAAATAGATACAATTACACATATATATGTATATATTTAAACATACCTATACATAAATCATATATAAACAAAAATAAATCAGTGTAAATATAAAAGGAACAGCGGGTCTACCGCGTAATTCTTATTTTCATCAACATCAACTTGAGATTGAAATTTGACGTGCGTGCGACGACGCCCGCCTAACATGCCATCTCTTTTGCACGCACGTCTAATTTCAATCTCAAGTTGATGTTGATGAAATCAGAATTACGCGGTAGACCCGAGGTAGAAATAAAAATAATAATAAGAAGAATAATAAAGAAAAAATTTGATCAAAGTAAAAGATAATGTTGTTTAACCAGAGTTTTGAAAACTTGTAAGGATGGAGCTTGTCTTATTGCGAGAGAAAGGGCATTGTATAGATATTAGTCATTCAATTTTAGTTAAATATACACAGAAGTATGGAAATTACATTCTCAGTCCCAGTCCTCAGTCTGTCAGTTTTCGGATTCCGCAACTTCTTAACAGCCTGTATATTATTGGTATATTTCGGGAGCAGTCTAGTTTTCCAACCACTAGACCACAGAGACGGCCACACTTATTATGATTGAAAGTATAAAAGGTGATATTTAATCTATCGCCTGAATTCATACTGGAGACTCGGTTAGTAAATAGGAACAATGTTTAATGGCATTAAAGGCGAAATCTGAAAAAAAAATGGTGTTATACTATATTATTTATTTTTGTTATTTATTTGTGTATTCTAAGTATTTCTATGTACAATGTTATACTTGTGTATTTATTTTGGGTATTTGCTATCCATTTAATAATTATTATTTATTTTGTGCACTACCTTCGCATTATTTTTTCCCATAATTAATTTACACCCAAAGGTTGTCTGGAAGAAATCGCTATAAGTGATAAGGCCGCCAATAGTTAAGGTAACTATTGGCGGCCTTATCACTTATTTATAGCGGTTTCTTTTGTAATTTTGTTCTTTTACTTGATTTATTTATTTTGGTGTACTAAAAAGGATAATTGAACCTTGTTCCTGATCACTGAGTCTCCAGTATGAATTCGGGCGGTTGATTAAATTCCACATTGTATAGATGTAGTAGGTAGGTAACTAGATAAATGATTCCATCATTTGCTACGTAAATAAGCTGTCAGTCTGACTCATCTCTCAGGATAATCCAAGGATAAAGGAATTATCAACAAATGGAGGTATGTGATGCATAACTAAACAAACATGATTCATCCATATTTATATGAGTAATCATAGAATCATAAAATAATTTATTTAGTTTACAAAATAAACTTGCAGACCAAGTGTCCAAAGCGCTTATTTGCTATATACCTACATATAAATTTAAAATTATTCACTAAATTGCAAAAAATAAACATACAAAGTATAGGTAGGTACATTAAGAACCCGCTCCGAATCGTACTTCATACATATCTAAACACCATAATAACTCGCGAAAGTGGAACAATTCAATCAAATAAATTTTAGTTTTTATTTAGATGGTCAATATAAAGTGGTGTATGTCCCTGATTTTTTCACAAACATCGCGTTAAAGACTAGAAAAATATTTAAAATAATGGGTTTTCACCTTAAAATCGAGTACTTTTCCAAGGCTTCGTTAAGTGACTTATGAACATTTAACAAGCAAAGTAAGCACATACACCACTTGGAAGTATCATCAATATTCTAATTAATTAGAACAGAAAACAAAATAACAAGTAATCGAGGCACAATTAAGGTATTCGGAAATAATTATTATTTCCAACGCAAAGGGCGAGACTCGCACAGCACAGTTCGAACGGCGTGGGGCAAAGCGTGAGGCGCTTGTTTAGATCAGTCAGCCAAATATGCGCTTTATTGTCGCGATACGTCTCGCTCTACATCGGAGTTGGCGTCATCCTGCATCGGATTCTTAAGTTGCAGTACTTTGCTTAAATATGGTTGGACATAATTTTTATTTTCCTCATGGGGTCTGCAAATAAATTAATAATTATTAAACAAATAATTGACTGAGTGACCTGAGCCAACAAAGTTCTCCTAATCTACTTTAACAATCTGGTTTGTTTGTATGTATGTATGTATGTATGTATGTATGTATGAATGTTTGTCCATCGATAACTAGAGAGCCATTGATCAGAATGTCATGAAATTTGGTAGTCGAGTAAATGATACAATATAAATTTTTAATTATTTTGTTATTCTGCATTCCAAACAGTATGCGACTGTATTACTTAGTGGTGTGTAGTTCTACCCTCGATTTTGGTTTGTGTTTTATAAGCTAAGTTGATCAATGTTATTTAAGTAGCTAGGAGACCGTCCATGGTTGAAATAATGTTATTAGACGAATCTTGAAACTGAGTGTACATAAAAACCTCAAAAGGTTTCCGATACACTCTTATGTATAATTTATATATGTATATATTTTTTTTAATAAAAAAAATTTAAAAAATAAATAATATAGTAGATGCTAGTGATTGTTAACACTTGGTGGAATTTATAAAACATTGTTTAAAAAACACTTGTACTTATCCACATATACAAGGTGACTTTTTGATCATCATCTAAATTTATACTAGGGGCTTGGTAAGTGATCAGCATAACGAATCGATAACAATTTTTGTGAAATTCGTATGATGAAACTTCGACTTCCCATAGTAATTCACTAGTCCTGAGTGAATCACTATGGGGAGTCGAAATTTCATTTTATGAATATTACAAAAATCGTTATTGGTTCATGATGCTGATCACTTACCAAGGCTCAAGTACGAATTTGGACGATGTTCATATTAAACTTTATAATGCCCAACCGGTTTCGCTGTAAAGCATTTTCTAGGGCCTTTTACAAATCCTAACCAACAAAGAAAATAATTTTATACTACAACCATGTCTAAAAATGACATGCAATAATTTTCAAGTTTTAAAGTGTGTATTTTATTCTGTGCACCGCCCTTATACATTTCTATTTTAAAAGTTCTTCCATCCAAAGGTTGTCTGGAAGAGACTGCTTTTAGTGATAAGACCGCCAATTGTACCCTACTACTATAATAAAACTGTTTGATGATTATGATGATGTTGAGGTGGGAAGCCTGCTTAGGGTTACCAGACAACAGGAATTTTCCCTACATGTCAGGAATTCTAACCCTCTGTCAGGAAATCAAGAAAAAATTGCATTTGTCAGGAATTTTCGGAAGAGAAAGAATAAATGGTTAAAATAATGCTGTTCTTGAGTTATGTTGTTTTTAACAAAAACAGTTCAAAATCGCGCCTCTTCCGCATTCACATAAAACATTAATAAAAGTGACAGGAAATTAACTGAATTATCAAGAATTTTGTCAGGAATTCACTTCGGCTCAGGCGGACGGTCGGCTCTCCAGTTGGACCTATTCCATCCAATTCCCATTGCTTAGAGCTTTGGTATCCTAACGTCCCAGAGGCGTTACCTACTCAAATCTTCCGCTTCTTTTAATAAATTTTTAAGTGTGAACTTATTGGTCAAGGGATTGCCGAAATATGCGGGTCTGCGAGTTTAAAGTTTGGGGTGAACTACTAGTAAAACTAAGTTATGATTATGACTAACAAACACACTCTGAGTGTACACAACAAAGCATAGGCAGAACGAAATGACTGCCGGTTGTCAAAACTAATGATACCGCAGTCAAATGGTAAGGTAACAAGATACTTATTAAAACTAAAACGGTTCGACCTACGTGACATGGTAGGTATCATAACTGGACACTGCAACCTAAACAAGCACCTTTTCACCACAGGTGGCAGCGAGAGCCCTCTATGCAGAGGGTGTCTTCTAGAGGACGAGTCAGTGGAACATGTGCTACTCCACTGCTCTGCAACCGAAGACATGAGACGAAAAGCAGGGATTGCGACGAGCTCCAACGTCCCTTCACTGGACCAGTTTATGTGTCAGAACGCTGAAGCTGTTCGGCTCTACTTTAAGGAGCTGTCCTGGCTGGGCTGACTGACCGGGGGGAAGTGCACAATATTCACGATTACCGAGAATCAGTGCAGGACTCATCGCCCCCGCAACGAATTTAGAATTTTGGTCCTAGATATAGGTTCTAGAAACACTGGTGAACCTTGTTACGCTAAAGGTGTTTTTTCTGAACAAATTTCAGATATAGAGTAATTGTTACTGTTGCGAAGTTCTATTTAGTTTGAAACCCTACATGAGATATTTTTATATGTTGCATGTATGAAACTATATAATAAAGCCTTTAATTCCGAATTTTCCATTTTTTTTACATTGTGTGTCTTAAATGAGATTTGTAGATAAAAAAATATAAAACTATATAAAAGTATTTTTAAAAAAGAAAGTTAAACATCTTCGGTGTTACTACAAAACGGTGTTTAACTTTAGACAGTGTTTAAATCTGTTGCTGTCACTCTTTTACAATATGAAAGAAAAGGTGACAACAACAGATTTAAACATTGTCTAAAGTTAAATACCGTTTTGTAGTAACACCGCTTAAGACTATAAACTGCACTTATATTATAAAATATCTCTTAATTCGGTTTGCCTTACGGCATAGGCCTCCTCCAACTCTCCACTACTCTCATCCAAAGTGGTCCTAAGGTAATTTTTAGGTCATCCTCCCATCTTATTGCTTTACGACCTCGGATCCTAGTGCTGCCCCTTGGGTACCATACTGTCACCAGTTTACTCCATAGTACATCATGTAAAAACAAATGAGTTTTTAACAATTTTGAGTTTAAAAATACAAGATGCCCCGTGAACATGCAAAAAAAGCAGATAAAGTTTCGCAAAAAAAAACTGAAGCACCCATAGTAAGTATACTTGCTTGTTTGTACGAGCCCAGCACTCGCACATTCACATCATAGTAAGTCTATGGTTCATACTAAGTCCACTCACACACTTACAAACCACTACTATTGCTATGCTTCAGTAGTTGCTTAACTGCAACTCTGACAACCTTTTTTTGTATGTCCATGGAGTGCCCTAGGACGTTCTAATTCATGCTAAAGTTATTTATTTGAGTTAAATCATTTTTACCTTACCAAAGTTACAGTCAGGTCAGACCTTTATCAAGATACTTTGTGTTTGCCAGTATATCGGCACTGACGATATTGTTATTGCCGTACAACGACACTTTTAAAATTTTGCACTTCATGCAAGTAATGTAAACGTGTGTGTTGTTTCGTCTATTTCGTTCCAAACGAGGTACGAACTATGCTCAGGGAAACCCGGTGCTTTATTCCGTGTTCGTCTCTCCCGCTTTGGCCTCGCATTTGCTAGATGCTTTGGTTGGTATTGTTGTCAAAAATATTACCATCTTTAGATCTCGGGCTCTACCGCGTAATTCTCATTTGTATCAACTTCAAGCAAATTCATGTGAAATATAGCGCGTGCAAAACAGATGGCATGTTAGGCGGGCGTCGTCGCACGCACAACAAATTTCAATCTCAAGTTGATGTTGATGAAAATGAGAATTACGCGGTAGACCCACTGCATACACACTTAATTCGGAACTAGATATGGGTTATTTATTACATTACGATTTTCAAATTTCGTTAGATTCTGACCATTAGTATATCATTCATCACAAGAATATGTTTGTATAGTGAGAAGCGCAAGGATGATCCCCTTAATAAGTAAGTATCTCATTGTAAGTCTGTAATTTCTTAAGTATATAAGTTTAAAATATATAAAAAACCCAAGTTGTGTTTTTATTTTACCTTCATTTAAATTCACTAAGCATATCGGTCGGAGTGTCGATAAGGGGGCGATCGGTACCGTATCGACAAAAAGGCGTATCGATGCATCCCTAATATCTGAGCACAAATATTTTGTGTAAATCTTGACATAAACACTTGTATATATGTCAAAATAAGAGTAAAGTAAGCATGTAAGGTGGCAAAATACGGTAATTATAGTGAAAATATTGGTATTTACCTTCAGAATTAGTGCTGAGTTTGTACTGTGCTTTTGGAAGCGAAACTTCTTCAGAACCTCTTTAACGTCGTCTCCAATATCACAAACATTTACGGCGTGTCCAGCCATAGCGGATTTTGTAGTAATTATCAGGTAAAACTATTTATTTTCGATAAAAACAGAGCGACAACAAACAAAGAGAACGAAAACACGTCAAGTCAATCACAGATCATATATACTAGAAGTCAATCAACGTCAATTTTTTTTTTTATAGAGTGTGGTCCATAGAATATACTGAATAATGGTGTGGTCATCAGATTCAACAGCATAAACACGCTCAGCTAAGTATGTGGGTAAGTGGGTTATTTATCAGAATACACCAAATAAACCCATACGGTGACCTACTATTGAAATGTCAAACCACCACCAACCACCATAGTACATACTATGGCATAGTGGTTTATATAGTGGCTTGAAATTAGCTGCACAATCACGTTAGACAGACAATTTTTCTCCACGATTTTTGACGTCCCCTGTATCCACCAATGTTCGAGCCAAAGAGTTCATTAGTTCGAGCTATTCGTTTTCATTCGGGTGGTTGTGGAACGGATGACAGTTAATTTTTACCTTTACCCCGGCTCTTAGGAACGCTACCTTAAAATAGTATCCGTCATTTCGATACAATGGGGATGCTTACTGTCGAATTAGTTCCGCATAGAGGGCATTAAGTGTTTGTGTCTGTTAGCTTGTCAGTTCACATACAAATAATTGAATAATTTACCTATTATTTTCATTGAAAATTTAAAGCAATGGGTGTTTGTGTGGCTTTTGGATGTAAAGGAAAGGAAACTTGAACGACAAGGTCTCCTTTCTTTCCTCGTAGCGAAAAACCTCTTTTCTTTAGCTCCTCCTTCAACTGAGCGATACGCCAGGTAGGTATGACGAATACACCAACAAAAAAAGGCATAAGTTTTTAGAAATGTAGAATGCAAAAATAACATATATTGCGGCGTCTTTTACAAGAGCGTGATTTAAGAGAGATGAGCGCGGGAAAATTCCCGAGTTAATTCCCGTTTGGGAAAATTCCCAATGGGTGGGTTTTTTCATTTTTCTTCACAAATACTATGAAACTTAAAATGAAACTTACTGCAGGTGGTAGAGGAAGTCACAGGCAACATTTTATTTCCTCACACATAACTGCGAAAATATGTGCTTTGGAAACTACAGGCACTTGAAAATATTTAATTAACAGGTAATAACCGAACTATTATTTTTTTTCGTGATATACTGCTGACTCTATTAAAACACCTTTTACTGATAAAGTTTTTCTGAACTATGCATTACTTTCTGAGAAAAAAAATATTGAATTATTTTTTGTATGGAGAGAACAATGATACTGTCCATTAAAAAAGAACTTTCTGTAATTTAGCTACAATACGGCAAATTTACTTATTTGCCATGGTGGATAGCTTTTATTTCAAAATATATTAAAACATAATGTCAAAATGAAAACACCCGAATATTTTTCCAAACAGGTGTTTTCACGGAAACTTTCCGGGAATTTTCCCATAATCGGGATTTTTCCCGGGTGGAAACCCATCCCTAGATAAGGCACACTCAGCGCCCTCTACCGTAAAAGCTTTTGGTTTTCTTTCCCATTGTTGCGTTTAAACACGATGCAACTGCAGCGACGAACCCTGCAACAGGTTGCACATCGTTATAAACAACCATTTCGCATGCCTTTGTATCGTATTCGTATACAAGCCACAAACGTATCTGTTCCGGTGGTGAGGACTGTTATGCAGTAAATATAGAAGCCATTTTAATTTGGCCAACCGGAAGAGATAAGTGTGTATCTGTGTTGGTAATATATGCCATTTTGACTGGTAAAAAAATGGTTATTTATCATATCACACATCCATCATCGCAACCCATTGCAGAGTTCAACGCTGCAATTGCATCGTGCGGTTAAGCGTTACAAATGTTTTATTATCTCATGGATGTATGATCTATCTATAAAAACCATGTCCTGGCAACACTGGGTTAGTCGTCGTGTTCAAGGCAAATACCTATCTGCTGATCGCACACTTTTCAGCATCGTAGGCGCCACACGCGCCCGGTAGGCATTTCGCATTTTACGAAATACTGCACTTAAGGGTTCCTATAAAGTCAGATTAAGTACCTCATTTTGAATTTATCACAATGAGCGGTTTTCCAGACTGACCTTGTTCAAGCTTTCAGAAGTAAACATAGATGGCGTTACCCTGCTTTCAAGTGTCAAAAAGCTTAGGTTATTTTTTAATCTGTGGGCAGCAAGATAAAAATTGTCAAGTCAATTGTCAAATCCAACAACAACCTTCATAAAGACATTCCTATTTCGTTTTGTTTATATTGTGTTGTTTTCTATCTATATTGTTTACGTTAACAAAATAGCTTGGTATGTCATTCTACTTTTAACATGGTCAGCCCATCGTTGTAAAAATATAGGACAGTTTCCCTAAGAATGAATTACGGAAAAAACAATAGATCTTAGCAATAATACCTATGTGAGGCATGGATTGACCACAAAAAAGAACGAAGCAAAGACGAAGTGTCAAAATCAAAAGAAACTAGTGTTGCCAGGAAGACATTTTTTTGACACTTTTAGTACAGGCTGCGCCATCTATTGAGTCGTTCGGTACTACTTTTTCTTTTTTAATTTGACTTTGAAAACCCCTCATTGATTTCTATGACGTTTCTTTTTAGTTTATAGCGCGCTCTGAGCCGTGGCTGCTACGACCACCAAGAAAGACGCGCTCACGAAAAACGGAGTTTTCATTTAATAACCCGGCTTCAGAATTAAATTATTAAAATATTGTAAATTGAATCGATGGCATCATTGTTCACTTATTTTTTATGCAAATGTCAAGGCTGTACGATTTAAGGAAGGCCCGTTAACACCCGAAAAACATAAAGTTTCGAGGTAATTTCTTTTTTTTTTTCTATCAAGCGAACTTTAAGCTTTTGCTTTTTTTTCAAGATTAATATATCAGCCCTATAGTCTTTTATATATATAATTTTTATTAAAGCGATTGACTTAGATACACAATGTGAAATGGTAATTTGAAGTTGTACATTTGACCTTATACGGACTCTTGAATTAATACTAAGAATTCAGCGCATATGTTTATAAACTTGGCATCTTGGGTCCCACTCTGTTTCTGTTGTACATAAATGACCTCATTCATCTTCCCCTACAGGATGCTAAAATAATATGTTACGCTGATGACACAGCTATCCTTTTCCGTCGTTAACTTTGGGAAGAGGTCCTCTGCAGCGTGAATCTTAGAATATCATCAGTGGCGCACTGGTTAGATAGAGACCTACTAACTCTAAAAGTGACAATGTACCTACCTTTGTTTCCACATAACCAGTTTCATAAGACCGCTTAAATCAAAATCCATCGCTATGTCTCTGACACGAATTTTCCTCATTTTTGTAACTGTGAAAATATCTCCCACACTTCACAAACTAAATATTTGGATGGTATTCTTTATTTTCGCTTGATTTGAAAACATATTGAATTATTATCTGGCAGCATTAGCAAAATTATCGATGTTTTATGAACCCTCCGCAACTCGGCAAAATAAATGTTTTTTTTTTTTTGAAAATGGTTGATTTTGCCATCTATGTCAGTTTAATTGTTTGGTATACATATGTAACTCTTTTGTTTTGAAATTTCTACCCTGCTCTTATCAACTGCCGCGCTCGTGAAAAGTAAGTTATTTTGAATTTGCGACTACATTTAGGACATCTAATTAAAAATCCTTTAACAAATGTCTTAAATCATGTGTGTTGAAATTTCTTATGAATTTTGAGATTTATAGCTTTAAAAATATATTTCAGTAACGCCATTATAAGATTTTTTTAAAGCAGACTGCGATTTTTTTTGTCAAGCGAAGTTAATGAAATCACGTTTTCAGATCTCTAAAATGTTTTATGTATGTCCTCTTTTATAACATATAAATTTTTGTATTTAAATATGACAATAAACTGACTTAAGTATAAATAAAATGTGTGGATGGAAAAATGGTACGGAGCCGGAACGTTACAGATACCCAACTGAATCATTGTCTAAATATTGTTAGGTCTTGAGTGTCTGGCAATTGATTATTCATACTTAAAGCCTCCCTCCGAGTGCACAAGGATATCATCAGCAATTCCACTTATGCGAACTATCTCACCCGAAGAGTTTCCAAAGTGCCAGTTACTAAAGTACCCACCTCTTTTGCAAATCGTTTTAGTGATTTTATTTACCCATATGTCTATAATAAATCAGTCAAGATAATCTGTTTTATTATTTAAAAGCTAAAATCTTTTCAAAGAGTTAGCTAATGTCAGTTAACTATAATGAATTAATGATACCAAGGATTTACTGAGTTCCCAAGTAACTGTAATATAAATTTCATTTATTTATTTATTATTTATAGTGTAATTTCTCGTTTATTTCACTCAAACATTCTTAAATTTTAAATTAAATGCAAACAAAAATATGATTTTGTACAAATTATATTACCTGATTTCTTAATTTTTTTGTTATTTTTTGCAGAGGATACGTGTTTTTTATTTTTCTCTTGTTTTATTAATTATCTTTTGTGTATTATTGTTGTGTGTTGTGTGAAAATTAATATTTTTTTAATTATAACAAACTTAGTATAGGGATAATAATATTAAAACTCGCGTGAGCGATATTTAAGTTTGTAAATTCAAAATTCAGAAAAATATTACATGATTGAACTGATATGAAAAACTGGAAACAAAATCGGTAGCTGTGGATTTTGTACATAAACTTCCCGTATTTATTATTTCTTAAACATTCACCGTCAAAGAAGACAACAAAATCAAGTTTACCATTGTTTTATCACAGTTTAAAATTACGTGTAATTTTTTGGTAAAATAAACGCTTTTACAAAATTTTAAACAGAATTTTACTCTATGAAGTACCTATACATATTAAAGCCAATCAAACAAAAAAAAAAACTGTTATCATCACCATCAGGTAGGTACGCATACATTTTGTTCTTCTGAAATAAAATAATTTCATTACCTACTTATACTTACAAGTCTTATAAGTATAACCGATGTATATGGACAACTGTCTTTTTAAATGAAACGACATAAACCTACTCTACTGATTATAAAGACCATGAATGATCTCAACAACTTTCCCACAACAACAAACCACAAAATTAACAAAAAGTTTTAAAAATGGGTAAGAAAACTCACAAACAGTTTTCAGTATGATCAGTTGATTATGTGACTTCATTAACAGTTCATTTACACCCGATATATATGTTTTTGTTTTACTCAACTTATTTATGAGTGCTATCTGCTGCGTGCACAATTATCTCTCATTTTTATGTATAATACAAAAATATTATATCAAATGTAAAAAATATTAGTGGCATGGGAATAGCTGAAAATCAGCGTTATCTGAAAATTGTTTCAGATGGCATATAGCTGAGTCTATTTCCATTTTCGGGTAATAGTTTTAAAAATAATATAGTTGTAGTACACCCCACCTCGGGTTTACTTGTATTGTATATATTGTAAATTCAAATAAATATATTTTTTATTATTACCTTTGTATGGCATTTAATTATTTGTAGATGTGGAGCATATAAATAATAAAAACAATTAATATACGATATATTTCGACTCCTACTGTGGAGTCGTCATCAGTCGAATGAGGTATAAATATGACATATAAAGAATATAAATTTAAAAAAAAGTGACATCTGTTGAAAAGAAGGAGGAACAAAGAAACTTTTTGGGAGTGATGATAGTAGTGATGATGAATGATGATGATGATGATGATGATGATGACAATGATGATGATGATGATGATGGTGATGATGATGGTGATGATGATGATTATGATGATGATGATGGTGATGGTTATGATGATGATGGTACTATTGGGGTATTAAAGTGAATTTTTTGTCAGATGAGTCATGTCATGTTTGTCTGTCAGTGCTGTCTGTCAGTGCTGTCTGTTAAGTCCTGGTCCATAGTGAGCACCAAGTGACCATATGTACGATGTTTCCCAGGTCCTTAATTCGATGTCTGTCAATGGAGGGCTGAATGCTTTGATGATGCGTAAGGTGAAACAGTCGTTGAACGTTAAATTGTGGAGGCGGGTGTGTGTAGGGATGGGAAGAATGTTGTTTGGTGTGCGGTCTGAGGTGTGTCGATGTTGATTTATTCGGATGTGTACTGGGTTCTTGGTTTCACCTACATAGAATGCCGGGCAATGACGGCATTCCAGTAGGTAAATGCAGTTGCTGGTTTTGCATGACGTGTTGGGATGTGTTTTGTATATGTTTGTTGTGTGGTGAGTGTTGATGTCTGTAGTTGTGTTGATGATGGAGCAGGTTTTACATCTACGCCGTTGGCAGGGAGATGTGCCAGGTGAAGTGTTGCTGAAATCGGTGTGTGGTTTGGTTTTTGTTTTGCTAAGTGTGTGTTTCAGGTTTCGGGTTTGTCTGTAACAGATTTGTGGATTATTGGGGAGTAGGTCCTTAGTTTCATTATTTTGCCGGAGAATGGGTAGAGATTCTTTGATGAGTTGTTTTAGTTTGTGGCTGCCGTGAAAATATGTGGTGACTAGACGTGTTTGGTGTGATTTGTTTGTGTTTCTGATATGTTTGTGAAAGTTTGGTCTGTGGTGTAAGTGTTTTTGGAGGAAGTTATTTGGGTAGTGTCTTTTGGAGAGTGCGTCGTGAATTTTGTTGTGGTAGTTGTCAAGTGCGTATTGATTGTTGCAGATGCGGCGGCCACGGAGCGAAAGTGAGTAAGGTGCAAAACCAGCAACTGCATTTACCTACTGGAATGCCGTCATTGCCCGGCATTCTATGTAGGTGAAACCAAGAACCCAGTACACATCCGAATAAATCAACATCGACACACCTCAGACCGCACACCAAACAACATTCTTCCCATCCCTACACACACCCGCCTCCACAATTTAACGTTCAACGACTGTTTCACCTTACGCATCATCAAAGCATTCAGCCCTCCATTGACAGACATCGAATTAAGGACCTGGGAAACATCGTACATATGGTCACTTGGTGCTCACTATGGACCAGGACTTAACAGACAGCACTGACAGACAGCACTGACAGACAAACATGACATGACTCATCTGACAAAAAATTCACTTTAATACCCCAATAGTACCATCATCATCATAACCATCACCATCATCATCATCATAATCATCATCATCACCATCATCATCACCATCATCATCATCATCATCATTGTCATCATCATCATCATCATCATCATCATTCATCATCACTACTATCATCACTCCCAAAAAGTTTCTTTGTTCCTCCTTCTTTTCAACAGATGTCACTTTTTTTTAAATTTATATTCTTTATATGTCATATTTATACCTCATTCGACTGATGACGACTCCACAGTAGGAGTCGAAATATATCGTATATTAATTGTTTTTATTATTTATATGCTCCACATCTACAAATAAATATATTGTAAATAGTAAATAAGCTCGACCGATTTATTACCCGAAATAAATATTTTTTCTTTCTTTCTTTCTTTCTTTCATATAATGTATATATAAATATATATAATGATGTATATATAATGATGTATATATAATGACTCTGTTCAAAGTTTGCATTTAATGTTACCATTGATTACTGCACTAATGAGATTCTGCAAGGCTGTTGAACACGACAAATGTCAAAGTGACGGTTCATTTCATTGTTCGTGTTTTTGACTTCATAAATCTCCACGGAAAAGGAGAAAAATCACAAAAATTTGGTTTTCTTTTCAAAAATTTACAAAGTACAAGTGTGAAATTGTTGTATCAACCGCATGTACATATATAGAATAAGTTACTTTTTAACTTGTAAGTTTTCTTTATATTTTTAAGGACTAATATTTAGCTTGCCAAATTCCATGATTATACAAGCAAAATATCAATTTAGGTACTGTGTATTCGAGACAATAGCATTATTTATATCTACACGGCCCATTTTGTGTACATTATGTTCATAAATATTCTGTAGGTACTGTAACATCTATGTATTTTAAATGGTCTCACAGATACACATAATTATTATTGTTAGTTTTCAAACTAACTTTCACTTTGGCCGCATAGAAAACCTTGGCTGCTACTGCTATACACTGAATAGTTATTATTATTATTATTATTATTTATTATACACAAGCAGCTAGAAGCTGATGCTGTGTATATCACTGCACTTTAAGTCAGTTATTTAAAAATTTATCTAGTCGATTTTTAAAACAGTTCACTGATGTAGCACTTATAACAGTCTCAGGTAGTTTATTCCACTCGGGAACAACACGGTTAGGCAAGAAATGTCTGCGTGGATTGCTTGTACATGTCGACGAGTTGATTTTAAGATGATATGTATAAAATAACATGTGTGAGAACATTCATTATTACTTTAAAAAAGTTAAGTTTTGTTCTATGTCATCTCTCTTTGTGTCTGATAATAACAGTTCACTTTCTATATCTTAATAATAATAATATTAAAGTTCTATTGTGGAGAACACAATAGTAATCAATCAATAAAAACCAATGGCTCATTCATCTTAATGTGAAAATGTCTCCGCGTTTATGAAAATCACGTACTATCAGGAAACTTCAATATTTTTACTCTATTTTTGCATCTATGACCATCCATCCAACCATCAGCCTAGTTCGTCCACTGCTGGACATAAGCCTTTCCAGGACTTTGCCACTCCCGGCGGTCATCCTGGAAGAATTGCTCATACGCACACACACTGGGCAGGCGGGTTGGTGAGGGCGGTGCCGGAACCCTCGCACCAGTGATGCCGCTACTCATCACCAGTCTGTTCCATATAAGGCCCGGCTATTAGGGATGGATATACCGCCATCCATCGGTCCCGGGCATGGTGGGCCTCCTGGTTTTTTTGCCTGTGAGCTGTCCTCTTACTCTCCCCCGAATTGTATGACCAGGAAAGTAAGAATGAAATGTGTGTAAGGCGATTGTCCCCAATAGTACCTTCCTTATTATTATTACTTACCTACACAATAAAAATTAAATTTGATTTATTAATTTTAGTTAAATGTATGGTCATTCATTATTTACTTACATAATTATTCTTATTCTTTTCAGAAAAATGGTGAAAGGTTTGGATAAACAATGAACAATAGTGCTCAAAGTTAACAATTCTAGGACAAAAGAAGATGGCTACCCTTTGTAAGTACAGGTTTTAAGAATTTTATCTATACTAAATGGCAGTTGCGCGAGGTAATTAGTTAATATAGGTATAAACGGGCCGTTCGTTTGATGCGAAGCGCGGAGCGCTCGGTATTAGCACTCCTATGATAAAATGTCACATACAGAATTTGTAGGTAGAAAAGAAAGAGAGGTACCAAGGCCCATACGCGTGAGCAGGGCATTTCTTTAGCAAATTAAAGTGAATATGGAGCGCCGCTCCAGCCGAGATGCGCCGAATTTAGCAGAGCCATATCGAACCGAAACAATCACCCCTCATTAAGCAAGTGTATTGCTTAGCAGTATTGTCACCGTTCGCTGCATATTAGATTTTTTTATCAGCTTCAGCGCTTGAAGCGCTGCGAGTCACATTTGTTTGCCATTGATTGTTTGTTGCATTGCATAGGTTTGTTGTCATTGTTCGTACGCGCCCGGGGTTGTGATTGATTATTGCCAAGTTTAACTGAGTTTGTGTATATTTAGTGTTTTTCGTACTAATGTAATGAAGTGAGCCCCCTGGTCTAAGGCCCGCCAACCACCACTGCTAAATGGTTTAACTCAACTAAGGTCCAAAATGAGATTTTTTTTACCAAGACTCCATTCTTTTCGATTCAATATCTTTCATTGCATACTGAAATATCAAATTTTGTAAAACTAAATGTAACTTTAATTAGATTGATTTTCACATTTCTTTATTTGTTATTTACAAGTTTTACTACAATCATCTACATATATGGTAAAAGGCACAAACTCGACTTAAATCAAATTGCATTTTGTACAATGAATACTTTTTTGGTGCCAAATGGTATAATTCAGCTTCTGAGCGATATATCTCAAAGATAAGATAAGTTTTCTAGAGTTTGAACTGATACATAGTACTAGAATTTAATGTTATCTACATGACGACTGGTCATATGCTCCGCTGCAAGAAGGAAAAGTGGAGTAAACTGGTGACAGTATGGTACCCAAGGGGCAGCACTAGGATCCGAGGTCGTAAAGCAATAATATGGGAGGATGACCTAAAAATTACCTTAGGACCACTTTGCATGAGAGTAGCGGCAGACAGAAAACAATGGAGAGAGTTGGAGGAGGCCAATGCCGGAAGGCAAACTGGATTAAGAGATATTTTATAATATAAGTGCAGTTTATAGTCTTAAGATGTTTAACTTTCTTTTTTTTTTTATAATTTTATATAGTTTTATATTTTTTTATCTACAAATCTCATTTAAGGGGCTCCACAATGCTAAACATCAGTTTTGCATTGTTTGTTTTGTTTTGAAACCAACACACGCAGATGCTAACTAGAAAAAACCATCTTTATTACATGAAGAAATTAAAGTTAATGTCCTAATGTAGCTGCAATTTCAAAATAACTGGATTTTTGCGTGCGCGGCATCTGATTAGAGCAGGATAGACAGTTAAAAAACAAAAGCGTTAGAGCGGGACTGAATTTTAGCATAGTGCAGCCCCTTAAGATACAAGATGTAAAAAAAATGGAAAAATTTGGAAATAAAGTCTTTATTATTACATGACGATAAATCATGAAGGCAACCCGACCCGGGAGGGCATGCTTAACAAGCCTCTAATTACTTACCCTTAAAAAAACTGCTTATGGTTTTAAAACCGATTGCAAGTTAGCAAAGCAAAGGACAAAAAAAAAGAATAAAATCTACATGACGCTTTGATTTTTTGTACATAATGTGAAACGGTTTGCAAGAAATTAAATTTAAAAAAAAAAACGGCTCTTCTGTAAACGTATGTTTTTTATGTAAAACGTATTTCACTGTACGCACAGAATTGTACTGGAAAAACAAAATGACATGCAAAATGACAAATTACCGCGATAGGTGTGCGACTATAATGTCTTAAGTTGACAACTGATCTGAGAAAATTACTAACTAAACTAAACCTTATGCCATACAAGATAAGATTGAAGACTTTTTTTAATGAGGGCACTGACTTTAATCTTATTTATTTATTTATTTAAGATACATTTGCAGAAGATACAAAAAACATTGATGGTGGACGAGATAAAGGTACAGTTCTGTTGTAAGTTCCTTATAAATGTAAACATCCTTCGCAAATAATATTTAAAACTATAATAAAAGAAAACATCGGTAACTTCTAAAATGTAAATATGTAATATAAAATGTAATAAAAAAATTTAGGTACCATAAATTTTCATGTCGGCGTAGTGCCGGCTGCCTGTCTCGCCACGCAGCCCTCAATGACGTCATCCGAAGGGCCCTCGTCTCCGTAGGAGCTCCGGCTACTCTCGAACCTCCCGGACTAGTTCGTGACGACGGAAAGAGACCCGACGGAATGACGTTAATACCGTGGAAGCATGGGAGGCCGCTCGTGTGGGATGCAACCTGCGTGGATACGCTGGCGTCCTCTCATGTTTCCCAAAGCAGTAGGGCTGCTGGTTCGGCGGCGGCCGCTGCTGAGCTCTCCAAGAGGCGTACATATGTGGCAATAGGTTCAAGCTACATGTTTGCGCCTTTTGGGGTTAAGACAATGAGGACATGGGGCCCGGAGGCGCGTCAGCTTGTCACGGACCTCTCTGTAAAGCTTGTGGACACTAGCGGCGACCGGCGAGCTGGCTCTTATCTAGGCCAGCGTATAAGTCTTGCCATACAGAGAGGTAATGTGGCAAGTATTTTGGGCACTCTCCCGCAGGGCAGTGATCTAGAGGCAATTTTCTTTTTATAATTATTTCTGTTCTGTTATTTTAACCCTTTTATTTTATTTTAACTTTAGTTATGTAATTCAATATTCTTAGGTAGGTATTAAAGCCAATTCTGAAGGCTTTAATTTTATTTTATTGCTGTCAAAGGTAGAAATTTCCCAAAGAAATTTAGCTTCTAATCCTAACTCTTAAGAACTATTTTGTATCGAAGAAAATTTAGTTTTGACAGCACTAAAACTAAAATTAAAGCCTTCAGAATCGGTTTTAATGTACTTACATAAATATATGTAAAATATATTATATACGTATTATGAATTAAAGATTTTTTTTTAATTAAATTTAAGTATACCATAAACTCATTAATAAGATATCGTCATTTGAAAAAGTTTCAAAATATTTTATTACACATAAACAGTTTTACAATTGAAGCAGCATTCAGTGGCTCCCAGACTAGACCATGGAGAGTCTGTACCATGGGTGTCGGTAAAAAAATTACAATATAAATGATATACAGTGTTCGTACAGGTGACTAACAAAGTGATACTAAAATATAATTAAAATAAGAGATCATTCACAAAAACTCGGGATAAAAATGGGAAAAAATTTATTTAAGGTTTTTCTAGGCCTTAGAACCGAACAAAAGGGTGACGCGCAAAATTACTGATAGATTTTTTTTATCTAATTAGACGCACGCTACTATTTATATGTATAAAAATAACTTAAGTAAATTTAAAATTTATCATTTCTTTTCCCTTTATTTCAGGTGAATCAACAGAGATGCAAGAAAAGTCACCACTCCGCACTGGGTGAGTTTTCATGGAAATTCCGGTGTTCTAAAGTGTATTGTATATGTATGAAAGTAATTAATTGATAATATTAGTAATTCTCGTTATTAATACATACCAGCTCAAACGGTGAAAGTAATAAAATCACATTCACCAGTGGTTATTAATAATTTTCATGTACCTGTGGTAAAAGTAAAGAATATTCACTCAAGATAATTACCGTTACGGGCCATCAAGGGATGCGGGGTGGGGTATTCATATTTTGTAGGGTAGGTTAGGTATGGTGAGACTCCGTTGTCTGTCCGTCTGTCCATCCATATGTCACAGCCTAACTTTAGCACCGTTAAAGATAAAGACATGAAATTTGTCACAAAAATAGCATTAATATGTCGACATATCACGGTGTAAAAATAAATATGAAAAATTTCAAATATTTCCAAAACAAAAAGTGAGAAAAATAAAAAATATTAGCCTAAAAATACAATATGGGTATCAAATTATAGATATTAAAAAGTTGATTGTAAAAATATATACTTTTTTTATATTTACTGGTACTGGTTTCGAGAAATCTTAAAAAAAAAACAAAAATATGTATGTACCTTATCTCCGAAACTGGTAGACCTAAAAATATGAAAAAAAATTCAATTATAGATCATAACCGGCCAATTACACGAAAAATATAGCGATAAAAAAAATTGAGCGCAAATGAGAAATATAAAAAAAGAAGTAAAATAAATAAAAAAAATATTTTATAAAAATACAATACGGGTATCAAATTGTAGATATTAGAAAGCTGATTGTAAAAATATATGCTTTTACTTTATTTACTGGCACTGGTTTCTAGAAATCTTTAAAAAAACCCCACAAATATGTATGTCCCTCCCCCCTTATCTCCAAAACTGGTGGACCAAAAAATATGAAAAACATCATCGTAATATGTGTTTACGTAAAGATTACAGGAAAAATAAAGTTGTTGAAATATTTACGAAAAAAAATTACAAAATTAAATTTATTATCTACAATACGGAACTCTAGGTACGCGAGTCTGACTCGCACTTGGCCGGTTTTTTTTAAATAAGTAATTAACTCATTAAGGCGCTACGGAAAAAAAATCGACACTTTAAGACCTTGCATATTACTTCAGTAAATAATGTCTTATTTTGATAAAATAGTACTTTATTTTTGGATTCTTTTTCTAGGGATCTATTAAAACAGAAACGCGATTGGAGAAATTCGGCTCGATAGAAATATTTACTGAAATGAGGTCCTTTTCGACAACAATTCTCCTGGTTTGACAATTTAGAATGACATATAGACTGCAACTATATTTTATTAGGTGGGTTTTAACAGTATCTAGGACCTGGTTAAACGAAATTTTGATAGCAATTTTAGTACATTTTATATTAATAAAAAACCAACTTTTTGCTACTTTTCCACGAATCCGTCCCTCTCGCACTGAGAAGTTTTTGGCATATGGAGTAACAGGGACGCTAAAACTTTTACATATCGCCTTAATTGGACAATTTAGTGATGTGATGTGTTGTAGGTTTAGTCTGTGATTGTCAAAGCTTTTAATTTCTTGATTGATGATTTTACTTTATTGTTTTTTTACTTTATTGTTTTTTTTTTACGTCTGTGAAGGTTTATTCTTATGTATGTAAATTCAACTATTCGCGGTTCATTTTGTGTGTTTAGTTCACTCGTATCTACTTTTAATAACAGAAACTGAAAGCAGTTTTGTTGATTTGATTTTTTATTTGTTTTTAAAAGTTTATTAATTTATTAACAAATTCAAATTCAAATTCAAATAGTTTATTTTGCAAAGCAGGTATAAATATATACACTTTTTACACGTCAAATTTAATCTCATAAAGAAAATATATGTAATAAAATAATAAATGTACATGAACTAAATTAAAGGTTTATTTAATGTATGTAGCAATATATTTACGATTAAAATGATAGGTAAAATATATATTATACAAGGTAAAATTCAATCAGCCGCCCGAACCCATACCGGAGACCCGGCCAGGAACCAGGAACAAGGTTCAATGATCACCAACCGAGCCCCCAGCACGAATCCAGGCGGCCGACCAAATCCCATCCTATATACTACATACTAATAGGTTACATATATAAATACATGCCTACCTCCGCCCATTCGATTAGTCTTGCTAAGAAGAAGGGCAAGAAACTTAGCAAGATCATGTCTTTTTTTTTCAACATAGAACTTATACTATACAATATATGACATTATATCATTTCAGTATAGAAACGCAGAAAGAAAAGTAAATCTGGATGTGAAAAGCTCTGAACCGGGATTCGAACCCGGGACTTTCTTCGTTTCTATACTGCAATGATATAGTGTTAATTTATATCTCCTTGCGATGGATAAATCGCCAAGAGTTCAAAGATAGAAATTTATTTCTAACATAGTTATTATTAATTTATAACTATGTAATGTAGGGTAAATGTAATGTAAATGTAACTTAATATTAGTTTATGCTACAAGGGCGTTAAACGTATCCGAGTAATTTATTGCTCTTACGCCCGTGTATCATACTACGTTTTTCAATGCATAGTGTGAGGAAATAAAACAAATATAATCTTGTGAACTATAAATTATGATTGGCTCAAAAGGACTGTACCCAGAGCCGTTAAACAGTGGAAAAAAAAGTATAACATTTATGGTACACAGGAAAGGCTGCAGGTTAGCCAACCGTTGTAAATAAATAAATAATAATAAAGCCCTAGGGCAAAATAATCGACTTTCTGTTCGGTTTTGATGCATAAAAAGTGGGCCTTTACGAGCACTTGCATTGAAAAAATCCTTAGGGTGTATGTAATTACGTATAAAAATACATGTTTGGGAGAGTACATTGTTGCAATTTGTATGTAATTTAATTATAAAAACCTTATTCAGAACTCAATGCTTCCCCTCTCTGTTTTTCACCCGTAAATACTAGCGCCCCACGCCACTGTTACCGTTTATCAGGATAATATTACGACATATAAAAAAGGACATAACTCCTTTATCAATTGGTATTAATTTTAGGACATATAAAAAAGGACATTACACACAATCAAGAGTTAAACTCCTTCTTTAAGTGGTACTAATTTTAGGACATATAAAAAAGGACATTTACACACAAACAAGAGTTAAACTCCTTCTTCAAGTGATACTAATTTTAGGACATATAAAAAAGGACATTACACACAATCAAGAGTTAAACTCCTTCTTTAAGTGGTACTAATTTTAGGACATATAAAAAAGGACATTACACACAAACAAGAGTTAAACTCCTTCTTAAAGTGGTACTAATTTTAGGACATATAAAAAAGGACATTACACACAAACAAGAGTTAAACTCCTTCTTAAAGTGGTACTAATTTTAGGACATATAAAAAAGGACATTACACACAAACAAGAGTTAAACTCCTTCTTAAAGTGGTACTAATTTTAGGACATATAAAAAAGGACATTACACACAAACAAGAGTTAAACTCCATCTTCAAGTGATACTAATTTTAGGACATATAAAAAAGGACATTACACACAAACAAGAGTTAAACTCCTTCTTCAAGTGGTACTAATTTTAGGACATATAAAAAAGGACATTACACACAAACAAGAGTTAAACTCCTTCTTAAAGTGGTACTAATTTTAGGACATATAAAAAAGGACATTACACACAAACAAGAGTTAAACTCCTTCTTCAAGTGATACTAATTTTAGGACATATAAAAAAGGACATTACACACAAACAAGAGTTAAACTCCTTCTTCAAGTGGTACTAATTTTAGGACATATAAAAAGGACATTACACACAAACAAGAGTTAAACTCCTTCTTCAAGTGGTACTAATTTTAGGACATATAAAAAGGACATTACACACAAACAAGAGTTAAACTCCTTCTTAAAGTGGTACTAATTTTAGGACATATAAAAAAGGACATTACACACAAACAAGAGTTAAACTCCTTCTTCAAGTGATACTAATTTTAGGACATATAAAAAAGGACATTACACACAAACAAGAGTTAAACTCCTTCTTCAAGTGGTACTAATTTTAGGACATGTAAAAAAATACATTACACACAAAAATGTTGCCCTCCCGTTTTTTCCCGACATAGCAGGGAATAAATTAAGTCATTGCTTGTAACATTGACAGCAATTATAAAATTGTACAAACGTCTCTGAAGAAATTATAATATTTATTAAGTATTTCCACAATATTCTCGGATTCATACTCGTTTATTTAATTTTAAATATTCACATTTTTATAGGTATAAACGAAACGCTGTTGTGATAATTATTATATAGATAATATATTTTGGTGCTTGGGACCAGTGAACGAAAAAAACATAGTAGACTGATTAGAGCTGAAAAAACCGGCCAAGTGCAAGTCGGACTCGCGCACGAAGGGTTCCGTTCCATTATCTATAAAAACGGCAAAAAAACATGTCTGTTGTATGGGACCCCCCTTAAATGTTTTTTTATATTTGTTGTTATAGCGGCAACAGAAATACATAATCTGTGAAAATTTCAACTGTCTAACTATGACGGTTCTTGAGATACAGCCTGATGACAGACGGACAGACAGACAGCGGAGTCTTAGTTATTACTAATTGATCCCGTTGGTTACCCTTTGGGTACGGAACCCTAAAAATGACCTCACGATAAAGTGTGTTGAACATAATTCTGTATGGCGACGGCTCCAATAGGACTGTGTCTTTGAGTCAGCCAATCACGGCTGACCTAGTGTCGCATGAGCCTTTTGCCCTTTTCAGTCTCTGGTGCCTTTTTCGAATTACAATTTGTTAGAAAATGCATCTTCCATGCTTTTTTCATTCGCCGGTAAGGACCAAAATATACAGTGGAATTTTCGACGAAATTCAAATAGTTTATTTTGTAAAGTAAAGTAAGTATACATAATACACTTTTTACGAGTCAAATTTAATCTTATAAAAATATATGTAATAAAATAATAAATGTACATGAACTAAATTAAAGATTTATTTAATTTATGTAGCAATGTATATATATATATATATATATATATATATACTACGATTAAAATGATAGGTAAACTCTATAATTATACAAGGTGAAATCCAATCAACCGCCCGAACCCATACCGGAGACCAGCGGGCCTATTGTGTATCTCTAGTTGCCTTCTGGACTGGGTGTCTATCATCAAAAACATAGATATACTATCTAATTCCGATGTCCTAAGGATATTTTCGCACTTGAAGTGACGACACAGATTGTTAATAGTTCAATACCCACTAAAGGCAATTTTGAAAGTTCAGTTTTTATATATGTTTTTGACGATAGGCACCCTGTCCAGTTGGCAACCTTAGATACAGAATAAGGGGGCTGGAACAAGGTTCAATGATCACTCTAGAGTTGCCTACAGTTTGAAAACGGTTTCAATGAAATTTGTTTTTGTATTTTATCCCTTTTCTCGATTTCTCGTTTTTTTTCACGGAAAGTTGTTTGTGGAGATGAGTACTGTCGGCAGTTTTCGGCTCTCGCAACTTCATCTTAACACCCAGTATATCACAGTGACATTGAGTCATCAATAAACGAACTGCCATTGAGAAAATAACGACATAGAAAGAGTGTTTGAGTGCGTATCGGGTCGTAAGGTAACTGACCATGTAGTCACTATGACCTTGTCCACTTTGCGATGCATACCGTGCATAGTTAAACGACACCTAGTGTGTAGATTTTCGGCCGAAGTTCGGCTTTTTGCGTTTGGCCGAAGCCCAAGCCGAAGGTCATCCGTTGCTTAATTTTTTACAAGTATAGAAACATCAAAGGAGCCTCTCCGAGTGACTTAAGGCTTCCCCCAGTGCCAATGACCTTGAATTGAGTAACTTTATAACCATTTTATACGGTAATAGAATTTTTTAATATGAGAAAAATACATAGTAATCTACATGATACAAATAGTGATGTGATTTTTTCTGAATTTTATTTTTATATACAGAAGTGAATCAAGAAAATTCTAAGTTTACCCTTAGTTCTCGATTTTTTGTCCACTTGTAACAATATAACTACTAGAGTTTTTATCGAAACAGTATAAAATGTATACACTTATAGACAAAATAATATAAAATGATATGGTTTTCTCAGTTATTAAAAATTCCTTTTGTTTTCGATAAAATAAATTAGAAAACACTATTTTCACACTTGTCAGCCGCAGCGATTGGCGTAACAGCCATGTTGCAGTGCGAGCTGGTCCTCTAAAAAGGCCGCTTTGGATGAATCATATTATGATTCTGTTGTAATGCCGTCTCTTTTGCACGCATGAAGAAACTCTGACTCCATCCTACTTTCAAATCATTCTATGATTCACCCAATTTGGCCTTTTTACATCCCCTGATAAGAACTTTATTTTAATATGGTTTTGTTCGAAATTTCAACCACTACGAATCGAGTTGCTAATTTTTTCGACGGAGCCACCTTAAACTAAAATAAAACCACTGATTACTGCACATTCGTGCAGCCCACCCTGCACAGTTACACCGAGACACAATTGACTAATACTTTCACTTCAACTGGTGCTTCGACCGTGACTTGTCACCGTGTGAGTATGGGCGTTTCTTCCTGACACAACCTCCGTGTCGTGGGCAAAGATTTCAAAAGTAAAGATAAGCCCTTACCGTAGTATGACAGCACCAAAATGTTTCCACCTTTAAATGGGTGACGCTCACACGTTTGGAATCAGTGCTCATCTGAACACAGTGATAGTTGGACGCCTTAAGTGCACTTAAAGTTAATCATTTTAACAACTTTAGTAGTCCGATCAGTTTACTGACCGTAGGTAGACAGATTGCGCACTCATAAGTGTGGGCGCGTCGGCATGATGTTAACGCACACATTCAAAAACAATGCAATAGATTTTAGGTGCCAGGGCTCATCTAAACTTTTGAAACCTTTGGTCTAGGAAGGGATGTACTGAGATAGATTTCCATAATTTTTTTTAGTTCGTTGGTCAGGTAGATTACTTTTCAGCCACCCCCCCTTTTTCAGTACGTACAAGCACAAAATAACCACTTACAGAATGTTTACTCCGCATAACTAGCGAAAACAAGCGCACGCACACATAGACGCGCACGTACCTCGATCTCGGAGATACTCGGGTGAATGCCAATACGAAATTCTGCCGAGATCATCATACGTACGCGTCTATGCATGTGTGCGTCTGTTTTCGCTCCGTCGTCGTCGTCGAGTCGGCCTTCTGGTAGTATCTATTTTGTGGTACAAGCTTGTGTATCACTTCAAATGGATTTTTATCGATGGACTAGGAAGGTTCATGTATATACTTATTATGTACAAAAACATAAACGCCCGAGGAGCTGTCAGAAGTATTTAAGTAATTACCTTCGGCTTCGGGCAAAGACCGACTATTCGGACTAGTTTGGCCGATATTAGCCGAAGCCGAAGCCTCTTTCGAACACTAGCGACTACACAATACAATCTTTACTGTCAGTCACCATATTCTTGCTTTGCTACTTTGATACTATTGTCTGGTACAAACTACAAATCACGCGAGTTTGCCAAGCTTTTCATATCGTCGCTAGAAAACTTATCTTATGCCCCTGACTTAGAGACCATTTTCGGTCGTGTTGTTATCTATTCTTGTTATTTTCTTCTATCGGTACGCTCGTTGACGATCTAATCGCGGCTAGTGATGGTATGAAGTAAGTATCGACTATAGAGGTAGGTATCGAAAAAATATATATTTTTTAAATAATGTTTTAAAAATATATATTGTCATGACATGAATCCCCGAGGAGGTGTCAGAGGTGTTCCGTGTGTGAACTGTGAAATGGAAGCCACAGTCCTTACTCGGTACACCCGCATTTCACCGACGATTATTACGTCCCAACGCGATGGGTGGTGAGCCCTACCGCTGTACTTCGGGCACGCTTTTTAGGGCATGCAAGTTTCCTTACGACGTCCAAAAACATTCTAAATAATATATGATCAAAATTAATTTTAGCATTTCATTTACTGTTATTATTTTTGACAAAAAAAAAAACGAAAGTTATCGAAAATTTCATATGATTTGCGCAAAAGTTCTCTTACTCCTTCCGAATGCCTAAAGCGATTTTAATTATTCTTTCACCTATTTAAATAAATAAACAATTTTCAGATCTAAAAAATTATTGTTAAAAAAAATCCTCAATCGCGTCTTAGTGAAAAGTATTATTTTCTCCTTTTTTTCGCTATTCAGAGTCACAGCGATCGTCCAACACAATGCGCGCTGATACGAACGTTATTTCAATATAGTTTTTGTTCATATATGTACCGACACAGGTCGACTCAAGGTCGTTGGCGGATGCATGCCCCTTAATGCCTTGTCAACCCCTGATTATCACTCTCTCTCTAACTAGGTTGAACCTCGACGGCACAATCTATGAGAACGCAGGGCCGCGCGTGAAAATGTATTTATTTTGTAGGTTTTCTTTTTATGATTTTAAAACTAATCCTCAAATAAAAAAATAATCCGGTAAAAACATGATGAATAGATCATAATCCGGATTTATTGCCATATTATAAGCATTTAATCTGAAAATAAAAAGTAGTAGTTGTCGATCTAAATTTTGTGTGGTTTAATATTGCATTTAGTAATTGTATTTTTAATCGTATTAAATTTTTTTCGTATTCTCCATTTGTCATTACATTATTATTACATTTTGTATTCTATACGAATATTTACTATTTATTTCCGATGCTCGCAGATTACAGTACTCCCAAGAGTCCCAAGGTAATAATGCGCATACAAATCTTCGCCACTGTTCGGCAAAGTTCGTATTTCATTACACTTTCTATACTATCAATACGGTCACGTGGTACGTCCGGTCGTTCGGCTATAGATTTCTATGCGCATTATTACGTTGGGAGTACTGTGCAACTATGAGAAACTCGAATATACGGTATCCTAAGGGCTGTTTGATGACGTCATCAACACTGACATCATTCAATTCAAATCATGAACATCGTTCGATACACGTTAATTACATACTGAAAAAAAGTAAATATAAAATGCATTTACCTATAATGCAACAAATTAATTTGATTTTGTTTTTTATGAAAGATTATATTTTCTTATTTTTATAAATTACCAAACTTAATCATCAAATTATGATAAGTAAACAACACAAAAACACTGATTATTTTTATATGTGCTCTTGTTTTCTCCAGACCATCTCAAGACATATCCATATTAATAATATCGTTTTTCATAAATGTGACGTAAGGGACTCCCGTCAGCCGCCCATTAGTGATCAGAAACAATAATAAACAATATTTATTCAATTTCTCCAGTGAGTATGAGAAAACAAATCAATCTTAGTCACCAATAACCTTAGCACGCGCCTTAGACATAGCGTGTAGTTTATCGCAGTTTACCGCTGAAGACGATGATATTGTCACATCAAAATTGGCAAAAGTGGACTCTAGAATGTACGATTTTTTTTTCATTTTAATTTATTTAGTTGCCCAGTTTCTGTGAAATTTGGCCAAGATTTCTAAAATTCTAAACGTGTAACTTTTTTGGAATCCCTTTTTCGATAACGTCTTGACGCCTATCGATATCGGCGCTCTCCTCAGCCCATCCCTACTGCCTTTCATTGAGCTCGACGTCTTACAACTCTGTCCGTTTAGTTTACTCATTCGTTCGCTCGGCACGGGTCGTATTCGCGCGCTTTCAGTGAAAGTTTGTGTTTCGAACACGGCAAAAAGTTTGAAGATCACGTGCAGTGTTTCCGGCCAGTGTTTTCGAAAAGTTTTTTTTTTGTGATTTTGTTTTTTATGAAGTGGTTGGTTGTTTAGTTTTTGTTTTCGTGGTTGAGGTTTGATTTTGGAAGCGTTTGTTTTTTTTTATCAATTATGTTTTAGTGAATGGTTCTGTTAGAGGTCTTGTTGAGAGCTGGAAACTATAGGAAATGGTAATTTAATTGGGGATATTTTATTTGCACATAAAAAATACAATTTTGCAAACTAAATTTGACACCAGAAGAGAGCAGGTAGGTTAAGTTCAGTGGCGTGCATAGAACTTTTTTCCGGAAAAGCAATAAAAAGGTCAAGTTTGACAATAAAAAAAAATATGAAAAAATATAAATAACACTTTGAAAAAAGAAAGTTTGTATGGCGCCAGGTTCGGCACTGCCTACCCTAGAGTGAACATTTTCATACCAACTTTTTTTTTTGTCAAACCTGACCTTCCGGTTGCTTTTCCGGAAAAAAGTTCTATGCTCGCCACTGGTTAGGTTAGAACCTTCGTGGTTATGTTTTTTTATGACAACCCAGAAATCCTATAAGACAACAGTAAGTATTTTAGTGTGCAAGTCAGTAAATTGTTGACGTGCAGTTAGTATTTTTGACAGAACACTGTTGTAGCATTTTTAATATTTTTCAATGCAAGTGCTCGTAAAGGCCCACTTTTTATGCATAAAAACCGAACAGAAAGTCGATTATTTTGCCCTAGGGCTTTATTATTATTATTATTTTTTATTTATTTACAATGGTTGGCTAACCTGCAGCCTTTCCTGTGTACCATAAATGTAATACTTTTTTCCACTGTTTAACGGCTCTGGATACAGTCCTTTTCAGCCAATCATAATATAAAGTTCACAAGATTATATTTGTTTTATTTCCTCACACTATGCATTGAAAAACGTAGTATGATACACGGGCGTAAGAGCAATAAATTACTCGGTTACGTTTAAAAACTATTATTTTGTTGCGCGTTTTAAATACATGCCATTTAATTTAAACAAAAAAAATCCATTGGTGCCTACATTACAGTAGTTTATTGGTGAAATTGTGGATCTTATAGTAGTTTATGCTACAAGGGCGCAAAGGAATAAATTACGAGGACGATTTAAAACACGAGCGTAACGAGTGTTTTAAACGTAACCGAGTAATTTATTGCTTTTACGCCCGTGTATCATACTACGTTTTTCAATGCATAGTGTGAGGAAATGAAAACCAATATAATCTTGTGAACTTTAAATTATGATTGGCTCAAAAGGACTGTATCCATAGTCGTTAAACGGTGTAAAAAAAGTATAACGTCTATGGTACACAGGAAAGGCTGCAGGTTAGCCAACCATTGCAAACAAATAAAATAAAAAAAATAATAAAGCCCTAGGGCAAAATAATCGACTTTCTGTTCGGTTTTGATGCATAAAAAGTGGGCCTTTACGAGCACATGCATTGAAAAATTCTTTATTTTATTATAATATTGATACATAATACAGTAAGTACTCTTTAGACCAGCGTTTCATATTTATGAGGGTCCGCAGCCTAATCTAGTAATAGATTAGGCTATTACTAGATTATAATCTCAGTAGTAATATAAACCCAAATATCACTAATTTAGTAGCAAAAAGCAGCACCAACCTCTCATTAACGTATTTTATATGAAAAAGTATATATTTTTGTAATTTGTAGAACTAAAATAAATGGTCCGAAATTTATTTCTGCTTTTTTATTAAGGGGGTCCTTAAAATTGTGCTTGATTTCCTAAGGGGTCCGTAGACAGAAAAGGTTAAGAAACGCTGCTTTAGACCATTGGACGAGAGCTGATATGATTGCTCATATTAAATTATTCTATTTAAATATATAATATATTTGATTTTATTTAAGTAATTTTAATTTAAACATTCATTCAAAAGTTGATTCGTGCGTATTATGATATTAAAGCATGAGTATTATTACATTTTTAAATAGATAATATACTTAGGAAAAGAAATTAAATTAAATATCTCACAAATATTTAATTTAATGTATTTCCATATGTACCTATACAACGTGTAACAGAAAGGTGTAACCATATTTGAAGAGCTTATTCAGTCAATGGTATAGAGCAACTTTTAGTATGGAGACAACCCAGCAATCTCAAAAAAAGAACTGCCCTTTCATACATTTCGTCTGAGCGGCATTGCATTTTCCTATGAAGCAACAAATTTTTTTTTTCGTTATACAGGTTTTGTTCCAATGTAAAAGTTGTTCTAAACCATTGACTGAATAAGCTCTTCAAGTATGGTTATACCTTTCTGTTACACGTTGTATATCTATTTAAAACTGGAATAAAAGACAATATAGTCAAATATATAACATTTACCTAAAGATCCTGTCTACGCCGCCATTGTCTCCGTAATCCGACAACTACTATATCCGCCGATTTTTTCGAGTCTAGAACGATCTACACGCTTACAAATTTACATAAAATGTGGGACCAAGTCATCAAGAACAGTATTTTGTGCAACTGTTACATAATGTGAGTCATTGGGACTTCGTACGTTTCGTAATAGTTTTGCACGAGTGTCCCAATGTCTAATTATGTTCAGTTGCACACAATACTTTATCTACGACCATTAAAAATATCGTCTTTATTTTTATAATGCTACTATCTATCTCATCCCATCCTCACTTCCCATCCCATCCCATCCTCACTATCCCATCTCACTAATATTCAACGGCGTGAAGGAGTAACAGTACGTCACTTTTCTATAGGAACTTGACACCCCATTGCCATCCAATGGGAACTGATTTATGGGATAAAAAGTAGCCTATGTCCTATTCCAGGTCTAGAACTACATTTGTGCAAAGTTTCAGCCTAATCTAATCAGTAAAGGAGTAACAAACATCCATCTAACCATCCATCCAAACTTTCGCATTTATAATATTAGTGGGATGGGATGGGATGGGATAGGAGTAGATAAAATATATTTTGATAAAAACCTAGCCAATTTAGTAGGTACACTTTTAACGAAACCAGTGTAATTTAAATTATGAACATGTTAATTTTTTACCTTATTATTTATTCATTAAGTTGTTTAAATAATTAAGGTTCCTCCTATACAGTACTGTAATCCGCCGATTTCAGTAATCCGCCACTGGTAGGCGGAATTTTGTAATTATTTCATCAGTAATAAGGTTTTGTTGAATAACTATAGAGTGTAATATTATTAAAACTCGCGTGAGCTGACATACTAAATTATTATTACATACGGCTTGAACACTCACGTGTGATTGTTGTTGACTATATGCCAACCGTTTCACCGATACAATTTCGGCATTATCAAGGCGAGTGTCGTTCTTGGGACGACGACGCGGCGTTCACCGTCGTTGTCAAACGGGCACTGGCAGCCGCCGATCGGCGAGCTGCACGCATTGCTCGTGCGCTGAGCGTTGGCTGCGTCGTCGAGGGGGGTGGGATGGTGGATGCACTTGATTCTTTTAATTGTTCCAATTGTTCCAATTGTTTGTTATTAGAAGCGGGCTATATTAAACTATAGAGTGAATTTCGAATTAAAGAAAAAGGCGGGTTTTTCACAATCCAGCTGCAAAACTTAGAAAAGTTGACTAAAACGTCGAGTTTTTCTCGCAAAAATCAAAGTGATTCTTAGCTGTAATATCTATTTCGTTATTATTAGGTTGTTCCTATACAGTACTGTATTCCGCCGATTTCAGTAGTCCGCCATTGGGCGGCATTTAATAGTGGCGGATAGTGAGAGAGCACTGTTATTTATAGCACACCACAGGAACAATGGATGCGCCCAGCGGAAGAATGGATTAACCCACACAGATGGTAATAATTCGCATAGTATTCGCGACTGTCTAACTATCGGTCCCTTTTAAGAAAAATCTTAAAGAACCCTACCTCTCACAATCTGAATTGATAGATATTATATATATATTTATGTTTATATAGTTTATTACACTCTATGTATATTTATAATATTTTATAGATTGTATTTATAGGAAGTATTGACATGAATTTTTATTTTGTACACGTGTATCATTACTTCGATTATGTTACTTTTTCCTATTGTGATTGTTTTGCTGTCAGAAATCTTTGTTTAGAGATAAGCTCGCCAATGTGCATCTTTTTACTGTAATTTTGTTTATGTTTATATTTCTGTGTGTGTACAATAAATAATAAAGAACAAATTCACAAACCGAGATTTCTATGCCTCTTCTATGAAGCTTAGCATAGAAATTCCGCTAGGCGCCTCAAATCGAAAACACACGTTTTACAATGAAATTGCCGAAATTATCTTACGGATTCATGAGTTGATAATTCCTGTAGCTATTTCAGTTACTTGTTTTTTGTTTGAAAGTTGATTTCAAGGTTTTACATGTACGCATTAAATTTTGTTTTTAATTTTCAGTTTGATTATAAAAATTAAATCTTCAAAAACAGTTCGTCCTAAATGCCATCCGTTTCCATTATAAGATTCGTAATAATTTCTTAAAGCTGACGCTTTTCAAAAATTAAATTAATGTTACTGTTAGCTTAATGTTGTCTCATTCATACACAAAACAAATTACATAAATTTGATATAGGTAGGCGTATATTTATATATGTAACCTATTAGTATGTAGTATATAGGATGGGATTTGGTCGGCCGCCTGGATTCGTGCTGGGGGCTCGGTTGGTGATCATTGAACCTTGTTCCTGGTCCCTGGCCGGCTCTCCGGTATGGGTTCGGGCGGCTGATTGGATTTTACCTTGTATAATATATATTTTACCTATCATTATAATCGTAAATATATTGCTACATAAATTAAATAAACCTTTAATTTAGTTCATGTACATTTATTATTTTATTACATATATTTTCTTTATTAGATTAAATTTGACGTGTAAAAAGTGTATATATCTATACCTGCTTTGCAAAATAAACTATTTGAATTTTAATTTGAATTTGATATGTAATTCCTAAAAAAAAAATGCAAATATTGTAGTTCTGAAAAATTGAGTTTCCTTCAAATTCTCTATAGGAAACGGCAACCTCATATTTACCTAATAATTTTTGTATTATCAAGCGGTATGATTCAAATCTATATTAATATTTATTAAAGTTTTTTGTTTTTATTTTATGCGTTATTTATTTATTTATTTTCAATGCATGTGCTCGTAAAGGCCCACTTTTTATGCATCAAAACCGAACAGAAAGTTGATTAAACTGCCCTGGGGCTTTATTATTATTTTTTTTTTTATTTGTTTGCAATGGTCGGCTAACCTGCAGCCTTTCCTGTGTACCATAAATGTCATGCTTTTTTATTCCACTGTTTAACGGCTCTGGATACAGTCCTATTGAGCCAATTACAATTTAAAGTTCACAAAATTATATTTGTTTTATTTCCTCACACAATGCATTGAAAAACGTAGTATGATACACGGGCGTAAAAGCAATAAATTACTCGGTTACGTTTAAAACACTCGCTACGCTCGTGTTTTAAATCGTCCTCGTAATTTATTCCTTTGCGCCCTTGTAGCATAAACTACTATTATTATAAGTGACATACATACATAATACGCGCGAATACATAATGGAAAAAATATCAATTTAAAAATATCTTCAATAATAACACGCTAGCCGTATTATATATGTCTATATCTTTGTCGATTAAATACGAGTGTTTACTTTATTTATCTATGATAGATAATGGTAGATAGCGGTGTTCAGAGAACGCCACGAAAGAAGCCCCCTGTAAAAGTTCTTATTGTCGCGTAATATAGGTGAAAATGCCTTAATCTGAGGTCCTGCTGTCGAACTCTTGCTATTCCAATATTACTTAAGGCCAGGGATGGGAAAACTTTTTCCTTCGCGTGCCAATATTTACTAACGAAATATATGGCGGGCAAAGTTGTTGCATTTTTGGCTTTATTATTTCATCCATCCGTCAGCCTAGTTCGTCCACTGCTGGACATAAGCCTTTCCAGGACTTTGCCACTCCCGGCGCTCATCCTGGAAGAATTGCCCATACTGACACACGCTGGGCAGGTGGGTTGGTGAGCGCGGTGCCGGAACCCTCGCACCAGTGACGCCGCTGCCCGTCACCAGTATGTTCCATATAAGGCCCGGCTTCTAGGCATGGATATACCGCCATCCATCAGTCCCAGGCATGGTGGGCCTCCTGGTTTTTTGCCTGTGAGCTGTCCTCTTACTCTCTCCCGAATTACTTCGAGGAGGTCTCCAAGTAAGATGGTGGTACCTCCACAGTCGAGCCCGGCATCAGCTCTACCACCTGTAATATTATATTACATATTTACTGAAATAAAAATATTAGTATGTATTTCCTGAAACACTAATTTATTGTGCAATATTACAAAATAACTATTGAAGTAAGGAAGAAATTGCAAATTGCAATTAAATTAAACTTTCAAGTTAGCTGTTTAGCTGCTTAGTTAGTTAGTTAGCTGCGAAATTTCTTACAATACGAAAACTTCACTTGATTTTGTTTGATGGTCGCGGGCCGGGTAACGTTTCGCGGGTCGGAGATGGCCCGTGGGCCGTAGTTTCCCCATCCCTGCTTAAGGCTAAGCTTGCCTTGATATAAATAAAATTGGATGAATGGAAAAAGAGACCAAGGAGTCATCTCGGCCACATAAAACTCGGACGCGTGTCCGAGTTGACACCTTTCGAATAAATCAATTGGATAAAATCCGAAACGAAGATATCCGTCAGAGATCGAAGGTGACCGACATAGTCTGCCGAATCAGTAAGTTGAAGTGGCATTGGACTGGCCACATCTGTCGCCGACGTGATAACCGTTGGGGCCGTAAGGCATTAGAATGGAGACCACGTACAGCAAAGCGCAGCGTAGGCCGCCCTCGTGCCCTGGACTGACGATCTGAAGGACTTTGCGGGTGGCGGCTGGATGAGGATGACTGAGGACCGCCAAGAGTGGCGTAATATTGGAGAGGCCTATGTCCAGCAGTGGACGAATACGGGCTGATGGATGGATTAAATAAATTTATTGGGGGTCAACTCGGCCGACAGCGAAAATTTGAGGTAGTTATGTACAATCAATACAAGAAGTCCTTAGAAAATGTAATATGATTTAAGTTCTTAAGGTAAATAACTACGTGGCTTCAAAATAAAACCAAATATCAATATTTAAATAGGTATATATTATAAAAATCAACATCACAAAAATTTAATATGAACTAATACTATACCTAACCGTAATTAATCTAATCACCAATAGGTATAACAAAGTTTCAAGCATATGCACTTATTATCTCTATATTGCTTTAAATTTTTTTTATAGTTTTGTTCGAAGTTTTTTAGTAGGTATTTGGATCCAATCCTTTTTAGGGTTCCGTAGTCCACAACAAGGAACCCGTATAGTTTCGCCATGTCCGTCTGTCTGTCTGTCTGTCCGCGGCTTAGCTTAGAGACTATTAGTACTAGAAAGCTGTAATTTGGCATGGGTATACATATTTATTACGCCGATAAAATGGTACAGTAAAATTTTGAAAAAGATTTTTTTTTAGGGTACCTCCCCTATACGTAAAGTGGGGATGATTTTTATTTTTCTCGTCTATCTCCTAGCGTGGGGTGTCGTTGAATAGGTAATTTAAAAATGTTGGAGGTGTAAGAAAACTATTTTTCGATTCAGGGTTCCGTTTGCAAAATATTAAACTTAAAAGTGTTAATTTTTGTTAGAGTCAAGTCCCCCCCCCCCTGCCGGCGAAACGGTTATATTTGGAGACGTGAAAAAAATCACGGCAGTAGTATACATAACGAAATTAAAAGGAAAACTATCCCAGCTAAGTAGGCTTTACAAGTTAACGAGTAAAGATCGCGCCAAACTTTTAGTCCCCTCTAAACACGGGGCGATTCGCATCAGCAGGAACAAAATGTATGGGCCGTTCTTGGGAAGTGCAACTTCCGAGCGGACTAGATGTTTGGCGCGATCTGTATTATTATAGATAATGATACGGAACCCTTCGTGTGCGAATCCAACTCGCACTTGGCCGTTTTTTTTTTAGATTGACTGAACTTTGTATGTGAGGCCGAGTTGGCCCCCAGTAAAATTGATTTAATCTAAAGGTGTCAACTCGGACACGCGTCCGAGTTTTATGTGGCCGAGAGAAATAGAGTGGCGAAAGAAATTTTTCGTGCTCAATTGGAAGGTACAGCTCAACCGGGCGCCCACAGAAGGGTGGTGCCGACCAAATTGGCAACTTACTGAAGAAGGCAATAGACTTTGTATGATAGATGTGGAAAATGTTAATTTTATCTAAATTTATTTCATTAAATCACATTTCTCATTGACAAAATCTTAAAATAAATATTTATATTTGCCTTTTTAAGGATTTTCATTGAATTTAATAATCATAAACAACAAAAATAACAGTTTTTAGTATTTTCGAAATATATTTCGGCTACCTTTGGGGCCGGCATCAGTCGAATTTGTATTACGCGTCCAAGAAAAAGAGGCCAATGAACCAACATACGAGTCCTCTATCCAAATCAAATAAGGTCTTTGCCACTGGACTTATTGTGCTGGACGGGTAATAAAAAAAGTTGCTAGGTAGGCCATACTCTTAAGGCGTATTACCACGCTAAATAAGCAACTCGATGTGTGTCGGTACAAATATCAACAGAAACGACATTGAAATAATGTTCATTTCAGCGTGCCTTGAAAAGTGGCTGTTACGACAACCACTGCGTCTCCGGCTAGCGCAAAATAGGAGAAAATAATACTTTTCATATGGACGACATGAACGAAAAAAAAATTTTGAACTTAAATTTTTTAGATCTAAAAATGTACTATAATTTGGTGAAGTAATAATTAAAATCGCTTCAGGCGTTTGGAAGGAGTAAGAGAATTTTTGTGTTAATCATGTGAAACTTTCGATGACTTTCGATTTTTTTTGTCAAAACTTACAATAGAAAAACAGTTCATGAAATTTGAAATTTATTTTTGACTCTATAATGCCTATCATATATTTTTATGAAAGTTTTTGGACCACCCGTGTGGGAGGAGTAGGCCTTCAAAGACAGGTCCAAATTGTAGTTGGCGTATCCATTCGCCTGAAGGAAAGCTATTTCCCGAAACGGATATCGAATTTTTCGATATCCATTCATCAAACTTAAAATATCTTGTTTCTATTACAAATGACGCTGCTACTGTATTTGATTTTGCACCTGCCTTTGTAAGACTACAAACTTGTCGGTGGATTCATCACAATCAATAATGCGCTCTAATATTAAACCATTATGGAACATCGTGATGCCATGGATATGTTTGTGGATTTGTAGTAGAAATCATAATGTAATTTTCCCTTTGACCTACCCACTAAGATAAAATCGTATTATGAACACTTAATATAACATAAAACATAACTATGTCTCAACTTATATTAATTAATTTACTTATCTGGTAGATTCTAATAGCACCGCAAACAAACCCAAGGTTTAAGGTTAAACGGAAGTGCCAATTTCCATACAAAATTAATTAACCAAGATCAGCTGAAGTACAAATTTTAGCTTGTATTTATCACTGTATTTTATTACATTTTAATACAAGAATGTCGCGAATTTAAATAAAAGTTATATTTTACAACAATAATTGGGTTATTTTAGCTTTTAAAGTTCAGTTAAATGTCCATCATTTTACGTGTGTAGTTGTGGATGTCATACTATAAAACTGTTAGATGTGTGTGAATATGCTTTACGTGTGTGCGGTTTAACTACATGGCGGTTTCGCATGATTAGATTGCGTACTAAATTGTACTTAAATTTCACACCAATAAAAAATACTTCAATAGCATAAGTGATATACTGTCTGACTACAAATCATAAGGTTCAGAGTTCGATTCCTGTCACATGTATTTATTTTGTTTTTGTTTTGTCTATTATTATTGATTCCAGAATTGTAAATATAAATAAAAATTATTTATTGGATTTATTCCTTCACTTGTGCCAAAATAAATTCCTTCGTGCCCAGGCGCTGTTCGTGCCTAATTAAAAACCGACAGATGAACAACAAAGTGATTTTACATATAAGGGTTCAGTTTTTCGTGATGAAATAATGAACCTTAAAAAAACGGTCATGTGCAGGTCAGACTCGTGTACCTAGGGTTCCGTATTGAAAATAGTAGGTAGGTAGTTAAAGTTTTGCTAGTAACTGATTATGAAGACAAAAAAAATAATTGATTGCAAGTACATACCTACCAATTATATTTACAAAAGAAAAAAAACCGCGGCTAAGTTTTTAAATAATAAAAAAAAATATAGGTAATAAAAGAAAAAATGTTTTTTGTGAATTTCTTTACCGCTACATTTTTCCTGCAATCTTTGCAAAATAATCTATTATTGTGATTTATATTTTATTTTATCACTAGCCTTTTGCCCGTAGCTCCGCCCACGTTTATTCAACTCTTCCCCGTTTTCGGCTTTGGCTTTATTTTATGAATAAATAAAATAAAATAAAAAAAACGCAAAAAGTGACGTTGTCCTCGGAGATTAGAACTTCCGGCTTCTTGCGTCCTAAACGAACGCTTTTCGTTCCTAGCTGAAAATAACGTTCACTAGGTATTATTCTCTCATCAGGAGAAATACTTACTTATCACGCTTTATTTCGCATTTATATCCTAGGTATATCGTAACAGGGAGAAGGGTATTCGCAGATAAACAGGGCGGCAAATCGGTATCCACACGGGTGTTCAAATAGGTAGCGGTGAGCCTGGTTACATGCAGCAGGGACAATCGTCTTTCATTCAAGCAAGCCGCCATTATTGAGCAATGTCGGCAAATATCAAAGGGACGGCACGCGCGCCCGGCGACGACTCTGTGTTGCCATAAACATAGATTTATCTGTACTTGTAGGGATTTAGGAACATTTATAGAAAACAGATTGGACCAGTTATGTACGGAGAAACGAGTTTGTACGGAGGTTTTTTTATTTAGCGCTAAAAGTTTTGGAAGAGATTCGGACGCTTCATAGAGGTAGGGACTTTAATTATCCTTTTTGTACCTAAATGTAGAATTTTCAACATTATTTTCAGTTTTTTTGTTAAAAATAATCGCTAATCTTGATAGATTTCATAGTTATTTACTCGTATAAATATTGTTTCTATGGTACAGAATTTTTAGGTCAGTCAGATTAATAAGTTTTTCGATTAATAAGTTTGTTTTTTACCAATAAATGAGTATGAGTATGGCAACACTAACTTCGTACGCTTTCGCTACGTTTGTTCGTTTTTGTTTCCGATTCAAAGGTTTTAGGTACCACATTTTGGCTAGTAAGTAAGTAGGTAGGTAGTTAGTTACTATCTTTCAGCACGGACCCTACACAGACCGAATCCCTACTAACATTTTATTTTTCAAAATTCGTCATACTGATTACTTACTTACCAAGCCTCGAGTATTAATTTATATATTATTTTATATTATAAATATATATAAAGTAACTATGATTTATATGACCAAATTCATATTGGAGACCAGTGATGTAAAGTACCTATCATAAATATTTTTTTTATTCATATCGCTGTTGGAGACACGATAAGTCGTCAAGATCAAGGTTCAATGACCCGTTTTACGAAATACGAAAAATATTTTTTGTTTTCCTATACAAATTCATGGTCTACCCCGAGTCCCGAGTCCCCGACTCAGTATAGAAAGCCTAAATTGTATTTTCTGTATTTCACAGAAAGTAGGGTAAGTAATCGAACCTTGTTACTGATCTGATCACTTATAAAGTCTCCAGTATGCATTTGGTCATATAAAACAAAGTCACCTATTCACCTTATTATACAGGCAAATTCATAATGAATACCCGGTAACTTCAGCGATTTATACAACAACAACATATCGTCACGACATGAATCCCCGAGGGGGTGTCAGAGGTGTTCCCGAGTGTGAACTATGAATTGCAAATCACAGAACACACTCGGTATACCCGCATTTCATCGAACATTATTTTATACTTTTAAGTATATAGATAGACACATAAACTCCAAAACAATTAGATGAACTGGCCAACCAATAATCACCTCTGTAACAAGGCAATAAAGTCTATTCGTCTCATTAGCTTGGGCAGTTTAAAGATATTGCCGTATTTCGGGGACAAAAACACATGTTTGAGGGCATGCCGGTTTACCTCACAGTGTTTTCCTTCACCGTTCAGCAAGTGGTAAGTAAGAACAAATACTATGCACATACATATATGTCGCCCGACCGGGGATTGAATCTACTAACGTCTAAACTAATTAGACGAATGGCGAAGACTTTATTACCTTTTGACAGAGGCGATTATTAGTTGGCCTATTTGTCTAATTGTCTTGGACGGATTATTGATATCAAGCAAGACTGAGAGGACAGCGTTCTTTCTGCCCCTAGATACCGCCACGAACTTTTTTTTTAAATTTCGCATATGTTATTGATCCGTAATACTGATTACTTACAATCCGGTCTATGTACTTTTACGCATTGTATTATGAAAATTAGAGTGCATTATGTTATGTTTATGTTGTTCAAGAACAACCCCGAGAGTCTCCAGTATGAATTTGGCTACTCAAATATCAATCAGTCATCTTATTTAGCGAGATGGAGTCGTCCCAGTTACGACGAAGTTATGATAGGTTCTAACAGATGGCGCTAGTTTATTTAGTATTTTTTAAAAAATTGCAGCATTCGTTCGTAAAATTTATTAGAGCTTCATTAGAGCTTTTTTATTTTTGTATGATTTTATAATGGACAAAAATGTGATTATACTCTTGTTATGCTTATATCATTGCATATATCAACAGCATTATTTATGTAAAATAATTTGTTTATTACCTGTAAATATTATGAATTAAAAAAAAAAAAAGTTTGGTACATCATCTCTCTCAATTCGCGGGTTTCTCCCATAATTCAATGTTTTTTCCAATCTAAAAGTAGTTTGCTTGAAAGGATGTAATTGTAAGTACACCTTACATGATTCTTCAGAAAGTCACATCATCGAATAATTTTCTTCAATTTGATGGAAAATAATCATTTTGATGGATCAAATAAAAAAACAAGTAGGTAATTTTGAAATATTTCACAAAAATGGAAAAAGAAAACATTTGTAGTGATGTGGGATCGATCCTTGCTCGAGCAGATCGAAATTCCACAGGTGTAACCATTAGACCAATCAATCTCTACACGGCGCCTTGAAATTAACAATTACTTTATATATAATTTCATTGTGTATGTGTGCGTGCATAGCTACGACAAAACAGCAAATTTTAAGATTGTTTGGGCCCGATGTAGAAACATACAACAGAAAATGACACAATTCTGCCTTTATAAAATAATTAACACATTAAAACTGTCGCATCATACAACGGAGCGAAATATTTTGTTTGTTTACTATTTTTAAATACAAAAACCAAATTATAGTAATTATAGTACCGCAGCGCCATCTATTGACAGGAAACTTAGAATCAGGCACTAGTGTTTAACCTTAAGTGGTGTATATTTAAAATATGTTTGAAAGAAAGAAAATAAATAAATTTACTGGCGCGTTTACAAAAAAAAATAAAAAGAACATATAGCTAACACAGTAGAAAAGGTTTACTTAAGTAGGGAGTAATCTATAGATAAAAATAACAACACGACAAAAGGATGTAGCTCAGCTATGTGCCATCCAAAACATGCTTTGGTTGGCGCTGGTTTTCAGCTACCTCCGTTACAATTGCATGATAAGGTATTTACGAGTCGATAACAATTTTATTTACTAAATTGAAAAATCAATAACAATTGGCAGAAATAGCTTATGACTAAATTAAAGAAAATAAAAACAAAAACCAAAAAATGCGTTACAAGGCAAAAAACAATAAAAAAAAAGGTAATTAGTATAAACAGATATAGACTTATTAGTAGGGTGTATAGTCTCTATAGTTTGTGCAACTGTATGTGTGTAAATAAATAAAATAAAAAATAATTATAAATATTGGTGAAAAAAAGAAGCGGCTATCCCCTTATCAGTACATACTGAGATACGGACAAGTTTCACCGAAGGTTAAAGATAAATATCAGTTTATTGAAGTGTCACAATACACACAAAACTAGACATTTTTAATAATAGGTGAAATTGCCGAAGTTTTCTTACAGGTTCATAAATTCCTGTAATTCAATAGCTATTTCAATTATTTTAGATTTGTAACTATTGTAAGTTGAATTCATAATTAAGTATAAGGACGGATCGACTTCATCCATCAGCCCGTATTCGTCCACTGCTGGACATAGGCCTCCCCAATATTACGACATTATACTTAATTATTTAAATTATTTGTTTTTTGTTTGAAAGTTGATTTCAAACATCTACGTATAAAATTTTGCTTTTATTTTCAGTTTGATAACTAAAATTAAATCTTCGAAAACAGTTCGTGCTAAATGCCGTCCCTTTTCAAAAATTCTGATAACTAAAATTAAATCTTCGAAAACAGTTCGTGCTAAATGCCATCCCTTTTCAAAAATTCTGATAACTAAAATTAAATCTTCGAAAACAGTTCGTGCTAAATGCCATCCCTTTTCAGAAATTCTGATAACTAAAATTAAATCTTCGAAAACAGTTCGTGCTAAATGCCATCCCTTTTCAAAAATTCTGATATTTAAAATTAAATCTTCGAAAACAGGTCGTGCTAAATGCCATCCCTTTTCAAAAATTCTGATAACTAAAATTAAATCTTCGAAAACAGTTCGTGCTAAATGCCATCCCTTTTCAGAAATTCTGATAACTAAAATTAAATCTTCGAAAACAGTTCGTGCTAAATGCCATCCCTTTTCAGAAATTCTGATAACTAAAATTAAATCTTCGAAAACAGTTCGTGCTAAATGCCATCCCTTTTCAAAAATTCTGATAACTAAAATTAAATCTTCGAAAACAGTTCGTCCTAAATGCCATCCCTTTTCAAAAATTCAATCAATGTTGCGTTGTCACATTCATACACATAAGAAATCATTCCTAAAAAAAATGCAAAAAATGTTAGTACTTAATATTGCGTTTTCCTTCAAATTCCCTTTTGTAAACGGCAATTTCATATGTAAAGACCTAATATAATGCAAAAATGACAACTGATGTTTGTAGTGTCGCTACACGACGAAACCCGTTCAAAAACTCAGCGTTACAATCTTAGACAAAACAAAAGGCAAGACACGGTACCCTGCTTCCCGTGCGTGGACCTATAAATACAGGCCCATGGACCTGTATTTACTCGCTTCGTCTCGCTCACGCTACTGTCGAAGCTCGTCGCTCTATCTCTTTCGTTCGGTGGCGTTCGTTCAAAAAAGAGGTCAATTTTTCGAGTTTACGATAAAAGAATGTACCGCATCTTCGTCTTTATTTATATCAATGGTTACAATACTCAGCCTTGGGTTCTTTAATGAACGCACCTCAGGATCAAGAATTTGTTTACGTAGCATATATTTAAATAGTTTTAAATAAAATACTTTATACTACACCTGCTCGGAAAGTACCTTCTTTCTTTGTTGAAAACGATGCAGAAAGTACGTCATTACTGTCATACAAATATGCGGGCGGCAAAAGTGTATGAAAATTCATTGTTAACGTGCTTGAGCGGGCAGAAAAAGTATATGCAAATCCATTGTTAACGTGCTTTTTTTTTTTAAATAACATAAAGAATGAGCAAGTGGCCAAGTGGCCAGTATTATTTTGCGAACTCGTACATAAAACTCGAAAAATGATACTGGCCACTTGCTTTTCCTGCACATAATAAAAAATAAGAAGGAAATAAAAAGTGACTATCGCACGCGAGTCAGTCGGTTTATTTTATTGTATCTTGATTAAAAGTAAAATTATACTATTTCCTCGCAGGTGTAGTATAAAGCACTATGTATCACTCGGGAGAAAGTGCGATTCCCAACTCGTGTGTATTGAGGCCCTTGGCTTCGCCTCGGGCCTCAAACTACACCCTCGTTGGTAATCTTCCCCTTTCTTCCCTCGATGAACAATGTACTATAGTTTCTTTGTTCGCACAATAGTTACACCGGATTTAACTTTGTATTAGTCATTCAATTGGGTCAAAAAGTTCACTGTCCAGTGTCCAGACGCCTGCAGCTGAAGCCCCCTCTATGCAAACAAATTTAAGACAATCCCTGCGGTCCGAAATAGAATTACATCGATTACGAAAGTATGAAGTGAATGGCTTATGATCCATTGTAATTCTATTTCGGACCGCAGGGGCTATAAGCTGCGAAAGTGTTGCCACTTTAGAAAAAAAAAAAAACATTATTTACTTACTAGAACAATTATTGAAAATATACTCTATAGTCCGTATAATATAGCTTGAGCACTGTGACAGCAGGACAGCGCTACACAATTCGTATTTCTAGCTCTCTTTCTCATGCTCAAATGTGTATAGCGCTGACAGCTGTCACAGGGCTCGAGCTATATCATACGGACTATAGTAAATGTGTATAATGTATATATAGTAATGAACTATTTTTAAATAGCATAGTTTTCATAGACAACGTCTTTGATGAGCTAAACATTTCATTTATGCCAAAAGCGGCCGCTTTTAGCAAAAGTTAAAATTACTTACTCTAAACAATATTTCAAAACTGTGTGCTTAAAGCGCTACGAAAAAAAAATCAACACTTTAAGAATGTGCATATCTACTTCAGTAAATAATGTATTATTTAAAAAATATATATATATTTTTGGATTCTTTTTCTAGGGATCTGTTAAAACAGAAACGCGATTGGAGAAATTCGGCTCGATAGAAATATTTATTGAAGTGAGGTCTTTTTCGACACCAATTCTACTGGTTTGACAATTTATAATGACATGGACTGCAATTATATTTTATAAGATGGGTGTTAACGATATCTAGGACCTGGTTAAACGAAATTTTGATAGCAAATTTAGTACATTTTATATCAATAAAAAACCGACTTTTTGCTACTTTTCCGCGAATCCGTCCCTCTCGCACTGAGGGTTTTTTCGCATATGGAGTAACAGGGACGCTAAAACTTTTACATATTGCCTTAATGCACATAATGAACGCTCACGCGGGCGTTGTGTGCATTTCACGCCTTATTCTATGGAGCAGAGATCGTGCTGTTGTCGCTGCAGTATATGTTAGGATAGGACTTCCATTTTTTACCATTTTTATTACAGCAATAGCCTGTGTTCTAAAACTATTTATACTGCAACAATAACCAGCCCGTCTAAATGTTGTGATAGGTCAAATACAGTTTAAATTTAATCCTTAAATGCATTATTTTTTCTTTTTAAATGAAACTGTTTTCTTTTTGAATGATATATGATAGAGAACTGGTCAAATGATATGAGAAAAATAAAAAAATAGGTAAAAATGTTTTCGTTGTTTAGGGGGTAAAATCGAATATAATAAAAAAATCATGATTTTCTTCAAATTTGTATAGAAGTGTCTTTTTTTTCGATTTTTTGTTTACTTTATCGGTCAGAATAGTTATTTGACACGAGTTTACCAATAACTGCATTTTCGAAAAAAAAAAATATCATTACTTTGATTTTTTTTTCACAACCACTTATTTTCAGATTATGACTATTTTATTTGCAAATACTACAACAATGTAAAAAAGCAAATAAAACAAAATTGTGTACTTTTTCATTCCATTAAATTTCATGCAATATTCCTTCAGAAACAACAATGTTAAAATACATACACAAGGTGACTTTTCGATCATCGTCCAAATTCATACTGGTGGCTTGGTAAGTGATCAGTATCATGGATCAATAACAATTTTGGTGAAATTCGTAAAATGAAATTTCGACTCCCCACTCGGGACTGGAACTGAATTTATATGGGAAGCCGAAATTTCATTATACGAATTTCACAAAAATTGTTACTGATCCAAGATACTGATCACTTATCAAGCCTCCAGTATTCATTTGGACGATGATCAAAAAGTCACCTTGTATATTATATACAAGGTGAATTTGTGAACATCGTCCAAATTCATACTAGAGCCTTGGTAAGTGATCAGCATCATGAACCAATAACGATTTTTGTTAAATTCATTCAATGAAATTTCGATTCTCCATAGTGATTGACTCAGAACTGGCAGTGAGTTACTATAGGAAGTCAAATTTTCATTACACGAATTTCAGAATAATAGTTATCAATTCATGATGCTGATCACTTACAAAGCCTCCAGTATGAATTTGGACGATGGTCAAAAAGTCACCTTGTATATAATATATTCGTTGCTAAATGGGTTGATGGAAATTTATATCACTATGCATTTAGGGGTTAATAATATCAATAAGAAAAATAACGGCTCCATACAATGTAGACCGCGTTTATTTTGACAATCATAATATTATTGACCACAAATACTACAATATCAATGATCAATATAATCAAATAGGGTGGTACACAAAAATATTTTCAACAATATCATAGACAATGGAACAAAGAGCGAGCCTAACTGTGTTTCGTAGTCTAGAAGTATACAAACAAACAATTAGACATTGAATCATTATTGTTTCAAATTGAAACGACCTTTTCTGGGGTCCCTAACAAGAGGAAACCCTGATAGCGGAGCCTCATTGCTTGTCTATCCGAGGGTCGCCAAGAGTGGCGAAATCTTAGAAAGGCCTATGTCCAACAGTGGACGAACCGGCTGATGGATGGATCAAAAAATATAACTATAGATACAAAAATAAATTTTTTCTCTAAATTCCCTTGCATTGTTATGAATGGCACAACCCAAGGAACCGAATCTTTGTTAAGGCGATATGCGAAAAAAATACGGGTGTGTCTTTTCTGTGTATTTCATGAAATATACGGAAAATTTTAATAAATTTCTGTTATATGCATTTTGACTATATAATCAAGGGTTTTGAAATTGGAAAATTTTCCTCGATAGAAATAATTGTTGAAATGAGGTCTTCAAACACACTTTTTCTCCTCGTTTGACGAATAGGAACCATATACAGAACTCAAACATATTTTATTAGGTGTTTTTCAACAATATCTAGAGATATGATATTTGAAAATTTGCTAGCTATTTTAGTATTTTTAATAAAAATATTAAACCAACGTTTTTCCCTTTTGCCCTGAATCCGCCCCTCTCGCACTGCGCGATTTTTTGCTTGGAGTGACAGTGACAAAAATAAAATTCGCATAGCCTCATGAGTTTGAAATTTAATGCAGAATTAGTCATAATCTGGTCCAAACAAAGTTAAAACAGTATTTTAAGTTGGTTTGGACCAGATCATGACTTTACTTTATAAACCTCACTCATACTAAACTATTGGTTTTAACTGCCACATACTAAAATATTTTATAGCACACCGTGCGTAAAATGACCACTTTACGCGCGTAAAGTCGGCATTTTCCGCACTTGTACTATAAAAAATTATACGAAACTCGTGCGAGAAACTTTTTCTCGACTCGTGTGATTGCAGCACTCGCCTTCGGCTCGTGCCGCAAACTCACACTCGTCAGAAAACGTTTCATCGCTCTCGTATCGTAATGTATAGTACATTACGTTCAATGTTTACCTCCTCAAGAGGAAATCAAAGTTAAGCTATGCTTAATCTTAATCTAAGCTTAATTATTAAGCTTAATCTAATTAAATTGGGCTACATACAAAATTAAAAACCACAGAACAAGCTGTGACAAAAACACTTTCTCCGATGAGACAGAAAGTATTAGGTCTCGCTCTCTTTAGGTAGACTGTTATTTATGGACTTTCACTTCAACACTTCTAGTCGAAACCGTAACCACAAAATAACTACTGATTTGTGCCGTAACTACTTGTTACGTTTTGTAGTTACGTTGAAATGTAATAAATAAAACGGTGCATAAAAACACATCTGGTTGTGGACTACCGTTGAAAAAACTTTCTTCCATTTTAGTGTATAAGGTTAAATAATATTAGTTGGCGAAACTCAAAACATAGGTAGTACTAGTCTATATGAACAACTGTTTGTATGAGAGCTAAGTGAAATTCGTAATATTTTTTATTATATTCCCATACAAAGTGCCCCGATCAGCTGACTGGTCCAATATGGAAAGGTGAAAACAAATTTATTAAGAATTTAGCACAATCCTAGTAGAAAAAGTTGGTAATATGAACCATAGTCTACATAATTATGTCTCAAATTTCGCTGGAATTAATTATGTCTCAAATTTCAAATTCATACTGGAGTCTCGGTTAGTGATCAGGAACAATGTTTAATGACCCTTCAGGTGAAATTCGAAAAGAAATTTTTTTGCTCCCGTACTGCCTTTTTAAACTATTCCAGTTCGTTTGGGAACAATTTTTTTTTATGTTTTGAAATAGTAGGGTCATTGAACCTTGTTCCTGATAACTAACCGAGTCTCCAGTATAAATTCGGGCGGTTGATTAAATTTCTTCTTGTATTCTTATTAGTATACCCCCCTGGTATACTCAAATTATTCTCATTTCTATCCATTCATCAGCCTGTCTTCGTCCACTGCTGGACATAGGCCTTTCCAAGATTTTTGGCGGTCCTCTTGGAAGTAATGCCCATACTCACACACGCTGGGCAGGCGGGTTGGTGAGCGCGGTGCCCGTCACCAGTCTGTTTTATATAAGGGCCTGCAATTGGGGATAGATATGTCGTGGCCATATCGTAGAATTGATCGTTTCATGATCTGGTTGGCCATATCGTATTTCTATTAAAATTGGGAGGGTCGCTTGGCTCCTTATTTTATCTTACATGTAAACCTAACACGCTCCTCGCTCCGCTTCGCTTCGCTCGTGTTCGCACCTATTTTTTACTATTGGTGAAAGATTTCTGATTTCATACTTTACGATCTGCCCAACCAGATCATGAAATGGTCAATTCTATGATATGCCCACGACAGATATACCGCCATCAACCGGTCCCGGGCACGGTGGGCCTCCTGGTTTTTTGCCTGTGAGCTGTCCTCTCACTCTCCCTCGAATTACTTCGATTGGGTCTCCAAGTAAGATGGTGGTACCTCCACAGTCGAGCCCGGCATCAGCTCTACCACCGGCCTTAAATGAATACAGTTACAAAATAGTACTAAAGATAGTAGAGAATGAATGAATGAATGAATGAATGAATAAACACTTTATTGCACACAAATAAGAAGACAAGATACACACAAAGAACAGATAGAAGGCAAGGGCGGACTTATTCCTAAAATAAATTTCTTCCAGTCAACCTTGGGAAAACAGAAAAACATTTTTATCTTGAAAATTTAACTTAATCAGTGCATAACAATATGTAAAAGTTATTTTAAACCTATAACATAAACATAAAAATATACTACATACAAATATATATATATAAATACACAGATACATATATACAGACAAACAGTAGCTTAATCAGTAACCCCCGGTTTCTGAAAGGCCAATCAAAGTTAACAGTAGATTAAAAAAACTTTAACCGCAAATAACGGTGAAAATAAAGCATATATGAAGTCTGAATAGTGATGAATCAATAATTAACTTAGTTAATTTTTGATTTCAATGTAAAATTCCCACTTTTTCTGGCTTGATCCGCAGATAATTATTTTTTAATCTACTGTTAACATTGATTGGCCTTTCAGAAACCGGGGGTATGTCATTCAGAGAGATGAGAGGTAAATTTTTTTCAAGTTGTATCTAAAAGAGGATACAGAAGGAAGATCTTTGAGGGTTTGCGGAAGTTCATTCCAGTGGGCCTACCGCGTAATTCTCATTTGTATCAACTTCAAGCAAATGGATGCGAAATTCAACGCGTGCAAAAGAGATGTCATGTTAGGCGGGCGTCGTCGCACGCACGACAAATATCAATCTCAAGTTGATGTTGATGAAAATGAGAATTACGCGGTAGACCCACTGATAACGCACGTTTTAAGTTACTCTAATATATCCACAGATTAAGTTACTCTACTTCTAAAAAAGCTGAAATGTAAACTCTACTTCAGTCAGAGATAAAACAACGATGACGAAACCAGTGTGTACGACGATGTGCATTGGAATAATTTACTTTTCCCATACATTTATTTGCTCAGCTATTGTATGTAAATAAATTCGAGTCCACGCATTTATATTTGTCATTATCTTTTGCGGCCGGCACTCCTTTTGCGCACGTACAAACGTAGTTTACGTCTCATTATAGTTCTTAATACGTCGCAATAACGTTGCTAATGCCTTGAATTTCCTGTTTTTCAGGTAAGCGTTTTATTATCAATCAATTAAAGTCTTGATTACGTCCAACAGTAGTTCATTTGTTGTGTTTCGTTAAGTAGATTCCCTTGTGAAAAGAAATAATAAATTTACAATTTATTGTGTTTTAAAATGTACAATACCACAATTTTATGATCTTGAGTTCAAAAAATATTCGTTTTGGAACGAATACAGATTACTACTTTGTCTAAATTAAATTAAACATTAATGTCTAAAAGTTAACTTAACTTTTTTTTTATTCCACTTTCTCCCGATTTTAATTTTTCAGGGACCTATTTTTTTGTTTTTTTTTATTGTATTTATTTATTATTATATTTATTTGCGTCATTATACTTTTAACTTAACTTACCTTAACTTTGTTTTTCTAGTTTAGAAATTTAAAATTGAAAAGCATTTTGATCTGTGCCGTTTGACGCTAATAGTTCAGTATTAGTGAGGTTTATAAAGCAAGAGTTTGAAATTGTATACACAATTAGTCATGGTCTTCTCAAAACCAACTTAAAATGCTGTTTTAACTTTGTTTGGACCAGATCATGACTAATCGTGCATTAAATTTCAAACTCATGCTTTATAAACCTCACTAATACTGAACTATTGGTGTTAACTGTCACATACCCTTTTTTTTTTTAATTTTTATCTTCTAAACAACAAATACAAAGTTAAGTTATGCACTTTATGCTAAGGGACCGACGTTTAACCTTAAAAAGAGGATGAAATATAATTTCCGATTCATTCTTCGTGGTTGATAGTCAAACACTCATAAAAGTCTTCTTGTAAGAGATCCACTATTTTATTTACTTAATTATTGCGACAGGTTTCTTCTATTTGACATCGTCGTGCTGATTGGAATAGGTAAACAGTCTGAATGAAGTTCCATCAAGGAGTCACACCTTACAGAACAAATAAAAAAAAATAGTTGATAGTCAAGTCTTACTTTTTTTTTTGGCATAAAACAAACGCTACTAAGACACTAATATTGCAGTGATTTTAAAACTAAAGTGCAACGAAGTGAAATGATAGAATGAGACAGTGATATTGTGAAAAGTGCAGCATGATGTCGAGAAACGTCAAATATCAGCGACTGGACGATGTGGAGTTTAGGTAAGAAATGTTGTTTATTTTAGAAGTAAATAAATAGTTAAGCAATTATAAAATTTGGTACGCCACAAAAAAACAGCATTTAAATAATTTGGTCAGCATACAAAGATTTTGTTTGCAATAAAAAAAATCAGGCAGCAATCTTTGTTCCGCAAATAATTTTGATAATGGTCAAAAATTAAATCATATAAATTGGCAGCTTACAATAACATGAGTTTGCATAATAAACATTCAGTCCGCAAAGTAACTACTTGATCAGCAAGATTTCATGATTGATCAGCAGAGAAAACATGTCTATGCAAAAAATAGGTTGAATATGTTCCAAAACCGAATCAGAGCACCCCGACTCCATACAGTCTTGTGGGTACTACCCCTAGAGTTTATATAAAAAGCCGTAGGCGTGGAGGAAGGGCAGCCCTCGCTTGCCGTAACAAAGCATAAGCACCCGTGCGAGCCGTAGTGGCTGAGGCTGGTCGCCGAAGGCTGAGTCCGACTCGCACTTGGCCTGTTTTTTTTTAAATTGGTGATCCCACTGTTTTGAACTATTTTGAACTTTGAAATTTGTTAAATCATAACATACATAAGTATTTCGTAATAGTTGAAAATTGGTCCCGAACTAGTTTATAGCAATGAACTTTATAGTACAAAAAAAACGCAGGCTCTTGCAGTTTTTTGAAACCACCTCTAGGGCTATTCGTAAAGCGCCGCCTATTTGACGGCAGGAATGGCGACGCGTCGATTATTGGAATTTTCCGGATTCTTCGGCTTTTATTGAGTGAGAGGGTAGAATATAAGATGACTTCAATATTCAGGGTGGAATTTCAAGAGCGTCTATTGGCAGAACCTATTTTGGCAGAAACTCAGGGAGAGTGTTTTGGTCTGAGGAAACATTCCTTCGATTTCGATGTTACTCATGATAAGATAAGCCCTTACCGTACTATGACAGCACCAAAATGTTTCCACCTTTAAATGGGTGACGCTCACACGTTTGGAATCAGTGCTCATCTGATTGGACGCCTTAAGTGCATTTAAAGTTAATCATTTTAACAACTTTAGTAGTCTGATCAGTTTGCTGACCGTAGGTAGACAGATTGCGCACTCATAAGTGTGCGCGCGTCGGCATTATGTTAACGCACACATTCAAAAACAATGCTACAGATTTTAGGTGCCAGGGCTCATCTAAACTTTTGAAAGCTTTACTCATGATGTCATTCTCGATTTTTTTCAAAAATATAGGAATCCGTACCCCTATTATAAATGCTACATTGTGTTTGTTTGTTTGTCCTTCTTTTACGCAGCAACGGAGCAACGGATCTACATGAAAAAATAGTTTATAGGCCGGAGCGGAGAGTGACATAGGCTACTTTTTGTCTAAAGCTAGTAAATAATAAATGTAAGGCAATAAATACACCAGAGTTAATACAAAATTAAATAAATACGAATACGTGAAATAAATAAATATTACACTTAAGGCGATAACAAAAAAAAAATTGGGTTTTTTCGAATCCATTTACTTACTTACTATAACGTCATCTACGTATTTCATTTTTGGGTAAATGTTTATTGAGTATTTGATTAAGATTCTCACTGAAGGAAAACGCGATTGGATGAAATTTTCTCGATAGAATTTAATTCCGAAAAGACCTCTATATTATTTTATTTTTTCCTGTAGTTCTGAAATCCCAACTAATTTCATTGTGAAATTGCATTCAAAATGTGGATATTATGTATTTGTAAAGTCTCCTTTGAAATCTTTTTGACCAAATTGCTTAGTACATTTTATATTAATAAAAAAACAACTTTTTGCTACTTTTCCACGAATCACTCAGACACGAGTCCCACTCGCACTGATAGTTTTTTCGCATATGGAGTAACAGGGACGCTAAAACTTTTACGTATCGCCTTAAGGTTTGTTGACAGTCTACATGTTTTATTGACAGTCTACATCAGGGGTAGCCAACCGGTTGATCGCGGCTATTAGTCCAGTCGATCGTGGCAAGGCAAAAAAAACGTTTTCCTTCATAATAAAATAAAAAATACTACATAATTGTCTAATGTTTCATTATATCACTCAAATTAGGGTGAGTGTTCAGTCCTCGTGAGGGTGTCGCACGCGCTGGTGCACCTTGCGTAGCCTGATGAAGGTCACTCTTAAGGCGAATGGATACGCCAACTTCAATTTGGACCTGTCTTTGAAGGCCTACTCCTCCCACACGGGTGGTCCAAAAACTTTCATAAAAATATATGATAGGCATTACAGAGTCAAAAATAAATTTTAAGTTTCATAAACTGTTTTTCTATTGTAAGTTTTGACAAAAAAAATAGAAAGTCATCGAAAGTTTTACATGATTAACACAAGAATTCTCTTACTCCTTCCAAATGCCTAAAGCGATTTTAATTATAATTTCACCAAATTATAGAAAATTATTAAATCTAAAAAACTTAAGTTTAAAATTTTTTTTTTCGTTCATGGCGTCCACGTGAAAAGTATTATTTTGTCCTATTTTGCGCTAGCCGGAGACGCAGTGGTTGTCGTAACAGCCACTTTTCAAGGCACGCCGAAATGAGCATTATTTCAATGTCGTTTCCGTTGATATTTGTACCGACACACATCGATTTGCTTATTTAGCTTGGTCATACGCCTTAAAAGGATAGGTTCCGCTTGTATACTACCCTGTTACTGCATGCAGAAAGACCCGCAGTGCGAGAGGGACGAATCTTGGAAAAAAGTCAAAATGACTACTTTCTTCACTAATTTTATTTAAAAAAAAAACCAATGGTGCTATGAAATACTGCCCTGTTAAAAGTTTAATAAAGATTATACAGAATTTAATCCATAAACAATATAAACGGGTTTTTGCTCTAATAATCTTAAACCTCGACATGAAAACTTTTTTTAGATCCATCTTTGGTATTTTATTTATCAATATTGGAATGGCTTCTGAGGACTCTGTTTCGATATAAGTGTGTATTATATTCCCGGAAGAAATACTTTTTTTTTCTTTTTTACGTAGTATTGGTAGATTCTTCAAACCAGGAAGAATAACTTATGGTTTTGCGAAAACTGTCCTCTTAAGTTGACCGAAACGTCGAGTTTTTCTCGCATAAATCAAAGTGAGCCTTAGCTGTCTAATGTTTCATTTAAAATTTCAAGAAGTATGTGAATTTGTAGATCGCACACGGTTTCGTCTGTAAACAGTAGATCTTGGGTCTAATCAAGTTGGCCACCCCTGGTCTACATGGTTTATTGACAGTCTATGGTTTCCTGTCGAATTGTAAATAAATCAGTATTTTTGTGCTCTGTGAAGGGTTATTCCCATCGGCTCACTGGTCGGTTGCGAGTTGCATCGGACCAACCCCTCTATTATGTATCTTGGGTTGCCAACTGGACTAGGTGCCTATCATCAAAAACGTAGATAAAAACTGAACTTTCAAAATTGCCTTTAGTGGGTATTGAACTATTTACGAACTGTGTCGTCACTTGAAGTGCGAACATATCCTTAGACAATCGGGATTCGATAGTATATTGTCTATGGATATGTTCGCACTTGAAGTGACGACACAGTTCGTAAATAGTTCAATACCCACTAAAAGCAATTTTGAAAGTTTAGTTTTTATCTATGTTTTTGACGATAGGCACCCAGTACAGTTGGCAACTAGAGATACATAATAGGCCCGCTGCCCCCTATTCTGTATCTTAAGTTGCCAACTGGACAGGGTGCCTATCGTCAAAAACATAGATAAAAACTGAACTTTCAAAATTGCCTTAAGTGGGTATTGAACTATTTACGAACTGTGTCGTCACTTGAAGTGCGAGCATATCCTTAGACAATCGGGATTCGATAGTATTTCTATGTTTTTGATGATAGGCACTCAGTACAGTTGGCAACTAGAGATACATAATAGGCCTGATTATGCTTATAATTTGTATGTTTTTAACTTATTTTATATTTTTGATTGTGACATTTTAGATTTTAATTTAACAATCATAGCTTTATTATTTTTTATGTTTAGCCTAAAGTTGTAATTTAGTTTAAAAATTCAAATGCAATGTATATTGTTGGTGAATAAATGAAATGAAATGAAATGCTCACTGGTCGGTTGCAACTACAAAATTAATGTATTTTTTTTCCTAACCGACCGGTGAGCCTACTGAGTACTATTCAATGGAAATTTTTTCACAACGGACCGGGGTCAAATACGTAATACGGTTCACATTTGACCCCGGTCCGTTGTGAAAATTTTCCATTGAATAAAGTAGTACTCAGTAGGCTCACTGGTCGGTTGGGAAAAAAAATACATTAATTTTGTAGTTGCAACCGACCAGTGAGCAGATGGGAATAACCCTCTGTGAACGAGTTATTTACTGTAAAGTTGTTATCATTATATAAACAGATTTTTACATAGATAAGGCACGGATAGATCATTTCAGTACAAACATACATACATATGTACATTATCATGCTTAGCTCTTATCAGACGTACTGCAAAATAAACCTTAATATTAGGTCTTTGCATATGAACTTGCCGCAATTTTCATAAATATTCATAAGTTTATAATTCCTTTAATTCAATAGCTATTTAAATTTTTAATGATATATGGACTGCGGTTATATTTTATTAGATGGTTTAGTACTTTAGATATTAGTTTAGATAGCAACTTTAGTACATTTTATATTAATAAAAAACCGACTTTTTGCTGTTTTTCCTCGAATCTGTCCCTGTCGCACTGAGGGTTTTTTAGCACATGGAGTAACAGGGATGCTTACACTTTTACATTACAAGGTGAATTTTTGATCATCGTCCAAATTTATACTGGTGGCTAGTTAAGTGATCAGTATCATGCATCAATAACAGTTTTGGTGAAATTTGTAAAATTAAATTTCGACTCCCCATAGTAATTCACTCGGGACTGGAACTGAATTTGTATGGGCAGCCGAAATTTCATTATACGAATTTCACAAAAATTGTTACTGATCCAAGATACTGATCACTTATCAAGCCTCCAGTATGAATTTGGACGATGATCAAAAAGTCACCTTGTATATCACCTTAAGTCTTCTGAACGCTTTTTTTTCACCTTGTATGTTCTCCGTTTGTAGCTTTAAGTACGTTATCTATAAACTGACCGACATTAAGTAACGAACAAGGCCTCAAGCCAAGGACTTCGCCTTTCTCTTAAAAAATCCGCTTCAAGACAGGACACAGTTTGTTGCACGATTACGCCTCCTAACCAGTTCCTCTGGTACTTAGCGTAATCATAAATAATTCAAACTGGGTAAGTACTGGATTGTAATGTAATCGAATGGGCGGAGTTAGGCATAATATTTATTTATTTATGTATTAATATAATAAAAATTAAAGAGTAAAGACTTATTTGTCGTTATTAAGATTATAATATTTATATATATATAGGTTTTATATACATTTATTATATTTTTTATTATTATTTACACAAAATTTACAAAAAAATAAATGGTCAAAAAGTATTCATTAATTATAAGGCCTTTCTTGCTTGTTTCCATAGATACTATGGAAATAGATATCCTACATATCTATGGAAACAAGCACGAATTATTTTTTTATAATCCATCATTCTGTCTGTCAGAATCTCTGTCAAAAAAAATTTCATATACATAATTATTTACAAGACTGATGCCGAACAATAGTTCGAAATATATCTCTCTACAATTTTTTAAATATATGTAAATATAAATAAATGTGTAAATAATAATTCAAAATATAATAAATGTATTAATATAAGATATATATGTAAAAAAAATCACTACACACGTAGATGGACCTTTTTCCTCTATGGTTAGTGTCTCCGCTTTTCTATAATTTGAATTTGCCATGTCAAGGCTGGCAGTTGTAACATATGAGAAAATATTAGTTAATGGTTATGATGATTTTAAAATAAATTTCTTTTAGAAAATAACAAGATCTGAAATAAGGGCTTTAAATGTTGTTTCTTTCGTTTTCACAGAGAAACACAAATACGTCTTTATTTCAATATTCCCATCGACTCCAAAAAGTATAACACTATTATATAGATTTTTTTTATTAATATCTTTAGATGGCTTTTTATTTATGGATTATATAATAAATATTTAATATAAACAACAAAAGAAACAAATAATACGATATATTTCGACTCCTTCGTTCATTTGTTTTTGTATCAACTTTTTGTATCAACTTTTTGTATTTATTACATTACATTATTTATTAGTCATTGCTGTTGTATAAGTTTTTTTGTTGCGATGAATACAAGTAGATGGCGCTGACCTCTGTTACATCACGATATCGTTTGTTCCTACCAGAAATGTGTAATGATCTGAGATTCAAAATCTGTTAATATTGCAATTCTATGTTATAGTGTGAGCAGAGCAGCAGCTATATTATTCTAATAAATATTGGACAACAAAGTTTTTATAATTGTCTTTCTCCCCGTGTTTTATGTTAGATAAATTGTTTTTATTTTAACATTAAAACTGACATCATATCAAAAGGTATTTATTGCCACAAGATGTACATAGAAATACAAAAAATACATGTTAAATTAGAAAACTTAACTAAACAATAGTATTCCTCTGCACTTATGTGGCAAAAGGAACAGTCTCAGACATGTTGCGTGTTGTGTAACAACAACACAACGCTGGTTTTCAGACTGCCCCTTTTACTATGCTAAACTTAAAAATATATATATTTACTTTTTAATTAAATTAAAGTGGAGATCATCTTACAATTTTCTATAACATGTGGATTCATCTATATATGGGCGCTTTACACAATTAATTTACAATTATTAATCAGAAAGACATCTTGTAATGTTTGTAACACAAAAAAAAATACAAAGTATTTTAGGTTTAAACACTAATCAAAGTCTTCTTGTACGAGTTCCACTATTTTATTTACTTAATTATTGCGACTAGTTTCGTCTATTTGACATCGTCGGGCTGATTGGAATAGGTTAATAGTAAAAGTATAGCTAAGTCTTAGGTATCTACCCTATAAATAAAATAGTGGAACTCGTACAAGAAGACTTTGATTAGTGTTAGAATGAAGTTCCATCAAGGAGTCACACCTTACAGTATAAATTATTAAATTATTTTAGGTTTGTATAGTGTTAGATAAATCTGAAATAAAATATCATATTTATATACTTGTAATATATACATGTTTTCATAAAAATATCTATGTTTCATAAAAAAAAAAACTTGTAATAAGTGTATATATAATGTAATGTAGCATCACATCAACAAAAGAGATAAATAACCAGCGCCAGCGCAAACACTTCGATCCTAAGATCCACAGCGGGCCTATTATGTATCTCTAGTTGCCTTCTGGACTGGGTGTCTATCATCAAAAACATAGATATACTATCGAATTCCGATGTTCTAAGGATATGTTCGCACTTGAAGTGACGACACAGATTGTTAATAGTTCAATACCCACTAAAGGCTATTTTGAAATTTCAGTTAAACTAAAGATACAGAATAGGGGGGCAGGTGAGTGATAGATGAAATCAGGAATATTTGATGAATATACAAGGTGAATTTGTAAACATCGTCCAAATTCATACTTGAGCCTTGGTAAGTGATCAGCATTATGAACCAATAAAGATTTTAGTTAAATTCATAAAATGAAATTTTGACTCCCCATAGTGATTCACTCGGGACTGGAAGTGAATTTCTATGGGAAGCCGAAATTTCATTTTATGAATTTCACAAAAATTGTTATTGATCCATGATACTGATCACTTATCAAGCCTCCAGTATGAATTTGGACGATGATCAAAAAGTCACCTTGTATATGTTTTTTTAAACCTATACGTTGTAAGTAGCGTTACCTAATTGGAAAACTTTCGCTCGAAAGATTTTATTTTTGAAAATAGTCTCTTTTTGAGTGTTTTTTTGGTTTTGTGTTTAATCCATTTGATTTTCATGTATCATATTTTACTATCAATACGAAAATCTTGTTTATTAACCGTTGTGAGTTCAAAAACGACTTAAATGCAATATTGTATTTTAATTTTAAAATTAGACTCGCTCTTAATCGCTTCACGCGCATTTTTGCGCACGCTATTTTCAACTTTATGAAAGTTAGTCTACGGGCTATAATTGCAAAGCCGCTGTGCGCCTAAGGAAGGCCTCGTCTTAATCCACATGGTGATAGTTGACATTCTTATAAAATGTAAATACAATTCATAAATTGAAATTCAAGCAAAGTGAGCTCAAAACATCATTGTTTTAATCCAATAGGTACTAACTAGTTAATAGGGCAGGGATGGTGAACCTTAATGGATCAACGTGCCATTTTTTCAAAAGAAATGTTCAAGGCGATATGTAAAAGTTTTAGCGTCCCTGTTACTCCATATGCGAAAAAACCCTCAGTGCAAGATGGACGGATTCGTGGAAAAGTAGCAAAAAGTCGGTTTTTTATTGATATAAAATGTACTAAAGTTATTACCAAAATTTCGTTTAACCAGGTCCTAGATACTGTTAAAACCCATCTAATAAAATATAGTTGCAGTCTATATGTCATTCTAAACTGTCAAACCAGGAGAAATGGTGTCGAAAAGGACCTCATTTCAATAAATATTTCTATCGAGCCGAATTTCTCCAATCGCGTTTCTGTTTTAACAGATCCCTAGAAAAAAAAATCCAAAAGTAATATACTATTTTATCAAAATAATACATTATTTACTGAAGTAGATATACAAGTTCTTAAAGTGTCGATTTCATTTCCGTAGCGCCTTAATGACGCCATTGAGGCTATAGACGTGCCGAAAAATAATTTTGACTCAGTGATTATTGGAAAAGGCTAGAGTCGTGTCATACACCAAGAACTGAAGGAGTTGGCTACAAAGCTACAAAGGTAAGAGCCAAGCTCTTAAATATATGACGATAATTATTGGAAAAATAATAAAACTATCAAAACTTCATAGTGAACTTTGTTACTTTGAACTAAAATGCAAACCGTTTCAATGGCTGGCGTGCCCAAAATATTTTGTCTCGTGCCATCAATGGCACGCGTGCCATTGGTTCCAATCCAATCCAATCCATCAGCCAATATCAATCCACTGCTGGATATAGGCCTCTCCAAGGGCACGCCACATGTTTCTATCCTCGGCCATCCTCATCCAGCCACTACCGGCAATCTGTTTTAGATCGTCAGTCCAGCGAGCTGGCGGGTGTCCTACTCGAGTCTCCAATCGAGAACCTTTCTCCCCCATCGGCTGTCGGTTCTTCGGCTGATGTGGCCAGCCCACTGCCACTTCAGTTTGCTTATCTTAGAGGCTATGTCAATGACTTTGGTTCTTTGACCATTGGTTTGCCAGCCCTGTATTAGGGTATAATCTTGTTATCATTTAAAAATAGTCTGTGTCATTGTCATCCTGTTTTAATTGTTGAATAATTGTTGAACAAGGATATTTTGTGATCTTGTCTCTAGTACTAAAACATGCTTCCGGGGCAGTTTGTTATAAAATAAAATGGAAATGATTTTGCTAAGTAATCTAATATGTGTTTCATCATGTAGTATTACAAGGCTGAGCTGAAAATCGGCGGCTGTCTGCATGTGTAGCTAGCTGTGTGCCGAGCTTAGACCTTTTTGTCTTTTCACTTTTGTATTTATTGTTTTGTGTATATGTATTAGCACATTTGTAAGACAAATAAATTATCTTTTATTTATTTATTTATTTATTTAAGTGCGAGTTGGCATAGAGCAAAAAGAGTTCCGTACCACCACACAATCGGGTACGACGGAACCCTAGAAACTTTATGGTAAATAACAACAATATGAATTATTGTTACATACGGCTTGAACATTCACGTGTGATTGTTGAGTATATGCCAACCGTTTCACCGATACAATTTCGGCATTATCAAGGCGAGTGTCGTTCTTAGCACGAACACGCGGCGTTCAGCGTCGTTATCAAACGTCGTTTCAATTTAAGGGACATGCATCCGCGAACGACTTTAAGTTGACCTGTGTCGTTACAAATATCGCCAAATTGTCAAAAAATTGTCTATAATTTAGTAAAGGGTAGTAAAATCGCTTCAGGCGTTTGGAAGGAGTAAGAGAATAGGGCAGATGACAGTGTAAACAAAATATTATTCTATTTAGTCCGCCATTTAACTAGATTATCAACAAATATTGGACACGTATTTTTTCTTTTGTCAATCAAACAAAAAATGACAGAGGTAAAGCGCGTCAAAGTTTGGGAGTGGGGGCTGGTGACGTCACGCGGAACTTTAGCGGGCTATAGCTTCATAATTTTTTGTTTAATTGACAAAAGAACAAATACGTGTCCAATATTTTCTGATAATCTAACTGACTGACTAATTAGAATTTTTTAGTCATCATGCCTATTCTTGCGTAAATCATAGGGAACCTTTCGATGAGTTCGATTTTTTTTGTCAAAAATAACAAGAGAGAAACAGTTTATTAAACTTAAAATGTATTTTTCTCAGTGCGAGAGGGACAGATTCGAGGAAAAGTAGCAAAGTTTCGTTTAACCAGGTCCTAGATACTGTTACAACCCATCTAATAAAATATAATTGCAGTCCATATGTAATTCAAATTGTCAAACCAGGAGAATTGGTGTCGAAAAAGACCTCATTTCAATAAATTTTTGTATCGAGCCGAATTTCTCCAATCGCGTTTCTGTTAAAGCGATATGCGAAAAAAATACGGGTGTTTCTTTTCTGTGTATTTCATGAAATACACGGAAAATTATAACCAGTTTCTGGTATACGCATTTTGACTATATAATCTAGGGTTTTGAAATTCGAAAACATGTTTGGATAAATTTTACGCAATAGAAATAATTATTGAGATAAGGTCTTCAAACACACTTTTTCTCCTCGTTTGACGAATAGGAACCATATACAGAACTTAAACATATTTTATTAGGTGTGTTTTAACAATACAAGGTGACTTTTTGATCATGGTCCAAATTCATACTGGAGGCTTGATAAGTGATCAGTATCTTGGATCAGTAAAAATTTTTGTGAAATTCGTAAAATGAAATTTCGGCTTCCCATAGAAATTCAGTTCCAGTCCCGAGTGAATCACTATGGGAAGTCGAAATTTCATTTTACGAATTTCACCAAAATTGTTATTGATCCATGATACTGATCACTTACCAAGCCACCAGTATGAATTTGGACGATGATCAAAAAGTCACCTTGTATCTAAAAATTTGATATTTGAAATTTTCCTAGCTATTTTAGTTTTTTTTATAAAAATATACAACCAACTTTTTTCCAATGTGCAAAAATTTGGTTGTGTATTTCTCTCGCAATGTGCGATTTTTCGCTTGGAGTGACAGTGACAAAAATAAAATTCTAGCCTCTTAAACAGATCCCTAGAAAAAATTCCAAAAATAATATACTATTTCATCAAAATAATACCTTCTTCACTGAAAAAAGTGTCAATTATTTTTCCTTAGCTTCTTAATCGATTATTTGAAAGCATATCATAAATTATGTATGAAATAGTATAACATACAAGTTGCGGTGCAATTTGTTGTGCCTTCTGGTACACACTTTTATTTATTTGTTTATACAGATGTGTTTATTACAGGTGAACGTACATAACCACCCAGTGGCGTGCACAGAACTTTTTGCTGGAAAAGCAAACAATTGGTCAAGAACAACAATAAAAAAAATATGAAAAACTATAAATATCAATTTGAAAAAAAAAAAATTGTATGACGCCAGGGTAGATAATGTCTACCCTAGAGTGAAAATTTCCTATACAAACTTTTTGTTCACGCCACAAGCGTGACGCATGCATGAGTAATCTCGCACCACAGCGCCTGGCGCTAACTCACTCGTGCGCCGGCGCTTGCTTTCTCTCTTCCGTGGCGGACGTCTCCCGAAACACACGTGTGTACCTACATTGTTCGCACCGCGACACGCCGACAAATCTCGCGTACCTCGCGCTTATACCAGTGTCGTGTTCACATTACTCCACCAACCAATACATCCGGCTCGAAGGACCAGAAATGTACACGCTAGTACATGAAATGCAGAGCAGATGGGATTTGAGGATATGAGCAGAAAAGATTGTGAGTGAACTAACCTTTGTTCTGGATGGTTGCCGGCGAATGCGCCGCGTGGCGTCCCTTCTTGTTGGGCTGATCGAGCTGGTCTTGAGCAGGGATGAGCAGGATGTATTGGTTGGTGGAGTAATGTGAACACGACACTGGTATAAGCGCGAGGTACGCGAGATTTGTCGGCGTGTCGCGGCGCGAACAATGTACACACGTGTGTTTCGGGAGACGTCCGCCACGGAAGAGAGAAAGCAAGCGCCGGCGCACGAGTGAGTTAGCGCCAGGCGCTGTGGTGCGAGATTACTCATGCATGCGTCACGCTTGTGGCGTGAACAAAAAGTTTGTATAGGAAATTTTCACTCTAGGGTAGACATTATCTACCCTGGCGTCATACAAATTATTTTTTTTTCAAATTGATATTTATAGTTTTTCATATTTTTTTTTATGGTTGTTCTTGACCAATTGTTTGCTTTTCCAGCAAAAAGTTCTGTGCACGCCACTGAAATAACCACCGTACTAGCAGGCTATTTAAGAATATGGCATACCCTAGCAACTTTTTTTATTACCCGTCCAGCACAATAAGTCCAATGGCAAAGACCTTATTTGCTTTTCATAGAGGCTGAAATGAACATTATTTCAATGTCGTTTCCGTTGATATTTGTACCGACACACATCGAGTTGCTTATTTAGCGTGGTCATACGCCTTAAGAGTATGGCCTACCTAGCAACTTTTTTTATTACCCGTCCAGCACAATAAGTCCAATGGAAAAGACCTTATTTGCTTTTGATATTAGCGATTATATGTTGGCTCATTGGCATCTTTTTCTTGGACGCATAATACTAACTCGACTGATACCGGCCTCAAAGTGAGCCGAAATATATTTCGTAAATACAAAAAACTGTTGTTTTTGTTGTTTATGATTATTAAATTCAATGAAAATCCTTAAAAAGGCAAATATAAATATTTATTTTAAGATTTTGTCCAGGAGAAATGTGATAAATTTAGATAAAATTAACATTTTCCACATCTATCATACAAACTCTATTGCCTTCTTCAGTATGTCGCCAATTTGGTCGGCACCACCCTTCTGTGGACGCCCGGTTGAGCTGTACCTTCCAATTGAGCACGAAAAATTTCTTTCGCCACTCTATTTCGACTAAGGGGTCATCGCAGCGAAACAACTGATTGGTGTGTTTTTAGCATTAGCTGAAATTCAGTATTAACTGAAATATGTTGAAATTGTAAATTCTGCGATATCACCACGACATATCACGTACAGACTGGTGACGGGCAGCGGCGTCACTGGTGCGAGGGTTTTGGCACCGCGCTCACTAACCCGCCTGCCCAGCGTGTGTGAGTATGGGCATTACTTCCAGGAGGACCGCCAAGAGTGGCGAAATCTTGAAAAGGCCTTTGTCCAGCAGTGGACGAACCAAGCCGATGGATGGATTTTTTTATGACGTTTTACAGATCGGGGCTGTTAAGGGGAACGAAAATACAAACAGAAATAAAATGTCAGCTTTCGGATGATTTTGTTGCAATAATTAGGTTACGTATAGCCATAAAAAAAATACATGTTTTTGGTTGAACTTTAAGGTATTCATTTTCCACAAACCACGTTAATCGATTCATATTTGTACTGTCAATGAATTTTTTTGTAACCCTCTATTGCACACTTCTTATCGATTTTGTTTCAGGTATCGCTGTCGCGATTTTGTTGGTTTTTTTTTAATAAAATTAGTGTGAATGATATCTATTCATTTTCCAAATACCACGTTATTCGGGTCAAAAAAAGCACCCCCTTTTTCCAAAAATACGTAAATCCACTGATGCAGTCAGCGGCAGCAAGATATTGTCAGTCTACGCCTAGCGTTGGCGCCCGTAAGACGTGGAACCTGTGCCCTTTTTTGCAAGCTATAAATATCTCCCAAAACTACTTCAAAACACATTGAAATTAATTTTATAAAGTAATATTTCGAGGAGCATCATATTCCTGCCGTTAAAAACTTAACAAAATATGCGTATGAGTGATTTAGCTACATCGTGCCATAGTCATAACAACGAAACTGAATGAATTCATACTTTTATGCGGGAAAATAATATATGTTACTCTAAAAGAATAATTTTGTGATCGTTATTGAAACCCAAATTAATTTACTTATACTTACTGAGATCTGTAACAAAGGTCAATGACCTTTTCGTGAAATTACCCTCTAGTATTGGCTCACCATTTCAGGTCCAATAAGTGAAGTTTTTTGCAAATTATATAGGTACACTTACTTGGGATAAATCGCCAAGCATTTAAAATATAGAAATTTATTTTGAAATATTTACAGTGCATGGCAAAATTATTAGATCGTAGATAATCCTGTCGGTACATGTTCAGGTTCTGTTACGGAAAATGAAAACAATGAAACTCTTTTAGGATTAATTTGTTATCCCTATGTTTGTCTGTCTGTCCGTTTGTCTAGACAATTTTTTCTGGGTAAAATTAATAAATACCAATATAAACGGCCCTCTATAGAGCTGTAAAAACATACTTTTGACGTTTTTATTTATATTACGTTTTAGGTTTTTACGTTTTTTTTTTTTACGTTTTTCATACAAATTTTCTCACTATGAAAATGTAGGGATGAACACTTGAGATAATATTTTGCATTTAAAAGTCAACACAGAAAGGAATTGTTGAACAAATAATGTAAAAAATATGAAAACCATGTTGTTCTATTCTAAAGGGATTAATCATCTACTGTTCAATGTGGCGATAGCTTTGTTTATTTTTGTCCTTGAATTATTTTTTACTTAGATAACAAATAGTTTAATACAAGGTTTTACGTAAGAGGTCCCTTTACCCCTGTATTTTTCTTAAAATTCATACAATAGGTATAAACCGAATGTGAAGTCTACAGCTTATTTTCTTCATATCTTTTTTCATGAGTATATTCTAGTGACATCTAACTACGTCTCTATACAGCCCAAAAAGCAAAATTTGATAAAACACCATCATAATAGCTGTCAGGATATCGTCAATATTGCCTCGTTTTTACGCAAACTTTAACAAGTTTGTATATTTTTATCTATACTGGAAATAAAAAAGGGAGAAATACAGGCGTCGTTCATGTTAAGATGACTTAGTTTACACACTGTGCTAAGTGTAAACAATTACCGTTTCATGGAAAACTGTTGTAGCCGCTGGCTACAGGATGCAGAGCTGATGGAATTTGAATGGGAGAGTAGACAGGATAAGAAAAAGATTGTGGGTAAACTGACTGACCTTGCTTTGGAATGTTGTTCTCGATGGGCCGACAGGAGATGCGGTGACGTGCTGAGCCTTCTTGTTGGCTAGTTGAGCTGGCGTCTGTGCAGGGATGTATTGAATGTCCTGGTTTGAGTGATGTACATAGGGTTTGCAATTCGAATATTCGAATATTCATTTTATTCGAATATCCGCTCCAATTTCAAATTCGAATAATTCATTTAAATTATTCGAATAGTTGAATAATAATAAAGTTTTTGTTTTTGGTCTTATTCTTACTCTGCCCCTGAGTCCCACCCCACCTTGTGTTCATTTACTCGTTCAGCCTCGTTCGTTCGTTCACTCAGTCAGTCACGCGGCCAGCGACAGCGCGCACGCATCTGTGTTGTGTTAACTTGTGTTAACACAAACAAGAAAAATAATTAAAATACTTGATTTTATTTGAATAAAATTATGCAGCAATCAAACCAAACCACAGTCTAGCTGCTTTTGTTTGTTTTGAATTGATATTGTATTGTTTTCAATCAATGTTTAAAAATATTCGAATATCCGAATATTCGAATATTTGGCTCTAGAAGTATTCATTTTATTCGAATAGTAAAATTAAACGAATAGTGCAAACCCTATAGTACACAGCACTTGTATTAACACTACACTTTAGGTACGCGATATTGTTTGTGCTGACGCGAATGTCTATTGTTTAGAGCTGTCGGCTGCGCGGGCGCGCGCGCGTGCGCCTAGAGAGGCTCGTCGATCCGAACAGAGCGAGACCAGCGCCCGCGCGCGCCTCGACCGGCGCGCGGCGGGGGGGGGGGTCATCCCCGCATGCGGGTGCGAATCATGCGTCACGGTCTAGCGTGAACATCCTGGGGGGGCCGGGGCTGCGGCTCCATGGGCTGTGTCCAGATCCACAACTTGGATCACTCCATCCTTGCCAGGCATTGTGCGGAGAATTCTCCCCAACTTCCATTGGAGCGGAGGCAAGTCATCCTCTTTGATGAGGACCAGTTCACCCACTTGAGGAGGGGAGGAAGGGGAGAGCTGATTGGGGCGGGTTTGCAGGGTATGGAGGTAGGATCTGGACCAGAGAATCCAAAAGCGCTGAGAGAGCGCTTGAATGAGCTGAAAGCGTTTAAGAACAGATATGGGTCTGTCGTAAAAAGACTGCTCAGGTAGAGCGGTGAGCGGACGACCAATAATGAAATGTCCGGCCGTGAGAGGGTCAAAGTCCGTAGGATCGGATAAAATCGGGCAGAGGGGTCTTGAGTTGAGTATTATTTCGTGCAGAGCGCCGAACCAAGTTATGTGCTGATTCGCGAGCTGGTGAGTGATTGCATCATTGTTTGACCCGAGGAAGTTCTGAACTTCAATGAGTTGATCCCTAGCACCTACACAGCTTGTGCCGACTCTGAGCGAATGAGAACTAGAGTACCGCGACGTGAGATAAAACCTAACAGGGCTCGTGCTGAGTGAAATTGACCATGTACGTCTGCTATTATTGGTGTGTTAGTGACGTTCACTACACGTTGTGCGGAGTTACAAGAATTCTCTGTTGGAGCTGGAGTCATTGAGTGAAAATGAACTGAGTGTGTATGTGATGAGTGTGTGTGTGATGACTGAGTGCTGGTTTCATTGAGTGAAAATGAGCTGAATGTGTATCTGATGAGTGAATGTGTGAGTGAAAATGAGCTGAGTGTGTCTATATGTGCTGATTGAATGTGTGAGTGAAAATGAGCTGAGTGTGTATGTGCTGATTGAATGTGTGAGTGAAAATGAGTTGAGTGTGTATGTGCTGATTGAATGTGTGATGAGTGTGACTATATGTGAAAATGAGTTATTAAAAACTTGAGCGCTACCAACTCCAACGTGCGGATAGCTTGTAACTTGCGCGGGCCGAAATAACAAAAGCCATGTTCAAACGGAACACGGAAAATAAACCCGACAGAGAGAGAAAGAAAAAAAAGAAAAAAAAATATTTTTTTTTTTTAAACAACCTGTATATGAGCTGATAAACCAACGTGGAACACCCTATATGTGTACCATAAACAATAAAAGGCAGACAATAACAGGATAAAACTGTTCGGAAAACTTTTACCGTAACACAAGATTACCGCAACATTAAATATCAAAAAGGGCTGATGACCTTGTTCACTCCTATGTTATTATGCTATTTCCCGCTTACACGAAACTAATAAAATACCTATCTACTGCCTCAAACTCGTAAACAACAAAGAATGCGTTCACCTGGCAGAAATCGTATCTAAATGTGCGGACAATCCAATGATGCTAATCAAGCTTTAATCAACGTAATAATACGTAACCGTATAACGTGTGTACTTATGTACTCAACACACGTAACTTACGTATATATGTGACGTATATAAGTGCACGAAATAAAGCAAATTTATACTCTCACAAAAAATATCTCGCAAGATACGAGAACTATCTTTGACAGTGGGTAGATTTGCACCTCTTCGCGCGATAGAAAACAAAGTGAAGTGTAGGTACTCAAAACGTTGTAACACGATATGAAACTAAAATGTGAACTATGTATTTACGAGCAAAGTTGAATCACTTCGAGAACATTTGAAAAGATTGGGTCGGGAATTACATGTAAAAAATGTTGAGCAAAATGCTGACTTTGAGTTTAATTAATTTTACGTATGGGGTTTATAAGGGCTGATAATTAATCCCTGGAAGTGACGGGGGGGTTTAATAAAGAAATATAGTGGACTGTAATAAACAATTGGGCCGAATGGATATAATTATATTATCTGAGCTGAACAATAATTACAACCGTGATGAAAATGAGTTATTCTGTAAAGGGGCGTGGGGGGGCCGGTTCTAACCGATAAATGGAATGTTCCAGGCGGCGGTTCTAATTATCTACCCGCGATAGGTATTCGAAACCACAAAATATTTTTTGCCGGGAAAGGGGGCAAAATATGTAACCGGGTGAAAATGGACTGTAGTAAATCGACGGGGGCTGGTTCAAAACAAAGTTATGGGCCGGCGGGGGATAGTCGGGGGGTGATATAAACCAAAAATTTTCCTGGATTGAAAATGGACTGTAATAAATCGACGGGGGCTGGTTCAGTAGCGGTTTGAAGGGCCAAAATTGTGAAAATGGACTGTAAGGACCAGAATTCGATCCGGCCGAAGGACCAAAAATGTAGCCGCTGGCTACAGGATGCAGAGCTGATGGAATTTGAATGGGAGAGTAGACAGGATAAGAAAAAGATTGTGGGTAAACTGACTGACCTTGCTTTGGAATGTTGTTCTCGATGGGCCGACAGGAGATGCGGTGACGTGCTGAGCCTTCTTGTTGGCTAGTTGAGCTGGCGTCTGTGCAGGGATGTATTGAATGTCCTGGTTTGAGTGATGTACACAGCACTTGTATTAACACTACACTTTAGGTACGCGATATTGTTTGTGCTGACGCGAATGTCTATTGTTTAGAGCTGTCGGCTGCGCGGGCGCGCGCGCGTGCGCCTAGAGAGGCTCGTCGATCCGAACAGAGCGAGACCAGCGCCCGCGCGCGCCTCGACCGGCGCGCGGCGGGGGGGGGGGGTCATCCCCGCATGCGGGTGCGAATCATGCGTCACGGTCTAGCGTGAACAACTGTTTTGACCTGAAACCATTCCACAAATTCAATTAACTTATTTTGAATATCTTGTCATCTTGCACTTCTTGATGAGAAATACAATTTTAATAAGTAAAAATACAACTTTTAGTCAAGAAAACTTATAGTTAAAAGTCTGCTGTATGCATTAACATATTTTTAATTATATTACAATAGTAATAAAATAATTGGCTTATCCGTCGTCGTGATAACAGCCGTAAATTTCTTAAATAATCTGATATCACGCTTATGGAAAACCCAATTATTTTGAAGATACCATAATATCATTAAAATATGTTTATGCATATAGCAAACTTTTAACAATAAATTGTCTTAGCTAAAAGTTGTACTTTACCGTTATAATTATTTCTTAATAGTTTGTTACAAATTCGGATAAATAGCCCTTAAGGAAAACCTTGTATGAAAATATTTGTTATCTTTGTAACAAAGAAAAAAAAATAAACAAAGCTATCGCCACATTGAACAAACAGTAAATTATTAATCCCTTTAGAATAGAAAGATATAGTTTTATATTTTTTACATTATTTGTTCTACAGTTCCTTTCTGTGCTTTCTTTCAAATGCAAAATATTATGTGAAGTGTTGATCTCTATATTTTCATAAGGAGAAAATTTGTATGAAAAAGTTAAACAAAAGGCCGTAAAAACGTTATAATATGTATATTTTACAGGGCTGTAAATATTAGCATTTATTGATTTTACCCAGAAAAATTGCCTAGACAAACGGACAAACAGACAAACATAGTTTTGTTTTTTCATTTTGCGTAAAGGGACCTGAACATTTCAAACTATGATACAAATAAATTTCTATATTTTAAACACTTCGTGATTTATCCCAAGGGTAAACAGGTGTCCCAAAAGTCAACGCTTTCCCTTGGAAGGCTGGTAGGCCAGCTCATGACTGACCAGAATATCAAATTATGACCTCAGCAAAAAGTAGATAGTCTTCGAGTTGATGGTACTTTTATAAATTCGAATAGATTTTTGAGAGTCAAAGCTAACCAGTTCTAAATTCTAAGAATAATTTTTTTGTTGCGCAACTCTGAATAGTCATGCTATTGATAAAGTCAAAAATAAACCTTGAAATGCTGTTACATCAGGAAGAAAAATAAAAACCCAATTTATGAGCAATTTTTTGTAATTAGGTTAGTTCGATACCACACCCTGAAAAAAAATGTCCTATGTTAGTTTTGCAAATTGTCTTAAATAACGGCTCATCAAATATTGTTTTTCAAATGATCTGGCAATTTCTGTGTATTACTTTTGAAAAAAAAGTTATTGCTATTTAACTACCAAAGGAGCTGCGTATTTTTTAAAATAATTAGAATTTAGAATGAAAGAGTGGTGGGCAGTAAAAATATTTGACGTTCATTAGAAATGCCATTTAACACGCGTTAGAGTGAGATAATTAGTGACGCTATTTAAAATGAGTTGGAATGAGATAGTAACGCAGTTAAATGTGGTTGAATGAGAGAGGCATAATTGATATAGGCTACAGTGAGATAGATAGTGACGTGGTGCATTCCTTCTGAGAATATTTGTTAGTTTCCACTTTTTATAATAACAACTTTAGTAAAAATTTTTTGTAAAGAAATTTTTGGTCCAATTTATTTTCCCGCAAGTGTAAAACCAGCTCAACGGGCGAAAAATATTTAAAGAATGGGTAATGGTGACAATTAACCGTCACAATATTATTATGTATCTCTAAAGGAGTGTCTGAAATGTTCCGAGGGTCAACTGATAAATCAAACACTCAAAAAACCACTTTTAGCCGACCATAATAAATTTACGTCCCGACGTGATAGCAAGTAGGATCAATGCCGTGTGACGATGATCGAAATACACTAATAAATTAGATAAAATAAAATACGTATTACTTTTGACCCTGTCTCGTCCACTCTATTCGTATTTTTGCTATGGTGACGCGAGCTTAGAGACCGGGACGATTTTCCCCCCGCGCGCTATCGTAAAATAGAATAAGCCACGCCCAGAACTGGTTTTTGTTTTGGCTATGTCATACTCTTAATAATGCACATCGAGCTAAAGAGGGAGATACATCGGCTCTAATCGGCTAGTTTCGGCTTCATTGAGCGTCGTCTCTGTCGCACGGATCACTAACATCCCGGTATCTACTAGGAGCTGCTAATACATTAATTTTTTTAATATTTGAATTTAAAATACACCAAAATGTGTATTTAGAAAGACGATTGAAAAAAAAGAGCAATTACTAAGAATATTTATTTATATTGTTAAAAGTAATTTATAATTGTTCTTTCTAATCAAATGACACATTCCAATTGGGAATTTTAATTATCAAAATTCTCATTCATCTAATTTCAGGTGACTGACTGTGTATAGGTTTCCCTTTGTATAATTGCGACCGCAGTCTAACGAGGTTGTACAACGACTGACGTGACGCGAGCAGGCATGGAACATTTCACAAGTAGCACGTGAAAAATCATATAAAATGCCTTTTCATATGTCACACCTGCTACTTTACTTCACATAGTCTATTAAAAAACCGGCCAAGTGCGAGTCGGACTCGCGCACGAAGGGTTCCGTAGCATTATCTATAAAAATGGCAAAAAATATACGTATGATATTATTAAAACTCACGTGAGCTGACATACTAAATTATTATTACATACGGCTTGAACACTCACGTGAGATTATTGTTGACTATATGCCCGTGCCCGTTTGACAACGACGGTGAACGCCGCGTCGTCGTCCTAAGAACGACACTCGCCTTGATAATGCCGAAATTGTATCGGTGAAACGGTTGGCATATAGTCAACAATAATCACACGTGAGTGTTCAAGCCGTATGTAATAATAATATACGTATGGTGTATAGGAGCCCCCTTAAATATTTATTTTATTCTGTTTTTAGTATTTGTTGGTATAGCGGCAACAGAAATACCTCATCTTTGAAAATTTTAACTGTCTAACTATCACGGTTCATGAGATACAGCCTGGTGACAGACGGACAGACAGATGGACAGCGGAGTCTTAGTAATATTGTCCCGTTGGTTACCCTTTGGGTACGGAACCTTAACAATCACAGATCATTTGCATAGAAGAGAGAGCGAGCGAGTAGGGACGAATCCATGAAGCAACAATTGCTTCATGGACGAATCGTACTACAGCGGGCGTGTTAGAAAGAGGAAGGCATATTTTGCTAATTCGTCACTACAATAAAAGAGACCCGTATGACGCATTGGTGAACTTTGTCCTTGACTAACGAATGAGAGTATTTAAAAATAAACCTTAAAGATAGATGCCGTAAGGTGATAATTGTAGCAAGTGTGACATTAGTGCATTGCACATGAGCTGTATTATGTGTTCTATGCACATGAGAAATCATTGTCTGTGAAAAATTAATTTCATCAAATGAAAATGTATTTAGCGAGCGTAGCAATCATTCCCTTGCCTAGACGCGAGCGACAAAACATCATATATTATTATGGGAGTCATCGGGAAATTTAAATCGCGGGTTTCTTCTCTTAGTGCATCTCCGGATACTATGAGCGTTGTGTGCCGTGCGTGAATAAGATAACAATTAATTTTAAAGACTAAAGTGTTTTTGCGGGTACAAGAAAAATACTTCGGTCGTCACCTGCATCTCATCACTGCGCCTCGCCATACTTGCCAGTTTCCCGTAGACCACGAGACATGCAACTGTCTCGAAACGTCGGGTGTCCCATTTTCGTAAAAAGGTAAAAATTGATCGCGGTAGACCCGATTATATATATTATAATGTGTACAAAACGCGAGAGTTTAAAGTTATATATCATATATTATGTATATTGTACTGAGTGACAGAGACGATGCTCTACGAAGCCGAAAATAGCCTATTATCTCCCACTCGAGCTCGATGTGCATTATTTACGGCCCCGCACTGTACATATTATTTTCTACGTGTTAAATAAGAATTAATGAAGAACGCGGAGAAAATTGCCTTTTACAAACATTTCGATATGGCTAGGTATGAATAATGACCAAGTTTTGCACAGGTTACACAAAAATATAGAAGTTGTATTTTTGCGAATTCAATCCGCGCAACACACTTAACACGCCGTAGTGAAAAGTGGCTCATTATTAAACACATAACGTGGTGAAATTATCAAAAAATGTATACAACGTGTAACAGAAAGGTGTAACCATATTTGAAGAGCTCATTCAGTTAAGGTGATATACCGTGCTAGCAAAGGTCCCCGTTACTCCAGGCAGAAAGACCCGCAGTGCGAAAGGGACGGAATCGGGGAAAATTGTCAAAAAGTTGGTTTTAAATTAATGCAAAATTAACTAAAATAGCTAAAAAAAATTCCATAACCAGTAATTTAGGTGTAGTTAAAACCCATCTAAATAAATATTTTTCAAGTCTGTAAGCTATCCTAATTTGTCAGAATATCAAAAAAGGTGTATAAACCTGATTTCAATAATTATTTCTATCGAATGAAATTCCTCCAATCGCGTTTCTAATAGACCAAAATCTAGTAAAAGGTCCCAAAATTGTTATACTGATTTATTTTACTTGGTACTTCATTAAAAGAGCAGATAAATAACTTCAAAAAGTGTCAATTTTCACGGTATAGCCCCTTAATGGTATAGAACAACTTTTACTATAGAACAAACCCTGCAAGTCGAAAAAAAATTAATTGTTTCATAGAAAACTGTAATGCCGCTCGGCTAAAATGTATGGAAGGGCAGATTTTTTTTGAGATTTCAGTTTTGGCTCCATAGTAAAAGTTGTTTTATACCATTGACTGAATAAGCTCTTCAAATATGGTTACACCTTTCTGTTACACCTTGTATATATACTGGGTGTTAGGGCGATATGTAAATGTTTTAGTGTCCTCCATATGTTAAAAAACCCTCAGTGCGAGAGGGACGGATTAGTGGAAAAGTAGCTAAAAGTCGGTTTTTTATTAATATAAAATGTACTACTCTTTAGTACTAAAGTTGTTATCAAAATTTCGTTTAACCAGGTCCTAGATACCGTTAAAACACATCTAATAAAATATAATTGCAGTCCATATGTCATTCCAAATTGTTAAACCAGGAGATATGGTGTGGAAAAAGACCTCATTTCAATAAATATTTTTATCGAGCCGAATTTCTCCAATCACGTTTCTGTTTTATAGATCCCTAGAAAAAAAAAAACAAAAATAATATACTATTTTATCAAGATAATATATTCTTTACTGAAGTACATATGCAAGTTCTAAAACTGTCAATATTTTCCGTAGCGCCAAGCTGATTTATCTATTTGTTTATTTTCTTTTTGTATGGCCTTCTGTTTTGCCCTTTGCTCTGTTTGACCTAAATAAACTTGGCATTTTATAAACTTCCTAGAAATTGTATTGAATTCCTGTTTATTTTATTTCATTTATTTATTTAGATTGCCGGTAACATATCTATTAAGTATAATATCATCGTAACGTTTTAAGTAATTCCGTAATTCCACGATTTTTACTATCAAAATAATATTATAAGAAGCCGACTCCACATCTACAAACTTTCTCAGTTTTTCCAACTTTAGGTATACATCGATATATCGATCCGGTTATCCTATCCCTGGTAAAAATTGATAAACGTCAGCAACATGCTTTTAGCACAAAATAACCACTTACAGAAGGTTCACTCCGCATAACTAGCGAAAACAGGCGCACGCACACATAGACGCGTACGTGCGACGATCTCGGATGAAATCGGTCGAATGTCAATACGAAATTCTGCCGAGATCATGTAACGTACGCGTCTATGCATGTGTGCGTCTGTTTTCGCTCGTTGGATGGAGTCGGCTTTCTGCTTGTATCTATTTTGAGCTTTTCAGAGCACTCCGCGGCTGCGCGCTGTAATTTGACAGGAGCTCTACCGCGTAATTCTCATTTGTATCAACTTCAAGCAAATGCATGCGAAATTCAATGCGTGCAAAAGAGATGGCATGTTAGGCGGGTGTCGTCGCACGCACGTCAAATTTCAATCTCAAGTTGATGTTGATGAAAATGAGAATTACGCGGTAGACCCGCTAAGTCCTCACAAGCCATTCCAATATTGATAAATAAAATACCAAAGATGGCTCTAAAAAAAGTTTTCATGTCAAGGTTTAAGTTTATTAAAGTAAAAAGCCGTTCATATTATTTATGGATTAAATTCTGTATAAACTTTATTAAACTTTTAACAGGACATATAGCCCACATATCAAGGTGCAAAAAAAAATATGAAAAATTTTAAATTGTTCAAAATATTTCCAAAACAAAAGTAAGAAAAATAAAAAATATTATCCTAAAAATATAATATGGCTATTAAATTGTAGATATTAAAAAGCTGATTGTAAAAAAATATACTTATACTATATTTACTGGCACTGGTTTCGAGAAATCTTTAAAAAACCACAAAAATATGTTTGTCCCACCCCTTATCTCCGAAACTGGTAGACCGAAAAATATGAAAAAAATAATTGTAATTTGTGTTTACGTAAATATTACAGGAAAAATAATGCCATGTTTGGCACTTTATTTCTCAATATTGGAATGACTTCTATGGATTCTGTTTCGATATAAGTGTGTGTTATATTCCCGAAAGAAATACATTTTTTTCTTTTTTACGTAGTATTGCTAGATTCTTCAAACCAGGAAGAATTAATTGTGGTTTTGCGGAAACTATCCTCTTAATGAGCTGAAAAATATTTACAGATTCGATACGACTATAAAGAAACTTAATCAACGCGGGCGAAGCCACGGGCAAAAGCTAGTTATTCCATATGTATTCGAGTGTTGCACACGCCGCGGCACATTTTGCACCCGTTACGACGTTTCACACGAGCTCTCGATACAGAAACTTGTTCAGAGGTCAGAGTGTCAGTATTTGTCGTTTTCCCTCAGTGGAAGCACTCCGCCATTTTACAGGCACGGAAATAACTTGTTCAAACCGGATTTCAATAACAATACGGGATTTTTCGGCTGTCAAGTGATAAAGTAATAACCAAAGATCGGAATTAGCTAGTGTGGTCTATGTACAGACAGCAAAGGAGATAAGTAACCATCGGTATTGAGTTTAATAAATAATTTTTCGGCTATCAAGTGATAAAGTAATAACCAGAGATCGGAATTAGCTAGTGTGGTCTATGTACAGACAGCAAAGGAGATAAGTAACCATCGGTATTGAGTTTAATTAATAATTTTTCGGCTATCAAGTGATAAAGTAATAACCAGAGATCGGAATTAGCTAGTGTGATCTATGTACTGACAGCAAAGGAGATAAGTAACCATCGGTATTGAGTTTAATAAATAATTTTTCGGCTATCAAGTGATAAAGTAATAACCAGAGATCGGAATTAGCTAGTGTGATCTATGTACAGACAGCAAAGGAGATAAGTAACCATCGGTATTGAGTTTAATAAATAATTTTTCGGCTATCAAGTGATAAAGTAATAAATAGAGATCGGAATTAGCTAGTGTGATCTATGTACAGACAGCAAAGGAGATAAGTAACCATCGGTATTGAGTTTAATAAATAATTTTTCGGCTATCAAGTGATAAAGTAATAAATAGAGATCGGAATTAGCTAGTGTGATCTATGTACAGACAGCAAAGGAGATAAGTAACCATCGGTATTGAGTTTAATAAATAATTTTTCGGCTATCAAGTGATAAAGTAATAACCAGAGATCGGAATTAGCTAGTGTGATCTATGTACAGACAGCAAAGGAGATAAGTAACCATCGGGTATTGAGTTTAATAAATAATTTTTCGGCTATCAAGTGATAAAGTAATAACCAGAGATCGGAATTAGCTAGTGTGATCTATGTACAGACAGCAAAGGAGATAAGTAACCATCGGTATTGAGTTTAATAAATAATTTTTCGGCTATCAAGTGATAAAGTAATAACCAGAGATCGGAATTAGCTAGTGTGATCTATGTACAGACAGCAAAGGAGATAAGTAACCATCGGGTATTGAGTTTAATAAATAATTTTTCGGCTATCAAGTGATAAAGTAATAACCAGAGATCGGAATTAGCTAGTGTGATCTATGTACAGACAGCAAAGGAGATAAGTAACCATCGGTATTGAGTTTAATAAATAATTTTTCGGCTATCAAGTGATAAAGTAATAACCAGAGATCGGAATTAGCTAGTGTGATCTATGTACAGACAGCAAAAGAGATAAGTAACCATCGGTATTGAGTTTAATAAATAATTTTTCGGCTATCAAGTGATAAAGTAATAACCAGAGATCGGAATTAGCTAGTGTGATCTATGTACAGACAGCAAAGGAGATAAGTAACCATCGGTATTGAGTTTAATAAATAATTTTTCGGCTATCAAGTGATAAAGTAATAACCAGAGATCGGAATTAGCTAGTGTGGTCTATGTACAGACAGCAAAGGAGATAAGTAACCATCGGTATTGAGTTTAATAAATAATTTTTCGGCTATCAAGTGATAAAGTAATAACCAGAGATCGGAATTAGCTAGTGTGATCTATGTACAGACAGCAAAGGAGATAAGTAACCATCGGTATTGAGTTTAATAAATAATTTTTCGGCTATCAAGTGATAAAGTAATAACCATAGATCGGAATTAGCTAGTGTGATCTATGTACAGACAGCAAAGGAGATAAGTAACCATCGGTATTGAGTTTAATAAATAATTTTTCGGCTATCAAGTGATAAAGTAATAACCAGAGATCGGAATTAGCTAGTGTGGTCTATGTACAGACAGCAAAGGAGATAAGTAACCATCGGTATTGAGTTTAATAAATAATTTTTCGGCTATCAAGTGATAAAGTAATAACCAGAGATCGGAATTAGCTAGTGTGATCTATGTACAGACAGCAAAGGATATAAGTAACCATCGGTATTGAGTTTAATAAATAATTTTTCGGCTATCAAGTGATAAAGTAATAACCAGAGATCGGAATTAGCTAGTGTGATCTATGTACAGACAGCAAAGGAGATAAGTAACCATCGGTATTGAGTTTAATAAATAATTTTCACAGAATAAAGGCACGATAATTAACTATATGGATCAGCCGATGAGAATAAGAAAACAAAACCAGCGGGCCTATTATGTATCTTTAATTACCAACTGGACTGGGTGTCTATCACCAAAAACATGATGTAGTATCGAATTCCGATTGTGTAAGTATATGTTCACACTTGAAGCGACGATACAGTTCGTAAATAGTTCAATACCCACTTAAGGCCCTTACCGTTGCCAAATGGGTACTTTCTAAAGCCTACTCCTCGTTTATGGCCAAACCAAAAATAATGAAAAAATCTATTATGAATAATCAACTCCTAGACAACATATGCAACAGTTTTCTTTTTCATACCACCAAAACTTCTACATGAATTTTTTTTTTACTGAATGGTGTTTTTTGACCTCAAATTCCCTACTGCTCCTGAGTTGCTTGGCCGATTGAATTCATCTATGCTTTGATAAATAGATAAACTTTATAGCTATAAACATAACATAAGATTATTCAATCGAGTAATCACGTCCAAGTGAAAAGTATAATTTTCTCCTATTTCGCCCTCTCAAGGACGCAGCGAGCGTCGTAACAGCCGCTGATATGAACGTTATTTCAATGTCGTTTCCGTTGATATTCGTAGTGACAAATATCGAGCTGCTAATTTGGCGAAGGTAATCGCCTTAAGGCGCTCTTATCCCAGAAAAGTGACTCTCTGTCTTCTTCTTTACGTGTAAGGAGTAAAGAAAATAACCATACTTTTGTACTTTTTCGTTGTTTTTATCGGTTTTTAAATTGTTTAAAAATAAGGGATATGTTTATTAAAACCCACTTACGTGGTCGACCTAGAAAGTTTAAAGAGCAATATTACCAGATATGTTTCGTTAATAAAAGAGTGGAATTATGGAAATGGCATAATTTGAAAGGTTTTATTACATGCTGTGTTCGTGAATTATTTCTATCGAGCAAAGTTTATCTGATCGTGTACACATGCGTGGAAGACCTAGATAAAGGTTCGAACTATATTGCGTATTTTTTTTTTTGAAAGTTTTAGACGATATTTGAAAGTTCTATTCGACTTTGAAATTACTGATTTTGGGATAAGAGCGCCTTAAGGTGATTTTGAAAGTTCAGTTTTTAGCTATGTTTTTGATGATAGTCACCCGTCCAGTTGGCAACTTAAGATACATAATAGAGGGGCAGCGGGCCTATTATGTATCTCTAGTTGCCTTCTGTACTGGGTGTCTATCATCAAAAACATAGATATACTATCGAATTCCGATGTCCTAAGGATATGTTCGCACTTGAAGTGACGACACAGATTGTTAATAGTTCAATACACACTAAAGGCAATTTTGAAATTTCAGTATTTATCTATGTTTTTGATGATAGGCACCTCGTTCAGTTGGCAACTATGCCAACTGGACAGGGTGCCTATCGTCAAAAACACAGATAAAAACTAAACTTTCAAAATTGCTTTTAGTGGGTATTGAACTATTTACGAACTGTGTCGTCACTTCAAGTGCTAACATGCCCTTAGACAATCGGAATTCGATAGTATATCTATGTTTTTGATGATAGACACCCAGTACAGAAGGCAACTAGAGATACATAATAGGCCCGCAGGTCAGAATTCTAATCTCGGGAATATCCACATTAAAATCAACACAGTACAAGTACAGACAGCAAAAGAGATAAGTAACCAGTCCCAGCGTAAACACTTTGATTCCAAGACCCACAGGTGAGTGGTTGATGATATAATAAATAATAATACATAAAATTCTTTATTGACACAGATTATTACAAATAAAATTAACAAAAATATCAGAGATCAGCTTAATTATTACACAAGATAAGTAGTTGCTCTGACACCTAAGGTAAGAGAGTATCTTGAGATTTAGGTGTCAGCGCCCTCCCTATGGTTGACCTTAGCTTATGGACAACAATGTAGACTTTACAAAAAATACTTAACGGGACACCTGACGCTAGAACATCAACAACACCAGGTTTTCAAGGGTTCATTGGAAGAAACTAGGTCTCTCCTCACATTGAAGAAAATATATTTAATTCATCGATCTTTTATCTAGAGATTCCACCTATAAACAATGTTTTAAGATTTATACTTTTGTAAAAAAAAAAACTTTTTCACCCTCTTTTTTTTTGGTTTTCAAACTTCCGCTTCAAAGACGCGGTTAAGAGATCAACTTGATTTTTTTTTATAAAATAGGCATTGAAATATGAAGGGATGTTACCTAAATTCAATATTTTTTTCCCTACAAAATATTTCAGTATTAGCTAAAAACACACCAATTTGTTGTTTCGCTGCGTGATCACTAGTATTACGCGTCCAAGAACAAGAGGCCAATTAGCCAACATATAATCGCCTCTATGAAAAGAAAATAAAAAAAGTTGCTAGGGTATGCCATCCTCGTAATAAATAGTACTTGTGCTGTGTTGATTTTAATGTTTTCTTGTTTATTGGAGTTTTTTTTTTAAACATTAAACAAACTGAAGATAATTCACGCCTCATATATTTAATAATTCTTAATTTAAATAGAGCGAGCGCATGTGCTTTAAGGCGACACCAAAAAAAAAGGGGTTTTTTTAAATCCATTTACTCCACTATAACGTCATCTACGTATTTCATTTTTTGGTAAATGTTTATTGAGTATTTGATTAAGATTTTCAATGAAGGAAAACGCGATTGGATGAAATTTTCTCGATAGAATTTAATTCCGAAAAGGCCTCTAAATTTTTTAATTTTTTCCTGTAATTCTGAAATCTTTACTAATTTAATTGTGAAATTGCATTCAAAATGTAGATATTATGTATTTGTTAAGTCTCCTTGAAAATCTTTTTGTCAAAATAGCTTAGTACATTTTATATTCATAAAAAACCGACTTTTTGCTACTTTTCCACGAATCCGTCGACTCGCACTGAGGGTTTTTTCGCATATGGAGTAACAGGGACGCTAAAACTTTTACGTAGCGCCTTAAGACAGGTTTTTTCTTATTTTTCATGATGTATTTAAAACCGCACATTTATTCGCACTAGAGGAACGTTAAAACATCGCGTAAAAGAAAGGAATAATTAATATATATATTTTTTTTTATACTGTAAGGTGTGACTCCTTGATGGAACTTCATTCTAACACTAATCAAAGTCTTCTTGTACGAGTTCCACTATTTTATTTACTTAATTATTGCGACTAGTTTCGTCTATTTGACATCGTCGGGCTAATGTGAATAGGTTAACAGTAAAAGTATAGCTAAGTCTTAGGGTAGATAAATGTCAAAATAAAATTATTTTACTTTTAATTTTATTTTATTTTACTTTTAATTTTATTTTGACATTTATCTACCCTAAGACTTAGCTATACTTTTACTGTTAACCTATTCCAATCAGCCCGACGATGTCAAATAGACGAAACTAGTCGCAATAATTAAAGAAATAAAATAGTGGAACTCGTACAAGAAGACTTTTATTAGTATTATTAAAATTAACATTATATCATTTCATTGCAGTATAAAAACGCAGAAAGAAAAGTAAATCTGGATATGAGGAGCTCTGAACCGGGATATAGCTCCTTACATCCACATTTACTTTTCTTTCTGCGTTTCTATACTGCAATGATATAATGTTAATTTATATCTCCTTGCGATGGATAAATCGCCAATTGTTACATAGACATTTATTTCTGTCATAGTTTAATATTATTTCGCCATGTTGCAATAAATGTTGATTGGATGTTGTATAACATTTTTCACTTATGGAACACTTAACTTCAAGTTTATCGTTGCGGTATGGAACCGCAGAATGGGCCCAAATAATATTTTTCGTATTTTGCAAAAAGGGTCATCGAACCTTGTAACTGTATTTACCGAGTCTTCAGTATGAATTTGGCTGAATAAATTAATGTCGCCTTGTATGTAGGGATACACATACGAGTACACGATTTGATGGGAATCGCGTTTCTTTATTAATATTTTTTCGTGTAAAATTGGTGTGTTGTGTATCATTGTTTTTAAACAAGTGCGAGTCGGACTCTCGCACGAATGGATCCGTACCATTATCTACAAAAACGGCAAAAAAACATGTCTGTTGTATGAGAAGCCCCCTAAAATATTTATGTTATATTGTTTTTTAATATTTGTTGTTATAGCGGCAACAGAAATACATCATCTGTGAAAATTGCAACTGTCTAACTATCACGGTTCATGCGATACAGCCTGGTGACAGACGGACAGACAGACGGACAGCGGAGTCTTAGTAATAGGGTCCCGTTGGTTACCCTTTGGGTACGGAACCCTAAAAACTGTACTACACTACAGATAACTGCTATCATATTTATTGCGTGTGGCAGATAAGGAGGTAATGGTCATATTTTGGGTCCACTTTAAGTTTGTTTTCTATTTATATTACGAGCAGCCGCATTATAAATGTTTATTTAAAAAAAAAAACATTAAAATTCTTAAAACTCGCGTGTGTTGACATACTAAATTATTATTACATACGGCTTCAAAACTCACGTGTGATTGTTGTTGACTATATGTCAACCGTTGACAACGACGGTGAACGTCGCGTCGTCGTCCTAAGAACGACACTCGCCTTGATAATGCCGAAATTGTATCGGTGAAACGGTTGGCATATAGTCAACAACAATCACACGTGAGTGTTCAAGCCGTATGTAATAATAATAAAAATTCTTGTTTATAATTTTTAATTTTATATCATACTTGTCATCCATTCAAACTCATTGGTCATAATAAGGTTGTATATTATATTTTGGATCGTAATAAAAGCTCCAAAAACTAAATAAAAAATGAGGATGTTAAATTTATGAATGTTACTGTTTTAAATACTAATCTACCGAAAACTTATGTGCTAATAAATATACGAAAACTATCGAAAACCACCGAATGAAATACTGAAAATTTCGAAAACTACTGTCAGCTATTTATCGTAGATCTCCGAACATTTTTTTTGTATGTCATGAATTCTGTTAGATTTAGAGACTTCGCTCCCGCTCCGCTACGGTTCGCTCGGCTCCTTATTTTATCTTACATGTAAACCTAACACGCTCCTCCTCGCTTCGCTCGTCGTTGCACCTATTTTTGACTTTTGGATCATAAGTTCTTTCGGAAGTTCAGTAATTTATTCGGAGGTGTTTACTTTTGAAAAATAAAAGTTTTCGGTAATTACGAGTATTTAGGCCCACTATACACTGATGCCGGCCCCAAAACATAAAATTACAGACCCAAAGGAACTGTTTAAACACTTACTCGCAGTTTATTTCATAAAATATGATGATGATGATGATGATGATGATGATGATGATGATGATGATGATGATGATGATGATGATGTCCTCCTCATCGTAGTCCGACGACGGCGACCTCATGGTTTGTTGTACTTCTACGGCGATGAACGCGGATATGACTCGCGAAACCCAGCTTGGTTTTAAAAGTCCGATTAGAACAGCATATATAAAGTATGATGTACCTACCTATATATACCTACCTATGACTCGTGACAATTCACACTCGGAAACCCTTTTTTTATCCGATGATATACCATCTGTTTAAATTAACCATTCACGTCACCTGTCCTCGTCATTCTCAGATTGTTCTGAAACGCCACATTATTTTGTCCACAGGGAGACTGATCAAGACCTGGTAGCAGTGAGGATCCCCATCCAGGGCATGACATGTCAGAGCTGCGTTAACAGCATCGAGACTGGCGTCAGAGATCTTCCTGGGCTGCATCATGTTAAGGTTAGCATGGGAAGTTATGAAAGTTGGTCTTTAGGTAGAGCGACCATCTTGTTGTGTTCAGAACATAATGCGTCAGAGAACCTGGCTAGAAGAAAAAGTTAGTGAAACCGACCAAGACCTGGTATCAGTTAGTATACCCATCTGGGGTGTGACATGTCACAGCTGCGTTAACAGCATCGAGACTGGCGTCAGAGATGTGCGTGGACTGCATCATGTTATGCTGATTTTAGTGCACTTCGAAAAGATCTTAAGGAGCGCATGACTTTAGCTTATGATATGCATATCCGTAGCGTTGAGGAAAATATTAAAACTAATCCCCGCGCGTTCTGGCAGCACATTTCTAGTCTGAAATCGAAAGGAGGTTTTGAGCCTCGAGTAACGTATAACGGCAAAGAATGTGCAGGCGCAGAGGCTGCAACAGCGTTTGCGGACTTTTTTGCTGGTGTTTTCCTACCTGATCTTCCGTCGTTGAATGCAAATCAGATAAATAGTGACGACCACACACATAATGCTAGGTATGTTGACATTGATCAGATAACTAAATCTGATATTGAGCTAGCTTTAAAGCGTCTCAGACCAAATAGCTCTATTGGACCTGACAATGTTCCCCCGTACTTTTTAAAAGCCTACTGCAAGCAGTTGTTGGCTCCCCTTACTTTTATATTTAATATGATTCTTACTTCAGGCGTATATCCCACACATTGGAAGCTTTCACGGGTGATACCGATACCAAAAACAAGTAATGCTTCATCAGTTACTGACCATAGGCCAATTGCAATCTTGTGTTCCACAGCAAAAGTCTTTGAATCTATTGTGCACCGAAAAATCTACTCTCAGGTTCAACCTTATCTTAGCGACTCGCAACATGGGTTTAGAAGCCATCGCTCGGTGAATACAAATCTACTCACCCTCGTTGACATCGTTTCTGGTTATATTGACCAAAGAGTGCAAGTCGATGTCGCGTACCTGGATTTCAGGAAGGCATTTGACCGTGTCGATAATGATGTTCTGCTTACAAAATTATGTCAAATCGGTTTCTCACCCCGACTTTTGCAGTTTTTTGCAAATTATCTTGGTGATCGAAAGCAGTTTGTTAAATATGGTTGTTTTGTATCGAAACCATACGTAACGCGTTCAGGAGTGAGTCAAGGATCTGTTCTTGGACCACTTCTGTTCATTCTGATGATTAATGACCTTCAGGCTGATCTGAGTCATGCTTCGTGTCTTTTATATGCAGACGACCTAAAACTGATATTGGGCATTGAGAGCCATGATGACTGTGATCTCTTACAGGCTGATTTAAATGCAGTACAGTTGTGGAGTATCAGAAATAAGTTGCACTTCAACTTGGAAAAGTGTAGCGTCATTTCATTCACTCGCTCCCCTCAACCAAAACATGCTAGTTACAGCATGGGAGACGTAACAATCGCGCGTGTATTCTCTGTGGGGGACCTTGTCGTTGTCTTCGATGCTCAATTAACTTTCCACGAACATATTGTTGCACTGGCAACAAACTGCTTCAAGAGGCTTGGTTTTGTGATAAGAAATAGCAAAGATCTGCAGAATACGAAAATTGTACAATTGCTTTACACAACACTTGTAAGAAGTAAAATTGAAGCGAGTGCCATCGTTTGGAACCCGCACGAACAGACATATACTCTCTTGATTGAAAAGGTTCAAAAAGCGTTTCTTCGGTATATGTACAAGCGTAAATATGGATATTATCCTTTCATGTACCCTACCCTTTTTCTTTTAGGTTCACTTGGGTTTAACTCTTTAGAAGTTAGGCGTAACGTTGAGCTGCTGATTGTGGTATGTCGCATGCTGCGCGGGAGCTCAGACTGCCCGCAGCTCGTGAACGCTGTAGCGTCATTATTCGCGCCGGACAAATATGCGCGCGCGCGTCACCACCACCTGCTGCACGTGCCCATAGTCGCGACCGAGGCGCGCCGCCACTCTCCGCTCCCGCGAGCTCGCAGTGCTCTTAACTCGCTGCTGTCAGCAGAGCCACAGTGTGACCTGTTCGCTGACTGTTGGATGGATGTTTATCGGGAGTGTTTGAAGTTCTGTGAGATGAAGCCTGCATGAGACTTATTTTTTAATTATGTTGTTTTGTATTTTGTTTTCATTTCTCATTGTTATATTGTTATTTACAATATGTATTTAATGTTGTAGCACATATTCATTTGTATAGCGCATTGGGCTACTGTTATGTTGTACAAATTTTGTGTAATAATAAATAAATAAATAAATGTTAAGGTTAGCAGGGGAAGTTAAGAAAGTTGGTCTTTAGGTAGACCGATCACCTTGTTGCATTCAGGGTTCACATCCAGAGTATAATGTGTCAGAAACTGAACGGCTAGAAGAGAGAGTTAGTGAGACCGACCAAGACCTAACTTTCACGAACCACAACTAAGAAATTACTTGTCAAAAACCTCTGCAATGATTGCACTGAAATGCGGTCTTTAGGTGAGAAAGTACTTCACACCCGTGCATCTTTAGTCTTTGTACCAAGCTCAAATTCGGTCTTGCATGGAGTACTGCAGCCGTCTTAGGGACGGCTTTGCCAAGTATCAGCTAGATACCCTGGATCCAATTGAGCGCCGCGCAACAAGACTTGTTGGCGATGAATTGGTTTTGGGTGCTGAATACCAAAGCCGTTGCCGTAGGAAAAATGCTTGCCTTTCGGTTGTTTGTATGCTATATTTTGGAGAGTGTGACGACCTAATTTCCCCATTCTACCACCGAAGTACTCGACGCGCAGCAAAGTTTCCCCCATATTGTCAGTATTTCTTCAGCTCGAAGGCAACGTTTCAAATCTTCGTTCATCATCCATACAGCTGCGATGTGGAATTCCCTGCCAGCGGTATTTCTGGATAGTTATAACCCAGATTCCTTCAAAATAAATGTTTTATCTATCTATCTATCTATCTAAAAGAATAGTAAACTTGATGTCCTGAAAGTCTAAGTCATAAATAGGTGCGACGACGAGCGTAGCGAAGAGGAGCGTGTTAGGTTTACATGTAAATAAATTTTTGGCGCCAAGCGAAGCGGAGCGGGGCGTGGTGACCCCCTAGTTTTAAGGGGGTATATCGTCAAAATTGACACATTTTGGAGTTATTTATCTGCTGTTCAAAAGAAGTTAAATAAATTAATAAAACAATTTTGGGACCTTTTTCTAGATTATGGACTAGCAGAAACGCGATTGGAGGAATTTCACTCGATAGAATTAATTATAGAAATAATGTCTAAATTTACACTTTTTTTGATATTCTAACAAATTGGGATAGCATACAGACTTCAAAAATATTTTAGTTAATTTTGTATTAATAAAAAACCAACTTTTTGTCATTTTTCGCCTATTCCGTCCCCCTCGCACTGCGGGTCTTCCCGCCTGGAGTAACGGGGACTTTTGCACGGACGATAGCACCTTAATAGAATTCGTTGGGAAACGGGAGTTTTTCAACCAATCAGAGATCGCATTTAAAACTTCAGTGGTTAGACTTTGCTTATATACGGCCCGTACTATAATAATAATGTAGGCGACGCATTTAATTGTTTTATATTTTTATATGTACCTATTTTAATTTACAGTCCAAAACTATTTTGTAATTTTGTTATTAAAACTTTGTAACTGCTGCCATCTATTGTTCAATAAATGGAACTAAGGAATGACGCACATATCACCATTCATTCAATCAATTCGATCAGTCATTCATTCAGGAGTGAGTCTATACCGCGACAAACTACTGTGCACCGATTTCCTTTTGTTTCACATCGAAAATTGTGGTTTTTAATTGTTTTATCGTCTACAAATAATAATACTAAAAATTCTATATTGCACTTATAAATATAGTACACAAGGCGAACTTAATGCTAATTAGCATTATCTTCCAGTTTAACTTTGGTGATGTGGATAAATTAGGGTAGTGCCGGAAAAGGTGATAAAATGATAATTAAATAGGTACAAACTTTTAAGTACTGTACAATGAAATGACGTAGATATATTTGTCGTCCAGGTGGAGCTGTCAGAGCACGCCGGCTACTTCAGGTACGACCCTCGAGTCTGCACGGCGGAGAGCATACGGGCCCACATAGAGGACATGGGGTTCGACACGGCAGACGATGAGTCCAGGTTAGTTGGTTCAACGTCGTCTCTACCACAAAATACATACTACCAGAAGGCCGACTCGACGACGGAGCGAAAACAGACGCACACATCCATAGACGCGTACGTATGATGATCTCGGCAGAATTTCGTATTGGCATTCGACCGACTTCATCCGAGATCGTCGTACGTACGCGTCTATGTGTACGTGCACCTGTTTTCGCTAGTAATGCTAGTGAATCTTCTTTAAGTGGTTATTTTGTGTCTCTACTCTGTGACACGAATACCTATGAGGTTGGAAAAAAAGGCGCGAAGATGTGATGGCGTCGTTTTTTTGTTTTATTAAAAAAATATTGCATTTTGGGTTAGAAGAAACGCATGAAAAGGCCCGGCCTGCACTTTTGTTTCATTGAACAGCACACTACACTGGTTACGGCGATTTTAATTCACAATATTCTATCACTATTGTTAGTGTGATAGACTCTATCACTTTAGCACGAACTGACTCACATGACAGGACAGCGACTACCACATACCCTTTAGATGATCCTCAAGAGAGGATATAACATAAAGACACACAATAAATGAAGACATGGCTTAAAGGTCTTTGCAACCAGGCCATAAAAATTACAAAAAAAAGAGAATACCTATGAAGCTTATAATCATAGTTGGAGCGCTTACTTCGTATAACAATACCACGCTAAAGACCACCAATATGGTGTCACCAGTGAACGAAAAAACATAGAAGTGTAATTAGAGCTGAAAAATGCACGATAAAGTGTGTTGAACACAATTTTGTACGTCGATGGCTCCAATGGCATTCACTGTGTCTTTGAGTCGGAAAATTACGGCTGGACTAGGTGTCGCAGGCAACAGAATGGAAAAATATGTAATTTTTTAAGGTATACATTTTAAAAGTCTGGTATTGTCTGTAATGCTATATGTTTAAGGTAAATAAATAAATAAGCAGTACGAACGAAAATTTCGAAAACTTGTGCATAAAAACTGATGCTATGACTCTTGCAGTGTTTGCACGAGTTGTTTATGCACCATTTCAAATGGTGCAACCTGGCATTTTGTTCCTCCTTCTTTAAAAATTTTGTTGTGCTCACTAGTGCGGACGGCGCACCGCGCAGCGTAAGACTGATCAACGCAATACACATAAATATAAGCCCTGCCCTCCTGGGCACATAATGGTGGCGTAAATTTTTATGCTTGCTTACGCTTCCATAAAATTTTAGTTCGTTGCTTACGTGGATTATGTGTGAAAGCTTGTATGACTAGACTGATGGATGTGGAAGAGGCGAAAGTGGTGTGTCAGGATCGTAGCAGATGGGAATCTGTAGTCTCTGCCTACCCCTCTGAGAGACAGGCGTGAGTGTATGTATGTATTATGTGTGGAAATCGGAAAAGCTTAAAACATATTTGTAATTTCTTCCAGAAACCTCATACAGAAAGACATACCGACAGATCTCCTGATAGACATGTCGCACGACACGTCGAGCGGCGGACTTACGGCTGAAAGCGATTGTGTCATCTCCGTCGAGGGGATGACGTGTAACTCCTGCGTCAATACTATTGAAGGTGAGGTTATTCATTAAGGCGATATGCGAAAAAAATACGGGTGTTTCTTTTCTGTGTATTTCATGAAATACACGGAAAATTTTAATAAATTTCTGGTATATGCATTTTGACTATATAATCTAGGAAATTGATACTTGTCGTTGTTGGTTCTTGATGGAACATTTGAAACATCTTGTCAATAAAACACATTACTTGGTAACTGTTCCACTTTTATATGTATATTACACTAGCGACCGGTTTCGTTATAATATCGTATCCAATAGCCTGAAGATGTTATTATAACGAAACCGGTCGCTAGTGTAATATACATATAAAAGTGGAACAGTTACCAAGAATGTGTTTTATTGACAAGATATATCTAGGGTTTCGAAATTGGAAAACATGTTTGGATAAATTTTCCTCGATAGAAATAATTGTTGAAATGAGGTCTTCAAACACACTTTTTCTCCTCGTTATCATTATCACCAAAGGAGCAAAGGAGAAACAATTCAATCAAATAAACGTTAGGCCTTCATTTGGATGGCCGATATGAACTGGTGTACGTCCCTGGTTTTTACAGAAACATCGCGGTAAAGACGAGGAAAATATTTCAAATAATGCTTCGCATCAAAAGGACGATAAACGTTATGAGTTATGGTTTTTATGAGGCTATGCGAATTTTATATTTGTCACTGTCACTCCAAGCGAAAAATCGCGCAGTGCGAGAGGGGCGGATTCAGGGAAAAGGGAAAAAAGTTGGTTTTATATTTTTATTAAAAAAAACTAAACTCGCTGGTAAAATTCCAATTATCAAATCTCTAGATATTGTTGAAACACACCTAATAAAATATGTTTGAGTTCTGTATATGGTTCCTATTCGTCAAACGAGGAGAAAAAGTGTGATTGAAGACCTCATTTCAACAATTATTTCCATCGAGGAAAATTTATCCAAACACGTTTTCCAATTTCAAAACCCTAGATTATATAGTCAAAATGCATATACCAGAAATTTATAAAAAAATTCCGTGTATTTCATTAAATAGACAGAAAAGAAACACCCGTATTTTTTTCGCATAACGCCTTAAGGCGATTACTGTCGCCAAATTAGCAGCTCAATGTTTATCGGTACGGTAGTGTAAATGCAAAACCAAGAATCCCTTTAGGGTATGAAAGTGTACACGATACTGATACGATTACGATAAAAAAAAGTATACCTTAAATTTTTACCAAAAATTATATTGTTTTCCTAAGATCCAGCTACGCACTCTTATCAATGCAGTTCATTCACCCCGTAGTGCGGTAACGACCAATCACATTGAGTAATTATGTTCTGTGCTACTGACGCTATCAGAGGTCAACGACCAGCGAGAGTGTCCACCGGATTAGAGTATTTCAAGTTTAACAAATCGTGTTATTATGTGGTACTGCTACATGAAAAAAAATTGCCGCAATTTTTTTTAAACACTTTATGATTCATACTAACATACCCTAGAAGGATTCTTGCTTTTGCTTTTACACCCTGTATTATTATCTAGTGTTTATATTTCATTAAATTTTTATTTATTACACTTTTTGTATCTTTACAAACATAATTTACAACACATTTAAACATAAAAGACAGGCATTGTGTACAAAGGCGGCACTTATTGCTAATAGCAATATCATCCAGGCAACCTTTGGGTGGAATGAAAAAGATGCTAACGATAAAAAGGGTAGCGTTAATGCTAACAAAAAAGCAACGTGCAAATTTTAACCAAAATGTAATATTAATTAACATAATAATCTAATATATATTATATATTTAACATGAAAAAAAATACATACACATGCAAAAATTAAAATAAATAAAATAAACGTAAATTAATTTTGCATAAAAAAGAATTCGCTTATTGTTGTTGAAACATATGATATAAATTGTATCATATGAAGTTTATTGCGGAAAATACAAATATTTATAACTCAATAAAGAATTAAATTATACAAAAAACCTAAAAATCTAGCAAATATTTGTATCGAGCCGACTTTCTCCAATCGCGTTTTTGTTGAAGTGGATCCCTGGAAAAAGATTCCAAAAATAATAAACTATTTTATCAAAATAATACCTTCTTCACTGAAGTAGATATGAAAGTTCTAAAAGTGTCGATTTTATTTCCGTAGCGCCTTAAACGCGGCAATAATTCCCATAGCTTGATTTCTAAGAGATCAAAAAAAAAAAAAATTATTTTATTAATTATGTAAGTATATTGTTGTTATTTATAATCATATGGTGTAAGTATATTAACATATTTAGTGTACACGTATGTATGTCTACTTTTTATTATGACTTATCTTTTTCAATCCGGGTTTGCTGGAAGAAATCTCTTTTTAGAGATAAGCTCGCCTATGTACATGATATATCTAAGAATTTTTGTAAAATGATATCTTTCTTTTGTGTACAATAAAGAATATGAATATGAATATGAATAAGGATATAACGCCATTTTAGGACATAGTTTCCATTATTTTGGTATATAAATTACCCATTATCTTTTTATGATTCTTTAAAGAATTGTCCGATATGACGTCACTTAAGAATTTTAGACATTGTACGGATTGTGATGTGTGATTGCTTATAAAAAACTGGTCTGTCTCTGTCTGTCTACCCATCTGTCATCTAGCTGTCAAATTAGTCTGAGGCAAATTATTATAAATTTATCTTGATGGCAAAGGACACATTTCTAAACAGCCATTACTCAAGTGACGACACACGAGGGCAAATGGAAGTTGCAGCTTTTTCGTAAACATTTTAATCATCATGAGGTTTTTTAGACCAAAAATTCGAAAATACGGCCTATGAGACGTAAATCTCGAAAAATATATATAAATAAAATAAAATATAATTTATTTATCTTACACATGTCCTAAGATACAAAATACAATAGATACATAAGTAAAAAGACAAAAAGGTCTAAGCTCGGCATGCAGCTAGCTGACACACATGCAGACAGCCGCCGATTTTCAGCTCAGCCTTGTAATACTACATGATGAAACACATATGAAGGGTAAGCGGGAAGAGGGATCATAGTCACCAGAAGGTAAATATGAAATAAGTAGAAAAAACTTGCTTAGTTTATTATTTTAGAACTCTGCTTAGTGGGCTTATTGTAATCACAGTTCATTATTGTAATGACAATTTTTTTTTCTCAAAAGCATACTTTACTATCAGCCCATAGCCCCCCATATTCACAGTTAACAGACAATTTTTTTTTACTTTTTGTACTAGTTATGACCTTTTTTTAAGCTAGGTTTTTAAGCTTTTAAGTTTCTTGAGTCCGGTTTATTTTTAAAAGCGATATTCGGCGGACTGTGTTATTTTTTTCAAGTTTTTGTTTTCGCTAAATCATTGTTATCGAGACATTTTAGGAGATGGCACTATTTACTCAATTTTGAAAAAAACTGCCAATGATCTTTCTTCCCGCGTACCCTTCATATTAGAATGGTTTTCGAATTAACACACCTTAACAAAATTTGATCTATGCCAATTGTCTTTCCAGGAACAATATCCGAGGTGCCGGGTGTGAAACAAATTAAAGTTAGCTTATCAGACAAAGAGGCGCTGGTTCGGTTCCTACCGTCCTTGTTGAGCGCTGAAGATATTAAGGAGAAGATATACGACTTGGGCTTCGATACTGAGCTGGTCAGCGTTGATGGAGTGCCTTATTTAGGTTTGTAACTTTTTTCATTTATTTATAACACCATAGGCTAAGTATTACTTCTATATCGACCGACAACTCCCATACATCAAGGCGTAGTAAATATTTTACGCGCCCTTACGACACTAACCCCCGGTTTCTGAAAGGCCAATCAATGTTAACAGTAGATTAAAAAATAATTATCTGCGGATTAAGCCAGAAAAAGTGGGAATTTTACATTGAAATCAAAAATTAACTAAGTTAATTATTGATTCATCACTATTCAGACTTCATATATACTTTATTTTCACCGTTATTTGCGGTTAAAGTTTTTTTAATCTACTGTTAACTTTGATTGGCCTTTCAGAAACCGGGGGTAGGTGTCGCCAAGTTTTGCAAATAAGCAATTTGTTTATTGGCTGCAAGTAAACTCTCATGGTTACCAAGTAAATATGTGGCTGTAATAGCTTTGCTTAGAAAAACTAGATGGCGCTAAGTTGGCAGCACTAACAGTGAATATTTCAGCGCCATCTATTAACGAAGTGGGAATTATTTTTATGTTACGTGACATCGCTGTGCCACTAGCGTCACCAATCGGTCTTTTTCAGCATCGAGTTCGTTAGAGGATTTAGCAACGCCATCTAGATTTCGTTAGAATTTTACACATTTTTTGTGGCTACAAACTGTTGTATGAGAACTGCTAGTCTATAGGTAGTAATCCTTAGTCTATGATAACACTTTGCACATTTACACAAATAACAAAGACATACAAAAGAAACAATTAAACATGGTGTACAAAGGTGGCACTTATTGCTCATAGCAATACCTTCCAGGCAACCTTTGAAAGCAATCAGAAAGATGAACAAAATAAGATAAGGAAGGTGCAAATATTAATTAAGAGATGAAAAAAATATATATACCTAGATATACTTATCTCTATGACGGAGTAAGGCCGACAGGCGTGATGGGCACGTGCCCGTCTTCACCCATATTTCCGAAGATGGGTTGGTTATTTAGCAGAAATGATCACTCGCCAATGTAGATAGGTAGTGTTTATAATCAAATAGGAAAGTTTCTAACTGAATTACAATAAGATGGCTTGAATAATAAGAGATTGAAATGCGGTGATCTCACAGAAGCGTGCGGTCGCTCAAACGACTCCAACCAGTCTGCCTCTCTCTTTCCCACTGACAGCTATCAAACGCAACTGACAACGTCAACTCAACAGATACCAACGTTGCGAAGACCGATGCCAAACTACACGGTAATTTTCTACATCGCTAACAGCCGACCGCAACGCCATCTTTGATTCCACCCAGGTACTAAACCTGACATTTCAATCAGTGACGTAATTAACTAACTAATTGCAAATAATTGAATGAATTCGCTCGCCACTCCGACACGGCCATCCTGGTATCACACGTCCTCGGGTGATGCATCTGTGAAAGAAGAAGGCACTGGCCAGATTAAGTGTCACTCGGCCAATCCTGACCACCAAGATGTTTTAAGAGATACGTCTTCATTAGTAATAGCCTCTTTATTCTTCGAAAATCAAACAGCTTAATCTTCATTGTTATAACACACAAAATACGTTTTCTTTACGACTGACAACCAGGAACACAAATCATACAGTACACTTGTATTAACAGGCTACCAGTGCTTAGGCTCTTTACCACTCACATAGCGGTAGAATACTCCAGTGCTTAGGCTCTTTACCACTCACATAGCGGTAGAATACTCCAGTGCTCTCAGCACTCTTTATCATCACTATTAACTCCTTTTTGATGATAGAATACCTTTACCACTGACTGACACACTCAGTCACGCGGTAGAATACACACACACAGCTTCAGCACTCTTTACCACACTTGTGGTAGAATACCAACAATGCGACCTTCGCATCAATCACACACAACATAAAATTTCAACTGCGGGTTAACTAAATCAGATTATACGACAGTGTTCCCATTTATCAGTCAAATAAACAATTACAACAAAATAACAACTAAATTAATTTGAATTACTTTCATTATAGTAGTACTATAGATTAAGGCATCTTCCGCAAACGGTCATGAGCATACTTGTATGTCCGCTGAGAGTTAAGTGCTTTGAGTACATAGCGATCACCCTTGTTTGTCCAATGCCTGTCATCGTTACTACATTATTGAACAGTTCACCATGAAATTTACCACTAACAGATTCTTTTACTATAGAGCATTCGGACCCCGAGTCATAATGAAATTAAATTTGCTCACCACTGTGTCTTAGAGTCCCAGAAGGTGTAACTACGGTACACAAGTCCACACGTCGCTCTAACGCTGGGGTATCAGCGTTGTTTCCATCCTTGCTGTTCAAGCCAGGACACTTCGACGCAATGTGCCCCACTTGACGACATTTGAAGCAAACGACGGTACTGCTTGGCTTCGCCTTCTCAACAACAATGCTTGAAGATTCTGCCACAGACGTTGATGAACGATTTTCTTTCTTCTGATGGCAACTACTTGCTTTATGGCCCATCTTCCCGCATAAGTAACATTCAAACGGCTGCTGCTGGTTGGATGTAGGCTTATACCACTTAGCATCTGCTCCATCTTTATCATCGGTGACAAGACGTCTCTTCATAAATGACATGGCTTTCAACTCCTGTTGCAATTGATTCCGACTCTCAATATTTATTGTAAAGGCCAGACGCTGAATTCGAGGTTCCAGTTGAGCTAAATGAGCCATAACAGTTGCAATTGCAATCTGCTCTTTTGATAACTCCTTCCACCGTGACATCAGGGACGTCATCAAGGTAGCTGCGTATGAGGCTAAGCATTCACTATTTTTAGGCTTGCTGGCGTTTAAACCTATCAACTGAGCGGCCGCTGTCTCAGGACAATCGTATCTTGAAGTAAACAAATCCTTAAAGTCATACCATGTCATTCTCTGATACGTCACTTGAGAAAGCCACACTGAGGCTTCTCCCTTCAAAGCTTTGGTCAAGGCAATCATCAATGAAGCACCTATCAAAGGTTGGTCAGCCATACACATATCGGCGGTGGACACCCAAGCCCGTGCGTCCACATTTTTACGGTCAGGATCAAATTCAGGTAGAACAATGTTGGTACTCACTGAAGGCGTCTTCACAGCTTCTAACAATGCCAAAAAGTTCTTATTTTGTTGCTCGAGAATTTTCATCCACTTAGAATCGTTGTCATTTGCCAGATTTTCTTGTAGGCCAGGCGATCCCACTTCCGATGACGGAGTAAGGCCGACAGGCGTGATGGGCACGTGCCCGTCTTCACCCATATTTCCGAAGATGGGTTGGTTATTTAGCAGAAATGATCACTCGCCAATGTAGATAGGTAGTGTTTATAATCAAATAGGAAAGTTTCTAACTGAATTACAATAAGATGGCTTGAATAATAAGAGATTGAAATGCGGTGATCTCACAGAAGCGTGCGGTCGCTCAAACGACTCCAACCAGTCTGCCTCTCTCTTTCCCACTGACAGCTATCAAACGCAACTGACAACGTCAACTCAACAGATACCAACGTTGCGAAGACCGATGCCAAACTACACGGTAATTTTCTACATCGCTAACAGCCGACCGCAACGCCATCTTTGATTCCACCCAGGTACTAAACCTGACATTTCAATCAGTGACGTAATTAACTAACTAATTGCAAATAATTGAATGAATTCGCTCGCCACTCCGACATCTATATATTTATTTTATATATTATTCCAAAAGCTTTCTACACAATTCATGACAGATGGTGCACACCCGGTTGACTATAGACAACCAAAATGACACCGGTTTCGATTTTTTGCACATGTTCTAAAACGACTATGACTCCTATTTACTCTTCAATAAGTTTCCAAATGCTAGTGCAATGTTTAGGTCTCGTACAATTTATGATTCGGCTGTTTTCGGGAATACGAACAGTGTCGAAGATTTCTATGCGCGTTGTAAATGTATATTTGCCTTACAGAAAGCTCGTCATCATCTTCAACATCAAGTAAGACTGAAGTGGCGGCATCTGGCGACAGACAGAGAACTAAATCCGCGTCACCTGTGAAGGCTAAAGGTGCTGTCAATGTGAGTATGAAACAGGGACGTATTAGGGTGGGAGGGTCATTGATCTGCAGCCTCATGAGCCCGTCTCCTACATGAAGATCAAAATCAATTGCGTTTAAAAAGCTAAAAACAGTAGTAAAATTATTTCTTGGATATCATATCAAAGCAAGTAAAAAAAGTTTGCGTTTCTACAGTGGCAGCACTTTCGCATGTTGTAACTCCTTAATTTACGTGACATGGACAGCGACATCTAGAGGAAAGCTAAGAACTAAGAAAAAAAAACAACGAGAAAAACGCTCATTTTCTTGGGATCGTTTAAAAAGAAAACAATTTATTGTGTCACTTTTAAGCGTCTCGCCGGGGTCTTGCCTCAAATATTAGGTCTTGTCCCAAAAAACAAAGGAAGGAGCCTCATTCGATTTTCAAATTTACTTACCTCCTGCATATCGAAATACAACTTGTTTTCAGAGCATTAGTGATGAAATAGTACATTGTTCACCGAGGGAAGAAAGGGGAAGATTACCAACGAGGGTGTAGTTTGAGGCCCGAGGCGAAGCCAATGGCCTCAATACACACGGGTTGGGAATCGCACTTTCACCCGAGTGATACATAGTGCTTTATACTACACCTGCGAGGAAATAGTATAAATTTTACTTTTAATCAAGATACAATAAAAGAAACCGACTGACTCGCGTGCGATTGTCACTTTTTATTTCCTTCTTATTTTTTATTATGTACAGGAAAAGCAAGTGGCCAGTATCATTTTTCGAGTTTTATGTACGAGTTCGCAAAATAATACCGGCCACTTGGCCACTTGCTCATTCTTTATGTTATTTAAAAAAAAACAGCACGTTAACAATGGATTTGCATATACTTTTTCTGCCCGCTCAAGCACGTTAACAATGAATTTTCATACACTTTTTCCGCCCGCATATTTGTATGACAGTAATGACGTATTTTCTGCATCGTTTTCAAAAAAGTAACAAGGTACTTTCCGAGCAGGTGTAGTATAAAATGTTTTTCTTTAATTCTTTGTTATTTTTTGATAATTTAGCACGTAGGTATTGCTTTATATGGTAATTGATTAATAAGTAAATAACGTTACACCAAGTTTCGCCTGCATAGTGACTGTCACTTGTATAATCCCCGCAAATTGCTATTATGCTGACATTGACATTGCTGTCGAGTATATTTTTTTCTTAGTACCTATATATTTATGATTTTTAGGGTTCTGTACCCAAAGGTTAAGGGTCTGGACCCTATTACTAAGACTCCGCTGTCCGTCCGTCTGTCCGTCTGTCACCAGGCTGTATCTCATGAACCGTGATAGTTAGACAGTTGAAATTTTCACAGATGATGTATTTCCGTTGCCGCTATAACAACAAATACTAAAAAACAGAATAAAATAAATATTTAAGAGGGCTTCCATACAACAGACATGTTTTTTGCCGTTTTTATAGATAATGGTACGGAAACCTTCGTGCGCGAGTCCGGCTCGCACTTGGCTGGTTTTTTTGTTATACTCATAATATAGCCGATTCTGAAGGCTTTAATTTTAGTTTTAGTGCTGTCAAAACTAAGTTTTCTTCATTGCAAAATAGTCCTTAAGTGTTAGGGTTAGAAGTTAAATTACTTTGAAAAATTTCAAGTTTTGACAGCACTAAAACTAATATTAAAACCATCAGAATTGGCTTTTATGTCTATGATCTCAAATTAGTGCCATCTGTTAGATGTATTTATTACTTTTTTTTCTGACCGTTCTTAAACAGACGTCACTGTGAATTGTTTAGACAAAGTCCCATCGCATTAGCAATTTACGATGGTAGTACGCATTTCAGTTTCGTTTCTTATTTTCAGGGTTCAATAGTACAATCCCAGGAAGAGGAAATAGCGAAGTGCACGTTGGAAGTGCGCGGGATGACGTGCGCATCGTGCGTGTCCGCCATCGAGAAACACTGCTCCAAGTTGTATGGTGAGCCACGTGTTTCTTCATACTTCACGGTTCAATAGTACAATCCTATCGTTCTATCGAATAACTATCGGTTCCTTTAAGAAAAAGCATAAAGAACCCTACCTCTCACAATCTGAATAGATAGATATTATATATATTTATGTTTATGTAGTTTATTACACACTATGTATATTTATAATATTTTATATATTGTATTTATAGTAAGTATTGATATACATTTTTATTTTGTTATTAAACTTGTCTAATTCTTTGTATGTTTTTCTTCTCTGTGTACACGTGTATGATTACTCCGTTTATGTTACTTTTTCCTATTGTGATGTTTTGCTGTCAGAAATCTCTGTTTAGAGATAAGCTCGCCAATGTGCATCTTTTTACTGTAATTTTGTTTATGTTTATATTTCCGTGTGTACAATAAAGAATAAAGAATAAAGAATCCTAGGACGAGTAACTAGCATATTAGTATATAAAATAGTATATTATTTTTGAAATCTTATTCCAGGGATCCGCTTAAACAAAAACGCGATTGGAGAAAGTCGGCTCGATACAAATATTTGCCAGATTTTTAGGTTTTTTCTATAATATTATTCTTTATTGAGTTAAAAATATTTGTATTTTCCGCAATAAACTTCATATGATACAATTTGTATCCTATTTTTCAACAACAATAATTGATCTCTTTTTTATGCAAAATTAATTTACGTTTATTTTAATTTTTGCATGTGTATGTTTTTTTTTATGTTTAATATATAATATACAAGGTGATTTTTGATCATCGTCCAAATTCATACTGGAGGCTTGATAAGTGATCAGTATCTTGGATCAATAACAATTTTTGTGAAATTCGTAAAATGAAATTTCGACTCCCCATAGTGATTCACTCAGAACTGGGAGTGAATTACTATGGGAAGTCGAAATTTCATTATACGAATTTCACAAAAATTGTTATCGATCCCTGATGCTGATCACTTACCAAGCCTCCAGTATGAATTTGGACGATGATCAAAAAGTCACCTTGTATAAAAATCTAGCGACGAGAATGGTAGTTTATGCTACAAGGCAAATTTCGGCTTCCCATAGAAATTCACTTCCAGTTCCGAGTGAATCACTATGGGGAGGCGAAATTTCATTTTACGAATTTCACAAAAATTGTTATTGATCCATGTTACTGATCACTTACCAAGCCACCAGTATGAATTTGGACGATGATCAAAAATTAACCTTGTATATTAGATTATTATGTTGATTAATATTACATTTTGGTTGAAATTAGCACGTAGCACGTTGGAAGTGCGCGGGATGACGTGCGCATCTTGTAATGGGTATTACGTCTGAATGGGGCGTTTTGAATGGGTCGCGGCACATTCGAACGTAAACTGAAATCGACTACGTTCGAATGAGGCGGTCATAATAATTTCAATGTAATATCAATAATTAAGTACAGTCACCTACTAAAGTGGAGTCACACCACAAGGGAATTATAGTTTGATATAACTATTTATAAGTACTTACCGCTAAGTGTTTTATCCCATTTAATTCACAAACACAACACACTACACGAGCAGACTGTTGCAAAAACTACAGTGAATAGACCGCAAAAAAAATGCCTTTCACTAGTCCTCTGACGTCACAGATTCAAAAAAATTCAAAATTCAAAAATTAAAAATTTCTTTATTAAGCATTGTTCTACCAGATACTAAAATAAGGTCAAATAAAGATTGATTTTTGTTAATATAAATTAAATAAATTCAACATGAGTCACCCAAGTTGGCCTTTTTAGATCCCCTGTTCACACTCGGAATACCTCTGACAACCTCTCGGGGATTCATGTCGTGACGATATATTTCTTTTTTATTTCCAGGTGTCCATTCGATCCTGATAGCGCTGTTAGCGGCAAAAGCGGAAGTATCATACTCGCCGAGGAAGATCACAGCGGCGGATGTGGCGGCCTCTATAACGGAGCTCGGGTTTCCGGCGGAAGTGCTGACGGATCGGACGGAAAATGGGCTGCAGACTGTCGAGTTGGTTGTGAGTCGATTTTGTATGATACGGTTTTTGTGTTTGAAAATATTAAATTTTCTTTAGCAGCGGCAGCTGTCTCTGTACTTAAAACTCTAGTTCTTCAACGTCATGGCTTTCGTCCTTCAACGTCATGGCCATCGTCCTTCAACGTCATGGCTATCGTCCTTCAACGTCATAGCTATAGTCCTTCAACGTCATGGCTATCGTCCTTCAACGTCATGGCTATCGTCCTTCAACGTCATGGCTATCGTCCTTCAACGTCATGGCTATCGTCCTTCAACGTCATGGCTATCGTCCTTCAACGTCATGGCTATCGTCCTTCAACGTCATGGCTATAGTCCTTCAACGTCATGGCTATCGTCCTTCAACGTCATGGCTATCGTCCTTCAACGTCATGGCTATCGTCCTTCAACGTCATGGCTATCGTCCTTCAACGTCATGGCTATCGTCCTTCAACGTCATGGCTATCGTCCTTCAACGTCATGGCTATCTTCCTTCAACGTCATGGCTATTGGATTGTAGAACTCACTTCCCTTAGAACATCCATGACTGTCCAACGATCAGTGTTTTTAGAAAGCGACTAAAAAAGCATTGTCTTTCTCTTTCACAAGTATATTTATATAATTTATGTGAAAATGTCATATATGTAGTTATGGCTATAATATTTCAATTATAGTCTGCTTATATACTTATAGTATATCTGTAGTCTCTGCCTATCCCTCTGGGAGACAGGCGTGAGTATATATATGTATGTGTGTACATATATGCAAATAATGCGATTTAATTTACAATGTTTTAAAAAGGCAGTGTTATGTGTGTAAATACATGTGTAAATACATATATCTGGCCACTTGGCGCACACTATGGACCCGGACTCAACAGACAGCACTGACAGACTCGACCAACTGACCCAATCAGCAAGTACTCCCCTCCAAACTGTTTCTTTTTTCATTTTACCACTTTTTTTTTCATTTTTTTTTATTTTACGTCTTTTTTAATATAAATAGTTCCTATCATAACCTTTTCAGACTGTATCAACTTGTTTTCATATATATTTTTTATCATTTTCTAACTGTCAACCACTCGACTGATAACGGCCTCACTGATGAGGCCGAAATATATCGAAAATATAAAGTTTATTTTTTTATTATTATCATATAATTGTTTTAACTACAAATAAAAAGCTAATACAGCTAAAATTATCTTTATTCATAAATACATATGTGTATTTTTTGTTTTATGACTTGATGTTTTTATGATTTTAATTAAATAGATTTGATAAGATTCATAATAAATATCTGTATTGCTTTGTATGGTGGAATTTGTTGGAATAGATTTATCTACACAACAACTATTGTAAACCCAAATTCCTACGAATAAACAATGTGAAATTATTAATCGGGCGACTAAAAATATAATTAGCGACTTCAAGTTTCTAGAATAAATACCAAAGCGTGCGACTGAAATACTGAGTGGGCGAATTTAACGTATGAAATCGAAAATATTTCACCAAAAGTCAAAAAATAGGTGCGACGACGATCGAAGCGAGGAGGAGCGTGTTAGGTTTACATGTAAGATAAAATAAGGAGCTGAGCGAGCGAAACGGAGCGAGGCCACTTCCCTTATTTTATTACTTACTTAAAATCAAATTGTCACTAAAATAAAAAAAATTCGCCGGAGAATTATTCAACTCAACTGAAATTTGTATTTTCAAGTCGCCGTTTTCAACTCCCACAGTCTTTCGCTCACTTAGTATTTTAGTACGCTATATTCAGTATTTTTGACACCTTGAATTTGAATTTATACTCGCTCGCATTGACGCACTAACAAATAGACATCGGATCTGCGCTCAAAATTGTCCGAACCAAAAGAGTGTCAAAACCATTGAAAACTAAAAAAGCGTGTCAATTGCATGTCAATCAAAATTGAGCCATGCAGCAATGACATATGATTCAAATTAAAATGTTTTGTTTCTTAATATTTTGACACTTCACTAAGGACACTTTTTTCGTAAATCTTGTACTAGACCCGAGGTCCATGGTTTGTATGTCAATGCTCGCTCGTGTAAATACTACCCATAAACAATATTCTTACGAATTGTTATTACATACAGCTTGAACACTCACGTGTGATTGTTGTTCACTATATGCTAACCGTTTCACCGATACAATTTCGGCATTATCAAGGCGAGTGTCGTTCTTGCGACAACTTTAAGACAGTGCCCAGTGACAGTGACGATGTTAAAAGAATTAAGTGCATCCACCATCCAACCTCCTTCAACGACGCAGCCAACGCTCAGCGCACGAGCAATGCGTGCAGCTCGCCGATCGGCGGCTGCCAGTGCCCGTTTGACAACGACGGTGAACGCCGCGTCGTCGTCCTAAGAACGACACTCGCCTTGATAATGCCGAAATTGTATCGGTGAAACGGTTAGCATATAGTCAACAACAATCACACGTGATTGTTCAAGCCGTATGTAATAATAATTTAGTATGTCAGCTCACGCGAGGTTTAATAATGTTATAATTTTCTTACGTTTCAGATAAAAGGCATGACCTGCGCATCTTGCGTCAATAAAATAGAGAAAAGCGTTCTTAAACTGTCAGGCGTTGTGTCCTGCGCAGTGGCACTCACCACCAGCAAGTGAGTTGATTGTTTTTACGGTTCTGTACCCAAAGGGTAACCAACGGGACCCTATTGCTAAGCCCCCGCTGTCTGTATGTCACACGAGTCTACAGCTTTAGCCGTTATAGGCAGCCAGTGGAAATTTTCACAGATTACGTATTACCATAGATAAATAAGGAAGGATAGATTGCTCACTCCATACATTAGAACGAAGCCCGCGTAAAACTTATTATTTTCGCCGGTACCTAGTAGTTCGACTTATTATTTTTGGTGTTGCTACTATACTAGATAAATTGTGACATACCTAGCGCCATCTATCGAACAGTTGATGAAACGAAATTCGATGTGTGCGTGTGTGTAGCAACTATACTGCGCCCACAAAACAAAAATTTGCTAGAATACGACAATAAGCGACACATGACATACGATAAATCTGAGGGTAAATCGCTCAACCGTGCATGACAGTTGAGTCAAAGAGTAAAGTTGTATATAATGTATGTATGTATGATGTATGAGTAGTGTGTGTTAGGTAAATAAAGCGTATTTTAATGCACATATTTTGTTTAATTGATCGTTGTGCGCCATCTACCGGAATCCAGAATAACCATTTCTGATGCGATGTTATGAAAAGTTTGTGTTTTTATTCATAAAATAAATAAATATGATGAACCAGAACAGTAAAATTCTATATTTCGTCGATTTCAGACAAATTATATTTCCAGCGAGACAAGTAACGCCATCTAGCAACGTTATTGTTAGTATTGCGAACAGTACAAGGAGATAGCAATCTATCCTTCCTTTATTTATCTATGGTATTACTGTGTCAAATTTCGCGGCAAATAATAAATCCCCATACAATAAAACCTCGAAAAGGTAGCATTTTTTTAACGTTCTCCTGGCCCCTTATCTTCGAAACGAGGGGACCAAAAAATATGAAAAAAATCATGGTAATTACGTGATTAGAAAGAAAGAAATTTATTTGGGGACAAAAAGAATACATGGAAAAGCAACATATAGGTACATAATAACTATTAACTTAAAACTAGTTATAATTAACATATTAATAGCGGCGTTTTACCTGAAATAAAACGCATATTAAAATACTTACCTAACTAGAAGCTTTATATTGAGAGAGCGTTTCCGTTTCCCGTTGAATTTACATGAATTTTCGTACTTTAGTTGCCACGTTTTCCGGTCCAGTGGCGCCACCTGGCGGGGCGCGCCTTTTTGTAGTCTTGGTAAAATAGGCGGTGCCATCTTGGATTCATTGGCTCAATTTCACCAGGCAGAGATTAAAGTGAAAGCTTCTAGTTAGGTAAGTATTTTAATATGCGTTTTATTTCAGGTAAAACGCCGCTATTAAACTACTTGACCGTCACTAGAAGCTTTATATTGAGACCTGTTTGTTATCGCCTGGTGTCGCCACTAGCTATGAAAAATGAAAGATTTTTATTTAAACGCCAATGTGATTATAATTTATGGAGACATGTGTAAACATAAAAGAATAAGAATGCATGTTTAGAGTGAATCAATATAATTCAAATACGGGTATTTGCTTTTACAATATTACACATTTAATAAGTATAATCGAAATCAACTTATGATAATCTTAAGTTACAAATTTTTCCATAATTCAATGGCAAAATAAATAATACTTCTAATAATGTTAATTAACTGGACGAAACAATTGTAAAACACTTTGAGAATCATCATTAACTGGCATTATTTCACGCCTGTAAAAACGTTGGAATGTGTCAGCCGATCGCCAATTTCCTCGGGCTAATATTTCTTCAATAGACTGACAGTTAAGCCAACTTTTTGAGGCTACAGCTGACCGGACGCTTCCGGGAGTCCCAGTGATCCCAGCATCTTGGAATAATGTTTTTATCCAGCCTGCTATTACAGTCCGTGAAGCAGGCTTAGCTAAACCTCGAACAGTGATAAATAGTTCATTTGATTTTGAAGACTCACGTCTATCATTTAATAAAGAAATAGTTCTTTCTATCCAGAATATAGGATCAAGGTTTCGACTGTCTTTATTTTTAAGAAATTTTAAACCGGACTGTCTATAATTAGCACTATCCGTTTTTGAACCAAATCGAGGCCAAAATGTTATATCACTGTCAGATTTTATACAGTGATTTGAATCAACTGTAAGTAAAGTTAAATCATGTATGCGCCGACCAGAACAAAGCAGTATCAACATTGCAGTAAGACGACTTACTTGAATTGTGTTATTTAGGTCGATTGAATAGGAGGCTAAAAATGAAGTTAATTTATTAACGTCCCAAATTTGTGATTTGAAAGTTTTTGGATTTTTAAGTGCTATTGATTTGAGGATATGTTTCACAAGAACATGAGAACTCAGGTGACTGGAACGTTCTGCATTACACAAGGTAGAAACAACGGACTTGTGTAAAAGTATTGTGTTATAAGATAAGTTTTCTTTTAAATATAAGTCAGCTAAGAACTGTGCTAACTGTGAACCTGTAGGATTCAATGGGTCTATATTCTTAGTACCAGCCCATAAGAATCAACGCTTTCAAGCTACATCGTAAGTTTTTAAGGTAGAAGTACGCCAGGAATGTCTCAGCAATGATAGTTGTTCTGTGTTCCATGTTTCTGTCGACTCAGCCCACCCCCACATCTCCAAACCTCGAGAATGATATTCTCTACCTTTGGAGGGGGAAGTCCCGTTGATGTGTCTACTAGATGTTTCTGTAGGTTGCTCAGAGTCAACGGTGCTGCAAGCGACCGGGCTTTGAGATCTGCTCGCCAAAATACCTTTTTCCATCGCGGAACCACTAATAAAAATATCCCTGTCGACTGGTTTAGGTGATTCAGGACTTTGGGGACTAGAAACGGTGGTGGAAACACCCACGCTAATGGGTAATTCCATGGAACACTGAATGCGTCGTGAAATAGGGCTTGAGAATCTCTCAGGTCTCGAGATACATAATTGTACACTACGTGAGCTGTCTGAGAGGCAAACAGATCTATCATTGGGGTTCCCCACTTCGCAAATACCATTTTCACACAGGCTGGTAGAAGGTGCCATTCTGGAGGATGGCGATTGCGTGACAAGTGATCCGCATGATTGTTGTAGATCCCTGGGATATGGTGAATGCTGAAGTGAATTTGATAGTGGTCTAACAGATTTAATATTTGATATGTTATTTCTAACAGAGGTAATGATTTCGTCCCTCCTTCCCTTCGTAGATGAGCGACTACGGTCATGTTGTCGCATTGTATCAAGATCGAACTGTGACTTAGTAACTGAACGTGACTCTGAAGTGCACGCAGTATGGCCAGCATTTCCTTCTGATTGCAGTGGAGATGTTGTTCTTCCCTCGACCAGGTGCCTGAGAGTGCCAGGTCGTTCAATTGTGCCCCCCAGGCTTGGTCTGACGCATCCGTTACCAGGAAGTTGACGGGAAGAGGGTAATGTAGAGGTGTTGACATATGACAATTTAGAACCCACCAACTGAGTTCGTTGATGACACCTTGTGGCAGAGGGTAAACTTTTGATGATAGGTCTGGTAGTGAATTCATGAACAGTATCAATTGTCTGTGATTTAACCGCCCTCGCGGCACAACAAAACTTGCAAAATTTAGAAGACCTATTATACTTTGCAGCTGTTTCACAGTGACATGTCTTCGCTCTAAGACCTGATTTATTTTTTCGACGATGATGATTACTTTTTCCTGGGGTAAGGTTTTCAAATTGTCCCAGGGATTCCACAATATTCCCAGATAAACCAAGCTTTTCTGAGGGGATAGAACTGATTTTTTGAAATTTATCTGCCAACCCAAGTACTGCAATGTGCGAATTGCAATTTTGACATGATCGCAAAGAGTCTGGGCATTTTGATGAACTAACAAGTAGTCGTCCAGGAAAACTACGATTCTTATATTCCATCGTTCTCGTAATATTTGTGCTACCCAGTTTGTGAGAATTGAGAACGTTTTTGGTGCCGTGCTCAGACCGAAAGGTAGGCAGGTCATTTCTAACAATTCCCGATCGTACACAAGGCGTAAAAAGCGCCTGTGTGACTTGCAAATTTTCAGATGAAAATAAGCTTGGGATAAATCGATCTTGCACATCCAATCGTGAGATTGGAGAAAGTCTGGGATGCGGTACATGTTTATTAAGTGAAAGGGTTCGGTCACAATATACTCGTTTAGGGCTTTTAGGTTGAATATTGGCCGGGATGACCCGTCTGTCTTCGGTACCAGAAATAGTGGAGAAATGAAGCTTGGTGATGGTTGAGCTATTGTTAGAATGCCCTGCGTTTTCATTTTGTGTATGATTGCAGACATTTCTTCTGAGACAGGAGTTTGAAAACGATTGTATATTACGTTTGGGTAAACAAGGGGTGGTTTTTTGAAGAATGGTATGCGGTAACCCTGAATTAGCTTTAATAAAATTGCTGGTGCTTCCATTTTCATCCATTGTGAGTGAAAATGCACTAACTGACCTGCTTGGAACCGTCTGTCAATGTTTATGTCTTTTTTGGTTTCCCCTGGAACCTCTAGAAGGATTTGTGTGTCCTCCTCGGTTATTTCCTCGATCGGGCCGCGAGCCTCGATTGTGAAATGTACCTCTCCCATTGAAGTGACGATGACCCAACTGCACATTTGAGGTTTGACCTCTGGAAGCATAGTTTGTATGTTGGCATCCACCCCGCGAGGGTGGGTTACTGCAGGCATGCATTTGCACTGAACCCATATCATGATAGCCATATTGAGTTCCACGCGATGGAACTGGTGGTTTTGGTGCGCCTTGCCCCCGCGAGGAGCGGCTATTTGTTGATCGAGATCGAGCTTGAGTTAAGGAATCGTTTTTCGAGGGCCAAAAGGCTTTGCGAACCCCACCGGCTTTCTCGAGGGTAGCAGTAAAAGGGACAGAATCAAAAATGTACACTGTCGAGGGGGGTATTCTATTCAAGGATGCTTTTACTAAGGGATCTTTAACTTGGCTTGTAATTGATTCCCGACGCATTTCGATACTTTCGGCTCTATGACCGCAGACCAATTGTAATAGATCCGTCGAGATCTTATGAAAATCGCCCTTCAGGAATAACTCCTCAAGTTTTTCGCTCAAACCATCAAAATTATTATCTGAATTCTTAGCCCAACAAAGAAGATCGCGAATCCCTTCTTGCAATGATTCTTTTTGTTTCAGCACACAGTACGTTATTGCTGCATAAGCTTTGTCAGCATATGCCAGATGACGTGAGGTATCATACATTTTTACCTCCTCGTTTGTTTCCAAGTCTATGAAACCTGGAGTGTGGTTATATAATTTCTGGGTATCCGCGTATCTTACTTCTGACCAAGATGTGCTACCTAAGCGCTGAACATCCTGCAGCATTTTCATAAAGTTATTGGGGGTTTTAGGAACAGATGGTTCCTTTAACTTTGTTTCAATGTCAAATGTAAATTCCTGACATTCATAGGCAGGTTCGACATCGTGAGTAAGATTGTGTTGTTCGTACAACTCTCCACTAACCCCAGAGCAAAGCGACACACTGTCATGGCAAGCAGTGTCATTGTTGGAGATACCAATGTGTTTGCGTAACTCCCCCATTTCTTTAAACAACTTGTCCATCATGTGGTTAGAATAACGGGCTCGTTTTTCTTATGGCGGTGACGACGGGACCGCTTTCGTTTAGAATCAGAATCCGACGAGCTTGAAGAGCTCGTCGAATTACTGCCACTGCTGCTACTGCTATGGTTTCGTTTGCGAGACCGTCCATTTGGAGGATTGGCTGCGGCCGGCGGCGGCCCACCAGCCGGATCGATCTCTTGATTATCCATTACTAAAAACAAAATATCGTTGTTTACTACCGCTATGATTTAACTTTACAACTAATCTTATCGTGGCACTAACTGTGCAAATATAATCACTGCCAATCAATGCACTAAATCAAGCATAAAAAATAACTGGCTTTAAATTTTTAATAACACTCGAGTAACCCGAACGGAAAACCCGTTAATATAAGCTACTAAAATGTAATACTCACAGTTTTGTTTTACTTGAGAACACAAATTTTTATGTAAAGAGGGGGACGCAGACCACGCAGTGCTGCGGACACCTTGCTTCCACGGGAAACTTTACGCCAATGAATCCAAGATGGCACCGCCTATTTTACCAAGACTACAAAAAGGCGCGCCCCGCCAGGTGGCGCCACTGGACCGGAAAACGTGGCAACTAAAGTACGAAAATTCATGTAAATTCAACGGGAAACGGAAACGCTCTCTCAATATAAAGCTTCTAGTGACGGTCAAGTAGTTTAATCACAATAGTCTAAGATTAGGATGAAGCTATCCCATGCATTCAACGTCACCAAATTGGCCATAACTCAGCATGGTGCTGTGACGCAATAATACATACTTATACAAACACAATGTATGCATACTACGCCACAACGCTGGTATTCTGTTACAGCCAGGTTGGGAGTGATATGCGATTGCGGACGCAAAAGTTTGGTTTGCCATAGATAGTGCCAATTAAACTCGTACATTTTAATAAAATTTTTGTAAAAGAGTGCAGGATGTATGTACGTACTTATCATGTTAAAGATGATGATTATGTAAACATTACAAGAAAAATATAGCGGTGAAGATACCGATCCGTAAGGTATCATTAAGATAAGATATTGTTCCGTACTCAGCCGAACAGGAACAAAAAAAAAAATCGAAATCATTTATTTATGACATATGTAACAGTTTTAGTTGTCGAATTCCCTGTAGTAGGAGAAATTCGCTCTTTCATCGATAGTTGCGACAGAATTATAAATAAATATTTTTAGCCATTACAGTTGTTAGCCAGGCTTGTTTTTGTCGCCTCAATGATGCCATGGGCATTGCTGTTATTTACCATAAATTTAGTACCGTACCGTGTACCGTGCCCATCTTGTGTGGTGTTACGGAACCTTTTGTGCGCAAGTACGACTCGCACCTGCCTATTTTCTTTTTTATTAGTCTTCCGTTTCTCTTCAGGGGAAAACAGAACCCTTAGCGCATCTGCAAACTATATCACTGTATACTTGCAGAATAAAGAATCATTATATTATTATATATGTGTGTACTTGTTTAAGGGGCAAAGTGCAGTACAACTCTGAACAGATCGGCCCCCGGACCATCTGCGAGGCGATCAGCAACCTGGGGTTCCAAGCGACCGTTCTCAGCTCGCACAACCGCGGGGCGCATTACTTAGAGCACAAGTGAGTTACGTTTGTGTCAGCAAAGTGCAGTACAACTCTGAACAGATCGGCTCTCGGACCATCTGCGAGGCGATCAGCAACTTAGGGTTCCAAGCGACCGTTCTCAGCTCGCACAACCGTGGGGCGCATTACTTAGAGCACAAGTGAGTTACGTTTGTGTCAGCAAAGTGCAGTACAACTCTGAACAGATCGGCTCTCGGACCATCTGCGAGGCGATCAGCAACCTGGGGTTCCAAGCGACCGTTCTCAGCTCGCACAACCGCGGGGCGCATTACTTAGAGCACAAGTGAGTTACGTTTGTGTCAGCAAAGTGCAGTACAACTCTGAACAGATCGGCTCTCGGACCATCTGCGAGGCGATCAGCAACCTGGGGTTCCACGCGACCGTTCTCAGCTCGCACAACCGCGGGGCGCATTACTTAGAGCACAAGTGAGTTACGTTTGTGTCAGCAAAGTGCAGTACAACTCTGAACAGATCGGCTCTCGGACCATCTGCGAGGCGATCAGCAACCTGGGGTTCCAAGCAACCGTTCTCAGCTCGCACAACCGCGGAGTGCATTACTTAGAGCACAAGTGAGTTACGTTTGTGTCAGCAAAGTGCAGTACAACTCTGAACAGATCGGCTCTCGGACCATCTGCGAGGCGATCAGCAACCTGGGGTTCCAAGCAACCGTTCTCAGCTCGCACAACCGCGGAGTGCATTACTTAGAGCACAAGTGAGTTACGTTTGTGTCAGCAAAGTGCAGTACAACTCTGAACAGATCGGCTCTCGGACCATCTGCGAGGCGATCAGCAACTTAGGGTTCCAAGCGACCGTTCTCAGCTCGCACAACCGCGGGGCGCATTACTTAGAGCACAAGTGAGTTACGTTTGTGTCAGCAAAGTGCAGTACAACTAAGAACAGATAGGCTCTCGGACCATTTGCGAGGCGATCAGCAACCTGGGATTCCAAGCGACCGTTCTCAGCTCGCACAACCGCGGGGCGCATTACTTAGAGCACAAGTGAGTTACGTTTGTGTCAGCAAAGTGCAATACAAGTTTGAACAGATCGGCTCTCGGACCATCTGCGAGGCGATCAGCAACTTAGGGTTCCAAGCGACCGTTCTTAGCTCGCGCAGCTCGAATTGCAAAAAAATAATCTGTTGTTCCATAAAAAAAGTTTTTTTACTTAGCTACCCGTCCAAAATGTATGAAACAACAGATTTTTTTCACCGAAAGTTGTTTGTATGGACGTGTACCATCGCCAGTTTTCGGCTTCCGCAACTTCATCTTACCATCCTGTATAACAGAAAATCGTTTATATATATTATAGGTAAGCATAAAACTATTTATTATTTACATAACTTATTTAAATTATAATTGAATATATTTAAAAAAAGTTATTATTTCTTTATAATATATACAAGGTGACTTTTTGATCATCGTCCAAATTCATACTGGTGGCTTGGTAAGTGATCAGTATCATGCATCAATAACAATTTTGGTGAAATTCGTAAAATGAAATTTCGACTCCCCATAGTGATTCACTCGGGACTGGAACTGAATTTATATGGGAAGCCGAAATTTCATTATACGAATTTCACAAAAATTGTTACTGATCCAAGATACTGATCACTTATCAAGCCTCCAGTATGAATTTGGACGATGATCAAAAAGTCACCTTGTATAATCGGGTCTACCGCGATCAATTTTTACCTTTTTTACGAAAAGGGGACACCCGACGTTTCGAGACAGTTGCATGTCTCGTGGTCTACGGGAAACTGGCAAGTATGGCGAGGCGCAGTGATGAGATGATTATTATTTCTTGTTTTTGGCTTCTGATAGCGTGTGTGACTAACACATTTAATTCCACCAATGTCACGTCATAAACCAAGGCACTGTATTAATGAAAAGTAATTTCGAGGAATTTGGTATCCTGTAAATCCTTGTGGAGATTGCTATTATTTACAACAAAATACAGAAGGAAAATTGTTGACAAGTATCATTTATATTTTTTTACTTTTTTATTTCATATACCGAATTTATCTGTCAATATTTTGTTGCATATGGTCGCTTGGTGCACAATATGGTCCAGGCTTAAACAAGCAACATTAAAAATTCTTGTAATATCTTGTAAATAGGTTAGATGTAAATAGTTTTTATTTTTAATTTTTTTAATTTTTTTACCTATGCATTATATTTTTCTCTTACTTCATTGTGACTGATGCCGGGCCCGAATGGCCCGAAATATATTTCACTAAAATTTTATTTTAAGTTGTTTTATGTTATTCTTATCATTTATAAAGATAAATAAACAAAAAAAATAATTAAATTTAATTATTGTTAAAATATAGGTCATGTGCCTGAAATAAATGTCTTTTATTTATTTATTTACTATTTATTTTTATTTAACGCATTTTTTGTACTATGTGCGTTACTTTTCATCAATTCTCTACTCTCAAAACTTCAACTTTTCCGCCCCAGGGAAGAAATAAAGAAATGGCGCAACTCGTTCCTGATCTCGCTTATATTCGGCGGGCCTTGCATGGTCGCCATGGTGTACTTCATGTCAGTTATGGCGCAGCATGAACACAACGCGAAGGACATGTGCTGCGTCCTACCCGGTCTCAGTTTGGAGAATTTGGTGATGTTTCTACTGAGCACGCCGGTGCAGGTTTGTGATTACGTTTCTTACACTAGCTGTGCGTAAGTCGTCGATCGACTAGCCCCGACAAGGAAATGCCGTACTGTCCGATTTCGCCAACTAATCAGTGCTTTTGCATAGACTTATGCACTAATTCTCTATCACTGCGGGGCTTGTTTCACCTATCTACACTTTCTTCTAATATCATTGGTGTCATTGCACCTCTTTAGGGGTAGATTCTCTGGCGTAAGCCCACTTTACTTGTCTAGTGTTGTGATTGCCAGTGGCGTGCACAGAACTTTTTGCTGGAAAAGCAAACAATTGGTCAAGAACAACAATAAAAAAAATATGAAAAAAATTAAATAAATATCACTTTGAAAAAAAAAAGTTTGTATAGGAAATTTTCACTCTAGGGTAGACATTGTCTACCCTGGCGTCATACAAATTTTTTTTTTCAAAGTGATATTTAAATTTTTTCATATTTTTTTTATTGTTGTTCTTGACCAATTGTTTGCTTTTCCAGCAAAAAGTTCTGTGCACGCCACTGGTGATTGCATATGTTACATTTACATGGGACGCCTTTGTTTTATAAAAAAATGCTTCATGTAAGTGTAAGTGTAATATATGCAATCATAACAATAAACAAATTTATATAAAATTCTAAAATGGGTTTCAATGTTTGACTGAAGCTTATTTAAATTTTTTTTTTAATTCTAATTAACAGAAACCAATAGAAATTTTGCGATAGCAACATACACAATACATAGGTATTAAGGTTTTGTTGAATAACTATTGAGTGAATTTTGAATTTAAGTGTTCTGTTTAGATTTTTTCGGCGGGTTTTTCATAATCCGGCTGCGAAGCCGCTCTTAACTGGTGACTCCAACCATCAGTATACTCTATGACGTGTCGCACAAAGGCGCAATCTAACTCGCCCATACTCTCCTCTCCCTCAACGCTCTTCTGAACGCCAATCAGGACTGTGATCTGTTTGCTGATGGATGACAGAAAATATTGTCAGAGTGTTTGTGCTTTTGTGAGAGGGACTGATTGTGACTTTATGTGTTATTATTATTTATTTTAGTTGATTGTACCGTTTTGTGTTTGTGTTACTATCTTTAATTATTGTAATTGGTTTGTCCGTTTTAATTAAAGTAAATAAATAATTAAATAACTCCAACCACTAAAGTTTTCGTATGATTAAGATGCCCAATAAACGATTTTGTATTTTGTATATATATATTTTTTGTTTATTTACAGTTTATCGGTGGATACCACTTCTACGTGCAGGCGTACAAAGCTCTCAAGCACGGCACTTCAAACATGGACGTGTTGATCTCTATGACTACCACCATAAGGTTGGTTTTACTGTGTTTTAAGCTGTGATTGTTAGAGCAAATCTTTTTTACACTTTATAATATTAGTTTTTTTTATTTTTATTTTAAACATTGTGGGTTTAAAGAAATTGATACTTGTCATTGTTGATTCTTGATGGAACATTTGCAACATAATGTAAATAAAATTCATTCTTGGTAACTGTTCTTCAACGAAGACAAAATATCCCATCTTATGATTCGTACCTATATCATAAAAGCCTGAAGATGTTATTTTAACGAAACCGGTCGCTAGTCTAATGAACAAACAGTTGAACAGTACCAAGAATAAATTTTATTTAAAATCCATCCATCCATCCATCCATCAGCCTAGTTCGTCCACTGCTGGACATAAGCCTTTCCAGGACTTTGCCACTCCCGGCGGTCATCCTGGAAGAATTGCCCATACTCACACACGCTGGGCAGGCGGGTTGGTGAGCGCGGTGCCGGAACCCTCGCACCAGTGACGCCACTGCCCGTCACCAGTCTGTTCCATATAAGGCCCGGCTATTAGGGATGGATATACCGCCATCGGTCCCAGGCATGGTGGGCCTCCTGGTTTTTTGCCTGTGAGCTGTCCTCTTACTCTCCCCCGAATTACTTCGAGGGGGTCTCCAAGTAAGATGGTGGTACCTCCACAGTCGAGCCCGGCATCAGCTCTACCAATCTTTTTTACACTTGGAATATTTGTTTTTTTTTTAATTTTTATTATTTTGTTGGTTTAATTTCAAGGCTAACGAAAGCATTTAGTAGTTGTGGAGTTATATTCCGGTGTTCCGGGAAAAAATAAGATTTCGAACTTGTACAGCTTTTCCTTTAATAAATTACACAACATTTTACTAAAGAGCGACCTGCGCACGCGTCTGACTTCATCGCTTCCTACAAAAGCCCTTAGGTTTTTGCGAGGCTTTTTGAAAATATTAGGTCTTTACATATGAAATTGCTGTTTTCTATAGAGAATTTGAAGGAAACTAAATTTTCAGTACTAACATTTTTTTTTTTTTTTTTTTTAGGAATAACAAATCCAAATTATGTCATTTCTTTTGTGTACGAATGAGACAACATTAAGCTAACAGCAACATTAATTTGATTTTTGAAAATTGTCAGCTGTAAAAAATTATTATTGTTTTTGAAGATTTAATTTGTAAACTCAAACTGAAAAAAAAAAAAAACCTTAATACGTAGATGTACCTTGAAATCAACTTTCAAACAAAAGACAAATAATTGAAATAACTATTGAATTACGGAATTATGAACTCATTAATCTGTAAGAAAATTTCGGCAATTCAATATGTAAAGACCTATTATTAGAGATAATACTATTATTATGTTTATTTTGCGAAATCCATCGCTATGAATACTCTAAGTATTATTAGAGTGCATTACAAACTAGAAAATATCAATCAGAAACAAATCCAAAGACAAGAATTTGAAAAAATCTTGATAACAAGAGGTCGCAGTTTCGAATCCTAGCCTGGAGAATTTTTTCAAATTCTTGTCTTTGGATTTGTTTCTGATTGATATGATCTAGTTTGTAATGCACTCTAAATAATTCTAGAATTAAATGAGACTTGAGGATAATTCATGATTTATATAAAAACGGCTCACCTCAATACGTGTTATGATCGGGAAAGCCGACCAGTTTCAGTAGATTTAGACTGCCTTCATCTGGGCGAGTGAAGACGTTTTTAATGAAAATGAAAAATGAAAAATATATTTATTGACACCAACAAATAACTTACATACTAAATTGTGACACTAGCCTCCATACTAGGATTCCCTGGTGACATGGAGACTAGGTCCTTCCATAACTATATAATATAAAAAAATTGAAAATATGCTAAACATTAAATTATTAATTATTAATTAGAAACAAACAAAAAAAATCATAAGTTAAAATTAATAATTGCATTAATTAATTATTTAAAAATAAATATAGGTATTAGATAAGTTAATATAACGAACTCGATTTACATTAAAAGCTTGCGTGTGGTGTGTGAAGGGAGGTGTGTGTGTTAGAGAGTGTGAGGTTGTGTGTATAATGGGTGAGAGTGAGTGATTACATAGTTACTGTTCAATGATGTATTTTATATATATATATATATATTTTATACGCGACGACGTTACGCCTCAATAATATTTAGATAATACTATTATTCATATCCAAATTTGCTTTTCTTCTTTCTTGTTCGAATAGATATTTACTTAGTGCTTCTATTGTTGTAATAATTTAAAACTGTTGTCGTTTGGGATTCGTTTTTGGCATTTGTTATTTGTTGGTTTAGGTATACTGAAATTGTCTGTATTTTATGGGTAGCAATTAAGCTCATTTAATTGTCAAATAGTCTAGATGTGATTGGTTGTGTTCTGTCAAACTTATAATTGAAAAGTTTACTTATTCTTTTATTTTTAATATAGGTATACTTGTGACATATACAAGGTGTAACAGAAAGGTGTAACCATATTTGAAGAGCTTATTCAGTCAATGGTATAGAACAACTTTTACTATGAAACAAATCTGAAACTCGAAAAAAAAAACTGTTTCATAGAAAAATGCAATGCCGCTCGGCTGAAATGTATGGAAAGGCAATTTTTTTTTTTGTGATTTCAGGGTTGGCTCCATAGTAAAAGTTGTTCTATACCATTGACTGAATAAGCTCTTCAAATATGGTTACACCTTTCTGTTACACATTGTATATAGGTGTATATATAGGTACCCACTGAAACTCAGCGTCATGGTGCTAGACATGCTCATGACACATGCTGAGTGGAGACCTATTTGGTATTATTATTAGTCTCTAGTTGTTAGTTTTAAGTAAAAATGTTGAAATACCAAATTAAGATATTCTATTCTATTTTATACAATTCGCAGCTACATCTATTCCCTGGCGGTAGTGTCGGCCGCAATGGTGCTACAGAAGGACACAAGTCCGATGACGTTCTTCGACACGCCGCCGATGTTACTCGTCTTCATATCTCTCGGGAGATGGCTGGAGCACATCGCTAAGGTATGGAAAAATCGTAGGGTTACAGAAAATTCACTATGAAAGTCATATTTTGTCCGTGCAAAGCTCCCCGTTACTCTAAGCGGAAAGACCTGCAGTGCGAGAGGGATGGCATCGGAGGAAATTTACAAAAAAATCTGTTTTAAATGAATACAAAATTAACTAAAATAGCTATGAAAATTTCCATTATCAGTAATTTAGATATCGTTAAAACCCATCTAAATAAATATTTTTTCAATGCAAGTGCTCGTAAAGGCCCGCTTTTTATGCACCAAAACCGAACAGAAAGTCGATTATTTTGCCCTAGGACTTTATTATTATTATTATTTTTTAAATTTATTTACTAGAAGTAGGCTAACCTGCAACATTTCCTGTGTAGCATAAATGTTTTGCTTTTTTTTTCACTGTTTAACGGCTCTGGATACAGTCCCTTTGAGCCAATCAAAATTTAAAGTTCACAAGATTATATTTGTTTTATTTCCTCACACTATGCATTGAAAAACGTAGTATGATACACGGGCGTAAGAGCAATAAATTACTCGGTTACGTTTAAAACACGAGCGTAAATTTATTCGTTTTCGCCCTTGTAGCATAAACTACTATTCAAGTCTGTATGCTATCCCAATTTGTCAGAATATCAAAAAATGTGTAAATTTAGACCCCATTTCAATAACTATTTCTATTGAGTGAAATTCCTCCAATCGCGTTTCTGATAGTCGAAATCACTATCACTACATAGTATAAAACAAAGTCGCTAGCCGCTGTAACTCCCTATGTATGCTTAGATCTTTAAAACTACACAACAGATTTTGATGCGGTTTTTTTTTATATATAGAGTGATTCAAGAGGAAGGTTTATATGTATAATACATGCCCGTGCAAAGCAGGGGCGGGTCGCCAGTAATAAATAATATATAAATTAACATTATATAATTGCAGTATAGAAACGCAGAAAGAAAAGTAAATCTTGATGTGAGGAGCTCTGAACCGGAATTCGAACCCGGCACCTCTCGCTTACCGGGCGATTGTTCTACCAACTGAGCTATCCAGGTCTCAACATAACTCGTGAATTTACTCACCTCGATTAGTTCATAGTCGGTTCAGAGCTCCTCACATCCGGATTTACTTTTCTTTCTTCGTTTCTATACTGCAATGATATAATGTTAACACTAATCAAAGTCTTCTTGTACGAGTTCCACTATTTTATTTCTTTAATTATTGCGACTAGTTTCGTCTATTTGACATCGTCGGGCTGATTGGAATAGGTTAACAGTAGAACTGTTAACTGTTACAACAGTAGAACTGTTAACCTATTCCAATCTGAACAGTAGAACTGTTAACCTATTCCAATCTGAACAGTAGAACTGTTAACCTATTCCAATCAGCCCGACGATGTCAAATAGACGAAACTAGTCGCAATAATTAAAGAAATAAAATAGTGGAACTCGTACAAGAAGACTTTTATTAGTGTTTGGATGAAGTTCCATCAAGGAGTCACACCTTACAGTATAAATTATTTGATATAATGTTAATTTATATCTCCTTGCGATGGATCAATCGCCAAGTGTTCAAATATAGAAATTTATTTCTGTCATGGTTTTATAAGTAATATATAATTTTCCAGGGTAAAACATCAGAGGCACTGTCCAAGTTGCTCTCCCTGAAGGCGACGGAGGCGTGCCTAGTGACGGTTGACCACAACGGTGACGTCATCAACGAGAAAAGTATCTCCGTCGATCTGGTGGAGAGAGGGGATCTACTCAAAGTAAGTTGACAGGAAGAGGGAGGAAAGATAAGAAATTTATTTAAAATGAAACATTTCTTCCTTCTGTGTCCTCTTTTAGATACGACTTGAAAAAAATTTACCCCTCATCTCTCTGAATGACTTACTGACTAAGCTACTGTTTGTCTGTATATATGTATCTGTGTATTTATGTATGTATTTGTATGTAGTATATTTTTATGTTTGTTATTGGTTTAAAATAACTTTTACATATTGTTATGCACTGATTAAGTTAAATTTTCAAGATAAAAATGTTTTTATGTTTTCCCAAGGTTGACTGGAAGAAATTTCTTTTAGGAATAAGTCCGCCCTTGCCTTCTATCTGTTCTTTGTGTGTATCTTCTTATTTAATCCTTATCTTAATCCCACCCTTTATACAACATACTAATAGGTTACATATTTAAATACATGCCTATCTCCGCCCATTCGATTAGTCTTGCTAAGAAGAAGGGCAAGAAACTTACCAAGATCCATCCATCCATCCATCCATCAGCCCGTATTCGTCCACTGTTGGACATAGGCCTCCCCAATATTACGCCACTCTTGGCGGTCCTCAGTCATCCTCATCCAGCCGCCACCCGCAACGTCCTTCAGATCGTCAGTCCAGCAGGCACGAGGGCGGCCTACGCTACGCTTTGCTGTACGAGGTCTCCATTCCAATACCTTACGGCCCCAACGGTTATCACGTTGGCGACAGATATGGCCAGTCCACTGCCACTTCAACTTAGTGATTCGGCAGGCTATGTCGGTCACCTTCGATCTCTGACGGATATCTTCGTTTCTGATTTTATCCCTCAGAGATCATGTCTTTTCTTTAGCATATTTGCCGTGCAGACTCCATGTTACCCATTGACGTTGCTTGTCCGCAGGTAATACCCGGCGCTAAGATACCCGTGGACGGCAGAGTGATATCGGGACAGAGCACGTGTGACGAGTCGCTCATCACCGGGGAATCGATGCCCGTGCCCAAAACCAAAGGTGGGAAATGATGGATTATGGTCATTAATGCTTTTTAAACCTCATTAATATTGAACTATTGGTGTCAACTGCCACATACCAAAATGTTTTTAAATATTTAACTTCTAAACAAGAAATACAAAGTTAAGTTATGCACTTTTTAACCTTAAAACCCGTATTGTACAAAAATAATATGTTTTTTTTTTCTCTCCAACAGACTCAATAGTAATAGGCGGTAGTATAAACCAACATGGCGCGTTGTTAATGCGCGCTACACACACTGGGGAGGCGACTACGTTAGCTCAGATCGTCAGCTTAGTAGAGCAAGCGCAGGTCAGCAAGGCGCCTATACAGAGGCTCGCTGACAAGATCGCTGGGTGAGTCTAAATTATACAAGATGACATGATGTAGCTCAGGGCATAGACTAAGTATTACCACAAAATAGATACTACCAGAAGGCCGAATCGACGACGGAGCAAAACAGACGCACATATGATGACCTCGGCAGATTTTCGTATTGGCATTCTAAATTCACAGCGGGGGCGATGAGTCCTGCACTGATTCTCCGCAATTGTGAATGTTGTGCACTTCCCCCCGGTCTGTCAACCCAGCCAGGACAGCTCCTTAAAGTAGAAATTGAAATTGAAATTATTTATTTGTCTTTCAAACATAATTTGACATAATTTCAAGAAATTTGTTTTAAAAATAATGCGACAAAAAGGAACGAGCTCAGCTATATGCTGTGATAGAAAAATAAATTGGTCTTCACAGCGCTGATTTTCAGCTTGTCCCCGTTCTCGCAGAATGTGCACATATGCGGGTAGAATATTAAGAAAAAATATTTAACATTATTATATAAATATAGCATGCATTACATTTAAAAATAGAAATAATAAAATAACATGAATACATTAATGAACAAAAAAAGAAAAAAAAACGTTAATTGATATTCTTAACATCATAGTTTATAGAAAGTAATTACAAATTTTAAATAATTAAAAATGTAGAGCCGAACAGCTTCAGCATGCTGACACAAAAACTGGTCCAGTGAGGGGAAGGTGGAGCTCGTCGCGATCCCTGCTTTTCGTCTTATGTCTTCGGTTGCAGAACAGTGGAGTAGCACATGTTCCACTGTCTCATCCTCTAGAAGGCATCCTCTGCATAGAAGGCTATCGGTGCCACCTATGGTGAAGAGGTACTTGTTAAGGTTACAGTGTCCGGTTATGATACCCACCATGTCCCGTAGGTCAGACCGTTTTAGTTTTAATAGTTGTCTTGTTACCTTACCGTTTGGCTGCGGTATCATTAATCTTGACAGCCGGCAGTCGTTTCGTTCAGCCCACGCTTTGTTGTGTATTGGCATTCATCCGAGTATCTCCGAGATCGTCGTACGTACGCGTCCATGTGTGCGTGCGCCTGTTTTCGCTAGTTATGCGGAGTGAACCTTCTGTAAGTGGTTATTTTGTGGTATTACTACGAAGCTGTACGAATGTATGGAAAAAAAGCGGTTGGTGGAAGGAAAATACTATACATAACTATTGAACATAGAAGATAAAAAGAAAGTTTTATTAATATCAAGCTCTATAGCCTAATACTGGTGTTAAAAGTTTCACGTGTCTAGTTCAATGTAATAATTTGAACTACAATCTTGAAATGTGTCACAATGTGAGTTCTTTTGGCACAAGTGGCGCAATAAGTCCATAAAACATTAAAATTCAAATCTTGAGACAAACTTGTATTTGCGGTTAATTTCATACGTAAACTACGCAAACGCCCGCAAAATAAGTTTGTTACGAAAATAAGGGCGCGAGTTCTAGTCGCATTTGACCGTGAATTTGTGGATGTATTAATAAGCAAAGCAAGCAGTACGAGCATAAAATAAAGCAATCTTATGTAACATATAGCTAGGCAATACGTTAGGTTTAGGTAAGGCTATGTCTTATAGGTAGGTTAAAGGACTATTTGTTCGTGTTTAGTTGGCAATCGATAACCTTTATGGATCGACATACGTCGCATTGACTGATTTATTTTGTGTTTTCCAAAAATAAATACAGATCTAGTATACAAGATCTTTCAGACAAAACACGAGCAAGATTCCTTAGAGAGTCCTATCGGTGTGACGGTGGCTATCCATGTATAAATATTCCTTCTAGAGTCTTGACGAAGTAAAATACCTCCAGCACGATAAGCGAGTGCCCTACGAGGTTCAGAGCTCCCCTCCCTTAATGTATGTGTGAAAATTAGGAAGAAAATAGAAAAAAAGAAATAATACATGAAGTCAAAGTAAAAACAAAGTGGTATAATTCAGTAAAATTCCTACTATATCCCGAATAGACTGTGTGCATATAACACTTAAATAACAAGCAAGAATACTTATCGACACGTGTCTAGCCTATAAACGAGGCATCCTCGGGATGTGTAGTCCGCCCGACCGCTCGACAGCAAATTAATTTAAATTATATTGCAAATTATTAATATATCCACAAATTCATGATGGACTTCCGCAAAGTAACGCCTTTTTCAATAAATTGTGTGGCGCCACCTCTACACGTTTGCCGCATTCCTTTTAGATATCAATAATTACGTATAATTAAGTATAAATAAGGATTCATCTTTCTTCATATAAATATTACATACTTAACCATGAACCTAGTAGTAACAACTATTTTATTTTATACCGCCCCCAAATTGGTGACCCCGACGTGATCTAAATACGCAACCTTCACGATTCATTTGACCGTGTTTTGTATTTTTACTTTCAGTTATTTCGTCCCGCTGGTTGTGTTCCTCTCTCTGCTGACACTTGTGTGCTGGATGATCAGTGGCGCAGTTGATATTAATAGAATTAAGAACATTGTACCTGTAAGTATGCTCATATTATTCTCTTTTCCATCCATCCATCAGCCTGTCTACTTCCACTGCTGGAAAGTAGGCCTTTCCAAGATTTCGACACTATTGCCCGTCCTCCTGGAAGTAATGCCCATACTCACACACGCTAGGCAGGCGGGTTGGTAAGCGCGGTGCCGAAACCCTCGCACCAGTGACGCCGCTGTCTGTCACCGGTCTGTTTTATGTAAGGGCCAGCAATTGGGGATGGATATACCGCCGTCAATCGGTCTCAGGCATGGTTGGCCAACTACTTTTGCCTGTTTGAGACCTGTCCTCTTACTCTCCCCCGAATAACTTTGAAGGGGTTTGCGAGTAAGATGGTGGTCCCGCCACAGTCGAGCCCGGCATCAGCTCTACCACCTAGTGTTCTCTTTTACCTTCCATCCATCCATCAGCCTAGTTCGTCCACTGCTGAACATAAGCCTTTCCAGGATTTTGCCACTCCCAGCGGTCATCCTGGAAGTATTGCCCATACTCACACACGCTGGGCTCACTCTCTCCCAAGGCTTGGTGAGCAACATTGTAAGGAAACCAGAAATAAGTATAAACTGGCTTTTCCAAAAATCAGACTCGCCAAAGTGAGTACCTCTTTCGTAGGACATGGTATAAGATTTTACAATAAACTTCCAAAGGAGGTCTTTACTTTGTCAGAGAATAAGTTTAAACAGTATATTAAGCAGGGCCTACTGAAAAAGGCATATTATAAAATAAATGAATATTTGGATGATGGTGAAGCATGGTGTTATAGTGATACTGATTTTGATGATAGTAGATAATAATTTAATTAATTAATATAATTTCCTAACTTTTGATTCCTCTTAAGAGTTAACATTAATTAATTACAGACTGTAAAAGGAAATAGACTATATGAGACAGGTAGGCAAAGATATATATGTTTTTCTTTTTTCATTAACCTGAATTCCTGCTGTCTTGTATTTTCTTATCCCTTGGTTAAAGTAGATATAAGTAATTTGATGTATAGTATAAGTTTATGTTAAAAAAAAAAGACATGATCTTGCCAAGTTTCTTGCCCGTTCTTCTTAGCAAGACTAATCGAATGGGCGGAGGTAGGCATGTATTTATATATGTAACCTATTACTATGTAGTATATAGGATGGGATTTGGTCGGCTGCCTGGATTCGTGCTGGGGGCTCGGTTGGTGATCATTGAACCTGTTCCTGGTCCCTGGCCGGGTCTCCGGTATGGGTTCGGGCGGTTCATTGGATTTCACCTTGTATAATAATATTTTACCTATAATTTTAATCGTATATATATTGCTACATAAATTAAAAAAACATTTAATCTAAGTAGTTCATGTACATTTATTATTTTATTACATATATTTTTATAAGATTAAAATTTGACTTGTGAAACGTGTATTATATATACCTACTTTGCAAAATAAACTTTTTGAATTTTGAATTTGAATTTGGGCAGGTGGGTTGGTGAGCGCGGTGCCGAAACCCTCGCACCAGTGACGCCGCTGCCCGTCACCAGTCTGTTCCATATAAGGCCCAGCTATTAGGGATGGATACACCACAACGCCATCCATCGGTCCCAGGCATGGTGGGCCTCCTGGTTTTTTGCCTGTGAGCTGTCCTCTTACTCTCCCTCGCATTACTTCGAGGGGGTCTCCAAGTAAGATGGTGGTACCTCCACAGTCGAGCCCGGCATCAGCTCTACCACCTGCTAATTAATGTCATTATCATTTAAATATTCATCAACCTTATAATAGCACTTACTGACTCAGATGTTGTACAATTTGTTTTGGAATTGTGTTAGATTAAGAACCCGGTGCAGGATGACGCCAACTCCGATGTGAATTGAGACGTATCGCGAGAATAAAGCGCATATTTGTCTGGCTGATCTAAACAAGCGCCTGACACTTTGCCCCACGCCGTTCGAACTGTGCTGAGCGAGTCTCGCCCTTTGCGTTGAAAATAATAATTATTTCCGAATACCTTAATTGTGCCTCGATTACTTGTTATTTTTTATTCTGTTTTAATAAATTAGAATATTGATGATACTTCCAAGTGGTGTATGTGCTTACTTTGCTTGTTAAATGTTCATAAATCACTTAACGAAGCCTTGTAAATTTTAGGGCGAAAACCCATTATTTTAAATATTTTTCTGGTATTTAACTCGATGTTTGTGAAAAAAATCAGGGACATACAACACTTCATATTGACCGTCTAAATGAAAGCATAATATTTATTTGATTGAATTATTCCACTTTCGCGAGTTATTATGGTTTTCAGATATGTATGAAGTACGATTCGGAGCGGGTTCTTAAGCTCTCTCATTTCGTTTGGAAGATGATTACACAATTTTGGAGCCCATGGCATAGACTGTATTACAATAGAATATTGTGTTCCCACAGGACATGTACCTCAACTCCGGGTTCTCAGACTGGGAGTTGATAGTGCAGACCGCCTTCCACTTCGCTCTGTCGGTACTCGCGATAGCGTGTCCGTGCGCGCTCGGGCTGGCCACGCCCACCGCGGTGATGGTCGCGTCCGGCGTCGGCGCACGGAACGGCCTGCTTGTTAAAGGGGCGGAGCCTCTCGAGAATGCGCATAAAGTGAGTTATTTATGGCCTTTCGACATCGATATAGTCACAGATATCCGGAGATTTGCCTTGGTACTCTAATTATTGTTGCCTCTACGTTTCTGTATACACAAGTATATATTTTGTATTTAATTGAATGTAATATTTATTTATTTTGTGTCTAGTTTACGTATTGAGTTAATATATACATAAATATGTTTAGATCATTATTTAAGTATTTTTGATTATAATAGGTACACCACCTACGCCTTCACGTACATCCAAAATATTTTCCACCCAAAGGTTGTCTGGAAGAAATCGCTCTAAGCGATAAGACCGCCCATTGTTGCCTATATTTTAACTTTGTATTGTCCTTTTTGTTGTTTTTCTTTTGGTGCACAATAAAGCGTATTTATGTTTCCTCACACTTATTTCACCGACATAAACATAAAAACTAAGCAGGGCACCAACGTCAGCGCATGGAACGGGGTGGTCGTTAAGGGGGCGTAGCCTCCAAAGAATGAAGTGAGTGAGAAATACCCTTGAGAGTTTACGAAGCAAAACAGGCTTTGTAAGCTGTAACCGCGAGGTTACAGAAATGCAGAGCTGATGAGAAAGGGAAAATGGCACGGGAGAATTGTGGAAGAAACGTGAGTGAACTAACCTTTGTTCTGGATGGTTCTGGATGGGCCGGCGAATGCGCCGCGTGGCGTCCCTCCTTGTTGGGCTGATGAAGATTGTGCTGGTCTTGGGCAGGATGAGCAGGATGTATTGGTTGGAGTAATGTGAACACGACACTGGTATGAGCGCAAGGTACGCGAGATTTATCGGCGTGTCGGCGGCGCGAGTGTGCACACGTGTGTTTCGGGAGACGTCCGCCACGGAACAGAACGAACGCCGGCGCACGAGTCCCCCGGCGCGAGGCGCTGCGGCGCGAGACTACGCATGCGCATGCGCATCCTTCACGCTTGTGGCGTGAACATAAGCTTTTTATATATAAGTTTATGTCGTTATTTATTTTATTTTTTATTTATTTTATTTTTATTAACATCATGAAGACATTAAATTCAGTCTAACCCAGACCCATTATTACCAAAGAGTTAACATCATAAACGGTCTTTTTTTGGGTTTCGAACGAAACCCTAATACTAAGCGTCCGCTGTCCATCTGTCCGTCCGTCTGTCACACAGGGGTCTACAGCTTTAACCGTTTTAGGTAGCTAGTAAAAATTTTCACAGGGTACATTTTACAATGGCCTCTATCAAGAAAAATGAAAAAACCGGCCAAGTTCGAGTCAGACTTGCGCACGAAGGGTTCCGTACCATTATCTATAAAAACGGCAAAAAAAACATGTCTGTTGTATGGGAGCCCCCTTAAATATATAGTTTATTTTGTTTTTTTAGCAGTTGTTGTTATAGCGGCAATAGAAAGACATTATCTGTGAAAATTTCAACCGTCTAACTATCACGGTTCATGAGTTACAGCCTGGTGACAGACGGACAGCGGAGTCTTAGTAATAGGGTCCCGTTGGTTACCCTTTGGGTCCCCATGCAAAAAACCTTGAAAAGTAGCGTTCTTTAAACTATGAATAGGTACCTCAGTACCTCATCCATCAATCCATCAGCCTAGTTCGTCCACTGCTGGACATAACCCTTTCCAGGACTTTGCCACTCCCGGCGGTCATCCTGGATGAATTGCCCATACTCACACACGCTGGGCAGGCGGGTTGGTGAGCGCGGTGCTGGAACCCTCGCACCAGTGACGCTGCTGCCCGTCACCAATCTGTTCCATATGAGGCCTGGCTATTAGGGATGGATATACCGCCATCCATCGGTCCCAGGCATGGTGGGCCTCCTGGTTTTTTGCCTGTGAGCTGTCCTCTTACTCTCCCCCGAATTACTTCGAGGAGGTCTCTAAGTAAGATGGTGGTACCTCCACAGTCGAACCCGGCATCAGCTCTGCCACCTGTTTATATTAAAACAAAAAACATTAAAAGCTTTTACAGTGTATTTAATTTTAAAACGTTCTTTAAACTAATAATTTTTAATTGCAGGTAAAAACCGTAATCTTCGACAAGACCGGCACAATCACCCGCGGTACTACGTCCGTCGCTAAAGTGTCGCTACTGACGGAACCGGCCGCGCTACCGTCCGTCTTAGCGTGTCTACTCACCGCGGAACTCAACTCGGAGCACCCTGTAGCTTCTGGTGAGATTGTTTTGAGGTTGCTTCCTGATTTTTAGGAATTTTAACAGTTCACATTCTGAAACACTTTAACGCCAGGGCCACACCTTCAGGCTTCTGGCGGCGCTTCTTGCTGCGCTTCCAGGCGGTTTTTGCCACGACACCCGTCGGCGCCTTCATGTATAGCGCGCTCGCTCGCTCAAAGCGCTCGACACTAGGTTCGTCCTGTGCGCTCGATCACTGTTTCTACCGCCCGCCTCCCCGCACACCGCCGTCCCGAGAGCGCAAGTCACTCGAAGCCGGACAAGACGCGCGAGCGGCGACACATGGCCGGCTCTATACAACTTCATACATTTGTTCTATCCGCCGGCGCCGTCGCAAGAAGAACAGCTTGGCGCGCCTCTCGAAGCCTGAAGCTGTGGCCGACCGGTAAAACCTCCTAATAGTACGATGATTTATCACGATCGGAGAAACCTGCACGAGTAGTTTGTAATGGAAATAAGTATAAAATATTAACCTTACAACCTTTCCCCACCCAACAGCTCTAGTGAAATGGTGCGGCCAAGTCCTAGGCACGACCGTCGGCGGCCGCTGTTCGGGATTCGCCGCCGTTCCGGGCTGCGGACTGCGGTGTAAAGTGTCCGTCCACAGCATGAGAGCCAACACTGTGAGAGGCATGCAGAACTGGATCAACCAGACCAAGTAAGATATAGAAATGGTGCACGCAAGACCGTCGGGGGCTGCTGCGACATCCATCCAACCATCAGCCCGTATTCGTCCACTGCTAGACATAGGCCGCCCCAAAATTACACCACTCTTGGCGGTCCTCAGTCATCCTCATCCAGCCGCCACCCGTAACGTCCTCCAGATCGTCAGTCTAGCGGGCACGAGGGCGGCCTACGCTACGCTTTGCGGTACGTGGTCTCCATTCCAATGCCTTACGGCCCCAACGTTTATCACGTCGGCGACAAAATATGGCCAGTCCACTGCCACTTCAACTTACTGATTCGGCAGGCTATGTCGGTCACCTTCGATCTCTGACGGATATCTTCGTTTCGGATTTTATCCATCAGAGATATCCCAAGCATAGCCCGCTCCATAGCTGGTTGAGCGACCTTAAATCGGCGGATCAAACCTTTGGTAAGCTGCGACAAGATTTTTGGGAACAAATACGATGTGAGAGAGAAGAGGACCTCCTACACTTAGTCCTCGAGTGTAAAATCAACGAACAATGTAGGTTGGATTTCTTAAATGAAACTCGGTGCTCTACTGGCGATTTTCTCTCCGTTCTCCATCAAATCTTAAGTTCAGGGTTCACGGCCGAATATAGTGATAGAATTGTAAGTTTCATAATAGACTCACTGAACCTTAGATCTGTTTATTATAAAAATACTCATAGTAGTAATCCCAACCGTTTTACACATTATCCAACATTGTAATTATTTTTAAGCCGAATTAATCTTAATGTATGGCTTATAAAATAAACAAGATTTAAAAAAAAAGTTTTTATTATTTTTGTCTCCCCAGTGGCGCCACCTCGGGAACCTTTGAGCTGAGTTCAGTCCCAGTGGAGCTGGTCCCGCCGGATGGAGACTGTGCTCTCAGTTCGGCAGCCGCTGCTAGGAGGCTGAGCAGTCTTATACATAGCGGGGCGGGGGAGGAGGTTAATATTACACTTCTCTATATACACATATACTCACGCCTGTCTCCCAAAAGAGGAAGCAGAGACTACAGATTTCCATCTGTTACGATTCTGACACACCTCTTTCACCTGTGGACCATCAATCGAGTTATACAAGCTCCTCTATTCTGGGTACTTTTGACATTGCCACTCTTCGACCAAAATTAAATGAATAGACGGGCCATAGCGTGCGGATTTTTGAAGCCTGCAAAGTGAGCCCCGGCTCTCACTTCATCTCAGTCGGTCTCTGTCTGTTAGAAGTGCGACACGTAGCCTTATTCTCTCTGCCAACAAACTGTTATGCAGTTTGGCAGAATATAAATTGTAGTAGTCTTAAGTTTTTTTGATAAATAAATTTCTTAAAAAAAAAAAAAAAAATATTTCATGCCATCAAAATAACTGACGAAAAAATGCCTTCTTGTGCATTCCCAAAGTGCAAGAACACTACCAAAAAGCAAAATAAAAGTTCAGGCATCACATTTCACGCGTAAGTACATGTTTATCAATATATTTTATCACAAAAGTAACTAATTCCAATAAACATTGTTTCGTTGTCTCCATTTTGTTGTTTATCCCATCGTAACAGGAAAGAAATATACGAATATAAAGTCCCTTTCAATAGAATCCGGCAATAATGTAAACAAGATAATTATTAGACAGTTGTCTATGATCATAGTGTTGTACCTACACTGATGTCAAAGTGAGTGATTGTTATATTGTTATGTTAACCTAAAAATACCACGTAATAATTTTTCACATTATTATTATTCTTGGATTTATTCGTAGCATCTCTACAAAGAATCTGTGTATGTAAGTTATTTTGTGAAGTAAATAAATAATTTTTGTATTTTGTATTTGTATATCTTTATTACATTTTGAAGAATTAATAGTTTAAAAACATTTTTACCTCCTTGTTTCTTGAGAAAGAGATCCAATCGTAAGCAAAAACAAAGTCCGTGATTTCACTCAGAAGTCGTCGTTCCAAGAATAAGTCGAACCAAATCGCGAAGAAAATGTCCAAAAAACCAAAATACAAAAAGCAAAGTCGTCGATAAAAAGAAACAGAAAAACGCACAGAAGTCGGAACATAACCCACTAATGAATAAAGCAAGCCAAACCCATACCTGACCAAATCAGCTGTTGCGGCCGGTCGGCCATTACAAATTTTCATTTAAATTTTCATTTCAGCCAGTACAAAAGAGGTTTGTGAAAAGACATCACTAACTTTCCAAAGACAAATAAGACTTCGATGATAAAAAAAATAATATGGCAGTTTTACCTCAGAATAAGGAATACAAATAGAAACCTGGCTAAAATAAGAACTGGGCATTAGCCATTGTACTCATCTAACGTAAATTACTCCTGTGTACGAGTGAATGAAACGACGGACCGCACTTACTTTATATTTTTTCCTGGTGTGTCACTAGATTGAACCAAACAAATGTCAGACGGATGTAATTTGGATGTATTTTAAAAATTATAATACCATCAAATTAAATATGTCTCATCATTGTATTGTTGTGTTGTAATATCGTTCGTAGCGTGCATCACATCTTAATTTGGTGGCATCGAAATGTCTAATGCATTTTGCGAAAGTTTACAGCTTCACCGAGAGAAATTAAATATTTTGATGCTCTTCCTCCCAAAATTCGTAAAAGTGTGATTTATTATTGTATGTGTTGATTGTTTTTTTAACATTGTAATAAAATGTCTTGTGGGATTGAAGGCTGTAAATCGCATACAGGAAGAAAAGAAAACAACAATGAAGCAATATCATTTCATCGGTGAGTTCTGATAGTTTTTATGTTAATAAGTTGCAGGATCATACCTAAAACTCAGTAACAAAAATGGTAGTTCTTGTAAATCATACTCGTGTTCAATTCTACACCGATATTTGCCTGTTTTATATGGATTTTCTGCCGACTATTAGAGGTTATGTTTTTTTGCATAGTGATGTACTGAAGTCTGTGTGGCAAACTATCGAACATTGGTTCCCGCGGCAGCCGTGCATAAAGGATAATACCGCAGATTAATTGCAGCGCGAGTTAAAAGAAAAATAATGCCGAATAAATATCGCTATATTTTTTTGTTACAGATTTCCAAAAAGGGAAGAATTAAAAAGTGAACGGCTTATTAAAAAAGCAGTCATATTTGTTCGAAACACTTTACGCCGGATTATTTTGGACCAAACGAAAATTTAAAATGGAGACAGTTAAAAGCAGATGCTTTACCGACGTTATATTTACCAGATACAGACACATTGGTAACCTTTAAATAATTATGTATAATTGCATTATCAATCTCGTTTGTAGGTACGTGCTAGTACTATACTATAGTATATTAACTCGATAATTTTTCAATTTTAGGCAACAGAAACAGTACCTATGGATGTCTGTGGTGTAGAAAAGTGCATACTTCTATGTTCGCAAATCGTTCTGAAAGGCCTGTTCAGAACTTGTACGTTACTTCAGTGATCGACTTCACGAAGAAATTCCGCAGATCAAGACATTTTCGTACTTAGTGGTTGACAATAAAAGTGAAAGGGTAGTTCTATCGTGAAATGAATTTTGGGAATGCTTATTGACTTGAACTGCGCATAATTTGATTTCCTATTACAGGTTATTAGGTATTTTAATCGTTCATTATTAATTTGTTATTATTTATTATTCAAGATAAGTTGATGTTTATTTGATAGAAATAATAAAAAAAATTGAAATTACCTCTTTAGTAATTGCGTATAAGTCTATGATTATTATGATTTCTATTGTTGCGATTAATTCCTTCCTCCTTGATTAAACAAAGACGCGACATCAACGAACATCTATCTGATTGAGTTAAGAGGCGACTTAAAAAGTATCCACTTAAATAGTTTACGGTTGTATCTCTGATACAAGCTACATCATTTTTGTACTAGAAACAAGCACAATTTTGGATTTAACTTATGTACCTACCTACCTGCCTACGATATAGTAATTTGTACTTAATAAAAAATATTATGCTAAACAAAAGATATCCTTTCATTAACTCCTTATTTACACAATATAACATTGTTTCCCACTGGGGTAGACAGAGACTACTTTGCTATTAATTCTCTTGGCCCCTAATGTGTGCTAGGCAGATTGGTCGTGGTTCATTTCGATTTGGTTTATTTATCGTAGTCAAAATTCGACATTGTTACATCACTAGCAAAGCAACGAACTAGTGACAACCTACCTAATTAAGAAAAAACTAATACATATCCATCTTTCTCTAACGCACTAGAAAGTCGTAAGAAAATCAAGGACAGGTATCTTTCTCCGCGTATTATTTTAGCCAGGCTTCTATTTGTATTCCTTATTCTGAGAGTTTTACAAACTATTGAAATTATCGTCATCCGAGTATTTTTTATTAAAATAACTATCATAAAGAAGTTAGTTGGTGTATAAATGATTGTAAGAACAATGTATGGTTCCTTGAAATGTGAATATGATCAGCGGGTCTACCGCGTAATTCTCATTTTCATCAACATCAACTTGAGATTGAAATTTGACGTGCGTGCGACGACGCCCGCCTAACATGCCATCTCTTTTGCACGCGTTGAATTTCGCATGCATTTGCTTGAAGTTGATACAAATGAGAATTACGCGGTAGAGCCCCAGAATTGATATTCAAATGTAAGTTATTACGGAGTAATTGGTTTGTTTACATTATTGGCGGATTCTATTGAAAGGGACTTTACATACTTTACTGCGACAAGGAAAGCTTGCTCTGTTCGACAATGCCGATTTTAGTCCAGATGTACCGACAGCAAACTAGTTTTATATTGTACCACTTGTACCAAGTTGTACCATTCGATCGAATAAAACTTATGTTCATCAGTTTTTTTTAAACTAACTGTTTAATAATATTATAGATTGATAATAATAATAATTATATTCTTACATGAAATTGTACAAAATAATTAATTGTACAAAATACACGAAAGAAAAAAAAAAGGAAATGGGCACAATCATAATATTATACGACCCTACACATTAACTTACCGAACACAAAATAAAATGTTTAAAACTGTACCAAAAAATTTACAGATTTTTTATTTTGTACCAAATCGTTTTGCTAACGCTACTTTTAGCAATAAACCGATTTGGTACAAAATGGCTACTCTTGTTTGGTCTTCAAATGTGAAACGGTTCAAAAGCAACAGATAAAATCAGGTGTTCTCTTTTTCTCACGTAGTTATTATATTCGCTATCTTTTTTTTTGTAGCAAATGCACTATATATACTTCCAATTAGGTACAATGAAGTATATATCCAATTGCTTAGACTCGTTATGAGTGAGCAAATTGTAAAGACAAGGCCCGTCCATTCATTTTATCTTGGTCGAAGTTGCCACTACATACTCGCCTGATACTAAAATTTTGACGCGAAAGTGCCCAACTATGACCTCATATCCATTGACTTGCCCGCAGGACGCAGAATCCCTGGTGCTGGTAGGGAACCGAGAATGGATGACCAGGAATGGGATAACGGTGCCCAGGAAAGTGCACGAGACCTTAATGCAAGACGAGGAGCTGGGCAGGACAGCCGTTCTATGTGCCATTGATGGTGAGTAAAGACATTTAAAAGGAAATTCCCATAGCTTAATTTTTAAAAGATTTTATTTTTTTCAAAGAATCTACGCCATTTTAGGACATAGTTTTCATTATTTTGGTATGTAAATTAACCATTATTTTTTCATGATTTTTTTAAGAATTGTCCGATGAATTTGTCACTTGAGAATTGTAAACATTATACTGATCGTGATGTGTGATTGCTTATAAAAAAAGTGGTCTGTCTCTGTCTGTCTACTCATCTGTCATCTAGCTGTCAAATTAGTCTGAAGCAAATTATTATAAATTTATCTTGATAGCAAAGGACACATTTCTAAACAGCCATTACTCAAGTGACGTCACACGAGGGCAAATGAAAGTTGCAGCCTTTTCGTAAAAATATTCATCATCATGAGGTTTTTTAGACCAAAACTTCGAAAATACGGTTTATTAAACCTAAATCTCGAATTGGTTTTCGAATTATCACACCTTAACATAATTTAATATATGCCAATTGCAAGATTTTTTAATTGAAAAAACTTATTATTCTATTGCTGCTTTTTTGAACGATTTTGACATTTAATTCTAATCTAATTTATTTTGTGTAAACAGTTTATGGATTACTAGCTAAACAAATTACATTTTTTTCGGAAACAAATATTATAAGTGCTCTCACTCCCTCTGGGAGTCAAGGTGTGTGCTCGGCCGAAAAACTCGCATGCTCAGACTACGAACGCGCCCTGCTCGGCCTTCGGCCTCGCGGGTGCGTTCTCCGTCCTCACACGCTCGTTTATCGGCCTCGCCAGAGTGCCAGTGCCCGATCAAAGTTTTTCCGAAAGAGTGTTAAAATCTCTATCAGTTGTCAAAAAATGACAAATTTGAATACGGCAGCGTAATTGGCGACCCCGAATGCCCCTTGATACCGAGTTTCATGCAAATTGGAATACTTTTTTGGACCTGTCAAAAAACTGTCAAAACCTGTCAAATTCAATTTTTTGTTGACCTTTCACTATAGTTGAAACACGAACTCCCTACAATTAGCCGTTCGGGAGATATGGCTGATCAAATGTTTGTCAATTTTTTTTACCGTCATCTAGATCTCGTCGAGCCCTTTTCTTAGAGTACAATAAATATGGGTCTAGCATCAGCCGTTTGGGAGATACGGGCCTGTAAAGTTTTGACACTTTCGGCAGGTAGATCTCAGATAGTTAGATACCTCACAAGGAAAAAATGGAACCCTAATAGGATCACTTGTGTCGCTGTCTGTCTGTCCATCTGTTACAGCCGATTTGCTCTAGCACATATACTTTCAAGAATTTTTATGTCCACTATATTATTCTAAATCGATGCCATTTTAGTAATTAACGTCCCAAAAAACCATAAAAACGACACCCATATTGATATTTACACATTTCAACCCCATCGCACCCCAACAGGGGATGATGGTATTTCACGTCCACTACGTTGGATTTAGAAATCGTTGTTGTTTTCTTAATCAGCGACCCAATAAACCATATAAACGATACCCATGTTGGTTTTCAGAATTCATCACCCCATTTCCCCCTTTTAGGGGTTGAATTCTGGAAAAACCTTTTTCACGTACAAAGCGTTGGATTTTAAAATCGTTGTTGTTTTCGTAATCAGTGACCCGATAAACCATACAAACGATACCCATGTTGATTTTCAGAGTTTGTCACCCCATTTCCCTCTTTTAGGGGTTGAATTCTGAAAAAAACCCGAAAAACATGCTTTGGGATGAATTTTGAAAAATCCTTTCATAGTGGATGCCTACACTATATAAATAAGGTGTCTATATGCAAACTTTCAAGTCTAGGACCAGCGGTTTAGGCTGTGCGTTGATATATCAGTCAGTCAGTCAGGACTTCGAATTTTGTTTATACAGATGGCGGTAGATTAATTTTATATTTTCCCTTTTGCCGGAAATTAATTGAATTTATTGAATAATGAACTATTAACGTTGAACTTGTCATGTGCCCATTATTCTCCACCCATTTAAATAAAGCCTAGTACAACAAAGTGAAGTACTAGACCTCTACAAAAATATCCCATAAGTTGTGAATGTGCGGTTGCTGGGTAGTACTTCAGAATAAGTGTATTAACAACTTTGAAGAACTAACAACTTTGAAGAACAAACAACATCGCGATGTAGACAACCCGTGGCGCCATCTGTTGTGCACTTAACAAGACAAGACAAATACTCTTTTCACTTCTCATGCTCGTAAAGTTCTTGTTTATGCTTGCTATAAGCGGACTAAAACTACGTTTTATGGTCTATAAGTGCATAAATGTGTTTACTTCTTCTAAGAACGTACATACAGCCAGTACAACATCATAGATAAACTTTTTAAAACTGAATAATGGTGGAAGAAATAAAAAAAATACTTTGGCGGGAAAGAGCTGTTGTTTTTCCTCATTAGGGACATATATTAAGTTGTTATATTAAATTTGCATTAAATATTACTTACTGAATGTTAAATATGTCATTTGCTAGCAATATCACTGTTTCATTTCCTCGCAATCGAAGTGAAAAGCAGGTTGGTTTTCAGACTTTGTCACCCCATTTCCTCCTTTTAGGGGTTAAATTCTGGGAAAGCCTTTTTTACGTCCACCACGTTGCATTTTAAATCGTTGTGGTTTTCGTAATCAGCGACCCGATAAACCATACAAACGATACCCCTGTTGATTTTCAGACTTTGTCACCCCATTTCCCCCTTTTAGGGGTTGAATTCTGTGAAAACCTGAAACACATGTTTACTCATTTATATATAGGAGTATTCCAGTGAAGTCTCGAATAAAATAGTCTAACTAATCTTGTTTCCCCATACAAACTTTGGACCCCCGTTTCACCCCCTTAGAGGAGGAATTTTGAAAAATCCTTTCTTAGTGGATGTCTGCACTATATAACGTATCTATATGCAAAATTTCAAGTCTATAGGACCAGCGGTTTAGGCTGTGCGTTGATATATCAGTCAATCAGTTAGTCAGTCAGGACTTTGAATTTTATACGAGTATATACAGATGTTTTTGACATTATTTACTGTTGACTTTTGTTTTTTTTATTTTTTATTGTGCATGTTTATAATATAAGTCATCCCAATTTGTACGCCTAGCGGCAGAGCACAAGGCACTTTATATATTTACTATAACACCTATGTATCTTATATACCTGTGTCTCAACAAATAAAGATTTTCATATTCATTTTATTTTTCTAATAAAGTCATACAAAATCATGTATAAAAGCATGCAAAATTAAATTAAAAAAATTGAGTGATTAGTATCAATAAAGATTGCAAAAGAACAGAAAATTGTTAAAGATAATACCTAACATTAAAAATAAAAATAATTACATTAAACATCAGGATGAAACATTACAAAAGGAACAAGATAACAAGTTGTTGAATGAATTAAATAAAATAGAATAAAATTTATTTATTATTATCTAAACATAGAATAAAGAATAAAAGAATAAAAAAGATTTATTACCAAAAAAAAGCTTGAGAAAAAGAACAAAGTCAAAGTACAACATTTCCTACAAATTGAATCTTTATACTGTTGATTGTCGGCACTTGGTGGAACTAGCAATACATAATTAACAGAAAATCACTTGTACAAATTTATTTGTGGGATAGTACAAGTGATTTTCTGTTCATTAAATATTTTTCAATGCATGTGCTCGTAAAGGCCCACTTTTTATGCATCAAAACCGAACAGAAAGTCGATTATTTTGCCCTAGGGCTTTATTATTATTTTTTTTATTTTATTTATTTACAATGGTTAGCTAACCTGCAGCCTTTCCTGTGTACCATAGACGTTATACTTTTTCTTCCACTGTTTAACGGCTTTGGATACAGTCCCTTTGAGCCAATTATAGTTTAAAGTTCACAAGATTATATTTGTTTTATTTCCTCACACTATGCATTGAAAAATGTAGTATGATACACGGGCGTAAAAGCAATAAATTACTCGGTTAATCGTCCTCGTAATTTATTTCTTTGCGCCCTTGTACCATAAACTACTATTGAATCTGAATTTGAATTTGAGTACGTTATTTATAGTAGAGTAGGTCGTAAATGAGCGTGCGGATCGTTGCACTGAGGTCTGAACATTATCTTGATAAAAATGTACAGTTTCACAATATCACTATATTTATAACTCCAACCGGTTTCGCCTTACGGCATCATCAAGGAACAACAAACAGGAAATTGTGTGACGCCAGGCACTGTCTACCCCAGAGTGAACATTTTCATATCAACTTATTTTTTTATTCTGCCACCACCATTAAAAAAAAACATACTTAATTAACTTACTATTTACTTTAACCTAAACATATTCAATACAATCAGCGTATAGTTAAAATATTAAAACAGAAAAATAATAAAACATTATTGTAATAGAATAAATTAAGGGCAAATAAACACAGAATCTCGATTTACTCACCAGTGTCCCATCACTAAGTGAGGCACTTTGAGAGCTGTCATTCTAATCAAGCTATATTTTGTCAACAGACGAGCTGGTGTGCACGATTGGTGTCGCTGACGAAGTAAAGCCCGAAGCTCATCTAACGGTGTATACTCTGAAGAAGATGGGGCTCAAAGTATGCCTACTGACTGGAGACAACAGGAAGACTGCTGTGGCCATAGCTAGACAGGTCAGTTGCACCAATATTGATAAAAACAGACCTAAAACCATTTGAAGGGTAAGCGGGAAGAGGGATCATAGTCAACAGAAAGTAAATTTAAAATAAGTAGAAAAAACTTGCTTAGTTTATTATTTTAGAACTTTGCTTAGTGGACTTATTGTAATCACAGTTAATTAATGTAATAACATTTTTTTTTCTCAAAAGCAAACTTTACTATCAGCTATTCCCCATATTCACAGTTAAAAGACATTTTTTTTTAACTTTTTGTACTAGTTATGACCTTTTTTTCAAGTTAGGTTTTTAAGCATCTTGAGTCCGGTTTATTTTTAAAAGCGATATTCTGCGGACTGTGTTATTTTTTTCAAGTTTTTGTTTTCGCTCAACGAGACATTTTAGGAGATGGCACTATTTATTCAATTTTGAAAAAAAACTGACAATGATCTTTCTTCCCGCGTACCCTTCATTTATTTTCGACCCCTAGTTGATATGACTTAATTTGTTGGAAATGATCTCTAGTATAACCCCTTTCAAGGAATAGGTCGAATTTCAAAGCATCCTGTATAAGCAACAAATACATGTACCAAGACCTGAAGTAACCATCAAGCCCTGATGATATTAAGCAATACAGCAAAAATTACCAAGATCGACTTACACCGCGTTCCGCATGGCGCTAATAGTGCCAACACTACCATCAAACTTCTTACGCCTATCAAGTCATTCCGAATGGACAATGGCGTCCATCACTGCTCAAACTTATGATCCATTCGGAACGCATTTGAACGTGACATGGACGTTGACACTTGAAGGCGACAGAATTTGTTTTACGTTACGTGAATACAAAGGTATACTACATTTCTAGGTCCAAGAAGTGATTTCCTCTAACTTCAATCTTTGAACACTAATCGAAGTCTTCTTGTACGAGTTCCACTATTTTAGTGGAATAGTGGAACTAAAAATAGTAATAAGTAATAGTAAAAAGTAAAATGGTGGAACTCGTACAAGAAGACTTTGATTAGTGTTTGAATGAAGTTCCATCAAGGAGTCACACCTTACAGTATAAATTATTCAATCTTTGAATCATGGTTTAATAATAAACAATTGCTCCGAATAAATTATTTTTAAAATTGCCGCCAGCCGGCTGTCACTTTTCATAGATCGCCCACAGTGCAAACGCTCTAAAGCATAGACGATGATAGCACAATATGGCGTCGTTCATGACGTCATAGCGGCCATTGTAGGGCTATCGTTATCGCGCTATCACTGACTCGGAATGGCCGTTGACGCGATAAAATCGACTATGTCGTCATTCGGAACGCGGTGTTAGTTGTCAACTAAAAGAACTAACATAGGTTCTTGTCACAAGTAGTAGCGTATGCTACAGTCGACTAAAGAGAAAAAATGTTTTAAACCTGCCATATTGGACCGATGGATGGCAGTATATCCATCCCTAATAGCCGGGCCTTATATGGAACAGACTGGTGCCGGGCAGCGGCGTCACTGGTGCGAGGGTTCCGGCACCGCGTTCACCAACCCGCCTGCCCAGCGTGTGTGAGTATGGGCAATTCTTCCAGGATGACCGCCGGGTGTGACAAAGTCCTGAAAAGGCTTATGTCCAGCAGTGGACGAACTAGGTTGATGGATGATGACGATAGTGCCTGATTTGTTACACCCCTTCTATTTTCATTACTTTTCTTCAATGTACAGACTCACCGGGTTCTACTCTTTTAGTATATGTATTGATATATGATTGCAGGTGGGGATAAACAAAGTATACGCGGAGGTGCTGCCCTCGCACAAGGTGGCCAAAATACAGAAGCTTCAAGAGCAAGGGCAGAAAGTTGCTATGGTAAGATTAAAGTTTTTTTTTTCTTGAAATTCTTTATCATGCTTAAATTAAAATAATTAAGAGAAGAAAGGAGAGACATCCATCAATCTAGTCATACAAGCTCTTCTATTCCGGGTACTTTTGACATGGCCCTTCTTCAGTATGTCACCAATTTGGTCAGCATACGTCCTTCTAGGGCGGCCTGGTCGAGCTGTACCTTACACTTGCGCATCATAAATTTCTTTTGTCACTCTACTTTCCCTGTCTACATGTCCAAACCACCGAAGCATTCCTTTTTCTATTCTACCGGAAAATGGTATTGCTGACACCCACGAGTCAAGCTTGCTTAGTCTGTGGCCACAAGAATACCTTTATTTGTAAAATACTTAATATAATAGTAGTTTATGCTACAAGGGCGAAAAGGAATAAATTACGAGGACGATTTAAAACACGAGCGTAGCGAGTAATTTATTGCTCTGACGCCCGTGTATCATACTACGTTTTTCAATGCATAGTGTGAGGAAACAAAACAAATATAATCTTGTGGACTTTAAATTATGATTGGCTCAAAAAGATTGTATCCAGAGCCGTTAAACAGTGGAAAAAAAGTATAACATTTATGGTGCACAGGAAAGGCTGCAGGTTAGCCAACCATTGCAAATAAATTGAAAATAATAATAATAATAAAGCCCTAGGGCAAAATAATCGACTTTCTGTTCGGTTTTTATGCATAAAAAGTGGGCCTCTACGAGCACTTGCATTGAAAATTAATTTAAGGCAATTGCTGTGTAATTATTCTTAGATTGAACTGTGTAAATAACTGTAAGTAGGAATAATTGTGATAGCTATAGCATAAACATACTTCTAAATGACGTGGGGAAGGAGGGTTATACCCAACAGTGGGTGGATGTGGGCTGAATGATGATAATTATTAGACATTGGATTGTATGCACTAACAAAGTGCCAAAATATGCATGCAAATATGCACTAAAAAAGGCCGAAATATGCACTAAAAACTGTTGATATGCTTAAAATATGCACAATGCAAAATTATTGTATATTTTAATTAAAGATTGTACAAAAAAGCGAAATATTCTTAAAATTATGCATAAATTTTGTGACAATATACAATTAGGTATTTTTCCAAATTTTCGAGTGCAAATTTGTGACGTTTGTCATCCATTATCAATTTGTACGCCGAAAACGACCTCTCTACATCAACTGACGTCATTGGACAAAATTTAAAATTTGTCGGCATTTCTGGATATACCTGTTTAGGCAGGGTACAACCTGTGCCGTTGATGTAGGCATTAATATTCTTTTCAATGCATGTGCTCGTAAAGGCCCACTTTTTATGCATCAAAACCGAACAGAAAGTCGATTATTTTGCCCTAGGGCTTTAATATATATATTTTTTTTATTTATTTACAATGGTTGGCTAACCTGCAGCCTTTCCTGTGTACCATAGACGTTATACTTTTTTTCCACTGTTTAACGGCTATGGATACAGTCCTTTTGAGCCAATTATAATTTAAAGTTCACAAGATTATATTTGTTTTCATTTCCTCACACTATGCATTGAAAAATGTAGTATGATACACGGGCGTAAAAGCAATACATTACTCGGTTACGTTTAAAACACTCGCTACGCTCGCGTTTTAAATCGTCCTCGTAATTTATTCCTTTTCGCCCTAGTAGCATAAACTACTATTAGGTCTTCAAGACTTGGGGCTCGCACCCTACACGTCTTCGTCACCTATGTCCCTATACGTGCCTCCCGTATAGGAAGTACAATAGACATTCTTCTATACTTCTAAGTATGTCTATTGTAAAACAATTAGGTATAAGTATTTATGTTAGTTTTATATAATTAGAATGCATTGCATACTTGAAACCAACCAGAATAGTAGTTTATGCTACTAGGGCGAAAAGGAATAAATTACGAGGACGATTTAAAACACGAGCGTAGCGAGTGTTTTAAACGTAACCGAGTAATTTATTGCTTTTACGCCCGTGTATCATACTACGTTTTTCAATGCATAGTGTGAGGAAATGAAAACAAATATAATCTTGTGAACTTTAAATTATCATTGGCTCAAAAGGACTGTATCCAGAGCCGTTATATAGTGGAAAAAAAGTATAACATCTATGGTACACAGGAAAGGCTGCAGGTTAGCCAACCATTGTAAAGAAATAAAAAAAAATAATAATAATAAAGCCCTAGGGCAAAATAATCGACTTTTTGTTCGGTTTTGATGCATAAAAAGTGGCCCTTTACTAGCACATGCATTGAAAAGAAATTTAAAAGCTAAAATATTTTTGACAAATTTCCTCGGGCCAGGATTTGAACCTGCGACCTCCTGCTTACATGACAGACGCGCTACCAACTGCGCTACCGAGATTTGTATCTGGAACGACGATTTTTTCCAGCATACCTGTACAACTGGCCTGAGGAATTTTTGTGCTTTTAAATTTGTTTCTGATTGTTTGCAAGTTTGTAATGCACTCTAATAATAATTAGAGTATTCAAAGCGATGGATTTCGCAATGAAAACATATACTCTTAGTTTTATTTATTTAAATAAAAAAGTATTATTTAGTATTTTATCACTATTTATTATCAATTTATCATTTACACTACCCTCGCATAATTTCATTAATATATCTTTCTTTCACCCTAAGGTTGCCTGGAAGATATTGCTATTAGCAATAAGTGCCGCCTTGCACACAATATTTATAGGGTTCCGTACCCAAAGGGTAACCAACGGGACCCTACTACTAAGACACCGCTGTCCGTCTGTCACCAGGCTGTATCTCATGAACCGTGATAGTTAGACTGTTGAAATTTTCACAGATGATGTATTTCTGTTGCCGCTATAACAAACAATACTAAAAAACAGAATAAAATAAATATTTTAGGGGGCTCACATACAACAGACATGTTTTTTTTTTCTTTTTTATAGATAATGGTACGGAACCCTTCGTGCGCGAGTCCGACTCGCACTTGGCTGTTTTTTTTATCATAATTAAGTAGTTTAATAAATTTTTTCTTAGTTTAATACTTTTTCTGTACATGTGCAATAGTGTAATAAATAAATAAAATTAAAAGTTTGTAGGAAAATAAATAACTTGTTTTTTTTCCGCAGGTAGGCGACGGCGTGAACGATTCACCTGCGCTCGCGCAAGCTGACGTGGGCATTGCGATCGCGAGCGGGACAGACGTCGCTGTGGAAGCGGCGGACCTTGTTCTCATGAGGGTAAGGGCTGTTTTACATTGATTCTTTAGGATCACATGACTATTTTGACATGGACATTGAAAGTCGACCAAAAATCGAGACTTTGAAATGAAATGAAATATATTTATTTATGTAATGTAGGTATAACAAATCTAGAGGAATCATATGATAAGTTAGGAAATTACACTATAATAATAATATAATAATAATAGGAATTATGACATTTGCGGATTCAATTCCCGGAGGGGCACATTTGTGTCCGGTCTACGTGTTCCGAAAGGCATGTTAAGCTGCTGGTCCATGTTTGGGCCCGAACTACGGCGATAGGGCACAACACCAATCACGCTTGCACGTAATAATTGTTGGTGAAACGTGGGCGTAGGTGTGGACAGTGACTTGCATTTCACAGTTAATAGTCGGTAACACCCCCTTGCAGATTAATGTCACTGATCACTAACTGAGTCTGCAGTATGAATTCGGGCTGTTAATTGAATTTTTCCTTGTATGATGTATTTTCTACATTTGACAGAACGACCTGCTGGACGTGGTTGCGTGTCTAGAACTGTCACGTACGACAGTGAGACGAGTCAGGCTGAACTTCCTCTTCGCGTCCGTCTACAATTTGCTGGGGATTCCCCTCGCGAGCGGGGCGCTGGCTAGCTATGGATTCATTTTACAGGTAACACAGGCTTTCTAATAGGTCCTTACATATTAAATTGCTGAAATTTTGTTTAAAAAAAACACTTGTTCTTATCCACATATTACTTATAACTTTATTATGCCCGACCGGTTTCGCTGTAAAGCATTTTCTAGGGCCTTTTTTTACACATCCTAACTAACAAAGAAATAATTTACACTATTACCATGTCCAAAATGACGTGCAATAAACGAAACAACAAAAAGTAATATGTGGATAAGTACAAGTGGTTTTTAAAACAAAATTTCAGCAATTTCATATGTAAGGACCTATTAGAAGGTGTTTTTTAAAACAATGTTGTATAAATTCCACCAAATGCCTACAATCACTAGCATGTACTATGCTGAAATTGTCTTACAGATTCATGAGTTCATAATTCGTGTAATTCAGTAGCTATTTCAATTATTTGTTTTTTGTTTGAAAGTTGATTTCAAGGTTTTACATCGACGTATTAAATTTTGTTGTTATTTTCAGTTTAATAATAATAAAATGAACTTTTAACAAAAAATAGTAACCGACTTCAATAGTAACAGCAGTCATTCACTAAAAAGTTAATAATAATTCTATAAAGACCGATGGTACCGAAGCAACACTTTTGCCGACTTCTTTCTTCCTGAAACATTATGTTATCTAGAAGTCGACGTTCTTATATTGGTTTTTATGTTGCTATATCGTAGGAAATACGCCGACTTCTAGATAACATAATGTTTCAGAAAGAAAGAAGTCGGCAAAAGTGTAGCTTCGGTACCATCGGTCTTTATAGAATTATTATTAACTTTTTAGTTATAAAGTTAATAATTTAGTTATAAAGACCGATGGTACCGAAACTCCTTTTTAAAGTCGGTTAAAAAACATGAATATTTTTACGAAAAAGCTGCAACATCCATTTGCCTTCGTGTGACGTCACTTGAGAAATGGCTGTTTAGAAATGTATTAATATATTAAAATAAATTTATAATAATTTGCTTCCGACTGATTTGACAGATGGATGACAGATGAGTAGACAGACAGAGACAGACCACTTTTTTTACAAGCAATCACACATCACAAAAGGTATAATGTCTAAAATTATCAAGTGACGTCATATCGGACAATGCTTTAAAAATCGTAAAAAATTAATTTATAACCAAAATAATGGAAACTATGTCCTAAAATCTCGTACATTCTCTGAAAAAAAAATAAAAAAAAATCTTTTAGAAATTAAGCTATGGGAATAGGGGAGATGACAGGGTAAACAAAATATTCTATTTAGTCCGTCATTTAGATTATCAAAAAATATTGGACACGTATTTTTTCTTTTGTCAATCAAACAAAAAATGACAGAGATAAAGCGCGTCAAAGTTTGGGAGTGGGTGCTGGTGACGTCACGCCTAGGTAAAAAGTGTAGTTAGGCGTGATTTACCTAGGCGTGACGTCACGCGAAACTTTAGCGGGCTATATCTTCATAATTTTTTGTTTAATTGACAAAAGAAAAAATACGTATCCAATATTTTCTGATAATCTAACTGACGGACTAATTGGAATTTTCTAGTCATCATGCCTATTCTCTAAGGCAGCGTTTCTTAACCTGTGGTCCGCGGACCCTTCTCATTAACGTATTTTATTTGAAAAAGTATATTTTTTTGTAATTTGTAGAACTAAAATAAACGGTCCGAAATTTATTGCTGCTTTTTTATTAAGGGGGTCCTTAAAATTGTGCTTGATTTCCTAAGGGGTCCGTGGACAAAAAAGGTTAGGAAACGCTGCTCTAAGGTATTTATCTAATAACGTATTGTTTCAGCCCTGGATGGCGTCGGCTGCGATGGCGATGAGCTCAGTGTCAGTTGTCTGCTCAAGTTTATTGCTCAAAACGTAAATATATCTAATTTTATTTACATACATAATATACAGTGTGTCCCTCGTACAAGTGCAAATCCAAAAGTGGGTGAAACTAGATCTAAATATATCGACAAAAACGAAGAAAAAAAATTTTTTTTTATTTTTTTTAATATCTTTGTATGGGACGCAAGCGCAGTGCCTTTGGTTAACCGCTCGTAGAAAATATTGTATTTATGATAGAACGTTGTATTTTTTTTGTTAGAAAGATAATGGAATAGGCAATGATAAATAGGAATAAAAGTATAGTAAAACGGGGACATTATTTTGAAAAAATTTACTATTACTGGAAAAAAAAAGACGGAAAAATTAAAGAAATAATCTTTCAGGGTATTATTTTTATGGTAATGGTAGTTGATTATGTTTTGTTTTTGATTTGGTATGCAACGTCTATTTTTAAGGATTATAACAGTTTTATTTCATTGCATTACTCGCGGTAGATCAAAAGTTATGACATATTTTATACATAGTCTCCAGGGTAGGCAAAAAAAATTTTAAAACGTAAATTTATAAAAACAAAGATTTTCTAAAAAAAAAAAAACATTTTTTTGTCGATAAAATAAGGTCTAGTTTCACCCCTTTTCGGATGTGCACTTTTACGAGGGACACACTGTATAGTGATGGCGCCTATGACGTTTAAATGCCTACCAAGTTTCGTAATGAGCGTTAAATAAGATTCCTAGATGGCACTGTCGTATTCTTTAGCAACAGAATCAATGACAAAATATGCACAGATTCCAAACATACGAAAAACCACATTGACATTGATTGCTACGAAACACATTTTGTCTATGGTGACATGGACAGCGCCATCTGGAGAAAAGCTAAGAACTAAGAAAAAAAAAACAACGAAAAAACGCTCATTATTTATGAGTAAGTGTCATTGACGTACAAATAGACATCGGATCTGCATTCAACAGTGTCCGAAACAAAAGAGTGTCAAAAATGTAGAATCAATCTAGGTACGTTACAGTAGAGCCACTGAGTGATGGCGCCTATGACGTTTAAATGCCTACAAAGTATCGTTATTATTTATAAGCTAGTTTGAATTAAAAAATGTAATACTTCATTGTTGATAGTGATGTACTACTTGTTTCGGTTATTATTTTTCGATTTGAATGTTGCTTTATTGTGCAATAGAATTCGTATAGAAACAAAGAATTTTTTTAAAAAAAGTTTCTCATTCTTTATAGGTCGTGTTTGAGGTCGCCAAGTTACGCAATAATATTTAATTAAAAACAAAACAATGACGAAGTTAAACTAAACGAAAATAAATTATAGTAAAATACTTTTTTCGATTTAGATATTTAAACATCTCTCCGATAGCTACGCCACTGGTTTTGGCACATTTTCCTTTTGTATCATTATGTTGAATGTTGAATGACGTGTCTAATGTTGAGTAAACTCACACTTGATTTTTATTTTTAACCGAAATTTGAAATGTACCTCATCACTAAATGCAGCTGTCATAAGTGCCATCACTCAGTGGCTCTACTTTAGTGGGTATTCTAACTGGCCACTGCAAGCTGAACATACATCTGTCAATAATGAAGGTACAGGAGCTGTATTTTTGAATCATTCGAATTTCAATTGGCATATGAATCCGCATAATTCGCATACGAAAATTTGAAATCAGTATTTTTGAAAATTCTATCCGTGAATTCTGCAACGAGTGGTCTGACCACAAATTATAGAGGGGTCTGACTCACTCGTTTTCCGATTTCAACTAAAAAGTAGAAACTATGCAAGAATGACAAGAAGGAAATGTCGATGTCGATGCATCGATTAAGACTGACATGACATTATAACTTTTTAATTTACGTTCCGTTTATCTCCATTCATTACCGGTTTTCAAAATCAACGAAACATTGCTTTCCGGTTTTAACTTTTTCTGCGTGAAACGAAAACCGTTTACATGATTTTTACTGATTCAAAAATACGTAAAATCGTGACCAATCGAATGGGGTCTACTTTTATAAAGGCCACCAATTGGCGCCACTGACACGTAAGGTATATGTCAAAGGTTTGTTAGGTTAGATTTACATAGAAGTTCGATTTTTTGTTTTGCTTATCCATATAATATTATTTTTTTTTCTTTCTTAAATGCGAATAAACAATGCCGCAATGATGTGCAGTTCCGTTATGTTCGAAAACGAAAGGAGGACTTAAGTTTTGTTTTAGCCCCTCTTTTCTTTAGCTCTAATCTTAATTCATTTACTTTCATTGCACCGTACCTTGAATAATAAACCTGAAACTATGAATTTATCTCGAGTAATACACAAATAACTAATAAAAAGCCATAGCTTTCGCCGTTTCGCGGGCATTTGACGTTTCTCTATACCTGTCGCCTCAGTGGCGCCACCTGACGTCGATAGTAGCCCTCATTGAATTTCGCACGTGATTTTTTTTCGTACGTGAATATATGATTCACGGCGAGTGATTCAATAATGAAGGTACAGGAGGACTCCTCTTGCCCGCACTGCGGCGAGGAGGAGACGAGTAAGCACTACTTAGGTGAATGCTTTATATATTGTAGCCTAAGATGGGAAGTATTTGGTAATGATCACATTAAAGAAGAAGACCTCAAGTGCCTTGGGTACTCAGACATATTAAGATATATTAAGAGAAGCGGAAGATTTGAGGAGGGAATGCAACTGGGACAATAGGATACCAAAGCTCCAAGCAATGGGAATTGGATGGAATAGCTCCAACTGGAGAGCCGACCATCCGCCTGTGCCCAGCAGGCATCCCATCTCTAAATCATCATCAAGTACTTATTTTTATTTTTTGTATAATTTAAACTCCGTACAAAAACTTAATTTCGAAATATATTTCGGCCCACTTTGGGGCCGGCATCAGTCGAATTATACAAGTAAATGACATAAAATATGTACAATATATACAAGGTGAATTTGTGAACATAGTCCAAATTTATACTTGAGCCTTGGTAAGTGTTCAGCATAATTAACCAATAACGATTTTTGTAAAATTCATAAAATGAAATTTCGACTCCCCATAGTGATTCATTCAGGAGTGGGAGTGAATTACTATTGGAAGTCGAAATTTCATTATAGGAATTTCACAAAAATTGTTATCGATTCATGATGCTGATCACTTACCAAGCCTCCAGTATGAATTTGGACGATGATCAAAAAGTCACCTTGTATATATTTTATATACAATATAAAATATTATTTTATATACAATATACATATATTTCGAAATTAAGTTTTTGTACGGAGTTTTAATTACACAAAAAATAAAATAAGTACTTGATGATGATTTAGAGGTGAGACGCCTGCTGGGCACAGGCGGATGGTCGGCTCTCCAGTTGGAGCTATTCCATGCAATTCCCATTGCATATGCAACATAAAATATATCTAATTATACAAGTAAATGACATAAAATATATACAATATATATATGTATATATTTATTTTATATTGTATATATATTTTATGTCATTTACCTGTATAATTCGACTGATGCCGGCCCCAAAGTGGGCCGAAATATATTTCGAAATTAAGTTTTTGTACGGAGTTTAAATTATACAAAAAATAAAAATAAAATAAATGCTCTGTGTAGCAAAATATATATATTTACATCAAGTACTTACATACTTACGTAAAAATTGTCCTCACAACAATACGCTGCTGTTTTGGGAGACAGCTCATCCTTTCTCATGACTTCACACCATTGATTAATCTCTTTCGGTACCATTATAAATATTTTTCCAAGTGTACATTTCGTTGTTGACTGACACTTTGGAACAACACAATATTTATAACACTGACTGCTTAGGTAGAGACATTTTTACGTACCTACTACTCTCTCCGGGCGCTGTAGTAGTTTGTGAAGTGTGACGTCACTCTCAGAGAGGCCGCCTGGGAGCTATCATTTATTCCCGCGCATTAAAGATATGAACTTTAAACTTCTCTAACTTCAAATAATTTATACTGTAAGGTGTGACTCCTTGAAGGAACTTCATTCTAACACTAATCAAAGTATTCTTGTACGAGTTCCACTATTTTATTTACTTAATTATTGCGACTAGTTTCTATTATCAGCCCGACGATGTCAAATAGACGAAACTAGTCGCAATAATTAAAGAAATAAAATAGTGTAACTCGTACAAGAATTCTTTGATTAGTGTTCTCTAACTTCGTCAATTTTTACAGAATTAAATGAGACTTGAGGATAATTCATGATTTATATAAAAACGGCTCACCTCAATACGTGTTATGATCGGGAAAGCCGACCAGTTTCAGCAGATTTAGACTGCCTTCATCTGGGCGAGTGAAGACGTTTACGCGACGACGTTACGCCTCACACTGCGGGCTGCGGCTCGCAGGGCTCGGGATGACATCGATGCAGATGGTATTGGTGGTTGGACCAGTAGGGCGTCCGCACAATTAGTTACTTCCGGGCTTGCGTTATTAATTACCGGTGTGTCACCAAACATTCGTCAATTATTATCGTATAACAATGTAACTTTTGTCAAAGTGTAAGTCATTAAAAGTACACTCAACAAAAAAAAAAAATTTGTGGAATAGTCTATTTAACGCTATTCAACGGGGAGTGATAGTTCCTGCAACCGCTGACAGGATGATCATTCCCAAACATAAAACTGCTGGTTTTAAAGGTGGCTTCAAATATGCGGCCGCCAAAATTTGGAACGATTTGCCTCCTCCCCTGCATAAAAATATGTCAATTTATACTTTTAAAAGAAAATATAGATGCATACTATTAGATCTACAACAAACCTAATTAAATTCAGTGGTTCCGTGACATTCATTTTTTTACAAATAATTTTTATGTGAATTCAACACTATGTTGTCATTAATTCAGTACGGTTTTTAAATGTAATTTGATTATTTTTATAATTGATAATTTTTTTCATATGTTTGTGTAATAATGCTTTACGTTGTTCTACGGCTAATCTGTTTTTTTTTATATATAAATTGATATTAATCCCCTGTATTGTTCGTTATTCTAAATTCATAATTGTATTATTGTAATTGTTTTTTTTTTTTTATTATGTGTATGAGTATTCCTACCTGCAATTAAGATGAGAATGTTATTTTAGTTGTATTGGGTCAATCTGAAAATCAGCGCTGTAACGCTTATAGCTATAGCAAATGCTGAGATTGGTCCATTTTGTTAACAAAATATGTATAAATTTATTAATAAAAAAATATTTTATAGCACACTGTGCGTAAAATGACCGCTTTACTTGTGCTATAAAAAATTATACGAAACTCGTGCGAGAAACTTTTTCTCGACTCGTGTGATTGCACCACTCGCCTTCGGCTCGTGCCGCAAACTCACACTCGTCAGAAAACGTTTCATCGCTCTCGTATCGTAATGTACTATTATGTTGTGATTTGTGGCAAATAATAGTAGTTTATGCTACTAGGGCGAAAAGGAATAAATTACGAGGACGATTTAAAACACGAGCGTAGCGAGTGTTTTAAACGTAACCGAGTAATTTATTGCTTTTACGACCGTGTATCATACTACGTTTTTCAATGCATAGTGTGAGGAAATGAAAACAAATATAATCTTGTGAACTTTCAATTATGATTGGCTCAAAAGGTTTGTATCCAGAGCCGTTAAACAGTGGAAAAAAAAAGTGTAACATCTATGGTACACAGGAAAAGCTGCAGGTTAGCCAACCATTGTAAACAAATAAAAAAATAAAGCCCTAGGGCAAAATAATCGACTTTCTGTTCGGTTTTGATGCATAAAAAGTGGGCCTTTACGAGCACATGCATTGAAAATATATTTCTATATCTATTTCTGAGTTCCTGAGTACTCTCCACCTAATGACAAGATGTAACGTCACCTAAATATTATTTCAGGTTCAAGAAGCCGACAGAAGAACAACTAAGAACGCCGGAGTACAATCAGTCGCAGCTAGAAGACTTGGATTCTGTCTCGGTGCACAGAGGGCTAGACGAGCGAGGGGACGGGGTGCGGGGGACGTCGCCGCTCTCTAAGTATGTACTTATATGTATCCGTACATGTCCTCACGCCTGTCTTCCAGAGGCGTAAGCAGAGCCTACAAATTTCTCTTCCACATCCATCAATCTAGTCATACAAGCTCTTCTATTCCTGGTACTTTTGACATGGCCCTTCTTCAGTATGTCACCAATTTGGTCACCATACATCCTTCTAGGGCGGCCTGGTCGAGCTGTACCTTCCACTTGCGCAACATATAGTAGTTTATGCTACAAGGGCGAAAAAGAATAAATTACGAAACGTAACCGAGTAATTTAATGCATAGTGTGAGGAAATAAAAGAAATATAATCTTGTGAACTTTAAATTATGATTGAATCAAAAGGACTGTATTCAGAGCCGTTAAACAGTGGAAAAAAAAGTATAACATTTGTGGTACACAGGAAAGGTTGCAGGTTAGCCTACTTCTCGTAAATAGATTTAAAAAAAAGTAATAATAAAGCCCTAGGGCAAGGCTGGCCAAACCCAGGCACGCGGGCCACGAAGTGGCCCGCCAAGGCATTTGAATTCGCCCACCAGCACTTCGGTTGGCCAGCTAGCCGATAAATTACCATCAGGATAACCACTTCACAGCTCACATTAAATAAAAAGAAATATGTTATTTCATTTCATTTACAAATAAAGTAAATTAAAATATTTCGTCTTTTTAACCGACTTCATTTGTGTATTTATTACCTTAGAGGTGGCCCGGCGCCGCTACAGTCTAAAAAATTTTGCTCACTTGGAAAATTTATTGGCCAGCCTTGCCCTAGGGGAAAATAATCGACTTTCTATTCGGTTTTGATGCATAAAAAGTGGGCCTTTACGAGCACTTGCATTGAAAATATATGTGTGTTTAGCACTGTTATCACGCAATTTTTCTCTATTTTCATGCACTAGCAAGAAGAGGGACTCCTGGAAGTCACAACTGTTGGTATAATCGGTGTGTAATATTTCTAAAACATATGTGTGTGTTTAGAATTTGCGAGTTTGAATTTGTTTAGAATTGGCGTGTTTTTTAAAATGTTAAGGTTAAACGTCAGTAGCTTAGCACAAAGTGCATAAATTAACTTTGTTTTTCTTGTTGAGAAATTTAAAATTGAAAAGCATTTTGATGTGTGCCATTTGACGACAATAGTTCAGTATTAGTGAGGTTTATAAAGAGTTTTTCAAAACCAACTTAAAATGCTGTTTTAACTTTGTTTGGACCAGAGGGCCTATTATGTATCTTTAGTTGCCATTTGAACTGGGTGCCTGTCACCAAAAACATAGATATACTATCGAATTCCGATTGTCTAAGGATATGTTCGCACTTGAAGTGACGACACAGTTCGTAAATAGTTCAATACCCACTAATAGCAATTTTAAAGGTTCCATTTTAGCTATGTTTTTGATGATAGGCACCTAGTCCAGTTGGCAACTAAAGATACAGAATAGAGGGGCTGATCATGACTAATTGTGCTTTATAAACCTCACTAATACTGAACTATTGGCGTCAACTGCCACATACCAAAATGTTTTAAAATTTTTAACTTCTAAACAAGAAATACAAAGTTAAGTTATGCACTTTGTGCTAAGCGACTGTCGTTTAAACTTAAGGGCTTCCTAGTCGGGATATATATCTACATAGTTATATTTCTTATATTGTATGTCATAGCTTAAACATTATTATTTTAAACAAATTTTTGTTTTAATTTCTGCAAAAAGAATGGAAAATATTTACTAAATTATTTTTTGTAAAATTAATGAATTTTATAACTTTTTATAACAAAGTGTTGTGATTTTGGTCAATGTTTATTATTATGTTACATATACATAGTTTAAAGCCCTTCCCAGGGCGTATTCTTTGAAATGCGAAAGATCATATTTAACAAAATACACTAGATAAACCCTTAAGAGGCCCCTTGACGCCTGGTTTTTTCTTGAGATTCGTACAAAAGGTAAAAACTGATGGTGAAGTCAACAGCTTATTTTTTTCATGTTTGTTTTCATAAGTATTATCTAACGACATCTAACTACGTCTCCATACAGACCAAAAAAGTAAAATTTGATTCAGGATTTAATGGTATCGATTCGGCATAACACGTTGTAATCGCGGGATTACAGAAACTGCAGGGCGGATGGGATTTGACACAGGAGAATTGTGGAAACAATGTGGGTGCACTGACCTGGTTAGAATGTTTCGATGGGCCGGCAAATCCGCCGTGTTTCGTCTCCTCTCGTTGGGCTGATTGAGTTGGCGGTGATGAGCAGTGATGAGCTGGATGTCTCGGAGTAATACACAGCACTGATATGTTCACAAGACACGGTAAATACGCGAGATTGTTTGTATCGGCGGCGCGAATATGTACACATGTATATTTCGACCGGCGGTTGCGGCAAAACAGAGAGAGTGAACCGTGGGTTGGCAGCACGCGAGTCTATTGTGTCGCCAGGTGGCGCCAGCGCAGCGCCGCGATATTAGTCATGCACATGTCATGTTCGAACGTCAGGCTGGTAACGTAGTGTAGCGTGAACATCCTGGGGGGGCCGGGGCTGCGGCTCCTCTTGAGCTGAGTCCAACGGCAGCCTGGCTATCTTGAACACAGGTCGTCGCAGATTTCCATGAGCTGTGTCCAGATCCACAACTCGTATCACTCCATCCTTGCCAGGTATCGTGCGGAGAATTCTTCCCAACTTCCATTGGAGCGGAGGCAAGTCATCCTCTTTGATGAGGACCAGTTCACCCACTTGAGGAGGGGAAGAAGGGGAGAGCCATTTGGAGCGGGTTTGCAGGGTATGGAGGTAGGATCTGGACCAGAGAGTCCAAAAGCGCTGAGAGAGCGCTTGAATGAGTTGAAACCGTTTAAGAGCAGATATGGGTCTGTCGTCAAAAGATTGCTCAGGTAGAGCGGTGAGCGGACGACCAATAATGAAATGTCCGGCCGTGAGAGGTTCAAAGTCCGTAGGGTCTGATGAAATTGGGCAGAGGGGTCTTGAGTTGAGTACAGCCTCAATTCGAGCCAAAAGAGTAGAGAATTCTTCAAAAGTGAGGTGCTGTTCACCTATCACGCGATAAAGTAGTTGCTTGGTGGATTTTACGTTTATTTCGTGCAGAGCGCCGAACCAAGGCCCTTTAGGCGGGTTCAGTAACCAAGTTATGTGCTGATTCGCGAGCTTGTGAGTGATTGCATCATTGTTTGACCTGAGGAAGTTCTGAACTTCAATGAGTTGATTCCTAGCACCTACATAGTTTGTGCCGCAGTCTGAGCGAATGAGAACCGGAGTACCGCGACGTGAGATAAAACGTTGCAATGCCGCAAAGAACGCTTCCGTTGAGAGTGCAGATACTGGTTCCAAATGAACCGCCTTTGTTGCGAGGCAAACGAAAATACAAAAGTACGCTTTTATGAGTTTCGCGTTCCGCAACGTGCTGGATTTAACGAAGAAGTGGCCAGCAAAGTCCGTCGTGACGTGACTAAAAACTGGCTGAGGAGTAACTCTGTCTACTGGGAGATCAGCCATGAGCGGAGCCTTAGGCTGAGCGCGGCACCGGAAACATCTAATACATTTAAACACGCGGTGTCTAATAATACGACGAGCGGACAGAATCCAGTACTGCTGGCGTAATATGGCGTGTAATGTGTCAGCTCCAGGGTGGCAGTGTATTGTGTGATAGTGATCTATAATGAGATCTACGAGCGGACTTGAGCTGGGTAGAATGAGTGGGTGTTGAGCGTCATACCTAATTGACGCGTGAGAGAGACGACCACCGACTCTCAAGAGGCCGTCCTTTATGAAGGGCGAGAGACGCTGGAGCCGAACGGGACAAACCTTATCAGTCTGGATACGATTAATGTCTTCAGCAAACTCATTGTGCTGAACAGAGCGGACCCAGTGCAACAGAGCGTCCCTGCGTTCACTAGCTGTCAACGGACCAGAGCGCCGTGCATCTGGGCTGTGCCGACAATTGAATATGAACCTTTTAATACAAGCCGTCACTCCGACGAGCTTGTCAAGTGAGCTGTAGCGAGTGAGCAAGTCCAGATCGATATCTGGGACTGCTATGTGTGCTGGTACCTTTTTGGGCTTAAGGCCTGGGAGAGCATGATGGCCTAGAGCGGGTGGCATCTTGGGCCACGTGCAGGTAGATTCTTTGAGCCAACTGGGTGACCACCAAAGGTCATGAAGTGATAGAGACTGGGCAGACATGCCTCTGCTTGCACAGTCAGCAGGGTTGAGGTTCGTGGGTACATGCCTCCACGTATGGCTAGTTGAAGTAGCTGTGATCTTAGCCACTCGATTGGCCTCGAAAGTCTGTAATCGGTGAGGTGGGGTGTTGAGCCATGCCAACACTATTGTGCTATCTGACCAGCATGTGTGTGTTTGAATGGCTATATGAGCTGACATTTGGGCTGACACTCGAGTCATGAGCTGAGATAAAAGAGTCGCGGCTGACAACTCCAATTTCGGGATTGAGAGACGAGTCTTTATGGGTGCGACCTTGGACTTGCCAATGATTAGGTGTACATTGACATGTCCAGTGGTATTGCGCTCATGAAGGTAGATAACGGCACCAAAGCCAGCCTCTGATGCGTCCGCGAACCCGTGAAGTGAGTAAGTAGACGTGGGCTTGTACTTACAAATGTGCCGAGGTAAACGGAGGTTTGAGAGCTGAGGAAGATCCTCTGAGATGTGTTGCCACTCTGTGTGGACTTCTTCAGAGATAGGCTCATCCCATCCTATTTTCAGAAGCCAAAGCTTCTGGAGAAGAATCTTTGCGCGGAAGATGACTGGAGTGACCCAGCCATTGGGGTCATAGAGAGACGCTACTGTACTGAGAATGGAGCGCTTTGTGACTTGAGCATGAGTGGGCAGAGAAATGCGATAAGTGAACTCATCAGTTTGAGGAATCCACTGTATTCCCAGAACCTTAATGGAATTAGAGTCGGGACTGAAGTCAAAGTCCTTGGGCATGTCGCACTGGTCATCTGGGAATCGTTCAAGGAGCTGGGGCGAGTTGGAGGTCCATTTACTGAGCTGAAAGCCACCTAGGGCGAGTAACTCGATCAGTTCGCTTTGGAGCGACTGAGCAGATTCTACAGAATCTGCACCTGAGAGAATGTCGTCCACAAATATTGATTTGCGGAGGACCTGAGCAGCGTGGGGGTAGCGATGACCTTCGTCATCAGCCAATTGGAGTAAAGTGCGGATGGCATGGTATGGGCTGGACCTTAATCCATATGTGACGGTATTAAGGGCATACGTGAGCAAGGGCTGGTCGGGTGAAGACCGCCAGAGAATGAGTTGAAAACGTCTTTGCTCTGGGTGAATGAGTATATTTCGGAACATCATTCGGATGTCTGTGCTGAAAACTTGTGAGTAGATCCTGAAGGACATGATAATGTCAACAATATCTTGCTGAAGAGCTGGACCTGTATGAAGACAATCATTTAGATTGACGCCGTTTGAGCTCTTACAACTTCCGTCAAACACGCAGCGTAACTTTTCTGACCCTGGCTTGAATATGCCATGATGTGGGATATAGAAATGGGATTTATGAGCAAAGGTATTGGGGTGACACGGCGACATATGTCCCAATTTTATGTAATCTGACATGAATTCTACATATTTCGAGCGGAAGGGCGGGTTCGCTTGCAACTTCTTCTCTAAGTTGAGAAACCTGCGTAGCGCAATAGCGTGAGTGGAACCTAATGTCGGCGCGTTGTGCAGAAAGGGCAGTGTAACCACATATTGACCTGATGGTTCACGAGTAGTTGTGGCGCGGAAAATGTCCTCACACTGATCCTCTAATGGGCTGGTATGCTTGTAGGTTTGGGGTTCCTCGGATTCCCAAAACCTCTCAAGACTTTTGTGAATGTCATGAGTGGAATGCTCTGAGTCCGTGTGAGAGCCGACAATGTGAACTGAGTTGACCTGATTCGTGGGTGAAGTATGTAAACTTTCGAAAGGTCCAATCAATGTAAAATCAAATATCGTGCCGAAGGCTATAGGCTTGCCAGGGCCGAGCGAAACCTTGGTTCCGTCTAACACTTGACCAAGAACGTCAGATCCTAGTATTAGATCAACCGGAGCTGGTGTGTGATATTCTCGATCAGCAAGAGGAATCGGTGGGTGACCTGTTAACTGAGCGAGATCTGGAACCTTTTCCAACGGTAGGTACCCAGTTACGTTCTTCAATATATGGGCTGTGGCCGTGATCATAGGTGTGTCACGGTGAGTAGGTCGGCATACAATTGTGATTGATGCCTTTGAGTCTTGTGTGTGCTGATTTCCAACTCCTGCGATTTTTAGAGATGTATGTTTTAATGGTAAATTTAAAATTGTGGCCATGCGCTGAGAACAAAGAGTCAGCATACTTCCACAGTCTAACAGGGCTCGTGCTGAGTGAAATTGACCATTTACGTCTGCTATTTTAAGTGAGACGGTTGGCAACAAAATTGGCGTGTTGGTGACGTTCACTACACGTTGTGCGGAGTTACAGTAATTTTCTGTTGGAGTTGAAGTCATTGAGTGACAATGAGCTGAGTGTGTATGTGATGAGTGAATGTGTGATGAGTGTGCTGAGTGTGCTGAGTGCTGGTCGTCCTCGCCTTCATAGTGCTCTGTTATTGTAGGTAGTCACTGTTGACTACCTACCCGAGACCTACTTGGCGATCGCGATTGAGTGGGCGAGTTGGGATGGGACGTGTATGCCTGTGTAGCATGTGCCGAATGGTATTGAGGCTCATGCGCTGAGCGCTGTCTGGGCTGCTCACGTAGAGACGGAGGCAGCAAATGAGCAGATGATCGTGTCGGAGACATGGCCCCATGGCGATGCAGTGAAGTGTGGTGGTCAGACCGCCCACACTCCTTGCATGCACGTGTAGACCTGCACTCGTTCTCATAATGAGGACCCAAACAGCGTCGGCACCGGTTGCGTGCGTTCACAAAGTCCCACCGACCTTGAACCGGTTGGTTATTAAATCCTGGGCATGCGATGAGTTTGTGTCCCCTATTCCTGCAGTATGGGCATGGCATACCACCAGTAGGGGAAGAAGGTTGAGCCGAATAATCCTGTCGGCGAGTGGGTGATGGGGATGATTGGGCCGAGTAAACTAGCTGACGAGCGGATGATGAGGACGGTTGGGCCGAGTAGGTTAGGGCGTCACCGAATGCCAAGAACGGCCTATGGGGAGCAGGTTGAGGAGAACGATATTCTTGCCGGCTCCTAAGCGGAGCTATGGGACGGAATTCTCGAGTAGCCGTATAAGGCTGACGGGAACCTCGAGTGGGCTGAAGCAGCTTATTGAGCTGAGCGAGCCTTTCTGACGGGCCGAGCCGTGCTGAAGAAGGAGCCTCCTGTGACGCAAGGGACGAAGACTCATTCTCTTTGCAGCGTGCGTGCTCTTCCAAGAACTCAATGAGGTTAGCCAGAGTGGGCAGAGTTGGCTGAGATCCGTGCTTCCGTTCGAAGAGAGTACGGAGCTCACCTTGGAGTTTTCGTACCACTATAGATACGAAGACATAATCTGACTCCTTCATGGGCAGATCTAAATTTAAAAGAGCGCTTTGCGCTGATATGAGCGGTGTTAAAAATAAAGCGCGGACATTTGAACGAGCGTCAATTTGTGGGAGCCCTAGAATTATATCCACAAATCGATCTATGAGAACACGACGGTTCTCATAGCGCCTGGTGAGAATTTCCATTGCCACGGCATAATTTTCATTAGTGGGCTGAAGGTGAGACACCATGCTGAGTGCTTCACCTGTAAGAGAGCCGAGCAGATAATGATGCTTGACGGCATCAGAAACAGTAGCCATTTCTCCAATGAGGCTCCGGAAGATGGCTATGAAAGAAGGCCAATCTTCTATTTTGGACGAAAATTTGGGCATTGAGATTTTGGGCAAGACCGTCGACGATAGGCTTGAGGTACTTGGGCTGGATGGAGAGGCTGTGACGGGAAGCGCTGATGCCACACTCAACCGCTGGGATGCTACTACGACCTCCTCATAGTCATTTATCGCCGTCTGATAACTCATCGTATAAGCGGCCTCAGTATCTTTGAGCAGATCCTCGTCCTCAAGAATGTCGTAATACACATCCTCCAGTTTCTTCCGGTACGCCTCTAGTCTAAGATACCGTCCCGTAAAATCTTCGACACAGTACTTAGTTCTGTCGCCCGCTACGACAGCTACGCCTATCTCCTTCAAGTTGGCAATAGCCTTAACTGCTTCGCGAAATATGGCCGCTTGCTTCTTTGAAGGCATTTTAGTGTTGAAAATGAGTTATTAAAACTTGAGCGTTACTAACTCTAACGTGCGGATAACTTGTAACTTGCGCGGGCCGAAGTAACAAAAACTATGTTCAAACGGAACACGGAAAATAAACACGACAGAGAGAAAAAAAAAAAAAATTTTTTTTTTTTTAAACAACCTGTATATGAGCTGATAAACCAACGTGGAACACCCTATATGTGTACCATAAACAATAAAAGGCAGACAATAACAGGATAAAACTGTTCGGAAAACTTTTACCGTAACACAAGATTACCGCAACATTAAATATCAAAAAGGGCTGATGACCTTGTTCACTCCTATGTTATTATGCTATTTCCCGCTTACACGAAACTAATAAAATACCTATCTACTGCCTCAAACTCGTAAACAACAAAGAATGCGTTCACCTGGCAGAAATCGTATCTAAATGTGCGGACAATCCAATGATGCTAATCAAGCTTTAATCAACGTAATAATACGTAACCGTATAACGTGTGTACTTATGTACTCAACACACGTAACTTACGTATATATGTGACGTATATAAGTGCACGAAATAAAGCAAATTTATACTCGTTCCGAAAAAAAATATCTCGCAAAATCTCGGAAAATTTGGGTTTAATAAAGAAGTATAGTGGACTGTAATAAACAATTGGGCTGAATGAATATAATTATATTATCTGAGCTGAATAATAATAACAAACTGAGTTTATTCTGTAAAGGGGCGGGGGGGGGGCCGGTTCTATACCGATAAATGGAATTTTCTAGGCGGCGGTTCTAATTACCTACCCGCCATAGGTATTCGAGACCACAAAATATTTTTTGCCGGGAAAGGGGGCAAAATATGTAACCGGGTGAAAATGGACTGTAGTAAATCGACGGGGGCTGGTTCAGTAACGGTTCGAAGGGCCAAAATTGTGAAAATGGACTGTAAGGACCAGAATTCGATCCGGTTCGAAGGACCAAAAATGTAATCGCGGGATTACAGAAACTGCAGGGCGGATGGGATTTGACACAGGAGAATTGTGGAAACAATGTGGGTGCACTGACCTGGTTAGAATGTTTCGATGGGCCGGCAAATCCGCCGTGTTTCGTCTCCTCTCGTTGGGCTGATTGAGTTGGCGGTGATGAGCAGTGATGAGCTGGATGTCTCGGAGTAATACACAGCACTGATATGTTCACAAGACACGGTAAATACGCGAGATTGTTTGTATCGGCGGCGCGAATATGTACACATGTATATTTCGACCGGCGGTTGCGGCAAAACAGAGAGAGTGAACCGTGGGTTGGCAGCACGCGAGTCTATTGTGTCGCCAGGTGGCGCCAGCGCAGCGCCGCGATATTAGTCATGCACATGTCATGTTCGAACGTCAGGCTGGTAACGTAGTGTAGCGTGAACACACGTCTTAACTTATTTGACAGAACTAACCTTATTTTAAGCGTCCTGTCTTTTTCTTTCTCTATCGAAAAGACAAGGACAGAATGCTTAAATTAAGTTTAGTCCTGTCAAATAAGTTAAGATGTGCGTCACCGAATCGGTACCAATATTGCTTCGTTTTTACGCAAAGTTTAGCAATTTGTTTAATTTTTATCTATACTGGAAACAAATAAAGAGAGAAATACAGACGTCGTTCAAGTAAAAAAGACTAAGTTTATACACTTTTCTATACATAAACAGTTACCTTTTTATTAAAAAGTTTTTACCTGAAACCATTTCACTAATTCGGCGCCATTTGAATATCTCGACATCTCACACCACTTGTTGAGAGATGGGTCGGAGTGCGGTTTGGGGGGAAGGAAAACATATCTTAAGATTTGTACAAAGTTTCATTAAGATCAAAGCAATCAGGACGTCACAAACACCTAAAGCATGTATATGGCATCTGAGGGAAAGGGGCCACTTAAAAAACCCGCTCCGTATTTTTCGTGCGTTTGATGCGAAGTATTTTTTAAATATTTTTCTCATCTTTACCGCGATGTTTTTATAAAAACCAGGGACATACCACAATTCATATTGGCCGTCTAAATGAAGCCCTTAAATTTATTTGATTGAATTGTTTCTCCTTTGCGAATTATTTTGGTACTTAGACATTATGAAGAACTATTCGGAACGGGCTCGTAAGTACCAAAATAATTTTTAAAAGAGAATCAATTCAATCAAATAATTTTGGGCATTCATTTAAACGGCCAATATGAAGTGGTGTATGTCCTTGGTTTTTCCAAAAACATCGCGATAAAGGCCAGAAAAATGTTTAACAAAATGCTTTGCACCAAAACTGTCGTCGGCGTGGACCGGGTTCTTAAGAGAAAGTACAAAATTAATGTTACCTAGAGATGTATTTGTTACTTATATTTACAATTTTAAGCTATGACATACTTAATCTAAAATATGGGTACACTTGTTTTAGATATAAAGCGACAGGATGTGCTTCGTTGGGATATTTTTGTGCGGGTTTTGATATACTTTTGGTGTGTGGTGTTGGTTGATGCTTAAAGTGTTTTTTTTTTCTAGTGTGTTTTTCTCTGTCTTGTCTGTCTAAAGTTTTTGGATGTTTGGGGGTGATTTGTACGGCTTTCTCTGTATGGGAATGTATTTTGATTAACAAACATACACGTCATAGGTAGTAATAAACAATACACCATATAGAAGATGGTGTCGTATGTTTTTATTTGTAGATATGTTGAGTGCAACGAACTAAAATTTTATAGAAATCTATCTCAGTATATCCTTTGCCAGGATTATGGCCCCACGACACGGAGGTTGTGTGTGATTTTGAGTATACACACTTAGGTCACTACGATAATCGCAATATGATTGGCTAGTGGTAATCACGCCATTCCGATTCTAGCCAACCATAGACTTGAGTCGGACCGAAAAGGATGGACCTAGTCGTAAGTAGTATAGTCTTGTTCGTTCTGGCCCCTTCGTATTGAGAACAGGTTCACTAGCGTTCGCCTTCTCCGTCTCAATCCTCGAGGCCAGAACGAACAATACCATATTTTGGATAATAAACAATCATTCTGGCCCCTATTAAAGAACGCGAAGGGTTTTCCAGTTATTTTTCCCAGGAGTTGTTTAAAAACTTTAATAGGGGCCAGAATGATTGTTTGTTACCCAAAATATAGTATTTTTCGTTCTGGCTACGAGGATTGAGACGGAGAAGGCGAACGCTAGTGAGCCTGTTCTCAAAACGAAGGGGCCAGCACGAACAATACTATACTACTCATAAAACTATTACCTATACACATAGATTATTTAATTACTTATATTACATTAAAACTGACCTGTTATAACCTACATTACATAAATAAATATATTTCATTTAATTTCATATTTCATTAATTGTTCACCGTTTTCTATAAAAACATAAAGAGTAAAGTTAAAAGTAATAAAGAAGTTTTTGCAAAATTATGGTTTCGTTATTCGTCTTGTTTGTTTGATATGTATTGTGTAAAATGACATCTTCAAAATTATTTAATGGAAAATGGTGTCGATTCTGCTAAACACAACTTAACTAATTTGACAGGACTAACCTTATTTTAAGCGTTCTGTCTTTGTCTTTTCGATAGGGACAGAAAAGGACAGAAGGCTTAAATTAAGTTTAGTTCTGACAAATAAGTTGAGTCGTGTTGCGCCGAATCGATACAAATGTCATGCGATTTTAGTGAAAACGCTTTAAGATTAAACGTCAGTAGCTAAGTGCATAACTTAACTTTGTTTTTCTTGTTCAGAAATTTAAAATTGAAAAGCATTTTAGTCTGTGCCATTTGACGCCAATTAGTCATGAATTCAAATTCAAATTCAAAATTCAAATTCAAATTCAAATTCAAAATTCAAATTCAAAAAGTTTATTTTGCAAAGTAGGTATATAATACACGTTTCACAAGTCAAATTTTAATCTTATAAAAATATATGTAATAAAATAATAAATGTACATGAACTACTTAGATTAAATGTTTTTTTTAATTTATGTAGCAATATATATACGATTAAAATTATAGGTAAAATATTATTATACAAGGTGAAATCCAATCAACCGCCCGAACCCATACCGGAGACCCGGCCAGGGACCAGGAACAAGGTTCAATGATCACCAACCGAGCCCCCAGCACGAATCCAGGCAGCCGACCAAATCCCATCATATATACTACATAGTAATAGGTTACATATATAAATACATGCCTACCTCCGCCCATTCGATTAGTCTGATCTTCTCAAAACCTAAAAATGCTGTTTTAACTTTGTTTGGACAAGATCATGATTAATTGTGAATTGAATTTCAAACTCATGCTTTATAAACCTCACTAATACTGAACTATTGGTGTTAACGGCCAACTGCCACATACTAAAATGTTTTCAATTTTTAATTTCTAAACAGGAAATACAAAGTTAAGTCATGCACTTTGTGCTAAGCGGACTGACGTTTAACCTTAAATATACAAACGCGGCGTTTTCATGACTAAATACTAAACTAACATGTGTTATTTCTTTCACAGGCTATTTAGCCGAAACAAAACCAATGAGGGCCGTTTGCTGCAAGAAGAAGACGACCTGTTAACCGTCTCGTTCATACCAAAGAGGCCGACGAAAGAACAACCCAGCTTGAATAGCTAAGTGCACAAAATTTTCGTGTTCGACACATCTAGCGCTAAGTTTCTGTTGGCCACACAAGCGAGTTAAGCGCTAGGACTAGCGGTGTTAAACGTAAAACTATATCTTGTGCGCTAAATTTTGCATTTTACTGCGAATCAGCAGTACCTGATTCCTTGTTTACTTGATATACCTGAGTTTTGTAGCCATAGTTGTAAATACTAGTTACCGTTATGTTCTTTAGATTATAGACCAGTCGGATAAGTTAGTCTTCGCCTGCGACGCTACAGAGGCACGGGGGCGGTGTGATAGATAGTTGCACTCTCTCACAGCCCTGCCGCCCGCTCCCCGCGCGACTCCCTTTGTCGTCTTCCCCCGACGCGGGCGAAGACTGACTTCTCCGGTTTGCGTACAGTTGGCTTATCCTTGCATACTTAAATGGCATTCAATTATAAGTTTTTAATAAGTTATACTGAACGGTAACTTGAAATTGAGTTTGAAACGGCGAATGAAAAAAACATAGAAGACTCTTTTCTAACAAAGTGTCATTCGAAAGTGGCACCAGAGACTGAAAAGGGCAAAAGGCTCAAGAATGATTCGTACTGTTGTCATGCGACACTGGGTCAACCGTGATTGGCCGACTCAAAAACACAGTGATATTCTTTTTTTTATTATATTAGATGTATACTTTTGGTATGTATTTTATGCATATAATAATAAAAGTATGTACATTATTATTCTATTGTATATTATTTATATTTTATGTATAACTTTTAATTGTTTCCTCAATGGTGGTGTGCTGTAAGAAATCTCTTATTAGAGATAAGCTAACCCATATCTACTTACCTTTTACTGTAACTGTTTGTGTTCGTTTTTCTATGTACGATGAAAAATAAATAATTAATGCTATTGGAGGCATCGCTATTCAAAATTTTGTTCAACACACACCGTATCGTGGGGTCATTTTTCAGCTCTAATCAGACTTCTATGTTTTTTTCGTTCACTGGTTTTAAAGTGTTCAGGTTTTTACTGCTAGCAAATACAGGGTCTTCTAAAAATAGCGAACCTAACCGATCTATTTCGAATTCTTCTTAATTTAAAATTATTCAAGTTTTGATGTAAAGTAAGATCGAGATTTTTCTGTGTTTGAATTTCGTTTACTATTGAAAATGGACCCTATTCCTGTGATAAATAATGTTGTCGGATGGGCGTATAAAGTGGCAGTTAGATACAAAGATTTCAAAAGTTTAGATGAGAAACTATGACAGAAATAAATTTCCTATGTTTGAACACTTGGCGATTTATCCATCGCAAGGAGATAATAAATTAACATTATACCATTGCAGTATAGAAACGCAGAAAGAAAAGTAAATCTGGATGTGAGAGTTCTTCACATCCAGATTTACTTTTCTTTCTGCGTTTCTATACTGCAATGATATAATGTTAATTTAGTTTAGATGAGCCCTGGCACCTAAAATCTATTGCATTGTTTTGGAATACTGTGTTTTGAATGTGAAATGTCACACTTTTGGCTTTATTCGTATTTCTTGAAATATTAGTGCACTTTAAAAATGCACATGACGGCATATTGAGGCCCTTTTCTCGTAATAATTCATTAAGGCATCCAACTATCACTGTGTTCAGATGAGCACTGATTCCAAACGTGTGAGCGTCACCCATTAAAAGGTGAAAACATTTTGGTGCTGTCATACTACGGGCTTATCTTTACTTTTGAAATATTTGGTTAGATACTGTATTTTGTGAATGATTAAAACTGTAACAAGACTAATATCCTGCAATCAACAAATGTACGTCTAAATATAGGTACGGTATAATTTAATAAAATGATAAAAACAATATATTGGTAATAGGCATGATGACTAAAAAATTCTAATTAGTCCGTCAGTTAGATTATCAGAAAATACTGGACACGTATTTTTTCTTTTGTCAATTAAACGAAAAATTATGAAGATATAGTCCGCTAAAGTTCCGCGTGACGTCACGCCTAACTTTGACGCGCTTTATCTCTGTCATTTTTTGTTTGAATGACAAAAGAAAAAATACGTGTCCAATATTTTTTGATAATCTAAATGACGGATTAAATTGAACAATATTTTGTTTACCCTGCCATCTCTCCTATTGTATAACCATGTAACCAAATATAATTCATTGTCAAACAATCATTGCAATAAGAATGTTAATATACCTGAGAGCTGTTTCGCAGCCGGATTGGGAAAAACCCGCCTTTTATAATTGGCATAGATTAAATTATGTTAAGGTGTGTTAATTCGAAAACTATTTCGAGATTTAGGTTTAATAAGCCGTATTTTAGAAGTTTTGGTCTAAAAAACCTCATGATGATGAATATTTTTACGAAAAGGCTGCAACTTCCATTTGCCCTCGTGTGACGTCACTTGAGTAATGGCTGTTTAGAAATGTGTCCTTTGCTATCAATATAAATTTATAATATTTTGCTTCAGACTAAAGCTAGATGACAGATGAGTAGACAGACAAGAGACGAACCACTTTTTTTATAATCAATCACACATCACGTATAATGTCTAAAATTCTCAAGTGACAAGGTAATTGGACAATTCTTTAAAAATCTTAAAAAAGTAATGGTTAATTTATATACCAAAATAATGAATGTCCTAAAATATTCCCTGAAAAAAAAAATCTTTTAAAAATTAAGCTATGCGAATTAATCTAAACAGAGCACTTAAATAGAAAATTCACTCAATAGTTATTCAACAAAACCTTATTACTTATGTATTGTGTATGTTGTCATCGCAAAGTTTCCATTGGTTTCTGTAAATTAGAAATTTGAATTTTTTTTAATTCAAAATTTTTCTTATTCTTAAAAATTTTTATTTACAGAAACCAATAGAAACTTTGCGATGGCAACATACATAGGTAATAAGGTTTAGTTGAATAACTATTGAATGAATTTTTAATTTAAGTGTTCATTTTAGATTAATTAGAAAAAGGCGGGTTTTTCACTATCCGGCTACGAAACCGCTATTTATATTTATTGGTACTAATTTTTGGTACTATCTAATATTTCTAGAATTTACCCGCTTTTAAATCAATTGATTTTGAGCAACTTTGGTCCAACAGTAAAGTTGGTATTTTTAATGCGATATTTTACTGACATCCTATATTTAACAAAATTATAGAAACTATATGGCTAATGCAAAAGTGACCATTTTTTATGGTATTTTCTAAGATTTTTTAGAAAAACGTTTCATTAAAATTTGTGAATATTTATGTATAAGGCGTACACATTGCTGGCTATGTGACTTCAACATTTTTTTGGGTTGTAATTAACTGACCAACAAAAAATACAAAAATCACCATCAAAATTAGTAAGTTGGTATAAAAAAATATATATTGAAACTTACCTAACCTAGTTGATGCCAACATAGTAATTTAGATGCTCATTTAGTATTTTTATGGTCAACCTATTATTATCTAATTTTTTTTTCTGGTGTCTTCGCCTTATTTAGCTACTACTTGAATGCATCAATCGGCCCAGCCAGTTTCAAGTAAACAAGGCAGTTTTGCATTAGACAGCTTTAAATTGATAATTTTATCCAATGAAGCTATAAATATTATTGATTATATCGCTCTCAAGAGTCGATTCTTCTGTAAAAATCACAAGAAATAATTATGACGCCCAAAAAACTAGCTCCAAGCTAAACAGTGAATTTATACAATAATTAATGTAAAACATGACAGAAATAAATTTCTATGTTTGAACACTTTGCGATTTATACATCGCAAGGAGATATAAATTAACATTATATCATTGCAGTATAGAAACGCAGAAAGAAAAGTAAATCTGGATGCGAGAAGCTCCGAACCGACTATGAACTAATCGAGGTGAGTAAATTCACGAGTTGTGTTGAGACCTGGATAGCTCAGTTGGTAGAGCAATCGCCCAGCAAGCGAGAGGTCCCGGGTTCGAATCCCGGTTCAGAGCTCCTCACATCCAGATTTACTTTTCTTTCTGCGTTTCTATACTGCAATGATATAATGTTAATAAGTAATGTACTAAAAACAGATATTTTAACGACTTTGTGTACTTCAAATCAAAAAATTTGCTGTAAAATCCTAAAAAAACATAATATTAATGTAAGCGAAAACAGATTTTTCAATAATTTTTTGTACTTCGAAACAATTTGAGTTGTCATAAACGAGAATTTGGCTGTGAAATCCTAAAAATACACTTAAATACAAAATGCCAAATCTAATTGTTTTAATTATCCTATATAATATCTTTGAGTAATAGTTTTTGCATGTACTACATTACATTGAAACTTAATACATTGTTTATCAACCGCCCAAATTCATACTGGAGACTCGGATTTTGATAATTTTGTGTTTAATGACCCTTCAGGCAAATATCGAAGAAAAAAAATTGTCTCAGTACTGCCTATACTAGGAATTTGTATTTGAACTAGTACAGTTCGTATGATTTCGAAAAAAAGGGTCATTGAACCTTGTTCCTGATCACTAACCGAGTCTCCAGTATGAATTCGGACGGTAGATTAAATTTCACTTGTATAATATCATACACTCAGTATATGTACGTATACTACACTGGTGGACATAAAAATCGACTCAAGCATTGTTGTCCTACATTCAAGGGAATAACCCAATCATACAAACATAAACATATAAAATATATATATCATTTTAAAGGTATAGGCCTCCACCTTTGAATAAATGCATTTTGGTTTAAAAGTATTCGCTATACAGGACGTGAAATTCATTTAATTAATTAAAAACTTATTAGGTCAATGAAGAACCGGCTGCAAGCAGTTATAAGGGCTATAGGGGGGAACACGAAGTACTAATGTTAATAATGTTTTCTGACGAGTGTGAGTTTGCGGCACGAGCCGAAGGCGAGTGCTGCAATCACACGAGTCGAGAAAAAGTTTCTCGCACGAGTTTCGTATAATTTTTTATAGCACAAGTGCGGAAAATGCCGACTTTACGCACAGTGTGCTATAAAATTAATTAATGAATAAACGAATGATTTTGTAAAAGAAGGTTTTTTTTTAAATTTTTCGCTATTTGATTATTTCAATATTTATTAATTCATCACTTGAAAAAAAATTACAGCCTGTATAGCAAATACTTTAAGACAAAAATGCATTTAATCAAAGGTGGAGGCCTATACCTTTAAAATGATATGTTATATATTTCATATGTTTATGTTTGTATGATTTGTAGTTTTAAGCAATTATATGATAATAATTAAAAAAATAATAAACTTTATGTTTTTTCGATATATATTTCGAAAAAACATAAAGTTTATTATTTTTTTAATTATTATCATATAATTGCTTAAAACTACAAATAAAAAGCTAATATAGCTAAAATTATATTTATTCATGTTTGTATGATTGGGTTATTTCCTTAAATGTAGAACAACAATGCTTGAGTCGATTTTTATGTCCACCAGTGTATATATAATAAGTATACTTAGTCTATGATAATATTCCTACATACATTGTTTTTCTCTGGCAGCTGTTTTTGGCCGCAACTATTACTTGTGAGCAATCGTTCGGCAAGCGAGAGGTCCCGGGTTCGAATCCCGGTTCAGAGCTCCTCACATCCAGATTTAATTTTCTTTCTACGTTTCTATACTGCAATGATATAATGTTAATCTATATCTCCTTGCGATGGATAAATCGCCAAGTGTTTAAACATAGAAATTTATTTCTGTCAAAGTATTACTTGTGATTTCATTACAAATTCGAAGAACCCTTTAATACAGTATTTTATTTAGATAATAATGTCAGAGCTTCCATTTATTTTGTGTACCTACCCTTAAGGGTCGGCGCCCGGGCTCGTGGGCTAAAACAGCGTTCAGCGTTCTCACTTTTGATGGTAGTAAATGTTACAATTTATAAATAAAATAAATAACTTTTGCTACTCAATAAGATGAAGTACAAGGGTTGATGAGAAAATTGCAGTAAATAGTAGTCTATCCTACAAGGGATTGCTCTTACGCCCGTGTATCATACTACGTTTTTCAATGCGTAGTGTGAGGAAATAAAACAAATATAATCAAAGAAAACAATTTAATTATTAAAGTTGAAAGTTACATTGTTACAATTTTGAAAGTTAATGATTGGCTCAAAAGGACTGTATCCAGAGCCGTTAATCAGTGGAAAAAAAAAGTATAACATTTATGGTACACAGGAAAGGTTGCAAGTTAGCCAACTACAAAATAATCGACTTTCTGTTCGGTTTTGATGCATAAGAAGTGGGCCTTTACGAGCACTTGCATTAAAAAATTATATAGTTACTTCAGAAAAATATCTGGAATTTCAAGAAAAACGCTCCTATATTCACGGTCGCGGACCTCAGTAGTCCTCGAGCTGTCAAGGTGAGGGGATGCTTTTTTTCTGAATTATCTATAAAATTTTACTGCAATTTTCTCATCAACCCTTGTACTTCCAGTGAGCAAGTGTTATTTATTTTGTTTAGAAACTGTACCATTTACTATCATCAAAAGTGAACACGCCAAACCCTGTTTTTCCCGAGCCCGAACCCTTAACGTAAAAACTATCCAAAGACTTCGCGAAACCGTTCTGAGAATTTGAATGTAGATTTAAGTAATTTTCTCAAATAGTCACAGACATTTTGTGTATTATTATTGTCCTTTGTTTAGGTATTTTTATTATTTTGAGAATCACTTACATACCTGCCTATATTTTTATATTATGATAAAAGAGGAAAATAAAAAATGTACGTATTTTCATATATTTCTTGTTTTATTTAACTAGAAACGAAAAAACTATGTTAAATAATAATAACTACAGTAATAGTAAAGCTTATTCTGAAGGATTTAATTTTAGTTTTAGTGCTGTCACAACTAAATTTTGTTTATTGCAAAATAGTCCTTAAATTTTGGGAACAGAAGCTAAATTACTTTGTGATAATTTTAGTTTTGACAGCACTAAAACTAAAATTAAAGCCTTCAGAATCAGCTACAATAACGTCGCTATGAATATTGTTTCACAAAACGCATGATGCTTTGGTGCGACCGAAACGGAACACGGCCATATTGACTTCGCAACTGATTTATGTTAATCACTGGTGTCGAGACGGTGCACTAAACTTAATTTAAGCGTTCTGTCCTTTTCTTTCTGGATCGAAAAGACAAAGACAGGACGCATAAAATCTATTCTGAGCTTAAAATAAGGTGTCCTGTCAAATAAGTCGTGTTACACCGAAGCGACACAATTGTCATGCTTTATTTAATTTTGTTCAAAAAGGTACATCAAAGGTACATATCACGTGTATCTTTTGAATAAATGAAAATATTGCAACTGATAAACGAAAATGTGTCACAGCTATACATTTTTAGACAAGATAAATATTTAAGTAAACACCCACTAATAGGCGCCTTTACTAAGTTAAATATTCTTGATCCTAATTTATTTACCTATAGAACTAAAAATCTAATTAGAAAACATATATTTTTACATAATGGTATAGTAAATAAAGTGATTTCCAGGAACAGAAGGAATCTCTGCATTCAAAGGTTGGTTCAAGCCATCACCGGTTATAACAGTCACCGTTGGCTCATTTGACTTCACTTTCCGCGGACGTCCTCGCTTCCTGCGAACCGTGGGCTCACCATCTATAGATACATCTTTCCCTTTTCTCGAACCCGGTCGTTTTGGTTCACCAGTATGAGCCTTTTTTATATGATTTTGAAGCCACGCCTTCCCAGACGCCGCATAAGGGCAAAGTTCACATTTAAAACACTTTTCTACGGAACCCGATTGAGTTTCAGCTGTATGATACTTGTCTATGTGATTCTGAAGCCACGCCTGTCCGGCAGCGGAATAATTGCAGTATTGACACTTGAACGGCTTTTCTGGTGATTCCGAGGAGTTTTCTGTCCCATTGGGGTCTTCAACGTGGAATCTTTGAACGTGATTCTCGAGCCGAATTTGGGCAGCTGTAGAATACGGACAATATAGACATTTAAAAGGCTGGTCGATGAATTCTGGTTGACTTTCAGGGATTTCGTTATTTTCGACAATTTTATGAACAACCTTCACGTGATTTTTAAGCCAACCTTTGCCGGTTGAAGAGTAAGAGCAGTATGGGCATTTGAAATTCTTTTCTGCTGGTTTTCTCATTTTCGGTTCGTTATTGTGAAACTTCCTGATATGATTCCTGAGCCAAGATTTGCCAGTTGTTGCGTAAGAGCAGTTTTGGCATTTTAAAGGCTTTTCTACTGGTATTGATTGAGCTTCAATTATATAATCATGAAGATTATGTACAATCTTTAAATGATTATTGAGCCAACCTCTTCCGGATGAAACGAACGGGCAGAGATGGCACTTGAATGGCTTTTCTGACGACTCTAATTGATTTTCTGTGGCATTCTCATCATCTATATGAAACTTTTTCACATGTTTCCGAAGCCAAACTTTTCCAGATGAGGAATATGGACAGTATTTGCACTTGAATGGCTTGAGTACGGAATTAGCCGCTGGTTTTTCTGGTTTTTTAGTAGAAGAACTGTTTTCATTGCTTCTTTCAAAGTGCTTCTTTAAATGAGTAGTTATTATAGATCGCGTGTGTGTAGAATAATTACAATGATCGCATACATATTTCCTTCTACCCTCTCTGTGCTGAATCTCGTGGCACTTCAAATAGTATTTCGATTTGGTTTCAAAACTACAGTAGCTACATTTCAACAAGCCTCCTTCGTGAATCAAATAGTGATCTTCTAATGTAGACTTCATTACACAAGCGTAGGTACACATGGTACATCTGTATTTGTAATGAATTTTCTGATGCATAACATACTCGCACTGATATAAGGTCGAAAAGTCGCAGTCTTTGCAAGTCTTAGCAGTCTCCAAAATGCCTCTGTTTCTGTGTTTGCCAATGGAATCTTTTGTGGAGCCAGCAAAATCGCAGTTTGGACATTTGTACGGGCGTGCCTTATTCCCGTGGTGGCGCTGGAAATGTTTTCTGATGGCTCCTCTGAATTTGGAAGCGTAAGAACAATTGTAACATTCGAATGGCTTCTCTGGATTTTTCTTGTTTATTCTCACTGGGATTCTCTCCCAATTCAATATGTTACTCTCAATGATGGGAATTTCATAAGTTTCGTTCTCGATAACATTGACTTTTGCCTCGGTGACTTTTTCTTGCGTTTGCTCATTGCTCCGAGGTTGTTCCACTACAGCGTAAGTCGGTAGAAAATGTTCAAAATTTTGGTGAGCTATTTTCTCCTCTTCATTTTCAAAAGCTGCAGCATAATTTTCATATGGCTCAGAACGATTAGGAGAAAAATATTCTGATACATTTTCCTCAGTTTTGGCAGTGTCATATTCGTTATCAGAATCATCCATCACGGGAGTATCATTTGGGATTTCGATTTCAATAACATTTTGTTCTTCATTTTTACCATTTTCTACAGATTCAACAATCTCTGGTTGATTCTCAATATTATGTATTACATCACCATGAAATCTCCTCATATGGTTTCTGAGTAAGTCACGTCTGCCTGAGGAATAGTCGCAGTATCGACACTGTAACGGTCTAATGCCAGTATGTGTCATCATATGGTAAATCAAGCTAGATCTTTTAACTGTTACATAATCACAGACCTTACATTTCAATGCTGTCCCCTGATGAAGCAAGTAATGAGCATCTAAAGTCACCTTTTGCTTACAAGAGTAAGTACAGACGGCACATCTGTATTTGTAGTGTATTTTTTGATGAGCCACGAGTTGACACTTATATGTAGAGGAGAAATCGCACTCGAGACAAGTTTTCACGTGGTCTAATTTACTTTTCTTAGTGTGTGTGCCTAAGGAATCTTTGGTGGAGCCAGCGAAATCGCAATAAGAACATTTGTATGGGCGTGTTTTGTCGCCGTGGTGTCTTTGAAAGTGCCTCTGGACAGCTGCTTTGAACCTTGCTGTGTAAGAACAGTTGTAGCAACCAAACGGTTTCTCACTATCCGCGCTTTTTAAAACTGGGATTTTATCCCAATTTATTGTGCTAATGTCAAGTTGGTTACGAAAATCATTGGTTTGATTTTTTAAGCCGGTTTGGAATTCAGCGTCAGCAGTCTTTTTTCTTTTTGTTGCTTTGTTTTGAGCTCTTTCTACTAAAGTATCTGCACTGTGTTTGGAATTGGAGGGGAGAATATTTTGAAGCATTTTAGAATTGAGGTTTTGATGAATTATTTTGCTAGCCTCGTTCACTGAAGAAACTAAATTAGCGCCACCCTGAAGATTAGCATCACCACTGTTAACAACCGCTTCCAGATTTTTAGAACCATTATCTAAAATATTTTTCTCAACTTTAGCCTGTACGTATTCGTGAGGAATATCGTTTGGGAAATGTTTCATTTTGTGGATTTTTCCTTCGCACTTGTATTCAGTCTGAAAGTCGCAGTATTTACATTTTATAGGTTCTTCTTGACGACTTCTTTGTATATGGATGTTTAGTCTCCACTTTATAGTAGTAGAAAAGTCGCAGTATGGACATCGGTGTCCATTTTCCAGTTGCTGCTTATGTATTTTGACCAAGTGAAGGGACATCTTGCCTTCGAATTGCGTGTAAAATGGACACTTCTCACACTGAAACGCGATTTTACGGTCTTTCCTATCGTGCATTCTCATATGTTTGTCTATGCAATTTCTGTAAGCTGTTGCATAACTACAATGCTGACATTTAAATTGTTTATCGACGCTGTGCTTTCTCATGTGATTCTTTAAATTTACTTTAAACAAACTTCTGAAGCCGCATATTTCACAAATATGAGGTTTGTGGTTTTCGTTGTTTGGATCATCGCTGTGTCTGTGATTCTGTATTATGTGTCTCTGTAAACTTGAAGAATAGTATGTGGAATAATCGCATTGATCGCAAAGGAAAGGTTTTTCATCATTGTGTTTTCTGATGTGAATAAGTAATGCGTTTCTCCATTTAGTAGAATAGTCGCACTGAGAACACGATAAGATTTTGTTTGAGGACACTCGTTTCCTCATTCTAGTTGATGCCACCTTTTCCGCTGAGCGCTTTTTTATCCTGTGAAGAAAAATTAAAGTTATATGTATTATTATTAATAAATCACCTTTTTAGATGGAACCGATTAAATAACACTAGGAACAATTATTTTAAACATAAATATTTTAACCACATATATCCTCGAGAGGATTTCGAGATTTTCGAATATGGGCTGTCACTAGAAGAAGGCAATATTCGTATGCTTGAAGAATAGTAAAAAAAAATCCAAGTACAATAGTAATAAATAATCCTTGTAAAGTTAGAGAAAAATTTCTTTCTATTGTACATTAATAATTATAGCTAGAGAAAATTTATATAAACTCTATGTTTTTAAGAATTTTTTAACCAAAGGATTCGAACCCAGGTCTTAAAATTCTATTTGCTGGCATCATATTATACATAGATATTCAGTATCGTTATTGAGGCCTGATATAAAAACGGCGCTGTCCAAGGAACATGCATCGGACCAATACTATTCAACTTTTGCTTCATCCTTACTTGTCACCAGTGTGCTGAGTCTTCAGATGCCTCCTCAAAGCGGTTGGATATTTGGTCTCATATTCGCACAAATCACATTTGAACTCCTTATGGTTCGAGTGTTTCCTCAAATGAGTTTTAAAGTGATGTCTATACGAAGACTTGTAGTCACAATGAGGACATTTCAGTTCAGTGGTCTTAAGTGTGGTCGCCATTTTAGTTTCATTTTTTGGTTGCAGCGCTTCTTGAGTTGAAGTGGTTATGCTAAGAAAGAAAGAAACATTTGTTACTAAAGCAAATTTTAATGATGGTGAATTTTGGTTCAATTTCATACCTATATCTACGAGTCTCTAAACTATAAAACAGATCCATAACTTGCTCAACGTACAGCCGAAACCGCTAAAGGTAGAAACATGAAATTAGAAAATATGTATTCTCGGTTGAGTAACTGGAATGTTATTTCAGCATGACTTATATTTCTGAGCACTGTTCTTTTCAACCATAGATATCATAATACTATTGGTGCTTCCAACCTCATTAAAAACGTTTAACATGCACCGTCTCAGGCCTGGATATAGTACGAAAGTACAGATTCACACAGCGCGCTGTAGACCATACGAATACAAATGATGTATTATTCAGCTGAGTTTCGAAGTACAATGAAAATGATAGATTTTGATCTACGATCACTCTAAGGTACAGACAGCAAATGAGTTAAGTAAAGTAACCAGGCCCAGTGCAAGCACTTTGATCTTAAGACCAACAGGTGAGCGATAGATACACACATGCACCATTTATTAAGTATTTTTATATCATCAATCACTAACCTGTGTGTCTTAGGATCAAAGTGCGCTGGGCCTGGTTACTTTATTGAGTTGGTACTTTATTGAGTCTGAACTTTCGACTCTGCCACAGTAGCAGCCCACAGAAAGATCACTTTCAGAGATCTGTCAAGTGTGAATTTTAAGGTTCGAAAGAGGCGGTGGTCTGGAGGCTGCGATTGTGTGAAACCTCAAGTATTTTGACTTATTCGTATTAAGTGTCAGTAAGAGACTCATGATATCGTCAATGTGCACCAGAAAAAGTGTGGGACCAAGGATACTTCCTTGGGGCACTAAAATTCTGTTGGGAGAAATGAAATTAAATACACTAATTACAGGTCAGTTTTTACGTAATATAAGTAATTAAATAATCTATTTGTAATAGTTTTAATATGGAGAAATATGCAGGGAAAGAATAAAGGTTGGGTTTACTTAAATTTAATTTAAAAAAATACACTTAAATAAAATAAAAATATAGGAATAAGGAATAAATAATACTATAAATATATGCCTAACTACGCTCATTCGATTAGTCTTGCTAAAAAGAAGGGCAATAAACTTAGCAAGATCATGTCTTTTTTTTTCATAATATTAGTTACAACTAAAAAGTAAGCCTATAATTTAATTGAATAAAGAGATAAAAAATTGAGTTCTTCAATTACTAAGCTGGTGCCAACTTTGACACATTGTTCTCTGTCAGATAGATAGCTCTGGAACCAGTGTAGTGCAACTTCTCTTATACCAATAACATCAGCTTTTTCAGCATGGGGGGAGTTGAGACCGTGTCAAATGCCTTAGCCAAGTCCATAAAGATACCTTAGCAGCTTTTTGACCAGTGTCAAGGAATCCAGTGACGCCAAGAGAACGACAGAACCTTCGGTTGACTTAACTTTTGGAACTTCTTTCACCGCTAAATTTTTCTATTTACATCTTTATCATCTTTATAAAAAATATCGTCACGACATGAATCCCCGAAGGGGTGTCAGAGGTGTTCCCAAGTGTGAACTGTGAGATGGAAGTCACAGCCCACACTTGGTACAATGTATTATTATGTCTATTATCGCCGTGCTTCGGGCGCAAATGGCAGCAGCTTAACGTGCCATCCGACGCACTCAGACCGAACACAAATTAATGTGCACCGCAGGGATTGAACCCACGACCTCCGGGTTAGCAGGCGAGCACTATTCCACTGTAACAATAAACTCTGTAAGTAAGTGGTGTTCTCACCTTTCTGTTTTTATACTTCGAGCAATCTTCATCACGGCTTCAGTGATATTTTCTTTACTGTCATCGCCCGCAATTTCATTTTTCTCTGCTTCGTGTTGCTCCATGTGCATTTTGAACATATTCTCCAATACGGTTTCATATTCACACATGTTACATATGAAATAATCGTTGTAATGAGATTCGACGTGACTTTTCATATTATTCTCAATGCTTGTTGTGTAATCACATGACTCGCATTTCAACTCTTTTAGTTTTTCCTTCAAATGCGATTCGTTTTTGATGCTGTGCTGTGTCTTTTCATGGCGTTTCAAAGCGGTAAGATATTTAGTGCTGTATTCACAGAACCCACAATTATACGGTTTTTCCTTTGAATGTGTCACGACGTGTGCTTTCAAGGCGTGCCTATGTGCAGCTACATAATTACATGCTGAAACTGGGCATTTAAACTTCCTTTTGTGGGTTTTTCTCACTTTAACGAAATTTGGGTCGCTGAAACAAAAGAAAAGTAGTTCAATTTCTGTAATTTAAAGGAAACTGATCGTATTTAATAACTACCCAGAAGGTTAATTCTCAGGCAAATTTAAGTATTCACTAATTTCATCACTATTTTGAATTCAAGTAGTTTATTTTGCAAAGTAGGTATATATAATACACGTTTCACAAGTCAAAATTAATCTTATAAAAATATATGTGATAAAATAATAAATGTACATGAACTAGATTAAAGGTTTATTTAATTTATGTAGCAATATATATACGATTAAAATTATAGGTAAAATGTATATTATACAAGGTGAAATCTAATCAACGGCCCGAACCCACACCGGAGACCCGGCCAGGGACCCAGGAACAAGGTTCAATGATCACCAATTGAAACACAGCAAGGGTAAAATGATGAAGGACAAAAATATTTATTTATCTTTTTATAATTTTCTTTGGGTGCATTTCAAAGCTGTTTAATTCCCATAGCTCAATTCCTAAAAGATGTTTTTGTATAGATTTGAAGTCATTTTAAGTTTTTATTTTATTAAAATGATTATTTTTTAATGGTTTTACTTAACAAAGTTTCTTAATGACGGCATGATATTGATTGCGGATCGTTGCCTTACATGTAAGAGTTTCTTAAATAAATTGAGATATTTGCAAAAGAAATATTCCTTATCCCATAGAATTATTGCAAAATTTCACATTCAAATTCAAATATTTCATATGAAATATTTATATATGAAAATTTTGTCACGTGATGGATGGGCGGTTGCCCGGAAATTCCCCCATTCCACCAGGACAAAGAAAAGAAAAAAAAAACTACTATAATTACCTGCCTAAAAAAAATTTAAAGAAAGAAGGTAGGTAATAAAACTTTACAAAAAACATTTAACACATACATTTTATTTAACACGGAAAAGAAATCATTTGTTTAACTTCAAACATAAGAAAGGGTGGATCACCCAACAAAATTCAATCTTACGTTACGGACAGGAAAATGGGTAACGTTACGATCCGAAACGTCACGATCCGTATAAACTGCGTAGGGTCATAGATAACTAAAGGAAGGATAGATTGCTATCTCCTTGTACTGTTCGTAATACTAAAAATAACGTTGCTAGATGGCGTTACTTGTCTCGCTGGAAATAAAATTTGTCTGAAATCGACTAAATATAGCATTTTACTGTTCTGGTTCACCATATTTATTAATTTTATGAATAAAAACACAAAATTTTCATAACATCGTATCAGAAAATAGTGAATTCTTAATCAGGTGTTTTTAACATTTTTTTCATTAAACTTTCGGTGGTAAGCTGGCAATCTAACTAAGCGTGCAGATGGTTATTCTGAATTCCGGTAGATGGCACACATATTGTCACACGTATTGTCGTATTCTAGCAAATTTTTGTTTTTGTGGGCGCAGTATAGTTGCTACACACAAACACACATCGAATTTCGTTTCATCAACTGTTCGATAGATGGCACTAGGTATGTCACAATTTATCTAGTATAGTAGCGACATCAAAAATAATAAGTCGAACTACTAAGTTTTACGCGGGCTTTGTTCTAATGTATGGAGTGAGCAATCTATCCTTCCTTTATTTATCCATGGTAGGGTGAACACGCCATAAAATTAACTTTTTAGTTACGGACAGGAAGAAAAACTTGGTAACGTTACGATTCGTAACGCTACGTACAACCTTATACAAATAATTGTTAATAATTGAAATGTGGCATTCATCGTCAACCCTTTATTTTGCTGACTGTAATGTAATTGTAAATTGTAATTGCCTTACCCATTTCCATGCTGATTCGTCTCATGTACTTTCAAACTATTGGCATAATTGGTTTTGTAATTACAATATTGACACGACAAATCCTTCTCATCAGAGTGCTTCTTCAAATGGCTTAGCATATGGTGCGCTCTCCCAGTTTGGTACGGACAATATTCGCACTTCATTCGTTTACCTTTATAGAATCTCTTTAACCTTCTATCACCATACAATAACTTTTTTCTTTTTTTATGCTTTGGATTTTCGTCTTTTTCTTGGCTTTTTTGTTTTCGATGCTTTGGTTTCTCGTCTTTTACTTCTGAAAGGCTGTGAAATAAGGTTTAATATGTTTAACTATTAATTTATTACAGTATTCGGGAACATAGCCGAATCATAAATTGTGAGAGTAAGTAGTATTTGGAAACTTATTTAAGAGAAAATAAGGAAACAAACAAGCAAAAAATGAGCAAAAAATTGGAACCGGAAGCAATTATGTGTCAATTTGTAAATTTCCATACAAAACACATAAAAAAATAAACAAAAAAAATTATCCCATACTTATTATACATACATATTTATTTAAATTCGGATTACGATTAAAATGAAATCATATGCCTACATGAGCCTAGAGCATGAACAACGCCAGACTTTCGAGGATTTGTTTAAAGAAATTCGAACTCTCCTTGTATTGAAAAGAATATATTTGATTTTTAAATGTTTTATCTAGGGATTCTGCTTATAAACAATGTAGTAAAGATGTTTTCCCTCTTTTTTTTGGTTTTCAAACGTTTGTTGCAAGAACGCGATTAAGAGATCAACTTTTTTTTTTCATAGAATAGGTAATAGAAATATGAAGGGATTCTACTTAAATCCAATATTTTTTTTCCTACAAAATATTTCAGTATTTGCTAAAAACACACCAATTTGTTGTTTCGCTGCGTGATCATTATTATTACATTGTGCTGGACGGGTAATAAAAAAAGTTGCTAGAGTAGGCCATCCCTTTAAAAACACTTTTATCCCTTACTGCATTTCGATTAAAACTCGACGTATAGTGCGCGCCAATCTTTTAGTCGCCTCTGATTGAGTTACGAGTGCAAGCTTGCGCAGGTACAGTCAAGGAAACAATAATATCAACGGTTGATTATTAAATGTTTACTATAAGTGGGAAGGTGTACTTGTTGTACCTACCTATTTGATATATATTTATTATTTTAGTGCAATCTTAACTGTTTAAATAAAACAATTTAATATAAACACCATTTTCCTACATGGTCGCCTTAAAACGCTTTAACGACCGCGAGGCATAACAACAACAATAAACTTTAACAAACTAAATCAACAAAACAACAAATAAAGGCAACACAAACAGATTCAACGATTAACTTAACGAATCATGGAATTTTTTCCACGAACGTACTTTTCATGCAACGCGCGCGTGTATAGTGTACGGACGTAGCACTAACACTAACGCATAGTGTTGACACCTGCAAAATGGCGAGCGGGGGGGTGTGTTGCGGCACGCAGGCGGGTGTGCTCCCCCCCCCCCCCCTCGCTCCTGTAACGTCCCCCTGACACCGTAAAACGGCTATTGCGTCGCTTCTTGCGGCTATCTTCAGTGGCGACTAAAAGATTGGCGCGCACTGTACCCACCCACACAAGCGTTCGGAATAATTATCGAAGCGCGGGCCGTTGGTACAGGTTTCAGATAAACAGTGATTTCTCAAAATTATTGCAAGACACGTAGAGAAAAAAAATCCTGTTTTATAATTCTGATGAAATTTCACATCAAATACACAAATTATCAAAAACAAATTAAGTCTGTGATAAATTATAAAAAAATAAGGAAATTACGATGGCAGCAATTTTTCCGCCTGTTTTGATGAATATATGTAATACGTGCATAGATCGTAAATTAATGTGATAACATATATTTTTTTTATTTATTTATACCTTAATATTGATTTATTTTGAATCATTATAAAAATCTTAGTATTTAATAATAATAATAATATTCCATTTATTTTAGATATCAATGATCCATAAGTGTTAGTGATTATCTTAAAAACTATTTTAGTTTTATTTGACACTAAATATTCTTTTTTGTTTATTTATTTATTCATTAATTTCAATCTGTAAACATCACTTGAAAATAGACATGTCAAAAACAGTGGCAAAAATTACACAATTTTACAAATTTTTTGTGGTATTTTCGACAGCTTTAGCATTTGCATTTTAATTTTAGCAAGTTACTAAATTAGTGTTTGTTTCAGAAAAAAAAAATCAAAACACTCAAACTAGTGGAACTGTCCAAAAATGATCTAACCGATGATACTAATATTTGAAATCAAAACCACTCACATTATTTTAAATATAAATATATAGGTAATTATTGGTCCAAAGTGACCAAAAATCCGTCCCTCGAAGTCAAATTGGTATGGCTACTATGGAAAACACTTCATTTATTTATTTTTAGTTGGTTTTTATTATTTTTAGAATTTTATCTCTGAAATTAAAACAAATATGAATAAATCAGGTAAAATTTATTTATGCCGAAATACACATGCGGTCAATAAAATGGCCCCACATAAAATTTTTTACATTTGCATGAATTTACACATTTATTCATACACAAAAAACATATTAGAGAAAGAAGTACAGAGTATCGAAAACATAATTTTGTACAAAGGCGGACTTTAACTTGAATCGATTTCATGTAAGCTGTAGAATTATTACGGGTCGGATCTCTGCAGCCGTGAACTCACTTCACTTCATGCTGTATGATACTGCACGTGGCATGGTCGCATGCACAAGGGCATGTTACAGCCTGGGCAGACTGTGGAAGTGCGTTTTCTGCACACTTTACAGTTTTTCCTGATGTGGCGATTCGAATTGTTAACGGGGTAAACGTCAGGGAAATGGTCCATTACAGTTTGTGAGAATAACGGCCATTGCTGGCACCCAGGTATTTCAAGAATTCGGACTGGCACAAACAAATTTAAATTCCTGTTAAGTAGATGTTTCACTACAAGACTGGCAATCAGGGCGAAACGAAAATCTCTGTTCTCGGAGACAATGGCTGGGCTTGCACTGTTTCTGTGAAGAACCAGACAATTACCCACACTGATGTTCAACAGGCGCCTGAAAAGCTTCTTCTACCAGCATTTGGTCCTTTTGCGCTCAATTGGGTAAGTGGCTAAAATTTGGTCCTTTTTGTCTACTCCGCCCATACACACGTTATAGTCGAGGATGGCTATAGGCTTTGCTTTTTCTGATCCCTCTATTGTGGAAATGGCAATCCCATGGTATATGGAGACTAGAGAAACTTTGTTCTTGTCTTGCCATACCATCACGTCCACATCTCCACTTGTGAATCCAGCAATTTCACCCTCTCTAAGATCCGATTTTTTCTTCAATCTGGATAACTCCTTTGGTACAAACATTCGGTTGATACGGAGGGTCCCTACGCAATCCGTACCAAGTGACTTTAAAGTCCTGGCCAGGATAATAGTTGTCCATCCCCACTGTGTATCCTTTGTGATGGAGACCTTCCAGTAGGCGCATCAACGGGACCCTATTACTAAGACTCCGCTGTCCATCTGTCTGTCTGTCTGTCACCAGGAGGTATCTCATGAACTGTGATTATCACAACTTCAAAGTTATCCGGAATATAAACAGCTTAAATGACTGGATTGATAGACGCAGAATAAGCGAATATGTAAGAATTTAATACTTTAAAAATACTAGAATTGAAAATAAAAAACGGATATGACACGAACAACGAAAGATACTAAAAGACCCACCAAAATAATATTAAAACAATGTCCTCAAAGAAAAATGCAAGCCGCTTCCATTCTATACAACCAGCATGCTTGTAGTTTGATGGACTACGCCAAGTAGACTACGATGGCGATCAAAAACGGCCGCTATCGCAAAGCAATAACATTCTCAACAGTGGTCATAATGCGTCGTCAAAATACGTATAACTAAAATCGAATTAAATGGATGCATTTTAGTTAATATCTGTACACTAATGAAAATAAATGTAATATAATAAAAGTTTTTTACTCAATAACGGTAAAAAAATTATATTACTTTTAGAAGAAATAACATAAAATAACTTTAAGAAATTCACTAAATATCATTACAATTAGAAAGTTTGATTACCTACAAATGCATGGTAAAATATATCACTTTTCTTATTAAAATTCACTTTTCTTACTTCAATACACCCCAACGGGTATTTGGTGACAAAAACTGTGAATTATAGTCACCTCACTCTTCACTGATACCATAGTGTAAAACAAAGATAGGTATTGTAAAAGCCAGTCAAACAACCACACATTCAAACCGACAAAAAAAGGCCTCCAGCGGGCCTATTATGTATCTCTAGTTGCCTTCTTTACTGGGTGCCTATCATCAAAAACATGGATATACCATCGAATTCCGATTTCCTAAGGATATGTTCGCACTTGAACTGACGACACAGATTGTTAATAGTTCAATACCTACTAAAGGCAATTTTGAAATTTCAGTTTTAATCTATGTTTTTGATGATAGGCACCTAGTACAGTTGGCAACTAAAGATACAGAATAGGGGGGCTGGAGACATAGAGCACTTCAGCGAGTCTCAGTTGATTATGTGTGATGGTATAGATTGCTGGAAGGGTTATATGGAAATTATAGCCGATTGCTTAACCTAACTATGCTTTGTTTGCTGTTAATGAGCCCCTTCTTTTCCTATGCCATTTATATGTTAAAAGCAGCATTGCAATTGAATAGAACAAACAATATACCTCTCATCCTTCACATCAAGTTCAACTTCTGTTTGAAAATATTTCATAGGGTCATCATCTCCAAGAACATTCTCCTCTACATTGTCTTCACCAGCAAACACATTGATCTCATCGGAGTCCAGAGGTTCATATTTGATTTCGGTTTTCACCCAAACCCTTGTGAAATCACCATCTGCATCTATCTCTGACATCTTTGCTGGAAAACAATGGAAATTGAAAACCAAACATGAGAACGTCATTTTTAATTCTGCCATAAGTGGTTGCTAAGTTTGTTTATTTATTTAAAGTTATGCAGTTATGTTTTAAGTTTTGCCATATGATAACAAAATAATGAAAAAAAAGCAAGCTGTTGTTATGTTGGAAACATCCTTCTGCAAGGAGAGCCACATGTCAAGATATAAGGAATGATTAAGTCCACTATTAAGTTTGAAAATAGTCCTTTTAAATTTATAAAAGTTAAATAAGTAATGTAGCCGATTCTGTCTGAAGGCTTTAATTTTAGTTTTAGTGCTGTCAAAACATGCATTGCATTGTCATTGCAAAATAGTTCATAAGTGTTAAGAACAGAAGCTAAATTACTTTGGAAAAATTTAAGTCTTGACAGCACTAAAACTAAAATTAAAGCCTTCAAAAGCCGATTCCGAAGGCTTTAATTTTAGTTTTAGTGCTGTCAAAACTAAATATTCTTCATTGCAAACTAGTCCTTAAGTGTTAGGATTAGAAGCTAAATTACTTTGGAAAATTTTAAGTTTTGACAGCACTAAAACTAGAATTAAAGCCTTCAGAATCGGCTTTACAATCGGCTTTAATATCAAATTATTAAAACTAATATGTGTTCCATTGCTAACTAATTTTTAGGATTTTTGGGATTCCGTACCCAACGGGACCCTATTACTGTCCATACACATATCCACAGCATTATCCACATTTAATGCAAAAATTGGTTGAGAGCACATCAGAGAGCTGGACAGCTTAGCTCTCAAACTTGACAGGAGTTAAAGAAGCTGTCGCTGTAGCCGAGAACGGTTTGAGGCTATATATATATATATATATCCACAGTCAGTCCGTCTGTCACCAGGCTATAAGTCAACTGTATCTCATGAACGTGATAGTTAGACAGTTGAAATTTTCCCCGATGATTTATTTCTGTTGTCGCTATAACAACAAATATTAAAAAACAGAATAAAATAAATATTTAAGGGGGCTCTCATACAACAGACATGTTTTTTTGGCCGTTTTTATAGATAATGGTACGGATCCCTTCGTGTGCGAGTCCGACTCGCACTTGGCTGGTTTTTTTATATATTATTGGTACCTATTTATAACTGTAACTTATTTAAATACAGTACTCTCTCGCTAGTCCGCTGCTTGATAATCCGACAACTACTATAATCCGCCCATTTCTTGCAAGTCGATGTCTCTCTGTAATCATGTTATTACGAAGATTTATTCTGGTAAAAAACAAGCCAAATTAGAGCAGTATTTTTCAAAACCTGAGTAATCAGTTAATGTGTCAGTTCATTTTTAAATTTTAATACAAATGTACATTTGTATTTACCTTCATAAGTACTAATACAAAATTACTATGTTTTTTTGTTGTTTTCCTCAATTTGATGTTCCTGTACATTATTTCCGTTTTCAGTAATCCGCTGGTAGCCCGGATTTTTTGGTGGCGGATTAGCGAGAGGGTACCGTATTTATGTTTCTTTCTATGTTCCTATTATTACTTATATTGTGATATCCTTTACCTTTAGTTGTAGATTAACGCTTGGGAATACAAGTTATGAAAAATTTTAACTGTAAAGCTTCCAGTGAGTCATTTCACTTCATACAAGATATCGGCGAAACTAATGTGCAGAGACACGTTAAAGGAAGCCAGATAAAACCAAAGATTTAAAAGTAAAGATAAGCCCTTACGGTACTATGACAGCACCAAAATGTTTTCACCTTTAAATCGGTGACGCTCACACGTCTGGAATCAGTGCTTATCTGAACACCGTGATGGACGCCTTAATGAATTTTTACAAGAAAAGGATCTCAATATGCCGTCGTGTGCATTTTTAAAGTGCACTAACATTTCAAGAAATACGAATAAAGCCAAAAATGTGACATTTCACATACAAAAACAATGCAATAGATTTTAGGTGCCAGGGCTCATCTAAACTATTGAAATCTTTGGATAAAACAGCTTTGAATTGAAGCTCGAAATTCACATTGGCAATGAAAATCTTAAGAGTTCACTAAAATCAGCACCTTTGTGTTATTGTGTCATAGTGATAGGTAAAAAGAAGGCAGAAAAAAGTATACCTACTTAGGTAAATAGCAACCTAACAGCTCAGCCTACTGGCCTAGCACCTATTATCCTTCAGTAGGTACCCCTTATGTGCTCCCAAACTATGTTAAGGGGACATCAATTCAAGTTTCAAGGCTGTGGATGGAACTTCTTAAGGTACAAGATGATTATTGATAGATGACAGTCAAATGGTACCATAACTGACCACTTCCATGAATATCCTGATGTATAGCAAGGAACTGATTCAAGCAGGTATCATGCGAATGTATAATATAGCGAAGTTTTTTTTTTTTACTTTAATTCGACAACGATTAAACAACGATTTTTGCTTCATATTGGTCGAACGAATATGACAAATATACTAGCCAGCTTATTATTATTATTATATATATACTTACATTACAGGTACCTTTCCTTTTTTGTGCAGAAATAACAGCAAGAGATGTTACGTAGATGGAAGTAAGGTTATTTGGTTGGAATTGGAAAGATATAGATTCGGCATAAATAAAATTATTTTGACAAGAAATAAGACATTTTCGGAAATCGATGAACTGCGTTTAAAATATAGTATTTTCGGTTTAGACCGAGTAAATAAATTTACTGTCAAAACAAATATTTGTAACATTACTCGTTTATAAACAAAGTTTTGGTAAGGAGACAAGTGTTCGTTTCAACAAAATTAGGGTGAGTGAGTTGACATGAAAATGAAAAATTGTTAAAAAAAAATAAAAAATGGTTGATTCAATAACCAAAATTACATTAATTTACACGCACTGGCTAAATTCACCTAATGACTTTTTTTTTTTTTCAAAATGGCGGTCCGCTCACCTCATGTCAAAAACAGCTGGCTCATGTCAAAAACAGCTGGAGCGATTGTTATTGCTATGTACACCTCATGACGTTTGTCTATTTGTCTATGCATTTTTGGATAACCTACAAAATATTAGACATGCGCAAAACAGTTCACTTAAAAGAAAGGAATGATACGTGTATTTTCTAATCCGGAACTATTCCACTCCTCTAGTCCACTCACTCACTTAGTTCCGGCGTTTCTTCAGAACTGTCGTCGTTCAGAATGAGTGTAACCTCGGGACTACTACAAAGACTACGAACAAAATAATCTCTGAATGCACGATGTCAAGGTCTATTTTTGTAGTACACATTTCCCACTGGAATGTTACATTTGCCTCGTATCTTTTTTTGGTCACTTGACACATTCCAGATGTGGCGATTTGAATTTGAGTAGAAAATAATTGTGTTTTTGTTTTTTTATAACTACGGGTTGCACCTTAGTTCTTTTGTTAGTTTCTTTCTTAGTTTCAAGAAAGGAGGATTAGTTTCACGTTTTGAGCCATTTTCGTATTTATTTATTACTTTTGCAAAGGACTATAACGGCAATGATGCCAGCTGTTAGTTAGAAAGGAAAGGAGGCTTGCAGTATTTATGAAGGGAAATAGCTTTTATTGTGAAGTAGTAAAATCTACGTCTATTATATGGGAAGGAACTGGGTGATAAAATAAAGTTAAGCTTTGTTGTGGTAATAAATTTTGGCCCGACGACGATGCGTACAAAACCTGAATGTTGACCGAGGCTAGGGTTATTGTAGATTCAAATAGATTTAACAAAAGTAAAAGTAAATAATCTGTAGGTATAACTGACATTTTTTGAAATTTCTAAATCCACTTGAGAGGTTATCTTTCTTTGAATGGTATTGTATTCTATTCAGTCTAAGCACTAAATATCAGCGCTATATAAAACTAAATAAATAATAATAAATGATTATGCACATTCGAGATATTTTTTTTCTTATTTTCTTATAAATTATTACTTTACATAAAACAAATGTACCGTATACCATAGAAGAGGCAGCAAAGGTCAAACTACCAAACACCCCTAACAACAAAAACTCCTAAAATATATTTTTTGCTGTTATTAGGATTTCCCCTAAGCTTGTATCGCATTTACCTTTATACCATCATACCTTTAGGGTTCCGTCGTGGTTACTAAAGCTTCTAAAATATTTAAAGTAATAAATCTAATCCTTTGAAGTAATGAAGTAGCATCCTAATATCTAACTTATTTATCCGGGGAATAAATCTTCTAGTAAATTCCTTTATTTTATTTTATTCCATACGTTTTGCATCAAGTTTTGATCTACTGAACTCTCATCATGAACGCGAAGAAAGCTGTGACTTAGCATAGGCTCATTAGGCTCATAACAATTCGTAACATAAACAATATTTGGTGAGATTTATGACTGCAATTGAATTAAGAGTACTTAAGAGCTTATATCACGCAAAAATAACACTTTTTTTTATTGTAGTTTTTTGAAGAAGTTATAAAAACCATCCTTTTATGATATTGAGTGAACTTTTGTAAAGTGAAGTTACGAAATTATAATGATATTAATCAAATAATTAATCCAGAAAAAAAATATATAGACATCAGTTTTCATGATGTAGCATGTTTAAAAAATTCATTTCTCCAGGGTTATTTAACAGATTCGCTTGGTTTTTACATAGTAAAATAGGTATTATTGATATTACCAATTCGCACTTACGAAAAATTGCAGTTCTTACAGCAAACATATATTAAATATCCCAATAACATATTTATTTCATAATAAGGCATTTCTGTCGTCGTAACGGCCAGGACGAAGAGCGCGATTTAAGACTTAAAAAATGCAACGTTGTAAACATTGTTTTCACCCGATGCAATATTGCAAATTAATGTGCTCAATCTTGCCTATGCCATGTCTTTAAGAGCCCGGTCCGTAAAGACGACAACTTTGATGCAAATCATTATATTAAATATTTTTCTGGCCTTTATCGCGATGTTTTAATTAAAACCAGAAACAAACACCAATTCATATTGGCCGTCTAAATAAATGTCTAAAATTTATTTTGTTGAATTGATTCTCTTTTAAGAGTTATTTTGGTGCTTACGAGCCCGCTCCGAACTGTTCTTCATATCTTAGTACCAAAATTTTTCGCAAAGGAGAAATAATATAATCAAATAAATGTTAGGCCCTCATTTAGATGGCCAATATGAACTATTGTATATCCCTGATTTTAGCAAAACCATCGCAGTAAAGACGAGAAAAATATTTAAAACAATTCTCCGCATAAAACGTATGAAAAAAACGGAGCGAATTCTTAACCCTCAGTTTATCCGTGAGACTCCCTTTCAAATAATGCCTATTTTTATAAATAAAATTAAAAAATAAATATGTGGTCTATCCTTTTTATAATTTATGTAGGTCTCTAAATACTCTTTTCATCAATAAAATTAAGTATACCAAAACTATGAAAAACACAAATAAAAATATGTACCAATCTTGACACTACAACTGAGAATCAAAATAAAAAATAATCACGCATTTTCTTGCACATCTTAGTTTCTTTTGTAATCAAGAATAAGAAAAACAAAAAAAAAGTGTGGTAAAAATGAGCGGAAAAGGCCACCTTAAGAGTTAAAACTTTGAACATAGAAAACGGCGGTAAATTTAAAAGCAAAAATTTATTTTAGATGTTTTATTTCATGTAAGTATACACACATAGCGACAAAAGTAGTTTCATTGATCGAAAATTATCAAAATATCAAAATGTGATACTTGATACAAATCCAAAACTTTGTTTAAACAGAACTGTTACTTTTAGAGATAACTCAGTTCAGTTCATAAAAGTGCATACTTGAATCAATTTATCTCACTTCAAGTAAGATAAATAGATTTTTATGTAAAAAGCTTTAAATATTCTTAAAATAATTATGCTTAATTTGAAATTTGATTACATTAAACTTGGCAACAATCAAAAAGATAAATTAAACTTACTTATTTTCCACCCCATAAAAGTACCTACAATTTGCTTAACTGTCTCTGTCTAAATTCTGTCTGTTCAAACAATACGTAGGTATGGGAGAACATCCGAGTATTTATTACAACGTTTGGTTAATAAATTACCACAAGAAATAAGGTCCAGTTTTAATCCTATAACTATTAAAAGTACGCTAAAAAGTCACTTTATACCTTTAACTAGAAAATGAAATTGGAACATTCCGTATAAGTCATTCCTTTGCTACCTGCGCCGCGATAAGAGCATCTTTTCATTTGTATACCATTGTCCGATCGACTGCTCATTTACCTTACAATTTTATACCTGCTAATTCTGTATTGTAATTTAATTCCTATTTACATGAAGTCAAGATCGACTAAATTCATTTATTTGCCTTTACTTATTTTTGTAACAACTACGTAACATTGCAGTAGCAGCCGTTCGACAAACAATTTCTCTCGTCATCCATTGTATGATTATAATAAGTATGTAGGCAGGATTGCAGGTAGCTATCAGTATCAGTATTTATTTGTTTCTACTTTTGTGGGCATAACCTCATGCACGAATATGAGTATTATTCACAAATTGTAGTATCAGGACAAACTCATGTGAGTTTATTGATACTATTCACCATGTAATAAAATAATGTAAAATTATGAATAGATAGATAAATATAATAAAAAAAAGCAAGTTACCAGACATACAAAAAATTCCAAACAAAAGCAATATTTATATTACAAAAAATAACTCCAACGCAATCATTGCAGGATAAAGCGGCGAAAAGAAAGAAACAACAATAATCTTAAAGTGCACGAAGCGAGCTCTATTGTCTAAAAAACATTTCCCGTTGGTACTCATAGTACTCAATGTGTTGGTAATATCCCTTCACGTGCTAGTGTGTGTGTACTAGGATTCACTCATATTTCGTATACAAACGAAAGTAGTCCTTAAATTTCGGACTTAAGATCTATTTTGTATGAAATATTTCTCATTGGAGTTGGAGTTGGAGTTCTGTGTGCAAGAAACCAACTACAAACAATAGTAGTCTTTAAATATTTGACGTAAGATCTATTTTGAATAAAATAGTTCCCATTGGAGTCGGAGTGAGTCGTTAGCTCTGTGTTCAAGAAACCGACTACAAACAAAAGTAGTCTTTAAATATTGGACGTAAGATCTATTTTGTATAAAATATTTCCCATTGGAGTTGGAGTGAGCTGAGTCCGTGTGCAAGAAACAAACTACAAACAAAAGTAGTCTTTAAATATTGGACGTAAACTCTTTTTTGTATAAATTATTTTCCATTGGGACTAAGGAACTACGGAGTTGCTGGATAGAGGTGTGAACGAGTGAGTGGTATAGTCCCGGGAGTGGAAGCATCTCATTTTCATCATTCACTCCGGAACTACCCATGTCTACAAAATATTTTGTGTAAGCGCCGACCGATCGATGGCTTTGATTGATTTTTCCTCACCAATTTTCCATGAAAAAACTGATGATGTTTAAATTAACAAAACACTCCGACCGAATGTACAAAAGGGAGGAGCGGCTTCATGTTGCTGTTGTGTTGGTGACGAGCGAAACGTAAGTAAATTAGCTTAATTTTTCGCAAACAATATGTAACACTTACATGCCAGAAAAGGGGAGAGGCCAGGAAGACATTACAGAGCAAGAACGGAAGATATGTAATAGAAATAACTGGTCAGGCAGCTATTAACGGGTTCTCTAGTCAAGACTTCACTGGCAAAGTTAAAATATATTGTAGCAGCTATCGATTAGGCCTATCTTTCAAAGTTATGTCGGAATAACATAAAGTTCAGTTATCCCATCTACTGCTGGGACACATGACCTGGGACCAAAACACTGGTACATGTGGCTTACATGATGGATGACACTTGTTCAAAAGCCTTCAACATCCCATTACTTCATGGTGTAGTAAAATTATTTGTTTTTCTTTCTGTAATACTTGTGTTAAGTAATATTATTACATTTTTTCAGAGATACCAAAGGGTGGTGGAGTCTCTATGCCTGGCCTGACCAGCCCACTCTTATTCTACCTACTCTACCTGAGGTCCCTTGGTCGCCTATTCCTAACCCAGATCTAGACCAAGCACCCTTCATAGAGCCCGTGGAAATTGCCCCGTCCCCGCCTGTGCTTGCATAAGGGACATAAGCCAAGTCAATGGGCGGAAGGCTACAGTTTAATATAAGTATAATTTGTAAGAATAAATAATTTCTATTTATGTAGAATATTTTTCGTATAATTTTTTTAGTGCTATCTTTACATATAATAGTTATGAGATAAGATTACTGATTAATTCCAAGCAATCTTAGAGATAAGCTTGCCGCTGTGTTCAACTTTAAATTGCAATGCTTGTTTTTTTATCTTTTTCTGTGTATGTACAATAAAGAACAAGAATAAGAAATAAAATGTATTATTTTGTAACATGAATTTCTAATATTAATATAAAAACTTTCCCTTTTATATTATTTACTGCTGCGGCTCGACTTTACCACTATCTTACCGGCAAACCTACCCGAGTTAAGTTATGCAGGGAGAGTAAGAGGACAGCTCTCAAACAGGCACAACCAGCTGTTTAAGACTGTTATAGCCGGGCGTTAAACCAAACAGACTGGTGACGGGCAGTGGCGTCACTGATGCGAGGGTTTTGGCACCATGCTCACCAACCCGCCTGCCCAGCGTGCGTGAGTATGATGAGCATCACTTCCAAGAGAGGCGAAATCTTGGATAGGCCTATGTTCAGCAGTGTAAAAAGACAGGCTGATGGATAGATGGACTGCTGCTGATTGATTAACACATGGAAAATGACCAAATCATCATATTAATTTGATGAATTGCAAAAATACACATGAAATCATCGTCTTTTTTTTGGTCGTAGACATTCGAAGAAGAAAATCTAAACAGAAAACGAAATAGTTTTCAACTTTCTTTCTACACGGGCATCTACCTAAACCATTATTCATCCAACGTTAAGCCAACAGCTGGCTATAGTCATAATACTGCTAAAGCAACGTTTTAAAATAAACCAACAGATTACATTGAAATTTTTGCCAACTCTATTGTAATATTTTCGTCGAAAATTCCACTGAATTTTGTTCTTACCTATAGAAAATATAAAAATTTATGTTTACGAACATGAAATCCGGTGGAATAGTGCAAATAGATTATAATTTCTACTAAATAGTTCGTCAATCTTATAAGAAACGTTTGTATAATTTTACATTTGCTGTCAATGTTACAAGCAATGACTTTATTTATTCCTTACAATGTCGGGGAAAAATGTAAGGGCAACACTATTGAAAAAGGAAAATTAAAAAAAGTGGCCATTTTTTTTAATATTAGGTGTATTTAGACATGGCCTAATTTACATTGCTTTTGGCCATAAATGTCCGTTTTTTTTAAATATTTAAGTATTCGTTATTTTGTTAGCTAATGGTTTCGATTCGGAGTAACACGATTTAACTTAATTTAATAGGACTTACCTTATTTTAAGCGTCCTGTCTGTCTTTTTGGATACAGAAAAAAAATATTTTGAACGCTTAAAATTAAGTTTAGTCCTGTCAAAAGTAAAAAAATGTAACACCGAAACGACACAATTGTAAGTTCTTACTTACGAGTACGAGTGTATTTATGTATGTATGTAAACACTGGATTGTTCAAGTAGACTTGCCCTGCGTTCCGAAATAGAATTATATCGCTAAAATCTATTACGAAAGTATGAAGTGAATGGCTTATGATCCATTGTAATTCTATTTCGGAACGCAGGGTTCCATAAAAATTTCATAAAACTTGAAAACGTAAATAATTTCTCGTCTAAATGAGCCTTTCCAAAAGATTAAAAACAAATCAAAGTCAATTTTGGTTGGACTCTGCTATGCTGTGATTTAGCTATGCAACTGTTTGAAAACTGATAACGACGATGATTTTGGAATTGGATACCTTTGGCGAAACTGATTTTTTGAACTTATCTGCTCATAGCTAGTGTCATTATGAGCAAATACTGCAGCTCTTAATCCCTAACAGCAGTTATAACAGAATTAGAGAAGCGTAATGATAAGCGAAAAGGAAAAACAGTTGTAACTTTATCGTAAGTCAGCACTATCAATGAAGTTTTTATAGAAGCTAGCTTTGAAAACGATTCATCAGAGGTCATCCCACACACAATCCCTTCCTCGTCAAAGCTAATAGAAGTGATAGAAAGCATAACTTTTTTTAATATTATAACGGCGCACACTGGTTCCATATCACGAAATCGTGGACTTAGGGTGAAGTCAATTTGAAGGTCAAGGAATCGAACTGATTTTTTTTTTGGTAGACTGCTAAAACTATTACAAACACTTTTTACTGATGTAGTTTTTCTGAAATATGCATTAATTTAAGAGAAAAAAATCATTGAATTATTTTTTGTATGGAGAAAATTATGTTTTTGTCAATTACTTGCGAGCTTCATGTTTATTTAAAATGAAACTTACTACAGGTCATTGAGGAAGTCACGGCTAACATTTTCTTTCCTTACACTTATCTGCGTAAATCTGCGATTTGGAAGCTACAGGCACTTGAAAATATTTAATGAAAAGGTCAAGAAATTGAACTGATTTTTTATTTTTGGTAGACAGCTTACTCTATTACAAACATCTTTTACTGATGTAGTTTTGCAAAAATATGCATCACTTTCAGAGAAAAAAAAATATTGAATTATTTTTGTATGGAGAAAATTATGTTTTTGTCAATTACTTGCGTGCTTCATGTTTATTTAAAATTAAACTTAGTTCAGGTCATTGAGGAAGTCACGGCCAACATTTTATTTCCTTCCACTTATCTGCGTAAATCTGCGCTTTGGAAGCTACAGGCACTTGAAAATATTTAATGAAAAGGTCAAGGATTTGAACTGATTTTTTATTTTTGGTAGACAGCTTACTCTTTTACAAACATCTTTTACTGATGTAGTTTTGCAAAAATATGCATCACTTTCAGAGAAAAAAAAAATATTGAATTATTTTTGTATGGAGAAAATTATGTTTTTGTCAATTACTTGCGTGCTTCATGTTTATTTAAAATTAAACTTAGTTCAGGTCATTGAGGAAGTCACGGGCAACATTTTATTTCCTTCCACTTATCTGCGTAAATCTGCGCTTTGGAAGCTACAGGCACTTGAAAATATTTAATGAAAAGGTCAAGGATTTGAACTGATTTTTTATTTTTGGTAGACAGCTTACTCTATTACAAACATCTTTTACTGATGTAGTTTTGCAAAAATATGCATCACTTTCAGAGAAAAAAAAATATTGAATTATTTTTGTATGGAGAAAATTATGTTTTTGTCAATTACTTGCGTGCTTCATGTTTATTTAAAATTAAACTTAGTTCAGGTCATTGAGGAAGTCACGGCCAACATTTTATTTCCTTCCACTTATCTGCGTAAATCTGCGCTTTGGAAGCTACAGGCACTTGAAAATATTTAATGAAAAGGTCAAGGATTTGAACTGATTTTTTATTTTTGGTAGACAGCTTACTCTTTTACAAACATCTTTTACTGATGTAGTTTTGCAAAAATATGCATCACTTTCAGAGAAAAAAAAATATTGAATTATTTTTGTATGGAGCAAATTATGTTTTTGTCAATTACTTGCGTGCTTCATGTTTATTTAAAATTAAACTTAGTTCAGGTCATTGAGGAAATCAAGGCTAACATTTTATTTCCTTACACTTAACTGCGAAAATCTACGCTTTGGAAGCTATAGGCACTTGAAAATATTTTATGTAAAGGTCAAGGAATTGAACTGATTTTTTATTTTTGGTAGACTGCTGACTCTATTACAAACATATGAGTAAGCTGTCTACCGAAAATAAAAAATCAGTTCAATTCCTTGACCTTTTCATTAAATATTTTCAAGTGCCTGTAGCTTCCAAAGCGCAGATTTACGCAGATAAGTGTAAGGAAATAAAATGTTGGCCGTGACTTCCTTAATAACCTGTAGTAAGTTTAATTTTAAATAAACATGAAGCACGCAAGTAATTGACAAAAACATAATTTTCTCCATACAAAAATAATTCAATATTTTTTTTTCTCTGAAAGTGATGCATATTTTTGCAAAACTACACCAGTAAAAGATGTTTGTAATAGAGTAAGCTGTCTACCAAAAATAAAAAATCTGTTCAAATCCTTGACCTTTTCATTAAATATTTTCAAGTGCCTGTAGCTTCCAAAGCGCAGATTTACGCAGATAAGTGGAAGGAAATAAAATGTTGGCCGTGACTTCCTCAATGACCTGAACTAAGTTTAATTTTAAATAAACATGAAGCACGCAAGTAATTGACAAAAACATAATTTTCTCCATACAAAAATAATTCAATATTTTTTTTTCTCTGAAAGTGATGCATATTTTTGCAAAACTACACCAGTAAAAGATGTTTGTAATAGAGTAAGCTGTCTACCAAAAATAAAAAATCAGTTCAAATCCTTGACCTTTTCATTAAATATTTTCAAGTGCCTGTAGCTTCCAAAGCGCAGATTTACGCAGATAAGTGGAAGGAAATAAAATGTTGGCCGTGACTTCCTCAATGACCTGAACTAAGTTTAATTTTAAATAAACATGAAGCACGCAAGTAATTGACAAAAACATAATTTTCTCCATACAAAAATAATTCAATATTTTTTTTTCTCTGAAAGTGATGCATATTTTTGCAAAACTACATCAGTAAAAGATGTTTGTAGTAGAGTAAGCTGTCTACCAAAAATAAAAAATCAGTTCAATTTCTTGACCTTTTCATTAAATATTTTCAAGTGCCTGTAGCTTCCAAATCGCAGATTTACGCAGATAAGTGTAAGGAAAGAAAATGTTAGCCGTGACTTCCTCAATGACCTGTAGTAAGTTTCATTTTAAATAAACATGAAGCTCGCAAGTAATTGACAAAAACATAATTTTCTCCATACAAAAAATAATCCAATGATTTTTTTCTCTTAAATTAATGCATATTTCAGAAAAACTACATCAGTAAAAAGTGTTTGTAATAGTTTTAGCAGTCTACCAAAAAAAAATCAGTTCGATTCCTTGACCTTCAAATTGACTTCACCCTAAGTCCACGATTTCGTGATATGGAACCAGTGTGCGGCGCAGAGCCTAACTGGGAATGTGTCATATGTGACTAATCATCTACCTTCTGTACAGGCAAGTAAAACCCATATGTGTGTGCAAGTTTTATTCTACTTACCAGTACAATGTTACACGTTGTGACGGCATTTGTACGTTCAAAATGTTTGTTTTTGATATTCGCATTCAATATTTTTATAGCAACACTGCTCAAAACTGTCCAACTATCAAAATCATTGAGCTGATTGACAGCTGATTAAAAAAAATCGTTATAAAAAATTCAATAGATGGCGTTCACGAGACATGGCGAGAGTTGCAAACTCAAAAACATGTTTGATGTAAACAATTTATTTCTAATCAAATAATAAAAATATAATTATTAGGTAGTGATCGGAATCATAATAATAAGTTGCAGAATATAATTATTAAATTAATTATTTAATTATTAAATTATTAAATTAATTATTTAATTATTAAATTAATTATTTAATTATTAAACATTGAATATTTAATTTAGGTCATATTAAATAAATTTATTTAAATTTTAAAATGAACATAGGTATTGAAACATGAAATACATCATCACGACATGAATTCCCAAGACGGTGTCAGACACGGAACACATTTACCAGGAGAAGAATGAAAACTCAGTAGAAAAAAAAAAGCGACAATATTTCTTTACCGGTAGCGCCATCTAGGGAATGCCCATCATAAACCTTCACACTGAATGAGCGGGAATTTTAAATATTGCTTGTTTGAACAGGGATAATTACTTAGTTTATTATATTTTATGATCGTTCGGAACTTTTATTAAAGGTAAAATTTCATATCCTTTAACAAAGATCATTTTTAAAAGCGATCATAAAATATAATAAAGCGAGTTTCTTAGAAACTTATATTAAAAAGCTTTATTTTACACTCAATGTTTATTGTTAAGTTAAAATTTACAGTTTTTAAAAATTACATGTTTCAATTGTGTAAAGACAGGTTGTTGTGACAAATACCGTGGTAAACTGGTGACATTAATCATGGATTAAACATATTTTTGGTTTAGCAGCCAAACGCTCAGGCTGATACAATTTTAAATAGAATCACATCAAACATATTATTTAGAGCATGCCAGTAAGATCAATTTGAAACAAATTCCAAGGAAGAAAAGTATTTTTCAAAAATTACTGCAACCTCTATCTTACACGTAAAGCGCTCTAAACAACTGAGCTTCAAAATAAGTTCAAATTCAAATGGTTTATTTTGCAAAGTAAATGGAAATCCAATCAACCGCCCGAACCCATACCGAAGACCCGGCCAGGGACCAGGAACAAGGTTCAATGATCACCAACTGAGCCCCCAGCACGAATCCAGGCGGCCGACCAAATCCCGTCCTATGTACTACATACTAATAGGTTACATATATAAATCCTGCGCAAGCCCAGGGCTTGAATTTAAATCTTTAGTTGTTAAGGAAGGAATTTCAGTAAAGAATTGTTCAAAGGCATTCGCAACTTCTTTATCTCCTGTAACGACTTCATTGTTAATACTTAACTTAAGTTCGTTATCTCGTTTCTTACTTTTCCCAGTTTCAGTATTTATGATGTTCCATACTGTTTTTACTTTATTATCGGACCTTTTAAGTTTTTTATTCAAGTAGATACTTTTTGCTTTTAAACACACCAATTTAAAGATGCGTGAGTAATTTTTCACGTATTCAGTAAATTTTACATTATTATTGTAGGGCTTTATGTCGTATAATTCGTATAAATGATTTCTGCTTTTATAAATACCTGGTGTCGCCCAGTCACTGAAGGTGATTTTACTTTTGTTAGAAAGTTTTTGCATCTTAAACGTATTTTCGAACTCTTTGGAGACTATGTTGAAAAGGTCTGTAAAGAGAGCGTTTGGATCGTCTTGGAGAAGATTAAAATGTGCTAATTTAACTTCTAGATTTGCTTTGAAACAATCTACTTTGAGAGTTTTAATAGGTCTGCAAAAGACTTTTTTGGGCAATTGTTTTACGCTTTGTTTAATGGTTATAGTTTGGCCACTGTGATCGGACTGCAAGCGGTTGATTACTTTATTGTCTGAATATTCACAATCACAGAATATATTGTCGAGGCATGACGCAGTATCCCGAGTAATTCGAGTAGGTTCTAAGAACACATTAGACAAATTAAATGATTTGAATAAATGTAATAATTTTGAGCGCATAATCGATTTTTCTAGTAAATCTACGTTAAAATCTCCACATATAATAACTTTTTTCTTTGTATCAAATAATAATTTTAAAACCTCTTCCATTGCTTTTTCAAAAATGTTGTAATCTTGTCCCGAGGGTCGGTAAATACAGAGAATAATATATGTACTCATTTCTATGCAAGCTAATTCTAGTTGATGTTCTACAGAAAGTTTTACAATGTCTTTTCTTTCCTTTGCTTTTATACTATTTTTTACAAGAATCATGGAGCCACCTTTTTGTATTTTTAATCTATTGTAGCAACTAAGAACACTAAAATTATTAACATTAATTATGTTCATGTAGATGATGTTCGGTTACACACAAAATATCTGTTTTTGATTCCTCTAAGAACAACTCGATTGAAAGTATTTTGCCGAGAAAGCTGCCTTGTATGTTTTGATGTACCAGCTTTAATTCAGGCGGCTTTCCCATTGTCTTCAATTCTAAAAATAATTTTTTACAATTTTGTTAGTACTTGTACTAACCGTGTCAATAGGGACAAAATTCTGTAAATAATTAACATTACAAATACCATCAATTATAACTGGTATTGGAAAATTTCCTGTTACACACTTTGTAACAGATTCACTACATTCTAAAATGCATGCTAACTTAGTAGCTAATTGTTTTTTATAATAATTTGCAAGGTACAAAGTACCTTCTGTCAAAAAAAAATCACGAATGTAGATATTCGTATCTACGTAGTGCACTTTGTCACTGTGTCCAGCTGAGAAGTTGTGCATGAACATATTCAAATTGTATAAAGTAGTTTTTTTTTATCCTGTAAGTACTTCTGAATAAGGGAATTCACAAATGATGATTTTTTTAACACTAAGTTGTAACATTAGCTCGAGATATTTTATAAGGTCACTTTGTGTGATACCTGTACTATTTCCTATCAGCAGAACAATTGTAGTATTTAATTGATATTCCATTTTGAGCAAACGCTCTACAATTTGTATGAAAGATGCACCTGGCATACAAATATTGGTCACTTTCTGCATAAGTTTATTTCCTAATAAGGGCCCTAAGTTTTTTCCAATAGAGTCTGTAAACACAACAGTATTATGTCCTTGCGACGCCGAGGATTCAGTCGCTGACGCAGCAACCGACAAGGGCTCAGAAGGCTGAAGGGAAGAGCTCGGCGTGGGCAGCGCGTCAGACGTAGGTGCAGGGTCTGACGCGGTTTTCACTGCAGGAGTGGATGATGGTTCTGCGCCATGACCGGAGCCACGACGAAGGCGAGCAGAACGGCGACGTTGCTTTCGACGAGTAACCTTGCTCTTAGGTTCAGGTGTGGAGACTGGTGTTTTAGGACGCTGGTAAAGCTGACGGTCCTCACCTACGGACTCGGACGGAGGCACTGGCACTTCAGGAGAGCCTCGGGACACTCTCAGACCAGTGACAGAGGCGTGCTCCTGTGCGGGGGGTGTCATAGTCATGCTAAGGGGACTCTGAGATGGTGAGAGGCCCACAGACGTATGTAGATCCTGAGGGGTCAGTATAGGCGGAGTATCTGGCGAAGCTGGTGTTGCAGATGATCCACACAGCAGGCAGCTACTGTGTATGCAGCTAGGTTCCTCTGAAGGCTGTGTCGCTTTTACAAGTAACTGTAGTTTTTCATCATTGCTGTCTATAATTTCACCCATGGATTCAGCAATTTTCAACATTTCTCCAAACGTTACATCCTGCTCAATAAATATAAATTATCATATAAATATTTGTCATATCTCAGGACTATGTAGTCCCGGACCTTTGAGAGGTGTGCGTGGGACCGAAGCCAACACGTAGAGGCACTTTAAATAATTTTATCTAAATGTGATATGACATCAACTGACTGCTAGGGTTGAGGTGCTGGTGGACTGAGTATGAAAGGAACTATGGCGCCTGCCCGATCTATGTTAACAACACGGAAAAATGGGCAGGCGAAGACTCGCCAACTCAATTAAATGGGCCCCCCAAACGGTCACTAGACAAGGGGGCAACATTTGCTGAGCGGGCCTCCAAAATGTACCTACATTGAGACAAAACAATGGTTTGCAAGAATCTGTGGGTTTTGCAGCGCATATCGCACGTATGCACTTTTTTGTGCAATTAAAGCTCTGTCGAAGCAGCGTAGCCGTGATATGCGGTTAGAGCCAGTTTTCTTCCCGACGCTCGATTCAATTTGTATAACGCCTAAACAAAACTGTTTAATTTTTTTCAATGCAAGTGCTCGTAAAGGCACACTTTTTATGCATCAAAACCGAACAGAAAGTCGATTATTTTGCCCTAGGGCTTTATTATTATTATTTTTTAATTTATTTACGAGAAGTTTGCTAACCTGCAACCTTTCCTGTGTACCATAACTGTTTTTTTCCACTGTTTAATGGCTCTGGATACAGTCCTTTTGAGCCAATCATAATTTAAAGTTCACAAGATTATATTTGTTTTATTTCCTCACACTATGCATTGAAAAACAAATATACGTGAACTATCTACAGGTGAATAAAGGCTAGGGTGTTTTATAACAAATTTGCATGATTCCAATATATAACATTCATAGCCGGTCAAAAGTAGTTTTGACTGCGAGAATCAGTCAAAACTTTTTGACTAAGGTCTTAAGTAATTTTGATTAAAAAGTATTTCTGGGTTGTCATAAAAAAATAACCACGAAGGTCAGGTATGGCGGTCGCGGAAGTTCCGCGACTTGCCATACCTAACCTTCTAACCTAACCTACCGGCTTTCTTCTGCGCTGCAGGACATCCGAAAAACTAATTTTGCCTGCGAATATCAGTCAACACTACGCCCTTAGGCAAAACTGACTCATTCTCGCAGTCAAAAGTAGTTTTGACCAGTTATCACTTTTAACTGTGACATATATATATATATACAAGTAAGAGTCAATATTTAAGTCATGAGTCAATATAAGGCCTACAAGAGTCAAAGTTATTTATATGGCCCAGTATCGTTATACACTTTTTTTGTAGAATGAATATTTTATTTATATTACTACTATTTCCCCATAGTGTGATGCCGCAGGAACTAAAAATCTTACTGTGTTGTTAGCATCCTGTTCTATATTTTCCTTGCTTATTTAGTTACAACTATCGATATATCATCCGCAAATAAGATTGATTTGTGATTAGTAATGTCAGGTATATAATTAATATATAAGAGTCGGGTGATATATGTTGATACTGACTGGGGGACTCTCGCCTCTCATCTATTAGACTCCGCTACTGCTACACTGGGTCTAAAAGTCCGTGAAAACGAAGACTGGTTTGATGAGAACGATGCAGTCCTGACGACAGCAATCGACAAACACCGGGCACTCTTGCGTCAATCAGGTGGCAGACAGCAAGGAGGTACTGTTGCGGAGATAAAACTTAGTGGTCAAAAACTGCGTAGACTGTGTCGGGAAACAAAGGATAGATGGCGGCAGGAGAAGGCTAAGCACATGCAATGGCTTTCGGACACTAACCAGCTCGGGGAGTTCTACTGCGAGGTCCGCAAACTGATAGGCCCTACTCAGTGCGTCAAAGTGCCCCTGAAGTCAGCTGATGGGGTGCCTTTCTTGACAAGTAAGGAAGAGAAGATCAGTTGGAAAGATGGGCCGAGCATTTTAACCACCTGCTCAATGTAGATAAGTGGATTTAGAGCAAATCAGGTCTATACCTGAGCTCCCAATTTGTAACGAGTTGGACAAGCCGTTGGCATTGTGTGAGATTGCTAATGCCATCATGCAGCAACAAAACAACAGGGCGGTTGGCGTTGATTTTGTGCCAGGTGAGCTACTGAAGTATGGCGGTGAGGAGTTGCACGTTCTTGTATGGAAATTGTTTGTTCGTGTGTGGGATGAAGAACGAGTTCCAGCTGAGTTCAAAATGTCCCGTATCATTGCTCTGTACAAGAACAAGGGAGACCGTTCTGATTGCGGCTCTCACCGCGGTATTTCACTCTTAACAGCCATCGGAAAAGTCTTTGCCCGGGTGATTCTCAACCGCCTGAAGCTGCTGTCCGAAAATATTCTCCCCGAAACCCAATTTGGCTTCCGACCTGACAGAGGGACGTGTGAAGCGATCTTCTCAATACGTCAACTACAGGAAAAAAGCCGGGAACAAGGCCGCCAACTTTACCTGTGATTTGTTGACCTTGAGAAGGCGTTTGATAGTGTGCCTCGAGAAGCTCTATGGATAGTACTGGAGAAACTGGGATGCACGGCGAAGTTTGTGAGACTTGCGCGACTACTGCATGATGACATGTCGTGTTGTGTCGCTGTTGATGCCGAACAGTCTGACTTCTTTCCCGTTACCTGTGGAGTGAAGCAAGGCTGCGTTTTAGCGCCAACACTGTTCGCATTGTACTTTGCAGTGGTGGTCCGCGAGGTGTTACAAACATCTTCGGAAGGAGTGCACATCCGTTTTCGAACAGATGGAGAACTTTTTAATCTTGGCAGATTCCGAGCCCGGACCAGTGTCGTACGCTCTAGTTACGGAAATCATGTATGTGGATGATTTGTGCTTCGTTTCTGAGACTTCGGACGGCCTGCAGAAGCTAATGTCGATCTTTTCTAACTCTTGTCTTAAATTTGGCCTGAAGGTCAATGTAAAGAAGACACAAGTGATGTCCTTGGACTCGCTTGACCATGAACAACTGGTTGTAAGACTTGGTGAGGACGTGCTTAAGCAGGTCGACAAATTTCGCTATCTGGGGAGCACTGTGTCAACCAGGTGCGACCTCGACTCTGAGATCAACAGCAGGATCGGTGCCGCAGCCGCGGCATTTGGCAAACTGAGTCGTAAGGTCTTCTGCTCCCACGAACTGAAGCTGGGCACGAAAGTCTCCATGTACATGGCGATAGTATTGCCAAACCTCCTATACGCTGCAGAGACATGGTGCTTATACCGCCACCAAATCCGCACCCTCGACCGATTCCACCTTAAATGCCTCCGAAATATACTTAAGATCAGATGGGTGGCATAGAGGCGTACATCATGCGGCGACAGCTTCGGTGGTGCGGACACGTGTCGCGGATGGCGGAGGAGCGAGTGGCAAAGCGCATCTTCTTTTCAGAACTCCAGTCCGGAAAGCGATAAAGTGGAGGCCAGTACCTAAGGTACAAGGATGTTCTGAAAAGACAATTAAAAAGATGCAACATTGAGCCATCGCAGTGGGAGGATAAGGCAGCTCAACGCGCAGAGTGGCGGAACCTTGTTCAAAGGAAAGTTTATGACTTTGAACAAGAACGAAGGTCCGATTTAGACCGAAAAAGGGACGACCTTAAGTCTCGGCCACCTGCGAACATCGCTTACAACTATATGAATGGTGTGCTGACGTGCGCTCTATGTGGGCGTACATTTAATGCAAAAATCGGTTACACGGGTCACTTGAGAGCACATCAGAGAGCTGGACAGCTTAGCTCTCAAACTTGACAGGAGTTAAAGAAGCTGTCGCTGTGGCCGAGAACGGCTGTGAGGCTATATAATATATAAGAGTGGCCCTAATATGCTACCCTGCGGGACGCCTGAAGCATTTGTTCTGATAGAAGATTCGTATGAAACCATTTCTCTTCTTTCATTCAACCTATGCACTTGGTAACTTTTAAGCCATTCATATAATGGGTTTCTAATGCCGTACTTTTCGAATTCATCTAAAAGTATCGAATGTTCAATAAAGTCAAAGGCTTTTGACATGTCGAAGAAAATTGCTAATATTATTTATTTATTATATTACTAAATTCTTTTCTCAATATGCTCAATTATGTGCTTAGTTAAGTTAAAAGCGGCTAGGGTTGTCGATTTTTGTGGCTGAAAACCATTCTGCTCAGGTCTTATAATTTTAAACTGATTGAGAAAGCTCATTATTCTTTTATGAAATACCCTTTCATAAACTTTAAGTTAAGGTAAGATAAATTAAAAGTTATTTTTTAAACTAACAATTAAAATTTATAAAGTATGCATTAATAACTAGTAAAATAGTAATAACATAATATTTGTAGATATGGATATAAATAATAAAAACAATTAATATACGATATATTTCGACTCCTACTGTAGAGTCGTCATCAGTCGAATGAGGTATAAATATGACATATAAAGAATATAAATTTTTTAAAAAAAGTGACATCTGTTGAAAAAAAAAAAAAAAACCACAACAAAATTCACGACGCACTCTCCAAAAGACACTACCCAAATAACTTCCTCCAAAAACACTTACACCACAGACCAAACTTTCACAGACATATCAGAAACACAAACAAATCACACCAAACACGTCCAGTCACCACATACTTTCACGGCAGCCACAAACTAAAACAACTCATCAAAGAATCTCTACCCATTCTCCGGCAAAATAATGAAACTAAGGACCTACTCCCCAATAATCCACAAATCTGTTACAGACAAACCCGAAACCTGAAACACACACTTAGCAAAACAAAAACCAAACCACACACCGATTTCAGCAACACTTCACCTGGCACATCTCCCTGCCAACGGCGTAGATGTAAAACCTGCTCCATCATCAACACAACTACAGACATCAACACTCACCACACAACAAACATATACAAAACACATCCCAACACGTCATGCAAAACCAGCAACTGCATTTACCTACTGGAATGCCGTCATTGCCCGGCATTCTATGTAGGTGAAACCAAGAACCCAGTACACATCCGAATAAATCAACATCGACACACCTCAGACCGCACACCAAACAACATTCTTCCCATCCCTACACACACCCGCCTCCATAATTTGACGTTCAACGACTGTTTCACCTTACGCATCATCAAAGCATTCAGCCCTCCATTGACAGACATCGAATTAAGGACCTGGGAAACATCGTACATATGGTCACTTGGTGCTCACTATGGACCAGGACTTAACAGACAGCACTGACAGACAAACATGACATGACTCATCTGACAAAAAAATCACTTTAATACCCCAATAGTACCATCATCATCATAACCATCACCATCACCATCATCATCATCATCATCATCATCATCATCATCATCATCATCATCATCATCACCATCATCATCATCATTATCATCATCATCATCATCATCATCATCATCATCATTCATCATCACTACTATCATCACTCCCAAAAAGTTTCTTTTTTCCTCCTTCTTTTCAACAGATGTCACTTTTTTTAAAAAATTTATATTCTTTATATGTCATATTTATACCTCATTCGACTGATGACGACTCCACAGTAGGAGTCGAAATATATCGTATATTAATTGTTTTTATTATTTATATCCATATCTACAAATAATTAAATGCCATAAAAAGGTAATAATAAAAAATATATTTATTTGAATTATACTCGCACTTGCGAACACATTAAGTTGTACAAAGAAGACACTTTATCTAAAACGTACCTCAAGAACCTGTTATTGCATCGCTATTCCCAGCTCTTTGACCCTTATAAAGTTTAATACAATAAACATCAAAAATACAAAAACAAGAAAACTCAGTTCACCATCAAGAGAATCAAATTAAGAAGAATCCCAAAGGAAGTCCAAGCAGACGGTCTTAAAAAACATCAGGATCTTCAAGCTGAACCGCCGAAACCGGATACTTTGGAATATTCAAGTCACCGCTACGCAACATTTTGATATAACAATTTACAATTTATAGCTTGCTCAGATTGTACAGTGAGGTACTTGAAGCGGGAACTCGGAAACTTTTTAAATTTACATCTCCTGTAGATACATCTGCCTGCTCCGATCCAAAAATCTTTTTGCCGTCTTCTCGAAATCTTTACATTATCTTTTATAGCCATTTAATCAAAAATATCCACATATTTTATAAATTCGTTTCTCGAAATAACCTCAAATATACAGCGTTTATGGATGGTTGTCAAAGTTAAAAAGTCACAATATCTTGAATTTACCATAGATCAAATCACCAATAGACCTCTAAACATATACCACCTAATTCCTGACAAAATAATATCTCTATAAATGAGAGAGATACTAAATAAAATAAAAAACGATGCGAACAAGCTAGCCCAATACCTAACCCACCTTTCATTTCTAAAAAAATGTTTAGACATTGGTGCAGCACCAAAAGGTCTCATCCCTAAAATTGGATTATATGCAATACCCCAAATTCTAAGACCAAATATTATATTAACAAACCATATAAATGCGCTTCATACGACACATGTTCTTTACGTTCAATACACATATTTATGCACTCATCACAAAAATGTACTTGACAACCTACTAACAGTTAGCCTTATTGCCTACCCGCACCTCTTTATCCAAATTCAAAACATCTTATCGAATATCCGAACCAAACTTTTAATCGAGAACGACAAATCATCTCGAAAAATGGAAAATCTTGAAAGATATTACAAACAAATTAACATTAACTTGCCCATACAGTACCACCAAATGACTGCACCCACAGACCTTAATATAACACCAACCGACCTTTTCCATTCGCTTTTTATACCTCCCCCGCCAAAGACATCTCCAATTGATATAAATGATAACTCAGACACCATTATCAATTTATCCTCTGTACAGCTAACACCCACTGACAAATCGGTGTTAAATAAAGGATTAACGTTCTGTCCAACACAACAAATTGATCGTATAAAACTAATCAACGACTTTGTCCGATTTGGAAGAAAATTAAAATGGCAACATTATTGGGAAACTCACAATCACCAAAACACTCAAAACACCCACCCAGCTTTGCTAAAATTCAAACCAAATTCTTCAAATGAACCGCCACCACTTCCCCCAAATCATCCCCTAGAAATATTTTTGACCTCTATTCTCGCAAAACTATCTGATGACCACTATGTAAACACGTTGCAAAATCCAAGCCAAAACATAACACAATCAGAAAGATACGCCATAGAAAAACTAAAAAATAACGAAAAAATTATAATTTTACCCGCTGACAAAGGATCCGAAAAGGTAATTATGGATAAAACTAACTACATTAACGAAGGACTCAGACAGCTGACGGACCCCACATTTTACTCTCCAGCACCAAGTGACCCATGCGACCTGATCGTGGAACTCGTCGAGACTACCGTTCACACGAGTGGTGCAGCAGAAGGTCTCTCCGAGGCTGACATGATTCTTATACTGCCAAATCATCCCAGGACACCTCATTTTTACATGCTACCCAAAATTCACAAACAAAATAATCCAGGACGACCCATCGTAGCTTCATACAACTCACCAACAGAACATATATCAGCATTTGTCGATTTTCATCTTCAGCCACTTGTTAAAAGCATACCATCATATATCAAAGACACCAATCATTTCCTCGAAATCATCCAGTGTTTACAACTACCCGCCAATAAAAATCTACTGTTTGTGACCATAGACGTCGTCTCCCTCTACACCAATATCCCACACGACGCTGGTCTTTTCTCTCTTCGCACCCATCTAAACAACCGCCCGTTGCCCCATCAACCATCAACAAATTTTATAATAAAACTTTCAGAAATCATTCTTAACAACAACTTTTTTAGCTTCGAAAATAAATTTTATCATCAAATAAAAGGCACAGCAATGGGAACCCGAATGGCACCGAGCTACGCCAACATTTTCATGGCGTCCATCGAAGAAAAGTTTTTAGCCTCGGAGCCTCTGAAACCACTTGTGTGGAAGAGGTTCATCGACGATATTTTCATGATCTGGCCGCACAACACAGACTCACTAACAAAATTTCTTGACCGACTCAACAACCACAGCCCATTAAAGTTCACTCACGATATCTCCACTGACAAAATCACATTTCTTGACGTTGACTTATTCATTGACCACAACAACCACATCCACACCTCCGTACACTTCAAACCCACCAACAAATTTCAATATCTACATTTTCATAGCTGTCATCCGGCGCATATCAAAAAATCCATACCTTACTCACTTTCGCTCCGTGGCCGCCGCATCTGCAACAATCAATACGCACTTGACAACTACCACAACAAAATTCACGACGCACTCTCCAAAAGACACTACCCAAATAACTTCCTCCAAAAACACTTACACCACAGACCAAACTTTCACAGACATATCAGAAACACAAACAAATCACACCAAACACGTCTAGTCACCACATACTTTCACGGCAGCCACAAACTAAAACAACTCATCAAAGAATCTCTACCCATTCTCCGGCAAAATAATGAAACTAAGGACCTACTCCCCAATAATCCACAAATCTGTTACAGACAAACCCGAAACCTGAAACACACACTTAGCAAAACAAAAACCAAACCACACACCGATTTCAGCAACACTTCACCTGGCACATCTCCCTGCCAACGGCGTAGATGTAAAACCTGCTCCATCATCAACACAACTACAGACATCAACACTCACCACACAACAAACATATACAAAACACATCCCAACACGTCATGCAAAACCAGCAACTGCATTTACCTACTGGAATGCCGTCATTGCCCGGCATTCTATGTAGGTGAAACCAAGAACCCAGTACACATCCGAATAAATCAACATCGACACACCTCAGACCGCACACCAAACAACATTCTTCCCATCCCTACACACACCCGCCTCCACAATTTGACGTTCAACGACTGTTTCACCTTACGCATCATCAAAGCATTCAGCCCTCCATTGACAGACATCGAATTAAGGACCTGGGAAACATCGTACATATGGTCACTTGGTGCTCACTATGGACCAGGACTTAACAGACAGCACTGACAGACAAACATGACATGACTCATCTGACAAAAAAATCACTTTAATACCCCAATAGTACCATCATCATCATAACCATCACCATCATCATCATCATCATCACCATCATCATCATCATCATCATCATCATCACCATCATCATCATCATCATCATCATCATCATCATCATCATCATCATTCATCATCACTACTATCATCACTCTCAAAAAGTTTCTTTGTTCCTCCTTCTTTTCAACAGATGTCACTTTTTTTAAAAAATTTATATTCTTTATATGTCATATTTATACCTCATTCGACTGATGACGACTCCACAGTAGGAGTCAAAATATATCGTATATTAATTGTTTTTATTATTTATATCCATATCTACAAATAATTAAATGCCATAAAAAGGTAATAATAAAAAATATATTTATTTGAATAACATAATATACAATTCTGTTTGAAGGTGTGTGTATGTAGATAGTAGACAGATTACAGCATGGCAAGATATAACATAAGTATATGTTCAGTACATCTTAAGATATATCGCAATTCTATTTTAAATGATGGGTGATGACCTTTTAGGGCATGCAGGTTTCCTCAAGATGTTTTCCTTCACCATTCAGCAAGTTGTTAGTATTAGGTAATACAAATACAATGTATATAAATTCCGGTCTTAAGATTCAGAGGCCAGCATTGTAGGTACTGCCCAAATTAAATAAATGTTTTATTTCTATAAAAAAAAACTTGAAATTGATAATATAAACTCTTATTATTTAATACTACACTGTTGTGTCGAGATGCGTGTATCGGGTTTCCAGACCACTCGTACACAGCTCTCACGGCCTGGTTTGTGGAGGTGCGGAGGCGCTCGGCGACGCTGGCGGTCACGTGACGCAACAACACTGGCCAGTACTTAATGTTACGAAAAACGAAAGCGCGCCATCTACCAAGTAGTCCACAAACTACGCTTCCAGCGTGCTTTGATAGAGTCATGCGTGACGCAATCGGCAGTCTCAGCTTTTTATTTCACGATTCATGCTTTTCTTCTGGATTTTGATAGAGATTACATTACGACTGACATTCGAGTATGACCCTTTTAAATATATCAGAATCATCGTGAAACATTGTTACAACTATGAACGTTTCAAACGCGCTTAAGTTTATTTTCGCAATGCCATATGAAAATAACCTCAAAATAAAAACGATTTATCATAAAAAGTAATTAAAAGATGAAGTCTGTTTTATGAAGTCAAACCGTGTTATTTTGAATTTGTTCTTTATCATTGACCACAATATATTTGCGTACTCTCTTAAGGCATTTTGCTTATGGGGAACTGACCGTCTTCTTTGTTTTTAGAATTGAACAGGTATACTATGGGTTCCTTAAATATCGCTAGATCATGCCCTCCGAACAGATTGTGTTGTGAACGCTTCCTTAATTAATCATAAGTCTTACATTTAGAAGACTTTTCACTAGTATGTGTTCTCTTATGTCTCTTTAAGCGACTGCTGTGAGTACACCGGCATTTTTTTTCTCAGTTACAACAATAACTGAAAAAAAAATAAAAATAACAAGTCCCACAGTTATATGGCCTTTGTTTCTATGCGTTCTCATGTGCGTCTTTAAGCTTCTACCTACTGTACACCGGTATTCACAAGCCTCACATTTATACGGCTTTTTTCTAGTATGTGTTCTCATGTGCATCTTTAAGCTATTTTCTCTGTATACCGGTGATCACAAGCCTCACATTCATGCGGCTTTTCTCCACTATGCTTTCTCATGATGTGTTTCTTTAAGAGACTACTGTTTTTACCCCGGTATTCACAAGCCTCACATTTATACGGCTTTTCACCAGTATGTGTTCTCATGTGTCTCTTTAATCTACTTCCCTGCGTACACCGGTAATCACAAGCCTCACATTTATACGGCTTTTCTCCACTATGCGTTCTTATGTGAATCTTTAAGTCATTGCGGTTTTTACACCGGTATTCACAAGCCTCACATTTATACGGCTTTTCTCCACTATGTGTTCTCATGTGTTGCTTTAAGAGACTGCTGTTTTTACACCGGTATTCACAAGCGTCACATTTATACGGCTTTAGTCCAGGGTGTGTTTTCATGTGTCCCTTTAATGCACTTCTCTCTGTACACCGGTAATCACAAGCTTCACATTTATATGGCTTTTCTCTAGTATGTGTTCTCATGTGAGTCTTTAATCTACTTCCCTGTGTAGACCGGTAATCACAAGACTCACATTTATACGGCTTTTCTTTAGTATGTGTTCTCATGTGTTTTTTTAAGCTCTCTCTCAATGTACACCGGTAATCACAAGCTTCACATTTATATGGCCTTTCACCAGTATGCGTTCTCATGTGCGTCTTTAAGCTACTACGTACTGCACACCGGTATTCACAAGCCTCACATTTATACGGCTTTTCTCCACTATGTGTTCTCATGTGTATCTTTAAGTGACTGCTAAATCTAAACCCGTATTCACAAACCACACATTTATACGGCCCTTCACCGTAGACATTTAGACGTCTTGATTCGTTTTTTCTTCCTTCTGTTCCACTTTTGTTCTCTGGAAAGAATAAAAGGGTTGATGAAAAAACATCATTGCATTAAATGATGACGTGGTACCATCGATTTATATTATCAAAATAAATATTATCTTAATTTCGATAATATAAACCGTGGTACATGACTACATGTACTATGTTACACATTTTATTATTATTATGATGTGTTTTGAAGGGCGATGAGATGAGTAAATGTTAAGTATATGTTAGTAAATGTTAAGTATATGTTAGTAAATATTCAGTAAATGTTAAGTATATGTTAGTAAACGTTAAGTATATGTTAGTAAATATTCAGTAAATGTTAAGTATATGTTAGTAAATGTTAAGTATATGTTAGTAAATATTCAGTAAATGTTAAGTATATGTTAGTAAATGTTAAGTATATGTTAGTAAATATTCAGTAAATGTTAAGTATATTATGTTAGTAAATGTTAAGTATATGTTAGTAAATATTCAGTAAATGTTAAGTATATGTTAGTAAATGTTAAGTATATGTTAGTAAATATTCAGTAAATGTTAAGTATATGTTAGTAAATGTTAAGTATATGTTAGTAAATATTCAGTAAATGTTAAGTATATGTTAGTAAATATTCAGTAAATGTTAAGTAAATGTTAAGTATATGTTAGTAAATGTTAAGTATATGTTAGTAAATGTTAAGTATATGTTAGGAAATATTCAGTAAATGTTAAGTATATGTTAGTAAATGTTAAGTATATGTTAGTAAATATTCAGTAAATGTTAAGTATATGTTAGTAAATATTCAGTAAATGTTAAGTATATGTTAGTAAATATTCAGTAAATGTTAAGTAAATGTTAAGTATATGTTAGTAAATGTTAAGTATATGTTAGTAAATGTTAAGTATATGTTAGGAAATATTCAGTAAATGTTAAGTATATATTAGTAAATATTCAGTAAATGTTAAGTATATGTTAGTAAATATTCAGTAAATGTTAAGTAAATGTTAAGTATATGTTAGTAAATATTCAGTAAATGTTAAGTATATGTTAGTAAATATTCAGTAAATGTTAAGTAAATGTTAAGTATATGTTAGTAAATGTTAAGTATATGTTAGTAAATGTTAAGTATATGTTAGTAAATATTCAGTAAATGTTAAGTATATGTTAGTAAATGTTAAGTATATGTTAGTAAATATTCAGTAAATGTTAAGTATATGTTAGTAAATGTTAAGTATATGTTAGTAAATGTTAAGTATATGTTAGTAAATATTCAGTAAATGTTAAGTATATGTTAGTAAATATTCAGTAAATGTTAAGTATATGTTAGTAAATGTTAAGTATATGTTAGTAAATGTTAAGTATATGTTAGTAAATATTCAGTAAATGTTAAGTAAATGTTAAGTATATGTTAGTAAATATTCAGTAAATGTTAAGTATATGTTAGTAAATATTCAGTTAATGTTAAGTAAATGTTAAGTATATGTTAGTAAATGTTAAGTATATGTTAGTAAATGTTAAGTATATGTTAGTAAATATTCAGTAAATGTTAAGTATATGTTAGTAAATATTCAGTTAATGTTAAGTAAATGTTAAGTATATGTTAGTATATGTTAGTAAATGTTAAGTATATGTTAGTAAATATTCAGTAAATGTTAAGTATATGTTAGTAAATATTCAGTAAATGTTAAGTAAATGTTAAGTATATGTTAGGAAATATTCAGTAAATGTTAAGTATATGTTAGTAAATATTCAGTAAATGTTAAGTATATGTTAGTAAATATTCAGTAAATGTTAAGTAAATGTTAAGTATATGTTAGTAAATATTCAGTAAATGTTAAGTAAATGTTAAGTATATGTTAGTAAATGTTAAGTATATGTTAGTAAATGTTAAGTATATGTTAGTAAATATTCAGTAAATGTTAAGTATATGTTAGTAAATGTTAAGTATATGTTAGTAAATGTTAAGTATATGTTAGTAAATATTCAGTAAATGTTAAGTAAATGTTAAGTATATGTTAGTAAATGTTAGTAAATATTCAGTAAATGTTAAGTATATGTTAGTAAATATTCAGTAAATGTTAAGTAAATGTTAAGTATATGTTAGTAAATATTCAGTAAATGTTAAGTATATGTTAGTAAATATTCAGTAAATGTTAAGTAAATGTTAAGTATATGTTAGTAAATGTTAAGTATATGTTAGTAAATGTTAAGTATATGTTAGTAAATATTCAGTAAATGTTAAGTATATGTTAGTAAATGTTAAGTATATGTTAGTAAATGTTAAGTATATGTTAGTAAATATTCAGTAAATGTTAAGTATATGTTAGTAAATGTTAAGTATATGTTAGTAAATATTCAGTAAATGTTAAGTATATGTTAGTAAATGTTAAGTATATGTTAGTAAATATTCAGTAAATGTTAAGTATATGTTAGTAAATATTCAGTAAATGTTAAGTATATGTTAGTAAATGTTAAGTATATGTTAGTAAATATTCAGTAAATGTTAAGTATATGTTAGTAAATGTTAAGTATATGTTAGTAAATATTCAGTAAATGTTAAGTATATGTTAGTAAATGTTAAGTATATGTTAGTAAATATTCAGTAAATGTTAAGTATATGTTAGTAAATGTTAAGTATATGTTAGGAAATATTCAGTAAATGTTAAGCATATGTTAGTAAATGTTAAGTATATGTTAGTAAATGTTAAGTATATGTTAGTAAATGTTAAGTATATGTTAGTAAATATTCAGTAAATGTTAAATATATGTTAGTAAATGTTCAGTAAATTTCTTGTGTCTCAGGATAGTAGCAGGTAGAGATATCTAGTCTGTTTGTGAGATGGCGTGAGTAACGATTTGTATGAAAGGTCGTGTAGAACTGTAAAAACAGCTATCAAAACTATGTTAGATCATCTGTCATATTTTTGTCAAGAACATTATAAATTATAAATATTAAAATAATGAAAAATACCTACTTTGCACAAATCCAGTTTAGATATCCCTATTTGGAATGTGTTCAGAAATCATGACAAAATTGTACAACTAACCTTTTGAGGAGGTCCCCGGTCTTGCTCTGTCCTGCTCAGTAATCGCTCTGTCCTGCTCACTAATCGCACTGTCATGCTCACAGATCACCGTCTCACCGATGTCCAGGTAGTCTTGTGTGTTCTGTAACACAACATTATGTATCAATTAACTACCAGTTTATGACTATGACAGGTGGTAGAGCTGACGCCGGGCTCGACTGTGGAGGTACCACCATCTTACTTGCAGACCCCCTCGAAGTAATTCGGGGGAGAGTAAGAGGACAGCTCACAGGCAAAAAACGAGGAGGCCCACCATGCCTGGGACCGATGGATGGCGGTATATCCTTTAATGCCTTTAATGGAACAGACTGGTAACGGGCAACGGCGTCACTGGTGCGAGGGTTCCGGCACCGCGCTCACCAACCCGCCTGCCCAGCGGGTGTGAGTATGGGCAATTCTTCCAGGATAACCACCGGGAGTGGCAAAGTCCTGGAAAGGCTTACGTCCAGCAGTGGACTAACTAGGCTGGTGGATGGATTTATGGAAAGATAATTAATTATTTACGATCCAATGTTGCTGCCGTACTTCGTTATACACGCTATTTACGGTATGCATTTTATATGAAAAAAACAGCCTCAAAATTGAACCTTGAGATACCCCTACTTTAATAATAGAGCCAGATGTTTTGAAACCGTTTATTTCCAATAACATCGCAATTAATTTAACGCCCTCTTTTTTACTCCATGATACTGTAGTTTACGTAACAGAGACTCATGATCAACGTAATCAAACTGCTTTGAATGTCGCAAAAGACTTGAAAAGCATCCTGCGATCCCTCCCTCCTCCTCCTTCCATACTCATAGACACAAATTATGGCCCTTTGGAGTAGCAAGCCGGAATTTGACATCTAGCAAAGCGTCGGTGCGAGCAGGTCCAGAACTACATTGGGACTTCGGGAAAAGGCTAAAAGACGTTCCATCCATCAGCCTAGTTCGTCCACTACTGGACATAAGCCTTTCCAGGACTTTGCCACTCCCGGCGGTCATCCTGAAAGAATTGCCCATACTCACACACGCTGGGCAGGCGGGTTGGTGAGCGCGGTGCCGGAACCCTCGCACCGGTGACGCCGTTGCCCGTTACCAGTCTGTTCCATATAAGGCCCGGCTATTAGGGATGGATATACCACCATCCATCGGTCCCAAGCATGGTGGGGCTCCTGGTTTTTTGCCTGTGAGCTGTCCTCTTACTCTCCCCCAAATTACTTTAAAGACGTTACTTACAACATATTTGATGTCCGCCATCTCATGTTGATCACTTCCCTCAGTGATAGATTGTGTTGCGACGTCATAAGGGTCTGTTTGATCAACATCCAAAGGTTCTTGCTTCAAATCTGGAAAATATGATATTGGTTGAAATTCAATTATATTTTATTCCTAAAAGTTTTGTGACACGTTTTTGGAGAGCTATATGACTGATCCAAGGTCCATCTGTCAGTTAAAGGCTGATTGTTGGTTAAAAAGTCCCATAATTTCAGTTAAAATTATAGATGATGTATTTATACTTTAATAGCTTGGCTTATTAGCTTTTTTTCACAACTTTACCCACGTCAATCAATTTGAGCTAAGCCTTCTTAATAGGCATGATGACTAAAAAAATGTAATTAGTCCGTCAGTTAGATTATCAGAAAATATTGGACACGTATTTTTTCATTTGTCAATTAAACAAAAAATTACGAAGATATAGCCCGCTAAAGTTCCGCGTGACGTCACCAGCTCCCACTCCTAAACTTTGACGCGCATTATCTCTGTCATTTTTTGTTTGATCGACAAAAGAAAAAATACGTGTCCAATATTTTTTGATAATCTAAATGACGGACTAAAATAGAATAATATTTAAAAATTTGTGGTTATATTAATAATTTGCAATATTCCGCTAAACACTCTTACCATGCTATTCAAAATGCAAACTTAAGCACGGCCCGCCCTCCCGCATAAAACATGGATAGCATAGCATGGCAAATTATTGCTATATCCACAAATTTATGATAGTAACGCCTTTTTCAATAAAAATAAGAATAATATTTTGTTTATCCTGTCATCTCCCCTATTCTAATCCATATTCCAAGTCTTCACTTCAATCGCCAGCAGAGACACAAACGGACACAAATGTCTAATTTTATTTCTCTCGGCTCGAGCTTTGAACCCGAAAAATTATGGACGATTTTTTATTTTCCCACCAATTTTGTTTATGGCTATATCTCCGAAAGTAGTCAGAATCTTATGCGGTTTTCTTTTTCTAAAACTAGTATGTAAAAACAAGGTTTTGGTTATATGTATATATAAGGTCTTTCAATTTAAATGGAAAGTAATTTAGGAGGTGATTCAGTATCGTTAATACATCACATTCCACTGCAAAGTACTTTTTTTTGCGCGAACTTTTTCTTCACTTGTCCATACAAACTGAGTCAGCTGATCGGACCACTTTGTACTGAGAAGTGAAAAAAAAGTTCGCGCAAAAAAAAGTGCTTTGCAGTGGAGTGTGATGCATTAACGATACTGAATCACCTCGCTAAATTACTTTCCATTTAAATTGAAAGACCTTATACAAGGCGACTTTTTGAACATCGTCCAAATTCATACCGGTAGCTTGGTAAGTGATTAGTATCATGCATCAATAACAATTTTGGTGAAATTCGTAAAATGAAATTTCGACTCCCCATAGTGATTCACTCGGGACTGGAACTGAATTTATATGGGAAGCCGAAATTTAATTTTACGAATTTCACAAAAATTGTTACTGATCCAAGATACTGATCACTTATCAAGCCTACAGTATGAATTTGGACGATGATCAAAAAGTCACCTTGTATATTCAAATTATTGAAGAAAAATATAAAGAAAAAAAAATAAAGGTAGGTGTAAAATTAGGGTCAAAAAATACTATCCACAACTTTTTATTTTATTATTATTGTTGCTTGTATTCTAGCCTTCCAATGACACCCATATTACTATATATATATATATATATATATATATATATATATATATATATATAATATTTTTCAATGCATGTGCTCGTAAAGGCCCACTTTTTGTGCATCAAAACCGAACAGAAAGTCGATTATTTTGCCCTAGGGCTTTATAATTTTTTTTTTATTTATTTACAATGGTTGGCTAACCTGCAGCCTTTCCTGTGTACCATAAATGTCAAACTTTTTTTCCACTGTTTAACGGCTCTGTATACAGTCCTTTTGAGCCAATTACAATTTAAAATTCACAAAATTATATTTGTTTTATTTCCTCACACTATGCATTAAAAAACGTAGTATGATACACGGGCGTACTACTCTTAAATATTATACTTGTATGAGCCGGCCGTAGGCGTTACGATCGTGCTCTGGATGAGCTAACGGGTTAATTGATTATTGCTAACCTACCTGTTTGTGTGGGTAATGGTTGCCATGATCCTCCTTGTCTCGGAATGAGCTCTAAGTAAGCTGATGTATTCTGTTCTTGTTTGATGACACTATTAATCAACAAAGTATTGTTGTCTTCTACAGCACTCTGGGGGATAATAATCACAATTTAAGGCTATAGTCCAAAAATAGAATAGAATAGAACAGAAGTAGATATAAGTAATTTGATGTATAGTATAAGTTTATGTTAAAAAAAAGACACGATCTTGCCAAGTTTCTTGCCCGTTCTTCTTAGCAAGACTAATCGAATGGGCGGAGGTAGGCATGTATTTATATATGTAACCTATTAGTATGTAGTATATAGGATGGGATTTGGTCGGCCACCTGGATTCGTGCTGGGGGCTCGCTTGGTGATAATTGAACCTTGTTCCTGGTCCCTGGCCGGGTCTCCGGTATGGGTTCGGGCGGTTGATTGGATTTCACCTTGTATAATAATATTTTACCTATAATTTTAATCGTATATATATTGCTACATAAATTAAATAAACATTTAATCTAAGTAGTTCATATACATTTATTATTTTATTACATGTATTTTTATAAGATTAAAATTTGACTTGTGAAACGTGTATTATACAGGTTGATAATGATCCCTCTAGCTATATTCAAGAAACCTATTCTATGTTCGAATTAGAAAATATATGTTTTGTTACTTTTGTCTTGTTTCATACTAAAAACAAAAGATATCGACTGTCAAAGTTTTCCTACAAAAACCGAATAGCGTTGTCATATCACTGTCAAGCTAGACACGTGACGCGCGTCACCGCCTCGCCTCGCCACGACCGGCCGGCTTCCAAACGTAGTCGGAAAATTACCCTTTGTCGCGAGCCGACAAGTAAGTATTCTTTATCCGAGCCACCAAAGGACAGCGTTTTTGTTTTGCATGCCGCTCTGAAAGGAGAAATCAGCGATCATAAGTTGCAATTTTCCCTTCATACTTTTACGGGCTTAGGACCGTCAAAATACAGAAGTTGTTTAGATTGCGCTAAAGAATTAAGAATGCTTTGAATAGGATTTATAATTTACAAACAGCAAGTAGGTACCTAAATTACGAAATCTTTAGGTACTTAGTCACTTCTGTATTCAGGCGTACTTAAAAAATTGAAATCAACTTATGTACAAGTAATTGAAATGAACGAAGTTGTATACCTAAACTAACATTAGCTGTACTTCAGCAATTGTTCGAAATGCGGTCCGTTTCTCTCTAAACAGAGTCTAGCACGTTTCACTGCATTCCTTCTCAGTTTTCTCAGCACTACAAAGTCACTTTTTACATCGTTAAATGCACTGATAATACGGTCTTTCAGTTCTTCGCGGCTTTGAGACTCCTCCGAGTATACGCGGCGTTTGATTTCTCCCCACAAAAAAAAAAACACATGGCGTGAGGTCTGAAGCACTTTGTCACACCGCACTTGATGGTGATGTTCGCGAATCATGTGTGGGTTTCTGTACGACCACCAGTGTTTATTGTGGCAATTGTATAGACCCACACGTGTAAACATTGACTCGTCAGTCCGTAAAATGTTTTTGTTTTGGTTCTGAAGGAACAACTCACAAAACGTGCGACGATTTTGCGCGTCAGCCTCATGCAGGTGCTGCACTGTCTGAAAATGATATGCATGAAGTCCAGCATAGTGCAACAATTTCCACACTGTTGGTTGGCTAATTTCAAACCGCTGAGCTGCGTCTCGCGTACTGGCTCGGGGGTGCCGCTCAAAGAAGTCGAACACAGCATCTTCTACCTCAATAGCCAGACGTGGCGCGCCAGCCCCTTGTGCATGGCTTGGCACGGTAAACTGACCATAATCCAGTAGCCGCTGGTTTACCGCTAAAATCGTTTGACGATGTGGAACCGTGGCGTTGACAAGTCCTTGAGCACGAAGCCGAGGAATGCTCTCCTCTTCGTACAATGTTCTCGCTCGGTAAAGATTTTCTCCACTGAGGATGTACACTCGCACCATTTCGTAATATTCGCGAGAAGAGTAAGTACATCGGCATCGTGACGACTCGAAAATAGTTGCGCGGCGGGAGAGAAAATTTACATTTTTATTGTATTTGCGCATGCACTCGTGACGTCGGTGCGCCGGCGACTGGCGATCGCGGGCCGGGGCGGGGGTAGGTGGTACACAGGTGTACGGGAATGTTTTTCATTGATGGTTGGGGCCCGGCGGCTAGTCGCGTAGGCTAGCCATTTTATTCGCAATTTGGAAACTTTTCCCGATAAAAATATGGGGGAAAAAAAACCTTTTTTTTTTACGATTCTGTGTTCTATTAGTGATTTGGATTCATAGATTTCAATAAAGCTAGGGGTTTCATTATCAACCTGTATATACCTACTTTGCAAAATAAACTTTTTGAATTTTGAATTTTGAAAAAACATTATTGGTGTCACACAATTAAAATACAATATAATCAATAACAAACAAAACAGAAGTGACACCCAAAAGGCCTCCACTCAGAATGTGTCAAATCAAGTGTATGTTGCAGGTAAAACTATGGTTTTTCACAACAAGCTTTTATATATGAATATATGATAATATGAATGTTTTCAGACAGACAGACACATAGATTATGTATGAGAGTTTCCATTTGATTAATAAATTTGCTCTCCTAGTAATATATCTAAAGTGGTAAAACAGCAAATTTCCTGACTCACTGTACACACAAATATACTGACTCACTGTACGTACACAAATATACTGACTCACTGTACTAGTACACAAATATACTGACTCGCTGTACTAGTACACAAATATACTGACTCGCTGTACTAGTACACAAATATACTGACTCGCTGTACTAGTACACAAATATACTGACTCGCTGTACTAGTACACAAATATACTGACTCGCTGTACTAGTACACAAATATACTGACTCGCTGTACTAGTACATAAATTTCCTGACTCGCTGTACTAGTACACAAATATACTGACTCGCTGTACTAGTACACAAATTTCCTGACTCGCTGTACTAGTACACAAATATACTGACTCGCTGTACTAGTACACAAATATACTGACTCGCTGTACTAGTACACAAATTTCCTGACTCGCTGTACTAGTACACAAATATACTGATTCGCTGTACTAGTACACAAATATACTGACTCGCTGTACTAGTACACAAATTTCCTGACTCGCTGTACTAGTACACAAATATACTGACTCGCTGTACTAGTACACAAATATACTGACTCGCTGTACTAGTACACAAATATACTGACTCGCTGTACACACAAATATACTGACTCGCTGTACTAGTACACAAATTTCCTGACTCGCTGTACTAGTACACAAATATACTGACTCGCTGTACTAGTACACAAATATCCTGACTCGCTGTACTAGTACACAAATATACTGACTCGCTGTACCAGTACACAAATTTCCTGACTCGCTGTACTAGTACACAAATATACTGACTCGCTGTACTAGTACACAAATATACTGACTCGCTGTACTAGTACACAAATATACTGACTCGCTGTACTAGTACACAAATATACTGACTCGCTGTACTAGTACACAAATATCCTGACTCGCTGTACTAGTACACAAATATACTGACTCGCTGTACTAGTACACAAATATACTGACTCGCTGTATGTGAAGAAACAAACAGACAGAGAGAAAAGAATTCTAAAAATCGCCGATCTGTGTTCTATTACTCTTCTTTAGTCGCCCCCTTTCTATTTTTATTAGTTTTTTTCAATCAGACACACTGGGTTCTACAAAAGAGTATCAATTATTTATATTTATAATTTGTCTAAAATAATTATATGTATTGATGATTGATGATATTACTATAGATATGTCTATTCAGATATGTCTTAAACTTGTTCTTTGATGAACTAAGGACCTCTTTGGTAAGTTGATTGCAAAATGTAAGAAAATGTCCTACAAAAGAGTTCTTACTTTGGCAAGTCTGACTTTTGGAAAAGCTAATTTATGTTTATTTCGGGTTTCTAAAGTGTTGCCCTTGAGCCTCGGTAAAGTATCAATATATTTTCTGATATATTGATTTTTCTGATAATATCTTAACTTGGTAGACATATTAAATTATAATAGGGATAGTTCTATCAGCAATATTTACTGTAGGTACCTAGTTCTTTCCTAATTTTTTTTTTCTGTCTGCCTATTCATTTTATTTATTTTTTTGTCCTTATTTTATTGTACTCGCGGAAGATCAATGAGATTGTTAATGTATAAATTTCTTTGAATTTTTCTCTTAAAATAAATTTTTCCTATTTGTGACAGAACCCTAAAAGAACCCTAAGAGCAATCGCCCGGCAAGCGAGAGGTCCCGGGTTCGATTCCCGGTTCAGAGCTCCTCACATCCAGATTTACTTTTATTTCTGCGTTTCTATACTGCAATGATATAATGTTAATTTATATCTCCTTGCGATGGATAAATCGCCAAGTGTTCAAACATAGAAATTTATTTCTGTCATAGTTTCTAAAAGTTGCTTTACAACAAATAAGTTACACTACTTACAAACTTATTAGGTGGTAAAGCTGATGCCAGGCTCGACTATGGAGGTACCACCATCTTACTCGCAAGCTCCCCCAAAGTTATTTGGAGGAGAGTAAAAGGACAGTTCTCAAACAGGCAAAACCAGGTGGCCCAACTAGCCTGGGACCGATTGATGGCGGTATATCCATCCCTAATTGTCAGCCCTTACATAAACTGGCCTGCCCAGCCTGTGTGAGTATGGGCATTTCTTTCAGGAGGACCGCCAAGAGTGGCAAAATCTTGGAAAGGCTTATGTCCAGCAGTGGACGAACAAGGCTGATGAATGGATGGATAACTTACAAACAATTTAATTTCAGGTGCAGTCGGCACATCCATCAGTTTGAATTTTTCTTCAACCACAGTATATGATGAATCATCTTGAGGCTCAACCAATTCTTGCTTGATATCTGAAAATATCACAAATATTATCACGTCACTACTTGTCAACTCACTAAATAATAATAATAATAATAATAATATAATCTTGAATTAAATCTTGAATTATATAACGTTATAATAATATAACGTTTATTGCGAGCATCTACGCCCATATCACAAAATTACAAATAAACAAACAAACATACACTTTTAAAAGGTTAACAATAAGACATTATAATAAACTTACAAAATAAAACATCAAAAACACGAATACAGAAATCAATATGAACTATTACTATTTATATGTACATGAACCCAGTGTTTTATAGCATGGCTGTCCAGTCTATTGGCTAAAGTATTCAAAACAGACTTAGAGCTACCGCACACTCTACAGAGCATCGATGCTTATCTCTTACGGATGATGGTAAAGAAACAATCAGCGAACATTACTTTGGCACTGCACTAAAGAGTCTCTGTCTATATTCTGCACCTGAGTGAGAGCTAAAAAAATTAAATGCAGTTTGTACTATCACAGAGTTCCTCGAGGAAGAGTGCTGGTTCTTAAACATACATTGACAATTTAAAAAATGGATCAAGTTTCAATACTTCATTGGTAGCACAGACGTTCAATATTACAGCTGCTATGTCTGTGATTGATAGATTGAATATCTTCGAGAGGTAACTAAGATTGATCTGTCAACGGTTGATTTTGAAATGGTTTATCATGAGTTTTTATCTCCCAAGAGCAGTAATGGAAGAACCTTGAAAGTCTGTTGTTGATTTATCTGAGAAGACTAATATTTTGGTCTGCAAGACTCACTGTCAGATTGCAGAGTGGCACTGGACTAGTTCCACAACTAGACTAAAACAGCTCGACAAATATTACATGTTTTGTTCTGAATGAAACCGCTCCGACAATACTCTCCCTGAACATGGGCACGCAAGATTATTGTCAGGGGAGTGCATCCACATAAATTGTATATTATAATACATACTTCTTTGCATCCTTAGAATTATAGAAACAAAAAATAATACTTTGGGCATTTACGAGATGTCACATTCTTTATAAAGTAAATTAACAAATTTTTCATTTTTGTAAGTTTTTGTGCAGTGCAACCCCTCCCGGCGTACATTACCTGCAGGTTCTTACAATAAACAATAAAGGGAGCAAGGGTCACTATGAGTTGAAAAATGTGTTTTAGGATCATAGCAGATGGAGATTTGTGGTCACTACCTACAGTGTACTCTCTGGGAGACCAGACCAAGTGTACCTATGTATACAATGTTGCATAGAACTTTTTTCCGGAAAAGCAACCAGAAGGTCGAGTTTGACAATAAAAAAATATGAAAAAATTTAAATAACACTTTGAAAAAAAAAAGTTGATTTGAAAATGTTCAGGGTTGGATTTAGTATCGTTTGGCAGTTGTATGGGGGTGAAAGTGGTTAAAGCTGGTTAGGTCCCCGATTATAATGCTACCACACTTATTAAAAGGTAATGCACATTTTTCGAGAAATTAATAAAAATTGTTTCTTACCTCAAATCAGCGGGTCGACCGCGTAATTCTCATTTTCATCGTCATCAACTTGATGTTGATGAAAATAGCAAAAGCCTCAACTTGATTACGGCAAATTGTGTAAAAATTTTCATCAACATCAGTGTTCGCGCCACTTCTTGTGGCTCTCATACTGCGGGGTAGTTGTGAATTAATATTTTCAACTGTCATTTTCGCTGCATCTCCACCCGCTTAGTTTTAGACGCAAATCAATCAGTCGTCAATCAGAAGCCTTTCACGCCGGAGGTATACGCTGATTGTCATTCGACTAGGTCCTACCTCGACCCTACCGCCCGCCATTTTGAGATCGCACCCGCTGTGCGCCTCATTTTCATCTATTACTATTACGAAGAAGATTAGCCGAGAAGAGCGCAACCAGGCACGAAGAGGAAGAAGAAAACCATCTTGGAGAACACCAGAGACTTGGTGGCTCAGGCGAAGCGTGGTTTGTGGTGCATGCAGCTCCTTCCCAAGGTCAGATCTTTCATCTTCGTAATTATTTCTCTTCACTTCCCGCTATTTTTAAAACCTATGGTGATACAAAGCACTGCCGTCATATCGCGTGCTCATTTTTTGGCCATTCGAGCCGGATCTAGATCCATTTTAGGCCCTTTGATCTGCGATCTATAACCATTTTTTGGTATTTCCAACCGCTATCTTCATGTTCTTTGTCTAAAGAACACGTGAATTCCGCTCTAATTTTCACTCTGCCCGCAGTATTACCCCGCATTCCCGCTCTTATTTGCATTATCTATGCATTAAAACCCCGCATTCGTCAAAATATTAGTGATTCCATTTCCTATATACTGGAAATTATAAATTATCTACAGTGAAATACGCCATTCTGTTAATTTATCCGCTGCGATTATACCATTTGATCATTTCACAGAAAATATTATCTGCCTACCTGCTAATTCTTAATATTATCGAGAGGTACTCGTACACAGGTTCGTCCGCCGCCCGTGTTATCTCTAACTCATTAGCATTATTCTATGTTGTAGTCAGTATAAAACTTTCAATGGTTCTGGTACTTGCCTAACTTTGTACTATATAACATGCCAAATTCCGCAGAAGCTGCAAAATTAAAGATGTCGTATAGTTTAAAGAAGCTTAAAAATAAAAGGCAAGAATTGTTTAATCGCCTTCAGAGAGTTTATGACTTTTCTAAAACCGCTTTAGAGGATGTTTCTTCGGCAGAATTGTTTATGGCCAATGTCGAAACTTTGGATACTGTACGCTCAGAAATTCATGTAATCATAGATGAAATTAATGACACAGAGGTATTGATAAATCCTAATTTTGAACCAAATTATCAAAGTTGGTCAGCTTTTGAGGATCTTTACTCCCATTGCAAATACATCAACCGGAAGTTATCACATTCTTCGAAATCGGCTGACTCTAAAGTTAAAGCTCCACTTGACATGGAATGTCCCAAAAAACCTACTATCAAGCTTCCAAAACTGGAACTCGTTGGTTTTTCTGGTGAAGCTACTATGTGGCCAACATTCTATGAAACATTTAAAACCACGATTCACGATAATCCGGACTTGACCGACAACGAACGAGTACAATACCTGATGGGTAAACTTTCTGGCCGGGCACTTTCGATTTGTTCTGGAATCACACCGAACGCAACTAACTACGACATAATCTGGAAAACACTCGTTTCTACTTTTCAAGACTCGCGTAGTTTAGCCACTACTTATTTGGATCAAATGTTTGAATTTCGCCCTTTAACTACCGCTAGTTCAAAAAACTTGGACTTGTTTTTAGACAAGTTCTGTTCCGCTGTTTCGTGTTTAAAATCGCTGAATATTAAAGATCTTTCGGATTTTATCCTTATGTATTTGGCCCTTAAAAAACTTGATGTTGAAACCGCTCGTTCATTTGAAATGTTTAAACGTGGTTCCGATTTACCCCATTATGATGAATTAATATCATTTTTACGGGAACAAACTAAGATACTGAACCGCACTGCACCCGCAATTACCGCTCCCGCTCCGAACCGCTCCGTTAATAATAATAACAACAAAACCGGGTACAGTACCAAGTCAACCCATGCTTTTGTCTCCGCTTCGACCAATAATAATTGTTGTCCGCTATGTAAACAATTAAAACACTATAATTTATATAAGTGTCCCGAATTTGTGAAACTAGATATCGAGAAAAGATTTCAGTTCATCAAATCTAATAACGGTTGCACCAATTGTTTAAGTATTACGCATAACAATTCCGCTTGTAAATCGTCTTATAATTGCCGCCATTGTAATTGTAAACACCATTCGATGTTGTGCCGCAAACAAAATGTGATGAATACTCACACCGCGCTTGGTCAAAATATTACCGTGTCTCCACGCACACATACGCAATCTTCGAGGTTGGTGGATCCTGCCGTATCGGCGACTAACACAGAACATATGACTAATGATTCTCAATCCGTACCAACTGCGAGTAATAATATTTCTTTATGTAACTTACAGCCTAACTCGCAGCGTAATGAAACATGCCTTTTAGGTACAATTCAAGTGATCGTGAAAGATTCTAACGGTATGTCTGTCCGTCTACGTGCGCTCTGCGACCCTGCGTCACAATCCAGTTTTTCGACGGTTTCCTGTTGTGAGAAGCTTAACTTAAAATATGAGAAAATTCCCCGCGCTTTTGTTAAGGGCATCGGCTCTTCATCAAACCCAATTAAGGGTGCGACAAACCTTAAATTGTTTTCACGATTTGATGATTCGGTTTCAATTTCGCTTGACACTTATGTAATCGACCGTATTACCGACAACTTACCATCGGTGCAGGTGGATTTGTCTACGCTTTCGTATTTAAAAGATATCACACTTGCTGATGAAACATTTTACTTACCGGGTGAGATTGATATTCTTATCGGTGCATCTTTATTCGCGGATATCTTGTTATCAGGCCGCGTCTCTGGTCCCCCGGGTACGCCGACGGGATTTCAGACCATCTTCGGTTTTACGCTAATTGGTAATACGCCTGTTTACCAAAATACCGCATGTTCAATTTCGTTATGCTCTTATATGGAGATTGAACCGCCAATAGATTTTATTTTACAAAAATTTTGGCAATTAGAAGAGGTGCATTGTGAACCTGCTTCTAGTCCCGCAAATGATGAATGTGAAAAATTATTTATTAACAATGTGTCACGTGACCCCGCTGGTCGCTATTCGGTTTCTTTACCGTTCGCACGGAATCCTAACATACTAGGAAACTCGTACCATCACGCAAAAAAGTGTTTTATGTCTCTTGAGCGTAGGTTTGTTTCTAACGCAGATTTACGTTCCGAGTATAACAATATAATAAATGAATACCTAACTAAAGGTTACATATCCCCGCTTCATAATGATGACCAATTATCTCTTGGTTATTATATTCCGCATCATCCCGTAGTGCGTGTTGATAAATCAACGACAAAGGTGCGTATTTGTATGAATGCCAGTACTAAGACTGACTCCGCTGATGGTACTCGTGTCTCATTAAATGACACGCTGCACACAGGTGCTAATTTGCAAAACGATTTGTTTTTAATTTTACTTGACTTCCGCTTGTATGAAATCGCTTTTACCTCGGATATCAAACAAATGTTCTTACAAGTTTTGGTTAACGCCGATGATCGCAAATTTCAAAAGTTTTTATACCGCTTTGACACGTGTTCACCGCTTATCGCTTATCAGTTCAATCGCGTCTGCTTTGGACTACGTAGTAGCCCTTTCCTTGCGATGAGAGTAGTCAGGAAACTCTGTGAGGATGGGAGTTCAGCGTACCCGCTCGCCGCTACTGTAGCCGCACGAAACTGTTACATGGACGACATCTGCTATAGCACGCCCACCGTGCAGGGCTCCTTACAGCTCAGAGATGAGCTGGTAGGATTGCTTAAGGCCGGTGGCTTTGAGCTCGTCAAGTGGTCTAGTAACTGTCAACAGTTACTTGATACACTGCCTGATACTCACCGCTTAAATTCTAGTAAGAATTTTGAAGAACAAACTCAAACTCTTAAAGTTCTTGGCTTACAGTGGTCGCCTGATTCTGACGAGTTCTCTTTTACTGTATCGCTAGATAGTCGCCCATGTACTAAACGCAATGTTTTGTCCGTGATAGCACGTCAGTACGACGTCCTCGGCTTTACCGCTCCTGTGATCTTGTACGCAAAATTACTCTTGCAGAAAATCTGTATTTTAAAATTAGACTGGGATGAAACACTACCCTCTGATATTGCGCAGATTTGGCAAAACTATTTGAAGGAGCTACCTGTTTTGCGGGATTTACGTATTAAACGCCACTTAGACGTGTTCCAAAATTCGAAAATTTCGATAATATCATTTGCAGACGCAAGTGAACGTGGATACGGATGTGTCGTATATATTAGAGTACAAGATGACTCAGACACTTGCACTAGCATTCGGCTGGTATGCGCAAAGTCAAAAGTCTGTCCGCTCAAGACCGTCAGTGTCGCCCGCCTTGAGCTTTGTGCCTCGTTACTCATGTCGAAATTAACTCGTCGTGTAGTTGACGCTTATAAAATACGTCACAATATTGAACGTATTTACTGTTTTACCGATTCTATGGTAACTTTACACTGGATACATTCCTCACCGCACAGGTTTAAAACCTTTGTCGCGACGCGTATAACAAAAATAATATCCGCTATTCCCGCTGAATGTTTTTACCATACAGCTGGTTCTCAAAACCCGAGCGACTGTCTTTCCCGTGGTCTCACTCCCACGCAGTTGATGAGTCACCCGCTCTGGTTCACTGGACCTGCTTGGCTTTATCTGGACGCTAAAGAGTGGCCAATCAAAACAATAGAATCAGCTTCTATTGAAGAAAACTTGCCGGAATCAAAAACAATTTCTCTTCCCGCTTTTAGTAATGAAGAACCGCATCCTCTTCTTTCTCTTTCGGAAAGAATTTCGTCATGGCTTGTGCTTTTACACACAATCATTTACATATACCGATTTTTACGTATTTTACCGCGTTCTAATATTTTTACCGCTACCGATATGGATTTCGCTGAAGTTGCATTGATTAAAGCTCTTCAAGCATTTTATTTTCTTGATGAAATAAAAAGATTAAAGTCAAATAAACTTTGTTCTCCCGCTTTAAATCGACTATCGCCATTTTTAGATAAAAATGGATTGTTACGCGTTGGTGGTCGACTTCGCAACACAGACATGACGTTCGATCAACAACACCCTGTGTTGTTACCTCGTAAAAATCATATTGTCGAATTGATTATCATTCATTATCATCGCAAAAATTGTCACACTGGACCAGTGGCTTTAATGTCAATAATCCGCCAAAAATTTTGGATACTTTCCTGTCGAAATATTGTTCGTCGCGTAATACATAGCTGCAATTATTGTTTTAAGGCGAAGCCGAGACAAACCTTCCCTTTCATGGCAGATTTACCATCATGCCGCGTTAATGAGGCTAAAGCTTTTGTCCACTGCGCTGTGGATTATTGTGGTCCTATCAGTATCACTCCGTATCGAAAACGTGGAGTCCGTCCCGTCAAATGTTACCTCTGCATATTTGTATGCCTGGTGACTCGTGCAGTTCACGTTGAATTGGCAACTGATCTTAGCACGAACACTTTTCTTTCCGCGTTCAAACGTTTTTTATCTAGACGTGGAGCAGTGTCTTTCGCATATTCAGATAATGCTACGAACTTTGTAGGCGCTAGAAATGCCCTCTCAGAAATTTACAATTTGACAAACTCCGAAGAATTTAAAACGTCTTTCGCGAATGAACTTGCCGATCATAGAATACAATGGAAATTTAATATTCCACGTAGCCCACATTTTGGGGGACATTATGAGATATATGTCAAAGGATTTAAGACGCATTTGCATAGAGTAGTAGGTACTCAACTGTTGACCTACGAAGAATTATTAACTGTAGTTACGCAAATAGAATGTGTCATAAATTCTCGTCCGCTTACGCTGCTGAGTGAAGATCCATCTGAACTTAGCGCGTTAACTCCTGCACATTTTCTGATGTCAACTCCTTTAAAAGAATTACCCGCTTGTAAGGTGGCTGATGAGCCAGTTAATTTATTACGTCGCTACGCGTTGCTTGATCAAATGGTAGAATCGTTCGCAAGGCGATGGAAGAATGATTATCTCCATCTTCTCCAGTCTAGAGGAAAATGGAATACACCTTCCAACCCAATCAAAATTGGATCTGTTGTCGTTGTAGTTACCGATAACACTCCACCGCTTCAATGGCCGCTCGGTGTTATTGTAGCTGTATACCCTGGCAAAGATAATGTCATTAGGGTAGCTTCTGTCAAAACGACGACAGGTGTTTACAAACGACCTGTCGTGCGTCTTTGCCCTCTCCCATCTCAATAACTCCTTTCTTTGCCCCCGCTTCAAAATTTCGTTATTCTCTGTCTTATTTTTACTTTTCTATTCTTATTTTAAAACCAATGGTTTTAACGCCGGGGGCAAATGTTCGCGCCACTTCTTGTGGCTCTCATACTGCGGGGTAGTTGTGAATTAATATTTTCAACTGTCATTTTCGCTGCATCTCCACCCGCTTAGTTTTAGACGCAAATCAATCAGTCGTCAATCAGAAGCCTTTCACGCCGGAGGTATACGCTGATTGTCATTCGACTAGGTCCTACCTCGACCCTACCGCCCGCCATTTTGAGATCGCACCCGCTGTGCGCCTCATTTTCATCTATTACTATTACGAAGAAGATTAGCCGAGAAGAGCGCAACCAGGCACGAAGAGGAAGAAGAAAACCATCTTGGAGAACACCAGAGACTTGGTGGCTCAGGCGAAGCGTGGTTTGTGGTGCATGCAGCTCCTTCCCAAGGTCAGATCTTTCATCTTCGTAATTATTTCTCTTCACTTCCCGCTATTTTTAAAACCTATGGTGATACAAAGCACTGCCGTCATATCGCGTGCTCAATCAGCTTCGTGAATGAACTAAAATCCGCGTTTCGTTTATTCAATGTAGCGATCTGTTGAGATTTTTTGAAGTAAGCTAAGTAAGAGGCAAAATATAGAAACAAGCATTTATTAAATGAATGTGACACTTTTATATTAAAATTATACTGTTTTCTTTTCAAAATCTTAACGTAACATGAGAAATGAGAGATGAAAAATGAATAACAAAACGCATATGACAAAGTTGTTAAGGCTGTATGGTTAAAAAGCCCCTTTGCCTTTCCTAAAGTAGGAAAATTAAAAAGCATGACGTAGTATCCCTCTATAATTTGTGTCTTGTCTCAATCTCAAGTCGTTTCTTTGCAAAACAAACAAGAAAATAAAAGTAAGTAGTTTTTCTTCTATATAATCTCATAAAACAAGATATTGGCGGAGGTAATGTGCGCAGTCACGTTAAAGGAAGCCAGATGAAACGGCTTTTATTGATTGACTGATTGAAATCTGTGGGAAAATCAAAATTTTCAACATAATGCAGTGCATCAAGATTCAAATGATACCCATGTTTCAGAATGCCAGCGCACAAGCAAACTTCCCCCTAGCAGCTGTAGATGCTGATGGGATTTATGGAGGACCACCGAGACTTGGCTGTTGGGAAGTTAACTAACAGTGGGCCACATGCGAAGCACCAAGCCAAGTCTCAGTGGGAAACGTTGTCGGCACGACTGAATGCTATGGGGGTTGGTACCACAAAAACAAGCGTGAAATGGAAATATGTGAGTAATTGGAAAAGGCAGTATTTTAATATTTTGTCAAAATGTTGATGGTTGTGATTTGTCTTTGTTGTATTTACTTGGTCACAAAACTAATATTTTGTCATTTAACTGCATGTGGGATGCTCAAAACCATCACCGCTCGAGCTGCCAGAGTTCCTGAGGAAACCTTTGAGCCCGCCTGCCAGAACCTGTGGAGGCTTCGCCAACCCCATCAGCAGTGCCGCCACCTCCTAGAGCCCCTAGCCTCCAATGGGAGTGTGAGTTTTAATCCATTTGCTTATATTCTGATAAAGTGAAGTCAGCCAGTCCAACATGTAACATGTGGCCTCACATAAAACGTACATGTAGATATGTATCAATAACATTGTTTTTATTTACAGTTTAGCCAAGCACAGCAACAGTGCCGCCAACTAGAGCCCCTGCTCCTGGCGCAACCACTGAGAAGTCAAGGAGTGAGTTATTATACATTTGCTTAGTTTTTGCTAACATTCAGATAAAGTGAAGTCGGTCAGTCCAAAGATGTAACATGTAGGTATGTATCGATGACATTGTTTTTTTTTGCAGTTGAACCCATGGCACCCCGGTGGGCCCTGCAAATTGAGGAGCGCAGGGTGACTGCAGAGGAGCAAGCGGCTGCAGCGTTGAGCAGTGTTTCTGCTGCTGTATCAGAAAACACTAGAACATTGGCTCAAATAGCACAGTTGCTTGAGAGAATATAATGATGTTTCCTCAACCAAACAGTAGATTCACTCATCTTGGACACATTATATATTTTTACTGCAACATGCTATTTCAGTCATTGTTGTACTGTTTTCTTTTATACCCTGTTTACCTTATTTTAATATATTTTGTTTTGTGTGTACATTAGCTTTTTATTTACTACTCAAAAAATGAGAAAAACAAAATTACAATGGTCTTAGGATATATTTCAGTCTATTTGATGCCCTCATCAGTCGACTGAAACTTATGGTTAGGTAGGTACATCATAAACACTATGTTTTAGCCTGTTAATGGGAAAATAATAGATATTCAAATATACTTATATATAATAATAATAGATATACATCAGTGGCGTGCACAGAACTTTTTGATGGAAAAGCAAGCAATTGGTCAAGAATAACAATAAAAATAATATGAAAAAATTTAAATATCACTTTGAAAAAAACGTTTGTATAGGAAATTTTCACTCTAGGGTAGACATTGTCTACCCTGGCGTCATACAAATTTTTTTTTTCAAAGTGATATTTAAATTTTTTCATATTTTTTTTATTGTTGTTCTTGACCAATTGTTTGCTTTTCCAGCAAGAAGTTCTGTGCACGCCACTGATATACATCAATTCCAGAAATTGTAGTTTTGGCATAGTGGAATACGAAAAATTTCGGAAAAATATTCAATGTACAGATGTGACCTTTTTACTACTTTATTATTAGTACATAGTACATGTAGATTTCAATGAACCAATTTAGGAAGTTGTTGGGATAAAAATGGTAAGAAAAACAACATACCCCACTGGGAGACAGGCGTGTGTAGTAATGGAATGTATGTAAGAAAAACACAAGGTTACAGCCAAAACAAAAATCATTTATTCGGACTGTAAAAAAAAACATTACGCCAGGTTCAATTACCGTGTAACTGTACCGAAAACACAAGGAACAGATTTATGAAAATATTTTAAAACTAGAATGTCTAGACTAGATGCTAGGATGCAGATTTGGATTAGCATTTAATTATAATTATCGCTCAATCACATTCCGAGTACTGGTATGCCGGCTGGTGTAGTATTCTTCTGGAGAGTTGGCAGTCGCATTCAGGATTGGTACCATCATCCATGGACGCTGTGCATACCCAGAATCACCCAAAAACCAAACTGTCTGCCCTTCATCATGCAGACTCCATGTGTACTTGCACATCACTGGAGTTCCAGATATGGCAATCATGACTGACCGCCAAAAGATGCATCAACGTGCAGTATCTGCATCACATATCACCATTGCATTAAGGGAGTGGTTAATGGTAACCACCACTGGCATACATTTGCAGGGCTGCCAGAATATTGCAATGATTATTAAAATTTTGTTGATTTGTTTTAATTTGTAACCTTGATTTCTGGATGCACTGCAGTCTTTCTTTGAGAAGTTCCCAAAAGTGGCATCAAGTCCTCGTAAAGCGTCGTGAAATTGGCCTTGGAAAAGCGAAAGTTTTGTGTAAACGATATCTCCGGTAGAAGCATGGGCCTGCATTAATCTCTTTGCATCCTTCGTTCGATTCTTTCCCGATTTTTTAAGCGTTCCTCCGCTGCTGCGGCCAAAAATATGCTCTCGCCTTTCCGTGTCCGATACCTGAAAAACACGAAACCAAGGAACGAAAGGGAATACCTAGGTACGCAGAAAGAGTTACCAAACCCTGTAATTGTTGAGAAAATAACAGAAAGTCAGAAATAGTGATTATTATGATACTTTCTCGCTGATGTTGAGAGCTCTTTTGCCCCCACGTTCATTTGACAGTTAAGTATTTACATCAACTTGGTTTTTTTTTTTTTAATTCATATCCAATACCAATTTATTTGCTTAAAACGTCAAATCAGTAGGGAAATCATTCACTCAATAGTTTGATATTGGCTTGAAGCTGATAGGCATTAAAATTGAATCACGCGGTACGGCGGAAAGATATATTGGTTTCAAACGTCAAAATGAAGCGGATGTTGATGTAAATGAGAGTTACGCGGTCGACCCGCAGATAAAGGCGAAAACAGAACTTTAAAATAGGTGTTTGACAACCAAATCTATCCTAGTTTATTGTCTGTGGTGTAAAATATTGTGCATTATCAATGAAACGGAACGCAATAAAAAAAACTGCGTAATGTGTTACTGTCATTCGTAATTCGTTTATTGGCTCAGGTTTATTGGTAATTTTGGATTGAATAAATAAAATAATTATGAATATTTTGTTTTTTTTTTGTTTTTACCTAGAAATCCTGCTCAAAAGGAGGTTAGTATACCCCCACTTCATGGTAAAAATAGGTTAAATCTGTTTCAAAACCGAATCAGAGAACCCCAACTCTATACAGTCTTGTGGCTACTACCCCTAGAGTGTATGTAAAAAGACGAAGGCGCGAAGGGAGGGCAGCCCACGCCCGCAGTAATAAAGCTTAGGCACCTGTGTGACCCGTAGCGGCTGAGGCTGGTCGCCGAAGGCGACCAACAAGCCGAAGCTGCGGAGGTGAGCACGGGTACCTATGCTTTGTTACGCAAGGGCGAAGGGGCTGCACTTCCCGCAGCGCCGTAGCCCATGCAGAAGTGAATTTGCGATATAAAAGTGACTTCAGTATTGATAGGTTCAAATGGTTCAAAAGTTGACTTCTGCACTGGTAGGTTCAAGGTTTCTGGTAGATTCAAGGTTAAAAGAAGGGGGATTTCTGCACTCCCCCCTTATAAGGAAGTTCTTCCATCTCTCCCCACCTTTACTTTAAAAATATAACCTGAATTTGTTTGATTATAACCTCAAAAAAGTAAAAAATATATTATAAAAAAACGGTGCGTTACCTTTCAATGAGGGGGTACCAGGGGGTAGGGGCCACCCCCCTTCACCCCTCCCTGACCCCCTCCCCCTCCTCCGCATGCCAAACGATACTAAATGTTTACCTTTTTCATATTTTTTTATTGTCAAACTTGACCTTCTGGTTGCTTTTCCGGAAAAAAAATCTATGCACGCCACTGACATACATTGTGGATACAGGAGCCTAAGTAAGTTTACGTTTGGTTGGTTACAACAACAGTACTTAAGTAAATAGGTGAACGTACCTGCATCATCAGTCACTCTTCCTTCTTCCGATGTCTCCTTAGCACTCATGGTTGGGGTGTAGATATCGGGGCACTCAAGGGAAAAAAAATCGCTTCAAAGCGGCTTCAACCCAGAAATCCTTCAGCGTAGAAGCGAGCCGGGAGGTGAGGTTTGAGGCCGTGTTCAAATTTGTAGGTACATAATACATTATGTGAAATCTAAAATCTGTCACCAAAAAGCAGTGTTGCCATTTTATAATTTAGAAAAATGACAACTTTTCGCCGGAAAAATGCTAAAAAATGCTAAGTACAATTTTTAAAGTGCTAAATAAAATGCCTATTTAATTTAAAGTATTAATTAAATCAAAAAACAAAATCTTAGTCTTCTATTTCGAAAAATACCTGAAGGTCATCAACAGGTTCGTCTTGTTGTGACGTTGACGGGCCACTTTCATTAGCCATTGCATGTTCTTTAATACCCTTAATGAGTTTCAGCACGTCATCACGAATATTATAGAAATGACAAATTTTTTGTGATCTTCGGAGTCCATATCTGACAGAATTGAGTTTAGTGTAGTTAACGACATCCGATTCCTCAGTTTAGTTTTAACCACATTCATTTGATTAAATACTCTATCTACTTCTGCATTGGAGTGTGGAAGACAAAGGATGGACATTACTAAAGACGCCAACTCCAGAAATGGATTGTTATCGGCACAGTCTTTGTACTGCCATAGACGATAGTCCAAAATAACGTATTTGTCTGGTTGTTATTATCAAATAACACTTTTAAACCTCTAGGTTGCTTTGCAAACAGCAAATGCTAAAATAATGCAATATGCTAAGTTCAAATTTAACATGCTATTAAAGCCGATTCTGAAGGCTTTAATTTTAGTTTTAATACTGTCAAAACTTATATTTTTCCAAAGTACTTTAGCTTCTATTCATAACACTTATGAACTGTTTTGCAATGAAGAAAATTTAGTTTTGACAGCACTAAAACTAAAATGAAAGCCTTCAGAATCAGCTTTAATAAAGGTGAAAAAGTGCGTTTTAGCATTAAAATTTAGCATTAAAAATGCCAAAACGGCAACAGTGCCAAAAAGTCACAAATAACTTTATATTTGGGTAGCGTTCCGAAACCAAACCTCTATCATCGAGCAATTCTAGTCGGATGAGCAATACGTTTTGTAAACCGGTCATTCTTCAGACTAAGGTAGCGTTCCGAAACACTTTAGGTTGTCCGATGAAGTAGAAGATCTCAGACTGAGTAGAAGATTTACTATCTGTCAGATAAAAGTAGCTCAATGCTGGTTCCGAAACCTCAAATGAGATCGTTTTGGAACGATCAAACCCGAGCCACTTTTTCTACTGACACGACCAATATATAACTTTGCGAAAATCGCCTACTATTCCATTAAGACCGGTTCCAAAACATATTGCTCATCCGACTAGAATTGCTCGGTGATAGGGATTTGGTTTTGGAACGCTACCTTGATTTCAATAAATATTTTTATAGCAACACTGCTGAAACTGTCAAAATCATATGTAATAAAAAATAAAAATAAAAAATACACCGACTTTAAAAATTTAAATTGGACAAAACGTATAAGAATACCTTTGAGATTTATTATAATTAATTCTCATAGCTTAAATCCTAAAAGGTTTTTTTTTCATAGAGTTTACGCCATTTGAGATCAAAGTTTTCCTCCTTATTATGAAGTACGGTTTTTGGGTCAAAGTACCTACTTAACCCACTTCATAAAACGGTGTTGGCTCAAAGTCAAAGAATATATTTAAATTTATTAAGACAAATTTTTCAAGAATAAAGCGTTCTTCTAGATTAGCTACTATTTCCATCTATCAAATAAAACTATTACAACACCAAAAAGTCTACCACAAACCGACAAAAAGAGGGACTTCTAAAAAATAAGAAAATAGTAGCTAAAGAAACCCTCAAATATGGTACTTACCTGTTGTTCAAGCAGAAAGAAGCACAAATCACGGTAGTTATGTTCAAAAACAATTTCTCTCTTGAATTTCATACGAACGGTCAAAGAATGAAAATAACATTTTGAAGTTGGTACATATACTGACCCAAATTTTTAAACCTTCATTTTTTTTCTCGTACAGTCATGGACCCATACTTAGGACGGTAAGTTTACTTGGGACAATCTTATTTTTTTTTTTAACTTCTGGCAACACTCTACAGCTGAAAAATTGTCTATGGTAGTTGCCGCTTTTCGAGTCACGATAAGGTAAGCTAAGATATTTTATTAGTTTTAACTTGTATTACGTTGAGAAAACGAAAAATATCGACATTCAAAGTTGAGACAAAAACCGGGAAAGAAGTTTAACCCGTATAACTTTGATTGCCGACCATTTCTATTTACTTTTCTGTCCGTGGTGGTATTTTTTACAATATTGTTAGTCTTTCAGCTACATAATTAAGTTGCAAGTGTATCATTATCATTCTTCGTGCTTTTATTATGATTTTTTTTCTGATAAAGCACCCTAGGGTCGGTTACTTAGGACACCGTCCTAAGTTAGGACACCGTCCCAAGTTAGAGTTTTTGGGACATTTTTAGGGTTCACTATCTTTTATGATATGAAGTAAATAATATAGATATTTTATTTCCAGATACCAGAAAGAAAGATGGATGAAGATGTTAAAAAAAAGAGGCCATATCATTAAAAAGAAATTGAAACTACTTAAGGAATGCCGCGGTAGATTTACTTTTAACATGTAAGCTGATTTATGTTACCTACTATGATAAATTTAGTGTTAAGGAACTCTATGTTACTAAACTTTATGTTATGTACGTTAATATAATAAAAAAAAAATTTTACTGAACCCTCTTATTATTTATTTCATTTTTCTGGTAGAAAGCCCATATACTTGGGACAGTTTACTTTTTGCCTTTTGTCTATTGGTAAGAAACAGTATTTGAACTTGGGACATTTCAAAATGGTTTTAAATCATTTTTATAAAACGATGTTCATTGCAATTAGTAAGTGAGTGCAAGAGAATACTAATATATAATTTACAAGCAGATACAAGGCTTTTCTTAATAGAAAAGAGGAGGTTTCTTCATTACTTTTTGGCCTCAGCAATAAATGTTGTTTTTATCTTATTTCCCAGTGTTTTTTTTTATTTATAAAATTTATAACGTTGAACATACATTTTTAAACCCTTTTTACCGTCCCAAGTACATTATCCGCTTTTCTATCATGAGACATAGGGCAAAACAAATACAGTCCCAAGTATGTGGATAGTGCATCTAACTTGGGACATTGATGTTTTAAAATTTTAAAAAATATCTATATAACTCCTATATTATTGAATTTTTGCTACATTAATTATGTAGTACAGACCAATTTATCTACATAATTGGTTTTCTCGACTTTTTAAATTTAATATAGATTTTGTAGTTCGAAAGTTGCGAATTGTCCCAAGTATGGGTCAACGACTGTAATAAAAGATAATATCTTCAGTTAAATAAAATAATTTGAACATAATGTTAAACATACAATTGACTTAACTTTCAGTAGGTTGTGTACCAAATGATCACATGGCGTCCCGTTTCAGGGGTATAAGTATGAACTTGCTATCTTTCGATTCGACAATTAAAAATGCAACTCTTATTTTATTGCATTATGGTTGTTGTACAGAATTTATCGATTATATCTGTCACATTTATCGAATCGATGCTTACCAACTTGCACTACAGATACGGTCTTTCTTAATTTTTTTTTACCTACTCCTTTCCTTATTTTCTGGGTATTTTTTTACTCTTGATTAGGTACCTAGCTAGAGTTTTTAAATAAAAAAGGTTTCATTATAAATTAATGTATATTTTACGAGATCTTATCTAAAACCAAAAGTGAACTTAACAAACTTACGTATGCGTCAAATACGAATATTTTTTGTGAAGTCGGGTAAAACTAAAAGTCAAAGTCGCAAAATTTGCAAACAGCAAGCAAACAGCAAAAAATCTGAAAAACTCACTCTGAAAGCACAAAATTGTATAAAAATGTACACAGAAGTTGATGTTTTTGTGAGTAATTATACTCTTATAGACCCTGAGATTTACCAACTGTGGATAGAAGGATGTTCTTGTAAGTATTATTGCATTTCTAGTATTCCGTGCACGAGCACGGATCCAGACTTGGTTCGGTGGGGGGGACATGGGGTCAGGATGCATCCAGAATTGTCATAATTTCGAATGGTTTCTGTTCTTTATTCTTCCACTTGGCACCCCACACTCTGCACTCCACCTTAATAAATGTTTCACCGATATTTTCGTCGCAATAATGACGCCAAATTGGAATTTGTCCCATCCCGTCTATAGTCGAGTCCAGAATTAGGCGAACTAACTTGACAGCCGAAAATATTGCCAGACATAGGAAAAAATAAATAGTGATAGGTTCATGTCGACACAAATATGTCGATATAACCTTGTGCCTTCTATAAATCTGATTCTATTTATATTTTATCAAGTAATTGTCGTCGAAACTTTCACACTCATACATACGTGCCTAATAGGGACGAACTACAGCAATTTATATGATATAATATGATCTGAAGGATGTATTGTTTAAAGCGGATATTTACGAAACTTACTCTTCAAATTAGGAATAAAATACAAAAATAATGATGTTATTATGTACAACAGGCCATTGTGATCCTTTTAGGTGGTTTCTGTCGGGCTAGTACAGTACATTTCATATACCATACATATAGCATTCATCCCTTTCTTTCTGGCAAATATGAAAGTGCGATAGAGACAAACGCTATATATCGTCGATGATAATTCCAAATCCGTTATGTGTTCGATTTTAATTAATTGAATTAATTTTTATTTTTATTATTTTGCTTAGTAAAATTATTAGTTTGATTCCAAACACAATAATAATGATTAACTAGACTTTTTAAACATTGATATTAACAGCACTAGCCAAACTGTGGCAACATTAGTGTACAATGAACTGTCAAGTTAGTTCGCCTAATTCTGGACTCGACTATATGTTACGCTAGATTTCGGGGGGGGGTACATCCCAAATATCCCCACCCCCTCGAATTCACCCGTGCACAAAGGCTTAAAAGCTTAGAATAAGAATTCTAAGATTAAAAGGAACCATTAAAGTGAGAATTCGTTGTAAATTCGTTTTAGGTTTAACACAGCTTCCTAACTTACACTTTGCCGCAAGGACAGATCCAGGATTATATAAATTGAGGGCTGCTTGCACAAACTTTTATTTAAATACAAACAATATTTTACTTAGCTAAACAAGTAGTTGTGTTTATCTTAAACATAATCGGAGATTACTTGCACAACCTTGTTGCCCTGGACTAAACAGACAACACTGACTTACAGACAGACCAAACCAAAAATTCATACTAGATATCTATCCAGTATGAATTTTTCAATGTAAATAAGTCACCCTTTACCTCAGCTAGCGAAGCGGTGTCTACATTACACCAACGCAACCTCGCCAAACAGACGGGTGCCTCTGTGGAGCTGATCGCCAGCGATGTACTGGATCATTACAGGTATGCCTCGAACCAGTTATGGTATGTTTATGAATTGACAGTTCCCAAACCTCTGCTTCCAACAAAGTATATAAGTCGGTCATTTTATAGAATACCTAGTTATTTTATACAATACTGGGTTCGTCAAGGCAGTATGTAATAGTAGTTTATGCTACAAGGGCGAAAAGGACTCGCTACGCTTGTGTTTTAAATCGTCCTCGTAATTTATTGCTCTTACGCCCGTGTATCATACTACGTTTTTCAATGCATAGTGTGAGGAATAAAAAAAATATAATTTTGTGAACTTTAAATTGTAATTGGCTCAAAAAGACTGTATCCAGAGCCGTTAATTAAACAGTGGAAAAAAAAAGTATGACATTTGTGGTCACAGGAAAGGCTGCAGTCAACCATTGTAAATAAAAATAAAAAAAAAATAATAAAGCCCTAGGGCAAAATAATGAACTTTCTGTGCAGTTTTGATGCATAAAAAGTGGGCCATTACGAGCACATGCATTGAAAAATATTTTATTTAGCATCAACCATTACATCATTTATATGTAATATATGTGTTATATTATTATATATATATATATATATATATTTATACAATACTGATCATTACAAAAATCTAAGTAAAACTACAAACTGAGTACCAATTTGGGAGACAACTGTAAAAAACAAATTAATTAGTTGTTTTAAAGTTTCCAAAAAGAAAGGGAGTAGAATTCTAAAATGGAGTAAAGTTCCCAAAAAGTTGCTAGTAGTAAATGAATGCTCAAATATTTAAGAAAAAAATTATTACGAAAAGGCTGCAACTTCCATTTGCCCTCGTGTGACGTCACTTGAGTAATGGCTGTTTAGAAATGTATCCTTTGCTATCAAGATAAATTTATAATAATTTGCTTCAGACTAATTTGACAGCTAGATGACAGATGAGTAGAGAAACAGAGACAGACCACTTTTTTTTTATAAGCAATCACACATCACAATCAGTATAATGTCTATAATTCTCAAGTGACAAGTTCATCGGGAAATTCTTTAAAAATCTTAAAAAAAAAATTGGGTAATTTATATACCAAAATAATGAAAACTATGCCCTAAAATGGCGTATACTCTACAAAAAAAAAACTTTTAAAAATTAAGCTATGGGAATTGCCTATTTTACAGTACTGATGACCCGAACTGAACTGAAGTCTGTTGTTTTGTGGCAAATAAATTAATTTCACTTTCACTTTCAAAATGTTGCAGGACCTTTGCCCTCCTGGAGCGTCTCCTGACAGTGCCCACCAAACTGTCGGAGCAGCTGATCTTCCAGATCGACGAATCCACCAAGCAGATGCTAATCGAAAAGTAAGTATACTCGATACTTGTCTTTTGAACACAGCTCCGTTCGTATATAAGTTAAAATTAGACTTTTAAAAAAAGAATAGACTTAAAAATGAATCACTTTTGACATCTGTCACAAAATATGTATAAAAAACAAGTCTTGTGTCACTTTTGACACCTATTACAAAATCTGTATAAAAATCTCAGAATAGAGATAAAAATAGATCATATTTACTGCTGTAGATGTTATTTTGGAATAGTAGCTAATAGAGCTGGCTTCCTCATGCCTTCTTTTGAAGTGGATACTTCTTTTTCGCATCTTTTATAGGGGGCATGTTCAGAACTTATACGTCACTTCCGGTACGACTTATGTAACGAAAGATAGTTTAATTTTTTTTTTTTATTTATTTTTACAATAATACATTTTATAAAATTTTACAAAGATCGCCAAACTGCAATACAGTTTGTTGGCGAAGCGCTTATATAGTTCCGGGTATTTACTTATGTCTAACTAATGTAACTACGAATACAGCAAAATCGCAATATACAATCTACGAGTACATTTATCTACCTGTTTATACCTTGTTTATTATTTTAATTTTAACAATATACTTTTGAGTTTTGGTTTAATAGTGCTTATTTTTAATTTGTTTTTATCCAGCAAGAGAGGGTAGCTGTTACATAGCTTCGGAGTCAAGTACTGTCTAGTTCTTTCCCCGTAATAATTTTTTGCTGATGGCTGTGTCAATGTACCTTTCTTAACAGATCTAGTGTAATGGCGGTGTACTACTGGGGTTTTATAGTCTTAAGTGAAATATGAATCCAAAGCAATTAAGTATTTAACTTTGCAGTGAACAGGAAGGATCTTACAAACTAAAAATAACTTATCATACTCACCTTTACATTTCTCTTTTGTATTTTATCCACTAAATATTTTAATATTCTTATTTGTAAGTGTTTTATTTGGTCTAAATAAGTTTTAAAGGTATGTCCATACGAAGTTAAGTCGTAACTTAGCAATGAGTCAGCAAGAGCAATTATATTATTGTGCTTTTTATCGTTCATTATTCGTTATTTATTGTTCATGATAAGTTAAAGCGACTAGCATTGTGAGATTGGTGGGAAAATCGTGAAATGCACTAAATCACGAAAAATATGTGTTTTTTTTGCATATATTTTGTTTTTTCAACTTTCAACTCACAGCTGCTAAGTAGTGCCAATTTTCCAATTATTTTTTAATTTATTTCCAAATCATTTTCAAAATATTTGAGTTTAAAATTGGAATTATGCCTACTTGCCAGTTTAAAATAAATATAAAGGATAAAACGTATAAATTTAAGAAATAACATTCCGATGGTTCTATTAATTTTTATAAACCTCATCTGCTTGTTTTTATATTATTTATTTATTTCCCAACTTACACCTACCATTACAGGAATGCAACCTAATGCGATAGGATGACTTTGACTTATTTTATCTTATAAATCTACAAAATAACACTATTAACTACATATTCCATCAAACTTACTAAACCTACTTATCTTTATAACACAGTGTATATACGCGGTGAATTTGTGAACATCGTCCAAATTCATACTGGAGGCTTGGTAAGTGATCAGCATCATGAATCAATATCGATTTTTGTAAAATTCATAAAATGAAATTTCGACTCCCCATAGTGATTCACTCAGGACTGGGAGTGAATTACTATGGGAAGTAGAAATTTCATTATACGAATTTCACAAAAATTGTTATTGATCCAAGATACTGATCAGTCACAACTGAGTCAGCTGATCGGACCAGTTTGTACTGAGCAGTGAAGAAAAAGTTCGCGCAAAAAAAAAAAGTACTTTGCAGTGGAATATGATGTATTAACGATACTGAACAATCTCCTAAATTACTTTCCATTTAGATTGAAAGACCTTATATACTTATATAGATAATTACCTATGTAAAATAAGAATAATTATGTTACTAGCTTTAAGTTACTTTGCTGTGCCCGACAGGGTCCGTAATTGATACTATAAATGTTATTTAAGACCTTTCGAACATTATGGTGCAAATAAATTTGAATTTGAATTATATGTATATAACTCTGTTTTTTTCACTAGGTATTACGACTTGGATGACGCTGTGATAAGAGAACTACTTGGACGGAAATTGTCTTCAAGGCACAGAAAAGATTTAGACGAGGTGGGTGATTCATTTTTCATGATACCGGAGTATCTGGTCAATAGGCCAGACTGTAGTAAGTTTAGACTTCGGTACTCGCCAGTGACTGCGGGAAATAATAAATCAAGACAATAATTATATTTTCACACTACCTGCTCGACAATGTTCAATTACATATCATGCAACCTCAACGTAAAGTAACGCATTATATCTCAAGGGATATAAAGTTATATGAAAATCCGTAGGGATTAAAGTGATTTAAATTTGGAACGTCAAATTCGTGTGGAAACTCGTGGAAAACAAATGCCCATATGGGATTGTAAAGAGGTTTGTTCGAAAATCGAACTGGCCACCATAAGCAGAATTCAACAAAAAGAAAAAAAGCGTTTATAAAGAATGTGAAACAAAAGACGGTGTTGTGATTGTCAGTGAATTTTATTGAATTATTAATGTTGATAAAAAATGTCAAGCTTTTTATTGTCTCGCAGAAGGTGTGAAAAGTAGAGTATGCTCCTCTGGAATAAAGCCTGTCTTTGTCTTGGGCAGCTTGAACCCCTCGCTTTACTCAGGACTCTATATAACTCCCTCGCTACGCTCAGGAGTTAACTCTAGAGTCCCTCGTTACGCTCAGGGTTCAATATGCCGCCCGTGACGTAAGACACTGCTTTATTCCCTTAGTGCATAATCTACTATTAGTGGGAACACGTAGAGCCTGAGACTGCTTCAAGAGTAGCTATCTGCTACACTTAGTGCGGAAAGATCCTAATAATTGACGTTTAATATCGCCAGGTCTCAGAGCGGTCTGGCGCGCCGCTGCGCTGCTGCAGACGACAGTTCGACAACGTTCGACGCGTGTTCAAAACTGTCGAAGAGATGCCTGGAAACGTGGTCGCTAATATACGCAGCACGTTTCTGTTGTCGGAACCTTTGGCTAAGTGAGTATAATGTTGTTTAGATGTTAGAGCGGTCTGGTGCGCCGCTGCGCTGCTGTAGACGACAGTTTGACATGTGTTCAAGGCTGTCGAAGAGATGCCTGGAAACGTGGTCGCTAATATACGCAGCACGTTTCTGTCGTCGGAACCTTTGGCTAAGTGAGTATAATGTTGTTTAGATGTTAGAGCGGTCTGGTGCGCCGCTGCGCTGCTGTAGACGACAGTTTGACATGTGTTCAAGGCTGTCGAAGAGATGCCTGGAAACGTGGTCGCTAATATACGCAGCACGTTTCTGTTGTCGGAACCTTTGGCTAAGTGAGTATAATGTTGTTTAGATGTTAGAGCGGTCTGGTGCGCCGCTGCGCTGCTGTAGACGACAGTTTGACATGTGTTCAAGGCTGTCGAAGAGATGCCTGGAAACGTGGTCGCTAATATACGCAGCACGTTTCTGTTGTCGGAACCTTTGGCTAAGTGAGTATAATGTTGTTTAGATGTTAGAGCGGTCTGGTGCGCCGCTGCGCTGCTGTAGACGACAGTTTGACATGTGTTCAAGGCTGTCGAAGAGATGCCCGGAAACGTGGTCGCTAATATACGCAGCACGTTTCTGTTGTCGGAGCCTTTGGCTAAGTGAGTATAATGTAGTTTAGGTGTTAGAGCGGTCTGGTGGGCCGCTGCGCTGCTGCAGGCGATAGTTCGACAACGTCCGACGCGTGTTCAAAACTGTCGAATAGATGCCTGGAAACGTGGTCGCTAATATACGCAGCAGGTTTCTGTTGTCGGAGCCTTTGGCTAAGTGAGTATAATGTAGTTTAGGTGTTAGAGCGGTCTGGTGGGCCGCTGCACTGCTGCAGACGACAGTTCGACAACGTCCGACGCGTGTTCAAAACTGTCGAATAGATGCCTGGAAACGTGGTCGCTAATATACGCAGCACGTTTCTGTTGTCGGAGCCTTTGGCTAAGTGAGTATAATGTAGTTTAGATGTTAGAGCGGTCTAGTGCGCCGCTGCGCTGCTGTAGACGACAGTTCGACATGTGTTCAAGGCTGTCGAAGAGATGCCTGGAAACGTGGTCGCTAATATACGGAGCACGTTTCTGTTGTCGGAGCCTTTGGCTAAGTGAGTATAATGTAGTTTAGGTGTTAGAGCGGTCTGGTGCGCCGCTGCGTTGCTGCAGACGACAGTTCGAGAACGTTCGACGCGTGTTCAAAACTGTCGAAGACATGCCCGGAAACGTGGTCGCTAATATACGCAGTACGTTTCAAAATATTATGACCATGATAAAAGTAGATAAAAGGCTTAGGAACTTGTATATTTCCCTTTCCCAAAATTTAAATTTGTTCATATATTTTTAATCATGAATTTTTTTACCGAAAGCCTTGTAGGCATAATAGCTCTTGTACCTTTGCCAGTAACTACCTTTGTTTGTATTAAAAAAATGGAATGACCATAGAGCTTAATAAATCAAATGGTATGTGAGATTGCATGTGTGTGATTGTGTGTATGAATGCTAGGCTTAGTTATAAATTGCTTTGTAAACTTTACCTCATTATTTTATTTTAAACATATTATTTTATTCAGAAATGTCACCAATTAGTTTCTACAAAGATAATATATTTGAGGAGAGCGTAGAGGAAGTAAATTTAATTAACCTTTAACTTATACTTTAATATGTGTCTATGTGTAATTAACTTCTGTGTCTTTTACATGAAATAAATAAATAAATTTCAGTAACACTTGACATTGACAGTTTATGGATTAAACTTGCGAATCATAAATTATGAAACTATGACAGAAATAAATTTCTATGTTTGAACACTTGGCGATTTATCCATCGCAAGGAGATATAAATTAATCGGAATCCCGGTTCAGAGCTCCTCACATCCAGATTTACTTTTCTTTCTGCGTTTCTATACTGCAATGATGTAATGTTAATTTAAATCATAAATTATGTCCTAATTTTCAGAAAGTACGGCGCTGTGGTGTTCATAGCTTGCATGAGGTTCGAGACTGCTAAACGCAAGCTTCAATACTTGACTTTCAACGACTTCTACCACTGTGCACAGGTACACACATCTTGTTAAGAGGCTATGCGAATTTAATTTTTGTCACTGTCACTCCAAGCGAAAAAAACTACCCATTGGGACACTCGTGCAGCCTATTATGAAACTCACATCGTTCGTGTGTCCCAATGTCTCAAATTATGTTACAGTTGCACAAAATACATTTTTTTATAATGTTATAATATGTGTTATTATAGTTCTGAAATATATATTGTCATTCTAATGTCTCTAAATCAAAATAGTGAGAATACTAAGGTGGTAGAGCTGATGCTGGGCTCGACGTACCACCATCCTACTTGGAAGTAATTCGGGGGAGAGTAAGAGGACAGTTCACAGGCAAAAAACCAGGAGGCCCACCATGCCTGGGACCGATGGATGGCGGTATATCCATCCCTAATAGCCGGGCCTTATATGGAACAGACTGGTGACGGGCAGCGGCGTCACTGGTGCGAGGGTTCCGGCACCGCGCTCACCAACCCGCCTGCCCAGCGTGTGTGAGTATGGGCAATTCTTCCAGGATGACCGCCGCGAGTGGCAAAGTCCTGGAAAGGCTTATGTCCAGCAGTGGACGAACTAGGCTGATGGATGGATGGATGGATGATGATGAGAATACGGTTATGCTGTTAGAGAGTTTGTCTTGAAATTCATGACCTTTTTCTGAAGTATATTACCTTAAGAACCCGCTCGGAATTGTACTTCATACATATCTAAAAACCATAATAAATCGCGAAAGTGGAACAATTCAATGAAATAAATTTTAGGCCTTCAATTAAACGGTCAATATGAAGTGGTGTATGTCCATGATTTTTTCACAAACATCGCGTTAAAGACCAGAAAAATATTTAAAATAATGGGTTTTCACCCTAAAATCGAGTACTTTTGCAAGGCTTCGTTAAGTGACTTATGAACATTTAACAAGCAAAGTAAGCACATAGACCACTTGGAAGTATCATCAATATTCTAATTGATTAAAACAGAATAAAAAATAACAAGTAATCGAGGCACAATTAAAGTATTCGGAAATAATTATTATTTCCAACGCAAAGGGCGAGACTCGCTCAGCACAGTTCGAACGGCGTGGGGCAAAGCGTGAGGCGCTTGTTTACATCAGCCAGCCAAATATGCGCTTTATTGTCGCGATACGTCTCGCTTCGCATCGGAGTTGGCGTCGTCCTGCAACGGGTTAATTATTTTAAATATTTTTCTGGTCTTTAACGCGATGTTTGTTAAAAAACCAGGGACATACACTACTTCATATTGACCGTCTAAATGAAAGCCTAAAATTTATTTCATTGAATTGTTCCACTTTCTCGAGTTATTATGGTTTTTAGATATGTATGAAGTACGATTCGGAGCGGGTTCTTAATGAGGCTCTGACTCCATCCATCCATCAGCTTGTCTTCTTCCACTGCTGGACATAGGCCTTTCCAAGATTTCCCCACTCTTGGTGGTTCTCCTGGAAGTAATGCCCATACTCACACACGCTGGGCAGGCGGGTTGGTGAGCGCGATGCTGAAACCCGCATCAGTGATCAGTTGCTGCCCGTCACCAGTATCATACACTAAGTATTACTACGTATAAACTAGCAGTTCCCATACATCAGTTTGTAGCCACAAAAAAAATGTAAAATTCTAACAAAATCTAGATGGCGTTGCTAAATCCCCTAAAGAACACGATGCTAAAAAAAAAACCGATCGGTGACGCTAGTGGCACAGCGATGTCACTTAACATCAAAACAATTCCCGCTTCGATAATAGATGGCGCTGAAATATTCACTGTTAGTGTTGTCAACTTAGCGCCATCTAGTTTTTTCTAAGCAAAACTATTACAGTTACATGTTTACTTGGTAACCATGACAGTTTACCTGCAGCCAATTAAACAAATTTATGCTTATTTGCTACACTTGGCGACACCTAGTGTCGTAAGGGCGCGTAAAAAAATTGCCACGCCTTGATGTATGGGAGTTGTCGGTCTATACGCAGTAATATTTAGTCTATGCCAGTATGTTTTATGTTGTACACTTGTTATTGACAGGCCATAATGTCCCGCTGGACGTACTATTGCGTGGGCCCGGAGTACTACGACACGGAGATGGACCGGGAGTTCCTGCTGGAGCTGCGGGAGACCAGGATACTGCTGGACAAGGAGAAGGAGCATAAGCAGTAAGTGAACATTAGATTTTATTACCTTTTTAATTGTACAGTGAATTGGATTAGTCATAGATTAGTAATGCTGTGCTATATTTTTGATAAATTAATAAATATGTGGCAGTCTCAATCGATCCTTGGAATTCGTTTTTAGGATCCGGTACACCCAAAGGGTGCCAAACGGGACCCAATTACTAAGCCTCCGCTGTAGGGTGGTCCTTGTTTTAACTTTTTTCTGTTTTATCACAGGCCACCCCCTCAGTCCTCTGTAGCTAAAGGAGGAATAAAGATTTTTATTCCGTATTTTTTTACAACAAGTTCAGGGTTCACAGCCGAATATAGTGATAGATTTGTAAGTTTCATAAAAGACTCACTGAACCTTAGATCTGAATATTATAAAAACACTCATAGTAGTAATTCCAACTGTTTTACACATCGTCCAACATTGTAATTATTTTTAAGCCGAATTAATCTTAAGATGTATGGCTTATAAAATAAATAATATTTAAAAAAAAATAATACATGTGGCTGTAATAGGTTTGTTTAGAATAACTAGATGGCGCTAAATTGGCAACACTAACAATGAATATTTCAGCGCCATCTATTTTCGAAGTTGGAATTATTTTTATGTTACGTGACATCGCTGTGCCACTAGCGTCACCAACCGGTTTTTTTTTAGCATCGTGTTCGTTAGAGGATTTAGCAACGCCATCTAGATTTCGTTAGAATTTTACACCTTTTTTGTGGCTACAAACTGATGTATGGGAACTGCTAGTCTATACGTAGTAATACTTAGTCTTTGGCATTAGTAATTAAGGTAGGGCCACTGAGTGATGGCACTTATGACAGCTGCATTTAGTGATGAGGTACATTTCAAATTTCGGTTAAGAGGCTATGCGAATTTTATTTTTGTCACTGTCACTCCAAGCGAAAAATCGCGCAGTGCGAGAGGGGCGGATTCAGGGCAAAAGGGAAAAAAGTTGGTTTTATATTTTTATTAAAAAAACTAAAATAGCTAGCAAAATTTCAAATATGAAATCTCTAGATATTGTTAAAACACACCTAATAAAATATGTTTGAGTTCTGTATATGGTTCCTATTCGTCAAACGAGGAGAAAAAGTGTGTTTGAAGACCTCATTTCAACAATTATTTCTATCGAGGAAAATTTATCCAAACATGTTTTCCAATTTGAAAACCCTAGAATATATAGTCAAAATGCATATACCAGAAATTTATTATAATTTTCCGTGTATTTCATGAAATACACAGAAAAGTAACACCCGTATTTTTTTCGCATATCGCCTTAAAAATAAAAATCAAGTGTGAGTTTACTCAACATTAGACACGTCATTCAACACAACATAATGATACAAAAGGAAAATGTGCCAAAACCAGTGGCGTAGCTATTGGAGGGCTATGCGGTGTAGTGCCCCGGGGCCCCCAAGAGATGTTTAAATATCTAAATCGAAAAAAGCATTTTACTATCATTTATTTTCATTTAGTTTAACTTCGTCATTGTTTTGTTTTTAATTAAATATTATTGCGTGACTTGGCGACCTCAAACACGACCTATAAAAAATGAGAAACTTTAAAAAAAAAATCTTTGTTTCTATACGAATTCTATTGCACAATAAAGCAACATTCAAATCGAAAAATAATAACCGATACAAGTAGTACATCACTATCAACAATGAAGTATTACATTTTTTAATTCACACTTGCTTATAAATAGTTACGATACTTTGTAGGCATTTAAACGTCATAGGCGCCATCACTCAGTGGCTCTACTGTACTTGTAACTTGGTTGGGTTGAGCCTAGCTCTCACAAAACAATTGCAAATTAGGGTGGGAGCTAGAGCAGTGTTATAATTGTGCTGTTACTTCTATGAATATTTTTTATGTCACATAATCACCTATTTAGGTATTTTTCATATTTTTCGGTCCTCTAGTTTCAGAGATAAGGGGGCGCATGCCAACGTCATAAAATACTACTGTTTCGAGGTTTTTTTGTTTGGTGTCCCCTTGGGTTTAATTTTTTAAATTAATATTTGCTATTAGAGGCTTTAGTAAAATGTACTCTGTGAAAACTGTGTACCTATAACGACTAAAGCTGTAGACCCCTGCGACAGATGGCCGGACGGACGGACAGACAGCGTAGGCATAGTAGGTTACGGAACCCTAAAAACTATTATTATTCTAAGATGTTATTTTTGTTTCAGTTTGGTGTGCATGCGCCTTAAGCCGAAACTACTTGAAAAATCGTACCAAGAGTTGGAGCTGAACTTTAGGTGGGTACAGTTTATACAACGACACAATATAGCCGATTCTGAAGGCTTTAATTTTAGTTTTAGTGCTGTCAAAACTTAAAATTTTCCAAAGTAATTTAACTTCTCACCCTAACCGTTAAGGGCTATTTTGCAATGAAGAAAATTTAGTTCGACAGCACTAAAACTAAAATTAAAGCCTGAAGGCTATATTAACAAACCTTGAAAACACAATGAGCGGTTTTCCAGACTGACCTTGATCAAGCTTTCAGAGGTAAACACAGATGGCGTTACCCTGCTTTCAAGTGTCAAAAAGCAAAGATTATTTTTTAATCTGTGGGCAGCAAGATAAAAATGAAATCCAACAACACCCTTCACAAAGACATTCCTATTTTGTTGTGTTTATATTGTGTTGTTTTCTATCTATATTACTTACGTTAATAGCTTGGTATTTCATTCAACTTTCAACATGGTCAGCCCATGCGTTGTAGCTAATTGTAAAAATATAGGAACACAGAGTTTAACTAATTACGGAAAGAACAATGGATCTTAGCAATAATACATTTGAGGCATGGATTGAAGAAAGAAGCAAAGAAGAAGTGTCAAAATCAAAGAATCCAGTGTCGCCAGGAAGACATTTTTGACACTTTTAGTACAGGCTGCGCCATCTATTGAGTCGTTCGGTACTACTTTTTCTTTTTTAATTTGACTTTGAAAACCCCTCATTGTCGTATTTAACGCACCCGATGCAACTGCAGCGATGAACTCTGCAACGGACAGGATGCGGCGATGGATGTGTTTCAAGAGCGGTTTCGCAGCCGGATTGTGATAAACCCGCCTTTTTCTAATTAATCGAAATATAATATTCAACAAAACCTTATTACCTATGTATTGAAATTTATACTTGCGATTGTCGGCACTTTGTGAAACTTGATACACATCTTAAGGCCCTACGCATCCAACACAATAATCGTATTAAGTCATTTTGAACTCAATGATACTGTCAGAAAGTCTACATTAGAACGCTCGCTTCGTGCGCTGCGAGCACGCATAATCGGTAAATTTGCGAGGTTTTTCTGGAATTTCTAAAAAAATATTTAGAAATAAATAAAAATGGGTCTATAAGTGTCTTTAGTTATCTGTTAAGAAAATTCAGAAAAAGTTTTAATTCTCTCCGTTGAACACCTTTGCTATAAACACATTTATTCGCAATTTGAGGAGCTTACTTTGTGATTTTTTTCTATCGAGTGAAGTTAACTCAATTACGTTTTTAGATCAACTTGTGTTTAGAGTATATCCTCTATTATAACATATATTTAACTTGTATTTTAATGAGATATTGAACTGACAATATTAATTAAACAAAATGCTCATTTTGGAATGGCAGGGCCTTAAGTTAAAAGCACTTGTACAGTATAGTTTCAGTTTATTTATGTTTTCTCCCAACCGGTTTCGGATTTTACACAATTTCCAAGGGAAGATGTTAATTAAAATATTTCACTGACTCCAGGCACTAGCTCTGAGCAACATAAATTTGTTTTGCTTATTTGCAACACTTGGCGACACCTAGTGTCGTAAGGGCGCGTTAAAAATTTGCTGCTCCTTGATGTATTGGAGTTGTCGGTCTATACGTAGTAATACTTAGTATATGATCAAAGTCACTGTATACAATTTATTATATTTACTTCCAGACTGTATACGCGAGCGCTGGTAGGTTTGGCGTGCAACTTGCACCGAGGACGAGAGCTGCGCTCCTTGTTCATCGACCTACTTGAGAGGTGAATATTTGTTTATGGTTTATTTTAAGGTGTTTAATAATAAACTTTTAATATAAAAATAGTAACCGACTTAAAATGTAAACTTAAGAATAATTATACTGACCGATGGTACCGAAAATAGCACCTTTTCAGACATCTTTCTTCCTGAAACACATGTTCTCTAAAATTCGGCGCCATTTCGCTCACATTCGTTTTTATGTCGGAGGGAATATTTTCGCCTTCTTACCATATCTCTTGCCAACTTAGGTACTTTATTTTTTGGGGTTAGCCAGCTACAACTTAAAGAAACTAACAGCTACATTTTTAGCAACTTTTTCTAGCTTCTTCCAAGTGCTATTTGTAAGGTGATATATCGTCCGTGCAAAGGTCCCCGTTGCTCCAAGCGGAAAGACACGCAGTGAGAGAGGGACGGAATCGGGGAAAATTTACAAAAAGTCCGTTTTAAATTAATACAAATTTAACTAAAATAGCTATGGAAATTTCCATAACCAGTAATTTAGGTATTGTTAAAAACCATCTAAATAAATATTTTTAAATCTGTATGCTATACCGATTTGTCATAATATCAAAAAAAGTTTAAATTTAGACCTCATTTAATTAATATATTTCTCTCGAGTGAAATTCCTCCAATCGCATTTCTAATAGTCAAGAATCTAGAAAAAAGTCCTAAAATTGTTATACTAATTTCTTTATCTTAGGTCTTGGTTTGAACAGCAGATAAATAACTTCAAAAATGTCGATTTTGACGATATACCCCCTTAATGGGGATCCACACTGCCAAATTATCCCGGTAGATGGCGTATCGTCGATCCGGCCATGACAATATGTCATTTCATTGTTATGGTTTTTACGTAGTTTTTGTGATTTTCTATTAATTTGTTGGAATTATGCCGTTGTATGCCGTAATAATGGTGTAACCTGTCCTTTAATAATGGTGTAACCTGTCCTTTAATAATGGTGTAACCTGTCCTTTAATAATGGTGTAACCTGTCCTTTAATAATGGTGTAACCTGTCCTTTAATAATGGTGTAACCTGTCCTTTAATAATGGTGTAACCTGTCCTTTAATAATGGTGTAATCTGTCCTTTAATAATGGTGTAACCTGTCCTTTAATAATGGTGTAACCTGTCCTTTAATAATGGTGTAACCTGTCCTTTAATAATGGTGTAACCTGTCCTTTAATAATGGTGTAACCTGTCCTTTAATAATGGTGTAACCTGTCCTTTAATAATGGTGTAACCTGTCCTTTAATAATGGTGTAACCTGTCCTTTAATAATGGTGTAACCTGTCCTTTAATAATGGTGTAACCTGTCCTTTAATAATGGTGTAACCTGTCCTTTAATAATGGTGTAACCTGTCCTTTAATAATGGCGTAACCTGTCCTTTAATAATGGTGTAACCTGTCCTTTAATAATGGTGTAACCTGTCCTTTAATAATGGTGTAACCTGTCCTTTAATAATGGTGTAATCTGTTCTTTAATAATGGTGTAACCTGTCCTTTAATAATGGTGTAACCTGTCCTTTAATAATGGTGTAACCTGTCCTTTAATAATGGCGTAACCTGTCCTTTAATAATGGTATTAACTTATTCCCGAAAAACCCCATATTAAAAATGAACTAGCAAATTTTTTTATGTTGCGAGTGCCGATCGATCCAGAGCGTGTCTGTATCAATCAGGCACCCGCAACAAAAAAAAATTGCTCTAGTTGCACAAATAAATATTACTACATTTATCTACTTAAAAACAGCTACTTCTAGCAACTTTATTTAGTTTCAAAATCGGGCAACTTTCTGCAAAAATTTTGCTACTTTTCAAAGGCTAATTTAGACTAATCGAATGGGCGGAGTTAGGCATGTATTTATAATATTATTTATTCCTTATTCCTATATTTTTATTTTATTCAAGTGTATTTATTTTAAATTAAATTTAAGTAAACCTAACCTTTATTATTCCCCTGCATATTTCCCCATATTATTATTTATGACATAAAACTATTATTTATTTATTTCTTTATTATTTATACAGTATTACAGATAGATATCCATTGAACTGTATAATTAAGTTTTTACAAATACAAATAAAAACATTCACAAACATATAGTTAACACATAACATTAAAATTCGTCACATGACAATACAATAGTAGTTTATGCTACTAGGGCGAAAAGGAATAAATTACGAGGACGAGTTTTAAACGTAACCGAGTAATTTATTGCTTTTACGCCCGTGTATCATACTACGTTTTTCAATGCATAGTGTGAGGAAATGAAAACAAATATAATTTTGTGAACTTTAAATTGTAATTGGCTCAAAAGGACTGTATCCAGAGCCGTTAAACAGGGGAAAAAAAATTATGACATTTGTGGTACACAGGAAAGGCTGCAGGTTAGCCAACCATTGCAAATGAATTAAAAAAAAAAATGATAATAAAGCCCTAGGGCAAAATAATCGACTTGCTGTTCGGTTTTGATGCATAAAAAGTGGGCCTTTACGAGCACATGCATTGAAAATAAATATATTTCATTTCAAAGTTTAGCAACTGGGTAAAGGCAGTTGGCAACACTGCTCACTGACAGTCGCACACGCAGCCGCGCAGTCGAAGCTACCTCGCCCCCGCCAACGTCTGTGGCCCCGCGGGACTGTCGCGCATGATCTTTTCTATCTATGAATGTTCCAGGTGTATAGAGCCATGGCGGCTGAGTGGTTGGCCCAAAACAGATCTAGCGCAGTTCCTGAGCGCTTACGAGCAGTGCGCTCTCTCTATGGACGTTTTAAGGTGGGTACAATTTTATATAATTTATTGTATATTTATATAATTATAATTGATTTTATTCCTCTAAGGGCCTGTTTCACCACTTCCAGATAAGTGCCTGATAGTTATATGTGACATATAACGCATACAAAATGTGTTCCATTTTTAAACTTATCTTCTGGATATCACTTATCTGGAAGTGGTGAAACAGGCCCTTAATATGTTTAAATATAAGTTAAAACAATGGCTATTAGATAAATGTTATTATAGTCTGAAAGCCTACTTAGAATAATAAGAAATTATAATAAACACTTAAATTATAGTAGTTTTTGCTACGAGGGCGGAAAGGAACAAATTACGAGGACGAGTTTTAAACGTAACCGAGTAATTTATTGCTTTTACGCCCGTGTATCATACTACGTTTTTCAATGCATAGTGTGAGGAAATGAAAACAAATATAATCTTGTGAACTTTAAATTAAAATTGGCTCAAAAGGACTGTATCCAGAGCCGTTAAACAGTGGAAAAAAAAGTATAACATCTATGGTACACACGAAAGGCTGCAGGTTAGCCAACCTTTATAAATAAATTAAAAAAAATAATAATAATAAAGCCCTAGGGCAAAATAATCGACTTTTTGTTCGGTCTTGATGCATAAAAAGTGGGCCTTTACGAGCACATGCATTGAAATAGTAGTTTATGCTACAAGGGCGCAAAGGAATAAATTACGAGGATGATTTGTGAGGAAATAAAACAAATATAATTTTGTGAAGTTTAAATTGTAATTGGCTCAAAAGGACTAGGTATCTAGAGCCGTTAAACAGTGGGAAAAAAGTATGATATTTATGGTACACAGGAAAGGCTGCAGGTTAGCCAACCATTGTAAATAAATTAAAAAAAAATAATAATAAAGCCCTAGGGCAAAATAATCGACTTTCTGTTTGGTTTTGATGCATAAAAAGTTGGCCTTTACGAGCACATGCATTGAAAAATATATTAAGGTCTTAATTTCAACATATTTGTATGCTAAATTAATATTAGCTGATTAAGGCGCTCATTTTTCTTTATAATTTATAACACCACCATTTTGTACACTTATCAATGCAAATAAAGACTTATTCTATTCTATATTCACGACATTAATCCCCGAGGGAGTAAAATGCTTCAAAAGTCAGGGTTAGTCTTTCTTTATTCTTTATTGTACACAGATACATTAGATAGAATTATTTACAATAAAATACATGTACAGAGGCGAGCTTATCTCTGAAAAGAGATTTCCTCCAGGAAACCTTAGTGGGAAAGGACACTATAATAATAAAAATAAGTAATCATACATACGTGTTTACTACAAATGAAATAACAATAATATTAATTTAAATCTACTAGACTATATATACATTAGATGGTAGAGCTGATGCCGGGCTCGACTGTGGAGGTACCACCATCTTACTTGGAGACCCCCTCGAAGTAATTCGGGGGAGAGTAAGAGGACAGCTCACAGGCAAAAAACCAGGAGGCCCATCATGCCTGGGACCGATGGATGTAGGGATATCCATCCCTAATAGCCGGGCATTCTATGGAACAGACTGATGGCGGGCAGCGGCGTCACTGGTGCGAGGGTTCTACCACCGCGCTCACCAACCCGCCTGCCCAGCGTGTGTGAGTATGGGCAATTCTTCCAAGATGACCGCCGGGGGTGGCAAAGTACTGGAAAGGCTTATGTCCAGCAGTGGACGAACTAGGCTGATGGATGGATGGATATATACATCTCTACCATTAGATATATACTTCTATTGATAAATACTAATGTGAATAAATACATACATAACTTACCTACTTTAAGACAGAGAGAGATAGTGCTCTTTTAGCTTTAACTTAAGGCGCTCTTATCCCAGAAGAGTGACTCTGTCTTTTTCTTTACGTGTAAGGAGTAAAGAAAATAACCACACTTTTGTACTTTTTCGTTGTGTTTATCGGTTTTTAAATTGTTTTTAAAATTTAAACAAGGGATATGTTTATTAAAACCCACTTACGTGGTCGACCTAGAAAATTTAAAGAGCAATATTACCAGATATGTTTCATTAACAAAAGAGTGGAATTATGGAAATGGCATGATTTGAAAGGTCTTATTACGTGCTGTGTTTGTAAATTATTTCTATCGAGCAAAGTTTATCTGATCGTGTAACACATGCGTGGAAAACCTAGATAAAGGTTCGAACTATATTGCTTATTTTTTTTTGGAAGGTTTAGACGATATTTGAAAGTTCTATTTGACTTTGAAATTACTGATTTTGGGAAAAGAGCGCCTTAAAACGACTAATAGTTGGACGGTCACGAATACCGTGCGACAATCAATTCCAGAGTTCTTTGTAGCTATAACATATCTGGTAGCTGCCCTTAGTGCCCCATCTTAAGAGGCTATGCGATTTTTATTTTTGTCACTGTCACTCCAAGCGAAAAATTGCGCAGTGCGAGAGGGGCGGATTCAGGGCAAAAGGGAAAAAACTTGGTTTTATATTTTTATTAAAAAAACTAAAATAGTTTGCAAAATTTCAAATATCGAATCTCTAGATATTGTTAAAACGCACCTAATAAAATACGTTTGAGTTCTGAATTTGCTTCTTATTCGTCAAACGAGGAGAAACAGTGTGTTTGAAGACCTCATTTCAACAATTATTTCTATCGTAGAAAATTTATCCAAACATGTTTTCCAATTTCAAAACCCTATATTATATAGTCAAAATGCATATACCAGAAACTGATTATAATTTTCCGTGTATTTCATGAAATACACAGAAAAGAAACACCCGTATTTTTTTCGCATATCGCCTTAACTTTCCATATTGTATAAGAATTTGCCGTGTAAATTGATGACGTAAAGTTACCTAAAGTTAGGGTTACCAGATCCAGTAACGTGAATTCCTGTCAAAATACCCGATAATTCAATAATTTTCCTGACATTTTTCGTAAAGGTTTCATGTGAATGAGCATAATAAATATACGAATATATTTAAACTCAATAAATATAATAACTTTAAGCAATTATTTATCTGTTTTAAAAATTCCTGACAAACCCCTTTTTTTCCTGATTTCCTGACAGAGGGCCAAAATTCCTGACATGTCAGGAAAATTCCTGTCATCTGGTAACCCTACCTAAGTGAACTCTTACCCCCGGTTTCTGAAAGGCCAATCAAAGTTAACAGTAGATTAAAAAAACTTTAACCGCAAATAACGGTGGAAATAAAGCATATATGAAGTCTGAATAGTGATGAATCAATAATTAACTTAGTTAATTTTTGATTTCAATGTAAAATTCCCACTTTTTCTGGCTTAATCCGCAGATAATTATTTTTTAATCTACTGTTAACATTGAATCATTGGCCTTTCAGAAACCGGGGGTTAGTCTAATAGTCATTTCAATTTCGTTTCAAATCTGAAAAATCTGTTGTGGCTTTTGGACAAGAAAATAACATACTTTTTCTCATTTTCAGGGAAGCTGACCTAAAAAGCGTATGGGAGAGATATATGCGAGTTATAAGCCAATGTCTTCTCACTATGTACCATCCGTGAGAGATTCAACAAGTATTAGAATAGAAGAGATGTACTGACTAGTCGGGAAAGCCGACTATCCGGCCATATTTGTTGTCGGCGACTAGTCGGCGATTAGTCGGCAAAAGCGCCGACTAGTCGGCGTATTACTTAACATATTTCTATACTTAAAATAGGGTGATTGAAATGAAATCGTAATCTTTATTATTATTAATTTTTATTTTAGTTAGAATCAGCCTTACAGTTTGTGAAATAATCTAGGGATAGCAACACTTTCAGTTTAAATAATTGGACTAAGAGGCTATGCGAATTTTATTTTTGTCACTGTCACTCCTAGCGAAAACACGCTCAGTGCGAGAGGGGCGGATTCAGGGCGAAAGCGAAAAATGTTAGTTTTATAATTTTTATAAAAAAACTATAATAGCTAGCAAAATTTCATATATCAAATCTCTAGATATTGTTAAAACACACCTAATAAAATATGTTTGAGTTCTGTATATGGTTCCTATACGTCAAACGAGGAGAAAAAGTGTGTTTGAAGACCTCATTTCAACAATTATTTCTATCGAGGAAAATTTATCCAAACATGTTTTCCAATTTCAAATCCCTAGATTATATAGTCAAGATGCATATACCAGAAACTGATTATAATTTTCCGTGTATTTCATGAAATACACAGAAAAGAAACACCCGTATTTTTTTCGCATATCGCCTTAAATCAAGAAGACTATAAATTTAATTTAAAAAATAATCTAAACGCGACTTTCAACAACACCGAATTAAGAACTTATTACGTGACATAAGTTTTAATATACCCGAATTATTTTTATATACCAGAACAATAATTTTATTTATTTTATATACCACTGAAAGCAATGATCGACTAAGCCGACTAGTCGGTTGAAAAAAGGCCGACTAATAGGCTAAGCCGATCATTGCTTTCGGCCAAAGTCATAGTCGGCACATCTCTAATAATCAAGATTTATTATTAATAATTAATATACAGGTGTTTAGATGAAGTTGCCGAAGCCGGAAACTGGCAATAGTACTTGTCCATACGAACTACTATTCATAAAAAAAATGAGCAATAGAGAAAAGAAATACCAGTTGTCTCCAGGTATTTTTGTCGGGTAGATATGGAACTTTTTTTCGCGGTACGAGGTTTGGCTCCATAGTAAAAGTTGTTCGTATGGACGAGTACTATCGCCAGTTTCCGGCCTCCGCAAATTCATATTAACACCCTGTATATATATTATAATAATCTATTGACCAGTAATTAAAATATTTATTGTAGTAACATTTGTAAGTTTTGTAACCCTCGTTTAGAAATAAACTTTTGTCGTTTGCTTTAGGTATTAAGGAGTGGTACGGATGTCTAATTGTTGGTGTGCGCGGGCGCATTCTTTTCGGACTAAATTATACTGTAATCAAATCGGAATAGTTACACACTACTTTAAGAATATTCTCAATTCTTTATTGTACACAGATAAATTAAAACAAAATAGATATCTTATGTAAATATAATGTACAGTGCCGAGCTTATCTCAAAACTGAGATTTCTTCCAGCAAACCAAGCCTGAAAGTGAATATTTGTTTTTGATTTTAGGGTATACATATGTGCACAAAATAAACTACTTAATAAAAATTACTGATATGGCCATTAAATACTAAAATCTAACCTACCAAACTAAGAATATGTATATACAAATGATTTTTGTTATCGATTTAAAGATTTTGGTGTTCCGTTTGTATGAACTATGTATCCACCGCCGGCCTCTTAAATGTTTTTTACAAATTATTTTGTATGAACTATGTATCCGCCGCCGGCCTCTTAAATGTTTTTTACAAATTATTTTGAGTGACTGTATTGGTTTAAAAATGTAGTATTTGTTTTCTTAGTTGTAAAATAATTCATATAAGTATTATTTTTATTTCTTTGTAACATGTATAATTCTTGGTGCAATAAATGTTGTTACAAAAATATTTTTTTATTTTTGTCCCTTTTTTAAAATAACTAACAAACATTGAGTATTATAATTTGTTTGCTCAAACAATTTTACATAAAGGGGCCAAAGCCGCCTCGTTGCCTACTTCAAAGACACGGCGTTTAGTGTACACCCAATGTGTATCTGACAGATTTCTTTTTTAAGGTGACACGTAAAAGTTTTAGCGTCCCTGTTACTCTATATGCGAAAAAACCCTTAGTGAGAGTGGGACGGATTCGTGGAAAAGTACCAAAAAGTCGGTTTTTATTGATATAAAATGTACTAAGCTGTTTTGTCAAAAACATTTTCAAGGAGACTACAAATATATAATATCCACATTTTGAATGCAATTTCACAATGAAATTAGTTAGGATTTCAGAATTACAGGAAGAAATGAAACAATTAAGAGGTCTTTTCGGAATTAAATTATATCGAGAAAATTTCATCCAATCGCGTTTTCCTTTAGTGAAAATCTTAATCAAATACTCAATAAACATTTACTTAAAAATGAAATACGTAGATGACGTTATAGCGGCAACAGAAATACATCATCTGTGAAAATTTCAACTGTCTAACTATCACGGTTCTTGAGATACAGCCTGGTGACAGACGGACAGCGGAGTCTTAGTAATAGGGTCCCGTTGGTTACCCTTTTGGTACGGAACCCTAAAAATGAGCCATTTGATTTAATTTGTATATTTCTTTGCATGACTTGATCCCTTGGACGAATTATTCATCCAAGCTTGATTTTTATTAGCAATAATACAGGATGTACGTATATACGTTTTCTTTTTGCAAAATTTGCTTACAAGCTTGGTTTGAATTCCAGCCGAGGTGAAGTCATTTTGCTAAAAGCTTGGAATGTAGTGTTTATTTTGTCTTAAATCGATGACAAGAGTCCTTATAGCCAACAAAGATGTCAAAAGTAATGATAAGCCCTTACCGTTCTATGACAGCAACAAAATGTTTCCTAATTTACATGGGTAACGCTCACACGTTTGGAATCAGTGCTCATCTGAACACAGTGATAGTTGGACGCCTTAAGTGCACTTAAAGTTAATAATTTTAACAACTTTAGTAGTCTGATCAGTTTGCTGACCGTAGGTAAACAGATTGCGCACTCATAAGTGTGCGCGCGTCGGCATTATGTTAACGCACACATTCAGGTCATTTAAACTTATCTTAAAATTTCCACATTGAAATGTCCTATGTTATTGACAATAGAGAAGATTCTAGCTCTAATAGTAGTTCGTCCCGAATTGTGAACTCGCGATTCGATCTTGACCGATTTGGCAAGTTTGAATTTAAAAATTCTTTGTCTCATTCACTCACCTACCAAATTTCATGACGTTCCGATCAACGATACTCGAGTTATCGTCGGACAAACATACATACATACAAACGCCGTATTGTTCAAGTAGACTCGGAGAACATTGTTCGCTTCGCTCACTCGTAATATACAAAAGTCAATGATTACAATGTATGTTGTAATTTCAAGACTTGTGCCCTTTTCACAATTGGCACAGATTAAATTATGTTAAGGTGTGTTAATTCGAAAACCATTTCGAGATTTAGGTTTAATAAACCGTATTTTCGAAGTTTTGGTCTGAACAATCTCACGATGATGAATATTTTTACGAAAAGGCTGCAACTTCCATTTGCCCTCGTGTGACGTCACTTGAGTAATGGCTGTTTAGAAATGTGTCCTTTGCTATCAAGATAAATTTATAATAATTTGCTTCAGATTAATTTTACAGCAAGATTACAGATGAGTAGACAGACCACTTTTTTTTAAAGCAATTACACATCACAATCAGTATAATGTCTAAAATTCTCAAGTGACAAGGTCATCGGACAATTCTTTAAAAAATCATAAAAATATGATGGTTAATTTATATACCAAAATAATGAAAACTATGCCCTAAAATGACGTAAATTCAATGAAAAAAAAAAACTTTTAATAATTAAGCCAAGGGAATTAGCGATTGACTTTTTGAATTTCATCCACTTCTTTTATTATAGAGAAGAAAATAAAACAACAAATAACAGCCAGATTTTATTCCATAATTTCATGTTTACAAATTATATAAATACAGCAGACAAATAAATATATATCAATCATTCAGATACATTAAAAATCATGTACACCATTTTCTAACTAATATTTCAAAGAAATAAAACATGGTTTGAGCAAAGTACCTGCATTGTTCGATTCGCTCGTTATAACTTCTACGAAAACATAAAGTTTAACCCATTTAAATAATTAAAAAATACAAGAATTTGTGTAAAAAGCATAATTAGGTAATGAAATATTCATTTTCATAAATACCAACCTTCAGAGAGTATAAAAATTAGTTAATTTCAGAGTTAAAAACATGACGGAATATCACAAAAAGTATAATAAAATTATCATGCTTTGGTTTTTTTGCATTTAATATTGCGGTAGGTATGTTATATCTATTAGTTAAGGGTCCGTATAAGGCCAGATGCACAACTTATTTCACATTGTGCAACTTGATCAATCGGTTTAATAAAAACAATATACTATGACAGTAATAAACTTCTATGTTTGATCACTTGGCGATTTATCCATCACAAGGAGATATAAATTAACATTATATCATTGCAGTATAGAAACGCAGAAAGAAAAGTAAATCTGAATGTGAGGAGCTCTGAACTAATCGAGCTGAGTAAATTCACGAGTTGTGTTGAGACCTGGATAGCTCAGTTGGTAGAGCAATCGCCCGGTAAGCGAGAGGTCCTGGGTTCGAATCCCGGTTCAGAGCTCCTCACATCCAGATTCACTTTTATTTCTGCGTTTCTACACTGCAATGATATGTTAAAAATAATATAGATAGTAGACTATATAGGGCTGATCTTAACATCTTAGAAAAAAACGCAAAAGCTTCAAGTTCGCTTGATAGTAAAATTATGAAACTACCTCCAAATATTATGTTATTCGAGTGTTTAAGCCCTTTCTTAAGAGCGCACCGAGGTTTTTACACACACAAACACGTTTTTATAACCCTTGTTTGAAGTAGTAAACAATTAAATTAAAATCTAGGGAAATATATTGGTATTATTGGAGATATATACTAGACTGTATACACGATGGAAACACGATTTGATAAAGTTGGCTCGATAGAATAAATTCGCAAAGTTACCTCTTTTCAAATATTTTTTTCCTCTATTTCCCTACTTTTTTATATAAATAATTAATTTGATATTATGATTCATTTACTCAAATAAAGTTCATATATGACTGGAGCGTTTATACACGATGGTTTTTTATTTAAGAACAATATAATGAAAATAACAGCGAAAAAGTTCAAAAGTTTGGTTATTTTCTTGACTCTTTACGCGTAAAGAAAAAGACAGAGACAAAGGCAAACGTTCGGTGCGCCCTTAATTATACAGCCTCGAAATTTGTATTGAAAATAAGTGACCAATAACCCCGTTAAAATATCTAAGAATATCTTAATAATTCCATCTAGTAGCAGTCATTAAATACGCGTATTTCTTGGTGGTCGTAACAGCCACGGCTGAGAGCGTGTTATCACTACATAGTATAAAACAAAGTCGCTTCCCGCTGTCTGTCTTTCCCTATGTATGCTTATATCTTTAAAACTACGCAACGGATTTTGATGCGGTTTTTTTTAATAGATAGAGTGATTCAAGAGGAAGGTTTATATGTATAATACATGCCCGTGCGAAGCCGAAACGGGTCGCTAATTTTAAACTAAAAGGAAACGTCATAGAGTTCAGTTCTGATTGATGCAAAATGAGGTGCTCAATCTGACTTTATACGGGCCCTTAAGTTGAAGCAGTTCGTAACAGTACATGTAGACTTAAAATGGTTTTAATTTCTAATAAATAAATCCTAAAATTATAATGGACCCCAGGAACTAATATGTTAAAATAATATAAATAATAATAATAATATAAATATCACCCAGCAAGGCCACATAACTAAACGCATTAACTAAACTGTACTTTATGGTAAAGGCGAGACTCTCGCCATGAAAGGGACAAAGCTATATGAGTAAAGGGGATAGACTATTGCGTTACATAACTCGTATAGCTTTGTCCCCTTTACCCCTCGGCCATAGCTTCAAGCTTCTGGCGGCGCTTCTTGTTGCGCTTCCAGGCGGTTTCTGCGACGGGCTTTGCCCTGCCACGACACCCGTCGGCGCCTTCCACCGCATCGGATGTATAGCGCGCTCGCTCGCTCGTCACTAGCTTCGTCCTGTGCCTTCGATCACCGGCGCGGCTCCCCGCCTCCCCGCACACCGCCGTCGAGAGAGCGCAAGTCATTTGAAGCCGGACAAGGCGCGCGAGCGGCGACTCATGCCCGGCCCTATACAACTTCATACATTTGTTCTCTCCGTCGGCGCCGTCGCAAGAAGAACCGCTTGGCGCGCCTCTCGAAGCCTGAAGCTATGGCCGACCGGTTAGGCGAGTCTCACCGCGAATGTGTAGCGGCCCTAACGCATGTATTTAAAAGCTACCCGTATTTAGGGAAAATAAATCTTAAAATAAAAAGGGATAAGCCTCAAAATGTACTTGCGTGACCCGACTAAGTTCCTATATTCTATACTACTTATCGAACACATAACCAGACCCATTCGGAAACTACAGTAATATACAAAGGAATGTACTAGAAATAGGTGTTTTACAATTTGTACGTTATACAGGAAACGATTAGATATGTCGGAGTTACGTGTTGCCATTTTATAAATAGCACGCATTGTTTATACGTATATATCAACAGGTGGTAGAGCTGATGCCGGGCTCGACTGTGGAGGTACCACCATCTTACTTGGAGACCCCCTCGAAGTAATTCGGGGGATAGTAAGAGGACAGCTCACAGGCAAAAAACCAGGAGGCCCACCATGTCTGGGACCGATGGATGGTGGTATATCCATTCCTAATAGCCGGGCCTTATAAGGAACAGACTGGTGACGGGCACCGCGCTCACCAACCCGCCTGCCCAGCGTGTGTGAGTATGGGCAATTCTTCCAGGATGACCGCCGGGAGTGGCAAAGTCCTGGAAAGGCTTATGTCCAGCAGTGGACGAACTAGGCTGATGGATGGATGGATGGATGGATATATTACCCAAATATCACTCCCAAATATAATTTGGACGGCCATTATGGAATTTAGAAGTGAAATATAATGGTTTCAAATGTTGAGGGGCTTTTCGTCACGACGAATGAGGTGTAATGAGTATTAAAGAAAATGGTGCTGTTGTGCTTGGGAAATTTTCAAACTATTATAAAATATATTTCGCTAATTTATATGGCAATTAATAAACGTGACAAGTAACCAAGTCTAACAGCGCCACAGGCGGGACTTAAGGAAAACACAACCCTCATTGTTTGAAACTGTCTCCGGAGCACGAGTCGGCGAATGAAAATAAAAACAAAGCGTTACTAACAAGTTTCGTGAATGAGCGTTATTCTCGTTTTTTTTTTGTAGTTCTTATCTTTCCTCCAGATGGCGCTGTCCATGTCACCATAAATAGAATTTGTTTCGTAGCTATCAATGTCAAAGTGGTTTTTCGTTTGTTTGGAATCGGTGCAAATTTTGTCTTTGATTCTGTTGCTAAAGAATACGACAGTGCCCTCTAGGAATCTTATTTAACACTAAATTTGACATAAAAAAAACGCTCATTGGTTGTGTCCAAAATCGGAACTACAGTACCAGGCCATTTGAAGGTCGCATCGTGCTTCAAAAAGAGATACTCGGCTAGCTTCGGCTACCTTCGGCTTTGTAGAGCGTCATATCTGTCAAGTCTGACAAGTCAGCGACTAAACGACCGGGTTGACAAGTGTGACAGAGATGACGCTCTACAAAGCCGAAGCTAGCCGAGTATCTCTTTTTAAAGCACGATGCGACCTTCAAATGGCCTGGTACTGTACTGCTGACTTACTGTTTTTGCTGACTGTATAAAATGCTCCAGATTGCAACAGCCAGCCCTGTTTATTTTGATGTAGTTTTTGTTTCTACACAACTACAAAATGGTCGCATTTAGTTGAAAACGATGCTGAATCGATTTTTTCAAATAAATCGATCTTCGATAAAATCAGGCTCACTCACGTTGATACCACTTTGATACGTTCTATCGAACATAGTAAGGTCATACTTGTTACTTATAGACGTGATTTTCTGATTAGAAAAAAAAAGTTACCGACTTTGTAAATGCTCCAGGTTGCGCTCAGCCAACCCTGTATACAACGTGTAACAGAAAGGTGTAACCATATTTAAAGAGATTATTCAAATGGTATAGAACAACTTTTACTATGGAACAAAACCTTTCAAAGAAAAATGCAGTGCCGCTCGGCCGAAATGTATGTAAGGGCAGATTTTTTTTTCGAGATTTCATTTCATTTTTTTTTTCAAATTAAAAAAATAACTGTAATTAAAAAAAATGTAAAGAAAAAGGAATTCATGCTGAAGATTTAGCGTCAAATCCACATGCAAAGGGAGAACATTTTTCCATAGTAAAAGTTGTTCTATACCATTGACTGAATAAACTCTTCAAATATGGTTACACCTTTCTGTTACACGTTGTATAAGGTGAAATTTAATCAACCGCCCAAATTCATACTGAAGACTGTTAGTGTTCAAGAACAAGGTCCAATGAAGTATTTTTCGAAATCATAGTTCAAATACAATTCCTAATATAGGCAGTAGAAGAGCAAAATATATTTTTTTTCGATGTTAATCTGAAGGATCATTAAACATTGTTCCTGATCACTGACCCAGTCTCCAGTATGAATTCGGGCGGTTGATTAAATTTCACCTTATATAATGATGTAGTTTTTTTTTCTACACATCTCCGAATTGGTCACCCGCCCGTAAACTAGTTTGCCCACGAGATCAACTAGACTTCCCAATTTTGCAACTAATTGATACATCAACTAGTAATGCACATATAAACGCTCACGAGGGCGTTGTCTGCATATCTCTATAAATCACATTTTATGATGATAGTTAATCTGATGGATACATTTTTCATAGCACAATTTGTCACTAAAATAAATATCATTTGTTTTCTATATTAAAAATAAATAAATATAGTCCTTGTGAAGAAATATAGCATTTTAAATTTGTTGACTAAGTCTATACCATGTGTTACATTTCTAAGGCAGACATTTTTCTTAGGAACTCGCTCCTTTGGGACGGTGTCAATTCCTGAAAACGAAAAAAAAATGTAGTAAAAAAATAATTGGTATAATAAAAACAAATTATACAAGGTGACTTTTTGACCATCGTCCAAATTCATACTGGGTACTTGATAAGTGATCAGTATCTTGGATCAGTAACAATTTTTGTGAAATTCGTAAAATGAAATTTCGGCTTCCCAAAGAAATTCAGTTCCAGTCCCGAGTGAATCACTATGGGGAGTCGAAATTTCATTTTATGAATTTCACCAAAATTGTTATTGATCCATGATACTGATCACTTACCAAGCCACCAGTATGAATTTGGACGATGATCAAAAAGTCACCTCGTATATAAGGTCTTTCAATTTAAATGGAAAGTAATTTAGGAGGTGATTCAGTATCGTTAATACATTACATTCCACTGCAAAGCACTTTTTTTTTGCGAACTTTTTTTTCACTTCTCAGTACAAAGTGGTCCGATCAGCTGACTCAGTTTGTATGGACAAGTGAAGAAAAAGTTCGCGCAAAAAAATGTACTTTGCAGTGGAATGTGATGTATTAACGATACTGAATCACCTCCTAAATTACTTTCCATTTCAATTGAAAGACCTTATATACAACGTGTAACCATATTTGAAGAGCTTATTCAGTCAATGGTTTGGAACAACTTTTACTATGGAGCCACCCTGAAATCGCAAAAAAAAAATCTGCCCTTCCATACATTTAAGCCGCGCGGCATTGCATTTTTCTATGAAACAGTTAAATATTTTTTTCGAGATACAGGGTTGGCTCCATAGTAAAAGTTGTTTTATATCATTGACTGAACAAGCTCTTCAAATATGGTTACACCTTTCTGTTACACGTTGTATATATTTATCGTCACGACATGAATCCCCGAGCGGGTGTCAAAGGTGTTCCGAGTGTGAACTGTAAAATGCCAGTCACAGTCCATACTCGGTACACCCGCGTTTCACCGAAGACTATTACATCCCGACGTGATGAGTGGTCAGCCCTATCGCCGTACTTCAGGCACAAATACACGCCTTTTAGAGCATGCAGGTTTCCTTATGATGTTTTCCTTCACCGTTTTGAAATTGTCTATTTACTTTGTTTTTGATAAAGAATATTGTATTGTATCTGTGGGATGAGCCTTAAAAGTAGAGGATATAAATAGGTTTTATACACATATTAAAAACCTCACATATGGCTGTATGGGCTAAGTTCCCTTTGCCTTCCTACATAGAGGAAGAATACAATAGTAGTTTATGCTACAAGGGCGAAAAGGAATAAATTACGTAACCGAGTAATTTATTGCTCTTACGCCCGTGTATCATACTACGTTTTTCAATGCATAGTGCGAGGAAATAAAACAAATATAATCTTGTGAACTTTAAATTATGATTGGCTCAAAAGAACTGTATCCAGAGCCGTTAAACAGTGGAAAAAAAGTATAACATGTATGGTACAGAGGAAAGGTTGCAGGTTAGCCAACTTCCCGTAAATAAATAAAAAAAAATAAAAAATAAAACTTTAGGGCAAAATAAGCGACTTTCTGTTCGGTTTTGATGCATAGTTCATAATTGCATCAAAATGTTTTGTAAATGTTAAAATGTATATAATTATATATATTTAGTTATATTACATATTTATGTATATCTTCCTAGTCTTTTTTATAGTAATTTTATTCATGCTCTTTGTGTTCTAAATTGTCAATTGTTATATCTGTTATTTCCAATGTTGTGTACGGTTATTATCTAATTATGAACATTACTTGTTATTCGATTGTCAAAGTGTTATGTGAATGTTTTGTTTGTATACATTGTTTTAGAAAAAACAACGGCGGTGTTACTACAAAACGGTGTTTAACTTTAGACAGTGTTTAAATCTGTTGTTGTCACCTTTTCTTTCATATTGTAAAAAAGTGACAGCAACAGATTTAAACACTGTTAAAAGTTAAACATCGCTTAAACACCCTTTTGTAGTAACACAGCAGTTGTTTCATTTATTGCACGTCATTTTAGACATTGTTGTAGTGTATATTATTTATTTGTTAGTTCGAATAGTTAGGATGTGTAAAAGGCCCTAGAAAATGCTTTACAGCGAAACCGGTCGGGCATAATAAACTTATATTGTAATATGTGGATAAATACAAGTGTTTTTCTAAAACAATGTTTTATAAATTCCACCAAGTGCCAACAATCACTAGCATCTACTATGTTTTGTTTGTAATTTGTTACTGTATCATTTAAATAAAATAAATAAAAAGTGAAAAAAAAAATGAAAAAATGAAAAATGTATTTATTGCGAAAAAAAGCAAAGAAATATTAGTTGCTGGAACATCCTATTAAGTATTTAAACAATACCTGTGCCAGGATGCCCAGCACCTCCATTTGTATCATTATAATATATGTACATTACAATTTTACAAAGTAAACGACGAAGAAGGTAAATAGTAATTCTAACTCAATAATATATTATTTTGTAAGCTAAGTGAATGTGTTAGTGCGTGGAAGTTGGATAAGGGGAGTAGTGTGTGTGAGATTGTGGTTTTGAGAGTCGCTCTCTAGCCCTACGAATAATGTCTTGGGATCAGTATTATAATAATCTAGGGAGCGGCTGCCAATGTTTGTATGATTGGAAGAATAAGTTGCATTGAAAAAAAGTAAAGAATATGTGCGTTACATACCATGACAAGGTTATTGACGCATTGCATGATGTTGTCCTGTCGGATGGAGCGCAGGTTTCGGTTCAGTAGAGACTGCTCGTCGGCAGCCTGACTCTCGAGCCACTGGCACACGGCCTCGTTGTCGTTCTCCCATTGGTGGGACTGAGGACGAACATATAATCCTTAAGGCGCGCGTAAGGAGTAAAGAAAATAACCACACTTTTGTACTTTTTCGTTGTTTTTATCGGTTTTTAAATTGTTTAAAAATAAGGGATATGTTTATTAAAACCCACTTACGTGGTCGACCTAGAGAATTTAAAAAGCAATATTACCAGATATGTTTCGTTAATAAAAGAGTGGAATTATGGAAATGACATGATTTGAAAGGTGTTATTACATGCTGTGTTCGTGAATTATTTATATCGAGCAAAGTTTATCTGATCGTGTAACACATGCGTGGAAGACCTAGATAAAGGTTCGAACTATATCGCGTATTTTTTTTTTTGGAAGTTTTAGACGACATTTGAAAGTTCTATTTGACTTTGAAATTACTGATTTTGGGATAAGAGCGCCTTAAAAACAGCCGCGTGTGGCGCAACAGGATGATGGTGAAGCATGGTGTTACAGTGATAATGATAGCAGGTTATAATTTAATTAACCCCCGGTTTCTGAAAGGCCAATCAATGTTAACAGTAGATTAAAAAATAATTATCTGCGGATTAAGCCAGAAAAAGTGGGAATTTTACATTGAAATCAAAAATTAACTATGTTAATTATTGATTCATCACTATTCAGACTTCATATATGCTTTATTTTCACCGTTATTTGCGGTTAAAGTTTTTTAAATCTACTGTTAACTTTGATTGGCCTTTCAGAAACCGGAGGTAAGTAGTATAATTTCCTAACTTATGATTCCTCTAAGGTGTAAACATTAATTAATTACAGACTGTAAAAGGAAAAAGACTATATGAGACATGTAGACAAAGATATATATGTTTTTCCTTTTTTCATCAACCTGAATTCCTGCCGTCTTGTATCTTCTTATCCCTTGGTTAAAGTAGATATAAGTAATGCGTATAGTATAAGTTTTATGTTGAAAAAAACAGACATGATCTTGCTAAGTTTCTTGCCCTTCTTCTTAGCAAGACTAATCGAATGGGCGGAGGCAGGCATGTATTTATATATGTAACCTATTAGTATGTAGTATATAGGATGGGATTTGGTCGGCCGCCTGGATTCGTGCTGGGGGCTCGGTTGGTGATCATTGAACCTTGTTCCTGGTCCCTGGCCGGGTCTCCGGTATGGGTTCGGGCGGCTGATTGGATTTCACCTTGTATAATATATATTTTACCTATCATTTTAATCTTATATATATTGCTACATAAATTAAATAAACCTTTAATCTAGTTCATGTACATTTATTATTTTATTACATATATTTTTTTATAAGATTAAATTTTGACTTCTGAAACGTGTATTTTATATACCTACTTTGCAAAATAAACTATTTGAATTTTGAACACTATTTGAATTTTGAACATTGTGCTTTGAGAAATAAATATTTTTGTATTTGTATTTTTTGTGTGGTAGAGCTGATGCCGGGCTCGACTGTGGAGGTACGACCATCTTACTTGGAGACCCCCTCGAAGTAATTCGGGGGAGAGTAAGAGGACAGCTCACAGGCAAAAAACCATGAGGCCCACCATGCCTGGGACCGATGGATGGCGGTATATCCACCCCTAATAGCCCGAATAACCCGCCTGCCCAGCGTGTGTAAGTATGGGCAATTCTTCCAGGATGACCGCCGGGAGTGGCAAAGTCCTGGAAAGGCTTATGTCCAGCAGTGGACGAACTAGGCTGATGGATGAATGCATTTTTTGTACCTGCGTCTCTCCCCTGTCTTCAGTGAACCATCTCCTCAAGGTAGCGGCCGCCGCGCCCTGGTCCATCTGCTGCTGAGATTCACACGCGTTCTGCACTTTGCGCTCCTGTTCGTTTTGCCTCAACAGACGCTTCAGTCGCCAGTGGAGCAGCCGGCGGGAGTCGCGCCACGGGATTATGTCCTGGGAGAAAACCATACAGCTGTTAATAGAATGTTTATAATAATTAACAGATAATAATTATTGACGGATAATAATTATCCGTCAGAGATCGAGGGTGACCAACATAGCCTGCCGAATCAGTAAGTTGAAGTGGCAGTGGACTGGCCATATCTGTCGCCGACGTGATAACCGTTGGGGCCGTAAAGCATTGGAATGGAGACCACGTACAGCAAAGCGCAGCGTAGGCCACCCTCGTGCCCGCTGGACTGACGATCTGAAGGACGTTGCGGGTGGCGGACCACTGAGGACCGCCAAGAGTGGCGTAATATTGGGGAGGCCTATGTCTAGTTATCTAATTGTTTTCACCTGAAGATGTCGATTAAATCGATGAAACCGATAGCGTAATCACACTAATATTATAAATGCGAAAGTTTGTGTGTGTGTGTGTGTTTGTTACTCTTTCACGCTGAAACGGATTTGGATGAAATTTAGAACGGATATAGCTTATAACATAAATATATAATTATAACATATAGGCTACTTTTTGTCCTAGAAAAATGTATGGTTCCTGTGGGATAGATCCGGGAAAAATCAGCAGTGTTACTACAAAACCGTGTTTAACTTTAGACAGTGTTTAAATCTGTTACTGTCACTCTTTTACAATATGAAAGAAAACGCGACAACAACACATTTAAACACTGTCTAAAGTTAAACACCGTATTAAAAAAATTACACCAGTAAAACAAAATATAAAACGGCGGGCGGAGCCACGGGCTAAAGCTAGTCGTGCTTATATTATCGTATATTAGTGGAACATAGTACACGTTCCATAACGATAGTGTTCCATCACGATATGACAACATGTACCATTAGTACCGTTAATAGAAGCCGTTGAAAGCTTCGCCTTCAACAGAAAGCGAAAGAGATAAACACGAGTGAGCAGGATGAATGTTACATCACGCTTCCTACCGTTCGTCGTCAACTGAAAAATTGACCACTTTTTTGAACGAGCGCCAGCGAATGAAAGGTAAAGCGATGAGCTTTGACAGTAGCGCGAGCGAGACGAAGCGAATAAATACAGGTCCATGGGCCTGTATTTGTAGGTGCACGCGCGGGAAGTCGGGTACCGTGTCTTCCCTTTTGATTTGTCTATATCACAAAGCGATTTCAATACAATACAATATAGCTTTATTGTCACACCAAAAAGGAAAAATAATACAATTAATTGAACTTAAAAATACGAGTACAAATGGTAAGTACAAATAGGCGGTCTTATCGCTTAAAGCGATCTCTTCCAGACAACCTTTAAGTGGAAAAAATACATTAAGATTGCTGAAGAGGCGGTGTACATGTAAAATAAGGTATATAAAGTAGAAGCCAAATTATATAAATAATAATACATATGTGGCATGTATTTATATATGTAACCTATTAGTATGTAGTATATAGGATGGGATTTGGTCGGCCGCCTGGATTCGTGCTGTGGGCTCGGTTGGTGATCATTGAACCTTGTTCCTGGTCCCTGGCCGGGTCTCCGGTATTGGTTCGGGCGGCTGATTGGATTTTACCTTGTATAATATATATTTTACCTATCATTTTAATCGTAAATATATTGCTACATAAATTAAATAAACCTTTAATTTAGTTCATGTACATTTATTATTTTATTACATATATTTTCTTTATTAGATTAAATTTGACGTGTAAAAAGTGTATATATCTATACCTGCTTTGCAAAATAAACTATTTGAATTTGAATTTGAATTTGAATACTAATACATATACCTACATATATAAATAATTATTTTTTGATTTCATATTCTGCTATAAATAAAAATGAAAAAATCGTCACGACATGTATCCCCGAGGGGTGTCAGAAGGTACACCCGCGTTTCACCGACGTGATAGATAAGGAATAATACGGAGTTAAATACTAACGAATATGCATCCTTTTTCTAGCATCCTTTCGGCTGTGTCGTGGAGTTCTGCAAACTGGACTGCGATCTAAAAAAAACAACCTTCAATTAAAATTTTTATTTTGTAAAAATATACATAAATACATATACTCACGCCTTCAAAAACATTCTAAGTTAATTTATACATGCTAAATACATCAGATATTTTTCAATGCAAGTGCTCGTAAAGGCCCACTTTTTATAGATAGATAAAACATTTATTCACTATTACAATACGTACACAATTCACATTCAATACAATTAAATATTTACATTAGCAATAAAAGGCACGGAACAAGTTTTAACAATAACGAGACTGATACTTAATTATGCACATATTACAATAGTTAAAGGTTATGCATCAAAACCGAACAGAAAGTCGATTATTTTGCCCTAGGGCTTTATTATTATTATTATTATTTTCATTTATTTACAATGATTGGCTAACCTCCAACCTTTCCTGTGTACCATAAATGTTATACTTTTTTCCCGCTGTTTAACGGCTCTGGATACAGTCCTTTTGAGCCAATCATAATTTAAAGTTCACAAGATTATATTTGTTTTATTTCCTCACACCATGCATTGAAAAACGTAATATGATACACGGGCGTAAGAGCAATAAATTACTCGGTTACGTTTTAAATCGTCCTCGTAATTTATTCCTTTTCGCCCTTGTTAAACTACTATTAAGACACTAATCAAAGTCTTCTTGTACAGTGACTGTTAACCTATTCCAATCAGCCCGACGATGTCAAATAGACGAAACTAGTCGCAATAATTAAGTAAATAAAATAGTGGAACTCGTACAAGAAGACTTTGATTAGTGTTAGAATGAAGTTCCATCAAGGAGTCAACCTTACAGTATAAATTACTATTAAGACAGTACCTCGTGGTATATGGGACTGAGCTCCTTCTCCCTCGCTCTCGCAGACTTCTCAGCCGCTAAGAGTTCCTCTTCTAACTCACGGATCTTGCTTTCAGCTTGAAAAAAGCAACATTGATTGTTTTAGGACGTTATTGAAATGTCCAAGAAACTGTGGAGGGATTCAAATCTCATGACGAAACCGTGGCGCCAAGCGACCCGTCGTATTACGGCATGACGTCATAAGATCACAATGGCAAAACCAATCTTTATATAAGTCTTTACATATGAAATTGCCGCTTCCTATAGAGAATTTGAAGGAAACTCAATTTTCAGTACTAACATTTTTGCATTTTTTTAGGAATGACACTTCGAAATTATGTAATTTATTTTGTGTATGAATGAGACCAAATTTAAGCTAACAGAAACATTATTTGAATTTTTGAAAAGTCCCAACTGTAAAAAATTAACACGCATCTTACCCCCCGGTTTCTGAAAGGCCAATCAAAGTTAACAGTAGATTAAAAAAACTTAAACCGCAAATAACGGTGAAAATACAGCATATACGAAGTCTGAATAGTGATTAATCAATAATTAACTTAATTAATTTTTGATTTCAATGTAAAATTCCCACTTTTTCTGGCTTAATCCGCAGATAATTATTTTTTAATCTACTGTTAACATTGATTGGCCTTTCAGAAACCGGGGGTTATAGTGGAAATGGATGGCATTTAGGACGAACAGACACACCTCTTTCGTCTCTTTCACATCCATTAGTCTAGTCATACAAGCTCTTCTATTCCGGGTACTTTTGACATGACCCTTCTTCAATATGTCGCCAATTTGGTCAGCATACGTCCTTCTATGGCGGCCTGGTCGAGCTGTACCTTCCACTTGCGCACCATATATTTCTTTCGTCACTTTTCTTTCATTCGTCCTCTCTACATGTCCAAACCACCGAAGCATTCCTTTTTCTATTCTAGTCACTACATCTTCTTTCAAGCCGCGACGATTCCGTATGTTGATATTTTTCACTCTGTCATTCAATGTTAAGAGCGGTTTTGGAGCCGGATTGTGAAAAACCCGCCTTTTCTTAATTAATCGAAACAGAACACTTAAATTCAAAATTCACTAAATAGTTATTCAACTAAATCTTATTACCTATGTATTGTGTATGCTGCCATCGCAAAGTTTCCATTGGTTTCTGTATATTGTATGTTACTATCACAAAGTATACAGGTGGTAGAGCTGATGCCGGGCTCGACTGTGGAGGTACCACCATCTTACTTGGAGACCCCCTCGAAGTAATGCGAGGGAGAGTAAGAGGACAGCTCACAGGCAAAAAACCAGGAGGCCCACCATGCCTGGGACCGATGGATGGCGGTATATCCATCCCTAATAGCCGGGCCTTATATGGAACAGACTGGTGACGGGCAGCGGCGTCACTGATGCGAGGGTTCCGGCACCGCGCTCACCAACCCTCCTGCCCAGTGTGTGAGTATGGGCAATTCTTCCAGGATGACCGCCGGGAGTAGCAAAGTCATGGAAAGGCTTATGTCCAGCAGTGGACGAACTAAGCTGATGGATGGATGGATGATCACAAAGTTTCCATTGGTTTCTGTAAATTATAATTTCAAAGTACCTTGTTTGCCGACATCAGTCTTAACGAGTACTTCCTCTATAGAGCCTCTTCGGTCCAAGTTTTTGGATATTTCTTTCATTTGATCCTTGATTTCTGTAACAAAATTATAGATTATTCGGGTCTGAATCGCGTAATAGTACATTGTTCACCGAGGGAAGAAAGGGGAAGATTAGCAACGAGGGTGTAGTTTGAGGCCCGAGGCGAAGCCAAGGGCCTCAATACTCACGGGTTGGGAATCGCACTTTCTCCCGAGTGATACATAGTGCTTTATACTACACCTGCGAGGAAATAATATAATTTTACTTTTAATCAAGATACAATAAAAGAAACCGACTGACTCGCGTTGCGATTGTCACTTTTTATTTCCTTCTTATTTTTTATTATGTACATGAAAAGCAAGTGGCCAGTATCATTTTTCGAGTTTTATGTACGAGTTCGCAAAATAATACTGGCCACTTGCTCATTCTTTATGTTATTTAAAAAAAAAACAGCACATTAACAATGGATTTGCATATACTTTTTCTGCCCGCTGAAGCACGTTAACAATGGATTTCCATACACTTTTTCCGCCCGCATATTTATATGACAGTAATGACGTATTTTCTGCATCGTTTTCAAAAAAGTAAGAAGGTACTTTCCGAGCAGGTGTAGTATAAACATACAACACACCTTCAGCGAACTGTTGTAACTACGACAGCCTACAGGGGCGCGTTTATAAACTAAGAGTCGCGACACGGGTTCTATTGCCATATCTATCGCACGCGTTGAAAATTGTACACGCTATCCTGCTGTCAGTGTTGGAACCTGACGAAAGTGTTAATTAATGAACGGGGGTCTGAGGCGTCGAAAAGTCAAGCACATACCGTTAAGGCGATATGCGAAAAAAATACGGGTGTTTCTTTTCTGTGTATTTCATGAAATACACGGAAAATTTTAATAAATTTCTGGTTTATGCATTTTGACTATATAATCTAGGGTTTTGAAATTGGAAAACATGTTTGGATAAATTTTCCTCGATAGAAATAATTGTTGAAATGAGGTCTTCAAACACACTTTTTCTCCTCGTTTGACGAATAGGAACCATATACAGAACTCAAACATATTTTATTAGGTGTGTTTCAACAATATCTAGAGATAAGATATTTGAAATTTTGCTAGCTATTTTAGTTTTTTTTAATAAAAATATAAAACCAACTTTTTTCCCTTTACCCTGAATCCGCCCCTCTCACACTGCGCGATTTTTCGCTTGAAGTGACAGTGACAAAAATAAAATTCGCATAGCCTCTTAAGAGGAGGCCTTCCTTTTTCAACAGTTTTTGAACGATTGTACTGAATATACCACAGATGCAATCAATATGAAACTTATATATATGTTTTTTCAAACCTTTATCTTTACGTTGTAAGTAGCGTTACCTAATTGGAAAACTTTCGCTCGATAGATTTTATTTTTGAAAATAGTCTCTATCTGAGTGTTTTTTTTGGTTTTGTATTTAATCCATTTGATTTTTTTGTGTCATATTTTACTATCAATACGAAAATCTTGTTTATTAACCGATGTAAGTAGAAAAATTACTTAAATGCAATATTGTAATTTTAGTCGATTTTAATCTTAAAATTAGACTCGTTCTGAATCGTTTCGCGCGCATTTCGGCGCACGCGATTTTCAACTTTATAAAAGTTAGTCTACGGGTTATAATTGCAAAGTCGCTGTGCGCCTAAGGAAGGCCGACCCGAATCTTATATTCATAATATGTGAAAATCGCGAAAGTTTGAAGTTTACTAAAAATATAGATTTTTTATTAAGAACTATTGTTTCGAGGGCATCCTTCAAATTTCTCAAAAATTAGTGCACAGCTACGAAGAGAATAATTGGCCAAATACAAACGGTCAAACCGGGTCCCGAAAATATAGACAATCTTTCTCAGAAAGTAAAATAGCATTATAAGAATTAATACGTCACGAAAGAAATCGTCTCTAACGTTGTATTAGGTCCTTACATATGAAATTGGCGTTTTGTATGGAGAATTTAAAGGAAACTCAATTTTCAGTAATAACATTTTTGCATTTTTTTTAGAAATGACAAATTCAAATTTTATGTTTTCTTTTGTGTATGAATGAGACAACACTAAGCTAACAGCAACATTAATTAAATTTTTGGAAAAGTGTCAGCTGTAAAAAATTATAACGAATCTTATCATGGAAATGGATGGATTCAGGCCGAACTGTTTTTGAAGATTTAATTTTAGTTATGAAACTGAAAACAAAAACAAAATTTAAGACGTAAATGTAAAACGTTGAAATCAACTTTCAAACAAAATAGCTATTGATTTACATATCACTATCGCTAACTTCCTTAATCATAGCAATTATTCAAAAATTCAAAGAGTTTTGTGCGTTGCTATAATGAATTAATCAGTTACTATGAAAACTATACTGATATTTCACTATAGGGGTCGTCCATTAATCACGTGAGGCTCGAAAGGGGGAGGGGGTTCGGAAAAAATCACCAAATATCACTATGGGGGGGGGGGGGGGGGGGGGGGTAGTGAGATATCACGTGTATTTATTTTTTTCTTTGAACACGCAATTTTTAAACCGAAAAACTGTGCGTGACCTTGACTCGCCGTTGCTAAGCAATTGAAGATATATTTATAGACATATATTTAAAGTTAATAATTAATTTGAAAGATAATATTCGGAATTTTTTAATATACTTTGTACCAAAAAATACACGTGATTTTGGGTAGGGGGGAGGGGTAGTCTAAAACCTCACCACGTATCACCATGGGGGAGGGGGGATTTAAGAATTGCTAAAAAAACATCACTGATGCAACTGATGCCGAGTCCAAAAGGATTCGAAATATATCTTGCTCATATTAATTAATGTGTATAATTTACAAATAAACCACTATATATATCAATATTTATAAAAAAACATCACGTGGTTATTGGACGGCCCCATAGTACACGCGTCCATTATCGGTATTTCTTTCGTAACACATCGTCCTGCTACATGGCCAAACTATAGACTAAGTATTACTATGTATAGACCGACAACTCCCATACATCAAGGCGTAGCTAATTTTTTACGCGCCCTTACAACACTAGCTAGCCTAACATGGTCGGTTTTTAACACCCTCTAGACACCTTTTGACAGCCCAATTTGACATTAAACACATGGAATATGGTGTTTTGTTGTGTCAAAAGGTGTTAATAATAGGTGTTAAACGTTGGCCATGTTAGGCTAGTAGGTGTCGTCAAGTGTTGCAAATAAGCATAATTTGTTTAATTGGCTGCAATTAAACTGTCATGGTTACCAAGTAAACATGTGGCTGTAATAGCTTTGCTTAGAAAAACTAGATGGCGCTAAGTTGGCAACACTAACAGTGAATATATCAGCGCCATCTATTATCGAAGTGAGAATTATTTTTATGTTATGTGACATCGCTGTGCCGCTAGCGTCATCAATCGGTCTTTTTTAGCATCGTGTTCGTTAGAGGATTTAGCAACGCCATCTAGATTTCGTTATAATTTTACACCTTTTTTGTGGCTACAAACTGATGTATGGGGACTGCTAGTCTATACGTAGTAATACTTAGTGTATGACCAAACTAACCTGATATTCTAGAAGCGCGTCGCTGTAACTCTGGATCCATTCGGTGCATCGTCTTGAGGATGTCGCGCTGCTTGAACTTCACCTCCACTATACCTTCCGCTTCCAACACTCCGCCTCTGAAAGTTATCAACTTGGTTTACAGTCTGTTCGGGGAGATTTAATTGTTAACGTTGCTCAGAGCTAGTGCCTGGAGTCGATGAAATTTATTTTAATATTCTGTATTTTAATCTTCCCTTGAAAGTGGAGTAAAATCCGAAAACGTGCAAGTGCTTTTATCTCAAAACATGTTTCAAGTTTCACCAAGAGCCGACAATCGGCGATATGATTCATCCCCTATCACGTTGGGACGTTAAAATTGTCGGTGAAAGGAGAGCGTTACAGGTGTTCATTGTTCCAATGTCAGTCAATACTCAGAAACACCTCTGAGACCCCGCTCGGGGAGTTTTGCCGTGACAATTTATATTATATAGAAATAAGGTTATGGGCCCAGTTGCTATACAAAAAGTTGTCTTAACTAACCTAGCCTCCGGATCGGCGTACATCTCCATCCGAAGCGAGTTGACGGCCGGGTCAACGACGGCCCACGCGCCGCCCCGCAGCTCCGCGCCGGGTGGGATGTACACTAGGACCGGCGCGGTGGCGCCACGGAGCGCGCGGACTATCTCCGCGCCGAACTTCAGGATTTGCTCGTACATATCTGTGGAGAGGAGCACTTTTACTGTAGCTTTTCCTTTTTTTTTTAATAAACGAGAAGGCTGTCAGTATAAACGCATCGGCATACGACTAAAATTATTATGAAATAGAATCCCACTAATATTATAAATGCGAAAGTTTGGATGAATGTTTGGATGGATACTACTGATTTACTGACTGATTACTCCTTCACGCCGAAACTACTCAACCGATTGGGCTGAAACTTTGCACAAATATAGTTCTAGACCTGGAATAGGACATACAATACTTTTTATACCATAAATCAGTTCCCATGGAAACAAGAAATAGTATCGTTCAGAGACGCGGCTTGGCCTTTAGCCATGCCAAACTAGGGGGTTAAATTAGTTATCAAAGACCGCCAAAGAGACATTAGCACAGGATTCATTCAGAAAACCAAAAATAGTGACGATCAGAAAAGAGGAGTAGATGATGAGAATCCCAAACACTCCATATCTCGAAACCAGAGTCAAGTCAACAACGTACTAAAAAATTTATGAGCTGAAAAATATTTACAGATTCGAGACGACTATAGAAAAACTTAATCAACGCGGGCGAAGCCGCGGGCAAAAGCTAATACTTTATATTTCTGACTATGCCTAAATACAAGGTGACTTTTTGATCATCGTCTAAATTCATACTGGAGGCTTGATAAGTGATCAGTATCTTGGATTAGTAACAATTTTTGCGAAATTCGTAAAATGAAATTTCGGCTTCCCATATAAATTCAGTTCCAGTCCCGAGTGAATCACTATGGGGAGTCAAAATTTCATTTTACGAATTTCACCAAAATTGTTATTGATCCATGATACTGATCACTTACCAAGCCACCAGTTTGAATTTGGACGATGATCAAAAAGTCACCTTGTATATGACGGTCTACAACTAACTCAATAAAATATATTCAATTAATAGACTATTGTTTTCTTGTACCTATTTATTTACGCGAGAACGTTTCTTTGGAGCAATGGTTCAGCATTATTCGTAGAGCATGTTAGACCAGGAGCATACAGTCGGTAACCCTATGTATCGTGTAACAAGAGGGGACCAATTTGCAGTTGTGTAGAAAAATAAACTACATCAATAAACAAATAAAAAAAATGATTTGACACTACCCTTGTCTTGTACTCTCCACACCACCTAAGGTTAACTGGTAGAGAATGCTAATTAGCATTAAGTTCGCCTTTGCGCATTGTATATTTTGTGCAATAAAGAATTAACATACATACATCAAAACAAATAAGGTTGGATGAGCAACCTGGAGCATTTTGTTTTTGCTGACTATACAAAATCCTCCAGGATGTGCCAGCCAATCCAGTTTATCCGACATAGCCTGCCGAATCAGTAAGTTGAAGTGGCAGTGGACTGGCCATATCTGTCGCCGACGTGATAACCGTTGGGGCCGTAAGACATTGGAATGAAGACCACGTACAGCAAAGCGTACCGTAGGCCACCCTCGTGCCCGCTGGACTGACGATCTGAAGGACGTTGCGGGTGGCGGCTGGATGAGGATGACTGAGGACCGCCAAGAGTGGCGTAATATTTGGGAGGCCTATGTCCAGCAGTGGACGAATACGGGCTAATGGATGGATGAATAGCTAGTCTAGCATAGCAAACCATATCGAGCTCGATAGCGCGTGATACAGCGCTCTCTCTCACTCTGTTGATCTACCTCGAGATGGATAGACATGTTGCATCGAGCGATTAAAAATCGCATATTACCTTTCTGTCCACCGCTGAACCCGCGCCAGTTAGCGAAGATCATGATGGGCAGGTTCTCCCTGGAGAAGTCGTTGATGGCTTGAGCTGTCTTGTAAGCAGAGTCAGGGAACCATACCTGGAGAAAAAATAAAGCTAGATTTTGTGACATACGATATAATCTATTGTGTATGTTATATGTAACGTAGTACCTACGAACAAGTTTCTGTTGTCAAGGATTTTCGAATATTAAATGACCTATTTTTTGATGGTCTTTCTTTTGGTAAAAACCGCTACTGATTGAAAGCATCTATCAAACTTTCCACATCACCAAAGGTTAACTGGCAGAGAATGCTAATTAGCATTAAGTTCGCTATTGTGCATTGTAAATTATTTTGTATAATAAAGTATTTACATACATACATACATAATACACATTAACGAAACTCACTTCATTCGTTTCGTAATAGTTATGCACGAGTGTCCCAATGTTCATGAACCTGCGTGGTCCCGGTAACGCTGACTTGAAGGCCAATCAGGATAAAGGGGGCGCAGCTTAAGAAATAAGGTCAGGGCAAATTTCTCGTTTCTGTTGTTGATTGGATCTCTAGCGGTGTTATAATAAATTGGACTAATCGCAGCGCAGAATCGCGGTGTTATAATGTAATGTAACATCGGAAAAACAATGTAGGTACTTATGAAACTTCTTTTGATATTGCAATTGCCAAATATAGGCAACATTTTACTTAATTTTCCTACATCTACTTTTTGTCTTGGTTTTTTGATTTTGTATTTTGTTTTTCTTATTATTAAGTTTAAAGTTACATATAATCAAAAATCAAAAAAAGTATATTCAATTTTAACAGTAATTTTAAATTTAGAACTAGTGTTTGGAGTCACCTTTTAAGCAAAATATTGCCTGTGCCAGGTGATCCCACTCCTTCATAGCATCACTTCAGACACTGTTAAATTTTTTTAACATAGTTGTTAGAAACAAAAATATTTATTTTAACATTAGTAAGTTTACATTTAGTTACTATTTTGAATATATCTATCTGTTACCTATATAAGAGCGGAGCCTCCTATTACAGGTATATCTTACTAAAAAGGAGACTCTAATCACTGTATACGATATTGTATGTACAAGTTTTGAAATAAATAATTTTGTATATACAACGTGTAACAGAAAGGTGTAACCATATTTGAAGAGCTTATTCAGTCAATGGTATAGAACAACTTTTACTGTGGAACAAACCCTGTATCTCGAAAAAAAAAAAAAAAATCAACTGCTTCATAGAAAAATGCAATGCCGCTCGGCCAAAATGTATGAAAGGGCAGATTTTTTTTTTTATATTTCAGTGTTGGTTCCATAGTAAAAGTTGTTCTATACCATTGACTGAATAAGCTCTTCAAATATGGTTACACCTTTCTGTTACACGTTGTATACAAGGTGACTTTTTGATCATCGTCCAAATTCATACTGGAGGCTTAATATGTGATCATAATTTTATAATTTTTCATATAATTTTTGTGAAATTAGTAAATTGAAACTTCGGCTTCCCATAGAAATTCAGTTCCACTCCCGAGTGAATCACTATGGGGAGTCGAAATTTCATATTACGAATTTCACCAAAATTGTTATTGTTATGATCACCTACCAAGCCACCAGTATGAATTTGGACGATGATCAAAAATTCACCTTGTATATTTTTATATGGGTGTAGATAAAGATTGTTACCTGTCCAGCTTGCTGCAGCGTCTTGGACTCAGAGTCGAGGTTGGCTGGGTCAGCGGGCAGCGTGAACTCCACAGTGCGGGTCTCGACTGCGATCACTCCCACTGGGATACCACCGAGTCGCGCGCGCCCTGCAGTCAACAGTTGCGAACATTTGTGCGTTAATGAGGATTGTGTTTTCTTATCCCTTAGTTAAAGTAAATATAAGTAATTTGTATAGTATATATTTCTCGTCACTGATGCGAGGGTTCCGGCACCGCGCTCACCTATGTGTGAGTATGGGCAATTCTTCAAGGATGACCGCCGGGATTGGCAAAGTCCTGCGGGCCTATTATGTATCTCTAGTTGCCAACTGGACTGGGTGCCTATCATCAAAAACATAGATATACTATCGAATTTCGATTGTCTAAGGATATGTTCGCATTAGAAGTGACGTCACAGTTCGTAAATAGTTCAATATCCTCTAAAAGCAATTTTGAAAGTTCAGCTTTTATCTATGTTTTAGACGATAGGCACCCTGTCCAGTTGGCAACTTAAGATACAGAATAGGGGGGCTGGAAAGGCTTATGTCCAGCAGTGGACGAACTAGGCTGATGGATGGATGGATAGTATAAGTTTTAGTATGTAATTAAATATTAAAGAAAACTTATTTGTTTTTTATTTAGTTTAAATTATATATATCTATAAAAACACATTATCACAATGATTACTTCCAGATATATTTCGACTTTTGATGTCGGCCTCAGTGGAATTAGTTAAAATAAATATCGATCACCAACCGAGCCCCCAGCACGAATCCAGGCGGCCGACCAAATCCCATCCTATATACTACATACTAATAGGTTACATATATAAATACATGCCTACCTCCGCCCATTCGATTAGTCTTGCTAAGAAGAATGGGCAAGAAACTTGGCAAGATCATGTCTTTTTTTTAACATAAACTTATACTATACATCAAATTACTTATATCTACTTTAACCAAGGGATAAGAAAATACAAGACATACATAATAACCTAGTATTTCGGCCCACGGTATGGAGCCGCCATCAGTCAAATGGAACAAAATATTGAAATATAAAGTATATAAAATAAAAAAGAACATAAAATAAAATACATTAATAATCTTATAATATTCAATATTCATCCTATCAACTCACTGTAACCACAACCCTACCTAATATTGCATCGTTAAAGTTATTCTAACTTTTTAACAACTACAGTAGGGCCTCGCTAATCCGGACCCCCGCTTATCCGGTAATCCCTGTAATCCGGACGGGCGAGCGGGGCGGCTTCGGGCAAATAAACTTTGTTTTTTTTAACTTCATGTTAAATGTACAGATTTCTTACACGTTTTATTCAAATTCAAATAGTATATTTTGCAAAGTAGGTATATAAAATAATAAATGTACATGAACTAGATTAAAGGTTTATTTAATTTATGTAGCAATATATATACGATTAAAATGATAGGTAAAATATATATTATACAAGGTAAAATCCAATCAGCCGCCCGAACCCATACCGGAGACCCGGCCAGGGACCAGGAACAAGGTTCAATGATCACCAACCGAGCCCTCAGCGCGAATCCAGGCGGCCGACCAAATCCCATCCTATATACTACATACTAATAGGTTACAATACATATGTAAATACACGCCTACCTCCGCCCATTCGATTAGTCTTGCTAAGAAGAACGGGCAGAAACTAAGCAAGATCATGTCATTTTTTTTTAACATAAAACTTATACTAAACAACAAAACCAAGGGATAAGAAAATCATGTAAGAAATCTGCACATTTAACATGAAGTTAAAAAAAAACGAAGTTTATTTGCCCGAAGCCGCCCCGCTCGCTATTTTCTTTCTTTCAACAACATCAGTCATGGTTTATATAAAAACGGCTCACCTCAATACGTGTTATGAGGCGTAACGTCGTCGCGTAAACGTCTTCACTCGCCCAGATGAAGGCAGTCTAAATCTGCTGAAACTGGTCGGCTTTCCCGATCAAAACACGTATTGAGGTGAGCCGTTTTCATATAAATCATGAATCATCCTCAAGTCTCATTTAATTCTATAACATCAGTTATTACAAAAATAAAAATCCCCCCGTTAGCTGAATTCCCAAACGAACCTGCAATGACAGTCTGCGCCCATGGCTTCATGACCTCGTCGAAGGTGCCGGCGTCGAAGAAGCCAGGTCTGCCGGGCTCCCCGGTCAGCATAAGGCGGGGGTCGTACGGGGCGCGGGGCGGCACCCACTCCACTGGCCTGTCTATGGGGTCTCCGGGACGCATGAACGGGACCGTCGACATCTTGTCCTGGGGAGTTGAGCCAACGTGAGTATTGTTCGAAGTAGAAAAATAAAAATATAAATCGTCACCAAAGATTTCAAAAGTAAAGACAAGCCCTTACCTTAGTAAGACAGCACCAAAATATTTCCACCTTTAAATGGGTGACGCTCACACATTTGGAATCAGTGCTCATCTGAACACAGTGATAGTTGGACGCCTTAAGTGCACTTAAAGTTTTGTATTTTTACGACTTTAGTAGTCTGATCAGTTTGCTGACCGTAGGCAGACAGATTGCGCACTCATAAGTGCACACATTCAAAAACAATGCAATAGATTTTAGGTGCCAGGGCTCATCTAAACTTTTGAAATATTTGATCGTCACGACATGAATCCCCTAGTGGGTGTCAGAGGTGTTCCGAGTGTGAACTGTGAAATACTGCAACAATACTGAAACACTACCACCGGCAGTTATGAAGAGGGAGTGGAGCTGCCGGTCGTACCTCCGGCGGCCCGGTACGACATAATCTCCGACACGCCGCCAATTACCATACTGGCAGCCCCCCTCCGGACCCGCGGGTTGTAGCCCGCGGAGATGAAGACCGGGCAAAGGTGTGAGCATCAAGGCCCGTACCTTCAACGGCCCTTCGGGCTGCAGTATTGAAACGCAGAAAGAAAAGTAAATCTAGATGTGAGGAGTTCTCGAACGATATCTCCTTGAGGTGGATAAACATAGACATTAATTTCCTATCATACAGTATTGTTTGAATTATTGTGAACATATCAACATTTTCAAACAATTTAAACATCCGTTAAAGAAGATGTTTTGGGGGCTGTTTTTCTTATAAAGGTACCGGATGTCTTGTGCCGATCGAAGGGATGATGAACTCGCTAAAATACAGAGACTTGCTAGAACGGAGATTGGAAGTTGAACTAAGAAAAGTTGATGCTAACGGCCAAGAAGTTTTTCAACAAGATTCGGCTCCATGCCACGTGTCCAAGATCATGAAGAAATATTTATCAAGAATTAACAAGATATCATGCCTTGAATGGCCAGGGAACTCACCGGATCTTAATCCCATTGAAAATCTGTGGGCTATTGTGAAAGCTAGACTTCGTAAAACGGATTGCACAACAAAAACAAAAATGATTGAGGCTGTAATCCATACATGGTTTCGAGACAAGCAAATATCAGAAAACTGTAAAAAACTTGTCGATTCTATGCCAAAACGTGTTGAAGAAGTTATAAAAGCCAAGGGAGGGCACATTTTCTATTAAAACAACTTAAATTGTATTCATTTCTCTGTTTTTTTGTTCTATAACTAAGAAATGTTGATTTTTTCAAATTATCATTTGTGTTCACATTAATTCGAACAATACTGTAGTTTGTATGACGAGGGTCATACCTAAAGTAGCCGTCAATAGAAATTGTGGACTATGTAAACAAAGCGCCATGTTGTCTTTGTCTATGAATAGGTGAACTATCTAGAGATGGGTAAGTAAGTGATTAAAATATGTTAGGTGCTTAATTAATTTTCTTTATTTGATTTATCGCTAAAATATTCTGATGAATCGCTGGTCAAATCGATCACACAGCTCTCGATAGAATCACACACACGTTTATGTCAAAGATTATGAAGTAACGCTGTCAAAAAAAAAAAGACGGAATAAAATAGCATCACGAATAAAATAGATTTATATTCAAATAGATTCGTACATCACCAATTTTCAAAGACAATACAGATTCGATGAGAAAAAAATATGACAGCAATGTCGACGCAGTACAGACTTGACTATTGATTCTATGATTTTCCGTAATTAACTGGTGATTATTGAATATTTCATGATGAAATACAGTGAATTTCTGGTAAGACTTGATGCTTCGTGATTTGGAATAATGTTCAGTGAGACTCCGTGACAGAACCTTGAGAAAAATTGAGAAAACGGTTTGTTTACATAGTCCACAATTTCTATTGATGGCGACTTTATGAATATTATCTCGTTTTTTTTAAACTAAAAATAAAAGAAACACTTACCTTAGGCACGTAACTGAGCCACCTGACGGCCGTCGCGACGGCCTCGAGGTCGTTGGGCGCGACCGCTGACGTCACTCCGTTGTTGTGCATAATCTGCACTCCACCCAGCTGGCTGTTACTGGCGTACACCGCGCGGCCGAGCACCTAAACCCATAACATTATCGTTATTAGAGATCAGAGGGGTGTCAGGACCGTAGCAGATGGAAATATTTTACACTTTACGCTTTTTAGGGTTCCGTACCGAAAGGGTAACCAACGGGACCCTATTACTAAGACTCCGCTGTCCGTCTGTCTGTCCGTCTGTTCGTCTGTCACCAGGCTGTATCTCATGAACCGTGATAGTTAGATAGTTGAAATTTTCACAGATGATGTATTTCTGTTGCCGCTATAACAACAAATACTAAAAAACAGAATAAAATGAATATTTAACGGGGCTTCCATAGAACAGACATGTTTTTTCTACCGTTTTTATAGAACATGGTACGGACTCGCACTTGGCCTGTTTTTTTTATACACAATACGACCCTTTACTTGGCCTGCGTTTCATGGAAAGCGTCGATGAGAACTAGGATGAAGGACGCTCGCCCTGAAAGTAGGAGAAAGAACGCAAATCTACGGAAGTCGGTGACGGACGAATGACTTAATTTTAAATAAATTTAATTTTCTTTGCGATTGAGCACATAAATGAAGTTTTAGTTTTCAGACTGCCTGTAACTCTCGTTGGGCTGGGTAAGCTTTACTGAACCATAAAATACATAAAATAAAAACAGTGTGAGAAGCAACGTCGTCGCATAAGCGTCTTCACTAGTCGTGAAGAAGGTAGTCTGAATCTGCTGAAACTGGTCGGCTATCCCGCCCATAAAATTTATTGAGGTGAGCCGTTTGTTTACATCATGAATTATTCTCAAGTTTTAATTATTTGTATAGTTAAGAGCGCACCGAGCTTTTTACACATACAAACACGTTTTTATAACCCTTGTTTGAAGTAGTAAACAATTAAATTAAAATCTAGGGAAATATATTGGTATTATTGGGTATATATACTAGACTGTATACACGATGGAAACACGATTTGATAAAGTTGGCTCCATAGAATAAATTCGCAAAGTTACCTCTTTTCCAGTAAATTTTCCTCTATTTCCCTGCATTTTTATATAAATAAGTAATTTGATATGATTCATTTACTAGATTAAAGTTCATAGATGAGTGGAGCGTTAATACACGATAGTTTTTTATTTAAGAAGAATATAATGAAAATAACAACCAAAAATACTGAAAATTGCAAAAGTTTGGTTATTTTCTTTACTCTTTACACGTGAAGAAAAAGACAGAGACAAAGGCAAACACTCGGTACGGCCTAAAGCCACGGAAAATTTAGTCTTTAAAATTCGTCCTAAATAGTTTATACTGCAGCTGTCGCCTGTATAATCTTCAAATCGACTTATTGTCATACAAAAAACTTTGACAAAAGACCTTGTGATTCAAAATGGCTGCCCGCTTTGGTTGTACTGTCAGTACCAACCTCAGACTAAGGAAACCAATGGACTGGCTATACCTACGAAATAAAAGTGCATACCTAAACTTTAACGCTGAGTTGCACGAAAACGACGCTAATTTTCCGTTAGCTAACTGGGATCTAATCTCAAGATTACATAATCTCGTGATTAAATTTGAAGCTGTTGTTCGAAATGTTTTTACTTTCCTTTAAGTGATAATTAAGTGTTTCCTGATATAAAAATAAAATTAATCTGAACACAGAATAAAAATGTTCAACACTCTTTCAAATCTTTTTATAAACCGCATTATTTGTATTTAGATGTGGCGCCACTGAATGTTAATCATAGTAAAATGACTTTTATGTCATTGAAGTTAGAAGCTAATTTATTAATAGTTCGCAAATTTGTCACCGATATAGAACATACGTGCTCCCTATAACTGACTGTCATGTCAAACAACAAAATTGAAATTGAATAACCTTAGGTTCGCATTTTACTTCTGCAAAGTGGTTTAATAAAAGGTTTCCGGGAACCATGGCAAGTCCAAAAAAATACTATTTATTTATTTTATTTATTTATAAATAAATAAAATTATAAAATAAATAATATATTATTTATAAATTAATACCTTTTGAATTATTGTACAAACAGTTGATTTGTCGGCTTGTATTGTGTCACCCAACAACTGCTGAAAGGTGCCTGTTGCATAGAACCTCCGTAAATAAAAGCTGGGTCTTTGCGTCGATTGATCTTGACCTTTCAGTTGAAGGAGAAAGGTTATGTTCTATCCTCGATAATATATTTTGAGCAGCAGCTTTTGAGAACCTAAACCGTTCCATAAATTCCTGTTCGTACCTAGATAGTCGCCACTTAACTGGAGAGAAGAGTAGAGATTCTGAGAATACTGGTCAAAACCTAGTAAAGCCTTGGTGGGCTCTCCATTTGGAGCCAGAAATAAATAATGGTGCATTCACGATCTTTGAAATTGTTTTTAGTTACACCCAGCGACATTAATCTTACACCAAACTTGAAATACTTTTATGTTCTCACGATTGAATACATCTCCTTCTGCAACCACGTTCTTTCTTTTCTTTTTACGAATTTCTATCTGGTTTACAAGATACAAGCAATTGCAAGGTAAATTGCTTGCAGCAAAATTGTACAGCAATGCAAAGAGCACGCCACGCCACCTACCGCTATAAATGTTAAACTTTCTTCAAAATCAGCTGTGACATGGTCAGCCATCTTCCCATTTAGCGGGATAAGTACAGGATCGTTGCCACTTAAATTTTAATTTAATCAAGTGTCAATTTGGACGCTAACGGAGGTAAAATTGCGTTCGAACAACATAAAGTCGAAGATAATCATGAGTTTGACAGATTTTTATTTAAATAAATAAAGGTTGCTTAAATATTTATATTGGTGGTTTCGTGCAACAGAAAATCATGATTCTCGTGATTAAATTAGTTTAATCTCTACTTAAATATTAAAATTTGTTTCGAACAACTCGGCATATGTTACATAATAATGACGGATTGAACCTTCACAAGCACTGCTTATTTTGACATATCACATACTTATAGCAACGTTACAATGGCGGACTGGCCCCAAACAAAATTCTGCATATATCAGCAATTTTCAAATTTTGTGCCCATTGCACTTCGATGCATGTCCCGAGGTTTAATATTTTTAAATCTCAAGATTCAGTTGCGGAAATTACACAATGTGGACACTAATCGATAATGTAATTCATAATTTTAAAAGAACACTAAAAATATTTAAAAAATATGTTAAATATTACTTTTTATTACTGCATAAACATGAAGTTAAGATTTTTAGTTGTATGGAGAAGGGATTGTCCCCAAATCAGCTAAGCTTGTACAACATTAAATTTTACGAAAAATATGTACCATAGGAATGTGTGTGAATGATGTCAACCTTAAGACGTGATTAGGGGAAGCATTTTATTACATTTCTTTACACTTTAAAGGGTAAATACCTTTATTATTAGTTTTAATAAATTGTCCCTGAAAGTGTCCTCATGGTTACTGTCTTTTCATTTACCAATGTTTTGATGCCAAATATTATAAAACTGAACGAAGTTTTCTGTGTTATTTTTATAATGGCAACACCCAGCAATCAGACTAGCCGTCGCCATTTTGATTTATTCAGTCCAAAACAAGTTGCAAGGTCGTCTATTGTTTTGATGTGATATTTTAGTTTTGTTGTTCTGTTCAGTTACCAACATATCTCGGTAAGTAAAAAATATTTCAATTACGACTATTTAGTATTTTGTAACAGTATTTCCATTCCATCATTTTTTATAAGAAACTTTGTAGTTTTCCAATTTCATTGTACCAAAATAAATATTTAAATTTGCCAAGGTACAGTTTAAGTTACGTCTCTTCAGTTATTTTTCTCTAGTAACTTATAAGGGGACGAGAAAGTAACTGAATGGACATCTTTAGGGCCTGTTTACGTTGTTTAAATGTGAAGTTTTGTTTTGTTTGTCTGTCTGTCTGTAGAAATAAAAAAAATATATATCTTATTATAAGTATCATAAAAAAGTAATTAAAAGATTCAAAACATTTATTTTGTAATATAGATATAAAGCATACACATATTACACGTTCAAAGTAATTACATTATTACAATATAAAATTTGAAAAAAAAAATGTATTTTCGACACACCCTAATGTACACTCAGAGGCACAACTAACCGGCCACTAAATAATAGACTAAATTACTCCATAATTAATTTTTGAAGTTACGTCGGATTAGATTTTTCCCAAACACCGTATTCAATTTTATTTTACTAATTGTATAATGTAAAAAAAACTTGACTACTTGATTAAATAAGAACATTAAAATTATTGTTTTTTATTCCATTGTAAATAAAGGTTTACAATGTCTTTTCAGTTACCACGGTGTCCATTCAGTTATTGTCCCCTTAAAAAGATGTTGTTTAAAATAGAATTAAAAATCAAATATTCAATATCATTCAAACAGAATAAGTAAAAAATATAAAAATTATATTCTTAGATCAAAATAAATTAATAATACACAATTTTTCCCACCAGTTAGAGTGAAAATGAAACTTTCCAAAACTAAAATTGTAGAAAGGTAACTGAATGATATATAATAAAAATTTCTCTAGAAATTTATTCTAAACATATCTTATTTTTTATTGTATCTTATTTAATTGTATATTTGGATGATATAATAAATTTCTGTTAAATAAATTTCAATTACTGAACCGATTTTTGGATGTATGAAGATGGTAACTTAACGGAAAATAAATCTCTCCCTTTCCTGTAACAAAAATTTTTTTTTAATAAGTTCTGTTTATAATCATAATTTTAGACCACTTTTCAGAAAATATAAAATTAAAGTATCTCATTTCATCGAAGAAAATATAAAAAATAGACTATTTCTAAATTAACTTCATTTTTTAGAAGGTGGGCACAAAATTTGAAAATTGCTGATAGACAACTACTACCTCTCCTTTGGTTTCTTTACTCATTGGCATAGACCAAACTTACACCTGACATATTTATGTCACAGTATGGGATTTGAAAAAGCATTTATCATACAAAACAGGGGTATTCGTTTCGAACTATGGTTCGTATTCCACAGCAGGAATCATGCAGGGAATACTTTTCAGAGCTAGAAATTTTGACTGCTCCAAGTCTTTACATGCTGGTGCTTTTATCGGACTTGATCAAGGTGTTACATACATTCGAATTTTAAACTGAGCAGGAAGAGAGATTACGCTCCCTTCGCAAAGATCTGGCCACAAGTTTGTGTCCGAAGTTAGATATAGTAAAGCACAGTGCTCAATTCCAATCAATTGCATTTAATAAATTGCCACGAGAGTTGAAAATGATAATTAGTTACAGTAAATTCAAAAATGAATTGTAACATTTTTTGTTGAAGAAGTGCTTGTATTCGATAAACTAATTGTAAGTAATTTTGTGATTTTCAAGTAATAGTAATTTAAATTATTTATTTCTAGGTAATAATGCATGTGAAAGACAATAATTAATACAAAAATAATCCTAAAGAAATAATTATAAAAAGAAAATTGCCTCTAGATCACTGCCCTGCGGGAGAGTGCCCAAAATACTTGCCACATTACCTCTCCGTATGGCAAGACTTATACCACACCCCCGACACTTCATAGTCAAGGCTCAAGTTATTTACCTACACTCTCACGCGCGCATCTGGCTTGTCCGCACACGCTTGTGTGTGTGCGTGAGCTAGTCTAGGGCTGGCAGCAATCGTGTGAGCGTCGTCGCCCGAGAGGGACACAATATAAGTCAGCCACTTATGTGATTCTCTTCCTAAATTTTAGCGTAGTCCAATTTCTGGTTCCCCGTGGATTAATCAGTATTAAAAAAATATATGTATATACAAGATGACTTTTTGATCATCGTCCAAATTCATACTGGTGGCTTGGTAAGTGATCAGTATCATGGATCAATAACAAGTTTGGTGAAATTCGTAAAATTAAATTTCGACTCCCCATAGTGATTCACTCGGGACTGGAACTGAATTTCTATGGGAAGCCGAAATTTCATTTTACGAATTTCACAAAAATTGTAACTGATCCAAGATACTGATCACTTATCAAGCCTCCAGTATGAATTTGGACGATGATCGAAAAGTCACCTTGTATATATACAACGTGTAACAGAAAGGTGTAACCATATTTGAAGAGCTTATTCAGTCAATGGTATAGAACAACTTTTACTATGGAGCCAACCCCGAAATATCGAAAAAAAAATCTGCCCTTCCATACATTTCGGCCGAGCGGCATTGCATTTTGCTATGAAACAGAAAAATATTTTTTTTGAGATACAGGTTTTGTTCCGTAGTAAAAGTTGTTCTAAACCATTGACTGAATACGCTCTTCAAATATGGTTACACCTTTCTGTTACACCTTGTATACAGGTTGATAATGAAACCCCTAGCTTTATTGAAATCTATGAATCCAAATCACTAATAGAACACAGAATCGTAAAAAAAAAAGTTTTTTTTTCCCCCATATTTTTATCGGGAAAAGTTTCCAAATTGCGAATAAAATGGCTAGCCTACGCGACGAGCCGCCGGGCCCCAACCATCAATGAAAAACATTCCCGTACACCTGTGTACCACCTACCCCCGCCCCGGCCCGCGATCGCCAGTCGCCGGCGCACCGACGTCACGAGTGCATGCGCAAATACAATAAAAGTGCAAATTTTCTCTCCCGCCGCGCAACTATTTTCGAGTCGTCACGATGCCGATGTACTCTTCTCGCGAATATTACGAAATGGTGCGAGTGTACATCCTCAGTGGAGAAAATCTTTACCGAGCGAGAACATTGTACGAAGAGGAGAGCATTCCTCGGCTTCGTGCTCAAGGACTTGTCAACGCCACGGTTCCACATCGTCAAACGATTTTAGCGGTAAACCAGCGGCTACTGGATTATGGTCAGTTTACCGTGCCAAGCCATGCACAAGGGGCTGGCGCGCCACGTCTGGCTATTGAGGTAGAAGATGCTGTGTTCGACTTCTTTGAGCGGCACCCCCGAGCCAGTACGCGAGACGCAGCTCAGCGGTTTGAAATTAGCCAACCAACAGTGTGGAAATTGTTGCACTATGCTGGACTTCATGCATATCATTTTCAGACAGTGCAGCACCTGCATGAGGCTGACGCGCAAAATCGTCGCACGTTTTGTGAGTGGTTCCTTCAGAACCAAAACAAAAACATTTTATGGACTGACGAGTCAATGTTTACACGTGTGGGTCTGTACAATTGCCACAATGAACACTGGTGGTCGTACAGAAACCCACACATGATTCGCGAACATCACCATCAAGTGCGGTTCAGTGTTAATGTGTGGGCCGGTATTATTGGTGACAAAGTGCTTGGGCCGTATTTTATTGAAGAACGTTTAACCGGAGGCACATACCTAGACATGCTAAGAGGTGTGATTGCAGACTATTTGGAGGATGTGCCGCTCGCGTACTTGCATGACTTTTATTTCCAGCAAGACGGAGCACCACCTCATTACGCCCAACAGGTACGGGAGTACCTCAATGAAGAGTACGGAGACCGATGGATAGGTCGCGCCGGGCCTGTGGCATGGCCTGCCAGGTCACCAGACCTCACGCCCTGTGATTTTTTTTTGTGGGGAGAAATCAAACGCCGCGTATACTCGGAGGAGTCTCAAAGCCGCGAAGAACTGAAAGACCGTATTATCAGTGCATTTAACGCTGTAAAAAGTGACTTTGTAGTGCTGAGAAAACTGAGAAGGAATGCAGTAAAACGTGCTAGACTCTGTTTAGAGAGAAACGGACTGCATTTCGAACAATTGCTGAAGTACAGCTAATGTTAGTTTAGGTATACAACTTCGTTGATTTCAATTACTTGTACATAAGTTGATTTCAATTTTTTAAGTACGCCTGAATACAGAAGTGACTAAGTACCTACCTAACGATTTCGTAACTTAGCTACTTACCTACTTGCTGTTTGTAAATTATAAATCCTATTCAAAGCATTCTTACGAGTAATTCTTTAGCGCAATCTAAACAACTTCTGTATTTTGACGGTCCTAAGCCCGTAAAAGTATGAAGGGAAAATTGCAACTTATGATCGCTGATTTCTCCTTTCAGAGCGGCATGCAAAACAAAAGCGGTGTCCTTTGGTGGCTCGGATAAAGAATACTTACTTGTCGGCTCGCGACAAAGGGTAATTTGCCGACAACGTTTGGAAGCCGGCCGGTCGGCCATGTGGCGAGGCGAGGCGGTGACGCGCGTCACGTGTTTAGCTTGACAGTGATATGACAACGCTGTTCGGTTTTTGTAGGAAAACTTTGACAGTCGATATCTTTTGTTTTTAGTATGAAACAAGACAAAAGTAACAAAACATGTATTTTCTAATTCGAACATAGAATAGGTTTCTTGAATATAGCTAGAGGGATCATTATCAACCTGTATATGTCGTGCCCAGATCATAGAATTGAACATTTCATGAAATGTTTGACTATATCATGAAATGGTCGCATTTCATGAAATAGTACATTGTTTGTTGACCATTTCATGATATGGATTGACCAAATCAATGAATAGAGATCGTTTGACGATATAATCAATCAAACACAAGACCATTTCATAATCTGGTCAAACATCGTATGATCATATCGTAAAATAGTTACATTTTTTCACCACTAGCGGCGCTGATGGCGCATTGTTATTGTTTGTGCGATGCATCATGGCGGCGCTACACAATTCTCTTGTTTTAAATGTTGTGAATAATGTAATAACTGTGGAAGAAAGTTCAGTGAAGTGTAATTAAACTCCTAAAACAACTAATTCATTTTATTTAAACCCAGATGGTTGTGATTATTATTACGTATTAACTATTTAGTAAAAGAAGTTCCTCAAAAATAACTAATTTGCTAAATCCTTATTGATTTTTCTAAAAAATTAACCTAAGTAGGTAGTATAATAAGTAACTTGAAATACGTGCTAATTCTTTATAAGTTGTTGATTTTGTACTTTAAAGAACAATCATCAAGTTCCTAATAACAAGATTTCGAATTTCTAGTATCAACATTTGTATGAACACCCTACATTAATAATATGGTCAAACGTCACTGACCAAATCGTTAACCGTTGAACATTTAATGATCTGGTCAGTGACAGTTGACTATTTCATGAAATGCGATCATTTCATGAAATGGTCGACTATTTCATGAAATGTTCAATTCTATGATCTGGTCACGACATATACAAGGTTAAATTCAATTAGTTGGCGAAATTTGAAACATATGTAGAACATGTCCATATGAATAACTTTTTTTAATAGGATAGTGAAAAATTCTTAAAATTCGTATTCACCTTTCCATACTGGACGAGTCAGCTAGCTGATCGGAGCAATATGTACAGGAGGAAGTGAAAAAAAGTTAAGAATTTCGCTTAGCTCCCATACAAACAGTTGTCCATATAGACTAGTACTACCTTTGTTTTGAGTTTCGCCAAATAATGTTATTTAACCTTATATATGTATATAAATCGTTACGACCTGAATGCCCCGGGGGGTGTCGGATGTGTTCCGAGTGTGAACTTTGAAATGCAAGTCACAGTCCACCCACACTCGGTAAACCCGCGTTTCACCTGCAAATATTACGTCCCAACGTGATGGGTGGTGAGCCCTATCATCGTTCTTCGGGCACAAATACACTCTTTTTAGGGCATGCAGGTTTCCTTACTATGTTTTCCTTCACTGTTCACAAGTGGTAAGTACCTATTAGCAAATACTATGCACATTATGTAAATTCCGAAGAACTCATTGGTGCATGCCCGACCGGAGATCGAACCTTAATCTCAAGATTAAGAGGCCAGCGTTCTACCCGAGTTACCGCTGCTTTTTCGTTACTTTAAAAGTAAATATATATATATATATACATATATATAGTATGCCTAAGCTTAGTAGGTACCTATATAGTTTCGTATGCATAAATGATCATCATATAATTAACAACTACTCAAACATAAATTTTGGAAAAAAAATGAAAACTTGTCAAAACATGGAAAGTTATAAATACTGATTTTATTGTTCCAAATGCGTTACTGAACGAAATTGTAAGGTTTGATCACGCAATTCAAATTTTTGAAAAAAAGTTTTCCAGGCATCCATAAACACTGCAATAACGCACCATACTGATTAAAAATCAGTATCGTGATAAAACTTTGTAACAAAACACGCGCGCAGCAAACGAGTGGTAATCGAGCTCTGCCTGACTCCAGATTTCCACTAACTTGCGGGGGACCGCGGGGGACGTTAAATTCGCGCGGGGAGGTGAGTGTCGCTTCTTTACGTAGTAATACTTTATATTCTCTGCTTATACGCTGGCCTAGATAAGAGCCAGCTCGCCGGTCGCCGCTAGTGTCCACAAGTAATAGTTGTAGTAATTTTTACCGAATGTATTAACATAATTATTAAAAAAATTTAGACATAAACACCGATTCGGCGCAACACAATTGACAGGACTAAACTTAATTTAAGTGTCCTGTCCTTTTCTTTCTGTATCGAAAAGACAAAGACGGGACGCTCAAAATAAGGTTAGTCTTGTTAGTTGTGTTGCGCCGAATCGGTACCATAGTTTATATTATTATTATTTCCGTAGCATTCAGAATTATTTTATTGTAATTTAGTTTTAGTTACCGTGTAATATTCAAATATCATGTATATTATTTGTGAATAAATAAATTAAATTAAACATTGATCCCATCTGTATTTTCATGTGCGAATATAGACGGAGATAGTGTGTAAGTGAGAGGTGGTTACTTCCGGTCGCCATTTCTATTCCCAAGGTTTTTTGATTCCGGTTACATATGCCCACTATGCCCAGGGTGAATAGAAGTTGCTTCGTTATAATTACCTTATTAAGAGCTGCGTATCCAGTCAGGATAATGTACGATGATTCCACTTGGATGACACGGTGCCCTAGTCTGGAATCAAACCAGGCAGATTTGTCAAAGATTTCATGATTTAAAGAACACGAATGTGTTGCAACATACATAATCGGACTGTTTGTAAAGATTAATAATTAGTGTCGACTTTGTTACACTATCTAACTTATTTGACAGGACTAAACTTAATTTAAGCGTTCTGTCTTTTTGTCTAAACATTATCATTGTTTACATTGCTCAGAGCTAGTGCCTGGAGTCAATGAAATGTATTTTAATTAACATCTTCCTTTGAAAATGGTGTAAAATCCGAAACCGGTTGGGAGAAAGCATAAATAAAGTGAAACTATACTGTTGCTTTTAACTCAAGTTCTGTCTTTTTCTTTCTGTATCGAAAAGACAGAGACAGGACTTTTAAAATAAGGTTAGTCCTGTCAAATAAGTTGAGGGGCTCCACAATGCTAAACATCAGTTTTGCATTGGATTCAGTTCCGTTAATGTAGATGGTAAAAATTTGAAAAAATATGGCGTGTTTTGTTGACTCAATACAATTATCAATCACACTTTATAAATAAACATACTTGTAATCTTCTTTTAATTATAATACTTCAAAAAACAGGATTCAGTTTCCATATTTCAAAACAAATTGAAACTAAACCAACCCACGCAGATATCAACTATGAAATAACATCATTTTTACATAAAGTAATGTCATAATGTAGCCACAATTTCAAAATAACTGAAGTTTTGCGTGCGCGGCATCTGATTAGAGCAGGATAGACAGTTAAAAATCAAAAGCGATAGAGCAGGACTGAATTTTAGCATTGTGCGGCCCCTTAAGTCGTGTTACACATACAGCAGTGCGTTCCACACACCACACCACACACATGTTTATACATGTAACGTTATTGGCTAAAAGTGACATCACATATCATTTTTAGCTAATCACGATTCCTTGAAAGCGATAGCGATGGTCCCCTCATGGTCTACTGATCATACTGACTCATACAGAAACTACCCCTAAAGAGGTGCAATGACACTTGGTTTGTTCGAAATAAATTCCGCCAACTTTCAATGTGCTTTAACGCGCTCCGATTGGATAAGCCTACACCATAGACTAAGTATTACTACGTATAGACCGGCACCTTCCATACATCAAGGCGTAGCTAATTTTTTACGCGCCCTTACGACACTAGGTGTCGCCAAGTGTTGCAAATAAGCATAATTTGTTTAATTGGCTGCAAGTAAACTGTCATGGTTACCAAGTAAACATGTGGCTGTAATAGCTTTGCTTAGAAAAACTAGATGGCGCTAAGTTGACAACACTAACAGTGAATATTTCAACGCCATCTATTATCGAGGTGTGAATTATTTTCATGTTACGTAACATCGCTGTGCCACTAGCGTCACCAATCGGTCTTTTTTAGCGTCGTGTTCGTTAGAGGATTTAGCAACGCCATCTAGATTTCGTTAGAATTTTACGCTTTTTTGTGGCTACAAACTGATGTATGGGAACTGCTAGTCTATACGTAGTAATACTTAGTCTATGCCTATACAACACAGTGATATAAATAGAGAATCCCCGGTAGTAAAATCTTTAAACAATGATTAGTTGGCGAAATCGGACGGTATGGCATTTCTCTTTTCGGAGCTAGTTCTATGTACTGACCTCACAACGTAAGAGCCGATCCCGATAGCGCGGCACGTTACTATGGAGATAGTGACGATATCTTCGTAAGCCTGCGCAGTCTCGCCCGCAATGAGACCGGCGTCACGAAGACATTCCACTCCTAAACCGTCTTCTTTACCTGAAAGAGAGTTTTAGGTTTAAACAAAGGCTAGTCGACTACACTTCAAGTCATTCATTTTCGTACATATTTAACCACTATGGCAGCTTTATAAGGACTACTTTTCCGTAAGTATGTTTTTTTTTGGGTCGGTGGCTATTCGTTCCGCCGAATTTCGTCCCGAGAAAATTCGTCCCGATAAGTATTTATTTTTGGTGTAAATTCGTTCCGCTTGAAAAAATATATACTGTAAGTGAAAATTCATCCTCTTTTTGGGTGTCAATTCGTTCCCTTCGTCTTAACAATGGATCTTATACCTAAATTTCTATTTATTGTATATAAGAGTACTATCACTCTTAAAAGTTAAAAGGAATATTATTTTTTTAAGTTTAATGATTATGTAGTAGGGAGAGACTACTAACATGAAATATTTAAGTATGTGTTAAATCAGCTCGCTCCCATTAACTTGTCATTGGCATCAGAGTCCTTTGTTTGAGTCAGGATTCTGGAAAGTCATTAGTGTGCGGCCCGCCGCTCTTTACAAAAATATATATAGTATGTCTACATATTTTGTTGATTTGTATTTATTTATTATTTTTAATAAACAGTCTTATGATTGCAAATTTACTTTTATTTTGTTCTGATTACACTTTTTACTCCCACTGTACTATCGAGAAGCAATAATATTGTTAAATACCTAACGGTTATGTATCTTATGGGTTGCGGGACGAACTTACCCTGGTCGAGGCAAGCGGAACGAATTTTCCCAAAAATAGAAAACGGGACGAATCCGGCGGAACGAATGTAATTTAATAATTATTTTTTATTTAAAATATAATTAAAATGTACCTTTGGTTTAAGATAAACTACTGTTCTGGTTTTACTATGACGCCGATTTATGATGTAGTATAAGATATTCGTTAATTCCCCTTGCTTATTATTATAATATAGTTAATTTAGGTAGCATATTTGTAAGTCTTTTTTTTTGTACATTGTTATTAGAGATGTGTAAATATCATAATTTAAGTGTAAAAATTGTAATTCTTGTTTAAATACAGATTTTTATGAGTTTTATGGTAGAAATAAAATAAAAAAGAAAACTTTCGATATATATTTCGACCCACTTGGGGTCGTCGTCAGTCAAATATGGAATAATATCATAAATAAAATAGAGTTAACAATAAAATTACAAACTTAACCTTCTACCATAATATTCATAAAAATCTGTATATATATATATAAATAAATCACTAAAAAAAGCTTAAGTAAACATATTTATTATCATAATTCTTGTTTATTAACTTTTAATAATTTATTAATGCATGTTAGATATTTGAGATGAAAGTTTCCTTTAGTACTTAAGTCTCCTTTTTGTAACTGCTTTCTGTCCTACGAAATACGGATGATGTTTCTACCTATAATTGGGATGCATATGAGAACATATGTTTGTAAATTAATACCAAATGTCATGAACTGTATGTTGGTGGAACTAATAAATTTGCAGTTTTATTTCACACAATTGGTAGGAACCCACGACCTCTCGGTTGGCAGGCGAGCGATCTACCACTCGACCACAGATAAAAAAATCTTACCAATAATATCGGTGATCTTGTACCGCGCCTCCCCTTCATCATCTATCAGCTGCGCCTTCACGGAGCCCAGCTGCGATAGCTTCGCGTAGGTCTCTGGTGTTAGGTAGAGGTACTTGAATCCTCTGTCAGGCCGCTCAGAGTCCAGCCACGCCACTTGGAAGTCTGATTTCACCTCCTCGGCGACGCCGATCCGAGCACCACTGTTCACGCTTATGTACACCTAAGTAAAAATTGTTAAGGTCAAATGTCAGTCGCTTAACGCAAAGTGCATAACTTAACTCTTTGTGTACACTCATTTTTCACCAACGATTTCTGGTTTTCATTCCAAAATATTCCAAATTCACTATTGTTTTAAAATTAAATACACTACAAAAGCTTTTAATGTTTTTTTTTTTAATATACAAGGTGAACATACTTGTTTGAACTCCGGTTTATTTATTACATGTTACTTAATTATATTAATACAAACTTTTAAGTAAAAATAATTTAGATCTAAACTAAGTAAAAATAAATAAATTACCTAAGACAAATTAAATTAAATAAAAAACTTTTTCCAAATCGCTGCCAGATGGGAGGGCACCCAAGACACTGGCAGCGTTACCTCGTTGGATGGCTAAGGTTATCCGTTGTCCGAGGTACGCGCCAGCCCTCGGGTCACTCGAGGCATCGACCAGGAGCGACGATATTTCGTGGAACAGTCGACGCGCCTCTGGCCCCCACGGCCCCAGTGTTTCGACGGCAAACGGCGCAAATATGTAACCCGCTCCCAGGGCTGCATAGTTGCACCGCTTAGCTAGTTCAGCCGTTGCTGCCGCCGCACCCGCCTTTTTTGCGGTCGCAACATACTTGATTTCATACTTGATTCAAATTCATACTTGAGCCTTGGTAACTCATCAGCATCATGAACCAATAACGATTTTTGGATAACTCATAAAACTAAATTTCGACTCCCCATATAGTGATTCACTCAGGACTGGGAGTGAATTACTATGGGAAGTAAAAATTTCATTATACGAATTTCACAAAAATTGCTATCGATTCATGATGCTGATCACTTACCAAGCCTCCAGTATGAATTTGGACGATGATCAAAAAGTCACGTTGTATAAGGTTAAATAATATTAGTTGGCGAAACTCAAAACATAGGTAATACTAGTAGTATATCATTATAGCAAAAGTTGTTCATATGGACTTGTTCTACATATGTTTCAAATTTCGCCAACTTATCTAAATTAACCTTATAAATATACTAATAGATATAATAATGCAAATATAAATACTGTAAAGTAATCTCAAGATATATTTCGGGTCCGATCTGGATCAGTTGAGTATCTTAATTAAGTTATTTTAATAGAGTTTCTATTGGAGTTATATCTAAATTGAGTTATCCTAATCTATCAGTATATTTATATATATATATATACAAGGTGTAACAGAAAGGTGTAACCATATTTGAAGAGCTTATTCTGTCAATGGTTTAGAACAACTTTTACTATGGAACAAATCCTGTACATCGAAAAAAAAAATTCATCGCTTCATAGGAAAATGCAATGCCGCTCGGCCAAAATGTATGGAAGGGCAGTTCTTTTTTGAGTTTTCAGGGTTGACTCCATAGTAAAAGTTATTCTATACCATTGACTGAATAAGCTCTTCAAATATGGTTACACCTTTCTGTTACACGTTGTATATATAAAATGCACTAATGAAAAGATATTTATTTTAAACCTACTTTAATATCCTTTAAAAAATGAAACCTGTCTCTCAAGTAACACTGTTTTAAATCACGTCCTTATATCTCCGCAATAGAGCTCACGTTCACTCAAACTCCTACAGCTTAATCTCTAATATATATTTTAAAACATTTTTTTAGAGGATATATACGCCATTTATGGGCATAGTTTTAACATTTCTTAACAGCCATTTCTCAAGTGACGTCACGCGAAAGCAAATGGAAGATGCAGCTTTTTCGTAAAAATATTCATCATCATGAAATTTTTTAGACCACAAGTTCGAAAATACGGCTTATCAAACCTAAATCTCGAAATGGTTTTCGAACTAACAAGAATTGTGAAAATAAGTATCAAAACATGTAGATGTATAATAAAGGTTGTTTTTTATTTTTATTTTTGTCTAAATATAATAATATATTACGGACCCATGCTGTTAATTTTTTCATCTAAATGTATTTATTTATGTTTGTTATTTTTTATGGTTCTCTAGGTTTGTTTGTATTTATATTAAATGTACTTTTCCACTTCTCATACCCTAAAAAGTTCTTGTTTATGCTTGCTACAAGCGGACTAAAACTACGTTTTATGATCTAGTGTATCAAAGTGTTTACTTCTTCTAAGACTATGGCAATAGGCCATACAGCCAGATACACTGCACAACTTCATAGACAAACTTTTTGAAACTCAATAATGTTCGCGCTAAGATTCTATCATATTAGCGCGAACTGACAGGACAGAAGCTTCAGATGATGCTCAAGGATATATACAGTGACTTTAAAGAGAGATTATTTATTTAAGTTATTTAGGCATGGCTGTATGGGGTAAGTTCCCTTAGCATTCCCACTCGGTGGAAGAATTACAAAAAAAACAGTGGCGGGATACAGCTGTTTTTTTTTCTCAGTCAACAGTACATATTTAGTTGTTTGATTATTTAAATTTGCATTAAGTATTACTGAAAGTTAAATATGTCATCCAGTGATGATGAAATAATCCTGTTTCATTTCCTCGCAATCGAAGTGAAAAGTAGAGTGTTGAACTCTGCTACAAACGAACCATATTACCTCGAACTATAACTGCCTTCGCCAAGGTTCAGGCAGCTCAATATATCGGGTAATATGGCTTGTTTTATGCACTCGTATAACAATCTACTATACTGTTTGTTAACCTGAGTAAATATATAAATAAATAAATATTACCGAAGACTGGGCTCGACTGTGGAAGTACCACCGTCTTACTTTTAGACCCTCTCGAAGTAATTCGGGGGAGAGTAAGAGGACAGCTCACAGGCAAAAAACCAGGAGGCAAACCATGCCTGGGACCGATGGATGGCGGTATATCCATCTCTAATAGCCGGGCAGCGGCGTCACTGGTGCGAGGGTTCCGGCACCGCGCTCACCAAGGGGACCGCCGGGAGAGGCAAAGTCCTGGTCCTGGCTTATGTCCAGCAGTGGATGAACTAGGCTGATGGATGGATTGATGGAGGACTCTTCACTTACCCTAGGGACCTTGAGTTCCCTGGCGTACTGGCTGGCCTTGTAGTAGACCCAGTCCTCCTGGGGTCCGAACGAGCCCATGTAGTGGGTCAGGTCGTTGGCAATTAGGATCAGGTCCCTCCCGGCGGGACACTCCGGTGTGAAGAGGGTGAGGCGCCACGCCACCATACCCACCTGGAAAAAGGATTAATTACAACTTGATACAAGTAACATCCCACTTATATTATAAATGCGAAAGTTTGGATGGATGTATCGATGGATGTTTGTTACTCCTTCACACCGTAACTACTAAACCGATTAGGCTGAAACTTTGCAGAAATGTAGTTCTAGACCTGCCCCTTTATTATGTATCTTTGGTTGCCAACTGGACTCGCTGCCTATCATCAAAAACATGGATAAAATCTGTACTTTCAAAATAGCTTTTAGAGGGTATTGAACTATTTACGAACTGTCACGTCACTTCAAGTGCGAACATATCCTTAGACAATTAGAATTCGATAGTATATCTATGATTTTGATGATAGGCACCCAGTACAATTGGCAACTAAAGATACATAATAGGCCCCCTGGAATAGGACATAGGCTACTTTTTATCCCATAAAACACTTCCCATGGGAACAAGAAATAGTGTCGTTCAGAGACGCGGCTTGGCCTTCAGTCTCGCCAAACATACTACTAGGGGATTAAATCAGTTATCAAAGACCGCCGAAGAGACATTAACAGAGGATTAAATCAGAGAACAAGAATAGTATCGATCAGAAAAGCGGCTCGGCCAAAGACACTTTACATGGGGATCAAATTAGAATCCAAAACACTCCATATGTCGAAACCAGTCAGGTCAACTACGTACTAAAAAAAATAATCAGCTGAAAAATATTTACAGGTTCGATACGGCCAGTGGCGGCTGCACCTTAAGTGCGCTCGTGCGCCGCACTACCATTTTAAATCTTATAAATTGAACCAACCTTCTACCTATACCATATGAAGGGTACAGGGGAATAAAGATGATAGTCACTAAGACTCTAAGATACAGAATTTCATATTTTTATACGGAGTTGACTTTTGACTTTAATTTACTAAACAGTAAGACTCCAAATAGGACAGATTTTCAATTCCGTTGTTTTATAAGTTTTAATGAATTTGTGACATTCATCTTTTTTCCCCTGTACCCTTCATATACCTATTTAAAAAATATAAACTTTCAAAACAATCACCAATACCTATAACAATCCATACATTGTACATAGAAATTACATATCTGATTACAAGGTTTTGATATTCGAGTTAAATAAAATTAAGCTGACCTGTTTTGCTTTCTACTGCAAAAGAATTAGATCTTATTTTTGCTTGAACAAAAACGACCCCGTGCGCTCGGTAAAGCGCACGCAGCGAGCTCTAACAACTTCTATGAATCACAATGTAAACCACCCGGCGCGTGACACCGAAGATGGTTAGTACAAATTGTATGGCGTTTTTAGGATAGATTCGTGCGCCGCACGGAGCCGGAAATTGCCGAGAGAATACGAAAGACTCGCTTGGGCGACGTTTGGCTCTCGGATGCATGACCCGAGGCCTTTTGACCTACGCACTAGTACGCACTTGTCATTGTTACTTTTCACGCGAGCTTGCGGTGTTATTTTGATTAATTTGTGCGTGATTAATTACTTGTTAATCTAACAAAATAGTGAATATTAAGTAAAATTATTTGAATATTTACTAAACCCATGCAGTGCACCACCGGTTCTCTGACGCATCAGCCGTCACTGGATACGACTATACAAAAACTTAATAAGTTAGAGATTTAAAATAAAAAACGTTTTCTAGCAAATTTTATCAGCTTTCTTTGAAACTTAGGGAACTATACATTAAGAACATACTATCGCATGCCAATAAAAGATGACCTAGTTGCTGTTAAAGAAATGGTTGCCTAACTACCTACTGTACATCTTGCAAATAAAACGACAAGTATCAATTACCTACCGTACGTTTAAGTTTGTTCGCCGAGTTATATTTTATTTTTGTTAAGGAAAATAAAATGTTAAGTAAGTAGGTTAATTATTAATAGTGTACGTAGATTAAGTATTGTTATAACGATCAATAGGAAAGAGCGGTCTCCCCTAATACAGGTTCTGCGAACTTAACAGGGGTGTCCAATAACCTGTAATTTCAATTTTTTACTTAATAAAGAAATTTTGATTTTTTTTTTTTTTTAATAACATTATTAACTTAAAAAAAGATAAAACAATAAAATAGCAATTTTTAGCTTAGTGTCGAAAAACTCAATTAACATTTTATAAGTATGTTTTACATGTTATTTCATTTTTAATAACTGGTATTGCCTCCTCGGGATCTGACTACAGCTTCGAGCCGGTTTGGCATACTGAACACGAGGTTTCGGACCCGATGTTGGGGAATATTCTCCCATTCTTCTATCAGGGCCTGTTTTAATGCCCTGAGGGTGGTAGTGGTAGGTGGTGGTCTGCGGCTTTTGACTAGCCTCCCTAGTTCGTCCCAGGCATGCTCAATCGGGTTGAGATCAGGACTTCTTGATGGCCAAGCCATCACGCTGATACCAACCTCCTGAATATACTCTTGCACGACCAGAGCCGTGTGTGGCCGGGCATTATCATGCATCAGGATCGATCCGTCACCCATATTTGCTAAATACGGCCCTGCATACTCATTGAGAATCTCTTGGACATATCTTTCCCCAGTCAGAGTGCCATTTTCTATGGCCACTAAATCTGTGCGACCTTCTGAAGATATACCAGCCCATACATGTACACTGCCTCCACCGTACTGGACTCTTTCTGAGAAGCAAGCTTGAAGGTATCGCTCACCAGGTCGCCTGTAGACACTTCGCCTTCCATCAGAAGTGTAAAGTGAGAATCGAGACTCATCTGTGAACAAAATTCTTGACCATTCTTCTTCACCCCACTGTATGTGTTCACGGGCGTATCGCAGTCTCGCTACTCGATGCTCTCTCTCGAGTTTGGGGCCACTCGCTGGTCTTCGGGGTTTCAGATTTGCTTCAGCAAGTCTTCTTCTAACTGTACTGTCACTAATGTAGTCCCTTCGGGTCCGAAGAAGCTGTTGCTGGACTTCAACTGCATTTAGGTGGCGATTTCTCACCACAGTGGAAACAATATAACGGTCTTCTCGGGCACTAGTACACCTGGGTCTGCCATTACAAGGTCTCCTCAGATGGTTTCCAGTCTCTTCGTACCTTCGCTTCACCTTCTGGACCGTTCGTAACGTCACACCCACCATTCTTGCAGTACGACGCATACTGATGCCTAGTTCCAGAAAAGTCATGATCCTAGCACATTCTTCAGGTGAAAGAGGCATGATAAATAAAGTTTATGTGCTGTTGTCTAGCTTAGCTTTGTAACAAGACTCATCAATCAAGAAAAAATTTGAAAACAAAAACAGAAACAAAAAAATGAATGCTAAAATTGTCATTCGAAAATTAATTTTTGTTCTTAAAGTTTTTTTCAGCCAATTCTTAAAAGAAGGTTACCGACTATGAAGTTATTATATACAAAATAGAACTTTTTTTCAAGTCCTTTTTGTTTCGAAAGTATATCGTGTGCACTTAAAAAGTTATTGCAATTTTAAAAGTGTGATACTTAGTTTTGGAGGCCAGTGTATGTAATTCAATTGTGTGTTTGGTTTGACACAATTGTCACAATTATTATTAATCTTAAATTAATCAATTATTTTGTATATTTTGTTAATCAAGGCATGAAAATTGTATGCCAAACGCCAGAGCATACGGCACATATTACTTTTTTAGATCTACTTACCTACATATGACTCAACAATAAAATGTATTCTATTCTATTATATTGTAATACTCACAGTGTTCTGTCCAGGCAGCCTGGTCACTTCTAGAACTCGTCTCTCACCGTCTGGCTCGACGATCAACTCTACGCTGTTTATCACGGTGTCGGGGGCCGGCCCGTCGACGCTGCCGTTCTCTACAATGAAAAGTCAATCAAAAATCAAAATCATTTATTTTATTTATTTATTTTTTATTTCACTTTTTGTACCTTTACAACACATTTTCACATAAAAGACAGACATTGTGTACAAAGGCGGCACTTATTGCTAATAGCAATATCTTTCAGTCGCTCGCCTAGCTTGCCGGGAGTCGTACGCGTGTGACACTGTCGAATTTATTTATTTTCTTTTTGCTATCACATATCCGCGTGTCCGGCGAAATGAGCAAGGAACAATTAAAACCGGGAACCGCCAGGACCAGGAAGGAAAGTCCATCTGGCACCCAAATGGATTTCTTAAAGGATGAATCTAACAGTGATTTTCTAAAAAAGATTCAGTTTATGCTAGACGAAAAATTCAAACCGACCGAAAAACAGCTGACTAAAATCAGTAAGAAACAAGAAGAAATAAGCAGCAAATATGCCGAAATCATAAAGACGATGGAGACATATTCTAATAACTATGATAGCGTCCTGAAGGAATTATCGACTATTAAGACTGCTACGACTGAAGTTCCTAGCATCATCAAGAAGAACCTTATGTTTGAACAACGTATAGTCAATCTTGAATCCCAACTTGATGACGTCAAATTCCATGCGTATCGGAATGAGTGTGAGCTGCGTGGTGTACCCACGAACCTGGATGTCTCTGATACCGAATTCGTGCAGCAGCTGATGAAAGTTGTCAACTACACAGGCGAGATCTCCACACTGCAAGTCTACAGGGGACCCCCATCCGCGAAGGAGGGCTCACAGAAGCCAGTGATAGTGACATTTCCTACCCCATTTTCTAGAAATAGCTTCCTAAAATGTGTTAAATCAACAAATCTCGATTTTGTTAAGCAAGAGCGCAATAGGCTTTGTGTGAATGATGTTGTGACTGTAAATACCGGTGAGAACAACGAAAGTCAATTGTTTATTTCCGAGCGTTTGTCTAGCAGGAAAAAAAGATTGCTGTACTTGGCTAAGACGGTAAGTAGGCCAAAAAAATATGTTGTCTGGACCAAAAATGGACAAATATATGTCCGTAAATCCGATGACTCGCAACCAATAAACATTTGGAATGAACTACAAGTAAATAATCTGTGACTCATTGCGCTATTGATAGTAACTATACATATAATATTAGGTTATGTTTCTATTCATAGCTACAACTCGATCGTTGGAATATCAGTTATTAACCCAATATTTATCTACCTACATGGAATTAAACCATTGGGTTATCCGACGACTAAATGTAGTAATAACGTGTTTTGTATGTGTTATGTGTGTTTTATTTGCTTGTACCTAAACTCAAATAATAATAATATGTTTTCAAATATTATTACAATTACAAAAAAGAAAAACATATCGCCCTTTAGTGACTCTGTGCCTAGTAGTATAGGTATATACTTGGTACTTGAGTTTGGGTGTAAAGTTAATATTTTCTATGTTTCACTAACTCTGTCATCAGAAGTAAATTTGCTTGCATACACTTATTTCGTCAACTATACCATTGCATGTTTTATAAATATCAAAATGCAGGCGCTTTACATCTTGAAATTCCCATTATTATTTATTAGCTATAGCTAATCAAGATTATATAGCTAACCTTGACTCTTTCAATTTTTCGACACTGGAATCAGGTCCTGAGGACTGTAAAGCATTGCTTCAGCCATATAATAAACTTAAACTCTTTTCTATGAATATACGCAGCATTAATGCAAACTTTGACCTACTATTAGTGTTATTGTCTCGCTTGGATATCCAATTTGACGTAATCTGTCTTACCGAATGTTATGTCGGTAAAGAGACTATTTCCAAACAAATCCCAGGCTATGTTCATTATTCGTCTACAGACCCCATCAACAAGAATGATGGAGTTATAGTTTATGTGCGGGAGGGAATATTGGTTTATGTCCATGAAATTAAAGTAATTAAAGACTGTTCTTGCTTGGTAGTTGAACACAATGATATTAAAATTTTAAATATATACAGACCTGATCCTAACAAGAACCCTACTGAATTTATTAACACGCTAAATGATTTTATATCACAACAAAAACACTTTAATACACTTATAATTCTTGGCGATATAAACATTAACATCTTAAATGAAAATGACCATAACTCCCAACTTTACTTAAACTGTTTATATACAAATGGCCTCAAACCTGAAATAAATAGACCGACACGTATAAAAACATGTTTAGATCATATAATGATGCGAACTAAACATCAATCAGTCGGTATTGTATGCCCGTCGACTGTTACTGATCATTTTTGCGTTCTTGCTGGTCTTAAGGCTGAGTTTGCTGATAACTATTGCAAAGAACATACCTTTTTTACATCCTACGACTATAATTTAGTGGAGAGTGATATTAGTGGGCATAACTGGCATCAGTTATACGACATCACTGACGTTAATCTGGCCTTTGCTTTTTTTGTTGATTTTATAAAAGACTCATTAGATAAACATAAAAAAATTAGAACTAATTTAGCATATAATAAAAAATTTAAACTGCCTTGGATCTCAAATGATTTACTGGCTATGGTCAGAAATAGGGACCAGATTCACAAGGAAATGGTTAAGCATCCCAATGATCCTGTTCTTTCTCAACATTATTTAAAATATAGAAATCAAGTCAAAGAGGCAACTCGTTCAGCTCGGATGAAATACTATAAAAACGAAATAATGGATAATCTTCAGGATGCTCGCAAATGTTGGCAGATTATAAGAACTTATACTGATACGGCTAACACTTCAAGTACAAATCCGTTCTCTGACATAAATAAATTAAATTCTTATTTTGCCAACGTTGGTGAGTCTCTTGCAGATGACATCATTAATAGGGACCATAACGAGGACCCTATGCGCCCTGATAGTTACTTCCAAAAGTTTTGTAATAATTCGTCAAGCATCACCGGCTCGTTATTCTTAGCACCAACAACAAGCAATGAGATTATTAAGATTGTCTTGAACTTGAAAGGCAATAGTGCGGCGGGTATTGATGGTATTCATGCTAAACTAATTAAAAAAACTATTGAGTTTATTGCGGAACCACTAGCTCATCTCTGCAACTTAAGTCTTAGTACAGGCATATTTCCTGACTGTCTGAAATACGCTGTCATAAGTCCTATTCATAAAGGTGGTGACCCACAACAGGAGTCCAACTACAGGCCTATAGCACTTTTGAGTACTATTTCAAAAATTTTAGAACGAGTAGTTAAAGCTAGATTGACAAATTTTCTTGAAAATAATAATCTCTTATCCTCAAACCAATATGGCTTCCGGAAAAATAAAAGCACAGAAGATGCCGTTGGACATCTGAGTGGGTTCGTTACCAAGACCTTGGATGATGGTGAAAAGTGTGTTGGAGTGTTCCTCGATCTCGCCAAAGCTTTCGATACCGTGTCCTTTGATATTCTCCTAAGGAGGCTGGAAGCTTTGGGGGTGAGGGGCACTCCAAATAGTTGGTTTCAGAGTTATCTTACTGGTCGAAAGCAACAGGTAAGGCTAAAGGAAAGAGATAAGCTTTCCACAATTGAATCTGTTAGCTATGGAGTCCCTCAAGGCAGCGTGTTGGGGCCACTTTTGTTTCTAGTTTATGTTAATCAACTGTGTAATTTTAATATCCCTAAAGGAGACATTATTGCATTTGCCGATGACACTGTCCTATTGTTTAGGGGTAGGAATTGGGATGAAGTTTTCATGTCTGCTCAGGCTGGAATGAATCTGGTTTCTCAGTGGTTCAGAACTAGTTTACTTACCATAAATGTGAAAAAGACAAAATTTGTAGCTTTCTCCATAACAGACAGAAACTTTCAAAATGAAGAAATTAGGCATAAACTTATTTTTCATCAGAGAAATTGTAAAAATATCAACTGTGAGTGTGAAGAACTGGGGAAAGTAGATTCAATTAAATATTTGGGTATAATCATAGACTGTCATCTAAACTGGAAGCACCATCTAAACAAACTTGCTACTAGATTGCGCAAGCTGATACACTTCTTTGCGAGACTGAGGAATATTGTAGATAGAAAGACAGTCATGTCAGTGTATCATTCTCTTTGTCATTCCTTAATATTGTATGGGATCACCGCTTGGGGCAGTGCAGCAAAAACTAATTTAGAGGTAGTTGAACTCGCGCAACGTGCAATTCTGAAAGTTATTTTGCGTAAACCCTATCGTTACTCTTCTGATCTTTTATACAAAGAAGCGAATGTATTAAATATTAGGCAGACTTACATTCTTCAGGCAGCTACATTCGTTCATCTTAATCATAATTTTTTTGAAACTCACCAACATAAAATTGCAACTAAGTCAGCAAGAGAAGGGCGTTTTGTCCTACCCCTCTGTCGCACTACCTTCGGGCAAAGAACACTTTCCTTTTTAGGCCCACGGATATACAACTATATTGATCATACCCTAAAGTTGCTACGGAAGGCAAAAAAACCTTTTCGTAGAAAGTGCAAACTGTGGTTGAAGGAGTTAGGTAGAAAGGAGAGTGAACGCAGATTCATTAATATTGTTGCGTAAGCAGAATAAGATTTAAATTTATAAACTATATAGGTATCAAGAATATCTCGAGTCTGTGTCTGTTGGTGGGTAAACCTATTTTATTTTGCTTACCTATGTATTAAACATTTTTATTTGGCTTTTATTTAGTACATTCTGTTTTGTTTTTTGGTGTATTTTTTTCCAAGCAAAGTTTAAAGAAAACGTCTCAAGAATCGTTAATAGTTACAATTCACAAATTATAAGAATGCGTACATCCCCTATGCTATAATGATCTCTGCTCATCACCCTTTGACAATGGCGCGGTGATGCCCTGAATTATTTTATTGTTAGTCTGAAGTTGTAGTAAACAAATTACATGGAAATTGCTAAATATATGGGTATTCCTGATAAAGCTTTTGGAATTGAGATTCCCATTCTTCTTCTTTTGTGATCTGGTTCCTATTTCAATCCACGTAAAGTCGGCATTTGTGTACTTAGCTCACTGTTCATCTATTTGGTCATCGTAAAGAGTAAGTCTTTATTTAATTCGAAGTAAACATTCTTAGTGTATTGCATTAGGGTCAAATATGGATTAGCAAAATGTAATATTATATCTAACAAAATAACGAGTTTGATAACATTTCGCCGATAAGTAGGTACGATCTGGGAGAGCTGCGCGGGGCAGCTTTCCGCTCTGTTGCGAGCGGTTGGAGGGTCGGCGGAACTTTCCCCGATAACATATTATGGTACAATTTTCTTTGTGTTTGTGGGCTTGTCTTTTGTGTGGTGGTGGTTCCCTTTTATCTTTCTTTATATTTGTTATTTTATACTTTCTCTTAGCTAGGCGACGCTCGCGGAAGATTTATTTATGGGCCATAGGCCTCTTTAAATCTGAAGCTCACACATTGAAATTGCGTTCTTGCTACATTAAAAAATCTCATGTTACGATACAAACATACATAATTATTTAGTTTGTTCTAGTTAAACTATGTAATATGTTTTATGTTATTATTACATTATGTTGTATTCGTCTATGGTTACGTAGCAACATCCATAATTACTTACTTTATGTCAGAATGCAAACATGTAAATCTTCCAGGCAACCTTTGGGTGGAATGAAAAAGATGTTAACTATAGGTATAAATATAACAGTTTTTGCTGTCGAATTCTCCTTTAAGTTTTCACCTGTAGTAGGAGAAAATCGCTCTTTCATCGATAGTTGCGACATAATTATAAATAAATATTTAAACAAAGCAAGACTTTCAAATGTACCATCGAAGAAAAGCCCGCCGTCCCACTCATCACCCGCACTGCAATAGTAATAAGAGCGTTAAGTAGGTCAGCGACAATCTCCACGATGGCACATTATGTGAAATAACTTGTGAACTTATTATATAATTATAGTAAGCAACCAATCAAATTAACACGGAATAACACAGGTGCTAATTGCTAAATGCTATTATAAATGCGACTGAAGAATAAAATTAAATAGTAGACATCGATTAAATTTATTAATTGATGATTATTTATTAATTTGATCATTTTTTTCATATGTTTATGTAATAGTGCTTTATGTTATTCTGCAGCTAATCTGTTTTTTTTTTTTAATATATTTTGATATTAATCCCCTGTATTGTCCATTATTCTAAATTCATAATTGTATTATTGTTATATATTGGTTTTTTATTATGTGTATGATTATTACTACCTGCAACGAGAATGAGAATGGTATTGTAGCTGTAATGGGTCAATCTGAAAATCAGCGCTGTAACGTTTTTAACTTATAGCAAATGCTGAGATTGGTCCATTTTGTTAACAAAATTTATGTCTAAATTTATTAATTAAAATTAATTATTATGTTTTGATTTTGTGGCAAATAAATATATTTCTATTTCTAAAGTCCAGTGATTAGATTAACGAGTTACATTGTATATATGGGAGCTGTGAAGGTATATATATTGTTAAAAAAAATAATAGTTGGTAGATGATGTGATATAATTTGTGACTTGTGTTTTGAATCAATCTAATATCGCATACAATAGAAATTAGTATATTTGTAAAAAAAAAAACAGGTCGAGTGCGAGTCAGACTCGCATACCTAGGGGAACTTAGGGGAACTTACGTAATTCGACCGTTTTGGGAAATTTGTAATTAAGTTTTCTTGAATTACTTAACCGCTATATTTTTCGTGTAATTTTTACGTAATAAGCAAACATTACCATGATTTATTTTCATATTTTTCGGTACACCAGTTTTGACATAATTTTTTTGTGGTTTTTCGAGAATTTCTCGAAATAGATGTTAGTAAATATAGCCAAGCCATATAAATAAATAAGTATATATATATATATATATATATATATATGTACATACGTGGGTCATTGTAACTATACGTAACTATTGGTATGTGTCTTGTGTACAGTGAGAATAAATAAACGATTTATCTATCTATACATATATCTATGTGTACAGTATATAAATAAATGTCTCACCGATGCACTCCCTCCAGCGGCGCTCCACCATTTGCCGGAACATATCGGGTATGTCGTACACGTACGTCGTTCCTTGCGACGTAGCCTGTTCACAGATAAAACGACATCAGATCACCCAACATTCACACGTATCGCAACATTGTACAGTACCAGGCCATTTAAAGGTCGCATCGTGCTTTAAAAAGAGATACTCGGCTAGCTTCGGCTACCTTCGGCTTTGTAGAGCGTCATTTCTGTCACACGAAACACTAACAGTCCGGTATCTTTAACGACGTTGAACTACGACTGACAAGTCAGCGACTAAACAAACGACCGGGTTGACAAGTGTGACAAAGCTGAAGGTAGCCGAAGCTAGCCGAGTATCTCTTTTTAAAGCACGATGCGACCTTCAAATGGCCTGGTACTGTACAACGATGTTTTGGCCTATTTACAATTAAGGCGATATGTAAAAGTTTTAGCATCCCTGTTACTTCATATGCGAAAAAAACCTCACTGCCAGAGGGACGGATTCGTAGTAAAGTAGCAAAAAGTCAGTTTTTTATTAATATAAAATGTACTAAAGTTGCTATCAAAATCAATATTTCTATCGAGCCGAATTTCTCCAAAATCAGAGATCAGAGATCGAAATAGCCAGCCGAATCAGTAAGTTGAAGTGGCAGTGGACTGGCCATATTTGTCACCGACGTGATAACCGTTGGAGCCGTAAGGCATTGGAATGGAGACCACGCACAGCAACGCGCAGCGTAGGCCGCCCTCGTGCCCGCTGGACTGACGATCTGAAGGACGTTGCGGGTGGCGGCTGGATGAGGATGACTGAGGACCGCCAAGAGTGGCGTAATATTGGGGAGGCCTATGTCCAGCAGTGGACGAATACGGGCTGATGGATGGATGGAATAACTATTGAGTGAATATGTGTCCACCAATGGCCGCGCGTCTAAACTGCATTAATATATATATATAAGCTTTTGACCGTGTGGATAACGACGTCCTCTTAACGAAGCTCTGTACTTTGGGATTTACTCCAAAACTTTTGAAGTTCTTTGCTAACTACTTGTCTGGCCGTGAACAGTATGTTCAGCATGGTTGCTTTGTCTCGGAACCGTACCTTACGCGATCTGGAGTGAGTCAGGGATCTATTCTTGGACCTCTCCTTTTCATCCTTATGATTAATGACCTTGAGAGTGAAATAGCTCATAGCTCATGCCTTCTTTACGTAGACGACTTAAAGTTGGTCCTTGGTGTTAATCAGCAGGATGATAGTGCATTGATACAAAGTGACCTGAATGCCATATATCAGTGGAGTATTAGAAACAAGCTAAGTTTCAACCCCGACAAGTGCAGCGTAATGTCATTTACACGCTCTCCCCAGCCAATGCATACAAGCTATACTCTGGGCAGCACGGTAATCGCACGGGTTTCTGTCATCAAGGACTTAGGCATCGTCTTCGACACGAAACTCACTTTCCATGACCACATCGTAGACCTAGCAGCTAACTGTTTCAAAAGGCTGGGTTTTGTCATGAGAAACAGTAAAGATTTGAACGACACGAAGACGATCCAATTGCTGTATACTTCGCTCGTAAGAAGCAAGATCGAGACGAGCGCTATTCTGTGGAACCCACATGAGAGTAAATACATACTCATGATAGAGAAGGTGCAGAAAGCGTTTTTGCGATATATATATAAAAGAAAATACGGGTACTACCCTTTTCTATACCCCACCGCATTTCTGATGGGGATGCTGGGCTTTAACTCACTGGAGGTAAGACGAAACATTGAGCTCTTACTAACGGCATGTCGCATTCTGCGAGGCGACTCTAACTGCCCACAGCTAGTAAACGCCACAGCCTCTCTGTTCGTACCTAACAATTACCTTCGTGCTCGACATCACCATCTTCTCTGCGCACCGCGTGCGAGCACGGTAGCTAGAGCCCAGTCCCCTCTGCCACGTGCTATAAATGTCCTAAACACCTTACTGTCAACAAGGCCACAGGTCGATCTATTTGCGGATGAGTTATTCCATATTTTCCGTGAGTATTTAAATTTTTGCGAAAGCAAAAGTGTGAACGTTTAATTGAAGTTTTGTTTATATGTAGATTTATGTTAAAATGTTTGTTTTTTTTGTTTAGATATATTCTAGATCCTAAGTAAAGAAAAAAAAATATATATGTATACTTACCTACCTAATTTATACAGTGCAATGGTCTCCTGTAATGCTGTATAAATGTTATGTGAATAAATAAATAAATAAATAAATATATAGACCAAACACACATACCGTTGCAAAAGCGTCGTGACAGTCAAAGTCTTACACTTATTTCGGCCTAGCTCTCATTCGCAAAGTATCTGGTGTAACATGCAAAAGGAACTTCGTTACAAAAAGGTCACACTTACCAAGAACCTCTTCTGTTGCAAGTAATCCTTCGTGACGTACGGAGTGGAGATCGGCAGTCCATGCATAGGGCCCTGCCGGGGTCCGTACGACTGGAACATTATGACCCCAGTGCGAGGGTCCGAAACCTAAATAAACGAATAAAAACAAACAATTATTTATCTATAAACGCTCGTGTGATCGTGAAAAAGAACTTGAAGTTTCTTTTATAAGAAAAGAAAGTGAATTTATAATGTAATTTGAAAATATAATACAAAATATAATTAATAATTGAATAATGGCAATGTTAAAGAACACGAGCCTTTTGCTGAACACTTGTGTATACTAACCTCAGAACATTTAAATAGTTAGAAAGGCCTTGGAGTTGTATGCGTACCAGAACCTTTGTCGCCTCACACCCACAGGCACACACATTGTCGTAATTGAAATACTATCAAAACTTTAATCCAAATGGTTGTTCTTTCTACGCACAACAAATGACTTATATCGAAAACTTATCAAATGAAAAAACTACCGTATCTCTGTGTAAAACGGTGTATTTTTCAAACAAACGATTTCATTTACAACGTTTTAGTTTTGATACCATGTGACCATTATAAACCTACCGGCTTTAGGTGGTTGATAACTTGACCGGAGCGGTATTGCGAACTTAATATTAAACACAGTCTGATTATATGACGTGATGATTTATTGCTAGGGATGGGAACAGATGTATTTTCTTAACGTAAGACTTCGACTAACTTTTTTTATAATCAATCGAGAAACCAATTTGCTCTGAGACAATTTGTGTGTTGTTTTTTTTTTCTATTTTTATTATCTTGTTTTACATATTTTAGTTAAATTGTTTTAACGTGTATTAGGTGTATATAAGATGATTTCATTGATATAGCCAAATTCATACTTAAAACTTTGTAAGTGATCAGTAATAATGATAATATATGGTCACGACATGAATCCCCGAGGGGGTATCAGAGGTATTCCGAGTGTGAACTGTGAAATGCAAGTTACAGTCCACACTCGGTACACCCGCGTTTCACCGACGAATATATTAAGATTTAACGTATTTTAAATTATATTATGGTAGCTTCAAAATAATTGGATTTTTCATAAACACTCTTATGGAAAATCCCATTTCAAAGGAGAATGGGCGTTTTGGTCCATACCACCAATACACTTGTGTTAGGTGACATAAAATAGGTGTTATAATAACATTCGAGAAACCGTTAACAGTTACTCCAAAATCGACCGGGTAACTGTACAATCAAGGAGAAAAGTTTTCATATAAAATGTATGAGAAAATATTTAAAACCGTACAAGTGTGTGTTTATTTACTCTACGGTGTAATTCTAAGCTATGCATAAGTATAAATACTTATTTTTCAATATCTATGATATATTTGTACAGTCGAGAACAAAAGTTTTCGGGTGAAATGTATGAAAAAACATTTGAAAGTGTAAAAGTGTATTTTATTTACTCTACAACGTAATTCTAAGCTATGCATTATGTATGTCTAAAAAGTGTATAAGTGTCTGTTTACTTACTCTATATGGCAGTGAGAGCAAGAACAACAATAAAAAATATATGAAAAAAATTGTATGACGCCAGGGTAGACAATGTCTACCCTAGAGTGAAAATTTCCAATACAAACTTTTTTTTTTCAAAATGATATTTAAATTTTTTCATTTTTTTTTTATTGTTGTTCTTGACCAATTGCTTGCTTTTCCAGCAAAAAGTTCTGTGCACGCCGCTGCCACATAGAGTAAATAAACAGACACTTATACACTTTTTAGATATAGTATATGGTAATTCTAAGCTATGCATATGATTAAATACTTATTTATCAACATATAACATCTGCACAGTCAAGGAAGTGTGTGTTTATTTACTCTTCAGTGTAATTCCAAGCTCTTTTTTTCTATATACTCGTATTTTGTAAAAACCTTTAGTATGTCATACCAACTCTCATACTGTAACTACTGTAAATATATATTCAAGATATGCATGCATAGCTTAGAATTTAGAATTACCATGTTGGATAATTAAACACACATTTATATACTTTTAACTATTTTAGCAAAAAATTTTTTCCTCGACTATACAGATTCCCTATATCTTGATAAATAATCAATTGGACATGTGCATAGCTTAGAATTACCCTATAGATTAAATAATCAAACACTCATACATTTTTAAACATTTTATCCCAAAGCTTTTGACCTCGACTGTACATTTTACCCTATATATTTTGATAAATGTTTTCAGACATACATATATATACGAGTACGTAGCTTAGAATTACATTGTAGAGTAATTAAAACACGCTTTAACACTTTTCATTTTTTTTTTCATACATTTCATACGAATACTTTTGTTCTCGACTGTACAAATATCTCATGTATTTTGAATAATATGTATTAATGCATAGCCAAGAATTACACCATAGAGGAAATAAACGCACACTTATTCACTTTTAAATATTTTCTCATGCATTTTATATAAAAACTTTTCTCCTTGCTTGTACAGTTAACCGGTCTATTTTGGGGTAACTGATAACGGTTTCTCGAATGTTATAAAAGTTTTATCTTAAATCTTAATTTAAGAATATCTCAAGGAATAAAAAACGTCTATCGATTGTGTGACACCACGATACGGCACAACACTAGCGAGCAAGTTTGACAAGTAGGGAGAGCATATATACGTATTACTTGTTTACTACATCTTAGCCAAAATTGTGAGCGTACATTGCCGGTAATGTATATTTTTGTTGTCACCATGAGTAAATTAGTTATTTATCTAAAATTCTCATATTATACTAAGTTTTTATAATTACAGGTGAAAGGAAATATCTAAATTTTTCCGGTTTGCTTTCTTATTCGTGATTCTGCAAGTAATTATTGCACACGACGGCATTTCTCTTTAGATTAAGCAGAGCTGTTCACAGAGTCACGGTTCGCGTGCGACTATGGGCAGCGATCGCGTGCTTCGGTCTAAGTATTGATGTTCAACAGTAGTTGTGGCGCGCGTGACACGCCCACTTAGCCTTTCTATTTTATTTAAATGTTCTGTGATACTAACAGATCATCAATAAGGTTGATCGGGTATAACTTTTAAATGACACTGGCAATAATTGGTGAATCTTATTATGGTATATCACTTAGTATTTTAGTTTATTTTTTGTTTAATTAAAACATAGTATAAAAATTATTTTCGAAATATATTTCGGCCCACTTTGGGGCCGGCGTCAGTCGAATTAAAAACAGTAAATGACATAAAATATATACAAACTTATAAAGTCGCCGTCAATAGAAATTGTGGACTATGTAAACAAACCGTTTTCTCAATTTTTCTCAAGGTTCTGTCACGGAGTCTCATTGAACATTATTCCAAATCATGAAGCATCAAGTCTTACCAGTCATTCACTGTATTTCATCATGAAATATTCAATAATCACCAGTTAATTACGGAAAATTATAGAATCAATAGTCAATTCTGTACTGCGTCGAGATTGCTGTCATATTTTTTTATCATCGAATCTGTATTGTCTTTGAAAATTGGTGATGTACGAATCTATTTGAATATAAACCTATTTTATTCGTAATGTTATTTTATTCCGTAATTTTTTTCTAACAGCGTCACTTCGTAATCTTTGACATAAACGTGTGTGTGATTCTATCGAGAGCTGTGTGATCTTCCAGCGTTGCTCTAAAATGTGTAGCTCATGTCCTAAAAGTAAAAGAAAAAATGAAAGAACTGGATGGGATAATAGATACGGCCAACGACTCTGTGACGGAACCATTTGTAATTAACGTGGGCGATTTGACTAGCGATTCATCAGAATATTTTAGCGATGAATCAAATAAAGAAAACTAATTAAGCACCTAACATATTTTAATCACATACTTACCCATCTCTAGATAGTTCACCTATTCATAGACAAAGACAACATGGCGCTTTGTTTACATAATTCACAATTTCTATTGACGGCTACTGTAGCTAATGATTTTAAATGAATGACATTTGAGTATGAATAAAAAATATATATACAACCTTATGACATGAATGAGCTTAACCTACTTTAACAGAAAAAATAAAAATAAAAGATGGCATTGCTGCCCAGGTACCCTGGTCTTGATGGTAATTGTTTCTGTTGTAAGTCAAGTCCAGCGGGCCTATTGTGTATCTCTAGTTGCCTTCTGGACTGGGTGTCTATCATCAAAAACATAGATATACTAACGAATTCCGATGTCCTAAGGATATTTTCGCACTTGAAGTGACGACACAGATTGTTAATAGTTCAATACCCACTAAAGGCAATTTTGAAATTTCAGTTTTTAGCTATGTTTTTGATGATAGGCACCTCGTGCAGTTGGCAACTAAAGATACAGAATAGGGGGGCTGGTCGAGTCGAGTCGAGTCAGTGAAAGTGGAGTCAGTGTTGTTTGTTTAGTCCTGGTCCGTAGTGCGCACCAAGTGACCGTATGTACGAGTATTCCCACGTGTATTTTAGTATTTTAGTAGACTATATTCAGTATTTTTGACATCTTAAATTTGAATTTAAATCCGCTCGTTAAAAATAACATTTATTTCTCTTTCTGTCCTCTTACTCTCCCCCGAATTACTTCGAGGGGGTCTTCAAATAAGATGGTGGTACCTCCACAGTCGAGCCCGGCATCAGCTCTACCACCTGTAAGAGGACAGCTCACAGGCAAAAAACCAGGAGGCCCACCATGCCTGGGACCGATGGATGGCGGTATATCCATCCCTAATAGCCGGGCATTCTATGGAACAGACTGATGACGGGCAGCGGCGTCACTGGTGCGAGGGTTTCGGCACCGCGTTAACCAACCCGCCTGCCCAGCGTGTGTGAGTATGGGCAATTCTTCCAGGATGACCGCCGGGAGTGGCAAAGTCCTGGAAAGGCTTATATCCAGCAGTGGACGAACTAGGCTGATGGCTGGGACCGAAGGATGGCGGTATATCCATCCCTAATAGCCGGGCCTTATATGGAACAGATTGGTGCCGGGCAGCGGCGTCACTGGTGCGAGGGTTCCGGCACCGCGCTCACCAACCCGCCTGCCCAGCGTGTGTGAGTATGGGCAATTCTTCCAGGATGACCGCCGGGAGTGGCAAAGTCCTGGAAAGGCTTATGTCCAGCAGTGGACGAACTAGGCTGATGGATGACTCTTTCAATAAACAAACCTCTTCGTAAGTGTATACGTCAAGCGAATATCCGGATCCGTTTGACAGACATAGACGCACATTCTTGGTGGGGGCTGCGGGACCTAGAAAATAATAAACACGTCTCCTGTAGTGAAATATCAGTATATTTGTTATAGTAACTGATTAATTATTTATAGCAAAGCACAAAACTTTATAAATTTTTGAAAAATTCCTATTTTTAGGTCTTTACATATGAAATTTCTGTTTTTTATAGAGATTTTTAAGGAAATTAAATTTTTATAGTAACTGAATAATTAGTTATAGCAAAGCACAAAACTTTATTAATTTTTGAAAAATTCCTATTTTTAGGTCTTTACATATGAAATTTCTGTTTTTTATAGAGATTTTTAAAGAAATTAAATTTTTATAGTAACTGAATAATTAGTTATAGCAAAGCACAAAACTTTATTAATTTTTGAAAAATTCCTATTTTTAGGTCTTTACATATGAAATTTCTGTTTTTTATAGAGATTTTTAAAGAAATTAAATTTTTATAGTAACTGAATAATTAGTTATAGCAAAGCACAAAACTTTATTAATTTTTGAAAAATTCCTATTTTTAGGTCTTTACATATGAAATTTCTGTTTTTTATAGAGATTTTTAAAGAAATTAAATTTTTATAGTAACTGAATAATTAGTTATAGCAAAGCACAAAACTTTATTAATTTTTGAAAAATTCCTATTTTTAGGTCTTTACATATGAAATTTCTGTTTTTATAGAGATTTTTAAAGAAATTAAATTTTTATAGTAACTGAATAATTAGTTATAGCAAAGCACAAAACTTTATAAATTTTTGAAAAATTCCTATTTTTAGGTCTTTACATATGAAATTTCTGTTTTTTATAGAGATTTTTAAAGAAATTAAATTTTTATAGTAACTGAATAATTAGTTATAGCAAAGCACAAAACTTTATAAATTTTTGAAAAACTCCTAATATCAGGTCTTTATATATGAAATTGCTGTTTTCTATAGAGAATTTTTAAGAAACTCAATTTTCAGTACTAACATTTTTGCATTTTTTTTAGGAATGACAAATCCAAATTATGTTATTTATTTTGTGTGTGAATGAGACATTAAGCTAACAGCAACATTAATTTAATTTTTGATGAGTGTTAGCTGTAAAAAATTATTGCGAATCTTATCATGGAACTGTTTTTGAAGATTTAATTTTTATTATCAAACTGAAAATAAAAAAATAAATAAATACGTAGACACGAACCATGAAATCAACTTTCAAACAAATGAAATAGCTATTGAATTACAGGAATTACGAACTCATGAATCTGTAAGAAAATTTCGGCAATTTCATAGGTAAAGACCTATTATTACCGAAGTAGGCGGTTGTAATTTTACTTTTAGTATAAAAAATCTTGTCAGATGACGTCACGATACATGCTCACTTTGATAGCCAATAACTCCGTAATTTTAAGAGATATCGAAAAAATAATTTTATTACTGTTTTAAGCTTTTTAAACGCAATTGATTTTCATAAAAATCTTCATGTAGCAGACAAGCTAATTTTCGACTGCATACCGCCACAATGGACAAGCACACAACCATATGAATAATGGAAGAAAAAGCTATAATTATACTCCGTACACTATATCTTGATTAGAATGACAGATATCGACAGTTCATAGATTTACACGCACTGGAACTTGAAAGTATAGTACTCACAAAGTGAAAATGCGCTTACAAATCTCCGCCACTGTTCGGCAAAGTCCGCATTACGTAACACTTTCTATACAAATAAATATTGAAAATTGACCCTTAGTCTTTTAAATTATTATAATTACATAGGAAAACAGTTAAATTAAATTTTAGTGAGATATATTTCGGGCATTGTGACCGATGCCGGTCCCGAATGGCCCGAAATATATCTTACTAAAATTTAATTTAACTTTCTATACAATCAATAAGGTCACGTGGTTCATCAGGTCGCTCGGCTATAGATTTGTATGCGCATGATTACTTTGGGAGTTCTGTACAACGTTGGATTAAAAACCGGCCAAGTGCGAATCGGACTCGCGCACGCAGTGTTCCGTACCATTATCTATAAAAACAGGCAAAAAAATCATATCTGTTGTATGGGAGCCCCCTTAAATATTCATTTTATTCTGTTTTTTAGTATTTGTTGTTATAGCGGCAACAGAAATACATCATCTGTGAAAATTTCAACTGTCTAGCTATCACGAATCATGAGATGGTTTATTTGTTAATTCGGTTTAATGAAATGTTAGAAGATACCCTTTTTTTTAAAGATATTATTATTAAATATTAATTAAAATATTTGAAGGGATAAGCTTTAAAATTAATTATTATAATATAATAACAGCCTGGTGACAGACGGACGGACAGCGGAGTCTTAGTAATAGGGTCCCGACCCTTAACCTTTGGGTACGGAACCCTAAAAATGTAAGAATCTATGAACTGATGAGACCTGCCATTCCAATCAAGCTATAATGTACAGAGTATAATTAATTATAATCTTTGCGGGATATCATGATATCGGTGACAGTTCATTCAGCCGCGACATTTTGGGCCTTTAGGTCCATTACGCCCAAAGTATTAAAAAGACAAAGGTATCAAAATGACCAATAGTACAAAATGACCAGAGTATCAAAATGACCAAAATATACCAATTAAAAACTCTGGTAAGTTTGGTATTCTTGTCATTTTGATATTCCAGTCATTTTGTATACTTAGGGCTTTCTGATCTGGGGCTCTACCGCGTAATTCTCATTTGTATCAACTTCAAGCAAATGCATGTGAAATTCAACGCGTGCAAAAGAGATGGCATGTTAGGCGGGCGTCGTCGCACGCACGTCAAATTTCAATCTCAAGTTGATGTTGATGAAAATGAGAATTACGCGGTAGACCCGCTGGACGTATTGTACAATTGGTAATTTTGATACCTTGGTATTTTTAATCCTTTGAACTTAATCGACCTAAAGGATTTTGGGCATGGGCTCTATGACAATAGTCTCTATTGTCAACTTCGTGCCTACCGCGCCCACGGGGTATAGGGGTTGGCGGGCGGGGTCTCGGAGGGGATGCGGATGGTGTGGCGGGAGGGTGAGCGAGGTCGGACCAAGGCGGATGGCCAGTCGCCGGGGAGGTCGCTCCATAGATAAGGGTAGTATAAACCGATGTGTAATGGATCTCTTTTGTAGACTCTATGATATTTTAAAGTTGTCAATGTCATACTTGTGTACTTGGAATGCCTTGCGCACGGCCCTGCACACTAAGTAAGTGCTACCTCGTACCCGCCAACGAAGTTGACAAGGTATGACAGTCATGGTGAGGTCCCCAAATTCTGGAGGGGATTTGGTGGCTTATCAAAATTAGCCTCTAATAGAAGTGAATAAGAGTTACCTAATGAAACGTCACCAATGTCATGATATCTCGCATAGACTATTGCATATACTGTTCAAATGGCTTGTAAAGAAGTAGTACAGCAGTACCATATAAATAATGCACACAGGAATCTTCGCCACTGTTCGGCAAAGGTCGTATTTTCGACCGGCTTTCTATATCGATATACAAGTTGAAATTCAATCAATCGCCCGAAACCATACTGGAGACTCGGGTAGTGATCAGAAACAAAGTTCAATCACTACATATTATAAAACAAAGCTTCCTGTCTGTCCCTAAGTATGCTTAGATCTTTAAAACTACGCAACGGATTTTGATGCGGTTTTTTTTAATAGGTAGAGTGATTCAAGAGGAAGGTTTATATGTATTATACATGCACGTGCAAAGCCGCAGCGGGTCGCTAGTGACCAATATTTTCGAAATCATAAAAAAAAAAAATGTTTGTTCCCGTACGAACAGCGGGCCTATTGTGTATCTCTAGTTGCCTTCTGGACTGGGTGTCTATCATCAAAAACATAGATATACTATCGAATTCCGATGTCCTAAGGATATTTTCGCACTTGAAGTGACGACACAGATTGTTAATAGTTCAATACCCACTAAAGGCAATTTTGAAATTTCAGTTTTTAGCTATGTTTTTGATGATAGGCACCTCGTGCAGTTGGCAACTAAAGATACAGAATAGGGGGGCTGGTCTAGTTCAAATATAGTTTCTATGGCATTGATGGGTCGTTAAGGCGATATGCGAAAAAAATACGGGTGTTTCTTTTCTGTGTATTTCACGAAATACGCGGAAATTTATAATCAGTTTCTGGTATATGCATTTTGACTATATAATCCAGGGTTTCGTTTTTGGAAAACATGTTTGGGTAAACTTTTCTCGATAGAAATGACTGTTGAAATGAGGTGTTCTAACACACTTTTTCTCCTCGTTTAACGAGTAGCAGTCATGTACAGAACTCAAGCATATTTTATTAGATGGGTTTCAACAATATCTAGATTTCTTATTTTGGAAATTTTGCTAGCTAGTTTAGTTTTTTTAATAAAAATATAAAACCAACTTTTTTCCCTTTTGCCCTAAATCCACCCCTCTTGCACTGCGCGTTTTTTAGCTTGGAGTGACAGTGACAAAAATTTTATTCGCATAGCCTCTCAAACATTTTTCCTGATCACTAACCGAGTCTCCAGTATGAATTCGGACGGTTGATTCAATTTCAGAATCCAAAACAGTGCACGTCCGGTCGGACGGCAATAGATTTCCATGGTCATTATATTTGTGGCAGGTCTGTACTCGTGTATATGAATAACTTTAACCATAAAAAACACTCAAAAAGCAAAAAAAAAAAAAAATGATCAGCTGTTTATTGTTAAAGATGGATAAGTACCATCAAAAGTTTTTAATCCAAAACTTTTTACGATGCACACACGTATGAAAAATGCTTAAGAGCGGTATCGCAGCCGGATTGTGAAATAGCCGTCTTTTTCTAATCAATCTAAACAGAACCACGGACGTAGCGGACTCCGCGTCTCTAACAGAATATTGAGGTACCCCAAGATAAGCCGACTCGCTTGTACGCACGAGCCGCACGCAAACATACAAAAAACATAAGACAATCAACCGCCATTCTGCAGCAAACCTTGACCAGCGAAACGCGCTGACATGGTACTTAAAAATATTCGATTTTAGTTTCATGAACAGGACAATTAAATTCAAAATTAACTCAATAGTTATTCAACAAAACCTTATTACCTATGTATTATGTATGTTGTCATCGCAAAGTTTCTATTTGTTTCTGTAAATTAGAATATCAAAAATTTCGAGTTTAAAAAGTTTTGAAATTCAAATTTACAGAAACCAATGGAAACTTTGCGATGGCAGCATACACAATGAAGCCAATTCTGAAGGCTTTAATTTTAGTTTTAGTGCTGTCAAAACTAAATTTTCTTCCATAGAAAATAGTCCTTAAGAGTTAGGATTAGAAGCTAAATTTCTTTGGAAAATTTTAAACTTTGACAGCACTAAAACTAAAATTAAAGCCTTCAGAATTGGCTTTATTACATAGGTAATAAGGTTTTGTTGAATAACTATTGAGTGAATTTTGAATTTAAGTGTTCTGTTTCGATTAATTTTGAAGCCATCTGGGAAAAAAAGTCTGCCTCCTTGCTGAACAGACTCCGCGGCAGCCCCAACACCCTCCTACAAGTTATACCCGATCGATTCGACAACCCGTTTATGCTTAAACTGACAAGATCACTCTTAAGTACTAATATAGAATAAGTATTCTAATTATTATTAGAGTACATTACCAGCTAGAAATCAATGAGCAAGTTCAAAATGAAAAAAGCAAGGCGTGAACTCACATAACGCCCTCGTGAGCGTTCAGTATATGCATTACAAGCTGGCATATCGAGTAGTTACAAAAATTCGGTGTACAAATATAGTGGAAAAATTCGTCATTCCACATACGAACCTCGGTAGCGCAGTCGGTAGGACGCCTGTCATGTAAGCAGGAGGTCGCAGGTTCAAATCCCGGCCCAAGGAATCTTTTCAAAAATATTTGTGTTTTTAAATTTTTTCTGATTGATTTCTAGCTGGTAATGCACTCTAATAATATTTATAGTATTCAAAGCGATGAATTTCGCAATAAAAACATATAGTCTTAGAATAAGTATATTTTTACTAACATAATGGACCCATGTTGTCTGATGACTAAATTAATAAATACAGTGCGCGCCAATTTTTTAGTCGCCTCTGAATGAGTTACGAGTGCAAGCTTGCGCAGGTACAGTCAAGGAAACAATAATATCAACGGTAGATTATTAAATGTTTACTATAAGTGGGAACGTGTACTTGTTGTACCTACCTATTTAATTATTTATTTATTATTTTAGTGCAATCTTAACTATATAAATAAAATGCATTAATATAAAGACCATTTTCCGACAATAAAGCCGATTCTGAATGTTTTAATATTAGTTTAAGTGCTGTCAAAACTTGAAATTATTCAAAGCTATTTAACTTCTAACGCAAACAGTTAAGGACTAATTTTGCAATGAAGAAAATTTAGTTATGACAGCACTAAAACTAAAATTAAAGCAACCGTTTCACCGATACAATTTCGGCATTATCAAGGCGAGTGTCGTTCTTAGGACGACGACGCGGCGTTCACCGTCGTTGTCAAACGGGCACTGGCAGCCGCCGATCGGCGAGCCGCACGCATTGCTCGTGCGCTGAGCGTTGGCTGCGTCGTCGAAGGAGGTGGGATGGTGGATGCACTTGATTTCTTTGATTGTTCCAATTGTTTGTTATTAGGGGCGGTTATTAAACAAAACGAACTCACAACATCGTCACTGTCACTGGGCACTGTCCTAAAGTTGCTCGATCCATCGAGAACCGGTTTCCAAGACGGAGCCAGCTGCCAACCATGATCCCTGTTGAAGTTGGGATTACGACTTATCTCGATGGCTTCGTGTATTTTGCGAGGAATGGTATATTTCTCCTTCACTAATACTGTAGCCTTGTCGAAACGGATGAAGTGGGTCGTATCCGAACTTAGTGCATGTTCTGCTACTGCTGACCCGTTAATGTCCAGTTTCTTCATGGATCGAATATGTTCAGTCAGTCTTGTGGACACGTTGCGCTTGGTTTCTCCTATGTAGCTTTTTCCACAATCGCACGGGACTTTATAAACTCCAGGTGTGTTGAGAGGGTCTCGGTCCTTTGGGGATCTCAGCCAGTTCCGTAGTTTGGTGGGGGCTCGGAAGATAGTCTTCACACTGTACTTCCGGCGAAGCAGGTGTCCAATCCTATCTGTTACGCCTCTCACAAAGGGCAAGTAGATCGGAGCCCTCTCAACAACGGATGGACGATGGTGGGTTGATGGAGTCGCAAGCCGGTTACTGTGTCTCCAATTATACCCATTGGCCTCCAGTACGTGTCTTACGTGGGTCAGTTCAGCATCCACATACTGTGGGTCACATAACCGCAACGCTCGATTTATTAAGGTACGAGGCACTGACGCAAGGTGAGAAGGGTGGTGATGAGAATCTGCTTTCAAGTAATGATCCGTGTGTGTGGGCTTCCTGTAAACGGTATGCGCCAAACGACCGTTGGGTCCACGAATGATTAAGACGTCCAGAAATGCTAACCTGCCATCCCTCTCACACTCAACCGTAAAGGAAATTTTTGGATGGATGTTATTCAAATGTTCTGTCAATCCAGCTAACTTGTTTTTATTGACTACCGCGAAAACATCATCCACGTACCGCCACCAGTATCTCGGTTTATCACGCGCACTCTGCAGCGCTTTCTCCTCAAACCACTCCATAAAGATGTTCGCTACTACAGGTGCAATAGGTGAACCCATAGCCACTCCGTCTACTTGTAAGTAAAAGTTTCCGCGCCAGACAAAATAACCACTACGTAAACAAAACTCTATGCAACTCATGTACTCAGTGGGTATGTCATTGCCGTTTAACAGATTTGCAATAACGGTGATCGACTCGTCGACTGGTACATTGGTGAACAGAGATGTTACATCAAAACTCACCATTATTTCATCTTCTTGCAAGGTTACCTCTTCCACAAGCTGAACAAAATGGGTGGAGTCTCTCACATAACTCGCAGTCCTCCCCATCATTGGATAAAGCAACTTGACCAAAAACTGGGAAAGATTATATGTTGGCGAGTTAATTTGGCTTACAATAGGTCTTAGCGGCCAATTAGGTTTGTGGATTTTAGGCAGTCCATACATTTTTGGAGGTGTTGGATTGTGTGGTTTTAGTTGATAAATTAGCTCTTTCTGGGGAAATGTCTGAAGCAACTTGAGGACTTTATTTGTTACTCGAGAAGTAGGATTATAGTTTACCTTTTTGTAGGTAGTTTTATCGTCTACTAACTTTGAGATAATGCCGAAATTGTATCGGTGAAACGGTTGGCATAGAGTCAACAACAATCACACGTGAGTGTTCAAGCCGTATGTAATAATAATTTAGTATGTCAGCTCACGCGAGTTTTAATAATATTATAAAATTAAAGCCTTCAGAATCGGCTATATTGTCGCCTTAAAACGCTATAACGTCCGCGCGGCATAACAATAACAATAAACTTTAACAAACTAAATCAACAAAACTTTAACAAACTAAATCAACAAAACAACAAATAAAGGCAACAAAAACAATACACTACAACAAACAGATTCAACGGTAAACTTAACGAATCATATAATTTTTTCCTCGAAGGTACTTTTCATGCAACGCGCGCGTGTGTGTAGTGTACGGACGTAGCACTAACACTAACGCATAGAGTTGACACCTGCTAAATGGCCAGCGGGGGGTGTGGTGCGGCATGCAGGCGGGTGTGCTCCGCGCCCTCGCTCCTGTAACGTCCCCCTGACACCGTAAAACGGCTATTGCGTCGCCTCTTGCGGCTATCTTCAGAGGCGACTAAAAGATTGGCGCGCACTGTATGATGATTTCACAATTCGGCTGCGATACCGCTCTTACCCCTAAGATAATAATTTTCGAATGAATCAGACGTACCAGAATGTCCTTTGGCTGCTATAGATAGGACAAAAATTTCAATTACATACCGGGAGTAAATAGACAATAGAAATAGTAAATAAAACATAGATATAATGTTAACATTCTATCATTGCAGTATAGAAATGCAGAAAGAAAAGTAAATCTGGATGTGAGGAGCTCTGAACCGGGAATAGAACCCGGGACCTCTCGCTTACGGGCGATTGCTCTACCAACTGAGCTATCCAGGTCTCAACACAACTCGTGAATTTACCGATGTGCTTTCCCATACTGCAATGATATTTATAGATACCCACTTTACAGTGAGCCACTTGGCGCCTAGAGGACGCTAGTGTATTCAAAGCTAGTCAAAGACCATTATGCCTTATCGTCACATGTTACACCATCGGGTAGTGAAGAATACACATTACTCTTATCGAAACTATGACAAAAATATTTTTTTTGTTGTATCATAATATTAAATCAGTTTCAGCGATCTAAACTTATTTTATTTGATTTAGTCCACGGATAGTAAGCTTGTGATTTTGAAAAGGGTTTTTTATTTATATATTTTATTTTGTACATTTTAGTTAATAACATTATTTTGCTCGTTAATACCTTTCATTTGATAACCATGTTAAGAGGGTGGTAAAAGAAACTTAGTCCACCATATTAAATGACGTCACGTATTCTGCTTGGCAAACCCTTTCATTTGATACCCATGTCATGGAGGTGGTTAAGGATATTTAGTTCGCCATCTTTGGGGCGTCTGCTATTTTGGATTTAGAATGAAGTAACTTAGCTTATCATATTCTCCTCGTCATATCCTTTTCTTATACTCAAGTCAAGTAGGTTGGTATTGAAATAACAAATCGCCATCTTGTGACGTAAAACCGGATGATTCAGTATTTGCCCGCGTCTTTACAAGGACAGTGTTAACCGGCTGGTCTATAAAATATACATTTGAAGTGTTATCTTACCGATTCTCAGTGTGAATCTGATCTCTGCCTGCAGAACCCTGAGTTTCCACAACCTGGGCCCGTAGCGCATGACCATTCCTAGCACCGACTCTTCGATCTGATAAAAAAAAGTACATAATATACAAGGTGACTTTTTGATCATCGTCCAAATTCATACTGGAGGCTTGATAAGTGATCAGTATCTTGGATTAGTAAAAATTTTTGTGAAATTCGTAAAATGAAATTTCGGCTTCCCATATAAATTCAGTTCCAGTCCCGAGTGAATCACTATGGGGAGTCGAAATTTCATTTTACGAATTTCACCAAAATTGTTATTGATGCATGATACCGATCACTTACCAAGCCACCAGTATGAATTTGGACGATGATCAAAGTCACCTTGTATAAAGAAATAGGTTATTATTACATACGGCTTGAACACTCACGTGTGATTGTTGTTGACTATATGCCAACCGTTTATATGCCAACGATTAGCACAATTAAAAGAATCAAGTGCATCCACCATCCCACCTCCTTCGACGACGCAGCCAACGCTCAGCGCACGAGCAATGCGTGCAGCTCACCGATCGGCGGCTGCCAGTGCCCGTTTGACAACGACGATGAACGCCGCGTCGTCGTCCTAAGAACGACACTCGCTTTGATAATGCCGAAATTGTATCGGTGAAACGGTCAGCATATAGTCAACAACAATCACACGTGAGTGTTCAAGCCGTATGTAATAATAATTTAGTATGTCAGCTGACGCGAGTTTTAATATTAAAGAAATAGTTTATTTACGAAACCAGCTATTCCGAAGAAACAGTCGAAGTGAGATTTCTATAACTCGAGCTAAAAATGGATGGAGTTCAACAGATAAAACAGGTATATCTACTACCATATTACAATAAGGCAATTGCTACATCAAAAGCAGTTTTATAAGTACCTACATTGTTTATCCGATGTTATAATATTACATTATAACAACGCGATTCTGCGCTGCGATTAGCCCAATTTATTATAACACCGCTAGATAGCCAAGCAACAACGGAGACGAGAAATAAGTTACAGTACCAGGCCATTTGAAGGTCGCATCGTGCTTTAAAAAGAGATACTCGGCTACCTTCGGCTTTGTAGAGCGTCATCTCTGTCAAGTCTGACAAGTCAGCGACTAAACGACCGGGTTGACAAGTGTGACAGAGATGACGCTCTACAAAGCCGAAGGTAGCCGAGTATCTCTTTTTAAAGCACGATGCGATCTTCAAATGGCCTGGTACTGTACAAACCTTATCACAAAGTAAAAGAAAGTTTACAAAAGTTTACCTTGGCTGGATCCATGATGACAGTGGGTCCAAAGTTCAGGAAGATGTGGTTACAGTCAGTCCTTTTGGCGAGCGGATGAGAGAATGCCACTTCTAGTTCGTCCATCGCTTCTAGCAACACCCTGGTAAGAGAAATTAAAAAGTTTTAGCTTGAAAAGACGGGGAAGAGTAAGAGGACAGTTCTCAAACAAGCAAAAACCAGGTGGCCCACCATGCCTAGCACCGATTGACGGCGGTATACCCATCCCCAATTGCCGGCCCTTGTATAAAACAGACTGGTGACGAGCAGTGGTGTCGCTGGTGGGAGTGTTTCGGTACCGCGCTTACCAACCCGCCCGTCCAGCTTGTTGAGTATGGGCATTTCTTCCAGGAGGACCGCCAAGTGTGGCGAAATCTTGGAAAGGCCTATGTCCAGCAGTGGACGAATACAGGCTGATGGATGGATGTATAGATGGAAGACCGTAACCGATACGCCCAAGGTATGCGGAAGTATGGGGGAAGTTAGCGGAAGTGGGTAAGACAAGCGCGGCGAACTGCCCCTCATCGCTCAGATCGTTGAGAGAGTATGTTGTAGAGTTGAGATTGTAAAGCCTGTGGTACATTTTTCAAATAAGTCACATACCATACTTGGATAAATGCTACGGGATCATTTTCTTGTATAGAGTGCAGTGTCATTATTTTTGAGGATGCCAGCCAGTGAAAAAAAAGCCTTCAGATCATCTTTAGAGCCAGACTGTACAAGTATATTTTCTTACCTTTCGCCCTCATTCTGCAGATACTCAAACGACGCCTCCTTGGTGATGAGATCCTGGTGTCTGATTATGGAGCGGATGAAGAATCTGAAGTCTGTCACCTCTTGCCCCTTCTTCACCTAAACATTAGATGTGGCATTAGTTTTGTTACATCCCTAAGAAACTGCTAAAAGCTAGGCCCGTTATAATTTTGTGGTCTGGAATTTGCACTAGACGGATTCAAATAATTGACAATATGTTAGCAAATAAGGACATGTGTAACTATGAGAATACGTGAAGTGGTGATAAAACTAGGACATATTTCTTTTTTAACACTGTTTGCTTACGATTTACCTCTACCGCACCTTGTGCTCAGTCTCGATTGGACCTAAGGTAAGTATAGGATAACTAGTATCATAGACTAAGGCCCACTTGCAGCATGTTCTTGACTCGACTTTAACTAGGGTTAAGTCAAAAAATAGAGGGTTAAGAAAAAGCTCTCTTGCACCAATTAAAATCTCGGGTTAAACTAGGGTTAAACTAAGACAAAGTCATTAGAATTTAACCCGACTCTCACCTTGAGTTAAACTCGGGTTAGCGAAGTAATGTTGCCAGTTTGACTTAAATTGTGTTGTTTCCAATGACATTATATAGATACTATACCTCATTGGTTGCAACTAATTACTTTATGGTAACATTCTAAATAAATTTCAAATGTCAAAAAGTCGCTTAGCTCGGGATTACTAACCCGCTTCGATATTATCATGGTGCAATATGACTAATGAAATGTCGGGTTAGTTAACTCTTCCCTGGGGTTAGTTAACCCGAGGGTAAAGGATTTTTTCTCGATCATGCTGCAAGTGGGCCTAAGTATTACTACGTATAGACCAACAACTCCCATACATCAAGGCGTAGCAAATTTTTTACGCGCCCTTACGACACTAGGTGTCGCCAAGTGTTGTAAATAAGCATAATTTGTTTAATTGGATGCAAGTAAACTGTCTTGGTTACCAAATAAACATGTAGCTATAATAGTTTTGCTTAGGAAAACTAGATGGCGCTAAGTTGACAACACTAACAGTGAATATTTCAGCGCCATCTGTTATCGAAGTAGGATATTATTTTTGTGTGACGTAACATCGCTGTGCCACTAACGCCACCAATCGGTATTTTTTTGCATCGTGTTCGTTAGAGGATTTAGCAACGCCATCTAGATTTCGTTACAATTTTACACCTGTTTTATGGATACAAACTGATGTATGGGAGCTGCTAGTCTATACGTAGTAATACTTAGTCTATGCTAGTATGGACGCGGTCGCTCAGAAACTGGGGGAGTAAGAGCCGGCAAGGCGTTATTCAGTCTGTCAAGAGACTCCCGAAAATATCTACGGAAGTCGGTAACAGACGAATGACTGATACATCACAACTGACTGATTGACCACTCTCCTCGTAGGGCTTTTCATGACGACATTCCGAAACACGAATCGTTTCACGGCATGGTTACGCCACTTGGGGAAGCCCCTTTCACGAACCTCACTCCATTCCTTAACTACAAACAGTTAAGCAAATACAGCAGCCCTATCCTCAAGCAAAAGGAATTGTATTAGTCTTCAACAGAACCATTTATGTAAGTAAGAAATAGTAACGGACCTAAAACACTTCCTTGGGTGATCTCGTATGAAATAGTATTGTTTCAAGCGAAATCCATTGCTTTGATACTCTAAAACACTCAAAATATTGGTGATTGCGTAGTTTAAAACCTCATCAGACTAATATCAAAATTAGAATATATATATATTTTTTAATTTTGTAAATTTTTGTATCCCACTTCCACATTACATAAAATAATACTCTCTTCACCACCCGAAGGTTGGCTGGAAGAAGTCGCTTTAAGTGACAAGTTCGCCTTGTTGAGAAGTTTGTGTGTTCAAAACTCTGTAAGTAATATTTTTTTTTCATTTAACCATGTATAATAAAGTGTGTATTCATTCAGTCATAGATAAATAAACGAAGGATAGATTGCTATCTCCTTGTACTTTTCGCAATATTAAAAATAACGTTGCTAGATGGCGTTACTTGTCTCGCTGGAAATAAAATTTGTCTGAAATCGAGGAAATATAGCATTTTACTGTTCTGGTTCATCACATTTATTTATTTTATGAATAAATACACAAAATTTTCATTACATAGCATCAGAAAATAGTGAATTCTTAATCAGATGTTTTCAACATTTTTTTCATTAAACTTTCGGTGGTATGCTGGCAATCTAACTAAGCGTGCAGATGGTTATTCTGGATTCCGGTAGATGGCGCAAAACGATCAATTAAACAAAATATGTGCATTAAAATACGCTTTATTTACCTAACACACACTACTCATACATACCGGTATATAACTTTACTCTTTGACTCAATTGTCATACACGGTTGAGCGATTTATCCTCAGATTTATCGTATGCCATGTGTCGCGTATTTCTAGCAAATTTTTGTTTTTGTGGGCGCAGTATAGTTGCTACACACACACACCCTCATCGAAACTCGTTTCATCAACTGTTCGATAGATGGCACTAGGTATGTCACAATTTATCTAGTATAGTAGCGACATCAAAAATAATAAGTCGAACTACTAGGTACCGGCGAAAATAATAAGTTTTACGCGGGCTTTGTTCTAATGTATGAAGCGAGCAATCTATCCTTCCTTTATTTATCTATGATTCAGTATAAATCTTGAGATTTTTTTGGATAAAGCCTTAACTGCGTACCTTAGCCTTCCCCAAGTACAGATGCATCTTCTGGTTGCTGGTAGGCAGCGCCTCCAAATCGTAGGTCCTCATCCGGTACAGCTCCAGCTGGAAGGCGGACGCGGGCTCCAAGTGACGGTAGATCGTGTCCTCCGAGAAGTCGTTGCGGGCGCGGTACGTAAAGAACTTGGGGAATTGACGCCTGTAGAGTGAAAAAAAAACCTCAAATGATGGTTAGATTTTGTTGGTTTTGTAGATTTTGTATCAAATTCAATTTTTTATAAGCAGTGGGATTTCCATAACATTTTGCACATAAATATTCCCCAGGCGTAAGAAATTATAACGGACCTAAATCACTTCCCTGTGGAACCCCAACCGTTAGAAGCTGATTCTGTTTTCACTCCTCTCTACACTCATTATGGGATTAATTTACTTGAATGGCGAATACTTACTCCTGATTCTATTTTGATACAGCTCATGTATTTGTACACGACAGAACGCCCCATGAGAGGGCGCTGAGATCACTTGCAATTTACGGCTCAGGTGTTTAGGTACAGAACTGAATGGCAAGGAAACTCACCGTATGAGCGACATGAAGGTAATTCTCCTTATCCTCTTTTGATGCAGCTCATGTCTGTGGACGCGACAGAAAGCGCCGAAGCGCCGCGAGAGGGCGCTGTCGTCACTCTCCCCTGTGTCGCGGACGCCGATCATTAGGATGTGAATCGGTTCTAAGGGCTGTTAAAAGAGATTGAAACAAATAATGATTTCGCTTTGGTTATACAGTTTAGTCCAGTACAAAAGGCCGGTTTGAAGTTGGTCACAGATGGCGTCGCAGTCGCGCATTCTCGGAACGGCAACGAAGGAGGGGTGTGCGCAGGACACGTAATTTCTCTAAACTGACTCAAACTGTAATTTTATAGAGTTCCGTAAAACAAAAATTATTTCTGCCTTTTAGAATAATAAAAGTAAGCGAAGTGAGGAAATAAATGCGGGGTTCGAAAACCAAACAAAATCGTCATTAATAGCGATACATTCGTGCGTATTTATAATAACGTCACTTATTTACACGATAACACGCATCCACAATAATCCCCATATTAGCATATGCAAATGCATGTATCTCGCTTTTTAGAACATGGTTGCATATAACAGTAGGTCCTTTTTATAATGCTTATTTTGGTACAAAACTACAAATTAGGCACAAAATTGTAACCCAAACAGTATACATATTAGCATGCTCTGTCTATGACTTGAAGGTCTGCCTACAGCCGGCTACACTTACCCCCACCACGTCCTCTGTCTCAACCTTTCCGTAGTCCATGCCCACATTGATGCTAGTGCTATCGCGGCTCTCGCTGCCTTCCTGCATCGCTTGAAGGTCCTGGGGAGAGGATATCAGCCTTCAATCTCAATATATACATATAAACATAGACTAAGTATTACTACGTATAGACTAACAGTTCCCATACATCAGTTTGTAGCCACAAAAAAGGTGTAACATTCAAACGAAATCTAGATGGCGTTGCTAAATCCTCTAACGAACACGATGCAAAAAAAGACCGATTGGTGACGCTAGTGGCACAGCCGTGACATAAAAATAATTCCCACTTCGATAATAGATGGCGCTAAAATATTCACTGTTAGTGTTGCCAACTTAGCGCCATCTAGTTTTTCTAAGCAAAGCTATTACAGCCACATGTTTACTTGGTAACTATAACAGTTTACTTGCAGTTAATTAAACAAATTATGCTTATTTGCAACACTTGGCGAAACCTAGTGTCGTAAGGGCGCGTAAAAAATTTGCTACGCCTTGATGTATAGGAGTTGTCGGTCTATACGTAGTAATACTCAGCCTATGATATAAATTAACACTATATAAAAGAAAAAAGATGTAGTGACTAGAATAGAAAAAGGAATGCTTCGGTTGTTTGGATCTTTACTTACCTCCTTTCTCACGGTAGCGGAACTGGCGAAATCGTGCACCAAGTCTAGCAGCTCGTCCGCGTACGTCGCGAACTGCTCGAACGAGTCGAAGGAGGCCAGCGCGCCGGTGCGGTGGTGGCACTTCCTCATAGCGGCGGCGCAGAGCTCCGCAGGGGTGCCCTCTTGGTCCGCCGCGGACGCCATCTCGATCTCGGATTGGTTCAGGGGGATTCTGGGGGATGGATGTTAGATTTACTGTCCGTTGTGGCAAAAAAACAACAATGGTCGGTATAAAACACGTCAGAAATACACAAAATTATGTTTTACTTTCTAGTTAAAGTCAAAAGCAATTGGAATACAAGAGCTTGTGTGACTAAATTTATGGATGTAGGACGAAAGAGGTGTGTTGCTGGAAGTATATAGGTATGTATGCACGTATGTGAAAAGTGAAAAGTGAAATTGAAAAGTATTTATTTGCCACAAAAAAGAAACACACGCACAGAGAAAAAAAAAATTTAATAAAGTGGCAAAAAGGGCCAAACTCAGCAAATGCTGCTAGTTGCAAGCAACTGACAGCGCTGGTTTTCAGTTTGTCCCATTTTTTACAAATAACACAAACATTACATATTCCTTCCTTGCAGGTAGGTTTAAAATTTAACTACAATGTTTCTATCAAATTAGATGTAATTTGAAATTATTAATTTCAATTTTACAAATTGATGCAATAAATTATTAATATTCACTAATTAAAACAATTTACATCATCCATTACAATAGATTACATGAGAAAAAAATAAATAAAAAGTAATAAAAAAAAATAATAATAATACAGAAATATAATTAGTTTTTTACTATTCAGGACATAAATAAGATTAACACATGCTATTTAATACAATTTTTGATATAATTTTTGCGCATTTAATAAAATACATTTAAAATGTTTTTTAAATGTCATTGGACTAACGTGCTTGCGCAAGGGTGGAGGTAAATTATTCCAGATTTTGGTGGCTGCGTATTTGAAGCCACCCCTAAAGCCTGCTGTTTTGTGTTTAGGTATGTGTGTTCTTGTTGCTACTGATGTGTGTCTTTAGGAAGGCGCCGACTGAATATCAGCTTCGTAAACCGGTAATGTTCTTCTAAGTTTGTATCTGAATAAAGGTACTTTGTAACTTACCAACCCACTCTGGGAATTTAAAAACGTAGAACAGACGTTCAAAGATTGAGTTCCAAGAAAATGTATGAATACACGAGGTTAGTAGTCAAAGTCATAAAGTCAAACGTTAAGGGGCTCCACAATGCTAAACATCAGTTTTGTATTGGATTCAATTCCGTCAATGTAGATGGTAAAAATTTTAAAAAAATATGGCGTGTTTTTTGTCTCAAGACAATTATTAATTACACTTTATAAATAAGCATACTTTCAATCAACTATTAATTATTACTTTTAAAAAACCATGAATATCACGAAAAAGCGATTCAGTTTCCATGTTTCAAAACCGATTGAAACGAAACCAACACACGCAGATACTAACTAGAAAAAAACATATTTATTACATTATTATGGTTAATGTCCCAAAGGAGCTGCGATTTAAAAATTACTGAAGATTTGCGTGCGCGGCATCTGATTAGAGCAGGATAGAGAGTTAAAAAACAAACGAGTTAGAGCAGGACTGAATTTTAGCATTGTGCAGCCCCTTAATATGGAATTTAGCCATATAGCACTAAACCTAACACATAACTCACACAATGTAAAATAAAATATCACTAAATAGCCAGAATGCAAAATAATACTCCATTACCAACCATACTATGTTTCTACTAACAAACTATAATCTCAAACAATGCATTCGTAACATACTGCGTCACCGTGATTGGCCTACGAACTGTCAAAATAACAGATAACTCTGGCGCTACACCACACCAATTAAAATCTCGGGTTAAGGCGATATGTATAAGTTTTAGCATCCCTGTTACTCCATATGCGAAAAAACCCTCAGTGCGAGAGGGACAGATTCGAGGAAAAATAGCAAAAAGTCGGTTTTTTATAAACATAAAATGTACAAAAGTTGCTATCAAAATTTCGTTTAACTATGTCCTAGATATTATTAAAACTCATCTAATAAAGTATAATCGTAGTCCATATGTCATTCCAAATTGTCAAACCAGGAAAAATGGTGTTGAGAATGACCTCATTTCAATAAATATTTTTATTGAGTCGAATTTATCCAATCGCGTTTCTGTTTAACAGATCCCTAGAAAAAGATTCCAAAAATAATATTTAATTTTATCAAAAAAATACCTTCTTTACTGAAGTAGATATGCAAGTTCTAAAAGTAAAGATTTTTTCCGTAGCGCCTTAAACTAGGGTTGACCTAAGAGAAAGTCATCAGAATTTAACCCGACTCTCACCTCGAGTTAAACTCGGGTTAGTGAAGTAATATTACTAATTTGACAGGAATTATTTTGTTTCCAATGACATTATATAGATACTATACCTCATTGGTTGCAACTAATTACTTTATGGTAACATTCTAAATAAATGTCAAATGTCAAACAATCGCTTAGCTCGGTATTACTAACCCGCTTCGATATCATCATGGTGCAAAGGACTAATGAAATGTCGGGTTAGTTAACTCTTCCCTTGGGTTAGTTCACCCGAGGGTTAAGGATTTTTTCTCGATCATGCTGCAAGTGGGCCTAAGTTTACCAGTACTTACGCTACAAAACTTAAACCAGGCCCTGCAGTCTCGACAAAGATTGTGATCGCTATCCTACTGATTTCGGTCGTTAAGTTATGAAAATCTAATTTTAAAAGTTTTGTGTAATATCTACCGTCAAACTATCGACTGAAATCGGAAGCGAATTTGATACGCTTCCGATTTAAGTCGGTAGTTTTGATGGTAGTAACAGTCCGACTTTTTCGTGCGCGACCTTCCTGCTGGGTACAGACGTTGGCGGAGACGAGGTACGAGGATGTTAGCGGGGGCGGGTGGTGTAGCGGGGAAGGGAAGCGCGTGCTGCTGCGCTTCACTCACTGACAGGGCTGCAAACTCTCCTGATTTTCCAGGAGATTACATGATTTTTAGCATTGTCTCCTTCCCTCCTTCTTTTTTTGGATATTCTTTAAAATCTATTATTTCAGGTATTTCTGGTATAGAAAAAAACTCCTTACAAGCTACCTAGTATGAACGGACCATTCGTATTCCAGATATCTCGAACATGATGAGTGAATGAGACACAGCATAATAGATTTTTGTAGATAATATGTGTGTTAGAGAATAAAAGCTTGACTAACAAACTTTCTGGTACCTAGCGTACGTTTTCACTCGGGTGGTTGTGGAACGGTTGACAGAAAATTTTACATTTATTCGGGCACGCTACCTTAAAATACAAAAGATAGTTTGTTATTCAAGTTTTTATTCTTTAAACTAATGTTGTCCTTAACACACATACCAAAATCTGTTATGATGTGTCTCATTCACTCATCTATGTTCGAGTTATCTTATTTTTAATTCGCTGATTTCTTTAAATCTTAAACGCTACTTTATACTATACATATAATTGACAAAAATTAGTAATAATTGACCGAGGTAACCGAAAAAAAAAATCTCCCTCTTTTTTTGAGAGTCTCCTGGATTTTTTTGATCAAATATACTTCTTTTTTGCAAGTTGGAGTTTACAGCACTGCTCACCGACAGTCGCAGTCGCGCAGTCGAAGCTACCTCGCCCCCGCCAACGTCTGTACCCCGCAGGAAGGTCGCGCACAAAAAAGCCGCACTATAAAAATAATCGATTTTTATCAGTTAACGACCGCAATCGGTAGGATAGCAATCACAGTCTTTGTCGAGACTGCAGGCCCAGGTGTTACACTGACCATAAAGAACCAATTTACAAAAGCAATTTCGCCTGCGCATACAAAGTATGTTGTAAGGGAAATTAATGCATTTCTAGGCGGGGCTGTAACGGCCTCTATGAAGTTTTGTACATATCTTTGTCCATTAAGGTCAAACGTCAGTCGCTCGGTACAAAGTGCACAACTTAAATTTGTTTTTCTTGTTAAGAATTTAAAATTGAAAAAGATATTGTTCTGTGGCAATTCACGCCAATAGTTCAGTATAAGTTAGTTTTATAAATCAACAGTTTGAAATTAAATGCACTATTTTGTCGAAACAAGCTTAAAATGCTGTTTTACGTTTGTTTCGACGAAATAATGACTATTTTTTTTTAAATGAGAACGCAAGTGCTATGGACATTGATCGCCATTCCTTTTTTTTATATGTTTATGACATGAAAATGACTAATTAGGTCAGGTTAGGTTTAGGTTTAAATGTTTCTTCTCATAAGAACATAATATACATTTGTTCACTTAAAATGAGAATTAAATTATCTTAAGTATTAATTGTTAGTCCTTAAAAATAAATTTACATAAATTTGTATGCAGGTTGTTCCAAAATACAAAGCATAATTTTATTTTTTTGTTAGTACTTTTAGTAATTTATGCTACAAGGGCCAAAAGGAATAAATCACGAGGTCGATTTAAAACACGAGCGTAGCGAGTGTTTTAAACGTAACCGAGTAATTTATTGCTTTTACGCCCGTGTATCATACTACATTTTTCAATGCATAGTGTGAGGAAATGAAAACACATATAATCTTGTGAACTTTAAATTATGATTGGCTCAAAAGGATTGTATCCAGAGCCGTTAAACAGTGGAAAAAAAAGTATAACATCTATGGTACACAAGAAAAGCTGCAGGTTAACCAACCATTGCAAACAAATTAAAAAAATAATAATAATAAAGCCCTAGGGCAAAATAATCGACTTTCTGTTCGGTTTTGATGCATAAAAAGTGGGCCTTTACGAGCACTTGCATTGAAAAATATAATAATAATATCTAACAAAAATAATTGTAGCTAGCACATTGGTTTTATGTAATAGTGGTAACATTCTTTAAAATATAAGCTTTAAGTGTTTTTTTAATATTAACATTGATTTCGAATGTCTTTTGGTAATTTGTTGTATTAGCTGTGCTAATGCAAATTGTGCATTACATTTCAAGCTGTTGATTTATAAACCTAACTTATACTGAACTAATGGCGTGATTTGCCATAGACCAATATGTTTTCCACATTAAACTTCTTGACAAGAAAAACAAAGTTATGTTGTGCACTTCGTACCGAGCGACTGGCGATTAACCTTAATGTTATCGTTCATAACCGTCTTTATATAGGCTTTGTACATATTTTTGTCATTCTTCATAGCTTTTCATTTAAAAATTTAAACAGCCATAATCAAAAGCAAGAATCCTTTACAGAAAAACGCATCATCTCAAAACGACTATCACATTGCTGTACATGGTCTCCATTCCAATGCCTTACGGCCCCAACGGTTATCACGTCGGCGACAAATATGGCCAGTTCACTGCCACTTCAACTTACTGATTCGGCGGGCTATGTCGGTCACCTTAGATCTCTGACGGATATCTTCGTTTCAGATTTACCATCCTCGCCTTAACGTAATCGCAAAAGTCATAGAACAAAACTGGTTCACTATGATCAGTAGTGAAGATACAAGTTCCGCAGCGCGTCACCGAAACACCAGGAATACCTTAACTCCCAGTCCACGTGCAGCCAACAAGCTCGGCAATAATGCCTGAAGAATCTGGCGAGAGCAACAATCAACCTTATTACGTTTGCTTACGGGCCGTTACTGACCTTTACTATCTACTATCATACACTAAGTATTACTACGTATAGACTAGCAGTTCCCATACATCAGTCTGAGCCACAAAAAAGTTGTAAGATTCTAACTAAATATAGATGGCGTTGCTAAATCCTCTAACGAATACGATCCGGGTTTGCTGGAAGAAATCTCTTTTTAGAGATTAGAGATCGCCCATGTACATGACATATCAAAGTACAATGTGAAAATAATGTTTCTTTTGTGTACGATAAATAATATGAATATTGTGCTAAAAAAGACCGATTGGTGACGCTAGTGGCACAGCAATGTCACGTAACATAAAAATAATTCCCGCTTCGATAATAGATGGCGCTGAAATATTCACCGTTAGTGTTGCCAACTTAGCGCCATCTAGTTTTTCTAAGCAAAACTATTACAGCCACATGTTTACTTGGTAACCATGAGTTTACATGCAGCCAGTTAAAAAAATTATGCTTATTTCCAACATTTGGCGACACCTAATGTCGTAAGGGCGCGTCAAAAATTTGCTACGCCTTGATGTATGGGAGTTGTCGGTCTATAAGATGAAGTACAAGGGTTGATGAGAAAATTGCAGTAAAATTTTATAGATAATTTAGAAAAAAAGCAAACTCTCACCTTGACAGCTCGCGGGCGACTGAGGCCCGCGGATGTGAATATAGGAGCGTTTTTCTGAAGTAATTATAAAATGTATTGCAATTTTCTCATCAACTCTTGTACTTCATCTTATTGAGTAGCCATCCATCTATCAGCCTAGTTCGTCCACGGCTGGGCATAAGCCTTTCCAGGACTTTACCACTCCCGGCGGTCATCCTGGAAGAATTGTCCAGACTCACACACGCTGGGCAGGCGGGTTGCTGAGCGCGGTGCCGGAACCCTCGCACCAGTGACGCCGCTGCCCGTCACCGGTCTGTTCCATATAAGGCCCGGCTATTAGGAATGGATATACCACCATCCATCAGTCCCAGGCATGGTGGGCCTCCTGGTTTTTTGCTTATGAGCTGTCCTCTTACTCTCCCCCGAATTACTTCGAGAGGGTCTCGAAGTAAGATGGTGGTACCTCCACAGTCGAGCGCGGCATCAGCTCTACAAGGTGGATAGAGAGACGCTATATTTATGGCGCGTACTACGGGTACAGGTATAGTACAGGCTTATCGCGGCATACTTGTCAAGCTTACCTGTTAGGATGGCCAGTGGGCAGCACAAACTGGAAGTGCACCACCCCTAGCTCTCCGGAAAGCGCTAGATGCTGCAGGCACGTGATCTCGTACGATGTGTAAGCGCGGCGCACGTACACTTCTAGCGCTGCATTGCACACCTAGTGGTGAAGAATAATAACAGTGAAAAATACTGCGAAAAGCTTTTTAGGGTTCCGCAGTACTTAAAATGTAAAAGGAACCTTTATGGTGAGACTCCGTTGTCCGTCCGTCCGTATGTCACAGCCTCATAACTTTAGCACCGTAAAAGATACATACATGAAATTTGACACGAAAATAGCATTAATTTGCCCACATACTCGTATCACGGTGTAAAAAAAACTATGAAAAATTTTAAATTGTTCAAAATATTTCCACAACAAAAGTGAGAAAAATAAAAAATATTATCCTAAAAACACGATATGGGTATCTTTAAAAAACCTCGAAAATATGTATGTCCCCCCCTTATCTCCGAAACTGGTAGACCGAAAAATATGAAAAAAATGACAATTATAGATCATAACTGGCCAATTACAGGAAAACTATAGCGATTAAAAAAAAATTCAGCACTTATGAGAAATACAAAAAAAGAAGTAAAATAAATAAAAAAATATATTTTATAAAAATACAATATGGGTATCAAATTATAGGTATTAAAAAGTTGATTGTAAAAATATATTTTATTATATTTACTGACACTGGTTTCGAGAAATCTTAAAAAAACCTCAAAAATATGTATGTCCCCCCCCTTATCTCCGAAACTGATAGACCGAAAAATATAAAAAAAATGTCAATTATAGATCATAGCTGGCCAATTACAGAAAAACTATAGCGATTAAAAAAAATCAGTACTAATGAGAAATACAAAAAAAGAAATAAAATAAATGACAAAAATATTTTATAAATATACAATATGGGTATCAAATTGTATTTATTAAAAAGCTGATTGTAAAAATATATACTTTTACTATACTTACTGGCACTGGTTTCGAGAAATCTTTAAAAAACCACAAAAATATGTATGTCCCCCCCTTATCTCCTAAACTGATGGACCAAAAAATATGAAAAAAATCATGGTAATATGTGTTTACGTGAAGATAACAGGAAAAATAAAGCGGTTGAGAAATTCACGAAAAAAAAAAGACTAAATTAAATTTATCATACACAATACGGAATTTACATGTAAACTTTATACAACGTGTAACAGAAAGGTGTAACCATATTTGAAGAGCTTATTCAGTCAATGATAAAGAACAACTTTTACTATGGAAAAACCTTCTACCTCGAAAAATAAAAATTACCGTTTCATAGAAAAATGCAATGCCGCTCGGCCGAAATGTATGGAGGGGCAGATTTTTTTTTTTTGAGTTTTCAAGGTTGGTTCCATAGTAAAAGTTGTTCTATAGATACCATTGACTGAATAAGCTCTTCAAATATGGTTACACCTTTTTGTTACACATTGTATATGTATATATAATAAATTAATATACAAGGTGATAACCTTTTTACTTAAAACGAGTTGTTCTATCCATTAATATGAACAACTTTTACTATGGGGGCAACCCCAAAATCGCAAAAAATGTATCAGCTGTTCCACACATTTTGGTCGAGTAGATATTCAACTTTCCTATGGAACACCTCATAATTTTTTCGTGATTTCAGGGTTGGCCCCATAGTAGAAGTAAACAATCTGTTTGAATGAAAAAGGCTATCAAATTAACACCCCGTATATAAAATACAGAGGAGGTCAGAGGTGTTTCGAGTGTAAACTGTGAAAAGTAAGTCACAGTCCACACTCGGTACACCCGCGTTTCACCGAAGATTATTACGTCCCAACGTGATGAGTGGTGGTACTTCGGGCTCAAATACACTGTTTTTAGGGCATGCAGGTTTCTTTACGATGTTTTCCTTCACCGTTGAGCAAGTGGTAAGTAAGAACAAATACTATGGACATAAATTCCGAAAAACTCATTAGTATATGCTCGACTTGGGATCGAACCTAGATCTCAAGATTAACCCTTAAATGCATCTTGGGTCGAAAACGGCACAAAGGAATTTTTATTTATCATTTACATAATTTTATGTAAAACTTTATTATAATTATATGATTGTAAGAGCTAAAAATATGTTTGGCAACAACTTTTTTTTTTTTTTTATTTAAAATTCATTCATTTATTTTCCTTTGTTTTTTTTTTATTTTGCCGCATTTTGGCGGGAAAATCGTTAAAGAGAGCTTTTGGAAAAAAATCGAATAAATATTGTGCTTGCATATATATTTTTATAGTTTTTTGATATTAAAGTCACAAAGAGTTCAGCTTTACAAGTACTCAATAAAAAACAAGATAAACTAAAAAATTAAATTTTCATCGCAAATTAAAATTGTTTGTTTTTCCTTGTTTTTACTTGTAAAACCCCCCTTTCAATCAAGAAATATTTTTTTTATTATTTTTTTCATATTTTTTTGGTATTTTTCTATAACTGTTTTCAATTTCATACAAAAATAAAATCTCATGCGTTTAAGGGTTAAAACGAAATAATCACTAGAAATTTTCTAAATTCATAATTTTCGAAATTCTAATTTACAAAAAACCAATGGAAACTTTGCGATGGCAGCATACACAAGACATAGGTAATAAGGTTTTGTTGAATAACTATTGAGTGAATTCTGAATTTAAGGCATTCTGTTTCGAATAATTGGGATTAGGATAGAAAAATGCGGATTTTTCACAATCCTGCGAAACCGCTCTTAATGCGAATTCATTGCACATGTCGATTGAAAGGGAAAGAATTAAGGAGCGATTATACAAGAATCTTAATCACAAAGAATTTACAATCACATAATGATTGGACACTTTATGGTTGGAAGGTATGGGGGAAGGTTTAGCTGATCCACTTTTCGGTCTTGTTAGCATGACAATAAGGTCAAAAAGTGGGTTTGCGGATTTCTCGATAGTACCTACGTAAATTACGACAATTTGTCTGCAGCGACGTGAAAAGATTTTACTAAAGTTAACTTCTTGCAATCATACAAGCTGGATACAAGATTGGATTTTTTTAAAGTAATCCAATATGAGTCGATTTAAAATTAAAGATAACAATGATATCGTTTTATCATCCAAAGGTAAACTATATTATTTGACATACATACACGCCTGTCTCCCAGAAGGGTTAGACAGAGACTACGGATTTTCAACTGAAACGATCTTGACACTGTTAACTTTTTCGCCTCTTCCACATCCATCAATCTAGTCATACAAGCTCTTCTATTCCGGGTACTTTTAAATAAAATAAATAAAAATAAAAAGACATTTATTTAACACATCATTATGGACAAAGTAGTACGTAAAGTTGTATGGCACTGTTAAAAAGGACGGTGACTCAGCATATGTTCCTATACCAACGGCATTAGGAACGCTGTTATTCTGCCACCACCATTAAAAGAGAAAAAAAAACGTACTTAATTAACTTACTATTTACTTTAACCTAAACATATTAAATAAAGTCAGCGTATAGTTAAAATATTAAAACAGAAAAATAATAAAACATTATTGTAATAGAATAAAATATTAAAATATAAAAATTATGACATGGCCCTTCTTCAGTATGTCGCCAATTTGGTCAGCATACGTCCTTCTAGGGCGGCCTGGCCTCGTAGCACAGTGTTTAATCGCGCGCGATGCCACTTAGTGGATTTACAGGTGCGAAGAGCGCGACACGATGTTTTTGCGATTAAACAGTACGTCACGCTACTCGCACTTGTGATTCAGCTAGTGGCGTCGCGCGCGATTAAACACTATGCTCCGCCCGTTGGTCAAGCTGTACCTTCCACTTGCGCACCATAAATTTCTTTCGTCATTTCATTAATTCATTATTAAATACAAAAATAGAAATCAAAATTTCGGTATGATCAGTTCGCTCACAGTTAATTGTTTGTACTTTTATGTTTTAAGGCCTTGTCCATGGTACACAACAATCCTATTGAGTGCTTTTGAACTTAATTATAGTGTCAGAAATACTACATTAGAACGATCACTTCGTGCGCTGTCGGCACGAATAATCAGTGAATTTTCATGGTTTTTCTGCATATTCTAAAAAAGTATTTGATTTAGGTATTTTGACATGACATGAAATTCAAACCGCATAGACAAAAATGTATTTGTAACATTCAAAAATTAAATTAAATCAAGCTCTTCTATTCCGGGTACTTTTGACGTGGCCCTTCTTCAATATGTCACCAATTTGGTCAGCATACGTCCTTCTAAGGCGGTCAGCGGGTCTACCACGTTATTCTCATTTTCATCAACATCAACTTGAGATTGAAATTTGTCTTGCGTGCGACGACACCCGCCTAACATGCCATCTCTTTTGCACGCGTTGAATTTCGCATGCATTTGCTTGAAGTTGATACAAATGAGAATTACGCGGTAGAGCCCCTGGTCGAGCTGTACCTTCCACTTGCGCACCATTAATTTCTTTCGTCACTCTACTTTCATTCATCCTCTCTACATGTCCAAACCGCCGAAGCATTACTTTTTCTTTTCTAGTCACTACATATTCAAATGTTATGGTTGAAACATTGACATACAAACCATGGACCTCGGGTCTAGTACAAGATTTACGAAAAAAGTGTCCTTAGTTAAGTGTCAAAATATTAAGAAAAAAAGATTTTAATTTGAATCGTATGTCATTGCTGCACGACTCAATTTTGATTAACGTGCGATTGACACGCTTTTTCAGTTTTCAATGGTTTTGACACTCTTTTGGTCCGGATACTTTTGAGCGCAAATCCGATGTCTACTTGTTAGTACGCATAGACTATTACAGCCTAGACGCCTCATGACAGGCGACCGATTTCTGTCAACACATCTGACTGAACCAGCAGATACAATTCGCCACTCCAAAATTATATGTTTCGGTAGGCCAAACCAAAATGGCTTCTACATTCATTACGTTAGAGTCTTCGTCTTCGGGAAAGATAAGTTTGTGGTGCTATATACGTAAGATTGGAAGAGCCAATAGGATTGCAGTATCCCGTTTCGATTGCTGACAGAATTATTTGTACGCAAGATGTTGAACAGTAGACGTCTTTCTGGGCTGTATTGTCTATGTTATTTTCAATTGAAATTGAAAGTAATTTAGGAGGTGATTCAGTATCGTTAATACATCACATTCCACTGCAAAGTACTTTTTTTTGCACGAACATTTTCTTTACTTGTCCATACAAACTGAGTCAGCTGATCGGACCACTTTGTACTGAGAAGTAAAAAAAAAGTTCGCGCAAAAAAAAGTGCTTTGCAATGGAATGTGATGTATTAACGATACTGAATCACCTCCTAAATTACTTTCAATTTAAAGTGAAAGACCTTATATACGTCAATGGGTTGAATGGTATCTTATCTTGACAGTTTTTTTTTTTTAAGATCCAGATGGAAAAGAATTCAAGCCGTTTCACGAGACCTTCAAAATAGTGACGTACACGATGGCAATAGCCATGATCTATCCGAATCCCAAGACTGAAAAAAAGCGGTTGGCAATCGCTTGTAAGTAATTTCCCAAAATATTACATTTTATTTACTATTACAGTTATTTAATATTAATATTCATATTATTTTTATACATATTTTATATCATTATATATTTTTTTTTATTTCATATAGTTTTTACATTTAAAACAGTTGTGTTATATAGCTACCATCGGAAACCTATTGGTTTATCTGATAGCAGCGGACGTTCTTATAAATGTTAATTTTACATCTTAAACAGAGTACATTAGGTATATCAATTTTCCATAAAGTATTTTTTTATCTTATTTCTAAAATGATTACTGTTTATGTATACGTTTTGCATATCCTTAGGAAGCTCATTTACAGTTTTAGGCAAACAGTACATCCAACCAAGTCCTTGTTCCATAAACATTTGTACATCTTGGTAACGAGAAAGAAGGTAAGTAATCCAGGTTGCGCAATCCATCCGAACGGTTCTTTTTTATCATCTGGTACTTATTATGATTCTCATCAATCAGTGTATGTAGTTTGGTTTTCTCGAAAACATTAAAAAGCTAATAAACATGGCTAAAGATAAAAACAAAGAAGATACGGTATCCACTCCCAATGCGTGGTCCAACAAAACCATATCCAATGGAACTGCTTTGATTGCCTTGTCTCGTTTGAGCTACTGTCGATGCTCTATGTCGTTCGGTGGCACTTGTTAAGGTGATATACCGTGCTAGCAAAGGTCCCCGTTACTCCAGGCAGAAAGACCCGCAGTGCGAAAGGGACGGAATCGAGGATAATTGTCAAATAGTCGGTTTTAAATTAATGCAAAATTAACTAAAATAGCTACAAAAAATTCCATAACCAGTAATTTAGGTGTAGGTAAAACCCATCTAAATAAATATTTTTCAAGTCTGTATGCTATCCTAATTTGTCAGAATATCAAAAAAAGTGTAAATTTAGACCTGATTTCAATAATTATTTCTATCGAATGAAATTCCTCCTACCGCGTTTCCGATAGACCAAAATCTAGTAAAAGGTCCCAAAATTGTTATACTAATTTATTTTACTTGGAACTTCATTAAAATAGCAGATAAATAACTTCAAAAAGTGTGAATTTTCACGGTATAGCCCCTTAAGGGGCTTCAGAAGCAAAACTGCGTTTACAGACGTTTTTAAATTGGTTTAAACTTTCTATATGAATATAAAAAAACGTTGAAAAAAATATATCACACATATTGACCCATGTCCCGTAATTGTGATGTTTTAAAATCTTAAAAGCTTTAACCTACAACGAGAAAATAAATGGATAAAATACCTTTAATAACCTTTCCCATGCTTTAAAAAACTGATAAATAGTTTAAATTCAAAAGAGACAAGGTTAAAACTTATATACACACACGAGCAATACAAAAATCTAACATAATGATGTTTAAAACTTTTAAATATAAAACTTAACACATCTGAAAAGCATTATTTTCTCTATTTTGCGCTACCGGGCGACACAGCGATCGTCGTAACAGCCACTTTGCAATACACTCTGACATGAACGTTATTTCTATTTCGTTAGTGTCGATATTTGTACAGACATATTTCGAGCTGCTAATTTAGCTTACTGAAGCCTCTTAATATAGCAGGTCCATTTTTCAGTTGATGATATAAGAATATAACGTATCAACCTCCTTTTGTATATCAATGGCTAACATTCTCAAAATGGAGTCTCGGCAAAAACTACATTCAGCATGTCTGCTGTTTGGGGTATTAAAAACTGAGACTACCAACTATCTTTATGATAAGTTACATTGGTCTTCTCCATATAATAAACTAGCTTTTGCCCACGGCTTTGCCCGCGTTGATTAATTTTTCTCATCCCATCCCATCCCACTAATGCCACTATCCCATCCCATCCCACTAATATTCAACGGCGGGAAGGATTAACAGTACATCACTTTTCTATAGGAACTTGACACCTCATTGCCTTCCAATGGGAACTGATTTATGGGATAAAAAGTAGCCTATGTCCTATTCCAGGTCTAGAACTACATTTGTGCAAAGTTTCAGCCTAATCGGTTCAGTAGTTACGGCGTGAAGGAGTAACAAACATCCATCCATCTATCCAAACTTTCGCATTTATAATATTATTAGTGGGTGTTTCGGATAAAATGTATGTTTTTGAACGTATCCGATAGTGGTCTATGGTATTTTGTCTATGGACACTCGGGGCTGTCACGAAAAGCCTCGGAAAGGCCTACATTGAAAAAGATCGCGGTCGATTTTAATATTTAATATATTAATGGTTTAATACAAAGAAAATTGATGTGAATATCATAAAAAACATTAGTGAGTCAGGGTCTGACAATATTTTGGCGAGAAGGCCACTTTTAATTTGATTCCTTTGTGTGTGACATAACCTGCATACATGCGGTTTGCAACAAGTGCGGAACATTGTCCGGTTACCATATCTTCTGGGTTTTGGATGCATCCAGGTGTAGGTGGGTTGTGTTTAGGTTCTCCGTGGAGGTGAGCAACGTGTCACAACACCGGCACACTTATGCACTCCGTGTACGGAAGGAACTCGTACTGCGGACATCATCTAAGTACCATTTTCTGGTAGGAAATTTTGTACTTACTTTTGTAGAATATAAGCAGCTTAAATTTACATGGACGTAGATTGGGGACAGCTTATGGGCCCCTGTTCCAACTGCTAATATCACTTTTTTACCATACAGTGGGAATAGGCATAGATTAAATTATGTTAAGGTCTGTTAGTTCGAAAATCATTTCGAGATTTAGGTTTAATAAGCCGAATTTTCGAAGTCTTGGTTTAAAAAATCTCATGATGATGAATATTTTTACGAAAAGGCTGCAACTTCCATTTGCCCTCGTGTGACGTCACTTGAGTAATGGCTGTTTAGAAATGTGTCCTTTGCTATCAAGATAATTTTATAATAATTTGCTTCAGACTAATTTGACAGCTAGGTGACAGATGAGTAGACAGACAGAGACAGACCACTTTTTTTTAAAAGCAATCACACATCACCATCAGTATAATGTCTAAAATTATAAGGTCATCGGACAATTCTTTAAAAAATCATAAAAAAATAATGGTTAGTTAATATACCAAAATAATGAAAACTATGTCCTAAAATGACGTAAATTAGCTGAAAAAAAAAAATGAAAAAGAAAATCTTTTAAAAATTAGACTATGAGAAATATATTGGGATAGTGGGATATAGAAGTACATTCAACCGAATTCGACCAATTGTATTATAGGTGTTGCCATTACTGAAAACAAAATTACCGCCATTTTGAATCCGCCATCTTGTTTGCAGTGGCCATATACGCCGCAATCTCGCCAGCGTGTTTCATCTTAATGTACGACACATATCAAAGCGGCCGGAAAGGAGATCTGATCAACTTAACCCGACATTTCACTATTATCGTACCTTTTGTCGGTGTGATGTGCAAGGTATGTCTTTGTTAGAAAAAACTGGTCTATAACTCCATTCCACGAGTCGAACTCCCAAAGAAAATCAACCGTGACCTTCATTACCCAATGATGTCATGTCGGATTTTTTCAGTACGTTCATAGCTGTCACAGTGATCGGACGTGCGTGTTAGTAAAAAAACATTAAAGATATCTGATATTGTGAACTCAGTAGTGAGATAACGTAAAAGACGCCCTATTTCGTCAACAGAAAAAACTTCAATTTGCAATACATATTACGCTTTAAGAAAATATTATACTGCATAGTAGTTGACCAACCTTTTCTTTAAAGCGGACCGTCTTCGCTTATTGTGTCGCTTATTTCTAACCACACTCATTAAGAGGCCCCTTTACGCTTAGATTAAAGGTAATAACTGATTGTAATGTCAACAGCTTATTTTCTTCATAAGTATTATCTAGCTACATCTAACTATGTCTTTATACAGCCCAAAAAGCAAAATTTAGTGAAACACCATAATAATAGCTGTTAGGATATTGTGAATATGGCCTCGTTTTTACGCAAAAGTTTAGTTAGTTGATAATTTTTATCTATACTGGAAATAAAAAGAGGGAAATACAGGCGTCGTTCCTGTAAAGAAGACTAAGTTTATACACTTTTCCATACGGAACCAGTTACCGATTCATGGAAAACAGTTTCTACCTGAAACCATTTCACAAAGTCGGCGCTTTCTTGCACCTCTTGATGATAGATGGATCGAAGTGCGAAGTGGGGAGAAGGGAAACATATATAAAGATGTGTGCAAAGTGTCACGTCAAGGACATCACAAACAGATAAAGCATTAAGCAGGGTGGCCCACCTTAACCAATGAGCTGCGAGTAGTTCGTTTCCTAGGAGTTCGACTCGTGGAATGGAGTATAGAACAGTGGAGATCTCGTCGAGTTACGACGGATCGCGTTCCCAAACGTAATACTTATGATTAATATTCTTGTTTTTGAATAAATAAAATATGATTCATGGCTTTGGCGGCCATAGTTTAATGTTAAGACGAGGCCTTTCTTAGGCACACAGCGGCTTTGCAATTACAACCCGTAGACTAACTTTCATAAAGTTGGAAATCGCGTGCGCAAAAATGCGCGCGAAACGATTCAGAATGAGTCTAATTTTAAGATTAAAATCGACTAATATTACAATATTGCATTTAACTCATTTTTCAACTAACATTAATTAATAAACAAGATTTTCGTATTGATAGTAAAATATGACACAAAAAAATCAAATGGATTAAACGCGAAACCAAAAAAAAGCACTCAAAAAGAGACTATTTTCAAAAATAAAATCTATCAAGCGAAAGTTTTCCAATTAGGTAACGCTACTTACAACGTAAAGGTTTGAAAAAACATATATATAAGTTTCATATTGATTGAGTCTGTGGTAGATTCAGTACAATCGTTCAAAAACTGTTGAAAAAGGAAGGCCTCCTCTTAATTACCCGTGGTAGGTTAACATGTAAATAAATTTGAGGAGTCGAGCGATGCGGAGCAAAGCGAAGCTACTCCTGCAGTTTTAACAGAATTCATGAATGCCTTGCCAGATCAGGATATTTCCAATTCTACGATGTGCCGACATGTTTAAAAATTAAAAGACAGTACATTTCAACCTATTAGAAAAGAGAAGTAAATAAATAGTTAAGCAATTATAAAATTTGGTGCGCCACAAAAAAACAGCATCTAAATAATTTGGTCAGCGTACAAAGATTTTGTTTGCAATAAAAAAAATCAGGCAGCAATCTTTGTGCCGCAAATAATTTTGATAATGGTCAAAAATTAAATCATAAATGGGTAGCTTACAATAACATGAGTTTACACAATAAACATTCAGTCCGCAAAATAACTACTTGATCAGCAAGATTTCATGATTGATCAGCAGAGAAAACATGCCTATGCAAAAAATAGGTTGAATATGTTCCAAAACCGAATCAGAGCACCCCGACTCTATACAGTTGTGTGGGTACTACCCCTAGAGTGTATATAAAAAGCCGTAGGCGTGGAGGAAGGGCAGCCCTTGCCTGCCGTAACAAAGCATAGGCACCCGTGCGAGCCGTAGTGGCTGAAGCTGGTCGCCGAAGGCGACCAACAAGCCGAAGCTGCGAAGGTGAGCATGGGTGACTGTGCTTTGTTACGCAAAGGCGAAGGGGCTGCACTTTCCGCAACGCCAAAGCAATTGCACAATGAAAAATGAATTTTTTTGCTTACCCTCTGAGTGCCTACCAAAATTTTACTAAACAGGAGCAGCTCATTGCAGCTTATATAATTAATATGCTGTACAAAAATAATTACAGCCATCCAGACCGACTGGCCATGAGTTGCTGATCAATTAGCTATTTCTGCTCACAGATTATATTTTTCTGCACACAAAAATACCAATACTATGCTAACCATTTAAATAACACCCTTAGAAAAGTATGGATAATCTTTTGCATATTTCAACTTCCAGATGGGACTGATGTTCATTAAACGTAAACGTTGCATGGAACTAATCGACATTATCAATGAAGACCATGAGCAGTACAATACGGTATCCGAAGATTACAAACGTATTGCCAGAAAAAGTAACGTCTTTACCTCAATAATGCACTCTACTCCGTCATAAGAAAGTTGATTTTGCTACTATAGCACCCAAGCTTCGGTAGTGTGAATTTCGTTATGATATCGCACATTGAATTCTTTTGGCGTTAACGGAGAAGGGACCAGTGATTTTCTTTGATGCGTACTAAAGACACAGGCGGAGGTGGCTGAAAAACAGCGTTGCGGTCTGGCTGCTACCAAACATGTCGTCACTCCATATATCCCGAAGGTTGTCTGAGAACAGACAGCGCCCTCTCTTCACCGTCCATTTGGGCATGGACATTTCTTCCAGGAGGACTGCCAATGAGCGTTTTTCCTTATGTCAAATTTAGTGTTAATTAAGATTCCTAGATGGCACTATCGTTTTCTTTAGCAATAGAATCAAAGACAAAATTTGCACCGATTCCAAACAAACTAAAATTCACCTTGACATGGATTGCTACGAAACACATTTTATCTATGGTGACATGGACAAAGACATCTGGAGGAAAGCTAAGAACTAAGAAAAAAAAACAACGCTCATAGTGTCGAAATCTTAGAAAGGGCTATGTCCAGCAATGGACGAACCAGGCTTCTGGATGGATGGACCCTTATAGCCGTACTTCTGGCACCAACGCGCGCTTTTGCAGCGTTTAGGTTCTCCTTGACCATTCAGCAATTGGTAATGCACATTATTTTATTTATTTATTACACTTAATGTACATTTACACTAAAACATGAAAAAAAAACATTAAAAAATTTTACAGTGTACAAAGGCGGAACTTATTGCTAATAGCAATATCTTCCAGGCAACCTTGGATGAAAAAGAAAACATAGAAGAAAATATAAAGGAGCGTGTAAATGTCACGAAATCAAACATAAGAGTAAACTACATAGACTTATTAATGGGGGATTCCTTACGCTATAATAAACAAGTACATAAACATACACAAAAATATAACATAAATAATATAATAAATACTATACTTTTATAAATACATACATTTACACATATATAATAATAAAAAAGATAATTGTGGATGAAATGTCAACCAAATGAATAAATGATAGATGAGTTAGGGGTGTAGTTCACTAAAGTAGTGAGCTTTTAGTTTAGTTTTAAAGGTATTCAGAGTACGACAGTTTTGAACGGATACAGGTAGACGATTCCATAATCGAGCAGCGTGCACTGAAAAAGAGTCAGAGTAAAAACCAGTTTTATGTGAAGGTATACATAAATGTTTCTGGTTGACAGGGCGTTGCAATCTGGCTCGATTAGAAAAGAAACTAAAACGTTCCCGTAGATAAATGGGTGAAGAAGCATTGTTAAGAACAGTAAAGAGAAGAGAAAGGACATGAGTATTTCTACGAAAACGAATCGGGAGCCATTTTAGTTGTGTGCGAAATTCAGAGACATGGTCATATTTGCGAAGGCCGAAGATGAAACGTATGCACAAGTTCTGAAGGCGCTCTAGCTTGTTTAAAAGGTCTTCAGAAAGGTCCAGGAAGCAAGAATCAGCATAATCAATTATCCGCATCTCAAGTCCTACCAACAGAGCTATAGCAGCTTTAACAAAGCAAGCGTAGCAAAACGGCACAACCAGGTGGAACACCATGCCTGAGACCGATTGATGGCGGTATATCGGGCTTCATCCAGGAGGACCGGCAAGAGTGGCGAAGTCTTGAAAAAGCCCATGTCCAGCAGTGGCCGAACCAGGCTGATGCGTGCGACCATAGACTAAGTATTACTACGCATATACAAGGTGACTTTTTGACCATCGTCCAAATTCATACTGGTGGCTTCAGAGTGGGAGAGACGGGTTAGGGACATTTTTTGAAATTAAAAAAGAACTTGTAGGGGGGTTCAAGCAATGCAGAGAGCAGGGTAACCAGAATGGTAATAAATCCCGAAGAGCCGTGCATACCCCCCGCGTTTGGGCATTATAACCATAGAGTTGGTATGGCCATGGGAAGGTTGGTGGGTAATGGTGGCTTGGTAAGTGATCAGTATCATGCATCAGTAACAATTTTGGTGAAATTCGTAAAATGAAATTTCGACTCCCCATAGTGATTCACTCGGGACTGGAACTGAATTTATATGGGAAGCCGAAATTTCATTATACGAATTTCACAAAAATTGTTACTGATCCAAGATACTGATCACTTATCAAGCCTCCAGTATGAATTTGGACGATGATCAAAAAGTCACCTTGTATAGCAGTTCCCATACATCAGTTTGTAGCCACAAAAAAGGTGTAAAATTCTAACGAAATCTAGATGGCGTTGCTAAATCCTCTAACGAACACGATGCTAAAGAAGACCGATTGGTGAGGCTAGTGGCACAGCGATGTCACGTAACATAAATAATTCCCAGTTCGATAATACTCGTAGATGGCGCTGAAATATTCACTGTTACTATTGCCAACTTAGCGCCATCTAGTTTTTCTAAGCAAAGCTATTAAAGCCACATGTTTACTTTGTAACCATGAGAGTTTACTTGCTGCCAATTAAACAAATTATGCTTATTTGCACCACTTGGCGACACCTAGTGCCGTAAGGGCGCGTAAAAAATTTGCTACGCCTTGATGTATGGAAGTTGTCGGTCTATACTTAGTAATACTTGGTGGTGCGATGGATGGAAATAGCAACCTTAGTAATGATTTTTAATCTTCCAGGTATCGACGGCAGCATATTCTTCCAGAAATACTGGGCGGCCAGCGTGGTCCTTTGCATGCTAATTTTTCCATTTATGGCGGCTGTGATGACAGTATATAGCTACTTCTTCAGTGAGGTTCCGGTCAAGTACATGGTGCACGACGTGAACAAGCCATTTGCTGATGATCCAGAATCGAGGTTCGATTCTCCATTCTTCGAGATCATGGCCATTTACGAGACCATGATCGCGATAAATATGTGGATTAACTTTACAGGTCAGCTTTTTTTTGAGACAACGGTTTGTTCCAAAAATTTACTTTCCCTGGTTAATTGAAATTGAACAACCAAAATTTGCTCTGTATGTTATTTTTTCGCCTAAATTGGTTTACGCTTGGCCACTACCACGCCTGATGGAAAGGATCAATGAGACCTAGGATGAAGGCGCTCACCCAGACGAGGCATTTATCCTAGGGGCAGAACCTACGGAAGTCGGCAACAGACGATTGACTGATACTACGCAACCTGTGACCATTCTACGTGTCGTCTTTTCATGACGTTATTCAGGAATACAACAAGTCGCTTGGAGGCACGGTTTCATCATAGTGGTGACAAGCTTTTATGTACCCAACTCGATTTCTTGAAGGTCATTTGGGCTATGAGTCAATTGAGCTCAGAAGAAACTTAGCTTTGGTAAATTTTATACTTGGCGTTATTCGAAATAAGATCGACTGTGTGGATCTTGTTGAGAAAATTCTTAAACTGTTTGTGCCCGATAGGTATAGTACATTTCAAATACCATGGCCCGATTCCACTTGAAACTTAACAATGGGGCTCATAATGTTTGCCTTTTGTTATCTAATTTGGAGCACTTCAAATTGGCACGCGTCGGTGCAATCTGTATGTAACTAAAAGCAACACCGCAAAAGGGTCTGGCCAGGTATCTTTTGTTATCACTAATCCTATTGTTAACACCTAATGACCGTCTTAAGTGGAATCGGGCCATGGTATTTGAAATGTACTATACCTCAGGGGGCGGAGTCATACGTTGTTCGCGGCGCTATTTTCGCGCACGTTTATCGGTACTCGCCCGTTGCGCGAGCACTCGACATATTCTGCTCCCTGCTCGCTGAAGCACCAGAGTGTGATATTTTTGTGGATCGTATTAGTTATCTGATAGATGTTTGTAAGAGAGAAGTATGAAAGTAAGTGCTTTAATTTAAGAGCTATATTATTGTAATGATTTAGATTTATCTGTTATATTACAATAATTTTGAATAAACAAATCTGAAGCTAAGCCTGAAGCCTACCATTAGTTGAAGTTAAAGCTATGTCTGGTCTAACTGTCCAGGATACGCCAGGCGTATTAGTAGTAACATAGACTAAGTATTACTACGTATAGACCGACAACTCCCATACATCAAGGCGTAGCTAATTTTTTACGCGCCCTTACGACACTAGGTGTCGCCAAGTGTTGCAAATAAGCATAATTTGTTTAATTGGCTGCAAGTAAACTTTCATGGTTACCAAGTAAACATGTGGCTGAAAAAGTTTTGCTTAGAGAAACTAGATGACGCTAAGTTGACAACACTAACAGTGAATATTTCAGCGCCATCTATTATCGAAGTAGGAATTATTTTAATGTTACGTTTAACGCCATCTAGATTACGTTAGAATTTTACACCTTTTTTGTGGCTACAAACTGATGTATGGGGACTGCTAGTCTATACGTAGTAATACTTGGTCTATGGTAGTAATCAGTGGTTGTAGGTGGTAGAGCTGATGCCGGGCTTAAATGTGGAGAAACCATTATGTTACTCGCAAATCCCCCGAAGTAATTCAGCTCTGAAACAGGCACAACCATGTGGCCCACCATGCTTGGGACCGATTGATGGTGGTATGTCCATAAAACAGACTAGTGATGGGCAGCATCACCATTGGTGTGAGGGTTTCGGCACGGCGCTCACAAACCTGCCAGCCCAGCGTGTGTGAGTATGGGCATTGCTTCCAAGAGGCCTACCAAGTTAGGCAAAATCTTGAAACGGCCAATGTCCAGCAGTGAAATCCAGGCTGATGGATGGATGGATATCTCAGTTTACGCCTCTTGGAGAATAATTCGAATAACTACCCTATGAAACAAAATGGTGCATTCGTATTTTTAAAACCGATTATAAGCCCAAATTAGATTGGTTTTCGTAAGGTCCGACCAAGATCTCGGTCTCTGCGAAAAACTGTATAGAATCTCGGCCATGGCCCAGACTGCGCAGCACTCGGGAGATAAAGAAAGGAGATGGTCAGTTCCCCATAAGCAAAATGCCTTAAGAGTGTACACAAATATATTGTGGTTAATGATAAAGAACAAATTCAAAATAACACAGTTTGACTATCCATTTAAAACGGACAATATCTTTTAATATTTTTTTATGATAAATCGTTTTGATTTTGAGGTTATTTTCATATGGCATTGCGAAAATAAACTTAAGCGCGTTTGAAACGTTCATAGTTGTAACAATGTTTCACGATGATTCTGATATATTTAAAAGGTTTATGCTCAAATGTCAGTCGTAATGTAATCTCTATCAGAATCCAGAAGAAAAGCATGAATCGTGAAATAAAAAGCTGTGACTGCCGATTGCGTCACGCATGACTCTATCAAAGCACGCTGGAAGCGTAGTTTGTGGACTATTTGGTAGATGGCGCCCTTTCGTTTCGTTCGGTATTCGCTCTCATGACTGGCTGCGACATTAAGTACTTATATTATTTTAATATGTGTGTCCGTGTTATTATGAAAGTGAAACTAGCTACGAATAAATCTAACAGAAATTATAGTATAAATTTATTTCATGTACGCGGTTAAGGCCGATTCTGACCATCTCCTTTTAAACGTTAACGAATGTATAGGCATAACATAAATAGAGGGTTAAACCAATGTTTTTCAGGTTACGATGGATTTTTCGGCATAGCCATCCACCACACGTGCTTGCGAATGAACTTTTACTGCCACAAACTGGAGAAGGCGTTCAGGAATGACAAGGACCTGGACTACATTAAGGAACAGATCGGATCGGTGGTGAAGGACCAACAGTTGACGATTCAGTAAGTGCTACTGTATAGACCAGGGATGCACAGACTTATTAAGACTAGGGGCCACTCGGGCAAATAATGAACTGATGGCGGGCCGCCAGAAGTATAGGTAATTAAAGACAATAAAGATGTATTAAAATTGAAAAAGAATTTATTAATTGGAAGCGTGGCACTGCATAGTGCTTACAATCTTTTTTATATTTGGCTCAAATTTACTTGTAGCAACACGTAAAACTGCTTCCAAACTTTCGTTTGCAAGGCGGTTTCGATTTTTTGTTTTATTATTATTTAGTATTGAAAAGGTTTGTTCACATACTAAAGACCATCTCTGAAAATAATCATAGGAATATTTGATACTGCTCCTTTAAGGTTAAACATAAGTCGCTCGGTAAAAAGTGCACAACTCAACTTTGTATTTCTTAAATTAACATTATATCATTGCAGTATAGAAACGCAGAAAGAAAAGTAAATCTTGATGTGAGGTGCTCTAAACTGGGATACGAAACCGGGACCTCTCGATTTCAGAGCTTCTCATATCCAGGTTTACTTTTCTTTCTGCGTTTTCTGCGGAGGTAGGCATGTATTTATACTCGTATATGTAACCTATTAGTATGTAGTATATAGGATGGGATTTGGTCGGCCGCCTGGATTCGTGCTAGGGGCTCGGTTGGTGATCATTGAACCTTGTTCCTGGTCCCTGGCCGGGTCTCCGGTATGATTTCGGGCGGTTGATTGGATTTCACCTTGTATAATAATATTTTACCTATAATTTTAATCGTATATATATTGCTACATAAATTAAATAAACATTTAATCTAAGTAGTTCATGTACATTTATTATTTTATTACATATATTTTTATAAGATTAAAATTTGACTTGTGAAACGTGTATTATATATACCTACTTTGCAAAATAAACTTTTTGAATTTTGAATTTTATACTGCAATAAATGTTTATATTTATGTTTATAATTTATATCTCCCTGCGATGGATAAATCGCCAAGTGTTCATAGTTTTTGTATTTCTTGTTAAGAAGTTTCAAGTGAATAAGATATAGGTCTGTGGCAATTCACGCCAATGATAGTTCAGTATAAGTAGGGTTTATAATCGCGTTAATCGCCGAAGAAAAGAGAATGTACGAATGTTTCAGGGGCAGTCCATACTAAGAAACACCTATAACACCCCTTACTTTTTCAGTTTCGTCAGTGTTATACAAGATACTTTTAACATATGGTTGGGAATCATCTTTATGGCCACAGTGATTCAAATCTGCACAGTCATGTTCCAAATCATTGAGGTAATATTAAGGGCCTTACTATTGCCAAATGGGTACTTTCTAAAGCCTACTCCTCGTTTATGGCCAAACCAAAAATATTGAAAAAATGTATTATGAATAATCAACTCTTAGACAACATATGCAACATTTTTCTTTTTCATACCACCAAAACTTCTACATGATTTTTTTTTTAACTGTATGGTGTTTTTTGGCTTAAATTTCCTACTGCTCCTAAGTGGCTTGGCCGATTGAATTCATTTATGCTTTGATAAATAGATAAACTTGATAGCTATAGACATAACATATGATTATTCAATCGAACAATCACGTCCAAGTGAAAAGTATAATTTTCTCCTATTTCGCCCTATCAAGGTCGCAGCGAGCGTCGTAACAGCCACTATGCATTGCGCGCTGATATAAACGTTATTTCAATGTCGTTTCCGTTGATATTCGTAGTGACAAATATCGAGCTGCTAATTTGGCGATGGTAATCGCCTTAACCGCGCTGTGTTGCAAACAAAATACACTGAGCATACGAAAACCATGTAGTTAGCCCACACGGCACGGTTCATTCTCCGGAGTTGCGGTATCGCTGTCACATTCACCCATTGTACTTGCGCTGCACGCATAACCACGCATCTTACACTGGCAAGACCTACAAATATCAGCTTGAATAGGTAGTTCTGATAAATGTCTAACAAATAAAACATGAAAATACGTTTGTATCGTTATATTAAAGTATGTCCTTCTTTTTTCAGTAGCACTGATTTGTTTTCCGTTTTCATTTTTCCATCTGGCAACCCTACTATAGAGAGTGTAAATAAGGCGTTAAGTGACGTTTGTTGTTCAGCGGTTATTAAGTGATTTTGTTTGATTTGATAAAATTTCAGGGCCAAGCGGACTTGAGATACTTCTTTTTGTTTAGCGGAAGTATCATACACATCTTTCTGCCGTGTCGCAACGCTTCTATACTCAAAACCATGGTAATTTAACACTTCTTTTTCCTCGTGACGACAACGCGTTTTACATTTTAACATGGGCGTAGCCAGGGTGGGGCAGCGTGAGGCGCTTACCCCACCGTGGCTCTGACCTGTAAGGTACCTAACTAAACCTAAAAAACTAGATTTTCTAGGTACTAACTACAATACTTAATAAATAAATTGAAAGCCGAAGTGCTAAGGAGGTTCTGCCAGAACCCACGCGGGCTTCTTTTAAAGTAATATATTGAAGTTAGTTAATACCTAAATAAATAAACAACCTATAATACCTATGTGTAATTGTTTACATACTGTACCTGAAATTACTATCTATAGATAGATATAAACCTCTAAATTGACTGATTAACAAACTGGCATACACCCAGAGCCCAAACGGCTGAAGTTAGAGACACATTTTTGTATGGTAGATTTCGTGGTGTAGGTATGTGTGCCCCACCCTGAGTCCATGGCTGGCTACGCCCATGCTTTTTAATTATTTTTTCCGTTTGAAACGGTAGAAAATCGTTTATATCTGTTCCAGAACCGGTCCAAAATGTCTATCACTTTCAAGTCACATGGTCGAATGGATAAATAAGTCCTATAATCGATCGGGCGGCTATATCCCTTGAGAGTTATTATTTCCCTGCAGGAGATAAAGTTAAGAAGTCCATTAACTCCCGCTGCGATTTACTTTAATTTTTTATTTTGTAGCTGTTGATCTAAGAAAGGTTTCAAGGTTACATTGCACCATAACCAAAAGGAGCTAAGCAGTGATAACTTTAGTCTTTTTTCACTTACAACTTGAGAACCCCTTAACGGATTTAAATTTAATTTTCATTCTAAGGCCCACTTGCACCAAAAAATCCTTAACCCTCGGGTTAACTAACCCATGGAAAGAGTTAACTAACCCGTCATTTCATTAGTCCTATTGCACCATGATAATATCGAAGCGGGTTAGTAAACCCGAGCTAAGTGATTGTTTGACATTTATTTAGAATGTTACCATAAAGTAATTAGTTGCAACCAATGAGGTATAGTATCTATATAATGTCATTGAAAACAACACAATTTAAGTTAAACTGGTAAAATTACTTCGCTAACCCGAGTTTCACTCGAGGTGGAAGTCGGGTTAAATTCTGATGACTTCCTCTTAGTTTAACCCGAGATTTTGATTGGTGCAACAGAGCTTTTTCTTAACCCTCTATTTTTTTTAATTAACCCGAGTTAAAGTCAAGTTAAGACATTCTGCAAGTGGGCCTAAGGTAGAGTGTTAGTATGTTTCACTTGCACTATACCAAAAGAGAGCTCAGCAGTAACCATTTTGGTGATAAAAATCCGATCGGAAAAAATTCGCTGAGGGCAGAGATTCTATTCAGGCTGAAGCTATAGACCCCTGTGACAGACAGAAAGACGGACGGACAGACAGCGGAAGCTTAGTAATAGGGTGCCGTCTGGGGCAACCTTCGGGCACGAAACTCTAAAAAAGCGGAGTGCTTTCGCACTCCTATTTTAATTATACGGCACTATCGACGCGCGAGCCGACTTCGCACTTGCCCGTATTTTCTCGTTTCAGTCAGTGGAGACGGCGACAAGGATCTACTGCTGCGGCTGGGAGAACGTGAATTGCATCCCGATCAGGAGAATGATCGCGTTCATGATAGCGCGCGCGCAGGCCCCTCTAGAGATCACCGCCTACAATATGTTCTCTTTCGACATGGAGCTCTTCGTTTCGGTACGGTTTGTCTTAAACAGACCAGCTAAGGTCCGCCAGCGGAATTACACCTTAAGGGCCATCGCACATTACAACGGATCTGCACCAGACCACCTCAAAGTAAAGCATTGAAATATGTGCTTTAAATCGTGTTACGGAAGTAACATTTACGTGACACTTTTGAACTAGTGGACGGCACGTCGTCGACGCGTTGCTCGCGCGTCGCACACTTGCAAAATGTCATGTATGCAACACGATTTAAAGGTCACATTTCAATGCGTACTTTAAGGCGGTCTGGTGCCAAGGCCTTATAATCCGCGACGGCAAACGACGAATTAATTTTTCCGCCGTAAGACAGACTTTTAGTTGAAATTCACAAGTATTCGCCGGAAATAATTACATCATCGGCCATTTTGCGCATGCGCTGCAGAATTATAAAGGGAAAATGATGAAAACCAGAGTACGTTTGGTATAAATATGAACTTAGTGCCGTGGCCGTCTTAACTTAAATACGTTCGCTTGATTCGTCGCTTCAGATATCGATTTATCGGTGCAGCAGTGGTGCGAGTACTTCATTAAAACGGCGCAGCACGGCGGAATACAATGCAATTCCGCCGGCGCACAAACGTAGTCCTATTTTAAGGCCTTGTCTTTGGTATTCCAAAGGTTTATGCTTAAATATGCTGAGTCAACTATTGACCCTATGAAAGTTTATCTCGCAGATTTGTTTTTTCAGACCTTTATCTTTCCGTTGTCAAGACAGTTACCTAATTGCACACATTTCAAGAGATAGATTTTGTTTTTGATAGTTACAGATACGTTTTTTGTCTATGCGGCTTGAGTTATGTGTCTTGGTTAATTAAAACATGGTTAATTTTTCGCTGTCAAGACGAAAAATACCCTTATCAAATACTTTTTTATAGTATCCAGAAAAAACTTGAAAATTCACTGATTATGCGTGCCGACAGCGCACGAAGTGAACGTTCAAATGTAGACTATCTGGCACTATGATTAAGTTCAAAAGCACTCGACAGGATTGTTGGGTACCATGGACCAGGCCTTAAAACATAAAAGTAGAAACAATTAACTGTAAGAAAACTGATCTTACCGAAATTTTGATTTCTATTTTTGTATCTAAAAATGAATGAAAGTAGAGTTACGAAAGAAATTCATGGTGCGCAAGTGTAAGGTGCAGCTCGACCAGGCCGCCCTAGAAGGACGTATGCTGACCAAATTGACGACATACTGAAGAAGTGCCATGTCAAAAGTACCCGGAATAGAAGAGCTTGTATGACTAGATTGATGGATGTGGAAGAGGTGAAAGAGGTGTGTCTGAATCGTAGCAGATGGAAATCTCAAGCCTCTGCCTACCCCTATGGGAGACAGGCGTGAGTATATGTATGTATGTGTGTATTTAAATCTATTTTTATGGTTAACAGCTCTGTGTAAATAACGTGGTTTTTGTTTCAGCTTCTTAAAAATGCATATTCTATGTTCACACTGATAAGAGATTAGACAAAAGCTGTTTTCGCTCTTTGGAAACGTGGAAGCACATAAACTTTGGAAACGTAGAAGCACATAAACTTTGTAAACGTGGAAGCACATAAACTTTGGAAATTCAAATAACCAGTGTTTTTAGTCTTCTTTGCACCTATAAAGCACTTCTCAATAAACAAATTTCAACGGCAATGTTGTTGTTTTTCCTTAAATACAAACTAAACTTATTAAGGCTGCGCCGAGTGTAGAACGATTAGACACCTCGCTTGTTCTCTCGTGGTCGCGTTTTATCGTGGACATGTTTATTAAATTTAACAGACAAAATCATATTTAATTTACCAGACAAAATTTTAAAAATGTGAAACGGCCCAATTGTATTTTATAACGTTTGTGATTGTCTTGAATTGTGGCTGAGACAAAATTCGACAGTTAAGTTATTGAAATGACTAAAACCCCAATACCTTTTTTAGATTTTGGGCCTACTTTAGATAGATTTGTTTCTTACACCATAAGTTATTTTTAATATTCGCTGCGGCGGAAGTGTAGATACATTCTCTGTGATAATAAATATATATTTTATTTATTTATCATTGAAATATTATTCAATAAATCAATTTAACAGTGACTGTCGTTTTAGATTATTTTGCTCGGCGCCCTCTTAAGAGCGGTTTCGCAGCCGGAATGTGAAAAACTTTTTGGTGTTGTAATAGTTTTATTTGACAGTTGGAAATAGTAGCTAATCTAGAAGAACGCTTTGTTATTGAAAATTTTGTCCTATTACATTTTAATATATTCTTTGACTTTGAGCCAACACTGTTTTATGAAGTGGGTTAAGTACTTTGACCAGTAGATTTTTTGACCCGAAAACCGTACTTACAACGTTATTGAATCAATATAAGCCCTATACAACAATAGACAATAAACATATAAATTACTTGACGCAAAAAATTTTACATTTTCGCAGAAAATTCTAGAGCGGTTTCGCAGCAGGATTGTGAAAAACCCGCCTTTTTCTAATTAATCGAAACAGAACACATACATTCAAAATTCATTAAATATTGTGTATGCTGCCATCGCAAAATTTCCATTGATTTCTGTAAATTAGAATTTCAAAATTATGGAAAATTGTAGAAAATTTTAATGAATCTACGATTTACAATTTTGGTATTTCGTTTGCATGAACTAGGATTGTTTCGTAAGCAAGACAGACGAAGTCGCGTAAGAAATTTATATCTACACAGTAATTGAATTTAAAAACATGTTGGCTTTTTAAAATTAATAACGTGCAGTAAGGATACAGAAAATCATAGAAGAAAATTCCTTTGTAAGAATTTGTAATCAAAGTACAAACCTAAAGCTTCACTTGGTTATTAAGTAAATTATTCAACTAATAATTTCATTCACGTTGTCTTCACGTTGTCCATGTTAAAATACTTGTCATCCCTTCAATTAGAAAAGAGGCGAAGGATTCCTCGGTAAGTGCGAGCAAAATGGGTCATAATGCGACGAAATGACTTTTGAATTTGGTTTACTATCTAAGGTGGATGGTCCAAGGCAATCTTCATACAAACTTGTGAGAACCAATAACGACGACAGAAGTATTATTATTTAATTCTGTTACCTTTTTCCACACGTTCCATCTACTTTACAACCGCGAATAATCAGTTTTTTTTACAAACAAACTTTTTTAGAATCTAATTTTGTTATTTAAAATTTTTGTAATCAAATGTATGAAAGTTTTAAATAGCAAGATTAGACTGTTAAAACATTTTGTTTTTAAGAAAAACTTAATATTCGCGAGTGTAAAGTTGATGGAACGTGTGGAAAAAGGTAACAGAATTAAATAATAATACTTCTGTCGTCGTTATTGGTTCTTACAAGTTTTTTTTTAAAAACTACCTTGGACCATCCACCTTAATTAAAAAGTTTGAACGCAATTCGCTGCGATAAAGTCTTGGCCGGTAATATAAAAAGCGCGCCTGCCGACGCGGCATTCGTAAACCGAATAAAAAAAAGGTTGGAAAAAAGGCGCGAAAATGTGATGGCGTCGTTTTTTTTGTTTTATTGAAAAAATATTGCACTTTGGGTGTTTTGATCAACAATAGTGAAAGAATATTGTGAATTAAAATCGCCGTAACCAGTGTAGTGTGTTGTTCAATGAAACAAAAGTGCAGCCTTTGCCTTTTCATGAGATTTTTCTAACCCAACATTTTGTTCGTGTTATGGTTCGTTGTATGGTATTAGCACGAACTGACAGGACAGCGACTACGACAGGACAGTCTGTTCCTTCAGACGATCCTCAACAGAGGATATACAAACACAGAGAAGAAAAAAGTAAAATAACACTAATCAGTCTTCTTGTACGAGTTCCACTATTTTATTTCCTTAATTATTTCGACTAGTTTCGTCTATTTGACATCGTCGGGCTAATCGTCGTTTACCTATTCCAATCAGCCCGACGATGTCAAATAGACGAAACTAGTCGCAATAATTAAGTAAATAAAATAGTGGAACTCGTACAACAAGACTTTGATTAGTGTTAGAATGAAGTTCCATCAAGGAGTCACACCTTACAATATAAAATTAAACTAAAATAAGACCAGGCAATAAAGCCGATTCTGAAGGCTTTAACTTTAATTTTAGTGCTGTCAATCCTTAAATTTTTCCAAAGTAATTTAGCTTCTGTTCTTCACACTTATGAACTATTTTGCAACGATGAAAATTTAGTTTTGACAGCACTAAAACTAAAATTAAAGCCTTCAGAATCGGCTACAGTATGGGCTTACGCCTTTAACCTTTTCCATAAAGGAAAGAAAACGACAAAAAATAACATACAAATTGAATAAAATATGAGTTCTAGCAGTGAAAGTGAAATATTAACTTCAGAAAGTTTTCTCATAGAGGGGGATGACAAGCAGAGTGTGTCACTTATACAGAATAACTCACCGCAGCATTAGTATGGTAGAAGAAATCGTGCAGTATATCGAAGATGGAGGTCTCTGAGAGGATCAGCTTCTGTAGGTTCTCCGGGTGGAAGTCGTGCCCGTACATGTCGACAGCGGACAGGAAGATCGACTCCATCTGGTTGTGACGCAGCTCGTAGGCAGGTTGATGCGCTGCTATCAGGACCTGGGGGTAGTTAACTCTACATTACTTGGATCCTCAGTTGTTACTGAATTCCTGCTGTCTTGTATTTTCTTATCCCTTGGTTAAAGTAGATATAAGTCATATATTGTATAGTATAAGTTTTATGTTGAAAAAAAAAGACATGATCTTGCTAAGTTTCTTGCCCTTCTTCTTAGCAAGACTAATCGAATGGGCGGAGGTAGGCATGTATTTATATATGTAACCTATTAGTTATAGGATGGGATTTGGTCGGCCGCCTGGATTCGTGCTGGGGGCTCGGTTGGTGATCATTGAACCTTGTTCCTGGTCCCTGGCCGGGTCTCCGGTATGGGTTCGGGCGGCTGATTGGATTTTACCTTGTATAATATATATTTTACCTATCATTTTAATCGTAAATATATTGCTACATAAATTAAATAAACCTTTAATTTAGTTCATGTACATTTATTATTTTATTACATATATTTTCTTTATTAGATTAAATTTGACGTGTAAAAAGTGTATATATCTATACCTCCTTTGCAAAATAAACTATTTGAATTTGAATTTGAATTTACGCCAGGGCCAAAGCTTCAGGCTTCTGGCGGCGCTTCTTGCTGCGCTTCCAGGCGGTTTTTGCGACGGGCTTTGCCCTGCCACGACACCCGTCGGCGCCTTCATGTATAGCGCGCTCGCTCGCTCAAAGCGCTCGACACTAGGTTCGTCCTGTGCGCTCGATCACTGTTTCAACCACCCGCCTCCCCGCACACCGCCATGCCGAGAGCGCAAGTCACTCGAAGCCGGACAAGACGCGCGAGCGGCGACCCATGGCCGGCTCTATACAACTTCATACATTTGTTCTCTCCGCCGGCGCCGTCGCAAGAAGAACCACTTGGCGCGCCTCTCGAAGCCTGGAGCTGTGGCCGACCGGTTAAGACGCTGGTCTTCTTTGTACTCACAATATTACATCGGCAAAAAATTGGGCCTTTACATATGAAATTGTTGTTTTATGTAGAGAATTTAAAGGAAACTCAATTTTCAGTACTAACATTTTTACATTTTTTTTTTAGGAATGACAAATCCCGTGTTTAATCGCGCGCGACGCCACTAGTTAAATCACAAGTGAAAGGAGCGTGACGTACTGTTTAATTGCAAAAACATCGTGTCACGCTCCTCGCACTTGTGATTTAACTTAGTTGCGTCGCGCGGAATTAAACACTATGCTACGAGAGCTGGTATCTATAAATTCAGTTATTCCTCTGTCAGGCTAAAGTAGCCCTTACCTGTCTAGCCCTAAGAGCGACTCTGCTGTGCTCAGCTCGGTGTAGAGATGTTAACTCGTTCAATGTCGTAGCTAGCTCGTCCGTGAGACCGGGTTCATTCGACCACAAGTGATCTATTAGGAGGGTTACCTGTGAAAAGAGAGGGTAGTTCAACATTTGTACGTTTATACATAATATTCTTGAAATAAATATTTATATTTGCCTATTTAAAGCTTTTCATTTAATTTAATAATTATAAACAACAAAAATAACAGTTTTGAGTATTTCCGAAATATATTTCGGCCCACTACTGATGCCGGCCCCAAAGTGGGCCGAAATATATTTTGAAAATACTCAAAACTGTTATTTTTGTTTTTTATAATAATTTCATTACATAATATACTGTAACATTTAAAAAATGCGAGGAGAAATCTTCGCTAATCTTCGGCAAAGATCGTATTTTGATCAAAAATTTCAAAAGTTTAGATGAGCCCTGGCACCTAAAATCTATTGCATTGTTTTTGAATGTGTGCGTTAACATAATGCCGACGCGCGCACACTTATGAGTGCGCAGTCTGTCTACCTACGGTCAGCAAACTGATCAGACTACTAAAGTCGTAAAAATTCAAAACTTTATGTGCACTTAAGACGTCCAACTATCACTGTGTTCAGATGAGCACTGATTCCAAACGTGTGAGCGTCACCCATTTAAAGGTGGAAACATTTTGGTGCTGTCATACTACGGTAAGGGCTTATCTTTACTTTTGAAATCTTTGATTTCGATACAATCCATGATAGAGAGTGCATATACGGTCGGCTATAAACCAAAATAACTCCCTTAAGGTTAAACGTCAGTCGCTTAGCACAAAGTGCATAACTTAACTTTGTATGTCTTGTTTAGAAGTTAAAAATTGAAAAAAATGTTGGTATGTGGCAATTAACACCAATAGTTCAGTATTAGTGAGGTTTGTAAAGCATGAGTTTGAAATTTAATGCACAATTAGTCATGATCTTGCCCAAACAAAGTTAAAACAGCATTTTAAGTTGGTTTTGAGAAGATCATAACAAATTGTGTATACAATTTCAAACTCTTGCTTTATAAACCTCACTAATACTGAACTATTGGCGTCAAATGTCACAGACCAAAATGCTTTTCAATTTTACATTTAAAAACAAGAAAAACAAAGTTAAGTTGTACTTTGCGCTAAGCTGCTGACGTTTAACCTAACTGCTTCCGGTTCCAATTGTGTTCACATGTTCTAAAATAACTTTAACTCTTATTTTCTCTTCAATAAGTTTCCAAATACTACTTACTCTCTTGCAATTCATGATTCGACTATTTTTGTGAATACGAACAGTGGCGAAGATTTGTATGCACAATATATCTAAAGCAGATCTATGTATTATTATTGTGCAACTATATATTTATATTAATATCAATTAATTGTATCTAATTCCACTGACGCCGACTATAAATGTCGAAATATATCTGGAAATAATTATTATAATGAGTATTTTTATATAAATATATAATGTAAACTGAATAAAAAAAACAAATAAGTTCTCTTTAATATTGTGCAACTACTTTTAGTAAAGTACCAGTGTTGCTTTTTTTTAGAAGGTGAACAATCTTTTTTAGGAAGAATATAATATTAAAAATCATCGTCGAAGGGAATATAGAGGAGAAGAGAGGAAGAGGCAGACCGAGGATAAAGTTCAGTGACCATCTTAAGGCAGAAACAGGAATCACATGGTACCAGGAATGAAAGGATTTCAATTTCAAACAGATTTCAATTTATTTTCATTTCAATTCATTTCACTTATTGTTTAGAATGTATCGATTTTATCTGTCAAATTTATCTAATCGATGCCTACATACTAGCACTTTGTCTATATTATCAGTATAGTCCGTGTACCAATAAAATTTGACATTTCGTAGGGATGGGTAGCGATGCGCAATGACGGATATTTTTATCGATTGTCTCGATTAAACGTGATTATTTTTTCGAAGTCGACTAAATATCTCGCCGTCGATAAACGAATTTAAGTCAAACTTTCTCATTGTAAACCTAACTGTATTTTGTTTTTGTGCAATATTTATAAAGTCGTTGTTTTATATTTTATATACCAATTTATGTTTAATATAAGTACTAGGTATCCGGTAAAAATCAGCGTCATGACATTAAGCTGAGCGGAGATCTTTTTGGTACATTCTGTGCTAACTTTAAGTTTTAACTATAATTATACCAAATATACTATAATACAAATTATAATATAAATTGTATAATATAATTGTAATATAATATAAATTGTACCAAATATATATTGTTTCAAATATACATGATTCTATTCTATTCTATAATCGACAAAAACATTTCGTCATCTCACATATCGATCTTTCATTCAAGTTACGTTATCCCATCCCTAAAACGAAATGTCAAACTCTTCTGTGAATTTATTTTGTCTGTGTACAGGAATTCCGTAAAAGTACGATTTTACCTAAACATCTTATTCAAAATGACAATTTAAATCATTTTTCAGTGATAATCAATGCATGAGTGTGTAAACTAGTGTCTGTAACTTACTGTGGTAATCTACGTTGCGTGATTCTTTCGGAATGTCGTGGTATGTGATGGAGTGAGCATTGTTTACTACTTACGTCATGTATAAAAACACGGACTATAGTTGTGAACATTGTCTTACCAGGAGGTTCTTCTTAGCGACCTGGTTGTGCGAGAAGATAATGTTGGCGACGGCTTGCATGTCGTCCTTGTAGCGGTCGCGGAGCGCCATCACGCATTTGTCGTATGAGCCTGTGGAGGGAAACAATAGGAGATTGTCATAATGAACAGTTTTCTGTCAACTACTGCAAAGATAAATACAGTTTGTATCAATGTAGTTTTCTTTTTAGACTTTTTTGATTTTGTAAACATTTACCTAATTTTATTTTAATTTTAATTTTCATTTGATTTTTATTCAATTTAATTCATTTCCTTATTAATTTCAGTGTACTTTGACTTTATAATACTAAATGTTTTTTGTTGAACGCTTCCATAAATGCACGAATAAAACGCCTTTAAATCATGTTTGTCATCACATCACAAATGTAAACAAAGACGAAATACATATTCCATCTCATGATTCGTATCCATATCTAAAAGCCTGACGATGTTATTATAACGAAACCGGTCGCTAGTGTAATATACATACAAAAGTGGAACAGTTACCAAGAATGTGTTTTATTTACAAGAAGTTTGTATCAAGTTGCGAGTAACTGTGTAAAGTTACATAATTTAACAGTTACCACTTAATACCATGATCTTTTTCATGTTTTTCGGTCCAATTAAAATTTTCTTAATGAAGAACGAGCCCAAAGGTTTAGCTACTAACCCAGCTGGAAGTTGCTCTCGACCTGGTAGTACTGTTTGAGCAGGTCGTGCACGCAAGCCTTCATGCGACCCCGGATCCCGTTCCGGTACCGCTGCACGAGCACCACCAGCGCCTGCGTCGACATGAAGAAGACATCGCGGTCCTGCCGCTTCGGGAGGGACGCGGCGTGGCTGCGGGGGGAAATTGGTTCAATTTAATGAAATGATATAAGATTTCGAGAAAAAAGAATCAGTTCTATGGAAGAGCTGATATTTTTTTCGCGATTCATAGTAAAAGTTGTTCGATTGGACTAGTACTATCGCCAGTTTCCGGCTTCCGCAACTTATCTTAACACCCAATGGTAGCTATAATAATAATACAATTATATAATTTTCTATATTTTTGACGCTCGGCGATGTATATGAGGATAATAAATGAAATGAAATGAAATATTTGGTTGGGTTTATACAAATATATTATATCCGATTCTGAAGGTTTGAATTTCAATTTTAATGCTGTCAAAACTAAATTTTCTTCATCGCAAAAAAATCCTTAAGCGTGAGACTTAAAAGCTAAATTACTTTGGAAAAACTTAAGTTTTGACAGCACTAAACCTAAAATTAAAGCCTTTAGAATCGGCTTTATTATTTAATTACTTATATTACATTAAAACTGACCTGTAATAAGTATATCTGTTACACCTACAATACATTACATAAATATATTTCATAATTCAGCGTGGATGATTTTGGAGGGGTCATGTCATGACCCCTGTGACTCCCCCGCTTGGACCGCCACTGTTAGGATCGAAGTGTTTGCGCTGGAAATGGTTAAATATCTCTTTTGTTGACTGTACAATTTCCACTCACTGGTCAATAACGCTGGCGATCTGTTGACTAGGGAACTGTGCGAGCACACTGGTAATGTTCCGCTCGTACAAAGCCATCAATTTGCGCACTTTCTTCTCCACCGCGATCGGGATACGACCGGACGCTGATGATAGAACCTGCCGGGGAAATGGAATATAAATATTCAGCTTTTCAAATTTTTCCATTCATAATGGAAATGGTCTGGTCTGACCTATGAAATTGCTTGAATTTTCTTACAGATTCATGAGTTCATAATTCCTGTAAGTCAATAGCTATTTCAATGATTTGTTTTTTGTTTGAAAGTTGATTTTAAGGTTTTACATCTACGTATTAAATTTTGTGTTAAGAGGCTATGCGAATTTTATTTTTGTCACTGTCACTGTTTTGTTTTTGTCAAAAGGGAAAAAAGTTGGTTTTATATTTTTATTAAAAAAACTAAAATAGCTAGCAAAATTTCAAATATCAAATCTCTAGATATTGTTGAAACACACCTAATAAAATATGTTTGAGTTCTGTATATGAGTCCTATTCGTCAAACGAGGAGAAAAAGTGTGTTTGAAGACCTCATTTCAACAATTATTTCTATCGAGGAAAATTTATCCAAACATGTTTTCCAATTTCAAAACCCTAGGTTACATAGTCAAAATGCATATACCAGAAATTTATTTTAATTTTCCATGTATTTCATGAAATACGCAGAAAAGAAACACCCGTATTTTTTTCGCATATCGCCTTTTTTTTTTTTTTTTTTTTTTCTTCTAAGAAATCGGACTCGGAACGCGGCCGCGTCGGTTATAGAATTTGAGAAAAATTTATTAATTCGTGTTTTGTTTAGTTTTATCGTGCTTAAACGTCGTGAAACATAATAGAACCGACTTATTTAGTTGTGCATATGTTATTCAGTGCTAAATTAAAGCAAAACAGTAGTTTAAAATTTAACTGACAATAACCTAAAAATAACAAAATTTTTCTTGTTTTTTCGGCAAAAAAGAACACTTTTACGATGTATCTTGCAATAAACCTGGAAAAAGGATAACAATCGTTAAATCCACATCCTGCACTATGGGTAAAGACGAAGAATTATCGGTCGAACCCGGCGTAAATGCACCCGCTAAAACAAAGAATCTTGTCCAACAAGTGTTCCACAAAGGCCTTTTTAACAACTCAGGAAGGCCAAGAAGTAACTCGCTTAGTGATATATCTACATCACTATCGGCAGACGTGACCACAAAGCCGCCTGGCCATCAAGAAAGTACAACGAAGAAACTGCCCCACTTTGATTGGCAGACCATTCCACAACAGAGACTACCTAAACGGTTAAAACCCTCAGAGTCTCCACCCTCTACCCCACTTCAAAACAGGTTTGCTGGATTACAAGTGAATGATTCTTCTGTTACTGAACAAGTTAAACCCCGAGATAAAAAGGTCAACAAACCACCACCAGTTATATTGCATGGCATAAAAGATGTTAACAAGTTGTCTGATTTGATACAGACAGTGATAAGGAAAGAAAACTATGTTCTAAAAATCATTACCAAACAGCAACTCAGAGTTTCCTTCAATGATATAGAAACCTACAAAACATTCATGTCCTTGGCACGTGAAAATAACCTTATTGGTCACACCTTTACACCAAAGTCTGAAAAGTGCTACAGAATAGTAATTAGAAAACTACATTCATCAACCCCAGTTGATTCTATAATAGAAGAAATTGAAAAATCTGGAAATAAGGTCCGTGGTGAAATCATTAATGCCAAATACGGGCCAAAGAAAATTCCCACTGACACCTTCTTTGTGAACCTAGAACCGAGCTTTAACAACAGCAAGGTGAAGGATATAAGGTACATTTATAACACCAGTGTAGTGATTGAAGATCCTAGAAAGAAGACCTCAATAGTGCAATGCAAACGCTGCCAACAATATGGCCACTCTAGGAATAATTGCTTTAGACCGTACCGCTGTGTGAAGTGTGCAGGAGCACATAGTCACACTGACTGCCCTATTAAGGACCATAACACACCTGCAACATGCGCTTTATGCCTTGAAAACCATCCTGCCAGCTACAAAGGCTGTGCTGTATACAAAGAAATCCGTGAACGCAAGTTAAACAACAACCATATCCACAAACAAGCTAGGCATACTGCATCGACAAATATCGAATTGCCAACTGCACAGAATACACCCCAAGAAAATCCTATGTTACCTCCTGGTAGGAACAAGACATATGCGAATATAACTAAACAAATGACAACATCTAAACCAACCAGCCAGCCTGAAATAAGTGAACCTGTGAATTCAAACAACTACAGTGAATTTACAAAAATGCTTACTAATAGCTATAGCGAGTTGACAAACATGCTTACAAAACAAGCCGAGAAACTTGACATGCTCATCACACAACTTAGTTCACTCATGAACATGATGACCATGATCGTTGGGCGCGGGCGTGATTAGCCATATTAGCGCCAGCGACTACAGGTCACCACTTCACATGGCCACTTGGAACATTAATGGACTAACGTCCAATAAAGAAGAATTAAAACTATTGATTGGCACCCACAAACTAGATGTTATTCTTTTGTCAGAAACACACCTCACTGATTCTAGTGGCTTTAGACTCCCTGGCTTTACAACTCATGTGTCAAACCACCCAGATGGAACAGCACATGGAGGAGCTGCTATCCTAATCAAAAGTACCCTAAAACATTACTTGTTGGTACAATATAAAAGTGATCACCTTCAAGGAGTTGCTATTGTTATTGAAGACTGGTGCGGCCCATTGACTATTGGATCGGTTTACTGTCCGCCTAAACACAAAATTACGCATGACATGTTTACTAACTTTTTTAATCCACTTGGCCATAGATTTTTGGTTGGGGGTGACTTTAACTCGAAACACTGCAACTGGGGTTCCCGTCTCACAAACACTCGAGGCAGACACCTGAAGATTTGCATAGATTCACATAACTATGGATTTCTCACTACAAGAAAACCAACGTATTGGCCAACAGACCGCAACAAGTTGCCGGACTTATTGGACTTCTACATAACCAAAGGGATAAGTGACTTGTATACAAGTGTACAAGGGTGCTTCGACGGATCAAGTGATCACACTCCTGTACTGGCGACTGTCGGCACAAACGTTATACAACATTGTAATCAGCAGAGCCTGACAAACAGAAACACCGATTGGGATGCATTTTGTAAATACCTTGAAGACAAAATAGACCTGAAAACTAAGTTGAAAGATGCACGGGATATAGAGACAGCAGTTGTGAAGTTTACAAATCTGATACAGGAGGCGGCATGGAAGAGCTCACCAGTATTTGAAAAGAAAACTCATGTTGGGCACAACTTCACAGCAGAAGTAAAGGGCAGGGTACTAGAAAAAAGAAGACTCCGTCGAGTATGGCACACTAGTAGGTTACCGTGTGATAAAACTGCTTTTAATAAAGCTGCTGCAGAATTGAAGATACTCCTAAAAACTATTGATGATGAGACTCTTCAACAAAGACTGGAAGCCCTAAATCCTCACTCAAAAAACCATCATTCATTGTGGAAGGCTACCAAAAACTTTGATCAGCCACAACTAGCTGTGCCTCCTATCAGAAAACCGGATGGGACCTGGGCTAAAACAAATAAAGAGAAAGTTGAAACATATGCTCAATTTCTCAAGGAAGTCTTCACTCCAAATAAAAGTACCGAGCAGGATGACTGGCAAAAAGAAGTTAATAACTACCTAGCGAGTGACATGCAATTATCCCTCCCAATAAAGCATGTGTCACCAAAGGAACTGTATAGGGAAATTCTTGCTTTAGAACTTAGAAAAGCTCCAGGTTTCGATCTTATCACTGCAGAAGTACTTAGACATTTGCCAAGAAAGGCAATAGTTCACCTTACCGCCATATTCAATAGTATACTCAGATTATCCTATTTCCCAGGTCTTTGGAAAATATCTGAAATAATAATGGTACCTAAGTCTGGCAAACCACCCAGTGAAGTAAGCTCTTATAGACCAATAAGCCTACTCCCAGTACTGTCAAAACTGCTGGAAAAAATACTGGATAGAAGATTGCAGCTTATAATTAATGAAAGAAACCTCCTACCAGATCATCAGTTTGGATTTAGAGCAAAACACTCAACCATTGAGCAAATTCATAGAGTGTGCCACAAGATAAGGCAATCCCTTGAAAAGAAGGAATACTGCTCTTCTGTGTTTCTCGACGTACAACAAGCCTTCGACAAAGTATGGCACGAAGGACTTCTCTACAAGATAAAACAAACATTACCTCACACTTACTATGTACTACTCAGGTCCTATCTTGAAAACCGCAGATTTAGAGTGAAGCTTGATGACAGTCATTCCAATTTATATGACACCAAGGCTGGTGTACCACAGGGATCAATTCTCGGACCAAAACTGTACAGTCTGTATACTGCAGATGCACCTGAGTCTGATGATGTACTCACGGCAACATATGCAGATGACACAGCAGCACTGAGCAGCAGCACCAATCCAGAGCAAGCATCAGCCCAGCTACAGACTCACCTTAATAAAATTAACAGTTGGTTTAGACAATGGAGGATAAAAGCAAGTGCTACAAAATCAATGCACATAACATTTACTCTTCGCAGAGGCAACTGCCCAGAAGTAAAACTGGGTGACGAGACTCTCCCACACACAAACACTGTTAAATATCTAGGAATGCATCTTGATAGAGCACAGAATTGGAGACACCATATCCAACAGAAAAGAAATGAGCTGAACCACAGGATACGAAACTTAGAATGGCTCCTCAGCCCGAGGTCGAGACTTTCCCTCGAAAACAAACTCCTCATTTATAAAGCAGTTCTAAAGCCTGTGTGGACCTATGGGATCGAGTTGTGGGGCACTGCAAGTAAATCAAATATTGAGATCATGCAAAGATGCCAAAATGCCATCCTCAAGAAAATTGTAAACGCTCCCTGGTTCACAAAGTCCATGGAAATTCATGAATACCTTGAAGTACCAACAGTGATTGAAGAAATACAGGAACGCAATGTGAAATACAAAGCCCGCCTTTTGTCTCACGTAAACAACCTAGCAACAGATTTGCTTACTAGTAATGCTGATGTGGGACGCCTGAAGAGGCACACAATCCTGGGATTGCATAACAGGAAGTAGACCGATAAAGGTTGTTTGATAGCTGTATCAACCAACCCACAAGCTCTTCACCCACAAAATACCTGCTTATGGTCAAAAGACCGATCGCAAGTAGACCAAAAATAGGAACAAAAAAAAAAAAATAATAATAATATTGCCTTAATTATCAATATAATTATAATAATATAAAAACAGTTCATTCAGACCAGCTGATTTTGAATTGTACTGTGAACAGACTGCCGGACACAGCGATGCATCGCCATCAGAGCTTACGGTTTAAAGGCCGTCGCAAATTATAACGCCTCGGCACCAAACTACCTCAAAGTATGCATCGAAATATGAGCTTTAAATCGTAATGCGTATGTGACTTTATGCAAGTGTACGAAGCTCAGCCGTAGTCCATAGTACAAAATTATGACGCACTTTACTTTGAGGTGGTCTGGTGCCGATCTGTTGTGATGTTCGATGACCTTTAAGCAAATCCCAACTTATTTAAAGGCCAAATAGTGTTACCTCTTGCAATTCCAACAAAGGCAGCGATGGATCGCGAAGGCTCTGCATGAACTTCTCGACGACCTCGCGGAGACGAGGAGCGTTGTATGGATCCGGCAGACAGTAACCTGTAATAATACACTTGTTAGTTTTATTATATCTTACGTTTTTTTAATTTAATTTAAATGACTATTAATGATATGTAGAAAGATTGTATTTATTTATGGATTAAGGTTATTAAAATTATTTTAAACTATCATTTAAGTTTTAGATCGGGCTCGACTGTGGAGGTACCACCATCTTACTTGGAGACCCCCTCGAAGTAATTCGGGGGCGAGTAAGAGGACAGCTCACAGGAAAAAAACCAGGAGGCCCACCATGCCTGGGACCGATGGATGGCGGTATATCCATCAGTAATAGCCGGGCCTTATATGGAACAGACTGGTGACGGGCACCGCGCTCACCAACCCGCCTGCCCAGCGTGTGTGAGTATGGGCAATTCTTCCAGTATGACCGCCGGGAGTGGCAAAGTCCTGGAAAGGCTTATGTCCAGCAGTGGACGAACTAGGCTGATGGATGATCATTTAAGTATTCATTCAGTATGTAACATTTTGTATTTAGTAATATTTTCAATTGTTTTGTAAATGTGACGTCTTTTGTCTCATTTTTTATTATTTCTGGTAAATGGTTATAAATCTTTATAGACAGGCTAGAGGACCAGATGAGGCAAGTTTAAGTAGGGAAGGGAGATATTGTAATAGTTTTTTACGAGAGGATCTATTAATAGTAGTTTATGCTACTAGGGCGAAAAGGAATAAATTACGAGGACGATTTAAAACACGAGCGTAGCGAGTGTTTTAAACGTAACAGAGTAATTAATTGCTTTTACGCCCGTGTATCATACTACATTTTTCAATGCATAGTGTGAGGAAATGAAAACAAATATAATCTTGTGAACTTTAAATTATAATTGGCTCAAAAGGACTGTATCCAGAGCCGTTAAACAGTGGAAAAAAAAGTATAACATCTATGGTACACAGGAAAGGCTGCAGGTTAGCCAACCATTGTAAATAAATTTAAAAAAATAATAATAATAAAGCCCTAGGGCAAAATAATCGACTTTTTGTTCGGTTTTGATGCATAAAAAGTGGGCCTTTACGAGCACATGCATTGAAAAGTATTTTGAGGGTACATCTTCGCGTTTTTAATAGAATTTAGGGTATTTTCTAACAAATTTACATATTCAAGTTAAAATACATGAAAAAGTGAGAATTTGATGTAGTATGAAATGCAATTTACAAGTTTCCGTATGATTTATATTTACTATAATTCTTAATAACTTTTTTTCTTTATAATTAAATAACATTATATCATTGCAGTATAGAAACGCAGAAATAAAAGTAAATCTGGATGTGAGGAGCTCTGAACCGGGAATCGAAACCGGGACCTTTCGCTTACCGGGCGATTGCTCTACCAACTGAGCTATCCAGGTCTCAACACAACTCGTGAATTTACCGATGTGCTTTCCCATACTGCAATGTTATTTATAGATACCCACTTTATAGTGAGCCACTTGGCGCCTAGAGGACGCTAGTGTATTCAAAGCTAGTCAAAGACCATTATGCCCTACCGTCACCTGTTACAGTATCGGGTAGTGAAGAATACACATTTCTCTCATCGAAACTATGACAGAAATAAATTTCTATGTTTGAACACTTGGCGATTTATCCATCGCAAGGAGATGTAAATTAACATTATATCATTGCAGTATAGAAAATTTATAATTAATATTAAATTTCTTAATACCTATAGCTTGAAAGCACATGTCACAATCGAAGGTCACAAACTGTTCACTTACCAGCTAGAGTATTCTCCAAAATGGTCCTGTACTTGTTGTGGGCGTAGTTGAGTTTCTCAGACAGGGTCTGGGAGTCTTCCAACGGGAACTGACCTTTGTAAGGTACGGCTGTCGTCACCAGGGACGGGTCATCCAGTTCTGGTGGGAACATACATTTAATTATTTATATTCAATACCATCATACTTACTTACCTATGATTTATAATTATTAATTTTTACTTTTTATAGCATATTATTGTAAGTACTAATATCTTTTGTAACTGACGCCGACCACAACTAGTGGTCGAAATATATTTTACTAACTTATCATTACCTATATTTTGTGTTTTCATATATATACAGGGTGGAAAAAGTTTAAGGGCCCTGGAGGGGAGCTACCTTAAATCCTTTAGTTAGCTTATTTTACTGAAAGGAAACATTCCTTAATTTTTTAAAAGAAACAAAACTGCATTCAAAGATCTTCTAAAACTCGCTTGTCTCACCCGGGGATCGAACCAACTAAAAATAAAAATAAATAAACCCTCGCTACTTTATTACACGAATCAGTAGGATTATTGTTCAGGATAAAATTTGTCTAATAAACATTTAGTCTTACACTCATCTGTTGTACGAGATACCCATGAAATTGAATATTTATTACAAGTTCTTTGTTAACAACTCGTTATGACATTTGATAAAGAGTCGCTGATTTGATTTTTAGGGAAGTACCCAATTTCAGATCGTATAGCGAACTTTACTGTTTCAAAGTATATTTCTGAACGCACCCAACACAACAACCAAGTGTCATTAAAGTGTCATTATTTTACATGTTTTAAATCTAATAACGCGATAATCAGACTATTATGGATATATGTTGTCGATTCCAAACCCTTATTTAATCTAGATCTACATGTTTTTATTAATAAAATACCGAACCGACGCGACGGGGCGAACATCAAATGTTTGACAGGTAAGAACAGTTTGTATGGGAAAATAAAATTGTCGTTTTTAGTATTTTCCTCGCAATTTTCCCACATTTTCTCATCGCTTAAACCTTCCCTGGACTTCCACGAATATTTCAAGACTAAAATTAGCCAAATCGGTTCAGCCGTTCTCGAGTTATAGCGAGACAAACGAACAGCAATTCATTTTTATTTATATAGATAGATACCTAGTACTGTTCACTTGTAACAAGTAAATGACACGTTATAATTTTCTTATTTCTCTAACATCCAAAGACATCTTATGAAGTATCATGAAGAATCGATAAAAGTATTCGTTCCAATTTCAAATTTTGTTTTGTTTTGCTTTAACTTATCAGGATTCTTTTCTCTTCTTAATATCCGTCTTCGTTAAAAAAATGTTTCATGTTTATGTGTTCTTCGTATTGATGATAAAATAAAATTAATATTAGTTTCCACTTTTTTTTATTTCAAAGACCAAATGTTTATTAGACAAATTTTATTCTGAACAATAATCCTACCGATTCGTATAATAAAATAGCAAAGGTGTATTTTTCAATTTTAAGTTGGTTCGATTCCCGGGTGAGACAAGCAAATTTTAGAAGATGTTTGCATGCAGTATTGTTTCTTTTAAAAAATAAAGGAATATTTCTTTTCAGTAAAATGAACTAACTAAAGGATTTAAGGTAGTTCCCATCCAGAGCCCTTGAATTTTTTCCATCCTGTATATACAACGTGTAACAGAAAAGTGTAACCATATTTGATGAGCTTATTCAGTCAATGGTATAGAACAACTTTTACTATGGAGACAACCCTGAAATCTCAAAAAAAACAATCTGCCCATCCATAGATTTCGGCCAAACGGCATTGCATTTTTCTATGAAACAATTTTTTTTTTAGACTAAGTATTACTACGTATAAACTAGCAGTTCCCATACATCAGTTTGTAGCAACAAAAAAGGTTTAAAATTCTGACGAAATCTAGATGGCGTTGCTAAATCCTCTAACGAACACGATGCTAAATAAGACCGATTGGTGACGCTAGTAACATAAAAATTATTCCCACTTCGATAATAGATAGCGCTGAAATATTCACTTTTAGTGTTGCCAGCTTAGTGCCATCTAGTTTTTCTAACCAAAACTGTTACAGCCACATGTTTACTTGGTAACCATGAGAGTTTACTTGCAGCCAATGAGCGGTTTTCTGGTTGTTTTTTTTTCTTAGTTCTTAGCTTTGCCCCAGATGGCGCTTTCGATGTCACCATAGATAAAATGTGTTTCGTAGCAATCAATGTCAAAGTGGTTTTTAGTTTGTTTGGAATCGGTGCAAATTTTTTCTTTGATTCTGTTGCTAAAGAATACGACAGTGCCATCTAGCAATCTTACTTAACACTAAGTTTGACATAAGGAAAAACGCTCATTAAACAAATTACCAGCAAGATTAAACAAATTATGCTTATCTGCAACATTTGGCGACACCTAGTATATGCTAATACCAACCGAGTGTTCCAATCAGAGAGCCCATGTCCAGCACGGCGCCAGGTCTGAGACAGAAGGTCACTTTACCGGACTCCGGGGCCGAGAGCGTCATCACCATTTTCATCACCTGTTGAACACAGTAGAACATGTATATATGGTGAAATTTAATCAACCGCCTGAATTCATACTGGAGACTCGGCTAGTGATCAGAACGAGGTTCAATTACCACTCTTGGAAATCATTAAAAAAAATTGTTGCTCCCATTCACACTGGACTGGTTCAATTACAAATCCTAGTATATGCAGTATAGGAGAAAAAAAATGTTTTTTCTAATTTCGTCTTACTGGTCGCTAAACATTGTTCCTGATCACTAACCAAGTCTCCAGTATGAATTCAGGCGGTTGATTAAATTTCACCTTATACAATATGGTGAAATTTATTCAGCCGCCCGAATTTCTTTGGAAGGTTCATTCAGTAGGTGATAGAGACAACATTACAAAGCGGCAAGCTCTTAAGGTTAAACTTTTTTTTATAAGCAATCACACATCACTGTCAGTATGTCTAAAATTCTCAAGTGACGTCATAACCGACAATTCTTTAAAAAATCATGAAAAAATAATGGTTAATTTATAAATCAAAATAATCAAAACTTTGTCCCAAAATGGCGAAAATTCCCTAAAAAAAAAATTGAAAAATTTTTTTTTTGAGATTAAGCTATGTGAATAGGGGAGATGACAGGGTCAACAAAATATTATTCTATTTAGTCCGTCATTTAGATTATCAAAAAATATTGGACACGTATTTTTTCTTTTGTCAATCAAACAAAAAATTACAGAGATAAAGTGCGTCAAAGTTTGGGAGTGGGGGCTGGTGACGTCACGCCTAGGTAAAAAGTGTACTTAGGCGTGACGTCACACGGAACTTTAGCGGGCTATATCTTCATATTTTTTTGTTTAATTGACAAAAGAAAAAATACGTGTCCAATATTTTCTAATAATCTAACTGACGTACTAATTAGAATTTTTTAGTCATCATGCCTATTACCTCAATCTCAGCGTACGGCATGCCCTTGTCGACATGGCCGCCATCTTCGATCAAAGTGTTGATCAGCTTGCCGGCAGATGGCGCGCGCAGCTTGGACGGGTCCTTCTCCTTCTCGAAGACCACAGTTTGGTTCCCGATCACGATGCGGTACTTGTCCACTTCGTCTTTCAGGTATGTCGTGTAGGATGCGCCGTCGACGGACAGGAGGGTGCCTGGGAAATATTTAAATGACTATGTTAGGTGACTTTGCATGGTTTAGCCAAATTCATACTGAAGATTCGGTAAGTGGCCAGGAGCAAGCATCAATTACCGTTTCTGTGAAAAACGCAATATAATATTGCGTATTATTTTGCGTTTCTCACAGTAACAAAAATTGATCGATATTAATTCGCCAAAGTATAAATTAGATGAAACGAAAAAACAAAAAAAATAAAAAAGTGTACGTAAATAATGATTTTATCTTAAATTAATCGTTCTATCACGAAATTAGATGACAAGACCCTACCCTATGTATAAGTTAGTGCAAAAGGAACGCAAATTTTATATTTTTAAATTTTTATCGTACTATGAGAGAATGCAACAATTCCTCACATTATCATAAGTTTTCACGCAAGCGGGTTTAAGAAACCCAAATGTCTTCAAACTTATATTACAAGTTTTTTAGGACTTAAATAAAATGAGAGGGTAAGCGTTTAAAAACTAAATATTAGAAAAATAATAGATATACGAGTACATACAAGGTGACTTTTTGATCATCGTCCAAATTCATACTGGAGGCTTGATAAGTGATCAGTATCTTGGATCAGTAACAATTTTTGTGAAATTCGTATAATGAAATTTCGGCTTCCCATATAAATTCAGTTCCAGTCGCGAATAAATCACTATGGGGAGTCGAAATTTCATTTTACGAATTTCACCAAAATTGTTATTGATGCATGATACTGATCACTTACCAAGCCTCCAGTATGAATTTGGACGATGATCAAAAAGTCGCCTTGTATATACGAGATGCGAATTAAGTAGTATCCACTTCATTCGTGGAATAAAAGTACAACAATTCGTGTATCCTTCAGTTATTTCTCGAGTTACAACGTTTCATACAGATAGACAGACAGACTCACCGCCATCAGTCAGCTTGTGAACTTCCATCTCCTTAAAGCTGCCGTTCATGGCCAGGAAGTAGGAGGTGGGACCAGACTTGGTGGCTGTCACTTTGTACTTGCTGCCAGTGTGGATCAGCTCCACGTCCACGCAGTTCGACAGCTGCTGAGACCCTTGGATTTGACCCCTGGGGACGAAAAATGTAAAGTTTTGTACTGAAATTATATATAAAATTATATAATATTTATTTATATAATTAATAAAGGTGACTTTTTGATCATCGTCCAAATTCATACTAGAGGCTTGGTAAGTGATCAGCATAATGAATCGATAACAATTTTTGTGAAATGCGTAAAAAGAAATTTCGACTTCCCATAGTAATTCACTCCCAGTCCTGAGTGAATTACTATGGAGAGTCGAAATTAAATTTTATGAATTTTACAAATATCGTTATTGGTTCATGATGCTGCGGGTCTACCGCGTAATTCTGATTTTCATCAACATCAACTTGAGTTTGAAATTTGACGTGCGTGCGACGACGCCCACCTAACATGCCATCTCTTTTGCACGCACGTCAAATTTCAATCTCAAGTTGATGTTGATGAAAATCAGAATTACGCGGTAGACCCGCTGATCACTTACCAAGGCTCAAGTGTGAATTTGGACGATGTTCACAAATTCACCATGTATACATAATAAAAAAACTCGACTTTAGGACAAACTAGTTTGGCATAGGCGTAACTAAATATTATAGGCATAGAAAAAATTAGTTTATTTTATTAGAAATCCTTTTAGGAAAGTATCTAGACTTCGTTAGAATTTTACACCTTTTTTGTGGCTACAAACTGATGTATGGGAACTGCTAGTCTATACGTAGTAATACAAGGTGTCCCAAAAGAAAGTTTATATTTGGTTAGCTTACTGCGTAAACGCAAAAAATCTGAGGGGTGCGAGGGGTATGTCAATCGATAGCCTGGCTTCTGGGAATTTGGAAACTATGGAGGTATTCTCGGGTCGGACCGCATGTTCTGTGTGCTAGGATTTTACAAGTAACCTAAAAACGGTGATTCTGCGAAAATGAACGGAGAAAATTTTGAAGTCATTGTGATTTGCGTAACTTAAGAGGCTATGCGAATTTTATTTTTGTCAGTGGCACTCCAAGCGAAAAATCGCGCAGTGCGAGAGGGGCGGATTAAGGGCAAAAGGAAAAAAGTTGGTTTTATATTTTTGTTAAAAAAACTAAAATAGCTAGCAAAATTTCAAATATCAAATCTCTAGATATTGTTGAAACACACCTAATAAAATACGTTTGATTTCTGTATATGGTTCCTATTTGTCAAACGAGGAGAAAAAGTGTGTTTGAAGACCTCATTTCAACAATTATTTCTATCGAGGAAAATTTATCCAAACACGTTTTCCAAAACCCTAGATTATATAGTCAAAACGCATATACCAGAAATTTATTAAAATTTTCCGTGTATTTCATGAAATAAACAGTAAATAAACACCCGTATTTTTTTCGCATATCGCCTTAAATGATGCGCAAAGTGTTCTCCTCATTCGAAAATGGATTAAAAAGTGCTGAAGTTCTTTTTAAACTTTTTAACCCATTTTCGAACGAGGAGAACACTTGGGGCATCGTTTAAGTTACTAAAACCACAGACTGCAAAATTTCCTCCGTGCTTTTTCCCTGAATCACTGTTTTTAGGGTATTTGTAAAATGTTAACACACAGATCGCGCGGTCTACCCCCGAGAAAACCTCTATAGAGTCCAAATTCCCAGAAGCCAGGCTACCGATTGACATACCCCCCGCGCTCCCCTGATTCGTTGCGTTCACGCAGGAAGCTACACAAATATAAACTTTCTTTTGGGACACCCGGTACTTAAAGTCGAGTCCAGAATTAGGCGAACTTACTTGACAGCCGAAAATGTTGCCAGACATAGGAAAAAATAAATAGTGATAGGTTTATGTCGACAAAAATATGTCGATATAACCTTGTGCCTTCTATAAATCTGATTCTATCAAGTAATTGCCAAATAGGGACGAACTACAGCAATTTATATGATATAATATGATCTGAAGGATGTACTGTTTAAAGCGGATATTTACGATACTTACTCCTCAAATTAGGAATAAAATACAAAAATATATTTCATGTACCATACATATAGCATTCATCCCTTTCTTTCTGGCAAATATGAAAGTGCGATAGAGACAAACGCTATTATATCGTCGATGATAATTCCAAATCCGTTACGTGTTCAATTTTAATTAATTTAATTAATTTTCATTATAATTATTTTGCTTAGTAAAATTATTAGTTTGATTCCAAACACAATAATAATGATTAACTAGACTTTTTAAACATCGATATTAACAGCACTAGCCAAACTGTGGCAACATTAGTGTACAATGAACTGTCAAGTTAGTTCGCCTAATTCTGGACTCGACTTTAGGCTATACCCTGAGCTGCGGCTGCAAATAAAGAATGAAACAAAATTATTATTACATACGGCTTGAACACTCACGTGTGATTGTTGTTGACTATATTCCAACCGTTTCACCGATACAATTTCGGCATTATCAAGGCGAGTTTCGTTCTTAGGACGACGAAGCGACGTTCACCGTCGTTGTCAAACGGGCACTGGCAGCTGCCGATCGGTGAGCTGCACGCATTGCTCGTGCGCTGAGCGTTGGCTGCGTCGTCGAAGGAGGTGGGATGGTGGATTCACTTGATTCTTTTAATTGTTCCAATTGTTTGTCCAACAATCACACGTGAGTGTTCAAGCCGCATGTAATAATAATTGAGTATGTCAGCTCACGCGAGTTTTAATAATATTAATGAAACAAAAGCTCACTTTTCCAGCGCATTCTTGAACTCTTGCAGGTTGTTCGTAATGATGTTGTCAGCGATCAGAATGGATCCGCAGACCACGCCCAGCATGATGTCCGGCTTCTCTGACTGTACCTGTGAATAGACATCGTCACGATATACGAGTAAGTAACCGAGGGGCTGTCAGAGTTGTTGTAGCGCTGTCCTTTAACATTATTTGGGTTCTATACAATCGTTGTGAGATTGTTCACTTCGGGGTCGTTTCTTCTCACGAAAACGAGCTGAATCATAAATTGTAAGATCCCTAGCATTCGGAAACTTATTTATTAGACATAAAATGGCAGTCAAAGTCATTTTAGAACATATGTTAAAAATCGGAACCGGAAGAATTATGGCTGTCATTCTGGTTGTTAATAGACGACTGGACGTGCACAACAAAAAGGTAAACAATCTTTAATTGTTAATATTTGGTAATAGCTCAAAACCCTTGAGAATGCTTATAAGCGAAACCGGTTGGGTTTAGTTTAATAAAGTGAATATCTGTGGACCAGTAGAAGCGTTTAATTTTGAACAAAATAAATTAACAATATCATCAGTTTCTTACCCTCTCAGCGATAAGAGCGTCAAGCCAGCTGGTGTCAATGTCGTTGTTCTGGAAGGCGGGAGTTTCGAGCAAGGTGATCAGGTACTCCACTGTTGTTCTAAAATCACCTCTAATGCTGAGCTCCTTAAGAGCTATCACGAGGTTTCTGTGAAAGAAGAGGAGCTTTCGTTAATTGTTTTAACTCAAAACTATTTTTCCTTTGTAAGAGCTATTCACAAACGACATCATGACATTTTTTACTCCAAGGTTCGTAAAATTAAGTTATTTAATATGAACTCCGCACTTTTTTAACACTAGAGTGGACGCTTGGGCTACACGTGTAGACCAGGGTATATTATTGGTACCTCTTTCTCAAACTTTCTCCGTGTATTCCTCGACTATGGACCACCGCGTCGCTACCCTCAGCACACGGACTTCAAAACAGAACGACTAATAAAGTGAATGGGCTGCGTATGTAGCCCACGCGACCGTTCAAGGAATGTGATAAACCCCTATTATTTGTGCAAAGATTGTACTAATATGCTTGGGATATCTCTGATGGATAAAATCCGAATCGAAGATATCCGTCAGAGATCGAAGGTGACCGACATAGCCTGCCGAATCAGTAAGTTGAAGTGGCAGTGGACTGGCCATATTTGTCGCCGACGTGATAACCGTTGGGGCCGTAAGGCATTGGAATGGAGACCACGTACAGCAAAGAGTAGCGTAGGCCGCCCTCGTGCCCGCTGGACTGACGATCTGAAGGACGTTGCGGGTGGCGGCTGGATGAGGATGACTGAGGACCGCCAAGAGTGGCGTAATATTGGGGAGGCCTATGTCCAGCAGTGGACGAATACGGGCTGATGGATGGATGAACATAGACTCCGCACTTTTTTAATTTACTTTGATGTTGTTGGCCATTTAGCATCCACAACTTTACCGGAAAAGAGGAGGAAACGCAGAGAACTTTCATAGCTCAAGTAAAATGTTAAGGGGCTATACCGTGAAAATTTACACTTTTTGAAGTTATTTATCTGCTCTTTTAATGAAGTTCCAAGTAAAATAAATTAGTATAACAATTTTGGGACCTTTTACTAGATTTTGGTCTATCAGAAACGCGATAGGAGGAATTTCATTAGATAGAAATAATTATTGAAATCAGGTCTAAATTTACACTTTTTTTGATATTCTGACAAATTAGGATAACATACAGACTTGAAAAGTATTTATTTAGATGGGTTTTAACTACACCTAAATTATTGGTTATGGAATTTTTTGTAGCTATTTTAGTTCATTTTGCATTAATTTAAAACAGACTTTTTGACAATTTTCCCCGATTCCGTCCCTTTCGCACTGCGGGTCTTTCTGCCAAGAGTAACGGGGACCTTTGCTAGCACGGTATATCACCTTAATCAACATCCTGAGGATCCCAAGTAGTGAAACCTCGCATCGGGACGTTGATGTATTGTCTACCAAGGAGATGGTCTCTATGTTTAACCCTTACATGAGATTTTATTTTTGTTTGAAATTGAAAACAGTAATAGAAAAATACCAAAAAAATATGAAAAAGAAATATTGAAAAGAGGTTTTTACAAATAGAAACAAGAAAAAAAAATGAATTTGATATAAAAAATTTCATTTTATAATATTTCTTTTTTTTCAAGTACTTGTAAAGCTGAAGTCTTTTTAACTATAAAAATATATGCAAGTAGAATATTTATTACATTTTTTACCAAAAGCTCTCTATCAATTTTCTCGCCAAAATGCCATAAAATACAAAAAAATTACAGAAAAATAAATGAATAAATTTGAAATTAATAAAAAACTACGAGCTGTTGCCAAACATATTTTTAGCTCATATAAAAAAAATTACAATTTTTCACAAGAACCACTAGCAAATTAATAAATTGTTATAGGCAAACTAGTCAGTCTTCACCCGCGACGATACAGAGACGCAAGAATGGCGACATAGGGTATCGTGCGGGGAGTGGGCGGCAGGCTTGTGTGAGACTGTAACTATCACCATAGGCTAAGTATTACTACGTATAGACTAGCAGTTCCCATACATCAGTTTGTAGCCACAAAAAGGTGTAAAACTCTTAACGAAATCTAGATGGCGTTGCTAAATCCTCTAACGAACACGATGCTAAAAAAGACCGATTGGTGACGCTAGTGGCACAGCGATTTCACGTAACATAAAAATAATTCCCACTTCGATAATAGATGGCGCTGAAATATTCACTGTTAGTGTTGCCAGCTTAGCGCCATCTAGTTTTTCTAAGCAAAGCTATTACAGCTACATGTTTACTTGGTAACCATGACAGTTTACTTGCAGCCAATTAAACAAATTATGCTTATTTGCAACACTTGGTGACACCTAGTGTCGTAAGGGCGCGTAAAAAATTTGCTACGCATTGATTTATGGGAGCTGTCGGTCTATACGTAGTAATACTTTGTATATGCTATCACACACTCCCTCAATGCAACATAGGCCCGCCCCCGCGCCCCTATAGCGTCGCGGGCGAACACCGACTTCAACGTCCGGGGTATACTTACTCTCTAGCCTGCTCCCTGGTTTCGCCCCACGAGAAGCAATGCCCGAACTGTGAGTCAGCGAACTCGTGAAGACCACCGGAAGCCGCCACGCTGAAGTAGCCCCACACGTTCTTGGATGATCGGAAGTTCAGCTCCTGGACTGTGCCGGACGAGGGCTTGAAGCCTGCGGATGAAGAGTTATTTGTATAGTTAAGTCACCATAACGGGGGAGTTTTCCCGACTTTTGTCTCTTTTCAAATTTAATTTAAAATGTGAAATTATGTTGATTAAATTTAATTTAATTTAATTTAAAACGTTTTATTTCTTGAATATTTGTTTTTTTTCTTTTACTTAATAACGTTCGAACATTATATTTACAAATCAATATTATACATACTATAATTAAATTAAATCAAATAAATAATATGCTCCACCTTTATAACATTGTATAATATTGCTACATAAATTAAATAAACCTTTAATTTAGTTCATGTAAGTTTATTATTTTATTTATTTTATAAGATAAAATTTGACTCGTAAAAAGTATATTATGTATACCTAATTTACAAAATAAACTATTTAAATTTGAAATTGAATTTGGTACCCTAGTCAAAAAAAACACATTTTTAATGCGTTATTTAAAAAAAAACAAACAATGGTAATCGCTCACCTTCATCAGGATTCTCCGAGGTGATCCTAGCAGCGATGACATGTCCCCAGGGAGAAGGTCGCTGCTTCGGCTCGTCCAGGTCTATAGCGCTCAGTCCCCAAGGAGACTCGCCGTACAGCAGCCGGATGTCCTTAATGTGGTACAGGGGGAGACCCATAGCGATCTGGAGAAACATGTCGACAATTTACATGATAAATAAAATTGATAGTAGAAGGACGTATGCCGACCAAATTGGCGACATACTGTAGAAGGGCAAAGTCAAAAATCATCCATCCATCAGCCCGTATTCGTCCACTGCTGGACATAGGCCTCCCCCATGTGACGAAACCCTCGCACCAGTGACGCCGCTACCCTTCACCAGTCTGTTTTACATAAGGGCCGGCAATTAGGGATGGATATACCAGGCATGGAGGGCCTCCTGGTTTTTTGCCTGTGAGCTTCCTCTTACTCTCCCCCGAATCACTTCGAGGGGGTCTCCAAGTAAGATGGTGGTACCTCCACAGTCGAGCCCGGCATCAGCCCTACCACCTAGGTCGCTCTACGACCTAAGCCAATTATGCTCCCAACAATAGGATAACTGAATAAATGGCTGTTTAGAGAGATCGTCCAAAAATGAGGTTTAAATAAGCGTTAAAATACCTGAAGTTGTGCAGCGGGAAGATTCACGTCAGCTACCATTTCCGTACAAGGATGTTCCACCTGTAACACAAAAAAAGCATCTTAATTAAGAAATGCTATTCTTCTCTGCAAGAGTTTTTACAGGACGAGTTTTTTGACGTTAAATGATAAATAATGAGTTCTTAGTTCTTAAATAAATAAATATTTTAGTTAAATTACTTTTAACTTAAACTAATTAAACTAAAATTTGCAATGCCCTAACTGGGCCTTGTTTGAAACTCTGTGATTAAGTAAGACCTATACAACAACATGAGCAATAAAGATTTGAGATTTGAGAAACTACTAATGTAAAACACATATAGATAGAGGATGAATGAAAGTAGAGTGACGAAAGAAATTTATGATGCGCAAGTGGAAGGTACAGCTCGACCAGGCCGCCCTAGAAGGACGTATGCTGACCAAATTGGTGACATACTGAAGAAGGGCCATGTCAAAAGTACCCGGAATAGAAGAGCTTGTATGACTAGATTGATGGATGTGGAAGAGGCGAAAGAGGTGTGTCAGGAGCGTAGCAGATGGGAATCTGTGGTCAGGTAGACAAAGATATATATCTATTTTTGTTTTTTTCATTACCCTAAATTCCTGCTGTCTTGTATTTTCTTATCCCTTAGCTAAAGTTACTGAATTTATTTAAAGTTAGCCCTTACTTAATAAAAGCACAAATAATATAATACTATAAAAATAATTTGAATAGTATAAGTTTTAGTATGTAACCGATATGTAAAAAAAAAGACATGATCCTGTTAAGTTTCTTGCCCTTCTTCTTAGCAAGACTAATCAAATGGACAGAGGTAGGCATGTATTTATATATGTAACCTATTAGTATGTAGTATATAGGATGGGATTTGGTCGGCCGGATTCGTGCTGGGGGCTCGGTTGGTGATCATTGAACCTTGTTCCTGGTCCCTGGCCGGGTCTCCGGTGTGGGTTCGGGCGGTTGATTAGATTTCACCTTGTATAATTGTAGATTTTCCGAATTGAAGATGTATATGTTACCGTCCAAATCCGATTTTATGACAAACAAGTTTTTCAGAAGTGTTGCATCGCAGAAGAGAGCCGGTAGGTTAGATTAGAAGGTTATTATACCTAGTAGGTATACTGTGTGTAAATAGGCTGCTACCTTTAATAGTAGTTTATTCGCTACGCTCGTGTTTTAAATCGTCCTCGTAATTTATTGATCTTACGCCCGTGTATCATACTACGTTTTTCAATGCATAGTGTGAGGAAATGAAAACAAATATAATCTTGTGAACTTTAAATTATGATTGGCTCAAAAGGATTGTATCCAAAGCCGTTAAACAGTGGGAAAAAAACTATAACATCTATGGTAGACAGGAAAGGCTGCAGGTTAGCCAACCATTGCAAACAAATAAAAAATAAAAAAAGCCCTAGGGCAAAATAATCGACTTTCTGTTCGGTTTTGATGCATAAAAAGTGGGCCTTTACGAGCACATGCATTGAAAATGAAATTAAACTACATTACCGATCATACTGAACAACTTTTCCCAAGAAACATACCTGCGCAAACCATTAGTTAAGGAAATAATGCATCAAGTAAAATTATAGAATAGAATACAAAACTAAAGGATAAAGATTCACCTGCAGTCGAGGGTTCAGCTCCAGGAAGAAGTACTGTCCAGTGGCCGGCTCGTACAGGTACTCCACGGTGCCTGCGGAGACGTACCCCACCATCTTGGCGAGGCGGACCGCGGCCTGGAACACAATCGTGTTTTGTGCAACCTTTTTCTTTTTTTTTTCATTTATTTTACCAAAACATCGTGGGTAGTATAACGAGATCTAACAGGATTCTTCTTGAAATTATACAATGTATTACACTTTGGGTCTTTATTTTATTCTTTTCTCCCTGATTCTTTCCTGATTAGAACAGTATCTGCTGACAAACTGCTTTTACTCAGTTGAGGAATATGTAAATAGGTAGCTTAAGTTGTGATTGACTTCAGAATAAGTGACATTTTTATTGATTTTTATTTGCTAATATCCTTTGTTTGTCTTATTAACGTCTAAGTTTTGTTTTTAGGTTGTAAGTATAATATTTTATAATTTGTAATACTGTTATTTCAAATACAATGTAAAAATTGTTTATGAATAAATAAATGAATGAATGAATGATTAGCATAGGTATAAATTAAGGTAAGGGGAGCTCTGAGCTTCGTAGAACACTCGCTTGTCGTGTGGGAGGCAGGTGTAACTCGTTGGGACAAAAAATAATAAAATGTCCCAACCAGTTACACTATTACTCAATGGGACAACTGTAACATAATGTTGGACATTGGGACTCGAGTGCTTGTTTACGAAACGAACGAAGTGAGTTTCGTAATAGATTTGCACGAGTGTCCCAATGTCTAATTATGTTCATATACATAATACTTTATCTACGATCATGAAAAAATATCGTCTTTATTTATAATATTTTCAGCTTACAATTTCACGAAAAATTAGAAGAATACTTCATGAACCTCAGGTGCGTCGCCCGATAATGCTGTTTTGAAGTCCAATCAGGATAAAGGGGGTGTGGCTTGAGAAATAAGATCGGGACTTATTTCTCGTTATTGTCCCAGTCATTTCGCAACGGGGTGCAAAAAAGTTCGATTTTCGAAACTTATTTCGTTATGTAATGGAACTTTTTATATATAGGTAGAGAGATGAAAGAGATATGATGTGTTGCGTTGCCCGTGGCTACAGATTGATGTGCCGCATCTTTTTTTGCATGTGTACTATCAGTATTGGGCGTGAGAAATATTAGTTCGCGTGTTTACAGTTTTCATGTTTATGTCGGTGAAACAAGTGGGAGGGAACGTGGAGATACGAACAAACAGAGTAATAAGGAAAAAGCGGTGTAATAATCGTCGGTGAAAGGGAGAAGTACGAGTGGTGTCTACACTCGGGAACGTCTCTGACATCTCTTCGGAAACTCATGTTGCGACTCTTTGTAATCAACAACATGGATGTCGAGCCAAAAAATCAATCAACCCACCCAATGTCCAGCATCACGATTTCAAGGTATTCCGGCGCAATTGTTGCGCGTTTGACACTCAGGGGTTAAGGTCTTCCGGTGCATCAATAGGCATGATGACTAAAAAATTCTAATTAGTCCGTCAGTTAGATTATGAGAAAATATTGGACACGTATTTTTTCTTTTGTCGATTAAACAAAAAAATATGAAGATATAGCCCGCTAAAGTACCGCGTGACGTCACCAGCCCTCACTCCCAAATTTTGACGCGCTTTATCTCTGTCATTTTTTGTTCCATTGACAAAAGAAAAAATACGTGTCCAATATTTTTTGATAATCTAAATGACGGACTAAATAGAATAATATTTTGTTTACCCTGTAATCTCCCCTAAGGTCTTCTGGCGCATCAATTGAGCGTGTGACACTCGGTGGGTTAAATCATTATTATACCTTTTCCATCTCAATGAAGACCTCAGGTTTGGAGATTGCGGCCGGCGCTTCTTCAATGATCTTTTGATGACGTCGCTGGATGGAACAGTCGCGGCCGAACAGAGATATAGCGTTGCCTGAAATAGATAAATTGATAAAGAAATCCGTGCCTATTATGTATCTTTAGTTGCAAACTGGACTGGGTACCTATCATCAAAGATGTACTATAAAATTCCGATTGTCTAAGGATATATTCGCACTTGATATGACGACACAGTTCGAAAATAGTTCAATACCCACTAAAGGCAATTTTGAAAGTTCAGTTTTTATCTTTTTTTGATGATAGGCATCCAGTCCAGTTGGCAACCAAAAATACGTAATAGAGCCACTGGACAGGGTTATAAAAAAAAGTTAGGTAGAAATCGGGGTACTAGCGCTAGTTTTTTTTTTTCTTGAAAGAGTAGAGTATCACCACGCCTGATGGCGAAGTTCAGTCGGGCAGACATACATAGTAAAACCAGAAAAGTAGTTTATACTACACCTGCCCGGAAAGTACCTTCTTACTTTTTTGAAAACGATGCAGAAAATACATCATTACTGTCATACAAATATGCGGGCGGAAAAAATGTATGAAAATTCATTGTTAACGTGCTTGAACAGGCAGAAAAAGTATATGCAAATCCATTGTTAACGTGCTGTTTTTTTTTTAAATAACATAAAGAATGAGCAAGTGGCAAAGTGGCCAGTATTATTTTGCGAACTCGTACATAAAACTCGAAAAATGATACTGGCCACTTGCTTTTGCTGTACATAAAAAAAAATAAGAAGGAAATAAAAAGTGACAATCGCACGCGAGTCAGTCGGTTTCTTTTATAGTATCTTGATTAAAAGTAAAATTATACTATTTCCTCGCAGGTGTAGTATAAAGCACTATGTATCACTCGGGAGAAAGTGTGCGATTCCCAACCCGTGTGTATTGAGGCCCTTGGCTTCGCCTCGGGCCTCAAACTACACCCTCGTTGGTAATCTTCCCCTTTCTTCCCTCGGTGAACAATGTACTATTATCTTCATATTATCATATTATCTTCTACCTCGCGCGGCTAATATGTGTGCATGCTAGTACGCACGAATATGCAGCACGCACACAACAGCAAAATCTCTGGATGCCAAATAGACGCTAAAGGTTATCAACTTCGTGCCTACCGCGCTCACGGGGTTTAGGACTTGGCGGGCGGGGTCTCAGAGGGCGGGTGGCGGGAGGGTGAGCGAGCACGACGCGGTTGGCGGACCAAGGCGGATGGCCAGTCACCGGGAAGGTCGCTCCATAGATAAGGGTAGTATAAATTGATATATGATGGATCTCTTTTGTAAACTCTATGATATTTTAAAGTTGTCAATGTCATACTTGTGTATAGTAAGTTTCAAATACCAAGGCCCCATTGCACTTTAGACGATCATTAGACGTTAACAATAGGATTAGTGATAACAAAAGATACCTGGCCAGATACGCGTGCCAATTTGAAGTGCTCCAAATTAGATAACAAAAGGCAAACATTATGAGCCCGATTGTTAAGTTTCTAATGCAATAGGGCCTTGGTATTTGAAACGTACTTTACTTGGAATGACTTGCGCACGGCCCTGCACTAAGTCGCGTGCTACCTCGTACCCGCCAACCCCTGTACACCGTGGGCGCGGTAAGCACGAAGTTGAAAACCTATAGTCAGGTTCGCGCCGCGGTCGGGCTCAGTCAAGTATCACGAACAAGACTCGGCGCGAGCGCATACCGCCAAAATGTGATGCCTTGAGTTCAAAGAATACCGAAACCCTTGCGGAACTATTCCAGCGATATCAACACTGATATAAACTGAATATTATTGTGTATTTACAAACATGATACATTCCCATATATTTTTATTGTAATTTGTTTTATCACATTTTTTGTTATTTGTATTTCTTTAATCATGCATGTTCATATACAACGTGTAACAGAAAGGTGTAACCATATTTGAAGAGCTTATTCAGTCAATGGTATAGAACAACTTTTACTATGGAGCCAACCCTGAAAACTCAAAATAAAAATCTGCCCTTCCATACATTTCGGCCGAGCGGCATTGCATTTTTCTATGAAACAGTAAATTATTTTTTTCGAGAGACAGTGTTTGTTCCATAGTAAAAGTTGTTCTATACCATTGACTGAATAAGCTCTTCAAATATGGTTACACCTTTCTGTTACACTTTGTATATATTTTTTAATTTAGTTTTAATTGAAAAACCAAACTACAGTGAGAACAGGGACAGCTGAAAATCAGCGCTGTGCAGATGTAAGCACTCACAGTATTTTGATGAGCTGCGTAACTTTTGTCTATTTAATGTTAAGTTTTTGTGTAATTAGCTGTTTATTGAAAAATAAATATACCTATTTTCTTTCTTTACATATGATTATCAATACATATCTGTATTTACTGATTTTTTAAAAGCTACAAAACTAAGAGATAGTGACAACCCTGCATCAATAGTTATTTAAGGGGCTTCAGTAAGTTAAATTAGTAGCTCGAAATAGGTTTGTACAAATATCGACAATAACGAAATAGAAATAACGTTCATGTCAGAGTGCATTGCAAAGTGGCTGTTACGACGATCGCTGTGTTGCCGGGTAGCGCAAAATAGAGAAAATAATGCTTTTCACATGTGTTAAGTTTGATATTTAAAAGTTTTAAACATCATTATGTTAGATTTTTGTATTGCTCGTGTGTGTGCATAAGTTTTAACCTTGTCTCTTTTGAATTTAAAAAGTTTAAACTATTTATCAGTTTTTTAAAAGCATTTGAAAGGTATTTATTTTCTCGTTGTAGGTTAATGCTTTTAAGATTTTAATACATCACAATTACGGGACATAGGTCAATATGTGTGATATATTTTTTTCAAAGTTTTGTAATATTCATATAGAAAGTTTAAACCAATTTAAAAACGTCTGTAAAAGCAGTTTTGCTTGTGAAGCCCCTTAAGTCTTGCACGGGGCGAGAGTTGACCTACTGTTCTGGTTTTACTATGGATCTGTTAAAGATCAATATTTTGTTAACATATTTTGTAAGTGTAAAGCGTAATATTTTCCAGGCTCTACGTGTTCCCTCCTACATTATTATTTTCGAGATTCTTTTTTTATTTTTATTTTGTTTTTTGGTTTCATAATACTTTGTAGTTTTTTTTATTTTTCAATTTATTTTGTAGTTAATATTTATTGTAGTTACTTTAATTTTATCTAATATGTGTTTCATCATGTAGTATTACAAGGCTGAGCTGAAAATCGGCGGCTGTCTGCATGTGTGTCAGCTAGCTGTATGCCGAGCTTAGACCTTTTTGTCTTTTCACTTATGTATTTATTGTATTTTGTATGTTAGCACATTTGTAAGACAAATAAATTATTTTAATATTTGTAAAGTAAACTATGGAAGGGGGAGGCGGGAAATTGGAAAATACCAATATTTCGAACCATGGTTTCAACAGCTACTTTCCTCGTATCTTCATGTCCATCCATCAGCCCGTATTCGTCCACTGCTGGACATAGGCCTCCCCAATATTACGCCACTCTTGGCGGTCCTCAGTCATCCTCATCCAGCCGCCACCCGCAACGTCCTTCAGATCGTCAGTCCAGCGGGCACGAGGGCGGCCTACGCTACGCTTTGCTGTACGTCTCCATTCAAATGCCTTACGGCCCCAACGGTTATCACGTCGGCGACAAATATGGCCAGTTCACTGCCACTTCAACTTACTTAAACCATAATATTATTAAAACTCGCGTGAGCTGACATACTAAATTATTATTACATACGACTTGAACACTCACGTGTGATTGTTGTTGATTATATGCCAACCGTGTCGTCGTCCTAGGAACGACACTCGCCTTGATAATGCCGAAATTGTATCGGTGAAACGGTTGGCATATAGTCAACAACAACAACCACACGTGAGTGTTCAAGCCGTATGTAATAATAATTTACTTCAACCACTTCAACTTCATGTATATCTTACCGTACTGATCAGCCAGCAGTTGCACCTCTAAATGCCTTGCCGATCGGGCTAGTTTCATCACGAATATCGGCGACCCGGGGACCTCGGATTGTACCTTGAATTGTACAACATGCAAGTATATCACTACAAAACTCATGTCTATTTGCCATCACAACATAACCCGAAGGTACTTATAACATTAAAGTATTGGATTTATCTAGACTAAAGTTATTATAACAAAATGGTTCCATCCATCAGCCTAGTTCGTCCACTGCTGGACATAAGCCTTTCCAGGATTTTGCTACTCCCGGCGGTCATCCTGGAAGAATTGCCCATACTCACACACGCTGGGCAGGCGGGTTGGTGAGCGCGGTACCGGAACCCTCACACCAGTGACGCCGCTGCCCATCACCCGTCTGTTCCATATGATATTATATAATATATATCTATTAAGGATGGATATACCGCCATCCATCGGTCCCAGGCATGGTGGGCCTCTCTTACTCTCTCCCGAATTACTTCGAGGGGGTCTCCAAGTAAGATGGTGGTACCTCCACAGTCGAGCCCGGCATCAGCTCTACCACCTTACTGTATAAAGTACTTGTAGTTTCGTCTGCGTGGGCCGTCTCAAATGGTAACGCCTCAGCACCGGACTACCTCAAAGTACGCATTGAAATATGAGCTTTAAATCGCATTGCGTACGTGCCATTTTGCAAGTGAACAACGCGCGGGCCGCGCGCGTTCCATTAGTACAAAAATATCACGTATGTAACACAATTTAAAGCTCACATTTCAATGCTTTATTTTGAGGTAGTCCGGTGCCGATCCGTCGTTATGCGATGACCTTAAAACGTATTCGTACCTGACGGAACATGTTGCTGAAATCATCGGGATTCTCCACTTTCCTGATCCCCTTACCGCCGCCGCCTTCCGACGCCTTTATCATCACCGGGAACCCTGGGGGAGAACAGCCCTTGTGAATAAAATTGATTGTAAGCATAGACACAATGTATTTGAATATTTCCTGTATATTTAAGTTACAAAAATAAACTCTAAAGCAAGGAAATACGTACCAATTTTCTGCGCCGCCTGCAAACCTTGCTCGGGCGTCGAGACGCAACCCTTGGCGAACAGCTCTGAAGAAATTTTTATCTTCTTGGTATTGTATTCGGCTTTCAGGTCTGTCGGAAAAATATAGGGTTAGTAAAAAGATTGTCGCACATTTAAACAGATCGGAATTTGGCCAGCAACGTCTCTACTCCAACTTCGGTTTTAGGTCGACGATCCGCTAGCGCGGCGTCGACTGTGTGATCGGCCCTGTATCCATTAGACGACTGCGAGTGGACAGCACGTGGACGGCGCCATCTACGAGGCTTCGGCTCTGCATCAGACCTATTAATCCTTTCTTGAATGGCGGGGCGTGTGGGAGACGGGTGAAGCGGTGGCGGCGCGGCGCTGGCGCACAGGCACACGTCCGACAACGGTGGGCAACGAGTGGCAAGCAGGCCGACAGCAAAGGAGCAGGTGTTTTAAAGTGAACCACGCGAGGGCAACGCGTGGTCCACGCACCGTCAACCCACCAACTAGTATAAAATGTCACGTACGTAACACGATCTAAAGCTCATATTTCAATGCTTTACTTTGAGGTGGTCTGGTGCCAAAACGTTGTAATGTGCGACGACAGATGTAGATGTATTCTGCTCGAAAAATGCGTGCCGCGGCCGGATTTACAATCGGACAAAAACGAAAATATACAGGTAGACACATCAATGTACGTTATAAAAAAAACGACGCTAATAAAGACAACCTGCTAGCGCAACGATTTTTTCGGGCAGCGATATCTTTTTCTGATGCTTTATCACACTGTACAATTTTAAAATTCTTTGTCTAAAAATGGTGATAACATTTGATATACAAAATTAGTCTCACTCAGCAAAAGTCATATTTCTATCAGCAGCCCTACCCAACAGCAGAATGCCATATGGCACAACTCACCGCTCCCACTCCACGGCAGCGTCGGAATAGCCGCCGTTTGGGCCACAATCGAGGACGCAATCTTATCACCGAGAGCCCACATCGCCTTTTCCGGAGGACCAATAAACACAACGCCCGCTCGGTGTAGCAGTTCGGGTAGCTTCGGGTTTTCCGAGGCGTGGCCCCACCCTGCCCAGACGGCCTGCAAAAAAACAAAATTCATGTAAATAACGTCAAAAATTTAAACATAGTTGCCGCGTTCGCTGCAATAACTTTCCTAGAACGCTTCGGCCTGGCCATCCTGACGAACAAGGTCGTCGAAAGAATTATTGTATAGGAATGTTTTAGACTGGTCTTTCGTTCAGTCGATTTTTACGTTAGCAAAGAGGGGGCAGTCGCGGGGGAGCGCGGAGCTCGCACACTGCAAAACGCAAACGTCTCATCGTGACGCTGCGTCATGATGACGTTGCATTAAACCGTTCACCGCAACATTGTTCGTCAGGATCGCCAGGCCGAGGCTTTAACCAGTTTTATTTTTATTCTGGGTCATTCCTGCATACCGCCTTTCTTTTGATGTGAGTTTTACGCACACACAAGCACTGCGCGCGCGCGTGTGTCACGTAAAGATGCGCGAAACGATGTTATGCATGCTGTGTTAATTACTTTAAAATAAATTGATCAGTAGCCAAAGCATGAAATCATCTCCGTATAGTTGCGTTTCAAACTACATCAAAATCTGCGAAATTATGGAATCTGGGAAACCGCTCCAAGCGGACAGTAGCGGAACTAACAGCTACGTATACTATACGGAGATGTTGTCATGCTTAGGCTACTGGTATTTTACGCCATAGCTCTTCACCAGAAATATATCTAAAAGTTTGCCTCGTTAATTTATATCACTTGTATTTTGTACAGAAGGCAATAAGGTCGAGTTTTACCTGCACTTGGGTCCTGACAGCGATGTCGACAATAAGTTCCACATTGGCGTAGTTGTTGTTGTTTGACCCACCGGGCACGGGCACGTAATGGTCGGCCATTTTTATGTACTCCGCGTTGGCTTTCAGGTCTTCTGGGGTAACCTGGGTAATAAAAGATTTATTTATTTTTATTTATTACACTTTTACACATCAGCATGTATATTTAACAAGACATTGTGTCAAAGGCGAAACTTATTTCTTAAAAAAATATCTCCTAGGCAACTTTTGGGTGGAAAGAAAAAGATATTAACAAAATTAAAAAGAGGTAATGTAAATGCTAACACAATTTGCAGTGTTAAAGTAAATGTACCTAACTAAACTGAATGTCAAGATCAATCATGATGCGAGCAACTCAGTTGTGGGCGTGGTCAAATGTCATGCTGTTTTCTTTCGCTATAAGGAGCACGCTCCATGAAACTTGCGAGGACAATACAATCGTGCCGATTTCGTCGCGGGCGCAAATTTGAAAACTTGTTTCAGGAGAAACATGATTTTAGCAAGACTGTGGACGTTTTCAAACATTATTATTGTTATTATTAATCTAGATAACATTTTCAATGTTTGACTCGTATTAATTTTTTGATTTTTTCTAAAACAATAAAAGCACATTCGGCTACACTTTTGGTAAAAAATAAACGCCAAATTTACGTACTTTAGGGGTTTGTTGTTAAGATATTACTCAAATTTCTAAAAAAACTAGATAGCGCTAAATTGGCAACACTAACAGTGAATATTTCGGCGCCATCTATTATTGAAGTGGGAATTATTTTTATGTTACGTGACATCGCTGTGCCACTAGCGTCACCAATCGGTCTTTTTTAGCATCGTGTTCGTTAGAGGATTTAGCAACGCCATCTAGATTTTGTTAAAATTTTACACCTTTTTTGTGGCTACAAACTGATGTATGGGAACTGCTAGTCTATACGTAGTAATACTTAGTATATGGTTTTATATTATCCTGAATTTACGGCAGAGTTACATCTCTGGATGAAATTCGGAAAAATATAAAACTAAACAATGAGTCCCGTACTCCTAATAATATTTATAATAATATACTACGTATTGTTTATTGTTTAACAACAATGTCAAACGAAGTGGAGCGACCGCCATATATAACATCCGTGGTTATTTTTTATTGACAACCCAAAACCACTTTGGCCTAGGCCAAACTAGTTTATTTTAAAATCAAGAAGGTAAAAGATATTTGGTTTATGGCAATTCACGCCAATAGTTCAGCATCCATCCATCAGCCCGTATTCGTCCACTGCTGGACATAGGCCTCCCCCATATTACGCCACTCTTGGCGGTCCTCAGTCATCCTCATCCAGCCGCCACCCGCAACGTCCTTCAGATCGTCAGTCCAGCGGGCACGAGGGCGGCCTACGCTGCGCTTTGCTGTACGTGGTCTCCATTCCAATGCCTTACGGCCCCAACGTTCAGCATAATTTAGTTTTATAAATCAACAATTTGAAATAAGATGCACAATTAGTCACGATTATAAAAATCTTGAGTTAGCATAGGAAGCCGAAATTTAAAACAGATATTCTATTCTATTCAGTATGAATTTGGCTATATCAATCAGTCACCATATGTAAGGTAGATACTTAAAAGCGTATTGTAAGGTCCCTTCAAATTATCACAGGAAGTGCGCCAATTGGAACACAAAAGTGCCCATATAGGTAGATCAGGGCAAGAGGTCAAAACTTGGACGAACAAACCAGGGTCAAAGTCATAGTACTAGGTATTTCATATCAGCAATTTATCACCGTGGTCAAATGAAAATGTGTGATGCCAATTTATGGGGCTATTCGGACTAGTCCAGTGTGAATGGGAGCGGAATTTTAATGTTTTTTTTTTCTTTTCTTTTTATGATTTCGAAAAACGGGATCATTGAACCTTATCCCTGGTCGCTGGCCGGGTCTCCGGTATGGGTTCAGGCGGTTGATTAGATTTCACCTTGTATAATTATAGATTTTACCTATCATTTGGATCGTATGTCGTATATAATATTGCTACATTAATTATTTCAGTTCCTAATTCCTATCAGCTAAATTTTTTTTTTTAATAAGACTGCCGTCTGATTAATCACCGATGGGATTGTGTTAAGAGGCTATGCGAATTTTATTTTTGTCACTTTCACTCCAAGCGAACAAACGTGCAGTGCGAGAGGGGCGGATTCAGCGCAAATAGTTAGTTTTATATTTTTTATTAAAAAAAAACTAATATAGCTAGCAAAATTTGAAAAATCAAAACTCTAGATATTGTTTAAACCCATCTAACAAAATATGTTTGAATTCTGTACACGGTCCCTATTCGTAAAACGAGGAGAAAAAGTGTGCAGAGAACTCGTTTCAACAATTATTTCTATCGAGGAAAATTTATCCAAAAACGTTTTCCAATTTCAAAATTCTAGATTTATATAGTCAAAATGCATATACCGGAAATTGATTACAATTTTTTGTGTATTTCATGAAATACACAGAAAAGAAGAATCCGTATTTTATTTCGTGTCATCACTAACACATCAACTTAGCAGTTTAAAACTACATACTTAATATAAATATATTAGGTCTGTACATATGAAATTGCCGCTTTCTATATACTAACATTTTAGCATTTTTTTTAGGAATGACAAATCCAAATTATGTAATTTCGAATGAGATAACATTAAGCTAACGGCAACACTAATTTAATTTTCAAAAAGTGTCAGCTGTAAAAAATTATTACGAATTTTGTCATGGAAATGGATGGCATTTAGGACGAACTGTTTTTGAAGATTTAATTTTTATAATCAAACTGAAAATAAAAACAAAATTTAATACGTAGATGTAAAACCTTGAAATCAACTTTCAAACAAAAAACAATTAATGGAAATAGCTATTGAATTACAGAAATTATGAACTCATGAATCTGTAAGAAAATTCCGGCAATTTCATATGAAGACCTTTTATTTTCATATACCATTATACAAGGTGACTTTTTGATCATCGTCCAAATTCATACTGGAGGCTTGATAAGTGATCAGTATCTTGGATCAATAACAATTTTTGTGAAATTCGTAAAATTAAATTTCGGCTTCTCATAGAAATTCACTTCCAGTTCCGAGTGAATCACTATGGGGAGTTGAAATTTCATTTTACGTATTTTACAAAAATTGTTATTGATCCATGATACTGATCACTTACCAAGCCACCAGTATGAATTTGGACGATGATCAAAAAGTCACTTGTATAACCATTGGGAAATAACTATAACAATAGAAGAAAATTTCACCATTGAGACTACACAAAAGTTTCATCTGTTGGTACCGTCCATGTGTCCGTATATAGACGGAACCCTGTACACTCACCATGACTACGAACCGCACAGCCCTCTCGTTCTTGAACATCTCGTACGACCAGCGTCGGATCGAGCGCATGCATTTCACCGCTCCGATACCGTTGTTGGCTATCAGGACCTGAAAATTGATGGGTTAAATTTAGATGTAACGTTTTGGAAATTTTTCAAACCGACTTAAACCGGCTTAATTAAGGCTTAAGCATGTAACCGGTTTGCAAACCGAACCGACAAAGGAGACGGTCAGTTCCCCATAAGCTAAATTTCTTAAGAGAGTACACAAATATATTGTGGTCAATGATAAAGAACAAATTCAAAATAACACGGTTTGACTATCCATCTAAAACGGACACCATCTTTTAATACATTTTTATGATAAATAGTTTTTAATTTGAGGTTATTTTCATATGGCATTGCGAAAATAAACTTAAGCGAGTTTGAAACGTTCATAGTTGTAACAATGTTTTACGATGATTATGATATATTTAAAAGGGTCATGCTCGAATGTCAGTCGGAATGTAATCTCTATCAAAATCCAGAAGAAAAGCATGAATCGTGAAATAAAAAGCTGGGACTGCCGATTGCGTCACGCATGACTCTTATCAAAGCACGCTGGAAGCGTAGTTTGTGGACTACTTGGTAGATGGCGCGCGCTTTCGTTTTGTTCGGTGTTCGCTCTCATGCATGACCGGCTGCGACAATACTTATTTATTTTAATATCTGTGTCCGTGTTATTATGAAAGTGAAACTAGCTACGAATAAATCTAACAAAAATTATAGTATAAATTTATTTCATGTACTGTTAAGGCCGATTCTGACTGTCTCCTTTGATATAACCCGGTTTACGAACCGTTAACCGTTTTAGAAACCGTGTTGACATAGTCGATGCGACAAACTACGATATAATATATAATCGTATGATAAAGAAACTGGATTTTAGCTTTTTAAACGCAATTGATTTTCACAAAAATCTTCATGTAGGAGGCGAGCTTATTTTGTGTTGTACTTCGCACGTGATGGCGGTCCATGGTATGGAATGAGAAAAAAAACCAAAAGCTTTTACGGTAGAGGGCGCTGAGTGTTTGTGTCTTATCACGCTCTTGTAAAAGACGCTGATAGATGTTATTTTTGCATTCCACATTTCTAAAGACTTTTGTGCCTTTTTTTATTGGTGTATTCGTCATGTATTCTACCTGGCGTATCGCTCAGTTGAAGGAGGAGCTAAAAAGAAGAGGTGCTTCGCTGCGAGGAAAGAAAGGGGACCTTGGTGGCTATTCTCGCAACATTTTTCACACGCTTTATGTTTCATACGACTGTGTTACTCGCGTAATAAATGCCGTTTGATGATAATCCTACGAAGTAAAATTCCTTAAAAGATATGTAAACACATGTTATGACATAGACAAAGGTTTTTTAAGTTTATGTACAAAGAGCTTCTTAAAATCACCCGCCTTTGGCCCTCGCAAATGGTCGCATGTGCCAGAATTGCCGTCCTGCGGCTCTACCGCGTAATTCTCATTTGTATCAACTTTAAGCAAATGTATGCGAAATTCAACGCGTGCAAAAGAGATGGCATGTTAGGCGGGCGTCGTCGCACGCCCGTCGATTTTCAATCTCAAGTTGATGTTGATGAAAATGAGAATTACGCGGTAGACCCACTGGTCGTTCAAGTTCCCTTTCCTTTACATCCAAAAGCCTCACAAACACCCATTACTTTAACCTTTCAATGAAAATAATAAATTATTCAATTATTTGTATGTGAACTGACAAGCTAACAGACACAAACACACAGCGCCCTCTATGCGGAACTAATTTGACAGTAATCATCCCCATTGAAATCTAACCTTGTTAATAGGCTTCGTGCCCTGGAAGCGCCTGACGAACTCCTCCGGAGTGGCGACGGTGAAGTCTTTCTCTTGGAACCGCTGGCTGTGGATCACTGTGCCCTGGGACATAGACGGCCTGCAACATACAAACATTATGGAGTTATAGTCAAGGGGCTTGGAGCTGTACTTTAAAGTTATCGTTACAGTATGGATAATGGCACCAAATTCGGTATGAGGGAATCTTAAGAGGCTATGCGAATTTTATTTTTGTCACTGTCACTCCAAGCGAAAACACACTCAGTGCGAGAGGGGCGGATTCAGGGCGAAAGCGAAAAATGTTAGTTTTATAATTTTTTATTTTATAATTAAAACTAAAATAGCTAGCAAAATTTCAAATATCAAATCTCTAGATATCTAATAAAATATGTTTGAGTTCTGTACATGGTTTCTATTCGTCAAACGAGGAGAAAAAGTGTGTTTGAAGACCTCATTTCAACAATTATTTCTATTGAGGAAAATTTATCCAAACATGTTTTCCAATTTCAAAACCCTAGATTATGTAGTCAAAATGCATATATCAGAAACTGATTATAATATTCCGTGTATTTCATGAAATACACAGAAAAGAAACACCCGTATTTTTTTCGCATATCGCCTTACGGTGTACTGATAAATGTAAGCCTAGGAATACACCGAAAAAAATATATCTTTCTCCTGTTAAAAAAATTTTTTGGCCTCCTAGGCTAACAATTATCAGTACACCCTAAGGCACCCTCATACCGAATTTGGTGCTTTTATCCACCCTGGTAACGGTAATTTCACTAAGCCACCGTACTATTATTTGTGGAAATTACATAAATCAATCAACCCAGTCAAAAGCGAGTAAGTCTCGAGCCTCAAGGGTTCCGTACAATTCTACAAAGTTAGTAGGATTGAATAAAATTGTTACAAAAACTACAAACTAAGCTTTACAGTTTTGTGTCATACATTTACCAACAAAATGAATTCTTAGGGCGTCCGCTGCGTTAAGCGGCTCCACATTGCTAAACATCAGTTTTGTATTGGATTCAGTTCCGTCTAAGTGGACAGTAAAAATTAAAAAAATATGGTGTGTTTTTTGACTCAACACACTCATTAATTACATTCTTTTAAAACATTATTTCAATCTTCTTTTAATTATATTAACTTCAAAAAACACATCAATTTCACGAAAAAAGCAATTCAGTTTCCATATTTTAATACCGATTGAAACGAAACCAACACACGCAGATATTAACTAGAAAAAAACATCTTAATTACATAAAGAAATTATAATGAATGTCCTAATGGAGCCGTGATTTCAAAATAGCTGAAGTTTTGCGTGCGCGGCATCTGATTAGAGCAGGAAAGACTGTTAAAAAACAAAGGCGTTAGAGCAGGACTGAATTTTAGCATTGTGCAATCCCTTAAGCATGCGCACGGCGCGGGTGCCCGGTTTTTATTATTTAATTTGAGTTGAGGTGTAGATAAGGGGGCATTATGAGAAAAAAGTCTTGGAAAAATCGTGCTCAAATTACGTAACGTTAACGTAACGTAACGTCCTGTTACGTTGGGGGAGGGGGGTGTCAAGGTTTGCGTTACGTCATGCACGATTTTATAATAGTATAGATAAGATTTTTTTTTTTTTATTTTTCACATCCCTAATTTGCGATATTTCTCTGAGAATATATTGGCAACATTTGTGAGAGCGATTCTGATTCCGATTTACCCTCAATAGAATGTATTAAGAAATGGAATCGAAACCCGTTCATAGATGAATTTAAAAAAAAAAAAAAAAAAAAAAAAAAAAAAAAAGATGATTAAATTTCTTGATTCCTTGAAACTACACTTTAATGTTTTATTAAAAAATGCAGATTCTTGATTAAAAAGTATCTATACTACATTACTACCACCTATCTTTCTTTTCTGAATGTTACCCTAAAGATTTTTACAAAGCACTTGTTACGTAACAGAATTGAAGCGTGACGGTCCTGTTACACGAGGGGAGGGCGGGGTACAAAATTTAAGAATTTTGCGTTACATAATTTGTGGACGACCCCTTATGGACGTAGCTAGGTTTTAGTTTCGGGGGGTTCAAGAAAATAAAATGATAAAGCGCATGACATAAAATTGTATATTACGATACGAGAGCGATGAAACGTTTTCTGACGAGTGTGAGTTTGCGGCACGAGCCGAAGGCGAGTGCTGCAATCATACGAGTCGAGAAAAAGTTTCTCGCACGAGTTTCGTATAATTTTTTATAGCACAAGCGCGCAGCGTGCGTAAAGCGGTCATTTTATGCACAGTGTGCTATAATAAATATTCATTATGTTTATAAAATTGTTTGCAAACGCAAAATGCATCTGCTAGCAGAATGGGCACTTGACCCGGAAAACGTCAAAGCAAGGGTAGGTTTGAAATATTTTAAACGTTTTGGGGGGGGGGGGGTTTGAACCCCCAAAACCTCCGACTGGCTACGCCCATGTGCTCCGTTATGAATACTCTGACCATTAATTTGTTATGTTACTTGTAAAGATAACTCTAAAACAGTTGAGATAATTCTTGAGTTTTATTCTTTAGTCCTGTTAGACCAAGAATAGTAAACCTGGGTCAATAAATTTTTTTACCCACCTAACAAAGATTTTCGTCAAAATGTAATTCCCTTAATTTTCGACTAACTGCGCACTATTATTTCACACACAACTGTATAACTCGTCAGAAATATCTCGGTACCTCAGTTCACCGGCAAAGGTAGGTAGACCTTGTGGGAGGTTCGGGTACCTAGATATTTCTGACAGATTTTAACATAGAACATTATAGAAATAAGGCAAACTAAACTATGCAAATATACATACTTATAATTTTACACAAACAATTACGCAAGACTATGAAAACACTAAACAAGCAAAAGCAGTTGCCCTTTGAACCCATTTGTTTTACACCATCAGTCACAGATGAATGAGTATAGCAAAGAAAACCAGTCATGAAATCAGACTTTGTACAAAAAGTTTACTTATTGTAAAAAAAAAAATGTGTGAGCAGGTTTTTTCCCAATCAACCTAAGAAATCAAATAAAGGAAGAACTATTTCAGGATATTGAATAAATATTATTAAAAATTCGACCTGATTTGACGACCTAAACTTGTTTAATCAAATAAAGTAATATCTGGTAGGTACATACGAAAACAACAAGTCAAATTAATAATATTATGGCAAAATTGGAGCAAAATTAAATTTTAAAAAAAGATAACTATGTAAGCATTGTATTATTATAAATTTGACAAGAAGGTTGTTAACAGATCGTGAAATCTACGAAAAAGTAGTGAAACTTAATGAAATCAGTGCCATGGCATACTTATCATATTTTATGTGGAAAACACCATCAATCAACTCTGTTTACACTTGAGGCGTGTATTGAGAGTTTATTTACTATACAAAGTTGCCAAATACGCAATAGATCTGTTTCTAGACAGTAAAATAGGGTCTAAAATATGAGCAGCAAAATCCTAACCTGTAAGGCGTCTCCGAATACAACCCATTAATTCCAGAATACATATTTAATCACAAATATAATGTTTAACACACACTTTACAATCACACAATGTTTTTAACAATATTTACTCCGTAAAAACTGTAAAAAATCCACATTTCGCGGCCGAAAGAGTTCAAGTTTTGTTTTCTACGATTTGACGTATCAAATCACCAATGAAATGAGTTGTAGGATCATACGATCGCCCCGTCTTCTTTCTACCCGTTTATTACAACGTGTGAGAAAAGGGTAAAACAGTAATTGGTTCAGTGTTGCCGTCATATCGAGTTCAATGAGTTCAAAGAGTTTGAATTTTGCATCATGTTTTTGCGTAAACATTAGAGATGGGCACTATCAACAATAATTTTATCGATAGCAATAAATTATAAAATATAATAGTTAATACAATACAAGTCTTGTATATTTAGACATTTATCTTAATTTTATCATCTAATAAACAAATCGTTGAGTGACAATCAGCAAAGTAGGTATGTACACAGAACACTTTGGTTTAAATGTGACTTTGTTTTATGGTTGTGAATAAAAAATATACTTATTTGTATTTAACTATCATAAAAACTGTTTATTTTGTAATTAATAAATCTTAACAATAAAAATTATCACTTTTAAAAAAAATCCTACAAAGTACCTAGGTAGGTACCTATATTAGTAGTATATTGTTACATATTACAAGTAACTAATGGCCCATTCCGGGTTCGCACAGGTGGATGTTAATTTTTTAAACATTTTGGGATAAACGTAGAGTAAATCTATCTTTATGCCGGACATAAGTAGTTGATATAACTACAATAGTTGGACATATGGTATCGCGTGATATTTTCTTTAATATTGTAGAACATTTTTTTGTTATATCATCAATAGTTTCCGCAGCACATGCGATGAAAGACATTTTATGGCTAATTTTTTTACACTTTGGGTCACATTAGTTTTAATAGGGATCTCTAGATAAACATAACCTTTTAAAAGAATTTTTGAAATCGGTCTAGTAGTGTTGAGTTTATTCGTTACAAACATACAAAAATACAAATCTTTCCTCTTTATAATATTAGTGTAGATAAAATTTTGTACCCATAAAGAAACAAATCAAAGTAGGTGAAGGGCAGGCCATACCTTGTCATTTTGGCTCTAAAACAATAGATATAAGCTTCCTACTTTCTAATTAAAAATATAACGAGGGTAAGCTTTTTATAAATAATATTCACTGTTAATTTTTATAATTTATCAATCCAATTTAACGAAATTTTTAAACAAAATCAATGCCGATGACTTTCTAATCAGGTCCAAAAAAAATATTAATAAGATAAAATAGAAGTTTTTGATAGGTACATTAATACGGTTAACGGTTATAAAAGAAAAAAGTTACTTTCTGCTGTGACAAAATAAGTCTGAGCAGAGAATATTTAACTGAAATAAATAAAAAAAACCCGACAATCAACGTAGATTGTACAAGCAAGAAGCCTGCTCCGTGTAAGCTAATAAATAGAAAATAATAATACACTCGACCACACAAAGGTACCTACTTATACCTTTTTGTACGACTATCACCTTTATGCAGGCGTAGTAAGAACTGTAAATACCTTCCCTTGTTAAATCTTGGAGACTACTTTATGGCGAATATATACAGTGTGTCCCTCTTAAGAGTGCAAATCCGAAAAGGGGTGGAATTTTTCTTTACGATTGTTTATTACTTCAGAATCAACAAGTTAGTACAAGTTCAATTTAAAGAGCTTCAGATCAATATCCATCAATAATATTTTATATATCAATAATATTAGGTTTTTATATGTGAAATTGCCATTTTCTATAGAGAATTTGAAGGAAACTCAATTTTCAGTACTAACATTTTGCATTTTTTTCAGGAATGACAAATCCAAATTATGTAGTTTCTTTTGTGTATGAATGAGACAACGTTAAGCTAACAGCAACATTAATTTAATTTTTGAAAAGTGTCAGCTGTAAAAAGTTATTACGAATCTTATCTTGGAAATGGATGGCATTTAGAATAAACTGTTTTTAAAACTTTAATTTTGGTTACCAAACTGACAATAAAAACAAAATTTAACATGTAGATGGAAATCCTTGAAATTAACTTTGAAACAAAAAACAAATAATGGAAATAGCTATTGAATTACAGGAACTACTAACTCATGAATCTGTTAGAAAATGTCCGCAATTTCATATGTAAAGACCTATTATAAGGTGACTACTGAAGACTTGGTATATAGTTGGTATCAAGGTCACAATTTTTGGGAAATTAAAAAATATCCATTTCCCCACAAACGAATGCCCACAACCCCCAGTCTTGTCTTTTTCAGATTTCGCAAATACCTATTGTTATTGATTCGTGATACATACTGATCACATAACAAGTCTCCATTCGATTTTTAATGCATTTATTTAAAATATCATTTTGTATATTTTCAATGCATGTGCTCGTAAAGGCCCACTTTTTATGCATCAAAACCGAACAGAAAGTCGATTATTTTGCCCTAGGGCTTTATTATTATTTATTTTTTTAATTTATTTACAATGGTTGGCTAACCTGCAGCCTTTCCTGTGTACCATAAATGTCATGATTTTTTTTCCACTGTTTAACGGCTCTGGATACAGTCCTTTTGAGCAATTTAAAGTTCACAAAATTATATTTGTTTTATTTCCTCACACTATGCATTGAAAATCGTAGTGATACACGGGCGTAAGAGCAATAAATTACTCGGTTACGTTTAAAACACTGGCTACGCTCGTGTGTTAAATCGTCCTCGTAATTTATTCCTTTGTGCCCTTGTAGCATAAACTACTATTATACCGTTAATGATGGTAACAAATTGTTAAAACAAATGAAAACAATAGGTAAGTGATATATAAGAAGTAAACAAAGTTTTACAATGGGCACGTGTTCTGTAGTGAAATATCAGTACAGTTTTTATAGTAACTGATTAATTAGTTTAGATTAATTAACAAAGGACGAAACTTTTTGAAAATTTAATTTTATTACCGAAGTTAGCGATAGCTATATTTATCACTTTTAGGATGAAATCGTGCCGATGAGGTCACGTCATTTTTGAGATATGAGAAATATAATTTTACTATTACTTTTTGACTTTTTAAACGCAATTTTGATTTTCATTAAAATCTCAATGTAGGACACGGGCTCATTCTTAATAAATTTGCTAGCAATCTAATCTCTACTTAAGCATCTGTGATTTTAACACAAAACGGGACAATGAGAATTTACGGAAACAGGATAGCTGACAAGACAAATGAAGAAAAAAGAACCTTTAAAGGGACATAACTACACGAAACAATACAAAATCATGAGATGATTCAGTTTACCAATTAACAGGACGATCCTTGAGAGACCTGTGAGAAACAATAAAACCTTATATAAATTCGAAAATGTAGCGAGAAAAGTTCATCAAATCTTATAATTGTTGCCCTTTTCACCCGTATTGCGATTAAGTAAACCAGAGTTAAATAGGTATTAGTGAGTGACAGATATTAAAAACAATTAAAAACATATTCTCTAAGACACTGCGCGCGCGCGCGCGCTTTCCTCGTGAGCTGGTATCATTCGGAAGAGTCAAATCTCGGTGGACAAAATGGATAAGTCACTGGCCCGCGATAGGAAGAGATTCGGGTTCGAGACCTGTATGATATTTATTTTAATTAGAGAATTTGTTACTAATTGATTTTTCTAACTTGTATAATATTTTAAGTGTCCCAATTTTGCTAATAATCAGAAAATGTCAAAAAGTATGAAAATTAGCATGTGACAGTTTTAAATATAATTCAATCATAGATTAACGGTATATTACTATTGATATTGAGTATAAATAGAGCAAAATGTGGGGCCAATTCATTTGATAATGTTTCCTTAAAAAAATGCTTAGACAAAAAATTTTTTTTTTCTACACTTACTGCAATGTACTTGTAGAAGCTGGTGGTCGTAATAGCCCACTGTTTTGTTCCGACCCTCGCCGTTCGGAAGGTTTCTGGCATTCAGAACCTTCTGGGTCAGCGTCCAAAGTCATTTCGAATTTCTGCATCAAATTGTTCGGAAGAACCTCCGTAGCTTCATCCTCCTTTTCCCATGACAGTGGTTCCTCCTCAGTATTACCAATCACAAAACGTTTTGACGTTCTTCTCTTCAACATGGCGAAAAAGTTTCTAACTTGGTTTGATTTCAACACAAAAGAATTAAAAGTGGTTTGGAAGTAATTCATAAACTTATTTCACTTGTTGGCACATTTTTTTGTCACTTCATTCATATAAGAAAAATAAGATTAATGTCATTAAACTAAACGTGATGAACAAACGGCATCAGTGTCATGAGTGTAATGATGACTTATTTATTTTATCACATTGACTAGACACAAGTTAATATTAATTTGGTTAACCACAATCATTTTAAATGCAAGTGAAAAAGTCTAAATAATATTTTTAAATATGTTTTTGAGTTCTACGTTAGGCAAATCTCTACACAAATAGTAAAGTAACTTGAAAAATAAGAACGTATACGAGTCACATAATAAAGAACGAAGTAGTTCATCTACCTACATGCAGTCAATTTGTTAAATTTTTAAGTTAAAACTACAATATACTTGATATATACGTAACGCTTGGCTGTATTATTTACAAAGCTATAGTTATTTGAAGTTGATTTGTTCGCTACTAATCAGGAAGGGTAATACAAGGACATTTTTTTTTGACTACGAGTGCTTCGTTTTATGTGTGTAAATTTAGCTTTTGTTTATGTCCGAGTTGAAAAAAAATGTTGTTTTTTTATAAAGTTCACACATCATGCCTGCTACGATCGTCACACCTTTTTGCTTCTTCCATATTCATTAATCAAGTCATGAGGTTTATTGACAGTACTCGTAATTCTAATAGAAAACGAAATTAAATAGGCTAATAGAATAATTCTGCGTGACGATAAAATATTGTTTCAATGCATGTGCTCGTAAAGGCCCACTTTTTATGCATCAAAACCGAACTAGGGCTTTATTATTATTATTTTTTTTATTTGTTTGCAATGGTTGGCTAACCTGCAGCCTTTCCTGTGTACCATAGATGTTATACTTTTTTTGCCACTGTTTAACGGCTCTGGATACAATCCTTTTGAGCCAGTCATAATTTAAAGTTCACAAGATTATATTTGTTTTCATTTCCTCACACTATGCATTGAAAAACGTAGTATGATACACGGGCGTAAAAGCAATAAATTACTCGGTTACGTTTAAAACACTCGCTACGCTCATGTTTTAAATCGTCCTCGTAATTTATTCCTTTGCGCCCTTGTAGCATAAACTACTATTAAAATTGACAACCACGTGCATTGGCATAACAACCCTTAGATCCCTCTTGGCGTCTACGTGGCCCACTTAGGACTTTCACAACCATTCTCAAAAAAGGATAACTAAAGTACCATAGATAATATAAAAGGATAACTAAAGTACCATAGATAATATAAAAGTACAATATTGTAGAATACTTTCCATTTCAAACAAACTAGTTTTATGCACCAAATTACTTCATTTATAATACTCCCGCATACCATACTCGTACCTTAACTACCTTTTAGATCAGTACTGAATTTTTTCTAGGGGCGCCAGCCACCCAAGGGCGGATCCAGACCCCGAATTAGTCCAAATATATAAAAAAATTTGAGCAATTTTAGTAAAATTTAGCGTGTCTAGACCCGCGGGGGGACCATGACCCCCATGACCCCCCCCCCGTGGATCCACCGTTGCAGCCACCCTTAGACAATAATTTTAGTTACGCCAATGAGCACGTGTTGTAGTATGAGACGTCTTTAAAATTTCCCAAACGACAGATAAATTGCTATGATGCAACTATAACGAGAATTTAATTCGATTTTGATGATTTAATCAAAGGTCATCAGAAATGTCTTTTGTCTTTTAAACACACTTAAAATTCTCAAACCTTTTGTAACCATGAACCATGTGCCTCAAGATAATTTATGTAAACTTAATATTTTAAACGCATAAATTTTCCTTTATATTATTAACTCAAGTATTTCTACCTGAGCAACGAGCAAGTTCGAACTTTATGCTTATCTATAGTATGTAGCATTATTTTAATTTCTTAAAATTTACTATTATAAAATTATATTTATCTTGTATTATATTTTACCTAGTTATATTTTTGTAATTACAAGATTAAATCACATTATTAGGGTACTATAAATATTTATTTTAACACAAAAACTTACATAACAAGATAAAACTATACTATAAATAAAATAAATCTATCCATTTAACAAAATTAAACTTCATCTAAATTTAAATATCTGCTGAAGAAATAAATAGGAGACACTTTGAATGCAAAGAGTTTAATTTTCAATATTCTGCTCAGTTTATTTGTCCAATCGTATGTTTAGAAACATCTCGTGAAGTAGACAGGTCATGAACAGAACATGACTGAGTTACAATGTATTTAAGGAGATTTGAGGGTTTGAACTCCACCTTGAAATCTGAATTCTAATAGAAAAAGTTAGTACTTATAGTTTAATATACAGAGTGTCCCTCGTAAGAGTGCACATCCGAAAGGGGGAGAAATTAGATCAAAATATATCGACAAAAAAAAATTTTTTTCTTGGAAAGATGCGAGCGAGCGCAGTGCTTGTTGTCAACTGTAAGAATTCATTGTATTTATGATACAACGTTGCAATATTTTTTTGGTAGAAATGTAAAGGAATAGGAAATGATAAATAGAAATAAAGATATGGTGCAACGGGGACATTCTTTTGAAAAAAATTACTATAGCTGATAAAAAAGACAGTTTTTTCTAAATATCTTTTTGGGTACTATATCTATGGTAGTGGTAGTTGATTATGATCTGTTTTTGATTTGATATGCAACGTCTATTCTTAAGAATCATAACAGATTTTATGTCATTGCCTTACTCACGGTAGATCAAAATTGATATGAAATTAATATTTTATACATAGAGTCATTGGTAGTCAAGAAACATTTTCAAATGTAAATTTATTTTATAACGATTTTAACTAATTTTTATTTTCATTTTTGTCGATAAAATAGGGTCTAGTTCCACCCCCTTTCGAATTTGCACTCTTATGAGGAACACACTATAGAATGATTACATAGTGTATAATTTTAAAATCTAAAAAAGCTAAAAATAATCTAGAATGAAATACTTGAATTTTTTAGGAGGTTGTTATAACTCTGTCTATCAAATCAAGTCCCTTTGTTGACAAAATAACGAGTTGACATTGCCTCGGTAAAACCCCTTATTTGAGAGCTATAAATACGCCCGTGCTCGCAGTAATACCTACAATTATAAAAATACGAGTAACACCACTTACTAAGATCTTTGCTAAGCGTAAGTCTCACACATCTGTATAAATAAAAGCAAATGTAACTTATCACGACATAAAACCCCAATGAGGTGTCGGAGGTTTTCTCTAGAATTAAATATTAACCTAAATCAACAATCTATTTTTTTGATAACATTTTCCACTAATGTTTTTATGCTGTCTGAAATCGGTGAACACCTGTTAGGCATATTTAGGCATTTTTATACTTAAGTTAAATAAAGTGAAACTTGAGCAGAATTCATCATGTATAGTTTGTTTACATAAATATTTTTGTTCCTTCACCATTCTTAAAGTGGTAGCTACAAGTACTATGTATGTGGAATACCTATATATGTTCTGCTGGCCTATTATGTATCTTCAAATCGGTTATCGTCCGGGTGCCTATAAAAACTGAAATTTCAAAATTACGGTCAGTGGGTACTGAACTATTTACGAACTGTGACGTCACTTCAAGGAATTCGATAGTAAGTATATCTATGTTATTGATGATAGCATAGACTAAGTAGTTTGTAATACTTCAAAGGTACATAAAGGGCCCTCTGGATTGAATTAGAGACTGGTATTTTACCAACACAGCAGCAACGCTGCTGTGTAAAATGAGTCAAAAAATTTGTCAAGGCCCTTTTAATGTTGTACAATTTATTGTGTATTCTTTTCGTGTATTGTTGATAATTTTTCTGCAAGAGTACAACTTTTTTGGTATGAACAATAACCTGAACGCTTACGTAATACGTGTTAATGCATTGATAGTTAGAGTAAAAGATAAATATTTAAGTTTCTGACGCTATTAACAACCTCGACCTTCAGTGTTTGTCTTGACACGAACTTGTAAGAATGAAGGATTGATAATTATTGTGTTTTGTACGGGTACTAAACCGCATTCACTATCTTAAATATGATTTATTTATTTATTTTTATTTAGAACCTTAGCCTACTAACAGTGACTTTCACCAACTCGTAAGCTAAGTTATTAACACATTAACAAAGGTTTTAACACAATTTTAACACTTATGAACTAAATGCTTAAAAAAAAATCTAACAAGAAGAACAAATTTTGATAAACTAATATTAAAAATGTCAATTTCTGGGTATTTATTCAGGAGCAGATTTAGCAGGGTACACGCTTGAAAAATCTATAAATATAAAACGTCTATTTCAATGTGAAAACAAATAAGTTAGTAGGACTAAGGTTGCATGAATTTAAGTGGTAAGTTGCAAATAATCATTTGTAATGACGTCATAAAAAATTGACTATTTTACGATAATGGATGTCTTCCATGAAGCAAAAATTCACTACTTGTAGTTGTATATTTTCTATAAGTATCTACGTGTATTTAAGCAATTCCTTTCTAGGCTGCACTGCAGCAGACTAGATTGAGGTTAACCAAGTTGTTTGCAAACATGAATCTATTATCATGTCTCCATCTTTATCAACGTTATTGATCTAGCTAGGTGTTAGAATATGATGGTAAATATTTAATAGTGTTAATTAGTGGCCATAAAATTGTCAAAAAACAAATTTAAAAGATTAGGTTTCAAATATTGAATGGATTAAAAAATTTATTATTGAATGGATCTAGGATTAAATATCGCTGACAATGGCATTATTACTCCTGGCATTGCTAAGTACCTCTAGAAAACTTTAAATAATACGAATCAGTTAATTTTATCATAAAATAAATAGTTTTTACAAAATAAGTGACTTGAGAAATTCCAACACAATGAAAAGCAATAGAATAATGAATTATCATAACTATACGTTTGCAACCTTCTTATTTTTTTGTTTTTGCAGAACGTAGGTATGACCTGGCGACCTCTACATTGTAATAATCAAGTATCTTTCTATGTTTCCAGTAAAGCAAGTAAGCTCGTATTTTACGTAATAATGTCAGGTAACCGGTTGCATCTCAGGGTTATTGTACGGTAAAGGGAATTATGGAGCAACACAGAAAATACTGGATCATGAGAAGAAAGGTGGCATTGAATCAATAATACCTATCTTATTAATTTACGAAACAACAAGAACATAATTTTATAGTTACGCCTGAGCGTTTAAATGTGTTTTTTTCCAACATTTTTCATTTTTTAAACTCTCGCGTTTTGTACACATTATAATATATATAATCGGGTCTACATACTTGCCAGTTTCCCGTAGACCACGAGACATGCAACTGTCTCGAAACGTCGGGTGTCCCCTTTTCGTAAAAAGGTAAAAATTGATCGCGGTAGACCCGATTATATATATTATAATTTTTAATTTTTACCTATATAAGGTGAAATTTAATCAATTGCCGGAATTCATACTGGAGACTCGGTTAGTGATCAGGAACAATGTTTAACGACCAGTAAGGTGAAATTCGAAAAAAAAAATTTTTGCTCCTATTCTGCTAATACTAGGATTTGTAATTGAACTAGTCTAGTGTGAAAGGGAGCAAAATATTTTTTTTACGATTTCCAAAAAAGTGGTAATTGAACCTCATTCCTGATCACTAGCCGAGTCTCCAGTATGATTTCAGGCGGTTGATTAAATTCCACCTTGTATAAATTACCAATAAATTAGTAAGTATAACTATAACTTTCTATGGGTTCTTTGTAGGGACCTAAAATTTCAGTGATCAGGACCACGTTTCAATAATCAGAAATGCGAAATTCAAAAAATAACATTGTTTTAGAAAAACACTTGTACTTATCCACATATTACATATAACTTTATTATGTTCGACCGGTTTCGCTGTAAAGCATTTTCTAGGGCCTTTTACACATCCTAACTAACAAATAAATAATATACAATACAACCATGTCTAAAATGACGGTTTCATTTATTGCACGTCATTTTAGACATGATTGTATTGTATATTGACGGTTTCATTTATTGCACGTCATTTTAGACATGATTGTATTGTATATTATTTATTTGTTAGTTAGGATGTGTAAAAGGCCCTAGAAAATGCTTTACAGCGAAACCGGTCGGGCATAATAAAGTTATATGTAATATGTGGATAAGTACAAGTGTTTTCTAAAACAATGTTTTATAAATTTCACCAAGTGCCAACAATCACTAGCATCTACTATCAAAAAATAACCTTTACCCCAAATATTTGTCCAAGTCAAGCTCAACTCCGAAAAGATCAGTAAGCGAAGCCAAAATTCAATATCTGCCACTTTGTCCCGAATACATTATATGTATTTGAAACAAATTATAGTTACATACAAAGATATAAACGATTAAAATGTTTGTTTCAATAACATCTTTTATGTTCTTCTAGAACTAAAGTAAAACTAATAGAATTGTAGTATTCCATACGGCGCAAATCAAATTATCTTAATGACACGGATATACAAGATTTAATTTGAACATTCAAAGGTCAACTTTGCTCTACTCTACCCATGTTGCAGCAAAAAGTCTTGTTGACTTTAAATATTTAAACTAGATTTTTACATATTGAGAAGTGATATCTCAGAATATTTTAGGTAGGTAAGTAGGTACCCCATTTTTAGGGTTCCTTACCCAAAGGGTAACCAACGGGACTAAGACTCCGCTGTCCGTCTGTCACCAGGCTGTATCTCATGAACCGTGATAGTTAGACAGTTGAAATTTTCACAGATGATGTATTTCTGTTGCCACTATAACAACAAATACTAAAAAACAGAATAAAATAAATATTTAAGGGGGCTCCCATACAACAACCGTGATTTTTTTGCCGTTTTTATAGATAATGGTACGGAACCCTTCGTGCGCGAGTCCGCACTTGGCCGGTTTTTTATAATGATATCCATTACGGAACAAGAATCTTTAATTAAACATTAATGAATTACTTATGTAAAACAAAATTGATACTGCACAACATGAAACGGTGATCTGCCAAATGCATTGCAGATAAACTAAAAACAATTCAGTGGTAAAATAAATGACTTAATTTGATTATCAGACCGATAATATTTTATATCTGCTATAAATCAGGATAAAAGTTATATTATTTTTACTTGTTTGATTACGCTTTATGTCATCGTTTATATGTCGTTTGATTATATTGAGTTTTTTTATGCAAGTTGATCACAAATTAATATGAAAAATTACCTAAGGTCAAAGTTTTACCTAATATTATATGGTCACTTCGGAGCCCTCTAAAAGGTGAAATTTAATCAACCGCCCGAATTCATACTGTAGACTCGTTTAGTGGTCAGGAACAAGGTTCAATGATCTTTCTTATTGAAATCATAAAAAAAATGTTCCCCATACCAACTGGACTAGGTCAAATACAAAAGTACAGGCAGTAAGGGAGCAAAAAAATATTTTTTTCTGGTTTTACCTGTAAGGTCATTAAATATTGTTCCTGATCACAAACCGAGTCTTCAGGGTGAATTCGGGCGGTTGATTAAATTTCACTTTATATTTTGAGAAATTTATATTTTGCTTTTAGTTTATAAAACTTTATGGCACCTCTCACGGTGGCTCTTTTTTCTTTTATATTATTATTATTATTATATTTCGAAAAAACAAGTATTGCTAAGATATATGCATGTCATCACTAAGATTAAATAATAGAAGAGGTTGCATGTTTCAATTGATGAATTTAGAAGAAGCGAAAGAGGGGTACCACGCAGGAACTTAGCAGATGAAGACCGCTAGGAGACAGGCGTATGAATTTTTGTATGAACCCTAGTTTTTTAACTTTTGTGTTTGCTTGAGTACTGAACTTCATGACCTTAATCGCCTTAACAGCTTACAGAAAACACTTAATTTATAACTCCAGCATTATCGATATTTCGAGTGGTCACTCACAACACTATTTTGCTTACAGAAATGACATCACATAAGACAAATTAGAGAAAATCGGGAAAATTTAAAATTCGAATATCACGTTCGGAATCCCCGAGTCGAAAATTTGCAAAATGACACTGAATATGTACCGTAGCTAAAACGTTTTGATACTATCAAAGTTACGAAGTCGACAAATATTATTTTTATTTAAACTACGTGATTTTCTCAAAGGACCGATGTCACACGTACTTGTCGCGCGAAGGTTAAATACCCACTGGAGGTTTGGCGCTTTTTTCCGACACCTACCATTAGCAGAATGACAGCCGTGTAAACGCTATGGCAGAAGTAGAATGCGTTGTCATTATGGAAGTTTATTTATGACTTTATGATCGATGAAATATACATACAAAAATACAAAAAAATACAAAAATATTTATTTCGGTAAAAAAACACATTTTAACAAAAACATTGTTGAGGCCTTCTTGTAAGTATAAAATACTTGTAACAGAAGACCCCACTCTTCCATAGCCATAAATTATTAAAATTTATACCAAAACAAATAATTGTAATAAACTTTATAACAAAAATTAAAATATTTTTACATGACAATTAAAGTTAGATGCACGGTCTTATTCGTGAGTGTGTGTAAATGTGTGCATATGTGTGAAATCTGAGAATATAAGGGTGTGTGTGAGTGTGTAGTGTGTGAGGGTGCGTGTGTAAGTAAATAAAGGGTAGGTGAGTGAATGTGAATAGTTATTTTGTGCGTATTGTAGGTATATATATATATTTTTTTTTTTTATTGTTTCGGTAAAAATATGATATTACCATGGTATACATATAATACTTAACACTATTAACATCTTTTGTTAAATTTATACTATATATATTACTATATATACTATATATACTATATATATATTTTTAATTTCTTTAGGAAGATAATCCAGGCTATCCAAAAAGATTTTTCTCATCGGATCCCTGCGACAAGCGACAAGTATTCACAAAATATGGTAAAACTTTGACTTGTGATTAATGACGTCACATTTAAAATTTACCAGAACCCGTAGCACAGTGTTTAATCACGCGCGACGCGACTTAAGCCGATATTACACTTTCAGTTTTCTTCGATCAATGTTTTGTTTTTAAAGTCGTCAAATATTTCATGGCAATTTTGTATGAAAAGGGATCACTTATTACGACACATGTTGTGATAAAGGATCAGTTTCCATAGACAATATTTGATAGTGTAATATCGGGCTTAGTTGAATCACAAGTGCGAGGAGCGTGACATAATGTGTAATCGCAAAAACATCTTGTCACGCTCCTTGCACTTGTGATTCAACCAAGTCGCGTCACGCGGGATTAAACGTTGTGCTTATATTTACTTCTAAAGCCAAATTCATACTGGAGGCTTGGTGACCCGTACAATGGATCAACAACACTTTTTGCGAAATTTGAAAAAGCAAATTTTGACTTTCCATAGTATTGACTCGGGGCTGGAGCAGGGTTTCTTTTACCGAGTATTCAGTATGAATTTGGATGTATAAATAAATGTCACCTTATACTGGGTGTTAATTTGATAGCCTTTTTCCTTCAAACGGGTTGTTCTACTGAATATGAACAACTTTTACTGTTTCTATAGAAAAGTTAAATATTTACTCGACCAAAATGTATGAAACAGCTGATTTACTTTTTGTAATTATAGGGTTGCCCCCATAGTAAAACACCCCGTTTTAAAGAAAAAGGATAATCAATGACTTGGATTCCCGGTATCTTCGTAAAATCCATTAATTTTTATCACATAAAAAAATATCATTGTCAAAAACTTTTATTTACCGGGTATAAATAGAATCTAACCAAATATCATTTAAATATTTTAAATATTCAATCTTTCAACATTTTGAGTTTTTATTTGTCATGGCGACGACTGCTATTTTAGGCGCCAGTTTTTGCCAGTGTCAACTAGTGTCAACTTGTCAAGTCAGATTCTAATAGTTAAGTATTTAGATGTGACGTTTATTCATCATCATCAATCAATCACGCACGTTTTTAAATAGGTATATTTTTCAATGCAAGTGCTCGCAAAGGCCCACTATGCATCAAAACCGAACAGAAAGTCGATTATTTTACCCTAGGGCTTTATTATTATTATTTTTTTTTAATTTATTTACAATGGTTGGCTAACCTGCAGCCTTTCCTGTGTACAATAAATGTTATACTTTTTTTCTCCACTGTTTAACGGCTCTGGATACAGTCCTTTACAACCAATCATAATTTAAAGTTCACAAGATTAGGTATATTTGTTTTATTTCCTCACACTATGCATTGAAAAACGTAGTATGATACACGGGCGTAAGAGTAATAAATTACTTCCTCCTAATTTATTCCTTTTCGTCCTTGTAGCATAAACTACTATTAATGTTATTTGATAGGATCAATTTTGCTCTATTTTTAAAATATCCCCAAATGTAATGTTATTTACCCGGAAATAGGGTTGCCAACTTTTGTACAAGAAATAAAGTACATTAAATTCGGAGAAGGAAAATTAAATAAAGGTATATTAAATATAATTAAATTTAATTATTAATATAATTACATTAAATTCGGAGAAGGAAAATTAAATAAAGATATATAAATTAAGGTATATTAAATTCGGAGAAGGAAAATAAACAGTGTTTTGGAAAAAATAAACAGTATAATGCTTTGAAAGCTTCGAAAAGCTCAACGTATTTAAAATAAAATTATTGAGGAGCTCACTTTTTATTAAATTTATTGTAGCTATATTTCTGTCGTCCTGCCACTTTGCATAAAACACTCTTTCTGTGAATGCTGAGGTTGCATTTACAGAAAGTAGGTTATGAGAAATGTGTCCCTTTTTGACCCTTACCTACTCATTTCGACAAAATATTTGTCTTCTGATACATTTTCATGAATTACTTTTATTAGTAATAATAGTAATAATAGTTTATTTAAATCAAATTATCATACAACAGTGTTTGATTGTACATGATTACTTAAAAACAAGTTACATAAAACAAGTTGCCAGTAAGTACGTCTGTGCCCGAACTAGGTGGTAGAGTACTCTAGACCGGTGTTTCAGGCAGCAGCGCTCTTCCAATATTCAGAATCTTATGATAGTTTTATTGAGTGAGACAAGTAAAATTATATAGTGTAAAATAAAATAAACTAAAGTAAATATGTGAAGGGTGTTCCTCTCTCTGTGTGTAGGTGTAGAGTGTATATGTGTGTTAGTATTATTATGTATTATTAGTAGATTTAGTAGTATATTAGTATTCTGAATGTATTAGTATTCTGAATATAAATCGTCCTTAACATTATTGAGCCTTTACATTGATAGTTTCATTCCGAAATTAAGGTTACCTGCACCTGCACTGCACTGTACTGCACTGCACTGCACTGCACTGCACTGCACCGCGCGCCTACAACGCAACGGTGCGATGCATGCACCATTACTTTTTGAAACAGTGAATTTAAAAAGGCCGACTTGGGTGAATTTTAAAATGATTTGAAAGTAGGATGGAGTCAGAGTTTTTTCACGCGTGCAAAAGAGACGGCATTAGAACGGAATCATAATATGATTCATCCAAAGCGGCCTTTTTAGATCTCCAGGTCTTATTTATTGATCTGGTTGGATAATTGATGGATAATTAGCAGTGATGATGAAAACAATATTTTGTATACCTTATTTTTATTGAATAGTAAACAGTATTATAAAGCAAAATAAAGTGTACAAAGCGTGATTGGCAACCCTACCCGCAAACGAAATCCTGTCGGTGCCATGCCACATCGACAGGCTTGTTTACGTTCACGAGCTGCGTCATTTGGGCGTAACCTATACTTACCACCATCGTATACTACAGATAATTATGCTATACTTTACTGGACGAATAGTTATCATTTGAGGCACATATATTATATACTCAAGAGGTTATGCAAATTTTATTGTTGTCACTGTCACTCCAAGCGAAAAATCGCGCAGTGCGAGAAGGGCGGATTCAGGGCAAAAGGGAAAAGTGTTAGTTTTATAATTTTTATAAAAAAACTAAAATAGCTAGCAAAATTTCAAATATCAAATCTCAAGATGTTGTTAAACACACCTAATAAAATATGTTTGAGTTCTGTATATGGTTCCTATTCGTCAAACGGGGAGAAAAAGTGTTTGAAGACCTCATTTCAACAATTATTTCTATCGAGAAAAATTTATCCAAACATGTTTTCCAATTTCAAATCCCTAGATTGTGTTATCAAAATGCACATACCAGAAACTGATTATAATTTCCGTGTATTTTATGAAATACACAGAAAAGAAACACCCGTATTTTTTTCGCATATCGCCTTAAATAAAATTAGGAAAAAAGAAAACTTACTGCATGGTAGGTTTCGTTATGCATTAGGGTCGCCAGATATTTTTCGATTCTGTAAGGGACAAATGCTAAATTTGGCAAAAAAAACGCGATTTGAAATTTTTCCCCGGGACAAATGAAAAACATGTATTTTATGTTCTTATTTTTATATGTTTTCAATGCATGTGCTCGTAAAGGCCCACTTTTTATGCATCAAAACCGAACAGAAAGTCGATTATTTTGCCCTAGGGCTTTATTATTAATATTTTTTTATTTATTTATTTACAATGGTTGGCCAACCTGCAGCCTTTCCTGTGTACCATAGACGTTATACTTTTTTTACACCGTTTAACGGCTATGGATACAGTCTTTTTGAGCCAATTAAAGTTCACAAGATTATATTTGTTTTCATTTCCTCACACTATGCATTGAAAAATGTAGTATGATACACGGGCGTAAAAGCAATAAATTACTCGGTTACGTTTAATACACTCGCTACGCTCGTGTTTTAAATCATCCTCGTAATTTATTCCTTTGCGCCCTTGTAGCATAAACTACTATTTTATTGCTAGTTATATTTTAAAGAAGAACGTTGGGTTTTAATATAAGTATCTTTGTTTGATTTCTCATATTTGTAAAATTTAATGCAGAACTGCATAACTTTATAACTTTGTGCTCATCAAAGCAATTGGAACTAGGGATACTGAACATGAATATAAATATAATTAGAAAAATGTTAGGGATTTCATTCCTGGAAAACACTTCCATTATTTTCTTCCACTTCTCAATTGCACCTTTACTTTGGTCATCAAACAACGTTGCAATTTCCAGGGTATTTTTAATAATTTGAAAGATATTGAAATAATTCGGTCATGCGCGACGCGGTGCCTAATATTAATCAAATAATGTTGAAATACGGGACAGAGTCGGGGATACCGGCGGGACGTTTAAAATTATGCCTGAAATACACGATGTCCCGGGAAATACGGGATGTCTGGCAACCCTATTATGCATACATGTACGGTTTTCAATAATGTGGAAAAAATCATGATATTATTCTTCGCATATATTAGGAGCATCCTCGGGTATGCTCCATCTATATGGAATCCTCAATATAACATTTACACCTTGATATCATAAAACGGAACCAAAATAAGTACATTAAATATGTAAATTACCTCCAGAACCAAAATTCGACCTGAAGAACCTCTCATGGCATTGAACTTCTTTGAAATATATCTGGATGCACGGTAGTGCCTCCGCCATGAAACGCCGAAGGAAGCAGGGCCCTACGTACCTTTTCTCGAAGCGTTTCGTCATATTTTCGAACCCTCATAGCTTCGGCCTCGATAATACTAGAAATCTCGAATTTTCAGGATAAGATGCAGTTAGCAAACTAATGAAATAAGCTAAGTGTCATAATATTTTAGATTTTATTAATACCTAAAATACGTCGATTTCTTCACTGATTCACTTTCAGACTGACTGACTGAACTGATTGATTTACTGACTGGCTCACTCACTTATGACCATCAAAAAATTTGGTATGCAGGTTACGATTAGCAAAAAAAAAAACTATAACTGTCACCCTCCAACCTCACATAAAGGAGGGTCAGGTTCTGTATTATATAACAATTTCTATTCTAACTTCCGAAAGCCCTAAGAGGCTGAAATTTTGTATGCAAAAATTAGGATTTGCATATAATAAAAAAAAATCTCTGCTAATAAAAGGGAATGCAGGTTTGTATATTATAATCTTTCATTACAAAAAGAAGTGAAATTCCACCAAAAACATTTCGTATAAGTAGGTTGCCAACATGCCAAGACTCATAAGCTCATAACGGTTTCCCTGTTAAAAAGTTATCAGATCTCGTGTAGAGTCAAGCCCCTAACTTTACAAACCCTCCATCTTGTTAAAAACGTATAATTTGGCCGTTTCATGGTTAATATCTTAATTTCTTACCATAATGGTAGTGTCTGTGCAAGAGGGCCGAAAAACTACCAAGCCATGCTTCTTGACCAAGATGTAGGGTTTATAGAGTTAGGGCTTGGCTCTACATAAAATCTGATAACCTTTTAACATTAAAACTGTTATGAGCTTATAAGTCTTGGCAACCAACTTTACATGAAATGTTTTTGGTGGTATAAAATAAATGTCAATCGAAATGTTATTTTCGTTGTCCGTCAAGGGCATAGAGGAAAACAACTAAAAGTTTAAGGACAGACAACATGACGCGACCAACTCAGTTGTGGGCGTGGCCAAATATCATGCTGTTTCACCATGAAACTTGCGAGGACAAAATAGTGCCGATTTAGTCGCGGGTGCAAAATTGAAAACTTGTTTCAGGAGAAACATAATTTTGGCAAGACTGTGGACGTTTTCAAACATTATTTTTGGTTATTATTAATCTAGATAACATTTTCGATGTTTGACTCGTATTAATTTTTTGATTCTATCTAAAACAGTAAAAGTACATTCGGCTGCACTTTAGGTAAAAAACCGTTAAATTTACGTATTTTAGGGGTTGATATTTTATTACTCAAATTTCACGATTCTTACCCCCGGTTTCTGAAAGGCCAATCAAAGTTAACAGTAGATTAAAAAACCTTTAACCGCAAATAACGGTGAAAATAAAGCATATATGAAGTCTGAATAGTGATGAATCAATAATTAACTTAGTTAATTTTTGATTTCAATGTAAAATTTCCACTTTTTCTGGCTTAATCCGCAGATAATAATTTTTTAATCTACTGTTAACATTGATTGGCCTTTCAGAAACCGGGGGTTAGCTTGACTTTAACATTGATCTCGATAATATTATGCATAAAATATTATAGTAACATTCCATAGACACCCCACAATGTGGTGACAGCGTTTGTACCTATAGAGGTTTGGGTGTGATGACCTCAGAATAAGGAATATCCTTATTCTGAGGTGATGACACCTCTTAATTTTCTGTGCCATTAAGAGGCTATGCGAATTTTATTTTTGTCACTGTCACTCCAAGCGAAAAATCGCGCAGTGCGAGAGGGGCGGATTCAGGGCAAAAGGGAAATAATTTGGGTTTATATTTTTATTAAAAAAACTAAAATAGCTAGCAAAATTTCAAATATCAAATCTCTAGATATTGTTGAAACACACCTAATAAAATATGTTTGAGTTCTGTTTATGGTTCCTATTCGTCAAACGAGGAGAAAAAGTGTGTTTGAAGACCTCATTTCAACAATTATTTCTATCGAGGAAAATTTATCCAAACATGTTTTCCAATTTCAAAACCCTAGATTATATAGTCAAAATGCATATACCAGAAATTTTATAAATTTTCCGTGTATTTCATTTCCGTGTTTTTGTACGCATATCGCCTTCACCACAAAACATTATTTAGTAAATTGCTTTATCTACTCTCATACTGCAAAACGATAATTACAACATCAAAAGCAGTTTTATAAGTAGCTAAATTATTTGATCGATGTTAATTACCAATGTGATTGGCCAAATTGATTATAACACCGCTAGGGAACCAATCACAAGCGATCACGGCCTGTTTTAATTTATTGAGCCACGCCCTCTTTACTCTCCTCGCTTCTGATTGGTCTCAGGCATCTCCATACTAATTCCATGGGCTCAGGTATCATGACGAGTGTCTTGATTTTGATGGTCGTAGATAAATAAAGTACCTATTGTGTGCAAATGGACATATTAGACATTGAGACACTCGTGCAAGTCTATTACGAAACGATCACTCGTCGTGTCCCCACATTCATTATGTCACAGGTGCAAAAAATAATATTTTATACAGGATGCGTAATTTATATTAACAAACAATTTAATGATATTTACTTATTTAACCTATATTTACCTTTTTCGTTTAAAAAACTATTAGAACCGAAATTTCGGGAGTGCTAGTGTTGTCGGCCGTAGCCCAGGGCTAGAACGCTGGCCTCTCAATCTTGAGATCCAGGTTCGATCCCCGGTCGGGCATGCACCAATGTGTTCTTCGGAATCTTTGTAAAAAAATACGGGTGTTTCTTTTCTGTGTATTTCATGAATACACGGAAAATTTTAATAAATTTCTGGTATATGATATGCATTTTGACTATATAATCTAGGGTTTTGAAATTAGAAAACATGTTTGGATAAATTTTCCTCGATAGAAATAATTGTTGAAATGAGGTCTTCAAACACACATTTTCTCCTCGTTTGACGAATAGGAACCATATACAGAACTCAAACATATTTTATTAGGTGTGTTTCAACAATATCTAGAGATTTGATTTTTGAAATTTTGCTAGCTATTTTAGTTTTTTTAATAAAAATACCAAACTAACTTTTTCCCTTTCGCCCTGAATCCGCCCCTCTCACACTGCGCGACTTTTCACTTGGAGTGACAGTGACAAAAATAAAATTCGCATAGCGTCTTAATAAACATCAGCGTAATATGAGCACCAAATTAGTACTGCCATAGATAAATATTGTCTATGGTACTGTATAGAGTACGTTGATTAGGCTGCTGTCATGCTGGCGTCCATAAAGTCAGAACTGACCTGAGTGTGCTCCTCTTTTCAGCCAGAGCCAGTTGTTGGGCTTGAGTGAGCACTCGCCGGATGTTAGGGGGGGGCGCGTTGGGGAACGAGTCCCTCCCCTCGTGCGACGGCCCTGTGTCATCGTCCTCTTGAGGAGTGGGGGACTCATCCCCCACTGTGAAGTTAGCGTTGGGGTTGTCCTGAAAGGTAAATAAACTGTAGGTAGAGAGACAACTTGCCCATGGTAGGTACACTAAGAAGTCAACATCAGGCACTTCACTATATCGCGGTAGTTATACCAGTGGTGTATTTAATTTACCCTAGGGCCAAAAGGGCCATGACCCGGGGCGGCAGGCTGCGAGGAGCGGCGCAAGCTGCACCTCGCGCTCAGCTTTGGCGCGTTTCATAATCAATCGTTAGGTACCTACAGTGCGCCGGTGCGAGCCAATCTTTTAGTCGCCTCTGATTAAGTTACGAGTGCAAGCTTGCGCAGGTACAGTCAAGGAAACAATAATATGAACGGTTGATTATTAAATGTTTACTATAAGTAAGTGGGAAGGTGTACTTGTTGTACCTACATACTTAATGTATATTTATTATTTTAGTGCAATCTTAACTGTTTAAATAAAACAAATTAATATAAACACCATTTTCCTACATTAAAGCCGATTCTAAAGGCTTTAATTTTAGTTTTAGTGCTGTCAAAACTAAATTTCATTCATTGCAAAATAGTCCTTAAAAGTTAGGAACAGAATCTAAATTACTTTGGAATATTTTTATGTTTGACAGCACTAAAACTAAAATTAAAGCCTTCAAAATCGGCTACAGTGTCGCCTTAAAACGCTGTAACGACCGCGAGGCATAACAACAACAATAAACTTTAACAAACTAAATCAACAAAACAACAAATAAAGGCAACACAGATTCAACGAATCATTGATTTTTTTTTCATGCAACGCGCGCGTGTGTAATGTACGGACGTAGCACTAACACTAACTCCTTGGTAAAGTGTTCCGTGAACACTAACGCATAGTGTTGACACCTGCTAAATGGCGAGCGGGGGGTGTGGTGCGGCACGCAGGCGGGTGTGCTCCGCGCTCTCGCTCCTGTAACATCCCCCTGACACCGTAAAACGGCTATTGCGTCGCCCCTTGCGTCTATCTTCAGAGGCGACTAAAAGATTGGCGCGCACTGTAGGGCCAAAAGGGCCATGGCCCGGGGTGGCAGGCTGCGAGGGGCGGCGCAAGCTGCACCTCGCGCTCAGCTTTGGGCGCCTTTCATTATCAATCGTTAGGTACATATCTGGTTTATTCGTACAAGGTACCCATCTTTTAATTTATATTGCTTTTAGACTTTATACTGTCATTAAAAAGATTTGTTCACCGGAAAATATGTAAATATTGAATTTATAGTAATTTTAGTTTTTCATTCATTATCATCACAGCCCACATCAACACACTGCTGGATTTTATTTTATAATTGAAATATTTTTGTTTTTTTCTCGTTAATTTATGGGGTGACAACCCTTACAGGCCCAGGGCGCATACTCTAGCAACTTTTTTTATTACCCGTCCAGCACAATAAGTCGAATGGCAAAGACCTTATTTGCTTTTCATAGAGGCGATTATATGTTGGCTCTTTGGCCTCTTGTTCTTGGACGCGTAATACTAGTGATCACGCAGCGAAACAACAAATTGGCGAGTTTTTAGCTAATACTGAAATATTTTGTAGGGAAAAAAATATTGGATTTAGGTAACATCCCTTCATGTTTCTAATGCCTATTTTATAAAAAAAAAACAAGTTGATCTCTTAACAGCATTTTCGCACCTACGAAGTCATTTGTTCACTTGTTTTCAAGGTTGCATGATTTGAGGAAGGCCCTTCAACACTTGAAAAACTCAAGATTCGGACGTAACTTCGTATTTTTAGGGTTCCGTAGTACCTAAAAGGTACAAGAGGAATCTTTTTGGTGAGACTCCGACTCCGTTGTCCATCCGTCCGTATGTCACAGTCTGGAAGCGCAGCAAGAAGCGCCGCCAGGAGCCTGAAGCTGTGGCCCTGGCGTTAGAACTACTCTAACGCCTGCCTAAACCTAACACGCTCGTCGTCGCACCTATTTTTGACTTTTTAGTCAAAGATTTTACCCCTCGGCCATAGCTTCAGGCTTCGAGACAGTGTTGCCACCTTGGTTTTTGAAAAAGAGCAGTTGGACAAGCTAGAAAGGGCTAGATTTAGCAAATTTTGCCATCAAAAGTGCTAAAAATTGTTTATTTGAAATGTAGTAAGTAATTTCAGAAAATACAACAGATTAATTAAAACTAAGTTACCTATTGAATTGTTAAAAATCGTACCTGCTGAAGCAGAAAAAGTTGATGGCTGATTGACATCTGCGTTTTTTACGGATTTGAACGAATATTTTAAATTAATCCTACAGTTTTTTATTATTTCAGTTGACACCTTGTGTGAACAGCAACACTCTCTCAGTCGTTTTAAACCCCATCGTATACGTAGTATGGATATCATTGTTTTTAGCCCCATTTTATTTCTGGTTTTAGTTTTAATTAGGTTCACAGAACTATAAATATACACATAACGAAAAGGGCTAGATTGCTCTTTTCGGGCTAAATCATCAAAAAACGAGTTCAACTACAGTAAAAAGTGCTAGATCTAGCCCGAAAAGGGCTAAGGTGGCAACACTGCTTCGAGAGGCGCGCCAAGCGGTTCTTCTTGCGACGGCGCCGGCGGATGTATGAAGTTGTATAGGTCCGGCCATGGGTCGCATCTCGCGCGTCTTGTCCGGCTTCGAGTGACTTGCGCTCTCTCGACGGCGGTGTGCGGGGAGGCGGGGAGCCGCGCCAGTGATCGAGCGCATAGGAAGAACCTAGTGTCGAGCGCTTTGAGCGAGCGAGCGCGCTATACATCCGATGCGGTGGAAGGCGCCGACGGGTGTCGTGGCAGGGCAAAGCCGTCGCAAAAACCGCCTGGAAGCGCAGCAAGAAGCGCCGCCAGAAGCCTGAAGCTATGGCCGACCGGTTATTAGGTTTCATTCAATTTGCCCGACTCTACAAAATGTAATGACGCCGGCATAATTATTATTTATCTTAGATATCTTATATTACAATATAGCGTGTAGGCGTAAGTACATAGACGAATACAGCCTACAGACTCCTCATAACAGGCGACTGATTTCTGTCAACACATCTGACTGAACCAGCAGATACAATTCGCCACTCCAAAATTATATGTTTCGGTAGGCCAAAACAAAATGGCTTCTATATTCATTACGTTAGGTTAGAGTCGTCGTCTTCGGGAAAGATAAGTTTGTGGCGCTATACGTAAGGTTGGAAGAGCCAATAGGATTGCAGCATCCCGTTTCGATTGTTGACAGAATTATTTGTACGCAAGATGTTGAACAATAGACGTCTTTCTGTGCTGTATTGTCTATGCGTAAGTATAGTTATACTGTAGCCACAAAATAGATGTTACCAGAAGGCCGACTCCATACAACGAGCGAAAACAGACGCACACATGCATAGACGCGTACGTTTGATGATCTCGGCAGAATTTTGTACTGGCATTCGACCGACTTCTACCGAGAACTGTGCCGAGATCGTCATACGTACGCGTCTATGTGTGCGTGCGCCTGTTTTCGCTAGTTATGCGGAGTGAACCTTCTGTGAGTGGTTATTTTGTGCTGTGGCGAAGGTCTCGCGCCCTGAAGATGGCTACAGACGCTATGGTTTCGACGATCATATGAACGGGGCCCTATGTGCGCCCCGGGCGTATTTGCAGTAATCAGTGGTGGTATACTACGTTTAGCGAGACGATGCAAAGCGTCACTCCCCCGACGCGACGCACCCCTGATAGCCGTTCATAAAGCCACACCGGGTTGGGTTTCCTACCCGGGTTGCAAACACTAACCCGTTCAAAAATCAACTCGCGTCTCTACAACGACCGTTCAAAAATGACATGTGTCGCTACACTGGTGTCGACTTTTTCGACATCAACTCAGAGCAGGGTTCACAAGCAAGGTTCGTATAGGCTCCAAACGTCAGTTGACATATTTGCGTTAATGTTTTTTGAGCGAAAAACGTGTTTTTTAAGAACAGCCACGGCTCAGAGCGCGCTATTTTAAACTATAATAAAAGATCATAGAGTTCAGTTCTACTTGATGCAAAATGAGGTGCTTAATGTCAGGGATAACGGGCCCTTAATGAACGCACTTCTGAAATGTATAAAACTTTTATACGTACATCTTCATCCTCTTCCTTGACCTCATCAGAGTCGATTTTCTCGAAGTTCTCACTCTCACTCGACGAGCAGCGGACTTGTTCCTGCTGATCTGCCATGGTATCACCTGGGACAAAAAATATATTGCTACTATAACCACAAAATAGATCCAACCGGAAGGCCGACTCCATACAACGAGCGAAAACAGACACACACATGCTGCATATGACATGCATAGACGCGTACCTATGATGATCTCGAGGATTACCAGATCCGGTAACGTGAATCCCTGACAAAATACCTGATAATTTATTAACTTTCCTGACATTTTTCGTAAAAGCACTGGTTGGCGGGGGACGAGACGTCTCCAGAGCCGAGACCTTCCACCAACTGGCGTCACACGTCACTCCTCTCGTTTTTTATTGCATGTAGTGTTTACCTGTAATTGGAGTTACACTCTATTCCTACTGTACGATAGTTTAATTGTATATTGTTAAATGTATCAAGTGTTGGTAGACCAAAAAATAAAATAAAATGTGAATGAGCAGGCAGCGCGATTTTTAACATTTTTCGTTACAAATATATTGAACTCAATAAGTATAAAAATTTTAAGCAAATTCATCTATTTTAAAAATTTCTGACAAATCCCACTTTTTCCTGATTTCCTGTCAGAGGGCCAAAATTCCTGACACGTCAGGAAAATTCCTGTCATCTGGTAACCCTAATCTCGGCAGAATTTCGTATTGACATTCGAGCGACTTCGACCGAGATTGTCGTACGTACGCGTCTGTGTGCGTGCGCCTGTTTTCGCTAGTTATGCGGAGTGAACCTTCTGTAAGTGGTTATTTTGTGACTAAACTATACAATACAGTACTCCCAAAGTAATAATGCGCATACAAATCTATAGCCGAGCGACTGGACTTACCACGTGACCTTATTGATTGTATAGAAAGTGTAAGGAAATACGAACTTTGCCGAACAATGGCGAAGATTTATATGCACATTATTACTTTGGGAGTACTGATCAATCGGTGTATCGCCGTGGGGAGCGTTAGCAGTGGCGGATTTACCCTTGGGCCAAAAGGGCCATGGCCCGGGGCGGTAGGCTGCGAGGGGCGGCGCAAGCTTTAACATTTAAAACAGAAACTGACCAACTAAATAAAATGAAATGTATCTTATGTAATTCGCTGATATCTAGTTGTGGTGAATGCCGAAGTTCGGTTCAAGCTGCCGAAATTCGGTTGAGCCGAATGTGAACCGAATTTCAGCCCATCCTTTTTATTCTTTTTTCTCGTTCATTTATGGGGCAGCAAACCTTATAGACCCAGGTAAATCTAAAAATACGCCACTGAACGTTAGGTGGCGCCACAGACCATGTGGTCTATGGGTGGCGCCATGGGATGTAACTAAGGGGGCGTCCAGAAATCACGTGATCACGGTTGTTGTCCATTGTCACTAAGGCTTGTATTCAGCTTCCTTTGAGCTAAAGTTTACCACTCCCAAGTGTCAAATAGTTCGAATCGAGTTCGGACTCTAAGGGGGAGAACAAATGTCACGTGACTTTTATCTCTAGGTAAGCAGTCAGCCATAAAATAAATAATTCCTTGATAAATTCATTTGCCTTTTAATATCATGATAAAATCACGTTATATTGGGGGTAAAGCAGGGACTACGGGATTTTTCATTCCCCGGGGTAAACAAGACCGTCACAAATTATGTCATTATTGTGAAATACCTATACGTCACGTGATTTATGGATGCCCCCTGATTAATTAATTATACTGTACTGGGCAAATGTCGTAATAGACGGCAATACTGGCGCGTGCGCAAAAATTGCGAAAGCAGAAAAATCAATAAATTTACATAGAAAATCCCTTGTAAATTCACTCGAAATCTGCCGTAGCAAATTTTTTCGCACTTGCCAGAATAGCCGTCCTGCAGGTCTACCACGTAATTCTGATTTTCATCAACATCAACTTGAGATTGAAATTTGACGTGCGTGCGACGACGCCCGCCTAACATGCCATCTCTTTTGCACGCACGTCAAATTTCAATCTCAAGTTGATGTTGATGAAAATCAGAATTACGTGGTAGACCCACTGATCACCAAAATCAAATATAGAGATCCCATTCGGAAAAAAGTGTAAGTATCAAAATCTCACCTAAGTATGTATATTTGGATTTAATTTCGTATATCGGTTCATGTTTCGTTTTATCACCAAGATAAACACAAAAAACTTCAAAACAAAAGTTAGACGAACACATTTTATTAGATTTCCTACTAGTGTCTGACCACAGAAACCACGAAGACGTAATGACAAGTGAAAGTGAAGCGTGGAGCATTCCGAATTCCGAAATGTTCATTTTTTAATTTTAATTCGGTGCTGCGTACATACATAAATTGACAGTATGTAATTTTTGGAGGTCAAAATGTATCAAGACCGTGTCGTTACGCTACTTTGGAGCGAAAATGAGTTTGTGCTTGCGCGTCAACGACTTACTTATTTTTGTTTTTTAGGATTCCGTACCCAAAGGGCAAATCCAAGCCCTATTAGGGTAAAATATCGTCCGTGCAAAGGTCCTTGCAGACACAAAACCCGCAGTGCGAGAGGGACGTAATCGAGGAAAAATTACAAAAAGTCGGTTTTAAATTAATACAAAATTAACTTAAATAGCTATAAAAATTTCCATAATTAGGTATTGTTAAAACACATATGAATAAATATTTTTAAAGTCAGTATGCTATCCCAATTTGTCAGAATATCAAAAAAAGTGTAAATTTAGACCTCATTTCAATCATTATTTCTACCGAGTGAAATTATTCCAATCACGTTTCTGATAGTCCAAAACCTAGAAAAACCGGCCAAGTGCGAGTCGGACTCGCGCACGAAGGGTTCCGTACCATTATCTATAATAATACAGATCACGCCAAACTTCTAGTCCGCTCGGAAGTTGCTCTTCCCAAGAACGGCCCATACATTTTGTTTCTGCTGATGCGAATCGCCCCGTGCTTTGAGGGGACTAAAAGTTTGGCGCGATCTGTACTCGTTAACTTGTAAAGCCTACTTAGCTGTGATAGTTTTCCTTTTAATTTCGTTATGTATATAACGAACGTTATGTGATTTTTTTCACGTCTCCAAATACAACCGTTTCGCCAGCAGGGGGGGGGACACTTGACTCTAACAAAAATTAACACTTTTAAGTTTAATATTTCGCAAACAGAACTCTGGATCGAAAAATGGTCTTCTCACACCCCCAATATTTTTAAATTACCTATCCAACGAAACCCCACACTAGGGGATAGCCGAGAAAAAAAAATCATCCCCACTTTACGTGTAGGGGAGGTACCGTCAAAAAAATTATTTTTCAAAATTTTACTGTACCACTTTATCGGCGTGATAAATATGTATACCTATGCCAAATTACAGCTTTCTAGTGCTATTAGTCTCTAAGCTAAGCCGCGGACAGACAGACAGACAGACGGACATGGCGAAACTATAAGGGTTCCTTGTTGTTGACTACGGAACCCTAAAAAGGTCCCAAAATTGTTATATTAATTTAACTTGGGACTTCTTTTGAACAGCTGTTCACGCTACACTACGTTACCAGCATGACGTTAGAACATGACGTGTCATTCGCGTGCGCATGCGCGAACGACCACCCCCTCCCCGCCGCGCGCCGGTCGAGGCGCGCGCGGGCGCTGGCTTCATTCTGTTTCGTCCGAACTCTCTAGAGAGTGACACGTGTACACACATTCGCGACGCCACAAACAATATCGCATACGTCTCAGTGTTGTGTTCGCAGTGTTATATACCAGTGAAGTGTTCACGTTACTACACTGCCCTTTCTGCACATTCCTGACACAAACGCCGTCTGCATCATCCCAACAAGGAGGGACGCCGCTCAGCGCATCCACCATCGGCTCGTCCACAGACATTTCAACCAGGTCAGTGACCCCACATTGTTTCCCACAATCTTTTATTTACCCGTGTCACCTCATCCCATTATCCTCAAATCCCATCCGCCCTGCATCCTGTGGCCAGCGGCTACATATTTGGTCACTTCGAGCCGTCAAACCCCGGCCCCGCAGCCCCCGTCGATTTATTACAGTCCATTTTCAATCCAAGAAAATTTTTGGTTTATATCACCCCCCGCCTATCCCCCGCCGGCCCGTAACTTTGTTTGAACCAGCCCCCGTCGATTTACTACAGTCCATTTTCACCCGGTTACGTATTTTGCCCCCTTTCCCGGCAAAAAATATTTTGTGGTCTCGAATACCTATCGCGGGTAGATAATTAGAACCGCCGCCTGGAACATTCCATTTATCGGTTAGAACCGGCCCCCCCCCCGCCCCTTTACAGAATAAACTCAGTTTTGTTATTATTGTTCAGCTCAGATAATATAATTATATCCATTCAGTCCAATTGTTTACAGTCCACTATATATCTTTAGTAAATCTGCCCATTGTCAAAGATAGTTCCGTATTTTGTGAGATAATTATATATTTTTTTTTGTGAGAGTATAAATTCGCTTTATTTCGTGCACTTACATACGTTACATATATATATACGTATTACGTATATTACTAAAGCGTGATTTGCATTATTGGAGTGTTCGCTCATTTGGATCCGATTTTTGCGAGGTAAATACATTCTTTGTTTGTTTACACCCAACGAGGCTTGTAGGTAGGTATTTTATTCTATAAATAGAATGTTCGACGACTTATGTTGTTGTTGTAAAGGTACTTTCGTCTAAACAAGAACCAAAGCGTATTGTCGGCACGTGATTTCAAGGCAAATAACATAAAAGTGAACAGGTTCATCAGCCCTTTTCGATATTTTTGTGTTGCGGTAATCTCACGTCGCAGTAATATATTGCCGGACCGTTTATTTGTGTTATTGTCTGCTTTTTTACCCGGGTATATATATATAGCACAAATATAGTAAACAATTTGTTTTTTTTTTTTTCTCTTCTCATCTCTGATCTTGTTGTTTGTGATACACATATAGGGTGTTCCACGTTGGTTTATCAGCTCATATACAGGTTGTTAAAAAAAAAAAATTTTTTTTTTTTTTTTTTTTTTTCTCTGTCGTGTTTACTTAAGAGTTCCGTGTTCCATTTGAACATAGTCATTGTTACTTCATCCGCGCAAGTATCTCAGCTCTATTCATCGATCTCATCAATTGTTTTAGTTGTACGTCCGCTCTTATAGTTTAGCTCAAACTCGTTGAGTATTTTATCTTAGTAATCAACCACCTACTTTAACAAGATTAAAATGCCTTCGAAATCACAAGCCGCGATGTTTCGTGAGGCCGTAAAGGCGATAACTCTGTTAAAGGAGATCGGTGAGGCGGTAGAGGCAGGCGACAGAAAAACTTATTCTGTGGCGGACTTCACCGCTCGTTACGCAAACATACAAAGCGTTAAAACTAAGCTGGAAAACGTATATTATGAGATCCTTGACGATGAGGATTTGTCCGACGAAACTGAGGCAAACTACACAAAAAATTTTCAGTCGGCACTTAGCAATTATGATGCTATACTAGTAGCATTCGAAAATTTAAAAGTAAAATCAGCCCTTCCGGACAAGACGCAACCCTTCAGCTCAGGTACACCCGTTGGTGTTTTACCAAAAATACCCATACCGGAGTTTCATTCGAATGTTGAAGAATGGCCCTCATTTATTGCCGTTTTTAGGAGCCTCGTCAGTGAGATGGCTACAGTCTCGGATGCTGTCAAACTGCATTACTTGTTAGGCGCCCTAAAGGGTGAGGCACATGATATGGTGAAACACCTCTACCCTACCAACGAGAATTATCCCATAGCCATGGAAATTCTAACCAAGCGTTACGACAATCGTCGTGTACTCATTGACCGGTTTGTGGACATTATAATGAACCTTCCGCACATCCACATGCGCTCGGATATCCGCACATCATTCTTAATTCCGCTTATCTCAGCGCAAAGCGCTCTCCGCAATCTCGATCTGCCCATGAAAGATTCCGACTATGTTTTCGTGTCCATGGTGGTGCGAAAACTACAAGGCGAGCTCCGCACTCTTTTTGAGCGGAAGTACGGATCTCGTGCAACTCTGCCCACGCTCAAGAACCTCATTGAGTTTCTGGAAGAGCAAGCACGCTGCAAGGAGAATGAGTCATCGTTCCTTGCGTCACAGGAGGCTCCTTCTTCATCACGGCTCGGCCCGTCAGAAAGGCTCGCTCAGCTCAATAAGCTGCTTCAACCCACTCGAGGTACTCCACGTCAGCCCTACCAGGCTCATCAAGAGTTCCGCCCCATAGCTCCTCGGCAGGACAATCGCTCCCCCCGTCCTATTCGTCAACCATTTATGGCATTTGAGACAGCGCCAGTTTACTCGGCCCGATCATCCCCATCACCCACTCGCCGACAGGATTATTCGGCTCAACCTTCTTCCCCTACTGGTGGTATGCCATGCCCATACTGCAGGAATAGGGGACACAAACTCATCGCATGCCCAGGATTTAATAACCAACCGGTTCAAGGTCGGTGGGACTTTGTGTACATCACTCAAACCAGGACATTCAATACATCCCTGCACAGACGCCAGCTCAACTAGCCAACAAGAAGGCTCAGCACGTCACCGCATCTCCTGTCGGCCCATCGAGAACAACATTCCAACAAAGGTCAGTTTACCCACAATCTTTTTCTTATCCTGTCTGCTCTCCCACTCAAATTCCATCAGCCCTGCATCCTGTAGCCAGCGGCTACATTTTTGAACGCACGCAACCGGTGCCGACGCTGTTTGGGTCCTCATTATGAGAACGAGTGCAGGTCTACACGTGCATGCAAGGAGTGTGGGCGGTCTGACCACCACACTTCACTGCATCGTCATGGGGCCATGTCTCCGACACGATCATCTGCTCATTTGTTGCCTCCGTCTCTACGTGAGCAGCCCAGACAGCGCTCAGCGCATGAGCCTCAATACCATTCGGCACATGCTACACAGGCATATACGTCCCATCCCAACTCGCCCACTCAATCGCGATCGCCAAGTAGGTCTCGGGTAGGTAGTCAACAATGACTACCTACAATAACAGAGCACTATGAAGGCGAGGACGACCAGCACTCAGCACACTCAGCACACTCAGCACACTCATCACACACTCAATCAGCACATACACACTCAGTTCATTTTCACTCAATGACTTCAACTCCAACAGAAGATTCCTGTAACTCCGCACAACGTGTAGTGAACGTCACTAACACACCAATTTTGTTGCCAACCGTCTCACTTAAAATAGCAGACGTACATGGTCAATTTCACTCAGCACGAGCACTGTTAGACTGTGGAAGTATGCTAACTCTTTGTTCTCAGCGCATGGCCACAGTTTTAAATTTACCATCAAAACATACATGTCTAAAAATCGCAGGAGTTGGAAATCAGCACACACAAAACTCAAAGGCATCAATCACAATTGTATGCCGACCTACTCACCGTGACACACCTATGATCACGGCCACAGCCCATATATTGAAGAACGTAACTGGGTACCTACCGTTGGAAAAGGTTCCAGATCTCGCTCAGTTAACAGGTCACCCACCGATTCCTCTTGCTGATCGAGAATATCACACACCAGCTCCGGTTGATCTAATACTAGGATCTGACATTCTTGGTCAAGTGTTAGACGGAACCAAGGTTTCGCTCGGCCCTGGCAAGCCTATAGCCTTCGGCACGATATTTGATTTTACGTTGATTGGACCTTTCGAAAATTTACACACCTCACCCACGAATCAGGTCAATTCCGTTCACATTGTCGGCTCTCACACGGACTCAGAGCATTCCACTCATGACATTCACAAAAGTCTTGAGAGGTTTTGGGAATCTGAGGAACCCCAAACCTACAAGCATACCAGCCCATTAGAGGATCAGTGTGAGGACATTTTCCGCACCACAACTACTCGTGAACCATCAGGTCAATATGTGGTTACACTGCCCTTTCTACACAACGCGCCGACATTAGGTTCCACTCACGCTATTGCTCTGCGCAGGTTTCTCAACTTAGAGAAGAAGCTGCAAGCGAACCCGCCCTTCCGCTCGAAATACGTAGAATTCATGTCAGATTACATAAAATTGGGACATATGTCGCCGTGTCACCCCAATACCTTTGCTCATAAATCCCATTTTTATATCCCACATCATGGCATATTCAAGCCAGGATCAGAAAAGTTGCGCTGTGTGTTTGACGGAAGTTGTAAGAGCTCAAACGGCGTCAATCTAAATGATTGTCTTCATACAGGTCCAGCTCTTCAGCAAGATATTGTTGACATTATCATGTCCTTCAGGACCCACTCACAAGTTTTCAGCACAGACATCCGAATGATGTTCCGAAATATACTCATTCACCCAGAGCAAAGACGTTTTCAACTCATTCTCTGGCGGTCTTCACCCGACCAGCCCCTGCTCACGTATGCCCTTAATACCGTCACATATGGATTAAGGTCCAGCCCATACCATGCCATCCGCACTTTACTCCAATTGGCTGATGACGAAGGTCATCGCTACCCCCACGCTGCTCAGGTCCTCCGCAAGTCAATATTTGTGGACGACATTCTCTCAGGTGCAGATTCTGTAGAATCTGCTCAGTCGCTCCAAAGCGAACTGATCGAGTTACTCGCCCTAGGTGGCTTTCAGCTCAGTAAATGGACCTCCAACTCGCCCCAGCTCCTTGAACGATTCCCAGATGACCAGTGCGACATGCCCAAGGACTTTGACTTCAGTCCCGACTCTAATTCCATTAAGGTTCTGGGAATACAGTGGATTCCTCAAACTGATGAGTTCACTTATCGCATTTCTTTGCCCACTCATGCTCAAGTCACAAAGCGCTCCATTCTCAGTACAGTAGCGTCTCTCTATGACCCCAATGGCTGGGTTACTCCAGTCATCTTCCGCGCAAAGATTCTTCTCCAGAAGCTTTGGCTTCTGAAAATAGGATGGGATGAGCCTATCTCTGAAGAAGTCCACACAGAGTGGCAACACATCTCAGAGGATCTTCCTCAGCTCTCAAACCTCCGTTTACCTCGGCACATTTGTAAGTACAAGCCCACGTCTACTTACTCACTTCACGGGTTCGCGGACGCATCAGAGGCTGGCTTTGGTGCCGTTATCTACCTTCATGAGCGCAATACCACTGGACATGTCAATGTACACCTAATCATTGGCAAGTCCAAGGTCGCACCCATAAAGACTCGTCTCTCAATCCCGAAATTGGAGTTGTCAGCCGCGACTCTTTTATCTCAGCTCATGACTCGAGTGTCAGCCCAACTGTCAGCTCATATAGCCATTCAAACACACACATGCTGGTCAGATAGCACAATAGTGTTGGCATGGCTCAACACCTCACCTCACCGATTACAGACTTTCGAGGCCAATCGAGTGGCTAAGATTACAGCTACTTCAACTAGCCATACGTGGAAGCATGTACCCACGAACCTCAACCCTGCTGACTGTGCAAGCAGAGGCATGTCTGCCCAGTCCCTCTCACTTCATGACCTTTGGTGGTCACCCAGTTGGCTCAAAGAACCTACCTGCACTTGGCCCAAGATGCCACCCGCTCTAGGCCATCACGCTCTCCCAGGCCTTAAGCCCAAAAAGGTACCAGCACACATAGCAGTCCCAGATATCGATCTGGACTTGCTCACTCGCTACAGCTCACTTGACAAGCTCGTCGGAGTGACGGCTTGTATTAAAAGGTTCATATTCAATTGTCGGCACAGCCCAGATGCACGGCGCTCTGGTCCGTTGACAGCTAGTGAACGCAGGGACGCTCTGTTGCACTGGGTCCGCTCTGTTCAGCACAATGAGTTTGCTGAAGACATTAATCGTATCCAGACTGATAAAGTTTGTCCCGTTCGGCTCCAGCGTCTCTCGCCCTTCATAAAGGACGGCCTCTTGAGAGTCGGTGGTCGTCTCTCTCACGCGTCAATTAGGTATGACGCTCAACACCCACTCATTCTACCCAGCTCCAGTCCGCTCGTAGATCTCATTATAGATCACTATCACACAATACACTGCCACCCTGGAGCTGACACATTACACGCCATATTACGCCAGCAGTACTGGATTCTGTCCGCTCGTCGTATTATTAGACACCGCGTGTTTAAATGTATTAGATGTTTCCGGTGCCGCGCTCAGCCTAAGGCTCCGCTCATGGCTGATCTCCCAGCAGACAGAGTTACTCCTCAGCCAGTTTTTAGTCACGTCACGACGGACTTTGCTGGCCACTTCTTCGTTAAATCCAGCACGTTGCGGAACGCGAAACTCATAAAAGCGTACTTTTGTATTTTCGTTTGCCTCGCAACAAAGGCGGTTCATTTGGAACCAGTCTCTGCACTCTCAACGGAAGCGTTCTTTGCGGCATTGCAACGTTTTATCTCACGTCGCGGTACTCCGGTTCTCATTCGTTCAGACTGCGGCACAAACTATGTAGGTGCTAGGAATCAACTCATTGAAGTTCAGAACTTCCTCAGGTCAAACAATGATGCAATCACTCACAAGCTCGCGAATCAGCACATAACTTGGTTACTGAACCCGCCTAAAGGGCCTTGGTTCGGCGCACTGCACGAAATAAACGTAAAATCCACCAAGCAACTACTTTATCGTGTGATAGGTGAACAGCACCTCACTTTTGAGGAATTCTCTACTCTTTTGGCTCGAATTGAGGCTGTACTCAATTCAAGACCCCTCTGCCCAATTTCATCCGACCCTACGGACTTTGAACCTCTCACGGCCGGACATTTCATTATTGGTCGTCCGCTCACCGCTCTACCTGAGCAGTCTTTTGACGACAGACCCATATCTGCTCTTAAACGGTTTCAACTCATTCAAGCGCTCTCTCAGCGCTTTTGGACTCTCTGGTCCAGATCCTACCTCCATACCCTGCAAACCCGCTCCAAATGGCTCTCCCCTTCTTCCCCTCCTCAAGTGGGTGAACTGGTCCTCATCAAAGAGGATGACCTGCCTCCGCTCCAATGGAAGTTGGGAAGAATTCTCCGCACGATACCTGGCAAGGATGGAGTGATACGAGTTGTGGATCTGGACACAGCTCATGGAAATCTGCGACGACCTGTGTTCAAGATAGCCAGGCTGCCGTTGGATTCAGCTCAAGAGGAGCCGCAGCCCCGGCCCCCCCAGGATGTTCACGCTACACTACGTTACCAGCATGACGTTAGAACATGACGTGTCATTCGCGTGCGCATGCGCGAACGACCACCCCCTCCCCGCCGCGCGCCGGTCGAGGCGCGCGCGGGCGCTGGCTTCATTCTGTTTCGTCCGAACTCTCTAGAGAGTGACACGTGTACACACATTCGCGACGCCACAAACAATATCGCATACGTCTCAGTGTTGTGTTCGCAGTGTTATATACCAGTGAAGTGTTCACGTTACTACACTGCCCTTTCTGCACATTCCTGACACAAACGCCGTCTGCATCATCCCAACAAGGAGGGACGCCGCTCAGCGCATCCACCATCGGCTCGTCCACAGACATTTCAACCAGGTCAGTGACCCCACATTGTTTCCCACAATCTTTTATTTACCCGTGTCACCTCATCCCATTATCCTCAAATCCCATCCGCCCTGCATCCTGTGGCCAGCGGCTACAACAGCAGATAAATCACTTCAAAAGTGGCAATTTTGAAGATATACTATACCCCCCACTATCTGTCTGTCAGTCTGTCCGTATGTCACGGGTCTCTAGCTCTTACACGGATTGAGATAGAAACCTGAAATTTTTATATGTTGTGTTAACACAAAACTGAATATTGAATAACAAATTTTATGTAATCATTTTTCATACATGAAAATGGAGCCGGATGTGGGTAGACAAATGTCTAGAGCTCTTGATTATAAAACGGATAATTTTCAAACATAAAGAAATGGCGGCCATCAAAGTTGTCAGTTTTAGAAAGAAAGAAAATAAATTTATTGGCGCGTTTACAAAAAAGAAACTTATAGCTAACTCAGTAGAAAAAGGTTTACTTAAGTAGGGAGTAATCTATAGATAAAAATAACAACACGACAAAAGGATGTAGCTCAGCTATGTGCCATCCAAAACATGCTTTGGTTGGCGCTGGTTTTCAGCTACCTCCGTTACAATTGCATGATAATGTATAGTCGTTAACAATTTTTAGAGCGTTTTGTTACGGGTCTATCTCAAAAATTAAACTACTTTGGTATTTATAATTTCTGTATATGATTTGCCTTAACTGTATCTAAGCAACTAATATTGAAAACGCCTATTTAAAATGTAGATTTAGGGTTACGTACCCGAACACGCGACCAACTTAATTCTGCAGTATAGTTTCATACATTTTGTATGTAATGTAGATTTTGTAGGATAAGTTTATAATTTTCATGCAAATTATTTAAGCAAAAACTTATCAGAATTTAAATTTTACGGAACCTTCTGGGCGCAAGTCCTACCGCACTTGACAAGCGCCTATTGAACCTAGATTGAGCACCTCATTTTGCATCAAGTAGATAGAACCACAGTGTAAGTATCTCCAACCAGCACATCGTTATCTAAATAAAAAACCGGCCAAGTGCGAGTCGGACTCGCGCACGAAGTGTTCCGCGTAAACTTTTACCACCCGTTCAGAAGGCGTTCTGGAAAACTATACAAGACATTTCCTTATATATAGACTTATAGGCAGTTTTTAGACTATGATAAGACCACTTCACAACACAGCACATAGCTGTGTATTCAATAATGCAATTTTAAAACCAAAGTTACTAAAGGGTTATAATCATCCCTTATTATTTCGATGGTTTTAATTTAAAAAAAACTCTATTACTTTTTAAATGGCGTACAAATGATATATTCTTGACATTTATTGCAAAATGGCAAAACAATATTAAAATATTCGTGAAAATAACAAAAAACCTATGAAAACAAATGCGCTCGCTCTATTTAAATTTTGAAGTATAAATAATGCTTTTGTTTAAAAATTATATTAACAAGAAAACTCATAAAAAGACATTCTTTCTACATCTTGTGGTTTTCATCTCATATTTAAAAACGTGAGAAATATTCCAGGACAACATCATAGGCGTTTAATAAAATAAAGTACATACGTAAAGAGTTAGTGTTTATATAATTTACACTATATTAATATTAATGATCTTATGGAGGTTGAAAAACTTCGACTTGAGGTAATTTACAATAATAGAAAATTTTCTCTTTTTTAAAAATGTACCACTACACCGACTATAGATTAAATATGTTTATGGCTTCTATTTCTATATCTACGGAAAGTATTGTAAAGAGCAATAGTATCATGATATATATGAGATATGTACTTATACCACAGATAATATAAAGATACCATAGATAGAGGAAAGAAAGATACTTACTCTACATAGTATAACTATAACCACAGATATTATAGCCGATTCTGAAGGCTTTAATTTTAGTTTTAGTGCTGTCAAAGCTACATTTTCTTTGATACAAAATAGTCCTTAAGAGTTAGGATTAGAAGCTAAATTTCTTTGGAAAATTTTAAGCTTTGACAGCACTAAAACTAAAATTAAAGCCTTCAGAATTGGCTTTAATATAATAGTATAACTGAACTGCATTTCTCAATAAATACCAAAGCGCCTGTTAAAATTAGCAGGCAATTGTGATAAGCGAAGGAAAGATTTTAGTTTAGGCGCTGATTATAAGCTGTGTCGTACCTATTTTTGTTGTAATGATCTTTTTTATTTATTATTATAATTTATATATATTATAATCTATTTATAAATAATAAAATGCCAAAAAAGGCTTAAAAATATTATTTATTCAGTTAGGTATGTTGTAATTGATAATTATCATAGACATATAACTAATACCTATTTATCTCAGGATAATAAAGCCGATTCTGAAGGCTTTAATTTTAGTTTTAGTGCTGTCAAAACTAAATTTTCTTCATTGCAAAATAGTCCTTTAATGTAAGGACTAGAAGCTAAATTGCTTTGGAAAAAATTGAGTTTTGACAGCACTAAAACTAAAATTAAAGCTTTTAGAATCGGCTATAATATAGTATTTAAATTAACGTAATAAGAGCTGACTTACATTGCCTTATCATGTAGGTAGGTTTATATATTGCAATTTTCTTGCATACCACTGCCTTCCGTACAACGGAATGGAACGTAACGCTGCGTAAAGCCAAAACTAATTTGAAAGTATCACTGTAGTAATTTGGTTTTCAGAGTCCTGACTTTCAAAATTTGAAACAAGTGCAAGATGTAGGTACTTATTTAAAATTTAGAAAATATGATACATTATTATGATACTTAATACTTATGTATATGAGTTGTAGGTAAAGTAAATAGGTATAAGTAATTTGTAAATTAATCTATCAATTCCTCCCCTTGGGCGACACGTTTGCTGCTTAGATAATGAATTTTGGGTGAAAATAACAAAAAACCCTAAGCGATTTCGTGCCGGCGCGGCGGTGTGCGAAGAAGCGTATGTATTTACGCGACGGGGCGAGGGGGAGGGGTCTGCCGGGTGAAATGAAGCGGTTCAACTGTGCGCTGGCGTCCGGAATTTCATAATGGATTTCGATGAGATTCCTTCGTTATTCGTATTGGTCGGGATAAATAGAAAAAGTATAGATTAGAATATAAGAGGGGAGGAGGAAATAGGGGCCCTAGTTTTTCTATAAGTTGGTATTTTAAATGATTTTTCGGGTGGGTCTCATTATTTCCATTTTCCATTGGAATGGAAATTCTGATACTGCCAGATTTATGCAAATCCGTTACCCATTGCCATTGACGTGAAAAACATCGAATGGAAATAGTGATACCCGATTTCTCTAACAAACCGTCTCAGTATTACCGGTACCTATCTATTATAGTCCGTATAATATAGCTCGAGTCCTGTGACAGCAGGACAGCGCTATGCAATTTGTATTTCTAACTCTTTTTCTCATGCTCAAATAAGTGTAGCACTGACAGCTGTCACAGGGCGCAAGCTATATTATACGGACTATAGTAGAGGAAATTGCGGCGTCTGAACATAAACTGCTGCCGTTAATTCGAGAGAATGATGACAGATGGAGTGTGGCGATATCTCGAAAAAATACTACAAGTTAACAAGAGCTTCTTCACGACAAAAATAAGTAAAGGCACGTTAAAAAAATATCAACGGTACAACAAATGGGACGAAATAAATCCAAATCATGATTATTTAAACTTTTTTTATAAATAAAAACCCTGGAATAGAATATATATACGATCTTATTATTTGGTAAGGTATATCAGTTTTATAATACGACAACACTGCCTTACACCGCAGATATTATAAACCTTTTTCTGAAATGTCGATTCAAAAAGTCGAGGATTCATACTGCAGGCATTATGATTGCTGATTTGACAGAAATAACTTGACACATATTATTGATTAAACAAATAACTTCATTCGGCTTCTATCTTTGTATAATAATAAAATAAATAAATAAAATGACAACCTCTATACAAGGTTCTTAAATTCAAGTGAACACAGTATCGCTAATAGACAACTTTTCGCCAAAAATAGTATTTTTTGCGTTTTTTTTCAACTTTTACGTAGAAATTGAGTCAGCTGATTCATTAAGTTTTGTACTAGGAAGTGGAAAATATATACGACAAAAATACTTTTTATTAACAAATGGGACCTTTTAACGATATACAATCTACCCTAAAATCATCATGATAAATATAAAATATTGAAATGCAAAACAGTAAAAAAAAAGGTTTTATCCCCTGACATTTGCAAACGTCACCATTCTCTCGAATGAACGGCCGGAGTTTAGAACATTTATTGGTAATGTGCATTACAAGTCAAAAAAAAATTTTTTGTTACATTTTTCATTTAGAAGTAAGTTATAACATTAATAGTACAATAGTACACTGTGCGATGAATCAAAAATAAATAAATTCAAATAGTAATAATTAAAAATTGCATTAAAATTAATTCACAAATTAAAGTCTTAACTATTTTATATACTATTATGTGCAGAATTCTTCCACACTGATAAGCGACCGTGAAGTCGGCGTCGCGATTTTAAAAACGCAATGGAAATAGTGATACATGTAGTATCAGAATAACCGTCAATGGTTATTCTCAGTGGAAATAATGAGACCCACCCGATTTTTCGTATATTTTTCGTAGCGACGACCATAGATCATTGACATATGTCAATGGCACGAGGAGGTTCAAAAAGAGTGAGGTAGCACCTTCTATCAAGTTTTTTTTTAATTCTGGAGTTTTCCAAAAGCCCTCCCCCCCTTTGCTACGCCCTTAGAGACGTTTGTAGTTCAATGTAGCTCATTATATTAGGTTCGAATCCTAATTTATCGTAACCGGTCGAGCATGTGCAAATAAGTTTTCCTGTTTTGCACGCCTTACACGTATAAAGCGTTTTTAGGGTTCCGTACCCGAAGGTTGCTAAACGGGACCCTATTACTGAGCTTCAGTTGTCTGTTTGTTTGTCTGTCTGTCCGTCTGTCACAGGCCTACAGCGTCAGCCGTTATAGAGTTGAAATTTTCACAGATTACCTATTAGTAGGTCTCGCACTTTGCCGGGTTTTTTTTTTAGTGCTATTCAAGACTAAAATACCTACCTATCAATCAATCAATCATTCGATCAAAATTCTTTATTTGTCGATACATAGGTAAGAATGATATTATGTACAATTTTTGTCATGTCCCATTATGATCTGCCTAATGGCGTACAAAATTATATAAGGTCTTTCAATTTAAATGGGAAGTAATTTAGGAGGTGATTCAGTATCGTTAAGACATCACATTCCACTGCAAAATACTTTTTTTTGCGCGAACTGTTTCTTCACTTGTCCATACAAACTGAGTCAGCTGATCGGATCAATTTGTACTGAGAAGTGAAAAAAAAGTTCGCGCAAAAAAGAGTGCTTTGCAGTGGAATGTGATGTATTAACGAAACTGAATTACCTCCTAAATTACTTTCCATTTAAATTGAAAGACCTTATATAATTATTACATTGATAGATTACATATTTACAGCCCTATAACATTTTGTATATCTATCATATTACATAATTATTATATTGCAAAGAAGTTATAATGTCACAATCCCAATGAGTCAAAATAAGTAAAAAATTAAATTAAACATCCATGTCATCTACATATTCGTTTGTAGGTACCATAATAAGATTTACCAATCAAAAACTCCTTTAATTTAGTTTTAAATGAATATAAACTATAATAGCTTAATATAAATTCTCGTTGCCATCCCGAGAATGATTTTCTTGTAGAGTTCCGTGTCACAGGAAAAGGCTTTTAATAGGAATTAGGTAATTCCCATAGCTTAGTTTCTAATAAGGGGAACGAAAATACAAACAGAAATAAAATGTCAGCTTTCGGATGATTTTGTTGCAATAATTAGGTTACGTATAGCCATAAAAAAAATACATGTTTTTGGTTTAACTTTAAGGTATTCATTTTCCACAAACCACGTTAATCGATTCATATTTGTACTGTCAATGAATTTTTTTGTAACCCTCTATTGCACACTTCTTATCGATTTTGTTTCAGGTATCGCTTTCGCGATTTTGTTGGTTTTTTTTTAATAAAATTAGTGTGAATGATATCTATTCATTTTCCAAATACCACGTTATTCGGGTCAAAAAAAGCACCCCCTTTTTCCAAAAATACGTAAATCCACTGATGCAGTCAGCGGCAGCAAGATATTGTCAGTCTACGCCTAGCGTTGGCGCCCGTAAGACGTGGAACCTGTGCCCTTTTTTGCAAGCTATAAATATCTCCCAAAACTTCTTCAAAACACATTGAAATTAATTTTATAAAGTAATATTTCGAGGAGCATCATATTCCTGCCGTTAAAAACTCAACAAAATATGCGTATGAGTGATTTAGCTACATCGTGCCATAGTCATAACAACAAAACTGAATGAATTTGGATTGAATTCATACTTTTATGCGGGAAAATAATATGTGTTACTCTAAAAGAATAATTTTGTGATCGTTATTGAAACCCAAATTAATTTACTTATACTTACTGAGATCTATATTTCGGCTCACCATTTCAGGTCCAATAAGTGAAGTTTTTTGCAAATTATATAGGTACACTTACTTGGGATAAATCGCCAAGCATTTAATATATAGAAATTTATTTTGAAATATTTACAGTGCATGGCAAAATTATTAGATCGTAGATAATCCTGTCGGTACATGTTCAGGTTCTGTTACGCAAAATGAAAACAATGAAACTCTTTTAGGATTAATTTGTTATCCCTATGTTTGTCTGTATGTCCGTTTGTCTAGACAATTTTTTCTGGGTAAAATTAATAAATACCAATATAAACGGCCCTCTATAGAGCTGTAAAAACATACTTTTGACGTTTTTATTTATATTACGTTTTAGGTTTTTACGTTTTTCATACAAATTTTCTCACTATGAAAATGTAGGGATGAACACTTGAGATAATATTTTGCATTTAAAAGTCAACACAGAAAGGAATTGTTGAACAAATAATGTAAAAAATATGAAAACCATGTTGTTCTATTCTAAAGGGATTAATTATCTACTGTTCAATGTGGCGATAGCTTTGTTTATTTTTTTCCTTGAATTATTTTTTACTAAGATAACAAATAGTTTAATACAAGGTTTTCCTTAAGAGGTCCCTTTACCCCTGTATTTTTCTTAAAATTCATACAATAGGTATAAATCGAATGTGAAGTCTACAGCTTATTTTCTTCATATCTTTTTTCATGAGTATATTCTAGTGACATCTAACTACGTCTCTATACAGCCCAAAAAGCAAAATTTGATAAAACACCATCATAATAGCTGTCAGGATATCGTCAATATTGCCTCGTTTTTACGCAAAGTTTAACAAGTTTGTATATTTTTATCTATACTGGAAATAAAAAAGAGAGAAATACAGGCGTCGTTCATGTTAAGATGACTAAGTTTACACACTTTTCTAAGTATAAACAATTACCGTTTCATGGAAAACTGTTTTGACCTGAAACCATTTCACAAATTCAATTAACTTATTTTGAATATCTTGTCATTTTGCACTTCTTGATGAGAAATACAATTTCAATAAGTAAAAATACAACTTTTAGTTAAGAAAACTTATAGTTAAAAGTCTGCTGTATGCATTAACATATTTTTAATTATATTACAATAGTAATAAAATAATTGGCTTATCCGTCGTCGTGATACCAGCCGTAAATTTCTTAAATAATCTGATATCACGCTTATGGAAAACCCAATTATTTTGAAGATACCATAATATCATTAAAATATGTTTATGCATATAGCAAACTTTTAACAATAAATTGTCTTAGCTAAAAGTTGTACTTTACCGTTATAATTATTTCTTAATATTTTGTTACAAATTCGGAGAAATAGCCCTTAAGGAAAACCTTGTATGAAAATATTTGTTATCTTTGTAACAAAGAAAAAAAAAATAAACAAAGTTATCGCCACATTAAACTAACAGTAAATTATTAATCCCTTTAGAATAGAAAGATATGGTTTTATATTTTTTACATTATTTGTTCTACAGTTACTTTCTGTGCTTTCTTTCAAATGCAAAATATTATGTCAAGTGTTGATCTCTATATTTTCATAAGGAGAAAATTTGTATGAAAAAGTTAAACAAAAGGCCATAAAAACGTTATAACATGTATATTTTACAGGGCTGTAAATATTAGCATTTATTGATTTTACCCAGAAAAATTGCCTAGACAAACGGAAAAACAGACAAACATAGGGACAACAAATTAATCCTAAAAGAGTTTTGTTTTTTCATTTTGCGTAAAGGGACCTGAACATTTCAAACTATGATACAAATAAATTTCTATATTTTAAACACTTGGCGATTTATCCCAAGGGTAAACAGGTGTCCCAAAAGTCAACGCTTTCCCTTGGAAGGCTGGTAGGCCAGCTCATGACTAGAATATCAAATTATGACCTCAGAAAAAAGTAGATAGTCTTCGAGTTGATGGTACTTTTATAAATTCGAATAGATTTTTGAGAGTCAAAGCTAACCAGTTCTAAATTCTAAGAATAAAATTTTTGTTGCGCAACTCTGAATAGTCATGCTATTGATAAAGTCAAAAATAAACCTTGAAATGCTGTTACATCAGGAAGAAAAATAAAAACCCAATTTATGAGCAATTTTTTGTAATTAGGTTAGTTCGATACCACATCCTGAAAAAAAATGTCCTATGTTAGTTTTGCAAATTGTCTTAAATAACGGCTCATCAAATATTGTTTTTCAAATGATCTGGCAATTTCTGTGTATTACTTTTGAAAAAAAAGTTATTGCTATTTTACTACCAAAGGAGCTGCGTATTTTTTTAAATAATTAGAATTTAGAATAAAAGAGTGGCGGGCAGTAAAAATATTTGACGTTCATTAGAAATGCCATTTAACACACGTTAGAGTGAGATAAATAGTGACGCTATTTAAAATGAGTTGGAATGAGATAGTAACGCAGTTAAACGTGGTTGAATGAGAGAGGCATAATTGATATAGGCTACAGTGAGATAGATAGTGACGTGGTGCATTCCTTCTGAGAATATTTGTTAGTTTCCACTTTTTGTAATAACAACTTTAGTAAAAATTTTTTGTAAAGAAATTTTTGGTCCAATTTATTTTCCCGCAAGTGTAAAACCAGCTCAACGGGCGAAAAATATTTAAAGAATGGGTAATGGTGACAATTAACCATCACGTAATTATTATGTATCTCTAAAGGAGTGTCTGAAATGTTCCGAGGGTCAACTGATAAATCAAACACTCCAAAAACCACTTTTAGCCGACCATAATAAATTTACGTCCCGACGTGATAGCAAGTAGGATCAGTGCCGTGTGACGATGATCGAAATACATTAATAATTAGATAAAATAAAATACGTATCTTTTGACCCTGCCTCGTCCACTCTATTCGTATTTTTGCTATGGTGACGCGAGCTTAGAGATTGGGACGAATTTCCCCCCGCGCGCTATCGTAAAATAGAATAAGCCACGCCCGGAACTGGTTTTTGTTTTGGCTATGTCATACTCAGCATATAGGTACGCCACGCCATTTTAGGACATAGTTTTCATTATTTTGGTATATAAATTAAGCATTATTTTTTCATGATTTTCAAAGAATTGTTCGATATGACGTCACTTGAGAATTTTTAGACATTATACTGATTCTGATGTGTGATCGCTTATAAAAAACTGGTATGTCTCTGTCCTGTATAGGACACTTATATATTCTTTGTCTCTGTCTACTCATCTGTCTCTGTCATCCATCTATCAAATCAATCGGAAGCAAATTATTATAAATTTATCTTGATAGCAAAGGACACATTTCTAAACAACCATTTCTCAAGTGACGTCACACAAAAATCAATGGAAGTTGCAGATTTTTCGTAAAAATATTTATCAACATCAGGTTTTTTAGACCACAAGTTCTAAAATACGGCTTATTAAATCTTTACAACTTGATATCTTATTGTTAACAGACAGACTGACAGACAAAAAATCATCCGAGGGTTACGTTTTCTCCATTCTCCGGAACACAACCCTAAAAGCGTGCAAAACCGGCGATCACCGCGAAAAGTATACATATAACGATTCAACCATGCACTAGTTTTATCTTTGAGGTTATCTTTTCGGTTCAAAGAAGAACACAGTTCAAGATGTCATGTTTCCTTGCGCATGTCACATGTTCCACAAATGTCCCTCCAAGGTGAAAGAGGACAAACGATACGCGAGGAAGTGAAATAGAGGGCGAAAAGTCGCGAATTCGTATGGGCCGGGAGTCGGGGAACGTTTAGTTACGTCATTCGGTGGAAGAATAATTTTGGTTGTTGTTTTCTTGTTTTAGCAATAAATTTACATGAATTGAGTAGGCAATAGGGTACTATGCGTGTTAGACTTTGTTGATTTTGGTCCTAATTGAACGTTAAGTGAGCAAGTAGGTACTTAGTCCTTAGTAGTGTTCTGTTGTTGTTATTATTATTTAATTATCTTAGGTGATAATGGAGTCGATTCGGCTAAACACAATTTAACTAATTTGACAGGACTAACCTTATTTTAAGCGTTCTGTCTTTGTCTTTTCGATACTGAAAGAACAAGACAGAAGGCTCAAATTAAGTTTAGTTCTGTTAAATAAGTTAGCCGAATCGATACAACTGACGACCACATTAGTATTTCTAATCACTGAAAAGGTGAAAACTAAAAATAGTACTCGTCTATACGAACTAATAAAGAGCCTACCTTGTAATCATGATATTTAAATTATAATAAATAAATAATATCTTATATGCATCCACCACGTAATATTGGGAGGGGATGGTATCAACAAGAATGTTACCAAGTCACTAGGGAGGTGGGGGGTTACAATTCAACCAATTATTCGTTAGGTACGTAATTTATAGATTAAACTTATTGTTCATAAAAAATAAATCGGTGGGTACCCGCATTTTACTGAAGTGTCAGTTTTACGGATTTGTAACAAAATATTAAAAAATAATTATGATTGCTAAAATGAAACTTTTACATAAGACAACTATTCACAATAATTTGCTATATGCATTAACATATTTTTCATGATATTATGGTAGCTTCAAAATAATTGGATTTTCCATAAACGTCATATATTAGATTATTTTATGAGTTTACGGCTGGTATCATGACTATCGGAAAGCCATTTGTTTTATGGCTATTGTAATATCATTAAACATAGGTTGTGCATATAGCAAGCTATTGTTAAAAATTGTCTTAGCTAAAGGCTGTATTTTTGCCGTTATGATATTTTGATACTAAATGAATTACTCTTAAAGTACTCTTTTTATTTATTGCTTTCGCTATTGTTACGTCAAACTGCTTAGTTATGTAAAAAGAGACGAAAGTACCATAAGTTAATTAAGTTACCCGAATAGTGCAAAAATTCATGACGTAGATGATCAAACCTGCTTGCCAGTGGCGTAGCTAACCCAGGGCTAGGCAGTACATTACCCCGAGGCCTCCAAGCTCAGGGGCCCCCTGGGCCAGCTTTGCTTTGAACGTTACAGAGCTAATGATGAAGTAGATAGCTTTGCATCTTAGTATTTATTTGTATTTTTTATCTGTGGGTCTACCGCGTAATTCTCATTTTCATCAACATCAACTTGAGATTGAAATTTGACGTGCGTGCAGCGACGCCCGCCTAACATGCCATCTCTTTTGCACTCGTTGAATTTCGCATGCATTTGCTTGAAGTTGATACAAATGAGAATTACGCGGTAGAGCCCCTGGTTGTTATCCTACTTATTTTATTGTTTGGTGTTCATTAAAGAGTTTTTGTCTTGTTTTGTCTTGTCCTCGTTCTTTCAGATCCATTGTATTTCTGTGTTTGTTATTATTACTTTTTATAATAACGTTTTAACTAACATAAATTTGCACTTTTTAAAAAACAAAGTTTAATTTCTAGCATCTTTTTCTTTCCACCCAAAGGTTGCCTGGGAGATATTGCCATTAGCAATAAGTACCGCCTTTCTACACAATATCTGTTGTTTATGTAAAAATGTGTTGTTAATTATGTATGTTAATGTACAGGAAGTTTAATAAATAACAAGGAAGCATACATTCATATCGTCAAAACTTGAATTCCCGAGGGGATGTCAGAGGTATTACCAAGTGTGAACTGTGAAATGCAAATCGCAGACCAAACTTGGTACACCCGCATTTCACCGACGATTATTACGTTCCAAACTTGATGGGTGGTAAGCCCTATCGCCGTACTTCAGGCGAACAGATTACGAAGCACGCAGCACCACGATGACCTCTGGATTAGCAAGCGAGCGCTCTATTACTCGGCCACCGGTGCGGCTAAAGAGGTGGATTTTTTAAAAAGATGGGGAGTTTGTTTTTTAAATAATAATTTAATTTCGTTTTCAAAACTGATACTAAATTTTCATACCAGGGAAGCGAGGTCACACAAAGGTAGGTGAAGGTCAAAAATCCACGAAATGTATGACGTAATAGCACTACTAGCGTAAAAAATTAACCTGTCTATATACCATTCACACCAATCGGTATTTTATGAATATTTAAATGTGGGTACACTCCATATCAAAGTACGTCTAAATTTAAGAATATATTAACTAGAACCCCTCCGAACAGGTTTACCTTTTAATCACTTTGTAACCAAGATTTTTAAACTATTATTGAACTCTTATTATAAAGAAATAGAGACTATTATTGACCATATGAAGCTAGCTTCGGTGAATGGTATGTTAATGCCTACGATTGAATGCAAATCGATTTCGTTGTCGTCATTAATGTCAAAATGTCACATTGTGTCCATATACTTACAGTTTAACCGGAAGATTACTTAATAAATTTTAACAAAAAATATATTACGACAACCTCTAAGGGATGAAAGAGGTGTTACTCGAACAATTCTACATCAATTCTTCCATTCATCTTAGCGTACCACGCTTTATTCATCCTATCCTAAACAAATAATATTCTACGAAAACACACTTTTTGGACATGCAGATTTGAGTATTTATTTTCCTTCACCGTTCAGCAAGTGTAAAAAATACATTGTAACCGATTCTGAAGGTTTTAATTTTAGTCTTAGTGCTGTCAAAACTAAAAGTATTCCAGAGTAATTTGGCTTCTGTTCCTCACGCTTTAAAAGGCTATTTTGAAATGAAGAAAATTTGGTTTTCACAGTACTAAAACTAAAATTAAAGCCTTCAGAATCGCCATTATTATGCCTATAAATTCCGAAACACTCATTGGTGCATGCCCGACTGGCAGGATTCAAACCTGGAACTCTATAACAATGCACTGATTTGCCAACGTATTAGTATTTTATTTACGAACGATTCTTAAGAGCCCTATTGCAGACAGATTGTACAAAACCTTAAAGTACTAAAATTCTAATGTACAAAAACCAATGGAAACTTTGCGATGGCAGTATGAACTATACTACTAACTACTGATAACTAGGTAGTTAAGTTATGAAGGGTAATAAGTAGATAATAATAAGTATCTAATAATTAAGTAAATATTAAATTGAAGTTTTCAGTTTTGAATAATTGCAAAAAAGGGGTTTTTCACAGTCCGCTTGCAATAGGGTTCTTAATTATTTTTTCACAGTACTTACTTTCGGGAAGCTCCCTTTTAAAGCGACGCTTCAACAAAAACTTGCTCAAAATAAAACAAAGAAACGAAATTCCTATAAATAATGCAATTGTTAACATTAAAAACACATCACAACACGCACAGTCACAAGCAAGAAAAAAAAAAAACTAAAAAAAAAAACTTAATTATATTTAAAATGGGAACGTCTTCCCGCCACTTATTGAAAAAGCGACTGTCGATCCCGCACCACAATATAGTGACGCGATAAAATCCACACTTAAAATACGACCAAATGAAGTATCAATTAATTTTTCTGAATACAGTTTAGTAATGTTGTTATTTCAGCTGTCAAGATTATACGGCAGTATCAGTCAGACACACAATGCGGGATTTTCACGGGAAGACGACTACGCAACGTCTTTAACTAAATGTAGCGCTGACCTTGCTACGCAATTAGATACGTCAACTTACTATTGTGATTGAGAGACGCTGCGTACATCGCTTTTGAGCTCAAAAGACATAATTCTTATCAGATGATCCCATTGAACTCTGCGTGATACACGGGCAACTTATCCAGTTCAAAAAACACTAAACATCACCTTGTGAATCGCGAAGTACACGCATAGGTATTATAATTTTTTTGTCATAACTTCATAACATAAGCATAGATACCTACACACAGAGAGGTAGGCAGTGGCTACATATTTCCATCTGCTACGATCGTAACACGCCTCTTTCGCCTTTTCCACATCCATCATTCTAGTCATACAAGCTCTTCTATTCCAGGCAAGTACATACTTTCAACATTGCCCTTCTTCAATATGTCGGAATTTGATAAGCATTACGTCTAGAGATGAAACGGATATCCGGTTACTATCCGGTATCCGGCCTATCCGGCCATATTTTTGGTATCCGGTATCCGGCCGGATAGTAGTCAGTATCCGGCCGGATACCGGATACTTAACTCAACATACAAAAAGTCGTTTAAATCACAAAATAGATTGAATAATCTAAATTCTAATACATAAAGTGAATAAGAATTGAGCTATGGTAGATAAAGACAAGCTTTACATCAATTGTTGGGAATAAACGTTTCTGCTTTTCTTCATACATTACACCAGCTTTTTTTGCTCTCACAATATACCGAATGTAACTCAACAGGTATCTTTTAATAAAAACACATGGTCATACTGAAATCATACTAAACAACTTTTCCAAAGATACATACTTGTGGAAATGAAAAAATATTTTCGTGTTTCCTTACTCATTTTGAAAACCTACTTTAAATTTTGAAAGGGCACTGGGCGGGCAGGTTCAATTTTTTTTTTTCAATATGTTACTTTGGAAAATTTGTTCAGTATGAACAGTATATTACGCGGTTTCATTTAAAGATTCGTGTCCATTTATATACAGTATACACCACTCCAAGAAGACAAAAGATACATATTTACAAATTTCGTTAGGATCGGAAATTGTTTCGCGTTTCCAACTAGCATTTGTATGATTGTGATACGATCATTTAGAAATGATCTTCATTTAAAAAATGCACGAATAATCTCGCCCACTTGCACCCGCACGCACCTTGGTGCGTAATATTTAGACTTGCTCAATTAGTGCGAAACGCATATCTTCAGCCGGATATCCGGCCGCCGGATATCCAGCTATCCGGCCTAGTGCCTCGCCGGATATCCGGTATCCGGTATCCAGCCAAATCACTATCCGTTTCATCTCTAATTACGTCCTTCAACTTGCGCACTATAAATTTCTTTCGTCACTCTACTTTCATTCATTTTTTCTCTATGTTCAAACCTTATTCAAACCATAACATAAACAACAAATGATTTTTATCACCACCCGAGATACAAAAACCTAGCGTTCGTTCAAGATTAGATAAAAGTATGAAATGGATAGAAAAAAAAAAACTTACTCTACAGGAAAAATTTGCTTTTTGTTTAATTTACAAAAAACGAAACTTGTTTAACTACAAAATTCACATAATATTACACTATTCACATATATTGCATATATTACACTACACTACTCACACTATAATACCATAATATTACAATATTTATATTACCTTACAGGTATTTTAATGAAAATAGACGACGATATTGGATGGAACCCTAAATTTTGCGACCAAGGACGTTTCGTGTGTGCGACAGTTGAGGCACAAAATAACCACTAACAGAAGGTTCACTCCATATAACTAGCGAAAACAGCGCACGCACACATAGACGATACTATATGGTATAACGCGGTATACGCGATATTTTATGGTATAAAATATGAGTAAAGCCATAGACGAACAATATCGTCCATGGTAAAGCCTATCGAAATTGTTGCGTATATGGTTATTTGAATACAACATTAAACCGAAGGAAATTGACTTTTTTTAATTACCCATCAATGCAGAGAGGTTAACGAATTTATAGACTTAGTAGGTAATTAATTATAATAAATAAATACGTTTAAATAATATATATACATTTTTATTCAAGTAACTCCCAACTCAAGCTAGTCTTTCGCCCGCGGCTCCGCCCGCATTCATTAAATCTCTGCGTTTTATTAACAAATCAGCAAATTATTAACAAATGTTATGATCTATATGATGACCAGGGCCACTACAGTGTCACTACAATTAATTAAGATTAAAATTGATTAAAATTACCAAACTGGATTGAATTATTTTTCTTTTTTAGAAGCAATAATAAGTAAGATTTTCGTTTATTTGATCTTAAAGTATGTATGACCCATAAAGACCAAGAGAATTAAAAGCAAATTAAAAAAAACCGGCCAAATGCGAGTCAGACTTGCGTACCGGATTCCGCATTGAAATGAAATGAAATGAAAATATATTTAATTAACTTACACGAATTTTTACAATACATGCGTATAAAACAGTGGTCCCCGCGCTAAGCCTAACTTGTCCTGCGGGGACCGTGACAATATGGTTTACTAAAAGATAATTTCGTTTACTAACATGCATTTAACAAATAATGAAAACTTAATTGTAACTTAAATAAAGTTATTATAAATTACAAGATGTGATATATATATATACATATTATTCAATAAGTTTACATAAAAAACACAAGAAAACAAATATATATATTTAAAACTAATACTATTAGCTACAGAATCATACACGGAAATTATTATTCTAAGATGTTAAGCCACAGGTATTATTATTTTCTCGGTAGAGTCGTAATCCAGCTTAGATAACCAGTTTGTTACACGAGTTTTGGCTTCACGAACGGAGATATCATGTATTTGACACAGGCTGTCCGTTCTTTTATATATGTACGGGAACGAAAATGTCGAAAAACGGCGAGCAAATGTGGTATTTATGGCAGGGAGTTTAACAATAAAATTTCTCTTCGCCAACTGCAAGTCATACTCAGGGGAATTTAAAACAAGTCTATGATAGCTTAATACAGCTCTTAAGATATACATTTGGCGCACTGTTAACAGATTGCATTCCCTATAAAGTGTCTTGGTGGGGAATCTGTAAGGTTTCCTAAGCATCACCTTAAGAACGGACCGTTGAGCTCTTTCAAGCATGATGAGAGTTGACTTCGCTGAGCCACCCCAAGCTGGAATGCAATATAACAATAAAGATTGACAGAGGCTGATGTATACTAGTCTAAGAACTTCCCGGTCAGCACTCCGACGCAAGAGTTTCATAACCTGAATAAGACGTCTCACACGAGATGAAAGAGCGGAAATGTGCTCTTCAAAGTTTAATTTTTCGTCTAAAACCAGTCCCAAATATTTAACCGAATCGGAACGGCTGATTGTTGGACAAGGGCATGATTTATTGCTATCCGAATCGAGGAGTGACGTGTCGCACGAGTGTAACGTTAGCTTAAGAGAAGGATCGGGTTCAGATGCTTTAGTTTTTTGAAAACAAACTAATTTTGTTTTTCTAGTGTTTAAAGTAAGCAGATTATTTGAAAGCCATGAAGCCACACGTCTAAGTCCTTCCTCAGCTCGCGAGAATGCCGATACCCAGTTTTTACCAGTGAATACCAAAGCCGTGTCGTCGGCATAACAAAAGACTTCAACTCCTTCTTCGGGTTGGAATAAATTCTTACATATGTCATTAATATAGATTAAAAAGAGGGTAGGCCCTAAAATACTCCCCTGTGGTATGCCATAATGAATGATTTTTGGCTCACTTAAGTATTGGTCGACCTTTGTTCGTAAGCTTCTATTTGTGAGGTAACTGGAAAACCAATTAAGGGCAATTCCACGTATGCCCAAACATTCCAGCTTTCGCAGTAGAATAACAGGTGAAACGGTGTCGAAGGCTTTTGCCAAATCCAGAAACACACCCAAACAAGCCTGACCTCCATCTAAAGCAGAGCTAACGGATGCCAAAAGTTCCAACACCGCATTTTCCGTGGATTTACCCCTTTGAAAACCAAATTGTCTAGTTGAAATGATATTGTGTTTGTCCACGTATTGAATTAAACGCTTATTTACGATTTTCTCAAGCAATTTTGAGAATATACAAAGCAATGATATGGGTCTGTAGTTGCAAGGTTCAGATTTTGTACCTTCCTTGTGAATAGGGACTACACCCGCTACTTTCCAACAATCTGGAAATTTTCCAGACGATAAGCTGATATTGAAAATATGTGTAAGTGGCTCAAGTATGGACTGGGCAATGTTTTTTAGGAGACGACCTGCAATGCCATCTATTCCGGGCGCACTATCATCCTTTATTTGATTTATCAGTTCGCTAATTTCAACTACATCCGTTGGCTGCATATAAAATGAGTCTGGAAAAGAGGTATTCGTATTCAATACATTTGCTAACTCCTCCTCAGTTAAGTCTAGATTTTGTAAAATTTTATTTGCTAAATTCTGACCGACATCAGCAAAATATTTATTACAGTCAATGAGCGATTCCTTTTCGGAGCATTTGGTTTTTAAAAGATCAACAGATGATCCTGACTGCTTAGAAATGTTGCTAATTGTCTTAATGGCTTTCCAAAGCTTTTTGGATGAATCTTTACTCTCTGTTAGCAGGGCAGACTCGTATTTATTTTTAAGGCTTTTGAGCAAAGTATTACAATAATTGCGATAGCGCTTGTAAGTAATTTGCATCATCAAATTGTTCGGCTGCTTACGGGCCTTATTGTGAAGTCTATCCCTGTGTAGCATACATTTAATTAAACCTGGCGTTATCCACGGCTTTAATGTGTATTTTGAGCGACTAATTCGAATTATTTTAGAGTGCCTCTCAACAGAGTCTGCAATAACACGCATCAACTTCAGTGCAGCTTCTGATGGGTCACTGCATTCGAGCACATTTGACCAGTCAAGTCCATTTAATTCAGCCGCAACCGCCATGAAGTCTGTTTTAGTAACCTCTCTTTTGCGTTTTGATTTTGACCCATTTGACCCATTTAAGGAAATTCCAGCAAGGACGATGTCATGGTCTGTAAGGGTTGTTTTAGCAACGATCCCCTCTGCTTTCACAGTAGAGTTAATAAAAATATGATCAAGGCAGGAACCAAGCCTAGTAGGCTCAGTAATTGCTGGCTTCAGTCCTAATTCAGCCATAAGGCACAAATATTCAGCCGGGTATTCATCATTTGAAAGGATGTTCAAATTTATGTCTCCCACAACAGAAATCCCACAACTACCCTGTAAACGTTTGATTGAATATTCTAAAGAACCTAAAAACTCAGTCGGGTCCTTAAAGGACGGGGAGCGGTAAATACCAAATACAGTTAGATGCCCAGGAAAATTTATAGTAAGACAATTTGCGTCTTTTATGTCGTTGGGCTCGGAAACTATTACCTCCCAGTCATTTCTTACAAAAACAACGACACCGCCGTTTTTGTTAATGAACTTGGATGTTCTATGTGAGTTGTAACCGTCGACGGTTCCTATTAACGATGAGTCCTTAAGGTGACACTCTGTAAGGATAATAATATCGAAGTTAATGTTAAGTCTAGCTAGAACGATCAGGAATGTATCAAAGTTTTTATGTATGCTTCTAATATTAAATGTCAAAATTTTGAAGTTAAGGGTTGAATCCAACAAATTATTACATAATTCAGGTAATTCGATTGTTTGGCAGGGAACAGTTAGAAAATTTTCAACATCAGTATCTATATCAGGGGCTGCAGTTGCAGCCATAGTAACAATAAAATAATATATTGAAATTAATATGATACAAAAGTAAATAGCTTATCCTGCCAAATGATTCCTTATGTATTCTATTACTATACAGAATATAACCCACTTTAAGTAGACAGCGATAAATATTGAGGTATAATGATGATTGCAGTATTGTAAGATTTTTTAGTGTAGCAAATACATATTTCCCGTAGATATCCAATTTGAACGTTGCAAACGGCGGTACTTTAAATGGAATTTTTAAAGATTTATAGCTATAAAAACACAAAAACTCATGCAAAAACAACTGCTTAATACAGTATAAATAAAGTTCATATTTATTGACTGAGTCAATATTACCTATATAACGGTCACTTTTGATGATTTTCTGTTGGAGGCAGGCAATATTTTTCGAGGTCGAGGCATTGTGGATGATAAATTTATTTTTGTCATTATTTTCCGTGAATTTCTTAATCGCTTTATTTTTCCTGTAATCTTTTCGTAAATACATGTTACTACAACTTTTTTTATATTTTTCGGTTCACCAGTTTTGGAGATAAGGGGGGAGGACATGCATTTTTCATGGTTTTTCAAGGATTTCTTGAAATAGATACAACTATATATTTTTACAATCAGCTTTTTAATACCTACAATTTGATACATATATTGTATTTTTATAAAATAATTTTTTAAATAATTATTTTACTTTTTTATATTTCTCAGTTGCTTGATTTTTTTTTAATCGCTATAATTTTCCTGTAATTGGCCAGTTATGATCTATAATCGACATTTTTTTTCATATTTTTCGGTCTACCAGTTTCGGAGATAAGGGGTGGGGGGGGGGGGGGACATACATATTTTTGTAGCTTTTTAAAGATTTCTCGAAACAAGTGCTATTAAATTTAATAAAAGTAAATATTTTTCAATTAGGTTTTTAATATCTACAATTTGATACCCATATTGTATTTTTAGGCTAATATTTTTTATTTTTCTCACTTTTGTTTTGGAAATATTTTGAACAATTTCAAATTTTTCATATATTTTTTACACCGTAATATGGGAGCAAATCAATGCTATTTATCTTTTAAAGTTATGAGGCTGTGACATACGGACGGACGGACGGACGGACGGACGGGCAACGGAGTCTCACCATAAAGGTTCCTTTTGTACCTTTTAGGTACTACGAAACCCTAAAAAAAATAATCATTTGAGTGGTCCTAAAGTTAAAACGGAATATACATACAGACAGACAAACACAGTAAAACACTAAAAATCCATTTCAGGAAAATTTTAAATTGGAAAAAAAAAATGTGTACTGAGTACGAAATTTTACTACTTTATTATTAGACATAGATGACAACCCTAGCGTTACGGTCGAGCGTTGGCTATTAAAATCAAGGTCACCAGGAGTACCCTCTGTTAGTGGTTATTTTGTGGTTGAGGACCGAGAATCATGGTGAATTTTTGCCTAAAAAAGTGCAAAAACGACACCCGAAGAAGGCAAAAAAAGATGGTGTATCGTGTTTTTGGAAAGTTTTCAGTATTTACTTCCTTTTATGATAGAAATCTGCTAAAATATATTAAATACTACTAAAATCGTAAATTTTTCTGGGTTTTAACGGAAAATATTTGAACATCTCTTTCGGTACGCATGACAATGAGGGCTTTTCATGACAGCTCTTAATCAAGTTTCACCAAAATGAACTAGATGGCGCTGACGTATGCTCTAATTTCAAAAATGTATGACGTAACAAAATCTACTCTATGACAAGACCTAACCTTAAATATTATAATAAAGATTTCAATATATTTAATATTATATAGTACTATTTTCCACATAAGCGTTAGAATGTGGAAAAATCAATACTAATGAAATAGCATTAATTACCTAATTCTTTGGATAATGTAACTTAAATTAAACTTTAAATATTTTAGTGCTAGAGTGTCTTTTTTCACCAACTAAAGTCTAATCCACAAAAAAAAACCAGCCACTAAAAACAATATTTCTCCGCTAAAATCGGTTTCTAAACCACCAGTTTTAGTGCGAATTCCCTAAGTTGGCAACACTGAATCAGGAACCATAGAGTAGACTGTATATTTTTGACATGAGAGCATACGTCAGCGCCGTCTATTGATCGCACTCAGAACTATTTTTTTTTTTAATGCTGTCTGAAAAGCCCTCATTCATGAACGTAAAACTAAAAAAAGTAGACAAGCAACAAAAACATAGTACAAAAAGTTCCAATGGAGTTGCTAACATTTTTTTGTTATTCTATGGAATGTTTTTAAATGTGATTTTAATACAAATAAAAGCAGTTAATTTACCTCTATATAACGGTCTGCTTTACCCAACGAACTAAAATTTTATGGAAGCGTACACTCGCTTAAAAACTTGACGCCACCATTTATGTACACAGGTGGGCAGGGCTTATATTTATGTGTATTGCGTTGATCAGTCTTGCGCTGCGCGGTGCAACACAAACCATATTTAGAGAAGCGAAATGATAAACGAACAGGAAAAAGCGGTAATTTTACTTTTAAGATGTTTATCCTAAGTCGTTAGACAGCGCCATCTATGATATTTTAATGGAAGTTAGCTTAGAAAAAGGCTCATTAAGGCGATTACCGTCGCCAAATTAGCAGCTCGATGTTTGTCTGTACGAATATCGACGGAAACGACATTGAAATAACGTTCATATCAGCGCACAATGCGTGGTGGCTGTTACAACGCTCGCTGCGTCATTGATAGAGCGAAATATGAGAAAATAATACTTTTCACATGGACGTGATTGTTTGATTCAAAAATCCCATGTTATGTTTACAGTTATCAAGTTTATCTATTTATCAAAGCATAAATTAATTAAATCGACTAAGCTACTTAGGTGCAGTAGGGAATTCAATCCAAAAAACACCATTCAGTTAAAACAAATTTTCATATAGAAGTTTTGGTGATACGCAAAAGAAAAATGTTGCATAATATTGTCCTAGAGTTGATAATTCATAATACATTTTTTTAATAGTTTTGGTTTGGCCATAAAAGAGGAGTAGGCTTTAGAAAGTGCCCATTTGGCGATATTAAGCGCCTTAAAAAACTTTTGAAAACTATGAAGTTTGCGTATATTACGTTTTCTTTATGTACCTACTAGGACTAGAGGGTGGCCCCGGCAGCTGTCGAAGTTTCGGCTCCGGGACCCGTCGCAAGTGCCGGATCCGGCAGTTGAGGCACTTTCTTTTGTTATTGGTAGAAAATATTTAGCTCTAGCATTTAAAAATGGCAAGTATGGCAACACTGAAAAAAAAAATAGAATTTTCTCGAAACGTAGAACGTGTGAGATTTTTTCTGGAGAATTTCAATTTAATAGTTATCGTGCTAATTATTGAGCTGTAATAGATATAGTTTGTGAATTTTGCATGGATTGTTGTGAATAATATCAATTTTAGTACTTCAAGATGTTTATCGAAAACCCTGACGGTTTTAAAATTTGGTTGACGTCCATATTGGAACCTCTGTAAGTACTTACTTTCGAAGCCATATTTTTGCACTTTTCATGAAATTACTTGCGAATTTACTAAAGTATGTAACTATTTAGATCCCTTCCTATACTCTTTTGGTGAGCAATACTATAAAATTTCCATGATTTCAAATCAGGTGTCGGATGACTATTTCGTAATAGGTTTTTTTTGTACATAAATACGGTGTACAGTCATAACAATTTTCTTTAACGTTTCGTACGTGTAAAAAGATCCCTTTTCAATCATATTGACATTTACATGAGTACCTACACGTTAGTTTCCAGTTTCCATCGATGTATCTGGTTTGGTTTATCATTTCCACTGATGAAACCCCTAGATCTCTGCAAAATTAGGCTCTGGTAGTCTAGGATTCTATTCTAGTAGTCTAGCTCTCTCTCATTCTGTTGAAGTACCTCGAGAGGGATAGACAAGTTGTATCATGTGATTAAAGCTGGATATGGCTATATCTCCTGGATAAAACCAATATTAACCCTACCTTCTATAATAAGCTCAACTGATCTAAACACAAACATAATAGGTCCTCATTTTACAGAATCTATGGTTATATTATAGCTTGTACTAAAGCCTTATTGGTGTCGATTTAGTGTAACACAACTTAACTTATTTGACAGGACTAACCTTATTTTAGGGCATCCTGTCTTTGTCTTTTCGATACAGAAGTAAAAAGACTAAGTGATAAGTGTTGAAGTTAGATAAGAAGGCCCCTGATAGTCGTTCATGAACTCACACTAGGTCGGTTTCCTACCCGGGTTGCAACACAAACCTGTTCAAAAATCAACTCCGTGTCTACACCGATCGTTCATAAATGACAGTGTTGCTACTCTGATGTCAACTTTATCAACATCAACTCTGAGCAGGGTTCGCAAAGTGATGTTTACTTGACATTTTTATGTTAAATTTCATACAGAGGGGGTCTTCTCAACGTTATTTTTATTCTAAATATATTGCAAAAATGACAATTGACATTTGAAGTGTTTCTACACGTTGAAACCTGTTCAAAAACTAAGCGTTACAACAAGACTGCTCCTACCTAGCCTAGGGTTCTTTAATGAATGCAATTTCAAAGAAGTTATTGTGATAGATGTTGAAGTTAGATAATAATGCCCCTGTACCCTTGAAAGTGATAGCAAAGGATGTTGAAGTTAGATAGTGATAGATGTTGATTTAGTATTAGAGTGCATTACAAACTTGAAATCAATCAGAAACAAATTTAAAAGCACAAATATTATGAAAAAAATATCAAAATTTTGTTTGTGATTGTAATAGTTAGAGTATTCAAAAGATACAAACTTCGGTAGCGCAGTCAGTAGCACGCCTGTCATGTAAGCAGGACGTTGCAGGTTCAAATCCCGGCATGAGGATTTTTTTTTAAATATTTGTGCTTTTAAATTTGTTTCTAATTGATTTTAAATTTGTAATGCACTCTAAAAATAATTAGAGCATTCAAAGCAATGGATTTCACAATAAAAACATATAATCATGAATGTAGAAGTTAGACCATAACACCCATGTACATTTGATAGTGATAGTGATATGTTAGAGTTAGATAATAACTTATACTTCTAATACAAAATTTGGTTAGAAATTTGCTGCTTATCATGATGTCCCATTTTTGTCATGGAATTGTGGATGACTACATCTCCTGGCAAATATAAGTCTGGGGATGCAAACATGTTAAAAGTTGTCTCATTTTGACAATGTTGGTTCAGTGAAGTCTCTTTCTGGCCAAAATGTGGCAGGGAAACTGCAGTCCTAAGCAAAATTTTGATTTCATATATTTATGTCAGGAGCATTCCATTCTTAGTTTAGTTACATTTTCTATCTTTTCATTTCTAGTCATTTTTGCACTTTGATGCAATGTTCCAATATTTGTAGTAAAAGCATATGAAAATGGACAGTTAAGGTGATATATCGTCCGTGCAAAGGTCCCCGTTACTCCAGGCGGAAAGATCCGCAGTGCGAGAGTGATGGAATCGGGGAAAATTGACAAAATGTCGGTTTTAAATTAATAAAAAATTAACTAAAATAGCTATGAAAATTTCCATTTCCAGTAATTTAGGTATTGTTAAAACCCATCTCAATCAATATTTTTGAAGTGTGTACACTACCCCAATTTGTCAGAATATAAAAAAAAGTGTAAATTTAGACCTCATTTTAATAATTTTTTATATCGACTGAAATTACTCCAATCGCGTTTCTGATAGTCCAAAATCTAGAAAAAGGTCCCAAAATTATTATACTAATTTATTTAACTTAGGACTACTTTTGAACGGCAGATAAATATGTTATGATGATGTTATTGTAAATGCATCTATATAAAAACTGTTTTATTATTGTGTATTATTGTTTTATGAAATTTTGTACGCCTCTGAGGCAAAACATAGAGCACATTAAATATTGTTGTCATCTACGCATGTAAACCTATGTTTCACAAATAAATTATTTGATTGATTGATTGATTGAAATAACTTCCAAAAGTGTCGACATTGACAATATACCCCCTTAATAATGCTTCATAAACCAAAAATAGATAATCATGAAGACTTTGGTTCAATCTAATTTAGATTGCATTACCACACAGTGAGGTTTATTTTTGAACTCTTATATTTAGATGGCCTCACAATCATGAATGAATCATGTTACCTCACTTGAATCAAAATCATCAGCTGCTTGTAAAATCTTGTTGTCTATTTGTAATGAAATGAAATTGTTTTTAACTTTATGCAGGAGAAGTAAGTACCTACTGCCATGAGCTATGTCGGAGAATTTTGACCAGGAATTCCTTCAGTTATTTATGACGCCGCACACTGGTTCCATTCTGGAAAATGTGGGACTTAGTTCCAAGGTTAGTAAATCGGTAAGTTTTTTTTTTAACATGACATGTATTTTGATTCTGAACAACTTTTAACAAGCTCATAAGGCGGCAAAGATTTGCAATCAGTATCTGAAGATAACTATTGAGGAACATACTTTCTTTAATAGGTTTCATTTCGAATATGGTTGAATTTTCGATTAGAGACCAATATTTCAACTATTAACCTTGAAGTGCCTCCAGCTCCAAAAGTCGCAAAGATATTGAAATGGTGTCTGGGGATCAACTATCGAGGATAATACCCTCCATAATTATTTCCAAGTTTCATTTTAACCATGCTGCAATTATTATTAAAAATCAGCAAAAAATCATTCAGCTCCATGCAAAAAAACGACAATATTTTTTTTAGCGTGTTACAGCGATAATATGACAAAAAACCAGCCAAGTGCGAGTCGGACTCGCGCACGAAGGGTTCCGTACCATTATCTATAAAAACGGCAATTAAAAACTTGCCTGTTGTATGGGAGGCCCCTTAAATATTTGTTTTATTCACATTATCTGTGAAAATTTCAACTAACTATCATGGTTCATGAGATACAGCCTGGTGGCAGACTGACAGCGGAGTCTTAGTAATAGGGTCGCGTTGGTTACCCTTTGGGTACGGAACCCTAAAAATGTATCTGTAAAAGTTGTTCAGAATCAAAATACCTGCCATGTTAAAAAAATCATGCCGATTTACTAACCTTGGATCCTAACTTAGGATTCCTACGGTGTTACTACAAAACGGTGTTTAACTTTAGACAGTGTTTAAATATGTTGCTGTCACTTTTTTACAATATGAAAGAAAAGGCGACAACAACATGTTTAAACACTGTCTAAAGTTAAACACCGTTTTGTAGTAACACAGCTAATGTCCTAAGTCCCACGTTTTCCAGAATGGAAACAGTGTGCGCCAGTTCGATAAAAAAAACTGCTCTGCTATGGTACCTATAATAAGATTAAGGTTTTAAATTTCAAAATAAATACAATAAATTTCCTCATACATAATAACATGCTATTGTATAACAACTCTAGATAACATATTACTTCTATTTATGTAACAATGAAGTAACACAAGTGATAAGATAGCCATTGTAATAATAGTAGTTTATGCTACAAGGGCGCAAAGGAATAAATTACGAGGACGATTTAAAATACGAGCGTAGTGAGTGTTTTAAACGTAACCGAGTAATTTATTGCTTTTACGCCCGTGTATCATACTACATTTTTCAATGCATAGTGTGAGGAAATAAAACAAATATAATCTTGTGAACTTTAAATTATAATTGGCTCAAAAGGACTGTATCCATAGCCGTTAAACGGTGTAAAAAAAGTATAACGTCTATGGTACACAGGAAAGGCTGCAGGTTAGCCAACCATTGTAAATAAATAAAAAAAAATAATAATAAAGCCCTAGGGCAAAATAATCGACTTTCTGTTCGGTTTTGATGCATAAAAAGTGGGCCTTTACGAGCACATGCATTGAAAAATTAATTAACTACACCAAATCTTAGTCCTATGTAGTTACACTCTCACAGGGCTGCATTCGTAAACTTAGAGTTGCGAGACGGGTTCTAATGCCATCTCTTTCGTGACTGTTGAAAATTGTATTCACTATTCAGCTGCCAGTGATAGAACCTGACGACATTGTTAATTTATGAACGCCATTCTAAGAGAGACTGCCTTAACTCAATATTTTAATTAGAGTGGGACAGCTTGGCTGTCTCATGTCTAGTCGTCGGTGTGGGCGGATCCTTTTTTGACTAAAATACCAGCATTTATGTAGGCTCGTAAATTAAACTCCTTCGATTGTATTCACGTTTTTAATAATTTTATACTTTCTTATTAAACACACCGGTAGCCATCTTTACGTCGTATATCCCTCTCTTACTTTCATTCGACCTCTCACTCACTCATTCTTACGTTCCGTTTCTACATCTCGGCCATTCTGGAACAAGGCTGTCCTCAGCCTCATAGAATATAAATCAAGAAAAACCTTTTCCAAAAATAAAACTTACGTTACTTAAGTAAAACTAAAGAAACAAACTAAATTGAGACCAGATGATCATAAGATTCAGATTCAGATTCTTTATTTGCATATCACAGTATTATTACAGGTAGAAATAAATATATAGTATCATGTGATACCCTGCAATATTTTTACAAGTCTAGCAATATATTATTTAAATTATTAGTAACAAAAATAAAAAATTCATAAAAACTTAAAAAAACTAATATTAGTTACACTAACTATCTATAATTAATAAATGAATCACAGAAAGTATGAGGACAGAGTCACCGACAAAGATTTAACGTACCATCAGATGTTACAGAGTAGTGAGAATGTTCCGTTTTGTAATGTGATTTATGTGTGTAATATAGATTTATCGTTGAAAAATTCTTCTATGTTGTAATAGGTTTTACTTATTAGAAATTCTTTCATCTTTTTTACAAATATGTTAATTTTGTCTATATTTCTGATATAGACAAAATTAACATATTTAAAAAACTTAACTTAAATGAAAATAACTTAACCAACTTAACTAATCAAAATCAGAATGAGGCCACTGCTTCATCTGATCAGCCGAACTGGATGTCTTACAAGGACCTTCCGCATGTAAGGTATGCTTTTCAAGATCATAACGATCATTACCCCGGCCCGGACGGGCCCCCACTTTGTAGGCTCGTAAATTAAACTCCTTCGATTGTATTCACTTTTTTAATAATTTTATACTTTCTTATTAAACACACTGGTAGCCATCTTTACGTCGTATATCCCTCTCTTACTTTCATTCGACCTCTCACTCACTCATTCTTACGTTCCGTTTCTACATTTATTTAATTAATTTTTTTTTCTTTACTATTAGGTCCTTACATGTGAAAACGGCGTTTTGTATGGAGAATTTAAAGGAAACTCAATTTTCAGTACTAATATTTTTGCATTCTTTTTAGGAATGATAAGTCCAAATTTTATAATTTCTTTTGTGTATGAATGAGACAACAGCTAACAGCAATTAAATTTTCGAAGTGTCAGCAGTGAAAAATTATTACGAATCTTATCATGAAAACAGATGGCAAAGAACTGTTTTTGAAAATTTAATTTTAGTTATCGAACTGAAAATAAAAACAAAACTTATACTTAATACTTGAAATCAACTTACAAACAAAAAGTAAATAATATAAATAGCTATTGAATTACAGGAATTATGAACTCTTGAATCTGTAAGAAAATTTCGCCAATTTCCCCATATAAAATTCTAGCATAGTCAATGAACGAGCCCTGACAAAGGACCTTTCTCCTTCCAGATGCGATGCCGACCCAGCAGCGCTCGCCAAGTATGTGTATGCCCTAGTCAAGAAGGACAAGCCGATAGAGGAGCTGAGGGAAGGGATGCTGGACCAACTGGACGTGTTCCTACAGCATGGTATACTTACATTCTTAGAGATTATAGTCAGTGGCGTGCACAGAACTTTTTTCCGGAAAAGCAATCAGAAGGTCAAGTACAACAATAAAAAAAATATGAAATTTTTTTAATAACACTTTGAAAAAAAAAAGTTTGTATGACACCAGGGTAGGCACTGCCTTTCCTAGAGTGAACATTTTTATACAAATTTTTTTTTCAATGTGTTATTTAAATTTTTTCATATTTTTTTTATTGTCGTACTTGACCTTCTGATTGCTTTTCCGGAAAAAAGTTCTGTGCACGCCACTGATTATAGTACCTCACATTGCTTCGCATGATCCTCAGTTGCATCATAGAATAAGTATTACTACGTATAGACTGACAACGCCCATACATCAAGACGTAGCAAATTTTTTAAGCGCCGTTACGACACTGGGTGTTGCAAATAAGCATAATTTGTTTAATTTTGCTGCAAGTAAACCAAGTTACCAAGTAAACATGTGGCTGTAATAGCTTTGCTTAGAAAACTAGATGGCGCTAAGTTGGCAACACTAATGTTGAATATTTCAGCGCCATTTACTATCGAAGTGGGAATTATTTTTATGTTACGTGACATCGCTGTGCCACTAGCATCAACAATCGGTCTTTTTTAGCATCGTGTTCGTTAGAGGATTTAGCAATGCCATCTAGATTTCGTTAGAATTTTACACCTTTTTTGTGGCTACAAACTGATGTAGGAACTGCTGGTCTATACGTGGTAATACTTGGTCTATGGTTGTATCAACAATACTGCACCATTCACTCTGAAATAAATATGTTGGAAAGTTGAAGGCAATGCCCAGAATTTGGCGAAAACGTACTCCATTAAATTTTATCGATAGAAACAAAATTGCACCGTTACCCCCAAACCGTGCAATTCACCACTACGGTGTTACTGCAAAACAGTGTTTAACTTTAGACAATGTTTAAGGCTAAATTATTATTACATACGGCTTGAACACTCACGTGTGATTGTTGTTGACTATATGCCAACCGTTTCACCGGCATTATCAAGGCGAGTGTCGTTCTTAGGACAATCACAACAACAATCACACGTGAGTGTTAAAGCCGTATGTAATAATAATTTAGTATGTCAGCTCACGCGAGTTTTAATAATATTAATGTTTAAGGCGATACAAAAAAAAAATGGGGTTTTTTCGAATCCATTTACTCCACTATAACGTCATATACGTATTTCATTTTTGGGTAAATGTTTATTGAGTATTTGATTAAGATTCTCACTGAAGGAAAACGCGATTGGATGAAATTTTCTCGATAGAATTTAATTACGAAAAGACCTCTAAATTGTTTTATTTTTTCCTGTAATTCTGAAATCCTAACTAATTTCATTGTGAAATTGCATTCAAAATGTGGATATTATGTATTTGTAAAGTCTCCTTGAAAATCATTTTGACAAAATAGCTTAGTACATTTTATATTAATAAAAAACCGACTTTTTGCTACTTTTCCACGAATCCGTCCCATTTGCACTGAGGGTTTTTTCGCATATAGAGTAACAGAGATGCTTAAACTTTTACGTAGCGCCTTAAATCTGTCTGTGTCACATTTTCTTTCATATTGTAAAAGAGTGACAGCAACAGATTTAAACAATCTCTAAGTTAAACACCGTTTTATAGTAACACCGATTGATACTTTACATCAATGGTTCCTAAACTTTTTTGGGGACGGAACCCTTTTGCAAAACAAAATATTTGACGGAGCCCCAAAATAATCAAAAACTGGTTTTATGTGTACTCTTTGTTAATATTTTTTATTTATTTATTTATAGCTTATTTCTAGGTTAAAGATTTTAACAATAATATTGTTTGTTTTATTAGTTTTCTTCTCCTAGATTGTCTTTGACATAAGCCTCTTCTAGAAACCTCCATCTCTCTCTATCCTTAATATTACTTGAGATCGAATCCCCCGGGTTGGTTGATCCGAAAGTTGGCAACCCTACTTCCACATCATCTCTTCCACCAGAAACGAAGCCGTTCGTGGATATGCTGTTCAAATCGCTGGAGTCCCAGGAATACATCACAAACATAGAGAATATGAAGCAGCCGTCTCCGGCGCCAGAGGCCGAGCCAGCTGGGGAGGCTGTGCAAGAAGAGGCACCGGCCATTGAACCACCAGGTAGGACTTATCACATTCAAAATTTCATGTCAGAATAACTTTAACTTCAACTAATCGAATTCAGTAATTTCATTGATAATCACTTCATTTAATTAGACCGAAATAAAAAATAAACATTACTCCAAAATCCAAGAAAATTGCGATCCAGGGCATGCCAGATGAAAAGCGTGATTTTGTGAAATGCCTCTTAAACCCTGCTTTACAGCCACATGTTTACTTGGTAGCCATGAGAGTTTACTTGCAGCAAATTAAACAAATTATGCTTATTTGCAACACTTGGCGACATCTATTGTTGGAAGAGCGCGTAAAAAATTTGCTACGCCTTGATGTATGGGAGTTGTCGGTCTATACTTACCCCCAGTTTCTGAAAGGCCAATCAATGTTAAAAAATCTGCGGATTAAGCCAGAAAAAGTGGGAATTTTTACATTGAAATCAAAAATTAACTAAGTTAATTATTGATTCATCACTATTCAGACTTCATATATGCTTTATTTTCACTGTTATTTGTGGTTAAAGTTTTTTTAATCTACTGTTAACTTTGATTGGCCTTTCAGAAACCGGGGGTTAGTCTATGATAAAATACACTGTGTGCATAGGTCCTAAAATTCACAATAGTTCCAGCAGCGTCAAACGGCGCCCCGACGTCGCCCCGCCCCGCTGCCGCCCCGGTAGCGCCCCCGCCCCCGCGGCTCCGCGTAGTGGTGTCCCGGGGCGAAGCCAGGCCGCGCCAGGAGCAGACGCTAGTGAAGGTGCTGCCACTCACGGAGCTGCTGGAGGAGCCGGTCGAGCATCAGCCGCCGAGGAGGCGCGATAGGAGGGGGGAGGAGGTTAGTTACTGCTATAAACCTCATTGGCGGCGAAAGGGGGGGGTTTTGGGACTCAAGCCCGGAACCCCCGAACAATTAAACATCAAAGATAACGTAAAAAATATGCTTGGGACTTAAGAGGCGTATTTACACGCAAACCTCCATACAAAAGCTGTCACCACATTGTGGGGTGTCTATGGAATGTTGTTATATTTAGGCTGAGTCCATTAACATTATATAGATCTATGTTTAAGTCGAACTAAAAACCGTGAAATTTGCGTGATACCTTAACAATAAACCTTCTAAAATACGTGAATTTAACGTTTTATTTTACCAAAAGTTTAGCCTAATGTGCTTTTATTGTTTTAGATAAAATCAAAAAATGAATAAGAGTCAAACATCGAAAATGCTATCTAGATAAATAATAACCAAAAATAATGCTTGAAACCGTTCACAGTCTTGCCAAAATGTGGTTTCTCCTGAAACAAGTTTTCAGTGCGCCGGCGACGAAATCGGCACGATTGTATTGTCCTTGCAAGTTTCATTGAGCGTGCACTTTATAGCCATTTGGCCACGCCCACAGTACTTGGTTCGCTGCCAATGATAAACCTATGGGTGGATACAGTTATTTTGTGGTGACGTCATCAGCTAGTGTGGGAAGCAGACCTTGGAATATCGTTCAATATTTAAAATATTATTGATGATAGATAATAGGTGGTAGAGCTGATGCCGGGCTCGACTGTGGAGGTACCACCATCTTACTTGGAGACCCCCTCGAAGTAATTCGGGGGAGAGTAAGAGGACAGCTCACAGGCAAAAAACCAGGAGGCCCACCGTGCCTGGGACCGATGGATGGCGGTATATCCATCCCTAATAGCCGGGCCTTATATGGAACAGACTGGTGCGAGGGTTCCGGCACCGCGTTCACCAAGCCGCCTGCCCAGCGTGTGTGAGTATGGGCAATTCTTCCAGGATGACCGCCGGGAGTGTCAAAGTCCTGGAAAGGCTTATGTCCAGCAGTGGACGAACTAGGCTGTGATGGATGGATGATGATGATAGATGCCATCCTCAGATCAGACGAGACTCTTGACTGTTCGTGTTGAGATGTCTCCACGGTTTTCCCCACTTATTTCACCGACATGCACACAAAAACTGCAAGTATAACACACGTACTTATATTTCTTACGCACGCTAATTAGGACACATGCAAAAAGAGGCTTTTTTTTGGCCTGTAAATAGATATCTATGATATCTAACATTTTAAAATTAAAAAAAAACAGGCAGTCATGAGGACTACCGACAGAAGTGAAAACTTTACTGTTAACAGTGCATGTCGGTGACGGTGACTCGAACACAAGGTTCCCCTACGAAAAATCGCTCAACGCCTCTAAAGAAGTTTTCAGTTTAAAAAACTTTTGTAGCCAAACGATATTAACACCCATAAAATCATTCCCCAGGTTGATTTTTCCTCCACCACCAAAATATTTTTTTCTTAAAATATCAAATCTCCCCCCAGCTCAGAGACAAAGACGAGCGCAACCGGCGGCGCCGCTCGCGCTCGTGGGAGAGACGCGGGCGCGTGCGCAGGCCGGATCAGGAAAACAGGCGGTTCGATAAAAGGTATGTATTGCTTTAAGGCGACTATCCTTGTGAAAATGTTATTCTAAATAGATTATAATATATACAAGGTGACTTTTTGATCATCGTCCAAATTCATACTGGTGGCTTGGTAAGTGATCAGTATCATGCATCAGTAACAATTTTGGTGAAATTCGTAAAATGAAATTTCGACTCCCCATAGTGATTCACTCGGGACTGGAACTGAATTTCTATGGGAAGCCGAAATTTCATTTTACGAATTTCACAAAAATTGTTACTGATCCAAGATACTGATCACTTATCAAGCCTCCAGTATGAATTTGGACGATTATCAAAAAGTCACCTTGTATATATAAAAAAGAATTAGTTAGTTTCGAAATATATTTCGCCTTGTGGCCGTCGCGTCGTCAGTCGAATAAGTAATTTGTGAAAATGTGAAATTTAATACGTCGCATCCTGTCGATTTGACAAATACAGAAACTGCATACACATACATTGATCTTTAATATAAGGTACCATCTCTGTATATAAGTGCGCTTTACGCCTAACTATAAAAAGAGGAAAAAATTTTTTTTTAGGCTATTTCTCGTCAAATACGGGATAAAATGCAGAACTAATCACATAAACAATGTAGTCTATAAAAATGGAAAGTGCCATCTGAATGTTTTTTCTTAGATTTATTATGTTTATTTACTTACATATTTTTTTTTATAATTTATTATTAATTTTAATATGATTGAATTGTTTTTTTTTTCATATTATTTACTATTAATTTTAATATTACTGAATCGGCATGTTGGAATAATTCAAAGTTAAAATTCAAATTCCAATATTTTGAAAATTATTTGGAAATTAATTTCCAATATGATTACACCTTTCTATTTTTTTTTTAATATTTTTCTTTATTTTCAAAAATCTTAACCTAGTTACAATAATGCACAATCAACAAAAACCCATAGGGTTTATCAGTGATTGCGGAGTTCGGTACATTATAGTAGCAATTGGTGAGCATCTCACAACCATAGCTGGTGGTGATCGCGGTTACGCGTTGTATATACCTAATATTTATATAAAAATATGTGATATGCTTTGAAATGAAAAAATACCTCGCTAATGTATTTATGGTTCATTACCAGGGATAGGATAATCGGTGGGTCTACCGCGTAATTCTCATTCTCATCAACATCAACTTGAGATTGAAATTTGACGTGCGTGCGACGACGGCCGCCTAACATGCCATCTCTTTTGCACGCGTTGAATTTGGCATGCATTTGCTTGAAGTTGATACAAATGGGAATTACGCGGTAGAGCCCCTGATCCATATATACCTAAAGTTGGAAAAACTGACAAAGTTTGTAGGTGTGGAGTCGGCTTCTTATAATATTATTTTGATAGTAAAAATCCCAAAATTATGGAATTACTTAAAACGTTACGATAATGTAATACTTAAATGGATTATTATTATTATATTTCAGATATCAATAAGTGTAAGATAAGTGTTAAAAACTATGTTAGTAAAAGAATAAAAGAAGTAAACGATATGTTACCGGCAATCTAAATAAGCAAATAAATGAAATGAAAAAAATAGGAATTTAATACAATTCCTAGGAAATTTATAAAATTCCAAGCTTATTTAGGCCGAACAGAGCAAAAGGCAAAACAGAAGGCCAATCAAAAATAAAATAAAATAAACAAATAGATATATCAGCTTGGCATTTTATAAATTTACGGTAACATCTGTTAAGTATTAGGTACATCATCGTAACGTTTTGAGCAATGCCGTAATTTCCGTAATTTTCACTATCAATATAAATAATATTTTAAGAATCTGACTCCACACCTACAAACTTTTTCAAGGATTTTTCCAACTTTAGGTATATATAGATCCGACTATCCTATCCCTGCTCATGACTTTGAGTTTATAAGTATCTTTGTCCGTAATTAAACTATAAAACTACATTTAAACTGACATTAAATAAACATTATATATTATGGTAGTTAAAATGTTACAACATTGAATAATATCCTAGAAAATTCCCCATTTTTCGGGTAATTTTACCGTATGACATCCCTGTTAAATTTTTGACTTACCAATTCAATTATACAAGGTGACTTTTTGACCATCGTCCGAATTCATACTGGAGCCTTGGTAAGTGATCAGCATCATACTTACCACTTGCTGAACGGTGAAGAAAAACATCGTAAGGAAACCTGCATCCCCTAAAAAGCGTGTATTTGTGCCCGAAGTACGGCGAGGTCAAGGTATTAGAACTCAAAACGTAAAATAAAATTCCTTATACAAAGTGACTTTTTGATCATCGTCCAAATTCATACTGGAGGCTTGTTAAGTGATCAGCATCATGAATCGATAACAATTTCTGTGAAATTCGTATAATGAAATTTCGACTTCCCATAATAATTCACTCCCAGACACTCCCCAGACCCAGTCCCCAGTATGGGGAGTCGAAATTTAATTTTATGAATTTTTAAAAGATCGTTATTAGTTCATGATGCTGATCACTTACCAAGGCTCAGGTATGAATTTGGACGATGTTCACAAATTCACCTTGTATTTTCTGCCAACATTATCATAGTTTACTTCGCTCAGAGCCTTGCCTGGAATCTATGAAATGTATTTAAATTAACATTTGAAAATTGTATAAAATCCGAAACCGGTTGGGAGAAAACATAAATAAATAGTGGAACTGCTGTATACAAGCTTTTAATAGTAGTTTATGCTACAAGGGCGAAAAGGAATAAATTACGAGGACGATTTGAAACAGTCTAGTAATTTATTGCTCTTACGCCCGTGTATCATACTACGTTTTTCAATGCATAGTGTGAGGAAATAAAACAAATACAATCTTGTGAACTTCATATACCAATCATAATTTATGATCTGTCCAAAAGAGCCGTTAAACAGTGGGAAAAAAAGTATAACAAAAATATTTATATATAAAAAAATATATTTTTTTTAAAGCCCTAGGGCAAAATAATCGACTTTCTGTTTGGTTATGATGCATAAAAAGTGGGCCTTTACGAGCACTTGCATTGAAAACTATTTTATTCTTGTTCTTGTAAATACGGCGCCTGTTATGTAGTTTTTGTTCCAGACGCCTTGTCTCTCGCTCGCCGTCCCCCCGCCGCTACAGGAACCGCAGCCCTCCCCTCGTTGTAGCAGAAAGACCCCCCACCAGATCTAGGTATAGAATGTGTTGTGAACTAGGTTTAGGCTGAAAAAAAAGATAATAAAAAAAAAGATTGAATAAAAAAGAAACAAAAATAAAAGAGAAACAAAAAAATTTTTGTAACAAAAAAAAATTTATGTAACAAAAAAAAGGCAAAAAAAGAACTAGCCATTTTATAGATATCCACAAGCGCGCGCTGTTGGATGGATGGACGGCCTTATTCAAGGTAAATAACTGATGTAAATAAGAGGTGGTTGGTAAATTAGTTTTACTGGTATTTACTGTAACAAGATTTTTTTTTTTCAATTCAGACAATTTTTCAGAGATTGTCCATTTTAGGACATAGTTTTCATTATTTTGGTAAATAAATTAACCATTATCGTTTATGATTTTTTTAAAGAATTGTCCGATATGACGTTACTTGAGAATTTTACACATACTGTTCCTCTAAAAAGGCCGCTTTGGATGAATCATATTATGATTATGTTGTAATGCTGTCTCTTTTGCTCGCATGAAGAAACTCTGACTCTATCCTACTTTCAAATAATTTCATGATTCACCCAAGTTGGCCTTTTTAAGTCCCCTGATCGTGATGTGTGATTGCTTATAAAAAAAAGTAGTCTGTCTCTGTCTGTCTTCTCATCTGTCATCCATCTGTGAAATCTGTCGGAAGCAAATTATTATCTTGATAGCAAAGGACACATTTCTATACAGTCATTTCTCAAGTGACGTCACACGAAGGCAAATGGAAGTTGCAGCTTTTTCGTAAAAATATTCGTCACCATGAGGTTTTTTAGACCACAATTACTAAAATACGCTTATTATACTTTAATCTCGAAATAATTTTTGAATTAACACACATTTAATCTAAGTGAACTGCAATAGTACTTTTTGTGTTGATCCTTTTCACTGTTAAGTAATAAATGTCATAATAAAATAGTCCACAGCCAATTCCTAATAGACTAGGAGCTAGCGAGCAACCCTGCGGTCCGAAATAGAATTACATCGCTAAAATCGATTACGAAAGTATGAAGTGAATGGCTTATGAGCCATTGTAATTCTATTTCGGAACGCAGGGCCAAATCGGTCATGTGGCTTCAGCTGTATTGAAACTCCGTTAGCTACTTCCCTGAACAACCTTTTCCGATAATCTTCGTGCTGGCAGGCCGCGGGCGGTCGGTGCGGGTGTAGTGAAGTGGGGCAAAAAATGAAAAAAAATGTGGGCTCAGCGACTTTAATTTTTTTTTCAAACAGTTGCTCTGTACTCCTGTGCACCCAAAAAAAAATTTAAATCGATCGGGTGGTGGGAAGGGGTTGTCAGCGTTAATTAAAAGTACCAAAATAATAATAATTTTCATGTGGGCTCAGATATCAGCTGGCGAACGCGTCATCGCGCTCACGGCTCACGGCGGCTTGGTACTTTTAATAAACGGTGGCAACCCCTTCCCACCACCCGATTGATTAAACAATTTTTTTGGGTGCACAGGGAGTACAGAGCAACTGTTTGAAAAAAAAATTAAAGTCGCTGAGCCCACATTTTTTCCCCACCACACTACACCCGCACCCACCGCCCGCGGTCTGCCAGCACGAAGATTATCGGAAAAGGTTGTTTAGGGAAGTAGCTAACGGAGTTTCAATACAGCTGAAGCCACATGACCGATTTGGTCGCTAGCTCTTAGACTATAAACTATGAATGTTGGAGAGAAAAAAAGGTAAAGCACTCCGAATATTTTATTAACTCCCCTAGAAGTATGTATACAGGGTGAAATCGTTAAGTATGACCGGGCGATTATTCGGTAACTATTACAGATATCAAAAAATTTTAAACTGATATCGAAAGTACGTTACCTAATCAGTAAAATGACATCAATAACTTTTTGAAAATTAAACGAGAAGTATCTAAAATGTTGCCATTAAACAATTAAACAGACTTGGGGTCATTGACCGATTTTCCGTCTTCCCCAGAAACTGGCTTTAATTTCTGTCATTTAGCCTTTTAAAACTTATAAATAACAATAATAGATTATACGTGTATTATTAATAACAGTGTTGCTAATAAGGATCAACTCTTGCAAAGAAATATGCTGTTAAAATATTTTTTTCACTTCTCATGCTCTAAAAAGGACTGGTTTATGCTTGCTACAAGCGGACTAAAACTAAAGTAGCCGTCAATAGAAATTGTGGACTATGTAAACAAAGCGCCATGTTGTCTTTGTCTATGAATAGGTGAACTATCTAGAGATGGGTAAGATGTGATTAAAATAGGTGCTTAATTAATTTTCTCTATTTGATTTATCGCTAAAATATTCTGATGAATCGCTAGCCAAATCGATCACACAGCTCTCGATAGAATCACACACATGTTTATGTCAAAGATTATGAAGTAACGCTGCCAAAAAAAATGACGGAATAAAATAGCATCACGAATAAAATAGATTTATATTCAAATAGATTCGTACATCACCAATTTTCAAAGACAATACAGATTCGATGAGAAAAAAATATGACAGCAATCTCGACGCAGTACAGAATTGACTATTGATTCTATGATTTTCCGTAATTAACTGGTGATTATTGAATATTTCATGGTGAAATACAGTGAATGTCGGGTAAGACTTGATGCTTTATGATTTGGAATAATGTTCAGTGAGACTCCGTGACAGAACCTTGAGAAAAATTGAGAAAACGGTTTGTTTACATAGTCCACAATTTCTATTGACGGCGACTATACGTTTTATGATCTAGTGTATAAGAGTGTTTACTTCTTATAAGACTATGGTAATAGGTTATACAGCCAGATACACTGTACAACTTCATAGACAAACTTTTTGAAACTCAATAATATTCGCGCTAAGATTTTATCATATTAGCGTGAACTGACAGGACAGAAGCTTCAGATGATGCTCAAGAATATATACAGTGACTTTAAAAAGAGATAATATAAAATAAATAAAAAGTCATGATTTAGGTTATTTAGATATGGCTGTATGGGGTAAGTTCCCTTTGCCTTCCAAAAGATGGAAGAATTTAAAAAAAACGGTGGCGGGAAAGAGCTGTCAGTAGTACCTACTTACATATTTAGTTGTTTGATTATTTTAATTTGCATTAAGTATTACTGAAAGTTAAATATGTCATCCAGTGATGATGAAATAAGACTGTTTCATTTCCTCGCAATCGAAGTGAAAGGCAGAGTGTATAACTCTGGCATAAAAATAAAACCCATTTTATCCTCGACTCAATATATACCCTCGCCGTCTCGGATAAAATGGATTATTTTATGCCCTTGTTGTACAATCTACTATTTCTTTTATCTCCAAATGTTTTTTTTTTTTCGTACAAAGTGATTTCTTTCATGTAGTTTTAATGTCCTTACCGCTTACAGATCGCGTTCACCAATCCCGGTGAGAGAAAGGCCGCACGAAAGAGACAACATGAGAGACAGGCCGCGTATCCCGCCCCGAGAGTTGGAGCGAGACAGAATGTCGCGTGACAGAGACCACCGAGAGAGGGTGTCCCGCTCTAGGGACAGGGATCGGTGAGTTTAGTATAGCTCCGAAAATATGCTTTTAGCAATTCCTTGTCACACTACAAATTTTCATGGTAAGAACCCGCTCCGTATTTTTCGTCCGTTTGATGCGAAGTATTTTTTAAATATTTTTTCAATGCATGTGCTCGTAAAAGCCCACTTTTTATGCATCAAAACCGAACAGAAAGTCGATTATTTTGCCCTAGGGCTTTATTATTATTATTTTTTTTTATTTATTTGCAATGGTTGGCTAACCTGCAGCCTTTCCTGTGTACCATAGAAGTTGTACTTTTTTCCCACTGATTAACGGCTCTGGATACAATCCTTTTGAGCCAATTATAATTGAAAGTTCACAAGATTATATTTGTTTTCATTTCCTCACACTATGCATTGAAAAATGTAGTATGATACACGGGCGTTAAAGCAATAAATTACTCGGTTACGTTTAAAACACTCGCTACGCTCGTGTTTTAAATCGTCCTCGTAATTTATTCCTTTGCGCCCTTGTAGCATAAACTACTATTTTTTTATAAATTTATGTACAAATTTATATTATTATTATTATTTCATTTCAGTTCCCGCGAACGGTCCCGCTCGGCCGGCACGCCCACTCAGGACAACGAGAGGCTCTCGTCGGCCAATAAGAGACGTTGCCGGGACTTTGACGGTAAGCTTCACCGTACCAATATACTGCTCCCAAATATGGTAAATGAAGTATAGGAATACAACTTAATTCCCATAGCTTCATTTTTAATTTTTATTTTTTTTTCAGAGAATTTACGTCATTTTAGGACATAGTTTTCATTATTTTGGTATATAAATTAACCATAATTTTTTTATGATTTTTTAAAGAATTGTCCGATGACCCTGTCACTTGAGAATTTTAGAAATTATACTGATTGTGATGTGTGATTGCTTATAAAAAAGTGGTCTGTCTACTCATCTGTCATCCAGCTGTCAAATTAGTCTGAAGGAAATTATTATAAATTTATCTTGATAGCAAAAGACACATTTCTAAACAGCCATTAGTCAAGTGACGTCACACGAGGGCAAATGGAAGTTGCAGTCTTTTCGTAAAAATATTCATTGTCATGAGGTTTTTTTGACCAAAACTTCGCTAATACGACTTATCAAACCTAAATCTCGAAATGGTTTTCGAATTAACCTACCTTAACATCATTTAATCAATTGAGAGCCGGGGTAAGTATGAGGTGCGGGGAGAGAGCGAAGGTGACAGTCGATAATGATGTCCATGTATCAACTTGTTGATCGACTAGTCGACAGACATAAATTTAAATGCATTCCAATAAATAACTTACGCCATACTTGACACGTGTGACCCTCTCCATTTTCTAACTAATTGTGACACGTTGTTCGACAATTCAAACTGAAATGTTTTTGGTACAGTTTTAACGTAAAGTCAACTGCTTTTGTGTTTTTTATACAATTAATTTATTTCATTTTTATTTTTTGTTTCATTAAAACAGTGTATAAAACTTATTTTCGAAATATATTTCGGCCCACTTTGGGGCCGGCATCAGTCGAATTAAAAACAGTAAATGACATAAAATATATACACACATAAAATAAAAATTAATATAAATAAATACATAAAATTTATAATTTATAGTACATACACAGAACACTACAAAAATCTGTCACTCGGACTCAAACTCTGTAAAATCTGATTAGAATTTATTGAAAAAGGCGTTACTCTGTGGAAGTCCATCATGAATTTGTGGGTATATTAATAATTTGCAATGTTCCGCTAAACACTCTTACCATGCTATTCAAAATGCAGTACGAGCACAAAATAAAGCAATCTTAAAATAACAAGCAAGAAAACTTATCGACACGTGTTTCACCTCTAAACGAGGCATCCTCGGGATGTGTAGTCCGCCCGACCGCTCGCTTAGGTCATTTGTTGTCGGACTTAGGGCACAAATACACTCTTTTTAGGCCTCGCGATATTTTCCTTCGCCGTTCAGCAAGTAATAAAGTAAAAGCTATCGCCGCTTGAAATATTAAAAAAACTATTAAGTATATGATAAATGCCATGTTCTGTCCACAGAAAAAGGCTATTGCATGCGAGGTGACCTCTGCCAGTGGGACCACGGCACGGACCCGCTAGTTCTAGAAGACACTGCTCTCAGTCGAGTGCTGAGCATGCCTCGAGTGCCTGGTGAGTGTAGCTATAGTTGTACTGATGGCCTCTGCCAATGGGACCACAGCACGGACTCGCTAGTTCTAGAAGACACTGCTCTCAGTCGAGTGCTGAGCATGCCTCGAGTGCCTGGTGAGTGTAGCTATAGTTGTACTGATGGCTTCTGCCAATGGGACCACAGCACGGACTCGCTAGTTCTAGAAGACACTGCTCTCAGTCGAGTGCTGAGCATGCCTCGAGTGCCTGGTGAGTGTAGCTATAGTTGTACTGATGACCTCTGCCAATGGGACCACAGCATGGACTCGCTAGTTCTAGAAGACACTGCTCTCAGTCGAGTGCTGAGCATGCATCGAGTGCCTGGTGAGTGTAGCTATTGTTGTACTGATGGCCTCTGCCAATGGGACCACAGCACGGACTCGCTAGTTCTAGAAGGCACTGCTCTCAGTCGAATGCTGAGCATGCCTCGAGTGCCTGGTGAGAGTAGCTATAGTTGTACTGATGACCTCCCTCTGCCAATCGGACCACAGCACGGACTCGCTAGTTCTAGAAGGCACTGCTCTCAGTCGAGTGCTGAGCATGCCTCGAGTGCCTGGTGAGTGTAGCTATAGTTGTACTGATGGCCTCTGCCAATGGGACCACAGCACGGACTCGCTAGTTCTAGAAGGCACTGCTCTCAGTCGAATGCTGAGCATGCCTCGAGTGCCTGGTGAGAGTAGCTATAGTTGTACTGATGACCTCCCTCTGCCAATCGGACCACAGCACGGACTCGCTAGTTTTAGAAGGCACTGCTCTCAGTCGAGTGCTGAGCATGCCTCGAGTGCCTGGTGAGTGTAGCTATAGTTGTACTGATGGCCTCTGCCAATGGGACCACAGCACGGACTCGCTAGTTTTAGAAGGCACTGCTCTCAGTCGAGTGTTGAGCATGCCTCGAGTGCCTGGTGAGTGTAGCTATAGTTGTACTGATGGCCTCTGCCAATGGGACCACAGCACGGACTCGCTAGTTCTAGAAGGCACTGCTCTCAGTCGAGTGCTGAGCATGCCTCGAGTGCCTGGTGAGTGTAGCTATAGTTGTACTGAAGGCCTCTGCCAATGGGACCACAGCACGGACTCGCTAGTTTTAGAAGGCACTGCTCTCAGTCGAGTGCTGAGCATGCCTCGAGTGCCTGGTGAGTGTAGCTATAGTTGTACTGATGGCCTCTGCCAATGGGACCACAGCACGGACTCGCTAGTTTTAGAAGGCACTGCTCTCAGTCGAGTGCTGAGCATGCCTCGAGTGCCTGGTGAGTGTAGCTATAGTTGTACTGAAGGCCTCTGCCAATGGGACCACAGCACGGACTCGCTAGTTCTAGAAGGCACTAATCTCAGTCGAGTGTTGAGCATGCCTCGAGTGCCTGGTGAGTGTAGCTATAGTTGTACTGATGGCCTCTGCCAATGGGACCACAGCACGGACTCGCTAGTTCTAGAAGGCACTGCTCTCAGTCGAGTGCTGAGCATGCCTCGAGTGCCTGGTGAGTGTAGCTATAGTTGTACTGAAGGCCTCTGCCAATGGGACCACAGCACGGACTCGCTAGTTTTAGAAGGCACTGCTCTCAGTCGAGTGCTGAGCATGCCTCGAGTGCCTGGTGAGTGTAGCTATAGTTGTACTGATGGCCTCTGCCAATGGGACCACAGCACGGACTCGCTAGTTTTAGAAGGCACTGCTCTCAGTCGAGTGCTGAGCATGCCTCGAGTGCCTGGTGAGTGTAGCTATAGTTGTACTGAAGGCCTCTGCCAATGGGACCACAGCACGGACTCGCTAGTTCTAGAAGGCACTGCTCTCAGTCGAGTGCTGAGCATGCCTCGAGTGCCTGGTGAGTGTAGCTATAGTCGTACTGATGACCTCTGCCAATGGGACCACAGCACGGACTCGCTAGTTCTAGAAGGCACTGCCCTCAGTCGAGTGCTGAGCATGCCTCGAGTGCCTGGTGAGTGTAGCTATAGTCGTACTGATGGCCTCTGCCAATGGGACCACAGCACGGACTCGCTAGTTCTAGAAGGCACTGCTCTCACTCGAGTGCTGAGCATGCCTCGAGTGCATGTATGCACTTTTTCTTTAAAACTACGCAACGGATTTTGATACGGTTTTTTTTAATGGATAGAGTGATTCAAGAGGAAGGTTTATATGTATAATACATGCCCTTGCGAAGCCGGGGCGGGTTGCTAGTATATTATAAATATAAGAAAATAATATACTACATAAATACTTATACTTGTAACTCATTATGCTTGACTGTTATGTTTTATTTAAGAAAAGAGAATAATTTATTTTAGATCTTGAATTAAAACAATTGTACTTATAGTTTCACTTTATTTATATTAACTCCCAACCGGTTTCGGATTTTACTCCATTTTCAAGGGAAGATCTTAATTAAAATATTTTACATGACTCCAGGCACTAGCTCTGAGCAACGTAAACAAATTGACAACGTTGCTCAGAGCTAGTGCCTGGAGTCATGTAAAATATTTTAATTAAGATCTTCCCTTGAAAATGGAGTAAAATCCGAAACCGTTTGGGAGTTAATATAAATAAAGTGAAACTACAAGTACAAGTGTTTTAAGAGGCTATGCGAATTTTATTTTTGTCACTGTCACTCCAAGCGAAAAATCGCGTAGTGCGAGAGGGGCGGATTTAGGGCAAAAGGGAAAAAAGTTCGTTTTATATTTTTATTAAAAAAACTAAAATAGCTAGCAAAATTTCAAATATCAAATCTCTAGATATTGTTAAAACACACCTAATAAAATATGTTTGAGTTCTGTATATGGTTCCTATTCGTCAAACGAGGAGAAAAGGTGTGTTTGAAGACCTCATTTCAACAATTATTTCTATCGAGGAAAATTTATCCAAACATGTTTTCCAATTTCAAAACCCTAGATTATATAGTCAAAATGCATATACCAAAAATGTATTGAAATTTTCTGTGTATTTCATTAAATACACAGAAAAGAAACACCCGTATTTTTTTCGCATATCGCCTTAATTCAAGATGTGTTTCAAGTTTCACCAAGTGCCGACAATCGCAAGTATGAATTTTATTTTAGACATATAACAAAAGCATGAATGAAAAAAGAGTAATGAAACCAGCGTGAGCTAAGTGTGCGAGTGAAGGTACAGCTCGACCACAAAATAGATACAACCAGAAGGCCGACTCGATGACGGAGCGAAAACAGACGCACACATGCATAGACGCGTACGTACGATGATCTCGGCAGAATTTCGTATTGGCATTCACCCGAGTATCTCCGAGATCGTCGTACGTACGCGTCTATGTGTGCGTGCGTCTGTTTTCGCTAGTTATGCGGAGTGAACCTTCTATAAGTTCCCGGTTCAGAGCTCCTCACATCCAGATTTACTTTTATTTCTGCGTTTCTATACTGCAATGATATAATGTTAATTTATATCTCCTTGCGATGGATAAATCGCCAAGTGTTCAAACATAGAAATTTATTTCTGTCATAGTTTCGATAAGAGCAATGTGTATTCTTCACTACCCGATGCTGTAACAGGTGACGGTAGGGCATAATGGTCTTTGACTAGCTTTGAATACACTAGCGTCCTCTATGCGCCAAGTGGCTCACTGTAAAGTGGGTATCTATAAATAGCATTGCAGTATGGGAAAGTACATCGGTAAATTCACGAGTTGTGTTGAGAGGTTAGCTCAGAGGTTAAAGCAATCGCCCGGCAAGCGAGAGGTCCCGGGTTCGATTCCCGGTTCAGAGCTCCTCACATCCAGATTTACTTTTATTTCTGCGTTTCTGCAATGATATAATGTTAACTTCTATCAGTAGTTATTTTGTGGCTCGACCAGCGGCCTATTATGTATCTATGGTTGCCAATTGGACTGGATGCCTATCATCAAAAACATGGATAAAACTGCTTTCAAAATTGCCTTTAGTCGGTATTGACGACTCACTTCAAGTGCGAACATATCCTAAGACAATCGGAATTTGATAGTATATCCTAATAAGCGGCGGTAGCGCAGGGGTAGAACGCTGGCCTTTTAATCTTGAGATCCAGGTTCGATCCCCGGTCGCGCATGCACCAATGAGTTTTTCGGAATTTATATGCATATTATTTGTTCACTTGCAGAACGGTGAAGGAAAACATCGTAAGGAAACCTGCATGCTCTAAAAAGCGTGTATTTGTGCCCGAAGTACAGCGATAGGGTTCACAACTCATCACTTTGGGACGTAATAAACCTTTATGGATCAACTTGCCATTTTTTCTAAAGAAATGTTTAATGACGCCATTGAGGCTATAGACGTGCCGACAAATAATTTTAACTTAGTGATTATTGGAAAAGGCTAGAAAAAAACATAAAACATAAAATATCTTTATTGACCATAAAACATCATAAAATACAATGAGTATCTGACTCCTAAAAAAAGTTTTAACTGTAAGCTAGGAGTCAGCACATTCCCATAATTTCAGTTTGTTATAATCAATAGCCAAAAAGGTACATACAAAATTATGATTTTTTTTATTATTTTTAACTTAACTTAATGTTAAGTTAACAAAGAATGAACAAATTAATAACTGTAGTTTTTTTTTTATAAGATTATCGACTGCTCTTTCTATAATTATCATAAAATATTAAAAGTGCAATTAATAATAAAAGAGGCATTACGGTTAACAATTAGATTAGAAAATGAAGGTTTAACATTTGGTCAGTGTTGTTTTTTTTTAAGAGTCGTATCATATACCAAGAACTGAAGGAGTTGGCAATGAACAGAACTCAATGGAGCGAGCTACACAGATAAGAGCGAAGCTCTTAAATATATGACAATAATTATTGGAAAAATAATAAAACTATCAAAACTTCATAGTGAACTTTGTTACTTTGAACTAAAATGCAAACCGTTTCGATTGCTGGCGTGCCCAAAATATTTTGTCCCGTGCCATCAGTGAGAGGCACGCGTGCCATTGGTTCGCCATCCATATAACTATATGTATCAATCAATTCTTCAAGGCCGTTTTCGGTCATAGCGACTGTCACTGCTGAGAGCGGCGCTGGTGAGCCCTCACGTGGCTGACGTAGCCGATTTTTGCAGTGAACGTGCGACCACATTCACTGCACGTCAGCACCCCTCCAACTATATTATAATTCATGGCCACTGGTGGTCGGGCCTTAAGCTGCCCCTCTATTCTGTATCACTAGTTACCAACTGGACTAGGTGCCTATCATCAAAAACATAGCTAAAAACAGAACTTTCAAAATTGCTATTAGTGGGTATTGAACTATTTACGAACTGTGTCGTCACTTCAAGTGCGAACATATCCTTAGACAATCGGAATTTGATAGTATATATATGTTTTTGATGATAGGCACCCAGTTCAGTTGGCAACTAAAGATACATAATAGGCCCTCTGGTCTCGTTTTGTGTCGAGCTCAGCGCGTCTAATCGACTCGAAAGCATACACCTTAGTGTTCACAGTCTGCCTCCAATGTATATAGTAACTATGGATTGTGACTTTCATTTCATAGTTCACACTCGGAACATCTCGGAACGATATGTATATTTGTTACAGAATACAACCCACTGACACCGGACATTTGGAGTTCCGGTCCCCCGCCGCCCGGTATGCCGTACCCCCCGCACCACCACCTGCCGCCACCCCCCCGGGAACTGATTCCTATACCCAGGTAAAGAATATTAACTATTACTCCGTAAAGAACTCCATACTTTCTTGAGTTGCAGAATATTACTTGATTTCTTTTGATTCTTATATTATATAATCCATCCATTAGCCTTTTCATCTACTGCTGGACATAAGCCTTTCCAGAACTTTGCCACTCCCGGCGGTCATCCTGAAAGAATTGCCCATACTCACACACGCTGGGCAGGCGGGTTGGTGAGCGCGGTGCCGGAACCCTCGCACCAGTGACGCCGCTGCCCGTCACTAGTCTGTTCCATATAAGGCCCGGCTATTAGGGATGAATAGACTACATGTCTAGTTATTTATTATTTAAGTACTATTTTCATGATTGCCCCTTTTTAAATAGTATGGCACTACCCTCAATAATTTCCTCATTGCCAAATGTTAGTTGGTAGAAAATACTAATTATGTAGTATTAAGCTCGCCTTTGTAGGATGGTTTTATTAAAGAAGCGACACTCACCTGCATAGCTAGCACATTAATAGTAGTTAATGCTACAAGGGCGCAAAGGAATAAATTACGAGGACGATTTAAAACACGAGCGTAGCGAGTGTTTTAAACGTAACCGAGTAATTTATTGCTTTTACGCCCGTGTATCATACTACGTTTTTCAATGCATAGTGTGAGGAAATGAAAACAAATATAATCTTGTGAACTTTAAATTATAATTGGCTCAAAAGGACTGTATCCAGAGCCAAAAAAAAAGTATAACATCTATGGTACACAGGCAAGGCTGCAGGTTAGCCAACCATTGTAAATAAAAAAAAAAAAAAAAAACCCTAGGGCAAAATAATCGACTTTCTGTTCGGTTTTGATGCATAAAAAGTGGGCCTTTACGAGCACATGCATTGAAAAATATTGTATCGATTGCCATATTTTTCTAAAACTCTGTCGTAAACCATGATAAACCGGTCTGCGTTCACAGAACAGTTTGTATAATAAGTAGTGATGAATCGTACAAATAATCGGTTCATTGAACGAACGAAACCTCTTATAATTCTACTAATTTAAAGATGACAGAGGTATCGAAATATAGCGTTTAAAACTGTTTAATTAAGTAATTATATTTATGTAAAGTGCAGCATACAAAAGTTAATAATCAGTAATTTAAAGAGTCATATTTGTACTATAAAAGGCATGTAGGTGGTAGAGCTGATGGCTCGACTGTGGAGGTACCACCATCTTACTTGGAGACCCCCTCGAAGTAATTCGGGGGAGAGTAAGAGGACAGCTCACAGGCAAAAAACCAGGAGGCCCACTATGCCTGGGACCGATGGATGGCGGTATATCCACCCCTAATAGCCGGGCCTTATATGGAACAGACTGGTGACTGGCAGCGGCGTCACTGGTGTGAGGGTTCCGGCACCGCGCTCACTAACCCGCCTGCCCAGCGTGTGTGAGTATGGGCAATTCTTCCAGAATGACCGCCGGGAGTGGCAAAGTCCTGGAAAGGCTTATGTCTAGCGTTGGACGAACTAGGCTGATGGATGAAAAGCAAATGTTTTGAAAATAGCACGATATCATTCATGTCGAGACGATCCGTGCGGTCCGAAATAGAATTACATCGATAAAAGCTATGAATGATTTAAAGTGTGAGCGATGACTGGTCCGTAATTTGTGAGCTAGCAAACGATGTGAAAGATAGCTTATGATTCGGACCGCATTAAAAAAGATACATCTTAACCATAACCTCTTACCACAGAATACAATACGATTATTTTATTTTATTTCGTCAAAGTGCCGTGATTCGTAATGGAATAAGAAGAGTATGTAGCACTGTTCTTCAACGTAGACTCAGATAGCGACGATAGCCAATTTGGCGAACTGATGCACAGCTCTACATCCGAATCGAACACTAGCGACGAAGAAGCAGCCCCCCTATTCTGTATCTTTAGTTGCCAACTGCACGAGGTGCCTATCATCAAAAACATAGCTAAAAACTGAAATTTCAAAATTGCCTTTAGTGGGTATTGAACTATTAACAATCTGTGTCGTCACTTCAAGTGCGAAAATATCCTTAGGACATCGGAATTCGATAGTATATCTATGTTTTTGATGATAGACACCCAGTCCAGAAGGCAACTAGAGATACACAATAGGCCCGCTGATCAGCGCATCATTAACCACTTATTGCACAATGCAACTTGCCCTTTGAAGCTCGATCATATTGACTCTGATTCAATTTCAAACTTATATTTTTTTATCGAGTCCACAAACACATTTACAAATATAAATTCTTCCATTTCGACGAAGAGTTCCACACGACTTCACATTCAAGACTTTTCATTTGTTTCTCTCATGGCCGAATAAAACATATACCATGGTTTGTCTGATCTGAACTGCTGAAATAATGGAGCGAAAACAATTTTTTACATTCCATTCCGTTTAACGCTCACATCGCCTCACCTCCGTCGCATGAGCCACGAAAGTCATACGAATGAATGAACGCATTTGCTTCACTCATGGATTATTAGCCATTCACCTCATTCATTCGTAATCGATTTAAGCGATATAATTCAATTTCGGAACGCAGGGGATATGTGTATGAATATGAATGAGTTTGTCCAGGATCCGTGACGTGCCGCCGCCGATCACGGCCGCCATGCCGCCTCAGATGCCGCCCATCAGACCGCCGGCTCCCAAGAAGAACTTCGACTACAACCGATTAGGTGAGATTATTGTACTAATAGTTGTTCAAGCGCCACGTCAGTAGCCGGAATAGAAGATATTAAAGCCGATTCGGCGCAACACAACTCAACTTATTTGACAGGACTAACCTTATTTTTGAGCGTCCTGTCTTTGTCTTTACGATGCAGAAAGAAAAAGACAGAACACTTAAATTAAGTTTAGGCTTGTCAAATTGGTAGGATTTGTGAATCAATTTACTATAATGATTTTGCTATCTCTAATGTACCAAATTCTGAAGCAAATAAACGTTTTGATTGATTGATTGATTGAGTGGACGTGGGAGAGGCAAGAGGTGCCGCTTCTTATGCTTATACAGGGTGTTTGGGACATCGATGTAAATATTTTGAGGGATGATCAAGGAAGTGATTTTGAACATTTCTGATTGAATTTACTATTACGCAAAGTTTTTTAGTTTTCCAGATACAGACCGTTTTCAGCTTTGTCTACTTAAACTTAGGTAACTGTATTTAAAAAAGAATAAAACAGTATTTATGGCTAAAAATATGAATTTAAGTTTTTACAGAAATTTACAAAAAAAAAAATGTTTTTACGTACTGTATTTAGCTTTATGTTTATTTTCAATACTTTTTGAACACATTTATATAGTTTTTTTGTTTAATTGAAGTGTATTAAGAAATAATTTAAAATAAAATAGTGTTTTTATTCAAATTTTAAGTAAATAAAACTGAAAAATGTCTATAATTCGAAAACTACTAAACTTTGCATTTTAGTAAATTCAGTCAGAAATGTTCAAAATCACTTTCTTTATCATCCCTGAAAATATTTACATCGATGTCCCAAACACCCAAAACAAAACATTGTATATACATATACAAGGTGACTTATTGATCATCGTCCAAATTCATACTGGAGCCTTGGTAAGTGATCAGTATCTTGGATCAATAAATTTTTTTGTGAAATTCGTAAAATGAAATTTCGGTTTCCCATAGAAATTCACTTCCAGTCCCGAACGAATCACTATGGAGAGTCGAAATTTCATTTTACGAATTTCACAAAAATTGTTATTGATCCATGATACTGATCACTTATCAAGCCACCAGTATGAATTTGGACGATGATCAAAAAGTCACCTTGTATATGTATATACAATAATTATTTAACTCTAATTAGATTTTAATATATACATAGTATCTATGAAAATATGATTTCTTGGTCGAATTGATTATAGTAATCAACTTATCTGGCACTACCCTCAAAAATTTTCCACATCACCAAAGGTTAACTGGCAGAGAATGCTAATTAGCATTATTTTCGCCTTTGTGCAATAAAGTATTTACATACATACATACACCTGTATAACCAAAAATACGCACTGGGCACCCCTTCCAGAACATATGTCATGACGATATGTCATGTCTGACACATTGCAGGTCCGCAACGTGCTCAAATGGGCAATAACAGTGGCAACTGTTCCCTAGAAGTGAAGAAGGTACCGCGCGGTATGAACGACATCACGCATCTGAACAAGCACTTCAGCAAGTTCGGCAGGATCGTCAATATTCAGGTTTATATTACACTAGTTTTAAAAATAACTTACTCACTCTCACCCATTATGCACACAACCTCACACTCTCTAACACACACACCTCCCCTCTCACACCACACGCAAGCTTTTGTGATAGGTAATATAACTTTTTCTTTTTCTTTCTCTCTATTCATGTAATTGAATTTAAATTGAATTTGAATTAATATTTTTATTACTATAGATTAGTTCGTTTAATTTTACCTTAGGATAAAGTAAAATAATTAATTGTAATTAATTAGTAATTAATTATAGCATGTTCACCCAATTTATTAATTTTAACTAATGTTTTTTTTTTGTTTTTGATTTATAATTTAATGTTTAGCATATTTTCAATTTTTTTTATATTATATAGTTATGGAAGGACCTAGTCTCCATGTGATTTTCACAATTCTAACTAATATACAGAGGTCCACTTTGTAAATCAACTGAAATCACAACGTATTCGGACAGAATGACGTTCTGCGTCCGGGTTTCGAAGAGAACTGTGGTTGAACCGCGTGTACCCTCTTTTATATCTTGCGAGACGCCATTTTATCGCGCCACATTTTAGCGCGTGCTCGAATCGACTTCGTCATGATATCCGAGCGTCATCGGTTCAACCTCGTTTCTCTTCAATAACTAAATCAAATAAATGTGATTTAAATATACTTATCAATTAAAGAAATAACTAAATTTAATACAATTTGAAATTAATTATAGATTCACGACACTAGCTTTTCCGGCTTCACCCGCTTTAAATAAGTATTTATGGGATAAAAAGTAGCCTATGTCCTATTCCAGGTCTAGAACTACATTTCTGCAAAGTTTCAGCCAAATCGGTTCAGTAGTTACGGTGTGAAGGAGTAACAAACATCCATCCAAACTTTCGCATTTATAATACTATCTTTTGCCCGCGTTGATCAAGTTTTTATATAGTCGTATCGAAGCCCATCCCATCCAATCCCATCCCATCCCACTAATGCCACTATCCCATCCCATCTTCACTATCCCATCCCACTAATATTCAACGGCGTGAAGGAATAACAGTACATCACTTTTCTATAAGGACTTGACACCCCATTGTCTTCCAATGGGAACTGATTTATGGGATAAAAAGTAGCCTGTGTCCTATTCCAGGTCTAGAACTACATTTGTGCAAAGTTTCAGCCTAATCGTTTCAGTAGTTTCGGCGTGAAAGAGTAACAAACATATATCCATCCATCCATCCATCCATCAATCCATCCAAACTTTCGCATTTATAATATTAGTGGGATGGGATGCTGATGGTACAGGAGGTGCTGAACAATTAAATCACGTCATTCTGTTATGGAAATGGTGTGCTACTCCGTTATTTAAATCACTAGCTAGTGTTAATTTAAGTTTTTTAGTATTGTTCTTAAAATGGTCGCTAGTTTTCCAAAATTAGTAATAATTAAATAAATATGTTTTAATATCCGGTAGGTGTGCTTCGAGGGCGACCAAGAGGCGGCTCTGATCACCTTCTCCAACCACACGGAGGCTAACGTCGCGTACAAGAGTACGGAGGCTGTACTCAACAATAGGTTCATCAAGGTGTTCTGGCATAACCCGGAGGTGAGTTGAACACCGGTGTATACTATACAGGGTGTAATCGTTAAGTGTGACTAGGCGATTATTCCGTAACTATAACAGATATCAAAAAAATTTAAACTGATATCGAAATTACGTTACGTAATTAGTAAAATGATATCAATAACTTTTTGAAAATCAAACGAGAAGTATCCAAAAATTTGACAGCGCGTACCGCGGCAATAAAGTACATTTCAGCTCGCACAGCGCTGCGTGGCTACCCTTCAAGGCGCCTCTCTTTCTATCGCGTAACTCTTTCCCTTCTTCACCCACTGAATGGTTCGCGCCAGTGCGGGTCGCCGATATTTTTTAGATTTCTTGGAGTGGAACTGGCCTGCTAGGGTGCAATTTTAAAATGTGGTACAAAGGGTGAAGTAATAAAGCACAAAATCATTAATTTACAATTCAGTGTGGAATTATATTTGACCAACTTGATTTTTCAGTTTCTTTCACACATTTTGTACGTAAATGATAACTTTGTATATTTTATTCAAATTATTAATGTCTAAAACGGTTATTTTTAAAATAAAAGATATTCTAACTACTCCCATAGCTTAATTCCAAAAATATCTTTTTTTTTTTTCAGGTAATATTACGCCATTTTAGATCGTTGCTTTCATTATTATAGTACCTATGTATATCTTTGATCATTCTTTTGAATGATTTTTTAAAAGAATTCGCAGATAGTCACTCAGGGCATTTTAGGCATTACGCTCACTTTTGATGTTTGATTGCTTATTAAAAAAATGGCCTGTCTCTGTCTGTCTACTGTCGTCTCTATCTGTTATTCATCTGTCAAATCAGTCGGAAGCAAATTATTATAAATTTATCTTGATAGCAAAGGACACATTTCTAAATACGTAGCCTTTTCTAAAGTGACGTCAAATGAAAGTAGCAGATTTTCGTAAAAATATTCATCATCATGAGGTTTTTTAGACCGCAAGTTCGAAAATACGGCTTATTAATCCAAAATCTCGAAATGGTTTTCGAATTAACACACCTTAACGTAATTCAAATCCAAATTTATTTGCACCATAATGTTCGAAAGGTCTTAAATAACATTTAGTATAGTATCAATTACGGACCCTGTCGGGCACAGCAAAGTAACTTAAAGCTAGTAACACAATTTATTCTTATTCAATTATCTACATACTTATGGGATATAAAGGAACATATCCATATTATATTTAAGTAAGTATGTATCATTAACAAGGCATGCATTTGTGTTTAACCCTACAGTAGTCGCGCTGTATATAGAAGCGTTTGTGGTCGCGTGGATTACATGTGTAGGCCAATTTATAAGTAACAAAAACCAAGTTGTATCATTTTTATTATTTATTATTCAGTCCTAAGTGTTTAAAGTGAAGCTTTTTCTTTAAAAAAAATCGTAACAAACAAAATATATACCTTCTACAGTATACAAAAAAAAAAAAAACCTCTTATTTGGTTATAACAATCACACTGTCTGACTTATTTATAGTTATTAGGAATTGTGTAGCTTATTATTATAGCTACACAGCTCCTGTGCCTCAACCGCACGCGACCGATGTCCGCGCAACACTGAGCGCATGCGCAATGTATCTGTCTTCAACTACACTGACCCCCGGTTTCTGAAAGGCCAATCAAAGTTACCAGTAGATTAAAAAAACTTTAACCGCAAATAACGGTGAAAATAAAGCATATATGAAGTCTGAATAGTAATGAATCAATAATTAACTTAGTTAATTTTTGATTTCAATGTAAAATTACCACTTTTTCTGGCTCAATCCGCAGATAATTATTTTTTAATCTACTGTTAACATTGATTGGTCTTTCAGAAACCGGGGGTGAGCGTCGAAAAGATCACTTTAACAGATTTGATTTGTTTTAAGGTCTTGTACGCGTGGATTACATATGTATTACATATGTAATCCACGCGACCACTCTACGGTTAAAATCTAGGTAAATACAATTTAATCTAAGCGAATTGTTTCCCCACCACAGAGTAAGCAAGAGAACGTGCCACCAACGAACGCGGGCGCGCAGAAGGTGAACAACAATACACAGGGTCCCAACCCACACACAGGCTCTCTGAACAAGGTGCTCATTAACAAGGACAACATGAAACAGACAGCGGACAACAAACTCGCCGCCACTGAGAAGGTAAGCTACTCTATACTACGTTTAGCGAGACGATGCAAAGCGGGTAATTCCCCCGACTGAGAGCTGCCGTCGCGTCAAAAGAAACGCCGCCGTTTCGACTCTCGACACAAACGTAACCGCCGCCTCTGAACGCTCGTAGCCTGACCCTCGAACCATGATAACCATGTGTAGTTGCATTTTATAACAAGTCATACATGTCGGAGGTAACGATTTGTAAAATTAAGTGTCATAATGTAGCCGATTCTGAAGGCTTTAATTTTAGTTTTAGTGCTGTCAAAACTAAATTTTCTTCGATACAAAATAGTCCTTAAGAGTTAGGATTAGAAGCTAAATTTCTTTGGAAAATTTCAAGTTTTGACAGCACTAAAACTAAAATTAAAGCCTTCAGAATTGGCTTTATTACCATAGGCTACGTATAGACTAGCAGTTCCCATACATCAGGTTGTAGCCACAAGAAAGTTGTAAAATTATAACGAAATCTAGATGGCGTTGCTAAATCCTCTAACGAACACGATGCTAAAAATCACCGATTGGTGACGCTAGTGGCACAGCGATGTCACGTAACATAAAAATAATTCCCACTTCGATAATAGATGGCGCTGAAATATTCACTGTTAGTTTTGCCAACTTAGCACCATCTAGTTTTTCTAAGCAAAGCTATAACAGCCACATGTTTACTTGGTAATCATGACAGTTTACTTGCAGCCAATTAAACAAATTATGCTTATTTGCAACACTTAGCGACACCTAGCGACGTAAGGGCGCGTAAAAAATTAGCTACACCTTGATGTATGGGAGTTGTCGGTCTATACGTAGTAATACTTAGTATATGATAATACTGAGGGTTGAATGGACCGCTTTGCAGCGTCTCGCTAAATGACGTATAATCATACTGAGCAACGCATGGCTTCTTACATATTTATGCAAAGACAAAGACACTGTGAAGTAAACCCATAGATAAAAGAATTGTAAGTAAGGGGGCGTGGCGCTTGCGAACGCATGTGGCCTAAAATAGGGTTTATCCGTGACCCAATATCAATAGAGATGTGTTGTGTTTTACGTGACTACAGGTTGTCGCGCCGCCCTCTTTTTGCATGTGTACTATTAGTGGGTGTGAGAAATATGAGTACGTGTGCCGTATTTATAGTTTTATGTCGGTGAAATAAGTGTGAGCGAACGTGGAGACATCTAATTAGAGTAGTAAGGTACATCTCCCTTGTTTCCTTTCTTATCTATAGCTAAACCTTTAAAGAAAACCAACTATAATTAAGAACGGTGACAAGGCTCATCCCCCATCACGCTTAGGCGTGAAAATCGTCGGTCAAAAGAGGGTGTACGAATGTTCAGACAGACAATCCACACACGGTAACCCCTCTGACAACTTAAGGGCCTCCACAATGCTAAACATCAGTTTTGTATTTGATTCAGTTCCGTCAATGTAGCTAGTACTAATTACACTTTATAAATAAACATACTTTCAATCTTCTATTAATTATATAACTTTAAAAAAAACATGAATTTCACGAAAATAGCGATTCAGTTTACATATTTCAAAACCGATTGAAACGAAACCAACACACGCAAATACTTACTTGAAAAAACCATCTTTATTACATAAAGAAATTTTGTTTAATGTCATAATGTCATGATTTCTGATAACTGAAGTTTTGCGTGCGCGGCATCTGATTAGAGCAGGATAGAGAGTTAAAAAACAAACGCGTTAGAGCAGGACTGTTTAGCAAAGTGCAGGATGGTTAAGGATATATGTAGTGACGAAATGTTAAATTATTATTACATACGGCTTGAACACTCACGTGTGATTGTTGTTGACTATATACCAACCGTTTCACCGATACAATTTCGGCATTATCAAGGCGAGTGTCGTTCTTAGGACGACGACGCGGCGTTCACTGTCGTTGTCAAACGGGCACTGGCAGCCGCCGATCGGTGAGCTGCACGCATTGCTCGTGCGCTGAGCGTTGGCTGCGTCGTCGAAGGAGGTGGGATGGTGGATGCACTTGATTCTTTTAATTGTTCCAATTGTTTGTCCAACAATCACACGTGAGTGTTCAAGCCGTATGTAATAATAATTTAGTTTGTCAGCTCACGCGAGTTTTAATGACGAAATGTTATTTATTTATTCCCCAGCAAGCCAAAGAAGCATTATCAAACGGGCAGGAGCCCAAGCAGGAAGTACCAAAGCCGATGGAAAAGACGAGGCAAGTGATGGAAATGCATAAACGTGCGCAGAGCCTCCTCGAAACTCAGTTACAGCAACAGACGCTTCTCATCACAAAGTTGGAGTCTGGTAAGATCTTGATACTTGTCGTTGGTGGTTCTTGATGGAACATTTGCAACATATTGTAAATGAAATTAATTCCTGGTACAGTGCGCGCCAATCTTTTAGTCGCCTCTGAAGATAGCCGCAAGAGGCGACGCAATAGCCGTTTCACTGTGTCAGGGGGACGTTACAGGAGCGAGGGCGCGGAGCACACCCGCCTGCGTGCCGCACCACACCCCCCGCTCGCCATTTAGCAGGTGTCAACACTATGCGTTAGTGTTAGTGCTACGTCCGTACACTATACATGCGCGCGTTGCATTAAAAGTAACTTCGAGGAAAAAATTCTATGATTTGTTCAGTTTATCTTTGAATCTGTTTGTTATTGTTTTTTTTTCCTTTATTTTTTGTTTTGTTGATTTAGTTTGTTAAAGTTTTTTTCAATGCATGTGCTCGTAAAGGCCCACTTTTATGCATCAAAACCGAACAGAAAGTCGATTATTTTGCCCTAGGGCTTTATTATTATTATTTTTTTAATTTATTCACAATGGTTGGCTAACCTGCATGCCTTTCCTGTGTATCATAAATGTCAAACTTTTTTTCCACTGTTTAACGGCTCTGGATACATTCCTTTTGAGCCAATTATAATTTAAAGTTCACAAAATTATATTTGTTTTATTTCCTCACACTATGCATTGAAAAACGTAGTATGATACACGGGCGCAAAAGCAATAAATTACTCGGTTACGTTTAAAACACTCGCTACGCTCGTGTTTTAAATCGTCCTCGTAGTTTATTCCTTTGCGCCCTTGTAGCATAAACTACTATTGTAGTTGTTATGCCTCGCGGACGTTATAGCGTTTTAAGGCGACAATGTAGGAAAATGGTGTTTATATTAATGCGTTTTATTTATATAGTTAATATTGCACTAAAATAATTAAACATGTAGGTACAACAAGTACACCTTCCCACTTTTAGTAAACATTTAATAATCAACCGTTGATATTATTGTTTCCTTGACTGTAGTACCTGCGCAAGCTTGCACTCGTAACTCATTCAGAGGCGACTAAAAGATTGGCGCGCACTGTAACTGTTCCACTGTTCGTTTATTGGACTAGCGACCGGTTTCGTTAAAATAATGTAATTGAAACCCCCGTCTCTTCCAGGTAACGTGACAGGTCCACAGAAGGCTGCGCTGATGGAAGCGATCAACTCCGCGCAGGAGGGTATAGAGAAGCTTCAGAAGGAGCTCGTTGCGTACAATAAAATGCTGATTCAAGTTCAGGTGAGTACTGTTTTTGTGCTTATGAATTTGTATAGTTTGATTACTTTTTCAATGGTGCGTATTCAAGGCGACTTTTTGATCATCGTCCAAATTCATACTGGAGGCTTGATAAGTGTTCAGTATCTTGGATCAATAACAATTTCTGTGAAATTCGTAAAATTAAATTTCGGTTTACCATAGAAAATCACTATGGGGAGTCGATATTTCATTTTACGAATTTTACAAAAAAAAAAAAAATATTGATCCATGATACTGATCACTTATCAAGCCACCAGCATGAATTTGGACGATGATCAAAAAGTCACCTTGTATACTACGTGTAACAGAAAGGTGTAACCATATTTGAAGAGCTTATTCAGTCAATGGTATAGAACAAATTTAACTATGGAACAAACCCTGTATTTCGAAAAAAAAAAAATTAACTGTTTCATAGAAAAATGCATTGCCGCTCGGCCGAAATGTATGGAATGGCAGTTTTTTTTTTTGAGATTTCGGGGTTGGCTCCATAGTAAAATTTGTTCTATACCATTGACTGAATAAGCTCTTCAAATATGGTTACAACTTTCTATTATACGTTGTATACCACAAGTACAAACGTTTGCAGTTCAAGCTCCCTATTTGTAAACAATTTTAACGGCTATATCCCCGAAGTAAGAACTGCTAATATCATAGACTAAGTATTACTACGTATATACCGACAACTCCCATACATCAAGGCGTAGCAAATTTTTTACGCGCCCTTACGACACTAGGTGTCGCCAAGTGTTGCAAATAAGCATAATTTGTTTAATTGGCTGCAAGTAAACTCTCATGGTTACCAAGTTAACATATAGCTGTAATAACTTTGCTTAGAAAAACTAGATGGCGTTAAGTTTGCAACACTAACAGTGAATATTTCAGCGCCATCTATTATCGAAGTGGGAATTATTTTCATGTTACGTGACATCGCTGTGCCACTAGCGTCACCAATCAGTCTTTTTAGCATCGTGTTCGTTAGAGGATTTAGCAACGCCATCTAGATGTCGTTAGAATTTACACCTTTTTTGTGGCTACAAACTGATGTATGGGAACTGCTAGTCTATACGTAGTAATACAGAGGTAGAGACTACAGATTTCCATCTGCTACGATCCTGACACAACTCTTTCGCCTCTTCTACATCTAGTCATACAAGCTCTTCTATTCCGGGTACTTTTGACATGGCCCTTCTTCAGTATGTCGCCAATTTGGTCAGCATACGTCCTTCTAGGGCGGCCTGGTCGAGCTGTGCCTTACACTTGTGCACCATAAATTTCTTTCGTCACTCTACTTTTATTCATCCTCTCTACATGTCCAAACCACCGAAGCATTCCTTTTTCTATTCTTGTCACTACACCTTCTTTCAGGCCGCAACGATCCTGTATGTCGATATTTTTCACTCTGTCATTCAATATCAAACCACACATACTTCGTAAGGAACGCATTTCATGCATTACAAAAACCTGATGTCTGGTTAAGCGCTTAACCTTGAGGTTAAGGCTATAAGTAAAAGTTTTAGCATCCCTGTTACTCTATATGCGAAAAAACCCTCAGTGCGAGGGGGACAGATTCGAGGAACAATAGCAAAAAGTCGGTTTTTTATTAATATAAAATGTACTAAAGATGCTATAAAATTTTTATTTAACCAGGTCCTAGATGCTGTTAAAACCCATCTAATAAAATATAATCGCAGTCCATATATCATTCCAAAATGTCAAACCAGGAGAATTGGTGTCGAAAAACACCACATTTCAATAAATATTTGTATGGAGCCGAACTTCTCAAACCGCGTTTCTGTTTTAGCAGATCCCTACAAAAAGAGTCCAAAAATAATATACTATTTCATCAAAATAATACATTCTTTACTGAAGTAGATATTCATGTTCTAAAAGTGTCGATTTTTTTTTCGTAGCGCCTTAACTAGACCTCGAATATTCACAGTAAAATTAACTTTGTTTTTCCTCTAATGGCGTTTCCTATCATCTTGGAAATGAAAATGAAAATTGATTTGTATAAAAACGGCTCACCTCAATACGTGTTATGATCGGGAAAGCCGACCAGTTCCAGCAGATTTAGACTGCCTTCATCTGGGCGAGTAAAGACGTTTACGCGACGACGTTACGCCTCACACTGAAATGAAAATTCTTTATTGAAAAACAAATTTTACATTATTGGTTCCCGATACCCAGGAAAAGTTGTTCGTATGGGCGCGTACTATCACCGGTTTTCGGATTCCGCTAATTCACCTTAACACCTTTAATCGGGAAATCGTGAAAACAAAATCAGTTGTTTCATACATTTTGTAACTTTTCTATTGAACAGCGGGTTTTTTTTTTCACCTTTTGATGGTTGGTTCCATAGTAAAAGCTGCGGGTCTACCGTGTAGTTCTGATTTTCATCAACATCAACTTGAGATTGAAATTTGTCGTGCGTGCGACGACGCCCGCCTAACATGCCATCTCTTTTGCACGCGTTGAATTTCGCATGCATTTGCTTGAAGTTGATACAAATCAGAATTACGCGGTAGACCCGCTGTTCGTATGGACGAGTACTATAGCCAGTTTCCGGCTTCACATCGACGCCACAAACTATCGAAAAGAGATTTCGACTTCATATTCATATACATTATTCTTTATTGTACACAAAAAACCTATTATTTTCGCATTATCATGTACATAGGCGAGCTTATCTTTAAAAAGAGATTTCTTCCAGCAAACCCCAGATAAATAGAAGTCATAATAAAAAGTAGACATACATACGTGTACACTAAAATATGTTAACACGATAATAAATAACTACAATATACCTACTTAAATAATAATTAAGTAACTAGTTGAAGAATAAACATATTTACTTATACAACGTGTAACAGAAAGGTGTAACCATATTTGAAGAGCTTATTCAGTCAATGGTATAGAACAATTTTTACTATGGAATAAAACCTGTATCTCGAAAATTTTTTTTTCTGTTTCATGGAAAAATGCAATGCCGCTCGGCCGAAATGTATGGAAGGTCAGATTTTTTTTTGACATTTCGTGGTTGGCTCTATAGTAAAAGCTGTTCTATACCATTGACTGAATAAGCTCTTTCAATATGGTTACACATTTCTGTTACACGTTGTATAAATATTTGTAATATTTACAATAAATAAAATAAATATACATAACTGATCTAGTCTATCTAGAAATACCCTACTGGTTTTAAATACCACTTAATAAGCTTGACGCGGGTAAGAATTTTCTCGGGCGCCTAAAAACTACTGAAATAATTGTTCTGGCACTTAAGAGGCTATGCGAATTTTATTTTTGTCACTGTCACTCCAAGCGAAAAATCCCGCCGTGCGAGAGGGGCGGATTCAGGGCAAAAGCGAAAAAAGTTGGTTTTATATTTTTATTAAAAAAACTAAAATAGCTAGCAAAATTTCAAATATCAAATCTCTAGATATTGTTGAAACACACCTAATAAAATATGTTTGAGTTCTGTATATGGTTCCTATTCGTCAAACGAGGAGAAAAAGTGTGTTTGAAGACCTCATTACAACAATTATTTATATCGAGGAATATTTATCCAAACATGTTTTCCAATTTCAAAACCCTAGATTATATAGTCAAAATGCATTATACTAGAAATTTATTAAAATTTTCCGTGTATTTCATAAAATACACAGAAAATAAACACCCGTATTTTTTTCGCATATCGCCTTAATTTACAAAATCAAATACTAAAACCCGTATTATGTTAAAACGCAGGAAGATTCCGTCGCGCGGTCTCTGCACCGGATGCATCTCGCCCAGGTATCGACGGCGTTGTTCGCTGTACGCATGCGTGCATTGTGTTTGTTACGTCATCGCACACTGGCCAATCAAGATGCGCCAAAACGCACGAGCGGCCAATCACAGACACATTCGCATTGGTTTACGTTCACAGCACGGCTGTGTCGTGGCTTTTTTGGCAATAAAATGTGACAGCAGGATGTTGCATCAGTGCGTTCTGCTGCAGTGAAGACAGAGAGCACCATATGCGATATTTTGGTCTGGTGTTTTATTTCCCTGAAAGTTACGAATCTTTCGGTATAAAGAAATGATTTTTGTTTTGGTAATATCATAGACTAAGTATTACAACGTATAGACCAACAACTCCCATACGTCAAGGCGTAGCAAATTTTTTACGCGCCCTTACGACACTAGGTGTCGCCAAGTGTTGCAAATAAGCATAATTTGTTTAATTGGCTGCAAGTAAACTCTCATGGTTACCAAGTTAACATGTGGCTGTAATAGCTTTGCTTAGAAAAACTAGATGGCGCTAAGTTGGCAACACTAACAGTGAATATTTCAGCGCCATCTATAATCGAAGTGGGAATTATTTTCATGTTACGTGACATCGCTCTGCCACTAGCGTCACCAATCGGTATTTTTTAGCATCGTGTTTGTTAGAGGATTTAGCAACGCCATCTAGATTTCGTTAGAGTTTTACACCTTTTTTGTGGCTACAAACTGATGTATGGGAACTGCTAGTCTATACGTAGTAATACTTAGTCTATGGTAATATATAAACAAAACAGATTTACAGACAGACATAACTTGTAACACAAACAATTACCCTTTGAAATGATTTTTCATATCCATTTATGTTACTTACCAAGTTAAATTAATCAAACATCTTCTAAACCATTGTTTTCTATTTCGCCTTGGAATTATTCGAGAAAACCTTGTTTTTGTGATCTTTAATGTAGTTTTGGTTGATTAAAAATTAATAATAAAAAGGTAAAAATAATAATTTAACTCAAGATATATTTCGGGCCCCACTGGGCCCGGCATCAGTTGAGATTCTCAACTGATGCCGGGCCCAATGGGGCCCGAAATATATCTTGAGTTAAATTATTATTTTTACCTTTTTATTATTAATTTTTAATCAACCAAAACTACATTAAAAATCTCATAAAAAAGAGACAAATATGTATTGATCAAAATGTTTTTGTGATCGCTTTTCTTGTTTTGCATGTATTGATTTCGATTTCTTATCTCTTCATTATAGAATATCAACTTCTGTCAGTTCGTGTTATCGTTTGAATTTGTGGTTGAAATCATACTGTCTTGCACGCATGCGTACTAAGCCGCGCACGTCCTTTGAATTGCTCATTTTCGTGTACGTTTTGGTGGCATTTTTGTTTGTGACTACACAGTAAAATCATACATAGTAATCATTCATTGTAGATAAGGTTATATTATATATTTGTGTGGTGTAAATGTAGATTTAAGCGTCATTAATTAGTCATGAAATTCATTAAAATTATAATTCGTATATACATATGAAATTGCCGTCTTCTATGGAGAATGAGCGTTTTTCCTTATGTCAAATTTAGTGTTACATAAGATTCCTAGATGGCACTGTCGTATTCTTTAGCAACAGAATCGAAGACAAAATTTGCACCGATTCCAAACAAACGAAAAACCACTTTGACGTTGATTGCTACGAAACACATTTTATCTATGGTGACATGGACAGCGCCATCTGGAGGAAATCTAGGAACATGAAAAAAAACAACGAGAAAAACGCATATTTTTTAGGAATGAGAAATCCAAATTATGTTATTTCTTTTGTGTATGAATGAGACAACATTAAGCTAATTTTTTAAAAGTGTCAGCTGTGAAAAATTATTACGAATCTTATCATGGAAATGCATGGCATTTAGGACGAACTGTTTTTGAAGATTTAATTTTAGTTATCAAACTGAAAATAAAAACAAAATTTAATACGTAGATGTAAAACCTTGAAATCGACTTTCAAACCAAAAACCCGTAATGGAAATAGCTATTGAATTACAGAAATTATGAACTCATGAATCTGTAAGAAAATTTCGGCAATTTCATATGTAAATACCTATTATAATATTTCATGACAAACACATCATTGTTTAAATAATAATTGGTGCAAGTTAATGTGTAATTTATTGTTGTAGAATAATTAAAGTCCAAATAAATTATTATCGTCATGGGCAAAACAGTTTTTAAATATACTAAAGCTATACAATATATTTATTGTAAGAATTTCACAATTTTTTTTAAATGTAGTAGATGCTAGTGATTGTTAGGACTTGGTGGAATTTATAAAACATTGTTTTAGAAAAACACTTGTACTTATCCACATATTACATATAAGTTTATTATGCCCGACCGGTTTCGCTGTAAAGCATTTTCTAGGGCCTTTTACACATTCTAACTAACAAATAAATAATATACACTACAACCATGTCTAAAATGACGTGCAATAAAAAAATAAATAAAAAGAAATATTTTTATTACACGTCATTTTAGACATGGTTGTAGTGTATATTATTTATTTGTTAGTTAGGATGTGTAAAAGGCCCTAGAAAATGCTTTACAGCGAAACCGGTCGGGCATAATAAACTTATATGTAATATGTGGATAAGTACAAGTGTTTTTTATAAACAATGTTTTTTAAATGTATTTAGTTTTGCTAAAAGTCGAGATTTTTTTTTAGCGAGATATGTTATGTATATTTGTGTATCGTATCCTGTAAATCATTTTTGTATAATTCAAACTCTTGGGCCTCTGCCGAACAGATTTTCATCTAGTGCAGAGACCACTGATACTTCTGTAGGTAATTCTCTACCACCTTAGTGCACTTTACACATACGAGTACATGTATTTTGTTTTTTGTGGTTAAATAAATGCATTTTCATTTTTCATTTTCATTATTCATATCAGCAATATCAGTCGTAGTTAAACATGCATTTAGAAAAATCTGTCTCTCGACTAGGGTTGCCAAATGGAAAAATGTCTACCTTTTTCACAATTTGCCCTCCCACCTATCAATTATCCTCCTTTTTCAAATTTTGCGCGCACCACAACGACAGCGCGTCGTTTAGTTGTTTCATTCGCCTATTTCTCTCGCGTGGAGTCACAAAATAGATACAACTAGAAGGCTGACTCGACGACGGATCGAAAACAGACGCACGCATGCATAGACGCGTATGTATGATGATCTCGGCAGAATTTCGTATTGGCATTCCTTCGAGTATCTCCGAGATCGTCGTACGTACGCGTCTATGTGTGCGTGCGCCTGTTTTCGCTAGTTATGCGGAGTGAACCTTCTGTAAGTGGTAATTTTGTGGTGGAGTCGGGTTATCGCTGTCACGTTCACTCATTAGACTTGCTTTTGTAACCATAACAAAATATAACCTTTATCTTAAACTAGCTACTTTTAGTAGTTGGCATGATTGACAACTACTTTTCAAAACAGATAATTGTTTCATTCACAACTGATATTGTCCGTTTACTTGCATTGAAAAATAACAAAATTTTTCTACAAAAGCTCAACAGACATTAAACTATTGTCGTGTTATACCATAAATTACATTACCTTAATAAAAATAAGAAATAAAATCATAAGTCGTGCGTTTAAGAACGAGATCCGATACATCCACCTTAAATAGGTAGTTTTAAAATATTTAACCAATAAAATATAAAAACATATTTAAACTAGAGAAATAAATTTCTATGTTTGAACACTTGGCGATTTATGCATCGCAAGGAGATATAAATTAATATTATATCATTGCAGTATAGAAACGAAGAGAGAAAAGTAAATCTGTAAATCGAGTGAGATGGTTCGATTCCCGGTTCAGAGCTCCTCACATCCAGATTTACTTTTCTTTCTGCGTTTCTATACTGCAATGATATAATGTTAATTAAAAAAATATCGTCGATGAAGTGACAAGAACTCCTATCTCCAAAAACATGATTTTATAGGAAACGAAAAAAACCTTTCAGTTTCTTACGTAATTACTTATGAAAAAAAATATCTTACGTGAATTTATAATGATTACAACATGAATTTAGGGAATCAACTTAGCTGTGATTGCTAGTGCACGTAAAATTGCATTTTCAGTTCATCTACATAAGAAAACTCAATTTGAGTTCTTGTCACTTCATCGTCGATATTTACTTGTATCGTTTTATTAAAGTATGGCTTCCTTTTTTTTAAGTGATCCATTTGCTCTCCTTTTTCATATTCCACCTGGCAACCCTACTCTTGACTCAACATATGCATTACTGAAAATATCCACTCATCTAAACCAAGCTTTGTAAATAGCTGGCAATATAACTAACGCCCTGTTTTGTTGGCAGGCCAACGCTAAAAGACCGAAGACACGAGAGGAGGCGCAGAAAGAGATTCTTGACGCCGAACTAGACATGTTTACTAAACAACAGGTAAGTTTTGTATAACTTACTATAAGCACAAAATAGACACTACCAGAAGGCCGACTCGACGACGAAGCGAAAACAGACGCACACATACAAAGATGCGTACGTACGATGATCTCGGCAGAATTTCGTATTGGCATTCACCCGAGTATCTTCGAGATCGTCGTACTTACGCGTCTATGTGTGCGTGCGCCTGTTTTCGCTAGTTATTCGGAGTAAACATTCTGTAAGTGGTTATTTTGTGCTATAAGGGAAATCACCAAGAAAGTTAAAAAGCTACGAATAATAATTCTCTAGAAAAGTAACTCTCCTACAACTACCGCTTCGATGTTGGTTCCATTTACGCAAACAAACTTACTGCAATTACAACGAAACACTCACACGCTCTCATATGACAAAGCTTGCACGTGATTGGTCGCCTCAGGGTGACGTCGTCGCTGGCACTGTCAACATGGCGGCGAGCTAGCAGCAAGCGTAACTTAATACTTTACAGAGTCGTCAAGTATAGTTTTCAAAATGTTGATTTACTTACTTATGAAAGGCGATTCCAGTATTTTTCAGATCCGTATGGCTTTTACACCACTTCACAACAAAAGAAAGCGTATTTGTAAAATGAAATAGCGCAAAAATGCAATAATATGCACAGTCGAAGCTTCCTGCGGCACAAACTCACGACTCAAGGTGTTATAACATAGACAATACAGCCCAGAAAGACGTTTATTGTTCAACATCTTGTGTACAAATAATTCTGTCAACAATCGGAGTCATAAAAACGGAATACTGCAATCCTATTGGCTCTTCTGATCTTACGTATAGCGCCACAAACTTATCTTTCCCGAAGACGAAGACTGTAACGTAATAAATATAGAAGGCATTTTGGTTTGGCTTACCAAAACATATAATTTTGGAGTAGCGAATTGTATTTACTGGTTCAGTCAGATGTGTTGACAGAAATCGGTCGCCTGTTATGAAGAGTCTGTAGGCTGTATTCGTCTATGTGTTGTAACGAAGTGGCGGGCCGCGCTGTCCCTATTTTACGCCCCGCCTTCCGCGGGTTCTATTTCGGGGAACCATTTTTTGAGCTTAGTTACACTTCTAGAGAATTATTATTCGTAGTTAAAAAGGGATGGGGCTTTGCTTGTGTGAAGTTAATTGTCTTATATCTAGCTTATTGCTATCCTTATTGCGAAGTGCTATCCCTTTCTCTTTTGGAGGACGTCTTTCTGTCTGTCCACAGCAAAACTTTCAACAATTTCTCAACATTATTGTCAAATTCAACTTGTACAATCTTTTCATGTTCTAAAATTGTTTCAACGTCAATATCTACAAGGCGAATTTGTGAAAATCGTCCAAATTCATACTTGAGCCTCGGTAAGTGATCAGGATCATGAACCAATAACGATTTTTGTAAAATTCATAAAATTAAATTTCGACTCCCTATAGTCATTCACTCAGGACTGGCAGTGAATTACTATGGGAAGTCGAAATTTCATTATACGAATTTCACAAAAAAATGTAACCAATTAACTAGATTGGTGACGGCCTCACTGATGAGGTCGAAATATATCGAAAAATATAAAGTAATTTTTTTTATTATTATAATTATCTCATCTTAAAACTATAAATAAAAGGCTAATATAGCTCAAATTATATTTATTCATACAAAAAATGTTATCTATTCATAAATGTTATCACTCACCAAGCCTCCAGTATGAATTTGGACGTTGATCAAAAAGTCACCTTGTATAGGTATATCCATGTTTCTGTGTGTGTGTGCAGTAAAGAATGATCTCGTCTGCTGTAGTGAAATATCAGTATAATCAGCTAATGAAAAGCATGAACTTTTGAAAAATTCCTATTATTACCGGTATCGCTAATACCATAGACTAAGTATTACTACGTATAGACCGACAACTCCCATACATCAAGGCGTAGCTAATTTTTTACGCGCCCTTACGACACTAGATGTCGCCAAGTGTTGCAAATAAGCATAATTTGTTTAATTGGCTGCAAGTAAACTGTCATGGTTACCAAGTAAACATGTGGCTGTAATAGCTTTGCTTAGAAAAACTAGATGGCGCTAAGTTGGCAACACTAACAGTGAAAATTTCAGCGCCATCTATTATCGAAGTGGGAATTATTTTCATGTTACCTGACATCGCTGTGCCACTAACGTCACCAGTCGGTCTTTTTTCGTTAGAGGATTTAGCAACGCCATCTAGATTTCGTTAGAATTTTATACCTTTTTTGTGGCTACAAACTGATGTGTGGGAACTGCTAGTCTATGCTAATACTGAAATTTATCACTTTTAGTATGAAGTCGTGTCGGATGACGTCACGATACATGCCGTTAACTTCACTTTGATTGCCAACAACTTCGCCATTTTTTGAGATATTGAAAAAAATATTTCACTACTGCTGAATTAGCTTTTTAAAGTTAATTGATTGTCATGAAAATCTTCATGTAGGAGATGAAACTCATTATTGTTTACAATTTTGGTGTTAATTAGATGTAACTAAAATTTTCTTTTACATTATGCCCGTAGGAAGGACAAGACGTGACAGAATTAATGAAGAAAATCGCAGATTTACGCCGCCAGATGGCAATTCAGTTTCCGACACACGCCATACCACGGAGACCTCATCCTAGGTAAGCATCTTGATAAGTTTTTTGCTCTTCTTCTTAGCAAGACTAATCGAATGGGCGGAAGTAGGCATGTATTTATATATGTAAACTATTAGTATGTAGTACATAGGATGGTATTTGGTCGGCCGCCTGGATTCGTGCTGAGGGCTCGGTTGGTGATCATTGAACCTTGTTCCTGGTCCCTGGCCGGGTCTCCGGTATGTGTTCGGGCGGTTTATTGGATTTCACCTTGTATAATATATATTTTACCTTTGCTACATAAATTAATTAAACCTTTTAGTTCATGTACATTTATTATTTTATTACATATATTTTTATAAGATTAAATTTCACTTTAAAAAGTGTATTATGTATACCTACTTTACAAAATAAACTATTTGAATTTAGTAAGGATTTCACCACAGATATATAAATAAATAGACGACGCGAGTGTATGTACTTCGCGTGCCAAGAAAACGCGCCAAAAGGGAGAGCAATGCTCTTCCTTCACAGATAATTGTGTCGATTCGGTGTAACACGACTAAACGTATTTTACAGGACTAACCTTATTTTAAGCGTCCCGTCTTTATCCTTTCGATACGGAAAGAAAAAGACAGGACGCTTAAATTAAGTTAATCCTGTCAAATGAGTTAAATCGTGTTGCACTGAATCGACACAATTGACTCCTACAACTTTGACTCTTACGTCTTGTCTTACAATTCCATCTAAAATTCGAACCGCTGTCAACCGCTTTTATTGTAAAATGTGACACGCTTAGTTTTCATAGAGTTGATGCACTTGCGTCATCTATTTAGATCAATGTCTGTGGATTTCACTATTGAAGGATGTCGACAAAAACTAGGCTCCTCCCAAAATAAATTTAAACATATGTAGCTATATTTCTTTTATTTTAGTTACTCTTTCTGAAATATGTAGCTATATTTCTTTTATTTTAGTTACTCTTTCTGAAATATGTAGCTATATTTCTTTTATTTTAGTTACTCTTTCTGAAATATGCAGCTATATTTCTTTTATTTTAGTTACTCTTTCTGAAATATGCAGCTATATTTCTTTTATTTTAGTTACTCTTTCTGAAATATGTAGCTATATTTCTTTTATTTTAGTTACTCTTTCTGAAATATGCAGCTATATTTCTTTTATTTTAGTTACTCTTTCTGAAATATGTAGCTATATTTCTTTTATTTTAGTTACTCTTTCTGAAATATGTAGCTATATTTCTTTTATTTTAGTTACTCTTTCTGAAATATGCAGCTATATTTCTTTTATTTTAGTTACTCTTTCTGAAATATGCAGCTATATTTCTTTTATTTTAGTTACTCTTTCTGAAATATGTAGCTATATTTCTTTTATTTTAGTTACTCTTTCTGAAATATGCAGCTATATTTCTTTTATTTTAGTTACTCTTTCTGAAATATGTAGCTATATTTCTTTTATTTTAGTTACTCTTTCTAAAATATGTAGCTATATTTCTTTTTTTTTAGTTACTCTTTCTAAAATATGTAGCTATATTTCTTTTATTTTAGCTACTCTTTCTAAAATATGTAGCTATATTTCTTTTATTTTAGTTACTCTTTCTAAAATATGTAGCTATATTTCTTTTATTTTAGTTACTCTTTCTGAAATATGTAGCTATATTTCTTTTATTTTAGTTACTCTTTCTAAAATATGTAGCTATATTTCTTTTTTTTAGTTACTCTTTCTGAAATATGTAGCTATATTTCTTTTATTTTAGTTACTCTTTCTAAAATATGTAGCTATATTTCTTTTATTTTAGTTACTCTTTCTAAAATATGTAGCTATATTTCTTTTATTTTAGTTACTTTTTCTGAAATATGTAAATTGAAAATTTCTTTATTTCAAAATAAGTTACATATATTATAAAGACACTAGTTCCCACAGAAAGTTTCCTTGTGTAGTGGAAACTAGACTCCTCGCAAAATAAATTTAAACATATGTAGCTATATTTCTTTTATTTTAGTTACTCTTTCTAAAATATGTAGCTATATTTCTTTTATTTTAAGTACTCTTTCTTAAATATGTAGCTATATTTCTTTTATTTTAGGTACTCTTTCTGAAATATGTAGCTATATTTCTTTTATTTTAGGTACTCTTTCTGAAATATGTAGCTATATTTCTTTTATTACTTAGGTATTTTATTACTCCCTGTCCAGTCGATTATAAAATCCAAAATATTCGAAAGCGATAGCTATACAGAAACTCTTGTTTTTTTTTAAAGAAATAATTATGAATATGCTGACAAATTTGTTTATGTTTTGCAAGCTATCGCATTGTGAAGAGAAAATTGAGGTGAGCACACACCATACAACATTCAGGATGCTAACACACTGTATTTAGTTTTGTAATTTGTTGTTCACGTTATGTTTCAGTATTTACAAATGGTAAGACTTGTAGAAAGCTAAGATATTTTCCTTTTCTGGCTAAAAACTGTCTTATGTCATATGTGTTAAATGTTATTAAGGTTAAACGTCAGTCGCTTAGCGCAAAGTGCATAACTTAACTTTGTATTTTTTGCTTAGAAGTTAAAAATTGAAAAACATTTTGGTATGTGGCAGTTGACGCCAATAGTTCAGTATCAGTGAGGTTTATAAAGCATGAGTTTGAAATTTAATGCACAGTTAGTGCATTAAATTTCAAACCCAATCTTGCCCAAAAAAAGTTAAAACAGCATGTTAAGTTGGTTTTGAGTAGATCATGACTAATTGTGTAAACAATTACAAACTCTTGGTTTATAAACCTCACAAATAATAAACTATTGCCGTCAAATGTCACAGACCAAAACGTTTTTCAAATTCAAATTTCTGAACAAGAAAAACAAAGTTAAAGAGGCTATGCGATTTTTATTTTTGTCACTGTCACTCCAAGCGAAAAATCGCGCAGTGCGAGAGGGGCGGATTCAGGGCAAAAGGGAAAAAAGTTGGTTTTATATTTTTATGAAAAAAACTAAAATAGCTAGCAAAATTTCAAATATCAAATCTCTAGATATTATTGAAACACACCTAATAAAATATGTTTGAGTTCTGTATATGGTTCCTATTCGTCAAACGAGAAGAAAAAGTGTGTTTGAAGACCTCATTTAAACAACTATTTCTATCGAGGAAAATTTATCCAAACATGTTTTCCAATTTCAAAACCGTAGATTATATAGTCAAAATGCATATACCAGAAACTGATTATAATTCTTCGTGTATTTCATGAAATACACAGAAAAGAAACACCCGTATTTTTTTTGCATATCGCCTTAAGTTATGAACTTTGCTCTAACCTACTGACATTTAACCTTAAGGCCTGATCACATTCACTATAACTTTAACATTTCTTATGAGTGTTCTGCTTTTATTTTCTCTTTCTGTGTGTTTACTGGAGATTTATTAGAAATTAGTTTCTGCCCGCGGCTTCGCTCGCGCTGATTATGTCACTCTAGGGCCCATAAACTATCTCTATGCAAAAAGTCACGTCGAAACGTTGCTCCGTTGATGTGTGAAAGAAGGACAAACAAACAAACGCACTTTCGCATTTATAATAACAGTGAGGAAGTGGGGATATCTAAACATTGAACTAGAAAATAATAGGTCTTTACCTATGAAATTGCCGAAATTTTCTTACAGATTCATGAGTTCATTATTCCTATGACTCAATAGCTATTTCAATCATTTGTTTTTTTTTTTAAAGTCTATTTCAAGGTTTTACATCTACGTACCTATTAAAGTTTGTTTTTATTTTCAGTTTGATTATACAAATTAAATTTTCAAAAACAGTTTGTCCTAAATGCCATCCATTTCCATGATAAAATTCGTAGTAATTTTCTACAGCTGACACTTTAAAAAAATTAAATTAATGTTGCTGTTAGCTTAATGTAAAAATGCAAAAATGTTAGTACTGAAAATTGAGTTTCCTTCAAATTCTCTATAGAAAATAGCAATTTCATATGTAAAGACCTAATATAAAAAAAAAAAAACAGGCCAGGTATCTAACTTGCGACCTCTTGTTTCTAATAAATTGATCTGTTGTAGTTTATAATGCACTCTTATAATATCCAAACAAAGATTTCAAAAGTAAAGATAAGCCCTCACCGTACTATGACAGCACCAAAATGTTTCCACCTTTAAATGGGTGACGCTCACACGTTTGGAATCAGTGCTCAACTGAACACCGTGATAGTTGGACGCCTTAATGAATTTTTACGAGAAAAGGGTCTCAATATGCCGTCGTGTGCATTTTTAAAGTGCACTAACATTTCAAGAAATACGAATAAAGCCAAACGTGTGACATTTCACATTCAAAAACAATGCAATAAATTTTAGGTGCCAGGGCTCATCTAAACTTTTGAAATCTTTGTATCCAAAGCGATGGATGTCGCTATAAAACATACTAAGGCGCTATATGCTGCGAAAAAGCTGCAAATATAGAAAAAAATAATTGTTTACTTACTAGAGTAATTATTCAAAATCTGCTCAAGTAAATGTGTAGATATAGTAATGAACTATTTTTAAATTGTATAATTTTGTATTTTAATTTTTATCGTTTATTTGGAAAACCAACAATAAGATCACAATAGTTTGATACATAAGTAAGGCCAATAACCGGTTTTCACTTAAATATTCAATACTAAGGCCGAGATAAATAGTCGTTGCTTAGCCTAAGTCCGTACTCATGCTTCCCTAAGGTAGGGCCACTGAGTGATGGCACTTATGACAGCTGCATTTAGTGATGAGGTACATTTCAAATTTCGGTTCAAAATAAAAATCAAGTGTGAGTTTACTCAACATTAGACACGTCATTCAACATTCTACATAATGATACAAAAGGAAAATGTGCCAAAACCAGTGGCGTAGCTATCGGAGGGTTATGCGGTGTAGTGCCCCGGGGCCCCCAAGAGATGTTTAAATATCTAAATCGAAAAAAGTATTTTACTATCATTTATTTTCGTTTAGTTTAACTTCGTCATTGTTTTGTTTTTAATTAAATATTATTGCGTAACTTGGCGACCTCAAACACGACCTATAAAAAATGAGAAACTTTAAAAAAAATCTTTGTTTCTTTTACGAATTCTATTGCACAATAAAGCAACATTCAAATCGAAAAATAATAACCGAAACAAGTAGTACATCACTATCAACAATGAAGTATTACATTTTTAATTCACACTTGCTTATAAATAATTACGATACTTTGTAGGCATTTAAACGTCATAGGCGCCATCACTTAGTGGCTCTACTGTAAGCATTACTTTAGGCTAACTTAGCTAAATATCAATGTGTTTCTAAAATAGACATAACTTACACGTTTGCTTGGCTAAGCATGTTCTTAGGCCAATGCTAAGAACGTGTGAATAAACTTTTTTTAAATTGTATCTGTGAACTTCGTTTCGTTCGGCCAATTTAGGTCAAAAATTATCTGTGACGGCTGACAGCAGTGACAGATGCTCTATTGTTGACAATTTGACATTTCCGATTTCCCCATTCCGTTTCTCTCGTAATTTCGTTAATGTTCTTTTGCGTTTTTTTAAGTGTGAATTTCTTTTACGACGACTCAGCTTTTCCCCTGGACTTGATCCTATTTATACTTACCCGATTGACCTTGGCTTGCCTTCTAGAGATCATCAACTTCTCTAAAGAATCCCAGTAAACTTTCGAAGTCAGCATCCATTGTTTACAGTTTTTATTATGTTTTACAAAGTTTTCGTGACAACAACAGAACACATCTACAAGAGTCAAGAACTACAACAGTTGTCACAGATTACTATTTTGTTCTAAGAACGTGCGTAAGCATCGAATATAGCGTACTCTGTCTCGGCTAAGAATTAGTCCAATTTTCGCGACTTAGAAGAGTGCCAAGCACTGTCTATGATAGACAAATCGATTCTTAAGCAAGTGCTTTCGCTAAGACTCGTTCTTAGAATCGACTATTTATCTCGGCCTTAGTCTAAATAAATTAAAGTTTAAGTAATATATTATTTTGTAAATTTCATTTTGTATAGTTTAAAATTTCAAGTCATTCCCAAAGCGGCCGTTTTTAGCAAAAATTCAACGGTGTTACTACAAAACGGTGTTTAACTTTAGACAGTGTTTAAATCTGTTGCTGTCACTTTTTTACGATATGAAAGAAAAGGCGACAACGACAGATTTAAACACTGTCTAAAGTTGAACATCCTTTTGTAGTAACACAGCAAATGTTTAGCTCATCAAAGACGTTGTCTATGAAAACTATGCTATTTAAAAATAGTTCATTGCTATATATATATATATGCATTTACTTGGGCAGATTTTCAATAATTACTTGGTAAGTAAATTTTTTTTATTCTATAGTGGCAGCACTTTCTCAGAATATAGCGCCTTAATGATAAGTCGTGTTATTGTTGCATAATTTGGGCTTTTGTAAGGAATACTAAAAAACCGGCCAATTGCCAGGACTCGCGCACGAAGGGTTCCGTACCATTATCTATAAAAACGGCAAAAAAAACATGTCTGTGGTATGGGAGCCCCCTTAAATATTTATTTTATTCTGTTTTTTAGTATTAAGCGTGTATTTGTGCCCGAAGTACGGCGATAGGCTTGATACCTATCAAGTTCGGACGTAATAATCGTCGGTGAAACGCGGATGTACCGAGTGTGCATTGTGACTTGCACAGTTTACCCTTGGAACACCTCTGACACCCTCTTGGGGATTCATGTCGTGAAGATATATACAACGTGTAACAGAAAGGTATAACCATATTTGAAGAGCTTAACCAGTCAATGGTATAGAATAACTTTTACTATGGAAAAAACCCTGCACCCCGAAAAAAAATTAACTGTTTCATAGAAAAATGCAATGTATGGAAGAGCAGATTTTTTGTTTGAGATTTCGGCGTTGGTTTCGTTGTAAAGGTTGTTCTAAACAATTGACTGAATAAGTTCTTCAAATATGGTTACACCTTTCTGTCACACATTGTATATAAGGCGTTTCAATTTAAATTGAAAGTAATTTAGGAGGTGATTCAGTATCGTTAATACATCACATTCCACTGCAAAGCACTTGTTTTTGCGCGAACTTTTTTTTCACTTCTCAGTACAAAGTGGTCCGATCAGCTGACTCAGTTTGTATGGACAAGTGAAGAAAAAGTTCGCGCAAAAAAAAGTACTTTGCAGTGGAATGTGATGTATTAACGATACTGAATCACCACCTAAATTACTTTCAATTTAAATTGAAAGACCTTATATATAAAATTGTTTTTTTTTCAAGTCCCGACCGGAAATCATCTAATCTAACAAACCCTAATATTTAGCAAAATTGAAACCCAACTAATGTACCCATATTTGCACGACAGGGGAGGCGGCAGATTCAACACGGCAACGCGTTTCTCTCGCAACAATGTCGTGAACAACATGGCAAACGCCGCGAACAACGTGGCCATGCCCAAAGTGTTCAGCAACTCTGTCGACCATCGGCCTCGCGCGTTGCTCATCTCTGGGTTCGAGACTGATGAACTCGATGGACTGGTCAAGCACTTTTCTGTAAGTAAACTATGACAGAAATAAATTTCTATGTTTGAACACTTGGCGATTTATCCCTCGCAAGGAGATATAAATTAACATTATATCATTCTTCTTCTTCGTGTACCATGCCCTATCGGGCGTCGGCTACCATCTCTCTAAACTTTTTCCGATCTTTAGCTAGTCTGCAGATCTCCGTCGCTTCCTTAATATTAGTCCAGGTCTTTAGGTTGTCAGTCCACTTTGTCCTTCTTCTGCCTCTTTCTCGTTTCCCCTCTATTTTTCCTTTTATAATTACTTTTATTAAATTGTATTTGTTGTATCTATAAACATGTCCCAGATATGCTAGTTTATATCATTGCAGTATAGAAAATCAGAAATTTACCCTTGTGCTTTTCCAGACCTGGATAGCTCAGTTGGTAGAGCAATCGCCCGGTAAGCGGGGGTCCCGAGTTTGAATCCCGGTTCAGAGCTCCTCACATCCAGATTTACTTTTCTTTCTGCGTTTCTATACTGCAATGCTATAATGTTGATTTATATCTCCTTGCGATGGATAAATCGCCCAAGTGTTCAAACATAGAAATTTATTTTTATCATAGTTATCTGTAAGTCATTTTTTATGTGAATTTTTTGGGAAAATATTGTCATTCTTTTTTTCATAACGCCCTCGTGAGCGTTCAGTATGAGCATTACGAGCTGGCATATCAAGTAGTAAAAATTCGGTGTACAGATATGGTGGAAAAATTCGTCGTTCCAGATACGAATCTCGGTAGCGCAGTCGGTAGCACGCCTGTCATGTAAGCAGGAGGTCGCAGGTTCGAATCTTGGCCCGAGGACTTTTTCAAAAATATTTGTGCTTTTAAATTTGTTTGATTGATTTCTAGTTTTTAATGCATTCTAATAATAATAATTCTTTTTTGCTTTTATTTTTTGCTCAAAAATTTTTCTTATTGCAAATAATAATTAAAAAACCGGTCAAGTGCGAGTAGGACTCGCGCCCTGAGGGTTCCGTGCCATTTAAATAAGTTAATGTACTTAAATAATTAGAACAGAAATTACAAACTTATCACTGAATACAAATTGTTTTAAACAAAACTGCAAAATTAAGTTGGTTGAGTATTCGGGGACGTAACCCTAAAACTACATTATAAATCGGCGTTTTTAGTATTTGTTGTTTAAATACAGCATAATAATAAAAAAATAATAAACTTTATAGTTTCGATATATTTCGGCCTCATCAGTCATCAGATGACGGCCTCACTGATGAGGCCGAAATATATCGAAAATATAAAGTTTATTATTTTTTTATTATTATCATATAATTGTTAAAACTACAAATAAAAAGCTAATACAGCTAAAATTATATTTATTCATATTAAATACAGCATATGGTACATAATATACAGAAATTACAAATCCCTAACTGATTTGGCCTTTGAGATAGACCCCGTAACAAATACATTTACACTCTACTTAATGAGCTCCAGACAATGACACCCGAAATTTTGGGGTTAGAAAAATAAATCCGGCTTCACAGACCACTTTTTCGGGTTCCGTAGCCAACAACTCCTTGTTAAATTCTAATATCTATTTTGCCGCGCAAGCCAGTGGCGTGCACAGAACTTTTTTCCGGAAAAGCAATCAGAAGGTCAAGTACGACAATAAAAAAAATATGAAAAAAATTAAATAACACTGAAAAAAAAAAGTTTGTATGAAAATGTTCACTCTAGGAAAGGCAGTGCCTACCCTGGCGTCATACAAACTTTTATTTTTCAAAGTGTTAATAAAAATTTTTCATATTTTTTTTGTTGTCGTACTTGACCTTCTGATTGCTTTTCCGGAAAAAGTTCTATGCACGCCACTGGCGCAAGCAAAACTTCAGTTATTTTAAAATCACGGCTACATTATGTAGGACATTAACTATAATTTCTTTATGTAATAAAGATGTTTTTTTCTAGATAGTATCTGCGTGTGTTGGTTTCGTTTGAATCGGTTTTGAAATATGGAAACTGAATCGTTTTTTGCCTGAAATTAATGCTTTTTTAAAAGTATTATAATTAAAAGATGATTGAAATTATGTTTATTTATAAAGTGTAATTAATAATTGTCTTGAGTCAAAAAACGCCAATTTTTAGGGTCCCGTAATCAACAACAAGGAACCCTTATAGTTTCGCCATGTCCGTCTGTCTGTCTGTCCGCGGCTTAGCTTAGAGACTATTAGTACTAGAAAGCTGTAATTTGGCATGGGTATACATATTTATCACGCCAATAAAGTGGTACAGTAAAATGTTGAAAAAGATTTATTTTAGGGTACCTCCCCTACACGTAAAGTGGAGATGATTTTTTTTTTCTCGTCTATACCCTAGTGTGGGGTGTCGCTGGATAGGTAATTTAAAAATATTGAGGGTGTAAGAAGACTATTTTTCGATCCAGGGTTCCAGCGTAAATATTAAGCTTAAAAGTGTTAATTTTTGTTAGAGTCAAGTGTCCCGCCCCCCCCTGCCAGCGAAACGGTTGTATTTGGAGACGTGAAAAAAATCACGGCAATACTATATATAACGAAATTAAAAGGAAAATTATCGCAGCTAAGTAGGCTTTACAAGTTAACGAGTAAAGATCGCGCCAAACTTTTAGTCCCCTCTAAACACGGGGCGATTCGCATCAGCAGGAACAAAATGTATGGGCCGTTCTTGGGAAGAGCAACTTCCGAGCGTAGGTGCTAGAAGTTTGACGCGATCTGTATTAGTCGACAAACTTATAAAATGTACTTGGAGAAGAAGTCCGCATATTGTGCAGGGCAACTACGGAACCCTACACTGCGCGTGGCCCCACACGCACTTGGCAGGTTTTTTTTTATAAGCAATCCCACATCATAATCAGTATAATGTCTTAAAATTCTCAAATGACGTCATGACCAACAATTTTTTAAAAAATCATAAAAAAGCTATGTTTAATTTATATACCAAAATAATGAAAATTATGTCCTAAAATGGCGTATATTCTCTGAAAAATAAAAAAATAAACCTTTTAGAAATGAACCTATGGGAATTGTTGAAATGTGTTTCTTTTGTATTCGCTGTATGACGTATGTCGTATTCACATGATCTCTTCCCGCAGCAATTCGGCGAGGTGACCGGCAAGGAAGTGAACCTGGCTGTCCCAGAGCTAGTGTTGCAGTTCAAGGCGCGTGCGCAGGCCGAGCTAGCGGCGGCGCGGGGCCGTAACTACAACGAGCGCACGCTGTCGGTCAGTACTTGATATTTTTTTGAACTTTTACAGAAACCTGATGTAATGCTGAGAGCCAATTCTCCGAATTTATAACAAAATATTAAGAAATAATTATTACCGCCAAGATACAACTTTTATCCAAGAGCAATGTACAACAATAGTTGTCTATGTGCATAAACATATGGGTTATTCCCAGAGCTCCAAAATTTTCTTCCCACGAAAGGGTTCAGGGAAAGAACAAGGAATTTCACATCGTAAGGAAGGGCTCAAATAAATGTACAAATAACTTTTTCACACCACCTCCTGCTCGACAATGTCCAATTACATATCATGCAACCTCAACGTAAAGTAACGCATTATATCTCAAGGGATATAAAGTTATATGAAAATCCCTAGGGATTAAAGTGATTTAAATTTGGAACGTCAAATTCGTGTGGAAACTCGTGGAAAACAAATGCCCATATGGGATTGTAAAGAGGTTTGTTCGAAAATCGAACTGGCCACCATAAGCAGAATTCAACAAAAAGAAAAAAAGCGTTTACAAAGAATGTGAAACAAAAGACGGTGTTTGGTGCTGTGATTGTCAGTGAATTTTATTGAATTATTAATGTTGATAAAAAATGCCGAGCTTTTTATTGTCTCGCAGAAGGTGTGAAAAGTAGAGTATGCTCCTCTGGAATAAAGCCTGTCTTTGTCTTGGGCAGCTTGAACCCCTCGCTTTACTCAGGACTCTATATAACTCCCTCGTTACGCTCAGGGTTCAATATGCCGCCTGTGACGTAAGACACTGCTTTATTCCCTTAGTGCATAATTTACTATAATAGATCGGACCAAAATAAATGTGGGGATAATTTGTATGTTTTTTTTTTTTCACTTGGCAAAAATAAGATTGTGAGTTCATTTTCGCTAATATAACGGATATTATTAATTAACGGATTTAAGGTGTAAAGGAGTGGTAATGTTTCTGACTAGTGACGGGCATCGGCGTCACTGGTGCGAGGGTTCCATAACCACGCTCAGACACCACTAATTTTATGTTAAAGGGCGATATTAGCAGCTGGAACAGGGGCCCATAAGCTGTCCCAGATCTATAATCTACAAATATCTTATACTCTACAAAATATAATACAAAATGTCCTACCAGACAAGTGTATGATGACCTCATCAGCTCGTCTTCGCACGGAATCCTTCCGCTGCGGAGTCCAAAGTGTGCCGGTGTTGTGGCACGTGGTTCACCTTCCACGAAGAATCTAAACACGACCCACCTAACCCTGGATGCATCCAAACCCAGAAGAAATGGTAATTGACAAGTCCACTTGTTGCACACCGCGTGTTCAGGTTATGTCACACACACACAGGAAATAGAATAAAAGTGGCCTTCACGCCAAAATATTGTCAGACCCTGACCCAATAATGTTTTTTACGATGTCCACATCGATTTCTCTTGTTTTAAATACCAAAATGTGGTCGACCGCGACCTTTACCAAAAAACACGTCCTATACCAGGTTTTGACAGCTCCAAGAGGGAGAAGTGTTACCACACACAAAAAACAACATCGTTGACCGAACACTCGACTGATGCGTTCTAAAAATATACATTTTATTCTTAACATGTTACTTTGCCTTTTAACAAACGAAAAAAAAAAGTTTTTATTGTTTACACATTTATTCTAGCCCTTCCTTATGATGTGACATTCCTTATTCGTTCCCTGTACTCTTCATATTAGGTCTTTACATATGAAAATGCCGTTTTCCATAGAGAATTTCAAGGAAACACAATTTTCAGTACTAACATTTTTGCTTTTTTTTTTAGGAATGACAAATCCAAATAATGTAATTTCTTTTGTGTATGAATGAGACAACATTAATTTAATTTTTGAAATGTGTCAGCTGTAAAAAGTTATTACGAATCTTATCATGGAAATGGATGGCATTTAGGACGAACTATTTTTGAAGATTTAATTTTTGTAATCAAACTGAAAATAAAAACAACATTTAATACGTAGATGTAAAACCTTGAAATCAAGTTTCAAATAAAAAACAAGTTTTTTTATTATCTTTTCAAAAGGTTGCCTGGGAGGAATTGCTGTAACCAATAAGTGCCACCTTTGTACACAATGTCCGTTCTCTTTGTAAAAATGTGTTTTAAATATCTAAGTAAATGTACTAAAGTTTTATAGAAAAAATAAGGTTATACACGTATTTAGAACAGAGTGGATATGCCCTGCCAGTGTTTCGAGTATGCTCAGAGGAACTCACTCGCTGTGAGTATGCTTCAATTTTATTTGGGTCATCCTGCCCAAATTGGGCTACAATTCCCACTATTCCTTTCTAAACTGGATTCTGCGTTTTTTAGGGTTCCGTACCCCAAGGGCAAAACGCAGCCCTATTAATGTCACTCTGCTGTCCGACTGTCTGTCCGTCCATCTGTCTCTCTGTCTGTGATTTAGCTCGTAGAAAATAAAACTATCTAGATTATTTTTTAAGTCTCTCGTGTTTCTTACAGATAACCTGGGTGACTGGCAATAAACCAATAACGCCAATCAACGCGCCCGCCCCTCCCCCCCTCGCCGTCGCGCCGCAGCCGCCGCCGCCCGCGCACAACGGATCTACAATAGCTGAACCGCAGAGCGATGCGACTGAGGTATTTAGATATCACAGTTCACACTCTGAACCTCTGACGCCCCCCTAGGGGACTCGTGTCGTGAGGATATAGTTGAAAGAAAGAAAGAAAACGGAATCTATTCTCAAAAAAATACAGCAAAAAATTAAAATAAAGCGAAGATATTGGTATCGATTCGGCGCAACACAACATAACTAATTTGTTGAGAATTCCTACAGCGCCGATTTTCAGCGAGCCCCTTTGTTTGTTTCCATCGATCCATCAGCTGGACATAAGCTTTTCCAGGACTTTGCCACTCCCGGCGGTCATCCTGGAAGAATTGCCCATACTGACACACGCTGGGCAGGTGGGTTAGTGAGCGCGGTGCCGGAACCCTCGCACCAGTGTCGCCGCTGCCCAGCCCAGCAATTAGGGATGGATATACCGCCATCCATCGGTCCCAGACATTGTAGGCCTCCACTTACTCTCCCCCGAATTACTTCGAGGGGGTCTCCAAATAAGATTTATATTTATTCATTTTTATTCCATTTCTCGTCCAGACCGGTATGGAGATGTCAGAAGACTCCCTGCTCCGCTTCGATGAAGAAGAAGAGGAAGATGCGGACGAGGATCGGTCCTGGCGACGTTGACGGCGGTCGGGCCGGTAGCGGGCGAGCGGGGTGCGCGGGCGACGGGAGGGATTCAGCTTCTAGCATAAACATTGATTTGTTGGCACTTGCAAATAATCGAACTGAAATACCTAACTTATACAGGATGTTAACTTTATTATGTACTTCCTTCTAAGGTTTTATGTGGGTCCTTGAACAATCATGTTTCAAAGAAAATTACTGTGACAGAGATAAATTTCGATGTTCGAACACTTGGCGCATCCATCGCAAGGAGATATAAATTCTTTATTCTTTATTGTACACACACGGAAATATAAACATAAACAAAATTACAGAAAAAAGATGCACATTGGCTATTTATAACTGTTACTAAATCGTTTTCGGTTCTCTTGGATCCCTATAAAGGGCAACTTTTGTAGCTCTATCCGTCAATAGGTGTCGCTAGTTATTCTCAAAAGAAAAACAAAATGCAAAAACACCACTACTTTTCACAGAGATTAGACCTAGCTAAATCGATTTTTTGACCTCCGAAAACCCGTTTGCTGTGTATTTTTACGAAATCCTTACCGGCCAGCCACAGCTTCAGGCTTCGAGAGGCGCGCCAATCGGTTCTTCTTGCGAGAAATAATCGAAAATTCAAACCGGCGGAGAGAACAAATGTATGAAATTGTATAGAGCCGGCCATGGGTCGCCGCTCGCGCGTCTTGTACGGTTTCGAGTGCCTTGCGCTCTCGGGACGACGGTGTGCGGGGTGGCGGCTGGTTAAAACTGATTTGAGCGAGCGAGCGCGCTATACATGAAGGCGCCGACAAAACAAGAAATACAACTTAACTTTGTATTTCTTGTTTTGAATTTAAAAATTTAAAAACATTCTGGTATATGACAGTTGACGCCAATAATAACGCCAGTATTAATGAGGTCTAAATAGCGTGAGTTTGAAATTTAATGCACAACTAGTCATGATGTGGTCCAAACAAAGTTAAAACAGCATTTTAAGTTTGGACTAATTATGCATTAAATTACAAACTCATGCTGTATAAACCTTACTAATACTGAACTATTAGTGTTAACTGCCACATACCAAAATGTTTTTAAAAATTTTTACCTTCTAAACAAGAAATACAAAGTTAAGTTATGAACTTTTGACTAAGCGAATGACGTTTAACCAAAGAAGTTTGTTTCTTATTATGTTATCTTTAAGGCGATTATCCCGGACAAAATGTGAAATTCGACATTTTAGAATTTCGAAGACGCTGCATCCTGTCGCTTTAGAAAATTGCAGCTCTGCATAAACATACGTTGATTCTTATTCTAAGACCCCTTGGAATTCGTTTTTACATAATTTATCATTTAAAGCTATAATAAGCTTCACGCGTTACTACAAAGTCATAAAAATAAGAAACTGTTTATCATCAGTTTCTCACCAAATACGGGCTAAAATGCAGAAGACATCACATATTCAGGTATGGTTCAAAGAAGTAAAGATTCCTATGAGATTCTTTTTTTATTCAATTTGTTTTAGAAGGAAAAAGCTTGAAAATATTTAATAGCGCCTGAAAAAAAAAATACCAAAACAAGATCTAACGATTTTGATTATTGCTTTTAAATTTAATCAGGCACTTAGAGTCAAACGACACGCTCCCGTCACGCAAAAATAAAAAAATAAAATGTCTTTATTTCGGGCAATGAAAAACACATAGAAAGTGGAAAGAAAATTTTGGCTAATATCAGGTGTTTTTGTGGTAGTGTAGTGCATTTGACGATTCCGATTTTGTATCAATATTGTGAACTAGTGGTGTGTGGTGTATAGTAATGTAAATATTCCCTTTTGTTTTGTTTTTGTGCAATAAGTGTAAGTGTAATGTATAGGTTAGGTTAGTTTGCTGTATCATTTATTAAATAAACTAACATTGTAGAAGACAATAATAAATGGTAAATAATGGGTAATAAAAGAATAATAAAGTACTACGGTTCTGGTAAAGCCAAGCGAGTTTACCAAAATAAAGGTCGACGACTCCTCGGTCTCAAATAGGTACAGAGCATAAAATATAATCTTTACGTCAAAAATAAAATAAATCAAAATAAAAAACAAATAAAAGGCCAATAGAGGCAATATTATATATTTATTAAAGTATTACTCGCACATGTGATTATATTATAAACTTATGAACGAATAACTCTTTTCGAGTGCAACAACAATAAAAAGATTTTATGCAACAAAGATTGAAGAATCACGTCGAGGTGCATAATTGAAAAACTGCAGAGACGCAACCACACGTGCATTTGTCCCAAGAGCTGCAGTTGATTTCATACAGTGCATTGTGTGCGCAAGACATTCGAAGGCAGCCAGAGACTCAAAGGATTTCTCTCCATTCTTCAGAGGGCTATTGACGGTCTCCAATATCAATACGTAACTCGATGAGGACTGCTTGAAGCAGGCATATGGAACAGAACCCACACAATTATTGCTGCTCGTTTGATGGACTCTAATCTTGTGCTATATAGGTTACACTGTGTTCTTCTTACTGCCGTCTCAATATAGCGTATCCACGTTTCAAAAACATCTTTAATTATTGTTATATGCTCCTTTGTGCATTTTTGACAAATACCAAAATCTTGATCATCTGTTACAGCCTTCTGTCAAAGTCAGTATAATTTTGATGAACATAAATACTCGCAACGTGCCAGTTAATCAAATTAGAACCTTCTTACTTACATTTTAACGTAAATGAAGGAAATCGTAAATAAAATAAAAAATATAACAGCCAAACTTTCCCAATATTATACCCATTTACAATTTTTAGGAAAATGTTTGGAAATTGGTGCAGCACCGAAAGGGCTGATACCAAAAATTGCCCTCAGTGCAATACCACCAATAATCAGAAGCAACATGATTATGGTTAACTACATGAAAGCCTTACACTCTACACACATGCTCTACATACAATATATACACCTCTGCACAGATCAGAAAAATTTCGCACAAAAAACCCATCCTTCCAGAAGAGCTACAAATAAATATCCAAATACGCTACAAATAAATTTAAATATCTGCCTAACTTTGCCCGTTCAATTAGTCTTACTAAACAACCAATCAACCCAAATTTTGGATTTATTTACGTATATAACATGTGTTATTATTTTACTCTAATTAATGATTCTTTCGCTAAACTCATAAACTAAACATGAAAATCAGAGGTGCGATTGTGTAAGAAAATAGTCATGAAATCGTATTCATTTGATAGCTTAAAACTAATCATTTCACTTGTCAAACGGCCAATTTGAATTGTCTATGGTATTCATAGATGCTTTACGATTTGTATTGTTATTTTAGACAATGAGTGAATGATTTGTTAAGATTGACAGATAATTCGAATTGTCTAAGATTTTGTTAGTTCATCGCTAATGTCAAATGATTGCGGCGACTTGTTGTCTATGACAATCGTTTAACGGTAAGTGTTTTTGATTATTTTGGAATAAAATTAGGTAAAACAATTTTTATTCTACCATTAAAATCAATAAATGATGTTCAATAAATTAAAATTGTGGAGCTTTTTAGTCAAAACCCTTGGCTTTGGCACAGAAATAAGAATTGTTTTTTATATGAACACAGTTTGGGGTTATATTTTTGTAGGAAAGATATTATGAAAAGGTTTAGGGCAGTTCGGCCACAGATTAAAATATTTTTTCTTACTTTTTAGGGTTCCGTACCCAAAGGGTAACCAACGGGACCCTATTACTTAGACTCCGCTGTCCGTCTGTCTGTCCGTCTGTCAACAGGCTGTATCTCATGAACCGTGATAGTAAGACAGTTGAAATTTTCACAGATGATGTATTTCTGTTGCCGCTATAACAACAAATACTGAAAAACAGAATAAAATAAATATTTAAGGGGGCTCCCATACAACAGACATGTTTTTTCGCTGTTTTTATATATAATGGTACGGAACCCTTCGTGCGCGAGTCCGACTCGCACTTGGCCGGTTTTTGTATTTTGGTTCGGTTGCTATTTCGTCATACTAATATAATAAAGAAACATACTATAAAATAAAACACCGACCGATTCAAAAATATTTTGCAGTTGCAGTTGACTTGACACTTGAATTGATTCGAAACTATGACGCGTTATTATAACTACAAAACTCGGACGAAGACAAATAATACGATAAGATATAGCGCTGTCTCTTTCAGACATCACATCTAGTAAAAAAAGTAATCCCGTGTCAAGCTCTTCAACTACATATACTGTTGAGTAGTAGTAAACTTATGCCACCACCTGGGGTCGAGCAGCTGAAACTCGGTTTTCCTTCAATTGTTGCGTTTGGTTATACGAGTTGCATGGAGATAAGTTTCGATTGAATTCTATGTTTTAAATTATAAAAATTAATTTTTGTGGTGGATTTAAAAAATGTAATCAAAAAGATCTATTATTTTTGTGTTTGACATAATTTTAAAGTAAATAAGTTATCAAATTTCATTTTACGTAGGTAGTACACAATAAAACGCAATTTCATTTCGCATTTTTTAAACCATCGGTCATTTCTAAACCTTCGGTTACTTTTCGGTCTTCATTTTATGGACAGTTTTACACAATTCGAATTTGCCCTACACGATCCTTGACAATGGTATAGATTTATCATCTATGACCAACCTTACACAATCGCACCTCTTTACATTACCAGAATACGGACGCCTCACAGAATAAGGTTGCGGGAAGCGCGCGGGGCGACTCGCTTGCAAGTGCGCCGCGCAGCAGGAATAAGACGATAGTTTTTTTCAAATACAGACTGTTCACAGGTATTTTACCTCTGACAGCTGTTCTATGTCCAATACTTAAGAAACATTTTCGATCAGCCTAGAGGTAAAATAACTGTGAACGATCTGTACCTATCGCGGCCGCGGCCGCTAACTCAATGATTCCCTTAAGGACACATTATAAGACATTGAAAGGAAGTACATAAATTTATGTATTTCTTGTACAACATATAACATGAAAGGTTAAGACACTAGTGTTATCAAGGATGAATAACTAGGAAAATGAAATATGTGATTTGGTTACCATGAATATCGATTATAAAAACAATGAAAACTACTATATTTATAAAAAGCAATATATGAGTTTTTGAAAAGTATTTTACCGTCTTCGTCCGTGCTAGCGTTTTGTTGTTCAGTAAAAATGCTTAGTTTACTGGAAAAATCGATTTTTGTGCTATTTTGTCGTTAGCTACGGTGGCGGCAACGAGTGATGGCCTCTATGACAGCTGCGTTTAGTGATGGGGTATATTAAACATGGCGGTTAAAAATAAAAAATCAAGTCTGTGCTTACTCAACATTAGACACGTCATACAACATTCAACATAACAATGCAAAAGGCAAATGTGCCAAATCTGCTTACAAATTATCCATAAAATGTAGAAAGTGACTGGTTTACTTCATTATATAGTTTGGAAAGAGACGGAGCAGTAGGAATAGAGACAGAAGAACCCTTTATTTATTGATTACTATTTAGCCACTATTACTTCCCGTTGAATTGTTTTAAATTGTCGACCTCTTGAGTTAAAAAAAATGAAAAGCTTGATATAAAGTCTTTGTTTCTGTAACGATTCTATTACAAAATCACGGCATCATGAAAATCGAAAAATAACCAAAACGAGTAATACATCACTATCAACTATGAAGTATTTACAGTACATCACTATCAACAATGAAGTATTACATTGTTTTATTGAAACTTGCTCATAAATAATTAAGACACTTGCTAGGCATTTAAACGTCATGGGCGCCATCATTCGATGTCGATACTTCAGTGTAAAGTTATTCAAAAGATTTAGGAAAAAACAACATAGAGCAATATGAAAACCTCAGAATTGTAGATGAACTTAATTAATTGTCACCTATCGTGATAGTAACTTAACTCGCAAACCACAAATATATTATATAAATAGGTTTTTTCATTAAATTTAACATTTATTTGTAGCAACTTATATTGTACATAATATTTTTGTGTTTGTACATATTTTTCAATATTTTTTTGCCTTGGGCAGTCAGTCATTTTATGTTTTTTGCCTTTTTAATAGGTATATTATATAGAGGGGTGTATCTTTAGGATATTAATATTGTTTGTGTTAAAAGCTGGTCAGGAATTAGTCTTGCGTTAAGGTTAAACGTCAGTCGCTCGGTACAAAGTGCATAACTTAAATTTGTTTTTGTCGTTAAAAAGTTGAAAGTGAAAAAAATATATTGATCTGTGGTAATTCACGCCAAAAATGCAGTATAGCTTAGATTTATAAATCAAAAGTAAAAAATGGAATGCACGATTTGTTACGATTTTGCCGAAACAAGTTTAAAATGCTGTTTTAAGTTTGTTTCGACCAAATAATGGCTAATTGTGCATTAAATTTCAAGCTGTTGATTTATAAACCTAACTTATACTGAACTATTGGCGTGATTTGCCACAGACCATTATCTTTTGCACATTAAACTTCTTAACAAGAAAATGCAAAGCTAATTTGTACACTTTGTACCGAACGACTGATGTTTCACCTTAATTAAAAATAAAATGCAATGTTTTTTTTTTATTGACTGTTGTCTATGCTTACATTGTACAGTAACGAACTCTTAACATAGTTAAGGTATCATATTGTTAAGCTAAGATCACGCTAAGCGTGTGTCGTTTTGAATTCATCGTTAATCCTCTAATAGGGGAGATGACAGGGTAAACAAAATATTATTCTATTTAGTCCGTCATTTAGATTATCAGAAAATATTGGACACGTATTTTTTCTTTTGTCAATCAAACAAAAAATGTCAGAGATAAAGCGCGTCAAAGTTTGGGAGTGACGCTGGTGACGTCACGCGGACCTTTAGCGGGCTATATCTTCATAATTTTTTGTTCAATTGACAAAAGAAAAAATACGTGTCCAATATTTACTGATAACCTAACTGACGGGCTAATTGGAATTTTTTAGTCATCATGCCTATTGCTAAATTATTAACGTAAGAATTATTGGCCAGATTTTATCGCAAATTTTATGAGGTTATTAGATTTTAAATCCACTGATGGGCTTTTTTTTAATATAATTAGTATCTTTCGAGGCTTGTTTTAAGGTTTAGATGCTTATAAATGCCGATCTTATGTCCTTACATCTAGTAGTAGTAGTTTGTTATAAAATCGTGAGCCCAAAAGAAGTTTGATGTTATTGGAATGATCATTTGGTTAGCGTGTTTTTGTTTCAATTTAATGAGCGGTTTTCCAGACTGAACTTAATCAAGCTTTCAGAAGTAAACACAGATGGCGTTACCCTGCTTTCAAGTGTCAAAAAGCAAAGATTATTTTTTAATCTGTGGGCAGCAAGATAAAAATTGTCAATTCAATTGTTAAATCCAACAATTTTGTTTTCTATCTATATTACTTACGTTAATAGCTTGGAATTTCATTCAACTTTCAACATGGTCAGCCCATGCGTTGTAGCTAATTGTAAAAATATAGGAACACACAGTTTAACTAATTGCGGAAAGAACAATGGATCTTAGCAATAATACATTTGAGGCATGGATTGACCATAAAAAAGAAAGAAGCAAAGAAGAAGTGTCAAAATCAAAAGAATCCATTGTTGCCAGGAAGACTTTTTTGACACTTTTAGTACAGGCTGCGCCATCTATTGTGTCGTTCGGTACTACTTTTTCTTTTTTAATTTGACTTTGAAAACCCCTCATTAGAAATGATTATTCTGCGCATCCTTTGTACAAAGTGGAATATTTTGAGAACTTCGCTCACCTATTTTATTAATGCTATTTTGCTCTTGTTTTTATTACTAAGATATTTGTAAATTATCTAATATTCTAGATTTAACTTAGATGTGTATCTGACTCGTTAAGGCTATTGTAAAAAGGAATATTCAAAAAAGAACGTATATACCGCATGAAAAAAAAAAAATACAAAATGGCGGGTAAAAATATTTTTTGAAGAAGTCAGTACATATTTTTTTAAATGGCGGTCGCTCACCATCCTTCAAATAAATGATATTGTAACACAAGAAAAAATACGCTTGTGGAGTGATGAGATTTGTTTTTGTAAAAAAAAAAAAAATGGTTGTACAAAAAGATTGCTGCCGCCAAATTAAAAAAAAAAACAAAATATTTCCAAAGTTTCTTGGACAAACGTCTACCGCGGCCTTTGGCTGCTTTTTTTTCAGCTTTTTTTTTTCAGACCTGGCTTGCCATCACGGAAAATGTAAGTAAGAACTCGAAATCTACACAGCGAAACCACGGGATAGGAAAGTATCGGGTTAAGGGGCTACACAATGCTAAAATTCAGTCCTTCTCTAACTCTTTTGTGTTTTAACTATCTAAAATTCTAATATATATTTTGCCGCGCAAGCAAAACTTCAGTTATTTTAAAATCACGGCTACATTAGGACATTAACTATAATTTCTTTATATAATAAAGATGTTTTTTTCTAGTTAGTATCTGCGTGTGTTGGTTTCGTTTGAATCGGTTTTGAAATATGGAAACTGAATCGCTTTTTTCCTGAAATTAATGCTTTATTAAAAGTAATATAATTAAAAGATTATTGAAATTATGTTTATTTATAAAGTGTAATTAATAATTGTCTTGAGTCAAAAAACGCCAATTTTTAGGGTCCCGTTATCAACAACAAGGAACCCTTATAGTTTCGCCATGTCCGTCTGTCTGTCTGTCCGCGGCTTAGCTTAGAGACTATTAGAACTAGAAAGCTGTAGTTTGGCATGAGTATACATATTTATCACGCCAATAAAGTGGTACAGTAAAATTTTGAAAAAGATTTTTTTACGGTACCTCCCCTACACGAAGTGGGGATGTTTTTTTCTCTCGTCTATGGTGTGGGGTGTCGTTGGATAGGTAATTCGAAAATATTGAGGGTGTGAGAAGACCACTTCGATCCAGGGCATCGTTTGCGAAATATTAAACTAAAGTGTTAATTTTTGTTAGAGTCAAGTGTCCCCCCTCCTAGCGAAACAGTTGTATTTGAAGACGAAGAAAATCACAGCAGTAGTATACATAACTAAATTAAAAGGAAAACTATCACAGCTAAGTAGGCTTTACAAGTTAACGAGTACAGATCGCGCCAAACTTTTAGCCCCCTCTAAACACGGGGCGATTCGCATCAGTAGGAACAAAATGTATGGGCCGTTCTTGGGAAGAGCAACATCCGAGCGTACTAGAAGTTTGGCGCGATCTGTATTAGTCGACAAACTTATAAAATGTACTTGGAGAAGAAGTCCGCATATTGTGCAGGGCAACTACGGAACCCTACACTGCGCGTGACCCGACACGCACTTGGCCGTTTTTTTTTCCTTAATTTTTACCATCTACATTGACGGAACTGAATCCAATACAAAACTGATGTTTAGCATTGTGGAGCCCCTTAACCCGACGAATATCCAAAGTGTGACAGTAGGTCAACTCCGGCTTTATGTTATGCACCACACATACGGCGTATGTGCATGGGACACTATACCTTGACCGCCGTAAAGTTGGCCTTTCCTAAGTTTGCGGGACGTAGGAGGGGGAACACGCTGACCCTCGTTCATAAATTATCACTTTCGTCAGGTTTCAACACTGACAGCAGGATAGCGTATACAATTTTAAACGCGTGCGACAGAAATGGCAATAGAACCCGTGTCGCGACCCCTAATTTATGAACGCGCCCCAGGGTGCTTCCAATCTTAATCCGCGACTTTCAACCCTCGAAAATTTGGTGGCGTGTTCATTTTATTACCGACTCTGCGTAATAAAAAGTTAAACCATCAAGCAAAAATAATGGTATTAAATGTAGCAAACTATTTTAAAAAGAAGGAGGAGATGGCAAGTAATAATTTATGGGACATGGGCAAAAAATAGTACCTTGTAATTTTATTTGTGAGACCTTTTTTAGTGTTCCGTACGAAAAGGGTAACCAACGGGACCCTATTACTAAGACTCTGCTATCCGTCTGTCTGTCCGTCTGTCACCAGGCTGTATCTCATGAACCGTGATAGTTAGACACTTGAAATTTTCACAGATGATGTATTTCTGTTGCTGCTATAACAACAAATACTTACTAAAAAACAGAATAAAATGAATATTTAAGGGGGCTCCCATACAACAGACATGTTTTTTTACGTTTTTATAGATAATGGTACGGAACCCTTCGTGCGCGAGTCCGACTCGCACTTGGCCGATTTTTATTACTTTTAACCTCCTTAGAAGATGATTTTCTGAAACAAATCATTCTTAATGTCTTACCAAAAGGTTCAATACTAATTTTCATTGTTCTTTTTATCGTGTATATTTAAAAATATAATGTGTATATATTATATTCTGTTTCAGTGTAAGTATACGTTTATTATTTATTATCATACTGTAGTCATATCTCTTAAATTGGTCTTTAGACACATCATGACGTGGAAATACCGTGTGTACCCGCGCGCACCCGCCCCCTTGCGTCCCGCAAACCTAGGAAAGGCCAACTTTAGGACGGTCAAGAAGCTGTCATCTGCGCATTATCATCTCGCGCACCCCCTTCTTCCTCCGAAATGCGAGATTGCGACATCATCTGTGTAGCTTCAGGCTGATGGGTAATAGAAAATTTTCGGTCGGAAAAGAAAGACAAAAAAAAGAAATCCAGTAGTTTTCAAAATTTTCCCATATTTTTTCCTAAAATGCTTGGAGAAACAAAAGATAATTACAGTGAAATATAATCAACATTTGTTCTTAAATATTTAAAAAAACTTGTACAAAATAATGAAAGAAAGCGCATGCCTTGTTAGCTTTTTAGCCAATCGCTTGCAATGGAAATTATGAAATCAGAAGAAAATACTTCATACTTAAGTTAATAATTGTTACTTAGTCCTCATTAACATAAAGCATAGCGACAAGGTTTAAAATATGTCTGTAAAGAAAGTTTCCCATGCACGGTGGTACACATTGCAAATCCTAAACGGTAAAAATGATGAATTTTACTGTAAACAATTAATTATTTTCCGACAAATAAATTGATAATTTCGGAAAATTACCCATCAGTAAAAGTATGGGAAAAGGTACATTTAGAACTTCAGTCTGGCGCGCTTTCTTTACTTTTTACAAATTTAGAACTTCAGTCTTGCGCGCTTTCTTTACTTTTTACAAATTTAGAACTTCAGTCTTGCGCGCTTTCTTTACTTTTACAAATTTAGAACTTCAGTCTTGCGCGCTTTCTTTACTTTTACAAATTTCGAACTTCAGTCTTGCGCGCTTTCTTTACTTTTACAAATTTAGAACTTCAGTCTTGCGCGCTTTCTTTACTTTTACAAATTTAGAACTTCAGTCTGGCGCGCTTTCTTTACTTTTACAAATTTAGAACTTCAGTCTTGCGCGCTTTCTTTACTTTTACAAATTTAGAAACAAAGCCTTTCCCCTAAAGGCGCACCGAGCGTTTGCCTTTGTCTCTATTTTTTTCTTTATGTGTAAAGAGTAAAGAAAATAACCAAACTTTTGCACTTTTTGCATGTTTTTCGTTGTTATTTTCATCATATTGTTCTTAAATAAAAAACGATTGTGTATAAACGCTCCAGTTACCTATGAACTTTATTTAATGAATCATATGAAATTATTTATTTGTATAAAATAGTAGAGAAAAAGAGGAAAAATTACTCGAAAAGAGGTAACTTTGCAAACTTATTCTATCGAGTCAACTTTATCAAATCGTGTATACTGTCTAGTATATATCCCCAATAATGCCAATATATTTCCCTAGATTTTAAATTAAATTGTTTACTACATCAAACAAGGGTTATAAAAACGTGTTTGTGTGTGTAAAAGGCTCGGTACGCTCTTAAAAAAGGGTTGTACACATGTACATGCTTTGACAAACAGAAAACAGTTATTATAAATAATTTAAATATAAAATCGCATTAGTACAAGATAGAAAAAAATTCGGACGGACGGAGTCGGACTCGCACAAGGTTCCGTAATTCCACACAATACTAGTACGGAACCCTGTACGCCAGGCTGCAGAAAAATAACGAATAAGTGCCGAGAGAGGAATGATTTATTTTTCGTTACCAGTCTGAAAGTTTGAAAATTATCAGAGTTAATCATTTTCGACCCCTAGTTGATAGGCCTTAATCTGTTGGAAATTATCTCTAGTATAACTCCTTTCAAGGAATAGGTCGAATTTCAGAGCAGCCTGTATATCAATTTATATTCCAAACTTCCAGTAGTCCTAAAAGGCTGAAATTTGGTATACAGACTAGTATTAGCACACAAACAAATTAAGTCCAGCCATTGACATAGTCAATGCCTCCAATGTCAATGTCCCTCGTACAAGTGCACATCCGAAAAGGGGTGAAACTAGACCGTATTTTATCGACAAAAATATGATTTATTTTTTTAGAAAATCTTGTTGTTTTATAAATTTACGATTAAAATTTTTTTTGCCTACCGTGGAGACTGTATGAAATATGTCATAACTTTGATCTATCGCGAGTAATGCAATAAAATAAAACTATTATAATCCTTAAGAATAGACGTTGCATACCAAATCAAAAACAAAACATAATCAACTACCATTACCATAAAAATAATATCCTAAAAGATCATTTCTTTAATTTTTCCGTCTTTTTTTTCAGTAATAGTCAATTTATTCAAAATAATGTCCCCGTTTCACTATACTTTTATTCCTATTTATCATTGCCTATTCCATTATCTTTCTAACAATTAAAAGTATAACGTTCTATCATAATAGTTATTTAAGATACACGTGCGGAAAGTAAGGTTTTATACGAATAAGTGCCAAATTTCATTGGCACGCATTCGGATAAAAATCTTTTACGCTCAAGTATCTTACAACATTTTTCAATGCATTTTGCGAGGAAATACAACAAAAAAATTAGTATAATAAAGAATGGTGTTTATCATCATTCAATTATTGCTAGAGCGCGCATACTTATAATAATTGTTTTTTTTTGGACAGCAAAACCTCCTTGCATCTTTGTAATTTTTTAAATTTTATGACTTGCACCATGCACCACAGAGTCAAAAACTTAAAAAATTACTTTATTTCACGCGTGAAATAAAGGATTTCAGTACTGTTTTATTTCACGCGTGAAATAAAGAGTCGGTTTCCGCATAATTTTGTTACACAAAAAAGAAAACTTTACGAGCAACTGCATTGAAAAATACAATATTTTCTACGAGCGGTTAACCAAAGGCACTGCGCTCGCGTCCCATACAAAGATACCCAGGTGGAGTATTTTTTCAAGATTAAAAATAAACTAAAAAAAAATTTTTTTTCGTATTTTTTTGTTGATATATTTAGATTTAGTTTCACCCACTTTTGGATGTGCACTTGTACGAGGGACACACTGTATATTTCGGTACTGTTTTATTTCACGTTTTATTTCACGCGTGAAATAAAGAGTCGGTTTCCGCATAATTTTGTTACACAAAAAAGAAAACTTTACGAGCAACTGCATTGAAAAATACAATATTTTCTACGAGCGGTTAACCAAAGGCACTGCGCTCGCGTCCCATACAAAGATACCCAGGTGGAGTATTTGTTCAAGATTAAAAAAAACTAAAAAAAAATTTTTTTCGTATTTTTTTGTTGATATATTTAGATTTAGTTTCACCCACTTTTGGATGTGCACTTGTACGAGGGACACACTGTATACCTATACCTTCCAGACAATCTGAACGTTTTTTTTAGATTTGTCGTACTTTACATGTATGGAATCCGTCAATTGTGCCCAAAATACTCCTACCTGCGTCTTGTTTGCTTACTCCCATACTGCAATAAGGCAATTGCAACGTCAAAAGCAGTTTTAAAAGTACCTACATTGTTTATCCGATGCTATAATATTACTTTATAACACCGCGATTCTGAGCTGCGATTGGCCTTATTTATTGTAACACGCACCCGAGGTTCATGAACGAGTGTTCTTCTAATTTTTCGTGAAATATTTAAGGAGTTGAAAATATAAAGACGATATTTTTGATGGTCGTAGATAAACTATTGTGTGCAATTAAACATATTTAGTTAGACATTGGAGTTGCAAAACTATTACGAAACTCACTTCGAGCACTCGTTTCCCAATATCTCAAATTATGCAACTGCACAAAATTCTATTATAAACTTCTGTATAAGTACTTTATTTTATTACAAACTATAACGAGTTATAACTTTATTTGAGTAAATCCAATATAGGTACCTTTTATTATTATTTAGTTTGTTTATTTATTAGTATTAAAACAATTACTCGATATATTTCGACTGATGACGGCCCCATACTGAGGGTCGAAATATTTCGAGTAATTTTTTTTATTGTTTTAATACTAATAAATAAAGCTTATAAAAGCAAAATATAATATATTTATTAACATTTTCTTAACTTTACAATACAAAGAACGTACGAGATATTGGTATAATGAATACAAAAATTGTATTTTGTGTTTGTATATTAATCTTAAATGTGATTCACAGAGTAAGGGTGAACGAAGTTGTGATGATGAAAAATGCTCTGGTAAGGAAGAATATACCTACATATAATATAATGAGCGTTTTTCCATATGTCAAATTTTGTGTTCAATAAGATTCCTAGATGGCACTGTCGTATTCTTTAGCAACAAAATCAAAGACAAAATTTGCACAGATTCTAAACAAACGAAAAACAACTTTGACATTGATTGCTACGAAACATACTTGATCTATGGTGACATGGACAGCGCCATCTGGAGGGAAGCTAAGAACTAAGAAAAAAAAAAACAACGAGAAAAGCGCTCATTGTACGGTCGACAAGATTCCCGCCTGTCCACCTTAAGAGCTAGTTTTGTGTGCAGTGGTTCGCGGCATCTTCCACTAGACCCGCCTTGCCAGTTTTTGTCTGCCAATAGTCATTCACACAACAACCAACAAGTGACTAATGAAGTCTGATGGACCTGAAATCGCCATAAAAAGTGTCTCTCATAAACTTTCATTGGTCAACAAAATAAAAGGCGGGGCTAACTGAGATCGCCACATGCAAGCAACAAGGTTTTGAAACTGGACAGGCGGGAATCTTGTCGACTGTACATAAGCAGTATATACAGTTATATTATTTAGGTACTCTTTGGTTCGAAAGCTCAAGCACCTGCTAGGGGGGACAGCAGTCCCCCACTGCCCGTACCTAGCTACGTGTCTGTTATTTTAATTCACGTTTGTTGTTATGCCCTATAAGTTAGAGATGTCAATAATGGTTGAAATTTGTTATTAATTAATGAGCGTTTTTCTCGTTGTTTTTTTTCTTAGTTCTTAGTTTTCCTCCAGATGGCGCTGTCCGTGTCACCATAGATAAAATATAGTTCGTAGCTCAGAATAAGGAATACAAATAGAAACCTGGCTAAAATAATACGCGGAGAAAAACACCTATCCTTGATTTTCTTACGACATTTTAGTGCGTTAGAGAGAGATGGATATGTATTAGTTTTTTCTTAATTAGGTAGGTTGTCACTAGTTCGTTGCTTTGCTAGTGATGTAACAATGTCGATTTTTGACTACGATAAATAAACCAAATCGAAATGAACCACGACCAATCTCCTTACCACACATCATATCGTATCAAAGTGTGAAATAAAAGAGAATGCAGGAGGCACCGACCTTTCTGGTGACATCCTCTTGCTTTGGAAGGAGGCCAAGAGAATTAATAGCAAAGTGGTCTCTGTCTACCCCAGTGGGACACATGTTATATTGTGTAAATAAGGAATTAATAAAAGGATATCTTTCGTTTAGCATAATATTTTTTATTAAGAAAAAAAATACAAATTACTATATGGTAGGCAGGTAGGTACATAAGTTAATTCCAAAATTGTGCTTGTTTCTAGTACAAAAAATGCTGCAGCTTGTATCAGAGATACAGCCGTAAACTATTTAAGTGGATACTTTTTAAGTCGCCTCTGAACTCAATCAAATAGATGTTCGTTGATGTCGCGTCTTTGTTCAATCAAGGAGGAAGGAATTAATCGCAACAATAGAAATCATAATAATCATAGACTTATAGGATTCGTAATAATAATATTATGTCAATGATGAGCGATGACAGCGCAATTACTACAGAGGTAATTTCATTTTTTTATTATTTCTATCAAATAAACATCAACTTATTTTGAATAATAACTAATAACAAATAATGAACGATTAAAATACCTAAACTGTAATAAGAAATCAAATTATGCGCAGTTCAAGTCAATAAGCATTCCCAAAATTCATTTCATGATAGAACTACCCTGTCAAAGTACTTTTATTGTCAATAACTAAGTACGAAAATGTCTTGATCTGCGGAATTTCTTCGTGAAGTCGATCACGGAAGTAACGTACAAGTTCTGAACAGGCCTTTCAGAACGATTTGCGAACATAGAAGTATGCACTTTTCTAAACCACATACATCCATAGGTACTGGTTCTGTTGCCTAAAATTGAAAAATTATCGAGTTAATATACTATAGTATAGTACAAGCACGTACAAACAAGATTGATAATGCAATTATACATAATTATTTAAAGGTTTCCAATGTGTCTGTATCTGGTAAATATAACGTTGGTAAGGCATCTGCTTTTAAAAGTCTCCATTTTAAATTTTCGTTTGGTCCAAAAGAATCCGACGTAAAGTGTTTCGAACAAATATGACCGCTTTTTTTAATTGCCCATTTTGGTCAAATTATTCGTCTAAGCCATTCACTTTTTAATTCTTCCCTTTTTGGAATCTGTAACAAAAAAATATAGCGATATTTATTCGGCATTATTTTTCTTTTAACTCGCGCTGCAATGAGGGATTTTCTTTTCTTTTTTTTTTTACTCTTCCCTAGTCGCTGGATAGATGGCGCTGAACTTGGTAAGTTACTGCAAGGAACGGAACGTCACATAATTTTTTGATTATTGCACTTGGATGTAATTTTGAGATCGGAAAACGAAAAGTACATAAAAAAGTAATTAATGTCATTGTCACATCACATCACAATGACATTTTGAAAATAAATAAATAATAACAACAAGGAAAAAGAAAAAAATAATTAGCAGTCTTTTTATGAGTTTTCTACGCCGGAAAGAAAATGTCCCAAGAGAAAAAGAAGAGAAGTCTGTGCCTTGTGGATTTGTATAAAAATGGAGGCATACATCTTTTTCCTAAAGATGAAAGTCGTAAAGCGCAATGAGTACAAGCCATGGTACATTTTAAACCTGGACGGACCATAACAAAGCATTCGCACATAATATGCTCAGCACACATGTCATCAACCAACGAGCGTATGTGACGTGACGTGACGTAACTCAATGTTTTTTTTTTCAATCGTTTTGGCTTTGGCACCTAGCAACGTAGTCAGTTCAACACCATCTACAGAGTTCTGGGAAACTATGTTTTTTTTTAATACTCAAAAAGAAAACCTCTCATTAATCTATTATCCTTTATGCACGGCTGCCGCGGGAACCAATGTTCGATAGTTTGCCACACGGACTTTAGTACATCACTATACGAAAAAACATAACCTCTCATAGTCGGCAGAAAATCTATATAAAACAGGCAAATATCGGTGTAGAATTGAACACGAGTATGATTTACAAGAACTACTATTATTGTTACTGAGTTTTAGGTATGATCCTGCAACTTATTAACATAAAAACTATCAGAACTCACCGATGAAATGATATTGCTTCATTGTTGTTTTCTTTTCTTCCTGTATGCGATTTACAGCCTTCAATCGCACAAGACATTTTATTACAATGTTAAAAAAACAATCAACACAAACAATAATAAATCACACTTTCACGAATTTTGAGAGGAAGAGCACCAAAATATTTAATTTCTCTCGGTGAAGCTGTAAACTTTCGCAAAATGCGATAGACATTTCGATGCCACCAAATTAAGATGTGATGCACGCAACGAACGATATTACAACACAACGATACAATTATGAGACATATTTAATTTGATGGTATTATAATATTTAAAATACATCCAAATTACATCCATCTGACATTTGTTTGGTTCAATCTAGTGACACACTAGGAAAAAATATAAAGTAAGTGCGGTCCGTCGTTTCATTCACTCGTACACAGGAGTAATTTACGTTAGATGAGTACAATGGCTAATGCCCAGTTCTTATTTTAGTCAGGCTTCTATTTGTATTCCTTATTCTGAGGTTCGTAGCAATCAATGTCAAAGTGGTTTCAGTTTGTTTGGAATCTGTGAAAATGTTGTCATTGGTTCTGTTGCTAAAGAATACGACAGTGCCATCTAGGAATCTTATTTAACACTAAATTTGACATAAGGAAAAACGCTCATTGATAAAAAAATATCGATAATTTTATTGGTTGAAAATATTCGTTAGTATTTTTATTAAATGCAACCATTGAATAAAAATATGAACGAATATTTTCAACCGATAAAATACTCTATAATTTTTTCACTCCCATACACCTATCGTAATAGTTCCAAGTAGGTAATTTTGTAAAACAACTTCTCAATCTTCACATATAACGTTTAACAACAACGACGCGTTTTTGTTTTTCAAGTAACACAACAAAATAATCAACCAATAACCAATCGAAATACGTGTTAAAAATATCAAATATAAATATCTGCCGGAGAAGTAGATATGACACTTTTATTCGATAATGTTAATTTTGTTTATTGAATATCATTGTTAATTTTCAATATTCGATAAATTTAAAGGTTATATTCATCATCTCTACTATTAATAGGGCAAAACAGGCCCGTAGCCAGGGTTACGGCAGGGCAGGCTCTATAAAATGTTGAGCCTGCTATAGCCGCTAGCCAGAGCTTGAAAGAGCCAGATTTCAAAATTTTGAGTCAATAAAAACAACCACGCTCACCAACCCGCCTGCCCAGCGTGTGTGAGTATGGGCAATTCTTCCAGGATGACCGCCGGGAGTGGCAAAGTCCTGGAAAGGCTTATGTCCAGCAGCGGACGAACTGGGCTGATGGATGGAATTAAAACAAAACTATATATTGTTTACCAAAGAAACGATTCAGAGAGCAATAAATAGTTTTGTCTCGTCGGTCATAGCACAAAATAACCATCTATTTTGTGGTCATAATATAAGAGGATCAATGAAAAATTCCTTTATTTGGAAACACGGCTCTACCTTCGGCCTCGCCAAAGAAAGTGTCTTTAACCCTGTAGGTAGGTATATATTAGGTCTTTACATAAGAAATTGCCGTTTTCTATAGAGAATTTGGAGGAAACTCAATTTTCAGTACTAACATTTTTGCATTTTTTTAGGAATGACATATCCAAATTATGTAATTTCTTATGTGTATGAATGAGACAACATTAAGCTGTAAAAAAATCATTACGAATCTTATCATAGAAATGGATGGCATTTAGGACGAACTGTTTTTGAAGATTTAATTTTTATAATCAAACTGAAAATTAAAACAAAATTTAAAACGTTGAAATCAACTTTCAAACAATAAACAGATAATTGAAATATAGGAATTATGAACTCATGAATTAGTAAGAAAATTTCGGCAATTTCATTGATAAAGACCTATTATACAACGTGTAACAGAAAGGTGTAACCATATTTGAAGAGCTTATTCAGTCAATGGTATAGAACAACTTTTACTATGGAACAAACCCTGTATCTGGAAAAAAAAATAACTTTTTCATAGAAAAATGCAATGCCGCTCGGCTGAAATGTATGGAAGGGCAGATTTTTTTTTTGAGATTTCAGGGTTGGCTCCATAGTAAAAGTTGTTCTATACTATTGACTGAATAAGCTCTTCAAATATGGTTACACCTTTCTGTTACACGTTGTATAGATAAATTAAGAGTTACTGTTTGTTTTCATAATACAAAAGTCTTGTTTAATAGTTTGTTCAATAGTCAATAGTTCAATAGTCTTGCTCAATATTTTTTTTTTAAAAAGTTTATACAAAAGTTTGAGCAATCATATAAAAGGAACGGAGATATTGATAAATGGGAGATATGGAGAAATAGAGCGAGCGTTATGCAAAATCAACAACAACAACAAGATTTTGTTTTTTGGGAACTATTTTTGTGTGTGAATTGCTTAATCGTTATGCCAGCGGACACGGTGAAAATGGTATTTATTTAATAACTAGCGACCCGCCCCGGCTTCGCACGGGCATGTATTATACATATAAACCTTCCTCTTGAATCACTCTATCTATTAAAAAAAACCGCATCAAAATCCGTTGCGTAGTTTTAAAGATAAAGCTAAGGAGCTAAGCGAAATTCGCAACTTTTTTTCTCTTCCTCCCATACAAATTGCCCCGATCAGCTGACTGGTCCAGTATGGAAAGGTGAAAACAAATTTCAAGAATTTCGCTTAGCTCCCATACAAACAATTGTTCATATAGACTAGAACTAGGTACTATGTTTTGAGTTTTGCCCACTAATATTATTTAACCTTACCTATACAAGGTGTAACCATATTTGAAGACCTTATTCAGTCAATGGTATAGAACATTATCATTATCAGAAGCCATAAACAAGAAAATAATAATAATATTTTTCTTTGCTTGTCGTTGCTTTTCCGGAAGGAAGTTCTATGCACGCCACTGCTGGCAACGTCTATGTACTCTTTACTGATCACACTGAACTTTGATATAAAATTGCGCGTGTAGGTATGTTTCTATGAGTAATGGCTGCCTATGTACACACTGGCAATATATAACTTTAAACTCTCGCGTTTTGTACACATTATAATACGCCGTGCGTGAATAAGATAACAATTAATTTTAAAGACTAAAGTGTTTTTGCGGGTACAAGGAAAATACTTCGGTCGTCACCTGCATCTCATCACTGCGCCTCGCCATACTTGCCAGTTTCCCGTAGACCACGAGACATGCAACTGTCTCGAAACGTCGGGCGTCCCCTTTTCGTAAAAAAGGTAAAAATTGACACTGGCAATGTAATATTTTGCTTTTTTATTCCAGGGATCTAGGAGAATAGACTTCCTAGGCAGAAGGCCTATGAGAAGACTAGTCAACGAAAGTCTAGCCAGATATTTCAAAGGGAAACCAATACCAGAAAACGTTCTTGTGGATTTCGGAAAATATACAGATATTTTGAAACGAAAAAATTTACTGTAAAACATTCCTATTTATACACCGTTGTTGAATCTGTATTTTTAAATAGATACATATAATTAATAATATACAGTATTATTTTAGTAAAAACCATATTTTTTTGAGTTTTTGTCTGTCTTCATGAACGAGTGTTCTTCTCATTTTTCATGAAATTATTAGTTGAAAATATTATAAATAAATACATACGATATTTTTGATGGTCGTAGATAAAGTATTATGTGCAACTGAACATAATTAGACATTGGGACACTCGTGCAGAACTATTACGAAACTCACTTCGTTGATTCCGTTAATAAGCACTCGTGTCCCAAATCCCAATTTCCCTTTTTGACCTGAAATACTGAAACATACATTTATTTATAAATGTAAATTTACACATCAAATTGTAAAAACACAGTAATTTATCAATAGATAAATAGTTTAAATTATTCGTATTACATTACTAAAATTATTGTTCAATGTCAACAAAATATTATGTTATAGATACAATGTCCTTTACAACTTTGCCAAGGCGATATGTAAAAGTTTTAGCGTCCCTTTTACTCCATATGCGAAAAAATCCTCAGTGCGAGAGGGACGGATTCGAGGAAAAGTAGCAAAAACTCGAATTTTTATTAATATAAAATATACTAAAGCTGCTATCAAAATTTCGTTTAACCAGGTCCTAGATACTGTTACAATCCATCCTTAGAATAAGAATCCATCTAATAAAATATAATTGCAGTCCATATGTCATTCCAAATTGTCAAACCAGGAGAATTGGTGTCGAAAAAGACCTCATTTCAATAAATATTTCTATCGAGCCGAATTTCTCCAATCGCGTTTCTGTTTTAACAGATCCCTAGAAAAAGATTCCAAAAATAATATACTATTTTATCAAAATAATACATTATTTACCGAAGTAGGTATGCAAGTTCTTAAAGTGTCGATTTTTTTTCCGTAGCGCCGTAGTATTTATATACGTCTTTGTTATTAACTCAGAATGAGGATACTCTTAGGTTATTAAGAGTTTATGAGTCTATAGTTTACTTAATTATTTTTTTTCGAGTGCCCCGAGGAGGTCTGGAATCGCGTCAAAGATGGCTGCGATACCAACACAAAACACTATTATAAACTTCTTTATACTTTGTTTTATTCATAGACAATACAGCCCAGAAAGACTTCTATTGTTCAACATCTTGCGTACAAATAATTCTGTCAACATTCGAAACGGGATACTGCAATCCTATTGGCTCTTCCAATCTTACGTATAGCGCCACAAACTTATCTTTCCCGAAGACGAAGACTCTAACTTAATAAATATAGAAGCCATTTTGGTTTGCCCTACCGAAACATATAATTTTGGAGTGGCGAATTGTATTTGCTGGTTCGGTCAGATGTGTTGACAGAAATCGGTCGTCTGTTATGAGGAGTCTGTAGGCTGTATTAGTCTATGGTTTTATTAAAACTATAAAGAAGTTATAACTTTATTTGAGTAAATAAAATACCTTTTCTTATCTTTACAATACAAAGAACGTACCTACGGGATACTCATATAATGAATACAAAAATTGTATTTTTTGTTTGTATATTAATCTTAAATGTCGTTCACAGAGTTAGGCTGAACAAAGTTGTGATGATGAAAAATTGTCTGGTAAGGAAGAATATAAATTGCTATCTTTAGCAAGTTATGTAAAATATATTTTTCTATATAAAAGTGATCTGTTACTTCTCCACGCCGTACTTACTGAACCAATTAGGCTGAAATTTCGCACAAGTGCAATTCTAGACCTAGAATAAGCGATAAGTTTGGATATGAGCTAATTTTTATCCCAGGGCTTTAGTAGGTACTTTCTGAAGCCTATACTCCTCGTTTATGGCCGCACCAAAAATGTTACAAAATATGTACAGGAATTATCATTTCTAAGACGACATATGCAACATTTTTCTTTTTCATACCACCAAAACGTCTATATGAAAAAAAAATCAACTGAAAGGTGTTTTTTGGCTTGAATTCCCTACTCCTAAGCGGCTTGGCTGGTTTAATTAATTTATATTTTGATAAATAGATAAACTTGATAGCTATAAACACAACATAGAATTATTCAATCGCACAATCACGTCCATGTGGAAAGTATTGTTTTCTCCTATTTCGCCCTACCAAGGACAGCGAGCATCGTAACAGCCACTATGCATTGCGCGCTGATATGAACGTTATTTCAATGTCGTTTCCGTCGATATTTGTACCAACAAACATCTTACATAAATTTATATTATTTATTCTTTGGTTCGAAAGGTCAAGCACCTGCTGGCTAGGGGGACAGCTGGCCCCCACTGCCACTGCCCTCACCTGGCTAACGTGTCTGTAATGGTAGCCTCCTACAATTTACTTGGGCATATTAAAGGGCATACCTTTAATATAAATAGGGGTTTTCAAAAAGATGATAATTGAAAAAAATGAAATGAAAATGAAAAAAGTGTTTATTCAGTGACCAGTAATACATTAATTTAGAATGCCCCCAGCATTCTTTTAAGTATAGAAATACTTGTTCCAGAAGACCTCGCTCCTTCAATTCCATAGCTTAAAGTTAGTACAAGTACTACAGTTAGTGTCTTATTGTGTGAGTGGAAGTGTCTGTGCCTCTGTGAGGGTGTGTATGTGTTTGAGTGTGAGGGAGGGTGTGTGCGTGAGGTGTGTGTGTATGTGAGAGGAAAAAGGTGTGCGTGTGTGTGTGGCTTTGCGTTTGTATTTTAAATAAATTAAGTATGGTTGTAAATATGTATCGTGTGACAGGTATATGATTCCAGTATTGTTATTATTTGTGTTGTATAAATACATTTAATATAAATATATGCATACATATACTGATAAGTGATATTTATAATAAAGGTTAGACTATCGGCTGTAGTAGTGACTCAATTTCGTCATAGGTTTTATTTAGTATCCAATTGGTTATTATTTTTTTACATTCGTGGTATTGTTTAGGGTATATATCTAAAGTGCTATTTATTGCATTATATAGACGGGCTGATTAATACTTTGATAATTACTTTAGAACTTTATTAAAGCAAAGACAAATGACAAAATTTCGCTTAAATCTATATAGTGTCGTAGATGACACAATCCATGGGAGACTTTGCATCATCTATTCCTAAGAATTCTTACAAAGTAACAAGGGATGTTTAGATAATACATTCATAGAGTCTCTCTCAGATATGATTACCATCCGGTAACGTGAATTCCTGACAAAATACCTGATAATTCAATAATTTTTCTGACATTTTTCGTAAAGGTTTCATGTGAATAATCAGGCAGCGCGATTTTCACCAGTTTTCGTTACAAATATATTGAAACTCAACAAATACCATAATAATTTTAAGAAATTATTCATCAGTTTAAAAAATTCGTGACAATCCCATTTTTTCCTGATTTCCTGACGGAGGGCCAAAATTTCTGACATGTCAGGAAAACTCCTGTCATCTGGTAAGCCTACTCTCAGATAACTAAACGTTTATGTTAATAATACGGGGTTCCTGATGTATAACTAGGTAGTTTAGCCGGTACCTAACTTATATAACTAACCAATGCAAAAACCTAAAATTGTAACCGTTAATCTTACTTTTGGTACCCACGAAACAAGTTAGCTTAGTCTGGGGCCATAGGTAAACTGTTTAATGTAAACATTAAAAATTACTTTATTTTGCAAATTGCAAATCTCTTCTAGTGATATTATGTAGGTAATTTTTGGAAAATAAATAAATAGTTCACAATAGTTCAGTTCATTGATAAATTAACAACTGCCGTTTGTTTTCATAATAATATCTCATTTCAAAAGTCTTAATCAACGGAGATATGGAGAAATAGAGCGCATGCTATTCAACATGCATACCTAGCGCGCGCCCTCTTTGGGACTATGTTTGTGTGTAAAGTCAGAAGCAATTGGCATAGATTAAATTATTTTAAGGTGTGTTAATTCGAAAACCATTTCGAGATTTAGGTTTAAAAAGCCGTATTTTCGAAGTTTTGGTCTAAAAAACCTCATGATGCTGAATATTTTTATGAAAAAGCTGCAACTTCCATTTGCCCTTGTGTGACGTCACTTGATTAATGGCTGTTTAGAAATGTGTCCTTTGCTATCAAGATAAATTTATAATAATTTGCTTCAGACTAATTTGACAGCTAGATGACAGATGAGTAGACAGACAGAGACAGACCACTTTTTTTATAAGCAATCACACATCACAATCAGTATAATGTCTAAAACTCTCAAGTGACAAGGTCATCGGACAATTCTTTAAAGAATCATAAAAAAAATAATGGTCAATATATATAGCAAAATAATGAAAACCATGTCCTAAAATTACGTAAATTCTCCGAAAAAAATTGAAAATAAAATCTTTTAAAAATTAAGCTATGGGAATTAAAAAGCTGTTTTCAAGTACGGCCCTGCTTGATCCGATCAATATCCGATCATATTTTTACTGTGTACGCTGGCATAACGATCAAGTTGATCGTTATGCCAGCGTACACAGTAAAAATATTCTTTATTTCTTAAACTAAAGAGGCATTATTTTTTTTTCACTAATTATGCTCTTTTTTACGTTTTTATAGGGCATAACAACAACCGTGAATTTTACGCCTCCATCGACAACCTGCCTATGACAGGAAAAATAAAGCGGTTGCGAAATTCACGAAAAGGAATTACAAAACTTAATTTATCACCCACAATACGGAACCCTAGGTACGCGAGTCTGACTCGCACTTGGCTGTTTTTTTTTATATCAAATCACTCACCTGTGTGGGAAGTGTTTGCGCTGGGCCTGGTTACTTATCTTCTTTGCTGTCTGTACGTCTACTGATCACACTGAAATTTGATACTGAATTGCGCGTGTATGTCTCTATGAGAAATGAAATAAATAAAAAGATTTTTATTCAACAGAACACAAAACAAAACACATAATACTTAAAGACTATTTAGGATTAGACAGGTTCTGTTGAAAAGGTCGGTGACTCAGCTTTTGTCCCTTAAGCCAGAAGCAAAGGGACGCTGTTATTCTGTCACTGCCTGGTCATCCATAAGGATACTTAAAACAATAAACAAAAATTAACACAACTATGATAAAACACATAAAAAACAATAGCCATTTTTAGGAACTTGGAACTTCTATTGTTTTGCAGCTAAATTAACCTACCATTTAATAATATTTATAGCACACTGTGCGTAAAATGACCGCTTTACCCACGCTGCACGTGCGTAAAGTCGGCATTTTCCGCACTTGTGCTATAAAAAATTATACGAAACTCGTGCGAGAAACTTTTTCTCGACTCGTGTGATTGCAGCACTCGCCTTCGGCTCGTGCCGCAAACTCACACTCGTCAGAAAACGTTTCATCGCTCTCGTATCGTAATGTACTATAAGAGTATTATATGTATAATTAATGCCTGCCTATTTACACACTAAAGCCGATTCTGAAGGTTTTAATATTAGTTTTAGTGCTGTCAAAACATAAAATTTTTCAAAGTAATTTAACTTCTAACCTTAACAGTTAAGGCCTATTTTGCAGTGAAGAAAATTTAGTTTTGACAGCACTAAAACTAAAATTAAAGCCTTCAGAATCGGCTTTAATGTCAATATAATATTTTGCTTTTTTTCCAGGGGTGTAGGAGAATAGACTTCCTAGGCAGAAGACCTATGAGAAGACTTGTCAACGAAAGTCTAGCCAGATATTTCAAAGGGAAACCAATACCAGAAAACGTTCTTGTGGATTTCGGAAAATATACAGATATTTTGAAACGAAAAAAGATACTGTCAAACGTACCTATCAGTTCTAGACCATAGTTGAATCTGAATTTTTATTAAATATACATAATTGTACAGTATTCTTTTAGAAACTCTATTTTTTTATCTTAAAAGGGCATGTAAAATACGACTTTTGACGTGTGAAGTTTGCTGCAGGCTGCGCATTTTATTGTACGTATTTTTAATAAAAATAAAAAATAAATCTTTGTTTTTATATTTTTCATTTTTGTGTTCAACTTTTTTTAAAACGCTAGAGTTTTCCTTTAATTGGCCAGTTATCAGTGGCGTGCACAGAACTTTTTGCTGGAAAAGCAAGCAATTGGTCAGTTATGACCTGTATTCGAAAGCTTTTCATACTTTTAGTCCACCAGTTGCGGAGATTATAAGGGGGGACATATATTTTTTTGTAGTTTTTCAAACATTTCTCGAAATGGTCTCAATATATATTTTTACATTAAGTTCTTTAGTATCTACAATTTGAAACCCACATTGTATTCTTAGGATATTTTTTTCTCTCTCTTGTATTGGAATTAGGTATATTGCACAATTTCAATTTTGAAATATTGAAATTTTAATACTGAAATATTTTGTAGGGAAAAAATATTGGATTTAGGTAAAATCCCTTCATATTTCTATTGCCTATTTTATAAAAAAAAAACAAGTCGATCTGTTAACCGCGTCTTTGAAACGACGTTTGAAAACCAAAAAAAAAAGGGCGGAAAACATTTTTTTTTGACAAAAGTATAAATCTTAAAACATTGTTTTTAGGTGGAATCCTTAGATAAAAGATCGATAAATCAAATATAATTTCTTCAATATGAAGAGAGACCTAGTTTCTTCATTGTTGATGTTCTAGCGTCAGGTGTCCACTTAAATAATCAAAGTCTAGATTATTATAAAGTCTAGAAGGACGATGTATGCTGACCAAATTGGCGACATACTGAAAGATGGCAAAGTCAAAAGTATCCGGAATAGATTGACTTGATTGTTGGATGTAGAAGAGGCAAAAGACTCAAAAGAGGTGTGTCAGGATCGTAGCAGATGGAAATCTGTCTCTGCCTACCCCACTGAGAGACAGGCGTGAGTATATGTATGTATGTAAATAATAAAACATGGCATAGTAACTGATTTTTATTTTTTTATTTATTTTTATTCAGGAAACACACAGTCACAAACATAACAGATAACAATATACAAGACACACAAACAGACCTACAGTTCCTTAAAAGATCGTTTACAAAAATAATGTGGGAAACAACAGGGGTGGTTTTGATAACATTAAATAAACACTGATAACACAAAGGTACGATAAACATTAAATACACACTGATAACATAGAGATACATTATTAAACCTTAAAGATTAAACAATATTTCGCCAGTCCTTTTTTTAAACGCGCCCAAGGAAAGATTAAAAATATCTACATCACTAAGGCCTTTATTGTAGAGATACAGGGTTCGCCAGAAAAATGAATGTTTTGCCATATTTGTTGAACATAAATGGGTATAAAAGGTATCTTTAGAACGTGAAGAAATGCGAGGGGTTTTAAGTGTTACTTTCTCCAAAAGTGCTTCGGAGTCTATTTGGTTGTTTATAATTTTGTAAAGAAATAGAACATCAAGATATTTTCTTCTGTTTTCTAAGGATGGAATCTTGTGACGCTTGGCAGTGCTAGCGTAGTCTTGAAAATAATGGCCTGATGAATGAACTGATGTCAATATAATACGTTTCATCGGCAATATTCTATTATAATTGGGTTATAATTATTTATCTGTGATCGTCCCATATTGACACAATCCTATTTTGGCACAATTTCACAAATCCTTGTAAATCAGATTAGCAACGTTCTGTTCTGTTACCTATGTTAAGAATGTAAATAATAAGATAGACAAAAGACAGATTGTTTTATCTCTGTCACAGTCACACATATGACATCAGACACGTGGTTTAACGAAATGGGTATAATTTGCACGAGGTCACACCCACAGCCGCACCGCTTGGCATGATAATGAGGACAAAGATTAAGTGGGGAACAGACGTGATCGGTTCTGAATAATTCAATGATTGTGCCTACCCGTTCTAAATGAACGCGGACAATCTTGATGTCATTCTATGTACTTACCTACATAGTTTTAAATATTATTTCAATGCAAATGCTCGTAAAGGCCCACATTTTATGCATCAAAACCGAACAGAAAGTCGATTATTTTTCCCTAGGGCTTTATTTTTTCATTTTTTATTTATTCACAATGGTTGGCTAACCTGCAGCCTTTCCTGTGACCTATAAATGTTATACTTTTTTCCACTGTTTAACGGCTCTGGATACAGTCCTTTTGAGCCAATTATAATTTAAAGTTCACAAGATTGTTTTATTTCCTCACGCTATACATTGAAAAACGTAGTATGATATAGTGCGCGCCAATCTTTTAGTCGGCTCTGATTGAGTTACGAGTGCAAGCTTGCGCAGGTACACTCAAGGAAACAATAATATGAACGGTTGACTATTAAATGTTTACTATAAGTGGGAAGGTGTACTTGTTGTACCTACCTATTTAATATATATTAGTATTTTAGTGCAATCTTAACTGTTTAATTAAAACAAATTAATATAAACACCATTTTCCTACATTGTCGCCTTAAAACGCTATAACGACCGCGAGGCATAACAACAACAATAAACTTTAACAAACTAAATCAACAAAACAACAAATAAAGGCAACACAAACAGATTCAACGATTAACTTAACGAATCATAGAATTTTTTCCACGAACGTACTTTTCATGCAACGCGCGCGTGTGTAGTGTACGGACGTAGCACTAACACTAACGCATAGTGTTGACACCTGCTGAAAGGCGAGCGTGGGGTGTGGTGCGGCACGCAGGCGGGTGTGCTCCGCGCCCTCGCTCCTGTAACGTCCCCCTGACACCGTAAAACGGCTTATGCGTCGATTCTTGGGGCTAGCTTCAGAGGCGACTAAAAGATTGGCGCGAACTGTACACGGACGTAAGAGCAATCCCTTTTAGCATAGACTACTATTATCAAGGCGTCCACATTATGGAAAGTCAGGAAAGCTCGAGGTGGTGGGGGAAAATTGAGTTTTATACTGTTTTCGTTCCAAAATTTCTCAGTGATCAGTAAAATGAGGGATATAATTAATTCATGCTCTAGTTTGACCCAGACTATTGAAGCATATTTTTGTGTTTGGAGTGACCTACATACATTATTACATCGTTTTTTGATCATAATTAGATTACTTACTCCTTTTTAGTTTTCCTTTTTGAGTGACCATGACATGACATCATTTTGGTCATAATTTTTCAGGATACGCTATGATTTTTTTATTGGTGTTAGCTGCCACATACTAAAATGTTTTTCAATTTTTAACTTCTAAACAAGAAATACAAAGTTAAGTTATGCACTTTGTGCTAAGGGACTGACGTTTAACCTTAAGGGGTTTGGTATAACCAAAGGGTAATTTTTAAAGCCTACTCCTCGTTTATGGCCTAACCAAAAGTACTGAAAAAAATGCATCTGAATTATCAACTCTAACACAATCTATGCAAAATATTTCTTTTTCATACCACCAATACTTCTACATGAAAAAAATATTTTAACCGAGTGTCGTTTTTTGGCTTGAATTACCTACTGCTCCTATGTGGCTTGATCAATTTGATTCATTTATGCTTTCAGTAATAAATAAACTTGATAGCTTTACACATAACGTAGGATTATTCAGTCGAACAATCACGTCCATATAAAAAAAGTATTATTTTCTCCTATTTCGCCCTATCAAGGACGCAGCGAGCGTCGTAACAGCCACTGATATGAACTGATTACGCGCTGATATGAATGTTATTTCAATGTCATTTCCGTCGATATTCGTACCGACAAACATCGACCTGCTAATTTGGCGACACTATTCGCCTTAATTAGAGCACAAAATAACAGCATACAGAAGGTTTACTCCGCATAACTAGCGAAAACAGGCGCACGCACACAGACACGTACGTACTCGAATGCCAATACGAAATTCTGCCGAGACCATCATACGTACGCGTCTATGCATGTGGGCGTCTGTTTTCGCTCCGTCGTCGTCGAGTTGGCCTTCTGGTTGTATCTATTTTGAGATTAGAGGGAGACAGAGAGTAGCCAGCATCATTTAATAGTCTTTTAATTTTGAAAAAGTTTATAAAAGGTTTAAGGTGATATGTCGTCCGTGCAAAGGTCCCCGTTACTCCAGGCGGAAAAACTCGCAGCGCGAGAGGGACGGAATCGGGGAAAATGATCAAAAAGTCGGTTTTAAATTAAAACAAAATTATCTAAAATAGTTACGAAAATTTCCATAACCAGTAATTTAGGTATTGTTAAAACCCATCTAAATAAGTATTTTTGAAGTCTGTGTGATATCCCAATTTGTCAGAATATCAAAAAAAAGTGTCAATTTAGACCTCATTTCAATAATTATTTCTATCGAGTGAAATTCCTCCAATCGCGTTTTCGATAGCCCAAAATCTAGAAAAAGGTCCCAAAATTGTTATAATAATTTATTTTACTTTGAACTTCTTTAAAAGAGCAGATAAATAACTTCATAAAGTGCCAATTTTCACGTTATACCCCCTTAAGGTCTATGAGTCTTTTTAGTTATTATAAGTTTATGAGTCTAGTTCAGAAGCGTGCAATAAAAAAAATATGAAAAAAATTAAATAACACTTAAAAAAATGTTTGTATGACGCCAGGGTAAGCACTGCCTACCATAGAGTGAATATTTTCATACACTTTTTTTTTTCAAAGTGTAATTAAATTTTTTCGTTTTTTTTTTATTGTCAAACTTGACCTTCTGGTTGCTTTTCCGGAAAAAAGTTCAATGCACACCACTGCTATAGTTTTAGGGCGTCTAGAATCGCATCTAATGTGGTTGATAAGTGAGTAGTGCAAAAACGACTATCTACATACTGCTTTATTCTGTGTCTATCTATTAGTCTCTTTCTGCTTTATTTATTTCATATTAGTTCGCGCGTCAAGATTTCAACCAATGAACGTGCAAAGTGCAAAGTTTATTTCCCGAATAGTTTTACGAAGTTTTGTAACGACGATTTTTGCCGGCTTATTTCTTTTGGAAGCTAAAAATGTGGACAACGGTTTTTTGTCATAAATAGCTGCTTTCCATAGGTTTCTTTAGCGATATTATTTTAAAGAGGTGAGTTGATGCTATCTTTGTATTATTTATTAATAGATGTGTATTTTCTTTGCAAGATATTCTACACTCATGGACACATAAACTGCATCAGAGTGCTGAAAGGGTCTGGGTTCGGTCCGTGCGTCGTCATTTTTCGTAAATAAGCTAGTAAGTTGGCGTCGATTCGTGCGTTTTCATAAAAAAGCCTTCACCGTTGAGTGCGGTTCGGGCATCCAGTTATTATTACTGATTTCAATCTGATTTTCGTGCGCTTTTGTATAAACAATGCCGTAGGATAATAACTGGATGCCCGAACAGCACTCAACGGTGAAGGCTTTTGTTTCTACATAATTCAAAACGCACGAAACGCACCCAACTAGCTTTGTTTACGGAAAATGACGACGAACGAACCGAACTGAGGTCGCTGAAAGACTTTTAAACGAAAATTCATCAGGTTTATTTGACTGGAGAAGTAAAACAAGCAACTATTTTTACTAAACCGATTGACCAAGTTACACAATTTGAAATGGTCACTTGAAGTTGTGCATTTGACCTTATATGGACCCTTAACGTGCACTAAGGAACTTCGTTACAAAAATATTTTTAGGGTTCCGTAGTACCTAAAAGGTACAAAGGAACTTTTATGGTTAGACCGTTGTCCGTCCGTCCGTCCGTTCACAGCCTCATAACTTTAGCACCGTTAAAGATAAAGACATGAAATCCTTGCACAAAATTGCTTTAATTTGCCAACATATTGCGGTGTAAAAAAATTATAAAAAATTTGAAATTGTTCAAAATATTTCCAAAACAAAAGTGAGAAAAATAAAAATAATTATCCTAAAATACAAGATAGGTATCAAATTGTAGATATTAAAAAGTTGATTGTAAAAATATATACTTTTACTAGTTTCGAGAAATCTTTAAAAAACCACAAAAATATGTATGTTCCCCCCCCCCCCCCCCTTATCTTCGAACCGGTAGACTGAAAAATATGAAAAAAAAATGTCGATTATAGATCATGACTGGCCAATTACAGGAAAACTATAGCGATTTAAAAAAAGTTGAGCACAAATAAGAAATACCTACTTATAAAAAAAATATTTTACAAAAATACAATATGGGTATCATATTGTAGGTACTAAAAAGCTGATTGTAAAAATATATAGTTTGGCTATACGAGGGGCATGCTAAAAGAAATTAGATACTCAAAAATTATAACATTTATTCTTTATTACAAGTATCGATCTTTTCGAAGTATTCACCCTGAGCACGTATACACTTTTCCATACGTCTGAACTAATTGGAAAATACCATAGACCACTCTTCTTTAGACACCTCAGAAATCTCGAAAATATAGGCAGCCAGTGCATCTTCTTTGCTTTCAAACTTCTTCCCCTTTATTTTTTCTTTGATTTTTGGAAACAGGTAAAATCACAAGGTGCTAGGTCAGGGGAATATGGTGAGTGAGGGAGGATTGACGCATTTTTTGAGACGAAAAAGTCAAGTGTTTTGGCAGACGTGTGCGACGCTTTATTGTCGTGGTGCCTGAGAAGGCGTCGGATTCCTGACTTCGGTCGCTTGTCACACCAAGCTGATATTGCTGTTGGAGCACAAACTGTCACATACCATTCGGAGTTCATCGTTCTTTGATTCTCTAGCACTACAGTAGCAATATGATCCGTTTTGCTGAAAAACGAGGCGACCATTTGTTTCTGTGTGCTTCGTGCACGGCGACATTTCGTTGGAGTTGGCTCATCTTCAAAGCACCATACAGTCGAATTTCACTTTGTTTCGGGATCATAGTTATAAAGCCATGTTTCATCACCAGTCAGTATATCATACACATTTTTTTTCTCGCCACCGTCGAATTTATCTATCATGAATAGGCACCAATCCAACCGACGGTCTTTCTGCTCATCGGTAAGTTTGTGCGGCACCCATCTCAAACAAAATTTACGGAGACCACCTTGGTCGTGAATTATGGTTTGCATTGCTGCTGATCCAATTCCCTGTTCTCGCTCCAGCTCTACATACATAATTCGTTGGTTTTCGCGAATAAGTTTTTCGACTGCACGAACGTTTTCTTCTGTGACCGCGGTTGGCAGCCGACCTGTCTTCGCTTCATCTTTGAGACATCCCCGTCCTCTTTTAAATTCAGCAAACCAATTAAATACTGTTGTTTGTGAGCAACCAGACTCACCAAAAGTAGTAGCCAAAAGTTCAAAACATTCTTGAGGCTTAAAACTTTTTTATAGTCATAATAAATCATAGCGCGACAATCACTTCGACTGAGCTCCATTGCTGCAAGCGAATTCCCGCCAGATTCTCGGAAAAATGATGCTCATCCAAATAAAAAAAAAAAAAAAAAAAAAAAAAAAAAAAAAATTAAAGAAGCGCGGGAAACCATCGATGTAACCAGGCGGGAATTTCGAAAAACTTATTTATTTTATCAATTACTCCTGTATTATTCAGGGTTTTGGAAGTAAAAACAAATAATAACTTTATTAGAGTCTTTATTAAGCAGAAAAAGTCATGGGGAAGGTGCGTACTAGGAAAAAGCGGAAAAAGGATGAAGAGGGCGAAAAATGTGAAGCAGATTCGACGTCGTCATCTGACTCGGAGGTTGAAGTCGCAGATACGTATAAACCTTATCTAGTTACTGACTATAAGAGACAATACCCTGAGGATTCCGGTGCAGCAGAATTTGTAGTATTCGTAGAGTCTTCCAATGCGGATATACCTATAGGAACACGAGACCTGATGTCCATATCTAGCTGTATTAAAAGATTGAATAAAGGAGTCAAATACCTTAGATCAATGAACAAGTTTAAAATTGCCATATATTTTGAAAAAGCCAGCCTTGCTAATGCCTTTTTGAACAATGCTACATTTTTAAAAGACTACCAATTTAAAGCCAATATACCTGCTTCAAACACTGAAATTACTGGTATAATTAAAAATGTGCCCACCAATTTGACAAACAAAAAGATCTACACAATGTTATCAAGTTACAAGAAAATAATATCTGTTCGGAGATTCACAAAAAGGACCAAAATTGACAATAATTTCATCCAACAGCCACTGCAAACAGTAGCCATCACTTTCGCGACGTCGGTTCTTCCAGACTACGTGGATTTGGATGGTTGGCGGCATGACATCTCAACGTATATTCCACCAGTCAAACAATGTTTCCGGTGCCTAAGGTATGGCCATTTAGCAAAGTTCTGCAAGAACTCCGAGCGCTGCTCCATCTGTAAAGAGGATCATTCATATAAAATTTGTAAAACTCCAATTGAACAGGCCAAATGCTTCCATTGTGATGGCAATCATGTTAGCATTTCAGCTCAGTGTCCAATTAAGCAAAAGAAAATACAAGAAAACAGACAAAAAGTTAAGACACCATCATTCGCTGACATATTCAATCATGGAAATTTCCCACCTCTTGGCCCTAAGAAGCCTCTTGATCTCTTAACTCTATTAAAATCGAATGACAAAGCACTAAATCTCCTAGTGCAAAGCATTATCAAAATTATAACATTAAATAAGACACAAGATACTCCAATATCATCTAAAAATGTGTTGGATGTCTTAAATGAATCTTTTAACCCCAGTGATACCAAAAACCTTACTCCACGTTCACTAACAAAATAAAGATAATACAGTGGAATGCTCAAAGTTTGTTATGTAGTCGACATATTTTTACTCAATTTTTGTATGAAAATAATATTGACATTGCTTTAGTTTGCGAAACATGGCTCAAGCCTACACAACGATTAAATATTAAAGGATACTCTATAGAACGCAATGATTGTGGCAATAAACATAATGGTGTTGCCATAGTCATTCGTAACAACATACAGTATAGTAGATTAAAAACATTTTTTGATGACTCACTTCAGAATATTGCTATCAAAATAATATATAATAACAGTACACTATCAATGGCCAGCCTTTATATTCCAACAAAATGTAGCCCTAACTTTAGAAAAACTAAATTTGTTAATTTTATTAATACCTTACCAAAACCATGTTTAGTAGCAGGTGATCTAAATGCACATCACACCATGTGGGGTTGTCAATCTGTCAGTCCTCGTGGAAGAGATGTCCTTGACGCTGTAAATGAATGCAATTTAGTGTTATTAAATGACACACAATCAACAACTGTAGGTACAAATAACTGGAGACCAAATGGTTTAGATTTAACAATAGTCAGTCCCTCTATAGCCCTTAATTGCAATTGGATAGTCCATGATGACCCCCTGGGAAGTTATCATTTACCCACAATAACTGAGATATTATTCAATACTATCACTGATTCTCCTATAAACAGCTTTATTTCTCAAAATAACACAACTGAACTCAAAAGACCTAACCTACGGCTAGTGAATTGGGATAATTTTTCAAAGCTTGCTAACACTATGCTCAAAGAATTTGTTATTAACTATAATGATCCTCTACAGTCTTATTATGACTATTTTAATATCATTCATAAAGCTATTGAACAATCAACATTTAGAAAACAGGCCCAAAATCTAAATATTAAAAATAATAGTTCGAAACAAGCAGGAAGCAATTCCAAATACCGATATTCTCCTCTTCCATGGTGGAATGAAAAGTGTGCCAATGCAGTCCAAAAAAGTAAAGAAGCTTTTATAACATTTAAACATGATCCTTGTGAATTAAACTATATTAATTTTAAAAAAATGCAGGCTGAGAAAAAGATGATTATTAAATTAGAAAGAATAAATAGTTGGAAGAAATATTGTACAGAAATAAATAGATCCACTCCTATTTCTAAAATCTGGCAAACTATGCGTAAATTTAATAAATCCTACAGTAAAAGTACTAAACTAAATAATAATAATGAAATATTTTGGATAAATAACTTCTTAAGGAAATATACACCTGACTTTGTTTCACAACCATTAGAATTAAATACTAATTCTTCTGTAAACCCCACCAATAGTTACATTATCAATTCATTCACCATAGATGAGTTAAAAGCAGCTATCAAGTCACGTAAAGACACAACCTTTGGTCTAGATTGTATTTCTTATAAAATGTTTCAAAAACTGAATACAGATTGCCTAGTAAAATTTTTAAAAATTTTAAATCTACTTTGGGAACAATTAATAATACCAAAAGAATGGAAGCAAGACTGCTTGGTTCCCATTCTAAAAGCAGAAAAAGATCCAAATGATGCAGACTCTTACCGTCCAATTGCTTTAACATCCTGTGCAGGTAAACTTTTTGAGCAACTTATAAAACAACGTCTTGAGTTTTATATCGAATCTAATCATATTCTTCCAAGAAATCAGTTTGGGTTTCGTCGTGGTCGATCAGCAAGAGAAAGCATAGGACATCTCCTCCACGATATTGACACTGCGGTTAACAGTAATGAACATCTTGTATGTATCTTTTTTGATATTGTAGGTGCATTCAATAACATTAATCATTCCATTTTATGTACAACTCTTTCTTCTTTGGGAATACCTGAAAAATGTGTAAGGTGGATTTATGAGTTTATCAGTGAAAGAGAAGTTTATGTAAAAATGAATTCCAATAACATTTTTGGACCCAGATTGTCAACAAAAGGTGTCTGTCAAGGAGGAATTTTGAGCCCTTTACTGTATATTCTCTACATCCACAGGCTCAATGAAATGTTAGGAACAGAAGTCAGCAATTTACAGTTTGCTGACGATTTGGCTATTTATTGCAGTAGTAATAACATAACACAAACAACCCAAAAATTAAATTTAGCACTGAAAAAATTACATAGTTATTTTCAATATTTAAATCTAGAAATTAGTCCAGCTAAAAGTAAAGCAGTCATATTCTCAAAGAAAAAAGTATCAGCAGTTGAGCTACAATATGACAATAACTTACTACCAATTCAGCCACAAGCAAAATTTTTGGGTGTAATTTTTACACATAATCTCTCATGGTGTAAATATGTTGAGTGCATAACAGAACGAGCTTTAAAAGCTACCAACATTTTAAGATCTTTGGTTGGTAGCCAGTGGGGTGCCGATCCAAAGATTCTTTTAACTTTATACAAATCCCTTGTAAGAAGTCACTTCGAATATGGTTTTTTCTGTTACTGTATAGATCTAAAATTAGTAGATAAGCTTGAAAAGATCCAAAATTTTAATTTAAGATTAATATTGGGAGCCTTTAAATCATCTCCCATTAATTCAATGCAAATTGAGTGTAACTTGTGTCCATTAATGATCAGATTCACTAATTTAAAGTTTAATTTCATTATTAAGTTGTTATCTGAAGATGGCAATCTCCTTCTTTCCAAGCTGTTAAGGCTCAACTCTAATAACTTTTTAACTCAGAACATTCAAGAAATTTTGACTTATAAGAGTAAATATAATATTTACAACAGTAGCACTTTGCCCTGTTATGAAGGATCGTACGAGAGCAAATTCTATGGCTTGATGATTGATATAGATAGGACACTGACTGATAAATATGCAGTTTTTAATAAACTGGATGAATACAGAAACTTTAGACAAATTTATACAGATGGCTCAGTATGTAACGAAAATGTCTCCATGGCTTACTATGATCCTGTCACTAAATTGGGACATGGCTTCAGATTACCATCAAATGCAAGTATATATACAGCAGAAGCCCAGGCCATTTATGCAGCTTTAGAATATATAGAATTAACTAACCTCAGTTTCAAGAAATGGTTGATAATTTCGGACAGCATGAGCGTTTTAATGGCGCTATCAAATCCTACATACAGTGGTAGCACAAACTATATTATTTACAACATAAGGCAAAAATGTAGCAGGCTTTGGCTCAATCAAGACAGAAAAATACGTTTCATTTGGACTCCATCTCATATTGACGTTCCTGGTAACGAACTTGCTGATAAACTTGCCAGCTCTATAACTAAAAATCCTAATATTCATCAAATATCTATCAAAAATATTAAGTTGCCAGCTTCAGATTGCAAAACTGACATTAAGATGAATATTAAACTTCAATGGATGCTCCATTGGGAAGAAACAACACGAATAAAAGGAAAATGGTATAGTAACATTAACTCGGATATCAAGAAACCATGGTTCATCACCGGAAAATATATACATAGAAACTTTTATACAACAATATGTCGTCTAAGAATTGGACATGGCAGATTTAATGAACATTTACACAGATTGAAAATGATACCTTTCCCAAATTGTACATATTGTAATTTTGAAATTCAAACTTTGAACCACATATTTTTTGATTGCCCTCAATTTAATATACAAAGACTAGTATTAATTGATAATTTATTGAATATTTATAAAGAAGCCCTGGATGTCCCGCGCTCTATTCAGGAACTTCTCAAGAATACAGAAACTTTTTACCCCATTTATAATTTTATCAAGAATACCATCGAAGTTATTTGAAAAATAACAATACCGGAATTGACCCCTACATAACTGATTTGACAATACGGATATGACCTAAAAATACTGGATTATAAAATGAATGAATCTTATAAATACGTTAGACAAGGCAGTTTGCCTCGATTATAAAATACTGAAGATTATACAATACAAAATTGAAGAAAATAGCTACGAAAGACAAGGCTTTTTAGCCTCGATTGTAATTACAAGCAAGGAAAAAAAACCAAAACAAGACTAGGCAGTATGGGCTTAAGCTCTTAGCCTTTTCCATAAAGGAAAAAAAATGACAAAAAAAAAAATAAAAAAAAAAGAAATGACGTGCGTTCTATTTTCAGATATATCAACAAACAACCAGCCTACAAGATGATGTATAACTTGCCAGTGTCAATCAAAGGAGTAAAGAGTATCTAACTTCTTTTGGCATGCCCCTCGTATTTAGGTAATTGCATTTGCATCTATTTCGAGAAATCCAAAAATGTATGTCCCCCCCTCCCCCTTTATCTCCAAATCTGGTGTTAAATGTTAAATAATTAAGGAAAGAAATCACCCAAGCAACATTTAGGCTGAAAAAAAAAACTTTATTCCAGTTCATTAACAGCCAAACGCTTTAAAATAGATGAACAAGAGACTAAAAACTTTCTTAGAGCTGTACAATAGCATAAATTATGTAGTTTAAACAGTGCAGCTGGGTAACGGCTGTACACTTGCCGAAATTTTTACTTTTAGCTTGTAAATAGCATTAAAAACACCAAACATACAGTGTCTAGTGTACAAACATACTTTAAGCAAGTCAAGAAGTCTAGAGCTGTGTAACGGCTGTTCAATAGATATTTTCTACGCCCTGTGACAGCGATGCGCTTTACAATAGTGTAATTAAATGCTATGGTTTGGATAAGAGCATAATCTTACTCTATTGTACTGCCGACACGATTAGTGTAGGTTTATTCTATTTTACAGCGCTCAGTGTTTATATGGCAAAACTGTAGATGATTGTACAGCTCTGAGTGTGTATGTGGATGATTATCCAGCTCATCTATTATTTTAATGCTTAAAGCGAAATTTTATGCTGCTGTTCAGGTATTGCATACGTTTCTCGAATGTGTATACAGGTTAGGTTAATTATTGTGTTCGTATAAAGCGTATATTATATTACGTTCGTATAGGTAAATATATCAGTACATTGGAAATACAGAAAAGGTTCCTTTTATTATAAATGTAACCCTAAACAGCTGTAATATTAACTAATTGTCCACTTCTTCCCAGCTACTAGAATAATTCAATTCTAAAAATGGTAAAATATTATTCTTTAGGCTAATAAAAATTCTTTAACTCAGCCTTCGTCCAGCAGATCGCTTTATAATAGAGTAAAACTCCATTAAAACATAACCTAAGAACTTGATTTTTTACTACACGTAATGTTTTAGTGTTTATTTCTTTGAAATTTACAAAGACTACTAAATAAATACATAATAATTAGTTTATTTTCTATAGACAAGTATTATAAACACAACAGACTCGGTCTTAGGTCGAATAAAACGATTGATATTTCATAAAATTTGTCAATAATATCGATTATTTCGAGAGCGCATGAGTATTTTACATAATATTAACATACACATTCACGAAAAAATTGCAACCGCAAGCAAAATAACACATAATAATCGAAATATGTTATGTTATAAGTTACTTCACATTTATCTAATGGCGTTCGATTTATAAAGTCTAGAGAATAACAGCTAAGAGAATAAATGATTCTCGTAGTAATTTTTTAAGTCTTTTATCAGCCTAAGACCGTGAGTAAGCTTCAAAATAGCAGTTTTTGTAGAACTGTAGCTGTATAATAGAATTTAATTAATCCCTTACTCAGGCTTCAGCCGAAAATACTGCTGTTACCCAGCTGGATCTACACTTAACGCTGTATAGTTTGGGGCCCCTTTTGAGGGTACAACGGCTGTGTAGCTGGCTATACAGCCTCTATACAGCTATGTTATACAGCCCAACGCATTCAAAAAGTTCCTAGTACAGCTGTTACACAGTTTCAGATGCTATCTGGGCATTAAGGGTATATTAATGGGAAAGTTATTTAGGACAGATTTTTAACTTTAAAGTTAACTAAATTTTACTTTTAAATTAAATGCTTAGGGGAAAAAGTCTGGAAAGTGTAAAATTTAGGGGATTTTTACAAGGAGTTACCTTAAAACCAAAATCCGAGGGTGGCAACACTGCCCGAAGTGACAGTGATAGAGCAAAAAAATAATTAAAAAGAAAAAAATAGCTACGGGCTCAAAATGACAAGAATCCAGAGCCGTTAAAATATAAAAAAAAACATGATGAGTTTTGCATCTTCCAGTCGGTACAAGGATGTCGTTCTCGAAGTCCTGGAAGCTGTGGAAGCGAGCTCCGGAGGAGGAGCCAGACCTGAGTAGGAGCCAGTATTCCTTGGTGTCGTGTAAGGTATAGTTTGTGACCCAATATTAATTCTCAATATTCAGAGCGGTTTTCCAGAATGACCTTGATCAAGTTTTCAGAGGTAAACATAGATGGCGTTACCCTGCTTTCAAGTGTCAAAAATATTTTGTTGTGTATACAAGGTGACTTTTTGATCATCGTCCAAATTCATACTGGAGGCTTTATAAGTGATCAGTATCTTGGATCAATAACAATTTTTGTGAAATTTGTAAAATGAAATTTCGGCTTCCCATAGAAATTCACTCCCAGTTCCGAGTAAATCACTATGGGAAGTCGAAATTTCATTTTACGAATTTTACAAAAATTGTTATTGATCAATGATTCTGATCACTTACCAAGCTACCAGTATGAATTTGGACGATGATCAAAAAGTCACCTTGTATATATGGTGTTGTTTTCTACTTGGTTTTTCATTCAACTTTCAACATGGTCAGCCCATGCGTTGTGGCTAATTGTAAAAATATAGGAATACACAGTTTCCCTAAGAATTCACTAAGGAAAGAACAATAGTTCTTAGCAATAATAAATGAATCTAGTGTTGCCAGAAACACATTTATTGACACTTTTAGTACAAGCTGCACCATCTATCGAGTCGTTCGGTACTACTTTTTCTTTTTTAATTTGACTTTGAAAACCCCTCAGCCAGAAACTGGTTATATAGGTAGTACTCGTCCATACAAACAACTTTCACAACGGAGCCATCCGGAGAATCGCGAAAAAAAAAACAGCTGTTCCATAGAAAAGTTACATGCTCCCCGACCAAATTATCAACAGATTTTTTTCTAGATTTTTTTATATTTTTTACCTTCTTATGGACTATTGCCAGTTTCCGGCTTCCGCAACTTCATATTATTATTAACACTCTGTATAGGAGAAGCAAAGGGAATACCGTTCACTTAAGAAAAAAAACTTCTTTTTTTTTTCATAAACAACTTTTTTTGTTTTATGGTATATATCGAAAATATGTCGTATGCGAAAAGCACATCGGTAAATTCACGAGTTGTGTTGAGACCTGAATAAAATTGTTGAAGCAATCGCCCGGTAAGCGAGAGGTCCCGGGTTCGAATCCCGATTCAGAGCTCCTCACATCTAGATTTACTTTTCTTTCTGCGTTTCTATACTGCAATGATTTAAAGCGATACGTAAAAGTTTTAGCGTCCCTGTTACTCCATATGCAAAAAAACCCTCAGTGCGAGTGGGACGTATTCGTGGAAAAGTAGCAAAAAGTAGGATTTTTATTAATATAAAATGTACTAAGCTATTTGGCAAAAAGGTTTTCAAGGAGACTACAAATACATAATATCCACATTTTGAATGCAATTTCACAATGAAATTAGTTAGGATTTCAGAATTATAGGAAAAATTAAAACAATTTAGAGGTCTTTTCGGAATTAAATTCTATCGAGAAAATTTTATCCAAACGCGTTTCTTGATCAAATACTCAATTAACATTTATCCAAAAATGAAATACGTAGATGACGTTATAGTGGAGTAAATGGTTTCGAAATAACCCCATTTTTTTTTTGGTATCGCCTTAATGTTAATTTAACAAAGGTCTTAACTATTCCATATTCAATATTTTACCACGAAACGTTCATCTTTCACATAAAATCAATAGAAAACTTTAAGCGCACCGAGCTTTTTAGACAGTCAATCACATTTTTATAACCTTTGTTAAACAATGAAATTAAAATCTAGGGAAATGTATTGGTACTATTGGTTATATATACTAGACTGTATATTCAATGGAAACACAATTTGATAAAGTTGGCTCGATAGAATAAATTCGCAAAGTTACCCCCTTTCGAGTAATTTTTTTCCTCTATTTCCCTACTTTTTTATATAAATAAGTAATTTGATATTATGATTCATTTACTAAAATAAAGTTCATAGATTACTGGAGCGTTTAACGAAACACATTGAAAAAGTGCAAAAGTTTGGTTATTTTCTTCACTCTTTACACGTAAAGAAAAAGACAGAGACAAAGGCAAACGCTCGGTGTGCTCTTAAAACCGAAAAACTGGTTTGAGCCCTTTGCCCCCCACTGGGTAATAAAATAACCAGGCAAAAGGGTAATGCCGTAACCGGGACGTGCCACCTTATCGTCCGTCACGTCACATGGATTTATCACGTCATTTCTACTCAATCACGATACCTTTGAAAGTGATAGCGCTAGATGTTGTGTAATTTTGTAATAAATTTTGTAACTTATTTTAGTAACAAAATAAGTTTCCATCCATCAGTCCGTATTCGTCCACTGCTGGAGATAGGCCTCCCCAATATTACGCCACTCTTGGCGGTCCTCAGTCATCCTCATCCAGCCGCCACCCGCAACGTCCTTCAGATCGTCAGTCCAGCGGGCACGAGGGCGGCCTATGCGGCGCTTTGCTGTACGTGGTCTCCATTCCAATGCCTTACGGCCCCAACGGTTATTATCACGTCGGCGACAAATATGGCCAGTCCCCTGCCACTTATTTAATAAAATAAGTTTTCACTTGGTGAAACTTGGATAACAACATGATGAATAAATACACTTGCACTTGTTTCACAGTTTATAATAAACTGTGAAACGATTGCAACTGTATTTATTCATGATGTCAATAAAATAGGTAATGAAATAGGTGATCGTTTTGGTCGAAATGAATACAATCAAAATTAATTTCAGGAGCTGAGTCCAGCTACGTTGGAAGTATGGATGGGGCTCCCGGACCAGGTTAAGAATGATGCAGCATTAGCGCCGCTTCGCAGGATGTATGAGAGGACACAACATGGCGGTAAGTCCTTTGGTTTCTTGGATAGACATCATAAGAAAATATGTCTTTATTTTTATTAAAAATATTGTCTTTGCTTTTTTTGTTGTATTTTTTTTACATTTCTATTTTTATTATTATTAAAGTTCATTACAAACTAGAAATCAATCAGAAATAATGTTTTTTAAAAGCACAAATATTTTGCCAGTGTCAACAATGATAACATATATCATTGAGTGTCAAGTTAAATTCTGACATGGTTAGTTATTCCGACTTTCAGACGCCGTTTGTCTACAACGAATGGTACAAATAAAAAAATGAAAAAACTGTTATATTTTTTATGTTGTTTGATAGGATAAATTTTGCTAGGGTTCAGATAATTGTTTTAGTATAATTAGATAATAAATATGACATATTAACGGGAAGGAAGGCATTAAATTCAATTAGACTGGGATAGTAAGGTGGGTCATAACTCATAACATAACATAAGTTATGACTTAAGTTATGTTATGACATAACCCTTCCCCCTAAGGGATTTTTTTACAAGAATTGTGGGCCCACATGGGCGTTTGGGCCTCAAGTACTTAGTAACGGCTTTCTTGTACACTTTGCGTTTTTTTTACAAATATACCTTCGTATAATCCACTAATACGGGCAGAGCAAAAGTGTCTTGACGTACAGACAGTGAGACAGATAGATAGACAGACAGAGAGACAGACAGACAGACAGACGGACGGACGGATGGACGGGCAGATAGACTGACAGAGGATATTAGAAACTAAAAGGAAAACAATTTTTCAATGTATTAATTACTTAGCTATATGTTTCTAGCCACCATTGATGTACTAGGTCAATGCTAGCCACATTATAATGTCACATTTTTAGAACATTTAAAAATAAACCCAGGCACAAGGGATTTAAGCTAATATTTGAATATCTTGTCTGTGTAACATGGGTCTAACTAAGCGGTGTCAGCGCGAATTTTGAAAAAAGGAAAACATTTCGTAGGTGAAGAAAGAAAGAAAAAAAGAAGAAAGAATAATATTTTATAGCACACCGTGCGTAAAATGACCACTTTACGCACTTGTGCTATAAAAAATTATACGAAACTCGTGCGAGAAACTTTTTCTCGACTCGTGTGAATGCAGCACTCGCCTTCGGCTCGTGCCACAAACTCACACTCGTCAGAAAACGTTTCATCGCTCTCGTATCGTAATGTACTATATTAACAGCCACTCACAACATTAACAAAATTACAAGAAATTAGAGAGAAAAACAATAAAAAACTAAAATAAAAACATCTACAGTATTATTACATAAATATTGTCTCGGTGCGTCTATTGCTGCAAAAAGCAACTGACTCAGCGTTGCTTTGTGCTGAAGGTGTGAGCCCTCAGCGCTGATTTTCAGTCAGTGCCTGGTGGTGACTCAAGTAGGGCGCGGTGCAGTGGGCAATAAATACTAAAAAGAATAGCTATATACAAGGTGACTTTTTGATCATCGTCCAAATTCATACTGGTGGCTTGGTAAGTGATGAGTATTATGGATCAATAACAATTTTTGTGAAATTCGTAAAATGAAATTTCGACTCCCCATAGTGATTCACTCGGAACTGGAAGTGAATTTCTATGGGAAGCCGAAATTAAATTTTACGAGTTTCACAAAAATTGTTACTGATCCAAGATACTGACCACTTATCAAGCCTCCAGTATGAATTTGGACGATGATCAAAAAGTCACCTTGTATATGTATATATCATATACAAGGTGATATGATCATCGTCCAAATTCATACTAGAGGCTTGGTAAGTGACCAGCATCAGGGATCGATAACAATTTTTGTGAAATTCGTATAATGAAATTTCGACTTCCCATAGAAATTCACTTCCAGTCCCGAGTGAATCACTATGGGGAGTCGAAATTTCATTTTATGAATTTTACAAAAATCGTTATTGTTTCATGGTGCTGATCACTTACCCAGGCTCAAGTATGAATTTGGACGATGTTTACAAATTCACCTTGTATATATGTATTATAAAACCACCTATACTAATATAAATAAATAAAATATACAATACTACTTAAACTAATATAATGCCATATTAATTAAATATAAAAAACCTACATAATTTAACTTAATTTTATTATAACTTAAAAACTATAAAAAAACTGGATTTGTATTTTGTATAAATAAATATAGAACAAGGTACAGGTCAACACAAGGTCTTTTATGAGATTTAAGTCAAAAAGATTTAAGTCAGACTAGGTGAAGGAGGACAGGAAGACAATTTTGACAAAGTCCTCCATTTGGATACCATTTGGCAACCTGGTTCGCATTGTGTCATACGTGACCATATAGGAAAAATAAATTCCTCTATGCCGTGACTCAAGTTTACAGCTGGTAGAGCTGATGCCAGGCTCGACTGTGGAGGTACCACCATCTTACTTGGAGACCCCCTCGAAGTAATTCGGGGGAGAGTAAGAGGACAGCTCACAGGCAAAAAACCAGGAGGCCCACCATGCCTGGGACCGATGGATGGCGGTATATCCATCCCTAATAGCCGGGTCTTATATGGAACAGACTGGTGACGGGCAGCGGCGTCACTGGTGCGAAGGTTCCGGCACCGTGCTCACCAACCCAGCGTGTGTGAGTATGGGCAATTCTTCCAGTTCCAGGATGACCACCGGGCGGGAGTGGCAAAGTTCTGGAAAGGGTTATGACAGCAGTGGACGAACTAGGCTGATAGATGGATGGATGGTGACTCAAACTTGAGATTTTTGTACACCTACCTGCTACATTTAGTGGGAGTTAAAACGAAGTCAAATATCATCTTGTTTGGTTTTGTCCAAAGTGAGAAGAGGATAATGAATAATGACAATACTCGTTAGTGTTGTCTATCTATGGAAAGAAATATACCATATTTGGTAACATCCTGTAAGGCGAGTATTTTTGTCACATAAAATAGTACGAATATGTTGAAATGACTAACTAAAGTAGGGCCACTGAGTCATGGCACTTATGAGAGCTGCATTTAGTGATGAGGTACATTTCACATTTCAAGTGTGAGTTTACTCAACATTAGACACGTCATGCAAGTTGAAAAGAGTTGTTTAAATATCTAAATCGAAATAGAAGATTGTAGTATTGTACAACAAGGGCATAAAACAATCCATTTTATCCGAGACGTTTATATGCTCGAGCCGAACGGCGAGGATTCGTGCGGGGGGCTCGGTTGGTGATCATTGAACCTTGTTCCTGGTCCTTGGCCGGGTCTCCGGCAGAGAATATAAAGTATTACGGGCGGTTGATTGGATTTCACCTTGTATAATATAAATTTTTACCTATCATTTTAATTTTATATACAAGGTGACTTTTTGATCATCGTCCAAATTCATACTGGAGGCGTAATAAGTGATCAGTATCTTGGATCAGTAACAATTTTTGTGAAATTCGTAAAATAAAATTTCGGCTTCCCATATAAATTCAGTTCCAGTCCCGAGTGAATCACTATGGGGAGTCGAAATTTCATTTTACGAATTTCACAAAAATTGTTATTGATGCATGATACTGATCACTTACCAAGCCACCAGTATGAATTTGGACGATGATCAAAAAGTCACCTTTATACATAAATTAAATAAACCTTTAATTTAGTTCATGTACATTTATTATTTTATTACATATATTTTTATTAGATTAAATTTGACGTGTAAAAAGTGTATTATATATACCTATTTTGCAAAATAAACTAAACGTCGTCGTGTCCAGCTAGACACGTTTCAAATTCCAAATTGTAGAACAATCCCCAAGTCTCACTCTTCTATGCCTAGAATACTGCGTACTTACAATAAATTATGGCGACCTTACTAACGAAAGACAATAATAATTACAAGATAAATTTTCGACAAAAGTTACTTAATATAAAAACATAAATAAACGGTTATCTAATAATATATACAAGCTGACTTTTAACCTAACCTTAATAATTTAATATACGAGTATTTAATACAAAAATAATCCTAAAGAAATAATTATAAAAAGAAAATTGCCTCTAGATCACTGCCCTGCGGGAGAGTGCCCAAAATACTTGCCACATTACCTCTCTGTATGGCAAGACTTACACGCTGGCCTAGATAAGAGCCAGTAGCCTTACTAACTAGATATTTTTCGAGATAGTTTTAATTCTTTCAAGTTATTAACTACATAACTTAATTTTTTCTTTCTTGCATGCTATAATTTTGTGTTTTTTAATGTATAAATTAGGTATTAATTGCAAAGATTTCAAAAAGCTGGCACCTAAAATCTATTGCATTGTTTTTGAATGTGTTTTGAAAGTGAACTGTCACACTTTTGGCTTTATTAGTATTTATTGAAATGTTAGTGCACTTTAAAAATACATACGACAGCATATTGAGACCCTTTTCTCCTAAAAATTCATTAAGGCGTCCAACTATCACTGTGTTCAGATGAGCACTGATTCCAAACGTGTGAGCGTCATCCATTTAAAGATGGAAACATTTTGGTGATGTCATACTACGGTAAGGGCCTATCTTTACTATTGAAATCTTTGATTAATTGCATGTTACATAGTTTTAGTTTTCCTCTTAGTTTTGTGTTTAATTTAATCTACGTACAACGTTAATTATGAATGCTGTGCATATCCCTTATAGATGTAAACATTAGTGTTAGAATTTTTCATGTACATTACAAATGTAATGTGTTTACATTGTTGATGTGCATTTTCTAATAAATAATAATAATGAAAATTTTATATGAATATTTTTGAGATACAATATATTCCCAACATTTCTTGTTTATTCATTTCTTGTTTATAAGTAAAGGAAGGATAGATTGCTCACTCCATACATTAGAACAAAGCCCGCGTAAAACTTATTATTTTCGCCGGTACCTAGTAGTTCGACTTATTATTTTTGATGTCGCTACTATAGTAGATAAATTGTGACATACCCAGTGCCATCTATCGAACAGTTGATGAAACGAAATTCGATGTGTGTGTGTGTGTGTAGCAACTATACTGCACTCACAAAAACAAACATTTGCTAGAATACGACAATACGCGACACATGGCATACGATAAATCTGAGGATAACTCGCTCAACCGTGCATGACAGTTGAGTCAAAGAGTAAAGTTATATACCGGTATGTATGAGTAGTGTGTGTTAGGTAAATAAAGCGTATTTTAATGCACATATTTTGTTTAATTGATCGTTGTGCGCCATCTACCGGAATCCAAAATAACCATCTGCACGCTTTGTTAGATTGCCAGCTTACCACCGAAAGTTTAATGAAAAAAATGTTAAAAACACCTGATTAAGAATTGACTATTTTCTGATGCGATGTTATGAAAATTTTGTGTTTTTATTCTTAAAATAAATAAATATGATGAACCAGAACAGTAAAATGCTATATTTCGTCGATTTCAGACAAATTTTATTTTCAGCGAGACAAGTAACGCCATCTAGCAACGTTATTTTTAGTATTGCGAACAGTACAAGGAGATAGCAATCTATCCTTCAATGAGTTCAAAAGGAAGGAGATGCCCATCTAAACATTTTCCCAAACTAAAACTGGCGCCACACTTTATGACGCCTCGGACGTTAGTATATCTCTCTCTTTCATACATCATATATTTCTTTCATATTTTTCTCTCTGTCTCGCTGGTACTAACTTCACTCGGGTTTGGCGCGAACATGAATGCCGCGTTGCGTAGGTGTGCGATGTAACCTTGTACGTGCGTATATGAATCCTTAATTTCTTTTTTATGGTAGTGAGTGAATCAGTGATAAATTCGACGTGTTGTAGGTATTAATGTAATTCAAAGTATATAAAAATTAAGTTCAAAAACTAAAACCCGACTACTCACGATCACGCTCTAAAAAGTATGAAACAAGAAAATCACAAATATTCATAGTGATGTTCAGGGGATAGCCGTGGTCGTATGCCACATTGCCCTAAAGCTTAATACTGTTAGAATGCATTATTTTTTTTATTTAAGGCAGTGTGCATACAACCATGGCTATCCTGTGAATATCACTATGAACGTTTATTTTCTTGTTTCATACTTTTTAGAGCGTGATCGTGAGTAATCGGGTTTTAGTTTTTAAACTTAATTTTATCTAAATTATTTTGGGGTTATTATTTCGTGATAATATATTGTTTGTTTTTAATAAATTATTCCAAATTATCAAATTATCGGGTCCATGCAAGCAAAGCCGCGAGCAAAAGCTAACAATATATATATTTTTGAAATATGCTTATTAAATCCTTTCATATGATATCAAACACGGCACCATAGGTTTTTTTTTTTAGTTCTTGACTTTTTATCCTCTAGAGGGCGCCACGTTCAATTTATTGTGACGACACATAACTTATAACTAACGGACGGTCAAGACGCTTTCAACGATACCTAATTTATCAAATTATGATAAGTAGTTTAGAAGTTATAAGAGAATAGATGAACATACATACGTACATACATACATACATACATACAGGTCAAAATCATAACCCTCCTTTTAGCTTTGCCGTAGTCCTAATTATAGGTAACCCGGTCAGAGTGTCGATAAGGGGGCACGATACCATAGTGCCATCTTATCTACACCCCAACCGGTAACCCTACTTTTGGCTTCGCCGTAGTCGGGTAAAAAGCTAGACAAATGAAACTAAGTTTATTCCATTAGTCTGCTAAGCAAATCTTAATCAAATCTTAATCAAATCCAGGCCGAAGTTATTATTAGATTTATTGACATCAGAAAAATGTTTTCGTGGTATTTTACTTCTGAAAATAAAGTTGATTATTTCATTTCATTATTTTTTTCATCCAATTTTTAGTTTCCTATTGTTATTATATTTTCCTAGTATCGTATATTAAGTTCCCTTTAGCAAAATTTTAAATTTCCTACATAAGTTTAAAGTATATTTCCTACATAAGTTTTAAGACAAAAATAAAATACAGGTTGATAAAAATGACGCCCGTACAAAGTTGCTTTTATTCAAACTCGCGTGAGTTGGTAGCGAACATCATGGCCGCCATTATGGACTTCGATAATATAATTATCGCTTCGAAAATGGTTTATTTAGTTGTTAAACAAGCAAAAAACATGATGTACTGTTACTTATTGATGATACGATATCCCATCTGGCTTTTTAATTTTTTTTTCATAGTTTTTGCAGCTTTTTACTGTGCAACAAGGCATTTTTAATAGAAGTTCATACACAAACACACTGCACAATCTCCCGCGGAACACTGAGTCGCGCTTGTGCTAAATTGGCATTTTAGCACTTACGCACTGGGGTCATTTACTCGCTTCGTTGGCCTGGTCCTTACCTTTAGGTCAATGCTATCCTTCCTTTATTTATCTATGCCACGATTGATACAAAGCGGCCCGAAAAAATGGGTCTTGATAGAGACAACCATGAGTAAGTATATTGAATATCGGAAAATTAACATCTGAGTTAAACCGGACTTTAATTGTGGCTTTTACGGACACTGACTGTTAAAGAAAATTTGTTATTTTTCAGAATCCCAAAACCATAAAATAAACGGGTCGACAATGCCGAATGTAGGGTTAGACAGTGAAGTGAAACCTTGTCATGATAAAGAGGAACCTGATGACTTGGAGCCGGAAATTCGTCCGCTGAACGATCCTGGGTGTTTAGAGATGATTGACGATGATAATAATATGTAAGTGTTCATCAGTGTGTTTTAATGTCAGCTAAGAAAGCGGGTGTGATAATAAAATCTGGAAACATGTCCAATGGCAGTTCTGCAATCAAAACCAGTGTATCGACTAAAATTAAATGTTAAAAATCTAAAGTCGTATATATACAAGGTGACTTTTTGATCATCGTCCAAATTCATACTGGAGGCTTGATAAGTGATCAGTATCTTGGATCAATAACAATTTTTGTGAAATTCCTGAAATTAAATTTCGGCTTCCCATAGAAATTCACTTGCAGTCCCGAGTGAATCACTATGGGGAGTCGAAATTTAATTTTACGAATTTCACCAAAATTGTTATTGATCCATGATACTGATCACTTACCAAGCCACCAGTATGAATTTGGACAATGATCAAAAAGTCACCTTGTATATTTTCCTTTTTAATAACATTAAATAAAATTAAGGCTAACTAAGATAAAAAAATTATATCAAAATTGACTTGTGTATGGTATACAAAGTATACCATATTATAAGAACATTTTTTACAATAGAATTAGTAGTTTATGCTACAAGGGCGCAAAGGAATAAATTACGAGGACGATTTCAAACACGAGCGTAGCCAGTGTTTTAAACGTAACCGAGTAATTTATAGCTTTTACGCCTGTGTATCATACTACATTTTTCAATGCATAGTGTGAGGAAATGAAAACAAATATAATCTTGTGAACTTTAAATTATAATTGGCTCAAAGGGACTGTATCCAGAGCCGTTAAACAGTGGAAGAAAAAGTATGATGTCTATGGTACACAGGAAAGGCTGCAGGTTAGCCAACCCATTGTAAATAAATTAAAAAATAATAATAATAATAATAAAGCCCTAGGGCAAAATAATCGACTTTCTGTTCGGTTTTGATGCATAAAAAGTGGGCCTTTACGAGCACATGCATTGAAAAAAATATTATTTATTTGTCTCACAACAATTTTTATAGAATATTATAATCTATTAGATTAGAAATATAAACACTTCGACAAAAAGGAGTCAGGTTCAGCTTTTTGCTGGAAATGAGAATCATCTTCACAGCGCTGTTTTTCAGCCTGTCCTTGATCTCGCAGATTTAGACACAACTGCAGGTAGTTGGATTACAAGACAAAAATATAATTAAAAAAGGAATAGCTTGCATTATAAAAAATAAGATATTTAATTAAACTTATTAATATACATATTGGATAAAATAAAATTTAATAACTAGTATAAAAAATAATTTTAATAAAAGTAATATGATTATGAAACACGATTGCTCAAAAAATTCTCATTATAATAGCTAAAATAGCTACAACATTTGTAGCACATATTTATGATTACTTTTTTTATTTTATGGTGGCCTCTCTCTCTCTCCCACTAAGGTTTGCTGGCAGAAATCTTTTCTCAGAGATAATTGCAGATGTTGAAAGGGAGCGCAGGGCTTTGTGTGTTCGCTGCAATATGTTGGCTCGTAGGTTTGCTAGGTGTACAAAGGAAGTGAAAGTCATGCTCTTCAAGGCATTCTGCCAGTCTTTGTACACCAGTAGTCTGTGGACCGGATATACGCAGGGAGCATACAATGCCCTGCGTGTGCAATATAACAACGCGTTTAGGGTGTTGTTGGGGCTGAGGCGCTTTTGTAGCGCTTCCGGCATGTTCACAGAGGCATATACCGACGGCTTCCATGCCGTATTAAGAAAAAGGTGTGCGTCTCTGTTGGAGCGCGTGCGTTCCAGCTCCAACAGCTTGCTGAGCACGTTTGTAGACAGGTGGGACTCTCTGATTCTACGCCACTGGATTCAACTGCATGTCCGTGTGTAGTGGGGCGTAGAATCACGCTTTTTTACATGTAAACTGTATTAGCATAAGTTACTAACAATAGCATAAGTTGTTTTATTACTAACATGTTTTATATGGATCTTTGATCTGAAATAAATAAATTTGATTTGATTTGATTTGATAAGCTTTTATATAAGCTAAGCTTTTTGTGTCTGTACATGGGTGTTAAAATGAAGTTGCGGAAGCCGGAAACTGGAGATAGTACTCGTTCATACGAACAACTTTTATGATGGAGCCAACCATAGAATCGCAAAAAAGTCAGCTTTTCCATAGAAAAGTTACATGACCAAAATGACAAAAACTGTTTTTTTTTTCTTGATTTCTCAATTTGTTTTTTCACGTTAAATATGTTTATAGCACACTGTGCGTAAAATGACCGCATTTTCCGCACTTGTGCCATAAAAATTTATACGAAACTCGTGCGAGAAACTTTTTCTCGACTCGTGTGATTGCAGCACTCGCCTTCGGCTCGTGCCGCAAACTCGCACTCGTCAGAAAACGTTTCATCGCTCTCGTATCGTAATATACTATTTTATGATCAAAGATTTCATAGGTAAAGATAAGCCCTTACCGTAGTATGACAGCACCAAAACGTTTCCACCTTTAAATGGGTGATGCTCACACGTTTGGAATTAGTGCTCATCTGAACACAGTGATAGTTGGACGCCTTAAGTGCACTTGAAGTTTTGAATTTTTACGACTTTAGTAGTCTGATCAGTTTGCTGACCGTAGGTAGACAGATTGCGCACTCATAAGTGTGCGCGCGTCGGCATTATGTTAACGCACACTTTCAAAAACAATGCAATCGATTTTAGGTGCTAGGGCTCATCTAAACTTTTGAAATCTTTGTTTATGATTGGGTACCATCGCCAGTTTTCGGCTTCCGCAACTTTATCTTAACATCCTATATATGCATTAAATGAGTGAAATAATATTATATTATGTAACATAAAATAATTAATACCTACTAACATAACCCCAACGCCGACGATTTAAAAAACATTTTTTATTTAATATAGACACTAAAGCCGATTTTGAAGGCTTTAATTTTAGTTTTAGTGCTGTCAAAACTAAATTTTCTTCATTGCAAAATAGTCCTTAACTGTTAGTGTTAGAAGTTAAATTACTTTGAAAAATTTTAAGTTTTGACAGCACTAAAACTAATATTAAAACCTTCAGAATCGGCTTTATTATATTTGTTAATAATTTTAATTTAGATTAAGTTTAGTTTTTAATTTAATTTATTGTAAATACCACTAATAAGGTTCTTGGAATTTATCTGAGTGACCTAGACTTGACACAGACAACAATAAACTAAACAATTATTCCATTATCTCTGATAACCACAAGTGCAATAGTAATTGCAGTGTTCTCTTATCATAACTATAGCTGTCATTTATGATAATCTGCTAAATTAGAGCTTCACAATAGACTAGGCTTTTTGTGTTTAGCTGAAGCAGAAACTACAAGCATACGTGGGCTTGCAATCATTCAAATTCAAATTCAAAATTTCTTTATTAAGGCGATATGTAAAAGTTTTAGCGTCCCTGTTACTCCATATGCGAAAAAACCCTCAGTGCGAGAGGGACGGATTCGTGGAAAAGTAGCAAAAAGTCGGTTTTTTATTAATATAAAATGTACTAAAGTTGCTATCAAAATTTCGTTTAACCAGGTCTTAGATACCGTTAAAACCAATCTAATAAAATACAATTGCAGTCCATATGTCATTCTAAATTGTCAAACCATGAGAATTGGTGTCGTAAAAGACCTTTATTTCAATAAATATTTCTATCGTGCCGAATTTCTCCAATTGCGTTTCTGTTTTAACAGATCCCTAGAAAAAGATTCCAAAAATAAAATACTATTTTATCAAAATAATATATTATTTACCGAAGTAGATATGCAAGTTCTTAAAGTGTCGATTTTTTTCCGTAGCGCCTTAAGTATAAAGTTGAAAGTATAGGTTATCGGACACCCCTGTTAAGTTCGCAGAACCTGTATTAGGGGAGACCGCTCTTTCCTATTTAATGCGAATTTTATTTTTGTCACTGTCACTCCAAGCGAAAAATCGCGCAGTGCGAGAAAGGCGGATTCAGGGCAAAATGGAAAAAAGTTGGCTTTATATTTTTATTAAAAAAACTAAAATAGCTAGCAAAATTTCAAATATCAAATCTCTAGATATTGTTGAAACACACTTAATAAAATATGTTTGAGTTCTGTATATGGTTCCTATTCGTCAATGGAGGAGAAAAAGTGTGTTTGAAGACCTCATTTCAACAATTATTTCTATCGAGAAAAATTTATCCAAACATGTTTTCCAATTTCAAAACCCCCTGATTATATAGTCAAAATGCATATACTAGAAATTATTAAAATTTTCCGTGTAACTATTTCATGAAATACACAGAAAAGAAACACCCGTATTTTTTTCGCATATCGCCTTAATCTACGTATGTTTGTACAATAATAATAATTTTAAATAAATATATTTTTTATTATTACCTTTGTATGGCATTTAATTATTTATAGATATGGAGCATATAAATAATAAAAACAATTAATACACGATATATTTCGACTCCTACTGTGGAGTCGTCATCAGTCGAATGAGGTATAAATATGACATATAGAGAATATATATTTTTTTTTAAAAGTGACATCTGTTGAAAAGAAGGAGGAACAAAGAAACTTTTTGGGAGTGATGATAGTAGTGATGATGAATGATGATGATGATGATAATGATGATGATGACGATGGTGATGATGGTGATGATGATGATGATGATGATGGTGATGGTGATGGTGATGGTGATGGTTATGATGATGATGGTACTATTGGGGTATTAAGGTGAATGTTTTGTCAGATGAGTCATGTCATGTTTGTCTGTCAGTGCTGTCTGTCAGTGCTGTCTGTTAAGTCCTGGTCCATAGTGAGCACCAAGTGACCATATGTACGATGTTTCCCAGGTCCTTAATTCGATGTCTGTCTATGGAGGGCTGAATGCTTTGATGATGCGTAAGGTGAAACAGTCGTTGAACGTCAAATTGTGGAGGCGGGTGTGTGTAGGGATGGGAAGAATGTTGTTTGGTGTGCGGTCTGAAGTGTGTCGATGTTGATTTATTCGGATGTGTACTGGGTTCTTGGTTTCACCTACATAGATTGCCGGGCAATGACGGCATTCCAGTAGGTAAATGCAGTTGCTGGTTTTGCATGACGTGTTGGGATGTATTTTGTATAACCTGCAAAACCAGCAACTGCATTTACCTACTGGAATGCCGTCATTGCCCGGCATTCTATGTAGGTGATTCAGAGAATATACGCCATTTTAGGACAAAGTTTTCATTATTAAACATTATTTTTTATGATTTATTAAAGAATTGTCCGATGACCTTGCCACTTGAGAATTTTAGACATTACACTGAAAAAAAATTGGTCTGTCTCTGTCTGTCTACTCATCTGTCATCTAGTTGTCAAATTAGTCTGAAGCAAATTATTATAAATTTATCTTGACAGCAAAGGACACATATTTCTAAACAGCCATTACTCAAGTGACGTCACACGAGGGCAAATGGAAGTTCCAGCCTTTTCGTGAAAATATTCATCATCATGAAGTTTTTTAGACTAAAACTTCGAAAATACGGCTTATTAAACCTAAATCTCGAAATGGTTTTCGAATTAACACACCTTAACATAATTTAATCAATGCCAATTCAAAGGTTTTTTTAAATCTTTCCAAATAAATATAGCTTTACTACAAGTATACCTTTTTATATATAATTCTTAATACTAATACAGTTTGATACCCTATTATTTTACGTTTAGAAAAGAATTATTATTTATTATACAAAAATTTTTGGAATCTATGTACGCATTTTTTGTGCGTTGTAATATCTAAATTGTAAATAATTGTTTCAATTCTAGGTTCAAGGACTCCAAAATTGGAAGCGGTGTTAAGAAAAACGAAACCTTGGTAAGAATTGTTGTTTGCATTTAATTTTTTTTAATGTGCAAAACTTGCTGAGAAAGGTATCATCATAAATTCATCATAACATAAAGTCGCCGTCAATAGAAATTGTGGACTATGTAAACAAACCGTTTTCTCAATTTTTCTCAAGGTTCTGTCACGGAGTCTCATTGAACATTATTCCAAATCATGAAGCATCAAGTCTTACCAGTCATTCACTGTATTTCATCATGAAATATTCAATAATCACCAGTTAATTACAGAAAATCATAGAATCAATAGTCAATTCTGTACTGCGTCGAAATTGCTGTCATATTTTTTTCTCATCGAATTTGTATTGTCTTTGAAAATTGGTGATGTACGAATCTATTTGAATATAAACCTATTTTATTCGTGATGTTATTTTATTCCGTCATTTTTTTTAACAGCGTTACTTCATAATCTTTGACATAAACGTGTGTGTGATTCTATCGAGAGCTGTGTGATCTTCCAGCGTTGCTCTAAAATGTGTAGCTCATGTCCTAAAAGTAGAAGAAAAAATGAAAGAACTGGATGGGATAATAGATACGGCCAACGACGCTGTGACGGAACCATTTGTAATTAACGTGGGCGATTTGACTAGCGATTCATCAGAATATTTTAGCGATGAATGAAATAAAGAAAACTAATTAAGCACCTATCATATTTTAATCACACACTTACCCATCTCTAGATAGTTCACCTATTCATAGACAAAGACAACATGGCGCTTTGTTTACATAGTCCACAATTTCTATTGACGGCTACCTAGAGACAAGTTTGTTTTACTTGATTAAAAAAAAACACGACGTATTGTGTCTCAGTTTGGCTTTTTTTGGGGTGAGGCCTAGGCTCAGAATAAGGAATATTCTGAGGGCCCAGGGTATCAAAACCAAAGATAATATATATATATTTTTTTAATGACTTTGTGTTATTGTTGGCTTTTGGCTTTTACAGCTGGTAACTTTTTACCGCAAATTCGTATCCTAGCTCTTAACGTTTTGTTGCTATCCTATTAGAAATAAATAAATAGTTAGGCAATTATAAAATTTGGTGCGCCACAAAAAAACAGCATTTAAATAATTTGGTCAGCGTACAAAGATTTTGTTTGCAATAAAACAATCAGGCAGCAATCTTTGTTCCGCAAATAATTTTAATAATGGTCAAAAATTAAATCATAAACAGGCAGCTTACAATAACATGAGTTTACATAATAAACATTCAGTCCGCAAAATAACTACTTGATCAGCAAGATTTCATGATTGATCGGCAGAGAAAACATGTCTGTGCAAAAAATAGGTTAAATATGTTCCAAAACCGAATCAGAGTACCCCGACTCTATACAGTCTTGGATAGCTCACATGCCAAAAACCAGGAGGCCCACCATGCCTGAGACCGATGGATGGCGGTATATCCATCCCTAATAGCCGGACCTTATATGGAACAGACATGTCCAGCAGTGGACGAACTAGGCTGATGGATGGATGGATGGAGTCTATAGTCTATTTAGTTTTTATTCATGAGTGCCCCGAGGCCCGACGGGGTCTGGAATCGCGTCTAAGGTGGCTGTGATAACGAAATAGTTTGTCTCTCCATCATACTTGCTTTCTCGCCCATGGACGCGAGTGTGCAAGTATGATAGACACTGTACCTCTGGCGCTTGTTAGCCACTAGATCATCAAATGTTCAATAAAATCATAACTGTATTTATTCTGAAAACCTTGGGCCACCAACCGTGATCCACTTCTCCAAAATAAACGCCCAGAGGGCCTATTTTGTATATCTAGTTGCCAACTGGACTGGGTGCCTATCATCAAAAACATAGATATCTATCGAATTTTGATTGTTCAAGGACATGTTCGCACTTGAAGTGACGACACAGTTCGTAAATAGTTTAATACCCACTAAAAGCAATTTTGAAAGTACAGTTTTTATCCATGTTTTTGATCATAGGCACCGAGTCTAGTTGGCAACCAAAGATACATAATAGAGGGGCAGGTTCAGGTTCAGGTTCAATTATACGCTTGTTTGACGTGGCGTGCATAGAACTCTTGTTTGACTCAGTGGCGTGCATAGAACTTTTTTCCGGAAAAGCAATCAGAAGGTCAAGTTTCACAATGAAAAAAATATGTTAAATGACACTTTGAAAAAAAAAATTGTATGACGCCACGGTAGACACTTGTGTCGATTCGGCTAACTTATTTGACAGAACTAAACTTAATTTGCGCCTTCTGTCTTGTTCTTTCCGTATCGAAAAGACAAAGACAGAACGCTTAAAATAAGGTTAGTCCTGTCAAATTAGTTAAATTGTGTTTAGCCGAATCGACATCAATGTCTACCGTAGAGTGAACATTTTCATATCAAGTTTTTTTTTAAAAGTGTTATTTAAATTTTTTTTTATTGTTTTATTGACCTTCTGATTGCTTTTCCGGAAAAAAGTTCTATACACGCCACTGTTTGACTCTCAGTGGCAACGAGCGCAGCGGTACAGCAAGATCACATTCCTTCTCGGATGCTGGTCGTTCTTCACGATCATTCTGATGCTGTACCAAGAGAAGGAGTTAGTGGAGAGACATACCTCGATAGGAGTTGGAGATGTCAAGAGTAAGTTAGTCTGGGTTATGGGTGCTATGCTATTGTCCCTCTCTGAATCACAATATTGAAGAAGAAAAAACGGCTAGGGTTGCCAGGTGGGAAAACCAAAATATCTGAGCAAAATTTCAAAAAGTCAATATTTTGGGATTGTGGTCGGGACAAATAAATATTACGAATCAAAAATAGTACATTACGATACGAGAGCGATGAAACGTTTTCTGACGAGTGTGAGTTTGCGGCACGAGCCGAAGGCGAGTGCTGCAATCACACGAGTCGAGAAAAAGTTTCTCGCACGAGTTTCGTATAATTTTTTATAGTACAAGTGCGGAAAATGCCGACTTTACGCACGCTGCCGTAAAGTGGTAATTTTACGCACGGTGTGCTATAAAATCTTTTTCATTATTAATAATTAAAGTTATTACAACAAAATACTTTTTTGCCCGCCGACCGTTGTTATTTGTTATTTGTCGGGATAATTTGTATTTTGTCGGGACTCTGAGCGAAATAATTGATCCTCGCCCGAACATTTGGGTACATAATAGGTCTTTACAAATGAAATTGCCGTTTTCTATAGAGAATGGCAAATCCAAATTATGTAATTTCTTTTGTGTATTAGACATCATTAAGAACCCGGTCCGCGACGACGACAGTTTTGACGCAAAGCATTTTGTTGAACATTTTTCGGGCCTTTATGTTTTTGGAAAAACCAAGGACATACACCACTTCATATTAGCCGTTTAAATGAATGCCTAAAATTATTTGATTGAATTGTTTTTTTTTGCAAATTATTTTGGTACTTACGAGCCCGTTCCGAATAGTTCTTCATACTGTCTAAGTACCAAAATAATTCGCAAAGGAGAAACAATTCAATCAAATAAATTTTAGGACTTCATCTAGACGGCCAATATGAATTGGTGTATGTCCCTGGCTTTTACAAAAACATCGCGGTAAAGATGAGAAAAATATTTAAAAAATACTTCGCATCAAACGGACAAAAAATACGGAGCGGGTTCTTAAGCTAACAGCAACATTCATTTAATTTTTGAAAAGTGTCAGCTGTAAAAAATTATTACGAATCTTTTCATGAAAATCGATGGCATTTAGGATGAACTGTTTTTGAAGATTTAATTTTGGTTATCAAAACAATAATAAAAACAAAATTTATTACTTGAAATCAACTTTCAAACAAAAAACAAATAATTGAAATAGCTATTGAATTACAGGAATTATGAACTTATGAATCTGTAAGAAAATTTCGGCAATTTCTTTTGTAAAGGCCTATCATATAACAAAAAAAAAACATTTTTGTTTCAGCATACGAAATAAGTACAAAGGCAGAGTCCCTTAGAGTATGGGTAAATTTAAATGGGCCTTTTTGGTCTGAGCCTCTTCAGCAGAAGTACAAGTCTAATATCAGCCAGTTAGATTCATACTTAGAGGTTTGGTTAGAGAGAACCAAAGTTGCAACCAAAGACAATAATACCAAAACTGTTGGTGTAATGAATGTAGAGGTACGAGTTAATATAAAATAATAGTTCACTTTAGTTTACAGCAAAATTCATACTAGAGGCTCGGCAGGTGATCAAAACCAAGGCTAACCTTTTCGCTAAATAAAAATAAAATGTGCCCAACCCGAGTTAGTAAAGGAAGTAATTTTCTTACTAATTACTTACCGGATCTACAGTATGAATTTCGCTGTATTAATATTTTACTTTTGGATCTTTATTCTTTAATGTACACAGAAAAAATGTTAAGATATATAATAAATTAAAAGGTATTAACGCAGGCGAGCTTATCTCTAAAAGAGATTAATTCCAGCAGACCTAAACAAAAAAAATATATAATTTTTGAATTTCTAATTTACAGAGATTATGGTAGAAATTAAATATATTTCGACCAACTTGGGATCGTCGTCAGTCGATTATGGAATATTATCATAAATAAAATAGAGTTAACAATAGATTGACAAACTTAACCTATTTAATTTACCTTTTTGCTCTGATCTTGTGAAGGTAGAGAAGGGTCTGTCTGTCGGTCAGTGTTGTCTGTTTAGTCCGGCTCCGTAGTGGGCACCAAGTGACCAAATGTAAGACGATTCCCAAGTTCTCAGTTCAATGTCAGTCAAAGGGGGGTTGAAACAAGCGGGTCGAAATACATATCGAAGATTTTCTTTTTTATTTAATTTCTACCATAATATTCGTAAGAATCTGTATATATATATAGAATAAAACGGTAAAAAAAAGCTTTTATTAAGTAAAAATATTTATCATCCTAATTTACAGAAACCAATAGAAACATTGCGATGGCAACATATACAGTACACAAGTACACAATAAATAATAAGGTTTTGTTGAATAACTATTGAGTGAATTTTTAATTTATATGTTCTGTTTCGATTAATTAGAAAATTCACAATCCAGCTGCGAAACCGCTCTTAAGAACAAAAACGAGTGTTGGCTGATCAAGAGACTGTCCACACTTGGTAACACCTCTGACACCTACTCAGGGACATATATCTTGACGGTATGTATGTTATCTTTCAGAGATCACTGCCATGGATAGTGTGTCTTTTAGAAGACAGTTTAATAGACTTTACTGATGGAGAACCCAGGTCAACAGTGTTGAAAATAAATGATACCGTGCCCCCCCACGAACAAGGAGAAAATGTTTACAGTTACAGTATAAAAATGAAACATAATGCTCAAGCAACAGTACCGTTTACTTTGACGTATACGAAAAATCCTTTAGACACAAAAACGGGGATAATCTATGCGGCGATTCTTTTGATCGTGCTATATGTCATTATCATATTTGATGTAAGTATGATATGATATAAATCAATTAAGGTCTTATTGAATATTATCTTCATCGTTAGATGACTTATATGAAGATATATGTAATATTAATAGATTAAGGTGATATATCGTCCGTGCAAAGGTCCCCGTTACTCCAGGCGGAAAGGCCCGCAGTGCGAAAGGGACGGAATCGAGGAAAATTGTCAAAAAGTCAGTTTTAAATGAATACATAATTAACTAAAATAGCTATGAAAATTTCCATAACCATTAATTTAGGTATTGTTAAAACACATATAAATAAATATTTTTGAAGTCTGTATGCTATCTCAATTTGTCAAAATATCAAAAAAAGTGTAAATTTAGACCTCATTTTAATAATTATTTCTATCAAGTGAAATTCCTCCAATCGCGTTTCTGATAGACCAAAATCTAGAAAAAGGTTTCAAATTGTTATACTATCAGACCTATCAGACCCTGCGGTCCGTAATAGAATTATAATGGATCATAAGCCATTCACTTCATACTTTCGTAATCGATTTTAGCGAAATAATTCTATTTCGGAACGCGGGGAAAATAACATCACTCTTCGTCGTTCATTCTTCAGCTCATTCATTTTTGTATTCATTCAACTTTCATTCATTCATTAATGGCGACTGACCGCATATATTTTTATAAAAAAAAAAAACCACATTTAAAAATCGCTAGAAGACCTTTATTGAAGAGCACCTTCTCAAACAACACGCTCCGCTCATTGTCGCACCTATTTGAACTTCACGTTCTGCCCAATTCTACGATCTGGCCATGACAATATACCTTATAAATGTCCCCAGAAGATTGTCATATTAAGATTATGTTTATTTTGCGAAATCCATCGCTATGAATACTCTAAATATTATAAGAGTGCAATAATACAAACTAGAAAATATCAATCAGAAACAAACCCAAAGACAAGAATATGAAAAAATTCCCCGGGCCAGGATTCGAACCTGCGACCTCTTGTTATCAAGACAAGCGCGCTACCAAATTGCGCCACCGAGGTTCCTACCCAAACCGGTAGACCCAGATCCTACCAAATTCTTGTCTTTGGGTTTGTTTCTGATTGATATTTTCTAGTTTGTAATGCACTCTAATAATATTTTGAGTATTCATAGCGATGGATTTCGCAAAATAAACATAATGAGAACTGTGAATTTCTCAACTGTCTGAAGCAACAATATTGTAGCGACGACAGCGCCATCTGTTTCTTAAGAACAAAGCGTGAAATCAAATAACGCCCTCGTGAGCGTTCTATATATGTAGTACAAGCTAGTATATCAGGCAGAAGCGAAAATAACAGTGGAAAAGTATGATGGAAGAATTCACCGGTCTGGGTAGGAACCTCGGTGGCGCAATTGGTAGCGCGCTTGTCTTGATAACAAGAGGTCGCAGGTTCAAATCCTGGCCCGGGGATTTTTTTCATATTCTTGTCTTTGGGTTTGTTTCTGATTGATACTCGTATTTTCTAGTTTGTATTGCACTCTAATAATATTAAGATTGTCATATTGTGCGCGAGTCCGACTAGCACTTGGCTGGTTTTTTGTATGCCCATGCCTATCACGTAAAAGTCGACTGTCAAACGTACCGACTCAATAACGCAAGGGCCACAGCTTCAGGCTTCTGGCGGCGCTTCTTGCTGCGCTTCCAGGCGGTTTTTGCGACGGGCTTTGCCCTGCCACGACACCCGTCGGCGCCTTCCACCGCATCGGATGTATAGCGCGCTCGCTCAAAGCGCTTGACACTAGGTTCGTCCTATGCGCTCGATCACTGTTTCAACCACCCGCGTCCTTGCACACCGCCGTCCCGAGAGCGCAAGCCGGACAAGACCTGCGAGCGGCGACCCATGGCCGGCTCTATACAACTTCATTCATTTGGTCTCTGCGCCGACGCCGTCGCAAGAAGAACCGCTTGGCGCGCTTCTCGAAGCCTGAAGCTGTGGCCGAGGGGTAACACCTCCGAAATCGCCGAGGAATCCGAGGATATCATATCTAATAAGGCAAACTTATTGCGGGTGGTAATCTCAACTAGTCCTTAAAATAGCAGCATTAAGAATGAATGTAATTGATATCTACAAACATGCCTTATTTTGTTATTCTGCATTCCAAACAGTTTGCGACTGTATTACTTAGTGGTGTGTAGTTCTACCCTCGATTTTTGTTTTTGTGTTTTATAAGCTAAGTAGGAGACAGTCAGTTGAAACAATCCCAACTAGCAAAATAGTCTTTTAAACAATCCCTTATAAGAATTTAAGCATTATAAAAGATGTATAACCATCCTGGCTAAGAGGACTTATCATATAAAAGCATGCTAAAAGACATCTTGAGCTGAAAGAACTCTCTAACTTATAACCAACTCTTATAGACGTATGTAAGAGAACTTTATAAAATACTTATAACAACAAAGGTTTTACAAGCGTATTTTATAAGTTTAATTGGTCTGAACCATTATTTATACTTATTATGGCATTCTTTAACTCTATTCGTTTTTAGTAGTGTCTGAAGTAAGTGTTTTATTTGACTTTTGCTCTTATTAGAGCATTCTATAAAAGTACTATAAAAACAACAAATCACGAGTGTAATTTGTTATATCTAAATCATACTTAAGAGTAAAAGCATATGTAAAGAAGTATGTAAGAACATTTATCTTACAAGTGTCATAAGCAATTCTTTATTAAAGAATCACCTAACAGATTTGTAATAGTTCTTACTACGCTAGAACAATTAAACACGTTTATATTCAAATAACTTATATATACATATCAAACAATGTTATACGTTTGTGGGTTTGTTCATTTCATAAAGGAACCTTGAAAATTATAAACAATGGCCACAGCCAAACGTACCAGGCCAGTATTAAACAAGAGCGAAATGCTTACAATTGAATAAACAAGTGTTAAACAAGAGCAATCGGACTTTTAAGTGTTCTGATAAAGTTTACTTTGAGTCAGCATTGGTAATACTGGATGTAGTCGACATTTGTATGATTTTACAAATAATTAAACAATACTTATAAATATTAAAGAAGCATTCGAGAAAAGGCCAATGAAAATATTGATATTTAAATTGAAAACCTAACGAGGAAATGTAATCCGCATGTTGTTAATTAATATAAAAGAAAGATATATATATCTATCAAATTACCAATTATTAGCGTTTAAAGTAAAGTAGTACCAAATACTTATTTGAAAGGTTTATTTTTATTATATTTTTCACTTTGCGCACACGCTTATCTAAAACTTTGCGACGGATTCTGATTATTCTTACAACGAGATCACTGAGTGGAATAGAGGAGGAATTACACTGAGAACGGCATTAGTAAGATCAATTTAAGGCTTATTGATCTTACAACATGCAAGTGTAAGACACTTGTAAGTTATATGTTCTTACACCAGCATTAGCCAGGTTACTGTAAGATTGAATAAACTCTTGATATGACCATCATACAACAATAGTAAAGGCAAATGCTCTTACAAAGTGCGCCCATTTCGACACTTACAGACGCATGAAAGAGTACAATAAGAGTTAAAAAAAGTTGGTCTTGGGATTCTTGTAAGACCAGTTTTTGCTAGCTGGGATGTTATTAGACGAATCTTGGAACTGAGTGTACATAAAAAGCTCAAAAGGTTTCCGATACACTCTTATGTATAATTTATATATATATTATATTTTTTAATAAAAATAAATAAATAAACAAATACATCTCATTAAAATATTCCAGCTAATAAACCGCACTTTAGCCGCGATCATCACCTCTACATCAGCCCTGGCGGTGTTGGCGCTGGTCGGAGAGCGACCCTCGATGTCGGAGATACTCTCCTGGATGGACAGCGAGACGCTGCTCCTTCTCTTCTCCATGATGGTACTCGTCACTCTGATGGCGGAGACGGGGGTCTTTGACTATCTGGCTGTCGTCGCTTTTGAGGTAATTCGGTCATTTTTTTTTCATTTAGAGAATGGCCTACCCTAGGTACTTATTTTATTACCCGTCCAGCACAATAAGTCCTATAGCAAAGACCTTATTTGCTTTTGATAAAGGCGATTACTGTAATAACGCGTAATAAAAAAGATCTCGTAACAAAACAACAAATTAGTGTGTTTTTAGCTAATACTGAAATATTTTGTATGGAAAAAAATATTGGATTTAGGTAGCATCCCTTCATATTTCTATTATGCGCTTTATAAGAAAAAAAAAATCAAGTTGACCTCTTAAGAACCCGCTCCGTATTTTTCGTCCGTTTGATGCAAAGTATTTTTTTAATTTTTTTCTCACCTTTACCGCGATGTTTTTGTAAAAACCAGGGACATACACCAGTTCATATTGGCTGTATCAATGAAGTCTTATAATTTATTTGATTTAATTGTTTCTCCTTTGCGAATTATTTTGGTACTTAGACATTATGAAGAACTATTCGGAACGGGCTCGTAAGTACCAAATAATTTGCAAAAGAGAAACATTTCAATCAAACAATTTTGTATGAAGTGGTGTATGTCCTTGGTTTTTCCAAAAACATCGCGATAAAGGCCAGAAAATTGTTTAACAAAATGCTTTGCATCAAAGTTGTCGTCGTCGTGGACCCGGCTCTTAACCGCGTTCTTGTAACGAACATTTAAAAACCAAAAAAAAAGGGGGGAAAACTTTTTTTTTTCAGAATCCCTAGATAAAAAATCAATAAATCTAATATTTTTTTTTCAATACAAGGAGAGTCCGAATTTCTTCAAACGAATCCTCGAAAGTCTGGCGTTGTTCATGCTATAGCTAGAGCATGAACAACGCCAGACTTTCGAGAATTCGTTTGAAGAAATTCGGACTCTCCTTGTATTGAAAAAAATGCGGGTTTTTGACAATCCGGCTGTGAAACCGCTCTTAAGTAATTTTAGAGTGCACACAGTTTCCATTGGTTTCTGTAAATTAGAATTTCAAAATAAATCAAATTTAAAATTTTTGAAATTCTAGTTTACGGAAACCAATAGAAACTTTGCGATAGCAACATACACAATATATAGGTAATAAGGTTTTCTTGAATAACTATTGAGTGAATTTTTAATTTAAGGGCTCTGTTTCGATTAATTAGAAAAAGGCGGGTTTTTTACAATCCGGCTGCGTAAATTCTCTTTAGTTCGGCTTCGACCTCAGTCAGCGTAAAATTTTAAAAACCGTTTTTTAAGGCTGCGCCGAGCGTAGAACGATTAGACACCTCGCTTGTTCTCTCGTGGTACATTTTTATCGTGGTCGTTTTTATTGAATTTAACAGAAAAAATCGTATTTAATTTCACAGACAAAATTTTAAAAATGTGACACGGCTTAATTGTATTTTATAACGTTTGTGATTGTCTTGTAATGTGGATGAGACAAAATTCGACAGTTAAGTTATTGAAATGACTAAAACCCCAACACCTTTTTTAGATTTTGGACCTACTTTAGATAGATTTTTTTCTTACACCATAAGTTATTTTTAATATTCGCTGCGGCGGAAGTGTTGAAACATTCTCTGTGATAATAAATATATATTTTATTAATTTATCATTGAAATATTATTCAATAAATCAATTTAACAGTGACTGTCGTTTTAGATTATTTTGCTCGGTACCAATACCTACGTATTTGTTAATATTTTCAGAGAACGAAAGGGGAGACGTGGCCACTAATAAACCTGCTATACATGTTAACTATAGTTGTGTCTTTGTTTCTGGATAACGTCACCACAGTACTGCTTCTCACTCCAGCTACGATAAGGTAAAAATTACTCTTTTCTCATAATTGTGTGTACATATTCTACGTTGTTTATAAAATAGTAGTTTATGCTACAAGGGCTGAAAAGGAATAAATTACGAGGACGATTTACGAAAACGTAACCGAGTAAATTTTTGCTCTTACGCCCGTGTATACGTTTTTCAATGCATAGTGTGAGGAAATAAAACAAATGTAATCAAAGAGAACAATTTAATTATTGGCAATTCAATGATTGGCTCAAAAGGACTGTTATCTCCATGGCTTTCGCTTCTGCTGGGTCCGTGACGGCGCCATCCAAGTACGGCAGGAAGAAAAGAGACCTGCGATCCTTATTAGATCTTTGGAGGACTTGGACAAGCATCTGGGACCAATGCCATTGTCCACTTCTACTGCACCAGCCTAACCTAGTTTCTTTCATGTTGTTAATCTTGTTCTTCTGTGCGTACCTGTACTTGATTCATAAAGTCGAAGTAGACTATTTCACTTGTTTTGAATATCATTTCTATTATTTAAACAATATTTATTTCAACATTCTCTATATCTGTATATTAGCACTAATTATACTTATATATATAATTGTATACAAACTCAGCAAAGTTACTATCCATAATGTTAAAACAAATCACTATTTCCATAAATTAATACAAACCGGTACCCTAGAACATATAACTTCTGCAGTTACAAAAAAACTTACATCACTCGTTTATTACAATTATTTTAACACAGGAAAATCGTCTATAATCGTCGTTATGGATGATTTAATAATATATTTTCGCCGGCCTCCCGGAATCCATTGACCAAACTTTATCTATACCTTGTCATTCCTTCGAAACTGCAGAACACTGTAAAACATATCTTACAGAGGAGCATAACTTCAGAATCGCAAACTTTAACGTTAGAAGCAGCAATAAAAATTTTGATATGTTCCTGATTGATTTGAATAGAGTAGGCACTGATTTTGATATAATTGTCCTGACCGAGTGTCATCTACAAGATGACTCATTGATCAAACACCTACCGGGGTACACACACTTTCGCACAAATAAGTTTATAAACAAGAACGGAGGTGTTATTGTTTATGTTAGGTCCTGTTGGGATGTGACTGTTACAGAACCCGAAGTGTTGGATGCAAACTGTCTCTGCATAACGTTTCCTACCATGTTGATGATTTTTGCAATTTACCGATCTCCGTCGTTTACCTGTCATAGTAAATTTATTGATTCTTTGGACGTAATTGTAAAAAATATAAGTAAGGTCTCACCTATAATTTTGGTTGGAGACATCAATATTAATATTATGGCTGATGCTCTTACCAGTGCATCTAATGAATATCTTTGTTGGACAGCTGAACTTGGACTTAAACCAGCTATCACTAAACCAACCAGACTTAAGACATGTCTAGATCATATATTCATGGACAACAAGTTGCAAGCGATTGGTATAATAAGTCAAACAAGTGTCACTGATCATTTCCTGGCAATTGCAGGCGTTAGTACTAAAGTAAAAAGACCTACTAGGAAACGGTTAAAGCAAATAACGGATTTCGAAGCTATAAAAAATGAACTTAAAGTATTCGACTGGTCAATACTTAAAGTCGTCAAGGACGTCTCTAAAGCAGCTGAAAAGTTCACGTCAATACTAGAAGAAATTACCAATCGTCACACAAAAACAGTTACTATTAGCCGCTCCAAGTTCACTCTTAAAAATTGGATTACCCCTGGTATAACAAGATGTATACGTCACAGGGACAGGCTGCACTTGCAGGTAAGAAAAAATCCACATAATGCTGTTTTGTTAGTGACTTACAGAAGATATAGAAACTTCTGCAATGACTTACTGCATAAACTGAAATCAGAATATGAGAATAGGGAGCTCACAGCAAATAAAGATAGCCCAAAGCGTCTTTGGGAAGTCATCAAAAACATATGCGAACTGAATAAAAACAAAAATAAATCTTCAGAACTTTTGAACCTCATGGACAACCCGAAATGCTCGCTATCAAGCTGCAACGATTACTTCTCCAACATAGGCAAAAATCTGGCTAGCGTTATCCTGGAAACCACCGACAAAACTGAAAAACAACTATCTTCGGAAGTTCAAGGTTCAGGTCCAGTTGACTCATTTTTTTTTATCTCCTACAGATGCTTGCGAAGTGAACAGCATTATTCAAGGTTTTAAATATGGCAGTGCTTCAGGGCTGGATGGTATCAACATCAATTTATTAAAATCTATCTGCAGCGAAATAGTCGAGCCACTCACTTACATCTGCAATACAAGCATAGACTCTGGTATATTTCCCGAGACCTGGAAAACTGCAGTGGTCATACCCATTCACAAGGAAGGAAGTAAGAAGGAACCAAGCAATTATAGGCCAATATCTTTATTGAGTATCCTTTCTAAAATACTTGAAAAGATAGTGAACAAACGCTTAGTAAAGTTTTTGGAGGATAACAAATTGTTATCTCCTTGTCAATTTGGATTTCGTCAAGGAAAATCAACAGAGGACGCTATTCAGATACTTATGACAAAGGTCTCCTCAGCTTTAGATGAAGGACAGGCTTGTATCGGAGTCTTTCTTGATTTAGCAAAGGCCTTCGATACAGTGTCCCCCCATATCCTCTTCAAAAAACTTGAAACTTTTGGCATAAGAGGACTCGCGTTGGAGTGGTTTAAAAGCTACATGACTGAGCGTAAACAATGCACTAAAGTCAATGAAGTTATCAGTGATGCTGCGCCAGTTTTGTTCGGGGTGCCTCAGGGCAGTATTCTCGGACCGACACTTTTCTCAACATACATTAATGACATAGTAGATTCGCTCTCCGACACAGCCAACATTGTTTGCTACGCAGATGACACTGCTCTTGTTTTCAATGGACCTGACTGGGAAACAGCCACTCTCGCAGCTGAACGAGGTATGAGTAGGACTGCGGAATGGCTTAACAATAATCTCCTGACTCTAAATACTAAGAAAACAAAATATATCTGCTTTCATAAAACAAAGGCATCTGAACCACCTGTATCACTTCGTCTAAAAGTTCACACATGCAACAGACATAACTCCTTGCGTGATAACTGTCCTTGTGTACAAATTGATAGGACTTATTCCATAAAATATCTTGGGGTTGTGATTGATGAGAGGCTGTCATTCCATGACCACATTGTTTCTCTCTCAGGTCGAGTACGAAGGATTGTCCATGTGATGAAGCTACTCCGAAACGGGGCCCATGTGGATGTTTTGATGTTGGTCTATCAATCACTGTGCCAATCAATCCTTGCATACTGTGTCTCGGCGTGGGGAAGTGCCTGCAAATCTTCTATGATTATTATAGAAAGAGCCCAAAGAGCTGTACTCAAAGTGATGTTGCGAAAACCGTTTCGATACCCTACTAAAGACCTGTATGCTGACTCTAAAGTACTAACTGTTCGACAACTCTACATCCAAAGAATAGGCCTTATCCAACATAGACTTACTATTAGTAGCCCCGAATATAAACTCTTACTGTCTAGACGAGTATTCTTGGTCAAAGGCCCAAAAGTGAAAACCGAATTTGCCAAGCGTTTTAAATCTTACGCTTTTCCAAATGTTTATAAAATAATTTTAAGGCATTGCAGAATTCAGCATTGTTCCATTTTGGAAGCTAAAATAAAAATCAAACATGGCTCCATACTCTAGATTACGATCAAACTGAATCTTTGCTGGTGACTCCAATATAAATTATAATAAAGTATTTTATTCCTACACATATTTATGCAAATATGAATATCATGTGTATAATTTGTATGTTATATAATTATTATAATATGTATTTACCTATAGTATAAATATAAATAAATATATGTATGAATATATACCGACACTGTCCATGCATGCCTATCTTTATCTACTTCTACTAGTTTAATTGCAATTTTGTCTCAACTTTAATTTTAATTTGTCTCTCTTTTTTTTTTTTTTGTTATTTTAGTTATAGTTAAATCTGTTCATATTTTTGTAGTTTTTGTTTATTTTAAGTCTAGTAGCCTGTAAAATTATTAAATGTGATTTATTTTAAGTTTCATCTGGGTTCCCGCGTAACAGAATTACCTAGTGTGGGACCCGCTGGTAATTGTCATTTTGTGATTATTGTAATTTTTTTTTGCTAAATAAACATTTCGTATTTCGTATCTAGAGCCGTTAAATGGTGGAAAAAAAAGTATAACAATTATGGTACACAGGAAAGGTTGCAGGTTAGCCAACTTCTCGTAATTAAATTATATATCTCTCAAAATAATATCCATCAGCCTAGTTTGTCAGCCAGTGCTGGACATGGGCTTTTCCATGATTTCGCCACTCTTAGCGGTCCCTTAGAAGAAATGCCTATGCTCAATTTACTCACACACGCTGGGCAGGCGGGTTAGTGAGCGCGGTGCCGAAACCCTCGCACCAGTACTGCACTGCCCGTCACCAGTCTATTTCATATAAGGGCCGGCAATTGGGGATGGATATACCGTCATCAGTCCCAGGTATGGTGGGCCACCCTGGTAGTGCCTGTTTGGGAGCTGCCCCCCCCCCCCCCCCCCAATAACTTTAGGTGGTTTGCGTGTAAGATGGTGGTACCTCCACAGTCAAATCCGCGCATCAGTTCCACCACCTACAAACACCTCAACTGTACAAATGACAAAACAAGATTTTAAACGTTGCGTTCGAATTAATTGAATATTGACAACGTAATACTCAAAGGGGTTAAACTTTGCTGCGTGCTGACTGTGCCGGCACAGCTTATACTGTGGTGCTGGTGGTAAAAGAAAGATGGGAGGATTAGATCATCTTTTTACCTATAACTTTTACACTTTACAAAGTTTTTCATGTTGTAACCAAAATATAATCTATGACAGAAATAAATTTCTATGTTTGAACACTTTGCGATTTATCTATCGCAAGGAGATATAAATATAAGAGAAATCTTCGATAAGAGAAATGTGTATTCTTCACTACCTGATGCTGTAACAGGTGACGGTAGGGCATAATGGTCTTTGACTAGCTTTGTATACACTAGCGTCCTCTAGGCGCCAAGTGGCTCACTGTTAAGTGGGTATCTATAAATAACATTGCAGTATGGGAAAGCACATCAGTAAATTCACGAATTTTGTTGAGACCTGGATAGCTCAGAGGTTAGAGCAATCGCCCGGCAAGCGAGAGGTCCCGGGTTCGAATCCCGGTTCAGAGCTCCTCACATCCAGGTTTACTTTTCTTTCTGCGTTTCTATACTGCAATGATATAATGTTAATCAAAATATAATCATTCGTGAATAACATAAAAACGTTTTATTTATCACGTTCTTTTTTTAAACAGGCTATGCGAAGTTACGAACCTCAATCCAGTCCCGATTCTGATGGGGATGGTGATATTCTGTAATGTGGGAGGGACAGCGACACCTGTCGGTGACCCACCGAACATTATCATCGCTACCAACCCTGCTGTGTTGCATGCCGTGAGTATAGAAATAGAAATGTTACATACAAAACTACCCGAACAAAATGTATGAAACAACAGATCTTTTTTTCTCGATTTCTCAATTTTTTTTCACGAAAAGTTTGTTTTGTGGACGAGTACTATCACTAATGAAAATTAAAAGGCGGAAATTTTATCGTAACAAGGTGTATATTCGGAATATAAATATAAAAAAATGGAATGTAATTTGTCCCTGTTTAATGGAATGAGCGGTTTTCCAAACTTACCTTGATCAAGCTTTCAGAGGTAACCATAGATGGCGTTACCCTGCTTTCAAGTGTCAAAAATCAAAGATTATTTTTTAATCTGTGGGCAGCAATATTTTGTGGGCTAAAAAATGTCAAGTCAAGTGTCAAATCAAACAACACCCTTCACAAAAATATTCTTATTTTGTTGTGTATATATGGTGTTGTTTTCTACGTGATGTTTCATTCAACTTTCAACATAGTCAGCCCATGCGTTGTGGCTAATTGTAAAAATATAGGAATACACAGTTTCCCTAAGAATTCACTATGGAAAGAACAATAGTTCTTAGCAATAATACATGAATCTAGTGTTGCCAGAAACACATTTATTGACACTTTTAGTACAAGCTGCACCATGTATCGAGTCGTTCGGTACTAACGTAAATGCACCCAAGTCCGACCACTCACGCCCTTTTTTCAAATAAACCGTCCAAAGATAAACGTAAACTGATTTATAAACTATGTATATAGCTTACTTTAAACGTTATTGTTGAGACTTTCATTATAAAGTATAATTATCAATATTTATGTTGTGAGAGTATACAAAAAAAAATTATATTAATATGTTTGCCTGTCCTTCTTAAAAGCTCTAGTTACCGACCACTTAGTTGAAGTTTTCCTGATACCGTCCAGCAAGTAACCCGTTTCCGACCACCATTCAAAAAATTGCCAAAAATGTCATTATCTTATAAATATAGGGTCAAAAGTTACTGGAGATATCAAAATATATAGATGGTTTTATTCAATTAATAATTTTTGTTAATTAAGGCTTTAATTAACTTTTATTAATAGTATATATTTTCCATTTTTTCATGCTTGTCGCTATCAATATGAACTTCATATGTTTGGCCAAATGTATTTTATCTTATTTCAATATGTTAATAAAATATTGTTTTTACTTGTATGTTGTATTTTAAATATATATAAACACTCATTAAATAGTTATAGGTGCTATATTTGACCCCTCAGTGGGATCGTCATCAGGATTTTAAAAACCATGATTTAAAATATACTTTTTTATATTTTCATGTCAATAGATGCCAGCAGTTTTCTAACTTCAAACGCCTATATATTATGTCGTATGATATTTCTCTTTTCGTCTACAACTATTCAATCAAGTTTTTATGTTATTTTACTTATTTTTTTAATTTTTTCTTTATTTTTAAACTGTGATTAGATATAATGGTGATTTTTTATCTTTTTGAGTAATTAATGAATGAAATTCGTAACTTCTAAGAATTCAAAGATAAAGAAAAGGTTAAGAGCTTGTACTTTATTTCTAAAATTTAGAAATTAAAATAATTACAGTCCTTGCTAATAAAAAGTTTGAAAACATCGTCTTCATTTTCAATAAGTTTAACTTGCTTTACAATTATTTTTTTTCAATTTCTGTGGCAATTTTTTTCTTCGGTTTAGGTTTATCTATCTTGTTTCTATAATGTTACAGAATACATGGAATAAATTGTATCATTTTTAGGAACTATTCTGCCAACTTTATAATTGTGGTCGAGCTTTAAAAGTACTGAATAATTAATTCCATATTTAACTTGACATTCTTTTCTTTCGTTTGGTGAGGTTTTTCGATGTTCCTTTAAACTGAAACTGAAAAGATTCCACAATTGTTTGTATACACTGCTATTTTCATAGCAGTTTGCTTCTTGTTGTGTAATGTGTTGTTTTATTTCAATTCCAGTTTCATTTTTTTTTTGTGACACTTATTCCTGAGGCCATACTAAAATAAATTCATGACAGGTGTTACTTGTTGCTCATTATTTGTATTTTTCTATACAAACACACTCTTTTTGAGCACCGTACATTTTTTGCAAGTATTTTAAAATTTTGTCTTCATACACAAACGGATGACCAGACTCCGGTTTATGGTATATTTATTGTGGTCGGTAACAAGCAAAATTAAATTTATCACAACTCATTGCCGTCCAATTACAATAATTATGTGTTTTAATCATTTATCCACTGTGATAAAAAAAGGAGTGAGCTTTATAGAAATTTAAAGACATATATAGTCATTAAAAAATTTATAATAATATCTCAGATGTCAATTTTTAATATAAAATAACGTTTTAAAACCATTAACGTACATTTAATATCCCAATAAAATTAAGAAAGAACGGAATGTTTTAAGTAAATTATTAATCAATCTAAAAGTCTAAACTTAGGACGGAATCAGGATATTAAGCAAATGTATATGTCACAAAAACATGTGTATATTCAAATTATAGTTTTTATATACAATTTATAATGAAAATTAACAAAAGTCTGAAAGTCTATAAAATACCTGATACCGTCCACTGTACGGTATCTGGAAACAATCATTTTGCCGGATCTCCTGATTCCGACCGAAATAGAAAAGATGATAAGACTATTAATATTTTATCAATCCTGAAAAATCTTGCATTTATATATGAACGGAACCCTAAATAACATAAAAAAATATGTCAGTTTTACCAAAATAGGCAGCATCAAACAAAAAATGAAAAACAACCTCCACAAACTTTTTACGTTCCGCAAAGCTCGACTTCGAACTAAACCGATGCACAGTGACAACAAAATTAATAACAAAATTGAACGTAGCGGAAATTAGAACCAATCATGATTCATCGGTAATTTAAGAATTGGCCTATAAAAGACGAGCAATTGTTCACTTATTTGACGCGGGATATTGTTACAAATTTCAAAAATACTGGGCGGTCGCATACAGGAGCCTAGTCGGACAACGGTGCCGATACGTTACTTCTTCTTTTTTAATTTGACTTTGAAAACCCCTCATTGTGTTTGCAGCATTACTCAAGTTTAGTGAAGCCGATTTAGTGAAAATGTAGCTTGTCGTTGCATACATTCTGATGGACATGGTGATATGATGTAATGTGGGAGTGACAGCGACACCTGTCGACGACCCACCGAACATGCCGTGTGCATACTATATGTGGTGTTAAGATGAAGTCGCGGAAGCTGGAAACTGGCGATAGTACTCGTCCATACGAACAACTTTTTTTATGGAGCCAACCATGGAATCGCGAAAAAAAAACAGCTGTTCCATAAGTAATTTTATAAAATAAGGCAAAAAACATAGTGTCACTCTCCTCGCACTTGTGATTCAACTAAGTGGCGTCCCGCCCGCGCGGCTAAACACTATGCTACGGCAAAATGACGACGGCATTTAAAAAGCTGCATTAACTTCCGTTCCAGGGCATCAACTTCATGAACTTCATGTTACACATGACAATTGGAGTTTTCTTAGTGTTCATACAAACGTATTTACAATTTCGGTTCATGTATAGAGACGTCAACAGATTAAGGCTGGGAGAAAAACCTGAAGTACAACGTAAGTTAAGAAAAATTCGTGATTATTATTCGCTCGTCGAGCGATTTTTGGGGTGGATTTAAAATGTAATTAAGTTATTTTTGGGGTGGATTCTATGAGTTTGATTTTATTTGGTTATAAAACCTACGTATGATGTATGATTTATTTATTCCGTGATAGACGCAAATATCTAGTTTGAAATAATTGGTCATTTATACGGAACCCTAAAAAAACGAGGCCCGACTCGAACTTGGCCGGTTTTTTTTTCAAGATGATGTTTCACCAAGAGCTGACAATCGCAAGTATTAATTAAATTACCTCTTTGTTTTTAGAATTGCGCCAGCAGATACAGGCCTGGAAACGAGCGCTATCAAGCCTTACAGACTTCACGCCTGAAGAGAAAGTAGTAAAAAGGGCGCTCGAAAAAAAACTATTTGTTCTAGAACAGAAAGTTGAAAAAGAAAATAAAACGCAGAAGATGGCTCTTCCGAAGGCGAGCTATGAAAAAACATTACGGAATTTAAAAGAAAAGGTAAAATATACAAGCTGTTGATTTGGTCAGCAACTTCCGTCAAAGAGTAGGATGTGTCAAATTCAAATTCAAATTCAAATAGTTTATTTTGCAAAGCAGGTATAGATATATACACTTTTTACACGTCAAATTTAATCTAATAAATAATATATGTAATAAAATAATAAATGTACATGAACTAAATTAAAGGTTTATTTAATTTATGTAGCAATATATTTACGATTAAAATGATAGGTAAAATATATACTTTACAAGGTAAAATCCAATCAGCCGCCCGAACCCATACCGGAGACCCGGCCAGGGACCAGGAACAAGGTTCAATGATCATCAACCGTGTTCACGATGCTTATTCCAAAAAAACGGCGTACGAAAATAAAATACCACATAAAAAAGAAGATATGCCATTTTTTCAATTCAATTTAATTTAAGAGCTGTGCTTTTGCCATTGGTGTCCTCTCCATTCATTTTGCACTCCGCCTTTTCTTTAACTTCTTGATACGACACGACATTTACTCTCTCTTTCATCTGATCCGTGAATGTTCTCCTAGGCCTAGCATGAACTTGGTATCGACTCGACATCGATTCGATAAATAAAAATGTAACTCTTATTTTATTCCAATAAAGGTTACCGTTTAGAATTTATCGATTCTATAAATTTATCTAATCGACGCGTACGTGCTCGCATAGCAGATGTCCTATCATCAAAACTCGCTTTTCGTTTTTTACGTTTACGCCATTTGCCCTCCATTCATGTTATTTTTTATGTGTACTAAAATTCTATTGATAAATGGTCAATATGGCCTAAAGTGCTAGAACCGCCATACCTGGGTGCCCCCCCCCTCCACCCTGCCTGCCGTCACTCCGCTAGTGCTGAGTCAATTTCATCATGTGTGTTGTTGGGCGTTTTAAACTACCTCCCCCCAAAATAACGTTAATAAATTGATTTAAAAAAACATTTGTATTTTTTTTTAGTCATCAATGTCGTGAACATATCCTGCCCTGTGACGGAAGTTGCTGACTAAATCAACACTCTGTATAACTAAGCATTACACCAAAGTGTAACAAAAAGTTGCATGTATTTTTGAAGACATTTTCCAAAGAGTACATATAAACAGATATGTATAATATTAGTTATATGTTATAACTGGCTGGTTCGAACGTTATTTTGCACAGTAAATTGATAGTTAAATCAAGCAACTCGTTCATGGGCGCCGGCAGGATTATTGTCAGGGGGGGTGCATCTACTCATAAATTGTATGATATAATACTTATTTGCATCCCTAGAATTGTAAAAACAAAAAATTATAATACGTTTGGGCATTTACAGGTCACTTTCGTTTATAAAATATATTTTTTTAAATATTAGTTTAATTTTTGTGTAGTTTTCTCCAAGTCCGCTCCTTCGGGCGGCCGAAGACGACCCACGCTGCTGACACCGTTAAACAGCTATTGCGTCGCCTCTGATTGGCACGCACTTAACCAGAGACGCTAAAACTTTTACATGTCGCCTTAATGTATCGAATAAAATTTATTGAAAAAGGCGTTACTTTGCGGAAGTCCATCATAAATTTGTAGATGTATTAATAATTTGCAATATTCCGCTAAACACTCTTACCATGCTATTCAAAATGCAGACTCAAGCACCGCCCGCCCTCCCGCATAAAACATGCACAAGCAAAGCAAGCAGTACGAGCACAAAATAAAGCAATCTTAAATAACAAGCAAGAAAACTTATCGACACGTGTTTCGCCTCTAAACGAGGCATCCTCGGGATGTGTAGTCCGCCCGACCGCTCGACAGCTTTTTTACGACACGTGTCGATAAGTTTTCTTGCTTGTTATTTAAGATTGCTTTATTTTGTGCTCGTACTGCTTGCTTTGCTTGTGCATGTTTTATGCGGGAGGGCGGGCGGTGCTTGAGTCTGCATTTTGAATAGCATGGTAAGAGTGTTTAGCGGAATATTGCAAATTATTAATACATCTACAAATTAATGTACTTATCGAGTTTAAATTTTCGCGTTTCGTACGAAATTTTCGTTTCAACCGCGATCTAGGTTATTTCCTATTTTACGAAACGTCAGGTCTCCTATTCGTGAATAATGTAGTTCGCGGTATTCCAGTATTATAATGTTTAAAGTATTGCTCACGGAAATAACAAAACCGATAAAACTCGATAAAATCACTAAGTATATATTTTTATTTCAGTACAAGATACACGATACAACTCTGTTGGTACAAACATTGGTGGCTATAACGTTCATTATTGTAGTGTTCTTCTTGCATTCGTTACCGCAATTACGTGAGTATATTTAATTTTTAATCACGTGTTATCCTTAAGAGTGGTTTCACAACCGGATTGTGAAAAACCTGCCTTTTTCTAATTAATCGAAACAGAACACTTAAACTATTGAGTGAATTTTGAATTTAAGTGTTCTGTTTCGATTAGTTTGAAAAAAGCGGGTTTTTCACAATCCGGCTGCGAAACCGGTCTTATACGTTTATTGTACGATAAAATAAGGAGCGAGGCGAGGTCTCTAGTTTTAACAGAATTCATGACATGACAGGCAAAAAAAAATTTTTTTATTCGGAGATCTACGATAAAAATAGCTGACAGTAGTTTTCAGAACTTTCAGTATTTAATTCGGTAGTTTTCGTATATTTATTAGCACACAAGTTTTCGGTAGATTAGTATTTAAAGCAGTTACATTCATAAATTGAACATCTTTGATTTTAATTTAGTTTTCGGAGCTTTTATTACTACCCCATCAATCAGTTCAAGGCCGTTTTCGGTCACAGCGACTGTCAATGCTGAGAGCGGCGCTGGTGAGCCCTCACGTGGCTGACGTAGCCGATTTTTGCAGTGAACGTGCGGCCACATTCACTGCACGTCAGCACCCCTCCAACTATATTATAATTGATGGCCACTGGTGGTCGGGCCTTAAGCTGGTCTCGTTTTGTGTCGAGCTCAGCGCGTCTAATCGATTCGAAAGCATACACCTTAGTGTTCACAGCCTGCCTCCAATGTGGTCTGTCTGCTGCCAGTGTTTCCCATTGTGCTGGGTCTATTGCACATTTCTTCATGTGGCGGTTAAGCACATCTTTATACCGCAGAAATTGGCCGCCCTGTTTCCGTTTCCCTTCCTGCAGTTCGGAGTAGAAGATGCGCTTAGCCACCCTGGCATCAGACATTCGGGAAACATGGCCACACCATCGCAGCTGACGCCTCATTAGATAGGCCTCAATCCCACCGACATCAGCACGTCGCAGAACTTCCGTGTTTCTCACACGGTCCGACCAGTGGATGTTCTGGATGTCACGCAGGCATTTGAGGTGGAACCTATCCAATGTGCGAATATGCTTCCGGTATGGACACCACGATTCGGAGGCATAGAGAAGATTAGGCAAAACTATCGCCATGTACACAGAGACCTTTGTATGGAGCTTTAGGTCATGTGACCGGAACACCTTGGGACGAAGTTTGCCGTAGGCTGCAGCAGCTGCTCCTATTCTGCTGTTGACTTCATCGTCAAGATGGCACTTGGATGTAATCGTGCTCCCCAGATATTTGAATTTATCTACTTGCTTCAGCGATGCCTCACCGAGTTTTATATCGACTGGCGCACTGAGAGTGTTTTGAACCATCACTTCGGTTTTCTTAACACTGATTTTTAGGCCAAAACGCCGACATATCTCATCGAGGCTCGACATTAAGCGCTGTAGATCATCTGAGGATTCCGCCACGAAACACAGGTCATCTGCGTACATTATCTCCGTTATGGTGGTAAGACACACTTTGGTGTATGCTTTCAGCCTGGCTAAGTTGAAAACACCGCCGTCGGTGCGAAAACGAATACGGATACCGTCAGGCACTGATTGCAAGGCTTCCCGAACTACCACGGCAAAGTAAAGGGCAAAGAGAGTGGGTGCCAGCACGCAGCCTTGCTTGACTCCACAGCTGACATTGAAGAACTCTGTATCTTCGCCCTTTACCGCGACACAACACTGCATGTCATCATGCAGTAGCCGGACCAACCTCACAAACTTATCCGTGCATCCCAGTTTCGTCATCACCACCCATAAAGCTTCCCGAGGCACACTGTCGAAGGCTTTTTCCAGGTCAACAAAACACATATACAGTTCCTGACTCTGTTCTCTGCTTTTCTCCTGGAGTTGACGTATGGAGAAAATAGCCTCGCAGGTACCTCTTTCCGGGCGAAAGCCAAATTGGGTTTCCGGCAGGATGTTCTCAGACAGGGGCACTAAGCGGTTAAGCAATATCCGGGCAAAGACTTTTCCCGGAGAGGTAAGGAGAGATATACCTCTGTACGAATTGCAGTCGGAGCGATCTCCTTTGTTTTTGTACAAGGAGCAGATACGAGACAGATGAAAGTCTTCCGGTACCCGCTCCTTTTCCCACATCTCAACAAAGAGCCTCCAGATTGTACCGTGCAACTCGTCACCTCCATACTTAAGTAGCTCTCCGGGCAAATTGTCAATGCCCACCGCTTTTTTATTCTGCTGTTGTTTAATGGCAAGAACGACCTCACTTAGTGACAGTGGCTTGTCAAGCTCAGTGCAGGCTGGCAATACTGCTATTGAGCTGATGTGATGCAGATCCGCATCTCGGTCAACGTTCAGTACGCTGTTGAAATGTTCCCGCCAGCGCTGGAGCACGTCCTGCTTGCTTGTAAGTAGTAATGTACCATCAGATGACCTTAATGGAACACTACTGCGGGCTGACTTACCTACTAATTGACGGACCTCTTCGTAAAATGTGCCCATTTGATGCGTGTCTGCAAGCCACTGTATGTGCTTGGCCTTTTCCTGCCAGCACCTGTCTTTTATCTCTCTGACCTTACCTCTGAGCTGAGCACTACTCTGCCTGACTTCCTTCGACTGTTCAGTGCGGTGGTTACGGAGGAGAGTTCGGTGCTTCCTTATTGCTTCGGCTAGGCTTTCGTTGTTCTCGTCAAACCAATCCTCGCATTGACGAGGTTTTATACCAAGTTTCTGCGTGGCTACATCGACAAGACTGGACGAAAGCGTTTGCCAGATAGCTACAGGATCGCCATTCTCAGTATCCAGCGTCTGAACCACTTCACTGATCGCCAGGGAGTAGATTTTCCGGGTCTCCAGGTTCTGGAGTTTCCCTAGATCTAACTTCTTTGGCATCACTCCTTGAGATCTGCGCGGAGGAAAAAGTCGAAGTTTCAGCTTGGTCAAGACCAGCCGATGGTCACTCCAGCAATGAGCACCCCGCATGACACGGGTGATAAGGACCTGGGAGATGTCCCGCTGCCTGACTATAGCGTAGTCTATGAGGTGCCAATGTTTGGACCTGGGATGCATCCATGTAGTCTTATATTTAGCCGGGAGTCTAAACATGGTGTTGGTGATTGCCAGATTGAATTGGGCACATAATGAGAGCAGTAACCGTCCATTACTATTCATATTACCAACACCGTGTCTTCCCAAGACCTTAGGCCAGGCTTCATAGTCACGACCAACCCTAGCATTAAAGTCACCCAATAAGAGCAGTTGCTCTCGAGGGCGAACTTTAGTGAGGGTTTGTGTGAGCTCCTCATAAAACCTGTCCTTGATATCGTCATCTCGGTCCATAGTCGGCGCATAGACACTAACGACAGTCAGGTAGTTGTTGTTGGCCAAGTGAAGACGCAAGGAAGTAACGCGGTCCGAGGTGTGTACTGGACACTCTTCCAGCTTCGAAGCGATCGTATTTTTTACCGCGAAACCAACGCCAGATCTCCTAGGCTCTGAGGCAGAGATTCCCTTCCAAAAGAAGGTATACCCACCGCCGTATTCCACCATCTCCCCCTCGTCAGCCAGGTGAGTCTCACTGAGAGCTGCGATGTCCACACCATAGCGTTGGAGTTCTCGGGCTACGATGGCAGTTTTCCTCTCAGGACATTGGTTTGTACTACGATCGAGAAGAGTGCGTACATTCCATGCGCCGAATGTCATATCCGAATGCTTTATGTTATTTTTACCTCTGTGCTTTCGACCACGAATTAGGTGATGCAGAAGCAGCCGTGGTTACTACTTCTGTGCGGGTTTGGGTCAAGCCTTGTTTAGGACACCTTTTCTAGTCCCTCCCCCGTTCGGGGCGAGCAGGGCCTCCCTAAATAGGGCTGCTCCGTCACTCAAGGTGCTGCCGAATCCACACTGATGACCCTGTGCAGCATGAAAGCGACCACTCTCCTTGAGTCGCCTGCGTGCAGACATTAGCCAAAGCCCGATTGGCATCACAATCAGACCTCTCTGCCGCTGCCCATCGCCACAGGACTTGTTTCTAAAATCGGAGGTCCAGTAGCAGAAACAGTCAATTACGCAGGACATATTATAGTGCACAAGTGTGTGCGCAAACACAGGTGCACTCTCTCGTCTAAACCTCTCTGTGCCTGATGGAACGTGTAACCGCTACAACCAGAAAGAGGTTCAGATGCAGTTTCTGGCCGACGTTCACTTGAGACCTCTAACGCCGCCCTAGGCCTTCCACTTAGGCCGTGCTGACTTGCCGCGTCCGCCAATATCCTACGCTTATCAGCTGCAGAATTGCCTTCCACGCCAAGTCAGACTTCGTACACAGAAAAGCGGGAGGTAACCGCGTAAGACCTGTATAGGTCCCCCTCAACCAGGTTTAGCCCACGAACCGACGTGGTGTCCCAGGGTGTGGCCGCCACGTGTACTGCAGCTTCTAGGAGCCACTGGTGAGAGATTGCGGAGTGTCTGTGGACCAGAGTGAATCTGTCTCATTTCAGAGAGCGGCTAACAGATTCAAAAAGTTATCACCACTAGACACGCCACTACACCCCAAAAATGAATACTACTACCCCATAATGAATTACTAACACTATAATAAACGACACCATATTAAACTTACACGAAAATATTATAGCAATGTACATACATTAATTCACTCATAATTATAAATACTCATTATTCTTTATTGTAAATGAAACATTAAACATACTTATTACAATGATAATTAACACTAGAGTGGACGCGTGGGCTACAGGTGTAGACCAGGGTATATTATTCGTACCTCTTTCTCAAACGCGTCACACTACTGCGCTGTTTTTCCGTGTATTCCTCGACTATGGACCCCCGCGTCGCTCAGCAGCGTGTCGCTACCCTCAGCACACGGACTTCAGAACAGAACGACTAATAAAGTGGATGGGCTGCGTATGTAGCCCGCGCGACCTTTCAGGGAATGTGATAAATCCCTATTATTTATGCAAAGATTGTACTAATATTTTAAGGGTACTTTATTTCAGTGTAATTTTTTCATTTTAAATACTGTTTTATAACAAATATACTTATTATTAATATCTTTTTAGGAAATCATGGCGGCGTCTGCGTCTCATGTTGATTTTTCCAAAATTTCTGTTGTTTCGTTAAAAACTACCTAAAAAATTTATGATTTTTATTTTTTTATTATTAAACGATAAAAATAAAGATGTTTATTCACAAAATTAAAATCTTTTTCACTCTTCTTAAACATGACCCACAATATTTGCATTCAAAATGGGCTACAGATGTACCCCGCGCGACCGTTATGGAGTCAATTAGGGCGCGCCTATTGTAGTGTTAAAAAAGAAAACGAAAATCAGGGATCGCGACGAGCTCCAACTTCCCTTCACTGTACAAGTTTATGTGTTAGAATCAATATCATTGGTCAAAATGCTGAAGCTGTTCGGCTCTACTGTCATGGCTGGGGTCAGGGGGGAAGTGCACAATATTCACGATTGCCGAGAATCAGTGTACGTCTGCCCCTCCTAAAAATATATAAAATAGTACAAGTTTTACAAAACAATAAAACTTGTATTATTGGAGCAGAGACGATGCACAGCATCTTGTGAGAGAGCGTTGTACTTCCCTTTTTGCTTCGACCAATCAGAACCTGTTTCCTGTGTGACGTCGTCCAATCAGATTCGAGTTCCGTTCGAATGTACTGGCCCCAGGTAGGCGGCGCGGTGGCGCTGCCGCGCTTTATTCATAGAAGTCTCTCACCAGGAGGCCTTAATGGGATGCTGTGCATCGTCTCTGCTCCAATAATACAAGTTTTATTGTTTTGTAAAACTTGTACTATTATTCGGCATGTGACGATGCACAGCATCTTGTGAGAGACATGTTTATTAACTCCTGGTGGCCAAACGAACGACGCTATGTGAAGGATATAGAAAGTAAAAAATATTGAGCTATGCAACAATATCAAAGTATAATTACGAATATCAATAATCTTTGAGCAACAAAATCATTATCAAGACAATTAATACATGTTACATGTATGCAACAAAGCAACAAATTAATTGACAAAATAGTGATACATGTTACTGAAAATTTTAGAAAAGGCTGTTTTTTTTTTTGGTAGATTGTTACAGTGTGTTGATATTGACTAACTAATCATTTGTTTCCAATAAAATTTGGTAAAAGTATTCTCTTTACGACAATTCCCACGAGAAAAATGTCTTCGATAGGTAGGTTTTCATACCAATTCAATGACGCTACCGCTGAGCGTACACTTCTGGGCGATGCCCTAATATCGGCATCTCTTAACACCGATCTAACCCAGTTCCCTTGAATAGTGTGACTACACATGGTGTGCATGGTCTTATGTCGGTGCGCCAGGCGAAATTACAACCACGATGCGCGCGAGAGATCATCCAGTGTGACATGAGATTGTAGGCATGGTCACATATCAGTGCGCCAGAAGTGGATGATGATCACGCTTTGCACGAAGGGTCATACGGTGTGACATAAAATGGTGTGCATGGTCACATGTCAGTGCTGTGCGCGAAGGGTCATACCATACGATGTAACATGACATGGCGCGTATGGTCTCACGTTGATACTCCAGTAGTGTATGACGACTAGGCTCCGTTGGAGTGTCATATGGTGTGACATGACATGGTATGCATGGTCACACGTTGATGCGCCGGTATTAGATGACAACCAGGCTGCGCGCGAGGTATAATATGATGTGACATGGAAGTGCATGGTCACAAGTCGATGCACCAGGACCGGAAGACAGCCACGCTGCGCACGGGTGTCATTCGGTAAGACATGACATTGCACGGTTACACGTCGATGCACCCGCAGTAATTGAAATGTCACATGAACTTGCCGGCCACTTGAAGTGGGCGACTGTCACGCTGCGCGCGAACTAAATGCAATGTAACAGAGTGTGTGGTCTTACTTTATGTGCTATCTTAGTACGTCAATATGCCACCTTGCGCGCGGAGATCATACAGTGCAACGTGGAGTGCATGGTCACACACCGGTCGTCAGGATGACTACTAGTCACGCTGTACGATAAGGTATGACATGAAATGCAAGGCCAGTGCTGCAAGATTAGGCAGCCGCCATGCAGCATACTGGTGTCGCACGATATGATATGCTGCTTTCAGGTTGTAGCCCAAAGACTTGACATATATATCCTCATCCACTTATTACCGTACACACTTTAACGGAGTTGACAGTTTTCATAGCACATTTTATATATCACCTTGATTCGTGGTAATATAGGATTTATCTAAACAAGGGTCCATACTCGTAAAAACGCACGTCAAACAAACGTTCGCAATTTCAAGCCATTGTTGGTGTAAATGATTTTATTCTTTGGGAAAAAGGAATAAACAGTTTTAAAAGTTGACATGCGGTCGATTGTACAAGGGTACCAAAACAAAACCGCTCAGTCGTACATCATTATTTTAAAGACAGCAACGTAGCATTCGCATGATCTCAGTTTTTAGGGTGATTTCGGCTTCGCCAGTTTACATTGCGAATACTCTGATTCAAAACAGCGACGTGACGTAATTTTCTATGAGGGAGATGTTACAAGGTTGATTCAACTCAAACAAATGAAAATTACTCACTGAAACAATATCTTTCGTAAATATTTAGGTACCGCCCTTCAAAATAATGAAAATTAAACTGATCTAATACACCACACTCAATTAATTAATCCGTAAAGTACCCTCGAATTTAAACGATCTTGGCACCATTCCATATTTTATGATCATGAGAAGTTTCACGATTTGGTCCGTGACGTACCCTCGAATTTAAACAATCTCAAAAAATACTGGACCAACCCGCACTAAATTCTACTTCCATATTTATGGAAAAAACATGGCGAGGCAGCTAGTGAGTGATCATTCGAAAATGGCCGCAACTGAGATAGAATTGATTGTAATCTAGCTCTGTAGATAAATAGTTTGCTATTAAAAGGGCCATGGGAAGATATTGAATTCTCGTAACAAAATAATGAGAACTTACCAGCTCCGTGACCTTACCGACAGAATCATTTACTCATTGTTGGATTGCGACAGCTCCTCGCCTCCTCCCTTATTGATTCCTCGTAGATCTCGCGCTGAAATTTGCTGGGCGTCTCGCTCCTCAGCGATACACAACGTGGTGGGGCTTTCACGCGAACAATTCACTTTTCGCGGCTAAATTATTCATAAAAGAACGTCACTGTTGCGAAAATATAACGTAAATGTTTCGAAGTTTATTAATAAGGAATAATTTTGAATACGGAATAAGGAAATTCTATTTGAAATTTTTCTTGACACGTCTTCAACGAACGGAAACAGAAACGCCAAAGAAGAAGCAAAGCGCCCGCGCTCCAAACGTAACCGGTTCCGCTTTTGACATCTGTCGTCGATCTGGATTAAAACGCACCATTGTGGTGGGTTACGTCACATCCGACACGTTGGTAAAGAACATCGTCGAGAAGAAACTAGATCCCAATTTGTTCTGATCTGGTATTTCTAGAACGCCCCGTCTCATCAGTTTCTCTATCTGATATTCCTCTATCTATGGTCATGGGTGGATATTCCGGGGTCTCGAAACGACGACTTATGCGTGGGCACGATTGGATAAGAGTAGCTTTGGAGGTGAATGGCAGCCGCATTCCCATGATCATATTGAGAAGGGCCTTCGGAGCCCGAAGCAGCTGCCACTGCATCCGATACGCTCGGAGGCAGCCCCCGTAAAACTCGTGCTGAGATGGTCGCGAGTCACTTGACGTTTCTTATTGTGCTGTATGTCCTTTTTGAAGGACTCTTTAGGCTTAAACGAGCCTTGCCTGGAAGTAATAGTAGCGCTGGGGTTGAATTTTTCAGCTTTTCTTTATGAATTGTCTTTAGCACGAAAGGGCTGATTCAAAGATGCCTCACGCGATCCGCTCGGCTTTGAGGTCTGCTTTTGGTTAGGTATTATGGTGTCCTTTTAAAAAGGCATGCCAAGGTCGTAACCATTTTTCCACCCCCCCTGTGTATTGAACATACATTACAGCTGATCTTCATCAAAAAGACATTTCGAACTTGGAGGTATCTTACGCAGACCCTCTCGCAAGTATTTGTTAGGTAGCTCGTTTATAATGCGGTCACGACGCGTTTCCATGTATTCGGCCGGCTTTTCACAGACTATCTGCATTATTTCCTCACTCGTTTTATAAAATTTAGACAAAGAATTGAAAAGTCCTGAAATTTTAACGAAAACATTAGCAGCGGTGAGTATTGTATCAGCCGCTGCGGCGCAGTCGACGAATTGTTGCAGATTCTGATTTCAAAGTTCACACTGTGAAAGTGAGGAATTACACACGGTGGCGGCCATGGACCTTTCTGACCGTGCGATATAGTCCGTTCCTTTAATGAACTGCCTAAGTTCATCATTAACTTCAAGATCCACAAAACCAGGCGTTGCGATATGAATATTTAAGGCGTCAGCAATAGTCAGCATAAGGTTTGTCTTTCCAGGCTTGATCACCAAACTTTGGTAATACCACAAGACGATTTAAGCGCTTTGGGTCCGCAAAAGGCACTTGAGGTTCTTTTAAAGAAGTGTTAATCTCACCTAAGTCCTATCGTGGCGGCTCACTTGATTGGTCAATGTTACAAGGACGTGTCAAAAACGTATCAGGCATAAGCCCTGGGAGGCAATTCCGAGTCTGTCGAATTAGCCTTCTCGACCGTAAAAAACTGTTTTATATGTTGAACTCCATACATTTTTAGTTCGAGTTTTAGAAGTCTCGCTTCGAGTTTTTCTCCGGAATAGCCCCCCTAGTCTCATAGATTGCGCCGGTGTCAAAGAAGCAATAGGCGCAGAATGTGTTGGAACGGCTTGCGGCAGCATAGGAGCATTTGCATCTATTGGGTATATATCATGTGATGGCATTAATGGCGGCACTGGGCGCGCGACATTCAAAGATGCAGCTGACTCAGCTGGCACATGCGGCCTTACGACGTGCAGGCCCTGTGATTGCACGCAGGGCATTGGTGCCATCGTGACGGTCGACCCAAAACAAGCTGGCGATACCGGTTGAGTGGTATTTATCGCCACTGCAGTGTGAGAACAAGTATTGTGTTTCAAAATATCGGATAACACACTGACTTGGTTAAGTAGATTCTGGATATAAACACCTGACAGACTCACCGAGTTTTCTTCTTTTTACCTCGCTCGATTCGGACGAGTCAGAGCCAGAATTTGACTCATCATCACCCTCACCGTCATGCTGCCACTTTCTACCGCTTGCCGAGTTGCTTCCTTTGTCCAATTGCTCGTGCACCTGGTTATTCACTATATTCACTGCACTTTGTTCGTCATCCGATCCGTCATCGGAACGACTTTGTTCCGAATTTGTACACTTAGAAAATGAAAATTTCACGAATAAAACAACATTTACGTAAAATAAACGAAATAATCTCATTTTATACAAAAAATTTTGATCGAAACGTATTATACTTCGGGAAGTAAACGACGCTATGAATAAAGCGCGGCAGCGCCACCGCGCCGCCTACCTGGGGCCAGTACATTCGAACGGAACTCGAATCTGATTGGACGACGTCACACAGGAAACAGGTTCTGATTGGTCGAAGCAAAAAGGGAAGTACAACGCTCTCTCACAAGATGCTGTGCATCGTCACATGCCGAATAATAAATAAATTTTTACAAATAAAACTTCGTTCATAGCGTTGCTCCGCGGCAAGATGAATACTGGGCACCTTGCCCATTGCGCCATTCCCACGCTAGATTGCTAAACTTTATCGCTGTCCGAGGAATGTGCCAGCCCGTGGGTCATCCGTGACGCTGACCAGGCACGTAGAAATTTCTCTAAAAGGACTGCGCGCTTTGGGACCCCACGAACCCAACGTTTCGACCCCAAACGGCGCAAATAGGTGATTGTTTCCCAAACAGCTTACCTGCGCCGCTTGAGGTCTTCAGCAGCCAGCGCCTTGTGAGGGCGCTAGTGTATCGACTCATGTTGCGTCCCACACCAGCCTCCCACGCTTCCACGGTACTAATGTCATTCCATCGGGCCGCTTTCCGTCATCGCGTGCCAAACCTGGAGGTTTTGCGACCGATGGCACGCTCGCTGAAGTGAGGGCCCGACGGATATCATCGGCCGGCCAGCGCTTCGTCGGCAAGAGAGGCCGTGAAGCGCCAAACGGCCAACGTCAGCACCGCAGGAGCGACGATTAGACTCATAAAGATTGTACATGTGCCTAGAGCATGAACAACGCCAGCCTCTCGAGGATTCGTTTGAAGAAATTCGGACTCCCATTGTATTGAAAAAAAAATTATGATTGATCTTTTATCTAGGGATTCTCCTTATAAACAATGTACTTTTATAAGGCGCCAAGTGGTTCACTGTAAAGTGGGTATCTATAAATATCATTGCAGTATGGGAAAGCATATCGGTAAATTCACGAGTTGTGTTGAGACCTGGATAGCTCAGTTGGTAGAGCAAACGCCCAGTAAGCGAGAGGTCCCGGATTCGAATCCCGGTTCAGAGCTCCTCACATCCAGATTTACTTTTCTTTCTGTGTTGGGGTGTTATACCCAGCAGGGTTCCAAGGTTGCTGGAAGGTAGAGCTCGCAGCCAGAAACCCGATTCGTCTATAATAGGCATTTATTTAGCCGTGACGTAGCTTTTGAGTAAGAGGTTATTCTTGTGATTTGGTTACAAATCTGCGAAATTTTATTTCAGAAAGTCTATCTCTAGGATGGAGCGCACTTCTAGGCACCATAATGCTCTTGGTCCTAGCAGACAAAGATGATCTACAGCCGGTGCTGAGTCGGATAGAGTGGTCGACCTTATTGTTCTTCGCCGCCCTCTTTATTTTTATGGAGGTAAGATCAGTTAGGCCCCCGGTTTCACGGGCCTCGAGTGCCAACATTTTAAATGATAATTTCCCTATATTCACACTAAATAAGGCAGAAATAAACAATATGCACAAATACATAGAAATAAAATAGCCACATCTATTTTACGTATTCGTTTCGACGGTTTTGCAACAATTTCTCTTTCTTTAAATTTGCACAATTTAAGCTCATCTTATTTACAGTTCCATCAATATTTTAAATTTACACATAATGTTCACGCCACAAGCGTGACGCATGCGGATGAGTAATTTCGCAACACAGCGCCTCGCGCCGAAGGACTTGTGCGCCGGCGTTCGTTCTGTTCCGCAGCAGACGTCTCCCGAAACACACGTGTGCACACTCGCGCCGCCGACACGCCGATAAATCTCGCGTACCTTGTGCTCATACCAGTGTCGTGTTCACATTACTCCACGAACCAATACATCCTGCTCAACCTGCCCAAGATCAGCCCAACAAGAAGGGACGCCACGCAGCGCATTCGCCGGCCCATCCAAAACCATCCAGAACAAAGGTTAGTTCACTCACGTTTCTTCCACAATTCTCCCGTGCCATTTTCCCTTTCTCATCAGCTCTGCATTTCCTGTAACCTCGCGGTTACATTTTGATCCTTCGAACCGTTACTGAACCAGCCCCCGTCGATTTTTACAGTCCATTTTCACCCGGTTACATATTTTGGCCCCCTCCCCGGCCCTTTTTCCGGCAAAAAATATTTTGTGGTCTCGAATACCTATTTCGGGTAGGTAATTACTGCGTCCGCGCCGCCTAGAACATTCCATTTATCTGTATAGAACCGGCCCCCCTCGCGCCCGGCACAGAATAAACTCACTTTCATCCCGTTTATTATTATTATTCAGCTCAGATAATATAATTATATCCTTTTGGATCACCCATTTTGTTTAAACAAATAACAAAATTTTATAGACCCGGTGCCGGGTATTAATTTGACACCTTATCTTGTGTTCTGGAATTGGTTATCCATTCAGCCCAATTGTTTGTTACAGTCCACTATATATCTTTATTAAACCCCCCCGCCCCGTCACTCCCCGGGATTAATTATCAGCCCTTATAAACCCCATACGTAAAATTAATTAAACTCAAAGTCAGCATTTTGCTCAACACTGTTAGGTACCATTTTTTACATGTAACTCCCGACCCAATCTTTTCAAATGTTCTCGAAGTGATTCAACTCTGCTCGTTCAGTTCACATTTCACACACACACATTTTAAGTTTCATAACGTGTTACAAGTTTTGTATCGCCCGAAAAGTTGTAAATCTACCCACTGTCAAAGATAGTTTTCGTATCTTGCGAGATATTTTTTGGTGCGAGTATAAATTTACTTTTGTTTTGTGCACATACGTATACATACGTTATTACGTTACGTATTACCAAAGCTTGGTTTGCAAAATTGGATTGTCCACTCATTTAGAACCGATTTCGGCCAGGTAAATACATTCGTTGTTATGTTTACGCACTCAAAGAAGTAGGTAGATATTTTGTTCTATAAATAGAATTTATCACGACTCTGCTCTAAAAAGGTTGCAGTTGTTTTTGTTGTAAATGTACTATCGTGTAAGCAAGAACTAACGCGTATTGTCAGCACATGATTTCAAGGCAAATAACATAAAAGTGAACAAGTTCATCAGCCCTTTTCGATATTTTGTGTTACGGTAATCTCGTGTCGCAGTAATAGATTGCCGGACAGTTTTTTCGTGGCAATAGCCTGCTCTTTAACCGGGTGCATATAGCACAAATATAGTAAACAATTTTTTTTTTCTTCTCGTCTCTGCTCTTATTGTTTATGGTACACATATAGGGTGTTCCACGTTGGTTTATCAGCTCATATACAGGTTGTTTAAAAAAAAATTTTTTTTCTCTGTCGTGTTTATTTAAGAGTTCCGTGTTCCGTTTGAACATAGTCATTGTTACTTCATCCGCGCAAGTATCTCAGCTCTATTCATCTATCTCATCAATTATTTCAGTTGTACGTTCGCTCTTATAGTTCAGCTCAAACTCGTTGCGTATTTTATCTTAGTAAACAACCACCTAGTTTAACAAGATTAAGATGCCTTCGAAATCACAAGCCGCGATGTTTCGTGAGGCCGTAAAGGCGATAGTTCTGTTAAAGGAGATCGGTGCGGCGGTCGAGGCAGGCGACAGAAAAACATATTCTGTGGCGGACTTCACCGCTCGTTACGCAAACATACAACACGTTAAAGCTAAGTTAGAGGACGTATATTATGAAATCCTTGACGATGAGGATTTGTCCGACGAAACTGAGGCAACCTACACGAAAAATTTTCAGTCGGCACTTAGCAACTATGATGCTATCCTAGTGGCATTCGAAAAATTGAAAGAAAAAATCAGCTCTTCCGGACAAGACGCAACCCCTCAGCTCAGGTTCTACCAAAAATACCGATTCCGGAGTTTCACTCGAACGTGGAAGAATGGCCCTTAAACATTACCGTTTTTAGGAGCCTCATCAGTGAGATGGCTACAGTCTCGGATGCTGTCAAGCTGCATTATTTGTTAGGTGCCCTAAAGGGTGAGGCACATGAAATGGTGAAACACCTCTACCCTACCAACGAGAATTATCCCATAGCCATGGAAATTCTCACCAAGCGTTACGACAATCGTCGCGTACTCATTGACCGATTTGTGGACATCATCATGAACCTTCCGCACATCCACATGCGCTCGGATATCCGCACATCGTTTTTAATTCCGCTTATCTCAGCGCAAAGCGCTCTCCGCAACCTCGATCTGCCCATGAAGGATTCTGACTATGTTTTCGTGTCCATGGTGGTGCGAAAACTACAAGGCGAGCTCCGCACTCTTTTCGAGCGGAAGTACGGATCTCGCGCAACTCTGCCCACGCTCAAAAACCTCATTGAGTTCTTGGAAGAGCACGCACGCTGCAAGGAGAATGAGTCGTCGTCCCTTGCGTCACAGGATGCTCCTTCTTCGGCACGGCTCGGCCCGTCAGAAAGGCTCGCTCAGCTCAATCAGCTGGTTCAGCCCACTCGAGGTACTCCACGTCAGCCCTACCAGGCTCATCAAGAGTTCCGCCCCATGGCTCCTCGGCAGGACAATCGCTCCCCCCGTCCTATTCGTCAACCATTTTTGGCATTTGCGACAGCGCCAGTTTACTCGGCCCAAACGTCCCCATCACCCACTCGCCAACAAAATTATTCGGCTCAACCTTCTTCCCCTACTGGTGGTATGCCATGCCCATACTGCAAGAATAGGGGACATAAGCTCATCGCCTGCCCACAATTTAATAACCAACCGGTTCAAGGTCGTTGGGACTTTATTCAAGCGCGCAACCGCTGTCAGCGCTGTATGGGTCCTCATTATGAGAACGAGTGCAGGTCTACACGTGCATGCAAGGAGTGTGGGCGGACTGACCACCACACTTCACTGCATCGCCATGGGGCCATGTCTCCGACACGCTCATCTGCTCATTTGCTGCCTCCGTCTCTACGTGAGCAGCCCAGACAGCGCTCAGCGCATGAGCCTCAACACCATTCGGCACATGCTACACAGGCATACACGTCCCGTCCCAACCCGCCCACTCAATCGCTATCGCCAAGTAGGTCTCGGGTAGGTAGGCAACAATGACTACCTACAATAACAGAGCACTATGAAGGCGAGGACGACCAGTACTCAGCACACTCATCACATACACACTCAGCTCATTTTCACTCCATGACTTCAACTCCAACAGAGAATTCCTGTAACTCCGCACAACGTGTAGTGAACGTCACTAACACACCAATTTTGTTGCCAACCGTCTCACTTAAAATAGCAGACGTACATGGTCAATTTCACTCAGCACGAGCCCTGTTAGACTGTGGAAGTATGCTGACTCTTTGTTCTCAGCGCATGGCCAGAATTTTAAATTTACCATTAAAACATACATCTCTAAAAATCGCAGGAGTTGGAAATCAGCACACACAAAACTCAAAGGCATCAATCACAATTGTATGCCGACCTACACACCGTGACATACCTATGATCACGGCCACAGCCCATATATTGAAGAACGTAACTGGGTACCTACCGTTAGAAAAGGTTCCAGATCTCACTCAGTTAACAGGTCACCCACCGATTCCTCTTGCTGATCGAGAATATCACACACCAGCTCCGGTTGATCTAATACTAGGATCTGACGTTCTTGGTCAAGTGTTAGACGGAACCAAGGTTTCGCTCGGCCCTGGCAAGCCCATAGCCTTCGGCACGATATTCGATTTTACATTGATAGGACCTTTCGAAAGTTTACATACCTCACCCACGAATCAGGTCAATTCAGTTCACATTGCCGGCTCTCACACGGACTCAGAGCGTTCCACTCATGACATTCACAAAAGTCTTGAGAGGTTTTGGGAATCCGAGGAACCCCAAACCTACAAGCATACCAGCCCATTAGAGGAACAGTGTGAGGACATTTTCCGCACCACAACTACTCGTGAACCATCAGGTCAATATATGGTTACACTGCCCTTTCTGCACAACGCGCCGACATTAGGTTCCACTCATGCTATTGCGCTACGCAGGTTTCTCAATTTAGAGAAGAAGCTGCTAGCGAACCCGCCCTTCCGCTCGAAATACGTAGAGTTCATGTCAGATTACATAAAATTGGGACATATGTCGCCGTGTCACCCCAATAGCTTTGCTCATAAATCTCATTTCTATATCCCACATCATGGCATATTTAAGCCAGGATCAGAAAAGTTACGCTGCGTCTTTGACGGAAGTTGTAAAAGCTCAAACGGCGTCAATTTAAATGATTGTCTTCATACAGGTCCAGCTCTTCAACAAGATATTGTTGAAATTATCATGTCCTTCAGGATCCACTCACAAGTTTTCAGCACTGACATCCGAATGATGTTCAGAAATATCCTCATTCACCCAGAGCAAAGACCTTTTCAACTCATTCTCTGGCGGTCTTCACCCGACCAGCCCCTGCTCACGTATGCCCTTAATACCGTCACATATGGATTAAGGTCCAGCCCATACCATGCCATCCGCACTTTACTCCAATTGGCTGATGACGAAGGTCATCGCTACCCCCACGCTGCTCAGGTCCTCCGCAAATCAATATTTGTGGACGACATTCTCTCAGGTGCAGATTCTGTGGAATCTGCTCAGTCGCTCCAAAACGATTTGATCGAGTTACTCGCCCTAGGTGGCTTCCAGCTCAGTAAATGGACCTCCAACTCGCCTCAGCTCCTTGAACGGTTCCCAGATGACCAGTGCGACATGCCCAAGGACTTTGACTTCAGTCCCGACTCTAATTCCATTAAGGTTCTGGGAATACAGTGGATTCCTCAAACTGATGAGTTCACTTATCGCATTTCTCTGCCCACTCATGCTCAAGTCACAAAGCGCTCCATTCTCAGTACAGTAGCGTCTCTCTATGACCCCAATGGCTGGGTTACTCCAGTCATCTTCCGCGCAAAGATTCTTCTGCAGAAGCTTTGGCTTCTGAAAATAGGATGGGATGAGCCTATCTCTGAAGAAGTCCACAAAGAGTGGCAACACATTTCAGAGGATCTTCCTCACCTCTCAAACCTCCGTTTACCTCGACACATTTGTAAGTATAAGCCCACGTCTACTTACTCACTTCACGGGTTCGCGGACGCATCAGAGGCTGGCTTTGGTGCCGTTATCTACCTTCATGAGCGCAATACTACTGGACATGTCAATGTACACCTAATCATTGGCAAGTCCAAGGTCGCACCCATCAAGACTCGCCTCTCAATCCCGAAATTGGAGTTGTCAGCCGCGAATCTTTTATCTCAGCTCATGACTCGAGTGTCAGCCCAACTGTCAGCTCATATAGCCATTCAAACTCACACATGCTGGTCAGATAGCACAATAGTGTTGGCATGGCTCAATACCCCACCTCACCGATTACAGACTTTCGAGGCCAATCGAGTGGCTAAGATCACAGCTACTTCAACTAGCAATACGTGGAGGCATGTGCCCACGAACTTCAACCCTGCTGACTGTGCAAGCAGAGGCATGTCTGCCCAGTCTCTCTCACTTCATGACCTTTGGTGGTCACCCAGTTGGCTCAAAGAACCTACCTGCACTTGGCCCAAGATGCCACCCGCTCTAGGCTATCATGCTCTCCCAGGCCTTAAGCCCAAAAAGGTACCAGCACACATAGCAGTCCCAGATATCGATCTGGACTTGCTCACTCGCTACAGCTCACTTGACAAGCTCGTCGGAGTGACGGCTTGTATTCAAAGGTTCATATTCAATTGTCGGCACAGCCCAGATGCACGGCGCTCTGGTCCGTTGACAGCTAATGAACGCAGGGACGCTCTGTTGCACTGGGTCCGCTCTGTTCAGCACAATGAGTTTGCTGAAGACATTAATCGTATCCAGACTGATAAAGTTTGTCCCGTTCGGCTCCAGCGCCTCTCGCCCTTCATAAAGGACGGCCTCTTGAGAGTCGGTGGTCGTCTCTCTCACGCGTCAATTAGGTATGACGCTCAACACCCACTCATTCTACCCAGCTCAAGTCCGCTCGTAGATCTCATCATAGACCATTATCACAAAATACACTGCCACCCTGGAGCTGACACATTACACGCCATATTACGCCAGCAGTACTGGATTCTGTCCGCTCGTCGTATTATTAGACACCGCGTGTTTAAATGTATTAGATGTTTCCGGTGCCGCGCTCAGCCCAAGGCTCCGCTCATGGCTGATCTTCCAGTAGACAGAGTTACTCCTCAGCCAGTTTTTAGTCACGTGACGACGGACTTTGCTGGCCACTTCCCATGCTACTAACCAGATGGTCAGGCAACATTGCCTAAACCACTGGAGTGTGAAAACAACTCAGAACTAGAGAAAGATTATTTAAGGATGGTCGTCCTGACGCGACCAACTCAGTTGTGGGCGTGGCCAAATGTCATGCTGTTTCATTTCGCTATAAGGTGCACGCTACATGAAACATGCAAGGACAATACAATCGTGCCGATTTTGTCGCGGGCGCAAAATTCAAAAATGGATAAACCACATCTTGGCAAGACTGTGGACGTTTTCAAATATTATTTTTGATTATTATTAATCTAGATAACATTTTCGATGTTTGACTCGTATTAATTTTTTATTTTATCTAATACAATAAAAGTACATTCGGCCACACTTTTGGCATTAGAACCCTTGTGGCGACCCCTAAATTGAATGCAGCCCAGGGGCTCTACCGCGTAATTCTCATTTGTATCAACATCAACTTGAGATTGAAATTTGACGTGCGTGCGACGACGCCCGCCTAACATGCCATCTCTTTTGCACGCGTTGAATTTCGCATGCATTTGCTTGAAGTTGATACAAATGAGAATTACGCGGTAGAGCCCCTGGTTGTTCTCGGGCATCATCCTTGGGCTTAGGTATCAAATCATGATAAGATAAAGATAAAGATAAAGAATCATTTATTTAAATGCCACAACACACACGAAACAAAACACATTTTAAATACAACTTTTTCAACTAAAAATAAAATTGATAAATACCACACTGATACATATAAACATGGAACGTCATGTGTCGTGGCAATAAAAAGGACCCCGACTCAGCATATGCTACGGGTGTTACCAGTAACATCCCGCAACGCTGTTATTCTGCTAGGGCCTGCAGTTGATATATAAGCACAGAAACAGTACACGGCATCCGAATAAAATAGAAGTTCGTATATAAATATAAATATTTATTTATGTCGTATATATAATTAAAAATAAATATTCACATAGTTTAAACTACTCGTATTTAAAATATAAAGTATTGTGAGTGGATAAATAAAAAGGCAAAATTTTGACTTAAAACAAATAGAAATAATTGAAAATATTATTATTGAATGATATATTGCAATTGAAAGGAGTTAATTTATAAAGACGATGTGTATAAAGAAAGAAACGTGAGTTTTCTGTCTGAAACTTTAGATGTTTAGATGTTTGATGACAAGTGTTCTTTTTCTTATTTCTCAACTTTGCAGGCTATAACAAAACTAGGTCTAATCCAGTGGATCGGAGGTCTGACTGAGGGACTGATATTGCGAGTGGAGGAACAGTATCAGCTCCCTGTTGCCATCTTACTGGTTCTATGGGTGAGTGGAAAATGGAAAGTTCGTTTACTTTTTAATTAATTTTTTTTACCTCACAAGCTCGAAATTTTATTTATTTTATTTATTTTATTATATTATATTTATCATTCGAAATCTGCGTACAAAACTGCATTTTATCCGTTAGCGTGGAAAATATTTTAAATTTGAAGCTTTCTGTTTAAAAAAAAGTTTGCCAGCCAGCTCACTGAAATGCATTAATACCATAGAGGAAAAAAGCATTAATACTTATTTCAAGTCAGTGTGCCAGCCTCGTTTTTAGAAAAATCTCACTGGCCAGCACGACGATTGTACGAACAAAGAAAAAGATGTGTACGTTTTTCTTTTGTTTTTTTTTTTGCACCTCTAACCTATACAGTTACACTGGACTGGCTATTGACGCTAATCTATCAGAAGTGAGAAAGCGCAAACTCCCATGGGAATAAAATCGTCTTTGGCTCCTTCGAATAGGTGTGATGAAAAATCTATTATGGATTGACTTGAGAATCGAAAAAGTATGGTCTAGCTCGGTTTATTAGCCAATATTAAAGCCGATTCTGAAGGCTTTTAGTTTTAGTGCTGTCAAAACTGAATTTAGTACATTGCAAAATGAAAAATTAAAAATGAAAAAAGTATTATTTAACTTACAATGTTCGTAGGTTCAGTAATAACTTAAAATTAGCAGGCATTATTATATAGCAAAGGTATTGACATTTTATTATTTCCAAATATTATTTCCTCTTAAAATACATACCTAGAGTTATGCTTAACGTCACCTAGCTTTATTTATGTCAAACAAGGACAAACACACACTCACCAATGAACATCATACATCACCATCACACCTTCCACAAAAATACTAATTATAACACACACATAATTTTCCGTTAATTCTAATATTATTATTTTTTTTATATAACTCCTAATTTTAATGTTTTATTAGTTTTTTATTCTTATTAATGCTTTAATTTTAACTTTTATTAAAATTAATTATAACATAGTCTGTTACTGTAGAATGGGCCTGTGACCCTACGATACACGAACACGTAGGTTTAGGGGGCAGGAAACTTATTTTAAGTACCTCTTATTTTTATTAAGAAACAAATAAAGTTATTTATTATTTATTATAATGGTCCTCAAACTAGGCAAGCCTGGAACGCGAGGGCCGGTTAAGTATTTTGCAGATTTTATTTCGCTCAGTTGCTATGCAAAATTTAATTTTTAAAATTTTTAAACCAGTATAATGTTGACAATAATAAAGTTCTTTACATATGAAATTGCCGTTTTCTATAGAGAATTTGAAGGAAACTCAATTTTCAGGACTGACATTTTTGCATTTTTTTAGGAATGACAAATCTAAGTTATGTTTTTTCTTTTGTATGAATGAGACAACATTAACTTGATTTTTGAAAACTGTCAGCTGTAAAAAAATATTACGAATATCATGGAGATGAATGGCATTTGGGAACTGTTTCTGAAATTTTAATTTTGGTTTTCAAACTGACAATAAAGACAAAATTTTAATACGTAGATGTTGAAAGCAACTTTCAACAAAAAAACAAATAATTGAAATAGCTATTGAATCACAGGAATTGTGAACTCATGAATCTGTAAGAAAATTTCGGCAATTTCATATAATATACAACGTGTAACAGAAAAGTGTAACCATATTTGAAGAGCTTATTCAGTCAATGGTTTAGATTTTAGAACAACTTTTACTACGGAACAAAACTTGTATCTCGAAAAAAAAAATTTATCGTTTCATAGAAAAATGCAATGCCGCTCGGCTGAGATGTATGGAAGGGCAGATTTTTTTTTTTGAGGTTTCAGGGTTGGCTCCATAGTAAAAGTTGTTATATACCATTGACTGAATAAGCTCTTCAAATATGGTTACACCTTTCTGTTACACGTTGTATATGTGTATACAAGGTGACTTGTTAATCATCGTCCAAATTCATACTGGTTGCTTGGTAAGTGATCAGTATATTGGTGAAATTTGTAAAATGAAATTTCGACTCCCCATAGTGACTGGAACTGGGGTCACTCGGGACTGGAACTGTATTTATATGGGAAGCCGAAATTAAATTATACGAATTTCACAGAAATTGTTACTGATCCAAGATACGGATCACTTATCAAGTCTCCAGTATGAATTTGGACGATGATCAAAAAGCCACCTTGTATACCTATTTACGTTCACGATTTAAATTTATTCCGTGACGCAGGTGTCCGGCATAACATCAGCGTTCGTGGACAACATCCCCCTGACATCGATGATGGTGAGAGTTGTGACGTCACTAGGCAGCAACCCCAACTTGGCTCTCCCGATGCCGCCGCTCATTTGGGCGCTGTCGTTTGGGGCGTGCATGGGAGGTGAGGAAAATTGGTATAAGAAATTAAATTAATGAAATATGAAATATATTTGTTTTCACACAACCTGCTCGACAATGTCCAATTGCATATCATGCAACCTCAACGTAAAGTAACGCATTCGTAAAGTATCTCAAGGGATATAAAGTTATATGAAAATCCCTAGGGATTAAAGTGATTTAAATTTGGAACGTCAAATTCGTGTGGAAACTCGTGGAAAACAAATGCCCATATGGGATTGTAAAGAGGTTTGTTCGAAAATCGAACTGGCCACCATAAGCAGAATTCAACAAAAAGAAAAAAAGCGTTTACAAAGAATGTGAAACAAAAGACGGTGTTTGGTGCTGTGATTGTCAGTGAATTTTATTGAATTATTAATGTTGATAAAAAATGTCGAGCTTTTTATTGTATCGCAGAAGGTGTGAAAAGTAGAGTATGCTCCTCTGGAATAAAGCCTGTCTTTGTCTTGGGCAGCTTGAACCCCTCGCTTTACTCAGGACTCTATATAACTCCCTCGCTACGCTCAGGAGTTAACTCTAGAGTCCCTCGTTACGCTCAGGGTTCAATATGCCGCCCGTGACGTAAGACACTGCTTTATTCCCTTAGTGCATAATCTACTATTATGTAATGTATTATAATTTATAACAGATACACTTATTACAGGTCAGTTTTTATGTAATAAAATCTATGTGTATAGGTAATAGTTTTATGTCATAAATAATAATATGGGGAAATATGCAGGGAAATAATAAAGTTTGTGTTTACTTAAATAAAAAAAATATACACTTGAATAAAATATAAATATAGAAATAAGGAAAAAATAATACTATAAATATATGCAATACATATAATAAATATATGCCTAACTCCGCCCATTCTATTAGTCTTTCTAAGAAGAAGAGCAAGAAACTTAGCAAGATCATGACTTTTTTTTCATAATAATAAAAAAGACACACTTGATAAGTTCTTGGCCTTCTTCTTAGCAAGAGTCTACCGTTGGACTGTTCCGTCGGCCATCATTTATGTTGGACATTTGGGCTTCACAACTTTATTTAAAGCAGCAACTTTATTTCAATCCCCGGTCGGGCATGCACCAATGAGTTTTTCGGAGTTTATGTGCTATTTTTTCTTACTTACCACTTGCTGAACGGTGAAGGAAAACATTGTGACGAAACCTGCGTACCCTAAAAAAGCGTGTATAGTTTCAAATACCAAGGCCCTATTGCACTAGAAAATTAATAATGGGGCTCATAATGTTTGCCTTTTGTTATCTATTTTGGAGCACTTCAAATTATATTATATATTATTTTTTTATCTACATATTTGCGCCCGAAGAACGGCGAAAGGGGATGTTACAATTGCCTTTTTGCATTACGGAAGTAGATAATTAGAATTAATTCATCTACAATTTGGTCAAAAGCAAGATTGCTCAACGCTCATATGAGAAGAGAATATTGATATCTCTTTCGTTTCCACAGGCAATGGGACCCTGGTCGGAGCCAGTGCAAACGTCATAACGGCTGGAGTGGCCGAGCAGTACAATTACCGGTTCACCTTTAAAGAGTTCTTCAAGCTCGGAGCGCCCATGACCATTGGGCATCTGGTCACTGTGTCGGCCTACTTGCTGATTTGTCACTGTGTGTTTAGTTGGCATTGAAAAGGATAACGTGAATAGCAGTGATAGTTGTCGGTGATACCAGGGTGTACAGTACAATTTGGCATAGATTAAATTATGTTACGGTTTGTTAATTCGAAAACCATTTCGAGATTTAGGTTTTATAAGCCGTATTTTCGAAATTATGGTCTAAAAAACCTCATGATGATGAATATTTTTACGAAAAGGCTGCAACTTCCATTTGCCCTCGTGTGACGTCACTTGAGTAATGGCTGTTTAGAAATGTTTCCTTTGCTATCAAGATATATTTATAATAATTTGCTTCAGACTAATTTGACAGCTAGATGAGTCATCTAGGATGACAGATGAGTAGACAGACAGAGACAGACCACTTTTTTTATAAGCAATCACAAATCACAATCGGTATAATGTCTAAAATTCTCAAGTGACAAGGTCATCGGACAGTTCTTAAAAAAATCATGAAAAAATAATGGTTAATTTATATACCAAAATAATGAAAACCGTGTCCTAAAATGGCGTATATTCCTTGAACAAAACTAAAAAAAAAACTTTTAAAATGGGAATTGTTGTTCCAGTCATTTAGAAGTTAAAATAAATAATTTCCAGAAATTTTGAAAATACACTCATGTAATGCGCCTTTCAAATTTGAAATTCAATTTTTTTTACTGATTTGCCGTTATCTAAAGTAAAAGTTGTTTTTATACATGAGTTCATTTCACCAGTTCACGTATCCAAAACAATAAAAATTGTTTTTATACATGAGTTCATTTCACCAGTTCACGTATCCAAAACAATAAAAATTGTTTTTATACATGAGTTCATTTCACCAGTTCACGTATCCAAAACAATAAAAATTGTTTTTATACATGAGTTCATTTCACCAGTTCACGTATCCAAAACAATAAAAATTGTTTTTATACATGAGTTCATTTCACCAGTTCACGTATCCAAAACAATAAAAATTGTTTTTATACATGAGTTCATTTCACCAGTTCACGTATCCAAAACAATAAAAATTGTTTTTATACATGAGTTCATTTCACCAGTTCACGTATCCAAAACAATAAAAATTGTTTTTATACATGAGTTCATTTCACCAGTTCACGTATCCAAAACAATAAAAATTGTTTTTATACATGAGTTCATTTCACCAGTTCACGTATCCAAAACAATAAAAATTGTTTTTATACATGAGTTCATTTCACCAGTTCACGTATCCAAAACAATAAAAATTGTTTTTATACATGAGTTCATTTCACCAGTTCACGTATCCAAAACAATAAAAATTGTTTTTATACATGAGTTCATTTCACCAGTTCACGTATCCAAAACAATAAAAATTGTTTTTATACATGAGTTCATTTCACCAGTTCACGTATCCAAAACAATAAAAATTGTTTTTATACATGAGTTCATTTCACCAGTTCACGTATCCAAAACAATAAAAATTGTTTTTATACATGAGTTCATTTCACCAGTTCACGTATCCAAAACAATAAAAATTGTTTTTATACATGAGTTCATTTCACCAGTTCACGTATCCAAAACAATAAAAATTGTTTTTATACATGAGTTCATTTCACCAGTTCACGTATCCAAAACAATAAAAATTGTTTTTATACATGAGTTCATTTCACCAGTTCACGTATCCAAAACAATAAAAATTGTTTTTATACATGAGTTCATTTCACCAGTTCACGTATCCAAAACAATAAAAATTGTTTTTATACATGAGTTCATTTCACCAGTTCACGTATCCAAAACAATAAAAATTGTTTTTATACATGAGTTCATTTCACCAGTTCACGTATCCAAAACAATAAAAATTGTTTTTATACATGAGTTCATTTCACCAGTTCACGTATCCAAAACAATAAAAATTTCACGATCTATAAAATTCAAATTATAATAATAAATAATACAAAATATAATTATTCTTAAGAGAATTTCAATTACATTACAGAGTTGATTTTATTTTAAAACTGTTTACAAAACTTTTGTTATTCTTAATCCCATTTTGTAACAAAAATGAGAATAAATAAACAACAATTATATTAAGCAAGCAATAAAATGAGATTCATATATTAAGAGATAAGTATGAATGTTATAACAATAAAAGAATAGATCAATTTGCAAGTTTTTGACTCTACTGATGACGGCCTCACTGATGAGGTCGAAATATTTCGAAAAATATAAAGTTTTTTTTTTATTACTACTATTATCTTACTATAAATAAAAGGCTTATATAGCTAAAATTAGATTTATTGAAGTTTTATTATATTTTTAAGAAGACTCATTATTTTTTTAGAATAAAGGAAAAAAGTTACACCAAAGCCTTTTTTTTTTTTTTTGGAGGGTTTGGTCACGATGTGATCATGTCACCCTAATTGTACAAATTAAGATAGGTATTTGCTACGTACAGTCATTTCTTATTTTGATACAAATCTTTGCTAATTTCAGCAGTAGTTAGCTTCCTCTGAATGTGAATTTGAATAAAAAGTAATTACCATAGACAAAAGTTGCAGAATTAGATGGATTATCTAAATATTTAAGAGAGCATTACGAACTAGAAAAGATAAACTAGAAACAGATTACAAGTAAATTTGAAAAAATTCCTCGGGCTAGGATTCGAACCTGCAACCTCCTGCTACAAGACAGGCGCGCTATCGACTGTACCACCGAGGCTCTTATCTGGAATGATGAATTTTTCCATCATATCTGAACACTAAAGTCTTCTAACTTTTTGATATACAGATCGGAAGGTGAGACCTGAGCATTGCTATGTGTGCGTGCACACGTACAGCGTAGAGAGTAAAGCAGCTTGAAGCGCGGAGCGTCCGCTAGACCGGTTTTTTCAGTCGGCTTGAAGCCGACCCCGCCCGGCGCATGGCGTCACCCTGCCGCGCACTTCAACTCTGGTACCGCTAGCAGATTGAGGCGCGTTTAGTTGTTTCGATTTTTGATTTATTTCAATAAAAAATAATGAAAACTAGCAGCCAATCGAAAGAAAGTGTATAAACTTGATAAAATATTTGAAAGATAAAATTAAATTTGAGGGTCGAGACGCCGCTATTAATGGTCGAGACGCCGCTATTGATGGTCGAGACGCCGCTATTGATGGTCGAGACGCCGCTATTGATGGTCGAGACGCCGCTATTGGTGGTGAAGATGCCGCTATTGATGGTCGAGACGCCGCTTTTGATGGTCGAGACGCCGTTATTGATGGCCGAGACACCGCTATTGGTGGTGAAGATGCCGCTATTGATGGTCGAGACGCCGCTTTTGATGGTCGAGACGCCGTTATTGATGGCCGAGACACCGCTATTGGTGGTCGAGACGCCGCTATTGATTCCCAAAAAGAGCGAGTCATCATAAACGTAGGCGATACATTTTGTCCGACTGTACTTATGGGGATCACTCACACAAACGCAATTCTCAGCTCTCGCCTTGTTACCTGTACTAGCCTGTAATGCACACACATTCTGGACGCTGACGAGGGCGTTATGTGAACGACAGATGGCGCTGTCGTCGCTTCAATACTTGTTGCTTCGGAAAGTTATGAAATCCACGTTCTCTTGTGATAATATGTTTTAGTGAATTACAAACAGATCAACTAAAAACAAATTTCAAGTTAACAAACTTGGCCAGTAATCGAACCCGCAACCCCCTTTAGATGACAGGTGCGCTACCGAGGTTCTTATCTGGAACGTCGAATTTTTGTAACTGCTTGATATACTAGCCTGTAGTGCACATACTGAACACTCACGAGGGCGTTATGTGAAATCCATGCAGGAGGTCGCAGGTTCAAATCCTGGTCCGAGGAATTTTTGTACTTGAAATTTGTTTCTAGTTGATCATTTATAATTTGTAATGCACTTTAACATATTTAGAATTTAAAATGCGATGGATGTCGCTATAAAAACTATCAGATGGATTGTCTATTGCAAGTTTTTAGGGTTTCCTACCCAAAGGGCAAATCGGGGCCCTAATAATGTCACTCCGCTGTCCGTCTGTCTGTCCGTATGTCACGGGTCTCTAGCTCTTAGACGGAATAAACGTGAAATGTTTGTATGTTGTGTAAAATGTTGACCTAAAACCTTGCCTAAACCGATTTTTGAATTTAAAATGGAACCGAAATATATATTTTTTTCTTATGCTGGTGTCATTGTTCTGAGCTCATTATGTAGAACATAAATATATATTTTTTTATCTTAATAAATAAAGAAATGGGGTGCTATCAAAGTAATGTTGTTTTAGGGTTACGTCCCCGAATAATCAACAAACTTAATTTTGCAGTTTTTATGTCCGACAGAATTAGAGCATTACTTACCTAAAATTAAATAAATATCTAGTTTGAAATAATTTGTCACATGTACGGAACCCTAAAAGAGCAAGGCTCGACTCGCACTTGGCCGGTTTATTTTTAATTTTAGGTGTTGATCTGTACAATCATTGACAAGGAATAATAAATGAAACATAATGATTTCATTAAAATATGCTATTTATTCTTCTATATCACAATATTGGTAAGTTACAGTCAAGTTTCACTGTGACGGCGCTTACAATATATAATATTAATTAACATTATTATAATTAATACATAATTCAATTACGTATGTAACAGGCGAATATATAGGTAATAAATAGTTACATTACTTAATCTGTAAACTGTTTAAAGACAAAATAAATTCGAGAATTAAAATTGTAGGTTTTCACTAAAACAAAACATGTTTCTGTGTAATTATTCACATAAATCCGTCCCCTTTTTAAATGCAAAAAGGAAGCATACATAACATTTGTAAAAAATAAACAATTTTATAACATCGAACCTGGTAGAATTGCAATAATCTCACTACTGTACATGGCATAACACAAATTTAACGAGGCAAAAAGTTAAGGTATATATTAAAAAGCCTTGTAAAAAAGACTTGTCGCCAAACTAAAATTCCAACGAAATCTAGATGGCGTTGCTAAATCCTCTAACGAACACGATGCTAAAAGAGGCCGTTTGGTGACGCTAGTGGCACAGCGATGTCACGTAACATGAAAATAATTCCCACTTCGATAATAGATGGCGCTGAAATATTCACTGTTAGTGTTGCCAACTTAGCGCCATCTAGTTTTTCTAAGCAAAGCTATTACAGTCACATGTTTACTTTGTAACCACGACAGTTTACTTGCTTGCAGCCAATTGAACAATGCTTATTTACAACATTTGGCGACACCTAAAGTCGTAAGGGCGCGTAAAAAATTTGCTACGCCTTGATGTATGGGAGTTGTCGGTCTGTTCGTAGTATTACTTATTACTGGTTAAGGCAACTGGTAATAATTGACTAAATTTGAAACAAACATACATACACTCACACCTGTCTCCTAGGAGGGTAGGCAGAGACTACATATTTCCACCTGCTTTCCACGATCCTGACACACCTTTCACCTGTTCCACATCCATCAATCTAGTCACACAGGCTCTTTTAAATTAAACATATTGGTTAATACTGATAATGCACCGGTAGAATAAAGACAAGTAACGTTTTCTACGCTTAAGTAGACACTCAAAAGGCACTTAAGTATTAAGTACACACTAAGCACTTGCTTACAAGTAAAGTTTGAACGTGTGACCTAATTTGCACTTATTTAAGTTTAATTATATCACATATGGCAGGTGTAATAAGTGTTAACATGATTTCACAGCATTTTCTAGGGAATGTTGGTTTGAAGATTTTTTTTTATAATTTCAATTGTTTAAGAGGTTTTTTCTCCTGCATTTTCTTCTCTAGCATTTTCTTGTAGCTCTGAAAAGAAAACATGAAATATTAAAAAATAAAAAGGCGAGGTGTCGCGGGACACCCAGTTGGAACGAAGTTCCTTTCGCTACTGAAGCGTACGCTTGTAAACACACAAACATATACACTATAGCAAAAGTGTCATGACGTCATAATAATATGTTATGATTCCTCTAGAATTAACGTTAATTAGTTAAGGCGATATGCGAAAAAAATACGGGTGTTTCTTTTCTGTGTATTTCATGAAATACACGGAAAATTTTAATAAATTTCTGGTATATGCATTTTGACTATATAATCTAGGGTTTTGAAATTGGAAAATATATTTGGATAGATTTTCCTCGATAGAAATAATTGTTGAAATGAGGTCTTCAAACACACTTTTTCTCCTCATTCGACGAATAGGAACCATATAAAGAACTCGAACATATTTTATTAGGTGTGTTTCAACAATATCTAGAGATTTGATATTTGAAATTTTGCAAGCTGTTTTAGTTTTTAAAAAAAATATATAAAACCAACTTTTTTCCCTTTTGCCCTGAATCCGCCCCTCTTGCACTGCGCCATTTTTTGTTTGGAGTAACAGTGACAAAAATAAAATTCGCATAGCCTCTTAAAGTGGATGGTCCAAGGCAATCTTCATACAAACTTATGAGAACCAATAACGACGACAGAAGTATTATTATTTAATTCTGTTACCTTTTCCCACACGTTCCATCAACTTTACAACCGCGAATAATCAGTTTTTTTACAAACGAACTTTTTTAGAATCAAATTTTGTTATTTAAAACTTTTGTAATCCAATGTATGAAAGTTTTAAATTGCAAAATTAGACTGTTAAAACATTTTGTTTTTAAGAAAAACTGATTATTCGCGGGTGTAAAGTTGATGGAACGTGTGGAAAAAGGTAACAGAATTAAATAATAATACTTATGTCGTCGTTATTGGTTCTCACAAGTTATTTATAAAAACTACCTTGGATCATCCACCTTAATAGATAAAATGACTGTAAAAGCAGATGGACTATATGTGACAGGTAGACAAAGGTACAAAAATATATATTTTTTTGCCTTCATGACATAATTTTCTCCTGTCTTGTATGTTTTATCTCTTCATTCAATTAAATTTTAGTTGTAACTAATATTATGAAAAAAAAAGACATGATCTTGCTAAGTTACTTGCCCTTCTACTTAGCAAGACTAATCGAGTTAGGCATATATTTATTATATGTATTGCATGTATTTATAATATTATTTATTCCTTTATTTTATTCAAGTGTATTGTCTTTATTAAATTTAAGTAAACCCAACTTTTACTATTCCACTGCATATTTCCCCATATTATTATTTATGACATAAAACTATTAACTATACACATATATTATTTAATTACTTATATTACATTAAAACTGACCTGTAATAAGTGTATCTGTTATACCTAATCTGATAATATTATTAGAATTAGAATTTATTATATAATTTAGAATTTAAATATTCAAATTGTAGAAGTCCGACTGACATTTACCAGAGGCACATTGTGACCTCTTTAATATTTGTATGCCTTTTAGGCTAAAACGTGATAGATATAAGCTCTTCTTTCACCATCTTTTATATTTTACTCAAGTTTTTACAAATAAATTTCTTTGTCTTTGTCTTTCCATAAATAAATATATTTCATATCACGGTCGAAGTTTTTTTATCCCATGATCTATTGATACGAGCTGTACACATTGTAACATATTATAATATGTTATTTTTCAATGCATGTGCTCGTAAAGGCCCACTTTTTATGCATCAAAACCGAACAGAAAGTCGATTATTTTGCCCTAGGGCTTTATTATTATTATTTTTTTAATTTTGTTTGCAATGGTTGGCTAACCTGCAGCCTTTCCTGTGTACCATAGATGTTATACTTTTTTTTCCACTGTTTAACAGCTCTGGATACAATCCTTTAGAGCCAATCATAATTTAAATTTCACAAGATTATATTTGTTTTCATTTCCTCACACTATGCATTGAAAAACGTAGTATGATACACGGGCGTAAAAGCAATAAATTACTCGGTTACGTTTAAAACACTCGCTACGCTCATGTTTTAAATCGTCCTCGTAATTTATTCCTTTGCGCCCTTGTAGCATAAACTACTATTTAAACTACCCACCAGTTCAGCCATATCTAGCAGCATGGCCGCCGTCTCCCGCCCAGTCTGCTCCACTAGAGTCTTGAAGATGCCCGTGTCTCCATGCTCGCTCGCCTCCGACCTGAAAGAACTGCATATCAGACGATTTTTATACTGACTGCGTGCAGTGTTGCCATCTTAGCTACTTTGTAGCTAGATCTGGCAACTTTTAGGGTTATTAAGCTACTAAAATTGTTGAAATTTTCATACATTTGGCTACTTTTTGAGGACTGAAGCTCCATACATTTAGCTACTTTAGGTGGTAAAATTAACCAATCTGGCTACTTTTTGAGCTATATTTAGCTACAAGCGCTTGGCCGTAGATGGCAACACTGACTGCGTGCGAGTTCATGTCCATCGGGGCCTGAGGCGAGGCGCGGCGGCTGCTCCCTCCCCCGCCCTTCACCCGCCTCACCGCATTAGTCCGCAATTGAGTGATGTCTTTTTTAAAGTGTAACGCGCGCTTGTCGATATCGAAAATGATTAGTCGCTAATGGTATCGATTCCGTGTAACACGACTCAAAGTTAATAAACGTCAGTCGCTCGGTACAAAGTGCACAACTTAACTTTGTTTTTCTTGTTAAGAAGTTTAATATGGAACTATTTTAATGAGTGCTCTCAAAACAAGGGCATCTGGTACAGGACCATTGTAGAAGAACCACCTCGCGGACCTTGGTTCGCCTCAAGAAACCTCAACAGAAAATATCTAGTTATATGCTTCCGAACTCGAACTTACCACATCCCACTTAACAAGTTTAACTTCATCATGAAAAAAAAAGACGATCCAAACTGTACACGATGTGAGAGAGAAGAGGACCGCTTACTCTTAGTCCTCGAGTGTAAAATCAATGAACAATGTAAGTTGGATTTCTTAAATGAAACTCGGTTCTCTACTGGCGATTTTCTCTTCTTTCTCCATCAAATCTTAAGTTCAGGGTTCACGGCCGAATATAGTGATAGACACACTGTATATACGACGCTAGGCCCTAGGAGGTTAACGCCCTACCTGGTAGAGTATGTCCTAACTCGCTCTCTGACCCCCTCGTTCAAGCTGCCGTCGTCGCGGGACGAGAATGTCAGGTCTTCAGGAATGGCCAGGGGTGCCTGTAGAATAAAAACATATTTATTTATACTTGTCCACTGTTATTTTTGCATCAGCGGGTCTACCGCGTAATTCTGATTTGTATCAACTTCAAGCAAATGCATGCGAAATTCAACGCATGCAAAAAAGATGGCATGTTAGGCGGGCGTCGTCCAACGCACGTCAAATTTCAATCTCAAGTTGTTGTTGATGAAAATCAGAATTACGCGGTAGACTTGCTGCTTGATATACTAGCTTGTGTGATTTCACGGCTTGTTCTTAATGTTCTTAATGTCGTATTAAGAAACAGATGGCGCTGTCGTCGCTACAAATATTGTTGCTTCAGACAGTTAAGAAATTCACAGTTCTCATTATAGATTATAATCTTTTGTAATGCACTCTAATAATATTTAGAGTATTCATAGCGATGGATTTCGCAAAATAAACATAATATTTATTTATTTATTTTTCATCCATCCATCTATCAGCCTAGTTCGTCCACTGCTGGACATAAGCCTTTCCAGGACTTTGCCACTCCCGGCGGTCATCCTGGAAGAATTGCCCATACTCACACACGCTGGGCAGGCGGGTTGGTGAGCGCGGTGCCGGAAACCTCGCACCAGTGACGCCGCTGCCCGTCACCAGTCTGTTCCATACAAGGTCCGGCTATTAGGGATGGATATACCGCCATCCATCGGTCCCAGGCATGGTGGGCCTCCTGGTTTTTTGCCTGTGAGCTGTCCTCTTACTCTCCCTCGAATTACTTCGAGGGGGTCTCCAAGTAACATGTTGGTATCTCCACAGTCGAGCCCGGCATCAGCTCTACCACATATTTATTTTTATTTAGTTTTTATAAGTAAAACAGTCTATAAAATAAAACATACATAAAGAACACACTAAATAATCACAGACCAAAAAAAGTTTTCACAGACTAATAAAACATATCGTCAAGACATACATCCATGATGATGGATGTCAGAGGCGAAGACTGACACTTTAATAGGGGAGATGACAGGGTAAACAAAATATCATTCTATTTAGTCCATCATTTAGATTATCAAAAAATATTGGACACGTATTTTTTCTTTTGTCAATCAAACATAAAATTACAGAGATAAAGCGCGTCAAAGTTAGGAAGTGACGCTAGTGACGTCACGCCTAGGTAAAAAATGTACTTAGGAGTGACGTCACGCGGAACTTTAGCGAGCCATACATATCTTCATAATTTTTTGTTTAATTGACAAAAGAAAAAATACGTGTCCAATATTTTCTGATAATCTAACTGACGGACTAATTAGAATTTTTTAGTCATCATGCCTATTGTTATTTATCTGCTGTTCAAAAGAAGTCCCAAGTTAAATAAATTAGTTTAACAATTTTGGGACCTTTTTCTAGATTTTGAACTTTCAGAAATACGATAAGAGGAATTTCACTCGATAGAAATAATTATTGAAATGAGGTCTAAATTTACACTTTTTTTGATATTCTGACAAATTGGGATACCACACAGACTTCAAAAATATTTATTTAGATGTGTTTTAACAATACCTAAATTACTGGTTATAGAAATTTTTGTAGCTATTTTAGTCGATTTTGTATTAATTTAAAACCGACTTTTTGGTTAATATTCCCCGATTCCGTCCCTCTCGCACTGCGGGTCTTTCCTCATCCTCATCATCATCATGACATCATGACAAGACAAGACAAATACTCTTTATTGTACACCAAAATAAATAAGGTAAAAGAACAAACTTATGAGAGAAGGCAACCATTGGCGGCCTTATCACTTATAGCGATTTCTTCCAGACAACCTTTGGGTGGAAATGAATCGTTGGAAAAAATAACGCGAAGTTGGTGCACAAAATAAATACTCAATAATAATTAAATGGATAGCAAATACCTAAAAAAAATACACAAGTATAACATTGTACATACAAATACATATAATGCGATAAATATATACACTAACATATAAGGTCTTTCAATTTAAATTGAAAGTAATTTAGGAGGTGATTCAGTATCGTTAATACATCACATTCCACTGCAAAGCACTTTTTTTTGCGCAAACTTTTTTTTCACTTCTCAGTACAAAGTGGTCCGATCAGCTGACTCAGTTTGTATGGACAAGTGAAGAAAAAATTCACGCAAAAAAAAAAGTACTTTTCAGTGGAATGTGATGTATTAACGATACTGAATCACCTCCTAAATTACTTTCAATTTAAATTGAAAGACCTTATTTATAAAAATAATAAACACTATAATATTTCATCATCATCATCCACAAGAATTCCTCCTGTTGAAGCTTACCTGAGTTTTGGATATAAGTGACCGTCGCGACAGATCTATCTTGGCTGGTGATTGAGTCAGCAACTCGTACGGGTGACCGGTCTCCACCACTCGGCCCCTGGGGATAGAGTTGAAAATTGATTGGCAATAAAAAACCGCCAACGTTGGATACATATTTCAATGGTGTCGATTCGGTGTAGAACGATTTAAGAGCGGTTAAACAGCCGGATTGAAACAAACCCGCCTTTTTCTAATCAATCGAAACAGTGGGTCTACCGCGTAATTCTCATTTTCATCAACATCAACTTGAGATTGAAATTTGACGTGCGTGCGACGACGCCCGCCTAACATGCCATCTCTTTTGCACGCGTTGAATTTCGCATTTTTTTTAAACTAGAAATTGAGTCAGCTGATTCATTAAGTTTTGTACTAGGAAGTGGAAAATATATACGACAAAAATACTTTTTATTAACAAATGGGACCTTTTAACGATATACAATCTACCCTAAAATCATCACGATAAATATAAAATATTGAAATGCAAAACAGTAAAAAAAAGGTTTTATCCCCTGACATTTGCAAACGTCACCATTCTCTCGAATGAACGGTCAGAGTTTAGGAAACCACCGCCATCTTGTTTTCATATCCAACGTTTCAATAAAGTCATTCGACGCTATATCGTGACCGCTAAATGTCGCCACCGCTTTTGGAGGAAACCAGAGCATAAGGGTTCCGTTTTTTAATTTTGAAGTACATAACCCTAGAACCAACTTACTTGTCCATGACAATGACTCTGTCGTAGTCCATGACGGTGTTGAGTCGATGTGCGATGGTCAGGACGGTTGCGTCAGCGAACTTGGTGCGTATCGTTGTTTGTATGTGCTTGTCTGTCCTGAGGATTAAAATTCGCTTAGATTAAATTATGTTACGGTGGGTCAATTCGAAATAGTAGTTTATGCTACAAGGGCGCAACTCTTACGCCCGTGTATCATACTACGTTTTTCAATGCATAGTGTGAGGAAATAAAACAAGCATAATTTTGTGAACTTTAAATTGTAATTGGCTCAAAAGGACTGTATCCAGAGCCGTTAAACAGTGGAAAAAAAGTATGACATCTATGGTACACAGGAAAGGCTGCAGGTTAGCCAACCATTGTAAATAAATAAATAAAAAATAATAATAAAGCTCTAGGGCAAAATAATCGACTTTCTGTTCGGTTTTGATGCATAAAAAGTGGGCCTTTACGAGCACATGCATTGAAAACCAATTTGAGATTCAGTTTTAATAAGCCGTATTTTTGAACTTTTGGTCTAAAAAATATTTTTACGAAAAAGCTGCAACTTCCATTTGTCTTTATGTGACGTCACTTGAGAAATGGCTATTTAAAAATGTGTCCTAAGCTATCAAGATACATTTATAATAATTTACCTCCGACTGGTTTGACAGATGGATGACAGATGAGTAGACAGACAGACACAGACCACTTTTTTTCATTAGCAATCACACATCACAATCAGTATATTGTCTAAAGTTCTGAAGTGACGTCATATCGGACAATTCTTTAAAAAATCATTTAAAAAAATGGTTAGTTTATATACCAAAATAATGAAAAAAGAAATCTTTTAGAAATTAAGCTATGGAATAACACACTTAGGCCCACTTGCAACTTGATCGAGAAAAAATCCTTAACCCTCGGGTTAACTAACCCAAGGGAAGAGTTAACTAACCCGACATTTCATTAGTCCTATTGCACTATGATAATATCGAAGCGGGTTATTACTCCCGAGCTAAGCGATAAATTTGACATTTATTTAGAATGTTACCATAAAGTAATTAGTTGCAACCAATGAGGTATAGTATTATATATAATGTCATTGGAAACAACACAATTTATAAATTTGTGGATATATTAACAATTTGCAATGTTCCGCTAAACACTCTTCCCATGCTATTCAAAATGCAGACTCAAGCACCGCCCGCCCTCCCGCATAAAACATGCACAAGCAAAGCAAGCAGTACGAGCACAAAATAAAGCAATCTTAAATAACAAGCAAGAAAACTTATCGACACGTGTTTCGCCTCTAAACGAGGCATTCTCGGGATGTGTAGTCCGCATTTTGAATAGCATGGTAAGAGTGTTTAGCGGAATATTGCAAATTATTAATATATCCACAAATTTATGATGGACTTCCGCAAAGTAACGCCTTTTTCAATAAATTTCAACACATTTTATGTCAAATTAGTATTATTACTTCGCTAACCCGAGTTTAACTCGATGTGAGAGTCGGGTTAAATTCTGATGAGTTTCTCTTAGTTTAACCGTAGTTTAATCCGAGATTTTGATTGGTGCAAGAGAGCTTTTTGTTAATCCTCTATTTTTTCAATTAACTCGAGTAAAAGTCGAGTTAAGAACATGCTCGAGTGGGCCTTATTATGTTAGGTGACTTTGGTTGATACGACGATACGTTTGTCGCCGACATGATGACTGTTGGGGCCGAAAAGCGTTGGAATAGAGACCACATACAGCAAAGCATAGAGTAGGCCAACCTTAGTTAATAGATGAAATGACTGTAAAAGCAGATGGACTGTATGGGACAGGTAGACAAAGGTATTATATACAAGTGACTTTTTGATCATCGTCCAAATTCATACTGGAAGCTTGATAAGTGATCAGTATCTTGGATCAGTAACAATTTTTGTGAAATTCGTAAATTGAAACTTCGGCTTCCCATATAAATTCAGTTCCAGTCTCGAGTGAATCACTATGGGGAGTCGAAATTTCATTTTACGAATTTCACCAAAATTGTTATTGATCCATGATACTGATCACTTACCAAGCCACCAGTATGAATTTGGATGATGATCAAAAAGTCACTTGTATATATTTTTTTGGTTTCATAATATAATTTTCTCCTGTCTTGTATTTCTTTTTTAATCTTTTTATTCAATTAAAGTATACTCTTACTTTTCACATTTATTTTGTATCTAATATTATGAAAAAAGACATGATCTTGCTAAGTTTCTTGCCCTTCTTCTTAGCAAGATTAATCGAATGGGCGGAGTTAAGCATATATTTATTACATGTATTGCATATATTTATAATATTATTTATTCCTTATTCCTATATTTTTATTTTATTCAAATGTATTTTTTTTATATTAAATTTAAGTATCTAAACCCAATCTTTATTATTCCCCTATGTATTTCCCTACATTATTATTTATTGCATAAAACCTCTCATTGATTATTTATTTATTTATATTATGATGGATTCGAGCCGCAATCTGCATCGCGATCTATTGTTATTGTCTTACCAGTGGCAAATCCTAAAAATTGTGATAAATAAGCATATTTTCCCTCCCCTCTTCCCATTATATGTGTCTATTTTATTTTTGTCAAAGATTGTGATCTTTTTGTATTTGTTATTTGTTAAGCTCTAAAAGTGTACTTTTTTGTTTTTTTGTAAGAGGCTTTGAATAAAGTTTTTATCTATCTATCTATAATGAGAATTAATGCAGTTAATGTTTGACTTTGCACTTCATTCTCGAAATGGGTAGCCAGAACTTTGCTACAACCTTCACTCTAAAAGCATTGTTTTCGCCTATAAATTGTAACTCTAGAAACTGATCATACTACTAACTCAGTATCAACATTAGCGGTGGCTTCATCAAGCACCAGCACTTTGGAGCTGGCCAGCGCGGCTCTCGCTAGACAAATGAGTTGTCTCTGTCCAGCTGACAGGTTCCCGCCGCCGTCACCCACTTTGGAGTTGAGTCCCGCTGGTAGATCTGTGATCATCGACCGGAGCTCCACCTGTCGACAAGCTTCAAGTGAGAAAGGAATATAATCGTCACAATTATGTGCCCGAGTAGATGTCAAATGTGCTTTCAAATGTGGACTGTCGCTAGAACCGTCGACATTCTTAACATCTTCTTTTCACCGATGATTTTAAAGTCCTAACGCGGTAAGGGGTAAGCCAGCGATTGAAAAAGGCATAGACGACCAATTTCTAACAAAGTGTCATTCGAAACTGGCACCAGAGACTGAAAAGGGCAAAAGGCTTATAATTGGTTTATATTGTTGTCATGCGACACTAAGCCAGCCGTGATTGGACGACTCACAGCCCCAGTAAATGTTATTGGAACCGTCGCTATACAAAATGTGTTCAACATACTTAATTGTGGGTTCGTTTTTCAGCTCTAATCAGACTTCGCCAGGGTGAGCTTTATTACTGTACTTCAGCATATATACGCGCTTTTTAGGGCGTACATGTTAACCTCAGTGTTTTCTTTGTATACAAATACCATGCTCATAAATTCAGGAAAACCGCATTATCGACCGGCAGGGTTTGAACCTGTGTCTCAAGATTGAGAGTCCGGGGTCCTACCGACCTACGAACTAAGCCGCATCAGCTAAAAGAATATTTGTAATCTGAATATGGTTGTATATGTAAGGAACAGTTTGGGGCCAAGAACACTACCTTGTAGGACACCAAGAAAAATGAGGGATTTTATCAGTAATAATATTGGCAACATCAATACACTGGCAAAGTTCCATAGCTGTTAAGTATATTTAGTATGAGGCTTCTGATGTCAATGTATTGATTTTGCTTGAATGATTATGAGAATGGCACAGAGATGGTATCAAAAGCTTTAACTAAGAAAGAAAGTCGCTTTTGCGCTGTAATTTCTAGATTTGTTTCGGTGAGATGCGATACTCTCACTTATCATATTCAGGGACTTGCTTCTTTTTTTACTTCACATTTTCTACTGAGGATTCTGCTACGAATGAAAATTAAGCCACAAACATGCATGATACTCATACAGCATTTAAATACCTAATAGCAAATTTCTGCATTTTATTTTTTTGAATTTTTTACGTACCTAATTTTTTTGGGTTACTTAAACAAAAAAAATTAAAAAGACGGACCTGCTCCAAAGCGTCCCAGATCTCTGCGTCAGTGTACCGGTTGTCCGGATCCAAGTTGTCGCGCATGGTGGCCGCGAACAACGCCGGCCGCTGCGGCAGGGCGACCAGCCGGGACCGCCACGCGCGGAGCCCTGCCTGTGCCGCCGTCACGCCGTCCACCGTTATGGTGCCGGTCACTTTGCTCAGTCTGGGGATAACGGTTCAGTTGTAGAATAGGGATGATGCCTTAAATTTATTGATTTATATTTATATATTTCACCATTTCGAATTAAAATTTTTAATGCAATGAAACGACTTCGAAGTTATTAATTTGCCTTCTGCCAAAATACAAGATTGTGGCATCACTTCTAAGTATTTTCATACAAAAAATCATTTTTGACGTTTCATAAAATAGTCATCATCTCTATTCTGTAAGAAACGTAAGATTTTAAAAACTGGCTAATTTTCTCAGGCTAATAACGGTTCGACATTTCACTTAGATTAAATTATGTTAAGGTGTGTTAATTCTAAAACCATTTCGAGATTTAGATTTAATTACCCTAGATCTAAAATATTAGAACTTGTGGGCTAAAAACCTCATGATGATGAATATTTTTACGAAAAAGCTGCAACTTCCATTTGCCTTCGTGTGACGTAACTTGAGAAAAGGCTGTTTAGAAATGTGTCCTTTGCTATCAAGATAAATTTATAATAATTTGCTTCAGACTGATTTGACAGATCGATGACAGATGAGTAGACAGACAGATACCACTTTTTTTTACAAGCAATCACACATCACAATCATGTCTTAAATTCTCAAGTTAAATTCAAAGCTATCGTCATTTTACACATTGCTGAATAAGCGTGAACATGCGTGCAGCTGGTGGGCACGGCAAACAACTTGCGCTCCCGACAGGATCGCCATTGCATGTAATTAGCCGGTGCAAACAGCTGAAGCAGCCAAGTAATCAACTCAGGACAGTCGATTTCTCCTCTAAAAATCTTAATAAAAGAATAAACCTTCAACCCAAAGTTTAGAGAGAGAGAACAAACACCCGTGGCCTATTTGGAAAAAGCTTAACCGCCTGCGCAACCAGGTTGGCCGCTGCAGAGACAACCTTTTCAAATGGGGCTTCTCAAATAACGGGAGCTGCGATTGCGGAGTCACCCAGCAAACCATGGCTCACCTCATGTCATGTCCATCGTGCCCGACCACTTGCACGATGACCGATCTTTTTGAGGCCAACGACAGAGCCATAAAAGTGGCCTCTTTCTGGTTCGGAAAGGTTTAAAATAATAATTATTTGATGCCATCGACACGCTAAGAAGAAGAAGAAGACCCAAAGTCATTCACCAAGACTCACCTAAACAAAGCGGCAATAAGCGAGCTCTTCCCCGCGCCCGTCCTTCCAACCACGGCAACCTTCTCCGCCGGCTGAACTCTGAAACTGACTCCCCTAATGGCGTAACTGGGGTGGTCAACAACTGGCTTCACTTGCTCGTCCTTGTTGACGGGGACCAGGTCCTTGGGCGGCTTCTCGTATTCTAGGGATACGTCTTCGAATACTATTTCTCCTGTCAACGGGAAAGGAAATTCAATTATTTTAATTTTATCATAGACTAAGTATTACTTCGTATAGACCGACAACTACCATACATCAAGGAGCAGCTAATTTTTTACGCGCCCTTACGACACTAGGTGTCGCCAAGTGTTGTTTAATTGGCTGCAAGTAAACTCTCATGGTTACCAAGTAAACATGTGGCTGTAATAGCTTTGCTTAGAATAACTAGATGGCGCTAAGCTGGCAACACTAACAGTGAATATTTCAGCGCCATCTATTATCGAAGTGGAAATTATTTCCATGTTACGTGACATCGCTGTGCCACTAGCGTCACCAATCGGTCTTTTTTAGCATCGTGTTCGTTAGAGGTTCTAGCAACGCCATCTAGATTTCGTTAGAATTTTACACCTTTTTTGTGGCTACAGACTGATGTATGGAAAATGCTAGTCTATGATTTTATTAAGCGTGTGTGTTTTTGGAACGAAGTTCCTTATCTGAGGTTATACTCCAGACGCTTGACGGATGAGGTTTAGGCCGTAAAAAGTGCAACATTTCGACCGTTACGTGTTCATCGTATCGCTTTCATACATCTTTCATACATCTAACGCTTCTTGCCGCGTTTTATAGTACGGGGTGGGGATTACTGCAGTAAAGACGTGCAGGCAGCGCCGGCATGCGCATCGGTATCGTAAGGAACTTCGTTCCAACCGGTTGTCCATCGACACCTCTCGACCCTAGGAACACGGTCAGGGATTCAAGCGACAACCGTCCCCTATTTGTTAATTAGTAGAAGCTTATTATACCGAGCGCAAATGGAATAGTTTATCACGTAACGCGAGGTTTACAAACTGCTTCTCTTTCAACTACTGTAAAGATAACTAAAGAACACGAGTTCATGTTGCGAGTTCATCTTATTACTGTCGGTTTAACGCGCTTGGACGTTTGATGATTGAAACCGTTTGTCATAAATAATAACTTACAAAAACCGGCCAAGTGCGAGTCGGACTCGCGCACGAAGGGTTCCGTACCATTATCTATAAAAACGGCATAAAAAACATGTCTGTTGTATGGGAGCCTCCTTAAATATTTATTTTATTCTGTTTTTTAGTATTTTTTATTATAGCGGCAACAGAAATACATCGTCTGTGAAAATCTCAACTGTCTAACTATCACGGTTCATTAGATACAGCCTGATGACAGACTGACATACAGACGGACAGCGGAATCTTAGTAATAGGGTCCCGTTGGTTACCCTTTTGGTACGGAACCCTAAAAACTTAATCTAGGTTACATACTAATTGCTATATCTAGGTTTGTTTTGGCGATGCATGACTATACTATACTATTTGGACAAATGTCTAAGATACCTTTAGAAGGCCATTTCGAGAAGTCCAAGTTAGGATGATTCGCTTTTATGCTTTTTTCATCGATTTCCACGGGTTTCTCTGGAGGCAGATTTGTGTACTCCAATATCCTTTCCACCTGAAACGAATAAGCCAAAATATCTGTCAGTTTATGTATAATAGATGTCATCTGTTTCAAACTAAGCTTCATTTGACTCTTCTCAACTGTGACGTCATTCATAATATCATATAATTTTCTCGGGTGTGACTTGGGGTCCTCTAGTACGCTCTCTTTTACACAGATGGCGCTGTATGAAATGTCGAAAAATCTGTCGTGACGAGCCAAAGACGTTATTCAGAGAACTAGACTACACTGTCCGATGTCTGTTCAACTAAATTAGATTTTATTGTCTTACAAATAAGGTTGTTATTGTTATGATTACATATTCAAGCGAAAAACGAGCCGAACGAGAGATGCTCTCGCCACTCGTGTGTCCTTGTTTAGCATCTATATAGTATAATTAAGTGCCAAACTCGTATTAGTAAATAAAACGGGCTAAGTGCGAATCGGGCCTTGATCATTTAGGGTCCCGTACATATGACCAATTATTCCAAACTAGATTTTTAGATAATGCCCTAATTCTGTCAGAGATAAAAACTGCAAAATTAAATTGGTTGAGTATTCGGGGACGTAACCCTAAAACTACATTATAAATCAGCATTATTTAAATACAGTATTATGGTACGTAATATACAGAAATTTCAAATTCCTAACTGCTTTGGCCTTTGAGATAGACCCCGTAACAAAAAATGGCAACTTTGATAGCCACCCATTTCTTTATTTATTAATGTTTTTTTTTCTACACAACTACAAATTGGTCTCATCTTGTTACTCGATACATGGGGTTACCGATTGTACGCTCCTAGACAGCAACTTAAGGGAATCATTGAGTTAGAGCTGGCAGCCGCGATAAACCATGGGCAGTGGAGATCGGATACTCAACCGTCGCTTGAGCAGATAAAGAACAATTTGACATAACATTGTACAACCACGCTAAGTAGAGGTTTCGCAAGGAGGAACTTTATTCACAAGATTATTTTTTTAAACCGGCCAAGTGCGAATCGGACTCGCACACGAAGGGTTCCGTACCATTATCTATAATAATACAGATCGCGCCAAACTTCTTGTCCGCTCGGAAGTTGCTCTTCCCAAGAACGGCCAATACATTTTGTTCCTGCTGATGTGAATCCTCAATGATAGCCTTAAGTACTCACCGAAGTCATTTGATTCTCGACTTCCGCCGTCTGCCTCATTCCGTACTGGCACATACCGACTAGCCCGATGACTTGCGTTATCGCCAGACCCACGTTGCCTCCCAGCGTGTCTGCGAAGAGAAACCGCATCAAAATCGACTCAGGCAAAGAATCCACCTTTGACTTTTTTCCTCTCTTGTCCATCAAACTGTGCAACTCCCTTCCTCACACTATCAGGGATAGCCCCTCCATTGGTGTATTAAAAAGGAAAATAAAAGAGCACTATCTTCGACAACCTATCGTGTAGGTATATCAGGTATACACGATGAATTTTCCAAATTCATACTGGACGCTTGGTAAGTGATCAACATCATGAATCGATGACAATTTTTGTGAAATTTCATTTTATGAATTTTAAAAAGTCGTTGGTTCATGATGCTGATCACTTACCAAGGCTCAGGTATGAATTTGGACGATGTTTACAAATTCACCTTGTCTATATCATTCATTATGTATTTATCTACTGAATATGTATTTTTGTATTTATTTATACTATGTAGGCATTTGCATGTAAATTTGATGTAGTTTATTATAATATTTTTAACTATTAGGTATGTACTATTAATTTAATCTTGTTTCTGTATAAGTATTATCGTGCATAATATGAATATCTTATCAAATATCCCTATCACCCGTGGTTTTCTGGAAGAAATCTCATTATTGAGATAAGCACGCCATTGTACACAACTTTTATCATGTAATTTAGAATTAAGTTTTCTGTGTGCAATAAGAATAAAATAATTTAAAAAAAAAGTTTTGTTTGTTTTCAGTTTTTTTAGAAAAGTCAAAGATGAATCGGGATGTGATCAAAACCCTTAACCTTTTGAGATTAACTTAAAAGAGTAAGCTTTCATAATGCGACTAAAACGGTTTTTGTCTGAAGAATTTGAAACGAAGACTGTTTACCATAGACTAAGTATTGCTACGTATAGACTAGCAGTTCCCATACATCAGTTTGTAGCCACAAAAAAGGTGTAAAATTATAACAAAATCTAGATGGCGTTGCTAAATTCTCTAACGAACACGATGCTAAAAAAGAGCGATTGGTGACGCTAGTGGCACAGCGATGTCACGTAACATAAAAATAATTCCCACTTCGATAATAGATGGCGCTGAAATATTCACTGTTAGTGTTGCCAACTTAGCGCCATCTAGTTTTTTCTAAGCAAAGCTATTACAGCCACATGTTTAACTGGTACTGCTAGTCTGTTTAGCTTCCCACTACAATTAAAATACTTCCCATAACTAATTTAAGCTCTACTTTGTTTTTGTATGCATGTGTCATGTTTTTGAGAAATAAATGTTATATCTATCTATCTACAAGCCAGCCGGCAAAACTGCACATGTATTGCGTAATTACGTAACCTATAGCAGTATGAATGAGCAAGGGGGAAGTGATGCGATGACGATGTGATTTGGAAAAGCAGCCAAACGCGGCAAGCATTACAGTGCGAGTAGAATACTCCTAGCTGTTATCCATGGCATCTTACCTTCGCCGACGAACAGGAAGAAGCTGAAGGTCACAAAGGCGAGGTAGAGACAACAGACCATGTCCATCCAGAACCCGAAAGCCCTGTTTGTGGTCAACACCTGCGTCCACGACGAACTGTGAAGGTCCTGTGAGCAACAAGTTGTCTGTCAGTTTCTCCTTTAAACACACCCACACCAAAGAAAACTTCAAGACAGAGCGCTGTCAATATTTTTAGTCGAGTCAATTTAAGAATGTTTGTAGTGAGAATGTTGAATTGCCATAGCTTAATTACTAAAAGTATTTTTTATATTTTTTTTTTCAGAAAATTTACGTCATTTTAATTTTTAATACAATTTTGGTATATAATAATAAAGTATATAATTTGGTTCTATACTGCAATGATATAATGTTATATTTATATCTCCTTGCGATGGATAAATCGCCAAGTGTTCAAACATAGAAATTTACTTCTGTCATAGTTTAAATTAACCATTATTTTTTATGATTTTGATTGATGATGTGTGATTGCTTATAAAAAAGTGGTCTGTCTCTGTCTGTTTACTCATCTGTCATCCAGCTGTCATATCAGTCGGAAGCAAATTATTATAAATTTATGTTGATAGCATAGGACACATTTCTAAACAGCCATTTCTCAAGTGACGTCACACGAAGGCAAATAGAGGTTGCAGCTTTTTCGTAAAAATATTCATCATCATGAGGGTTTTTAGACCACAAGTTCTAAAATACGGCTTTTTAAACGTAAATCTCGAAATGGTTTTCGAATTAACACACCTTAACATAATTTAATCAAAGCGAATGTACACTGGATGAAAATTGGGAATATATCAGTTAACTAACCGAAAAATTAAAATTCAAAAGAATCTCTGATAAATATTTATTAAAAAAGGAGCACAGTAATTAGATCATGGCTAAGATCAAGGGTCTAATTATTTTGGAAAATTATAAAAAAATAATGTATTTCCGGGGAGTGGGGGAGTGTCAATAATAAAAAAATACTTAAATTATTATTAGAGTGCATTACAAACTTGCAATCAATCAGAAACAAATTTAAGAGCACAAATATTTTGAAAAAATTCTTCGGGCCAGGATTTAAACCTGCAATCTCCTGCTGACAGGCGCGCTACTGACTGCGCTACCGAGGTTCGTATCTGGAACGGCGAATTTTTCTACCATACCTGACCATACACCTTTTCTTTTTTTTTCAAATCCTGGCTGGTAGAATTTTTTCAAAATATTTGTGCTGGTGAGATCGGACACTGTCGCCGCGGCGTGGTTCAGGGACTGACTGCGAACAAGCTGCGATATACCGACCTGTAGCTTGTCAAACTCCTGCGCCAATGTTCTCTGCTGCTCTCTGGTGGAGCGGATCGTGGTGAGACCGGACACTGTCACCGCGGCATGGTTCAAAGACTGACTGAGAACAAGCTGCGATATACCAACCTGTAGCTTGTCAAACTCCTGCGCCAACGTCCTCTGCTGCTCCCTGGTGGAGCGGATCGTGGTGAGACCGGACACTGTCGCCGCAGCATGGTTCAGAGACTGACTGAGAACAAGCTGCGATATACCAACCTGTAGCTTGTCAAACTCCTGCGCCAACGTCCTCTGCTGCTCCCTGGTGGAGCGGATCGTGGTGAGACCGGACACTGTCGCCGCAGCATGGTTCAGAGACTGACTGAGAACAAGCTGCGATATACCAACCTGTAGCTTGTCAAACTCCTGCGCCAACGTCCTCTGCTGCTCCCTGGTGGAGCGGATCGTGGTGAGACCGGACACTGTCGCCGCGGCATGGTTGAGGGACTGACTGCGAGCTGGAAACATGACAAGTGACGTCAACACGCGGACCGGGGCAGGTACTGAGTATCCATCCATCAGCCTAGTTCGTCCACTGCTGGACATAAGCCTTTCCAGGACTTTGCCACTCCCGGCGGTCATCCTGGAAGAATTGCCTATACTCACACACGCTGGGCAGGCGGGTTGGTGAGCGCGGTGCCGGAACCCTCGCACCGTGACGCCGCTGCCCGTCACCAGTCTGTTCCATATAAGGCCCGGCTATTAGGGATGGATATACCGCCATCCATCAGTCCCAGTCATGGTGTGCCTCTTGGTTTTTTGCCTGTGAGCTGTCCTCTTACTCTCCCCCGAATTACTCCGAGGGGGTCTCCAAGTAAGATGGTGGTACCTCCACAGTCGAGCCCGGCATCAGCTCTACCACCTGTTATACTGAGTGTATAATTTTATTATTAAGTTAACATTACAGGGAAAATATAGCGGTTATGATATTAGGCTTCCGTATTCAGTGGGAACTGCGAATCGTTAGCAATTTTAGCGGCTTGTTTTTGTCGCCTCAATGACGCTATGGTATCTATACACATTTTTATTATTTACCGTAAACTTTTCAGGGTTCCGTACCCGTATTGTGTGGTATTACGGAACCCTTTGTGCGCGAGTCCGACTATAGGCTGGCAAATTCGTACGTGACAGTCCCATGGTTTGCGGGGGTCGGGTGACATCTCGCTGACCGCTGCACACGGTGTAAACTACGTAACGGATATATTTGGAGACATGCCTATAATAATTTGCATACCATAATGTCATATTATGTGTAGGTATTTTATATGTATAGATAAATATATATTTATTTTAAAATTTTTAAGGTTTGTTCTTTTATCTTTAATGATATTTTATTTATAAAATATAATTTGTAGTTTTAAGCAATTATAATAGTTAAAAAAAGACAAACTTTATATTTTTTCGAAATATTTCGGCCTCATCAGTGAGGCCGTCATCAGTCATCAACTCGACTGATGACGGCCTCACTGATGAGGCCGAAATATTTCGAAAAAATATAAAGTTTGTCTTTTTTTAACTATTATAATTGCTTAAAACTACAAATAAAAAGCTTATATAGCTAAGGTTATATTTATTCATATTTATAAAATATAAGTTATACTATAAAAATAATATAGTATTTTATTATATTTGGTATACACTATAAACAATTCGTTTGGCCTGACGTCCAATAATTTTGCCTATCGGCGGACTCATCTTTGAATTCGATACCGTGTGCGTTTTGTGATGTGCGAAACGACCTGTATACACACCTGTTGCCACGCGACTGAAGTTCCGACTACGCGGCCCCGCGCCCGCGCTCTCCTTTCCCGCCCCCGCAATCTTTCGTCCCCCGTCGCCCGCAGACCGTGAGACTGTCACGTACGAATTTGCCAGCATATAGCACTTGCCCAAGTTTATTAATTCAACCGATAGAAAAAAACTAATAAAATAATTTAATTTTGTACTTTTTTGTTAAGATTTTGTTTTAGTATTATTTCTTTTCTCATTGTATTGTTTTGTATTTTTTTAACCTTAATTTTAATTAGTTTTTAACAGTTTTACGTTTTGCGAAACATGTTTCACTTATGTAGCAAAAATACTATAATTGTTTAATTAAGTATGTTATGTCTGCCTGTTATTGGGTATGCACTCTAATTTAAATTGTTAAAGCTATTTTTATACATATGTCATAGTGTAATATCTGTTGGCAAACCTAATAAATAAATAATATATTTAAAAATGCCCTGAATAAATATCTAATACAAAATAGTTATTACACTCTACAAGAGTTTTTTCATGATCATACCAAAAACAAAGATAGTAACGTTAGTAACTAGAATATTTATATGTCAGATTGAAATAATACATATTATTGTTAGTGTTCCTGTATTTAGATTTTAGAAATTTAAAAAAAAAATTATATTGCGCTTTTAATTAATTATAGCTAATACAGACGAATAAAATAAATTTTAATATTAAGGAAAATAAGAAAGCACCACCAAATAATAAATTAACCTATATTTACCTAGATTAAGTAAGTAATTAAGTTATAATGTTTATGATCTTAAGTTAGCAGCGCCCTAGCAGGGTTCTTGTTTGTTCCTATATGTATACCTGTTGCGGATAAAATATATATTTTGGAACGTATCCGACAGTGGTCTGTGGTTTTTTTGTCTGTGGACACACTGATCTGTCACAGAAGACTTGGATGTCATCCTTGGAAAGATCGAGGGCGGTCTTTGTAATATATTGTAATATAAAATTCAAATTCAAAATACAAATAGTTTATTTTGCAAAGCAGGTATAGATATATACACTTTTTACACGTCAAATTTAATCTAATAAAGAAAATATATATAATAAAATAATAAATGTACATGAACTAAATTAAAGGTTTATTTAATTTATGTAGCAATATATTTACGATTAAAATGATAGGTAAAATATTATTATACAAGGTGAAATCCAATCAACCGCCCGAACCCACACCGGAGACCCGGCCAGGGACCAGGAACAAGGTTCAATGATCACCAACCGAGCCCCCAGCACGAATCCAGGCGGCCGACCAAATCCCATCCTATATACTATATAATTGGTTTAAAAACGGGTGTGGAGACCGAGTGAACAGTTTGTGAATCAGGGCGGACCCTATTCTTGCCGGGGAGGCAAGTTACTACTTGGAAGCGGCTTCGAGAAACGTCGAGACGACGTTCTGACTCCGTGGGACACGCGGCGACTGCATTACGTGGTCACATTGAAGAACTGGCTGGAGATATCCTTTATGTATTCTTGGGTGTTGAATTCAACGGGTTAGGCTAGGGTTATTAGGGACCTAACTCAACACATCACATCCGGCAACAAAAAGGACTTTGAAAGATTATATGTAAGTTTGTTGAATTAATTTTATTAGGTTAGTTAAACACAAGACATCACCAGTCCCGGGTATACTCAAGGGCCCAGCTGCCTGTGTGTTTCTGGTGATGGTCTTGCTGGTTGGAAGGTGTCCGTTCACCGAGCAGGCTCCTTTCACCATCAATACCTATTTAAGATCTCATGTCCAACAAGGAAGTTAATAAAAATCTATTCTATTCTATTTAAAGTTTGCGTATCAGCAGCCTCACCAATGGCCTCGATCCTCTTCAGCTCCCGGCTCGTGTTCAGGAAGAGAGCCCTCAGCAGGTACAGCAGGGTCGCGACGACGGCTGTTGGGAGCAGCAGCCACCAGTTCACCAGGCACACCACTATCAGGATGGAGACCACCTCCAGGAAGAACTGGAGAGGGAAATTTTTGGGGGTTGAATAAGTTAACATAAATAAAACAGATATATTGTGATTTATATAAAAACGGCTCACCTCAATACGTGTTATGATCGGGAAAGCCGACCAGTTTCAGCAGATTTAGACTGCCTTCACTGAGTGTGAGGCGTAACGTCGTCGCGTAAACGTCTTTACTCGCCCAGATGAAGGCAGTCTAAATCTGCTGAAACTGGTCGGCTTTCCCGATCATAACACGTATTGAGGTGAGCCGTTTTTATATAAATTATGAATTATCCTCAAGTCTCATTTAATTCTATAGATGTATTGTAAAAAAAAATTGTAGTTTTCATTAAAACACTCGTGTATACTATTAAAAAACTCACCTAGGGCTCGTTTTTTAAAGTCACACTCGTGTTTTAATAACCTCTTTATGTGCCAGTTTCAAAAACTAATATAATTATGTTATATAGAAGCTAATGTAGCCGATTCTGAAGGCTTTAATATTAGTTTTAGTGCTGTCAAAACTAAAATTATTTCAAAGTAATTTAACTTATATTTCTTACACTTGACGACTAATTTGCAATGACAAAAATTTAGTTTTGATAGCACTCTAACTAAAGTTAAAGCCTTCAGAATCGGCTTTACATTTTTTTTATAGTTACATTACTTTTACTTTGTTTTTATTTTTTTATTTTAATAGGTCTTTACCTGTGAAATTGCCGAAATTTTCTTACAGATTCATGAGTTCATAATTCCTGTAACTCAATAGCTATTTCAATTATTTGTCTAAAAGTTGATTTCAAGGTTTTACATCTACGTATTAAATTTTGTTTTTATTTTCAGTTTGATAACACAAATTAAATCTTCAAAAACAGTTCGTCCTAAATGCTATCTATTTTCATAATAAGATTCGTAATAGTTTTTACAGCTGACACATTTCAAAACTAAATTATTGTTGCTGCTAGCTTAATGGTGTTTCATTCATACACATAAGAAATTACATTATTTGGATTTGTAATTCCGAAAAAAAATTCAAAAATGTTGGTACTGAAAATTTCCTTCAAATTCTCTATAGAAAACAGCAATTTCATATGTAAACCTAATATTTGTTAATTTTATTTTACCCTTAAACCTCCTGTTAGATAATGCAGAAAGACGATAATAATGTCTCCGACCAGTATGTCGAGCTGTCCAAACTCACCCCTAGACAGTCGACCAGGGCAACTGGCAGCAACGTGTCCACTTGCCCCATGTCCTTAGCGAATCGGTTAAGGATGCGACCGGAAGGGTTGTGGTTGTAGAACCACATCGGCGCACTGGTCACGCCCCTGGGTACATACAAGTTCAAATTCAAAATTCAAATTCAAATTCAGAAATGTTTGCGGAGCTGGAGACCGATGGCTTCGCCACGATCATGAGAAAGAGGTGCGCCTCTGCACTTGCCCACCTTCGCGGTAGCACCAACGGCATTCTGAAGGTATTTTCAGATCGGTGGGACTCTCCTCTCTTACGGAGATGGATGCAGCTCCACACAATACTATAATTAATTAATAATTCTTTACCTACTAACATACCAAGTTACTGTTACTAATCCTCTATGGACATTTGTCTGAAGTAAAAATATTGAATTGAATTGAATTGAATTTGGGAATCGACCTAATAGTCTAAGAGCTAGCGACCAAATCGGTTATGTGGCTTCAGCTGTATTGAAACTCCGTTAGCTACTTCCCTGAACAACCTTTTCCGATAATCTTCGTGCTGGCAGGCCGCGAGCGGTGGGTCCGGGTGTAGTGTGGTGGGGAAAAAAATGAAAAAAAAATGTGGGCTCAGCGAATTTAATTTTTTTTTCAAACAGTTGCTCTGTGCGCCCAAAAAAAATTTTTAATCGATCGGGTGGTGGGAACGGGTTGCCAGCGTTAATTAAAAGTACCAAGCCGCCGTGAGCCGTGAGCGCGATGACGCGTTCGCCGGCTGATATCTGAGCCCACATGAAAATTATTATTATTTTGGTACTTTTAATTAACGCTGGCAACCCCTTCCCACCACCCAATCGATTTAAATTTTCGATTTAAAGTCGCTGAGCCCACATTTTTTTTCTTTTTTTTCCCCTCCCTACTACACCCGCACCCACCGCCCGCGGCCTGCCAGCACGAAGATTATCGGAAAAGGTTGTTCAGGGAAGTAGCTAACGGAGTTTCAATACAGCTGAAGCCACATGACCGATTTGGTCGCTAGCTCTCAGTCTATAAGTGTCAACGCTTTGCCAAGTCCCGTACGAAATGCTCCAAATACAAACCTGAACATGGTGTCGTGTAGATTAGTGGAGGCCCGTATACAAATGTTGTAGAAGAGCACCAGTTTGTTCCACGTGAAGAATATGCAGATTCCGATCAGAGACGCGTATATGTAGACGCACTGGTCACGGGTCAGCGCGAACCGGTTCTTCTCCAGCGCCGTGAAGTCTGCAATTAAATAATAGAATATAAATATCATCCATCCATCGGCCTAGTTCTTCCACTGCTGGACATACGCCTTTCCAGGACTTTACCACTCCCGGCGGTCATCCTGGAAGAATTGCCCATACTCACACACGCTGGGCAGGCGGGTTGGTGAGCGCGGTGCCGGAACCCTCGCACCAGTGACGCCGCCATATAAGGCCCGGCTATTAGGGATGGATATACCGCCATCCATCGGTCCCAGGCATGGTGGGCCTCCTGGTTTTTTGCCTGTGAGCTGTCCTCTTACTCTCCCCCGAATTACTTCGAGGGGGTCTCCAAGTAAGATGGTGGTACCTCCACAGTCGAGCCCGGCATCAGCTCTACCACCTGTTAATCTACACTGCATATCCGTCTTGAAATTTCTGAATACGAACATGCTTAGAAAACTCAACGACTTCGAAATCTGTGTTGTAAGCTCCAAAACGTCCCTTTTAGGCATAGATATTTTTTAAATAAAAACGATTCTTTCCTAAATTTGAAAATATAATTAATCTTTTGTAGTTCATAAATATTTGAAAAATGTAGGCCTTTGGTACGTAAGATATAATAAATAAGATATAATATGTAACAAAAAAGTGTAACCATATTTATTTTGAAGAGCTTATTCAGTCAATGGTATAGAACAACTTTTACTATGGAGCCATATCGAAAAAAAAAAATACTGTTTCATAGTAAAATTCAATGCCGCTCGACCGATATGTATTTTCAGGTTTTTGTTTTCGAGATTTCAGGGTTGGCTCCATAGTAAAAGTTGTTCTATACTGAATAAGCTCTTCAAATATGGTCACACATTTCTGTTACACGTTGTATAGGATAGCAATAAAACGACAACACCTAGGACTTGAAATCGCAGGCGCAGATCGGCCTTGGGGTCGGGCGGCAGGGCGGTCCAGAGGGCCTATTATGTATATTTTGTTGCCAACTGGACTGAGTGCCTATCATCAAAAACATAGATATGCCATTGAATTCCGATTGTCTAAGGATATGTTCGCACTAGAAGTGACGACACAGTTTGTAAGTAGTTCAGTACACATTAATGGCACTTTTGAAATTTCAGTTTTTAGCTATGTTTTTGATGATAGGCACCTAGTCCAGTTGGCAACTAAAGATACAGAATAGAGGGGCAGGTTAGGCTGACTACAACGCGCGATCATTTAGGTATTTTCTAGGTTCTTCATCATTTTTATTTTATAGCCTGCAGCTGCTTTATACTAATATCAGTTATATTATGCAACGTTTCAGATCTAATGCCTTATTGTCTAACTTCAACCTCTATCGCTATTGCTTTCAAAAGTACGCAAGTGATGAGTCACGTCATTTCTAGCCAATCACGTTACCTTTAAAGCAATAGCGATGGACGATTTCATGACTATTTCCTTACACAATCGCACCTCTAATTTCCAGTATTCATTGAATGCTATCGGTTTATTGTACGGTTTGGAGGTAACTTTGTAATTTTTTTCAATCGAGAAAATTTAATAGAGTCAAATTTTCACCATAGCGTTGACATAGCATTAGTCCTCAACTTCACCATATATTTATTTCAGAGTGATTGTTGCTGTATTTGTTAGTGTAAAGCAGGATCATGCGAAGCGAAGTGAGTTATTATAGGACCTTAACTTATTTGACAGGACTAACCTTATTTTAAGCGTCCTGTCTTTGCCTTTTCGATAAAGAAAGAAAAAGAGAGAAAGCTTAAATTAAGTTTAGTCCTGTCTAATAAGTTAAAGCGTGTCGCACCGAATCGACCACATTATCTATTTAAATATTAGAAACTGATTTTTTTTTTTTTTTTTTCTTTACAATAATACATTTTATAAAATTTTACAAAGATCACCAAACTGCAATACAGTTTGTTGGCGAAGCGCTTATATACTTCCGAGTATTTACTTATGTCTAACTAATGTAACTACGAATACCGCAAAATCGCAATTTACAATCTACGAGTACATTTATCTACCTATTTATACCTTGATTATTATAATAATTTTAACAATATACTTTTGAGTTTTGGTTTAATAGTGCTTATTTTTAATTTGTTTTCAATGCATGTGCTCGTAAAGGCCCACTTTTTATGCATCAAAACCGAACAGAAAGTCGATTATTTTGCCCTAGGGCTTTATTATAATTTTTTTTTAATTTGTTTGCAATGGTTGGCTAACCTGCAGCCTTTCCTGTGTACCATAGATGTTATACTTTTTTTTCCACTGTTTAACGGCTCTGGATACAATTCTTTTGAGCCAATCATAATTGAAAGTTCACAAGATTATATTTGTTTTCATTTCCTCACACTATGCATTGAAAAACGTAGTATGATACACGGGCGTAAAAGCAATAAATTACTCGGTTACGTTTAAAACACTCGCGTCCTCGTAATTTATTCCTTTGCGCCCTAGTAGCATAAACTACTATTTTATCCAGCAACAGAGGGTAGCTGTTACATAGCTTCGGAGTCAAGTACTGTCTAGTTCTTTCCCTTAGTATTCCTGCAAGTCGATCCGTCTAACCAATCTGATTGCGTAACGCAGGTGTGTTTTTTAGGAAAGTTGTGCAGTGTGAGTATTAACAAAAGGTATACCTGGCGGCGGCACTCCGGTCAGGTTTCTAATGGCGGCGTTGGCGGCACTGTTGGCTTCTTCTATGTTTACCCTTAACAAGAAAAACAGAAATAAATATTTTAAAATATGTAAAAAATATATTTTTCAGTTGGCCACATGTTGCATAGCAACTTTCCTCACATCTGTGTCTGTGCGCACGCGTATTAAGGCTTGAATAAGCGTGGATTTGGTAAAATTGCGTATATTTAGCTCGATTTGTAGGCCAAACTGGCTACTAGAAAATTCTCGGAAATATATGTATATGTAATTAATTATGTTTTTCTGACGGATGAAGCCTTTATAGATTATCGAAATTTTATATCTTTATTCAAATAAATATATATCTGTAGGTACCTAATTTCATTCTGTACATTCAATTCGCTCGGACACGGAATATGCGTTTGAAATGAATCCTTCACACAATAAAAGATCTCATTATTATCTACAAAAAAGCCTTACTACTTTATTTCTGTATGTCCTAATGGAGCCACGATTTCAAAATAACTGAAGTTTTGCGTGCGTGGCATCTGATTAGAGCTAGATAGAGAGTTAAAAAACAAACGCGTTAGAGCGGGACCGAATTTTAGCATAGTGCAGCCTCTTAATTGCAAACGTGTGCGTGACTTATTTATTACAAGTACGTTATAATGTATATACGAGTGAAGTCGTCAGCGGTCAGTGCAAGGCTGCTGACGACAGACAGCTCGCTTGACAACGAATTCGGAAGAGTCGATCCGTCTTTATACTTAAGGCGCTCTTATCCCAAAATCAGTAATTTCAAAGTCAAATAGAACTTTCAAATATCGTCTAAAACTTCCAAAAAAAAATACGCAATATAGTTCGAACCTTTATCTAGGTCTTCCACGCATGTGTTACACGATCAGATAAACTTTGCTCTATAGAAATAATTCACGAACACAGCATGTAATAAGATCTTTCAAATCATGCCATTTCCATAATTCCACTCTTTTATTAACGAAACATATCTGGTAATATTGCTCTTTAAATTTTCTAGGTCGACCACGTAAGTGGGTTTTAATAAACATATCCCTTATTTTTAAACAATTTAAAAACCGATAAAAACAACGAAAAAGTACAAAAGTGTGGTTATTTTCTTTACTCCTTACACGTAAAGAAAAAGACAGAGTCGCTCTTCTGGGATAAGAGCGCCTTAATTATGAATTCAATACAATACAATACAAATAACTTTATTTACCAAAAGAAACAACACTAAATTACATGCACAAATTTTCAAAACATAAATTTTAATAAATATTACATAATTCAACTCTCAATAGTTACAAATTTAGAATTTAGGCTTACCATTCTTTAAGCCAAACGTCTGTCGACGCATAGAAGATTTGCGCCAAAATGAACAGCGTAAACAGAAGTAGCATCGAGCACTTGTTCCCGCCACTTCTCATGTACGCCATATACACACTGTTGTCCACTGAGCCTTTCTGCTGCGTTTCACCTGGGGGAACATAAGCCAGTGGTGAGGTTGGCAGCAGTGGCCTGTTTACCCTAGGGCCAATAGGGCCATGGCACGGGGCGGCAAGCTGTGAGGAGCGGCACAAGCTCTCAGCTTTAGGCACCTTTCATAATAAATCGTTACCTCCATCCATCCATCCATCAGCCTAGTTTGTCCACTGCTGGACATAAGCCTTTCAGGACTTTGCCACTCCCGACAGTCATCCTGGAAGAATTGCCCATACTCACACACGCTGGGCAGGCGGGTTGGTGAGCGCGGTGCCGGAACCCTCGCACCAGTGACGCTGCTGCCCGTCACCAGTCTGTTCCATATAAGGCCTGGCTATAAGGGATGGATATACCGCCATCCATCGTTCCCAGGCATGGTGGGCCTCCTGGTTTTTTGCCTGTGAGCTGTCCTCTTACTCTCCCCCGAATTACTTCGATTGATCGTTACCTATCTTATAATTTATATTTCGTTTTGATATCATACTGTCATTTAAAAAAAATTGTTAGCGGGACAAAAATATTAAATGTTGAATAAATGGCGTTTATTTCTTTGTATGGAATTTTAGTTTTTTCATTAATTATCATCATTTTCAGCTCACATAGACACATTGCTGGATTTTATTTTATTTTATATTAGAAATATTTTTGCTTTTTCTCGTTCATTTATGGGGAGGCAAGGCGCCGAATCTTAAAATACGCCACTGGTTGGCAGTGTTGCCAACTTAGCACTTTCGGTGCTAGGTTTAGCACTACAGTAGGGCCTCGCTAATCCGGATAGGCAAAAAACAGGCCCTTGGCGGATTACCGAGGTGTCCGGATTGTGGTCTGCAATATTTTAATGGTATTAAAATACATGGTTATACCGGATATATCCGGATTACAGGGATCACCGGATGAGCGGGGGTTCGGATTAGCGAGGCCCTACTGTATTTTCATCTATCTAGCACTGAAAAGTTACGTATAGCATCCAGCACTAGATCTAGTATTATTTAGCAGTCATGCGAGACCTGCCTCACATACGAAATTCCCCAAGATATTCATATATTTATTAGGTACCTGCCTGCAAACCTGCAAAAGATTTATGTTTTTGTTTAGTGCATGTACAGGGACAGGCTGAAAACCAGCGCTGTGTTGCTGCTCGGCAGCTCACAGCAGATGCTGAGTCTGCCCCTTTTTGTAACATTTTGTAGTATGTTATATAATTGTTTTCTTGTAAGTTTAGTTTTTTAAGTTATTTTTGTTCTAAGAATTTTCCGTGTTTTTATTTGTGACGAATAAATTTCATTTTCAAATTCAAATTCAAATAGTTTATTTTGCAAAGTAGGTATATATAATACACTTTTATATATATATAATAATTCAATTTATATTTTATATTAATTCATTCTTTTTACGCGTCAAATTTAATCTAATAAAATTATTTGTTATAAAATAATAAATGTACATGAACTAGATTCAAGGATAATTTAATTTATGTAGTAATATATATACGATTAAAATGATAGGTAAAATATACATTATCTTGTATATCCAATCCAATCAACCGCCCGAACCCATACAGGAGACCCGGCCAGGGACCAGGAACAAGGTTCAATGATCACCAACCGAGCCCCCAGCACGAATCCAGGCGGCCGACCAAATCACATCCTAAATACTACATACTAATAGGTTACATATATAAATACATGCCTACCTCCACCCATTCGATTAGTCTTGCTTTTCTTTCTTTCTTTCTATAAAAAATAGGGAAACAAGATATAATAATCTACATCAAAATATTTGTCTCACTTGAAATCTATACAGTGTGTCCCTCGTAAAAGGGCACACCCGAAAAGGGGTGAAACTAGACCTTATTTTATCGACAAAAAATGTTTTTTTTTAGAAAATCTTTGTTTTATAAATTTACGTTTAAAAATTTTTTTTTACCTACCATGGAGACTATGTATAAAATATGTCATAACTTTTGATCTATCGCGAGTAATGCAATGAAAATAAAACTGTTATAATCCTTAAGAATAGACGTTGCGTACCAAATCAAAAACAAAACATAATCAACTACCATTACCATAAAAATAATATCCTAAAAGATTATTTCTTTAATTTTTCCGTCTTTTTTTTCAGCAATAGTCAATTTTTTCAAAATAATGTCCCCGTTTTAATAAATTCGCAAAGTTACCTCTTTTCGAGTAATATTTTTCTCTATTACCCTACTTTTTTTATATAAATAAGTAATTTGATATTATGATTCATTTACTAAAATAAAGTTCATAGATGACTGGAGCGTTTATACACGATAGTTTTTTTTATTTAAGAACAATGTAATGCAAAATAACAACGAAAAATATTGAAAAAGTGCAAAAGTTTGGTTATTATCTTTACTCTTTACACGTAAAGAAAAAGACAGAGACAAAAGCAAACGCTCGGTGCGCCCTTAATAAAGGTTTGTGGAATTTGAATTTGAATTATGTATAAACAGCAGTCAATACCTTCATAAGTAGGGTTCAAGGTATTGTCAAGGTCAAGGTTGAAGGACAGCTGCGAGGCCGACGACATTGACCTCTGTGACCTCAGGCGCTGACTGCAAGCCGGGGGCAACTGTGGAATACATTAATTACATATTGAATTCGCTTAGATTAAATTATGTTAAGGTGTGTTCATTTGGAAAACCATTTCGAGATTTAGGTTTAAGGGGGAACGAGTCTTATCCTCTACGAAATGCACAACTTAAGATGTTTCTTCTTATTTTTGAATAACAGATATTAAATAAATGTAATTTATGGCATTTCGCGAACATAATTTAGTGTCAGTTGGACTTTTCCGGCAAAATTTTATTATTTTATGTATAACGTTGTAAATGTATGAGTGCACATACTTAAAAGCGTGTTTTACATTTTAAACCTCATGCATAAAATAACAAAATTTTGCCGGAAAAGTCCAACTGACACTAAATTATGTTCGCGAAATGCCATAAATTACATTTATTCAATATCTGTTATTCAAAAATAAGAAGAACCATCTTAAGTTGTGCGTTTCGTAGAGGATACGACTCGTTCCCCCTTAATAAGACGTATTTTAGAACTTGCGGTCTAAAAAAACTCACGATGATGAATAAATATTTCTACGAAAAAGCTGCAACATCCATGTGCCTTGGTGTGACGTCACTTGAGAAATGGCTGTTTAGAAATGTGTCCTTTGCTATCATCAATTTATAATAATTTGCTTCCGCCTGATTTGACAGATGGATGACAGACGAGTAGAGAGACAGAGACGGACCAATTTTTTTTATAAGCAATCACGCAACACGACCAAGATAATGTCTAAAATTCTCAAGTGACGTCATATTGGACAATTCTTTAAAAAATAATGGTAAATTTATATATCAACATAATGAAAACTATGACCTAAAATGGCGTAAATACCCTGAAAAAAAAAAATTCAAAAAATCTTTTATAAATTAAGCTATGGGAATTACCAACTAAATTTCTGCCTCTACAATGAGACGACGACGTCGAAGTGGCCGAAGAATAAGGTGACTTTTGTTTATATATCCAAATTCATACTGTAGACTTGGTAAGCCAAGACAAAGGTCCAATGACTGTGGTGAACCGATAAGAATAAAATTCTTGATGCCGATTAAAACATTCAATATACCCATTAAAAAGGATAGTTTTAAATATCGACACAATGTGTTAAGAGCGGTTTCGCAGCCAGATTGTCAAAAAACCGCTTTTTTTCTAATTAATCGAAACACAACACTTAAATTGAAAAGTCACTCAATAGTTATTCAACAAAACCTTACTACATATGTATTGCATATGTTGCCATTGCAGTTTCCATTGGCTTCTGTAAATTAGAACTACAAAAATTTTGAATAAAAAAAATATTCCATTTGTTTTTCCAAAGTTTTCATTGGTTTTTGTAAAATAGAATTTAAAAATAATTTGAAATTCTAATTTACAGAAACCAATGGAAACTTTGCGATGGCAACATACACAATACATAGGTAATAGGGTTTTGTTGAATAAATATTCTATGAATTTTGAATTTAAGTTTTCTGTTTCGAATAATTAAAAAAGGGCGGTTTTTTCACAATCCGGCTGCGAAATCGCTCTTAAATAATCATATATAGACAAATCAGTATTGTTACTGCCTAAATTACTCTATGGTTTCGTCTATGTATCAGTTGAACTTCCGTTTCCAGTCCGGCTGCTTTTCGTGTCGGTCGCACGCATTTTTGTCGGGATATTTTTATGTTGTGATTCATAATTTAAAGTTCCCGACCAAACCCACATCGCAGGCTGTCATAAAATCAAGAATTCATGATCAATGATCCTTTTTGCAGCAAATGTGTGCTCCTATACTTATTTCCGAACAACTCCGAGTCAATTAGTATAGGAAGCCTAAATTTTACTTTGCGTTCTTTACAAAAAGGGTCATTGGACCTTGGTCAGTCTTCAGTATGAATTTGGCTACATGAACAAAAGTCACCTTATACAACGTGTAACAAAAATGTGTAACCATATTTGAAGAGCTTATTCAGTCAATGGTTAAGAACAACTTTTACTATGGAACAAATCCTGTAAATCGAAAAAAAAAATACTCGCTTCATAGGAAAATGCGATGCAGCTCGGCCGAAATGTATGGAAGGGCAGATTTTTTTTTTTGAGATTTCTGTGTTGAACCCATAGTAAAAGTTGTTCTATGCCATTGACTGAATAAGCTCTTCAAATATGGTTACACCTTGCTGTTACACGTTGTATATGTAAAAATTTAAATACGTTTTTGTCATTTGTATTTTCCTTAAAGGAACTACAAAATGAAAAGCTAAAATATAGAAACTATTACAAATAAATAATAAAATAGGTTTGCCTATGAAATTGCCGAAGTTTTCTTACAGATTCAAGAGTTCATAATTTCTGTAATTCAATTGATATTTCCAGTGTTTGTTTTTTGTTTGAAAGTTAATTTCAAGGTTTTGCATCTACGTATTAAATTTTGTTTTTATTTTCAGTTTGATAACTAATATTAAATCTTCAAAAACAGTTCCTCCTAAATGTCATCCGTTTCCATGATAATAAAATATAATGTTACCATTCGGCTTTTCTTTATAAATATTGATATATATATAGTTTTTTTTTTAATTATACACATTAATTAATGAAAGCAAGATATATTTCGTTTATATATCCGTTTTCATGATAAGATTCGTAATAACTTTTTACAGCTGACACTTTACAAAAATTTAATTAATGTTGCTGTTAGCTTAATGTTGTCTCATTCATCTAGAGATGAAACGGATAGTGATTTGGCCGGGTACCGGATACCGGATATCCGGCGAGGCACTAGGCCGGATAGCCGGATATCCGGCGGCCGGATATCCGGCTCAAGATATGCGTTTCGCACTAATTGACCAAGTCTAAATATTGCGCACCAAGGTGCGTGCGGGTGCAAGTGGGCGAGATTATTCGTGCATTTTTTAAATTAAGATCATTTCTAAATTATCGTATCACAATTAGAGATGAAACGGATATCCGGTTACTATCCGGTATCCGGCCTATCCGGCCATATTTTTGGTATCCGGTATCCGGCCGGATAGTAGTCAGTATCCGGCCGGATACCGGATACTTAACTCAACATACAAAAAGTCGTTTAAATCACAAAATAGTTGTATTAATGTTTGAATAATCTAAATTCTAATACATAAAGTGAATAAGAATTGAGCTATGGTAGATAAAGACAAGCTTTACATCAATTGTTGGGAATAAACGTTTATGCTTTTCTTCATACATTACACCAGCTTCTTTTGCTCTCACAATATACCGAATGTAACTCAACATGTATCTTTTAATAAAAACACATGGTCATACTGAAATCATACTAAACAACTTTTCAAAAGAAACATGCTTGTGGAAATGAAAAAATATTTTCATGTTTCCATACTCATTTTGAAAACCTACTTTAAATTTTGAAAGGGCACTGGGCGGGCAGGTTCAATTTTGTTTTTTCAATATGTTACTTTGGAAAATTTGTTCAGTATGAACAGTATATTACGCGGTTTCATTTAAAGATACCTGTCCATTTATATACAGTATACACCACTCCAAGGAGACAAAAGATACATATTTACAAATTTCGTTAGGATCGGAAATTGTTTCGCGTTTGCAAACCAGCATTTGTATGATTGTGATACGATAATTTAGAAATGATCTTCATTTAAAAAATGCACGAATAATCTCGCCCACTTGCACCCGCACGCGCCTTGGTGCGTAATATTTAGACTTGCTCAATTAGTGCGAAACGCATATCTTGTGCCGGATATCCGGCCGCCGGATATCCGGCTATCCGGCCTAGTGCCTCGCCGGATATCCGGTATCCGGTATCCGGCCAAATCACTATCCGTTTCATCTCTAATCACAATCATACAAATGCTGGTTTGCAAACGCGAAACAATTTCCAATCCTAACGAAATTTGTAAATATGTATCTTTTGTCTCCTTGGAGTGGTGTATACTGTATATAAATGGACAGGTATCTTTAAATGAAACCGCGTAATATACTGTTCATACTGAACAAATTTTCCAAAGTAACATATTGAAAAAACAAAATTGAACCTGCCCGCCCAGTACCCTTTCAAAATTTAAAGTAAGTTTTCAAAATGAGTATGGAAACATGAAAATATTTTTTCATTTCCACAAGTATGTTTCTTTGGAAAAGTTGTTTAGTATGATTTCAGTATGACCATGTGTTTTTATTAAAAGATACATGTTGAGTTACATTCGGTATATTGTGAGAGCAAAAGAAGCTGGTGTAATGTATGAAGAAAAGCATAAACGTTTATTCCCAACAATTGATGTAAAGCTTGTCTTGATCTACCATAGCTCAATTCTTATTCACTTTATGTATTAGAATTTAGATTATTAATCATTGATACAACTATTTTGTGATTTAAACGACTTTTTGTATGTTGAGTTAAGTATCTGGTATCCGGCCGGATACTGACTACTATCCGGCCGGATACCGGATACCAAAAATATGGCCGGATAGGCCGGATACCGGATAGTAACCGGATATCCGTTTCATCTCTAATTCATACACAAAAGAAACAATACAATTTGGATTTGTCATCCCTCAAAAAATGCAAAAATTATTTGTACTGAAAATTGAGTTTCCTTCAAATTCTCCATAGAAAACGGCAATTTCATAGATAATGACCTATTATTTTATAGTGACTAAAATAAATCAATCAAATCTATGATTTTAATCAGATCGTTATAAAATAACATTTCTAACGCTATAGAATCAAAGATTTCAAAAGTTTAGATGAGCCCTAGCACCTAAAATCTATTGCATTGTTTTTGAATGTGTGCGTTAACATAATGCCGACGCGCGCACAATATGAGTGCGCAATCTGTCTACCTCTCACTATCACTGCGTCCAACTATCAATGTGTTCAGATGAGCACTGATTCCAAACGTGTGAGCGTCACCCATTTAAAGGTGAAAACATTTTGGTGCTGTCATAGTACGGTAAGGGCTTATCTTTACTTTTGAAATCTTTGTATAGAATACAAAACGATAATGCAGTTGAACTTTATTTATAAAATAATAAATAAAGATGGATCCTTTCATTCTAAAACTAATACAAAAACATACATAATAAAAACAATAATGAAAAAAAAAACAAAAGAAAGCAAAAAAGGAGAAAACTGCAGATTTTCAGTTGAATTTTTATATGTAGGAACACAACTTTAATTACAAAACAATGTTGAATACATTAAACTAAAAATCTTAGACCAAATAAAACGGGACTCGGCCAGCGCACGCAATTATCTCTGCCGAAGTGCGTGAACAATTTGTTCTTACTTGTGTTCGTGTTATAGATTATATCATTGCAGTATAGAAACGCAGAAAGAAAAGTAAATCTGGATGTGAGGAGCTCTGAAACGGGATCTATCGCTCACCGGGCGATTGCTCTACCAACTGAGCTATCCAGGTCTCAACACAACTCCTGAATTTACCGATGTGCTTTCCCATACTGCAATGATATTTATAGATATCCACTTTACAGTGAGCCACTTGGCGCCTAGTGGACGCTAGTGTATTCAAAGCTAAAGTCGAGTCCAGAATTAGGCGAACTAACTTGACAGTTCATTGTACACTAATGTTGCCACAGTTTGGCTAGTGCTGTTAATATCGATGTTTAAAAAGTCTAGTTAATCATTATTATTGTGTTTGGAATCAAACTAATAATTTTAGTAAGCAAAATAATAATAATAAAAATTAATTCAATTAGTTAAAATCGAACACATAACGGATTTGGAATTATCATCGACGATATATAGCGTTTGTCTCTATCGCACTTTGATATTTGCCAGAAAGAAAGGGATGAATGCTATATGTATGGTACATGAAATGTACCGTACTAGCCCGACAGATACCCCCTAAAAGGATCACAATGGCCTGTTGTAATAACATCATTATTTTTGTATTTTATTCCTAATTTGAGGAGTAAGTATCGTAAATATCCGCTTTAAACAATACATCCTTCAGATCATATTATATCACATAAATTGCTGTAGTTCGTCCCTATTTGGCAAGTATGTGTGACTGTGAAAGTTTCGACGACAATTACTTGATAAAATATAAATAGAATCAGGTTTATAGAAGGCACAAGGTTATATCGACATATTTGTGTCGACATGAACCTATCACTGTTTATTTTTTCCTATATCTGGCAACATTTTCGGCTGTCAAGTTAGTTCGCCTAATTCTGGACTCGACTTTAGTCAAAGACCATTATGCCCTACCGTCACCTGTTACAGCATCGGGTAGTGAAGAATACACATTACTCTTATCGAAACTATGATAGAAATTTATTTCTATCATAGTTTCGTGTTATAGCTCGCGATTAGTGTAACATTAATTTTTTGCAAGTGTGTGCGTGATTGAGTAAATGTGTGCTGTGCGTGTATACCTCCCCTCCCGCGGAAAATGGCTGAATGAATTCAGTACTAAGAGAAGCGCTTTGGCATGTCCCGTGTTAAATGGTTTAAGCTAAAAATATATGAATGATTGCTAATACAAATAATAAAAATAATAATAATAAGTGAGTAACACCGCAAAATTACTTTTTTAAAAGAACGAGGAGCTCCCGTCACTGCCTCGGCAATAACCATCTGTAACATTTTACGCGAAATGTACTTAGGGACTTGACACCACAGATGTCACCACAAAAGCAGTGCTATAAGTACCTAGATTGTTTATCCGATATTATAATATTACATGATAACACCGCGATTCTGCGCTGTGATTATCTCAATTTATCAAAATTCTGCGCTGTGATTATCCAAAAAACCGCTAGAGACCCAATCAACAACACAGACGGGAAATAAGTCCCGACCTTATTTCTTAAGCCACGCCCCCTTTGTCCTGATTGGCCTTCAAGGCAGCATTACCGGGACGACGCACCCGAGGTTCATGAACGAATGTCTTCTTCTCATTTTACGTGAAATTGTTAATTTTAAAATATTATAAATATAGACGATATTTTTAATGGTCGTCGATAAAGTATTGTGTGCAACTGAACATAATTAGACATTGGGACACTCGTGCAAACGTTCATTTCGTAAACAAGCACTCGTGTCGCAATGTCTCAAATTATGTTACAGTTGCATTCCTTTAATACTAAATGAAATAACTACCCATACATTAGATAGACTAAAAAACTTAAATAATAATAAAAAGCGAAAAAGTGCCATAAAGCTTTATTTTTTCAACATCAGCAGCCTGTGGCTGCGTGATGTTATATAACATAATATAAGTTAGAATTAGTTTAGTTAGTTTAGCATAAAGTTTGCGATTTATTTAGTCGGATGGTTTTAAATTCTTAAATATGTATGTAAATTTAACTATAAAAAAAAAAAAAACTATTTTAAATGACGTTGCCACACGGCCCGTTTATCGATACTTATTAAAGCTTTATTTTTTCAACATCAGCAGCCTGTGGCTGCGTGATGTTATATAACATAATATAAGTTAGAATTAGTTTAGTTAGTTTAGCATAAAGTTTGCGATTTATTTAGTCGGATGGTTTTAAATTCTTAAATATGTATGTAAATTTAACTATAAAAAAAAAAAACTATTTTAAATGACGTTGCCACACGGCCCGTTTATCGATACGATTCAATCGTATACATTTATATCAGAGGATCTAAAAAGGCCGATTTGGGTGAACCAATAAAATGATTTGAAAGTAGGATGGCGTCAGAGATTTTTCACGCGTGCAAAAGAGACGGCATTAGAACAGAATCAACCAAAGCAGCATTTTTAGAGGACCAGCGTGTCTACCGCGTAATTCTGATTTGTATCAATTTCAAGCAAATGCATGCGAAATTCAACGCGTGCAAAAGAGATGGCATGTTAGGCGGGCGTCGTCGCACGCACGTCAAATTTCAATCTCAAGTTGATGTTGATGAAAATCAGAATGACGTAGTAGACCCGCTGTATAAAATAATACCCTGATTGACTGATCTATCAACGTCCACACCAAACGGCTGGACCTATGAACATGTAAGACGCCAAGATAATCCAATGAGTAATATGGACACAATGTTGAAACTGAAATCAATCATAGTATGACAGCTTTACAGTATAATGTTCTAAATATGACAGTAGCAATTTTGAAATATCTACTCGTAATGCGTGTCGTAAATTATAAAAGTCGTGTCGCCCTACGTGGGGCTCGAACCCACGACCCTGAGATTAAGAGTCTCATGCGAACATGAAATTTGTACGGTAGGTTCCTTTCCTTGTATGATATAGACATACGCTAAGAAGGGATTTTAGGAAATTCCCACTTGATCGGGAGAAACGGGATACACGCGAGCAACGCCGCGGGCGTCCGCTACTAACGGGATACACGCGAGCAACGCCGCGAGGCGTCCGCTACTAACGCTATAAAAAACACTCTAAATATATGTCGTGGCCATATCGTAGAATTGACCATTTCATGATCTGCTCCCCTATTCTGTATCTTTAGTTGTCAACTGTACTAGGTGCCTATCATCAAAAACATAGATAAAAACTGAAATTTCAAAATTGCCTTTAGTGGGTATTGAACTATTAACGAACTGTGTCGTCACTTCAAGTGCGAACATATCCTTGGGAAATCGGAATTCGATAGTATATCTATGTTTTTGATGATAGGCACCCCGTACAGAACGCAACTAGAGATACATAATAGGCCCGCTGGTTGGCCATATCGTATTTTTTCGCTCCGCTTCGCTCGGCTCTCCAAATGTATTAATATGTAAACCTAACACGCTCCTCCCGCTTCGCTCGTCGTCGCACCTATTTTTACTTTTTGTGAAAGGTTTTTGATTTCATACTTCACGATCTGCCCAACCAGGTCATGAAATGATCAATTCTACGAAATGGCCACGACATATACAGTGTGTCCCTTGTACAAGTGCACATCCGAAAGTGGGTGCAACTAGATCTAAATATATCGACAAAAACTAAGAAAAAATTTTTTTTTGTTTTTTTTTTTTTATCTTAGAAATATACTCCACCTGGGTATCTTTATATGGGAGGCGGGCGCAGTGCCTTTGGTTAACCGCTCGTAGAAAATATTGTATTTATGTTTTTTTTTTTTTGTTAGAATGATAATGGAATACTCAATGATAAATAGGAATAAAAGTATAGTAAAACGGGGACATTATTTTGAAAAAAATTACTTTTACTAAAAAAAAGACGGAAAAATTAAAGAAATAATCTTTTAGGATATTATTTTTATGGTAATGGTAGTTGATTATGTTTTGTTTTTGATTTGGTATGCAACGTCTATTCTTAAGGATTATAACAGTTTTATTTCATTGCATTATTCGCGATAGATCAAAAGTTACATAGTCTCTAAGGGAGGCAAAAAAAAAATTTAAAACGCTAATTTATAAAACAAAGATTTTCTAAAAAAAAAAACATTTTCTTGTCGATAAAATAAGGTCTAGTTTCACCCCTTTTCGGATGTGCACTTGTACGAGGGACACACTGTATATAGAGACCCTACTAAGATATTTTACACCGACACAATTAACAAACGTAATAAATGTAATCACAACAGTACTAACACTCTTCGCCATATTCATCGTCGGCATCTCGGACATGGAATACACCTCGAGAGAGAAAACCAGATATTTAATGTTAATAACAGGTCTTTACATATGAAATTGCCTAAATTTTCTTACAAATTCATGAGTTCATAATTCCTGTAATTAAATAGATATTTTAATCATTTGTTTTTTGTTTGAAAGTTGATTTCAAGGTTTTACATCTACGTAATAAATTTTGTTTTTATTTTTAGTTCAAGAATAAAAATTTTATCTTCAAAAACAGTTCGTCTTAAATGCCATCCGTTTCCAACATAAGATTTGTTATAATTTTTTTACAGCTGACACTTTTCAAAATTTTAATTAATGTTGCTGTTAGCTTAATGTTGTCTTATACACATATGAAATCACATAATTTGGATTTGTGATTCCTAAAAAAAATGGAAAAATGTTAGTTAGTACTGAAAATTGAGTTTTTTTCAAATTATCTATAGTAAACAGCAATTTCATATGTTAAGACCTAATATATTAAATATAAATATATATTAAAGAATATGACTATATCGATGGATGTGGAAGAAGCGAAAGAGGTGTGTCAGAATCGTAGCAGATGGACTCTCTGAATGACTTTCGAACTAGTCCAAAATTTCTGTGCAACCCACCGAAAAAAACATTGTTTTGAAATTAAAAATTCCAATTATGATAAGTTGATAACTCTGTTACATCACAATATTGCACATGTTCCAAAATGACTTCTTTTTTCTCTACAATAAGTTTCCAAATGCTAGTTCAATGTTTATTGCTCTTTAAATTCACGATTGGACCATTTTCTAGAATATGAAAACTAGCGAAGATTTCTATGCGCATTATATAGGCATCGCCACGGTTCTACCAGCAAGGGCAAAAGTAGTGCGCAGTGAAGTCATTTATTGGGACCGTTTGGAGGACAGAAGGGGGGCGCGACGGGAGGGCAGGCGCCGCGCGGCTGTGATTGGTTTGTCTGTTTCCCGCACTGTTACTGCACGTCTCCGGGCACTTTGGTACAGTCGCGTACACAAATATTTTTATACTACACCTGCTCGGAAAGTACCTTCTTTCTTTGTTGAAAACGATGCAGAAAATACGTCATTACTGTCATACAAATATGCGGGCGGCAAAAGTGTATGAAAATTCATTGTTAACGTGCTTGAGCGGGCAGAAAAAGTATATGCAAATCCATTGTTAACGTGCTTTTTTTTTTAAATAACATAAAGCATGAGCAAGTGGCCAAGTGGCCAGTATTATTTTGCGAACTCGTACATAAAACTCGAAAAATGATACTGGCCACTTGCTTTTCCTGCACATAATAAAAAATAAGAAGGAAATAAAAGGTTGGAGAAAAGGCGCGAAGACGTGATGGCGTCGTTTTTTTGTTTTATTGAAATAATATTGCATTTTGGGTGTTTTTATCAACAATAGTGATAGGATAATTGTGAATTAAAATCGCCGTAACCTGTGTAGTGTGTTGTTCAATGGAACAAAAGTGCGGGCTGTGCCTTTTCGTGTGTTTTTTCTAACCCTGTTGTATTTGCGTTATAAGGCTATCATTATAGCGGAAACGACAGGACAGTGACTTAGACAGGACAGACCTTTCAGATGATCCTCAACAGAAGAGGATAGTGCATATAAACATAAAAAACTATAACGTCAAACATGGCTGTATGGGCTAAGATCCCTTTGCCTTTCCACTTAGTGGGGAAAAAGAAAAAAAAAAAAGGAAATAAAAAGTGACAATTGCACGCGAGTCGGTCGTTTTCTTTTATTGTATCTTGATTAAAAGTAAAATTATACTATTTCCTCGCAGGTGTAGTATAAAGCACTATGTATCACTAGGGAGAAAGTGCGATTCCCAACTCGTGTGTATTGAGGCCCTTGGCTTCGCCTCGGGCCTCAAACTACACCCTCGTTGGTAATCTTCCCCTTTCTTCCCTCGGTGAACAATGTACTATTAGAAGTTCTTCCTATAATGACACTGAGTTGTTTGTAAATTAGTAAAAGGACACAAAATCGTTTTCGTATTCTGCGATAACGGTCATTGAACCTTGGTCCTGACCACTTACTGAGTCTACAGTATGAATTTGGCTACATAAATAAAAGTCAGCTTCTATGTATATGTAAAGTATTAGTAAGCAGTTAAACTACTTTTAAAGCCCTTTTTCATTCGTGTACCTTTTACTCATATTAAGAGGCCGGCGCAGTAATCCTAGTTCATACAAACGCAATACCAAAATTATTTGTAAATCATAGATATTCTTAGGATAGTCTGTGTTTATTCCGATTGGATATCAGAATATCTAGGTTCCCAAATATATATTTTGAAAGGACACTGATTTAAAGACGACACTATTAATTATCTATTTAGAATTTCCATACAAAGCTTATTTCTCTCATATTTCATGTTTAAATCAGTGTTATTATTTAATATATATTTAGGAACCTAGATATTCTGTAAATCAATCGGAATAAATACACACTACGTTAAGAATATCTATAATTTACAAATGGTTTTGGTATTTCGTTTGTATTAAATAGGATTACCGCACCGGCCTCTTAATCTATTGAGTTATTCAACACTATCCCATATTTTACATATTCATTATCTATCCATCCGTCCATCAGCCCGTATTAATCCACTGCTGGACATAGGCCTCCCCAATATTACGCCACTCTTAGCGGTCTTCAGTCATCCTCATCCAGCCGCCACCCGCAATGTCCTTCAGATCGTCAGTCCAGCGGGCACGAGGGCGGCCTACGCTACGCTTTGCTGTACGTGGTCTCCATTCCAATGCCTTACGGCTCCAACGGTTATCACGTCGGCGACAAATATGGCCAGTCCACTGCCACTTCAACTTACTTATTCGGCAGGCTATGTCGGTCACCTTCGATCTCTGACGGATATCTTCGTTTCCGATTATCATATATCGATATCAGAGATTCATTATCCATCAGGATTATTTCTTAGCTATACACAAACAACAAATACACAATAAAATATCATTAGGTAAAATTCATAAAATCCGGCTAAGCAATTACGACCGCGAATGTACGATATAAACAATATTTTTTTCAATGCAAATGCTCGTAAAGGCCCACTTTTTATGCATCAAAACCGAACAGAAAGTCGATTACTTTGCCCTAGGGCTTTATTATTATTTTTTTAATTTATTTACAATGGTTGGCTAACCTGCAGCCTTTCCTGTGTACCATAAATGTTATACTTTTTTTCCACTGTTTAACGGCTCTGGATACAGTCCTTTTGAGCCAATCATAATTTAAAGTTCACAAGATTATATTTGTTTTCTTTCCTCACACTATGCATTGCAAAACGTAGTATGATACACGGGCGTAATAGCAATAAACTACTCGGTTACGTTTAATTGTGTTTTAAATCGTCCTCGTAATTTATTCCTTTTCGCCCTAGTAGCATAAGCTACTATTATGAACACAGCCTTACACAGCACACACATATTAGTGATGGTATTTTACTTCTAAATCAGACCTTTTCGCTGCTTCAATAATCGAAACTGTATTGCAAATGTCTTATATTTATAGGACTTTTGTATTTCTAATAATGTGTATTCCATCCATCCATCCATCAGCCTAGTTCGTCCACTGCTGGACATAAGTCTTTCCAGGACTTTGTCACTCCCGGCGGTCATCCTGGAAGAATTGCCCATACTCACACACGCTGGGCAGGCGGGTTGGTGAGCGCGGTGCCGGAACCCTCGCACCAGTGACGCCGCTGCCCGTCACCAGTCTGTTCCATATAAGGCCCGGCTGTTAAGGATGGATATACCGCCATCCATCGGTCCCAGGCATGGTGGGCCTCCTGGTTTATTTGCCTGTGAGCTGTCCTCTTACTCTCCCCCGAATTACTTCGAGGGTATCTCCAAGTAAGATGGTGGTACCTCCACAGTCGAGCCCGGCATCAGCTCTGCCACCTAACGTGTATTATTATTTTTTTCTTTTTAATTTTAACTTTCATGTTGTATGTGTTTGCTTATTGTTTTATTTATTTGCAGCGAATAAATAGCATCTTATTATTATTCTTACGAAAGCGCAACTATCTCCCACTACTTTTGCCCGTACTGGGAGAACCGTGCCGATGCCTGTATCTGTGAGAAACCTGTACTCTCTATGGCATATACTCACAGCAACTTTATCCTGGTTGTCGTATGACGTCAGCTGCTTCTGTTTCTCCTCCTCGACCTTCTCTCCCATTTCGATCAACTGCTCGAAGTCCTTGACGCCAGTTTTGAGCTCGTGGTAAGTGCCTTGCGCTACGATCTGTGAAGATAGATAAATCTTTCATTCGTTCACATAATTCACAGCACCTATTCGTCTTCGCAGGAACTTACATATCCTTTCCCTTTTATATAATGTTCTTCACAACCCCGTCTACCCCAATTATTTAAAAGAAAGAGTCGTCCTTCGCACTGACCGTAGCAACAGAACGCTTCGCTCCTGTCACCTTTTCGATCTGGCGATGCCTGCCCACACCACTGATCGTTTCACCAAATCCTTCATGGTCAATGCTGTTCGACTCTGGAATGAACTTCCGCAAAACCTCAAACATCTTCCTTCCGTGTCCTCTTTTAGATACAACTTGACAAAATTTTACCTCTCATCTCTCTGAATGACTTACTAAGCTGCTGTTTGTCTGTATATATGTATTTATGTATGTATTTGTATGTAGTATATTTTCATGTTTATGTTATAGGTTTAAAATAACTTTTACATATTGTTATGGACTGATTAAGTTAAATTTTCAAGATAAAAATGTTTTTACGTTTTCCCAAGGTTGACTGCAAGAAATTTCTTTTAGGAATAAGTCCGCCGTTGCCTTCTATCTGTTCTTTGTGTGTATCTTGTCTTCGTATTTGTGTGCAATAAAGTGTTCATTCATTCATTCATTCAGATCAAATGATTATTCTTTGACTGTATATTGACTTATTGACTGTATTCAGCGAGACGATGCAAAGCGGTCCATTCAGCCCCCAATATTATGATACTTAATTTTAGAAAACCATACTTCCGACATGTATGACTTTTGTTATAAGAAAGAAAGAAAGAAGGAAAATATGTTTATTTGTCAATAAACAACTAATTACACAAAAACTGAACATCAAACAGACAAAAAGGACGCAGCTCAACAAAATGCTGTGAGTGCGTACATCTGCAAAGCGCTGATTTTCAGCTGTCCCTGTTCTCACTAAATATTACATGTAGAGCAGGTAGTTTGGTATTTTCATCCATCCATCATCCGTCAGCCTAGTTCGTCCACTGCTGGACATAAGCCTTTCCAGGACTTTGCCACTCCCGGCGGTCATCCTGGAAGAATTGCCCATACTCACACACGCTGGGCAGGCGGGTTGGTGAGCGCGGTGCCGGAACCCTCGCACCAGTGACGCCGCTGCCCGTCACCAGTCTGTTCCATATAAGGCCCGGCTATTAGGGATGGATATACCGCCATCCATCGGTCCCAGGCATGGTGGGTCTCCTGGTTTTTTGCCTGTGAGCTGTCCTCTTACTCTCCCCAGAATTACTTCGAGGGGGTCTCCAAGTAAGATGGTGGTACCTCCACAGGCGAGCCCGGCATCAGCTCTACCACCTATTGACATTACAAAGTATAAAAACGCTCGCTCACCCGTCCGTTACGCATCACGCACACGGTGTCTGCGTGACGCGCGTATTGCACGTGATGCGTGACAAGCACCGTCGCCTTTTCACGAAGGAACCCGCGTATACACTCGTCGTAAATCGCTTGGGCTACCTGGAAATAATAATAATGTATAATTTTATTTCAGACCATGTCCATATTTTGTTAGTAACAAAGAAATGAAATGAAATATATTTATTTATGTAATGTAGGTATAACAGATACACTTATTACAGGTCAGTTTTAATGTAATATAAGTAATTAAATAATATATGTGTATAGGTAATAGTTTTATGTAATAAATAATAATATGGGGACATATGTAGGGGAATAATAAAGGTTGGGTTTACTTAAAATTATTAAAAAAATACATTTAAATAAAATAAAAATATAGGAATAAGTAATAAATAATATCATAAATATATATTTCGGGCCTCACTGGGCCCGGCATCAGTTGAGATTCTGACAATTAATTAAATATGACATATATAAGTTATTTACAAAAAAGAAAAAAGTAAAGAAGGTTTATTTACAATTTGTCTAAATTTAATTTTCATTCAAATTCATTCATTCATTCATTCATTCGATCATTCATTCATCCATTAATATTATTAATTTTTAATTAACCAAAACTACATTAAAAATCTCATAAAAAAGAGACAAATGTATATTGATAAAAAAATCATAAATATATGCAATACATATAATAAATACCTATATTCCTAACTCCGTCTAATTAACGTTAATTCTAGAGGAATCATAACATAAGTTAGGAAATTATACTAATTATTATTATGACAAAGATCACTTTTATAACCCTATGCTTTATTATCGTCTAAGTAATCATTTATTTTATAATATGCCTTCTTCAATATGCCCTGCTTAATAAACAGTTTAAACTTATTCTCTGACAAAGTAAGGACCTCCTTTAAATTTCATTTTCTTTCTTTCTTTGGAAGTTTGTTGTAAAATCTTAAACCATGTCCCACGAAAGAGATGCTTAAAACTATATTAGTACATACATTCACAATTATTAATACTTTGCTAATAAAAAATCGGTGACATACTGGAGAGCCTTTCTCAAAAGCAGCAAGAATATAAATGCTTTTGTAAAAAGATTGATGAATGTGAAAAAAGCGTGTCGGAATCGTATCAAATAGAAATATAAGTATGTGTTAGTGAGCTGGTAGACACAGCGCGCCAGTAACACTCGAGCACGTTGACCCCCCGATAGCGCCCACTGGCCCCCTCATAACAAACGTTACCTTAGCATCGACGGCAGCTAACAGATCGTCCATTAAGTAGATGTCGGCGTGCTAGTAGACATAGCGTGCTGGTAGACATAGCGTGCCAGCGACACCCGAACACGTTGACCCCCCGATAGCGCCCACTGACCCCCTCATAACGAACGTTACCTTAGCATCGACGGTAGCTTACAGATCGTCCATTAAGTAGATGTCGGCGTGCTAGTAGACATAGCGTGCTGGTAGACATAGCGTGCCAGTGACACCCGAACACGTTGACCCCCCGATAGCGCCCACTGACCCCCTCATAACGAACGTTACCTTAGCATCGACGGCAGCTAACGGATCGTCCAGTAAGTAGATGTCGGCGTGCTGGTAGACATAGCACGCCAGTGACATTCGAGCATGTTGACCCCCCGATAACGGCCACTGATCCCCTCATAATGAACGTTACCTTAGCATCAACGGCAGCTAACGGATCGTCCAGTAAGTAGATGTCGGCATGCTGGTAGACACAGCGCGCCAGTGACACCCGAGCACGTTGACCCCCCGACAGAGAGATACCTGAAATTTTACACTATTTAGAGTTTCCTAGGGATCTAAAAAGGCCGACTTGTGGGAAGCATAAAATGATTTGAAAGTAGGATGGAGTCAGAGTTTTTTCACGCGTGCAAAAGAGACGGCATTAGAACGGAATCATAATATGATTCATCCAAAGCGGACTTTTTAGAGGACCAGGAGAGCAATTCTGGCGAAAGCGGGTGATTTTAAGAAGCTCCTTGTACAGAATCGTATCAACATTTTAAAATAAAAACCTTTTGCGCGGATTCATAACATGATTTACATGTCTTTTAAACAGTTTTACATAGTAGAATTATCATCACAAATAAATAAATAAATCACACGGCATTTATTACGCATGTAACAAAGTAGTATGAAACATAAAGCGTCTGAAAAATATTGCGAGAATAGCCACCCTGATATCTGAAATTTTAAACATTTGGATACTTTTTAGAGAGAAAATAGGAGTCAAAGTCATTTTTGATCATGTACACGAGTGGGAACCGGAAGAAACCAAGAAACCCCCTTGGCGCCCAAATATTTACAAACAGTAGGTGTTTGTAAATGTTAGCCACCGTAGGAAAAAGTTTGACCATCCCTGGTCTAAAGTGACGTACCCCGTTCCCCCACAACAGTTTTGTCTCCATTCGCCAGAATCTCCAGGTCAGTCTTCAGCTGGCAACACTTGATCACTTGCTTGTATCTTCTAAGGTCCATTTCTTGACCGAAAATTATATTTTGGCGTACCTGTGGGTAAATAAAGGGTAGTAATAAAACGAGTCGAATATCTTGTGCCATAATTGTATAATTATTAGTTAGAGGTGAAAAACGTAGAAAAATATAAAAATAATGTTAAAAACGAGATTAAAGTCTTTTTTCGTGTATATTATGTAAAAAATATATATACTTTACGTTTATTTCTATATTATATAATTAAGTATATCATACTTAAGTTTACTTAACCTAATGTAAGAAGTTAAATGAACGCATTGGCCATTATAAGCTGTGCTGCAGCTTGGGGACACTTTGTGTTACTATACACTGTTGTTTTTAATGAATAAAAATTGAACTGAGTGACTGTAAATGAAAATTTTTAGTGACAAAAATAATTAAATTGACTTATTGTTTTACTAAGTGAGCGACTGACTGCGAGTAACGAGAAATCAAGAGAACAGCAACTTAAAAACATTCATTTGAGTTACTTAAATTATAAAATCAGAAGCTTCATAATATTTGAGCGACCTGGGGCTCTACCGCGTAATTCTCATTTGTATCAACTTCAAGCAAATGCATGCGAAATTCAACGCGTGCAAAAGAGATGGCATGTTAGGCGGGCGTCGTCGCACGCACGTCAAATTTCAATCTCAAGTTGATGTTGATGAAAATGAGAATTACGCGGCAGACCCACTGATATTTGTTTGAGTGTCAACATTATGTCCTGCATTTTTTTCATAAATGAATAAAAGGCTTATGTCTAGCAGTGGACGAACTAGGCTGATGGATGGGTGGAATACAAGTGTACATATAGATTATTAATTATAAATATAATAATATAAAAAAAAAATCAAGAGAGAGTTTTATTTACTTTATACAATTTATTTAAATGTTGTCTTGACTAAGAATTTAAGATTATTACTAAATAATTTATAATTCGAAATTTAAGATTTATAATTTGGAATTCAAGATTTAGAATGTAAGATTTATGTTTAAGAATTTAGAATATAAAAGAAAGTCGGGTCGGGGTTTTCATAAGTCTTTGTAGATCAGAATAGACATTCACTACCGGTTTTCTCTTTTCGTAGAATTGTAGCTCAGCAAGAATCGAATATTTGACAAAAAAAGGTTTAAGAATGAGTATTTAAGGCGCTACGGAAAAAAAATCGACACTATAAGAACTTGCATATCTACTTCGGTAAATAATATATTATTTTGATAAAATCGTATATTATTTTTGGAATCTTTTTCATTTCAAGGGATCTGTTAAAACAGAAACGCGATTGGAGAAATTCGGCTCGATACAAATATTTATCGAAATGAGGTCTTTTTCGACACCAATTCTCTTGGTTTGACAATTTAGAATGACATATGGACTGCAATTATATTTTATTAGATGGGTTTTAACAGTATCTAGGACCAGCCCCCTGGTTAAACGAAATTTTGATAGCAACTTCAGTACATTTTATATTAATAAAAAACCGACTTTTTGCTACATTTCCACGAATCCGTCCCTCTCGCACTGAGGATTTTTTCGCATATGGAGTAACAGGGACGCTAAAACTTTTACACATCACCTTAAAGAACAAAAAGTATGTACAACGTCACAACACGCGACAGATTATTTACGAAAAATAGTGAAACAGTCGACTCGAAAAATGCGTTTACTCACTGTTCCCTCGAACAGCCACGCCTCCTGGCTGGCGTACGCGACGAGGCCGTTAATATCCAGCTCGCCACAGCTTGGAGACAGCTCGCGCAGCATGGCCGCCAGCAATGTCGACTTTCCCGACCCGACCTGTCCGACGACCGTCGTTAGGGTCTCCGGTCTTATCTGGAACGGAATTTTGAAGTCTTTCAATACCTATACATTAAATTTTTCATGCCGAAGAGTTAGATTGGTTCGCTTTTCGATAGTTTTAATTCTTTTTCAATGCATGTGCTCGTAAAAGCCCACTTTTTATGCATCGAAACCGAACAGAAAGTCGATTATTTTGCCCTAGGGCTTTATTATTATTATTTTTTTTTTATTTATTTGCAATGGTTGGCTAACCTGCAGCCTTTCCTGAAATGCGTTCATCAAATAACCCTGGGCTGGGTAGGAACACTGGGATTGTAACGCTGAGTTTTTGAACGGGTTTCGTCGTGTGAAACCAAACGTCAGTTGTCATTTTTGCATTATATTTAGTATAATAACGTTGAGAGGACCTCCTCTGTACGAAATTTGACGTTAATATATCAACTATAACGGGGTCCCCTCGGTACAAAAATTAACGTCATTTCATTTACGTGACGTATGGAGCCTATACGAACCTTGCGAACCCTGCTCAGAGTTGATGTTGAAAAATTAGTGTAGCGACACTGTCATTTTTGAACAGTCGGTGTTGAGACGCGAGTTCATTTTTGAACGGGTTAGTGTTGGGACCCAGGTAGGAAACCCAACTCGGTGTGAGTTTATGAACGACTATCTGTGTACCATAGATGTTGTACTTTTTTTCCACTGTTTAACGGCTCTGGATACAGTCCTTTTGAGCCAATCATAATTTAAAGTTCACAAGATTATATTTGTTTTCATTTCCTCACACTATGCATTGAAAAACGTAGTATGATACACGGGCGTAAAAGCAATAAATTACTCGGTTACGATTAAAACACTCACTACGCTCGTGTTTTAAATCGTCCTCGTAATTTATTCCTTTTCGCCCTTGTAGCATAAACTACTATAAGCGGCATTTTGGATAACATTTGTGTCTAATCTGTCAAGACCCCATTTTTAGTTTGGAGTTCAGTTTTGTATTATATAAGTTTTTGTTCACCTCAGTCACCAAGTAGATGGCGTTGTGGGTATTCTACATCGCGATATCGATTGCTCTTTAACATTACCAGTAGTCATTCCGAGTATCATTTGTAAAACAACCACATCAACCTATCAATACAGTTGATATTAAATAAGGTTCAATAACACACGGTGTTTCATTTGGGACAATTGTTCAATTTGCTCTATTATGGTGCTCCACAATGCTAAACATCAGTTTTGTATAAGATTCAGATCCGTCAAAGTAGATGGAAAAAATGTGAAAAAATTATTTTGTCTTTTTTGACTGAGGACAATTATTAATTACACTTTATAAATAAACATACTTTCAATCTTCTTTTAATTATATTACTACAAAAAAAGCATGAATTTCACAAAGAAAAGCGATTCAGTTTCCGTGAAACAAAACCAACACACGCAGATACTAACTAGAAAAAACTCATCTTTATTACATAAAGAAATTATAGTTAATGTCCTAATGTAGCTGTGATTTCAAAATAACTGAAGTTTTGCGTGCATGGCATCTGATTAGAACAGGATAGACAGTTAAAAAACAAAAGCGTTAGAGCAGAACTGAATTTTAGCATTGTGCAAACCCTTAAGATTTTTTTACTAAATCGGACCTGCTAGATACGAATTTTTAAATTGGCACGCCCATGTTAATTTTGCAAAATTAACCGTTTATCGAGTATTTTACATACTAAAAACGGCTTAATTACTGTTGAAACAGTCTAACACGATTCCTATTGCGTTTTACGATAAAAATAACCGACGTGAATAAACCAACCGTATTTAGATGAAAAACTGGGGTTTTAAAATTTTAAATTTCTTAACAATAAAAACAACGTTAAGTTATGCACTTTGCACTAGGCGACTGATGTTTAACCTTAAGGAAACGTCCGCCATCTTGAATTCTAAACTTGCGGTCGAGATTTGGGCCTGCCAACATCGAAATTCGTTTTCAGCAAGTCCCGAACAGTAAAAATAACTTAATTGGCCAAATTTTACACCAAATGCCTCTAGAATTCATAAAATGGAGTCAAGAAAAATTTGAAAAATCAAGACTGGAGTCATTTAAACATTTAACATTGTGTAAACTGAGATAGCAGCGGTAGCTCAGGGGTAGAACGCTGGCCTCTCAATCTTGAGATCCAGGTTCGATCCCCGGTCGGGCATGCACCAATGAGTTTATCGTTTTTTTTTTTATTTATGTTTAAGGAAAACTCACAGCACAAAGTAACTTAAAAAATAAAACAGATTGAACAATTTGTAGCCAATTGAAATTTTCCACTAATAGTAACATAGTAAAAAAAAAAAAAACTAATGCATAAAGACAATAACAACAACCAACTGACGCTATTAATTTTTTTAATTTTTCATTTAGAAAATTAGGTTCACACATAATAAACAGAAAAAAAAGTAAAGGTTTTAACTGGTTAAAAGAAAACTAAAAAAAAACACAAATAATAAATTTCTCAAACACACCATGAAAGAAAAAAGATAGGACATCTATTATGTAGAGAGGAAGAAGATGTAAAGATCGCGTAATGTGTTTACATGATTTTGTACTCGCCATAAATAACCTCAAACTTGCTGACGGTGAAAGAAACCTGCATGGCTTTAAAAGCGTGCATTTGTGCCCGAAGTACAGCAAGGGGTGTTATAAGTGTTAACAGTTCTAGTGACAGTACACACTCGGCTAACACCTCTGACACCCCCTGTCTATGTTATAAAATACTCACAACCAAGTTGACACCGCTCAACGCCGGCACTTTTCTGTCCAAGTTAGTTTCTTCTGTGTTCTTCCAGAACGCTGTGTAGTCTGACATAGACAGTAGTATCGGCTTCGGCGCTTGTTCTAGATTAGTGTCTGACTTTATGTACGTTTGCTGGCTGGAAGAGGAATTATTTATACACTTTATCCAAATATCAACATAAGCCTTTCCAGGACTTTGCCATTCCCGGCGGTCATCCTGGAAGAATTGCCCATACTCACACACGCTGTACAGGCGGGTTGGTGAGCGCGGTGCCGGAACCCTCGCACCAGTGACGCCGCTGCCCGTCACCAGTCTGTTCCATATAAGGCCCGGCTATTAGGGATGGATATACCGTCATCCATCGTCGGTCCCAGGTATGGTGGGCCTCCTGGTTTTTTGCCTGTGAGCTGTCCTCTTACTCTCCCCCGAATTACTTCGAGGGGGTCTCCAAGTAAGATGGTGGTACCTCCACAGTCGAGCCCGGCATCAGCTCTACCACCTTACTCCGCCCATTCGATTAGTCTTGCTAAGAAGACAGAACTTGTGAAGATCATGTCTTTTAGTTTTTGATTGATTTCTAGTTTGTAATGCGGAGCATGGCCATTTACATTGATTTTGCGTGTTGTATTTAAATTTAAAAACCAATCTTCAAATTCAAATAGTTTATTTTGCAAAGCAGGTACATACGAGGTGACTTTTTCATCATCATCGTCCAAATTCATACTGGAGGCGTGGTAAGTGATCAGCATCATGAATCGATAACAATTTTTGTGAAATTCGTATAATGAAATTTCGACTTCCCATAGTAATTCACTCCCAGTCCTGAGTGAATCACTACGGGGAGTCGAAATTTAATTTTATAAATTTTACAAAAATCGTTATTGGTTCATGATGCTGATCACTTACCAAGGCTCAAGTATGAATTTGGAAGATGTTCACAAATTCATCTTGTATAATACACTTTTTACACGTCAAATTTAATCTAATAAAAAATATATGTAATAAAATAATAAATGTACAAGAACTAAATTAAAGGTTTATTTAATTTATGTAGCAATATATACAATATATACGATTAAAATGATAGTTAAAATATATATTATACAAGGTGAAATCCAATCAACCGCCCGAGCCCATACCGGAGACCCGGCCAGGGACCAGGAACAAGGTTCAATGATCACCAACCGAGCCCCCAGCACGAATCCAGGCCGCCGACCAAATCCCATCCTATATACTACATACTAATAGGTTACATATATAAATACATGCCTACCTCCGCCCATTCGATTAGTCTTGCTAAGAAGAACGGGCAAGAAATTTAGCAAGATCATTTCTTTTTTTGTCTTCCAAACAAACACCCATTACAATTATACATAAGCTTGTGAAAACACAGACACACGTACTGTAGCGGAAGTGTCGTGACGGTCGAAGTGTTGCACTTTTTTCGGCCTAGCTTTCATTCGCCAAGTGTGTGAAGTGTAACGTAAGATAAAGAATATATATATGAATATATATATATATAATGAACAGAAAATCACTTGTACTATCCCACATATTTATTTAATACTTCCTGACCGGTTTCGCCTTTATGTCATTATCAAAGGAATTAATATAAGATCTTAATTACACAATAAATAAATACAATAAATACATCGGCCAGTGCGATCAATGACACTAACACATTTTTGTAGTGAGGGTAATAATTCATTTATCCACAGTGGCGTGCACAGAACTTTTTGCTGGAAAAGCAAACAATTGGTCAAGAACAACAATAAAAAAAAAATGAAAAATTTAAATATCACTTAGAAAAAAAATATTTGTATGACGCCAGGGTAGACAATGTCTACCCTAGAGTTAAAATTTCCTATACAAACTTTTTTTTTTTCAAAGTGATATTAAAAAATTTTCATATTTTTTTTTATTGTTATTCTTGACCAATTGCATGCTTTTCCAGCAAAAAGTTCTGTGCACGCCACTGTAAATTATCCATTCTAGTAGATACCAACCGAAAAAATAAAGAAATTCTTTCCAAAAAATAAAACTCACCCGTTGCCAATCTTCTCGAAAACTCCTTTCGATTGCACAAGCTTCTTCTCTTCATCGATGTTCAACAGATCGACGCCATCTTGGTTCTCGATTTCCGGTAGCAACAGAAACTCTTGCATCCTCTTCACGGAGACATACGCCTCCAAAGTGAAAGTTATGGCCAACGGTAGGAAATCCACTAGGGAATACTTCAATATCTCATAGTAGGAGAATATTACGAACACTTTGGCTGCAGTTAAATCGTTTTGGAATGACAAGAAGGATATGATGCTGAGGAAAATGGCCACTTTGGTGTTCAGTTTCACGCATGATATCATGACAGCGCGCAGCCATGACATCTTCTTTATTACGTTCATTTCTTTTCTGGAATCAAAAATAATAAATAAATAAATAATATTTTCAATGCATGTGCTCGTAAAGGCCCACTTTTTATGCATCAAAACCGAACAGAAAGTCAATTATTTTGCCCTAGGGCTTTATTATAATGTTTTTTTATTTATTTACGAGAAGTTGGCTAAACTGCAACCTTTCCTGTGTACCATAAATGTTATACTTTTTTTTGCTTGTTATTCAGCAAGTTTTATCACACAATTGCCAAAGAACACGAATTATAACAGTAAGATAATGTTATTGTGGGTATTGTTAGTTTTGTTTTTTGTTATAGTAATACATATGAGCACTTATGGAAACAGCGGATATATGATTAGCAACGTTATACATATGTGTACCGAACTCCGCAATCACTGATAAACCATATGGGTTTTTGTTGATTGTGCATTATTGTAACTAGGTTAAATACTATAAAAAAAAAGGTAACTAATTTGGCGCGTTCGTACCTAGTGTCTGTGCTGTACCTGAAGTATATTTTTTCATCACCATATACTAAGTATTACTACGTATAGACCGACAACTCCCATACATCAAGGCGTAGCAAATATTTTACGCGCCCTTACGACACTAGGTGTCGCCAAGTGTTGCAAATAAGCATAATTTGTTTAATTGGCTGCAAGTAAACTGTCATGGTTACCAAGTAAACATGTGCCTGTAATAGCTTTGCTTAGAAAAACTAGATGGCGCTAAATTGGCAACACTATAGTCCGTAAAATATAACTCGAGCCCTGTGACAGCTGTCAGCGCTATACATATTTGAACATGAGAAAGAGAGTTAGAAATACAAATTGTGTAGCGCTGTCCTGCTGTCACAGGGCTCAAGCTATATTATACGCACTATAACAGTGAATATTTCAGCGCCATCTATTACCGAAGCGGGAATTATTTTTATGTTACGTAACATCGCTGTGCCACTAGCGTCACCAATCGGTCTTTTTAGCATCGTGTTCGTTAGAGGTTCTAGCAACGCCATCTAGATTTCGTTAGCATTTACAGCTTTTTTGTGGCTACAAACTGATGTATGGGAACTGCTAGTCTATACGTAGTAATACTTAGTCTATGTCCTCACCTCCGAGCATGCCCAATGATCCTAGCGAACGCGTTCTCCCAAGCGTACATTTTGACGGCCTCGATGCTCTGTATGACTTCGTTCATTAGCCGGATCCGGTTATCGGTACGCACCGCCGTCTGCCGTCGGAGCTTGCTCGATATCTTGCCGAGATAACCTGGAATGCATTTGTAACAATTACCTGATCGTGGTGAACTTTCATTTGCCTTTGAGTGACGTCAATTGAGAGATGGGTGTTTAGAAATGTGTCCTTTGTTATCAAGATAATCTTGTAAAAAATTGCTTCCGACTGATTTATTGACAGCTAGATGACAGATGAGTAGACAGACAGAGACAGACTACTTTTTTTATAAGCAATCACATATCACAATCAGTATAATGCCTAAAATTCTCAAGTGACTAGGTCATCGGACAATTCTTTAAAAAATCATAAAAAAATAATGGTCAATATATATAGCAAAATAATGAAAACCATGTCCTAAAATGACGTAAATTCTCCGAAAAAAATTTAAAATAAAATCTTTTAAAAATTAAGCTATGGGAATTTAGAGATGGCTGTTTAGAAATGTGTCCTTTGCTATCAAGATAAATTTATAAAAAAATAGCTTCCGACTGATTCGACAGCTGGATGACAGATGAGTAGACAGGCAGAGACACACCACTTTTTTTATAAGCAATCACACATCACAATCAGTATAATGTCTAAAATTCTCAATTGACGTCATATCGGACAATTCTTTAAAAAATCATTAGAAAATAATGGTTGATTTATATACCAAAATAATGAAAACTATGTCCTAAAATGGCGTACATTCTTTGAAAAAATATTTTTTAAATATCTTTTGGAAATCAAGAATTAGTGGTCGTAACGTTCAAACCACCCCAGCCAGACTCAAAGGCGGTCTATTGAAATAGAACGTCATTTTGAGACCATAAAGTAGTGTCACAGGCCTGATTACACAGATACACCCTTCTGCTTATAACCTTGGACCTTTTTTTGTAACACAGGGAAAAGCTAATCACGTGACCTTCGAACCTTTATAGATGGCCGCCATCTTGAAACTCCAAACGGCTGCTTTCTTGGACTTTATAAGCGTGTAAATTGAAATTTCCAAATAACTAACCTTGCTAAACTTGCTTACTTGCTAACTTGCTAAACTTAACTTCCAATTGTTATGAATGGCCGCCATCGAAATAGCTACTTTCTTGGACATTGTATGTGTGTAAAAGTAGTAATGACCAGAAACGCCGTTTTATACATAGATAGATCAGATTTATAACGAGCGAGCACTTTATTTGCGTCCTGAATAAGTCTACCAGGAAGAAGGCGGCCAGTTCGAAGCGTTGCGCATTGGACAAGATGAATGACATTAATAATGTTTATTTTGCGAAATCCATCGCTATGAATACTCTAAATATTATTAGAGTGCATTACAGGCTAGAAAAGATCAATCAGAAACAAACCCAAAGACAAGAATTTGAAAAAATTCCCCGGGTCAGGATTCGAACCTGCGACCTCTTGTTATCAAGACAAGCGCGCTACCAATTGCGCCACCGAGGTTCCTACCCAGACCGGCGAATTCTTCCATCATACTTGTCCACTGTTATTTTTGCTTCTGCCTGATATACTAGCTTGTACTGCACATATAGAACGCTCACGAGGGCGTTATGTAATTTCACGCCTTGTTCTTAAGAGGTCACAGGTTCGAATCCTGGCCCGGGGAATTTTTTCAAATTCTTGTCTTTGGGTTTGTTTCTGATTGATCTTTTCTAGTTTGTAATGCACTCTAATAATATTTATGAATAACATTGTTGAAAGATTAATCACATGAATTTCCTGAATAGACACCGTCTTTAAACTTCGAAATGGCCACCATCTTGAAACATCTAAAAAGCCACCATCTTGAAACCTATGAATGGCCGCCATCTTTAAAGATCAAAACAGCTGGTTACTTTATAAGCGTGTTAAAGCAGTGACAACTCCCAGATAACTAACCTTGCAATGGTATAAACATGATCAGGAACGCCGTCCCGACGAATGTGGCGACCCCTATCTGTCGATACATCAGATATATGACGAGCGAGCTCTCTATCGGCGTCCTGAACAAGTCCACGAGGAACAGAGCGGCCATGTCGAAGCGTTGCGCGTCGGTTGTTAGGAGATTAATCACGTGACCCGCTAGCCCTTCTGACGCTTTCCCGCCGACGGTTAAATCGAGGCGGAGGAGCTGAAGTAGGAAATGCATTTTATTATTAACCTGTCTTGCAGGCGGGCCGATTGGTCTGAAACGCTATTGATATAAAACTGGATAAGAGAACAGGTTAAGGACTGATTGATAATATAGTAGATTAGCTTTTGCCCGCGGCTTCACCCGCGTTGATTAAGTTTTTGTATGGTCGTATCGAATCCCATCCCATCCCACAAATGCCACTATTCTCACTATCCCATCCCACTAATATTCAACGGCGTGAAGGAGTAACAGTACATCACTTTTCTATAGGAACTTGACAACCCATTGCCTTCCAATGGGAACTGATTTATGGGATAAAAAGTAGCCTATGTCCTATTCTAAGTCTAGAACTACATTTATGAAAAGTTTCAACCTAATCATTTCAGTAGTTTCGGCGTGAAGGAGTAACTTTCACATTTATAATATTAGTGGGAAGTGGGATGGGATTTAACACAAGTGTATTCGGATCGTCATGAATTTAGGAATCCACAGTAGGTGGTAGACCTGATGCCAGTCTCGACTGTGGTGTAGAGTTACCACCATCTTAATCGCAAACACCCCGTAGTTATTCGGGGGAGAGTAAGAGGACAGGTGGCTCACCATGCCTGAGACCATAGACTAAGTACTACTACGTATAGACCGACAACTCCAATACATCAAGGCGTAGCAAATTTTTTACGCGCCCTTACGACACTAGGTGTCGCCAAGTGTTGAAAATAACCATAATTTGTTTAATTGCCTTCAAGTAACTGTCATGGTTACCAAGTAAACATGTGGCTGTAATAGTTTTGCTTAGAAAACTAGATGGCGCTAAGTTGGCAACACTAACAGTGAATATTTCAGCGCCATCTATTATCGAAGTGGGAATTATTTTTAGAATTTTACCCCTTTTTTGTGGCTTGAAACTAATGCATGGGAACTGTTAGTCTATCCGTAGTAATACTTAGTCTATGCTGGGACCGATTGATGATATATTCATGGTGCGAGGGTTTCGGCACCGCGCTCACCAACCCACATGCCCAGCGTCTGTAAGTGTGGGCATTAATTCCAAGAGGACCACCAAGAGTGGAGAAATCTTATAAATGCCCATGCCCAGCAGTGGACGATAACAGGCTGATGGGTGGATAAAAAAACTAAGAATCCCCTGGCGGAGGGTGGTACCAGGAGGAACCCCTCCTATATATATCAAGACCCACCTTCCTATAAAGCAAAGAACAGCAGCCGACCCTGACTTTAAGGCTGAGGTCCAGCAACCACAGCAGCATAGGATGAGTCATCGTCGCGCTGGCCGCCATCAGACCGACCACGCCGAAAGCATACAGGTACGCCTGCGATGACGTCACCGTGCTGCTCGGCGAGAAGTAGCTGATCAGCCCCTCGAGGCAGACTGGGATGAATAATCTGGGGAGGGAAGTCGACACTCTCATCTTGGTCTAAAACTTTACAATCTTTTTTATGTGTAACCTTTTTTTGGGTAAGCCACAGATATCAGGAGATAGGGAAAGGGGGCGAGGCGCTTGCGAAGGCATGAGGTCAAAAATAGGTTTCATGCAAGACCCAATGTCAGTGTTAATACCATAGACTAAGTATTACTACGTATAGACCGACAACTCCCATACAACAAGGCGAAGCAAATTTTTTACGCGTCCTTACGACACTAGGTGTCGCCAAGTGTTGCAAATAAGTATAATTTGTTTAATTGGCTGCAAGTAAACTTTCATGGTTACCAAGTAAATGTGTGGCTGTAATAGCTTTGCTTAGAAAAACTAGATGGCGCTAAGTTGGCAACACTAACAGTGAATGTTTCAGCGCCATCTATTATCGAAGTGGGAATTATTTTTTATTTCATGTGACATCGCTGTGCCAGTAGCGTCACCAATCGGTCTTTTTTAGCATCGTGTTCGTTACAGGAATTAGCAACGCCATCTAGATTTCGTTAGAATGAGCGTTTTTCTCGTTGTTTTTTTTTCTTAGTTCTTAGCTTTCCTCCAGATGGCGCTGTCCATGTCACCATAGATAAAATGTGTTTCGTAGCAATCAACGTCGAAGTTGTTTTTCGTTTGTTTGGAATCGGTGCAAATTTTGTCTTTGATTCTGTTGCTAAAGAATACGACAGTGCCATCTAGGAACCTTATGTAACACTAAATTTTGACATAAGGAAAAACGCTCATTTAACACCTTTTTTGTGGCTACAAACTGATGTATGGGAACTGCTAGTCTATACGTAGTAATACTTAGTCTATGTTAATAGTGATGTGAAATCTCTACGAGAGATTTCTTCCAGCAAACCGAAAAAAAAGATCAGGAATACATAAAACGAAAACAGTAATCATATGTGTACAAACTTAATACTTACTACCAAACAATAAACGAAAACACACTAATTTAACTTACTACAAAACCAATGTACATAGATATAAATAAATAATGAATAAAATACATATTATAATTACATCTATCAATTAAAATAAATATGAATACATAAAAGTATAAAAAAATAAATAATTAATTTTCAATGCATGTGCTCGTAAAGGCCCACTTTTTATGCATCAAAACCGAACAGAAAGTCGATTATTTTGCCCTAGGGCTTTATTTTATTTATTTTTTTTAATTCATTTACAATGGTTGGCTAACCTGCAGCCTTTCCTGTGTACCATAGACGTTATACTTTTTTTCCACTGTTTAACGGCTCTGGATACAGTCCTTTTGAGCCAATCATAATTTAAAGTTGACAAGATTATATTTGTTTTAATTTATTCCTTTGCGCCCTTGTAGCATAATTGTTAAATGCTCTTTTCAATTTCTTTTTGAATGAGAAGACAGTTACGCACCCTCGTACAGTATGCGGAAGAGAATTCCATAACTGAACTGCTTGTACAGTGTAGGAGTTCCCAAAAGCTCCTGTATTATGGGGAGGTCTTTTTAGGAGCGAGTCAGTATGTGACCTAAGTGGCTTAGTTCTACTGAACAGAAACTGGAAGCGCTTGCGCAGATACTCAGGTGCATTACCCCTCGGCCATAGCTTCAGGCTTCGAGAGGCGTGCTAAGCAGTTCTTCTTGCGACGGCGCCGGCGGAAAGAACAAATGTATGAACTTGTGTAGGGCCGGCCATGAGTCGCCGCTCGCGCGCCTTGTCCGGCTTCGAGTGACTTGCGCTCTCTCGACGGCGGTGTGCGGGGAGCCGCGCCAGTGATCGAGGGCACAGGACGAAGCTAGTGACGAGCGCTTTGAGCGAGCGAGCGCGCTATACATCCGATGCGGTGGAAGGCATCGAAGGGTGTCGTGGCAGGGCAAAGCCCGTCGCAGAAACCGCCTGGAAGCGCAGCAAGAAGCGCCGCCAGAAGCCTGAAGCTATGGCCGACCGGTTAGTACTTTTTACGATGATAAAGAGGCAACACAATGCGTGATAATTTCTGCGCTGTCGAATAGGGAGCCAATTAAGTTCGTCACGATATTGAGACACATGGTCATACTATTTTGTCTAAATTAACTTACAAAAACACATTAAATTGAATTATTTTAGATATACTTATGTTTTAATAAATATATAATATGCCTCTATTGGCTTTTTATTTGCAATTACACATGTATAACTTTAAATATAATTAATAAATAAAAGAAAATTTTGAACTTGAAATATATTTCGGCCCTTAGTAAGCCGTCATCATACTTGACTGATGTGGCCGAAATATATTTCAAGTTCAAAATTTTCTTTTATTTATTAATTATATTTAAAGTTATATATGTGTAATTGCAGATATATTTATGTATATTTAAATTAAATAAAAGAGTATAGAGGATATAAACATTAAAAACATACCTAAAAGTGCAATCTGCGACGGCAAATATCAAATTCGCTAAGAAGAAACTTATACCGTGGATCTTTATTATGGCTCGGAGTAGGGACGGTTTCTTCCCTTTCTCTGAAATATAAAACAAAAACATTAGCTATTTCATACTCCTCAGCAGTGGCGTATTTACCCTAGGGCCAAAAGGGCGCAAGCTGCACCTCGCGCTCAACTTTGGGCGTCTTTCATTATCAATCGTTAGGTACCTATCAGGTTTATCAGGGCACACATTTTTTTTTTTACCTCCCCCTTGCTAGTGGGCACAATTTTTTTTTACCTCTTCCTAGCTAGTGGGCACACATTTTTTTTTACCTCCCCCTTGCTAGTGAGCACAAAGTTTTTTTTTACCTCCCCCTTGCTAGTGAGCACAATTTTTTTTTTTACCTCTCTCTTGCTAGTGGGCACACATTTAAAAGACTACATACTTATATCAGTGACAGGCGGTACGAGAATTGAGGAAAAGTTAAGGATAATTTTCCACTCTTCCTCAGTGAAGTCATCGAAGAACAAGATTTTATTTACTCTTTTTACCTTTAAGGGCGGTTTCGCAGCCAGATTGTGAAATTTTCTTTCTTTAATTAGATTGTTTTCTTTTTCTCATTAATCGACACAGAACACTTAAATTCAAAATTCAATCAATAGATATTCAACAAAACCATATTACCTATGTATTGTGTATATTGCCATCGCAAAGTTTCCATTGATTTCTGTTAATAAGAATTACAAAATTGTGGAAAATTGAAGAAAATTTTGAAAATTTAACGAATCTATGATTTACAAATGGTAATGGTATTTCGTTTGTTTGAACTAGAATTGTTTGCAGACCTCTTAAACAAAGTCGAAAATTCTGAATTTAAAAAAATAATACATACCAATATTCCCGGTCTGCTGCCGCCATTTTTGTGCTATGACGTCACCGCGAGGCGCGGCTCGATGCGCAGGAGTACACCGATACATGTCTGATATACTCAGTTGTCCCTTGCGTCCCTTCGCGAAAATTGATCTCGTGTACCTAAAAAGAGATGTATTAAAAGACATTAACCTTAAATAAATTTATCGTATTATTTTTGAACAATTTGTTATAATTATTAACTTTAAACCTAATTATTATTAGAGTGCATTACAAACTTGCAATCAATCAGAAACAAATTTAAAAGCACAAATATTGTGAAAAAAATCGTCGTTCCAGATACGAACCTCGGTAGCGCGCCTGTCATTTAAGGGCCTTACTATTGCCAAATGGGTACATTCTAAAGCCTACTCCTCGTTTATGGCCGAACCAAAAATAATGAAAAAATTTATTATGAATAATCAGCTTTTAGACAACATATGCAACATTTTTCTTTTTCATACCACCAAAACTTCTACATGAAAAAATGTATTAACTAAATGGTGTTTTTTGGCTTGAATTTCCTACTGCTCCTAAGTGGCTTGGCCGATTTAATTCATTTATGCTTCGATAAATAGATAAACTTGATAGCTATAAACATAACATAGTCTTATTTAATCGAACAATCACGTTCATGTGAAAAGTATTATTTTCTCCTATTTCGCCCTATCAAGGACGCAGCGAGCGTCGTAACAGCCACAATGCATTGCGCGCTGATATGAACGTTATTTCAATGTAGTTTCCGTTGATATTCGTACTGACAAATATCAAGGTGCTAATTTGGCGATGGTAATCGCCTTAAGCAGGAGGTCGCAGGTTCAAATACTGGCCCGAGGATTTTTTTCAAAATATTTGTGCCTTTAAATTTGTTTCTGATTGATCGTCAATTTTCTGATTCATAATAATAATTAGAGTATTCAAAGAGATAGATTTCGCAATAAAAACATATAATCCAACTTTAAACCTGTATATGTTTGAATTTGATATGTGGCTGTAATTAAAAAAAACAAATAACGAAAGAAAACACTTACCAAAAGGTAACTAATGAGAAGGGATTAGCTTTCTCCCTTGGATTCGCCTTTCTCTCTATATCGAAGTATCCGGGATCCATAGTTAAAGCTTATTATATAAACTCTTTAAAACTAATAAATTTATTATATTTTATAAAAAAAACTAATTTAGCACTTGTAACCTAAGTACTGATTTTATTTAAGTACTAATTAAGTAGAAGATTGTGATTTAAGTAGCACCCATGATGAAAAGCTGAAACAATACAAAAAAAAACATTTCATAATTATATATTATAAACGTACAAAAAAAAACGACACTTTTAGAACTTGGATATATCTACTTCAGTGAAAAGAAGCTATTAAAGCCGATTCTGAAGGCTTTAATTTTAGTTTTATTGCTGTCAAAACTTGAATTTTTCCAAAGTAATTTAGCTTCTGTTGTTAACACTTATGAACTATTTTGCAATGATGAAAATTTAGTTTTGACAGCACTAAAACTAAAATTAAAGCCTTCAGAATCGGCTACATTATTTTGATAAAATGGAATATTATTTTTGGAATCTTTTTCTAGGGGTCTGTTATACTGTCTGGTGTTAATATTTCACTTTCACTGCTAGAAATCATCTTTTAATCAATTCGAGTGAATCAAATTAAAATTGTCTGTAACATTTTGATAAAAAACGACATTCCCGCGTATTTTTTATTTTTTATTTGGGGTACCAATCAATGCCGCGGCCGGCGCGCTTTTTTTATTACTGGCCAGGACTTTATTGAAGCGAATTGCGTTCAAACCTTTTGATTAAATAGTGGTCCAAATTCAAAAGTCATTTTGCTCGCACTTATCGAGAAACCTTCACCTCTTTTCGAATAGATGGGATGAAATATTATATTTCGTGACGAGTATAAAATGGCGGATTTACTTACCCGAGGAATGAAGCTAGTTTCGACGTGAGCCGAAGGCGAACGTCGAAAGCTTACATTCCGAGGTTAACCCTTAAATGCATGAGATTTTATTTTTGTATGAAATTGAAAACAGTAATAGAAAAATACCAAAAAAATATGAAAAAAATAATAAAAAAAATATTTCTTGATTGAAAGGGGGGTTTTGCAAGGAAAAAAAAAACAAATTTAATTTGCGATAAAAATTGAATTTTTTAATTTTTCTTTTTTTTTATTGGGTACTTGTAAAGCTGACTTTGTGACTTTAATATCAAAAAACTATAAAAATATATATGCAAGCACAATATTTATTCGATTTTTTTCCAAAAGCTCTCTTTAACGATTTTCCCGCCAAAATGCGGCAAAATAAAAAAAAACAAAAGAAAATAAATGAATGAATTTTAAATTAAAAAAAAAAAAGTTGTTGCCAAACATATTTTTAGCTCATACAATCATATAATTATAAATTTTTACATAAAATTATGTAAATAATAAATAACAATTCCTTTGTGCCGTTTTCGACCCAAGATGCATTTAAGGGTAAAGAAAACCCATTTTTACTCGTTGCGAACGATACTTTTTCTACTACCTGATTTATGTATTTAAATATTTAATTTTTCCTTTCAAATTTAATGTATTTTATGACTTTGTAAAGCGCGGCGCGGTTTTAACCTTTTTTAGGCTTCGGCTGGCGGCTTTTATTTGTGGCCAGTATCGTTTTGCGAAAAAAGAGTGTCAGACGAGTTGCCATGCCGAGCCACAACCGCATACAAATATTAAAATACTTAAAACACATACTTATACACAAATATGCAATGTCACACAAAATCATAGAATACAATGAAATATCTCGAAATAATTAAAAAAAATCCCATGCGAACTGAACTAGTACAAATATAATTCCTAATATAGGCTCTATGGAAGCAAAACATCTTTTGGACATAACCATATTAGGTTGTTTGGTCAAATCCTTGTCAGACTTAAAGATGCGTTCAAGAAATATATTTTTATGGTTCCGCAGTACCTAAAAGGTACAAAAGGAACCTTATGGTGATACTCCGTTGTCCATCCGTATGTCACAGCCTCACAACTTTAGCACACCGTTAAAGATAAAGACATGAAATTTGGCAAAAAATAGCATTAATTTGCATACAAATAACAATGTAAAAAAAAAAGAAAAATTTGAAATTGTTCAAAATATTTCCAAAACAAAAGTGAGAGAAATAAAAAATGTTAGCCTAAAATTCAATATGGGTACGCGAGTCTGACTCGCACTTGGCCGGTTCTTTTTTGTATTGAAATGTGTGATGTTGACGTCAATGAAGGACGAATGAAAGACATCAATTTTTTTTCATTTAATAAAGGATAATGCATGCTTATTTTAATATTTGTATACCAGGCCCCGTAGCATAGTGTTTAATCGCGCGCGACACGGCTTAGTTGAATCACCGGTGCAAGGAGCATATGTCGCAAAAACATCGTGTCACGCTTCTGGCACTTTTGATTTAACTTCACCAACTCGACACAATAGACCGGACACACGTGTGTCGCGGGCCTATTATGTATCTCAAGTTGCCAACTGAACTGGGTGCCTGTCAACAAAAACATAGATATACTATAGAATTCCGATTGTCTAAAGATATGTTCGCACTTGAAGTGTCGACACAGTTCGTAAATAGTGCAATACCCGCTAAAGGCAATTCTGAAAGTTTAGTTTTTATCTATATTTTTGATGATTGGCACCCAGTCCAGTTAGCAACCAAAGATGCAGAATAGGGGGGCTGTTGGTGAAACATTAAAATTAGCATCACTTATTATGTCGTCATCAGCCTTCGTAGCATAGTGTTTAATCGCGCGCGACGCCACTTAGTTGAATCACAAGTGCGAGGAGAGTGACACGATGTTTTTGCGATTAAACAGTACCTGTGATTCGGCGCTACGGAAAAAAATCGACACTTTTAGAACTTCTATATCTACTTCGGTAAATAATGAATAATTTTGATAAAATAGTATATTATTTTTGGAATCTTTCTCTAGGGATCTGTTAAAACAGAAACGCGATTGGAGAATTTCGGCTCGATAGAAATATGAGGTCTTTATCGACACCAATTCTCCTGGTTTGACAATTTAGAATGACATATGGACTGCAATTATATTTTATTAGATGGGTTTTAACAGTATCTAGGGCCTGGTTAAACGAAATTTTGATAGCGTTTTAGTACATTTTATATTAATAAAAAACCGACTTTTTGCTACTTTTCCACGAATCCGTCCCTCTCGCTCTGAGGGTTTTTTCGCATATGGAGTAACAGGGACGCTAAAACTTTTACATATCGCCTTAAACACTATGCTACCGGGCCTAGACCTGGACACGCCAAGATTTTTACACGTGTCCACAAAGTGAAACTTAAATTAAATCACTTTTATATTTTCGCCAACTGGACACACGTTCGCATTTTACCTGAATTGATGACAAAGTACAGTCACGCAGATTAATGTTTTGTGTCACAATCATCATTGGTAACTAAACGTTCTATTGCTGGGAACGGGTAATTTTGTTTTACTAAGTTGCGTCGCGCGCATTGACCCCCCATATGGGAGGACAATGGTCGCGCGCGATTAAACACTATGCTACGAGTGTTGAAACGGCTATTCTTCGAAACGTATGGTATTGAATAGCGCAGTCATTCTCAAACTGGGTGAAAACGCCCCCTTGTGGGCGCTGGAGGCCTCTGGGGGCCCAGAAAAAATTGGGGGTGTTGAATTGGTTTAGGGGGGCGATGGCTGATTTGTAATTTCATGTACTTAATTAAAACCTACCTATTACACAATATCGATTATTTAGTTCATATGTCGGCCCTGTTTGATTGTATAAATACTAAAAATTAAACGGACTTTTTAATACAGCAGGCCTACTTTATATTCAAAAAAATTTACCAGGAGGCCATGGGGGCCGCTGACAGCCCCCAAAAGATTTCTATCAGCCGGCCATTACTAATTAGCACTAAATCACACCTGTACGCCACCTATGTAAAACGAAAGTTAGCCGCCGACCACCCCCGTGGCCGACTGGATGCGTCAATTTCCCGCGCATTCAACACGATCGCGAATTTCTTGTATAAAACATGTCGCAGGATTCGGATAGCGACTCCAATTCTGCGCCAGATTCGGCAACAAGTATATCGAGTAGTAGTGATAGTCAAGAATTGTCAGACCCGACTGGAAACCGATGGAAATGTCACTGCGCATGCAACATTCATGGCAAAACATAACTTTTTTCGTATTTCATATGTTTTTCTTTTTTTAATATGATTCCACCCATCCATCCATCAGCCTAGTTCGTCCACTGCTGGACATAAGCCTTTCCAGTACTTTGCAACTCCCGGCGGTCATCCTGGAAGAATTGCCCATACTCACACACGCTGGGCAGGCGGGTTCGTGAGCGCGGTGCCAGAACCCTCGCACCAGTGACGCCGCTGCCCTTCACCAGTCTGTTCCATATAAGGCCCGGCTATTAGGGATGGATATACCGCCATCCATCGGTCCCACGCATTGTGGGCCTCCTGGTTTTTTGCCTGTGAGCTGTCCTCTTACTCTCCCCCGAATTACTTCGAGGGTGTCTCCAGATAAGATGATGGTACCTCCACAGTCAAGCCCGGCATCAGCTCTACCACCTCAATGTATAATATGATTATAGAATAAAAATAATTAGATGATCAATGTTTTGTTTCATTTTTTCCTCAATTATATAGAATCGTAACTTAATTATTAGTCCGATTGACACGACTATTTGTTTTATTTGTGGCGAAATTTTGTGGGCACGTCATGGTATAATTCAATTTTCCTTATCAGCAAGCTAGTACGTTTAAAAACTGTTTGAATTTAGGGGATCACAGCGGATCCCACAGCGTGCTAGAAACATTTTCGTACAACCTGCCGGCGGATCCAATGGCCGGCTGGAATAATTTTGCATTTCAAGTCTTGGTCGGCTGCTGTGAGAATGGGGGCCGCTGGCGGAATCCTTGGCCTGCTGAACTCTAACAGTGTTACATGTTACTGACAGTGACAGTGTTAATTGCTCTCACAGGAATGTACAGTGTTCCCAAAGTGATAATGCGCATACAAATCTTCGCCATTGTTCGGCAAAGTTCGCATTTCTTTACACTTTCCATACAATCAATAAGGTCACGTGGTACGTCCGGTCGCTCGGCTATAGATTTGTATGCGCATTATTACTTTGGGAGTACTGTAAGATTAAACTTCAGACCAAACTAATATAGCACAATGTAATTAAATTAATCAAAGTAATGAATGTCATTGCAGTTTTTAAGATGTGGTAAAGTGAAAAAAAAATGGGGGGCGCAGAAAAATAATTGATTTCCAAAGTGGACGGTAGATGGAATAAGTTTGAGAACCTCTGGTATAGAGCGCATGTTGATTTTCAAAACAATACACCGTAATTATTGCAAGACCGACATGATATCCTTTTGTAAGCATTTTACATATATTTTCATGCTGTTTCTTATACGTGATAATAATTTATTACAATGAAGTTGTCCTTTATAGTTTAACTAATAATATGTATTTTCAAATTCAAATTCAAATAGTTTATTTTGCAAAGCAGGTATAGATATGTATATACACTTTTTACACGTCAAATTTAATCTAATAAAGAAAATATATGTAATAAAATAATAAATGTACATGAACTAAATTAAAGGTTTATTTAATTTATGTAGCAATATATTTACGATTAAAATGATAGGTAAAATATATATTATACAAGGTAAAATCCAATCAGCCGCCCGAACCCATACCGGAGACCCGGCCAGGGACCAGGAACAAGGTTCAATGATCACCAACCGAGCCCCCAGCACGAATCCAGGCGGCCGACCAAATCCCATCCTATATACTACATACTAATAGGTTACATATATAAATACATGCCTACCTCCGCCCATTCGATTAGTCTTGCTAAGAAGAAGGGCAAGAAACTTAGCAAGATCATGTCTTTTTTTCAACATAAAACTTACGAGTATACTATACAATATATGACTTATATCTACTTTAACCAAGGGATAATAAAATACAAGACAGCAGGAATTAAGGTTAATGAAAAAAAGAAAAACATATATATCTTTGTCTACCTGTCTCATATAGTCCTTTTCCTTTTACAGTTTGTAATCAATTAATGTTTACACCTTAGAGGAATCATAAATTAAGAAATTATACTACTTAATTAAATTATAACTTACTATCATTATCACTGTAACACCATGCTTCACCATCATCCAAATATTCATTTATTTTATAATATGCCTTTTTCAATAGGCCCTGCTTAATATACAGTTTAAACTTATTCTCTGACAAAGTTTCTTTCATGACATTGACAGATACCATTTCAAAGAAATAACTTTATCAATAGTCATTTTCGGATGACGCGGTGCAGAGGCACCTTAAATAACAAATTCGGTTTAAAATGCACGACACGTTAACGTTTTCAAATATTACTTTGAAATATGACACTGCAGTAAATTTGTCAAAAATATCATGCACCAGTGGCATATTTACCCTAGGGCCAAAAGGGCCACGGCCCGGGGCGGCACAAGCTGCACCTCGCGCTCAACTTTGGGCGCCTTTCATCATCAATCGTTAGTGTACCTATCTGGTTTATTCGTCCAATCTTTTAATTTTTATAGCTTTTAGACTGTATACTGTCATTACAAAATTTGTTCATCGGAAAATATTGAATAAATAGATAAAATAAACTTTTATTTCGGACAACTTTGATCCATAGCACGTTAGTAAGACTTATTAATAATTGGTTAGTAGCAAATAGAGAAAATTAAATTAAATTAACTACACAAAACTTATGTGCTCCGTACCAGGAGCGATCAAGGAGATGAGGAGGTCTCCACGATCACTTTCCGCACAAAACACCTCCATAAATGGTGTTCATTTCTTTTAAAAGTATGTTTTGTTTTTTCATTCATTATCATCACAGCCCACATCAACACACTGCTGGATTTTGTTATGTAATTTGTAATATTATTTGCTTTTTTTCTCATTAATTTATGGGGCGACAAACCTTCCATGCCTAGGGCGCCAAATCTTAAAATACGCCACTGCGTGTACCTACGGTAATTACCATAGTTCTGTGGTGTTAGAGCTGATGCCGGGCTCGACTGTGGAGGTACCGCCATCTTACTTGGAGACCCCCTCGAAGTAATTCGGGGGAGAGTAAGATGACAGCTCACAGGCAAAAAACCAGGAGGCCCACTATGCCTGGGACCGATGGATGGCGGTATATCCATCCCTAATAGCTGGGCCTTATATGGAACAGACCCTCGCGGGTTCCGGCACCGCGCTTACCAACCCGCCTGCCCAGCATGTGTGAGTATGGGCAATTCTTCCAGAATGACCGCTGGGAGTGACAAAGTCCTGGAAAGGCTTATGTCGAGCAGTGGACGAACTAGGCTGATGGATAAATTACCGTGTATATGGACACACAGCTGCCGAAGCACGCAGACATGACACAAATGTGCCCCTCCAGGATTTGAACCCGCGACCGAGCGGTCGAGTACTTGAATTACTAGTACAGGGGCGGTCAATAACAATTTAATTAAGGCGATATGCGAAAAAAATACGGGTGTTCCTTTTCTGTGTATTTCATGAAATACACGGAAAATTATAATCAGTTTCTGGTATATGCATTTTGACTATATAATCTAGGGTTTTGAAATTGGAAAACATGTTTGGATAAATTTTCCTCGATAGAAATAATTGTTGAAATGAGGTCTTCAAACACACTTTTTCTCCTCGTTTGACGAATAGGAACCATATACAGCACTCAAACATATTTTATTAGGTGTGTTTCAACAATATCTAGAGATTTGATATTTGAAATTTTGCTAGCTATTTTAGTTTTTTTAATAAAAATATAAAACCAACATTTTTCCCTTTTGCCCTGAATCCGCCCCTCTCGCACTGCGCGATTTTTCGCTTGGAGTGACAGTGACAAAAATAAAACTCGCATAGCCTCTTAAAGACAATAACAATTTGTAATATAAACAGAAGTCACCTTGTATTTAAGCGTTCAATTGGCTACATATCTGAGGATTGAAAACTGAGTGAGGAGAACGAATCTGATTTACGTTCAGTTTTTAGGGTTCCGTACCTAAAAGGTACAAAAGGAACCTTATGGTGAGACTCACTTTTATTTTTTGTGTTGAATTTTACACGTCCTTCTGCGCCTTTATTTGATTTTTTTCTTAAATTATGTTCTCTGTCTGGGGTATGCTGAAAATCAGCGCTGCTCGATTTCTATGAGATCGGCAGCTTTGCTGAGCATGCTACCATTTGCCAGGAATGTTTAAAACTTTTTTTTTCTTCTATTTTAACCTATGTATAATTTTAATGTGTTTAGTTTTAAGTATTGTTTGGCAATATACCCTTTTTACTTTTACTTTTACTCCGTTGTCCGTCCGTATGTCACAGCCTCATAACTTTAGCACCGTTAAAGAAAAATACATGAAATTTTGCACAAAAATTGCATTAATTTGCCCACATATTAGGGTGTAAAAAAAATTTGAAAAAATTTTAATTGTTCAAAATATTTCCAAAACAAAAGTGAGAAAAATAAAAAATATTTGCCTAAAATACAATATGGATATCGAATTGTAGGTATTAAAAAATTAATTCTAAAAATATATACTTTTAATATATTTACTCACACTGGTTTCGAGAAATCTTTAAAAAACCCCAAAAATATGTATGTACCCCCCCCCCCCCCCTTATCTCCGAAACTGGTAGACCGAAAAATATGAAAAAAATGTCAATTATAGATCATAACTGGCCAATTACAGGAAAACTATAGCGATTAAAAAAAAATATTGCACGTCATTTTAGACATTGTTGTAGTGTATATTATTTATTTGTTAGTTAGGATGTGTAAAAGGCCCTAGAAAATGCTTTAGAGCGAAACCGGTCGGGCATAATAAAGTTATATGTAATATGTGGATAGATAAGTACAAGTGTTTGTTAAAACAATGATTTTAAAAAAAATTATCATCCACAATACGGAACCCTAGGTACGCGAGTCTAACTCGCACTTGGCCGTTTTTTTTTTTACCATTTGAAAGGTACCCCATCACTAAACGCAGCTGTCATAAGTGCCATCACTAGTTGCCCCAAATGTAATAAGACAGGAATAAATTCAGGACCTTCGTCTAATTGAGACATAAAACTTATAATAGCATAAGGGTTCCATCCATCCATCATCCAAGTTCGTCCACTGCTGGACATAAGCCTTTCCAGGACTTTGCCACTCCCGGCCGTCATCCTGGAAGAATTGCCCATACTCACACACGCTGGGCAGGAGGGTTGGTGGGCGCGGTGCCGGAACCCTCGCACCAGTGACGCCGCTGCCTATACCAGTCTGTTCATAAGGGTTAACCACATAAGGGTTGCCGAATTTTAAATTTTGAAACCCTAAAATCCCAAGAGCAAACAAATTTAGGACATGGGTCCCAAATCTTAAACTAGACTATTTACCTATTTATTATTAAAATAAAATAAACCGGCCAAGTGCGAGTCAGACTTGCGCACAAAGGGTTCCGTACCATTATCTATAAAAACAAGAAATACATCATCTGTGAAAATTTCAACTGTCTAACTATCACGGTTAATGAGATACAGCCTGGTTACAGACGGACAGCGGAGTCTTAGTAATAGGGTCCCGTTGGTTACCCTTTGGGTACGGAACCCTAAAAATGGCGAACCACTTTTGCAAACGTATTTAAATGAACGAGGACAGTAATAACCTAGCCATCGACCAAGATCTGTTAGAAAACATCGTCCTCTTCAATATAGTGATAGTATGTGCAGTGGAGACCACATCAAGCTATACACTTGCAGTACGACATTAGCCCCTACAGAGAAGAATATAAGATAGGTACAAATGTGTCTTACTTGATGCGGTCTCCACTGTACATAAACAAAATCAAAATGTTTTTGATTAAAAAAATGCTACTACTCTGTTATCGAATATTTAAATGATAAGGATATTTAATTTAATTAATCGTATTGTTATAGTAGTTTATGCTACAAGGACGAAAAGGAATAAATTACGAGGACGATTAGCGAGTGTTTTAAACGTAACCGAGTAATTTATTGCTTTTAAGCCCATGTATCATACTACGTTTTTCAATGCATAGTGTGAGGAAATGAAAACAAATATAATCTTGTGAACTTTAAATTATGATTGGCCCAAAAGGATTGTATCCAGAGCCGTTAAACAGTGGAGAAAAAAGTATAACATCTATGGTACACAGGAAAGGCTGCAGGTTAGCCAACCATTGCAAATAAATAAAAAATAAAATAATAATAAAGCCCTAGGGCAAAATAATCGACTTTCTGTTCGGTTTTGATGCATAAAAAGTAAGCCTTTACGAGCACTTGCATTGAAAAGTATTTAATTATGTACTATTTTATTTTTATTTGCATTACATTGTAACTGACATTAGATTTAATTACAAGTAGATAATAATGTCGTGCATGTTCCATTATTTGCAATACCGACAAGGTCGAATATGTATGTGCCTTCTATTTTTTTTTTATTGTAAATACTCATATTCAGCAATAAAGATTTATGATTAATGATTTATTTATCGTTAAAATCGAAAAAAGCGGGTCGTGAATTAAAAGTTGTTGCAAATCCATTTCTATCGGAAAATCCAACATTATGCAAGTTTTTCAGAAAACCAGATGTTCTTACAGAATTTAAAAAATAAATATATGTTTTCGAAAACTTGTCAAATTTTTTGAAAAAATGAAATCTTGAAAGCATGCTTTAAAACTTTCGGTGAAAGCTCGTTAACTTTTAAAGCCTACTTAGCTGTGATAATATGTATACCACTGCCGTGATTTTTTTCACATCTCCAAATACAACCGTTTCGCTGGCAGGGGGGGGGGGGGGGACACTTGACTCTAACAAAAATTAATACTTTTAAGCTTATTATTTCGCAAACGGAATCCTGGATCGAAAAATTGTCTTGTCACACCCCCAATATTTTTAAATTACCTATCCAACGACACCCCACAATAGGGGATAGACGAGAAAAAAAATTATCCCCACCTTATCGGCGTGATAAATATGTATACACATACCAAATTACAGCTTTCTAGTACCAATAGTCTCTAAGCTAAGCCGCGGACAGACAGACAGACGGACATGGCGAAACTATAAGAGTTCCTTGTTGTGACTACGGAACCCTAAAAAAGGGTAAGGAAAGCTATTAATGCAACGAAACTGTTTTCGAATCGTTAATATTGGCGGAAAAAACAGAGGCCAATTCCGAGAATCTCGTTCCGTTACGTTTTCCTCTAACAAACTTGTCGCTAAGGAAGATGTAAAAAACATGGAAGCAGCCTTGCCAAGTTTTTTCCTGTCTAAAATCACAAAGCGACAAGAATACCGCTTAGCAACGGATGTTTAGACTAATCATCCATGTTACGTAGACATATGGATCGCATAATTATGCAAGATGTGAAGATAATTTGAGTAGTTTCCCAGCCGGGTTGTTAAAAACCCGCCTTTTTCTAAGTCATTGAAACAGAACACTTAAATTCAAAATTCTCTCAATAGTTTATTCAACAAAACATTATTACCTATGTATTGTGTATACCGCATTCGCAAAGTTTGCATTGGTTTCTGTAAATTAGAATTTCAAGATTTTTTAATTCAAAATTCTTGAAATTCTAACTTAAAGAAACTATTCTTCAAATATGGTTGGTTACACGTAACTTTCTGTTACACGTTGTATATTAGAATTTTAAAGCTTTAAATTTTAAAATCCTAATTTACAGAAACCAATAGAAACTTTGCGATGGCAACATACACAATACATATGTAATATTAATAAGGTTTTGTTGAATAACTCTTGAGTGAATTGTGCTGTTTCAATTAATTAGAAAAAGGCGGGTTTTCAAAATCCAGCTGCGAGACTAGATTACTTATCTACTTTTTTACATTTAGTACTATTAATATTATTTATAAATAAATTATATTTTACTTTTACGAGATTTTGATTATTTATTATTATTAAAACAATTTAAAAAATTATAACTTGATATATTTCGGCCCTCGGTAGCTGTCATCAGTCGAATGATTATTATTAGTTAATATAAATAATTTAGAACTACATTATACTATCAATGCAAACAACAGTTACCTTCTACGAAGACTGCAAAAAAAAACAAATGTCACTGACACACAAAAAATCCACACACTTCACGAACAAAACCGGAAAAGTACTTAACCGCGCCAAGTTCGCACGCTCTAACCAGGTTCTGACATCAGCCCGTAGACGACTGATTATCATGAAGGACAGACATCGACTGATTATGGAGTATGGACCCAGTTTAGTTGATGTTTCGTTCACAATGGAACTATGTAACTCTATGTAGTATTCATAATAGCATAGACACGGCATTTTTAGGGCTCCGTAAAAGGTTTATGGCGAGTTTTCTGTCCGTCCGTCCGTATGACACAGCCTCATAATTGATAGACTTGAAATTTGGCACAAAACTAGCATTAACTTGCCCACATAAAAAGCGTAAAAAAATATTTAAAAGTTGAAATTGTTCAAAATGTTTCGAATACAAAAGAAAGAGGGAAAAAAAACAAAAATACAATTTGGTATCAAATTGTAGGTGTGAAAGAGCTATTTACTTGTATCTATTTTGAGAAATCCTCGAAAAACTACAAAAAATGCTTATGTCCCCCTCCCCTTATCTCCAAAAACTGGTGGACCGAAAAATATGAAAAAAATTATGGTAATATGTGTTTATGTAAAGATTACAGGAAAAATATAGCGGTTGAGAAACTCACGAAAATAAAATGACAAAATTAAATTTCCTTTTACAAAAAGTGTCGTGTTACGCACGCGAGTCTGACTCGCACTTGACCGTTTTTTTTTGCTATATTGTTTGTATTACTTTCCATCTGCTATTTAAAGCGATATGCGAAAAAAATACGGGTGTTTCTTTTCTGTGTAATTCATGAAATATACGGAAAATTTTAATAAATTTCTGGTATATAAATTTTGACTATATAATCTAGGGTTTTGAAGTTGGAAAACATGTTTGGATAAATTTTCCTCGATAGAAATAATTGTTGAAATGAGGTCTTCAAACACACTTTTTCTCCTTGTTTGAGGAATATGAACCATATACAAAACTTAAACATATTTTATTAGGTGTGTTTCAACAATATCTAGAGATTTGATATTTGAAATTTTGCTAGCTATTTTAGTTTTTTTAATAAAAATATAAAACCAACTTTTTTCCCTTTTGCCCTGAATCCGCCCTTCTCGCACTGCGCGATTTTTCGCTTGGGGTGACAGTGACAAAAATACAATTCGCATAGCCTCTTAAGATCCTGACACACCTCTTTCGCCTCTTCCACATCCATCTATCTAATCATACAACCTCTTCTATTGCGGGTGCTTTTGTCTTTGCTCCAGTAGGTCACCAATCTGATCTGCAGTCGTCCTTCTGCGTCGGCCTGGTCGAATTCTACTTTCACTTGCGCATACCTATATTTCTTTCGTCACTCTTTAAGGCGATACCAAAAAAAAAATGGGGATTTTCGAATCCATTTACTCCACTATAACGTCATCTACGTATTTCATTTTTGGGTAAATGTTTATTAAGTATTTGATTAAGATTCCCACTGAAGGAAAACGCGATTGGATGAAATTTTCTCGATAGAATTTAATTCCAAAAAGACCTCTAAACTGTTTTATTTTTTCCTGTAATTCTTAAATCCTAACTAATTTCATCGTGTAATTACATTTAAAATGTGCATATTATGTATTTGTAAAGTCTCCTTGAAAACCTTTTTGACAAAATAGCTTAGTACATTTTATAATAATAAAAAACCGACTTTTTGTTACTTTTCCACGAATCCGTCCCAATCGCACTGAGGGTTTTTTTGCATATGGAGTAACAGGGACGCTAAAACTTTTACGTAGCGCCTTAATTTAGAAATGATAATAGACCGTTAGTTTGTTGTTGGTAACTATATCTCACCGAGTATCAGCATGATACAGTCACTTTGAGAAGGGCAAAAAGTTACTCCTATCAAATAAATAAATTACTGTTTATTTTCAGATTAAAAATCCATAGGTAGGTTAGTGTTAGGCTTAAAACTAGGTTAGGAAAACAAAGGGAACATGTACAAAATTGATTATTTAAATAACCCAATGGTTCCATCCAGAATTTCTTTGTTTTACTTACCTAGTTTAATGTCTAACACTAACCTATCTATTGATTTTTAATCTGAAAATAAACAGTAATTTATTTGATTTATATAAAAACGGCTCACCTCAATACGTGTTTTGATCGGGAAAGCCGACCAGTTTCAGCAGATTTAGACTGCCTTCATCTGGGCGAGTAAAGACGTTTACGCGACGACGTTACGCCTCACACTGCGGGCTGCGGCTCGCAGGGCTCGGGATGACATCGATGCAGATGGTATTGGTGGTCGGACCGGTAGGGCGTCCGCACAATTAGTTACTTCCGGGCTTGCGTTATTAATTACCGGTGTGTCACCAAACAACGATAAACACGCGGAACTTATAGTATCTACGTCACTTTCACTAAAGTCGTATTGAGGTGAGCCGTTTTTATGTAAATCATGAATTATCCTGAAGTCTCATTTAGTCATTTATTTATTTGATAGGAGTAACTTTTTGTCCGCAATCATCTTCAGGATGCCGTTGCCACTGCCCCGTAGTCTGAGTAGCATAGAGGCAGTTTTCTTGCGCATTATGGCGTAGAAATCATCTGTACGCGCCTCCGCGAACATGCCAGTAGCCTAAGCATGAAAACATCTCCGTACATCTGCGTTTGAAACTAAACTGACGTTGCCATACGTAGCTGTTAGTTCCGCTATTGTCCGCTTGGAGCGGTTCCCCAGATACCATACGATTTTGATGTAGTTTGAAACGCGACTAATGACGTTTGACTAATCGAATGGGCGGAGGTAGGCATGTATTTATATATGTAACCTATTACTATGTAGTATATAGGATGGGATTTGGTCTGCCGCCTGGATTCGTGTTGGGGGCTCGGTTGGTGATCATTGAACCTTGTTCCTGGTCCCTGGCCGGGTCTCCGGTATGGGTTCGGGCGGTTGATTGGATTTCACCTTGTATAATAATATTTACCTATAATTTTAATCGTATATATATTGCTACATAAATTAAATAAACATTTAATCTAAGTAGTTCATGTACATTTATTATTTTATTACATATACTTTTATAAGATTAAAATTTGACTTTAAAACGTGTATTATATATACCTACTTTGCAAAATAAACTTTTTGAATTTTGAATTTTGAACGCAACTACACGGAGATGTTTTCATGCTTAGGCTACAGATGCACTGCAGAGTCGCAGCAGCCGCAACAGCATCCTCAAGGTGTTGTTATATTGCACACGTAGGACATTGTAGGCTCGTTGCGGGTATCAAAGCCACAATAAGAAACACTAGGATGCATAATGGTACTAGATGATGTAGAAACCATCCCCGAACCGACCCTTATGCTCTGAAAAAAAACCAATTTAATTAGACTATGGCAAGTCTAATTAGAGTATTTACAGGTGGTAGAGCTGATGCCGGGCTCGACTGTGGAGGTACCACCATCTTACTTGGAGACCCCCTCGAAGTAATTCGGGGGAGAGTAAGAGGACAGCTCACAGGCAAAAAACCAGGAGGCCCACCATGCCTGGGACCTATGGATGGCGGTATATCCATCCCTAATAGCCGGGCCTTATATGTAACAGACTAGTGACGGGCAGCGACATCACTGGTGCGAGGGTTCCGGCACCGCGCTGCCCAGCGTGTGTGAGTATGGGCAATTCTTCCAGTATGACCGCCGGGAGTGACAAAGTCCTGGAAAGGCTTATGTCCAGCAGTGGACGAACTAGGCTGATGGATGATAGCTAGGAAGTAAAATGCTATTTTGCTCTAAAACAAGTAGATTCCTAACTCTATGGACCACGCATACAGTTTATCTGCCACTTATTAAAATGATTGATGTGTCATTGACCCAGAATGCAAGTAATACATTCACATAAAACATGCAGACATAGTATACGTCTGTCCCTGGAGATAAGTTGATCCAGGATAATTGGAGACAGCATACCTCCATCTGCTGCGATCCTGACCCACCTCTTTCGCTTCCTCATCAATCCAGTCAGCATGCACGTATATATCTACGTACGTGTAATTAAGGCGCTACGGAAAAAAAAATCGACGCTTAGAACTTGCATATCTACTTCAGTAAAGAAGGTATTATTTTGATAAAATTAAATACATATTATTTTTCAATGCAAGTGCTCGTAAAGGCCCACTTTTTATGCATCAAAACCGAACAGAAAGTCGATTATTTTGCCCTAGGGCTTTATTATTTTTTTTTTAATTTATTTACAATGGTTGGCTAACCTGCAGCCTTTCCTGTGTACCATAAATGTCATACTTTTTTCCACTGTTTAACGGCTCTGGATACCTAGTCCTTTTGAGCCAATTACAATTTAAAGTTCACAAAATTATATTTGTTTTATTTCCTCACACTATGCATTGAAAAACGTAGTATGATACACGGGCGTAAGAGCAATAAATTACTCGGTTACGTTTAAAACACTCGCTACGCTCGTGTTTTAAATCGTCCTCGTAATTTATTCCTTTGCGCCCTTGTAGCATAAACTACTATTAAATCTTTTTTGCTTTTCATTATTTTAAAACAGATTATGAAAATACATGAAAAAGTATTAACTAATATCGATGTATATTTGGACCAACTTGGTCGGTCGAAATATATAAATCGATATTAGTTAATACTTTTTCATTTATATTCATAATCTATTTTGATAAAATAGTATATTATTTTTGGAATCTTTTTCTAGGGATCTGTTAAACAGAAACGAGAATGGAGAAGTTCGGCTCGATACAAAAAATCAAAATCAAATCAAATCAAATCTACTTATTGAAATGAGGTCTTTTTGCGTAGTTTTAAAGATCTAAGCATACATAGGGACAGACAGACAGCGGGAAGCGACTTTGTTTTATACTATGTAGTGACATATTACATGATTACATGCTTTTTTAGGGTTCCGTAGTCAACAACAAGGAACCCTTATAGTTTCGCCATGTCCGTCTGTATGTCTGTCCGCGGCTTAGCTTAGAGACTATTATTACTAGAAAGCTGTAATTTGGCATGAGTATACATATTTATCACGTCGATAAAGTGGTACAGTAAAATTTTGAAAAAGATTTTTTTAGGGTAGGGACACGTAAAGTGGGGATGATTTTTTTTATCGTCTATCCCCTAGTGTGGGGTGTCGTTGGATAGGTAATTTAAAAATATTGGGGGTGTAAGAAGATCATTTTTCGATCCAGGGTTCCGTTTGCGAAATATTAAGCTTAAGTGTTAATTTTTGTTAGAGTCAAGTGTCCCCCCCCCCTGCCAGCGAAACGGTTGTATTTGGAGACGTGAAAAAAATCACGGCAGTGGTATACATAACGAAATTAAAAGGAAAACTATCACAGCTAAGTAGGCTTTACAAGTTAACGAGTACAGATCGCGCCAAACTTTTAGTCCCCTCTAAACACGGGGCGATTCGCATCAGCAGGAACAAAATGTATCGGGCGCTCTTGGGAAAAGCAACTTCCGAGCGTACTAGAAGTTTGACGCGACCTGTATTATTATAGATAATGGTACGGAACCCATCGTGCGCGAGTCCGACTCGACCTTGGCCGGTTTTTATTCAGCTAGGATTAAGTGCTTAACTCAGGTACACATACCTGACCAAGTAAAATTAATAATATAACATATTAATGATTAGAAGGGACAGGATAATCGGACCGATATATAGTACATAAAGTTGGAAAAATCCTTGAAATAGTTTGTGGGTGTGAAGTCAGATTCTTAAGGCGATTACCATCGCCAAATTAGCAGCTCGATATTTGTCACTACAAATATCAACGGAAACGACATTGAAATAACGTTCATATCAGCGCGCAATGCATAGTGGCTGTTACGACGCTCGCTGCGTCCTTGATAGAGCGAAATAGGGGAAAATTATACTTTTCACTTGGACGTGATTACTCGATTGAATAATCTTATGTTATGTTTATAGCTATAAAGTTTATCTATTTATCAAAGCATAGATGAATTCAATCGGCCAAGCAACTCAGGAGCAGTAGGGAATTTAAGGTAAAAAAACACAATTCAGTAAAAAAAAATTCATGTAGAAGTTTTGGTGGTATGAAAAAGAAAACTGTTGCATATGTTGTCTAAGAGTTGATTATTTATAATACATTTTTTCATTATTTTTGGTTTGGCCATAAACGAGGAGTAGGCTTTAGAAAGTACCCATTTAGCAATAGTAAGGCCCTTAAAATATGATTTACTAGCGACCCGCCCCTGCTTCGCACAGGCATGTATTATACATATAAACCTTCTTCTTGAATCACTCTATCTATTAAAAAAACCGCATCAAAATCCGTTGCGTAGTTTTAAAGATCTAAGCATACATAGGGACAGACAGACAGCGGAAAGCGACTTTGTACTATACTATGTAGTGATTTTGATAGTGAAAATTACGGAAATTACGGCATTGCTTAAAACGTTACGATGATGTACCTAATACTTAATAGATGTTACCGTAAATTGATATTATTTAGAAATTGTATACAATTCCTAGGAAATTTATAAAATGCCAAGCTGATTTATCTATTTGTTTATTTTATTTTATTTTTGATCGGCCTCCTGTTTTCCCTTTTGCTCTGTTCGGCGAAATTGTATTAAATTCCTATTTTTTTAATTTCATTTATTTACTTATTTAGACTGCCGGTAACATATCTATCAAGTAATACACTATCGTAAAGTTTTAAGGAATTCCGTAATTCCGGGATTTTTACTAGCACGCGTCGTCAATACGGTGTCTTTCCATTAGGGTTCGAAAGGATAAATCCGTGATAAATGTCTTGATACTTATCATGATACTAATCTTGATACAAATAGCTCAATAATTATCAATTGCTAATAACAAAAATTGCGTTCATGAAAGGGGATTCCCCGTACCATAAAAATTCAGTTAGGATTTACAGTGCTTTCGCGCATTTCTGCAGCGCTAAAAAGCGCTACTTTATAGTAGTTTATGCTACTAGGGCGAAAATTTACGCCCGTGTATCATACTACGTTTTTCAATGCATAGTGTGAGGAAATGAAAATAAATATAATCTTGTGAACTTTAAATTATAATTGGCCCAAAAGGACTGTATCCAGAGCCGTTAAACAGTGGAAAAAAAAGTAAAACATCTATGGTACACAGGAAAGGCTGCAGGTTAGCCAACCATTGTAAATAAATAAAAAATAATAATAATAATAAAGCCCTAGGGCAAAATAATCGACTTTTTGTTCGGTTTTGATGCATAAAAAGTGGGCCTTTACGAGCACATGCATTGAAAAATAATTTAAATATAGTACTAAAAATGAATTTTACTTTAATTAATGTTCATTTGTGTTGGATTTTTAATAAGAATCGTAAAATTTATTTGTTTTTGTTAATTATCAAGCAGCGTAATTATCTTGATAATTTCGAACTCTGCTTTCCATCGTACTTGCTCTCTCGCACAATGACAAAAGCGGTAGGCGAGAGAGCGCAAGTAGGATAGATATACGCTGGATCTCTGGCGCATGCTAGCTACACTGAAGGCTATATGTACGCCCGTGACCTCGCTTACCACCGAGTGTCTTCTAAAAGAAAGCCTGTCAGTTTAACCATCCATTACTGATAACCAATCACGCGGAAGTGCGTAAAAAATGGTTATCTATCAAATAAACCTGTCAAATGAGACACAATGTAAGAGTTCCGTCCACAGAACTGGTTCCGTCATTGGGTCGGAGTTCGGAAATCGGGCAAAAACAGGGCTCGGCATTATCACTTTAGAATACTTTAGATGATAGTAAATATTAATATTTATAAAACAAAATAATGAGCGTTTGCCTCGTTGTTTTTTTTTTCCTTAGTTCTTAGCTTTCCTCCAGATGGCGCTGTCCATGTCACCATAGATAAAATGCGTTTTGTAGCAATCAACGTCAAAGTGGTTTTTCGTTTGTTTGGAATAGGTGCAAAGGTGAATGCTCAAAAAAAACCCAGGCCCGGCGCCAATGAAATATATCTCATATTTTTAGTATAAATATGTAATGAAATACCACATACTTTTTATCATCGATATCGATGGCTAAATGTAAGAAATTGCTATTTGTTTAATGGCAGGGGTAATACAAAAGAAACCAAAGCCCAGCGCTAATTATATATCTCAGATTTTAAGTATAGTCGTGTAATGAAATACCACATATTTGGCATCATCGATATCGATAGCTAAATGTAAGAAATTGCTATTTGTTTAATGGCAGGGGTAATATTGAGGTATCTCAAATAGTATTAAAAATATTTACAGTCAGCATGTTAGATAACAAAATGAAGCGCTTTACATTAAAACTGATGGGTGAATATAAAAAATTGCTATTTGTTTTATGACAGGGGTTACTAAAGGTGCCTAAAATAGTTACAACTGGCATAAAGTGCGTTTAAAGATGATATAATGCACATAGAAATCTATAGTTGAGCAACCGGACGTACCACGTGACCTTGACGTGACGTGACATGAACAGTGGCGAAGATTCCTATGGGCATTATACAAGTGGTCTACCTTTACTTACTGGATACTAGATTTTAGTTGGTTCACTGTAAGGAGTAAGGGGGATAGCAGATGTTTGCATAGTCAATGTCAAGGTCTTTATGTCAGTTGTAACTATGTTTAGTTTAGGTACCTTAAAGTTACCCCTGCCTAAAACAAATAGCAATTTTTTACATTCACCCATCAGTTTCAATGTAAAGCGTTTAATTTTTTAACTAAAATGCTGATTGTAAATATTTTTTCAATGCAAGTGCTCGTAAAGGCCCACTATTTATGCATCAAAACCGAACAGAAAATCGATTATTTTGCCCTAGGTTTTTTTTTTTGAATTTATTTACGAGAAGTTGGCTAACCCGCAACCTTTCCTGTGTGCCATAAATGTTATACTTTTCTTTCCACTGTTTAACGGCTCTGGATACAGTCCTTTTGAGCCAATCATTAACTTGCAAAATTGTAACAATGTAACTTTCAACTTTAATAATTAAATTGTTTTCTTTGATTATATTTGTTTTATTTCCTCACACTATGCATTGAAAAACGTAGCATTATACACGGGCGTAAGAGCAATAAATTACTCGGTTACGTTTAATTTATTCCTTTTCGCCCTTGTAGCATAAACTACTATTAATCACTATTTGAGATATCTCAATATTACCCCTGCCAATAAACAAATAGCAATTTCTTACATTTAGCCATCGATTTTGATGATGCCCCCTATACATTATTTTATCACCCATTACTATGAACAATCTGAGATACATTTCGTTTGCGCCGGGCCTGGGTTTATTTTCCATACTTCGTGAGCATTCTCCTTTTGTCTTTGATTCTGTTGCTAAAGAATACGACAGTGCCATCTAGGAATCTTATTTTACACTAAATTTGACATATGGAAAAACGCTCATTACCACGTGCTACCAAAGATTTCAAAAGTTTAGATGAGCCCTGGCACCTAAAATCTATTGCATTGTTTTTAAATGTGTGCGTTAACATAATGCCGACGCGCGCACACTTATGAGTGCGCAATCTGTCTACCTACGGTCAGCAAACTGATCAGACTACTAAAGTTGTTAAAATGATTAACTTTAAGTGCACCTAAGGCGTCCAACTATCACTGTGTTCAGATGAGCACTGATTCCAAACGTGTGAGCGTCACCCATTTAAAGGTGGAAACATTTTGGTGATGTCATAGTACGGTAAGGGCCTATCTTTACTTTGGAATCTTTGCGTGCTACTCTATATAATGAAGAATAATATCATCAGAAACAATTGCTGTAAATTTTAACAGTAACTTCAGAAAAAAATCAGAAATTTCAAGAAAAATTCTCGAACAGCATTATATATCGTGTCATAACTATTGTGGTTTAAGAGCGGTTTCGTAGCCGGATTGTGAAATACCCGCCTTTTTCTTATTAATCGAAAAAGAACACTTAAATTCAAAATTCACACAATAGTTATTCAACAAAACATTATTACCTATGTATTGTGTATGTTGCCATCGCAAAGTTTCCATTGGTTTCTGTAAATTAGAATTTTAAAATTTAAAGCTTTAAAATTCTAATATACAACGTGTAACAGAAAGGTGTAACCATATTTGAAAAACTTATTCAGTCAATGGTATCGAACAACTTTTACTATGGAGCCAACCTAGAAATCTCAAAAAAAATACTTTTCAGCCGAGCGGCATTGCAATTTTCTATGAAACAGTTAATTTTTTTTTTTCGTGTTACAGGTTTTGTTTCATAGTAAAAGTTGTTCTATACCATTGACTGAATAAGCTCTTCAAATATGGTTACACCTTTCTGTTACACGTTGTATATTAGAATTTTAAAGCTTTAAATTTTAAAATTCTAATTTACAGAAACCAATGGAAACTTTGCGATGGCAACATACACAATACATAGGTAATAATGTTTTGTTGAATAACTATTGTGTGAATTTTGAATTTAAGTGTTCTGTTTCGATTAATTAGAAAAAGGCGGGTATTTCAGAATCCGGCGGCGATACCGCTCTTAATTAGAGATCTTAGATTAGATGATTTAATTATTAAATATATTTATATTATATTATAGATTTAATTAGATTAGTGAAGAAATGAAAACAAATATAATCTTGTGAACTTTAAATTATAATTGGCTCAAAAGGACTGTATCCAGAGCCGTTAAACAGTGGGAAAAAAAAGAATAACGTCTATGGTACACAGGAAAGGCTGCAGGTTAGTCAACCATTGTAAATAAATAAAAAATAATAATAATAATAAAGCCCAAGGGCAAAATAATCGACTTTTTGTTCGGTTTTGATACATAAAAAGTGGGCCTTTACGAGCACTTGCATTGAAAATAAATAAATTACTCCGTCGGCCTCTTAAGACGATACCAAAAAGGAAATGGGGTTTTTTCGAATCCATTTACTTCACTATAACGTCATCTACGTATTTAATTTTTGGGTAAATGTTTATTGAGTATTTGATTAAGATTTTCACTGAAGGAAAACGCGATTAGATGAAATTTTTTCGATAGAATTTAATTCCAAAAAGACCTCTAAATGTTACCTAATATTTCTATTGCCTATTTTATAAAACAATCAAGTTGATCTCATAACCGCGTCTTCGAAACGAACGTTTGAAAACCAAAGATTTCAACAGTAAAGATAAGCCCTTACCATAGTATGACAGCACCAAAATGTTTCCACCTTTAAATGTTTGACGCTCACAAGTTTGGAATCAGCGTTCATCTGAACACAGTGATAGTTGGACGCCTTAAGTGCACTTAGGGTTTTGCATTTTTACGACTTTAGTAGTCTGATCAGTGGGTCTACCGCGTAATTCTCATTTACATCAACATCAACTTGAGATTGAAATTTGACGTGCGTGCGACGACGCCCGCCTAACATGCCATCTCTTTTGCACGCGTTGAATTTCGCATGCATTTGCTTGAAGTTGATACAAATGAGAATTACGCGGTAGAGCCCCTGTTTACTGACCGTAGGCAGACAGATTGCGCACTCATATTGTGCGCGCGTCGGCATTATGTTAACGCACACATTCAAAAACAATGGAATACATTTTAGGTGCCAGGGCTCATCTAAACTTTTGAAATCCTTGTTGAAAACCAAAAAAAGAAGGCGGGAAACATTATTTTTTTGACAAAAGTATAAATCTTAATACATTTTTTATAGATGGAATCCCTAGATAAAAGATCGATAAATCAAACATATTTCCTCTTTAATATGAGGAGAGACCTAGTTTCTACCAATGAACCCTTGAAAACCTGGTGTTGTTGATGTTCTAGCGTCAGGTGTCCCGTTAAGACTGTTATGATGCAGACGGAAGAGGATTCCTATACGCCGTTATGACGGTACCCTACAAAAATAAGATAAAAGTGTTTCATTTTATCGAGAGATATATGTTCGTAACATTAGGATTGTACATATTTTTATCACATTTCATCCGCGCAATCTCAACAATGATCGATTTTTATCCATATAGTATCTTGTATCTATGTGCCATAAATAATTGTATCCATGCGCCATTCTAAAGTTCCGTAACAGAAAGGTTAAAAGGAACCATTATGAATGAATTCATAATAATACGACATAATAATATGGGTGGTGCCTTGCGTTTCCAATTCTTTTGTTCTCTAGAAAATCAAAACTTCATACATTAATTATTCCAGTTTCCAAGAAATATTTTATTTATGAAATTGATTTCCTTTTAGTTTCCAAAAATTTTGTTGGTACAGTCGACAGCGGGAGCAAGTGATTATTAATTTATTTAATTTATTACTTATCTAATTTGTTCCTTTTTAATTAATATAATTGTATTTATATCTATCTCGCAGTTATTATTTATATAAAATAGACGTCTTTATTACTATAACGCTTTCATTTACTATATTGTTACACATGCACGATGTGTTTTAGTGGTTTAATCATTAAATTGACTTGCGATTGAAGGCACTTGGTGAAACATCAATAAATGCCTTTAATAGTAGTTTATGCTACAAGGGCGCAAAGGAATAAATTACGAGGACGATTTAAAACACGAGCGTAGCGAGTGTTTTAAACGTAATCGAGTAATTTATTGCTTTTACGCCCGTGTATCATAATACATTTTTCAATGCATAGTGTGAGGAAATGAAAACAAATATAATCTTGTGAACTTTAAATTATAATTGGCTCAAAAGGACTGTATCCAGAGCCGTTAAACGGTGGAAAAAAAAGTATAACGTCTATGGTACACAGGAAAGGCTGCAGGTTAGCCAACCATTACAAATAATAAAAAAAAATAATAATAATAAAGCCCTAGAGCAAAATAATCGACTTTCTGTTCGGTTTTGATGCATAAAAAGTGGGCCTTTACGAGCACATGCATTGAAAATGTAATATTTTATGTTTCACTAGCAGTTTACAAAGGTTTAGTGATGATCTTGATTAGAATTGTAAGATGATAATACATTAACCATAATAATAGCTCTACCGGCCTCTTCTTTTTTACGCCAATATTAAGCGGATGGCATACCCTAGCAACTTTTTTTATTACCCGTCCAGCACAATAAGTCTAATGGCAAAGACCTTATTTGCTTCTTTTCATAGAGGCGATTATATGTTGGCTCTTTGGTCTCTTTTTCTTGGACGCGTAATACTAGAGATCACTAGTGATCAATTGGTGTGTTTTTAGCTAATACTGAAATATTTTGTAGGAAAAAAAATATTGGATTTTAGGTAACATCCCTTCATATTTCTATTGCCTCTTTTGTAAAAACAAATCAAGTTGATCTCTTAACCGCGTTTTTAAAACGAACGTTTGAAAACCAAAAAAAAGAGGGTGGAAAACATTTTTTTTTGAGATTGCAGGTTCGGTTCCATAGTAAAAGTTGTTCTATACCATTTACTGAACAAGCTCTTCAAATATGGTTACACCTTTCTGTTACACCTTGTATAAGGTGACTTTGATTGGTGTTGCAAATTCATACTGGAGACTCAGTAAGTGACCAAGACCAAGGTTAAATTACACTTTTAGTAAAATACAAAAAATATAATTTTGACCCTATACCTGTTTAAAAACAACCCTGACTCAATTAGTATAAGAAGTCTTAATTTTTTACTGATCACTTACAAAGTCTCCAGTACGAATTTGGCTATATAAATCAAGTTTTTTTTTTTAACAGGTGGTAGAGCTGATGCCGGGCTCGACTGTGGAGGTACCACCATCTTACTTGGAGACCCCCTCGAAGTAATTCGGGGGAGAGTAAGAGGACAGCTCACAGGCAAAAAACCAGTAGGCCCACCATGCCTGGGACCGATGGATGGTGGTATATCCATCCCTAATAGCCGGGCATTATAAGGAACAGACTGGTGACGGGCACCGCGCTCACCAACCTGCCCAGCGTGTGTGAGTATGGACAATTCTTCCAGGATGGCCGCCGGGAGCGGCAAAGTCCTGGAAAGGCTTATGTCCAGCAGTGGACGAACTAGGCTGATGGATGGATGGATGGATGGAATCAAGGTCACCTTATGTAGGTCACTGATAAAACCCATGAGCAAATAAAATAAGTAGGTATCTGAATAATTTAGGTCTCTATAACAGTTTTCAGTTATTATCTCCGCCATATTTGGTTTGGGATTTGAAGGGCTTATTTTCTCATTTAAACAGTGATAAATTATTATAATTAAATCTTTGCTTCTCAATGCTTCTAGTTTTACGAGAGAATAATTTTAACTATTACAGGCCCCGTAGTATAATGTATAAGGGGCTTAGTATCGCCAAATGGGTACTTTCTAAAGCCTCGTTTATGGCCAAACTAAAATCAACTCTAACACAACATATGCAACATTTTTCTTTTTCAAACCACCACCACTTTTACATGAAATTTTTTTGGGTTGGTGAGCGCGGTGCCGGAACCCTCGCACCAGTGACGCCGCTGCCCGTCACCAGTCTGTTCCATATGGGTCTGAGATGATTTTTAGATGTATATCATTACGCTAGCTCAAAACGGAGCTGAGCAGTGTTGGTACGATATAGTTTATTTATTCGTTGTGAAATTTTTGCACCAGGATATAATATTGCGACTTTTTTCAATAAATTTTTCCCCCGGGAAAGCCGGGAAATAAACGGTATCCCTAGACCACACTAAAACAAAAAAAACAGCCAAGTGCGAGTCGGGCTCGCGCACGAAGGGTTCCGTAACATTATCTATAAAAACGGCAAAAAAAACATGTCTGTTGTTTGGAAGCCACCTTAAATATTTATTTTATTCAGTTTTTTAGTATTTTTGTTATAGCGGCAACAGAAATACATCATCTGTGAAAATTTCAACTGTCTAACTACCACGGTTCATGAGATACAGCCTGCTTACAGACGGACGGACAGCGGAGTCTTAGTAATAGGGTCCCGACCCTTACCCTTTGGGTACGGAACCCTAAAAACGGGCGAATTCGTTGACAAGAGGTAATGGTAAATAAACTTGGTAATTGGAACCCATCGCACGATAACATACATTTTTAAACATTTCTTGTTATGAAAAACTTTCACAGTTGTTTTGCTCGGCTTTCCTTAAACATAGTTATTTCTTTCATTCAAGCGCTATTTGAGAATTATCACCATTTGCGGAAAACTGCAAAAAAAATTGTCAATTTTAACTTGGATTTCGTAAACTATGTATCCTTCGAAAACCACTTTCGACACTGTTTCGATCCCTATCTTGTTGAAAAAGCTCGAATGTATTGGAATACGAGGAACACCTCTTAACTTACTCACTAATTACCTCACAAACAGTGTACAAAGAGTCAAAATTGAAGATCAAATTAGTGTGGACCTACCGGTGACTTGTGGAGTCCCACAAGGAAGTGTGCTGGGACCAACTCTTTTTCTAACGTACATAAACGACCTATGTAACCTTAATCTACCGAGAGCTAAAATCATAACTTTTGCTGATGCCACTGTTATTTTGTTTTCTGCAAAAACGTGGGCAGAAACACAACACTTCTCGAACGTGGGAATGGGGAAGCTGTATGATTGGCTTAATTCAAATTTATTGACCCTCAATTTAAATAAAACAAAATATGTAAATTTTTGCATAAACAATTCCACACATCCCCCTCCTGGTACGTTTGATCTAACTATACACTCCTGCAATAATCGTGATAGCTGTAGTTGTCGTCCTTTAACGGAAGTTACTTCTATTAAGTATTTAGGAGTAGTTATTGATCACAGACTTACTGGACTTGAACATATAAATCTACTTACCTCACGTACAAGACGATTTATTTACGTCTTTAAGACTCTCCGCCATGTAGCAGAAATTGAGGTTTTACGCCAGGTGTACTACGCGCTATGCGAATCCATTATACCAGGGGTCGGCAACCGGCGGCCCGCGGGCCGCATGCGGCCCGTGACCCACTTCGGTACGGCCCTCAAGGTTCCCAATCGCTGCATGATAATTGTGTTTGGTTGTACATATTTGCGTGAGCAGACATTTTCTATTCTGAACTAACGAAAAAGCAAGCATAAGAGGGCGCCGAGCAAAATAATCTAAAACGACAGTTTCTGTTAAATTGATTTATTGAATAATATTTCAATGATAAATAAATAAAATATATATTTATTATCACAGATAATGTATCTACACTTCCGCCGCAGCGAATATTAAAAATAACTTATGGTGTAAGAAACAAATCTATCTAAAGTAGGCCCAAAATCTAAAAATGGTATTAGGGTTTTACTCATTTCAATAACTTAACTGTCGAATTTTGTCTCAACCACAATTCAAGACAATCACAAACGTTATAAAATACAATTGGGCCGTTTCACATTTTTAAAATTTTGTCTGGTATATTAAATATGATTTTTCTGTAAAATTCAATAAATACGACCACGATAAAAAAACTAACACGAGAGAACAAGCGAGGTGTCTAATCGTTCTACGCTCGGCGCAGCTTTCCACGTCTAAAATGCAAGTCAAATGTAGCCGCAAAAAACGCATTAGATTTTAATAATAAATTGTGTTTTAAACTACAATAAATATGATACGAAATTGACTAATGCGTTATTTATTATATGCGGCCCCCGCTGATCCTCTGGTAACGTTTGTGGCCCTCCTATGTCATAAGGTTGCCGACCCCTGCATTATACGATACTGTATATCTTTTTGGGGTTGTGCAGCGAAAACTCATCTAATTAAAATAGAACGTGAATATACGTGAATGTCTTCGTAAATATGATCACGTCTCTCATTTTCGTAAAAAATTAAAATGGTTACTAATCCGTCTTCGCCGTAATGTTCACATTTTGTCCCATCTCTTTAATATAATTAAGAATCCTCTTTCTCCCGCTTACCTTCGTGAACCTTTTGAGTTTTTAATCTCCAGGGATAGACCCTTACGTTCCAGGACTTTCTCCCTCCTTAAAACCCCTACACATAACACCTGTGCTTATGGAAACTCATTCAGTGTCCATTCAGTCCGACTATGGAATCCTCTTCCGCATAGTATTCGCGACTGTCTAAGTATCGGTTCCTTTAAGAAAAAGCTTAAAGAACTTAAAGAACACTACCTCTCACAATCTGAATAGATAGATATTATATATATTTATGTTTATGTACTTTATTACACACTATGTATATTTATAATATTTTATATATTGTATTTATAGTAAGTATTGATATAATTTTTTATTTTGTTATTCAACTTGTATAATTCTTTGTATGTTCTTCTTCTCTGTGTACACGTGTATGATTACTCCGTTTATGTTCCTTTTTCCTATTGTGATGGTTTTTCTGTCAGAAATCTCTGTTTAGAGATAAGCTCGCCAATGTGCATCTTTTTACTGTAATTTTGTTTATGTTTATATTTCCGTGTGTGTACAATAAAGAATAAAGAAAGAACGTGCTCAAAGAGCAGTATTAAAAATTATGATGTTCAAACGTTTAAGATTCCCTACTATAGAAATATAAGAATTAACTGGTATACTTTCGGTAAGAAAATTATACATTAAAACCATTTTAATTCGCCAACATGGTAAACTATCTTACTGCCTGGAAAAAAATGCCAATATTAGACGCAATCACGCAGTATATAAACCACCGAAAGTAAGAACACAATATGCTCGGTCAAGTTTTATACTCCATGGTCCGTACACACTTGTAAACAAATTACTAAATATTTATTCGCTCTCAATGTATCGACTTAAGGCTTCTACCAACGCCAACGACCTTGAACTAAGTAACTTTGTAACCATTTTATACGGTAACTATAGCATTTTTCAACAGAAGAAAAATACATAGTAATCTGCATGATACAAATAGTGATGTGGTTTTTTCTGAATTTTATTATAATATACAAAAGTGAAGCAAGAAAATTCTAAGTTTACCCTTATTTCTCGATTTTTTGTTCACTTGTAACAACATAACTGCTGCAGTTTTTATCGAAACAGTATGAAAATTTATAAACTTTTAGACAAAACAATATAAAATGATTTGGTTTTCTCAGTTCTTGGAAATTAATTTTATTTTAGATAAAATAAATTAAAACCACACTATTTTCGCACTTGTCAGTCGCAGCGACTGACGTAACAGCTACGTTGCAATGCGAGCTGATAAGGACTTTATTTTAATATGGTTTTGTTCGAAATTTCAACCACCACGAATCTAGTTGCTAATTATTCCGACGGAGCCACCTTAAAATTGCTGTCTCTCTTTGGCTATTGCCAATGATGTACGAAACGAACAGAGTGAAGAAATTCTTAAAATAAAAGAATAATACAATTATATTAATTACCAAATAATAATCTATAAAAATAAAACAATAAAACAACAACCTGTTAATATTTTGTTGCATCTAGAACATCTTTAGTCACTGGCAATTTGTTTGCGAATTACGTGCCATGCCACCGGCTTGCTGTCGTTAAAAAGTAGCAATATGACCCATCATGCTCGATGATAAGGTTCTTTCCAGCTACTTGTCGATCTTTTTAACAGATCCGTTGCCTATCTTAGTCAACGATAAAAAAGCATGTTACCCACATTAAAAATAAATAATAAAATCTAATCATCCTTTTGTTTCCACACTAAATAAATGAATGTTATATCTGTACTTGTATTTAAATATGTATGTGTAATTGTTATGTACTTACTTCTATTTATTGATATGTTATTAGTAGATATATTTAATACTTACGTATGTATATATAGGCCGTAGGGTTTAGTTGTTTCAAATTCAAATTCAAATAGTTTATTTTGCAAAGCAGGTATAGATATATACACTTTTTACACGTCAAATTTAATCTAATAAAAAAATATATATAATAAATGTACATGAACTAAATTAAGGGTTTATTTAATTTATGTAGCAATATATTTACGATTAAAATGATAGGTAAAATATATATTATACAAGGTAAAATCACTCCAGGGAACTTGTGCACCCCATCTCACGGATTTCAAAATAAATGTTGCTACACGTTAGTTTTACGTTAGTTTTGTTTGTTTTGTTTATAATTTTTGTTTGTTTCATCCTGCAAACATGTTTATTTCAATTTAAAAGATTCTACCGATTTCTACCGTGAACTTGTGCACCCCATGGCACCGATTGACCTGAAATCAGTGCCAATCGTTAGTTCTTCGTTAGTTTCGTTTGTTTTGATTATTTTTTTTTTCTTTTTTTGCCTACAAACATTTTTTTTTTAATTTATAATTTTGTATGGAATTTCAAAAATGCTCAAAAATGCTCGGATCGACCTGAAACAGGTGCCAATCGTTAGTTTTACGTTAGTTTCGTACGTTTTTAAAAAAAAATGTGTTTTTTTCCGCTCGCAAACACTTTTTTTTTCAATTTCAAATTTTGTATGGAATTTCAAAAATGCTCTGATTGAGCTGGAACAAGTGCCAATCGTTAGTTTTACGTTAGTTTCGTTTGTTTTGAAAAAAAAAATTGTCTTTTTCTGCCTGCAAACATGTTTTTTTTCAATTTCAAAATTTGTACGGGATTTCAAAAATGCTCAAAAATGCTCTGATCGACCTGAAACAAGTTCCTTTCGTTAGTTTTACGTTAGTTTCGTACGTTTTCAAAAAAAAATATTTACATTTCGGCCTGCAAACATTTAATTTTTCAATTTCAAAAATTCTACCAATTTTCTACCGTGAAGTTGTGCACCCCATAGCACCGATTGGCCTGAAACAAGTGCCAATCGTTAGCTATACGTTAGTATCGTTTGTTTTGAGAAAAAAATTCGTTTGTTTCGCCCGGAAAATATTTTTTTTTTAATTTCAAAATTTATGACAAATTTAAAAAATGCTCTGATTGACCTGGAACAAGTGCCAATCGTTAGTTTTACGTTAGTTTCGTACGTTTTCAAAAAAAAAATTGTCTTTTTCCGCCTGCAAACATGTTTTTTTACAAATTCAAAATTTGTATGGGATTTCAAAAATGCTCAAAAATGCTCTGATCGACCTGAAACAAGTTTCTTTCGTTAGTTTTACGTTAGTTTCGTACGTTTTCAAAAAAATATATTTACATTTCGGCCTGCAAACATTTAATTTTTCAATTTCAAAAATTCTACCAATTTTCTACCGTGAACTTGTGCACCCCATAGCACCGATTGGCCTGAAACAAGTGCCAATCGTTAGCTATACGTTAGCATCGTTTGTTTTGAGAAAAAAATTCGTTTGTTTCGCCCGGAAAATATTTTTTTTTTAATTTCAAAATTTATGACAAATTTAAAAAATGCTCTGATTGACCTGGAACAAGTGCCAATCGTTAGTTTTACGTTAGTTTCGTACGTTTTCAAAAAAAAAATTGTCTTTTTCCGCCTGCAAACATGTTTTTTTACAAATTCAAAATTTGTATGGGATTTCAAAAATGCTCAAAAATGCTCTGATCGACCTGAAACAAGTTTCTTTCGTTAGTTTTACGTTAGTTTCGTACGTTTTCAAAAAAATATATTTACATTTCGGCCTGCAAACATTTAATTTTTCAATTTCAAAAATTCTACCAATTTTCTACCGTGAACTTGTGCACCCCATAGCACCGATTGGCCTGAAACAAGTGCCAATCGTTAGCTATACGTTAGTATCGTTTGTTTTGAGAAAAAAATTCGTTTGTTTCGCCCGGAAAATATTTTTTTTTTAATTTCAAAATTTATGACAAATTTAAAAAATGCTCTGATTGACCTGGAAAAAGTGCCAATCGTTAGTTTTACGTTAGTTTCGTACGTTTTCAAAAAAAAAATTGTCTTTTTCCGCCTTCAAACATGTTTTTTTACAAATTCAAAATTTGTATGGGATTTCAAAAATGCTCAAAAATGCTCTGATCGACCTGAAACAAGTTTCTTTCGTTAGTTTTACGTTAGTTTCGTACGTTTTCAAAAAAATATATTTACATTTCGGCCAGCAAACATTTAATTTTTCAATTTCAAAAAATCTACCAATTTTCTACCGTGAAGTTGTGCACCCCATAGCACCGATTTTCCTGAAACAAGTGCCAATCGTTAGCTATACGTTAGTATCGTTTGTTTTGAGAAAAAAATTCGTTTGTTTCGCCCGGAAAATATATTTTTTTTAATTTCAAAATTTATGACAAATTTAAAAAATGCTCTGATTGACCTGGAACAAGTGCCAATCGTTAGTTTTACGTTAGTTTCGTACGTTTTCAAAAAAAAAATTGTCTTTTTCCGCCTTCAAACATGTTTTTTTACAAATTCAAAATTTGTATGGGATTTCAAAAATGCTCAAAAATGCTCTGATCGACCTGAAACAAGTTTCTTTCGTTAGTTTTACGTTAGTTTCGTACGTTTTCAAAAAAATATATTTACATTTCGGCCAGCAAACATTTAATTTTTCAATTTCAAAAAATCTACCAATTTTCTACCGTGAAGTTGTGCACCCCATAGCACCGATTTTCCTGAAACAAGTGCCAATCGTTAGCTATACGTTAGTATCGTTTGTTTTGAGAAAAAAATTCGTTTGTTTCGCCCGGAAAATATTTTTTTTTTAATTTCAAAATTTATGACAAATTTAAAAAATGCTCTGATTGACCTGGAACAAGTGCCAATCGTTAGTTTTACGTTAGTTTCGTACGTTTTCAAAAAAAAAATTGTCTTTTTCCGCCTGCAAACATGTTTTTTTACAAATTCAAAATTTGTATGGGATTTCAAAAATGCTCAAAAATGCTCTGATCGACCTGAAACAAGTTTCTTTCGTTAGTTTTACGTTAGTTTCGTACGTTTTCAAAAAAATATATTTACATTTCGGCCTGCAAACATTTAATTTTTCAATTTCAAAAATTCTACCAATTTTCTACCGTGAAGTTGTGCACCCCATAGCACCGATTTTCCTGAAACAAGTGCCAATCGTTAGCTATACGTTAGTATCGTTTGTTTTGAGAAAAAAGTTCGTTTGTTTCGCCCGGAAAATATTTTTTTTTTAATTTCAAAATTTATGACAAATTTAAAAAATGCTCTGATTGACCTGGAACAAGTGCCAATCGTTAGTTTTACGTTAGTTTCGTACGTTTTCAAAAAAAAAATTGTCTTTTTCCGCCTGCAAACATGTTTTTTTACAATTTCAAAATTTGTATGGGATTTCAAAAATGCTCAAAAATGCTCTGATCGACCTGAAACAAGTTTCTTTCGTTAGTTTTACGTTAGTTTCGTACGTTTTCAAAAAAATATATTTACATTTCGGCCTGCAAACATTTAATTTTTCAATTTCAAAAATTCTACTATTTTCTACCGTAAACTTGGACACAATATCGCACCGATTTTGATCAAAATGGTACCAATTGATAGCTTTTCATTTGTTTTGATTGTTTCACGAATAAAATTTGTTTGTTCTGGTCTGCAAACATTTTTATTTTCAAATTCAAAACCTTAAAATGTTTATAGGTACACTACTACAAAGCTACTCGCCCATAGGTGGCGCTACATTACATTACAAACTGGCGACGCATTTTAGTTCCCCAACTCCCTAAGGGATGGCGTGAAAGTCGGTTTTTGTGCGAAAACGCACGTTTTTGAATAATAACTACACAACTAGTGGTCGAAATATATTTTACTGACGTACATATCATTATATTTTGTGTTAATTAACTTCAGGTGGTGAAGAAGCAGAATTGTATAGGAATAGGAAGCATTACTTTTCCATCAATGTGCAGACTATATGCAATGCCAACATCAAGATAATGGATATAGTAGCAAGGTGGCTGGGACGAGCACATGATAGCACTATTTTCAATAGCTGCTATAGGAAAATAAAGTTTGAAGCTGGTGCTTATGGTAATGCACATTTGGTAGTACCTAGACGCGGGTTATGCCTCCACAATACCATACATGCTGTATTCCCTGTATTGGCTATGGGAATGCGTGTGAAATTGGATAAAACTTTGGTTATTATTGTGGCCACTGCTGTGCTGCATAATATTCTACGCTGCTGTGGAGAAGATGCACCATGGGAGAAAATTATAAGTGGGCAAATAAGAGTAAATAATATGAATCAAAATTCTGTTCAAATTAGTGGAGCCGCTGTGAGAAAAAAAACACATTAATGTTTTTATTCATGCAATTATATTATTTAATTAAGATTAAGCAAGATAAACTTCAATAATATGTTTTACTACATGTAAAATAGGATTTAAATACTTAAATAAAGAGTTTCTATATTTTTTATTTTTATATATGCAAGTTTTTTATTAAATTCAAATGAGCCAAACATTAATTTGTCATACTAGACTGAACATTACAAATTATTATTTAAATATCATTCTTTGTTGAAAAATAAACTTCTATTCTCAAGGGTTTTGAGCTATTACAAAAATATTAACAATTAAAGATTGTTTACATGTTTTACTGAAATATATTATCGCATATGTCAAACATTGAATATCTGTAGACAAGTAGAAGAGTTTATTTTTCAACAAAGATGTTTCATAAATTACACCAATTGCCGACAATCAGGACCATCAACATTTTAAATATCATTCAAATATCTTCTTTCTTGGAAACATCATTTCTCAAATCCTCTTTTGGCATGATTTCATCCAGAGAATTGCCGTCCGTTTGTCTTAAATCCATACCTGTAACAAAAAAAGTTTGTACTTCAAAGTTTAAAATCCAATCAGCCGCCGAACCCATACCGGAGACCCGGCCAGGGACCAGGAACAAGGTTCAATGATCACCAACCGATCCAAACAATCTTAGAGATAAGCTCGCCGCTGTGTTCAACTTTAAATAGCAATGCTTGTTTTTTTATCTTTTTCTGTGTATGCACAATAAAGAATAAGATATAAAATGTATTATTTTGTAACATGAAATTGTAATAATAAATAAATGTAATAATAATGAAATTTTGGAAAGGGCTATGTCCAGCAGTGTAAAAAGTAGGCTGATGGATAGAACTTCACATGAAATCATCGCCTTTTTTTTGGTCGTAGACATTCGAAGAAGAAAATCTAAACAGAAAACGATAATGTACAAATTTTCGACTTTCTACGCGGATAATAAACCATTATTATTCATCCAACCAACGTTAAGCCAACAGTTGGCTATAGTCATAATACTCCTAAAGCAACGGTTTAAAATAAACCAACAGAACAGATTGCATTGAAACCGTTGACCAATTGTTGCCAACTCTATTGTAATATTTTCGTCGAAAATTCCACTTAATTGTTGTTCTTACCCATAAAAATTTATGTTTATCCATGGTTCCGTTTGCGAAATAGAATGAAGTGTGTCTAATGAAAGCTGAGAGTGATAATTAATCGTTTTCAGGAACTGGCCACACTGTGTTAAATGTCAATTCTTGTTTACATTGATTTCGGAAATTGCTGATAGGTTCTACTGAACTGGTTTTGAAGCCGGCGCCAGACATGTGGACACTTATTTGCACACTTCTTTGACGACTTTGTACACACATTTGGCGCACCTGCCACACATGCTTCGCAAACTCTTTTCTCCACAGTATGCTGGTAGACAACCAAGGAGATGGACGACGATTTCGTGGACGCAGTGTGCCTATATTATTTATGTGCATGTAATTATTTTTTACATGTGCTACAAAATATATCGAAAATATATTTACATGGTTCCCCTTGCAGCAACTCAATAAATTCTAGGACGCATTCGTTACTCCAGTCCATTTTGAACGATCAAGCTCGTAGTGTCTCACACAACCGTTCCGTACAACAGCGCTCGCGCAACTGGTCTGGTCTTTGCAAATAGTGTGGCAGGCTACGCACTTATTTGAACACATTCCTTTGATGTGCGCTAAAAAACCGATACCGCTCGGCAAAGTGCAAAGCTGTGTATGTACAAACTTTGGAACACATAGACAAAGTCTCGTGCCACACAGTGTGTCCACTCGAGTGTTCAAATAAGTGTACACATGTCTGGCGCCGGCATGATACTTACTAGATTTATTTAATATTACTTACATTTTTTACTCAATAAAACTTTTCAGGATTTACATTTATTAGACATGGTCTATCAACATGGCAGTTTTAAATGTTGAGTCTATCGAAATATTATAAATACTTCGATGGTGGATTCGAACATGGGCGCCGGCAGATTTTATTGTCAGGGGCTATAAATTATAATTATATAAACTTATTTGCATCCTTATAATTATAATAAAAACAAGATAACACGTTTGGACAATTACGTCGCGTTTTTTCATAAAAAAATTGCAATAAAAAAAGTGCATCCTCTCGCACTCTCCTCCCGGCACCCATGGATTATAATTGTAATACATTACAATTATAATTGTCGCAAGTAAAAATTTGGGAGCACCTACTAAAGAAATGGAAAAACTAATAATATAATCATTTTCAAGCATTACGCCCAATGACTGGAAAAAATATACAGACCATGTAATTCATATTGAAAATGAATATAAGAAAAGAGACAATATACTTGAGGATGAACTAAATCAGTTTATCATTAATGTAAGAGATGATGGTGATAGTGATGATGAAAGTGATGATGACATGGACGATTTTTTTACTGGCATTGAATTCCTCGAATCAGACTTCGATTACGATTCGTAATTTTTGTATAATATTTCTATATTAAATATATTTTTATTAAAAAAAACCTTTATTATTATTGAAGTAGTCTGGTTTAAATCCCTATGTTTTCTTCTAAGGAAACCTCGATAGCAGGAAACATAGAATTATATATATCGTCACGACATGAATCCCCAAGGGCGTGTCAGGAATTAACAGATCATCAGAGGTGACATTACATGATGACAAATCGTAGGAAAATTACAGGAAATTAAGGAAAATTTAATTCAGAAAGTCCTTTTGCGCATAGTTTTCTGAAAAGTTCACCGTAAAAACATTGTTTGAGCGAAAAACGTGTTTTTTAAGAGCGCGCGATGTTTCAGTTGTCGTAACAGCCACGGCTCAGAGCGCGCTATTTTAAACTTAGATTTTAAACTATAATTTTATACTTAATGTAAAATGAGGTGCTCAATAGTGTCGATTCTGCTAAACACAATTTAACTAATTCGACAGGACTAACCTTATTTTAAGCGTTCTGACTTTGTCTTTTCGATACGGAAAGAACAAGACAGAAAGCTCAAATTAAGTTTAGTTCTGTCAAATTAGTTAGCCGAATCGACACAAATGTCAGGGATAAAGACATGATACTCCGTGAGAGTGTTCAACGCTAATGCTAGTTTCAGTAGGTTATATTGTATTTGGCTAGTTTTAGATTAACACATTCTTATATTTATATTTAGGCTACGTTTCAAAACGTGTGATCTTCGTGCGAAATTTCACTCGTTTTTAAAAAAGAGACAAAGCTATATACTAGAAAAAGAAAGAAAGATCTGGTTTTGAAACGCTTGCGAGTGATTCCCGTGAGAAAAGCGTTTTGAAACGGTCTGGAGTGACACACGTCAAGTAAATATATAACCTCAAATCAAAATAAATAAATTAAGTAAAGTACCTAATAAAGAAGGATTTGAACCGATACCTATTGCTTTTAATATGGATGGCATTGCAACCTTTGCATTTGCAAGCCATAATCCTGTCGAAGCAGTTTCGAAACATTTTCCCGTATTCGTACGGAAATGTTGAATTCTATTTTCAAAAATTGTCCAAATCCCGAGAAAACTCCGAAATGACAACTGTCAGGCGAATTTTAACGGAACCCAAACAGAGTTAGAAATCGCACTTGTCAGTGCGATATTCACATTTCCCGAAAGCGTTTCTAAACACTTAGCGCAACTGTCAGGTAACAGTTCGTTTACCCTCGGTTTCACCCAGGTCGATTTTTGAACGATGCAGGGTAAAATTCGCATCGCTCCGAGTGATAATCACACGTTACGAAACGTACCCTTAACAAAAACAAGACCTGGCAGCACTGACGACGGTTATTTATTTTGAAATGGATGAAATCTTGGAGAGGTTAAACAACGTGTCCGTCATGTCGGAGGAGGATGAAATCGAAATGGAACATAATATTGTGGACCCCGAAGGTGATGTTAAGTAAGTACTTACCTAACCATAGAAAATGTGTAAGTAATCATTCATTACCTATGTAATTCTAGGGCTCCGCCTGCCTTAGCGCGTTAAAATCTACTGAAACCTGAAACTTCACATGTGTGTCTCTATCACTTACTATTATAACTCCACATTGGCGGAACTAATGTGCGGAATCACATTATCGGAAGCTAAATAAAATTATGACATAGAATTGAATTGAACCTCCCGTTGAAAGATAATTGACCATTCGCTGTTTTGCATTGTACACACTCATCAAAGGGTTTCCTAAAAATTGCTCTGAATTTAAAACAACCAGTCTGACCCCCAAAAGTTATGTTTCAGGTTTCAGCCGGCATTGAAAAAATCAAAAAATTAACCATCATAGTGAATGACATAAGAAAATTATTAATATTATATATAAATATTGGCGGAACTAAGTAACTAAGTGAAACGGCTCTCTTCCTGAGATTGATCAGTTTCCTTTGGGCAGTGAAACTAATTCACAGAGATGTAGGTGTGACGACGAGCAAAGTGGATGGAGGAGTGTGTTAGGTTTACATGTAAATAAATTTGGAGAGCCCAGCTCAGTGGAACGAGGCGATCCTCCTAGTTTTAACAGAAATATCATCGACCTTCTGCCCAGACAGATGATAATATGCCCAATTCTATGATGTGCTGATGATATCTAGATTATTCCAGTTGTTTAGTATGTTTAAATAAAACATTTCCTCCATAGCCCTGCCAATACCACCGATGCAGCGGCGCCGGGCCTACCGTAAGTGCTGAATTTGATTATTTTGCTTTTTTGGAAATGTAGAAACTGGTTGGAACTTTAGCTTTGAGAACTTGCCAAGTTCTACATTGGTATTCTGTAGCAAGAACTCAAACAAACAAACTTTTTTTTAAAAGAAGTAAAAACATTGTACGTTATTGCAGTAATTGAGGCCTTGCCTTTGGTATTTTAAGCTTTTTTAGAAGCTTGGAATAATTATAATTCAGTGTAATAGTGATTAGTATATTTTCCAAAATGTATGATTCTTATTTCCTGAATTTATGATGTAAAGTAGGTTGCCAAGGTTCACAGCTCATAACTAGTCTTAATGCTATCACTGTTGAAGATATACAGCGGGTTGTGTCAGACATTTAACTGCAAATTATTTAAATGGATAAGTATTTCTTAGCCCCTTTTTCGCAGTTATGTTTTACGGAGACGTATTTTCTAGATAGCCCCATTTGTTCAGTATGTTAAAGTAAAACTTTTTCTTTACAGCTCCAACCCTATCTCCTCGGCCGCGGCCAATGGTCATGTGCGCCCTTCCCAGCTAAAGTGAGTCTTTTTTCAAAAATCTTTGAATGCAGTATTCATTTCCTCCAAAATTTATGAGAGTCCTTTGAGCAAATTTCTCTATTCTAAATTATCTCTAAAGAAAACGGAACATTAAAGTTTCCTAGTGATGTAAAGTTAAGAAAAAAGTGGAAAATGGCATTAAGGATACTGAACTACCTATAAATAGTCTAGTTATTCTAGGTTATGTGCCGATCAATTTAAAGAAAGTGGTTTCGAAACAACTTCAAAGACAACAGGTACCCTTTCGAACATAGTGTTTCGTAAATATCATGCTCATATCTTAAGCATTATTAAATGCCGGCCGGTAATAAATAATTGGAATGTTATACAGACATATGTTCAAAAAAATCTTTCTTTGTACAGCCATCCGAGCTCTGGGGGCGCGGGCGGCGCGGGCGTCGGCGGCGCGGGCGCCGGCGGCGTCTGGGCCCCGTAAGTGGTATTTGCTTCTTTTTTTTCAAATATTTATGTACAGAGCACATCACCTTAATCTTGATAGGTACAAAAAAATTATAAATTGCCAACGAGACGGTAATAAATAATTGGAATGTTATACAGACGTATGTTCAAAAAAATCCTTCTTTGTACAGCCATCCGAGCACTGGGGGCGCGGGCGGCGCCGGCGTCGGCGGCGCGGGCGCCGGCGGCGTCTGGGCCCCGTAAGTGGTATTTGCTTCTTTTTTTTTCAAATATTTATGTACAGAGCACATCACCTTAATCTTGATAGGTACAAAAAATTATAAATTGTCAACGAGACGGTAATAAATAATTGGAATGTTATACAGACGTATGTTCAAAAAAATCCTTCTTTGTACAGCCATCCGAGCTCTGGGGGCGCGGGCGGCGCGGGCGTCGGCGGCGCGGGCGCCGGCGGCGTCTGGGCCCCGTAAGTGGTATTTGCTTCTTTTTTTTTCAAATATTTATGTACAGAGCACATCACCTTAATCTTGATAGGTACAAAAAAATTATAAATTGCCAACGAGACGGTAATAAATAATTGGAATGTTATACAGACGTATGTTCAAAAAAATCCTTCTTTGTACAGCCATCCGAGCACTGGGGGCGCGGGCGGCGCGGGCGTCGGCGGCGCGGGCGCCGGCGGCGTCTGGGCCCCGTAAGTGGTATTTGCTTCTTTTTTTTTCAAATATTTATGTACAGAGCACATCACCTTAATCTTGATAGGTACAAAAAATTATAAATTGCCAACGAGACGGTAATAAATAATTGGAATGTTATACAGACGTATGTTCAAAAAAATCCTTCTTTGTACAGCCATCCGAGCTCTGGGGGCGTGGGTGGCGCGGGCGTCGGCGGCGCGGGCCTTGGCGGCGTCTGGGTTTACCCAAACCCGTAAGTGATATTTGCTTCTTTTTTTTTTCAAATATTTATGTACAGAGCACATCACCTTAATCTTGATAGGTACAAAAAATTATAAATTGCCAACGAGACGGTAATAAATAATTGGAATGTTATACAGACGTATGTTCAAAAAAATCCTTCTTTGTACAGCCATCCGAGCTCTGGGGGCGCGGGCGGCGCGGGCGTCGGCGGCGCGGGCGTCGGCGGCGCGGGCGTCGGCGGCGCGGGCGTTGGCGGTGCGGGCCCCGGCGGCGTCTGGGTTTACCCAAACCGGTAAGTGATATTTGCTTCCTTTTTTTTCAAATATTTATGTACAGAGCACATCACCTTAATCTTGATAGGTACAAAAAATTATAAATTGCCAACGAGACGGTAATAAATAATTGGAATGTTATACAGACGTATGTTCAAAAAAATCCTTCTTTGTACAGCCATCCGAGCTCTGGGGGCGTGGGTGGCGTGGGCGTCGGCGGCGCGGGCCTTGGCGGCGTCTGGGTTTACCCAAACCCGTAAGTGATATTTGCTTCTTTTTTTTTCAAATATTTATGTACAGAGCACATCACCTTAATCTTGATAGGTACAAAAAATTATAAATTGTCAACGAGACGGTAATAAATAATTGGAATGTTATACAGACGTATGTTCAAAAAAATCCTTCTTTGTACAGCCATCCGAGCTCTGGGGGCGCGGGCGGCGCGGGCGTCGGCGGCGCGGGCGTCGGCGGCTTCTGGGCCCCGTAAGTGGTATTTGCTTCTTTTTTTTTCAAATATTTATGTACAGAGCACATCACCTTAATCTTGATAGGTACAAAAAAATTATAAATTGCCAACGAGACGGTAATAAATAATTGGAATGTTATACAGACGTATGTTCAAAAAAATCTTTCTTTGTACAGCCATCCGAGCTCTGGGGGCGTGGGTGGCGCGGGCGTCGGCGGCGCGAGCCTTGGCGGCGTCTGGGTTTACCCAAACCCGTAAGTGATATTGCTTCTTTTTTTTTCAAATATTTATGTACAGAGCACATCACCTTAATCTTGATAGGTACAAAAAATTATAAATTGCCAACGAGACGGTAATAAATAATTGGAATGTTATACAGACGTATGTTCAAAAAAATCCTTCTTTGTACAGCCATCCGAGCACTGGGGGCGCGGGCGGCGCGGGCGTCGGCGGCGTCTGGGCCCCGTAAGTGGTATTTGCTTCTTTTTTTTTTCAAATATTTATGTACAAATACAATAAAAACACCTAAAAAAAAAGTCCCCGCGGCTGGGATTTGAACCATCATTCTTCGTGTTTCTCTAGTGTAGCTTTATAAACCACTGTGCTATTTGAGTTATGATAGTGAGGGCGAAATTAAGATAGTGTTGTGTTTGTTATAAACGCGTCACGTAAGTTGTCCCCTAAATTATTGCATTTTGAGCTTACTATAAAGCATATAATATATAAATTATCTCTAGATTATTTTATTTCTGCAACCGTTTTAGATATATTATTGAAAGAGAGCCGGTTCATACGACACGACGATCTGCTTATGTGTAGATTTAGTGTGCGTATGTCTGCATAAATTGTACCTGTATGCGTGTCTAGTGTCCATAAAATGAGCCTGTGTGGGTGTCTACCATAACCCTGAACGCGATTGTACATGTCGTGGGCAGTAACAAAGTTGTAATTTTTTATCGTGTGTATCAAAACGCCGAGCGGAGCAAGACAACCCTAGCAGTTTTGACAGAAATCGTGATATTCGCCAAAATCCTTATTTTAGATGTATTAGGGTCGGCTCGCTCTGCTCCCAACATGTACTTCCATATTTTTATATTATAAATATTTTTCACTTTTTGGCGAGACTTTCGATTTCGGCTTTTACAGGTGGAATTAGAATATTATACAGACGTACGATCAATTTTTTTTTTATTACAGACCGGACAGATACCAAGAGCAGGAGGGCCCAGGACCACTTCAGTAAGTAACATAGCGCATCAAAAAAATCAAACAGATCGGTGGAAAAAGCCCATAAGCTTCCCACACTTCATATTTCACCTTAAGTTCTACGTCTTCGGCCGCCAAAGCTTGTACCTTAACACACTGGAACACATAATAAGTATTACACACTAACAAACGGGAAAGTGGTTGAAATTTGGAAAAACTGATTTAAATGTAACTAAATTTACTGAGTACGTATGAAAATGCAAGTTGTGTAAGTCAATAATTAAAACGACAGAGCGTTCTACTAAGGGCTTGCATGTAAATTTAATCCAAACATAAGATTTAATTAAACAAAATTGAATTATATGGAGGACTCATCAACGTCAGCAGCTTTAATTTTCCTGTAATCTTTACGTAAACACATATTACCTAAGGGTGGGGGGGGACATACAATTGTTTATGGTTTTTCAAGGATTTCTCGAAATACATGCAATTAAATATAGCCAAACTATGTATTTTTACAGTCAGCTAAAGTGCCTTTTTCATAATTAAGATTCCTTTTCAACTCTATGAGAAATAAAAAGCAATGGATATCCGACTGCTGCAACAAATCTCTCTTGTGAGGTAATAAACTTATAATAAAAGCTGTTTCTTTTACAGGGTCATGTGTAAGCATTGCGGGCAGCGCATACGGAGCCGGGGGGGCCGCAGAGGCCGAGGCCGAAGCCGCGTTACCTACGTTTAAGAGCCCTTTAGCAGGCGGATTATTAAAAACCCGCCTTTTTGTAATTGATCAAAATTGAACACTTAAATTCAAAATTTGCTTTATTAAGGTTTCTATTATTTTTAATAAAATTTCGAATTTAAGTGTTCAGTTTTGGTAATTACAAAAAGGCAGGTTTCTTACAAGCCGCCTGCTAAACGGCTCTTAATGAGTTTCATTTCATTTAACAGGTTGAAATTAAAGTCCGTGGTTGGAGGGAAATATCTTAAAATATATTGAAAATAGCAAATTTCACGCAAAGGATACATACATTAAATACCCCTATTCTACATTATGGTAATTACAACATCAAAAACGGTTTTTAGGAACTAACATTGTTTGTACGATGTTATAATAGTACATTATAACACCGCTACAGAGCCAATCAACACCAGTGAAAAGAAATAAGTCCTGTCCTTATTAATATAAATAAAATGAACTTTTAACAAAAAAATAGTAACCGACTTCAATAGTAGCAGCAGTCATTCACTAAAAAGTTAATAATAGTTCTATAAAGACCGATAGTACCGAAGCAACACTTTTTTCGAGCTTGTTTCTTCCTGTAACGTTATGTTATCTAGAAGTCGGCGTTCTTAAATTGGTTTTATATCGTAGGAAATACGCCGACTTCTAGATAACATGTTTCAGGAAGAAAGAAGTCGCCAAGTGTTGCTTCGGTACCATCGGTCTTTATAGAATTATTATTAACTTTTTAGTGAATGACTGCTGTTACTATTTTTTTGTTAAAAGTTTATTTTATTTCACATTTTTTAGTGTTGCTGGGTTAAATTGTGAGGTATGGGTAGTTCTTTCAAACGTGGTGTTAATATGAAACGAAGTTCAAGTGAGTGTAAGTTGCTATGTTTGAGTAGCTTAGTAGAGTAGCAAAAAAAAAAACATACAGTCGAATTGAGAACCTCCTCCTTTTTTGAAGTCGGTAAAAAATAAGAAAAACAATCATAAGTTTTGCGTTTAGGAACGCGTTCCGTCGCATCAACCTAAACTTTACTTTACTAACTTCTCCTTCCAACCACGGTCTTTAATTTCCATCATGTATGTTTATTTTTATGCATATGTAAGCCAATAAACTTATGATTATAGGCCAATTGAGATTTAAAACAAAAACTTCTAACGGCAAATCGTGAGCTATTTAGACACCGGATGTGTTTATACTAATCCGACCCTGCTGAATTTGCTAGATGTCAACTTTTCTGGTCCTCGGAGACACCATAGGGGTTGACACGGAGCAAATTCAGCAAGGTCGAATTAGTATAAACACATCCGGTGTCTAAATATCTCACGATATGCCGTTAGAAGTTTCTTTCTATACGTTTTTTTTAAGTTAAACTGTGATTTGAATATGAAACTTAAAACTGTGATTTAATATTAAATTAAAATTAAGACACGGAGCAAATTCAACTTAGTATAAATACATCCGGTGTGTGAATATCTCACTATTTGCCGTAAGAAGTTTTCAGTGTTTTAAGTTAAACTGTGATATAATATTAAACTTAAACTGTGATTTAATATTAATGTTATAATTAAGACACGGAGCAAATCCTAATTCGAAGTTTCAGTTTTTTAAGTTAAACTTATTTAATATTAAAATTTAATTAAATATAAGCACTCGCACTAACATGCAGCTAGGCCTGTCGAGATTTAAAATAAAACCTCTTAACGGCAAATCGTGACATATTTAGACACCGGATGTGTTTATACTAATCCGACCTTGCTAGGTGTCAACCCCTAGAGTGTCTCCGAGGACCAGAAATGAAAATGGTGGAAAAAGAATAGGCGCTAAACGAGGATGTTAATGTTCTTTATAGAAATTTTTGATCATTTGAAGTGCTATTTTCCAGATGGCGCACACCGCCAAACCGATAAGGCATTGTATTTTTTAAAATTTAATTGAATCTAAAATTTTCTGGAAAATACAATGAATTTTCATTGTGAAAGTCGGTGTCTGCAATACTGAGAATAGGGCGTTGACACGGAGCAAATTCAACAAGGTCGAATTAGTATAAACACATCCGGTGTCTAAATATCTCACGATTTGCCGTTAGAAGTTTCTTTCTATAATTTTTTTTAAGTTAAAACTGTGATTTAAATATTTCGCCAAACATGCTCTCGCGTTTGGACAATTTAGCATATCAAAACAAAATATTTTTAACAAATAAAATTTGTGTAAGTAGTTAAGAAGTTGAACTACATTATATTTTTTCAGATTTGACACAAGTATCACAATCATCGAGAAAAAAATAAATCGAAAAGATCAATAAATTCACAAAAATCTTAATTTAACGTTGCAAACAGAAAATAAATATTTTTTTTTGTTCCAAATTGAAATATTTTATTTTTTCGTAAAGAATTTTTTTTTCATTCCAAATTGAAATATTTTATTTTTTTGTAAAGAAGTCAAAGTAGTACCTTATTCATATTTTTTTCCTTTCGTTATTTAAAAGGAAATACACAAACATTCAAATTCTTTTTGCGTAATTTTTCTGTACAGGAAAAATGTAGAATGTTTGAATATTTATTTTAAAAGTACGAAAGGAAATACAATTCATATACTTTACTTTCATTTCTTTAGTCTATAAAAATAGTTATTTAAGATACACGTGCGGAAAGTAAGGTTTTTTATAATCATTCAATTATTGCTAGAGCGCGCACACTTATAAATAATTGTTTTTTTTTTGGACAGCAAAACCTCCTTGCATCTTTGTAATTTTTTAAATTTTATGACTTGCACCATGCACGTGCGTAAAGTCGGCATTTTCCGCACTTGTACTATAAAAAATTATACGAAACTCGTGCGAGAAACTTTTTCTCGACTCGTGTGATTGCAGCACTCGTCAGAAAACGTTTCGTCGCTCTCGTATCGTAATGTACTATTATTTCACGCGTGAAATAAAGGATTTTAGTACTGTTTTATTTCACGCGTGAAATAAAGAGTCGGTTTCTGCATAATTTTGTTACACAAAAATTAAAACTTTACGAGCGACTGCATTGAAAAATATTTTATTTTGTAGTTAAAGTAATAGTATAAGTAGACTGATCATACTAGTTCCTACTAGATCATACTTGTTAATAATTGTATTTGTTTAAGGGGCTTCAGTAAGTTAAATTAGCAGCTCGAAATAGGTCTGTACAAATATCGACAATAACGAAATAGAAATAACGTTCATATCAGAGTGCATTGCAAAGTGGCTGTTACGACGATCGCTGTGTCGCCGGGTAGCGCAAAATAGAGAAAATAATGCTTTTCACATGTGTTAAATTTGATATTTAAAAGTTTTAAACATCATTGTGTTAGATTTTTGTATTGCTCGTGTGTGTGTATAAGTTTTAACCTTGTCTCTTTTGAATTTAAAAAGTTTAAACTATTTATCAGTTTTTTAAAGCATTTGAAAGGTTATTAAAGATATTTTCTCGTTGTAGGTTAATGCTTTTAAGATTTTAAAACATCACAATTACGGGACGTGGGTCAATATGTGTGATATATTTTTTTCAAAGTTTTGTAATATTCATATAGAAAGTTTAAACCAATTTAAAAACGCTGTAAAAGCAGTTTTGATTGTGAAGCCCCTTAAGATGTAGCATCAAAATAAATGTCTTATTTATTTCTTGCTTTCGTTATTTATTTAGCACGAATTTGAAGAAATGATTTTTGAAATCAAAGATATGCGTAGTCTGCGACAAACTGACAGTTACAATAAAATGTCAAAGTACAATCTTGTACCTACATCCCTTGCAACTTTTTCTCAAAAATAAGAAAAACAATCACAAGTTTTTCTCAGTTGAACTGTTTATTATAAACGATAAAGCAGAATGACATTTACTGGTTTTGAACATAGACTATGTAGACCAGGACCATAAACATTAAACTTACATTCTGAAACACCTCCCTTACAAGTTCAAGACATGTCTAGGTTTGATTACCCTACCACTACGAGTAGACATTGGTGAGGAGCCTGAGCCATTAGCAAAGGGCTCGGTATTGATATGGTTTGAGTTATGAGACTAATAGATACATGGTCTGCGATTACAGGTTGGGGCTGAGTCAGTGGCGTGCACAGAACTTTTTTCCGGAAAAGCAATCAGAAGGTCAAGTACGACAATAAAAAAAAGATGAAAAAATTTGTATGAAAATGTTCACTCTAGGAAAGGCAGTGCCTACCCTGGCGTCATACAAACTTTTTTTTTTCAAAGTGTTATTAAAAAAAATTCATATTTTTTTTATTGTCGTACTTGACCTTCTGATTGCTTTTGCGGAAAAAAGTTCTATGCACGCCACTGGGCTGAGTATTGTCAACAAAATTTGAAATACGTTCGAAATCTAAATCATCCTTACAACTATGACCTATTAATCTGATATGCTCTTCTCTCCTTCTCTGACAATCATATATGACCTAGGTTCAGGACATTTGGATACAACTTTGGCTTTTTCCTACACATTTTAATCTCTAAAAAGAGATTTCTCATCATCCACTTTATAATATACAGTATTTTTCCTAGCTCTCTTATCATGGCTTTTCTTAATTACATTTTGTTTACGACACAGTTCTGCATGATACATTTTTTGGTTTAAAAACCCTTGAAGTTCAAGGTAAATCCTTTCTTAATCAACGACTATTTGCGACGGAGACACATTAAATCCTGACAAAGGTGTATTATATTCTAAAATATCCCATCCTACTTTATTATACCTCTCTTTAGAGATAGTGTGTGGCAACAAAGGCTCTTTACAATTGTTCGAACTATACTTTTCAGAAGCTCTACATTTCTTTACATAATCTACAATATCATTTTTCATGGTTGGCCAAAAAAACAGTTGTAACAATAACAATAATTCTGTCTCCAACAAATAGAAGCCCTTCCTGAAAGTAAATGTACTGCTTTTAAATGTATTAAATTCTTCAAAGTCTTTACTCAGTTTTAATGGCCATCCATGGAGATAATAATCTATCACTTTACTTAGCATGGGATCATTACATGTTTCAGTTCTGAATATGGATTTTCTCTCTACATACATGGGTAAGTATTTTGACACTGAGTGCACCATTTAAAACATCTCTTCATCATCATGCTCGATTATCTTTAAACTATTTCTTGACACCATGTCAGCAAAGTGCACATATTTACCTGGTACATAGTAAAAATTGAGATTGTAGTTTAATGAATTATTTATTATGTTTAATGAATATTTTAGTTTAATGAATACTTCCTCGTGTACCGGTAACCAGCATAATCTACTTCCTTCCGTAGAAGCTTACACAGATAAGCCATTAATTCAGACGTATCGTCTTACATAGTTAATGATCCAATAATGAGCATCAATTCTTCTCTATTTGTAGGAGCTTTTAACTGTAACAACGATTCAACACAAGACTTATCAATAGACATACCATTTTCGTGTGGGTGAATAGTACCGCTCAAGAAATGTGATAACAAGTTCGGAGTCCAAAAACATGCAGTGGTCGGTCGGTTCAAGTAGGCAGATCTAAGTTCAGATCAGGCAGATCTGGGGACCCCCTCGAAGTAATTCAGGAGAGAGTAAGAGGACAGCACACAGACAAAAAAACAGGAGGCCCACCAGGCCTGGGACTGTTGGATAGCGGTATATCCATCCCTTATAGCCGTGCCTTATAATATAGAACATACTGGTGACGGGCAACGGCGTCACTGGTGCGAGGGTTCCGGCACCGCGCTCACCAACCCGCCTGCGTGTGAGTATGGGCAATACTTCCAGGATAACCGCTGGGAGTGGCAAAGTCCTGGAAAGGCTTATATGTCCAGCAGTGGACGAATTAAGCTAGTAAGTGCGGGCTGTGCCTCTTCGTGTGTTTTTTATTTTATTTATTATAGCGCAAACGACAGGACAGATCTTTCAGATGATACTCAACAGAATAAGATATGTAGTGGCTATAAACAGATAATAACTATTACCTCAGACATGGCTGTATGGGCTAAGATCCCTTTGCCTTTCTACTTAGTGGGAAAATGAAAAAAAAAGAACAAATATGATTGCCTAATGCCATGCCATCCACAAATTATAGAGGGATACTAATGCCATCTGATAAATATAGTGACACACATTGTGTGTGATTGATTTAATACTGGATACGACAATGAGGCTTTAAGCCTACCTACTGGATGAGACCTCAACCTAGGACTTGAATTATTAATAAAATATCGTATCAGACGAGGCTTTTGCCTGATATAATAACAATGTGGAAAAGAATAAAACACCAAAGAAAAGGCTAACATGGTCTCTTAGATACCTTTGCCTGTCCAAAAATGGGACAAATTGAGGAAAAAAAAATCGACGTGACGTGACGTGACGTGGTGCGTGACAACTGAGGTGACAACCAACCAGGCAACCAAACCAACACCATTGTTATATACGTAGTATATCCCTCTATAATTTGTGATTGTCATAAATTTAATTTTGTCTGTACTGCTGCCTGTCACCATCGCATTCTCATCTGCCCAGTGTTGCCAACCCGTACGATAATTATGGGGGCGTACGATAATTCAGCCAGTGGTACGATGTACGATAACAACTATCTAAATTACGTTAAACGTACGATAATTTTGAGCAATGAATAAAAAAGCATAAATGTGCTAAACGTACGTAAACGAAACGCATTTGTATTAAGATTGTGTGTTGAATTAAATGCTGTAAAACACGCAGACAACTTTCTTTCTCCCTCACTCGTAGGTACTATGCGTTTGTGTTTGTAAATAAGAGGAAACAATCAGATTAAGCATAATTCTCCTTGACTGTGTACGTAAGATAAGGACTAGGACAAAAATTAAAAAATTACAAATTTTATTACTAGTCCATATCCCGCGAAAATTCAGCAGTTTCATAACTGGCCAAAATAGTAGCTGTTTTTTGGCACATCTTCCCAAATTCGTATGCCTCCTTGGCTGCGATCAGTTTGATCATCAGGTGACGTACGCCTAAAACTGACAGCAGGATAGCATTACATACAAATTCAACGCGTGCAAAAGAAATGACATTTAGGCGGGAGTTGCCTGAAGATCAAACGCAGCCCTTGAATGTACGATAATTTTGCCGTCAAAACGATAATTTCGACGTGGAAACCCGATAATTTGAACTTTTTTAGTTGGCAACACTGCATCTGCCTTTGATATAATTTCCGACTTGAAATTTTTGTTTTCAAGACAAAATGAATTTGTCAAATAAAATGCATGCGTTGTTGCCCTTGTACTACACAAGAAAGTCAGCACACAGGTTTCCAAGCAATGAACATTAAGAAAAAGAAGGATCATATAGCCAATAAAAGAGTCAACAATTTGTATTTACAACCAAAACTTTGTACAATCAGAGCCTCAGACAGCCACTGGACTCTGGAAACGTAAGTGAATAACCTGCCTATTTTTATTAATCTACAATAACAATAAGTGATTAGTTATTTTATAACCACACTTATTCAAGTATTTCTTTTGTAATTTACAGCCAAACCAAGATTGAAGAACCAGCCCGTTTCATTGCACTATAAAGACGCTATGTATTTAAAAAAAAAGTACAACTTGGAAGAAGTACTGGGCCCAAAAAGAAATTCTAAAAGGGAAGTATAGCCCTAATATAAAAATTTTTCTTTGCATTCTCCCAAGCTTAAGTTACGCTAGCCAGACATGGGTCTTCACTGAAAAAGTAAAAAACAAAATTTCATCTTGTCAGCATGCAATGGAATGAAGTATACTGAAATTTAGAAAAATACAAAAAACGAGAAATGCAGACTTCCGCATGAAAACTAAATTAACAGATGCTCTACATTTTAGTTTGAAACAGAAGTGGAACTGGGCAGGGCACTTGTCAAGGTACAAAGATAAGAGATGGACTTACCAAACAACTAAATGGCAGGGCCCAAATGGCAAAAGAAATGTGGGAAGACAGAAGAAGAGATGGGCCGACGACATAATAAACATAGCAGGAAAAAGTTGGGTGCATAAAGCCAACGACAGGGAAAGGTGGAAAAGAATGGAGGAGGCTTTTACCCATAGGGGGGCCACATAGCAAAGAAATTAATAGAAATAATTATAATTTGATGTATATATTTTAAGAACTGTTAAGTGGAAAATAAAGCTGTAATAATAATAATAATAATAAAGGCGTAGGGATGTGACGACCCCATCGCCCTCTGGTACCTCCAGTGCAATCAGTCACCACAGGGTGGCTTGTGGCAAGCGGATGGTGAGTGGCGATGCCACGGACCCTTCCTCCAGGGGACACACACATGCGCTTACACACACGCATACACACAGCAACCCACCCCCTGCCTCTGCGCTTGCTTTAACCAGCCGGCCAGAGTGGAGATGCAAGAGCGGAACCTATGCTCTAGGTTGGAAGTGTAAAATGTCATAACGCCGGGGGCACTTGACTGTATAAGGATCTTGCGCCCCGCAGACTCACCTCTCGACAACCTTAGCTGCTTATATAGTGTGGCCCCCTGGCCGCCCCATGGTGGGCCCACAACGGCTATCCTGTTGGATAGTTATCAAGCAGCAAGTCACCATCTGCCATACTTAAATTTGTGAGAGATTTTGGAGGCAGATGTCCGTTATCTCACTCCATAGCCCTGTTATATAATATTGTGAATGGTGGTAAGAAATAATAAAATTAATGTGCTCATGTAAAATTTATTTACTAAGTCCCCTCAATATTAGAATAATGAATTAAAATATAAATAACATACAATATATTGGGAACAAATGTAGTAACATCTATTATAGGTACTGCGCAGTGCAAGTTTTCCATGAAAAAAGCTGTTGTTTACAACATAAATATTCATATATATATCGCCTACCTAGTAGTCTGGTGAAAGCTGAAAATTTAACGCAATGTAGTGAACGAGGCACTTCCATGATTTTCAAACCAGTGGGACAATTTTGATGTTCAAAAATATAGAGAAAGGGTCCGCAACATGTGTGTGAATTACTTGTGTTGGCCATGCCTATAGTACAATGCCATTTAAACATACAATTGTACCAGCAAATACCTATCCAACAATTTCTAAAATATCTGCTGTACCTACTTATTGATAATGAAATGAATGTCTGTCTAGTGTCTATCGCAATATTCGCAATCAATGAGTAAATTTTGGAAAATGAGTGCTGCCATCTTTATTCGTTTGATATCGCAAAAGATTTACTATTGTAGATACGAATGATATTCTATCAATATATTCTAAACCATCCATCGAGCGCCATCTCTGAAAAAAATGCCAACAACTCTACGACTCCATCCATAGTGTAGTCTTCCAGGGTCAGACTGGCCTGAGGGCCAGTGTTGCCACCTTGGTTTTTGAAAAAGAGCAGTTGGACAAGCTAGAAAGGGCTAGATTTAGCAAATTTTGCCATCAAAAGTGCTAAAAATTGTTTATTTGACATTTCAAATTTAGTAAAAAATGCAACAGAGTAATTAAAACTAAGTTATTGAATTGTTAAAAATCGTACCTGCTGAAGCAGAAAAAGTTGATGGCTGATTAACATCTGCGTTTTTTGCGGATTTGAACGAAAATTTAAAATGAATCCTACAGTTTTTTATTATTTCAGTTGACACCTTGTGTGAACAGCAAGACTCTCTCAGTCGTTGTAAACCCCATCGTATACGTAGTATGGATATCATTGTTTTTAGCCCCATTTTGTTTCTGGTTTTAGTTTTAATTAGGTTAACAGAACTATAAATATACACAACGAAAAGGGCTAGATCTAGCCCGAAAAGGGCTAAGGTGGCAACACTGCTGAGAGCAGATCGGGCAAAATGCCGATTGAAATCAAGTACTCAAAATTCTTTTTGTCTCATTTACTCGCCTACCAAATTTCAAGACGTTCTGATCAACGATACTCGAGTTATCATCGGACAAACATTCATGCATACGTACATACATATAAACCGGACTGTTCAAGTAGACTCGGGGAACTTTGCTTGCTCGTTCAAAAATGATAATTGTAATATTGGCATTAATCGGTTAAAAGAGTACCTACCTGAGATTAATAATATTAATTTAATATTAATGGGGGCACCTGTACAGTGGAGACCATATTAAGCTATACACTTGCAGTACAAAATTAGCCCCTACAGAGAAGAATATACGATAGGTACAAAGACCAATGTGTCATATTATTATTATTATTAAAAATTGTTTATTGCACAAATAAGAACATGTACATAGGCGAGCTTAATGCTAATTAGCATTTTCTTCCAGCTAACCTTACTTGATGCGGTCTCCACTGTACATTTTAAAATGTTAGACTTCAAATACCCCTACCGCTATCTATGGGGGAATAGTACATTATATAACCGGGAATAGAGTTGCTACTCGTTTCCCTGGTACAGTGAAATCTATACTGAATTTAGCGAACTAAATCAACATAAAATGAAAATTGACTTCCTGTCTTTTACTTGATTAATTAACACAAAATATAATGATATGTACGTCAGTAAAATATATTTCGACCACTAGTTGTGTAGTTATTATTCAAAAACGTGCGTTTTCGCACAAAAACCGACTTTCACGCCATCCCTTAGGGAGTTGGGGAACTAAAATGCGTCGCCAGTTTGTAATGTAATGTAGCGCCACCTATGGGCGAGTAGCTTTGTAGTAGTGTACCTATAAACATTTTAAGGTTTTGAATTTGAAAATAAAAATGTTTGCAGACCAGAACAAACAAATTTTATTCGTGAAACAATCAAAACAAATGAAAAGCTATCAATTGGTACCATTTTGATCAAAATCGGTGCGATATTGTGTCCAAGTTTACGGTAGAAAATAGTAGAATTTTTGAAATTGAAAAATTAAATGTTTGCAGGCCGAAATGTAAATATATTTTTTTGAAAACGTACGAAACTAACGTAAAACTAACGAAAGAAACTTGTTTCAGGTCGATCAGAGCATTTTTGAGCATTTTTGAAATCCCATACAAATTTTGAAATTGTAAAAAAACATGTTTGCAGGCGGAAAAAGACAATTTTTTTTTTGAAAACGTACGAAACTAACGTAAAACTAACGATTGGCACTTGTTCCAGGTCAATCAGAGCATTTTTTAAATTTGTCATAAATTTTGAAATTAAAAAAAAAATATTTTCCGGGCGAAACAAACGAACTTTTTTCTCAAAACAAACGATACTAACGTATAGCTAACGATTGGCACTTGTTTCAGGAAAATCGGTGCTATGGGGTGCACAACTTCACGGTAGAAAATTGGTAGAATTTTTGAAATTGAAAAATTAAATGTTTGCAGGCCGAAATGTAAATATATTTTTTTGAAAACGTACGAAACTAACGTAAAACTAACGAAAGAAACTTGTTTCAGGTCGATCAGAGCATTTTTGAGCATTTTTGAAATCCCATACAAATTTTGAATTTGTAAAAAAACATGTTTGCAGGCGGAAAAAGACAATTTTTTTTTTGAAAACGTACGAAACTAACGTAAAACTAACGATTGGCACTTGTTCCAGGTCAATCAGAGCATTTTTTAAATTTGTCATAAATTTTGAAATTAAAAAAAAAATATTTTCCGGGCGAAACAAACGAATTTTTTTCTCAAAACAAACGATACTAACGTATAGCTAACGATTGGCACTTGTTTCAGGAAAATCGGTGCTATGGGGTGCACAACTTCACGGTAGAAAATTGGTAGATTTTTTGAAATTGAAAAATTAAATGTTTGCTGGCCGAAATGTAAATATATTTTTTTGAAAACGTACGAAACTAACGTAAAACTAACGAAAGAAACTTGTTTCAGGTCGATCAGAGCATTTTTGAGCATTTTTGAAATCCCATACAAATTTTGAATTTGTAAAAAAACATGTTTGAAGGCGGAAAAAGACAATTTTTTTTTTGAAAACGTACGAAACTAACGTAAAACTAACGATTGGCACTTGTTCCAGGTCAATCAGAGCATTTTTTAAATTTGTCATAAATTTTGAAATTAAAAAAAATATATTTTCCGGGCGAAACAAACGAATTTTTTTCTCAAAACAAACGATACTAACGTATAGCTAACGATTGGCACTTGTTTCAGGAAAATCGGTGCTATGGGGTGCACAACTTCACGGTAGAAAATTGGTAGATTTTTTGAAATTGAAAAATTAAATGTTTGCTGGCCGAAATGTAAATATATTTTTTTGAAAACGTACGAAACTAACGTAAAACTAACGAAAGAAACTTGTTTCAGGTCGATCAGAGCATTTTTGAGCATTTTTGAAATCCCATACAAATTTTGAATTTGTAAAAAAACATGTTTGAAGGCGGAAAAAGACAATTTTTTTTTTGAAAACGTACGAAACTAACGTAAAACTAACGATTGGCACTTTTTCCAGGTCAATCAGAGCATTTTTTAAATTTGTCATAAATTTTGAAATTAAAAAAAAAATATTTTCCGGGCGAAACAAACGAATTTTTTTCTCAAAACAAACGATACTAACGTATAGCTAACGATTGGCACTTGTTTCAGGCCAATCGGTGCTATGGGGTGCACAAGTTCACGGTAGAAAATTGGTAGAATTTTTGAAATTGAAAAATTAAATGTTTGCAGGCCGAAATGTAAATATATTTTTTTGAAAACGTACGAAACTAACGTAAAACTAACGAAAGAAACTTGTTTCAGGTCGATCAGAGCATTTTTGAGCATTTTTGAAATCCCATACAAATTTTGAATTTGTAAAAAAACATGTTTGCAGGCGGAAAAAGACAATTTTTTTTTTGAAAACGTACGAAACTAACGTAAAACTAACGATTGGCACTTGTTCCAGGTCAATCAGAGCATTTTTTAAATTTGTCATAAATTTTGAAATTAAAAAAAAAATATTTTCCGGGCGAAACAAACGAATTTTTTTCTCAAAACAAACGATGCTAACGTATAGCTAACGATTGGCACTTGTTTCAGGCCAATCGGTGCTATGGGGTGCACAAGTTCACGGTAGAAAATTGGTAGAATTTTTGAAATTGAAAAATTAAATGTTTGCAGGCCGAAATGTAAATATATTTTTTTGAAAACGTACGAAACTAACGTAAAACTAACGAAAGAAACTTGTTTCAGGTCGATCAGAGCATTTTTGAGCATTTTTGAAATCCCATACAAATTTTGAATTTGTAAAAAAACATGTTTGCAGGCGGAAAAAGACAATTTTTTTTTTGAAAACGTACGAAACTAACGTAAAACTAACGATTGGCACTTGTTCCAGGTCAATCAGAGCATTTTTTAAATTTGTCATAAATTTTGAAATTAAAAAAAAAATATTTTCCGGGCGAAACAAACGAATTTTTTTCTCAAAACAAACGATACTAACGTATAGCTAACGATTGGCACTTGTTTCAGGCCAATCGGTGCTATGGGGTGCACAACTTCACGGTAGAAAATTGGTAGAATTTTTGAAATTGAAAAATTAAATGTTTGCAGGCCGAAATGTAAATATTTTTTTTTGAAAACGTACGAAACTAACGTAAAACTAACGAAAGGAACTTGTTTCAGGTCGATCAGAGCATTTTTGAGCATTTTTGAAATCCCGTACAAATTTTGAAATTGAAAAAAAACATGTTTGCAGGCAGAAAAAGACAATTTTTTTTTTCAAAACAAACGAAACTAACGTAAAACTAACGATTGGCACTTGTTCCAGCTCAATCAGAGCATTTTTGAAATTCCATACAAAATTTGAAATTGAAAAAAAAAGTGTTTGCGAGCGGAAAAAAACACATTTTTTTTTAAAAACGTACGAAACTAACGTAAAACTAACGATTGGCACCTGTTTCAGGTCGATCCGAGCATTTTTGAGCATTTTTGAAATTCCATACAAAATTATAAATTAAAAAAAAAATGTTTGTAGGCAAAAAAAGAAAAAAAAAATAATCAAAACAAACGAAACTAACGAAGAACTAACGATTGGCACTGATTTCAGGTCAATCGGTGCCATGGGGTGCACAAGTTCACGGTAGAAATCGGTAGAATCTTTTAAATTGAAATAAACATGTTTGCAGGATGAAACAAACAAAAATTATAAACAAAACAAACAAAACTAACGTAAAACTAACGTGTAGCAACATTTATTTTGAAATCCGTGAGATGGGGTGCACAAGTTCCCTGGAGTGGTAAAATCCAATCAGCCGCCCGAACCCATACCGGAGACCCGGCCAGGGACCACTGGAACAAGGTTCAATGATCACCAACCGAGCCCCCAGCACGAATCCAGGCGGCGGATTTTAGGCAGTATTGGTTTAGCTTTCACCTTAATTATAATTTTTCATTGTTTTTGTTTGTTTATATTACGCCAAATCTGATCCATCGATCGGTAGGACCACTGGCTGTCATGCGGACAAGGCAACTTAGTTTGGCAGACAGGGTAACATCCATGCGGATACCTACACTTAGCAGATGAATGCTCGTTCCCTTTCTCTAATTATAATTTAATTTTGTTTGTTTAAGGCGCTCTTATCCCAAAATCAGTAATTTCAAAGTCAAATAGAACTTTCAAATATCGTCTAAAACATCAAAAAAAAAAAAAAACGCAATATAGTTCGAACCTTTATCTAGGTCTTCCACGCTGTGTTACACGATCAGATAAACTTTGCTCGATAGAAATAATTCACGAACACAGCATGTAATAAGACCTTTCAAATCATGCCATTTCCATAATTCCACTCTTTTATTAACGAAACATATCTGGTAATATTGCTCTTTAAATTTTCTAGGTCGACCACGTAAGTGGGTTTTAATAAACATATCCCTTATTTTTAAACAATTAAATTGTTTAAAAATAAGGGATATGGAAACCGATAAAAACAACGAAAAAGTACAAAAGTGTGGTTATTTTCTTTACTCCTTACACGTAAAGAAAAAGACAGAGAGTCACTCTTCTGGGATAAGAGCGCCTTAAGGGGAACGAAAATACAAACAGAAATAAAATGTCAGCTTTCGGATGATTTTGTTGCAATAATTAGGTTACGTATAGCCATAAAAAAAATACATGTTTTTGGTTGAACTTTAAGGTATTCATTTTCCACAAACCACGTTAATCGATTCATATTTGTACTGTCAATGAATTTTTTTGTAACCCTCTATTGCACACTTCTTATCGATTTTGTTTCAGGTATCGCTTTCGCGATTTTGTTGGTTTTTTTTTTAATAAAATTAGTGTGAATGATATCTATTCATTTTCCAAATACCACGTTATTCGGGTCAAAAAAAGCACCCCCTTTTTCCAAAAATACGTAAATCCACTGATGCAGTCAGCGGCAGCAAGATATTGTCAGTCTACGCCTAGCGTTGGCGCCCGTAAGACGTGGAACCTGTGCCCTTTTTTGCAAGCTATAAATATCTCCCAAAACTACTTCAAAACACATTGAAATTAATTTTATAAAGTAATATTTCGAGGAGCATCATATTCCTGCCGTTAAAAACTCAACAAAATATGCGTATGAGTGATTTAGCTACGTCGTGCCATAGTCATAACAACAAAACTGAATGAATTTGGAATGAATTCATACTTTTATGCGGGAAAATAATATATGTTACTCTAAAAGAATAATTTTGTGATCGTTATTGAAACCCAAATTAATTTACTTATACTTACTGAGATCTGTAACAAAGGTCAATGACCTTTTCGTGAAATTACCCTCTTGTATTGGCTCACCATTTCAGGTCCAATAAGTGAAGTTTTTTGCAAATTATATAGGTACACTTACTTGGGATAAATCGCCAAGCATTTAAAATATAGAAATTTATTTTGAAATATTTACAGTGCATGGCAAAATTATTAGATCGTAGATAATCCTGTCGGTACATGTTCAGGTTCTGTTACGCAAAATGAAAACAATGAAACTCTTTTAGGATTAATTTGTTATCCCTATGTTTGTCTGTCTGTCCGTTTGTCGAGGCAATTTTTTCTGGGTAAAATTAATAAATACCAATATAAACGGCCCTCTATAGAGCTGTAAAAACATACTTTTGACGTTTTTATTTATATTATGTTTTAGGTTTTTACGTTTTTCATACAAATTTTCTCACTATGAAAATGTAGGGATGAACACTTGAGATAATATTTTGCATTTAAAAGTCAACACAGAAAGCAATTGTTGAACAAATAATGTAAAAAATATGAAAACCATGTTGTTCTATTCTAAAGGGATTAATTATCTACTGTTCAATGTGGCGATAGCTTTGTTTATTTTTTTCCTTGAATTATTTTTTACTAAGATAACAAATAGTTTAATACAAGGTTTTCCTTAAGAGGTCCCTTAACCCCTGTATTTTTCTTAAAATTCATACAATAGGTATAAACCGAATGTGAAGTCTTCAGCTTATTTTCTTCATATCTTTTTTCATGAGTATATTCTAGTGACATCTAACTACGTCTCTATACAGCCCAAAAAGCAAAATATGATAAAACACCATCATAATAGCTGTCAAGGTATCGTCAATATTGCCTCGTTTTTACGCAAAGTTTAACAAGTTTGTATATTTTTATCTATACTGGAAATAAAAAAGAGAGAAATACAGGCGTCGTTCATGTTAAGATGATTAAGTTTACACACTTTGCTAACTATAAACCATTACCGTTTCATGGAAAACTGTTTTGACCTGAAACCATTTCACAAATTCAATTAACTTATTTTGATTTTCTTGTCATATTGCACTTCTTGATGAGAAATACAATTTCAATAAGTAAAAATACAACTTTTAGTTAAGAAAACTTATAGTTAAAAGTCTGCTGTATGCATTAACATATTTTTAATTATATTACAATAGTAATAAAATAATTGGCTTATCCGTCGTCGTGATACCAGCCGTAAATTTCTTAAATAATCTGATATCACGCTTATGGAAAACCCAATTATTTTGAAGATACCATAATATCATTAAAATATGTTTATGCATATAGCAAACTTTTAACAATAAATTGTCTTAGCTAAAAGTTGTACTTTACCGTTATAATTATTTCTTAATATTTTGTTACAAATTCGGAGAAATAGCCCTTAAGGAAAACCTTGTATGAAAATATTTGTTATCTTTGTAACAAAGAAAAAAAAAAAATAAACAAAGCTATCGGCACATTGAACAAACAGTAAATTTATTAATCCCTTTAGAATAGAAAGATATGGTTTTATATTTTTTACATTATTTGTTCTACAGTTCCTTTCTGTGCTTTCTTTCAAATGCAAAATATTATGTGAAGTGTTGATCTCTATATTTTCATAAGGAGAAAATTTGTATGAAAAAGTTAAACAAAAGGCCATAAAAACGTTATAATATGTATATTTTACAGGGCTGTAAATATTAGCATTTATTGATTTTACCCAGAAAAATTGCCTAGCCAAACGGACAAACAGACAAACATAGAGACAACAAATTAATCCTAAAAGAGTTTTGTTTTTTCATTTTGCGTAAAGGCACCTGAACATTTCAAACTATGATACAAATAAATTTCTATATTTTAAACACTTGGCGATTTATCCCAAGTGTAAACAGGTGTCCCAAAGTCAACGCTTTCCCTTGGAAGGCTGGTAGGCCAGCTCATGACCGACCAGAATATCAAATTATGACCTCAGCAAAAAGTAGATAGTCTTCGAGTTGATGGTACTTTTATAAATTCGAATAGATTTTTGAGAGTCAAAGCTAACCAGTTCTAAATTCTAAGAATAAAATTTTTGTTGCGCAACTCTGAATAGTCATGCTATTGATAAAGTCAAAAATAAACCTTGAAATGCTGTTACATCAGGAAGAAAAATAAAAACCCAATTTATGAGCAATTTTTTGTAATTAGGTTAGTTCGATACCACACCCTGAAAAAAAATGTCCTACGTTAGTTTTGGAAATTGTCTTAAATAACGGCTCATCAAATATTGTTTTTCAAATTATCTGGCAATTTCTGTGTATTACTTTTGAAAAAAAAGTTATTGCTATTTTACTACCAAAGGAGCTGCGTATTTTTTTAAATAATTAGAATTTAGAATGAAAGAGTGGCGGGCAGTAAAAATATTTGACGTTCATTAGAAATGCCATTTAACACGCGTTAGAGTGAGATAAATAGTGACGCTATTTAAAATGAGTTGGAATGAGATAGTAACGCAGTTAAACGTGGTTGAATGAGAGAGGCATAATTGATATAAGCTACAGTGAGATAGATAGTGACGTGGTGCATTCCTTCTGAGAATATTTGTTAGTTTCCACTTTTTGTAATAACAACTTTAGTAAAAATTTTTTGTAAAGAAATTTTTGGTCCAATTTATTTTCCCGCAAGTGTAAAACCAGCTCAACGGGCGAAAAATATTTAAAGAATGGGTAAAGGTGACAATTAACCGTCACAATATTATTATGTATCTCTAAAGGAGTGTCTGAAATGTTCCGAGGGTCAACTGATAAATCAAACACTCAAAAAACCACTTTTAGCCGACCATAATAAATTTACGTCCCGACGTGATAGCAAGTAGGATCAATGCCGTGTGACGATGATCAAAATACACTAATAAATTAGATAAAATAAAATACTTATTACTTTTGACCCTGCCTCGTCCACTCTATTCGTATTTTTGCTATGGTGACGCTAGCTTAGAGACCGGGACGAATTTCCCCCCGCGCGCTATCGTAAAAGAGAATAAGCCACGCCCGGAACTGGTTTTTGTTTTGGCTATGTCATACTCTTAAGTATGTTGATCTGTTGAGTGTATGCAAAAAAGTTTTTGGTGTGAAAATAAATTATGTCTTATGTCTTACTTATTCAACACTGAAAAATAAACGGTCAAGAGCGAGTTAGACTCGCGCGCTTAGAGTTCCGTATTTCATTTTCATTTTCTTTATTGGGAAACTAACAAACATACATACATACATTATACTCACGCCTGTCTCCCAGAAGAGTAGACAGAGATTACATATTTCCATCTGCTACGATCCAGACACACCTCTTTCGCCTCTTCTACATCCATCAATCTAGTCATACAAGCTCTTCTATTCCTGGTACTTTTAAGATGACCCTTCTTCAGTATGTCGTCAATTTGGTCAGCATACGTCCTTCTAGGGCGGCCTGGTCGAGCTGTACCTTCCACTTGCGCACCATAGTTTTCTTTCGTCACTCTACTTTCATTCATCCTCTCTACATGTCCAAACCACCGAAGCAATCCTTTTTCTATTCTAGTCACTACATCTTATTTCAGGCCGCAACGATCAAAAGTATGTCGATATTTTTCACTCTGTGGAAATGTTTCACATTCAATTCAATTCAATGTTATACATACTATAAATTTTAAATTTTCGTTGTTTGTAATTTTTGAATATATACAGGGTGGAAAAAATTCAAGGGCCCTGGAGGGGAACTACCTTAAATTCTTTAGTTAGCTCGTTTTACTGAAAGAAAACATTCCTTTATTTTTTAAAAGAAACAAAACTGCATTCAAAGATATTCTAAAATTCGCTTGTCTCACCCGGGAATCGAACCAACCAAAAATTAAAAAATTAAACCCTCGCTATTTTATTAAACGAATCGGTAGGATTATTGTTCAGAATAAAATTGTCTAACAAACATTTGGTCTAACACTCATCTGTTGTACGAGATACCCATGAAATTAAATATTTATCACAAGTTCTGTTCACTTGTAACAAGTAAATGACACGTTATAAATTTCTTATCTCTCTTACATCCAAAGACATCGTATGAAGTACAAGCTTGCTAATGTTATTTATCTTAAGTATCTTGTTGAAGACTTCAATGAGAAAATCGTTAAATGGTACTAATAAATCTATGCACTAGGCGTAATGACGACAAGTTTAAAAAAGGAACGTATTTTTTTTGCAACGCGGAGCAACAAATTTGAAGTTCGAACGATAACTTTCAACATTTTTAAAATCGATAAAAGTATTCGTTCGAATTTCAAATTTTGTTTTGTTTTGCTTTCATTCCGTTCTGTCATTGTGTAACAATGGCGTATCATTATTACTTTACAAGTGAACAGTACTAGGTATTGTTAATAAAGAACTTGTAATAAATATTCAATTTCATGGGTATCTCGTACAACAGATGAGTGTAAGACTAAATGTTTATTAGACAAATTTTATCCTGAACAATCAGTTCCCGGGTGAGACAAGCAAATTTTAGTAGATCTTTGAATGCAGTTTTGTTTCTTTTAAAAAATAAAGGAATGTTTCCTTTCAGTAAAATGAGCTAACTAAAGGATTTAAGGTAGTTCCCCTCCAGGGCCCTTTCATTTTTTCCACCCTGTATATATATATATTATTTTGAATAATTAGATTTACTTTAGCAACCATTTTGTTTTGTTAAAGTTAGATATAAGAGCTGTCGTTTTGAGTTTTGCACGTAGTGTTTTTTTTTGTTGTGTGTTTTTTTCTTTGTCGTGCATTAATTTATTTGTTTTAAAACTGTTGAGTAGATTATTCCTTATAAATTGTTCTATAATTATTGATAGGAGGTATAGCTTCCGAGCAACAATAACAGAAAACTGATGACAAATCAATGGTTAAAAAAAAATAGAATGAACACATTACACACAAGCAAAAAAACAGGAGGCCCACCATGCCTGGGACCGATGGATGGCGGTATATCCATCCCTAATAGCTGGGCCTTATATGGAACAGACTGGTGACGGGCAGCGGCGTCACTGGTGCGAGGGTTCCGGCACCGCGCTCATCAACCCGCCTGCCCAGCATGTGTGAGTATAGGCAATTCTTCCAGGATGACCGCCGGTAGTGGCAAAGTCCTGGAAAGGCTTATGTCCAGCAGTGGACGAACTAGGCTGATGGATGGATGGATGAACACATTACGTAAACCTTCATGTCTACAATGAGAATGCGATACAAAACTGTTTTTTGTAACCGAACCCGTAGCAAAACGTATAATTGAAAAAAAGCTGAAAACCATTTTCATTTCCTCGGATGAAATCATTCATATTGGTCCCTAGTATTACTGGACAAAGCGGCTTGCATTCGGCCTAAAATGCAGCTTTCGATATAAATGTTGCTGTAAGCCCAAAGAATATATGACGATACAGAAAATATCATCAATATACATTTTCCCCGCGTTCCGAAATAGAATTATTTCGCTAAAATCGATTACGAATGAATGAGGTGAATGGCTAATAATCCATGAGTGAAGCAAATGCGTTCATTCATTCGTATGACTTTCATGGCTCATGCGACGGAGGTGAGGCGATGTAAGCTTTGAACGGAATGGAATGTCAAAAATTGTTTTCGCTCCATTATTTCAGCAGTTCAGATCAGACAAACCATAGTATATGTTTTATTCGGCCATGAGAGAAACAAATAAAAAGTCGTGTGGAACTTTTCGTCGAAAAGGAAGACATTTATATGTATATATATTTTTTCGTCGCTATCTGAGTCTACGTTAAAGAACAGTGCTACAAACTCTACTTGTTCCATCACGAATCACGGCACTTTGAAATAAAATCAAATAATCGTATTGTATTCTGTGATAAGAGGTTATGGTTAAGATGTATCTTTTTTAATGCGGTCCGAATCATAAGCTATCTTTCACATCGTTTGCTAGCTCACAAATTACGGACCAGTCATCGCTCACACTTTAATTCATTCATAGCTTTTATCGATGTAATTCTATTACGGACCGCAGGGATAATAAAAGCGTAGAACCCGCTGTGTACATTGGAGAAAAGTAATAAAAATAGAAAGGGGGTGACTAAATAAGAGTAATAGAACACAAATCAGTGTTTTTTAGAACTCTTTTCTGTCTGTCTGTCAGTCTGTCTGTCTGTTTGTTTGTTCGCGCACATCTCCGAAACTACTGAACGGATTTTGATGTAGTTTTCACAGGTGGACGGGGCTCAATTTGGAGCAGAATATAGGTTTTATTTCATTAAAATCGAACGACGGAAAAAAAAGTTATCGTAATTTATCGATTCTAGAAATTAACTTTTTTAACCGACTTCAAAAAGGAGGCGGTTTTCAATTCGACTGTATGTTTTTTTTTTTTTTTTTTGGCGTTGTTACTCCATAACTCCGTCATTTCTGAACCGATTTGAACAATTCTTTTTTTGTTTGAAAGAGTGTACTTCCAGGTAGGTCCTATTTTGGGTTTGGTCATGATCTGATAAAGGTCTTCAGAGATAGGCAGTGGAACTCCTCAGAAAATGAAAATGAACTCCTCAACGGATGACAGCACATAACTTTGGATTGCGGCAATCAGTTTGTGTTAGGGTTCTCATTGCAGGGCATTGCTTGAAAATTGCCAGTGTACCCACCTGACCTTCGATCTTGGCTTCATCACCGTAGAACTCTTTAACGAATGACAGCACATAACTCGAGATTGCGGTAATCATGTTGTGTTAGGGTGCTGATAGCAGGAAGCTACTCAAACATAGCTACTTATACTCACTTGAACTTCGTTTCATATTAACACCACGTTTGCAAGAACTACCCATACTTCACAATTTAACCTAGCAACACTAAAAAATGTGAAATAAAATGAACTTTGAACAAAAAAATAGCAACCGACTTCAATAGTAACAGCAGTCATTCACTAAAAAGTTAATAATAATTCTATAAAGACCGATGGTACCGAAGCAACACTTTTGCTGACTTCTTTCTTCCTGAAACAATATGTTATCTAGAAGTCGGCGTATTTCCTACGATATAGCAACATAAAAACCAATATAAGAACGCCTACTTCTAGATAACATAACGTTTCAGGAAGAAAGAAGTCGGCAAAAGTGTTGCTTCGGTACCATCGGTCTTTATATAATTATTATTAACTTTTTAGTGAATGACTGCTGTTACTATTGAAGTCGGTTGCTATTTTTTTGTTAAAAGTTTATTTTATTACTGTTAGAAGTTATATAGGTAGCAAATAATAATTTCTAGCGTTAAAGGCCTATAGACGTCACGAATGAGTGTTAAGGTGATATATCGTCCGTGCAAAGGTCCCCGTTACTTCAGGTGGAAAGACCCGCAGTGCGAGAGGGACGGAATCGTCAAAAATGTACAATAAGTCGGTTTTAAATTAATACTAAATTAACTAAAATAGCTGTGAAAATTTCCATAACCAGTAATTTAGGCATTGTTAAAACCCATGTAAATAGATATTTTTGAAGTCTGTGTGCTATCCTATATGTGTAATATCAAAAATAGTGTAAATTTAGATCTTATTTCAATAATTATTTCTATCGAGTAAAATTTCTCCAATAGCGTTTCTGATAGTCCAAAATCTAGAAAAAGGTCCGAAAATTGTCATACTAATTTATTAAACTTGGGACTACATTTGAACAGCAGATAAATAACTTCAAAAATTGTAGATTTTGACGGTATACCCCCTTAAAAGGAAACACCAGCATCACGCAAAAACTACTGAACAAGTTTTGGTATGATTACCACTGTTCGATCCTCAGCTGTGAGGCATTAATTACAATTAAAGAAGGAAGGAAGATCACTGTTCAATAACTTAATAAAGCCAATTCTGAAGGCTTTAATTTTAGTTTTAGTGCTATCAAAGCTTGAAATTTTTTAAAGAAATTTAGCTTTTAATTCTAACTATTAAGGACTACTTTGTATCAAAGAAAATTTAGTTTTGACAGCTCTAAAACTAAAATTAAATTATCTAACTAAAAACTGGATACTTTCTACTGCGGGAATCCCACTGTGGCCGCATTATCTTCGTCCACGCGGACGAAGTCGCGGGCATCAGCTAGTATTGAATAAGTACATTTGAAGAACAGATTTCATACATACGAATTAATACCTACTTTTATAGCTAGAAGAGCTTGTATGACTAGATTGATGGATGTGGAAAAGGCGAAAGAGGCGTGTCAGCATCGTAGCAAATGGAAATCTGCAGTCTCTGCCTACCCCTCTGGGACAAGGCGTGAGTATATGTATGTATCTACTTATTAATTTTTCTGATTGGATTTACAGTTGCTGAAAATTGTAACTCATCTATAAGGACACCTGTTAAAACACAGACAACCCTGAAATCACAAAATAAACAGCTGTTCCAAAGAAATTGTATTTTGTGCCACTGTGATATAGTGTGAGATATTTTTCGTTCGTTTCGTAATAGACTGCACGAGTGTCCCAATGTCTAATTGTGTCCAGTTGCACACAATACTTTATCTACGACCATTAGAAATATCCCTCTTCGCGTGATATTGTTTTGAATTAACAATTTCACGAAAAATGAGGAAAATTATATTGTCATGATACTCGTCATATGATACGTGACCATGGAATTCGTATGTACATGTACTATCAAGGAAAAATACGCAGACCCACTTTTCGCCCTTATTGCAATGGTGATAAGAGCGAAAAGTGGGTCTGCGGCAATTTCTTCGGTGGTACATGTCTGAGACCAATCAGAAGCGAGAATGAGTAAAGAGGGCATGGCTTAAAAAATCAAGACAGACATTATTACTTGTGATTGGTTCTCTAGCGGTGTTATAATAAGTTTGGTCAATCACAACGCAGAATTGCAGTGTTGTAATATAATCACATCATTGTTCTCACATAGTTGAATTATTTATTAGTATATATTTTTATTAGTATGTAAGATAATTTAATTTTAATATTATTTGTGATTTGAATTTGATTAGATTTTATGGGTTTTGCATTGCCTGAAATAAAGACATTTTATTTCTTTAAAATTTTTGCTGTCGAGCGGTCGGGCGGACTCCCATCGGACGGACATCCCGAGGATGCCTCGTTTAGAGGCGAAACACGTGTCGATAAGTTTTCTTGCTTGTTATTTAAGATTGCTTTATTTTGTGCTCGTACTTCTTGCTTTGCTTGTGCATGTTTTATGCGGGAGGGCGGGCGGTGCTTGAGTCTGCATTTTGAATAGCATGGTAAGAGTGTTTAGCGGAATATTGCAAATTATTAATACATCTACAAATTTAAAGACATTTTATTTTATTTTATTTATTTTTATAAATCACATATAATGAAAGATTGAAAATTTTGATAAGCTCATCAAAAGCTCAGTTTGTAGAACATCTGCCTGGTGCTAAGTGGTCCCAGATTCATTCCACACTGCAGCAAAAGCCTTTTTATTTTTTTCATTTCTATTACGTCTAAAAAATTTGTATACCTTTCCATTTTTTTTTTATTAGGCACATATTTGTCCCTAAAGTACTTTGATTGATTGAGTTACTGTTGTATATGTACTATGATTAATTTGATCTATGACTAGGTTCATCGCCATTCAGGCTAGACTTCATCTAGATCTAGTCATCAGATCACAATTAACTACTATTTTCCGCTTTCGGCTATTCGGTCATGACCAAAATCAAAAATCATGGGGAAAAATGGCTGTCAAATGTGCTTGTGCAGCTAACTTCAGGCCACTATAAACAACCATGGTATGTACTGTGGTGGTTGGTTTATTTGGTTTATTCTGCTTATTTACATAACTGACTTACCCACGATAGTTGAGTGTATTTTGTTTAATCTGATGACCACACCCATGACTACTCCGACAATAAAAAAAATACATCTGAATATGACAACCTCAATACATGTTAAAATAGATGCCGGTGGGACTTTGTATGAATTTCTATTCTGAATTTTGTGTTACTTCAATAAATAATTTTTTGATCAATATATATTTGTCTCTTTTTTATGAGATTTTTAATGTAGTTTTGGTTGATTAAAAATTAATAATAAAAAGGTAAAAATAATAATTTAACTCAAGATATATTTCGGGCCCCACTGGGCCCGGCATCAGTTGAGATAAACTTTTTTCTTTTTTGTAAATAACTTATATATGTCATATTTAATTAATTGTCAGAATCTCAACTGATGCCGGGCCCAGTGGGGCCCGAAATATATCTTGAGTTAAATTATTATTTTTACCTTTTTATTATTAATTTTTAATCAACCAAAACTACTTTAATAAATAATGAAATTCTGACTGAACCTAATAATTGTCAGTGAAATGTGGGTGTACCAAGTGTGGACTGTGACTTGTATTACACAGTTCACACTTGGAACACCACTGACACCCCCTCGGGGATTCAAACCGTGACGATTATATATTATTAAGGGGGTATATCGTCAAAATGGACATATTTTGAAGTTATTTATCTGCTGTTCAAAAGAAGTCCCAAATTGAATAAATAAAGGTCCAAATGAGGTCTTTTTTTGTTATTCTGACAAATTGGGAGAGCACACAGACTTCAAAAATATTTATTTAGCTGGGTTTTAACAAAAACTAAATTACTGGTTACGGAAATTTTCATAGCTATTTTAGTTAATTTTGTATTAATTTAAAACCGACTTTTTGTCAATTTTCTCGGATTCCGTCCCTCTCGCACGGTGGGTCTTTCCGTCTGGAGTAATGGGGACCTTTGCACGGACGACATATCACCTTAATTTGAAATAAATTACCTTTACTAAAAGTAAATTACTTTCTTACATGTAGGTAGACTTATTTTTGTTGTTTTTAAGAATGTTTAGGTACAGACGGCTCCGAGCCACAGTAGTTTTTGTTGGATGACACCGCAATGTGTGGAGCCTGATTTTATTTTAAAATTTCTTCAGGCAAGAAGCCTTGCGAAATAAATAGCACTATAAATACTTCAGAGAATCCTTGAATCTGTGTTCCATTTTAAACATCTTAAAACCATTTAGTGTACCCTTTACAAATAGTTGTACAAAACTAAAATATTTAATAGTTTTAAATATTTTTATTAGAATACTTACCAATTTGAAGAAACCACCAACAATGATCAGCTGTTCGATAAATTTAAATAACATAAGTTAAAAACACTTTCGCGGCAAATAAAATACAGAACCGGCCAGATAAATAAACGCAAAGCATTGAATATTATACGTGGTGTTAACGCATCGCAAAACCGATAAAAACACAAATTACAAAGTTATGGCGCTTGACTACCACATGCACGCGCACGAACGAATGACTGACACGAATTTTCAAAAAATGACAACTCGAAAAAAAGTAAGGGAAATGAATGAATGAGAATGAATGAACAGTTAACATCATAAGTTTAAAAGTAACAAAATACCTAGAGATACCTACCATAAATATATACTATACTGGAGAATCGGCAAGTAGCTAAGTAGTCAGCACCAAAGTCAAGCACGTATCCAAGGGGGGGATAGTGGGCATGTTTCCCCCCCGAATTGTAAGGTAACATACACGGGACCAGACAAATTTAAATTTGGCGGCATGATTGGGACAAAAAATTGCCATATCATTAATGAAGGCGGTATAAAATCTGTGATGAGTGGAAGAATATAGAAAAGAAAACGACCTTCATCATTGACGCCAGATCCTGATAGGTAGTAAACTTGATGCAATGGCTGCCAGCGGGAACAGCAAAACTTATAAAGTAAGTATAGAACAGGGACGTAAAGTTGTTGGTATAGAACCCAAGTATCTATACAAAATAATGTTTCAGCTATTTCTTTCACATTATTTTTTAAATAAATGTCCCCTCCTGAACCAAAAGTCTGGACTGGATATGTGCTTGACCAAGGTTCAACAAACCTTTTTGCAAAAATGTGTACAAAAAATATTATTTGTGCCCCTAAGCCTTTTTATGAACAACCCCAACTAAGGAAGGCAAAATTTTATTTCGGTATTTCACAGATAACCTTGTTACTGATCTCAAAGTATCCAGTATGAATTTGGCTATATAAACCAAAGTCACCTTAAATTAATTGCTTACAGGTATTTTTTTTACATGGTTTGCTGCTTTACGAATATTCATGCATCTTGAACTTGAACCAGGGTTTTTTTTAAACTTGATATCAATATCTTTGTAAGTCTATATATTATACTGCTATCTATCTCTATGGCTGACAATTCATTGAATGAAATCTTAAAGGGATGTCACATTCAACATTTTCTGCCATATTATTAGGAGATGGACTGTGCGGGCGAGTCATGGCAATTTGATGTAACTCGAAAAGTCATGTTTTGAGATAAGTAAGTAGCTTTTAAGTTTTAAACTAGTGTTTTTGAATAATCTGTAGCATCGTTGGCTCAATTTAAAACATGGTTAAACCGTTGATATTATTATTTCCTTGACTGTATCTGCGCAAGCTTGCACTCTTAGCTCACTCAGAGGCGACAAAAAGATTGGCGCGCACTATACAGTGCGCTTAGATTAAGAATAAGATCAGCCCTGCGCCATTTTTTTCACTCTCTCTCGCGCCATCTCTAGACAGAGTGAGAGGGAGAAATGGCTAACGAGTCAACTTAGCCGAAATCCCGTCCTGTTCTTAGTCGGAACGCATAGTACTTATCCGAGCTGTAATTTCTATATAGATACTCGTATCATTCAAATTATTTTTTCTCACCTTTTATAATAATAATATAACGTTTATTGCGAGCTTCTAGGCCCATATCACAAAATTACAAATAAACAAACAAACATACACTTTTAAAAGGTTAACATTATGACATTACAATAAAATAAAATAAACACAACTTAATAAACTTACAAAATAAAACATCAAAAATATGTAAAACACGAATACAGAAATCAATATGAACTATTACTATTTATAATATGTACATGAACCCAGTGTTTTATAGCATGGCTGTCCAGTCTATTGGCTAAAGTATTCAGAACAGAGTTAGAGCTACCGCGCACTCTACAGAGCATCGACGCGCATCTCTTACGGATGATGGTAAAGAAATAATCAGCGAACATTCAGCGTGTCTTATTTTGATTATTGATCTAAACAGTTAAACACTTTCAGGGCCCGTAGCATAGTGTATTTTAATCGCGCGCGATGCGACTTAGTTGAATCACAAGTGCGAGGAGACGCGATGTTTTTGCAATTAAACAGTACGTCACGCTCCTTGCTTGTGATTCAACTAGTGGCGTCGTGCGCTATTAAACACTGTGCTATTTGCCCTGGGCTCATAAACCTGTAAGATAGATCCAATCCACGATCTATTATTTTAACGATAATGAGAATTAAGAGGGTTACTTTCATTTTATAAGTCTGGTATCACTGTTCGTTTTTTCAATCGGTCAGAGATTTCATTCATTCTCAGGCTATGTTCTAAAATTAAAAGGCAAATAATCCCGATCCTGAGTTCAATATAAATTAATTTGCGCAACATTGACATCATTCGCAACATTAAACAGATTGAAGCTCGATTTGAAAACTGTTTATTAATTTAAATAAACCTATAAATCGTCACGACATGAATCCCCGAGGACTATGAAATGCAAGTTACAGACCACACTCGGTACACCCGCGTTTCAACGACGCGTGACGATGATTACGTCCCAACGTGATGGGTGGTGAGTTTTAGGTCATGCACAATATTTCACGATATTTCCCTTCACCGTTCAGGACGTAGTATGATGCACATAATTTCCTGCAAACGACGGGAGATCGAACCTGAGTCTCAAGATTGAGAGGCCAGCGTTCTACCTCCTAAGCTACTTCAAGTGCCAACATATCCTTAGACAATCGGAATTCGATATTATTATAACATGCGGCTTGAACACTCACATGAAATTGTAGCTAGCTATATGCCAATCGTTTCACCGATACGTTGTCAAACGGGCACTGGCAGCCGCTGATCGGCGAGCTGCACGCATTGCTCGTGCGCTAAGCGTTGGCTGTGTCGTCGAAGGAGGTGGGATTGTTGATTTTTTTAAATGGGGCGGTTATTAATAATGCCGAAATTGTATCAGTGAAACGGTTGGCATATAGTCAACAACAATCACACGTGAGTGTTCAAGCCAGAGCTGTCACATGGAACAAATAAAAGCCCTAAGTTGGTCCGTTCAAATAGGACTCGGACCTGGTCCGATGGACTTTTATGGTAAGCCCTAAACTCAAGCAGACCGAACGGACTAGCCCTATTTCGGTAAAAAGCCGGTCCGGTCCGAGTTGGTCCGAAGCAGCCCGTTAAATTACTTCAAGAGAATTATGCAATTAATGCAGATCTACAATTTGATAAATAGTCGAAAATATTTCCTGTATCTTATTGAATAATATTGAAATACATTAGTAAATCTTAATTGTAGTGCCTTAAGTCCCAAATTGAATATCTTTTACGTTTACGATGTACCCGGGAATCTCGGGCAGCGGGCGCGTCGCACTTGTCATTATCTACTCGAATACGTTATTGCGAGTGCAAATAATAATATATGGATATATATCGTCACGACAAGAATCCCCGAAGGGGTGTCAGAGGTGTTCCGAGTGTGAACTGTGAAATGCAAGTCACAGTCCACACTCTGTACACCCGCGTTTTACCGTCGAATATATTACGTCCCAATGTGATGGGTGGTGAGCCCTATCGCCGTACTTCGGGCACAAATACACACAAGTAAGAACAAATACTATGCACATAAATTCCGAAAAACTCATTGGTGCATGCCCAACCGGGGATCGAACCTGGGACTTCAAGATTGAGAGGCCAGCGTTCTACCCCTGAGCATAGCCCTGAGCTAGCAGTCCTTTGTTTTTATTTTAATATTGTTTGTTACTTTTATAAGTATGGATAATATGACGAAAATATGAATGAATACATACCTACAAAACATGTATTTCGACTCTTAGTCGTCAACTTGTCATCGCATCCTTCGAATAACATTATTTTGTCATGCTATACTTGCATAAAACCATCCATAATCATTTCGTTAAACACACTGAACGGACTAACCCGAAGCCCGATAAAGTCCGATCGGTCCGTGGTCCGCGGGCTCGCTCACGGTTGAAAAAGTCCTATATTTGATGATTTAGGACTTTTTATTTGGTCCATGTGACAGCTCTGGTTCAAGCCGCATGTAATAATAATTTAGTATGTCAAAAAGTCCAGTTGGCGAATAAAGATACATAATTGGCCCGCTGGTCCCACTTCCGCGAACCACTTACGCTCATTTCGTGTTCAGTACCCGACAGAAAATAATGCACATCGGCTATCTTCGACGTTATAGAGGGTCGTCTCTGTCACCGGACTGTTAGTGCTTCGTGTGACAGAGATGACACTACCATACGATGTGCATTATTTAATGCCGCGACCTGTAGTTAGGTATTTCCACCACTTGCGCCCGCTCTTTATCATCTGCAATATTATTTTTCTTCGATAGTAAGAGCGTTTGTCCACGGCTCGGAATTCCATCCGGTATAAGACGGACAAATAAGCTGCGCATGTTTTTAGAATACTAAATACAAGTGCACTTGTGCAGTGTATCGGTCTGTCATATACCGAATGGAAATCCGGACCGTGGACAAACGCTCTAAGGCGGAACTGATTGGAGTTACCATTGACATAAAAAAAGGCAGATGGAGCCGCAGATAAGCAGCTACTGAAGCATAGCAATGGCCGCGGTTTTCCAAGTGTGTGAGTGTACTTATAATGTGTGCGTGGCGGTCTCGTGCATACAAGCGATTTGGCTTACTATAAGTGCTTCAGTTGTTGGTTAGTGATACTCCATCCACCTTTTTTTTACGTTCATGGGAGTTACTGGAATTTTATTAGTGAAATAGTACAAGTAATTATTTATCAAGATAGCCGTACTATTGTTTATGATATCATATTATACAATGGACAACATATCGTGAAAGAAAGCATGCATTTTATGTAGCTTGCAAGGAATATTTTTAAATAAAATAAAACAATTTTTTTTAAAAACTAATATATTAACTTATTCATACAGCGTAGGTTTTTATTTTCCAGAAAAAAAAAACATTAAAAAAAACAGAGACTGACTCTGTCAAAATATCAGAAAAACGCTACAAGAATTGATTTTTCTTGCATACATTTTTTCTGTACTGTTACCCTTTTAGGCCCACACTACAAAGCTTCACTGACAGGAATTCTTGTATAGATAATAATAGGTTGAACATCTAAAAAATACTAAATGAGCATCTAAATTACTAAGTTGGCATCAACTAGGTTAGGTTAGGTTTCAACATATTATTTTTGATGCCAACTTAGTAATTTTGATGGTGATTTTTGTATTTTTTGATTGTCAGTTAATTACAACACAGTATACACAGTTGACGTACACAAAATTAAATCAGTATACATACTTTACTGAGAGAGTAATAAAAAAAAATATTTACAAAATAAACATGTCTGATTTTGAAACACAATTTCAAATACCGGAAAAGTAAAGCAGTCTCTTGAAAAAAAAAGAATGTAAACAAAATTAATAACCGAAACTGGTCGGAGTTTAGCGTAAAAATAAATCTGTGAAGCAAGTACACGAGAATTTTAATTTTAATCAAGATTCTTTCCAAGTTTCAACCAGCGCCAAAAACAGCATTATATATTTTTTTTAATTAGTTTGATTCAGCTGAAGTTTTTCCAAACTTGATTTTCTCACTAGTGTTAAGTTCACCACAGATGAATTACACAAAGTAGTTCATAAATATTTGAAAAATACAGAACAGACCTCGGCAGTAAATAATGCACAATGCATTTGTCGCACAAAGCACTAACAGTCCGGTGACAGAGACGACGCTCTACGAAGCCAAAGATATCCGATGTGCATTATTTTCTGCCGGTATATAGGATATACGGGCGGTAAATGCAAACCCAGAATCCCATATAAAAGTATACACGATACTGATGGTAAAAAAATATATACATTAAATTTTCACCTAAAATTATATTATTTTCCAGGCTGTTGCTACGCACTCTTATCAACGCTGTTCATTCACCCCGTAGCGCGGTCCCAACCGATCACATTGAGAAAATGTGTTCTGTGCTACTGACGCTATCAGAGGTCAACTGGAGGGTGTCCACGAGATTAGTGTATTTTAAGAAAACTTAAGAGCGACGGAAAATATAGTATCCTTGACATATAAGCTAAAAAAAACATTTCAAAAATCAATATTGGGTAAATATTTTTCGAAAAACCTTTTTTCTTGCACGATCACAATGTGTGTAAATCAATCAATCAAAGCCATTTTTTCTAGCTCCGTATAACCTGTATCCGCACATTAGTTCCGCCAATATCTAGTTTTAAGCCAAAAGACTTACTGAAGGTTTTTCTATTTAAATTTTGCCACACTTTGCGTGAGCTTACAACAAAAGGCATATAAATACACAGAAAATTTATTCAAAATAACATGAAAGCTTACAACAATAAATAAAACGCAAGTAAATATAATTGACATGATTAAAACAAGGGTTTAATCTACTGTTTTCAATATGCATTAAATAAAACATGTTTTTTTACCACATAAAGATTTAATTTTACACACACCAAAGATTTCAAAAGTAAAGATAAGCCCTTACCGTACTATGACAGCACCAAAATGTTTCCACCTTTAAATGGTTGACGCTCACACGTTTGGAATCAGTGCTCATCTGAACACAGTGATAGTTGGACGCCTTAAGTGCACTTAAAGTTAATCATTTTAACAAATTTATTAGTCTGATCAGTTTGCTGACTGTAGGTAGACAGATTGCGCACTCATAAGTGTGCGCGCGTCGGCATTATGTTAACGCACACATTCAAAAACAATGCAATAGATTTTAGGTGCCAGGGCTCATCTAAACTTTTAAAATCTTTGGGTCACACTAATTATTAGGAGTATGTAGCATAGTAAAACCAGAACAGTAGGTCAACTCTCGCCCCGTGCGAGACTTAAATACCTACTGATGCAGGGTCGTCTCTATCTATTTTAGTTTTGTAGCTTGTAAAAAATCAGTGCATACAGATATGTATACAAAGTATAAAGGAATGTATCATGTTTGTAAATAGACAATAATATTCAGTTTATATCAGTGTTGATAACGCTGGAATAGTTCTGCAAGCCCCGTAGCCTAAGCATGAAAACGTCTCCGATAGTCGTTCATAAACTCACACCGAGTTGGGTTTCCTACCCGGGTCGCAACACTATCCCGTTCAAAAATGAACTCGCGTCTCAACACCGACCGTTCAAAAATGACAGTGTCGCTACACTGGTGTCGAATTTTCCAACATCAACTCTGAGCAGGGTTCGCAAGGTTCGTATAGGCTCCATACGTCACCTGACATTCACGTAAATTTTCGTAAATGACGTTAATTTTTGTACCGAGGGGGTCTTCTCAACGTTATAGTTGATATATTTACGTTAAATTTCGTACAGAGGAGGTCCTCTCAACGTTGTTATACTAAATATAATGCAAAAATGACAACTGACGTTTGGAGTGTCGCTACACGACGAAACCCGTTCAAAAACTCAGCGTTACAACCCCAGTGTTCCTACCCAGCCCAGGCTTATTTAATGAACGCACTTCGGAGATGTTTTCATGCTTAGGGTACTGGTGTCGGCATTCTTTGAACTCAAGGCGGCCCATTTTGGCGGCATTTGTTCGTGGCCCGCGCGCGGTGCCGTCTTGTTTGTGAACCCTGACTCGGCACTACCCTGACTATACTGGTCGCAATATCTCGCTGCACCTTTTACTCATATTAATCAATTTAGTCATACAACACTATTACATATTTTTCAATGCAAGTGCTCGTAAAGGCCCACTTTTTATGCATCAAAACCGAAAAGAAAGCCGATTATTTTGCCCTAGGGCTTCATTATTATTATTTTTTAATTTATATACGAGAAGTTGGCTAACCAACTTGCAAGGTTGCAACCTTTCCTGTGTACCATAAATGTTATACTTTTTTTCGACTGTTTAACGGCTCTGGATACAGTCCTTTTGATGCAATCATAATTTAAAGTTCACAAGATTATATTTGTTTTGTTTCCTCACACTATGCATTGAAAAACGTACTATGATACACGGGCGTAAGAGCAATAAATTACTCGGTTTAAAAGGATTAAAGATTTACTTTTCTTTCTGCGTTTCTATACTGCAATGATATAATGTTCAATTTATTTGCGTTATCACATACATAATACAGATGACAGTTTTTTTTATGACAACTTTTTGAATTTTAGAACAATTCCTACTACGAGTATTACAGAAGTTAGCGATAGCGTTTCCTGTTGTGATTTCACAAACTGTATCAATAAAAAATGTATAAAACCTTCATTTTTCTATTGTATTTTATTTATTTTATTTTATTTCTAACAAAGCATTATTGCCACTATTGTGATACAATAATATTAACAAACTAAAAGGTATAAGTCCATGAAATTAAAATAATTCAATACATAAAAATAATATCGATAAAATATATCGTGTTCTCAATAAACCTGTCCCGTCAAAGTATATAAAATCAAAGTAATACAAAGTTTGCTACTTTTTTACGCTTAAAATTGAACAATAGCCGTCTTTGGGGTAGTTTGTCTATGGCCTAGACCAGGGGTCTTCAACCTTTTTTATCTGGAGGGCTAATAATCTATTCCAGGCCTGTCAAAGGGCCGCACATTGCCGCACGTAAACATACCACCTCAACAATAATTAAAAATCAAACAAGCGAGTTTATGTTTAATTTGCGAAATCCATCGCTATGAATACTCTAAATATTATTAGAGTGCATTACAAACTAGAAAATATCAATCAGGAACAAATCCAAAGACAAGAATTTGAAAAAATTCCCCGGGCCAGGATTCGAACCTGCGACCTCTTGTTATCAAGACAAGCGCCTAGGCCGGCGAATTCTTCCATCATACTTGTCCACTGTTATTTTTGCATCTGCTTGATATACTAGCTTGTACTGCACATACAGAACGCTCACGAGGGCGTTATGTGATTTTACGGCTTGTTCTTAAGAAACAGATGGCGCTGCCGTCGCTACAATATTGTTGCTTCAGACAGTTAAGAAATTCACAGTTCTCATTAACCAAGATTATGTTTATTTTGCGAAATCTATTATTAGAGTGCATTACAAACTAGAAAATATAATATGAAATATAGATGAAAATTTCCTTAGCCTCTGTGGGCCGCAAAAAATGTACCGGCGGGCCGCATGCGGCCCTCGAGGGCCCGAGGGCCGCGGGTTGAAGACCCCTGGCCTAGACCAAACTAGTTTTTCGGAAGTCCTGCAGCGCAGAAGAGAGCCGGTAGATTAGGTTAGGTTGGTGGCGCGACCGCCATAAATAACCTTCGTGGTTATTTTTGATGACAACCCGAAACCGTTTGGCCGGTTCTATATACATATATAGACCTTACACTCCACAAATTAAAACGAGAATAAGGTAACATTGATTTTGCGGCCCAACTCACACTGGAGACACGCTAAGTGATCACTGATCATGATCAGAAATGAGGGTAAAGGAATCTTTTTCGAAATAACAAAAACAATATTCTACTCAATTATGTTTTCGTACGGAACCTTTTACATGAACACCTTGAAAATCTTATTACTCAATTTTCGATATGGTATCACTGGACCCTGTTACCAATCACTCGCCGAGTCTCCAGTATGAATTCGCCTCATAAACCAAACTCACCAGCACTTTAGTTCCAATTTCCTATGCCAATAACTATATATACAACGAGTATGTAACCATATTTGAAGAGCTTATTCAGTCAATGTTATAGAACAACTTTTACTATGGAACCAACCCTGAAATCTCAAAAAAAAAAAAACTGCCCTTCCATACATTTCGGCCGAGCGGCATTGCATTTTTCTATGAAACAGTTAATTTTTTTTTTTTTTTTTCGAGATACAGGGTTTGTTCCATTGCAAAAATTGTTCTATACCATTGACTGAATAAGCTCTTCAAATATGGCTACACCTTTCTGTTACACGTTGTATAGACGATAAATTTTCAATTTTCAGGGTAAAACAAAAACACCATTATTCAAGGTGTACTTGGCAAGGTATCGTTCGGCACGAACTTGGTCTTGCCTGCCAAGCTCGCGTCGATATGCCGCATGGAGGAGCAAATCTGCACGAGCGGTGTGCGGTTGGACCGCACCGCGGAGAGACGCGGCGTTTTGCCGGCGCTTGCGCAGCTTAGACGGTTGCTTCTTCGGACCGGAGTCACTGTGTATTGTAGGTCGGGCTGGATTGACTGACGGCTGTAAATAAAAATAAAGATTCGTTTGAATGTCTCTATCTGTCTTAAAATAGGTAAGTTATGTATGCATTAATTTATGTTAGTATTCATTTATAGAAGTATACAAGGTGACTTTTTGATCATCGTCCAAATTCATACTGGTGGCTTGGTAAGTGATCAGTACCATGGATCAATAACAATTTTGGTGAAATTAGTAAAATGAAATTTCGACTCCCCATAGTGATTCACTCGGGACTGGAACTGAATTTCTATTGGAAGCCAAAATTTCATTTTACGAATTTCACAAAAATTGTTACTGATCCAAGATACTGATCACTTATCGAGCCTCCAGTATGAATTTGGACGATGTTTAAAAAAAGTCACCTTGTATATCTTATGATAGAGATGTATACAACATGTAACAGAAAGGTGTAACCATATTAGTAGAGCTTTTTCAGTCAATGGTATAGAACAACTTTTACTATGGAGACAACACTGAAATCTCAAAAAAAAACTGCCCTTCTGACTGAATAAGCTCTTCAAATATGGTTACACCTTTCTGTTACACATTGTATATAGTCCAGTATATTTAAATTTATATATTGTTATTTTATTTGTATATTAATATGACTTTATTTGTAGTACACATATGTATGGTTACTTATTTTTATTATTATAGTGTCCTCTCCCACTAAGGTTTGCTGGAAGAAATCTCTTTTCAGAGATGAGCTCGCCTCTGTACATGTATTTTATTGTAAATAATTCTATTTAATGTATCTGTGTACAAAAAAGAATAACGAAAATTCAAGCGTGAAAGAAGAGTGGAGAAACAGATTAGTTTACTCTGATTGATTCTCTTGTCTCATAAAAGGAGACACTGCGAAAAATTGCTTATTATATCGTCTTTAAATCAGTGTTCTTATTTATTATATAAGGTCTTTCAATTTAAATGGAAAGTAATTTAGGAGGTGATTCAGTAACGTTAATACATCACATTCCACTGCAAAGTACTTTTTTTGCGCGAATTTTTTTTTCACTTCTCGGTACAAAGTGGTCCTATCAGCTGACTCAGTTTGTATGGACAAGTGAAGAAAAAGTTCGCGCAAAAAGAAGTACTTTTCAGTGGAATGTGATGTATTAACGATACTGAATCACCTCCTAAATTACTTTCCATTTAAATTAAAAGACCTTATATATTTGGGAACTTAGATATTCTGTTCTTCAATCGGAATAAATACACACCACCTTAAGAATATCTATGATTTACAAATGGTTTTGGTATTTCGTTTGTATGAACTAGGATTGCTTCGCAGGCCCCTTAAGAGGCTATGCGAATTTTATTTTTGTCACGTCACTCCAAGCGAAAAATCGCGCAGTGCGAGAGGGGCGGATTCAGGGTAAAAGAAAAAAGTTGGTCTTATATTTTTATTAAAAAAACCTAAAATAGCTAGCAAAATTTCAAATATCAAATCTCTAGATATTGTTGAAACACACCTAATAAAATATGTTTGAGTTCTGTATATGGTTCCTATTCGTCAAACGAGGAGAAAAAGTGTGTTTGAAGACCTCATTTCAACAATTATTTCTATCGAGGAAAATTTATACATCATGTTTTCCAATTGCAAAACCCTAGATTATATAGTCAAAATGCATATACCAGCAATTTATTATAATTTTCCGTGTATTTCATGAAATACACAGAAAAGAAACATCCTTATTTTTTTCGCATATCGCCTTAAGGTTAAAAGTCAGCAGCTTAGCGCAAAGTGCATAACTTAACTTTGCTTATCTTGTTTAGAAATAAAAAATTGAAAAGCATTTTAGTATATGGCATTTGACGCCAATAGTACAGCATTAGTGAGGTTTATAAAGCATGAGTTTGAAATTGTATACACAATTAGTCATGATCCTCTCAAAAGCAAATTAAAATGCTGTTTTGACTTTGTTTGGACAAGATCATGACTAATTGTGCATTAAATTTCAAGCTCATGCTTTATAAACATCACTAATACTGTACTATTGGCGTCAAATGCCACATACTAAAATGCTTTTCAATTTTTTATTTCTAAACAAATTCAATTCAAATTCAAATAGTTTATTTTGCAAAGCAGGTATGATTATATATACACTTTTTACACGTCAAATTTAATCTAATAAAAAAATATATTTAATAAAATAAGAAATACACATGAACTAAATTAATGGTTTATTTAATTTATGTAGCAATATATATACGATTAAAATGATAGGTAAAATATATATTATACAAGGTAAAATCGAATCAACCGCCCGAACCCATACCGGAGACCCGGCCAGGGACAAGGAACAAGGTTCAATGATCACCAACCGAGCCCCCAGCACGAATCCAGGCGGCCGACCAAATCCCATTCTATATACTACATACTAATAGGTTACATATATAAATACATGCCTACCTACAAGAAAAACAAAGTTAAGTTATGCACTTTGCGCTAAGCGACTGATGTTTAACCTTAAGGCTCCAGTCCCCTAAAAATCATTATTCTTGCAGAATGAGGATAAGTCACATAACGGGAGAATCCAATTTTGACTATTACATTGCATGTGTTATGATTTTCTGAGTACACTACTTTTTGATTTTTTGAAATCCGTCCATAAATGGCAAAGTTATTTAATATTTTATCGGGCTTGATTTTAAAACGCGCGCCTCCCGCCCGTGGATACCGATGTCGTCATCACACACAGACCCCGCGCGATCGCAGTCGTCCAGTACGCACATTCGTGATTAGTAGCGAACACTCGGTTTTTTTTCGAGTTTTATGCATTATCGGTTTATTGTTTCGGTGTTCTGTAATAATGAGCAACAAATTGGAAGATGGATTCGAAAAAGGACAGTCAGATAATCTACCTAAAGTGGATTCTTTCATGGTTTTTGAATACTTAAACAATCATGTGAAGTATACCAGCGCTGAAATCCGAGGTTGGAAGCTTCAACGGTAAGTACCTACCAAATTTAATGTGTTAGTTAGTGAGTTTAGGCCTAGGTACTTTTTCCCATGGCTGTTGCGGTAGGTAATGTGAAAATAATAAAATAACCTGGGTAAAAAGGTACATGGACAGCATAACACACTCCATCATAAAAACGTTAGTCAAGTCAAGTACCTACATTATTTCTTCCTACGGAGTTCGAGTTGATGTTTTTGTAAGCAGGCAACTGCAGGCATGATTCATTGCGATTTAGTAAGTGCCGGTTTCAAGTTCACCTAAACATTATAGACCGGGAGCGCGCCGTAGATTAACTAACATTAGCGGATACCTACCATGTTTTTTGTTTCGATGCACTTAAATGGTGCAACCGCATCAGGTAATGTGATGTAGGTATTTAATGCTGTATGATTATTACAGGTCTGTACGAGAGTCATATGGCGACGATGCCGTAGGGTATGTCCAAGTCCAAAGAAATGGAAATGTGTGCACAGTAAAGGCAAGAATAACACCGGAGCATAAAGTAAAAACTAAAGGTTATAGCTGCACTCTCAAATGTGAAGAAAATGATAAAACTATTATTGATGTTACTTGTCATGATTGTGCTGCACAAAAAGGAGGTTGCAAACATAGTGTAGCATTTCTTATGTGGATACACAGACGCAGTGAAGAGCCTTCTCCAACTGAAAAAAAATTTTATTGGGCCAAACCAAAACTGGCCACAGTGGGCACAACCTTGAAATTTATAAAAGCCAAAGATATCGGTTCCAGCGCTGGAGATATTGACGATAACGCTAATGTAAGAAGTGAACAATTTTTTAACAAACTGGTGCACAATATACAGTTAAATTCTATTAGGATTCAGTTAACAAGTTACGTTACACAGAATGAACTTACGAAATTATCATTGCATAACTTGATAAATGATTATAAAAAAGAAGGTAACGACACGAACAGTGCACAAGGCTTCATCGATTATTGTACAACAAAACAAACACCAGAAAAGTGTTCAAAAATAGAACAAGAAACTCTATCTCAAGCTCAGTCTCCTTTATGGCATGAGATGCGATATTGCAGAATAACCGCGTCAAAAATACACGACGCCGCCCATTGCAAAACCCCTGATGGTTCATTAGTTGAGCAAATATTCGGTGCAACCATACCAGAAACTCCTGCAATGCGAAGAGGCAAAGTACTGGAACCTGATGTTAGGGCAAAAGTAGCAAAATTGAGAAAATTTGTAATCGAAAATGGTGGGCTGTTTTTGAAAAGTGATTGGCCTATTTTAGGTGCATCTCCTGATGGCTTAACACAAGAATATGTCATAGAAATAAAATGTCCCATGACCACACAAGGCAAAGAAAGCTTTATTAAAAATAATCGTCTCACAAACAAATCAAAAGGTCAAATCCAGCTGCAAATGTTTTTTTGCAACAAAACTAAAGGGCTTTTTTGTGTTGCTGATAAGAATTTTGAAGCTAACAAAGAAGTAGAAATCTTTGAAGAAGATTTTGATGAAATTTACTGCAAAGATCTTTTGGAAAAGTCAACAAGTTTTTGGAAACACTCAGTCTTTCCTAAATTGGTCAAAACTTAGGTTAAGGTATAAAAATAAACAGATGGCTTAAGATATAAATATTGTTTTATTTTAAACTTGGTTTCTAAATAAGCATTCTTGAAGATTAACTACTCCACAAGCAGATGTCACAACATAGTCTAATATTCTAACATAATCAATGTCAACACATGCATGAGGTGCAATCATTTCAAACTCCCTTAAACGCCCTATACTTCTCTCGACGTGTACTCGAAGGGCCGCTATTCTTTTAGTTTCTAAAACTTCTTCTTTACTTAGTTTTGATCCCGAATCAACGCTAGGAGGCCTTAAAAGTTTGCAACCTTGACGTTCAAGTAAATGAGCTATATTCTTAAATCCCCTATCAGCCATCACTACGTCACCGGGGGATAACATCTGAAGAAAACCGCAGTCTTCAAAGATAAGGGCGTCCGATGTCCTTCCTCCATAACCTTCGGATATGAAGTTTATAAGTCCATTAGGTGTTATCGATATTAGATATTTTATAGTATTCGCATTTTTATATTGTGACCACGTCAGCGCCTGATGTACTGCTGAGCTAGGTTTCTCGATTTGAATTTCTAAACAATCTATGATGCTGACGACTGTTGAATAACGCCTCCTAAAAGGTATCGGAAGATTTGAGCGAATATCGTCGCGAGGAGGAATAAAAATCAGTTTCTCCATGCATTGAGCAACCTTAGGTATTGTTTCTTTGAAATGTCTGGCGACTGTAGATTCCGAAACTCCAAATTGAACAGCAAGCACGGAATTCGGTTCACGCCATCTCAGTTTTTTCAAGCTCAATAATACATCCATCAGAGGTCTCTCAGTAGATTCACTCAAATATTCTAAACAGAAATACACTTGCGATGGTAATCCGAGAAAAAGCTTAGGTTCTCTAGATATAGACATTAAAGTTCCTTTTTGCATGTGTTCCTTAAATAACTCAGTATCTACTTGTCGTTTCATTTCACAGGCGTCAGTATTTACACTGAATCCACTTAGGCTCGCAGAAACTGATGAGGTATTAGAGTAAGATGTGAAGCTATCATGCATTGGTTCCCGATGATGATCCCGACGATGTTCTTTTGGTTTCACCGTTTTTATTTTAAGAGCAAACTCTTCAACCCGGTCAAAACCGGCGTCAGTATTAATGCCCTTGCTTCGAACTTTTGGCTTTATATTAACTTGCACTGCGAGTGATTTATATTTAGGATCATTGTGTAGATTTGCCGCATTATCTTCTTCAAGCGGGTTTATAGCCTCTGTATCATTTGAATTAAAATCAATCGTTTCACACGCCACGAACTCTTCTTGTGTTATTAGGTTTTCATGACCAACTTCCGGATTAAGCACTCTTTCAAAGTACTCAATCTGCTGTCTTTTTTTATATCCAGTCCGTTCTACAACGGCGTTATCCTTTCTTTGGCAGTCAAATTTATGCGGCAGAACTCCTTTTTTTAGTCTTAGTTGACCACCCATCAATCGGTACCTTATATAATTTTCCATGTCATTTTCGACCTGTAAAAAGTAAAAACAGATTAAAGATTCTTTATTTTATTTTTAAATAATACTTTACTTACTGAGAAAAGCAGATCCAAAAAATAGGTCCTACAGCAAAGAAATTAAAATTCGAATCATTACCTATTGTTGATAGGTATTCATTATCGTAGATAAAAATGCGGTAGTCTCCCGGACTACAAATATCATACCTACGTTGATTATTGTTTATTGTTATTACCTCATACGATTGTGTTAAGGTTGAGACAATATGACATAAAAGGATTAAGTTTTAAGGTTTTTGATTCCATTGATCGATAAAATAGGTGACATTTACTCAATAATACGAGGAAATAGGTATACGTCAAGTATAAGGTATAACGTAGGAAAGGTACTTACGTCGAAATGATCTTCGCAACAGTAATGAGTACTTTTGCTTGATAAAGGATCTCTCTTCATAACACTACACCACTTTTTTCTAGCTTTTTTGTCTGTTGGAACATGAAAAAATAGTTTGTCGGGCGTACTACTACTTGTACTCTTGCACTTTGGCACGACACAATATTTGTAAGACATTTTTAAGGATATTGATACACAACAATAAATCTATAACAAAGCGACCGTGACAAGCACAGCTCAAGAACTGCGCGGGAAACAGAGTACACCTACAGAACTGAAGAGCGCGTGCGGGGTCGCGCCCCGGGTATGTGTGGGATGACGTCACGCGCTCGCGGCTGGTACTGGCGGGCGTTATTTGAACTGCTACAGTAAAATTGCTGTACTTTCGACATTTCTTGTCCGATTTGGATATTTTTTTCACCATAAGTCATGTTTTTTTTACTGTCATCGATCTACATACTTAACAAAAATCGTGACTCTTCCTCATTATCAGAAAAGAAAGATTTTATTGTAGTTAGTAAGAAAGCAATAAATAAAATACATTTTACGTTAATTTATAGTGTGGAATTTGAAGATTTCAAAACATATTTTTTCATTTACTTTAATGCTACTTTTAATAGGTTTTTTAGGCTTTAAACATACCTTTATTTATGTTCTACGCGTTGAGAGTCTCATTCATGCACACGTCATGTAAAAATTATGACGAAAACAAGAAATTTATTCAGGTAACATTTATTCCCATATCTTCAACAATAATCTTACCTGGTTACTTTTTTGGATAATACTTTAGTTTTCTTATTTCGAGTGCTTTAAGTAGTTGTGATTTTATGAATTCAACCACTGATAAAATATTTTTTTTCTCCTAGAAAACTATCGTTTAGCGTAGTCAAATTTAAAACACGTAGAATAGAACTATTAATAAGTGAAATAACAAAAAACGGTATTTAAAAAAATATTTTAAGAACATTTATCAAATCGAAACTTATCGAGAGTTTTAAACACAAAACGCGTCGATATTTCCCTCAGTTTCGCTGGGACATCGCAGCGTTCAGACGTGTGTTGTGTAGCTCGACGTCATTTTACCTCCCGCTCGCACGGTTGCTCCCTTTCCCTCGCGTAGATTCTTATGGAGAGGCGAACTGTATCACGAAAGTTGCTCTACTTGAATATTGCACTTATCATTTAATAAGTAAACAACTATGGATAAAATATTTTTGAATATTTTAAGAAATCCCTGTTTCGATAAAATAAAGTCTAATCTACGTCCGTCCGTATTTCACAGCATCATAACTTTAGCACCGTAAAGATAAAGACATGAAATTTGGCACAAAAATAGCTTTAATTTGCCTACATATTACATTGTAAAAAAAATATGAAAAATTTGAAATTGTTTAAAATATTTTCAAAACAAAAGTGAGAAAAATAAAAAATATCCTAAAAATACAATATGGGTATCAATCTGTAGACACTAAGAAGGTGATTGTAAAAATATATACTTTTACTATATTTACTGAAAACTGGTTTTGTGAAATCTTAAAAAAAAACACAATAATGTGTATGTCCGAAACTGGTAGACCGAAAAATATGAAAAAAATTACCATTATAGATCATAACTGACCAATAACCGGGAAAACTATAGTGATTTAAAAATATAAAAAAAAGTAAAAAAAATGAAAAAAAAATGTATAAAAATACAATATGGGTATCACATTGTAGGTATTAAAAAGCTTATTGTAATAATATATAGTTTGGCTATATTTAATTGCATCTATTTCGATAAATACTTGAAAATCTATAAAAAAATATACATTTGTCCCCCCTCTTATCTCCAAAACTGGTGGACCGAAAAATATGAAAAAAATCATGGTAGGTAATACGCGTTTACGTAAGAATTACAGAAAAAATAAAGTGGTTGAGAAATTCACAAAAAAAATGATAAAACTAAATTTATCATCCACAATACGGAACCCTAGGTTCTGACTAGAGTCTGACTCGCACTTGGCCGGTTTTTTTTTTAAGATGTTTGCGGTAGGCCGTTTTTTTGGGCGGTTTTAATTTAGTTTTCGGAGCTTTTATTACTACCCTTAATTTTTATCATAAGTATCCGGTTATCCGGATAATACATTATCCGTTATCTGGATAGAAAAAATCTGCGAATAATTGCATGCCCTAATTCGCTTAGATTAAGTTATGTTAATGTGTGTTAATTCGAAAACCCGTAAAGCCGTATTTTAGAAGTTGTGGTCTAAAAATCCCACGGGGATGGCGTGACACAAATTTTATACCAGCACCGCTGTCGCCACTTTTTGGAATAACTAAAGCCGAAGCTACATCCTTTTTATTACTTTACTTACTTTTATTTAAAATATCTTAAAAAGCTATCGAAGTCACTAAAACCGACAGTCGAGATAACAACGTGCTAGACAATAATGCATCAAAACAAAAGAACGTACGCAGCTGCGGTTCTTATCATTAAAACATCACATTTCTAAAACTACATTTTTTACCTCTTTTATTGCACCTTAGTCATAATCATGGACACACAAACTGACAGACACTTAATTACCGTAAGAGTTTCTATTTTTGATTTTATATTACTTTAAGAACTGATTGTAATATGTGTGTGAGTATTAGGAATACATAATTTTAAATGTTTTCATTGTTACGATTTGATTATTAATTTTCTACATTTCCAAATTTTATAAAGGTATTTTTTATGTCAGGCATTAGTTAAATGAAAATCTTGATGAATAAAGAAATTTTCGGGCACAACTACACGCTTTTTAGGGCATGCAGGTTTCCTTAGAGCGATAGGGCTCATCACGTTGAGACGTAATAATCGTCAGAGAAACGCGGGTGTACTTATAGGCACACGTATGGGTGGACTTATGACTTGCATCTCACAGTTCACACTCGGAACACCTCTTGACACCCCTTCGGTAAAAATCTGCAAATAATTGCATGACCTAAATGTATTGTGTCTAAATACTAATCACTCTTACTGCTACCAATAAGTCATCTATTCCAGGTAGATTTACTTTTGTTTATTTTGCTTTTGCAAATTCATTTTGTTTGTTCCGATAAACAAACCAAACTTTGTAAATTACCGTTACTTGAATAATTAAAAATCTTCACATGTCAAATTTTAAGTAATCATACACGAAGTAGAGCAACATTCAGGTGCGGTCTCTAACATCATAATGCAGCGGGGGGAGCGCCACTTCTAAAGACTCAGGTAAGATGAAAGCGAAATGTTGCAAAGAGAGTCTGGGGCCTTAAGTAGTTGATACTCACAGTTTCGCTTGCTGCACAGCAAATCTTATAATGGTGCTTTTGAATGCGTTTTTAACGTCGACCATTTTGGGGTTGACCTTGGTCTTCTTGGCGCTGTTCGGACTGATCTTCAGCTGCATGAACTTGTCTAGTAGCTGGTCAAGGTTCGCTTCTACGACGGATCTCTGAAAATTTTCGAGTAATATTAATTTATTACCACATAAAGGTGTTTGCAATCATAATATGGCAGGTAAGTTAGCAATTATTACGACAATTTTAATGTGTAAGGTTCCGTAACTTTTCAACGAAATTTGAAAAGTGCTTTTGAAGGTATTTTATTTGGATAACCCTTTTGAAAGGGAAGTGGCCATATTTGTCGCCGACATGTGGCCTTTGGGGTCAAAAGAGAGACACGTATTCGTAGCATAGGCAGACCTCGTGCTCGCTGGACCGACGACCTGTAGGACGTTGCAAATGGCTGCTAGATGAGGAGGACCGCCAAGAGTGGCGAAATCTTGGAAAGGCTTATATTCAGCAGTAGAAGAACAGACTGATAGATGGGTGGAATAACACAGGCTTTCTAACAGACTCAATATCCTTTAAAGGCCCCGCCAGCCAGAAAACGTTGAGTTGTAGTGTGCTGACGGCGGGCGATTTACATGGGACACAGAAATAGCCCACCAAGCTCAGTGTGGCATGGTATACCAACCGCTCGACGGGATAACGAACAGCAAGCGGGTTGGCGAGACATAGGGTCGGTGGACATTTACCTCTGTCCCCTTGACAACGGCCTCCTCCCAGCACTGCAACGTCTGCGGAAGGTTTCCCTGTCTCTCTTCCAGCGCAGCTCTACACTCCCAGTATGGCGCAGTTTCGGTAGCCATTGGGAAGCGCTCTCTGATGGCTCGTAACCAGCGCGCGGATTGCTCCCAGTCGAAACCCTGTAATTTCAGTTGCAGAATAGTCAGGCTGTCTGTTTGTATGTTCACTTATAACTTGTGAATCAGTGAACGGAATTGATTGCGGTTTTTACTGATAGCTAGGCATTAAGGTTTGAGGGTATGCATCGTTTAGCCATGACAGGTGTGCAGTGTTAATTTCGGTATTTATTTTATCTTATAACTTTAGACCAGAAAAAATATTTAAAATAATGGGTTTTCGCCCTAAAATCGAGTACTTTTACAAGGCTTCCTTAAGTGACTTATGAACATTTAACAGGCAAAGTAAGCACATACACCACTTGGAAGTATCATCAAGTATCAAGTATTTTAGACTGCCTGATAATTATTTTTAATAATATTTCAATTGGCATATATTAAATTATGTTAAGGTGTGTTAATTCGGAACCCATTTCGATTTAGGTTTAATAAGCCGTAATGTCGAACTATCGGTCTAAAAAACCTCATGATGATGAATATTTTTACGAAAAAGCTGCAACTTCCATTTGCCTTCGTGTAACGTCACTTGAGAAATGGCTGTTTAGATATGTGTCCTTTGCTATCAAGATAAATTTATAATAATTTGCTTCAGACTGATTTGACAGATGGATGACAGATGAGTAGATAGACAGAGACAGACTACTATTTTTATAAGCAATCACCCATCACAATCCGTACAATGTCTACAATTCTCAAGTGACGTCATATCGGACAATTCTTTAAAAAATCATGAAAAGATAATGGTCAATTTATATACCAAAATAATGAAAACTATATCCTAAAATGGTGTATATTCTTAGAAAAAAAAATCTTCTCGAAATTAAGCTATGGGAATTATTTTTTCATTGTTGCTTAAGGGTCTTCATAAAGAATTTAGGCATGTATTGTGTTTTGATCAACAAGTCAGAAAAAAGTGGCGTAAGGCAGAGATTCTATCCAGCCACACGTCTGTAGAAACGGGAAAACTCACCTCTCTTAACACATCAGTCAAATCGTTCAATGCTCCAAGTAGGAGGTCGTCAACATTATGCATCTCCACTTCTTCGAAGCCAATAGTTTCTCTTGTATCATCAAAGTCTGTGCTACTAATGTAGCTGGCTCTTCGCCATTTGGTTTCTACAGACTTTGGTTCTATATTTTCGCTGAACGAATCGTTATCACTGTCTGAATCCACAGCAATGTTTTCCTTATCTTCCTCCTCATGAGACTCCTTTTGCTTTTGGGCAAGGTGGTGCAACCCAAAGCACTGCAAATGGTGGTATGAATTGAGGGATTTCCCCCGTTTCTGAAGCCAGTTTTTCAGTCTCGCTTGTAATTCTTCTGGTTTTGGCGTGTTGAAGTTCATATAGATTGGTTTCTGGAATTTCACCTTTTTCCTATCGCTTTTGACGGCAGACACGAGTTTCTCCTCTTTAATAGAGTCATCTTCATTTATTTCATTAAGATGTACATTGTTAAGATTCTCGCTTGAAGACCATTTATGGATACAATTGGAGAGTTCACTTTTGGGAATACGTTTGAAATGAATGGCTGATATGGATCTCCTCGCTGGTTTTTGTGCGTTTGATGTTCGCTCAAAAGCCGTCTGGCGCTTATTTACAATGAGATTAGAATCTTTGATAAGTTTGTTACGAAACTTCAGATCGCTTTGAAGCCTTTCAAGGTCATTTAACTGCTTCTCTGCAGGTATCCTTGGTTTATAAAGCCTGTCAAAAACTGATTCTCTATTAGTATTCGGTTTAGCACTTTGAGAAGTCTTGAGTGGCATCATGCTCTTTCTAGCTGTTCCATTATTGAGTTTATTTGTTCCATTAATTTTCGTGGCCACATTTGGTATCATACTTTTTCGTGAAGTTACTTGGTCAGTTTTCTTGGTCATATCAGATGGGGCCATGCTTTTACGCATTAGTACTTTAGGGTTATAGTTGCTGGAACTTGAAACCGTCGCTTGAACTCGTTTTTGGGGTTTTGGTACTTGTTTAGGTGGTACAATGCTTTTTCTAGAAATCTCGGGAATAGATTTCAAAGTAATTTTCTTTGTTTCCACTGATTTTGCTACTGTACTGGGTACCATACTCTTTCGTGAGGCCAATACATCACTTTTCTTGGAAACTTCTGAAGCAGATTTACTTTTTTCCAGTGATTTTGCTAGTGTACTGGGTAATACACTCTTTCGTGAGGCCAATGCATCACTTTTCTTGGGGACCTCTGAAGTAGATTTACTTTTTTCCAGTGATTGTGCTAGTGTACTGGGTAATACACTCTTTCGTGAGGCCAATACATCACTTTTCTTGGAAATTTCTGAAGTAGATTTATTCTTAAGTAGTATTTTAGAGCTGTTGCTTGGTATATGGACTTCATTAACTTTTGGTTTCAGCCAATTTTGGGTTAAACTAGAGGGCACAATGGATTTCCTTGAAGCTTTATCAACATTGCTTACATTCTTTATTGACCCAGTAGCATTATCTTCTTTCGTTACAGCTGTGGTTGGTCCAATTTGGGGAACTTTGGTTGGCAACATACTTTTCCTGGGCGTAGCATTGGTATTGCTTGATATCTTATTCGGTCCAGCCGTTTTCGCATCTCCATTAGTCGCTGTGTACTTCTTTTTTTTCAGCTCCCGTAACTGTTAAAACAAAATATAATTAATAAAATTAATTGATAAGCAAAATAATTCAGTATTATTAAAAAAAAAAAACAAAAATAATGTTGCTCATTCTGTAGTGCTGGCAAAAAAGTGTTCAGATTTTTCTACGACTAGTATAAATTTAAAACATTTCCATACAAACAAGGTTCACGGTTCTGTGTTAGGTATCAATTCAAATGATATCTGATAACAGCTATCAAGAGTATGGATGGAGAAGATCCAGACCGCCTAAGGCAACCAACTAACCAAAGCAAAGGTTCACACCGGAGAAATCAAGACACTCAGAACTCTAGACAGTACAAATTTTTTTATTATTATACTGTGTACAATGAAGTGTGTATTCATTCAGCCTCTGGTGTAAACGGCTTGTCTGATCAGTTGGGTGCCTTGGGTAGTCTGGACCTCCTCCATCCATACTCTGGATAGCTGCTATCAGATTTCATCCGAATCATTACCAGACGGAGAACTGAGGTTTCAAAATGACCTCCTTTATATGAAAATGTTGCTTTGGCCCACAATCTGTGCCGCTTAGTATTGTATAAGCAAGTGTTGCATGCTGGACTCTCAATCAATAATGTTCAATCAATAAACTACAATCTAATCAGTAAGTTAAATAACTTGGTAGTTAACCTTGTCCAGTCGTGCTTTCTCTCGAGCAAGTCTTTCATCTCTCCACTTGTTGCACTGCGTCGAGTCCATTTCAGCCTGAAACTAGCAAAGAAAAATATTTCACATAAATGCAACTACAATAGAAATACATTTCTACAGTGAAGTCCTTTTTAATACAACTTATTTTAAAATGAATAACCATTTTTAAGGACGTACATGAAAGTAGTCATAGAATTTACTATGAAGAGACATCCATTCATTCAATTTACTATGCAGGGACATCCATTCATTCAATTTGTACGTCAGCCAAAACACTGTACCTTAGCCTAGGCCAAACTAGTTTATCCTAAAATCGCATTAGGTTGGTTGATATTATATCATTGTCCTCTGAAGAAACTGTACAATTACAGTTAATTACTAATCATACAATTTCTTCACACAACGCCAAACGGGAAACCGTCGAGTAATCCTGTTTACCTCTGAAGAAACTGTATGATCACAGTGAAACTAGTCAGGCGAAGTCTAACTAATATATTCTGAGTAGCTATACAAAGTGACTTTTTGATCATCGTCCAAACTCATAGTGGAGGCTTGGTAAGTTATCACCATCATGAATCGATACCAATTTTTGTGAAATTTCATATCATGAATTTTAAAAAAATTGTTTTTGGTTCATGATGCTGATCACTTACCAAGGCTCAAGTATGAATTTGGACTATGTTCACAAATTCACCTTGTATATACGGAGTGTTCGGGACATAGATGTAAATATTTTCAGGGATGATAAAGGAAGTAGTTTTGGACATTTTTGACTGAATTAAATATTCTGAAATGTTATGTAGTTTTACATACATAGTACATAAAAATTTATCAGTTTTGTCTACTTGAAAAAAATCTGTTTTTTCATACTGTATTTAGCTTTGTTTATTTTCACATTTATCCTTGTTTGATTGAAGTGTATTAATAAATAATCAATCAATCAATCAAAGCTCTGGAAGCTTTACAGTTAAAAGTTTTCCAAACTTGAATTCTCAAGCTATCTACAACAAAAGACAAAGGATGTCACAAAATAGTGACATATTTAAAATATGTTACAATATAGTGAACTATTTTAAATAAAACTATGAGTTTTAGCCATCAATAGTGTTGGCTAAACACTATTATTTTCTCACTGCAGTTACCTAATTTTAAGTATACAAAACTGAAAAATGTCCATATCTCGAAAACTACTTTGCATAATAGTAAATTCAGTCTGAAATGTTCCATATCACTTCCTTTATCATCCCTCAGAATATTTACATTGATGTCGCAAACAACCTGTATATTAATGTGTTTGCTGGATATGTTTCAGGGCTCCTGAGACTAATAATAATGGATACAGCAACACAGAAGAGGAAGCGATCACCATCAATGTCATCCAAAACGAGCGCACTGGCTGATGAAAAACTGAAGGCGGCCCCAAAAAAGCTCAACAAATTAACTAAATTAGAACAAGTGCACCGCACCAAGCTCAACTCACTTCCAAACACATAAACAGCGAAAATGTAATAGCAACAAACAGAAGAAAACAGCCGGGAGACACACATACCATATACTAAAGCAACAACAACCCAACTAACAAATACTTCCCCATTACGGCTGTTCCCCACGGGGAAAAGCGACCACCACCCTCCAACTCTTACAATCAGAAGCAAAAGGCTAAACATCTGTCTTTGTTTTTTGTGAGAAGGCCTGTTTCTGACTTCATGTGTTGTTCTTATTTATTTTAGTTTAGCCCAAATGGCAAAAGAAATGTGGGAAGACAGAAGAAGAGATGGGCCGACGACATAATAAATATAGCAGGAAAAAGTTGGATGCATACAGCCAAAGACAGGGAAAGGTGGAAAAGAATGGAGGAGGCTTTTACCCATAGAGGGGCCACATAGCAAAGAATTAATAGAAATAATTATAATTAGATGTATATATTTTAAGAACTGTTAAGTGGATAATAAAGCTGTAATAATAATAATAATAATTCTAGTTGATTGTACCATTTTGTGTTTGTGTTACTATCTTTAATTATTGTAGGTAATTGGTTTGTCCGTTTTAATTAAAGTAAATAAATAAATAAGTCTGTACCTTGTACACTAGAACACAAAGGACAACAAAGTTTACAAGAACTGGAATTAGCATTGGAAAGTATAAACTGGGACATCCCAAGACAGTAAACAGTGGAGATAGTTGGAGGAGGCCTATGCCATTAGGCACACTGAAATTAGGGATACATTATAAAGAAAACACATTGTTATTTTTAGAAAAACTGTACATTTCAGAATAAAAAGCTTTATTACAAAGATTTCAAAAGTAAAGATAAGCCCTTACCATAGTATGACAGCACCAAAATGTTTCCACCTTAAAATGGGTAACGCACACACATTTGGAATCAGTGACAGTTGGACGCCTTAACTTTAAAGTTTTGAATTTTACGACTTTAGTAGTCTGATCAGGGGATCTAAAAAGGCCGACTTGGATGGATCATAAAATGATTTGAAAGTAGGATAGAGTCAGAGCTTTTTCACGCGTGCAAAAGAGACGGCATTAGAACAGAATCATAATGTGATTCATGCAAAATGGCCTTTTTAGAGGACCAGTTCACTGACCGTAGGTAGACATATTGCGCACTCATAAGTGTGCCTGCATTATGTTAACACACACATTCAAAAACAATGCAATGGATTTTAGGTGCCAGGGCTCATCGTAACTTTTGAAACCTTTGCTTTAATATAACCAGATGACAACAATGAAAACTGCATCTGTACAAAGATATTAAAAGTAGGTATTTTGATATTATGTATATACTTTTGTTTATTAGGCTACTATCGCACGCCTAATAGAAGTGTTAATGTGACCTAGAACATACCACATTCCCTCAAAGAAATCTGGGTTACATGTACGACATATGTAGCATGTACGAGGGTTCATGGACACCGGGTTTTCCTTACAGTAATTTCGGCGGCAAACCAGTACTTACATAGAACAGAAATCTGTTTCTTGTTAGATTTTCTAACATCATATATACTACATATTTTGAGTGGACCCACTAGACTGTCCCGAACCCGTGATATTGAAAATTATCGTGGCGGTTGCTATGAGTTAGCAGTCTAGTTTAGTCGCACTAAAAAGTGGATTACTAAAACGCTAAGGATATTACAAAACTCACATAACTAGGAGACAAAAGAGGAGCTTAAACTCACCAAAACCAGAACAGTTAATGGTTTCAGAAAAACAATCGTAAGTAGCAACAAGAGTACTTTCTTGGATCGCAACAAAGTCACAAACAAACAAAAAAAACTAGAATGAAATGAAACGAACGTTAATTTTTGAAAAGTTGTCACTCGATCAACTGTCAACATTTGAAAATAAGGGAGATATTACATTTGTCACTCGCTAATATTTATACTCTATGGTAGCGTTCCTAAACGACGCCGGGGGTCAAGGTTAAAATTAACTGTCACCCGTTCCACAACCACCCGAGTGAAAACGATGAACTCTGCAGCGGGTTGCAAAGAGTTATAAACGACCTTTGCTTTGATATGTATCAAACAGTATTTAATTATATAAATTAAAAGAGGTATAATATTATTCTACAACGGTTACCATTTTCTTTGTTTCATTGTGTGATAGTTTTTGGCGCCAATTTGACAATTTTTTTTTTCGATTCACCCTTGGTCATGGTATAAATATTCAGTATTTTATTAATTTTGTTGCATAGGTAGGGACCTAGAAAAAGCTAAAGCCGCCGAATAAAAGTGGTTTTTATTGGAATTGCCACTGCAATTATTTTCGTAGCCTAGTTATAAGATAAGGATTGTATTCCAGCTCATTCTGTTGTTTTATCACATTGCTAAGCAAAAAGAGCTGCCTCACAGTCAGTACTTCACAATGCTTGCATAGACGTATATTACTATATTACTGTATATTACTGCAGTATAATCGTGTGGCGCGCGCATCAATAGCTAAAGGAACTTCGTTCCAAACGGGTGTCCCACGACGTCATCTCCCGTTTTTTTTTAATCATTATTTAGAATATAGCGCCATCTCTCATTATTACCTTCTAGTGGAAATTCGTCTTAATATTTGCGTTTCAAAATCTCTTACCTCTAATTAAATATAATGCCATTGTACACTTTACAAAATTATGTAGCTTTACACAATCATTTATAACTTTAAACACGTAATCTTTCCCTTTTTTCCTGCAACTTACCATGAGTACCAAGTTACCATAATGAGCCGTTGTCCAGGCTAGCTTCCACAAAAATGACATAGATGGCGCAGTCTAAGGTCTTGAAAAATATGTATTCTTTTGGTTGTATGGGCTTTTCCAAAATATTAAAACAAATCAAAGTAAACTTTGGTTGATCTCTAGCTGTCAGACATTACATTCTGCACCAACGCTGAGTGGTGTTTTAGTCACGGATAAAGAAATATTTCTATAAGGTCCATGGTTTATTTTTTATCCTACATATAATTTTCAAACCAATACTACCCGATACCAATGAGGACAACGATTTCTACCGCATTAACTGCATATGAAGGTTGGACACTGGTACTTTTGGTGAAACTGATTTATTGAACTGATCTGCTCAAAACTAGTACCATTATGAGTTGAGACTACGGTTCTTAGTTCCTAGTAGCAGTTTAATAAGAGAAGCGAAATTATAAGCAACACAAAAAAAAACCTGTACTTGTGAAGTATTTATTTTAAGTCCTTAGGCACCGCCATCTATGAGATTTTTATGAAAACTAGCCTGGAAAACGGCTTATACTTTAATTGACATACTTGAATCGTACTTTAATTGATTTCAGAGATTTAAATATAAGCCGCACCATTGTAGAAGCGTTTAAAAAAAACGCGCTTCTTTACTTCGTGAAGGCCACCTCCACATGTTATTTTGTTCATCTTTCTGTTAGTTACCAAGGGTTGCCTGGAAGATATTGCTATTAGCAAAAAGTGCCTTCCTTGTACACCATGTTAAATTGTTTTTTTTTTGTCTTTAAGTTATTAATTGTGTAAATGTGCCAAAAGTTTTATAAATAAAATAAATAAAGGCCCAATACGAAAAATATTTATTTTAATAACTCTATCCAACTTTCTTTGTAGTGAATGGAAAATAAAGCCTGCATAATATTACAATACAACATACGTGCGTACCTATATGGCACTGCTTTTTTACTCATTCTTACAGACCAGGCTACATCGAGCTTTGGTCGACAACACAACACAAGCCACTTTTTATCGATTCGATCGTTTTTACTTATTTGATGGGGCTAAACTTAATTTAAGCATTCTATCTTTTCCTTTCTGCATCAAAAAGACAAAGACAGAATGCTAAAATAAAGTTAATGCTTTTGAATAAGTTAAGTCGTGTTACACTGAATTTCACCGAATCGACACTATTGTAACCTGACAATCGAACTTTATTGAATATCTGTATAGGACTTAGATTCTTATATGGTTTAAGATGTAAGATATCGACTTTAGTAGTTACCAATTTTATTCACCTGTCTGAACAGACAATTATAGTGTAGTGAATATTAGCGTTATAAAATGGTAGAAATTTATTTTACCCACTACAGCAACATTGGAATCAACTTTGCCAACATTACAAAAAAGGTTTTTTTTCTCTGTCACAGTGGCAGCACTGCAGTTACTTGCCCGAGGTCACGAGTGTCGGATACACAGATTGTGGTTGTGTTTTTTAAAACTCCAGTTTTTGTGCCTAAGGATTTAAAGTCATCAAGGTGAGATAAAAGTCGTTTATTTACTATTGAAATATATTTGTTAAGTTTTTACTGCCAATAAAGCGACGTGATAAAGTGCAACCTGCACCGAGAGAGAAAAAAGTCTCGTCTGCCGGGCGGACGAATCGTGAGATTTCTGCAAACAGGTTTTCTTCATTGCACCTTTTTTTCATTTTTTCGCTGCTCGGTAATTTTTGCTTGTATTTCGATAAATGCGAGCGTTTGAGTAACAAACAGCTATCGCAGATTTTCGGGCAAAAATAAGTTTCAGCTTATTTTGTAATTGAGGGTAGGCTTAGGTAGTCTAAAAAAAAGTATGTTTTTGGACAAGGGGGCACGAATCGAAACGATCCAAGTTCCACATAGTGCCCCCTCATCTACACCAAAACCAATTTATTTTTTCAACAACTCACTCATTTTTTACGTGCCCAAAACAATAGGTACAATTTTTTATAGTAGGTAGGTACATACGAAAAACAACTAACTAATTGACGAAAAAATTCAAGTCTTCCTTTTGATATAACATAAAATTTATAAATAACAATTATGCGTAACATATTATGAATGTTATTTCATTTCGGTATTGCTATTTTGAGACAAAACATGTTTTTCTTTTAATCATAATACTATTGTGCTATTAATGTGATTTATTAAACCAAATTAAATAAATCATTGAGTACGGAATGCTCCAAAACAATCCCTGTAACAATAGAAAATTATTTATATTATATGATACTAATAATAAAGTAGTAACATTGTTGTGTCTTTACATTTTCTATTTTTGCGATATTTTAAATGAAATGGGTTATTAGCTTATTAGTATTGTACTGAGGTCAAAAATACAATTTTTAGTATTTTTATCTCCTCTGTATCGTTTTAATTCGAGAACCACTCAACGGATTTGGATGCGATTTTCATTATAACTAGTAGTGAGCAGGAGTCTTAATAAAATAACTGCCAAGTCGAAAACCGTCGATGACCTACATTTATTTAGAGACACTTCCATGCGAGCGAAGCCGCCGGCAAAACCTAGTTAATAATAAATTGAGTAAAACAAATTTTATATATGTTCTGATGATGTAGGTACTGTATAGACGGAACCCCGTCAATAAAATACGGAATGCGTTCCCAAACGCAAAACTTACGGTTGTTTTTCTTGCTTTTTAATAAAAAGTATAAAATAAATATGATTTATGGCATTAGGCGACAATAGTTTAATATCAATTAAGCTATTCCGCTCAGCTGCCATATAAATGATTTAGATGCTTTTGACGTCTTGATGGCATTGATCTCAATGAAACTTTGCACACATCTTTATACCGCATCGCACTTCGACCCATCTCTCTCATCAAGAGGTGTAAGATGGCGAGATATTCAAAAAGCGTCGAATTTGTGAAACGGTTTCAGGTAAAAACTGTTTTCCATGAAACGGTAACTGTTTATTTATAGAAAATTACATGAATGACGTCTGTATGTCTCTCTTTTTTATTTCCAGTATAGATAAAAATTATACAACTTGCTAAACTTTTCGTAAAAACGAGGCAATATTCACGATATCCTGACAGCTTTATGATGGTGTTTCATCAAACTTTGCTTTTTGGGCTGTATAGGGACGTAGTTAGATATCGCTTGATAATACTTATGAAGAAAATAAGCTTTAGACTTCACATTCAGTTTTTACCTTTTGTATAAATGTTGAGAAAAAACCAGGCGTAAAGGGAGGCTCCTTTAAAGTGGTCGTCAGGATCATTTTCAAAGTAACGCATAAAATAACACAACTTTTCTAATAAATATATAATATGCCTCTATTAACTTTTTATTTGGAAGTACACATGTATAACTTTAAATATATACAAGGTGACTTTTTGATCATCGTCCAAATTCATACTGGAGGCTTGATAAGTGATCAGTAGCTTGGATCAGTAACAATTTTTGTGAAATTCGTCAAATGAAATTTCGGCTTCCCATAGAAATTCAGTTCCAGTCCCGAGTGAATCACTATGGGGAGTCGAAATTTCATTTTACGAATTTCACCAAAATTGTTATTGATCCATGATACTGATCACTTACCAAGCCACCAGTATGAATTTGGACGATGATCAAAAAGTCACCTTGTATAATAAATAAAAGAAAATTTTAAACTTGAAATATATTTCGGCCCTTAGTAGGTCGTCATCAGTCAAATAATAGTATATTTCGTGACGAGTATAAAATGGCGGATTTTCTTACCCGAGGAATGAAGCTAGTTTAAAGTTTACATTCCGAGGGTAAGAAAACCCATTTTTACTCGTTGCGAACGATACTTTTTCTTACTACCTGATTTTTGTATTTAAATAAATTTTTCCTTTCAAATTTAATGTATTTTATGACTTTGTTGCAAAGCGCGGCGCGGTTTTTAACTTTTTTTTTTCAGGCTTCGGCTGGCGGCTTTTATTTGTGGCCAGTATCATTTTGCGAAAAAAAAGTGTCAGACGCGATATAATAGATAAGTTCGATTTTCAAAACAAATTTCGGGTAGTATTTCCTATTAAATGGAACTTTTTCAGAAAGGTAGTAGAAAAACAACTTTTCTAAATCATCCATCCATCCATCCATCCATCAGCCCGTATTCGTCCACTGCTGGACATAGGCCTCCCCAATATTACGCCACTCTTGGCGGTCCTCAGTCATCCTCATCCAGCCGCCACCCGCAACGTCCTTCAGATCGTCAGTAAATCATACGTCAATAAAATCGTCGTCATCGATTGTCAATAAAAAAGCTTAATTTACATTAAACTATTTTCGCCTGGTGCCATAAATCACATTTATTCAAAATTTTTATTAAAAAGGTAAGAAAAACATTCATAAGTTTTGCGTTTGGGAACGCGATCCGTCGTCGCCACCTTAACGTGGCGAGAAGATAAGGCAGTTTACAAAGTTTATAAAATAAACCTTAGTCTTTCTGCAGTAAATGAGTCATATTTTTATTATTAAGACGTCAGTCACATATTATATCACATGACATGATTTTTTTTGTTTAATTTTCCCACTAAGTGGAAAGGCAAAGGGATCTTAGCCCATACAGCCATGTCTGACGTTATAGTTATTATCTGTTTATATGCACTATCCTCTTCTGTTGAGGATCATCTGAAAGGTCTGTCCTGTCTAAGTCACTGTCCTGTCCGTTCCGCTATAATGATAGCCTTATAACGCAAATACAACAGTTAGAAAGAACACACGAAAAGGCACAGCCCGCACTTTTGTTTCATTGAACAACACACTATGACAGGTTACGGCGATTTTAATTCACAATATTCTATCACTATTGTTGATCAAAACACCCAAAATGCAATATTTTTTCAATAAAACAATAAAACGACGCCATCACATCTTCGCGCCTTTTTTCCAACTGATCTTTTTTTTAAAGTAATTCCTAAGTTTTTTTTTGTTGTTTTTAATTAGGCAAAGGGAGGCTCCAAGTCCAAAATAAATATTTGGTTGTTTTAAATACATCGTCACCGCAATGACGTCACAACCTCGTAGGGATTTCAGAGGTGTTTGCGATGCAAGTCACAATCCGCACTCGTTTACCCACGTTTCACCGATGATTATTACATCCCAGCGTGATGAGAGTCTTATCGCCGCACTTCCGGTACAAGTATGTCTTTCTAAGCACAAGTGCCCCTTCGGGAATTGAACCCGCGGCCTCCGGGTTAATAGTCGATAAAAGCCACCAAAGACGGTTAAATTTATGGCTCAGTATCTTTTACTTATTTAGGTAGCGTTCCTAAACTTAACTGTCACCCGTTCAACCACAGAACATTTAAATCAAATAGAAAGGCTAAGTGGGCGTGTCACGCGCGCCACAACTACTGTTGAACATCAATACTTAGACCGAAACACGCGATCGCTGCCCATAGTCGCACGCGAACCGTGACTCTGTGAACAGCTCTGCCTAAATAGAAAAAAAAAACAACACACAAATTGTCTCAGAGCAAATTGGTTTCTCGATTGAAAAAGTTAGTCGAAGTTTTACGTTAAGAAAATACATCTGTTCCCATCCCTAGCAATAAATCATCACGTCATATAATCAGACTGTGTTTAATATTAAGTTCGCAATACCGCTCCGGTCAAGTTATCAACCACCTAAAGCCGGTAGGTTTATAATGGTCACATGGTATCAAAACTAAAACGTCGTAAATGAAATCGTTTGTTTGAAAAATACACCGTTTTACACAGAGATACGGTAGTTTTTTCATTTGATAAGTTTTCTATATAAGTCATTTGTTGTGCGTAGAAAGAACAACCATTTGGATTAAAGTTTTGATAGTATTTCAATTACGACAAGGTGTGTGGCTGTGGGTGTGAGGCGACAAAGGTTCTGGTACGCATACAGCTCCAAGGCCTTTCTAACTATTTAAATGTTCTGAGCGTTCAACAACCACCCGAGTGAAAATTCGAAGTATTTCAATAAAGCTTGTCAGACATGTAAAATTCGAAGTCTTTCAATAAAGCTTGTCAGACATGTAAAATTCGAAGTCTTTCAATAAAGCTTGTCAGACATGTAAAATTCGAAGTCTTTCAATAAAGCTTGTCAGACATGTAAAATTCGAAGTCTTTCAATAAAGCTTGTCAGACATGTAAAATTCGAAGTCTTTCAATAAAGCTTGTCAGACATGTAAAATTCGAAGTCTTTCAATAAAGCTTGTCAGACATGTAAAATTCGAAGTCTTTCAATAAAGCTTGTCAGACATGTAAAATTCGAAGTCTTTCAATAAAGCTTGTCAGACATGTAAAATTCGAAGTCTTTCAATAAAGCTTGTCAGACATGTAAAATTCGAAGTCTTTCAATAAAGCTTGTCAGACATGTAAAATTCGAAGTCTTTCAATAAAGCTTGTCAGACATGTAAAATTCGAAGTCTTTCAATAAAGCTTGTCAGACATGTAAAATTCGAAGTCTTTCAATAAAGCTTGTCAGACATGTAAAATTCGAAGTCTTTCAATAAAGCTTGTCAGACATGTAAAATTCGAAGTCTTTCAATAAAGCTTGTCAGACATGTAAAATTCGAAGTCTTTCAATAAAGCTTGTCAGACATGTAAAATTCTTGAATTCTAAAATTAAATTCGGGTGCACTTTTACACAGCATAGGTATACAGTTTACCTAAAGTGCCTAAAACTTGCTTTTTTTAAGGGTCGGAATTGGGTAATCAGGCAAAGACAGGGTTTGGCATTGTCACTTTAGAATTTAGATGATAGTAAATATTAACATTTGTAAACAAAATTAAAACCTCTTTCTACTCTATAAAATGAAGAATAAAATCATTAAAAACAATTGTTGTAAATCGGAATAATACCAAGAATTGAAAAAAAAACTCGAATAGCATCGCCGCGTCATCATTATTGTGATTTAATTAGAGACAACAATAACAAAACATATTTAATTAGAGACACAATAACAAAACATATTTAATTAGAGACAACAATAACAAAACATATTTAATTAGAGACACAATAACAAAACATATTTAATTAGAGACAACAATAACAAAACATATTTAATTAGAGACAACAATAACAAACATATTTAATTAGAGACAACAATAACAAAACATATTTAATTAGAGACAAAAATAACAAAACATATTTAATTAGAGACAACAATAACAAAACATATTTAATTAGAGACCACAATAACAAAACATATTTAATTAGAGATTACAATAACAAAACATATTTAATTAGAGATAACAATAACAAAACATATTTAATGAGAGACAACAATAACAAAACATATTTAATTAGAGACAGCAATAACAAAATATATTTAATTAGAGACAACAATAACAAAACATATTTAATTAGAGACAGCAATAACAAAATATATTTAATTAGAGACAACAATAACAAAACATATTTAATTAGAGACAACAATAACAAAACATATTTAATTAGAGACAACAATAACAAAACATATTTAATTAGAGACAACAATAACAAAACATATTTAATTAGAGACAACAATAACAAAACATATTTAATTAGAGACAACAATAACAAAACATATTTAATTAGAGACAACAATAACAAAACATATTTAATTAGAGACAACAATAACAAAACATATTTAATTAGAGACAACAATAACAAAACATATTTAATTAGAGACAACAATAACAAAACATATTTAATTAGAGACAACAATAACAAAATATATTTAATTAGAGACAACAATAACAAAACATATTTAATTGGAGACAACAATAACAAAACATATTTAATTAGAGACAACAATAACAAAACATATTTAATTAGAGATTACAATAACAAACATATTTAATTAGAGATTACAATAACAAAACATATTTAATTAGAGACAACAATAACAAAACATATTTAATTAGAGATTACAATAACAAACATATTTAATTAGAGATTACAATAACAAAACATATTTAATTAGAGACAACAATAACAAAACATATTTAATGAGAGACACAATAACAAAGCATATTTAATAAGAGACACAATAACAAAACATATTTAATTAGAGACAACAATAACAAAACATATTTAATTAGAGACAACAATAACAAAACATATTTAATTAGAGACAACAATAACAAAACATATTTAATTAGAGACAACAATAACAAAACATATTTAATTAGAGATTACAATAACAAACATATTTAATTAGAGATTACAATAACAAAACATATTTAATTAGAGACAACAATAACAAAACATATTTAATGAGAGACATAATAACAAAGCATATTTAATAAGATACACAATAACAAAACATATTTAATTAGAGACAACAATAACAAAACATATTTAATTAGAGACAACAATAACAAAACATATTTAATTAGAGACAACAATAACAAAACATATTTAATTAGAGACAACAATAACAAAACATATTTAATTAGAGACACAATAACAAAGCATATTTAATAAGAGACACAATAACAAAACATATTTAATTAGAGACAACAATAACAAAACATATTTAATTAGAGACAACAATAACAAAACATATTTAATTAGAGACAACAATAACAAAACATATTTAATTAGAGACACAATAACAAAACATATTTCAGAATGATCAGAATCATAATAAAACATGAAACAACATTATTAAAAAACAGTTCTCCGATACAATTTATAGTTAGTCACAGACATCAAGTCAGATAGTTATACCTATTATGCTACACTAATGGCTGATTTACACAGGGTCAGTAACTGAATACAAATTCGAGGCAAGTCAGTGCTGACCCGAAAAAAACCCTGTGTAAACTGATTTGAAGTCAGTACAGTGGCTTGAAGTCAGCGCTGACTTGAATATTCGCACACGAATATTTTGAAGTCAGTGTCGGCGCCGGCACTACTGACTTGTGCACTGACCCTGTATAAACCTGCCTTAACACTACACAAAAATGTTGCAAAAAAATTACAAAATATCGGAGGTTTTCCGTGAGCGACAGTTGATAAAAGCGGGATAGACAGTTTTTATTTTATTTATTCAATGTTTCATTATTTTTTTAGATGGTCATACTGATTCGGTGTAGCACATCTTAACTTATTTGACAGGACTAAACTTAATCTAAGCGTTCTGTCCTTGTCTATTCAATAAAGACAGAAAAAGACAGGACTCTTAAAATAAGGTTAGTTCTGTCAAATAAGTTAAGTCGTGTTGTGCCGAATTGATACTATTGTTTACTTTGAGTATTATTTATAATTTAGAAAATAAATTAGATCATAAATATAGGAAAATTTACTTAAAAGTGTAAATAAATTAATTATATAGGTAAATTTCTATATTGACCTTAGACAGGCGCCAGAATCCGTTCAACCAGTACAAATAATAAACAATGTAGCCAATTCTGAAGGCTTTAATCTTAGTTTTAGTGCTGTCAAACATAAAATGATTCCAAAGTAATTTACATTCTGTCCCAAACTTTTAAGGACTATTTTGCAATGAATGAAATATAGTTTTGATAGCACTAAAACTAAAATTAAAGCCTTTAGAATCGGCTTAAATGTAGCCGATTCTAAAGGCTTTAATTTTAGATTTAATGCTGTCAAAACTAAAATTATTCCAAAGTAATTTAGCTTCTATTTCTCAAACTTAAAGGGCTATTTTGCATTGACAAAAATTTCGTTTTGACAGCACTATAACTAAAATTAAAGCCTTCAGAATCGGCTTTACTATCTGTTGTATAATTGAGTATCGTGTGACCTTTCATTGTTTAACTTTCCTTGCACCGCAGATGGTAATTATTTGAATGAGAAAATTAATTTACTAAATTATTAATTAAGGCGACACCAAAAAAAAAATTGGGTTTTTTCGAAACCATTTACTCTACTATAACGTCATCTACGTATTTCATTTTTGGGTAAATGTTTATTGATTATTTGATAACAAATCTCATCGAAGGAAAACGCGACTGGATTGGTTTCTGTAAATTTGAATAGATATCAATTTTTTTTCAATTCTTATTAACAGAAATCAATGGAAACTTTGCGATGGCAACATACACAATACATAGGTAACAGTGGCGTGCACAGAACTTTTTGCTGGAAAAGCAAGCAATTGGTCAAGAATAACAATAAAAAAAATATGAAAAAATTAAAATATAACTTTGAAAAAAAAAAGTTTGTATAGGAATTTTTCACTCTAGGGTAGACATTAACACCGATTCGGCGCAACACAACTTGACTTAATTGACAGGACTAAACTCAATTTAAGTGTTCTGTCCTTTTCTTTCTGTATCGAAAAGACAAAGACGGGACGCTCAAAATAAGGTTAGTCTTGTCAGTTGTGTTGCGCCGAATCGACACAATTGTCTACCCTGGCGTCATACAATTTTTTTTTTTCAAAGTGATATTTAAATTTTTTCATATTTTTTTTATTGTTGTTCTTGACCAATTGATTGCTTGGGGTTTCTATAGTGGACTGCCGCACGAATTATAGGTTTGGGGGGGAGGGGGAGGGGGGAGGGGGGGGTATACCCCCTGTACCACTCCCCCCCACGGAAACCCATAATTGCTGAGATATTGATGATCAAAGTTTTGAGGTTAAGTCACCTCCGATCAATCATTTTCTATCATTTCCTATCAAAATAGTGTCGAATTAAGGACTTACTAGTGAACAGAGGCAGATTCGGTTCTGGCGCTACTAGTGAACCGAGGCAGATTCGGTTCTGGCACTCGCCGGCCGCTGTCGCGGCACGCTCGCTTCGCTCGCTCGGCTCGTGTGTTGTGGTTCACAGATAACCTAACCTAACAACTTGTTTTTGGGACTTACTAGTGAAAAGAGGCAGATTCGGTTCTGGCACTACTAGTGAACCGAGGCAGATTCGGTTCTGGCACTCGCCGGCCGCTGCCGCGGCACGCTCGCTTCGCTCGCTCGGCTCGTGCGTTGTGGTTCACAGATAACCTAACCTAACCTGATTTGCAAAATCCCTCATTACGTTCCAATTTATGACAACTAAAAAAATATCACATCACAAACTTACATATATTTTGACGCATCAATGCACTAAAAAGTCAAAGTACAGTGAAATGGAACGTCGTGGTGCGCTTTTTATGCAAAATTATAAACAACAAAAGGGGTAAATGCGCTTTTTTTGCACAAAAAATTATAAACTTTAAAAATTAATATCTAAAAAACTACACGTTTCCTAACGATAATATTTTAGAATTATAATCTTACATCACCTAGCTAACTACCAATATAATTATTTCTAACAAATTCGTGCGGCAGTCAACTATAGCCAACCCGATTGCTTTTCCAGCAAAAAGTTCTGTGCACGCCACTGATAGGTAATAACATAGGTTTTGTTGAATAACTATTGAGTGAATTTTTAATTTAAGTGTTCTGTTTCGATTAATTAGAGAAAGGCGGGTTGTTCACAATCCGGTTGCGATACCGCTCTTAAGAAAAGCAAATTTCCAGCACTCTATTTTCCGCTGAGGTTTTAGTTTTCAAGAAAATAAAAGGACAAAAATTGCATGAAATATGAAATTGTGTGCAAACGGACAAACATCTCTGACACCCTTATGTGTCGTGAGGATATGTTACATTGTTTTGAAAACTTGGATAAATAAAGGAAGTACTTAAGGCGGAGTTCTCCCAATCTTGTTTCTTTTCAAACTCATTTTAAAATGTGAAATTGTGGTAATAAAATTTTGAAAAAAATATATTTCATATTTCACTCTTTGATACTTGCATTTTCATCCAATAAAATCGCAAAGATGGGCCTAAACTATGATGTAAATAAATATAATTTTATATGAGCTTTACATAGACAATACAGCCCAGAAAGACGTCTATGTCTTGCGTACAAAAATTCTGTCAACAATCGAAACGAGATACTGCAATCCTATTGGCTCTTCCAAGGTCATTCTATCTTACGTATAGCGCCACAAACTTATCTTTCCCGAAAACGAATACTCTAACGTAATGAATATAGAAGCCATTTTGGTTTGGCCTACCGAAAATATAATTTTGGAGTGGCGAATTGTATTTGATGGTTCAGTCAGATGTGTTGACAGAAATCGGTCGCCTGTTATGAGGAGTCTGTAGGCTGTATTCATCTATGGAGCTGTATTAGGTTTTGGACAATAAAACTTTTACTAAAATAAACGTGGTACATACAAAATGAGAAATAAGACGGCCGTCATATTAAAAAACCATCCTTCTCATTCCAAAATAATAAATAAAAACACTTGAGAGGAGGCCCTTTTATGTTTGCATGAGCTGTTTCGAGATGTACCTCAAGGATGCGTCATAGGACCGATTATCATACAATGCCGTTGCACCTTCCTATCATTGTCTAAATCAATATGGGTTTGTTGACCATTGTTGAGCCTGAATAGAAGTTGAATGTGTTCATTTATAATCACAATTAATTTGTGAATATTATACGGGTGTCCCAAAAGAAAGTTTATATTTGTTTAGCTTCCTGTGTGAACGTAACGAATCCGGGGGGCGAGGGGGGTATGTCAATCGGTAGCCTGGCTTTTGGGAATTTAGACACTATAGAGGTTTTCTCGGGGGTGGACCGCGCGATCTGTGTGTTAACATTTTACAAATACCCTAAAAAGAGTGATTCAGGGAAAAAGCACGCAGGAAATTTCGCAGTCATTGTGGTTTGAGTAACTTAAATAATGCGCCAAGTGTTCTCCTCATTCAAAAATGGGTTAAAAAGTTTAAAAAGACCGCTTAAGGCGCTACGGAAAAAAATTGTCAATTTCAGAACTTCTATATCTACTTCGTATTATTTTGAAAAAATAGTATATTATTTTTGGAATCTTCCTCTAGGGATCTGTTAAAACAGAAACACGATTGGAGAATTTCGGCTCGATAGAAATATTTATTGAAATGAGGTCTTTATCGACACCAATTCTCCTGGTTTGACAATTTAGAATGACATTTGGACTGCAATTAAATTTTATTAGATGGGTTTTAACAGTATCTAAGACCTGGTTAAACGAAATTTTGATAGCATTTTTAGTACATTTTATATTAATAAAAAACCGACTTTTTGCTACTTTTTCACGAATCCGTCCCTCTCGCACTGAGGGTTTCTTCGCATATGGAGTAACAGGGACGCTACAACTTTTGCATATCGCCTTTTTAATCCATTTTCGAATGAGGAGAACACTTTGCGCATCATTTAAGTTAAGCAAACGACAATGACTTCAAAATTTTCTCCGTTCTTTTTCGCTGAATCACCGTTTTTAGGGTACTTGTAAAAGCCTAGCACACAGAACACGCGGTCCAACCCTGAGAAAACCTCCATAGCGACTAAACTCCTAGAAGCCAGGCTATCGATTGACATACCCCTCGCACCCCTCAGATTTTTTGCATTTACACAGTAAGCTAACCAAATGCAAACTTTCTTTTGGGACACCTGTAGGACTTATTTTTATTGTGAGGGTCGACGGTGTGTGGTATTCAATCTCTCTCTTTATACCGACTGTACATTACACCGTACCGACTTAAGAGGGCGCCGAGCAAAATAATCTAAAACGACAGTCACTGTTAAATTGATTTATTGAATAATATTTCAATGATAAATAAATAAAATATATATTTATTATCACAGAGAATGTATCTACACTTCCGCCGCAGCGAATAATAAAAAAAATTATGGTGTAAGAAACAAATCTATCTAAAGTAGGCCCAAAACCTAAAAAAGGTATTGGGGTTTTAGTCATTTCAATAACTTATCTGCCGAATTTTGTCTCAACGACAATTCAAGACAATCACAAACGTTATAAAATACAACTGGGCCGTTTCACATTTTTGAAATTTTGTCTGGTAAATTAAATATGATTTTTTCTGTTAAATTCAATAAAAACGACCACGATAAAAGAGGACCACGAGGGAACAAGCGAGGTGTCTAATCGTTCTACGCTCGGCGCAGCCTTAACATATTGACAGATTTGCTGTGCGATACGATGCCCACTTTGATGAAAGATAAATACTTAGATGATACAGCCAAAGATAATGTTGGATATTTTGATAGTAACAAGGTTGACTTTTAAATATGTACTAAAGATGAATAATACCTGAGTGATTGTCAAGATCCAATAAGTATACAACGTGTAACAGAAAGGTGTAACCATATTGGAAGAGCTTATTCAGTCAATGGTATAGAACAACTTTTACTATGAAGCCAACCCTGAAATCTCAAAAATAAAATCTGCCCTTCCATACATTTCGGCCGAGCGGCATTGCATTTTTCTATGAAACAGTTAAAATTTTTTTTCGCGATACAGGGTTTGTTCCATAGTACAAGTTGTTCCATACCATTGATTGAATAACCTCTTCAATAATGGTTACACCTTTCTGTTACACGTTGTATATGTCGAAGTTGGATTGTAGAATCAGTTGTTTTACAAAACCGCTAGTTGTGTTACAAAATAGCTCTTATGTACCCTGATTGACTGATCTATCAACTTCCATACCAAACGGCTGGACCTATGAACATGAAATTTGTACGGTAGGTTCCTTGTGATAAGAAGGGATTTTAGGAAATTCCCACGAGATCGGGAGAAACAGGATCCACGCATACAACGCTATGGGGCGTCCACTAGTAAATAATCCATCAATCCATCCATCCATCCATCAGCCTAGTTCGTCCACTGCTGGACATAAGCCTTTCCAGGACTTTGCCACTCCCGGCGGTCATCTTGGAAGAATTGCCCATACTCACACACGCTGGGTTGGTGAGCGCGGTGCCGGAACCCTCGCACCAGCCGCTGCCCGTCACCAGTCTGTTCCATATAAGCCCCGGCTATTAGGGATGGATATACCGCCATCCATCGGTCCCAGGCATGGTGGGCCTCCTGGTTTTTTGCCTGTGAGCTGTCCTCTTACTCTCCCCCGAATTACTTCGAGGGGTCTCCAAGTAAGATGGTGGTACCTCCACAGTCGAAACCGGCATCAGCTCTACCACCTGAAGTAAATAATAAAATACATAAACTGAAAGTAAATACATTGCTACAAAGGTTTCGGTAATATAACGGGTTTTTCCTCGAGGACCCCGATCCTTTAGGCCCCCGTCCTTTAAGACCCCGATCCTTTAGGCCCCCGTTCTTTAGGACCCCGATCCTTGAGAACCCCGATAAATTTGAAAAAATGCCAATGTCGCTTAAAGTATAATCGCCAACAAAAGTGTCAAACTAACAAAATGAATAATCAGCAGTTGCTAATAAAGTGGCTCTTATTTCAGCGCCTTTAGGTCCATAATGCAGCTTTTAAATCACGCGTACTTTTTATTTTATTTAACTGCACATTTGGCAGCGCCGGCTCTATTGTTTCATTATAACTAGTTAGTGGCCAGGTAGAATTTTTATCAATGGTTCCACTTTTCTGGGTCGTCATTAGTATTTCTAGGGATCTAAAATATGGAATAACATAAAATTATATCAGCTTAACTCTAAACTAGGTTGCATTAACCAAACTAACACATTATTTAATTAATGTACTTTGAAGCACTTTTTGTATCGATGGTACACCAGCATGATAATAGCAAAATTAAACAAAAAAAAGATAATCAAATTTATCGGGGTTCTCAAGGACCGGGGTCCTAAAGGACGGGTGTCTCGAGGACTGGGGTCCTCAAGTATGAACCCAATATAACGGCACTCTCAAAACGAGTGATCATTAACGTGTATCGATCTTTACGATGCCTCAGATGTTAAAATAAAAGTGAAAGTTATTAAAAAAAAAAACGAGACCAGTTAACGTTGGAGATTTCGCATGTACAGTAGAGATCACATATGTGTACACTGCAGTACTAAATTAGCTCCTATAGTAAAGGATATAAGATAGGTACAAAGCTGACGTGATCTCCACTGTACGTGTGATCAATATTTATAAGTTGAGTTTTGGGTTCCTGACAAGCATGTATGAACCATTATTCCCGTTTTTGCACTGAGAGAAAACGAGGACCCGTCGCGTAATCCTGTGCTTCAGTGCTCCAGAACACAACCTGCAAAAAAGAAGTAAAATCCAGGAGACTCTCAAAAATTGAAGGATATTATTAAGAGGATGGCATACCCTGGCAACTTTTTTAATTACCCGTCCAGCACAACAAGTCTAATGGCAAAGACCTTATTTGCTTTTCATAGAGGCGATTATGTGTTGGCTCTTTGGCCTCTTTTTCTTGGACGCATGATACTAGTGATCACGCAGCGAAACAACAAATTGGTGTGTTTTTAGCTAATACTGAAATATTTTGTAGGAAAAAAATATTGGATTTAGGTAAAATACCTTCATATTTCTATTGCCTATTTTATAAAAAAAATCAAGTGGATCTCTTGACCGCGTTTTTGAAACGAACGTTTGAAAACCAAAAAAAAAGAGGAAATAATTTTTTTTGACAAAAGTATAAATCTTAAAACATTGTTTATAGGTGGAATCCCTAGAGAAAAGATAGATAAATCTAATATATTTTGTGCAATATGAGGAGAGACCTAGTTTCTTCCAATGAACCCTTGTTGATGTTCTAGCGTCAGGTGTCCCGTTAAGGCGATTACCGTCGTCAAATTAGCAGCTCGATGTTTGTCTGTATGAATATCGACGGAAACGACATTGAAATAACGTTCAAATCAGTGCACAATGCGTGGTGGCTGTTACGACGCTCGCTGCGTCCTTGAAAGGGCAAAATAGGATAAAATAATACTTTTCACATGGGCGTCATTGTTCGATTGAATAATTCTATGTTATATTTATAGCTATCAAGTTTATCTATTTATCAAAGCATAAATGAATTAAATCACCTAAGCTGCTTAGGAGCAGTAGGAAATTCAAGCCAAAAAACACCATTCGGTTGAAACAATTTTTCATATAGAAGTTTTGGTGGTACGAAAAAGAAAAATGTTGCATATGTTGTCCTAGAGTTGATAATCCATAATACATTTTTTCAATATTTTTGGTTTGGCCATAAAAGAGGAGTAGGCTTTAGAAAGTACCCATTTGGCGGTATTAAGGGCCTTAAACTTCACCAATCACAACAACATCAACAAAATTGAAGACTCAGGGTAACAATAACGATACAAACAAATCGGCCATTTTGATTGTGGAATGTAATAAAGTTGTGAAGTTGTAAAAAATGTAATACATTGTTTATTTATTACCAAAATCTTTTATGCTGTGGCCAATGAGGAATTCAAGATCATTCGCTGTGGCTCATTCACTCATCTATGTTCGAGTTATCTTACTTTTTAAGCACCACGGAAAATAAAATTGACGCTTAAAACCCTTCGACCAAAATAAAATAAATGGACGGGCCATAGCGTACATATTTTTGAAGTCTGTAAAGTGAGCGCCGGCTCTCACTTCATCTCTGTCTCTGTCTGTTAGAAGAGTGACACGTACGCTTATTATTACATGCCATCCAAATAACTGACGAAAAAATACCTTCTTGTGCATTTACAAAGTGCAAAAAGCAAAATAAACATAAAAATAAAAATAGGTATTGAAGTATATATCCAATTGCTTAGACTCGTTATGAGTGAGGAAACTGTAAAGACAAGGCCCGTCCATTTATTTTATTTTGGTTGAAGTTAGAACCTGCATATCTACTTCAGTAAATAATGTGTTATTTTGATAAAATAGTATATTATTTTTGGAATCTTATTCTAGAGATATTTTAAACAGAAACGCAATTGGAGAAATTCGGTTCGATTCAAATATTTTTTGAAATGAGGTCTTTTTCGACACCAATTCTTCTGGTTTAACAATTTGGAATGACATATGGACTGCAATTATATTTTATTAGATGGGTTTTGGACGAAAGTTTTAACAGTATCTAGGATCTGGTTAAACGAAATTTTGATAGCAACTTTAGTACATTTTTATATGAAAAAAAAACTAACTTTTTGCTACTTTTCCACGAATCCGTCCCTCTCGCTTTGAGGGTTTTTTCGCATATGGGATAACAGGGACGCTAAAACTTTTACATATCGCCTTAATTCGCTGATTTATTTTAGGGCTCTGTTTTTTGGTTAGAATACTAATGGTCCGTTCCATTCTACGCAGCTTGAAAATATTTGTTTTCTATGCCCGAAAACCTAGTAGATTTTTAAGGATATCCAAAAAAAAAGTAGGAGGGAAGGAGACAATGCTAAAAATCATGTAATCCTGGAAAATCAGGACAGTTTGCAGAACTGGTTGGCCTCCGAAGAAGCTGTACGATTACAACGAAATTATTCATCTGACTAATATATCGTGAGTTCGACATGAACATTAAAACCTCAAACTGGAGCTCCCTCCTGATAGTCGTTCATAAACTCACACCGAGTTGGGTTTCCTACCCGGGTCGCAACACTAACCCGTTCAAAAATGAACTCGCGTCTCAACACCGACCGTTCAAAAATGACAGTGTCGCTACACTGGTGTCAACTTTTTCAACATCAACTCTGAGCAGGGTTCGCAAGGTTCGTATAGGCTCCAAACGTCACCTGACATTCACGTTAATTTTCGTAAATGAAATGACGTTAATTTTCGTACCGAGGGGGTCTTCTCAACGTTATAGTTGATATATTTACGTTAAATTTCGTGTAGAGGGGGTCCTCTCAACGTTATTATACTAAATATAATGCAAAAATGACAACTGACGTTTGGAGTGTCGCTACACGACGAAACCCGTTCAAAAACTCAGCGTTACAACCCCAGTGTTCCTACCCAGCCCAGGGTTATTTAATGAACGCACTTCTGGCAGGTAAGAGTTCAGGACCGAAATTTGCCGAATACTGCATCGACGTCATGAAAGCAGTGGCACAAACTAACAAGACGTAAAGCAGCGGGCAGTGCCCCAGGGAAGAAAATAAATACATATTTCTATAAAAGTTAAAAAAAAAAAAAAAAAGTTCATTGATTAATTATAATAACAGTAAAAGTATTCAATAAAAATTTAATTAACATAATAAACAATGTAAAAGTATAATGATGCAAATAAATATAATAATAAATAAATAAAAAAAAAAAACAAGGTCCCTAAAAATTAAAATCGGGGGAAACTGGATTAAAAAATATATACAAGGTGAATTTGCAAACATCGTCCAAATTCATACTTGAGCCTTGGTAAGTGAACAGCATCATGAACCAATAACGATTTTTGTAAAATTCACATGATGAAATTTCGACTCCCCATAGTGATTCACTTAGGACTGGGAGTGAATTACTATGGGAAGTCGAAATTTCGTTATACTAATTTCACAAAAATTGTTATCGATTCATGATGCCGATCACTTACCAAGCCTCCAGTATAAATTTGTATATACAAGGTGACTTTTTGATTATCGTCCAAATTTATACTGGAGGCTCGATAAGTGATCAGTGTCTTGGATCAGTAAAAATTTTTGTGAAATTCGTAAAATGAAATTTCGGCTTCCCATAGAAATTCAGTTCCAGTCCCGAGTGAATCACTATGGGGAGTCGAAATTTCATTTTACGAATTTCGCCAAAATTGTTATTGATCCATGATACTGATCACTTACCAAGCCTCCAGTATAAATTTGGACGATAATCAAAAAGTCACCTTGTATATATATATATCGTGAGCAGCTGTCATATGGACTTCAGTAGACTTTATCAATACGGAACCCAAAACAATTTGCACATAAAAGACTAGTTTTTTGTGCTTTGGCATCGTGACAGAGAGGAAAATCGAAAGGCGCACCGGATGCACTAGTATCTCCGCATACAAATGTAGTGCAGATGCAGACTGATGCAGTACATATTTGGTTATACAGGATGTTAAGACGATATGTAAAAGTTTTAGCGTCCCTGTTACTCCATATGCGAAAAAACCCTCAGTGCGAGAGGGACGGATTCGTGGAAAAGTAGCACAAAGTCGGTTTTTTATTAATATAAACTGTGTCAAAGTTGCTATCAAAATTTCGTTTAACCAGCCCCCCTATTCTGTATCTTTGGTTGCCAATTGGACTGGGTGCCTATTATCAAAAACATAGATAAAAACTGAACTTTCGAAATTGCCTTTAGTGGTTATTGAACTATTTACGAACTGTGTCGTCACTTCAAGTGCGAACATATCCTTAGACAATCGTAATTCGATAGTATATCTATGTTTTTGATGATAGGCACCCATTTCAGTTGGCAACTAAAGATACGTATTAGAGGGACTGTACTGTGAACTAAATACACACAGCCACAATAATAAAAAAATAATAAAATTTATTTACAAACAGTTTCTAACGGGGGGGGGGCCAGTTTTTTTTTTTGGCTATAATATCACTCTTTATTGAGGCATTTGACGCCTTCTGTTCAGAATGAGCAAGGCGTGAAATCACATAACGCCCTCGTGAGCGTTCAGTATGTGCACTACAAACTGGTATATCAAGTAGTTACAGAAATTCGGTGTACAAATATGGTGGAAAAAATCGTCGTTCTAGATACGAACCTCGGTGGCGCAGTCGGTAGCGCGCCTGTCATGTAAGCAGGAGGTCGCAGGTTCAAATACTGGCCCGAGGAATTTTGTCAAAAATATTTGTGCTTTTTTATTTGTTTCTGATTAATTTCTAGTTTGTAATGCACTCTAATAATAATTAGAGTATTCAACTAGTATAGGCAGGTACATAAACGTTGAAAAGTTGTGTTTTTGTAGTTTATAATCTGTCTGTGCCCCCCCTCTTAGTAAAAAACAAAACCGGCCAAGTGCGAGTCAGACTCGCGTACCTAGGGTTCCGTATTGTGGATGATAAACTTAATGTTGTATTTTTGTTTCGTGAATTTCTCAACCGCTTTATTTTTCCTGTAATCTTTAACACATATTACCATGATTTTTTTCATATGTCCACCAGTTTTGGAGATAAGGAGGGACATATATTTTCTTATGGTTTTTCAAGGATTTCTTGAAATAGATGCAATTAAATATAGCCAAACTATATATTTTTATAATCAAATTTTTAATACCTACAATTTGATACCCACATTGTGTTTTTATGAATGTTGTTTTAATTTATTTTACTTCTTTTTTTATATTTCTCATTTGTGCTCAAATGTTTTGGTTTGTTTTGGAAATAATTCAAAAACATTCAAATTTTTCATATTTTTTTTCACCGTGGTATGTGGGCAAATTAATGCTATTTTTGTGCCAAATTTCATGTCTTTATCATTAACGGTGCTAAAGTTATGAGGCAGTGACATACGGACGGACAACGGAGTCTCACCATAAAGGTTCCTTTTATACCTTTTAGGTACTACGGAACCCTAATCATTGCGACGCCCCTGTTCATTATCTCAAAATTAAGCCATGTTTTTGCATAACACGTTGAACAGGGGTCATCGAATCCTAAGTTATGCACAAAAAGTAGTGACATTGACCTCCCGCTGTGTCTAACATAATACGATTACCTTCCGGCTTTAGCCGAATGAGAAAGTTCAGGTATAATTAAAACATTAATAAATTGTGAGCTTAAGGGGCAGGTAGTCGCCAAAGACCTTGAGTCGACTTTTGTCGTTTTAAATGTCGACAGTAACGCAAGAATAATTTTCAGAAAGATTAATAAACTGTGAGCTTAAGGGCCTTAGTATCGCCAAATGGGTACTTTCTAAAGCCTACTCCTCGTTTATGGCCAAACCAAAAATATTGAAAAAATGTATTATGAATTATCAACTTTAAGACGACATATGCAACATTTTTCTTTTTCATACCACCAAAACTTCTATATGAAAACAAATTTCTACCGAATGATGTTTTTTTGGCTTAAATTCCCTACTGCTCCTAAGCGGCTTGGTTGATTAAATTCATTTATATTTTGAGCAATAGATAAACTTGATAGCTATAAACATAACATAGGATCATTCAATCTAACAATCACGTCCATATGAAAAGTATTATTTTCTCCTATCAAGGACGCAGCGAGCGTCGTAACAGCCACTATGCATTGCGCGCTGATATGAATTTTATTTCTATGTCAATTCCGTCGATATTCGTACCGACAAACATCGAGCTGCCAATTTGGCGACGGTTATAGATAGATAGATAAAACATTTATTCACTATTACAATACGTACACAATTCACATTCAACACAATTAAACATTTACATTAACAATAAAAGACACGGAACAAGTTTTAACAATAATAATAATGAGACAGATACTTAATTATGGACATATTACAATAGCAAAAGGGCTCCGACTCAGTATTTGCTGCAAAGATTCACTATGCAGCACTGATCATTCTGCCGGAACCGTAGAAGAGCGACGTGCTGAACTTTTAATTTTGTGTTATTTATGTGAGTGTAATACATATGAGTGAATATTTATGTAATATGGTATAAAAACAAATTAATGTAATATGAAATGAAAATAATAATAGATTAAAAATAAAAAAATAAAAAAATTGTACTAAAATAATATGATAATGCACCACTGCTTGCCTTAATAGGACTTTGCTACAGTTTTTCTTTGCATGGCCAGCAAATGCAACCGATACTTCGCTTTAAAGCAATGTTTTTTTGTAAGGTTACGAAGTGGTGGCGGAATATCGTTCCAACATTTGGTTATCGCCTTAAGGGGCAGATAGTCGCCAACGACCTTGAGACGACTTGTGTAAAAAAAAAATATCGACAAAAGCTTTGATCAATATTTTCATGCTGTTTCTTATACGCGACAATAATTTCCTAAAATGAAGTTGTTCTTTATAGTTTAACCAGCAATATATATTTTTTCATAATTTTTAAACATACCATTTAAATGAAATAACTTTATCATTAGAGTCATTTTTGGTAGACGGTGGGAAGAGGCGCCTTAAGGCGGTATGTAGAAGATTTAGCGTCCCTGTTACTCCATATGCGAAAAAACCCTCAGTGCGAGAGGGACGGATTCGTGGAAAAGTAGCAAAAAGTCTGTTTTTTATTAATGTACTAAAAATTCACTATCAAAATTTCATTTAACAAAGTCCTCGATACTGTTATAAATGTTCTGTGGTTATAACCCATCTAATAAAATATAATTGCAGTCCTTATGCCTTTCCAAATTGTCAAACCAGGAGAATTGGTGTCGAAAAAGACCTCATTTCAATAAATATTTGTATCGAGCCGAATTTCTCCAATCGCGTTTCTGTTTAACAGGTCCCTAGAAAAAGATTCCAAAAATAATATACTATTTTATCAAAGTAATAAATTATTTACTGAAGCAGATATGCAAGTTCTAAGTGAATTTTTTTTTCCGTAGTGCCTTAAGTTTGCCCTCAATTAATTGACCACAGCTTTGCAACAGTCTCTCATGCAAATTTTAAATTCAAGTTATCTACGCGTGTTTCTAATATCAAAAGATAATTCTAACCCATGATTTCTTATTTGAGAAATGTCAGTTATGTATGTATGTGACGTTCCATCCATCAGCCTAGTTGGTCCACTGCTGGACATAAGCCTTTCCAGGACTTTGCCACTACCGGCGGTCATCCTGGAAGAATTGCACATACTCACACACGCTGGGCAGGCGGGTTGGTGAGCGCGGTGCCGGAACCAGTCTGTTCCATATAAGGCCCGGCTATTAGGGATGGATATACCGCCATCCATCGGTCCCACTAGTGGCGTGCACAGAAATTTTTGTTGGAAAAGCAAGCAATTGGTCAAGAATAACAATAAAAAAAATATGAAAAAATTAAAATATCACTTTGAAAAAAAAAAGTTTGTATAGGAAATTTTCACTCTAGGGTAGACATTGTCTACCCTGGCGTCATACAAAATTTTTTTTTTTCAAAGTGTGATATGATTTTTTTCATATTTTTTTTATTGTTGTTCTTGGCCAGTTGTTTGCTTTTCCAGCAAAAAGTTCTGTGCACGCCACTCCCAGGCATAGTGGGCCTCCTGGTTTTTTGCCTGTGAGCTGTCCTCTTACTCTCCCCCGAATTACTTCGAGGGGGTCTCCAAGTAAGATGGTGGTACCTCCACAGTCGAGCTCGGCATCAGCTCTACCACCCGATAAAACGTGTGATGCTTGAGATCAGTGAATCGGCCAATTTCAGTGCAACTTGAGTATTTTAAAAAGTGAAATCGGAACATGACTTTCCAATTAACAGTCAGATTGTGGCGATACGAGTTTAAGAAACAGATGTAAAGACCACGTCACCGATTTTGAAAAACTTATGGAAATTCCCACAGAATATTAAAAAAAATAATAATAATTTTGTTCTGAGAATATATGCCATTTTAACACATAGTTTTTATTATTTAAGTATATAAATTAACTATTATTTTTTAAAGAATTGTCGGTTATGACGTCATTTGAGAATTTTAGACATTATACTGATTGTGATGTGTGATTGCTTATAAAAAAGTGGTCTGTCTCTGTCTGTCTACTCATCTGTCATCTAGCTGTCAAATTAGTCTGAAGCAAATTATTATAAATTTATCTTGATAGCAAAGGACACATTTCTAAACAGCCATTAATCAAGTGACGCCACACGAGGGCAAATGTTAGTTGCAGCCTTTTCGTAAAAATATTCATCATCTTGAGGTTTTTTTAACCAAAACTTCGAAAATACGGCTTATTAAACCTAAATCTCGAAATGGTTTTCGAATTAACACACCTTAAAATAATTTAATCTATGCCAATTGTCGGTTATGACGTCATTTTAGAATTTTAGACATACTGATTGTGATATTGCTAATAATAAAAGTGATCTGTCTCTGTCGGTCTACTCATCTGTCAAATCAGTCGGCAGCAGTTTTTGATGAATATATATATACAGATTTTTAAACAGCCATTTTTCAAGTGACACGTTGCAGTTGCAGCTTTTTCGTAAAAATATTCATCATCACGAGGTTTTGTAGACCACAAGTTCTAAAATACGGCTTATTAAACTTAAGGGATGAGGATCATATTTTGATGCCGTACAAAAAGAATTGTCGTCTCAAATGAAATAGTAGTTTATGCTACAAGGGCGCAAAGGAATAAATTGCGAGGACGATTTAAAACACGAGCGTAGGGAGTGTTTTAAACGTAACCGAGTAATTTATTGCTTTTACGCCCGTGTATCATACTACGTTTTTCAATGCATAGTGTGAGGAAATGAAAACAAATATAATCTTGTGAACTTTAAATTATAATTGGCTCAAAAGGATTGTTAGCCGTTAAAAGCCGATAAAAGAGCCGTTAAACAGTGAAAAAAAAGTATAACATCTATGGTACACAGGAAAGGCTGCAGGTTAGCCAACCATTGCAAACAAATAAAAATAAAAAAAAATAATAAAGCCCTAGGGCAAAATAATCGACTTTCTGTTCGGTTTTGATGCATAAAAAGTAAGCCTTTACGAGCACTTGCATTGAAAATAACTTTATCTATCGCCCAACCTATACTTCCTCTCCGTATTGAAATTTTGGGTAATCAACATGTTTCAAAAATACAACAAAGTACTCAGAAATCTTGTATTTTGTGCTCCAAAACGTCTCATTTCCACACAGATTTTTCTCAAATAACAACATTTTTTTTTAAGAATTTGAATACATATTGACCGGTGGTAGTTCATAAACATTTGAAAAATGCAGTAGTTTGGTATGTAGGCTAAATAGGATAGCAATAAAACGTTAAGAGCTAGGACAAGAAATCGCGGTAAAAAGTTACCGTCTAGTCTTAAATCTCGAAATGGTTTTATAATTAAGGCTGCGCCGAGCGTAGAACGATTAGACACCTCGCTTGTTCTCTCGTGGTCTTTTTTTATCGTGGACGTTTTTATTGAATTTAACAGAAAAAATCATATTTAATTTACCAGACAAAAATTAAAAAATGTGAAACGGCCCAATTGTATTTTATAACGTTTGTAATTGTTTTGAATTGTGGTTGAGACAAAATTCGACAGTTAAGTTATTGAAATGACTAAAACCCCAATACCTTTTTTAGATTTTAGGTCTACTTTAGATAGATTTGTTTCTTACACCATAAGTTATTTTTAATATTCGCTGCGGTGGAAGTGTAGACACATTCTCTGTGATAATATATATATATTTTATTTATTTATCATTGAAATATTATTCAATAAATCAATTTAACAGAGACTGTCGTTTTAGATTATTTTGCTCGGCGCCCTCTTAACACACCTTAACATAATTTAATCTAAGCAAATTGAAAGAATGAATGCGGGAAATAAAGTGAACATAGCCCTACAAGATTGGCGGTTCATAATGGAGTGTAGGCTCCTTATGTATGGTAGTGAATGTTGGCAAGATAAAGATGCAAGTAGAGTGAATGCAGTGGATGTGTGTTCCTTACGGAGTATGTGTGTTTTAAGAGTGCACCGAGCTTTTTACACATACAAACACGTTTTTATAACCCTTGTTTGAAGTAGTAAGCAATTAAATTAAAATCTAGGGAAATATATTGGTATTATTGGGGACATATACTAGACTGTATACACGATGGAAACACGATTTGATAAAGTTGGCTCGATAGAATAAATTCGCAAAGTTACCTCTTGTCAAGTAATTTTTTTCTCTATATCCCTACTTTTTTATATAAATAAGTAATTTGGTATTATGATTCATTTACTAAAATAAAGATCATAGACGACTGGAGCGTTTATACACGATAGTTTTTTATTTAAGAACAATATGATAAAAACAACAAAGAAAAACATTGGGAAAGTGCAAATTTTGGGTATTTTCTTTACTCTTTACACGTAAAGAAAAAGACAGAGACAAAGGCAAACGCTCGGTGCGCCCTTAACATTGAATGACAGAGTGAAAAATATCGACATACGGGATCGTTGCGGCCTGAAAGAAGATGTAGTGACTAGAATAGAAAAAGGAATGCTTCGGTTGTTTGGACATGTAGAGAGGATGAATGAAACTACAGTTACGAAAGAAATTTATGTTGCACAAGTGGAAGGTACAGCTCGACCAGCCTCCCTATTCTGTATCTTTAGTTGCCAACTGAACGAGGTGCCTATCGTCAAAAACATAGATAAAAACTGAAATTTCAAAATTGCCTTTATTGGGTATAGAACTATTAACAATCTGTGTCGTCACTTCAAGTGCGAAAATATCCTTAGGACATCGGAATTCGATAGTATATCTATGTTTTTGATGATAGGCACCTAGTACAGAAGGCAACTAGAGATACATAATAGGCCCGCAGGCCGCCCTAGAAGGACGTATGCTGACCATATTGGCGACATACTGAGGAAAAGCCATGTCAAAAGTACCCGGAATAGAAGAGCTTGTATGACTAGATTGATGGATGTCGAAGATGCGAAAGTGGTGTGTCAGGATCGTAGCAGATGTAAATCTGTAGCCTCTGCCAACCCCTCTGGGAGACAGCCGTGAGTATGTGTATGTGTTATGGAATTTAAACGGAAGATCCTACGATAAGTAGATCACCATATCTATTTATGACTAGCATTTGCCCGCGTTGATTAAGAGGGCGCCGAGCAAAATAATCTAAAATGATAGTCACTGTTAAATTGATTTATTGAATAATATTTCAATGATAAATAAATAAAATATATATTTATTATCACAGAGAATGTATCTACACTTCCGCCGCAGTGAATATTAAAAATAACTTATGGTGTAAGAAACAAATCTATACTATATAAAGTAGGCCCAAAATCTAAAAAATGTATTGGGGTTTTAGTCATTTCAATCACTTAACTGTCGAATTTTGTCTTAACCACAATTCAAGACAATCACAAACGTTATAAAATACAATTGGGCCATTTCACATTTTTAAAATTTTGTCTGGTAAATTAACTATAATTTTTTCTGTTAAATTCAATAAATACGACCACAATAAAAAACGGCCACGAGAGAACAAGCGAGGTGTCTAATCGTTCTACGCTCGGCGCAGCCTTAAGTTTTTGTATAGTTGTATCGAATCTGTAAATATTTTGAATGTGTTTTTGGCGGTCTTTGATAACTGATTTAATCCCCTAGTATAGTATATTTCGCGAGCCTGAAGGCCGGACCGCGTCTCTGAACGACACTATTTCTTATTCCCATGGGACCTCTTTTATGGGATAAAAAGTAGTCTATGTCCTATTCCAGCGGGCCTATTGTGTATCTCTAGTTGCCTTCTGGACTGGGTGTCTATCATCAAAAACATAGATATACTATCGAATTCCGATGTCCTAAGGATATTTTCGCACTTGAAGTGACGACACAGATTGTTAATAGTTCAATACCCACTAAAGGCAATTTTGAAATTTCAGTTTTTAGCTATGTTTTTGATGATAGGCACTTCGTACAGTTGGCAACTAAAGATACAGAATAGGGGGGCTGGTCTAGAACTACGTTTGTGCAAAGTTTCAGCCCAATTGGTTAAGTAGTTACGGCGTGAAGAAGTAACAAACATCCATCCATACATACTTTCGCATTTATAATATTATAAATAGGTCATTCTTATCATTTCGAAACCTACATATGTAGGTTTAAACCTACATATATACATACGTGTAACAGAAAGGTGTAACCATATTTGAAGAGCTTATTCAGTCAATGGTAGGTATAGAACAACTTTTACTATGGAACAAACCCTGTATCTCGAAAAAAAATCGACAATTTCATAGAAAAATGCAATGCCGCTCGGCCGAAATGTATGGAAGGGCAGATATTTTTTTGAGATTTCAGGGTTGGCTCTATAGTAAAAGTTGTTACAAAGTTGTTTGTTACACTTTGTATATTGATTATTTTGTATGTATGTTTGTTTATACTAATGCTGTACAAAGTAGATTATCTGTTTATGCAAATGTAAACTGTAAGCCACTTAAAGACAGGCAATAAGACTGCAAGGTTTCCTTTAAATGTATTACTTGTAAGTGTTGCCAACTTTTTTTTTATCTCAAGACCACTAACAGGCTATTCTTCAAACCACCAGAAAACCTCTAGATAACAAATTTTTAGGGTTCCATACCCAAAAGGCAACCAAAGGCACCCTATTACTAAGACTCCGCTGTCCGTCTGTCTGTCTGTCCGTCTGTCACCAGGCTGTATCTCATGAACCGTGATAGTTAGACAGTTGAAATTTTCACAGATGTTGTATTTCTGTTGTCGCTATACCAACAAATATTAAAAAAACAGAATAAAATAAATATTTAAGGGGGCTCCCATACAACAGACTTGATTTTTTGCCGTTTTTATAGATTTATGGTACGGAACCCTTCGTGCGCGAGTCCGATTCGTACTTGGCCGGTTTATTTTTTATTTTTTTTACGTATGACGGAAATGTCGATTCCAGTAAACTTTGAGACCCATGTGAGATTTAAGACATAGTAGAAATGTAGTCGACACATCTTAAAAACAAAATAGAATTTTTACAGAAGCAAATGTATATTTTATAAGAAAATTCGTAATTTTTTTAAAACTCAAGGGGTCAACAATTTAAGGCAATTCAACGGGAAGTGATAGTGGTAGGTGGTAGAGCAGATGCCGGGCTCGAATGTGGAGGTACCACTATCTTACTTGGAGACCCCGTCGAAGTAATTCGGGGGAGAGTAAGAGGACAGCTCACAGGCAAAAAACCAGGAGGCCCACCATGCCTGGGACCGATGGATGGCGGTATATCCATCCCTAATAGCCGGGCCTTATATGGAACAGACTGGTGACGGCAGCGGCGTCACTGGTGCGAGGGTTCCGGCACCGCGCTCACCAACCCGCCTGCCCAGCGTGTGTGAGTATGGGCAATTCTTCCAGGATGACCGCCGGGACTCTCAAAGTCCTGGAAAGGCTTATGTGTGGACGAACTAGGCTGATAGATCAATGGATGATAGTGGTAATGGCTGAATGGTAGTCAATAAATTAAGGGTTTTCCTCTCCTTAATCCTACTGCTCCGTCTCTTTCTTAACTATGTCATTGTAAACCAGTCGCTCTCTACATTATAAGTCTACTTTGTAAGCAGATTTGGCACATTTGCCTTTTGTATTGTTATGTTGAAGTGTCTAATGTTTACTCAACTCACACTTGATTTTTATTTTTAATAAAAAATTTAAATGTACCCCATCACTAGACGCAGCTGTCATAACATAAGTGCCATCACTCGGTGCCACTCCACTGTAGTGTTAGTGAAAATTCCACTAAATTGGCAACACTTGAACACTTTAAGGCGCTCTTATCCCAGAAGAGTGACTCTCTGTCTTTTTCTTTACGTGTAAGGAGTAAAGAAAATAACCACACTTTTGTACTTTTTCGTTGTTTTTATTGGTTTTTAAATTGTTTAAAAATAAGGGATATGTTTATTAAAACCCACTTACGTGGTCGACCTAGAAAATTTAAAGAGCAATATTACTAGATATGTTTCTTTAATAAAAGAGTGGAATTATGGAAATGGCATGATTTGAAAGGTCTTATTACATGCTGTGTTCGTGAATTATTTCTATCGAGCAAAGTTTATCTGATCGTGTAACACATGCGTGGAAGACCTAGATAAAGGTTTGAACTATAATGCGTATTTTTTTTTTGAAGTTTTAGACGATATTTGAAAGTTCTATTTGACTTTGAAATTACTGATTTTGGGATAAGAGCGCCTTAATGTTATTCTTTACGTACAGGGCGGCTATTCTCGCAACATTTTTCACACGCTTTATGTTTCATACGACTTCGTTAAACTCGGGATAAATGCCTTGTGATGATAATAACAATAAGTAAAATTCCCTAAAATACATGTAAAACGTGTTAATGAATCCGGGCAAAAGGGTTGTATTTTAAAAGCTTGATACGTTTCTTTGCAAAGAGCTTCTAAAAATCACCCGCCTTTTGCCTTCGCAAATTGTCGCATGTGCCAGAATTGCCGTTCTGGACGGCGATTCTGGCAAGTGCGAAAAATGTTGCAATGGCAGATTGCGAGTGATTTTACAAGGGATTTTCTACCGAAATGACTGATTTTTCTGATTTCGCAATTTTTGCGCACGCGCCAAAATCGCCGTCCAGGGGACCTAAAAAGGCCAACTTGGGTGAATCGTGAAATGATTTGAAAGTAGTATTTGAAAGTCAGAGTTTCTTCATGCGTGCAAAAGAGACGGCATTAGAACTGAATCATAATATGATTAATTAAAAGTGGCCACTTTAGAGGGCCTGGTCCTCTAAAAGAGCTATTTTGCATAATTCACATTATGATTCTGTTCTAACGCCGTCTCTTTTGCACGCATGAAGAAACTCTGACTCTATCCTACTTTTAGATATAAATGGTTACTTGCTCTTTTAGCACTCATAAGTATAATATCCTTAATGTTTCTGGGTAGAGCCTAGTTTCCTCTTCACAAGGCATCTTAATGTGGGAATTAGTGTCGTCTTGTATACTGGTAACATGTTTTTGCAATAAAGAAATTTTTTTTTTTTTTAATTATTCTATTATAATTATTAGCAAAACAAACCCCTATTCAACTCTCACAATTGTGTCAGACCTTTCAGCTCAGTCTAACATTTTAAGGTTCCGCAGTGCCTAAAAGGTACAAAAGGAACCTTTATGGTGAGACTCCGTTGTCCGTCCGTCCGTATGTCACAGCCTCATAACTTTGCACCGTTTCCAATACAAAAAAGAGAAAAAAGATGAAAAATTCCTAAAAATACAATATAGGTAACAAATTGTACACATTAAAGAACTGATAGTAAAAAAATAATACTTTAACTATATTTATTATTATTATTAAAAATTCTTTATTGCACAAATAAAAACATGTACATAGGCGAGCTTAATGCTAATTAGCATTTTCTTCCAGCTAACCTTTGGCGGTGTAGAACTTGTCAAGGGTAGTGCTTCGATGAGGAAAAAGTATAATGACTAGTAATCATTTTAACTAAAATTATTACATAGGTTAAATACATAAATAGGTAACTTATAATCAAATACATATACTACCTCTATATCCTAATAATACATACACTGATACATATAAATATATAAACACAAATAGTATTTACGAGAGGTTAAACAAAGATTATAACCTTAAACACGTATTTAGAGTTTGCACTGGTTTCGAGAAATATTTGAAAAACCACAAAAAACTGTATGTCCTCCCTAACTCCAAAATTGGTGGACTTGGTTGCTATAAAAATTTCGTTTAACCAGGTCCTAGATACTGTTAAATGTAATACTATTATATACTATTTTATTAAATAATCTGGGGGCACGATAGTGCCCCCCGCCAAGACGAGCCAAAGGAAACGGGGCACTACGTACCTTTTCTCGAAGCGTTTCGTCATATTTTCGATGCATTCTTTACTGAAATAGATATGGAAGTTCTAAATGTTAAAGTATTCGATCATGTGATGAGATTAATAAAAGAAGCAGCTACAATAGAAATATATAATAACGAAAAACTGAATATATACGACACAAGACAATAATTAACAACAACAACAAAAAACGTCACACTTCACTCAGATGACCATAGCTTGGTAAAGCCAACTGATACAATCTCTTTAACACTAGTGTCCAATTTTTTCCGTAGCGCCTTAAGGCGCTCTTATCCCAGAAGAGTGACTCTCTGTCTTTTTCTTTACGTGTAAGGAGTAAAGAAAATAACCACACTTTCGTACTTTTTCGTAGTTTTTATCGGTTATTAAATTGTTAAAAAATAAGGGATATGTTTATTAAAACCCACTTACGTGGTCGACCTAGAAAATTTAAAGAGCAATATTATCAGATATGTTTCGTTAATAATAGAGTGGAATTATGGAAATGGCATGATTTGAAAGGTCTTATTACATGCTGTGTTCGTGAATTATTTCTATCGAGCAAAGTTTATCTGATCGTGTAACACATGCGTGGAAGACCTAGATAAAGGTTCGAACTATATTGCGTATTTTATTTTTGGAAGTTTTAGACGATATTTGAAAGTTCTATTTGACTTTGAAATGACTTATTTTGGGATAAGAGCGCCTTAAAGACGAGTGAAATTTCGCACGACGATCACACGTTTCGAAATTGAACCTTATTTATTATGCTTTTTGTTTTTCAGCAAGCAGAATAAGATGTTCTCGGCAGTTAACGAGTTTTTAGACGAAATGCGGTAAGAACTATCAACTGAACTTACGCTTGGAATGACTAACCAACTAACAAAACGCCTGTTTGTGACTAATTAACTGACGCTAGAACACCAACAACACTAGGTTTTCAAGGGTTCATTGGAAGAAAATAGGTCTCTCCTCATATTGAAGAAAATATATTTGATCGTTTCAAAAACGCGGTTAAGAGATCAACTTGATTTTTGTTTATAAAATAGGCAATAGAAATATGAAGGGATGTTACTTAAATCCAATATTTTTTCCCTACAAAATATTTCAGTATTAGCTAAAAACACACCAATTTGCTGTTTCGCTGCGTGATCACTAGTATTACGCGTCCAAAGAGCCAACATATAATCGCCTCTATGAAAAGCAAATAAGTTCTTTTCCATTAGATTTATTGTGCTGGACGGGTAATAAAACAAAAATGCTAGGGTATGCCATCCTCTTGAACTGCTTGGTATCGCCAAACTGGTACTTCTTAAAGCCTATATGACTAAACCAAAAATATTGAAAATAAATGTATATGAATTACCAACTCTAACACAACGTATGCAATATTTTTCTTTTTCAATCCACCAAAACTTCTATATGAAAAAAAAATTTCAACCGAATGGTGTTTTTTGGCTTAAATTCCCTACTGCTCCCAAGCGGCTTGGTCGATTTAATTAATTTATGCTCTGATAAATAGATAAACTCGTAAGCTATAATCGTAACATAGGATTATTCAATCGAACAATCACGTCCACGTGAAAAGCATTATCTTCTCCTATTTCGCCATATCAACGGACGCAGCGAGCATCGTAATAGCCACTATGCATTGCACGCTGATATGAACGTTATTTTAAAGTCGTTTATGTTGATATTCGTACCCACAAACATCGAGCTGCTAATTTGGCGACACTTATCGCCTTAATATTATTTTTGATGTGACTTGAATTTTTAGGGGTCCGTGACTCGAAATTAAAAAACGGAACCCTTATATTATAGGATCACTTTGTTGTCCGTCTGTCTGTCTGTCAAGACACTTACGCTCGGCCCCCGTATGAGATATCAAGTTGAAACTGATACCTCCTACACAAGTCTACGGCTCTATGGTGCTGTGAAAAAATCAGGCTTCTAACTCGATGCGAAAAAAAGTTATTGCACTTTACATAACCAATTTATTGATATTTTTATATATAGTATATTAAGTAGTTATTTTTTTTTATTTATTTGTATGTATACGATATGTATGTATATCATATATCAAACATAAAATATATTGTGTAAGTTTTGTTGGATAGGAGTATATTATATATTAGGCATTATGTATATTCACTTTATTGGTTTTGATTCTTCTTTTATTTATGTATTTTGTAAATTGGTATCCCCCTCCACATTACGTAAAATAATACTTTCTTCACCACCCAAAGGTTGGCTGGAAGAAATCGCTTTAATTGATAAGTCCGCCCTTGTACAACATTGTGTGTTCAAAAGTCTGTACTCAATTTTTTTATTTGACCTTGTACAATAAAGTGTGTATTCATTCATTCATTCATTCAATTTCATACAAATTTGCTCACCATGAAAACCGTAGGTAGGGTCGTTTTGGCGAGATTTCGTTGATATTTTACGAGATTAATCTCGGGCGTAAATCGTACGAGATCTCGTGAGATTACGCAGAATCGCATTTTACGGGTGTTACCTTCGCAAAATTAGAACCCGTTTGTCGGACGACACTCTAGACGTTTAGAAGTTTTGTGTTTTGTAGCGAATGCTTCTTTGTGATGCGTGGGTTGTCAATAAATTAAAAATTTTGTATACGTAAAATTTATATTCGAAAATAGTGCCTACTTATTTCATAACTTTGCATACAGTTCAATTAAATTTTTTTTTCAATGCATGTGCTCGTAAAGGCCCACTTTTTATGCATCAAAACCGAACAGAAAGTCGATTATTTTGCCCTAGGGCTTTATTATTATTATTTTTTTAATTTGTTTGCAATGGTTGGCTAACCTGCAGCCTTTCCTGTGTACCATAGATGTTATACATTTTTTCCACTGTTTAACGGCTCTGGATACAATCCTTTTGAGCCAATCATAATTGAAAGTTCACAAGATTATATTTGTTTTCATTTCCTCACACTATGCATTGAAAAACGTAGTATGATATACGGGCGTAAGAGCAATAAATTACTCGCTACGCTCGTGTTTTAAATCGTCCTCGTAATTTATTCCTTTTCGCCCTAGTAGCATAAACTACTATTAAGACAGTGTAACAATTTAGTATTTATTCATTTGTCTTGTGCCAAGATACAAAGTTATGACGTCACTAGTAATTATTTTCATACAAAAAATCATTTTTGACGTTTCATAAAAGGTTGTTGATTTGACTAATAGTCATCATCACTATTCAGAAGTGGTACGTCAATTCCCATGGCTTCATTATTAAAAGATTTTTTTTAGATTTGTTTCAGAGAATTTACGTAATTTTAGGACATAGTTTTCATTATTTTGGTATATAAATTAACCGTTATATTTCATGATTTTTTTAAAGAAATGTCCGATAACCTTGTCACTTGAGAATTTTAGACATTATACTGATTGTGATGTGTGATTGCTTTTAAAAACAAGTGGTCTGTCTCTGTCTGTCTACTCATCTATCATCTAGCTGTCAAATTAGTCTGAAGCAAATTATTATAAATTTATCTTGATAGCAGAGGACACATTTCTAAACAGCCAATACTCAAGTGACGTCACACGAGGGCAATTGGAAGTTGCAGCCTTTTCGTAAAAATATTCATCATCATGAGGTTTTTTAGACCAAAAGTTCTAAAATACAGCTTATTAAACCTAAATCTCGAAATCGTTTTCGAATTAACACACCTTAACATAATTTAATCCATGCCATTTGCGTGATTCAATCAAAGAATCATAGAATCATTTATTTACAAACAAAATAAGTTTACAGACAGGAGTCCAAAACACTTACTTGCTAGGTACATAATAATATAAACTTATTTAGCCTACACACTTAAATTAAACTAACATAAAATATAAATTTTAATAAATCATAGAGTAGCTAAGAGTAAGGAAATAGTTACTTATACTGGATGCTTGGCAATTCAACCTATTCCTTTAAAGGATACTAGGGATCATTTCCAACAAATTGCCTATCAACTTGGGGTCGAAAATGATAATTTTTTTGAAGTAAAAATGGTTTTCTTTCCACTTAAGGGTCGGTATAATGTCAGATGCACAATTTCAAATGAGCATAAAACATTGTGTAACTTGGTCAATCGGTTTAATAAAAATAATATAGATAAAAGACTATAGGGCTGATATTCGTGCAGAAGCAAAAACGCAAAAGCTTTAAGTTCGCTCGATAGAAAAAAATTATGAAGTTACCTCTATATTTCATGTTTTTCGAGTGTTAAAGGACCTTTCTTAAAACAGTTTGCCTTGAAATTTGTATTAAAAATAAGAAAACAAATGACCCCGTATAATTGCACGGGGATTTTGAATAATTCTGTTTCGTTTTCATTTAATTTAACATCTAAGAATTGGCGCTTACGTCGATTTATTCTTAGACAAGGCGGCGACAAGATATCTCGGTCGCACGCGCTTTTTGTTCCATGCTTTGTTTCGTCACTCACCCGTCGGTTAGTTGTGATCGCTCCGTTGAGACGGGAGGGCTACGTTTTTGCGCTCTCGACGTCCCGGTTTCGTAATTTAAATAAATCTCGTAATTTGAAACATGGGAAATAAATGCAACCAATGTAAAAAATGGAATTAAAATGTTTTACGAGTGAAAATAAAGCAGTGGATGAAAGTAATGCAAAGGTACGCCATTACTTAACAAAATAAGTAGATAGGTCATGTTTTATTAAAGATGTTGAACTAAAGGTTGTCTCAATGGACTAATGAATATCGCTATGTTTTTCGTCTGAGGTATTTTTTTTAGCTTACAATTTAATATCACAATAAATATGGTTGATGGATGTGGAAGAGGCGAAAGAGTTGTGTCTGGATCGTAGCAGATGGAAATCTGTAGTCTCTGCCTAGCTGCCTACCCCTCTGGGAGACTAACAAAACCTTATCTCACCATCACCATCGGCGTATCGACGTATTCCCGTATCGGCGTATCGACGTATCGGCGTATCGTTGTATCGACGTATCCCCGTATCGACGTATCGTCGTATCGACGTATCGTTGTATCGACGTATCCCCGTATCGACATATCGACGTATCGACGTATACCCGTATCGACGTATCGACGTATCGGCGTATTGACGTATCGTTGTATCGACGTATCCCCGTATCGACGTATCGTCGTATCGACGTATCGGCGTATCGACGTATCGTCGTATCGACGTATTCTCGTATCGGCGTATCGACGTATCGGCGTATCGACGTATCGTTGTATCGACGTATCCCCGTATCGACGTATCGTCGTATCGACGTATCGTTGTATCGACGTATCCCCGTATCGACATATCGACGTATCGACGTATCGGCGTATCGACGTATCCCCGTATCGACATATCAAAGTATCGACGTATCGACGTATCAACGTATCGGCGTATTGACGTATCGTTGTATCGACGTATCCCCGTATCGACGTATCGTCGTATCGACGTATCGGCGTATCGACGTATCGGCGTATCGACGTATCGGCGTATCGACGTATCGTTGTATCGACGTATCGTTGTATCGACGTATCGTCGTATCGACGTATCGACGTATCGACGTATCGGCGTATCGACGTATCGTTGTATCGTTGTATCGACGTATCCCCGTATCGACGTATTGACGTATCGACGTATCGGCGTATCGACGTATCGTTGTATCGACGTATCCCCGTATCGACGTATCGACGTATCGGCGTATCGGCGTATTGACGTATCGTTGTATCGACGTATCCCCGTATCGACGTATCGTCGTATCGACGTATCGACGTATCGGCGTATCGTTGTATCGACGTATCGTTGTATCGTCGTATCCTCGTATCGTCGTATCCTCGTATCGACGTATCGTCGTATCGACGTATCGACGTATCCTCGTATCGACGTATCGTCGTATCGACGTATTGCCGTATCGTCGTATCGTCGTATCCCCGTATCGACCGATACGTCAATACGACGATAGTATTGACGTATCGGCGTATCGACGTATCGGCGTATCGACGTATCGGCGTATCGACGTATCGTTGTATCGACGTATCCCCGTACCGACGTATCGTCGTATCGACGTTACGTTGTATCGACGTATCCCCGTATCGACGTATCGGCGTATCGACGTATCGTTGTATCGACGTATCCCCGTATCGACGTATCGTCGTATCGACGTATCCCCGTATCGACGTATCGGCGTATTGACGTATCGTTGTATCGACGTATCCCCGTATCGACGTGTCGACGTATCGGCGTATCGACGTATCGTTGTATCGACGTATCGTTGTATCGTCGTATCCTCGTATCGTCGTATCGACGTATCGGCGTATCGACGTATCCTCGTATCGACGTATCCCCGTATCGACGTATCGGCGTATCGGCGTATTGACGTATCGTCGTATCGACGTATCGGCGTATCGACGTATCGGCGTATCGACGTATCGGCGTATCGACGTATCGTTGTATCGACGTATCCCCGTATCGACGTATCCTCGTATCGACGTATCGTTGTATCGACGTATCTCCGTATCGACGTATCGGCGTATCGACGTATCGTTGTATCGACGTATCCCCGTATCGACGTATCGACGTATCCCCGTATCGACGTATCGGCGTATTGACGTATCGTTGTATCGACGTATCCCCGTATCGACGTATCGTCGTATCGACGTATCGGCGTATTGACGTATCGTTGTATCGACGTATCGTCGTATCGACGTGTCGACGTATCGGCGTATCGACGTATCGTTGTATCGACGTATCGTTGTATCGTCGTATCCTCGTATCGTCGTATCCTCGTATCGACGTATCGTCGTATCGACGTATCGGCGTATCGACGTATCCTCGTATCGACGTATCGTCGTATCGACGTATTGCCGTATCGTCGTATCGTCGTATCCCCGTATCGACGTATCGGCGTATCGACGTATCGGCGTATCGACGTATCGGCGTATCGACGTATCGGCGTATCGACGTATCTTTGTATCGACGTATCCCCGTATCGACGTATCGGTGTATTGACGTATCGTTGTATCGACGTATCCCCGTATCGACGTATCGTCGTATCGACGTATCGGCGTATCGACGTATCGGCGTATCGTTGTATCGACGTATCGTTGTATCGACGTATCGTCGTATCGACGTATCGTTGTATCATCATCGTTATCATTATCTTTGCAAGTATGACTTTCGAAAAATAAAATTTTGAAATATAAAAATTAGATGCAAACACAATTACGCAAAAAAATGCCATTGCGAACAAACCGTTTTGTCAACTGGGTTGAATTTTATACATCGTAGATGCATTATACTTATTATTGAAAATTAGCACGTGCACGGGTTAATGACCGCGGATCCACACCGCTCGTGGGAGCTAAGAAATAGCGCTCGCGGCCGTTGACGGCCGGTCGCGCAAACAGTTGAGGTGCGGGGATGCGGGGGCAAAATCACTAATTTGTCCAGGTTTATACGCAGCCTTAAGACCTTTTAATTCTGAGATTATGGGAATTCAGGGCACGTATGTTTTTTTATAAATGATCACTCATCTATCATTGATCAGAAATATAACAAATAAGGGCTGAGAGAAGAATAGTTATTTTTAAATTATTTATTTTTGGTTATTAGTCTGAAAGTTTGAAAAATAATATTAAAACCTTCGTAACTCGGAGACCATTCATTTTCGACACCTAGTTGATAGGAGTTAATTTGTTGGAAATGATCTCTAGTTAAGATAAGTCTAAGGCAGTGCCTACCCTGGCGTCATACAAACTTTTTTTCCAAAGTGTTATTAAAAAAAAAACATATTTTTTTTATTGTCGTACTTGACCTTCTGATTGCTTTTCCGAAAAAAAGTTCTGTGCACGCCACTACCAGCGCCATGGGGCCTTAGACACGAGTTGCCACACCAACCGATTATAACCACCTCGTTTGTTTAAGTTGTCGTCCAAACAACATCAAAATAATCAATGAATATTAGCATCACGTCTTTTCTCGCAATTCTATCCAAGCATCTTGATAACTCATTCATTCTACTAGTAGGTCATTTGAATACATTTCACAGGGCATTAATATTCCGCTTTTATGGGTTGCCATGATTGGAAGTGTTACATCTTCGCCTTGGTGAAGAGAAATTTAATCAACCGCCCGAATTCATATAAGAGACTCTGTTAGTGATCAAAAAAAAGGTCCAATTATCCTTTTGTTCGAAATCTTGAAATAAAAGTTTGTTTCCATACGAACTGGACACGATTCTTGGTATAGGCAGTAAGGAAGAAAAAAATAATCCTGTTAGTAAATATGGTTCCTGATCACTAACCGTGTCTCCAGTGTGAATTCGGACGGTTGATTAAATTTCACCACCAAGGCGACGATTTTCTCTTATTCTCTTACTCTGCTTATCAAACTCATCATGATTTCTTAATTTTTCACATTTAGGTACAAGATTTAATGACAATATAATGAATATTAATAATTGTAATAAGTTTAATGATATATTATTTTAATCGTAATGATAAGTATTTGGTCTGACTATCCGATTTTTCGGCTTTGTTTTTATATAATTTAACAGTTTTTCTTATATTATATTTTATTTGTAATTCTTTCTTTAATTTGCTTAATTATTTATCAACAAACAGTTTTTTTTTTGTATGTGATCGTAATAATCAATGATAAACAATTTTAAAATACTTCATAACTAAATAAATCAATTCGAACTAAAATTTCAGACAAGACAAGACAAATACTCTATATTGAGCAGTTTTTTTTTTCAAGAAAAAAATCTTGCCAGATATAACAGTTATTGGTAGCTAATAAATCCCAAAGTATTTTCTTTAGTAGACAGTTTTTTTAAATCTTATATTTTTCCTGTTACCTGGTAACACTACCCTTCATGCCTTAGGACAAGGTCGTGGAATATATAATGGCTTTCTTGGCAAGGCGACTGATTAGCGACCAGTTAACGTGTCATTGTGTAACGGTTACATGAACGGAGTCAGTAACTTGAGCTAGTGCGTGTAATACAGATCGATGCTATACAGGCTGAATTTTTGAGACGGGACAGTAAGGGTTTAAAAAAGTTTTTTGCGATTTCTGACATTTCTAGTACTCAAACCTCAGTCGGTCCAGTAGAGACTTTTGATCCTTATAAGAAACAGGATCGATTGGCATCAAAAAAGTTTTTGTTTGAAATGACCATTTTCTTGCTGACTGTACATTTTTTCCAAAATCTGTAAATGCAGTTCAGAATATCTTGAAAATTTATGGATAGTCTCCTTAAAGCGTTTTCCTGTATATAACTATAACGGCTAAGGTACCTGCCCTTACTGTCCCGTCTCAAAAATTCACCCTGTATAATAATTAAGTAGGTAAATTCATCCTGTATAATAATTAAGTAGGTAAATTCACCCTGTATAATAATTAAGTAGGTAAATTCACCCTGTATAATAATTAAGTAGGTAAATTCACCCTGTATAATAATTAAGTAGGTAAATTCACCCTGTATAATAATTAAGTAGGTAAATTCACCCTGTATAATAATTAAGTAGATAAATCACTAAAAAGCTCAAAAATTTACTCAGTTATAATAACGCCCGGGCGAAGTTTAGAATTAACGTGTCATTGTGTAACGGTTACATGAACGGAGTCAGTAACTTGAGCTAGTGCGTGTAGTACAGATCGATGCCATATAATAATTAAGGCTCGGTTTCGCCGCCGGCCGCCGTCGAATTTATGTATATCGACGCTTACACACAGCGGTAACAGCTCTCACGCACACTTGTATGCATGCACAGTGGGCTCGAGCTGCCGCCGCGGCCGCCGTATAGTGCGCGCCAATCTTTTAGTCGCCTCTGATTGAGTTACGAGTGCAAGCTTGCGCAGGTACAGTCAAGGAAACAATAATATGAACAGTTGATTATTAAATGTTTACTATAAGTGGGAAGGTGTACTTGTTGTACCTACCTATTTAATATATATTTATTATTTTAGTGCAATCTTAACTGTTTAAATATAACAAATTAATATAAACACCATTTTCCTACATGGTCGCCTTAAAACGCTTTAACGACCGCGAGGCATAACAACAACAATAAACTTTAACAAACTAAATCAACAAAACAACAAATAAAGGCAACACAAACAGATTCAACGATTAACTTAACGAATCATGGAATTTTTTCCACGAACGTACTTTTCATGCAACGCGCGCGTGTGTAGTGTACGGACGTAGCACTAACACTAACGCATAGTGTTGACACCTGCTAAATGGCGAGCGGGGGGTGTGGTGCGGCACGCAGGCGGGTGTGCTCCGCGCCCTCGCTCCTGTAACGTCCCCCTGACACCGTAAAACGGTTATTGCGTCGCTTCTTGCGTCTATCTTCAGAGGCGACTAAAAGATTGGCTCGCACTGTAACAGCTCTCACGCACACTTGTATGCATGCGCAGTGGGCACGCGCTGCCGCTGCGGCCGCCGTACTACCCGCTAAAGTTTTATTCAAAATGACGAATATGAGAAATAACTGTCACATTTTTAGGGTTCTCTAAGTGCTCTTGCTTGTAATTCAAGAAATAGTGGCGGTTGAGCTGACTTGAGCTAGCATGTAGATATTTTAGTGATTTTTCCTTTTTTTTTTCTCCGAAGGTTATGATACTTATTTCAAATCTAAAATATAAATAATGTAGTACGACTTCTTAACTAACTACAAGAATTTTATTTGTTTAAAATATTTTGATTTAATATGCTAAATTGTCCAAACGCGAGAGCATGTTTGGCGAAACCGACCCTTAAGTAGGTAAATCACGAAAAAGCTAAATTTGCTCAAATTTATTATAATAACGCCCGGGCGAAGAGAATGCTCAACGGGGGATACTTTGCCTAAAAAGTTATGAGAGTCGTGTACTGGGTTGTTCCCAAGTTCCTCCATTCTTTTGTTATAGAAAAGATTAACATTGCCTACATCAGTTCCTAAAAAGTTATGAGAGTCGTGTACTGGGTTGTTCCCAAGTTCCTCCATTCTTTTGTTATAGAAAAGATTAACATTGCCTACATCAGTTCCTAAAAAGTTATGAGAGTCGTGTACTGGGTTGTTCCCAAGTTCCTCCATTCTTTTGTTATAGAAAAGATTAACATTGCCTACATCAGTTCCTAAAAAGTTATGAGAGTCGTGTACTGGGTTGTTCCCAAGTTCCTCCATTCTTTTGTTATAGAAAAGATTAACATTGCCTACATCAGTTCCTAAAAAGTTATGAGAGTCGTGTACTGGGTTGTTCCCAAGTTCCTCCATTCTTTTGTTATAGAAAAGATTAACATTGCCTACATCAGTTCCTAAAAAGTTATGAGAGTCGTGTACTGGGTTGTTCCCAAGTTCCTCCATTCTTTTGTTATAGAAAAGATTAACATTGCCTACATCAGTTCCTAAAAAGTTATGAGAGTCGTGTACTGGGTTGTTCCCAAGTTCCTCCATTCTTTTGTTATAGAAAAGATTAACATTGCCTACATCAGTTCCTAAAAAGTTATGAGAGTCGTGTACTGGGTTGTTCCCAAGTTCCTCCATTCTTTTGTTATAGAAAAGATTAACATTGCCTACATCAGTTCCTAAAAAGTTATGAGAGTCGTGTACTGGGTTGTTCCCAAGTTCCTCCATTCTTTTGTTATAGAAAAGATTAACATTGCCTACATCAGTTCCTAAAAAGTTATGAGAGTCGTGTACTGGGTTGTTCCCAAGTTCCTCCATTCTTTTGTTATAGAAAAGATTAACATTGCCTACATCAGTTCCTAAAAAGTTATGAGAGTCGTGTACTGGGTTGTTCCCAAGTTCCTCCATTCTTTTGTTATAGAAAAGATTAACATTGCCTACATCAGTTCCCAAAATCATCCATGTTTTTATTACTTTAATATTATTATCATTTTTTAGTTCCATTCTCATCCAAAGTAGCTGAGTACAGTCAGGTGATTAAATTCAAGGTGTATGGAGTATTGTGAAATACATTTTAATAATACGATGGAAGCAGTGCGTCTGTCAGATGCCACCAGTCTAATTGTAACATAGGCTTTTCAAAGCAGAAGAGGTTTTATTATTTGAAAAAATATCAAAATTATGGTACTTACACTGAACCATAAAAACGTTCCCTCCGCTGCCCCTCGATCATGTGAGTTAAATACTCAATAATAAACATCAAATACTTGACACTTAAAGCTTCTTTCACCGACAGTACCTTGCTAAGTTTCTTGGATGAAAATGAAACCAATTTTAACAAATACATTTTTATATTTTTATTCGTGGATGACTTTGGGAACTTTTTTTCGACATTCTTGGATGAACTTGGGAACAACCCGTGTACTTCGGGTATTTTTAGGGTTCAGTACTCGAAGGGTGCCAAACGGGAAACTGTTACTAAGCCTCCGCTGTCTGTCTGTGTGTCTGTCTGTCACAGGTCTACAGCTTCAGCCGTTACAGGTAGCCAGTTGAAATTTTTACAGAATACGTGTTACTATGGCATCTATTATGGCAAATAGTTTAAAAAAAAAACGGCCAAGTGCGAGTCGGACTCGCGCACGAAGGATTCCGTACCATTATCTATAAAAACGCCAAAGAAACCTTGTCTGTTGTATGGGAGCCTCCTTAAATATTAATTTTATTCTGTTTTTTAGTATTTGTTGTTATAGCGGCAACAGAAGTACATCATCTGTGAAAATTTCAACTGTCTAACTATCACGGTTCATGAGATACAGCCTGGTGACAGACGGACAGTAGAGTTTTAGTAATAGAGTCCCGTTGGTTACCCTCTGGGTACGGAACCCTAAAAATAACCTAAGGGGTGTCCCCATACAAAAAAAACTCGAAAAAGTAGAATTTTTTAACGTTATCATGTCCCCTCCTCCCTTATCTCCAAAACAAGATGATCTAAAAATATGAAAAAAAACGTGGTTATAAGTAATTATGTAAACATTAATGTAAAAATATAGCGGTTAAGATATTAGGGTTCCGTGCTCAGCGGGATCCGCGAATTGTTTGCCAGACGCTACCATTTGGCATCTATATAGTTGTTATTTACCATGTTATTTTTAGGGTTCCGTACCAGCACAAAATACCGGTACCAGCACAAAATGCCCTATAAACAAAAAATTGGGCAAGTGCGAGTCGGACTCGCGCACAAAGGGTTCCGTACCAGCACAAAATACCGGTACGGAACCCTTTGTGCGCGAGTCCGACTCGCACTTGCCCAATTTTTTTGTCTATAGGGCAAACCCCGGATATCACGTAATTTTTTTTCAATGTAAGTGCTCGTAAAAGCCCACTTTTTATGCATCAAAACCGAACAGAAAGTCGATTATTTTGCCCTAGGGCTTTATTATTATATATTTTCTTAATTTGCTTACAATGGTTGGCTAACCCGCAGCCTTTCCTGTGCACCATAAATGTTATACTTTTTTTTCCACTGTTTAACGGCTCTGGATACAGTCCTTTTGAGCCAATCATAATTTAAAGTTCACAAGATTATATTTGTTTTATTTCCTCACACTATGCATTGAAAAACGTAGTATGATACACGGGCGTAAGAGCAATAAATTATTCCTTTTCGCCCTTGTGGCATAAACTACTATTATTAACAGGTTAAACAACATTCAACTTTTAATGCAGTGGAAATGCGTTCCTTACGTAGGATTTAACATTGAATGACAGAGTGAAAAATATCGACATACGGGATCGTTGCGACCTGAAAGAAGATGTAGCGACTAGAATAGAAAAAGGAATGCTTCGGTGGTTTGGACATGTAGAGAGGATGAATGAAAGTAGAGTGACGAAAGAAATTTATGTTGCACAAGTGGAAGGTACAGCTCGACCAGGCCGCCATAGAAAGAAAAAAGAAAGAAAGAAAGAAAAAAAAACTTTATTATCAAGATAAAAAAAGTACAAAACACGACAAAAAACATTATAAAAAAACTATGCAAAAAAATATATATATAAGAAATAGAATTACCCTGATAAATGGACGTAGCTCAGCTTTATGCTACCAAAAAAAAAAAAAAAAAAGTTTTTAGACAGCGCTGATTTTCAGCTACATCCATTCCACTAGTAAGTTTACAAATAATACAATTAAAAATACAAATAAGGATGAGCGAAGTATTACGAGTATATAGAAGGACGTATGCTGACCAAATTGGTGACATACTGAAGAAGGGTCATGTCAAAAGTACCCGGAATAGAAGAGCTTGTATGACTAGATCGATGGATGTGGAAGAGGTGAAAGAGGTGTGTCTGGATCGTAGCAGATGGAAATCTGCAATCTCTGCCTAACCTTCTGGGAGACAGGCGTGAGTATAATGTATGTATGTAACTTTTAGTATGTAATAAACTGCCCAGGCGAAGTTACCGTGCCGATGCTAAGTGGGCGGACTTTATTGTGACATTCTGACAACAGTTCAATAAATCGTTTTATAAAGAAAATATGTAGGGAGGTTATTTATAGCGTAACAATAAATTATCGATAAGAAAAATAGGTACAATCGTATAAATAGTCATGAAGTGAAATCATTGCTCTCGCTATGCGCCCGCGCCGCGACGATGACGTACTGAAGTTCTCGTAGTTAGGTAAATATATGTACAACATAGAGCAAGTACCAATGTATATCACACGTAGATAAATAATTTACACACCATCCATCACGGTAACGCGTACTGTAAAGCAGGGGCGGATTCAGAAAAAACTTAAAGGGGGGGGGGACAAAAAGACATCTTGAGCTATGGGTATTATAACTAATATGTTTAGGAAAAAGCTGGAAGAGTTTTTACTTGAACACTGTCGATGTTTTATACAGTCGATGAATATTTAACCATGTATAATTATATTAATCTTGAATTAATCAAATTAGGAATTGAGACATTGTAAGCCTTCCTAAATATATCTTTCTTAATTTTTTCTGAGAATAATATCGACCATTGTGTTTTTGAATATTGTATTGTTATTATTTTTTAGTGTTTTAATTTTGTCAGTGTTTCTAATTCAATTTTTTAATTTTTCATTTACTGTACTTAAAAATTTGCATGCCATTATTATGGAAGGACGCATTGACACTGCAATTACCTACAAGAACTATTATTTTGTGACATAATATGTCTTTGCAAATAAATTTCTTTCTTTCTTTCTTTTAAAAACAAAATAATCAAGGCTCATGCAAATTTCTTAGGAAGAGTTTTGACAGCACTAAAACTAAAATTAAAGCCTTAAGAATCTGCTTTAGTGCCATCTTATTTTTTTTTATCGTTTTCTGATTACAAAACGCCCGCATGGATGGGGGGGGCGGGCAAGCGCGCCCCCATATGTATCCGCCACTGCTGTAAAGGTGATAATTTTTAATGAAAATTCCGCTAAGCAACCACGACTACTGGCTGATTGACACATTGTCTTTTCGTTTAGTAACGCGTGGAACATGGAAGTGATTTGATTTTGGAACGTTAAAATAAGATAAAAATTTTTGTCTGTGATTTTGTAATTCGATTAAAAACTTAAGTGTTGCAGTGCGTTTATTTTTTCTACCAATTTGGTAGATTTGTGATCATTATAAACACGATTGATTGTATGGCTCAGACTTTTGAAGAGCTGATTATATTGAAGAGAACCGCTTTGAGGTATCTCCTGATTAGAGAATCTAAACTTCTGGCCCTAGGAAAAAGACCTGTTAATAAGAAAATTGCACATTTTATCAGAACGCATCAAGAAAACAGTGTTTGGTCCTCGTTTTTGGACTCCTTGAATGAAGATTTAACCAGAAATATTAACATATTCGAGTGGAAGTTAGAGAAAAACCATAGTCTTAAAAGGAAGACTTATAGACTAGATTCAGTGTCTCGAGAAACATTAAAGCATTACGAAATCATGTCATGGTAAGCATTGTGGTTTTAAGGCGTATGACCACGCTAAATAAGCAACTCGATATGTGTCGTTACAAATATATTGACATTGAAATAATATTCATTTCAGCGTGCCTTGAAAAGTGGCTGTTACGACAACCACTGCGTCTTCGGCTAGCGCAAAATAAGAGAAAATAATACTTTTCACATGGACGCCATGAACGAAAAAAAAATTTTGAACTTGAATTTTTTAGATCTTAAAATTTCCTATAATTTGGTGAAATAATAATTAAAATCGCTTTAGGCGTTTAGAAGGAGTAAGGGAATTCTTGTGTTAATCATGTGAAACTTTCGATGACTTTAAATTTTTTGTCAAAACTTACAATAGAAAAACAGTTTATGAAACTTAAAATTTATTTTTGACTCTATAATGCCTATCATATATTTTTATGAAAGTTTTTGGACCACCCGTGTGGGAGGAGTAGACCTTCAAAGACAGGTTCAAATTGCAGTTAGCGTATCCATTCGCCTTAATACCTTTATACAAACACATGTATTACATAATATCTTAAATAGAAGTCTTTGCCTTCATAAGATTAACTCGCTTTTTCCCGCGATTTCTTTGAATCTTTATTCCAAGTCGTAACTTTGGTTATTATCTGGGGGCACGAAAATGCCCCCCGCCAAAAGGAGCCAAAGGAAGCGGGTAAGGTGGCCATTTCGTGGCCGCCAAACAGATACTCTATATAATATAATACTATGTCATGCAATAGTTTCATGAAACGGCCAAGCCATACTTTTTGACCAAGATGTAGGGTTGGTAGAGTCAGGCCTTGTAGAGTTAAGGACTTGGCTTAACATGAGATCTGATAACTTTTTAACAGTGAAAGCGTTGAGCTTATGAGTCTTGGCGACCAAGTTTACATGAAATGTTTTTGATGAAATGATAAATATCTAGAAAATTTATTTTAAAAGATACCTACTTGAAAGGTGTGCCGATTTACACATACAATACAATTTTATCCCGTTGTACGAATAAAAAAAAAACGTACCTTACGCGGCATTTTTCAATTTCTTTCCGAAGTAATTTTGAAACGAGCGAGTCGTTAGTGGACGCAAATAATAAAAAACCCGGTCAAGTGCGAGTCAGACTCGCGCGCTTAGGGTTCCGTATTTCGTCAGTTTTAAGAAAAGTCAGGAATACTCGCGCACAAAGGGTTTCGTACCGCCACACAATACTGTAAATAAGAACCATATAGATGCCAAGGCGACAAAAACAAACCGCTAAAATGGTAGCGTCTGGCAAACAATTCGCGGGTCCCGCTGAGTACGGAACTCTAATATCTTATACCCGTGTTTGGGAATAGCTGGTCTAATATATCTAGGCATTATATTTACTGACAACGATTGACTCATTCTCCGGAATTGACTGATTTTGAAGATACTAATGTGTGAGTCACGCACGCACCAAAGTATAATAAATTTTACAATTTATAGTACAGGACAGGCATGTGGTGAGTTGAGTATGTACCTATTGTGGTTTTGTGATTCATTGGTTATGACAAAACAGTTACACTTTGATCACATATACTAAGATTAAGGTTGCGTTCCAATAAGCTTGGGTAAACTTAAGGCGATATGCGAAAAAAATACGGGTGTTTCTTTTCTGTGTACTTCATGAAATACACGGAAAATTTTAATTAATTTCTGGTATATGCATTTTGACTATATAATCTAAGGTTTTGAAATTGGAAAACATATTTGGATAAATTTTCCTCGATAGAAATAATTGTTGAAATGAGGTCTTCAAACAGACTTTTTCTCCTCGTTTGATGAATAGGAACCATATACAGAACTCAAACATATTTTATTAAGTGTGTTTCAATAATATCTAGAGATTTGATATTTGAAATTTTGCTAGCTATTTTAGTTTTTTTAATAAAAATATAAAACCAACTTTTTTCCCTTTGCCCTGAATCCGCCCCTGAATCGCATAGCCTCTTAAGAGGGTAGGTTCCGCTTGCGTACTACCCTGTTACTCCATGCGGAAAGACTCACAGTGCGAGAGGGATGGATCCTGGAAAAAAGTCAAAATAACAACTTTTTTCACTAATTTTATTATTAAAAAAAGACCAATGGTGCTATGAAATATCTGCCCTGTTAAAAGTTTATTAAATTATACAGAGTTTAATCCATAAATAATATAAACGGGTTTTTGCTCTAATAATCTTAAACCTCGACATGAATACTTTTTTTAGATCCATCTTTGGTATTTTATTTATCAATATTGGAATGGCTTCTGAGGACTCTGCTATGCGAGCACGTACGCGTCGATTAGATAAATTTGACAGATAGAATCGATAAATTCTAAACGATAACCTTTATTGTAATGAAATAAGAGTAACATTTTTATTTATCGAATCGATGTCAAGTCGATAGCAAGTTCATGCTAGTACCCCTGTTTCGATATAAGTGTGTATTATATTCCCGAAAGAAATACATTTTTTCTTTTTTACGTAGTACTTATTGCTAGATTCTTCAAACCAGGAAGAATAAGTTATGGTTTTGCGGAAACTATCCTCTTAAAGTTTACTTCGTAAAAGTGAAAGAGACTGAGAGGGAAGAAAAAGTAATCGTTTTGGAACGGCCACTTTGTAAAGTCAGTTTAACTTACGTGGCAAAGGATATTTTTTGTATATGTATTTTACATATACATATTTTTTCGTTTATTACCGTAATTAAATAGCTTTACAAGTCATTCCGAAGAATTCTATAAAAAATGTGATGACAAAAGTCAAAGTGAAAATTTACCCCTGAATTTACGGGTCCTAAAATTTTACACTTTAAGAACTTGCATAACTACTTCAGTAAATAATGTATTATTTTGATAAAATAGTATATTATTTTTGGAATCTTTTTGTAGGGATCTGTTAAAACAGAAACGCAATTGGAGAAATTCGGCTCGATAGAAATATTTATTGAAATGAGGTCTTTTTCGACACCAATTCTCCTGGTCTGACAATTTAGAATGACATATGGACTGCAATTACATTTTATAAGATGGGTTTTAACGGTATCTAGGACCTGGTTAAACGAAATTTTGATAGGATCTTTAGGACATTTTAAATTAATAAAAAACCGATTCCACGAATCCGTCCCTCTTGCACTGACGGTTTTTTCGCATATGGAGTAACAGGGACGCTAAAACTTTTACATATCGCCTTAATGTTATTTCAAGTCGTCTGTGTCTTAGAATTAAATAAATACTTAATTTTTTTTTTATAATTTTTATTCGGAAACCCAACAGTTAATGGAGGTGACTGTGAAGTGGAGGGCTTTTGGGTGTCACTCTTGTCTTTTGGGTGTCACTCTTGTCTTTTTTTTTTTGACAAAGATCATTTTTTAGCAAGAAACTTAAATAATATGAACAAGGCTTGTTTGTTTATTAATTATGTTGTATTTTGGTTGTGTAACACCAATAAAGCTTTTTATATTCTATTAAGGTGATATCGTCCGTGCAAAGGTCCCCGTTACTCCAGGCGGAAAGATCCGCAGTGCGAGAGGGATGGAATCGGGGAAAATTGACAAAATGTCGGTTTTAAATTAATAAAAAGTCAACAAAATAGCTATGAAAATTTCCATTTCCAGTAATTTAGGTATTGTTAAAACCCATCTCAATAAATATTTTTGAAGTCTGTATACTACCCCAATTTGTCAGAATATCAACATAAGTGTAAATTTAGACATCATTTCAATAATTATTTCTATCGAGTGAAATTCCTCCAATCGCGTTTCTGATAGACCAAAATCTAGAAGAAAGTCCCAAAATTGTTATACTAATTTATTTAACTGAGGACTCAGTTTGAACAGCAGATAAATAACTTCAAAAAGTGTCGATATTGACGATATACCCCCTTAAGTCGTGTTACACCGAATCGAATCGATACCAATATTTCTCGTTATTTAAATAGGTACATGAGATACACTCTACATCAAGGGTTTTCAACCCGCGGCCCTCGGGTTGCATTTTTGCTTAGGAAATTTTCATCTATTCTAAACTCTGATTTTTCGTTCCGTAGAATTCTGACATATCAGGGAAAGGGATGGCGCTGTGCTAGTAAAGGAGATACGATACAGTTCATCTCGCTTACTGGCACAGTTCCATCCCTTTCCTTTAACTGTCATAATTCTACGGAATGAAGAATCAAGAGTTTATATGAATTCACGGGCAACACTTGTCTTCTAAAATCAAATGTATGCGAGCAGCTATTTTCAAGGATGAAAAATGTAAAATCTAAAACCAGGACAAGGATTACGGATGGACATCTGGAGCCGTATTTTTGAATCGTTCGTTTTCAATTCACGTGCGAATATATATACCCATCTCACGTAGCACATCAGAACTTGTCATTTGCAAGATGAGACAGGTGTATATTTTCGCACGTGAATTTAATACGAACGATTCAAAAATACGGCTCCTGGAAGGTAGTATGCGGATTGCGAGCACAAAAATAGAAGCAAATATCGACGATCTGGTGAAAAGTAAACAATGGCAATTCTCACATTAATAATAATAATAATTAATGTTTTTATTGCACAAGATAAAAATTTCGTACATAGGCGAGCTTAATACTATTTAGTATTCTCTACCAGCTAACCTTTGGTAATGGGGAAGTTGTTGAGGTTAGTGCCAAGATGTCAAAATATTATAGGGTACCGATTTAAATATATACCTATATATTACTCAAACACTTAGTAAATTATATTATACTACATGCTAATAAACATATAAAGTAATTAATATGAGATAACAACATTAAATGATAAACTACATATATATACCACTTTAAAAAAAAAGTACATACATACATAAATAAATAAGTATAATGGATATACAGGGTGTAAAAGCAAAAGCAAGAATCCTTCTAGGGTATGTTAGTATGAATCATACAGTGTTTAAAAAAATAGCGGCAATTTTTTTTTATGTAGCAGTACCACATAATAACACGATTTGTTAAACTTGAATTACTCTAATCCGGTGGACACTCTCGCTGGTCGTTGACCTCTGATAGCGTCAGTAGCACAGAACATAATTACTCAATGTGATTGGTCGTTACCGCACTACGGGGTGAATGAACTGCATTGATAAGAGTGCGTAGCTGGATCTTAGGAAAACAATATAATTTTTGGTAAAAATTTAAGGTAAACTTTTTTTATCGTAATCGTATCAGTATCGTGTATACTTTCATACCCTAAAGGGATTCTTGGTTTTGCATTCACACCCTGTATACTGAAGAGAATTTGTCTAAAAACTTAAAACAAATAAAATATTGAATTATTGTGGATCATTCTGTAAATCAAGAAAGTGTTGTTTTATCTTATTCTTGAAGACTGATACAGACGCAGCCTCACGAATGTGTAGCGGCAAACTGTTACACAAATGTATTGCACTCACAGTAAAAGAATTTGTATACTTACATGAACTATGCACATTAATCTGTATCTTATTATTTTTGAACAAATAAAGACATTTTAATTCACTTGTTTGGTTTTAAATTATTGTTGAGGTGGTATGTTTACGTGCGGCAATGTGCGGCCCTTTGACAGACCTCGAACAGATTATTGGCCCTCCAGCTAAAAAAGGTTGAAGACCCCTGCTCTAAATGGTGTCATCAGCATCGTATCATTCACCTGCGATACATTCCAATTCCACTTGTCATTACGGGACCCTAAAATATAACCACATTCCTTAAGTGGTGATAAAAAGTGCCAATTAATAAATTTTGACTCTCTATAAATTTAAATTTCTTATTTATTTAACGCCCTTCTCTTGATTTGGTATTAAGGTTAAGCGTCAGTCGCTCGGTACAAAGTGCACAACTTAAATTTGTTTTTCTTGTTAAGAAGTTGAATTTGAAAAACGTATTGGTATGTGGCAATTCACGCCAATAGTTCAGTATAAGTTAGATTTATGAATAGCGGGTAAAGCCGCTGGCTAAAGGCTAGTCTAAGTATGTAAAAGTGTTACAGCTAGGGCTGCCATCCGTCCGGGTTTCTCCGGATTTGTCCTAGTTTGGAGGGCGTCCGGGGGGCGTCCGGGTAGGATTTGGAAAAAGATCCGGGTAAAACCCGGACACGTTATGTGTCAGGGGTAACCACAATTAATTGAAGGATAATCAATAAATAAAAACAAATCTAAGAAAAAATTCATTCGTTCGTAAACCGCATCGAAGCCAAGTCCAGCGCGGCAATATAATATATTTATTGTTTAATAAATAATTAACGTAGAATAAAAAATGTTTAATGAAAATCTTTTTTTATAAGAATATGTTTTTACGGATGTCCGGGGAAAAATATCTATTTCACCTAAATGTCCGGGGTTTTTGAAGTTTTTGTCCTCCGTCGGCAATTTAGATGATGGCAGCCCTTGTTACAGGTATAGTAATTCATCATGCCACATTGCGTTGTATCTTAAAATAAAAAATATCTTATCAAAAGTATTATCTATCACAAAGTTACTATCTCTATGAGATATACCTTTAGTGTTACAAAAAGTATCGCGGTGGACAGTTTTATTATATTTTGTGAGGAGATATTTATCTTGCATTTTACACGGTAACACTTTTGTAAGTATTTATGTAACGGTCTTGCTTGCATGATTTATTTGCATTTATTTTTGTTTAACCGTAACCTCCGTGGTCTATACCAAAGAGAACTCAAAACTTCCTCGCCTCAACCTCCTTGGTTTGACAAGGCTATTTTGTTATCTGTGGTCTGTAATACTAAAGAAAAAAACCGGCCAAGTGCGAGTCAGACTCGCGCACGGAGGGTCTCGTACCATTATCTATAATAATACAGATCGCACCAAACTTCTAGTTCGCTCAGAAGTTGCTCTTCCCAAGAACGGCCCATACATTTTGTTCCTGCTGAGGCGAATCGCCCCGTGTTTAGAGGGGACTAAAAGTTTGGCGCGATCTGTACTCGTTAACTTGTAAAGCCTACTTAGCTGTGATAGTTTTTCTTTTACTTTTATTATGTATACTACTGCTGTGATTTTTTTCACATCTCCAAATACAACCGTTTCGCTGGCAGGGGGTGGGGACACTTAACTCTAACAAAAATTTACACTTTTAAGCTTAATACGAGTATTTTACAACTCTGGGTCGAAAAATGGTCTTCTCAAATCCCTAATATTTTTTAATTACCTACCCAATGACACCCCACACTAGGGGATAGACGAGAAAAAAAAAATCATCCCCACTTTACGTGTAGGGGAGGTACGCTAAAAAAAAATCGCTAAAACACGAAGCGAGTGGTTTAAACGTAACCGAGTAATTTATTGCTCTTACACCCGTGTATCATACTACGTTTTTCAATGCAATTATTAAAGTTGAAAGTTACATTGTTACAATTTTGCAAGTTAATGATTAGCTCAAAAGGAATGTATCCAGAGCCGTTAAACAGTGAAAAAAAAAAGTATTACATTTATGGTACACAGGAAAGGTTGCTGCAGGTTAGCCAACTTCTCGTAAATAAATAAAAAAAAAATAACAAGAAAGCCCTGGGGCAAAATAATCGACTTTCTTTTCGGTTTTGGTGCATAAAAAGTGGGCCTTTACGAGCACTTGCATTGAAAAATAAATTAAACATAGCAACATGCAACTAAAATTTCTCACGACCACCTGGTCCTCTAAAAATGCCACTTTGGATGAATCATATCATGATTCTGTTCTAATGCTGTCTCTTTTGCACGCGTGAAATAACTCTGACTCTATCCTACTTTCAAATCATTTCATGATTCACCCAAGTTGGCCTTTTTAGATCCCCTGGTTTATATAATGAACATCCGAATAAATTACTGAACTTAGCGAAAACAAAACTATGAACCAAAAGTCAAAAATAGGTGCGACGACGAGCGAAGCGATGAGGAGCGTGTTAGGTTTACATGTAAGATAAAATAAGGAGCCGAGCGAAGCGGAGCGAGATCTCTACTTCTAACAGAATTCATGACATACAAAAAAAATAAAAATAATTCTGAGATCTACGATAAAATAGCTGACAGTAGTTTTCGGAATTTTCAGTATTTCATTCGGTAGTTTTCGGTAGTTTTCGTATATTTATTATCACATAATTTTTCGGTATATTAGTATTTAAAGCAGTAACATTCATAAATTGAACATCCTAATTTTTAATTTAGTTTTCGGAGTTTTTATTACTACCCGTTACAAAATAAGCATTTTCAATTGAAAAAAAAACAAACTAAGTACTGTTAGGAATTACAGATTTTATTACATATATTTTGTTATCTTAAATAATCATAGCCAAGTAGGAACATTTATTGTGAGACAGCTGAAAGTCAATGAGTTTTTTCGTCGCGGTATTGTAGAAGTTGAGTGGTGACTGTGGTGGTGACCAATAAATCTAATATCAAAATAACTTATCCACCTGTATTATATATATAGTATATTATAAGATAATTCTATCAGTACTAATAAAAAAGAAAACTATTTACAACTGTCAAATATCTATGTATATAGATACAACTGTCAAATATCGAAATATATTTTCGAAACTAACTAATAATACTTTTTTATTTAGGTATATATAATATAAACAATTTAAAAGAATTAGGTACTAACAAAGCATATACTAAAAAGCCCTGCTTGTCTGTATTATAAAAATTAGTAAATTTGTTGCATGAGTTTTTGAATCACACTTTTTTTCGCAACGCTTTTAACATAATAATATGAATTATATTCATTTGACCAGTTTTCCACTTTGTATTGAAATTTATCTTCAATTCGCTTAGATTAAATTATGTTAAGGGGTGTTAATTCAAAAATCAAGTGAAGTGAAACCTTCTTTAGGCGCATTGAGCGATTTTTGGTAAGGAAAAATCATATGGGTTCGCGTCACCGTCACCGACATGCTATGTTGACAGTAAAGATTTCATTTCTGTCGCAGTCCCCATGACTGCCCATGTTTTTTTTTTACTATTGAACGATTATTAAATGAAGACCTTGTTTATGATAACGATAAATAAATATTTCAGCTAAAGTCCGATAAACAAGGATTTTAATCTGTTTATAGATTATAAATAATGTAGTATAATATAAATCAGCGTTTCTAAACATTTTTTGTCCACGGACCCCTTAGGAAATCAAGCACAATTTTAAGGGCCCCTTTAATAAAAAAGCAGCAATAAATTTCGGACCATTTATTTTAGTTCTACAAATTACAAAAAAAATATATACTTATTCATATAAAATACGTTAATGAGAAGGTTATTTTTATATAAAGAATCGCCGTGTTACTTAGTATCACGGTGTGCGTAGCATTTACGAGACTTTTTGGTGGCATTTATTTATGATTGTTAAATGGTCCATAGATTAGGCTGCGGACCCCCATACATATGCTCGGGGACTCCCAGGGGTCCGTGGACCACAGGTTAAGAAACGCTGATATAAATAATAAAGTATTTGGAATAATTGTTAATAAAATATTATATTTTACAAGTTATAAAATTATGACCCATCCGACTTATTTGAATGTTACGTGACTTTGTTTATTTTGCGAAATCCATCGCTATGAATACTCTAAATATTATTAGAGTGCATTACAAACTAGAAAATATCAATCAGAAAAAAGTCCAAAGACAAGAACTTGAAAAAATTCCCCGGGCCAGGATTCGAACCTGCGACCTCTTCTCCTCTTGTCTTGTCTTGATAACAAGAGGTCGCAGGTTCGAATCCTGGCCCGGGGAATTTTTTCAAATTTTGTTTTTGGATATGTTTCTAATTGATCTTTTCTAGTTTTAATGCACTCTAATAATAGTTAGGTGATTTAATTTAAAAAAAAATCTTGACGTTTACAATAAATGTTTACAAACACAGTATAGCTAAAACAGAAAAGATGTAAATACATATATTACAGCCGATTCTTAAGGCTTTAATTTTAGTTTTAGTGCTGTCAAAACTAAATTTTCTTCATTGCAAAATAGTTCTTAGGTTTAAAGAACAGAAGTTAAATTACTTTGAAAAACTTCAAGTTTTGACAGCACTATAACTAAAATTAAAGCCTTAAGAATCGGCTTTATTACCTACTCGTAAATGCAAACAGCAAAGCTGGGCTCATTTAAGAGAGGTTTCGCAGCCGGATTGTGAGATAGCCGCCTTTTTCTAATTAATCGAAACAGAACATCACTCAATAGTTAACAAAACCTTGTTATCTGAGCTTGTACCTATGTATTGTCTATGCTGCCATCGCAAAGTTTCCATTGGTTTCGGCTTATTAAACCAAAATCGGTTTTCGAATTAACACACCTTAACACAATTTAATCTAAGCGAATTACTTTTTCAGTAAATCCTCGAATATTCACTGATTATGCGTGCCCGAATTAAGTTCAAAATCACCAATAGGATTTTTGTGTCCCGAAATTTGTAACGCGTCTTGAGTTAAAAGCACTTGTTGTACATTATAGTTTCACTTTATTTATGTTTTCTCCCAACCGGTTTCGGATTTTACTCCATTTTCAAGGGAACATTTCATTGAATCTAGGCACTAGCTCTGAGCAACGCAAACAATGATATTATAATTTGATCCGGTTGAGAATTACGTCTTCTCCCAACCGGTTTCGGATTTTACTCCATTTTCAAGGGAAGATGTTAACTAAAATACATATCATTGAATCTAGGCACTAGCTCTGAGCAACGTAAACAATCATATTATCATTGAAACTGGTTGGGAGAAAACGTAATTCTCAACCGGATCCAATTATGATATCATTGTTTGCGTTGCTCAGAGCTAGTGCCTAGATTCAATGAAATGTTCCCTTGAAAATGGAGTAAAATCCGAAACCGGTTGGGAGAGAACATAAATAAAGTGAAACTACAAAACAAGTGCTTTTAACTCGAGATGTGTTTCAAGTTTCACCAAGTGCTGACAATCGACAAATTTTCTAATGCGTTATTATCTTCGTTCCAGGGGCGGCAAGATGTCAGAAGCACCGATCGTGACCGTGGAGCACGGCAAACTTCAAGGCCGGGTAGTGCCCAGTCCTTCCGGCAAATCATTCTACAGTTTCCAAGGGATCCCGTATGCGAAGCCGCCATTAGGTTCACTTAGATTTAAGGTGGGTTTAGCTTTGTTTTTGTTTTTTTTTTCATTCATAATTTTACACTATTTTATTACATGATGTATAGTATCAATAAACTCACATTAGTTTGTCCTGATACTACAATTCGTGAATAATGCTCATATTCGTGCATGAGATTATGACCACAAAAGCAGAAACAAATAAATACTGATAGAGTTGTCAACTTCGTGCCTACCGCGCCCACGGGGTATAGGGGTTGGCGGACGTGGTCTCGGAGGGGATGCGGATGGTGTGGCGGGAGGGTGAGCGAGCACGACGCGTGGGGCGGACCAAGGCGGGTGGCCAGTCGCCGGGGAGGTCGCTTCATTGATAAGGGTAGTTAGTATAAACCGATGTATAATGGATCTCTTTTGTAGACTTTCTGATATTTTAAAGTTGTCAATGGTATCGATTCGGCATAACACGTCTTAACTTATTTGACAGGACTAACCTTATTTTAAGCGTCCTGTCTTTTTCTTTCTTTATCGAAAAGACAAGGACAGAAGGCTTAAATTAAGTTTAGTCCTGTCAAATAAGTTAAGATGTGCTACACCGAATCGGTACCAATGTTATACTTGTGTACTTGGAATGCCTTGCGCACGTCCCTGCACACTAAGTCGCGTGGTACCTCGTACCCACCAACCCCTGTACCCCGTGGGCGCGGTATGCACGAAGTTGACAAGCTATGCCTGCATACAAATTATTATTATACAATAGATGAAGAGAGAAATTGTTTGTCTAACGGCTGCTACTGCAATGTTAAGTCGTTGTTACAAAAATAAGTAAAGGCAAATAATAAATTTTAGTCGTTAAAACCTGCATGCCCTAAAAAGCATGTATTTGTGCCCCAAGTATGTCGATAGGGCTCCCCACCCATCACGTTGGGACGTAATAAACGCGGGTGTACCGAGTGTACCAGTTTACACTCAGGAACACCTCTGACACCCCCTCGGGCATTCATGTCGTGACGATACATTCGGCCTACAATGTGGAATATTGGGGTAAGAAGCAACCCTGAAGGATACCATTACTTGTAGGAGTTTTATTGATCATTTCGCAATGCAACAGACTCAACAGATTGCGTCAGTAATTCTTAATAGAGCTTCCTATCAAGGAAATTATTCTTCAAAGGCCTTAAGGGGCTCCACATGCTAAACATCAGTTTTGCATTGGATTCAGTTCCGTCAATTAAGACGAAAAAAAAAATATGGCATGTTTTTTGACTCGAGACAATTATTAATTACACTTCATAAGTAAACATACTTTTAATTTTCTTATAATTGTATTACTTTTAAAAAAGCATAAATTTAATGAAAAAGCAACGAAACCAGCACACGCTAGAAAAAACCGGCCAAGTGCAAGTCGGACTCGCGCACGAAGGGTTCTGTACATTATCTATAAAGACGGCAAAAAAATCATGTCTGTTGTATGGGAGCCCCCTTAAATATTTATTTTATTGTTTTTTAGTATTTGTTGTTATAGCGGCAACAGAAATAATAATCTGTGAAAATTTCAACTGTCTTAACTATCACGGCTCATGAGATACAGCCTGGTGACAGACGGACGGACAGCGGAGTCTTAATAATAGGGTTCCGTCCGACCCTTACCCTTTGGGTACGGATCCCTTAAAACCATCTTTATTACATAAATAAATTATAGTTAACTGAAGTTTAGCGTGCGCGGCATTTGTTTAGAGCAGGATAGACAGTTAAAAAACTAAAGCGTTAGAGCAGGACTGAATTTTAGCATTGTGGAGCCTCTTAAGAGGCTATGCGAATTTTATTTTTGTCACTGTCACTCCAAGCGAAAAATCGCGCAGTGCGAGAGGGGCGGATTCAGGGCAAAAGGGAAAAAAGTTGGTTTTATATTTTTATTATTAAAAAAACTAAAATAGCTAGCAAAATTTCAAATATCAAATCTCTAGATATTGTTGAAACACACCTAATAAAATATGTTCGAGTTCCTATTCGTCAAACGAGGAGAAAGAGTGTGTTTGAAGACCTCATTTCAACAATTATTTCTATCGAGGAAAATTTATCCAAACATGTTTTCCAATTTCAAAACCCTAGATTATATCGTCAAAATGCATATACCAGAAATTTATTAAAATTTTCCGTGTATTTCATGAAATACACAGAAAAGAAACACCCGTATTTTTTCGCATAATACTTTTTCACAAAAGTGACAATCAGGTAAAAAGTAGGTGTGCAAACAGCCTTTCGCGAGAGTACTTGCAAAAAGACAAATATTATTACAAAACTTGCAACGCTTACGTGAGAGCCATCGTTGATAAGAAGCTATCTTGACAAATAGACAGTATGGTGATAAACTGTTCAAACACTTGATATTGCACGATAAGAAGACACATCATCTCCGGTATTTCCAACTGACTCGGGGATCCAAATTTGATCTATACAGGGTGTTAAAATACAACTCTGAAGAAAAATACACGCGAAAAACATCAGAGAAGAAGATATTCAACTGTAGCTCAAATACATTAAGGGGCTGCACAATTCTAAAATTCATGCCTGCAAAATTCAAATTCAAAATTCAAAAAGTTCATTTTGCAAAGTAGGTATATATAATACACGTTTCACAAGTCAAATTTTAATCTTATAAAAATATATGTAATAAAATAATAAATGTACATGAACTAGATTAAATGTTTATTTAATTTATGTAGCAATATATATACGATTAAAATTATAGGTAAAATATTATTATACAAGGTGAAATCTAATTAACCGCCCGAACCCATACCGGAGACCCGGCCAGGGACCAGGAACAAGGTTCAATGATCACCAACCGAGCCCCCAGCACGAATCCAGGCGGCCAACCAAATCCCATCCTATATACTACATAGTAATAGGTTACATATATAAATACATGCCTACCTCCGCCCATTCGAGTAGTCTTGCTAAGAAGAACGGGCATGAAACTTGGCAAGATCATGTCTTTTTTTCAACATAAACTTATACTATACATCAAATTACTTATATCTCTAACTCCTGCTCTAACTCGTTTGTTTTTCAACTCTCTATCCTGCTCTCATCAGATGCCGCGCACGCAAAACTTCAGTTATTTTGAAATCGTGGCTCCATTAGGACATTAACCATAATTTATTTATGTGATAAAGTTTTTTCTAGTTAGTATCCGAGTGTGTTGGTTTCGTTTCAATCGGTTTTGATAGATGGAAACTGAATCGCTTTTTTCGTGAAATTCATGCTTTTTTAAAAGTTACATAATTAATAGAAGATTGAAAGCATTTTTATTTATAAAGTGTAGTTAATAATTACCTTGAGTCATAAAATACACCATATTTTTTTCAAAAATTTCCCAGCTACACTGACGGAACTGAATCCAATACAAAACTGATGTTTTGCATTGTGAAGCCCCTTAAGGCGATACCAAAAAAAATTGGGGTTTTTTCGAATCCATTTACTCCACTATAACGTCATCTACGTATTTAATTTTTTGGTAAATGTTTATGAGTATTTGATTAAGATTCTCACTGAAGGAAAACGCGATTGGATGAAATTTTCTCGATAGAATTTAATTCCGAAAAGACATCTAATTTTGATTTATTTTTTCCTTTAATTCTGAAATCCTAACTAATTTCATTGTGAAATTGCATTCAAAATGTAGATATTATGTATTTGTAAAGTCTCCTTGAAAATCTTTTTGACAAAATAGCTTAGTACATTTTATATTAATAAAAAACCGACTTTTTGCTACTTTTCCACGAATCCGTCCCACTCACACTGAGGGTTTTTTCGCATATGGAGTAACAGGGACGCTAAAACTTTTACGCCTTAACTCGCAGGAGGAAGGTCTGTTTTAGAACGCTGCGCGTGAACAGCTGTTTCACGAACGACGCTGCCTCAAAAAACGCCCGTATCTCGTTGCGTTAGGGTTCACGCATTTTTGTTTGAAACTTAAATATTATGTTTCTTGGGAAATGTGGTTCAGTATGATCGGTAGAATATGTAGTTTTATTTAAACGTGTAAGTAAAAAATATAAATAGATAAAAAAAAATTACAAGGCCTTTCTTGCTGGTTCCCATATATACCTATTTGTGCAATTAATTTAACATTAAATCTTATTAGAGTGCAATACAAACTAGAAAAGATCAATCAGAAACAAACCTTGTCTTGATAACAAGAGGTCGCAGGTTCGAATCCTGGCCCGGGAATTTTTTTCATATTTTTGTCTTTGGGTTTGTTTCTGATTGATCTTTTCTAATTTGTAATGCACTCTAATAATATTTAGAGTATTCATAGCGATGGATTTCGCAAAATAAACATAATCTTAATTTAACATTGTTCGGACCGGGGCCGTAATGGGCATGGTCGCTTGGTGCCCACTACTGCCCCGGTCTGAACTAACAACGTTAAAAGTAAAAGGAAACGTCATAGAGTTCAGTTCTAATTGATGCAAAATGAGGAGCTCAATCTGAATTTGTATGCAGCCTTAAGTACAAGTGTATTAATAGCCTAAAAGATTATTACCAAGTCCATTACCTACCTTGTATCGCTTTGTCAAATGACACTATCTTAGTTTGCTTGCGCAAACAACAAACGTACATATTATATGTGTTGTTACCAGGTCCTCTGATTGTGCAAGTGCTTTTGAGATAATTATGAGCAGCCACCTCATTATAGAGACTTCAAAATAATCCTTTTTTGAGTACTACTCAAAGGCACCACCTGATCTAATCCACACCATTTCTTTTTTCTAGGCCCCACAACCAGTGGAACCATGGGAAGGGGTTAGGGAAGCGACAGCCGAAGGAAATGTATCCGCCCAAATCGACCCCCTCATCCACAAAGAATACATCGGGGACGAAAACTGCCTCTTCCTCAACGTCTACACCCCAAACCTCGACGGGGAATTCCTTCCAGTAATGATCTACATCCACGGAGGAGGCTTCCAGTTCGGCTCAGGCAATACCTCGCTGTACGGCGCCGACTATTTAGTAGAAAAAGACGTGGTCGTTGTAACAATAAACTACAGATGTGGACCCTTAGGATTCCTTTGTTTAAACACACCTGAAGTACCAGGAAATGCTGGTTTGAAAGACATAATAGAAGCTGTTAGATGGGTAAAGAATAACATACAGAATTTTGGAGGAAATGCAGGAAACGTAACCATTTTCGGCGAAAGCGCTGGAGGGATTGCTGTGAGTTTATTAACAGCTAGCCCATTAACGAAAGGCTTGATAAGCAAAGCGATTATCCAGTCTGGCACAGCACTAAACAGCTGGGGGACACAAAAGCAGCCTTTGGAAAACGCTAAAGAGTTATCTAAGCTTCTTGGTTGTGAATCCGGTGAAATTGATGATATTTTGGAGTTTTTAACGACAACACCGGTCAGAGATTTGGTCGAGGCCGCTAATAAACGTAATCCTTTTGAGGATTTCTTAGAAAGAGGATCGTTTCATTTCTCTCCTGTAGTAGAAAAAGAGTTTCCTGATGTGGAAGCGGCTCTTACGGAATCTTTCATTGATTTGCTAAACTCGGGTCGTGTAGCACAAATCCCAATTATGATTGGATCAACAACTCTTGAATTCGGTTTCAATAAGCTACATGATGATTTGCGTGTATTTATACCAGAAGAGTTCAATATCGAAAAGAATTCAGAGGAAGCTGTGGCCATAGCTGATAAAATTAAGAAGCTCTACTTCAAAGATGGTCGTGTGAGCGTCGAGAATTTAACAGAACACTTCCAGCTCTTATCAGATAAGTTGATCAACATAGACACCCACAGATACATCAAGTATTTGGTCAAAGTATCAAATAAACCAATCTACTACTACAAATTTGACTATGTTGGGGAATTGAATATTGCACATAAGGTCCTGGCAACTCTTGGGTTAAAACATGCGGCTCATATGGATGAATTGGGCTATTTGTTTAAGAATATCCTGCAAAATGACGTGGAACCAACGGCGGAGGATATAAGGATGAGGGAGAGAATGCTGAGGCTTTGGACCAACTTTGCCAAAGGAGGGTAAGTTAAAAAAAAGTTTTTGTCTTACAGTACACCAAAAGAAAAGTATAAAAATATTAAATGGAAACAATGAGACAGTACACCTTCGATAAATTTGATCCAAAACAAATTCTCACACAACTGGTCAACAAGTTTTCTGCTACAGAAACGATTTTCTGAAATCTCGCAGAAAATTGCGTGCTGAATCCAAATCTGAACCCGCGAAGTGGCTATTGTTTTGAGCGATTAAATTAAAAATTAAAAAGAATTACCGCCAGTGGCGTGCACAGAACTTTTTTCCGGAAAAGCAATCTGAAGGTCAAGTACGACAATAAAAAAAAAATTAAAAATTTTAAATAACACTTTGAAAAAAAAAAGTTTGTATGAAAATGTTCACTCTATGAAAGGCAGTGCCTACCCTGGCGTCATACAAACTTTTTTTTTTCAAAGTGTTATTAAAAAAATTTTATATTTTTTTTATTGTCGTTCTTGACCTTCTGATTGCTTTTCCGGAAAAAAGTTCTGTGCACGCCACTGAATTTACCGCGGAGAAGTATTATTGGAAATCAAAGACGTGAAAATAATTGTGTTAATCGTAGAAGCCCCCACCAAAAGTAACAAAACCAAGCGATTTTTCAAAATGCAATCGAGGTGATACAGGAAATCTGAGCAGATTCGGATTCAGCACACATATAAAACAAAATTATTTCTGTGACAGAAAATGTATACAATTTTGTTGACCAGTGTTATTTTTGTACTGTTACAAATATTTTGCGTTGGCTCTTTAGTGCTTCCTAAGCACTCGTCAGAAGACGACTTAGTGGGTCGAAACGTCATCGCCAGCTTTTCGCAAACATTTAAATTGTAAGTAATCAGTGCAATTTGACAATGAACAAACGAATATTTAGTGCAGCTATTTACGCCATCAATACAAAAGATTCCAAAAGTAAAGATAAGCCCTTACCGTAGTATGACAGCACCAAAATGTTTACACCTTTAAATGGGTGACGCTCACACGTTTGGAAAAGTTAATCATTTTAACAACTTTAGTAGTCTCATCAGTTTGCTGACCGTAGGTAGACAGATTGCGCACTCATAGCTGTGCGCGCGTCGGCATTATGTTAACGCACGCATTCAAAAACAATGCAATAGATTTTAGGTACCAGGGCTCATCTAAACTTTTGAAATCTTTGATCAATACGCCAAAATCTTATCTTTAAATCAAATAATTACTGCCGCCATACTTGTATAACTCAAAACGGAAGATTTGTCACCTTCTTGGAGGTTTTAAGGAATGGACATTGCGCTGACAATAACTACTATAAGTAAGCCTAGGCCAATCTAGTTTATCCTAAAATCGGGTCTGGCCGGTAACATATCTATAAAGAATCTTGCGACATGTCTAAGAAAATGTTAGATTTTATATGCATAGAGATTACAAAACCTTTTCAAGCAAAGTTGGCACAAGCTAACCCAAGTTTTGTACATTTCCTTTTTCCAGAAACCCGACACCAGAAGAAAACCACTACATAACTGTAAACTGGCTCCCAGTCACCAAGGACAACCTTTACTACCTAAACTTGGGAGCAGATCTTTCCATCGCCACCAATCCGGACAAAGAAAAGATGGACTTCTGGGAGGACTTATACAATAAACACTTTAAAATCTGGGAACATCCACAGGTTAATAATGCCGTTCCTGAGACAGTTGCGCCTAAAGAAGCCGTCCAAGTAGAAGAAAGTTCAACCAAAGTTGATGCTCAAGTAGGAAATATGGATGTCCTAGTTGAAACTTCGGAAGTTCAAGTTGCAACTTCAGAAGATCAAGTCGCAACTTCAGAAGTTCAGGTCGCAACTTCGGAAGTCCGATTAGAAACCTCGGAAGTTGAAGTGGAAACTTCAGAACTCAAACCGGTAAATGCTGCAGAACCCGCAATCGAAACGGTAACAGAAGAGGTAAAACCTCAAAATGGTGACGTGAGCGGTTTAAATGGCAACTTTGAGAAAGAAGAAGTAAAACCAAGAACTTCTAATGAAATTAAGATGGTCGGCCAAAGTAATGGGGTGCCGAAAGATGTAATTAGGGCAAATGACCCCCCAGAAGATGATTTGCCTAAAAATATTGGTGTCAATAAGTTTGTGAACTTTTTTGAGTCGCTTGGCGGCAAAAAGAAGTAAGTAATCGTTAGTCAACTTTGTATTACTGGTCATAAGATTTTGTCTGGAGTTATTATTTAATTTGAACATTCCACCTTGGTTGTATTTAAAAAATAAGATAATATTACTTTAAAACATTTATTTTTGTATATATCGTGTTACTTATCGTTGATTTTGACGCAAATGAAAAACGAAATTATTTATATTGTAGACAATTATCAGTGCCAATTGTAAAATTAGAGAATATTATTATTTCTTATAGCTATAAATCGAATGTATTTTTGTAAAATTATTACCATAATCATAAATAAATATTTTAAGATAAATCACCAGTCGTTATTTTTCTTGATTATTGCAAGATTATTGCAAAACGGCTCACCTCAATAACTATTTTTGATCGGAATAGCCGACCAGTTTCAGCAGATTCAGACTGCCTTCTTCAGGGCGGGTGAAGACGCTCACGCGACGATGTTGCGCCTCGCACACAATAATCATGTTTTATCCTCAAGTTTTATTCAATTCGATAGTTATTTTTTCTCTTAATTTATTATTAATTTTCTTTTTACAATCATAAGGGACTAGCTTTTGCCCGCGGCTTCGCCCGCGTTGGTATAGTTTTAAATCTTTTTCCTTTGTTTTGAATTCCTTTTCGTCTGTAGGGAATGATTTTCCAAACCAAGTGCTAAATTTTTTACTGTCTCAGGGGTTGATTTTTCAAAAAGGCTGAAACATTTTGTTTTTTTATTTCTAACCAATTTTTATGGTTTTTCAACTACAGAACTAACTTATTTTCCATACAAACTTTCATCCCCTGTTTTACCCCCTTAGAGGTAGAATTTCGAAAAATCCTTTCTTATTCCTTGTCTACATTACAAAGGGGCTTCCTGTACAAAATTTTAGCTTTCTAGGTCCAAGAGTTTGGGCTGTGCGTTGATGAGTCAGTGAATGGGCGAGTGAGTCAGTCAGGACTTCTCTTTTTATATATATGATATATTACGTGCTCATAAATTTTAAACACATGCTCTACTGGTTACACTGAACCACTTCAATAGAAAAACTTTTGAAACTCGAAAAGAATTATCTTCCCCATAGAACAGGGGTCGGCAACCTTATAATATAGGAGGGCTACAAATGCTACCAGATCAGCGAGGGCCGCATTTTGTGCAGTGCAAAGTCTAACTGTGCGTCTTTTAACCGAGAACAATACTTGCTTTTCAGTTCAGAATGGAAAATGTCTGCTCACACCATCGAAATAATTGCTCACACTAATATAGTTATCAAGCAATGGTTGCGAACTTTGCGCGCCACACCAAAGTCATGGGCCGCCGGTTGTTGACCCCTGCCATAGAATATGACGACTAGGTTTTAAATTGTGTCACAAGGGACCATAATAATGTATTTAGGGCGAGAGCGATTGTTTGAATCCAGAGCGAAACGAAGGATTCTAAAGTAGAATTCTAAGCGTAGCGAGGGATTCAAAGTACGTCGCTCGAGGTTATAGTAGTTTATGTTACAAGGGCGCAAAGGAATAAATTACGAGGACGATTTAAAACACGAGCGTAGCGAGTGTTTTAAACGTAACCGAGTAATTTATTGCTTTTACGCCCGTGTATCATACTACGTTTTTCAATGCATAGTGTGAGGAAATGAAAACAAAACAAATATAATCTTGTGAACTTTAAATTATAATTGGCTCAAAAGGACTGTATCCAGAGCCGTTAAACAGTGTAAAAAAAAGTATAACATCTATGGTACACAGGAAAGTCTGCAGGTTAGCCAACCATTGTAAATAAATAAAAAAAAATAATAATAATAAAGCCCTAGGGCAAAATAATCGACTTTTTGTTCGGTTTTGATGCATAAAAAGTGGGTCTTTACGAGCACATGCATTGAAAAATAATTTTTGTACCGTGTGGCACACTCTGCTTAAAGAACAAGAGGTGCTTGCTTTTAGTAGTGACGAATATTTATATTTTCTCTAGATTTGTTTGGTAGTAAATTGTTTCTGCGTTTAATTTTATACTGTCTGGTGTTAATATTTCACTTTCACTGCTAGAACTCATCTTTTATTCAATTTGTGTGAATCAAATTAAAATTGTCTGTAATATTTTGATAAAGTGATAAAAAACGACATTCTCACGTATTTTGTATTTGGGTTATAAATGCCGCGGCAGGCGCGCTTTTTTTATTACTGGCCAGGACTTTATCGAAGCGAATTGCGTTCAAACTTTTTAATTAAATAGTGTTCCAAATTCAAAAGTCGCACTTATCGAGGAACCTTTCGCCTCTTTTCTTCTTTTACATTTTCATCCCATCTCTTTCGATTTCACAGAGATGGGATGAAAATGTATATTGTCGCAGGCAAATAGTAAAATTCCGTCGTCAGTTTCTAAACGCTCGCAATTTTGCTATTTCACTAATCTTCGTCAAATAGAAGAATTCGGCATTTTCTAATTTGCCTTGAATATAGTAATTTTGTTAGAAGTATTGAGGGTCGCCTCGCTCCGCTTCGCTCGGCTCCCAATATGTAGGTACTTGCATGTAAACCTAACACGCTACGCTCGTCGTCGCACCTATTTTTCACTTTTTAGTGAGACTTTCGAACGGCAAATTGTAAAACAGCGAGCGTTTAGAAACTGAAAACGCCATTTGTAAAATATGTGTTGAACATTCCTAAGAAGTAAAAACAACTTTGTAAAAACGTAATAAAATATACTTTTAATTTTTCTAAAATTAAATAAAATAAAACAAAAACAACCATATTTTTTAACAAAAACACTAAAATAGAATCAAAATAACATATTCCTTGCCCAGCAATTTTATCTGACCCGAGTAAGGAGTATACCCATCGATATAATTAATAATAATAATACTCTTTTTACCATTGCCACTCGAAAAGGAGCTATTTGTCCACCGGTAAGAGTGAAAAAATGGCTCTTTCCCTTACTGAGTGAAAAAAAAATCATTTTTAATATTCTAAATATTATTAGAGTGCATTACAAACTAAACTCTGATTTTTAAATGTCAGAATTCTACGGAATGAAAAATAGAGTTTAGAAAAGATCAATCAGAAACAAACCCCTAAGACGAGAATTTGAAAAAAATCTAGTTTGTAATGCACTCTAATAATATTTAGAGTATTCATAGCGAAGGATTTCGCAAAATAAACATAATCTTTTTTTTTAATATTGTTTTTATAGTGTACAGGGTGTAAAAGCAAAGGCAATAATCCTTTAAGGTTAAACGTCAGTCCCTTAGCGCAAAGTGCATAACTTAACTTTGTTTTTCTTGTGAAGAAATAAAAAAAATTGAAAAGCATTTTGGTATGTGGCAATGGACGCCAATAGTTCAGTATTGGTAAGGTTTACAAAGAAAAAGTTTGAAATTGTGTACACAATTAGTCATGATCTTTTAACTTTGTTTGAACCAGATCATGACTAATTGTGCATGAAATTTCAAACTCATGCTTTATAAGCCTCACTAATACCATAGATAAATAAACTAATACTGAATGTTTGGCGTTAACTGCCACATACCAAAAGGTTTTTCAATTTTTAACCTCTAAACAAGAAAAATTAAATTAAGTTTCGAACTTTGAGCTTAGCGACTACATAGTATGACTCATAAAGTGTTAAAAAAATAGCGGCAATTTTAAATAATGTACCAGTACCACACAATATCATGATTTCTTACACTTAAAATAACCAAATCTTGTTGACACCCTCACTGGTCGTTGACCTCTGATAGCGTCAGTAGCGCAGAACACAATTACTCAATGTGATCGGTCGAGACCGCTCTACGGGTGAATGAACTGCGTTGATAAAAGTTCGTAGTCAATTAGCCATAGCTTAGAAAAATAATAGAATTTTTTGTAAAAGTTCAAGTTTTAGGGTTCTAGGCTGGCTCAGGGATTTGCACACACAGAAACAACGAGTTCACACACTGAATGTTTAATTAATGAATTAAACTTATTATAAACAGCAATAGTTAAGTATAAATAATTAAAATCAGTCACAAATGATAACGTGATGGTAAGCGTCGCACACGAGCTCGAGCTGACATGACAAACAATCTCCCAGAAGGCCTCTCAAGCTCGGGGCCCAGCCGAACCACGTCATTGGTCGCAGCCGATGACGTAGGTTCAGCTTGTCCCTCATTGGTAGGCCTTCGGGTCGTTCCGTTTCTCACAAAGTGTATTTTTTTATCAACATTGTTAAAGTGTCATGTATACTTTTATACTCTTAAAAGCGGTACCGCAGGCGCATTGTGAAAAACTCGCCTTTTGCTAATTAATCGAAACAGAAATCATATTACCTATGTATTGTGTATGCTGAAATCGCAGTTTCCATTGGTTTTTGTGAAAAAGAATTTCAAAAATGTTCACAATCCGGCTGCGTACCGCTCTTAAGGGATTCTTGGGTTTTCATTTACCGCCTGTATAAGGTGACTTTTATTTATATAGTCTAATTCTTACTGTAGACTCGGTAAGTTGTCAGGACCAAGGCTCAATGATCGATATTGCAGAATGCGAAAAAAAATTTTGTGCCCCTTTACTAATTTACAAACAACTCCGAGACAATTATTAGTATAGGAAGCCTAAATTTTATTTTGCATATTTCACAAAATAAGGTCACTGAACCTTAATCCTGACCTTTAATGAATTTGGGTTTAGAAATAAAATTCACATTAATCTGGGAAAGGTAAAGGTGTCTGTGACCATACAGTCTTGTGTTTTTTTTTTTCTATATTCAAGGGCACGAACGGCCAAGATTTTCTATATTTCTTCATCTATATTGTATTTATCATTTCTTGTTTTTTTCTTATAACAACTCAAAAACCTACATCCACTTTTGCTACTTTGATCCAATGGTAAACACAGCCAATAGTTTTAATTATGTTCCTGCCTGATCACATATACTTATAATTAATGTTTTGTTCTCTTCTCGATCAGTTGAAAGAATTTATTTTACTATAAATGTGATTAAAATATTTATCATACTACAGTTTTTTTTCTCGTAGTCAATTATGATGATGATTTAGAGGTGGGACGCCAGCTGGGCACAGGCGGATGGTCGGCTCTCCAGTTGGAGCTATTCCATCCAGTTCCCATTGCTTGGAGCTTTGGTATCCTATTGTCCCAGTTGCATTCCCTCCTCAAATCTTCCACTTCTCTTAATATATCTTAATATGTCTGAGTACCCAAGGTACTTGAGGTCTTCTTCTTTAATGTGATCATTACCAAATACTTCCCATCTTAGGCTAGAATATATAAAGCATTCACCTAAGTAGTGCTTACTCGTTTCCTCCTCGCCGCAGTGCGGGCAAGAGGAGTCCTCCTGTACCTTCATTAGTCAATTATAGTCAATTATATATTGTAGTCAATTATACATAACACGTGAAAAAAAAATCCATCTTGGCTTTTGTATCCCTCGCTCCCTTCGCTCGGGATCCAACTTTGTGCTTCAAAAGGAATTCTTGTTTTTTTCACTTGTTGTATAATCTACTATTTTATTCATAAACAGCTAATATAAGGTACTTGCTTTGCTAACATGAAATGCACAACCATTTTGTGTTAAAATTAATTACATTTATGAATTTGCCTATTTAAGTTAATAAAATAAGGGCTAATTTTTCAGTTTGGTGTAGATAGAGGTCATACCAATTCAACCAACTTTTACTTACAGTTCGAGCCAGGGGTACGTTCAATTTCATCGCCCGTCGACGCCCGCCTGATTCCCATAGCTTAATTTTTTTTTCAGAGAATATACGTAATTTTAGGACATGGTTTTTATTATTTTACCATGTTTTTATGATTTTTCAAAGAATTGTCTGACATGACGTAACTTGAGAATTTTAGACATTATACTGATTGTGATGTGTGATTGCTTATAAAACAAGTGATCTGTCTCTGTCTGTCTAATCATCTGTCATCCATCTGTCAAATCAGTCGGAAGCAAATTATTATAAATGTATCTTGATAGCAAAGGACACATTTCTGAACAGCCATTTCTCAAGTGACGTCACACGAAGGCAAATGAAAGTTCTAAAATACGGCTTATTAAACCTAAATCTCGAAATGGGTTTCGAATTAATTTAATCTAAGCAAAGTCAACGCGTGCAAAAGATTAGGCGGGCGTGGCGTCGCCCGACGATCAAACTGAACTCAGCCCTAAAAGTGTGTTCATAAAAGAACCCTATAGTGCGTTTCTGAAAATTCTTACTATGCCGTTATGTTGGTATCATTTATATCATCCAATCCTTAGACATGAAATTTCGTTCTATCCAATCATCTCGTTTAGACGTCGGCGTCGTTGATGCCAACATAGTGGCAGAGGAGCTATTTTCTGAAACGCACTATAGGCGGAACACTCGGGTTGCAACGCTGAGTTTTTGAATGGATTCGGAGCGGCACTCCTAACTTCATTTGACATTTTTACCTTAGATTTATTATAAATCTAACGCAAAAATGTCAAATGGCGTTTGGAGCTATAGGTCTGACCCTGCTCAGAGTTGATTTTGAAAAAATTGACACTAGTGTAGCGACACTGCCATTTTTGAACGGTCGGTGTTGCGGTTGCGACGCGAGTTGATTTTTAAACGTTGCAACCCAACCCAGTGTGAGTTTATGAACGGTTGTCAGGAAAGAAGAGAAGGTGAGTTAGCTATCACCTGCGCAATATCCCCCCGCGCACCACCTTTCCTCTTCGAAGTTCCGAGAATGTCGCCACGTGTGACTAACTTCTCGCGCGCCTATGTACTGGCCCCGATCTGAAGTTGAACTTTTACAATTTGGCTCTCTCACTGGTAGCAAACTTCCAAACTGCCATCCTATCTGCACCAGGGTTGCTCATTACAGATAATTCGTCTCCTATATTGAGGGTAGTTTTGTCCTGAGTGTAAGGTAGCCATTGAACTTTCTGGTTTCGCCACGATGGTTTACTGAAATGGGAAAGAAATTAAGTTAGTGATATTTCAAAGGATTATTGTTGTGACGTTGCCCGGGACTTCGGGTCACGTAATACATGATTTTACAGCGCCATCTAGTGATTCTTTCTATGAACTAATTATCACATTGTAAAAGTTATCAGGTGGGATAAGAGCGCCTTAAGTAAAAAGTTTAAATAGTTGACGGTGAATGTTGTCGCTTCTTGATGGAACGACATCTTGCAATATTAACAAAAACTCCTTGGTACTCGGTTCCACAAATATAATAATGTCTAATTACCTTTTAAGTTGCTACCGGTTTCGTCGTTTTACGACATCATCAGGCACTGTATTTGAGGTGTTAATAATACATTTTTAAAAAACCACGAATTTTATGTGTTTACATAAACAGGATTTAGTTTGATAAAAAAAATGTATTATTAACACCTCAAATACAGTGCCTGATGATGTCGTAAAACGACGAAAGCGGTAGCAACTTAAAAGGTAATTAAACATTATTATATTTGTGGAACTGAGTACCAACGAGTTTTATTTAATATTGTAAAAAGTTTAATATGAAGTTTCGAGTTGATAGCATTTACAGTTGCCACAAAATAAGAGGCCCGTTTTGACAGATAAGAACGACCATAGAATATAACTTTACATGTAATAAATGAAACCGTTAACAAATAATTATTAACTTATTGGGTTTAAAGAAAATAAATAAACGTTATTTAATTATCACGGAACATATTTCGAGTATTATTTTCACGCATATTCCAAAATAAAATGCAATTTTGAATTACTACACAATGTCTCAAAAACAGTTACATTCTCAGTCAATTTTTTCTTAATAATAGTGTTGTAACCAGATAATCGCCTACCTTCACGGACTAAATTCGATTCCACGTGAAAATAATTAACTTGTTTTAATATTGATAAAATAATTGTAATGATCTGTAATTAGCTTTTTTGAGACCAGTACACATAAAGCCAAATTTAAATTTCCTTTTTTTTTGTTGCAAATATGAACTTTTTAGATTTGAACATTTGCATGTATTTGTGGCGGTGTCGCGTATACCGAAAAATATAATATAATAATTGTGCTAAATATGTAACATACCATCTTAGCTTTTACAAAAACAAAAAATATACATAAAAAACATGCATTTATTGCTTGAAGTCTCATTTTTTTATTAATGAATTGGATTACAACCAAAGTTTTCCATAAAACATCCTATCAATAGACAGATTGGCTGGTAAGAAATATGGCAGTATTTTTTTTTACAAGGCAGGGAGCAATTTTTTCATCTTGAAGCCTACATATTTTTCTTACTGGCCAGTATTTTATATCTATCAACGCACTGACCTATATCTTATTTGAGGTCAGTGAAGTACAACAATACAAAATATTACTGGCACGTAAGAATTTCCATTTCAGATTCTTTTCGTAGAGAAAAAAAATTAACAGCTCATAATTTTCAATACATACAATTTATATCAAACTATCCAATGGTTAATTAAATATTCTTCCTAGAAATTATAACCAATAAACTTGAAAATATTTCAAACGATAACAAACTCATAATATTTTGAATCGATTTCTCGTGAGAATCGGTTGACCTAGTTACCGATTTGTATGGTTCACATCCATAGATACGTTGCGATGACATGTGTCAAAACGGACCTATTACATTGTGACTACTTTAGTTACTTATTTTTCCAATAGTCACTAAGTCAAATTTCTTTAGAAAAATTACGCGTTGATTCATAAAGTTATGCCATCCCTGCTATAGACTTAAGATATACAGCTACAGTATATCCTAAGTCTATGGGATATACTGATATGTTATTGATATTTATGACAAAAATATATATCCTATCCTATACTCTATTTTAATACGGCAAATAATGTTTGTAAACAACTTTATAACCTAAAAGTGATGAAATATATGTTCAACTGCAATTTTTGCTGCACAATTGAACATATTAATGTACGTGAGTTCACTTTTATTAGTTTAAACCAAAATGTATATAAAAATGCTTTCTTACATCATATTTCATCACTTAGGTTACAAAGTTGTTTACAAACATTATTTGCCCTATTAAAATAGAGTATACGCATATATAAAAGTATGTCTGACAGTAGGTGTTGCATACGAGTATACCCTAAGTTACTCCCAGGACATTCAACTACACAAAACTGAAAGTCGCATCCAAATCCGTCAAGTATACATTTCACGTTGTAGGGGTGGACCAAGAAATGAAAACTCCGTGACATCGCTGTGCCACTAGCGTCACCAATCGGTATTTTTTAGCATCGTGTTCGTTAGAGGATTTAGCAACGCCATCTAGATTTCGTTATAATTTTACACCTTTTTTGTGGCTACAAACTGATGTATGGGAACTGCTAGTCTATACGTAGTAATACTTAATCTATGCTCTATAAACCTCGCGTCACATAAAAAGAACGCTGGCGAGGCTCAGGCGGTCTCTTTCTCGCGCGCCTGTTACCCATGCGCAGACACATCCCCTCCCACTGTCACCCAGCATCCTTTTTACTTGACGCCAAGTATAAATATATGTACTTACCCAGTTTTTACGAAGTTGTACCAGGCGTCGCTTAGAAACCGGACAATTTCTTTGTCTTTTTGCGTACAATTTTCTGCCTTGCTTTTCCTATAAAACTGATACTGCAATATATCGCCATGGCATGCCCCTTTCACTCCTATACTTTTCATAATCCTGGTATTCATATGTCCTGCATAGTCAAATCTATAAACATACACTTCATTGTTATACTTCGATATAAGTTCTACCATAGTGTGAATGTCCCTAACAAAATAAGCATCTGATACAAAATTCAAATAAGTCTCCTTCGCTCTTTCGTCTATATGTTTATTGCCGAAATAGAATCTGCCTAAATGCGCTGCAATTTTCTTCGCTTTGTCGCTGTCCGTCTTCACGAATAAATATTTAGGAATAAAAAACTGTAAATCAGTGTGAAAAGTTATGCTGCCGTCGGGGCCACGCGGAATAAAAAGCCCACCTTCATGAGAGGCGTACCCAGCCAAAACTGGAACCTTCTTGATGCGGTTTTCGCGAAACGTTACCAAAGGAGACTCTTCAAAAAACGGCTCAACGCCTTCGAATTTCTTTTCCACGACCGGTAAGAAAAACGCATTAATAGTGTCCTTGGAGAATTCCGCTGCAACTACACCTTGCAGCAAATCCTCTATAGGCGCATTTTGCAGAAACTTAAACAAGTCTTTCACGTCACTTAAATCTTTACCTAAATGCGATGCCACAAACTTTGCTCGGGCAACCACGTCTTCGTCTATCATAAACAAGTCTGAAAGACACGATCCCGACTCTGAAATCAGTTTACTAAACAAACCATTCGTCATTTTGGACGCCAAAAATGACGTTACAGTTCCCGCCCCAGAACTTTCTCCCATGACCGTTATATTGCTCTCATCCCCATTAAACCTCCCAATATTATCCCTCACCCATCTCAACGCGAACACAGCATCTTTCAATCCAGCATTTCCTGGTACTTCTGCTGTATTTAAAGCTAAAAACCCTAAAATGTGAAGTCTATAGTTTATGGTAACAAACACAACATCATTATCTAAGAAATAGTCCGGTTTATAATAATCCCCATAGCCAAGTAAATATCTACCGCCATGGACGTAGAATATAACAGGCAATTTTTCTAGCTTCTCTATGGGTAAGGTTGGAGTGTAAATGTTCAGGTATAGACAGTCTTCAGAGCCATCCATCTTTGTGGGTTTGAACGGGTCTAGCTGAGCGCATTTGTTACCAGGTTTGGTCGCATCCCGGATGCCGGTCCAGTTTTCTGGTGGTTGGGGATCCTGAAAAGAAGAAATATATTTTTTTAATTAAAGAATGAGATCGTCTCCTACATGAAGTTTTTTATTTAAAAAGCTAAAAACAGCAGTAAAATATTTTTTTCGATATAGGCGAGGAAATGAGACAAAAATAATCTTTTCAATGCAAGTGCTCGTAAAGGCCCACTTTTTATGCATCAAAACCGAACAGAAAGTCGATTATTTTGCCCTAGGGCTTTATTATTATTTTTTTATTTTATTTACTTACAATGGTTGTCTAAGCTGCAGCCTTTCCTGTGTGCCATAAATGTTATACTTTTTTTTTCCACTGTTTAAGCCAATCACAATTTAAAGTTCAGAAGATTATATTTGTTTTATTTCCTCACACTCACTATGCATTGAAAAACGAAGTATGATACACGGGCGTAACAGCAATAAATTACTAGGTTACTTTTTAAACACTCGCTACACTCGTGTTTTAAATCGTCCTCGTAATTTATTCCTTTTCGCCCTTGTAGCATAAACTACTATTAAGTTCGAACATGAGCCAAATCGGTCAAGATCGAATTGCGAGTTCACAGTTCAGGGCGAATTACTAGTTGAACGAGCGAGCGAAGTTCTCTGAGTCTACTTGAACAATCCGGCGTTTGTATGTTCGAGTATGTTTGTCCTCTATCCGCCATTGCCGCTTGGCGCGGTTTTCAGATTCCAAATTTTACGTGAACGCAACCGTAATAAAACTGTATTTTCATGTTTAGGCTACTGTTCATAAAAATGCCGTCAACAATACGTTTTACTCAAATTCAAATAGTTTATATAATACACTTTTTACACGTCAAATTTAATCTAATAAAATCTATGTAATAATAGTAGTTTATGCTACTAGGGCGAAAAGTACGCTCGTGTTTTAAACGTAACCGAGTAATTTATTGCTTTTACGCCCGTGTATCATACTACGTTTTTCAATGCATAGTGTGAGGAAATGAAAACAAATATAATCTTGTGAACTTTCAATTATGATTGGCTCAAAAGGATTGTATCCAGAGCCGTTGAACAGTGGAAAAAAAGTATAACATCTATGGTAGACAGGAAAGGCTGCAGGTTAGCCAACCATTGCAAACAAATAAAAAAAATAATAATAATTAAAGCCCTAGGGCAAAATAATCGACTTTCTGTTCGGTTTTGATGCATAAAAAGTGGGCCTTTACGAGCACATGCATTGAAAAATAATAAATGTACATGGACTAGATTAAAGGTGTATTTAATTTATGTAGCAATATATATACAATTAAAATTATAGGTAAAATACAAGGTGAACTCCAATCAACCACCCGAACCCATACCGGAGCCCCAGCCAGGGACCAGGAACAAGGTTGAATGATCACCAACCGAGCCCCAGCACGAATCCAGGCGGCCGACCAAATCATATCATATATACTACATACTGATATACTACATATACTATACTACATATTTGGATATACTACATACATACTACTTACTGATGCCAGAAATGCCATAATTAGTTTTTTTTACAGGACATTCAAAAACCAATTTTTTTTTTTTTTTTTTGAGTACATAAATAATTGACCTCAGTATCCTTTTCATCATGGAAAAAATTTATGCCTCTGTAGTCTTATCAGTGGTTTGAATGTCTTAAGTACTAAACCTGAAGTCACAGGTTCAAATTAAGTTTGATCAATCAAATCAAGTGTAGCTCTATAGAAAACGGCAATTTCATAGATAAAGACCTATTATAATAATGAGGTAAAGCACTTACTCTGAATCTAAGTTCACCAACTGGAGGTCTAGCATACGGAACTCCTTCAAAACTGTAGTATTGTCTTCCATAACAAGTTGTGTTCAATTTCCCTTGAAGGGTCCCTTGCTGTACTTCAACTTTGCAAGATGACATTCTGAAACTAAGAATATTACATAAATAGACAGGACTCACTTTTTTAACTGTGCAAGGAGGCTGTCTAGTTCCGATACGGGAAATCCTTGGGTGCATTTAGAATGTTGATGAGACTTCCTCGATTCTATAGTGCAAAAGAAATGTTTGCCGATGCAAGTATAGACAATTTTTATGGTATCATCAGAATGAGTATCTGCTCCATCGGAGTCCGACTGGAGAAAAGTAATAATAAAATTATGAATGTTTTATATAATAGTGTATTGAATGTAATAGATCGACATTGGACTGAAATATTAATGTGTGAAAATTGTAAAATGAAATCAATCAAAGTTAAATGAAATTATTATTGCTGTAAAATTGATGACTTACTAACAATTACTAACCATATTTTAATTTTAATTTTAATCTTTATTATAACTAGTTGATAATTTGTAATTTTTTAATATTATGTTGGCCTAGAGACTGACATAAATAAATGAATTGAATTGGATGCAGCCAAAGAGCAGAAAGATTAGTGGTAGAGAAGGAGGGGGGGAAGCTAGTACACGACTGAACGCCGCACGTGGCTATTCTCCCGAAGAGTCCAGATAATAATGAGTGATAATATCATAGAACAGTGGTTCCCAAAGTTGTCTGGGCTACGACCCATCCAATACATCCATCCATCCATCTCATCCAGCCGCTACCCTCACCGTCCTTCAGGTTGTCAGTCCAGCGAACACTGCAGTAATAGTGAGCGCTATTGTCAGGGCCAAAATCATTCTAATGTAAGTATGATATTAAATTAAAAGATTGCTAATAATTGAACGAGTGAGTGAATTTCTCCGAGTCTACTTGAATAATCCTGCATCTATATGTATGAATGTTTGTCTGATGATAACTCGAGTATCGTTAATCGGAACATCATGAAATTTGGTAGGCGAGTTAATGAGACAAAAACAAATTTAAGTTCGAACATGAGCCAAATCAGTCAAGGGTTGTCATGATATAGGATTGGGGTTCCGCGAGTTCACGGTTCAGGGCGAACTAAAGTAAGAAAATTGTATTCATTTGACAGTTTAAAACGTACGATTACAATTGTCGAATTCGCCTAAGCAAATTAGCCAGTTTGCTATTAGCATTACGTCGTATATGTTTCTTGCACAATTTTACAACTGATCATAGCTTGGATCTAAACTTGGTCAAAGTTCGATAAACAAACTTATAGGTAAGTATAGAGAACCTGTCAAAGTAATAGATATTTCACCAAAATAAAGCAAATTTTTAAGAAAAATGTGGTTGTAAGTCTAAGAAGCTCCCTTTGTACAGTGTACCTCACACCAAGCTGAACACTTGCAGTACTATATTAGCCTCTATATGAGGGTACAAAGTGCAATCTCTACTGTACCATAATATTAACCTTATAGAACAACTCTTATTACAAAGAAATGTATACTATTATTATTCAGCAACTATGTCTTAAAAGTAGTGGAAGGTAACTTTCCAGTTATTCTAATAGTGAGTTGTAATTATAGACGATAATAGTGATTTTTTGATAACAAATATCAGAATATTTATAGGTTAGGTACCTACATAACATACGTTAGTTAGCACATATCCAGGAACAATTTATGTAAATATAACACGCTATTTTTAACGTTAATTATTAATAAATCTTTAAAGTTTTTCAATTTTTTTGATAGTGTTGTTAGTTATAGGAATGTACTTGAATTGAATGTTTTATTTGCTCAGTGATGATGTAGAGTATAATGTACTCTGTGAATCTGTGATGTAGAGACTATATACCCCGCGTTCCGAAATAGAATTATTTCGCTAAAATCGATTACGAATGAATGAGGTGAATGGCTAATAATCCATGAGTGAAGCAAATGCGTTCATTCATTCGTATGACTTTCATGGCTCATGCGACGGAGGTGAGGCGATGTGAGCGTTGAACGGAATGGAATGTCAAAAATTGTTTTCGCTCAATTATTTCAGCAGTTCAGATCAGATAATCAATAGTATATGTTTTATTCGGCCATGAGAGAAACAAATGAAAAGTCGTGTGGAACTCTTCGTCGAAAAGGAAGAATTTATATGTATATATTTTTTTTCGTCGCTATCTGAGTCTACGTTAAAGAACAGTGCTACAAACTCTTCTTGTTCCATCACGAATCACGGCACTTTGACGAAATAAAATCAAATAATCGTATTGTATTCTGTGATAAGAGGTTATGGTTAAGATGTATCTTTTTTAATGCGGTCCGAATCATAAGCTATCTTTCACATCGTTTGCTAGCTCACAAATTACGGACCAGTCATCGCTCACACTTTAATTCATTCATAGCTTTTATCTATGTAATTCTATTACGGACCGCAGGGAGAGAGAGAGATTTGTGTATGTATGTACATGTGTTTTATTTGCTCAGTAATGCCGATTCTGAAGGCTTTAAATTTAGTTTTACTGCTGTCAAAACCAAAATTTTTCCAATGTAATTTAGCTTCTGTTCTTAACATTTAAGAACTATTTTGCAATGAAGAAAATTTAGTTTTGACAGCATTAAAACTAAAATTAAAGCCTTCAGAATCGGCTTTAGTGGATGTATGTAGGAAAAGAGAGCTCTCTGGCGGCGCAGTTCATCATTAGTGCCAACAGGTAAAGAATAAACATTGAATCCTAGCGATCGGCTCCGAACTAAATATTCACACATGCAGCTTTACGTTTATCTGATTACTCTTTGTTTCTATTCTGGGAGATTTCATCATGCGCAAACCTCCATACAAACGCTATCACAAAATGGTGAGTTTTCTGTGGAATGTTAGGTAGGTATTATAATATTTTTCACTTTTCACTGATGCCATAACTAACAGCTTAGGTAACGTTTCGAAATCATCTCTTGTATATTTTTTTCTTATGGCATCATTTCCCCATTTGCACTAGAACGCACGAAATTAAAATTTATAACTATTACCCTTTTGGTTTTATTGAAGTTTATATCATCAAATGAGTAGATACGCGAGGTTTTAGGAGGTTGGTTGAGTTATGTACACTTTTAGACATTTTATCTAGTTTTTTATATTCATGATATAATTTTTCTTGATGTTGGTTTAAATACAAGTATTGTGAGAGGTAAACGATACGGTGATGTAAGATGCGACTGCTGCCAACTAGACATCTTGGTTACGACTCAAGGAGTTATTTTGGCATGTTCACTGAACCATTAGATAGTAGAAGTCACCTATTTTGTTTTTATCTTCGGCTAGTATAAAACTGTTCCCCCCTGGTTGAGGCTGTGTTGCGTTCTTAAACATGGTGTCACGCACGACATGGATTCCATCTTTGTCGCACACGTGAGAAATTGTATGCGCTACCCTGTTATAAGTAGAACTTAACGATTTTTTTTATTTGTGAACGTCACTCTGATAGCGTTCAAAAACTCACACTGGTGGTTCAGTTTCCTACACTTACAAAAATCAACTCGCATCGCAAAACCACCGGCCGTTCAAAAATGACAGTTTGTGACAGGTACAGTGGAGACCACATCAAGCTATACACTTGCAGTACGACATTAGCCCCTACAGAGAAGAATATAAGATAGGCACAAAGTCCAATGTGTCTTACTTGATGCGGTCTCCACTGTACAGCTTGGCAAAAAAGAGTTTAAGGCGGTGAAAAATAAGAATATAATATAAATAATAAGAAGAAAGTACAAAAATAAGAATCTTAGAATATGAAATCGTGTAGTTGTGGCATTTTAAAGACTCCAAGGGATAATGTTGACTTTGGGGATATCCTGGATATACACAAATTATATTTTTATATAAATAAATATGTATTTATTTAGAAAAAAATATAAATATATACAACTTTAAGATCAAGGAGAAAGATAATGCTGTTTGACCAATGTTTTAAATGACTGTAATGATGGAGCTCGTCTTATTGTGAGAGAAAGGGCATTCCACAGATTTACTTTCAGATGACCTCAGATTATGGCTATTCTTAGTATGAATAAACACAAAGCGGTCTTTTAAATAAAGGATTAAATAAAACAGAGTATAGAAGAAAAATAATATGAGAATTGTGATGAATCCACTCAAGCTGTGAACGAAATTGTGAGATATGATCATATATTTTGCCAAATATGAATCTAATAGAAAAGTTTTGAAGATGCTCGAGTTTATTAAGTTGTTCCTCATGGATGAACGTGGCCTTGTTATAGGAAGTAAGCGTTTTAGTATGGTTGTAAATAGTTATAAAAAAAACTTTTTGCCGTCAAAGCTCTTTTTTGCCAAGCAATCCATTCTTTCTTTTTATTCATCTCTGGTGTCTTACGTAGTAGTTTATGAACGCAGCTCAGTAGATGTGCAAAACGGAACTTGACCATAAAACAGCGACATAGCGCCTCCTAGCGGTCAAAAAAGAAAACTTGGCTTGGCCGCCATTGCAACATATGTAGCGTGACAAGTCATGTCATTTTTGTTCACGATTTATGAAAAATTCCAATGGCAGATTCTTTCTTTGGGTTCGATGCTTCGGTATCGGTAAGCTAAATAACTGTTATTTACATTCATACTATTTTTTTGGTGTATTAATCTTTGTTTTTGTGAATCATAAATAATGGTGCCAGCGTGCCAGAGTAGATTCGTATAGCATCAACATTTTCGTACATTCTCGTCGTTTTCTCCGAGCTCTGTTGATCTGTAATGTACTTCAGGCTCCAAGAGATATATTCAAATATACACCTACCTTAGCAAATACCCAGAATGGTTGAAAATAAACTTTTAAGAGAGGTTTGATTCAAACGATGTTTACGCTAGCAAACGTCTTTCGAGTAATTTTGTTAATATTTGTTAACAATGTTTATTGATAAATCTATACGTTGAAGATTAGAAGTATGCATTTAAGGACATATACGCTGATATGAATATTGATGCAACCCTATCTAAAGGGACCTCATTATAACAGGAAGGCTGTGCAGTCTAAATACACTACACTATTTTGGGTTATGGCTCAGATAAGGGGGCACTGCGAGGACGGCAGGTCAAGCAGTTAGGCCAGCTTTTTATCAGAGCTAGGAAAATATCTAATCATAGGACTGCTTCATTTTCCTTCTCTGTGCAGCTCAGAATGATCTTATTGGTGATTTGTTTTCTTGTTGGCCCTTCTCCTTCCTCGCACAGATCGGTAGACAGCAGCCTTAGGTTGCTAAGGGGCCATCTATATTTATTATATCATTTGAAATTAGAGGGGGGGGGCTGCTCTGAGGATGACAGTAATATTGAAGGGGTCTTGTAAAAAGAAAAAAAATATTGTTTATGACAGATACTGCTATAGATAATGATAATGAGTGTGTTCATCAGATCACAATAAACTATGGCTGTCCACTATAAACACCCACGATTCAGGCACGACCCTCAACAAACGTCAAAAATCATTGGTAAAAAATTGACTGTTAAACTTGATTGTGCAGCTAACTTCAGACCACTACAAACCACCATTGTATGTACTATAGTCGTTGGTGGTGGTTTGACTTTTCAATGGTCAGTGACGAGGTCCGTACGGGTATATTTACACCAACTTACCAACGATAGCTGAGCATTGTGAGATGGTGGGGTCACGACTGTCTAATTTAAAACTAGAATTACAGTTATCGTTAGATAACCTGATATTTTGATCAGGGTCGAACAAAAGCTCAAAATAGTTTGTGTAAAATATACAACACATGGCTGCTGCTCTTTTTGTAACGTGGCTGGTCACACTGCTGTGTGCCTAGATACATTAGGCATTCGGCTAGCTCAAAAATTTTGGATACTACATACAGAAAACTATTTCGGACATTTCTAATTTGAACCTCTCTCTCTCCATTTTTTTTGTGGATGTTTATGTCATATAAGAAACTGTTTTTATTATACATGTTAGAGTGTATTACAAACTTGAAATCAATTGGAAACAAATTTTTTATTAGAGTATTCAAAGCGATGGATTTTGCAATAAAAACAATCTTATATACATTGGTTGCTATATTTAATCTTGTATACTTGCACTTGGCTATCTTAATCATGTTAAGGCAACAGAACTATTTGTATATATACTAAAAGCCCTATGGAAATTAATAATTTCATTTAAATTTTGTCAAGAAACTCAGAAATAGTATAATAGCATTTTTCAATAAGGTATGTCCACAGTTTGTATTTAAAATGTATCAAGTCCAGGTTTTTTATTTCATGAGGCAACTTGTTATAGATTTTATGAGATCATTATGTAAAGTTCTTTTCAGGAAAGAGGTCCGCTGTTTAAGTCATTTTTGTCTCTACTTTGTCAGGGGACTTCTTCAGTGAAAAAAGGTTATACTGGGGAGCCTGGCAATGTCAGTTATCAGCCTGTATAGCATTAAAAAAGCTATAAAACGAAAAGTTTTAAACTTGAAGTAAGTAAGGTACTCCAAGAATACAAAGAATTTGTTCTGTAAGCAAAGGAAGGCCTGTTAATATCTTGATAATGTGCAGTAGATGGTCCAATCGATTTGACATATGTGTGAATGATGTAAACTTAGAATATATAAAGGAATATGTCTACCTCGGCCAAATAATCTCCCCAAATAACCAGACACACAAGGAAATCAACAAACGAATAGCCAACAGGTGGAAAAGTTATGTAAAGACTTTATCCTTGAGGCTATCAACAAAAACGTTCAACATTATGTATCCTTCCCTGTCTGACATATGGTTGGGAGACGTGGGCCTTAAGGTGATATACCGTGCTAGCAAAGGTCCCCGTTACTCCAGGCAGAAAGACCCGCAGTGCGAAAGGGACGGAATCGGGGAAAATTGTCAAAAAGTCGGTTTTAAATTAATGCAAAATTAACTAAAATAGCTACAAAAAATTCCATAACCAGTAATTTAGGTGTAGTTAAAACCCATCTAAATAAATATTTTTCAACTCTGTATGCTATCCTAATTTGTCAGAATATCAAAAAAAGTGTAAATTTCGACCTGATTTCAATAATTATTTCTATCGAATGAAATTCCTCCTATCGCGTTTCTGATAGACCAAAATCTAGTAAAAGGTCCCAAAATTGTTATACTAATTGATTTTACTTGGAACTTCATTAAAAGAACAGATAAATAACTTCAAAAAGTGTCAATTTTCACGGTATAGCCCCTTAAACAAAGAACACCAAGACAAACTTGAAAGATGCCAGGCAGCCATGGCGATGAGCATGTTGGAAGTCAGAGTAAAGGACAGAAACAAAACTAGACTTACCAACATCCTCTCGAGGATTGACCAGCAGAGGTGGCGATGGACAAGTCACATGCTGCATAGTAACCCAAAAAAATGTAGCAAAAAGGTTACAGTATGGTATCCATGAAGTGAAACAATTGAGAGGTTGACCACACATACACTGGGAAGACGAACTGAAATTGACAGCGGGTCCATACTGGAAATGAATGGCATAAGACAGAGAACAAAACACAGACAAGACACACTGTGCTACGTGACCTAATATAGCAATATTACTGTTTAAATTAATTAAGGTCGTCAGACGCAATGGTCTATATACAAACGCTATTACAAAATTGTGAAAAAATTGTCTATGAAATGTTATTATAATATTTTATAGTCCATTGCCATTATCTAGATTTATGTTTAAGTCGATTTAAAAATCGCTAAATTTGGGTAATAACTTAACAACAAACCCCTAACATATGTAAATTTAACGGGTTTTTACCAAAAGTGTAGCCGAATATGCTTTTATTGTTTTAGATAAAATAAAAAAATTAATACGAGAACATTGAAAATTCTTCCTAGATTAATAATAACCAAAAATATGTTTAGAAACGTCCACAATCTTGCCAAAATCATGTGACTCTTTAAACAAGTTTTGAATTTTGCACCCGTGACGAAATCGGCATGATTGTATTGTCTTCGCAAGTTTCATGGAGCGTGCATATTATAGCGAAATGAAACAGCTTGACATTTAGCCACGCCCACAACTGAGTTGGTCGCGAAATGATGTCTGCTCTTAACTACAAATCACTGGCACAGAATAAAGGTCCAATCGAATCTTGTTTCAGAACATAAATGATGACGATGGTGGAGGTGGAGATGGCTCGGAGGAAGAGTATGATGCCCTCAACGATGAAACCTTCGGCAATGGTAAGTTGTCTTTATTACAACAGGTTGCACAGAGCAACCACCTGTGTCGCCATTCCGCGGAGGCAATTAGGGAAGAGCTGAGGAAATTCTCGCAAAGGGAACAAAACAAGCAGTGGGCAGAGAGGATAGACTGCTGCATGACAAAAATGATGGTACCCCAGACAGACTGTAAGTTAACCAGGTACCTTTTAAAACTAAACTGGACTGACTTGAAAGACATGGTAAGTATACTAACAGGTCACTGTAACTTAAATAAACATCTCTTCACTACGGGTACCACGGATAGCCCGCTATGTAGGGGATGCATGAACGAGGATGAGACGGTGGAGCACATGCTTCTCCACTGCCCCGTCACTGCGGAAATAAGAACGAAAGTAGGGTTAGCGACGATGATGAGATCCAGCTTCCCTTCACTGAATCAGTTGTGTCAGCATGTCGATGCCGTTCTGCTCTATTTTAAAGAGCTGTGCTGGCTAGGGTGACTGACCGGGGGGAAGTGCACAATACTCACGGTAGCGGAGAGTCCGTGCAGGACCATTAATCGCCCCCACTTCGAATTTAGAATTTAGAACAGGTCATGGCAAATAAGACTAACCTCTATACTAACAATCTGCTCGTCTTTATTCCACAGCAGACGGCTTCGACTGGGAGGTGGAGCATGAGCATCTGGCCGAGCAGCTGGAGAGCAGTCGTCGACACAACTCCAGCATGGAAGACGACCACTCCCAGCTCGGTAGGTCCAGTTTAGCCTGGTAAAATATTTTTAACTCAAATCCAATACAAATCCAATCCATCAGCCAATATCGGTCCACTCCTGGACATAGGCCTCTCCAAGGGCACGCCAAATCAAAATCAAAATATCAAAAATCAAATCAATTTATTTCCAAACACAAACACAAATATATATTCATTTACAAAAGTTGCCTTAGGTAGATATTTTGTATTTTTACCTTTTACAATAAATTGTATTCTTTTAGCCCCACACTAAGCAAGCTTGACTCATGGGTACCAACATAAGAGATTTCTAGTTATATAATTTTCGCACAGGTAAGGATAGGCAAGTGTTGTCATACAAAGTTAGCATAGTTACAAACAAAAAAGCATCTTAAGGGGCTGCACAATTCTAAAATTCATTCCTGCTCTAACGCGTTTGTTTTCTGACTCTCTATCCTGCTCTAATCAGATGCCGCGCACGCAAAACTTTAGTTATTTAGAAATCCCTGCTCCATTAGGACATTAACCATATTTTCTTTATGTAATAAAGATGTTTTTTTCTAGTTAGTATCTGCGTGTGTTGGTTTCGTTTCAATCGGTTTTGAAACATGGAAACTGAATCGCTTTTTTCGTGAATTTCATGCTTTTTTTAATGTAATTATTAGAAGATTGAAATTATGCTTATTTATAAAGTGTAATTAATAATTGTCTTGAGTCAAAAAACTCGCCATATTTTTTTCAAATTTTTACGATCTACATTGACGGAACTGAATCCAATACAAAACAGATATTTAGCATTGTGGAGCCCCTTAAAATAAAAATGCAAGAAATATTAATTGTTTACACAAGACATGCACAATTGAAATTTAAAATTAAACATAGCAAAATTTGACAAGTAACATTATTTTTATTAATTATAAAATAAGGTAAATAAGAAAAAAATAATACATATTTAAACAATAATATATAATTATATATTTATGACTATTATTTTATTGATTTTATATGTGAATACTACGAACAAAGGAGCTTTATTTAAAATGTTACTGTATAAATTATCAGTTGTTAACTGTTTTTAAATAAAGAGGGGACGGATGCTGCTTGTGTTGGATATTACCCTTGATTATCCAAGGGGCCATCCATATTACTATACCGATATTTATGCTAATTATCTCATGAGCTCACCTTCTCACAAAACTAATGTTATTTTTATTATTTGTTTTATAAAATCAATATTGTTGTTTAAACAATAGTTTTTTCTTTTGGCAAGACTTCACCATTATTGCCATCTTTGCCAATGATCTGATCATCATTTTAAATGACGTAATCAATACACAGCCCCATAAATATAGTAATGTCATTGAAAACAACAGAAAGATGTATTCGGTGATCATTGAACCTTGTACCTGGTCCTTGGCCGGGTCTCCGGTATGGGTTCGGGCGGTTGATTGGATTTCACCTTGTATAATATATATTTTACTTACCATTTTTCCATAGGTCCAGACTGGTTTTAATACTGCTTTATATATAAGAGTTTTATTATTGACTGATAATTTAGATTGTTTTCCGAGTAGTTATTGCAGTGATCTAAACTTGTGATTCAATTCATCACGCTTTTTCTGTGTTACGTCGAGGACTATGTCCCTACCGACTCCAACAGCCATCACACCACCAAACAGATTGTGCAACCGTTCGAGTTGCTGACGCATCATCGACCGACATATTAAAAGGGTATTTCACCATCCAAGACGCCGCCTTCATGCTAACATCGCGACAGCGGGAGGTCATACTCTGATCATCGGGATCACTAAGATATAAGTTTAATGTAAGATAGATATCATAAGAATTGTAATCACACATCGATTACATATTTAAGTAAATTCTCTTCCGACTTTCTTTTTAAAAACCCTCGCCGACGGTCAACTCCCGTAATTGGCGCAGTCAGGCTGTAGGGTAGTCGCGGTTAGTGTTAGTCTCACATCGACTACACTAATTATCGTCTTCACGTCGCTTCTACCACTCTACGAACCTACGGAGGCCGTCCAAAGGAGCAGAGAGATCCCTCCAGACATTGACGGATCGAAGATCTCAACAGAAAGCCAGAAGGGAAGATTAAGAATGATCAGCTCATCGTGAGTACCTAGATAATAAGCATTTCCTATTGGTTGTCTATTTCCTACACCACCCTTTCCATCTTAGTAAATACTTTTTTTTTAATTAAAACTCTCATAAATTTTTAAAAGTGTTCCAATTAAATTAGTTTTTTGACTGAAGTGAAATAAAAAGCAACAAAATTTTTTTCCCACGCCCAAGTAGGGGTATTTTGCCCAATAGTCGTTCCGCGATTCGACAATCTCTTAGGGACGAAAATCGTCACCTAGATTTATTATCAGCACTTGAAGATATAGAAGAAGAAAGTTCAAACATGACGAACGATGGTAATATTCCTTCGGATGAAAATCCTGTAGCAGCATCTACCCAGTCAAACATGATAGATAGCATATATAAGGCATTACGATTGGTACCTGAATTTGATGGAAACTCTAATGTTCTTATAAGATTTCTAAAAATTTGTGATCAATTGGTCCTGACTTATGCTAAACCAGCCCCCGGGAACGAGCTATCAAATTACTCGCTTCTTAACGGAATTTTAAACAAAATCACGGGACCCGCCGCACGCACTTTAGCTACGAACGGCACCCCCAGTGACTGGAATAGCATTAGAGCAGCGCTGATTAACACGTTCTCTGACCACAGAGATGAATCCGCTCTTTACACCGATTTGTCCCTGCTATCGCAAGGCAGAGATACTCTGCACATATTTTATGAACGTGTGCAAAATCTGTTAAGCACAATAATGACGTACGTATCGTTACATGACTCTGTCGAAACGACAGTCGAGGCTAAAAGAACTTTATATAGAAAGTTAGCCTTACAAACCTTTCTAAAGGGCTTACATGAACCACTTGGCTCAAGAATTCGATGCATGAGACCAGAGACGCTTGAAAAAGCTCTGGAATATGCCCAAGAAGAACTTAACATACTTTATTTACAGAATAAAAATATTCAATCTGTTTCAATGACAGCTAATTCGAATAAATTAAATTTTAGCCATCAACTGATCCCTAAAATGCATCAAAATAAAGTTAATCCCCAGCAGCAAACTTTATCCCCACAACCCCCGACTTATCGACCAGCCTACCAAGGTGTGTCAAAGACTCAGCAAATGTTTAAGGCCCTACCACGTTCAAACATGAGCACAGGTTTTAAAATAACACCACGTGCATTTCAATCCCAACAGCCCCAAAGACAATTCAACAGTAACCAGGTAAGACCCATGAGTGGAGTTAGCTACCCCCGTGCACGCACTCTTCCACCAACACCACAAAACCCACCCCCTACTCGAGAAATGAATGTTAACGAAGTGATGTACAACAGTTGTGATTATCCTGACATTGACTACAACCAACCCTTGGAACAACCCTCCACTATGACCTATTATTATGACGACGGGTCGACCGACGAACAAAGTTATAACATAGAAGAAATACCGCACGAGCAATCAGAATCGGATTTTTCCAAGATTCAGACTTCAACTGCCCCCGAATAGAATTAAATATTCAAAATAAAAAGCAGCTTCCTTACATTCAGATACAAAACCCACCCTTAAAACTACTTATTGACACAGGTGCAAATAAATCATTTCTTAGTCCGGAAGCCACAGAAAAATTCTACCCTGATACACCCTTAAACTATGACCCTTTTCTTGTCTCCAACATTCATGCGACTACAAGAAATGACTATTCAATGTTAATTCCTTGCTTTTACGAATTTAACGAAACAAGACCGATAAAATTATTCATATACAAATTTCACGATTATTTCGACGGACTTATTGGTATTGACTTATTAGAGCAGTGGCAAGCTAAAATCGACTTAGGATCAAAACAGCTTTTGACACAGTTTGCAACGAACCCAATTCATATGTATGAATCACGACAGAGTATCAACTTACTTGAGACTATTGTTCCCGCACAGTCCACTAAACTAATTAGAGTGCCGATTAATATTCCCAAAGGTGAAATCTCCATAGACCATCAAACGATTTCCAGTTGTATTATAAACGAATGTCTATCTACAGCTAGTAATAGCCGAGCTTACGTGGAAGTATTGAACCCTACCTGTAACGACATTATATTTTCATTGACTGAACCGATAAACGCACATATTTTTAGCGAACAGACTATTACAAGTACAGACTGTATGACTGACCGAATGAACAAAGTTTTATCGAAATTGCGTACGAAGCATTTAAATGAAGAGGAGAGAATTAATTTGGTTAATCTTTGTAAACAATACTCTGATGTATTTTACGTAGAGGACGAATGTTTAACATTCAGCAACCAAGTTAAACACCGTATCCGAACAACTGACGAAATTCCAGTTCACAGTAAGACTTATAGATATCCGTACGTGCATAGAAAGGAGGTACAGTCACAAATAAAAAAAATGTTAGATCAAGGTATAATTAGACCCTCCACTTCAGCATGGAGTGCTCCAATTTGGATAGTACCAAAAAAAGCAGACGCATCGGGTAAAGTTAAATGGAGACTAGTTGTTGACTTTAGAAAACTCAATGAGAAGACTATAGATGATAAATATCCCATCCCTAACATCAACGACATCCTAGACAAGCTAGGAAACTGCCAATATTTCACTTCCTTGGACCTAGCTAGCGGATTTTACCAAATCGAGACCGACCCACGTGACATTCACAAAACAGCATTTAACGTTGATTGTGCGCCCGGGCACTTTGAATTTATGCGCATGCCAATGGGACTTAAAAATTCTCCATCTACGTTTCAGCGCGTAATGGACAATGTCCTCAGAGGTCTGCAAAATGAAATTTGCGTAGTCTATCTTGATGACATTTTGGTATTCTCGACCTCATTACAAGAGCATATAGTCAATTTAGGCAGAGTACTAGACCGTCTAAGGGAATCTAACTTTAAAATACAGATGGATAAGTCTGAATTTCTTAAGAGAGAAACACCATTCTTAGGTCACATCATAACACCAGACGGAGTAAAACCAAATCCCGATAAGATTGAGGCTATTAAAAAATATCCTATCCCAAAAACATCTAAACAAATCAAAGGATTTTTAGGTCTTTTAGGTTATTACAGACGATTCATACCAGATTTTGCTAAATTAACAAAACCCTTGACTGCTTGTTTAAAAAAGAATATGAAAATTAAACTGACTTCTGATTACATTAAATGCTTTGAACATTGTAAGACTCTACTGACTAACGACCCTATTTTACAGTACCCAGATTTTTCAAAGGACTTTATTTTGACAACAGACGCATCGAATTTTGCAATTTCAGGTATACTGTCACAAGGAATAATAGGCTCTGACAGGCCTATAGCCTATGCGTCAAGGACCCTAAATGAAAGCGAAATAAAATATTCAACCACTGAGAAAGAGCTATTGGCAATAGTATGGGCAACTAAATACTTTAGACCATACCTTTTTGGCCGTAAATTCCAAATTGTAACTGACCATCAGCCTTTAAAATTCCCATTAGACACTATGACAGAGACCAACTGCCGAGTTTCTAGATGGAAAATGAAACTAGCAGATTATAATTATAAAATGGTATTCAAAAGTGGTAAAAATAACACAAACGCCGACGCCCTTTCCAGAATTCAAATAAATAATGAAGAAATGGCTTCTATGGTAGTTAACATTTCTTCCTCATCATCCGAAAGAACGTTGACAGCACCTGACGAGAGAGCATTTATTAGTGCCTCATCTACTGACACAGCACCAGACAACGAACCTTTGAGAAGCCCATCGTCCACCCTAACAGCACACTCAGAGTTATTTATTTTAAATGAAACACCATTGCACGAACCATTACCAGCGGAAACTGTGCATACAAGTTTGGAAAACCCCATAGTTAACATACCAATTTCCGAAGATCCCTTGAACAAATTTAAAAAACAGTTAGTATTAAAAATCGTAAATCGTCCACCCAGAGAGAAATCTATAATAATCAAGCCTTTTGACACGTTCCGAAAAGTCACTATAGAAATATCACAAGATTCATTCGAACATGATTTAATTAACGCCATAAAAAAACATGTTGACCCTAAAACCCGAACTGCTATATTAGTGCAGCCCTTAGAGAAAATGTACAGCATCGTACCAGTTATACAAAAAACTTTTCAAAGCTCTTCAATGAACTTGATTCTTGTGAAACATGAACTTGAAAATATCTCAGATTACTTAATTCAGCAAGACATCATAAGAAAATATCATGAGGGAAAAACAAACCACCGCGGTATTAATGAAACATATTTATCTCTATACCATCGGTATTTCTGGCCAAAAATGAAAGAATGTGTAACTAAATTTATAAGTAACTGTAACGTTTGCAGTTGTGCGAAATACGACCGTAATCCAATACGCCCTGAGTTTCAAATTGTCCCTCCACCCACAAAACCGTTTGAACTAATACACGCAGACGTGCTTACAATCGAAAACGAAAAATACCTAACTATCATTGACGCATTTTCGAAATTTGCACAAGCTTATCGAATGTCCGATTGTACAGCCCCTAATATAATAAAATCAATTTTGACGTTTTGTTCTCATTATTGTTTTCCGTTAAATCTTACAACCGACAGGGGTACGGAATTTACAAATCAAATTGTATCAGAATTCCTGAAATTACATAAAATAAACCATCATTTCATTGCAGCTCACTCCCCTAACGAGAACGGTATGATAGAACGTTTCCATAGCACTTTATTAGAACATATCAGACTTTTAAAAATAGTACATAAAAATGAATCAGCTGAAAATTTAGTACCTTATGCTCTCATAGCATACAATAGTTCAGTACATAGTATGACAAAATGTAGGCCATTTGACTTAATTACAGGACATTTTGACCCACGCGATCCAACAGACTTAAATTTGACTGAGAGAATATTACAACAGTACTTACACGATCATCGGAATAGAATGGAAACAGTATATGAAATTATTCATAACTCATCAAAAGCTGACCGCGAAGCATTGATGACGCGACGGAACAGTGATAGAGAACCTGAAATAAATTACGACCCAGGCCGAGAAGTATATATAAAAAACCCGTTAGCAGACAGACAAAAACTCGCACCCCGGTTTACTCGCGACACGGTAACCTCCAACTTACCGATTCACATATATACGTCTCGAAAACGCGGCAAAATTGCTAAAAACAGACTGAAACGACCTTTAAAAAATAAGGACAATGACTTGTTACAGGTACCTTCTAATCCTGATGACCCTGGCCCAAGCACAAGACATCCGACTTGACAGCCTTGACGACGGACCTGGCATACTTCCTTTTAAATTAGGCCCTACGAAAATAATATCCCACTACCATACATTCCTACAAGACATTGACATTACGATAATACAAAGACATGTTGACACTGCAAAAACTGAATTAACTAACGTTGCAAATGACATAAGTAACAAGAGCTTTTCACTGTTTAAGTATCAAATAGTTCACCTTTTTAGCAAACTAGAAAAAATTTCAGCACAGTTGGACACTTTCAGATCAAAAAGAGCGAAACGTGGTTTATTTAACCCCCTGGGAAGCTTTGTAAAAAGTATCACGGGAAACCTAGACTACAACGATGCTTTGCGATATGAAAGTCTATTAAAAACTTTGCAAGAAAATGACCAAAAGCTTTCGAATAATTTTAATCACCATATTACTTTATTTAAAGAAATAACCGACCATCAAACTCAAGTACTAAATAATCTTACCTACAACCAGTTGAAATTACAAAGGGCCGTATCAAGTTTTATAAACATGACGATTAAAGATAACAACCAAGTAGGTATCTTTGCGCAAGTCTCGCAACTTTTTGCTATAATTAGCGAAAATGTGCAAGAACTATTTTTAGAAGTAATGAGATTAGAAAATATATTAGCTTTTAGTCGCATAGGCACTTTGCACCATTCTATTTTATCAGTTAGGGATATCACTAGCATAGTTAAAAAGTTAAATGCACTTTACTCGCACGATCAAGTTTTATCGTTAGACACTAGGTATTATTATGATCTTATTAGTTTAGGCTCATATTTTGTAGGAGATAAAATAGTAATCATCCTTAAAATTCCCATTACATCCCCGAACTCATACACTCTTTATAAGCTCTGCCCAGTACCTAATAAAAATCATAATGTCATCCTTCCTCCGTTTCCTTTTATGGCAACCAATTCCCAGGAATTTGCTTACATAGAGGCTGAATGCCCGAAGATCGACGCATGGTACATCTGCAAGCAACAGCTCAACCACCAGATCCGAAATCAGCGCGACTGTATTCATCGACTAATATTTCTACAAGACCTTGATGAAACATGCAACCCTACGTCTATTTCTTTATCTAAAGAAGCCTTGATGGAGCTAGATGACCAACACTACATTCTGTCATTCCCGAAACCATTGAAAGTGCAGCTAAGTTGCAGACAAGAATACCACCACATCCTGGAAGGAAGTTACATTGCAACAATTCTTCGAAACTGCAGTATAAAGACGCCGAGTTTCACCATAATCAATTTCAATGACCAAATTCGCGGACAAGCTGTTGAAATCACGACATTGCCACGGTCAAACATGCTGATTAAATCATCTTCTGAGAATAAAGCACCTGAGTACAAGTTCATGACAATTGACTTGAATAAGTTGCACAATATTCAACAACAAGTTACAATGGAAATACCTACGAACCTGCAATCTTTCGACACAAGGACTACCTACCGTACAATCATTCCACTGTATGCAGTGATATTGCTGATTATAACTTTCATCACTATATTCTACATACGAAAACGAAACCATAAGATTAAAACTGAGCGGAATCCTGGACTGAAACTTACGGATGCTAAAGAAGCTAGCACATCATCTCAAACTCCGGCAACTATCGAAGATAAGAAAGCCGCAATATTTGCATTAGACATAGGCAAATAGTTGCTCGTTCTAGAGGGGAGGTGTTACGTCGAGGACTATGTCCCTACCGACTCCAACAGCCATCACACCACCAAACAGATTGTGCAACCGTTCGAGTTGCTGACGCATCATCGACCGACATATTAAAAGGGTATTTCACCATCCAAGACGCCGCCTTCATGCTAACATCGCGACAGCGGGAGGTCATACTCTGATCATCGGGATCACTAAGATATAAGTTTAATGTAAGATAGATATCATAAGAATTGTAATCACACATCGATTACATATTTAAGTAAATTCTCTTCCGACTTTCTTTTTAAAAACCCTCGCCGACGGTCAACTCCCGTAATTTCTGTATGTCAGCAAAGAACTCTATAGTTATTGCAGTGATCTAAACTTGTGATTCAATTCATCACGCTTTTTCTGTATGTCAGCAAAGAACTCTATAGTTATTGCAGTGATCTAAACTTGTGATTCAATTCATCACGCTTTTTCTGTATGTCAGCAAAGAACTCTATAGTTATTGCAGTGATCTAAACTTGTGATTCAATTCATCACGCTTTTTCTGTATGTCAGCAAAGAACTCTATAGTTATTGCAGTGATCTAAACTTGTGATTCAATTCATCACGCTTTTTCTGTATGTCAGCAAAGAACTCTATAGTTATTGCAGTGATCTAAACTTGTGATTCAATTCATCACGCTTCTTCTGTCTGTCAGCAAAGAACTCTAATATCGAAATCTTGCAGCGGTTTCAAAATAGTGTACTGAGAACTATAGTGAATGCTCCATGGTTCACAAGAACAGACGAAGTTTATAAGTACCTAAAACTTCCTTCTGTAAAAGAAGAAGCAAATATCAGGAACAAAACCTACAGTAGAGCCAATCCAAAGCCAATCGTCGTGTTTTCAATTTGGCACTTATTCGTATAAAACCTTACTTTCCGCACGTGTATCTTAACCCTAGCTCACTAACCATTCGTCAAAATGACGACGCGTACCTTGAACATTTAGTGTTTTGGTAGGATCCCCACCCCCGCCACCCCCCCCGTTCCTTATACCTTCCTAATTCGCATCGCTAGTGACCCGCAATCACTCATTGCGGATGCACGCTCATTAGATCGGGATATATTGTGTTATCGTCGTTATTGTCCCTGCAAAAAAACGTCGTATGACCACTAACTTCTGCAAGGGCTGCAAAAAAGCGATTTGCAGGGAGCATATTGTCTCTATGTGCAATCAGTGTTCAATGTAAATTAATTCTCAAAAACCGATTATGTTATTTGATTAAGAGAAAACTAAGACTGCTAATTAAGGTCGTTGTGTGTCATAAATAAAGTTGATTTAATAAATATTGATGTTTTAATCCGTCGTAAAATTTACGAATGGTTAGTGATAACGTTACTGGAAATTAAGGTTAGTGAGCTAGGGTTAAATAACTATTATTAATATTTTTTTCTCTAAGGACAATTTTTAAAAAATAAAAGTATAAAGTCAAAAAGCAATATAAATTAAAAGATAGGTAACGATTGATAATGAAAGGCGCCCAAAGCTGAGCGCGAGGTGCAGCTTGCGCCGCCCCTCGCAGCCTGCCGCCCCGGGCCATGGCCCTAGGGTAAATACGCCACTGACCATAGTCACAGTTTTTTTCTCAGTTACAGTATATATTTTTTCCAGTGTTACAGTGTATGTTATTCTTTCCATTGCAGAAGCGTCACTCTCACAGCTAGTATTGGACGAACCTGATTCGTCCTTGCACAACGCGTCCAATGTGTGGCGCCATGACGTCTCCATGGCTGCTGTAAGTATTAAGTCTTTACATATGAAATTGCTGTTTTCTACAGAAAATTTGGGGTTCATACTTGAGGACCCCAGTCCTCGAGACACCCGTCCTTTAGGACCCCGGTCCTTGAGAACCCCGATAAATTTGATTATCTTTTTTTTGTTTAATTTTGCTATTATCATGCTGGTGTACCATCGATACAAAAAGTGCTTCAAAGTACATTAATTAAATAATGTGTTAGTTTGGTTAATGCAACCTAGTTTAGAGTTAAGCTGATATAATTTTATGTTATTCCATATTTTAGATCCCTAGAAATACTAATGACGACCCAGAAAAGTGGAACCATTGATAAAAATTCCACCTGGCCACTAACTAGTTATAATGAAACAATAGAGCCGGCGCTGCCAGATGATATGCCAATAAATCTGTCTCTTTTACGCATGCATAACAATGTACTTTCTATCTCTTTCAATCAATTTTGCTGGAATTAAAAAAGGTAAATGTAAAAGAACTAGTGCAGTTAAATAAAGTAAAAAGTACGAGTGATTTAAAAGCTGCATTATGGACCTAAAGGCGCTGAAATAAGAGCCACTTTATTAGCAACTGCTGATTATTCATTTTGTTAGTTTAACACTTTTGTTGGCGATTATACTTTAAGCGACAGTGGCATTTTTTCAAATTTATCGGGGTTCTCAAGGATCGGGGTCCTAAAGGACGGGGGCCTAAAGGATCGGGGTCCTCGAGGAAAAACCCAAAATTTGTGCCCGCTGGACTGACGATTCGTAGGACGCTGCGGGTGGCGGCTGGATGAGGATCACTGAGGACCGCCAAGAGTGGCGGAATATTGGGGAGACCTATGTCCAGCATGTTGTGTTGTGTTTGCGAGTAAGATAGAAATAGAAAAAGTTCATTTGTATAAAAAACACATAAAAGTAACACAACATAATGAAACACATAAATACATTAAACAAAAAGGAGACAGCTCAGCTTATGCTGTGGGCATGGTAAAACATATCTACACAGCGCTGATTTTCAGCTGATCCTGTATCATCTACAATTAAACATAAAGTTCGATAGGTGATGCACAAAATACGAGTAACTACAACATAACAATAAAAGAAAAATATATATAAAAATACATACCGAATTACAATTTTGAAGAAACAAAACTAAATTTAAATTAAAACCACTATTGAAAAATAACATTAGGTATTAAATAAACAAATTGAGCATAAAAAAAAAAATGATTTTAACGGCTAAAGGACGCCCGCCAGCTCGCTGGACTGACGATCTAAAAAAGATTGCCGGTAGTGGCTGAATGAGGATGGCCGAGGAAAGAAAAATGTGGCGTGCCCTTGGAGAGGATTGGAACGGCTTTCTTGTTTTTTTATTTTAGTACCTCCACAGTCGAGCCCGGCATCAGTTCTACCATCTCTGCCCAAACTAAATTAATATGCTCACCATTTATCTCGTTGGGGCGTCAAAAATTAGTATTATTTTATAAAACAGCATGTATTTAATTCCAGCCTGTATCTTCCCTCAAGAACGTGTGCACAGTCGAAGAGCTGGAGCGACAGCTGCGTCATTCCCAACAACCGCAGCAGCATCACTTCAACCAAAACTTCTTCCAGGTGAAGTTTTTTTACACGCAATGTTCCTTCGCAAACTTTCAAAATTGCCTTCGGTGTGTATTGAACTAGTTACGAACTGTGACGTCACTTTAGTGCGAACGTTACCTTGGACAATCGGAATTCAGTAGTATATCTATGTTTTTGATGGTTGGCAACCAGTTGCCAACCCATTCAAAGATAAATAATCTAGTTGCAGCTTTCAGGTTATATTTCTCCTTTTTGTACAAATCAGGACGGCGATTATGGGAAGTGCGACAAAATTAGTTACGGCAGATTTCGAAGGAATTTTCTACGGAAATTATTGATTTTGGTGCTTTCGCAATTTTTGCGCACGCGCCACAATCGCCGTCTAGCCCCTCTATTATGTATCTTTCGTTGCCAACTGGACTGGGTGCCTATCATCAAGAACATAGATAAAAACTGAACTTTCAAAATTGCCTTTAGTGGATATTGAACTATTTACGAACTGTCTCGTCACTTCAAGTGCGAACATATCCTTAGACAATCGGAATTCAATATCTATGTTTTTGATGATAGCCAGTAGGCACCCAGGCCCTCAGATCAGCTGTTCAGGACAAATTTATTATACTAAAAAGTTCACGGCAGACAAATATTTTTTGGCAAAACACAAATAAAATGTGTTTTTTTCCTTTTTCCAGCCAAGGTTCCCGCCGGTCATTCTACAAAGGCCACCGGGCCTCCAAGCCCCGGTCCCTTTACCTTTCGCTCCCCAAGGTCAGATGACGCACAATCTCAACCAAATGAACCAACCAATCAACAACATCATGGGTCAAAACAACCAAATGGGCCAACTTGGCAACCAAATGAACCAAGTCGGCAACCAAATGAACCAAGTCGGCAACCAAATGAACCAAGTCGGCAACCAAATGAACCAATTGGGCCAGAACCAGATGATCGGCAACAACCAATTGACCCAAAACGTGAACCAGTTCATGCAGAACTCGAATCAGTTTCAAAACTCGAACCAGAACCAATTTCAGAATATGAATCAATTGCAGCAGAATATGCAGAATTTAAACCAACCAATTGGGAACCAATTGGTGCAGAATCAATTGGTTCAGAATCAAATGGTGCCGAATGGGAACCAGTTTGGGCCGAATATGGGCCAGTTTCAGCATATGATGAACCAACCGCCTAGAATGATCGCGCCGCCGCCCGGCTTGAACATGCCCAGACAGAATTATAGCCCAAATATGGGGCTTAACCCGAATTTTCGTGTAAGTAAAAAGATATATTTGTTTTATAATTTTGATTTTTAGGGTACCAAAGGGTAACCAACGGGACCCTATTACTAAGACTCCGCTGTCCGTCTGTCCATATGTCACCAGGCTGTATCCTATGAACCATTATAATCATATTTCAATCTGGAACCACTGTGCGGTGGAGCCAACCTTCCCCATACAAAACTTGTGAGAACAAATAACGACGACAGAAGTATTATTATTTAATTCTGTTACCTTTTTCCACACGTTCCATCAACTTTACACCCGCGAATATACAGTTTTTCTTAAAGACTCACCGTGTTACCACAAAACGGTGTTTAACTTTAGACAGTGTTTAAATCTGTTGTTGTCACCTTTTCTTTCATATTGTAAAAGAGTGACAGCAACAGATTTAAACGCTGTCTAAAGTTAAACACCGTTTTGTAGTAACACCGAAAATGTTTTAACAGTCTAATTTTGCAATTTAAAACTTTCATACAGCTTGGCAAAAAAGAGTCTGACGCGGTGACAGGTGCAACCAATTATTTTGATTGACGGCAACACCTACGTAACTGTCGACTGCTTTCGATGCGACTAAGAGATATTGATCCGCAAAAAGTTTGCTTTTAGTGTTATGTAATTTTATCGATTTATTAATATACTCGTATTAATTTATATGAATTACGTAGTGTGGTCGTCACTGATTTTCAGTGAATCAATTTTGAACGGATTTAACACTAGTTTTATTTGATCTTTACAAAAAGCCAACGTTTCAAAATGGAGTGGTGAACGGAGTGTGAAATCCGTTCAAAATTGTTTCATGTATAGTGCTCATGAAAACTTAAGAAAATATTATGAATTCTCCAAAGTCAATATTGCTATCGTTCGTTTCAAAATCTTGAGTGAAACAAGATTAGGAAACGCCGACGTTGTTAACGAACATGCTGCATACATGACTTTGAAAGTGTCTGCCTTGTCTGATAAAATAAAGTATCAAAATCATTAATTCTCACTATGGGGTGGTCATATGTAAGGTAGGCGCGCCCTCATTTATTCCACACTCTATTTTGCCAAGCTGTACATTGGATTACAAAAGTTTTAAATAACAAAATTAGATTCTAAAAGAGTTTGTTTGTAAAAAAACTGATTATTCGCGGGTGTAAAGTTGATGGAACGTGTGGAAAAAGGTAACATAATTAAATAATAATACTTCTGTCGTCGTTATTGGTTCCCACAAGTTTGTATGAAGATTGCCTTGGACCATCCACCTTAATTGCTCCGTGATTCGCAATAGGCCTGATGACTAAAAAATTCTAATTAGTTCGTCAGTTAGATTATCAGAAAATATTGGACACGTATTTTTTCTTTTGTCAATTAAACAAAAAATTATGAAGATATAGCCCGCTAAAGTTCCGCGTGACGTCACGCCTAAGTTTAACATTTTAACTACTCTGTAACATCTGATGGTACGTTAAATCTTTGTCGGTGACTCTATCCTCATACTTTCTGTGATTCATTTATTAATTATAGATAGTTAATGTAACTAATATTAGTTTTTTAAGTTTTTATGTATTTTTATTTTTGTTACTAATAATTTAAATAATATATTGCTAGACTTGTAAAAATATTGCTACGCCCTAACAGGGTATCACATGATACTATATATTTATTTTCCACCTGTGATAATACTGTGATATGCAAATAAAGAATCTGAATCTGAATCTAAGTACACTTTTTACCTAGGCGTGACGTCACCAGGCCCCACTCCCAAACTTTGACGCGCTTTATCTCTGTAATTTTTTGTTTGATTGACAAAAGAAAAAATACGTGTCCAATATTTTTTGATAATCTAAATGACGGACAAATAGAATAAATATTTTGTTTACCCTGTCATCTCCCCTATTCCAGGGCCCACCGAAACCAAATGACCAGCCGGTGATGAACCAACCCAACCTGATGATGAACCAACCGTTCCAGCAGCAGAACATCCAACAGCAACAGATGAAGACTCAGTCGCCGCAGATCATGAATCAGATGAGTCAGGCGACGCAAGTGAATCAGATCTCGCAGATTAATCAGCAGGTGAGATATACTGAACAAGTAGGCGTTACTTTGCGGAAGTCCATCATGAACTTATGCATATGTCGTGACCTTATCGTAGAATTGACCATTTAATGATCTGCCCCCCTATTCTGTATCTAAAGTTGCCAACTGCACAGGGTGCCTATCGTCAAAAACATAGATAAAAACTAAACTTTCAAAATTGCTATTAGTGGGTATTGAACTATTTACGAACTGTGTCGTCACTTCAAGTGCTAACATGCCCTTAGACAATCGGAATTCGATAGTATATCTATGTTTTTGATGATAGACACCTAGTCCAGAAGGCAACTAGAGATACATAATAGGCCCGCTGGTTGGCTATATCGTATTTCTGTTAAATTTGGAAGGGTCCCCTCGCCCCGCTCCGTTTCGCTCAGCTCCTTATTTTATCTTACATATAAACCTAACACGGCTCCTCCTCGCTTCGCTTTACTTCGCTCGTCGTCGCACCTGTTTTTTTCCTTTTGGTGAAAGATTTTTATTTCATACTTTACGATCTGGTCAACCAGATCATGAAATGGTCAATTCTACGATATGGCCACGACAGATATATTAATATTAGGTATTTACATATGAAATTGCTGTTTTCTAAAGAGAATTTGAAGGAAACTCAATTTTCAGTACTAACATTTTGGCATTTTTTTAGAAATGACAAATCCAAATTAAGATATATTTCGGGCCTCACTGGGCCCGGCATCAGTTGGAGTAAAAATAATAAAGATTACTCCAACCGATGCGGGGCCCAGTGGGGCCCGAAATATATCTTGGACTATATTATGTTATTCTACAATAATTGTGTTTCTTTTATGTGTATTTACCTATATAATTATATATAAAAAACAAAAAAACAAGCTGATAAAGGCAATATATATATTTTTCAAATCCAAATTAACAAATACAAATACAAAATATGTTATTTCTTTTGTGTATGAATGAGACAACATTAAGCTAACAGCAACATTAATTTAATTTTTAAAAAGTGTCAGCTGTAAAAGATTATTACGAATGTTATCGTGAAAACGGATGGCATTTAGGACGAACTGTTTTTGATAAGTAGATGTAAAACCTTGAAAACAACTTTCAAACAAAAAACAAATAATTGAAATAGCTATTAAATTACAGGAATTATGAACTCATGAATCTGTAAGAAAATTTCGGCAATTTCATATGTGAAGACCTATTAATTTGCAATATTACGCTAAATGACCATGCTATTCAAAATGCAGACTCAAGCACCGCCACCATCGCGCATAAAACATGAACAAGCAAGCATTACGAGCGTAAAATAAATCAATCTTAAATAACAAGCAAGAAAACTTATCGACACGTGTTTCGCCTCTAAATGTAGCATCCTCAGGATGTGTTGCTCGGTTGGCTGCTCCGCTGCAACTGATGTAGTTGCTCGACCAGTCGCTCTACAGGAAAAACAGAGGCGAAACACGTATCAATAAGTTTTTAATCACGCTCACGTCATCGGAATTGTTCGTTTGTGTCTGCGTGGACGAATATTCACGACGCGCTATTTTAAGTGTGTACTTACTGTATTGAAATACTCTTGAGTATGTAAGCGAAACCGGATGAGAGACAATTATTTTTTGCTTGGTGCTATTGTTTGAAATATTGGCTGGTTAGAATCAGTGTTTGGAAGGATAAGTATCCGTGATAAGTATCTTGATAAAAATTGCTCGATAATGATCAATTGATAATAACAAAAATTGCGTTCATGAAAGTGAACTGTATTCGAACGTGTATTTCCGCACTTGCGTATAACCGAACGCACTAATTGTCAACGTGCCGCGACCGCGCCCCGCCGCCGCCGCCGCCTTGGGGATTCCCCGTACCATAAAAATTCAGTTCGGATTTAGAGTACTTTCGCGCGTTTCTGCAGCGCTTTAAAGCGCTACTTTAAACAATTTAATAGTAGTTTATGCTACAAGGGCGCAAAGGAATAAATCACAAGGACGATTTAAAACACGAGCGTAGCGAGTGTTTTAAACGTAACTGAGTATTTTATTGCTTTTACGCCCGTGTATCATACTACGTTTTTCAATGCATAGTGTGAGGAAATGAAAACAAATATAATCTTGTGAACTTTCAATTATGACTGGCTCAAAAGGATTGTATCCAGAGCCGTTAAACAGTGGAAAAAAAAAGTATAACATCTATGGTACACAGGAAAGGCTGCAGGTTAGCCAATCATTGCAAACAATTAAAAAAAAAAATAATAATAAAGCCCTAGGGCAAAATAATCGACTTTCTATTCGGTTTTGATGCATACAAAGTGGGCCTTTACGAGCACCTGCAATACCTGCATTGAAAAATATTATAGAATTAAATGAGACTTGAGGATAATTCATGATTTATATTAAAAAAAAAGCTCACCTCAATACGTGTTCTGATCGGGAAAGCCGACCAGTTTCAGCAGATTTAGGCTGCCTTCATCTGGGCGAGTAAAGACGTTTACGCGACGACGTTACGCCTCACACTGCGGGCTGCGGCTCGCAGGGCTCGGGATGACATCGATGCAGATGGTATTGGTGGTCGGACCGGTAGGGCGTCCGCACAATTAGTTACTTCCGGGCTTGCGTTATTAATTACCGGAGTGTCACCAAACAACGATAAACACGCGGAATATAAGTTCATAACATTAGGCAGCATAATTATATTGATACTTTCGAACTCTGGTTAGAACCGATGCACGGCGAATAGACAGTCAAATTGTGTAACTTTACAGATTACTCGCAACTTTATTCAAATTATTTCCAATTTATTTTTATTGTACACGAAAACTTATCTTAAACTAACACTGTTCTTCAAAAGAATACTTTTATGGTTTGGACACGTGTAGAGGATGAATGAAAGTAGAGTGATGAAAGAAAACTATGGTGTGATTAATACTTGCGATTGTCGGCCCTTGGTGAAACATCATCATAATTTTGATAAAAACACTTGTACTGTTTCACAATATCACTGTTTTATTAGTCCAAACGGTTTCGCCTTACGGCATTATCAAGGAGCTGTTAAAATTAACAAGTACAACAGTAACAGTACAAGTACAAGTGTTTTTATCATAACTATGGTGCGCAAGTAGAAGGTACAGCTCGACCAGCCCCCCTATTCTGTATCTTTAGTTGCCAACTGAACGAGGTGCCTATCATCAAAAACATAGATAAAAACTGAAATTTCAAAATTGCCTTTAGTGGGTATAGAACTATTAACAATCTGTGTCGTCACTTCAAGTGCGAAAATATCCTTAGGACATCGGAATTCGATAGTATATCTATGTTTTTGATGATAGACACCCAGTCCAGAAGGCAACTAGAGATACATAATAGGCCCGCAGGCCGCCCTAGAAGGACGTATACTGACCAAATTGGCGACATACTGAAGAAGGGCAATGCCAAAAGTACCCGGAATAGAAGAGCTTGTATGACTAGATCGATGGATGTGGAAGAGGCGACAGAGGTGTGTTAGGATTGTGCCTACTGTCTGGGATGTATGTACTATTCTTCTATTCCAGAAGAGCCAGCAGAACAGCCAGCAACCCAACATGAAAATGCAGAAGCAACGCGTCATCTACAACAGCAATCAGAAGAACATGACGTCAGAGAATCTCGTGCAGTATATACAGGTGACATTATATCCATATATACTGTGTAAATAGATAATTAAATATTAATCCCATAACTTAATTTCAAAAACCTTTTTTTCAGAGAATATACGCCATTTTAAGACATAGTTTTCATTATTTGGCTTAGTCCATACTCATCCCTAGACCGAACTCACTTGTTCCGTAATCTATAGATATACTATCTACGTGTATATAGCTAGAAGGAGCAAAAGTACTGTTGGTAAGAAAAGTGCTAATGATTTTTATTTATTTTTATTCATATACGCGGTATAAAATTAACAGTAGGTAAGGCTCCGTAAATTCGCACCTCTATCTTTACATGGCAGAATAAGCGAGACAAAAATACTGTAGAACGCAAGAGAGTAAGAGACAGCTTGAAAGACATCAACGCGGAAGAGCATTGTGTAATTTTAGTAATTATTAATAACCACATTTTACAATAGTTACTTTATATTATATTTACAATAGTAATTTTAGTAACCACAGGCATGTCAAAGGATGCCAGCGACTTTTGCTTGGATTATATGACTCTTTTGTTCGGACACGTGCAGGCTTTGTTTGTTGTGAAATTTCTATGAATGCAATATTAATAATAATAACTACTTATTTGCACGGAATGTAAGTAGGTCAATTCATTTTGTTAAAAAAATATCTAGAAAAAGATCAAGACTACCATAGTAAAATTAATACCTGTTTAATATTTATTTTCGACATCGTAGCACTTTTCCGACAAACTGTACCCTTGCAACAGATAGGCACATAAAAAAGCGGCGAGTTTGGACCAGCGATGAGTATGGACAAAGCCCATTATTTTGGTATATAAATTAACCATTATTTTTTTATAGAGACCTAGGACATTTGTATAGTTCATGTCAAACTTAAAGGCGGCTAAGTGAAGTTTGCCCTGGCGAGACGGATAGAGAGAAATAGATCACAGATGTTGATGAAAGACAGAGATAAGACTGAGACATAGACAAACTTTATTAATTTTTCCTTGAAAACTTCAATTGCTAAGCGAAACTCGAAACCCGTGTGACCATTTTCTTTCCACAGAACACACACCCGATTCTACAAATGCAACAAAACAACAGTTTCCACAACGCGAGTCATCACCCGATGTTGAATAACAGACCTTTGCTGAATCCGTTACTGAACAATCAGTTCAACCGACATAATGGTGGCTTCAGTAACAATAACAGGTGAGTCTTGATAACTGGCAATAAAGACGGTTATTGAACAACGTAAGCCATCACCCGATGTTGAACAACCGATCTCTGCTGAATCTGTTACTGAACAATCAATTCAACCGACGTAACGGCGGATTCAATAACAATAACAGGTGAGTCTTAACAGCTGGCAATAGAGACGGTTATTGAACAACGTAAGCCATCACCCGATGTTGAACAACCGATCTCTGCTGAATCTGTTACTGAACAATCAGTTCAACCGACGTAACGGCGGCTTCAGTAACAATAACAGGTGAGTCTTAATAACTGGCAATAGAGACGGTTATTGAACAACGTAAGCCATCACCCGATGTTCAACAACCGATATCTGCTGAATCTGTTACTGAACAATCAGTTCAACCGACATAATGGTGGCTTTAGTAACAATAACAGGTGAGTCTTAATAACTGGCAATAGAGACGGTTATTGAACAACGCGAGCCATCCCCTGTTCAATTCCGATTGCATTACAGAATATCTGGGTTCCCAAATATATATTAAACATGAAATATGAGAAAAATAAATTACCACATTTTTTTTAATGATATTTCTGTTTGTTCCTTTTTATTGTTTCTGATTTTGTATGTATGTATTTTTTCTCTCGTGTCGGTGGTATCTTAAAATAAAGTGCATTTCTTTCTTTCTTCTTTATTTATTTCTTTCTTCTGTCTCAGGCACATGATGAACGGCGATGACAGCTCGTCCGACAGCAACAATGATGGCGACTCGTACGCCGGCCTGATGTCGCAGAGAGAGAAGCAATGGCTGATCAACATACAGATGTTGCAGCTAAACACTGGGACGCCTTACGTCGATGATTTTTATTATACGGTAAAAGGAAACTAATCTTATAGCTTGACCGTAACCGCTGTGCCCCGCCTTAAGAAGCTATGCGAATTTTATTTTTGTCACTGTCACTTCAAGCGAAACATCGCGCAGTGCGAGAGGGGCGAATTCAGGGCAAAAGGGAAAAAAGTTGGTTTTATATTTTTATTAAAAAAACTAAAATAGCTAGCAAAATTTTAAATATCAAATCTCTAGATATTGTTGATACACACCTAATAAAATATGTTTGAGTTCTGTATATGGTTCATATTCGTCAAACGAGGAGAAAAAGTGTGTTTGAAGACCTCATTTCAACAATTATTTCTATCGAGGAAAATTTATCCAAACATGTTTTCCAATTTCAAAACCCTAGATTATACAACGTGAAAGGTGTTACCATATTTGAAGAGCTTATTCAGTCAATGGTATAGAACAACTTTTACTATGGAGCCAAACCGGAAATATAAAAAAAAATCTGTCCTTCCATACATTTCGGCCGAGCGGCATTGCATTTTTCTATGAAACAGTCGATTTTTTTTTTCGGGATACAGGATTTTTCCATAGTAAAAGTTGTTCCACACCATTGACTGAATAAGCTCTTCAAATATGGTTACACCTTTCTGTTACACGTTGTATAGTCAAAATGCATATACCAAAAATTTTATAAAATTTTCCGTGTATTTCATGAAATACACAGAAAAGAAACACCCGTATTTTTTTCGCATATCGCCGCGCGGCGAGGTGGGGGGAAGAAAGGAAATATTAGCATGAGTTCACATGAGATCGATATTGTCAGATCTTCCGATATTGGTTATCAATATTTTTAAAAATATAAGATTTTGGTATTTATTAGGAAACATGATACTACTATACAATGGTAAATGAAATAAGTAAATGGGTTCGTTATATTAAAATTATGATTTTTATTTAAATATTTTATATTTCATAAAAAAGACTAACCTTGTAATTCAAATCGGCATCAAAAACATCAAATAATAATAATAAAATAACAATATCGATCTAATGTGAACCCATACTATGTCCTTTCCTTCCCCCTTCCTCGCCGCGCGGCGCCATAGAAAGGCACAGTGGTTATGGTCAGGTTATACCACAGATATCAGATACCACATATAATCCATCCATCCATCCATCCATCCATCAGCCTATGTTCGTCCACTGCTGGATGATCTTGTCCATACAAAGTTAAAACAGCATTTTAAGTTAGTTTTGAGAAGATCATGCATGACTAATTGTGTATACAATTGTGTATACAATTTCAAACTCTTGCTTTATAAACCTCACTAATACAGAACTATTGGCTTCAAATGCCACATACTAAAACGTTCTTAAATTTTCAAGTTCTAAACAAGAAATACAAAGTTAAGTTATGCAGTTTGCGCTAAGCTAAAACGTTTAACCTTAACAATTATTTTCCAGGTGTTCTTAGAAAGGCAGTCAAGGAAAGAGAAGGAAGGTGTTAAGGAGGCGCACAAAGCGAATCAACAGAACCACCCATTCTACAGCGGTTGTAAGTTGTTATTTTTTTTTGAAGTGGAGATCTTGCGACCAATATAGTATTTCTTTTTCAATGCATGTGCTCGTAAAGGCCCACTTTTTATGCATCAAAACCGAACAGAAAGTCGATTATTTTGCCCTAGGGCTTTATTATTATATATTTTTTTAATTCATTTACAATGGTTGGCTAACCTGCAGCCTTTGCTGTGTACCATAGACGTTATACTTTTTTTTCCACTGTTTAACGGCTCTGGATACAGTTCTTTTGAGCCAATTACAATTTAAAGTTCACAAGATTATATTTGTTTTCATTTCCTCACACTATGCATTGAAAAACGTAGTACGATACACGGGCGTAAAAGCAATAAATTACTCGGTTACGTTTAAAACACTCGCTACGCTTGTGTTTTAAATCGTCCTCGTAATTTATTCCTTTGCGCCCTTGTAGCATAAACTACTATTAATCTTATCTAAACTGCACCGTTGTATGCAGTTGTGTCCAGGCAGCGTGTATAGGGCTCCCGGACCACTCATACACAGCTCTCACGACCTGGTTTGTAGAGGTGCGGAGGCGCTCCGCAGCGCCGGCGGTCAGGTGACGCAACAGCGCCGGCCAGCCGTTCACGCGCGCCTCGCAAAACATTCCAGAGGCGCTACAGTTGCGGGGGAGGCCATGTAATGCACGCCACGCGTTGTATTGCACTCTGATCTGGTTTGGAGCTGTCTTAGTGTAGTTGCACCAGAGTTCTGCAGTATATAAATTGGTGCAATATGTTGAAAACAACAAACGTTTGACCGGTTCACTGCACCGATAGAAACGCCGAGCCAGCATGTTTCCCCTGGCGCTGATTGACCGTCGCTGGCGCTCAATATCAGTGTCGTCACGCAGGTCAGCGTTTATAATGTGCCCCAGGTATTTAACTTCATCGACCCGTTTCAGTTGTTGCTCACATAGACGGAGGGGGGGTATGGCGGATGGTATATTGGATGAGTTATAATCTAAGTCATATGTATATTTATATTTACAGCAGTTAAACAAGAGCAGCAACAGCATAGAGAGCGACACAACTCTGCGCGTCACAACTCTCAGAGTGAAGACGTCACGCCGCGCACTTATGTCCCCACACAGTTCGAGAATTCCCTGGGGAAGTTGCAGGTGTGAAAATATACAGCTTACTATCAGTCCTTCAGCCGTAGCATAGTGTTTAAGGCGATATGTAAAAGTTTTAGCGTCCCTGTTACTCCATATGCGAAAAAACCCTCAGTGCGAGAGGGACGGATTCGTGGAAAAGAAGCAAAAAGTCGGTTTTTTATTGATATAAAATGTACTAAAGTTGCTATCAAAATTTAGTTTAACCAGGTCCTAGATATCGTTAAAACCCATCTAATAAAATATAATTGCAGTCCATATGTCATTCTAAATTGTCTAACCAGGAGAATTGGTGCCGAAAAAGACCTCACTTCAATAAATATTTCTATCGAGCCGAATTTCTCAAATCGCGTTTCTGTTTTAACAGATCCCTAGAAAAAGAATTCAAAAATAATATATTTTTTTTTCAAAATAGTACGTTGTTTACTGAAGTAGATATGCACATTCTTAAAGTGTCTTTTTTTTTGTAGCGCCTTAATCGCGTGCGATGCGACTTTATTGAATAACAAGTGCGAGGAGCGCGACACGATGTTTTTGCGATTAAACAGTATGTCACGCTCCTCGCACTTGTGATTCAACTAGTGGGGTCGCGCGCGATTAAACAAATTCAAATAGTTTATTTTGCAAAGCAGGTATAGATATATACACTTTTTACACGTCAAATTTAATCTAATAAAGAAAATATATGTAATAAAATAATAAATGTACATGAACTAAATTAAAGGTTTATTTAATTTATGTAGCAATATATTTACGATTAAAATGATAGGTAAAATATATATTATACAAGGTAAAATCCAATCAGCCGCCCGAACCCATACCGGAGACCCGGCCAGGGACCAGGAACAAGGTTCAATGATCACCAACCGAGCCCCCAGCACGAATCCAGGCGGCCGACCAAATCCCATCCTATATACTACATAGTAATAGGTTACATATATAAATACATGCCTACCTCCGCCCATTCGATTAGTCTTGCTAACAAGAAGGGCAAGAAACTTAGCAAGATCATGTCTTTTTTTTTCAACATAAAACTTATACTATACAATATATGACTTATATCTACTTTAACCAAGTGATAAGATAATACAAGACAGCAGGAATTCAGGTTAATGAACACGAACACTATGCTACGCCTGCTGGATAAGTGCTCTTCCATTATGAGAGGGTTTGCTTTAAGGCTGCGTATAAACCTGGACAAATTAGTGATTTTGCCCCCGCATCCCCGCACCTCAACTGTTTGCGCGACCGGCCGTCACCGGCCGCGAGCGCTATTTCTTAGCTCCCACGAGCGGTGTGGATCCGCGGTCATTAACCCATGCACGTGCTAGTTTTCAATAATAAGTATAATACATCTACGATGTATAAAATTCAACCCAGTTGACAAAACGGTTTGTTCGCAATGGCATTTTTTTGCGTAATTGTGTTTGCATCTAATTTTTATATTTCAAAATTTTATTTTTCGAAAGTCATACTTGCAAAGATAATGATTACGATGATGATACAACGATACGTCGATACGGGGATACGACGATACGGCAATACGTCGATACGACGATACGTCGATACGAGGATACGTCGATACGTCGATACGACGATACGTCGATATGACGATACGTCGATACGACGATACGTCGATACGACGATACGTCGATACGACGATACGTCGATACGAGGAAACGATGATACGTTGATACGACGATACGTTGATACGAGGATACGACGATACGAGGATACGGCAACACGTCGATAAGACGATACGTCGATACGAAGATACCTCAATACGCCGATACGTCGATACAACGATACGTCGATACAAGGAAACGACGATACGACGATACGTCGATACGTTGATACGTCGATATGTCGATACGACGATACGTCGATACGCCGATACGTCGATACGTTGATATGTCGATACATCGATACGACGATACGTCAATACGACGATACGAAGATACGTCGATACGACGATACGTCGATACGACGATACGTCGATACGACGATACGGCAATACGTCGATACGATGATACATCGTTACGAGGATACGACGATACGTCGATACGTTGATACGACGATACGTCGATACGTTGATACGTCGATACGAAGATACGTCGATACGACGATACGTCGATACGACGATACGGCAATACGTCGATACGATGATACATCGTTACGAGGATACGACGATACGTCGATACGTCGATACGACGATACGACCATACGGCAATACGTCGATACGACGATACGTCGATACGACGATACGTCGATACGTCGATACGACCATAAGTCGATACGACGATACGTCGAAACGACGATACGTCGATACGAGGAAACGACCATACGACGATACGTCGATACGACGATACGAAGATACGTCGATACGACGATACGTCGATACGACGATACGGCAATACGTCGATACGACGATACATCGTTACGAGGATACGACGATACGTTGATACGTCGATACGTCGATACGATGATACGTCGATACGACGATACGACCATACGGCAATACGTCGATACGACGATACGTCGATACGTCGATACGACGATAAGTCGATACGACGATACGTCGATACGACGATACGTCGATACGTCGATACGAAGAAACGACCATACGACGATACGTCGATACGTCGATACGACGATACGAAGATACGAAGATACGTCGATACGATGATACGTCGATACGACGATACGGCAATACGTCGATACGACGATACATCGATACGAGGATACGACGATACGTCGATACGTTGATACGTCGATACGATGATACGTCGATACGACCATACGGCAATACGTCGATACGACGATACGTCGATACGTCGATACGACGATAAGTCGATACGACGATACGTCGATACGACGATACGTCGATACGACGATACGACCACGATCACGATCACGATCACGACCACGATCACGATCGCGATCGTGATCGCGATGGCGATGGCGATGGTGATGGTGAGATAAGGTTTTGTTAGTCTCCCAGAGGGGTAGGCAGAGACTACAGATTTCCATCTGCTACGATCCAGACACAACTCTTTCGCCTCTTCCACATCCATCAACCATATTTATTGTGATATTAAATTGTAAGCTAAAAAAAATACCTCAGACGAAAAACATAGCGATATTCATTAGTCCATTGAGAAAACCTTTAGTTCAACATCTTTAATAAAACATGACCTATCTACTTATTTTGTTAAGTAATGGCGTACCTTTGCATTACTTTCATCCACTGCTTTATTTTCACTCGTAAAACATTTTTATTCCATTTTTTACATTGGTTGCATTTATTTCCCATGTTTCAAATTACGAGATTTATTTAAATTACGAAACCGGGACGTCGAGAGCGCAAAAACGTAGCCCTCCCGTCTCAACGGAGCGATCACAACTGACCGACGGGTGAGTGACGAAACAAAGCATGGAACAAAAAGCGCGTGCGACCGAGATATCTTGTTGCCGCCTTGTCTCAGAATAAATCGACGTAAGCGCCAATTCTTAGATGTTAAATTAAATGAAAACGAAACAGAATTATTCAAAATCCCCGTGCAATTATACGGGGTCATTTGTTTTCTTATTTTTAATACAAATTTCAAGGCAAACTGTTTTAAGAAAGGTCCTTTAACACTCGAAAAACATGAAATATAGAGGTAACTTCGTAATTTTTTTCTATCGAGCGAACTTAAAGCTTTTGCGTTTTTGCTTCTGCACGAATATCAGCCCTATAGTCTATTATCTATATTATTTTTATTAAACCGATTGACCAAGTTACACAATGTTTTATGCTCATTTGAAATTGTGCATCTGACATTATACCGACCCTTAAGCACCATGCGCAGGGCAGATTAGGTGATTGGCTAGACATTTTTGCCATTACTTTTTTTTATCGCGCTTGCGCTCACGCTCCAAAATAACGGTTAATTAAATTAAAAAACCGGGCAAGCGGGAGTCGGGCTTCGCTCTTTTAGGGTTCCGTACGATTCGACCAATTTCACAACTCTTTGATCAACTGTTACAAATAAAATAAAAAAACCGGCCAACTGCGAGTCGGACTCGCGCACGAAGGGTTTCGTACCATTATCTATAAAAACGGCAAAAAAACAATCCTGTTGTATGGGAGCCCTTTTAAATATTTATTTTATTCCGTTTTTTAGTATTTGTTGTTATAGCGGCAACAGAAATACATCATCTGTGAAAATTTCAACTGTCTAACTATCACGGTACATGAGATACAGCCTGGTTACAGATGGACGGACAGCGGAGTCTTAGTAATAGGGTTGCGACCCTTACCCTTTGGGTACGGAACCCTTAAAACCATCTTTATTACATAAATAAATTATACTTAACTGAAGTTTAGCGTGCGCGGCATTTGTTAAAAGCAGGATAGACAGTTAAAAAACTAAAGCAAGACTGAATTTTAGCATTGTGGAGCCTCTTAATACTTTTCCACAAAAGTGACAACCCTGAAAAGTGATTCGAAAAAGGAAACATTGTATTGTCGACGATTATATCAATCAGTGGCGTGCACAGAACTTTTTTCCGGAAAAGCAATCAGAAGGTCAAGTACGACAATAAAAAAAATATGAAAAAATTTAAATAACACTTTGAAAAAAATAGTTTGTACGAAAATGTTCACTCTAGGAAAAAGTGTCATTAAAAATGTTAATTTTTTTTTTATTGTTGTACTTTATTTATTTATTTACTTTAATTAAAACGGACAAACCAATTACAATAATTAAAGATAGTAACACAAACACAAAATGGTACAATCAACTAAAATAAATAAGAATAACACATAAAGTCAGAAACAGGCCTTCTCACAAAAACACAAACACTCTGACAATATTTTCTGCCATCCATCAGCAAACAGATCACAGTCTTGATTGGCGTTTAGAAGAGCGTTGAGGGAGAGAAGAGTACGCGGTATGGGTGAGTTAGATCGCGCCTTTGTGCGACACGAAGGCACAGCGAAAAACCTGTGCTTACGGCCGCGAAGAAGACCTTCTGATTGCTTTTCCGGAAAAAAGTTCTGTGCACGCCACTGATATCAATGTGTATAACATTCCAGTGCGGCAGCGTGACGGCTCCTCGGAAGATCATAGACGTAGAGGTGGTGCAGACAGAGAGCGGCGGCGTGACGTCAGCGCGCACGTCCCGCGCTCCCAGCGTGGCCAGCACTACCAACCCGGCCGAGGTAACAACACCCAACTATGTACAATCTAAATTATTATTACACACAGCTTGAACACTCACGTGTGATTGTTGTTGACTATGTGCCAACCGTTTCACCGACACAATTTCGGCATTATCAAGGCGAGTGTCGCTCTTAGGACGACGACGCGGCGTTCACCGTCGTTGTCAAACGGGCACTGGCAGCCACCGATCGGTGAGCTGCACGCATTGCTCGTGCGCTGAGCGTTGGCTGCGTCGTCGAAGGAGGTGGGATGGTGGATGCACTTGATTCTTTTAATTGTTCCAATTGTTTGTCCAACAATCACACGTGAGTGTTCAAGCCGTATGTAATAATAATTTAGTATGTCAGCTCACGCGAGTTTTAATAATATTAATGTACAATTTATTTATTTAATTGTGTGGCTTTTAACCCATTGAATGCTGAAGTTGTTTTTCAAGTCAAAGTTTTTTGCCACCATACATTTCGCATTCTACGCATATATACCAGTGGCGAAGGCTCCATAGAAGCCGATTCCCACCGGCTTACCTTTCAGAAATACCTCCAACTACAACCAACCAATCCACCATTTATTATTTTAATGAACAATTACAAAAAACGCCTGCGCGAAACGAAAAGTGAATCGTCCGTACGCATTATTTCAACTCATTATGGCGCGCAGCGCTATGTTTGCACAAAATTGGGAGGTTAGGCCGGTCCATTTTAGCTAACCTTGCAACGTTGCCACGTTGGGCACTATTGGGCAGGCTCCCGTTGAGCAACATCGCAATTCGCTCGCATCTATCGGGTAAAAGCGTAAAGATTAGGCTGATGCCGATCGGGGTAAGTTTCTCTCTCTCTTCTTTTTAAACGCAATGTTTTCATGCTTCATTTTTTCATTTTTTTTTTAATTTTTTTTTAAATAATTTATACTGTAAGGTGTGACTCCTTGATGGAACTTCATTCTAACACTAATCAAAGTCTTCTTGTACGAGTTCCACTATTTTATTTCTTTAATTATTGCGACTAGTTTCGTCTATTTGACATCGTCGGGCTGATTGGAATAGGTTAATAGTAAAAGTATAGCTAAGTCTTAGGGTAGATAAATGTCAAAATAAAATTAAAAGTAAATGAAGGTACATGGATATTTGCGTTTTGATACAAATATTCATAAGTAAAAATAAACGCGAAATGTCCAAATTAAAATTAAAGATTTAAAATTAAAGATTAAAGTAAAAATAAACGCGAAATGTCCAAATTAAAATTAAAGATTTTAATTTGGACATTTCGCGGTTATTTTTACTTATGAATATTTGTATCAAAACGCAAATATCCATGTACCTTCATTTACTTTTAATTTTATTTTGACATTTATCTACCCTAAGACTTAGCTATACTTTTAATATTAACCTATTCCAATCAGCCCGACGATGTCAAATAGACGAAACTAGTCGCAATAATTAAAGAAATAAAATAGTGGAACTCGTACAAGAAGACTTTGATTAGTGTTTTCATGCTTAGGCTACAGATATAAAAAAATATGAAACTGTTTTCTTTTTAATCTTACCCTCTAACAAGATGTATCTAATAGTAAATATTAAAAAAACGCCTGTTTTAACAAAATAGTATTCAAAAAACTTGCTGCTGCACGTCAGTGTGATTTGCAGTTGCAAAGAAATTCTTTATCTATAGTTATCGCATCGCCTATGACCAATGAGGTTATCTTTAGTCGAGGAGTTTTTAATGTTAAAGTGAGAAGAGATACAACGGACTATAAAGCTATAAACTCTCAATCACATGAGGTACATATATTTGTTGTTATTATTAATGTTGCAAAAAATGTCATAATAACTGAGGTTTTCCATGCGCGGCTGTTGATTAGAGCGAGATAGACAGTTACAAAATAAAAGCGTTCGAACATGACTTATTTCCACGGAACGCCGACCCTTAAAGTATCGATATCATAAGTAAGAACTATTTTCAGAGTGTCGATAATGGTTTTATTTACTCCTATGTTACATCCATTTTTGTTGTGTTTAAGGGCGCACCGAGCGTTTGCTTTTGTCTCTGTCTTTTTCTTTACGTGTAAAGAGTAAAAATAATAACCAAACTTTTGCACTTTTTCATCGTTTTTCGTTGTTATTTTCATTATTATTATTATTATTATTATTATTTATTTATTTATTAATACACATGAATACATTACAGACACAAGTCCAATGCGTATACATGGAAAACAGAAACAAATTTCAATACACTAAAAATCAAAATATACATACACTTAGAATAAAAATATGGTTACTGCTCCAAGTATTTCACCACACATGTGTGGATTTGGGTCAGTGATGCAGAGAAAATATCCATCTCTGGTTGATTTCTAGCCATACCGTTGAGTAAACGAAGCACGCGGCTGAGAGGGGCCTTGTTCACGAGGTTAGTGCGAGCCCCCGGACACTGGAACAGTCTATGACTGCGTGCGCGCGTGTACTGATCCGGCACCCATAGATATATCAGTGCCAGCAACGATGGGACATGAGTCAAACCTCTTAGAATTTTTACCATAAACATAGCCATTGTGGAATCCCTTCTTAGCTCTAAGCTGTTATACCCTAACGTGCCCAATAGGAACATCGTTGGGTATAAAAAGGGATAATACTTAAAGGTACGTTTGTATAAATTACGAAGGAAGAGTTTTTGGACTTTTTCGATCGTAAGTACATGTTTAGCCTCGTATGGAGTCCAGATCGTCGAATTAAATTCCAGCCTACTCCTAACGTAAGAGTTAAACAAAGTACGAAACGTGCGAGGGTCTTTAAAATCCATTGATAACCTCAATACCCATCCAAGAGCCTTCCTCGCTTTCTTACTCAACTCTTCAATATAGTAGCTGTACTTCAAGTCAGCAGTAAATAGTACACCAAGATCCTTAACAAAATCCAGCGCACGCGGTAGCGGTGAACCAGCGAGCTTGTAAGGAAAATGGAGAGGATCACGCTTTCGGTGAAAAGTAAATACAAACGACTTATCGACGTTCAGCTCTAAGCAGTTTTTGACACTCCACGAGTGCACTGCATCAATTTCACGCTGAAAACGTCGACATTCATCGATGGTATTTAGTGACGCAACCAATTTAACATCGTCCGCAAAAATTAATATCATGAAGTCATCAGATATTAATTTGGGGAGATCATTAATAAATATTAAAAATTCCAACGGACCCAAATTACTGCCCTGACTTATTCCTGACCTAGTGTAATAACGCTTCGAGATACAGCCGCCATATTGAACATACTGCATCCTGTCCGACAGATAGCTGGCAAAAAGATGCAGCAGTTGTGGTGTAAAGCCAATAGCAGCCATTTTGCGGAGCAACACATCGTTGTCGACACGGTCGAAGGCCTTGCGAAAGTCGAAGTAGGCTACATCAACTTGCTTTTTATTATCAACTTCTGTAGAAGCATGCTGGACGAAGGACAATAAATTAGTTGCTGTAGACCGACCTGGCAAAAATCCATGCTGAGCGTCACATAACCAGGGTGATACCTGGTTTAATATACGACGGTACAGAATGGATTCAAATACCTTTGCGTATGGCGATAGTATAGCGATTGCTCTGTAGTCGCAAACATTGGACTTCGATCCCGATTTAAATACCGGAATGACCTTTGATAACTTCCAGGAGGCAGGATAAGTTGATTGCGCTAAGATCGAATTATATATAAATAGTAACGGGGCATAGAGCACCTCGCGACAATCCCTCAGAACATAAGACGGGCAGCCATCTGGACCGCATGAGAATTTGGGCTTCAACCGCTTTAACGCCATCAGTAGCTCCGTCTGACTTATTACGCCGACGTGCACCCGAGCCGCCGGGTTCCTTCCTGACTCAGACGAAAGGGTCTCCTGGACCGAAAGCTTAGGGACATTATTCAAAAACACACCTTTGAAATTATTAGCGAAAGCTTCTGTAACTACGGCAGGGGGGTCGTCAAAATCACTTTCTCCATTGCCAGCACGTTTGTTTTTTATGTAGGTCCAAAACTCATTAGGATTATTATTTATATTTGTCTCCATTTTATTTATGTACCGCTGAAAAGCTACCTTAATTTTTGACTTGATTAATTTTCTATAATGACAAAAAATCCTAAAAAAACCTGTAGTCTTGTGAGTTTTATAAAGTTTTAGGTAATAAAATTTAGACTTTATATCACGTATAATCTCAGCAGTGTACCAAACGGGATACGAATACTGTTCATCGGCAGTAATGTGCTTTTTCCTAGGAACACAGCCATGCATGGATTGTTCCATTCTCTCGTAAAAAAACTCAACTGCACTATCAACGTCACTGAGTTCGTAAATTGGTGACCAGTCAATAGACTGCAATCTAGAGTACAGTTGATGGAAGTCAGCCTTCCTAAAGTTCCAGTCGTTGCCGTCACTAGCATCCCCACAGGCGACCGGAACCGGACGACGCGCGCGCGCCAACGTCACGTCAATCCAAAGCGGCGGGTGCTCGCGCTCACCGCGCGGGGTGGGGGGCACAACGCCCGCCACAGCCGCGCACACGCTTACACGACCCACGTCCATGTCGCTGAGCACGAGATCCAAGTACCGCCCTAACCCGTTCTCTACTGTATTATGTTGGTGCAATCCAACACGTGCGGTGAAATACTCGTAGTGATCGCGCACAGTCTTACTTGCAGAATACAAATTAAAATCGCCTAAAATAAGTATTTTCAATTTAAAAGTATCACATAATATTTCTGTATAATTAAAAAAACTTAGATATAGAGAGTCCTTGCAATGTGGAGGTAAATAAACGACACAGCATAGAAACCTAATGTCACGGTACGAAACAATTGCACAAATAAATTCATCCTTTACGTCCTTGATTGGCAAATCGGTGGCCGGGCATGCACGCAGTGTAAGCGGTCGTCGCGCGGCCAGCAACACGCCGCCTCCGTTACGGCCGTCGGCGCGGTCGCGCCGCAGCACGCAGTAGTCAGGCGGGCACAGCTCCGCGTCGAACACTGATTCTACTAGCCAAGTCTCCGTTATTGCGATTAGATCAGCCCCACTCGATCTTATACCAAGTTCCGCTTCGCTTACTTTATTTTTCATGCCTCCAACATTCTGGTATAAAAAACTTATTACCGTGGCAGTGCTACAGATAGCCGAGATACTATCTGGACTCTTATTTACGAAAATTCTGCCATACGCTCAGTCTTATACGGGGTGGCCAGGAAGCCGCATCCGTAAAAAAATCAAAGCTGTCTTCGGGGACTCCTACTTTAAACGAAGCATATTTAGTGCTTCGTATGTTTAGTTTGTACACCTCATATCCTTCGTACTCTTTTTTTCTCTTAAGGAAATCTATAACTTGCTCGACGGTTATATTCGTCTTTAAACCCCATACATGAATATACTTCAGGATATCTACAGTTTTCAGCACATCATCCTCCAGACCTGCTCCATTAATAGGTTTTTCATTTGAAGTAAACCTACGGCGTTTCTCAACTTTGGTCCAACCACCGACATCGTCTAAATCTTTTTATCATGGTCTAAATTATATTGTTCTTAAATAAAAACCATCGTGTATAAACGCTCCAGCCATATATGAACTTTATTTTAGTAAATAAATCATAATATCAAATTACTTATATATATAAAAAAGTAGGGAAATAGAGGAAAAAATTACTCGAAAAGAGGTAAATTTGCGAATTTATTCTATCGAGCCAACTTTATCAAATCGTGTTTCCATCGTGTATACAGTCTAGTATATATAAGGTCTTTCAATTTAAATGGAAAGTAATTTAGGAGGTGATTCAATATCGTTAATACATCACATTCCGCTGCAAAGCACTTTTTGTTGCGCGAACTTTTTTTTCACTTCTCAGTACAAAGTGGTCCGATCAGCTGACTCAGTTTGTATGGACAAGTGAAGAAAAAATTCACGCAAAAAAAAGTACTTTTCAGTGGAATGTGATGTATTAACGATACTGAATCACCTCCTAAATTACTTTCCATTTAAATTGAAAGACCTTATATTCCCAATAGATCCAATATATTTCCCTAGATTTTAATTTAATTGTTTACTACTTCAAACAAGGGTTATAAAAATGTGTTTGACTGTGTAAGAAGCTCGGTGCGCTCTTAAGGGTCGGTGTTCCGAGATTCGGGGTTCGGGGTTATGGCTTTTTAAGACGGTAAAAATTCAAATTTCTGAACAAAATAAATACCACTTGTTACCTTACAAGATGAAGTGCAGGTTCATTAAAAAAAATCACGGCAATAATGTATAGTAACTTCAGAAAAAAAAAAACAGGAATTTCAAGAAAATCTCTTGAATAGCATTGCAGCGCTACGGGTGTAACCTGAACTTGAAAATCCTGTTTTTTTGTCTGAAGTTACTATACATTAGTGCCAAGATTTTTTTTAATGAACCTGTACTTCATCTTGTAAGGTGACAAGTGGTATTTATTTTGTTCAGAAATTAATATTTTACTATCTTAAAAAGCCATAACCCCGAACCCTGTTTTGCCCAATCTCGGAACTCCGACTCTTAAGGAGGTTACATTTTTCACTTTTTAATATTTGGTTGGTCAAGAACACATTCCTCTCTTCAGCCAAAGCATAGGGTCAAATGAAGGTCATAAGTTTAATTATAAAAATATCTATAATCTTTAGTAAATTTTCCGAAAAAACAATGAAATAAGGCCAAAAAATGTATTATCCCGAAACGGTTTTTCAATTAGCATCCCTTGGCATAGACTTCCCATGGCGGATTCCATAAATATCTTTTCAATGCAAGTGCTCGTAAAGGCCCACTTTTTATGCATCAAAACCGAACAGAAAGTCGATTATTTTGCCCTAGGGCTTTATTATTATTATTTTTTAAAATTTATTTACAATGGTTGGCTAACCTGCAACCTTTCCTGTGTACCATAAATGTTGTACTTTTTTTTCCATTGTTTAACGGCTCTAGATACAGTCCTTTTGAGCCAATCATAATTCAAAGTTCACAAGATAATATTTGTTTTATTTCCTCACACTATGCATTGAAAAAAGCGGGCGTAATAGCAATAAATTACTCGGTTACGTTTAAAACACTCGCTACGCTCGTGTTTTAAATCGTCCTCGTAATTTATTCCTTTGCGCCCTTGTAGCATAAACTACTATTATGTTTGTGATGATAAAGCCTCAACGGCCAGTTAAATAAACGGACCGCAGCAAGATTCAGAACATATTTTTACTCCAAAACACCACAAATTCCAAGGTGTGCCGTTTTGTCCCCTATCTACCCTTTCGTGACGTCAGTGCGGCAAGATACCGGGTTCTACTTACGACCTAAGGAACCTCCATAGTTCTGGCAAATGGCTCCCGATTTGATCTCAATTCTTTTCTCGGCGAAGCTTTTGTACCGAACTTGGCACATTTTTCATCTGGATGTTTTTGGTTGGATCATAGTTAAGGTTAAACGTCAAGTCTTTCGGTAAAAAGTGCACAACTTAACTTTGTTTTTCTTGTTTAGAAGTTAAAAGTGAAAAAGACATTGGTCTGTGGCAATTAACGCCAATAAGTTAAGTTAATAAATGAATAGTTTGAAATAAAATGGACAACTAGTCATGATTTTGTCCAAACAAGCTTAAAATGCTGTTTTATACGAACATTGCCGAAAATTTGTATGCGATGCGCAATAAATCTTTCGCAGTTATGTACATAGTGTACGACTCACAGTTATGTAAATAGTGTACGACTCACAGTTATGTAAATAGTGTACGACTCACAGTTATGTAAATAGTGTACGACTCACAGTTATGTAAATAGTGTACGACTCACAGTTATGTAAATAGTGAACGACTCACAGTTGATACAAGTTATATTTGTACATAGTGTACGACTCACAGTTGATAGAAGTTATATTTGTACATAGTGACGACTCACAGTTGATAGAAGTAATATTTGTACATAGTGTACGACTCACAGTTGATATAAGTTATATTTGTACATAGTGTACGACTCACAGTTGATATAAGTTATATTTGTACATAGTGTACGACTCACAGTTGATATAAGTTATATTTGTACATAGTGTACGACTCACAGTTGATAGAGGTTATATTTGTAAATAGTGTACGACTCACAATTGATATAAGTTATATTTGAAAATAGTGTACGACTCACAGTTGATAGAAGTTATATTTGTACATAGTGTACGACTCACAGTTGATAGAAGTTATATTTGTACATAGTGTACGACTCACAGTTGATAGAAGTTATATTTGTACATAGTGCACGACTCACAGTTGATAGAAGTTATATTTGTACATAGTGTACGACTCACAGTTGATACAAGTTATATTTGTACATAGTGTACGACTCACAGTTGATAGAAGTTATATTTGTACATAGTGTACGACTCACAGTTGATACAAGTTATATTTGTACATAGTGTACGACTCACAGTTGATAGAAGTTATATTTGTACATAGTGTACGACTCACAGTTGATACAAGTTATATTTGTACATAGTGTACGACTCACAGTTGATAGAAGTTATATTTGTACATAGTGTACGACTCACAGTTGATACAAGTTATATTTGTACATAGTGTACGACTCACAGTTGATACAAGTTATATTTGTACATAGTGTACGACTCACAGTTGATACAAGTTATATTTGTACATAGTGTACGACTCACAGTTGATAGAAGTTATATTTGTACATAGTGTACGACTCACAGTTGATACAAGTTATATTTGTACATAGTGTGCGACTCACAGTTGATAGAAGTTATATTTGTACATAGTGTACGACTCACAGTTGATACAAGTTATATTTGTACATAGTGTACGACTCACAGTTGATACAAGTTATATTTGTACATAGTGTATACAAGTTATATTTGTACATAGTGTACGACTCACAGTTGATAGAAGTTATATTTCAGGTGCCGCGGGAAATGCGGAGAACTAAGCAGCTACTAATCGACATAGAAGCGTTATACCTGATCCTACTGCGGCTGGAGGAGCTAAATGATCCGCTAGCGATATCCAACGCGCTTATACTGAAAGTACGTATAACGGGGCTTTGGTGTAGACAAATTCACACTGGAGACGCCGTCCATATATTAGCAGTGTTACTACAAAACGGTGTTTAACTTTAGACAGTGTTTAAATCTGTTGCTGTCACTTTTTTACGATATGAAATAAAAGGGGACAACAACAGATTTAAACACTGTCTAAAGTTAAACACCGTTTTGTAGTAACACAGTAGGTCTTTACATATGAAGGGTACGCGGGAAGAAAGATCATTGTCAGTTTTTTTTTCTAAAATGTCTCGATAACAAAACAAAAACTTTAAAAAAGTAACACAGCCCGCAGAATATAGCTTTTAAAAATAAACCGGACTCAAGAAGCTTAAAAACCTAACTTAAAAAAAAAAGGTCATAACTGGTACAAAAAGGAAAAAAATTGTCTTTTAACTGTGAATATGGGGGGCTATGGGCTGATAGTAAAGTTTTCTTTTGAGAAAAAAAAAATTTATTACAATAATTAACTGTGATTACAATAAGCCCACTAAGCATAGTTCTAAAATAATAACCTAAGCAAGATTTTTCTACTTATTTTAAATTTACCTTCTGTTGACTATGATCCCTCTTCCCGCTTACCCTTCATATGTAATTGCCGTTTTCTATAGAGAATTTGAAGGAAACAATTTTCAGTACTAACATATTTGCATTTTTTTTTTTTAAGAATGACAAATCCAAATTATGTAATTTCTTTGTGTACGATTGAGACAACATTAAGCAAACAGCAACATTAATTTAATTTTTGAAAAGTATCAGCTGTAAAAAATTATTACGAATCTTATCATGGAAATGGATGGCATTTAGGACGAACTGTTTTTGAAGATTTAATAAAAATTTAATACGTAGATTTAAAACCTTGAAATCAACTTTCAAACAAAAAACAAATAATTGAATTATAGGAATTATGAACTCATGAATCTGTAAGAAAATTTCGGCAATTTGTTGCCCTCGCAAGTTTCATGAAACGTGCGCCTTATAGCGAAATGAAACAGCGTGACATTTGCCCACGCCCACAACTGAGTTGGTCGCGTCATGACGACCATCTTTAAAACTACCCAGATGATAGCCCTTTAATAAACATGTCTAATAAATTTTCAGGAAAGAGAAGAAAAAGCGAAGCTGCTAGAGCAAGCACAGAAAGACGTTGAGAACTGTCTCGCGGTCGAGAGTAACCTTTTTCTGAGGAATATTGAGTCGGTGCAGCGGAGGCCGAAAACTGACAGTCCGAAGGCCGAAATATCCGATAAGAGACAGGTACATACATTAGTACCATCATAGACTAAGTATTACTACGTATAGACCGACAACTCCCATACATCAAGGCGTAGCTAATTTTTGACGCGCCCTTACAACACTAGGTGTCGCCAAGTGTTGCAAATAAGCATAATTTGTTTAATTGGCTGCAAGTAAACTGTCATGGTTACCAAGTTAACATGTGGCTGTTATAGCTTTGCTTAGAAAAACTAGATGGTGCTAAGTTGTTAATACAGTGAATATTTCAGCGCCATCTATTATCGAAGTGGGAATTATTTTTATGTTACGTGACATAGCTGTGCCACTAGCGTCACCAATCGGTCTTTTTTAGCATCGTGTTCGTTAGAGAATTTAGCAACGACATCTAGATTTCGTTAGAATTTTAAACCTTTTTTGTGGCTACAAACTGATGTATGGAAACTGCTTGTCTATACGTAGTAATACTTAGTGTATGGGACCATATAAACATAGAGAAACTACCCCTAAAGAGGTAAAATTACAATTGGTTTATTCGAAATAAATTCTCGCGCTCCGATTGGCTAAGCCAACAACATGCAGTGTTACAAATAGAGAATCCCCGGTAAGTGGGAGTGAGATGCATATAGTCGAGTCTATGCAAATACACTGAAGTGCGTTAATTAAATAACTCTGGGTTGTGGAAGGACACTGGGGTTGCAACGCTGAGTTTTTATTATTATCATTTATTTATTTTCACAAAAAGCAAGCATTACAATTTTTAGAATTTCAAAATCAATTTACAGAATCCAATGGAAACTTTGCGATGGTAGCATACGCAATGATACATGGGTAATAAGGTTTTGTTGAATAACTATTGAATGTATTTTGAATTTAAGTGTTATGTTTCGATTAATTAGAAAAAGGCGGGTTTTTCACAATCCGGGTGTGAAACCGCTCTTAAGACTTAAGAGTGCACCAAGCTTTTTACACACAAACACGTTTTTATAACCATTGTTTGAAGTAGTAAACAATTAAATTAAAATGTAAGGAAATATATTGGTATTATTGGGTATATATACTAGACTGTATACACGATGGAAACACGATTTGATAAAGTTGGCTCGATAGAATAAATTCGCAAAGTTACCTTTTTTCGAGTAATTTTTTCCGCTATTTCCCTACTTTTTTATATACATAAGTAATTTGATATGACAATTGATTTACTAAAATAAAGTTCACAGACGACTGGAGCGTTTATACACGATAGTTTTTTATTTAAGAACTATATTATGAAAATAACAATGAAAAACATGGAAAAAGTACAAAAGTTTGGTTATTATCTAAAAAGCCTGACGATGTTATTATAACGAAACCGGTCGCTAGTGTAATATAAAAAACAGTGGAACAGGTACCAAGAATTTGTTTTATTTACAATATTTTCTTTACTCTTTACACATAAAGAAAAAGACGGACAAAGGTACCGATTCGGTGAAGCACATCTTAACTTATTTGACAGGACTAAACTTAATTTAAGCGTTCTGTCCTGTCTTTTTCTTTCTTGATAAAGAAAATGATAAAGAAAGAAAAAGACAGGACGCTTAAATTAAGGTTAGTCCTGTCAAATAAGTTAAGACGTGTTATGCCGAATCGGTACCATTGGCAAACGCTCGGCAACTTAAGGCAATATGCGAAAAAAAATACGGGTATTTCTTTTCTGTATATTTCATGAAATACACAGAAAATTTTGATAAATTTCTGGTATATGCATTTTGACTATATAATCTAGGGTTTTGAAATTGGAAAACATGTTTGGATAAATTTTCCTCGATAGAAATAATTGTTGAAATGAGGTCTTCAAACACACTTTTTCTCCTCGTTTGACGAATAGGAGCCATATACAGAACTCAAACATATTTTATTAGGTGTGTTTCAACAATATCTAGAGATTGGGTATTTTTAAAATTTTGCTAGCTATTGTAGTTTTTTTAATAAAAATATAAAATCAACTTTTTTCCCTTTTGCCCTGAATCCGCCCCTCTCGCACTGCGCGATTTTTCGCTTGGAGTGACAGTGACAAAAATAAAATTCGCATAGCCTCTTAAGACCTAAATGAATACTTTATTTACTTTTAAACGTTTATCGAAACAGGTAGTCAATCTAACGGTCAGCCAGAACCCCACGATGACAGCCAAGAACCTTCTGGACGAGAACAAGGACGACCTCGTTAACAAAATGTTCGCTGGACTGCTGCACGAAGACAGGCTGCAGCAGTTTATGATGGTGCGGAAAGGAAAGGTATGATTGTATTGCTTAGAAGCCTTTCACCCGCGGCTGCGCCTGTGTTTTGTCCAATCTCTGCCACGTTTTCTAGCCTATACAATGTGTAACAGAAAGGTGTAACCATATTTGAAGAGCTTATTCAGTCAATGGTATCTATAGAACAACTTTTACTATGGAACAAAACCTGTATCTCGAAAAAAAAATTTTACTGTTTCATAGAAAAATGCAATGCCGCTCGGCCGAAATATATGGAAGGGCAGATTTTTTTTTTGAGATTTCAAGTTTGGTTCCAAAGTAAAAGTTGTTCTATACCATTGACTGAATAAACTCTTCAAATATGGTTACACCTTTCTGTTACACGTTGTATACAGGTTGACTTTTTATAATCTTCCAATCTGACTACCTCTAACGGCTGAATATGTAGAACCCTGTGACAGACGGACAGACAGACAGGCAGCGGAGTAGGGTCACATTTGAAGGGTAAGCGGGAAGAAAGGTCATTGTCAGTTTTTTTACAAATTGAGTTAATAGCGCCATTTTTTAAAATATCTTGAGAACAATGATTGAGCAAAAAAAAAACAAAAAAAAAAATAAAACATACCACAAAATATTAGCTTTTAAAAATATACCGGACTCAAGAAGCTTAAAAACCGAACTTAAAAAAGGGTCATAATTAGAGCAAAAGCAAAAAAATAAAATAAAAAATTGTCTATGAATATGGAGCTATGGGCTGATAGTAAAGTTTGCTTTGAAGAAAAAAAAAAAAAACGGCACATACAATAAATTAACTGAGACAACAATAATTGCCCACTAAGAGTTCTTAAATAATAACGTCAGAAAGTTTTTTCTACTTATCTCAAAACTACCTTTTGTTGACTGTGATCCCTCTTCCCGCTTACCCTTAATTTGGCACCCTGCGGTTATAGAACCCTAAAAATATATTAACTTAAAACCGTTGTCCACAGAGCCTTCTCTCGCGGTTCCTGGTGCGCGTGCCCGCGTCACACTCTCGACTGCGCGCGCTCTGGTCGCGAGTGTTGAGGACGCTACCGTCGGCGTCGAGACGAGACGATGGATCGCTCGCCAGCTTAGCGAAGCCATATCGACTGTGAGTTCTGACCTTGAAATTGACGAGTAGGTGGTATACAGAAAGGTGTGACCATATTTGAAGAGCTTATTCAGTCAATAGTATAGAACAACTTTTTTTTTTTTTTAATCTTATTTATTTTATAAGCCATACATCTTAAGATTAATTCGGCTTAAAAATAATTACAATGTTGGATGATGTGTAAAACAGTTGTGATTACTACTATGAGTATTTTTATAATATTCAGATCTAAGGTTCAGTGAGTCTATTATGAAACTTACAAATCTATCACTATATTCGGCCGTGAACCCTGATTTTAAGATTTGATGCAGAAAGAAGAGAAAATCGCCAGTAGAGCACCGAGTTTCATTTAAGAAATCCAACCTACATTGTTCGTTGATTTTACACTCCTGCCCCCCTATTCTGTATCTTTAGTTGCCAACTGTACTAGGTGCCTATCACCAAAAACATAGATAAAAACTGAAATTTCAAAATTGCCTTTAGTGGGTATTGAACTATAAACAATCTGTGTCGTCACTTCAAGTGCGAACATATCCTTAGGAAATCGGAATTCGATGGTATATCTATGTTTTTGATGATAGACACCCAGTCCAGAAGGCAACTAGAGATACATAATAGGCCCGCTGGACTAAGTTTAGGAGGTCCTCTTCTCTCTTATATCGAAAAAAAAAAAAAAAAAAAATTACTCGCTTCATAGGAAAATGCAATGCCGCTCGGCCAAAATGTATGGAAAGGCAGTTTTTTTTTTTAGATTTCAGCGTTGACTCCATAGTAAAAGTTGTTCTGTACGATTGACGGAATAAGCTCTTCAAATATGGTTACACCTTTCTGTTACACGTTGTATAAAAGCATAGACTAAGTACAGTACCAGGCCATTTGAAGGTCGCATCGTGCTTTAAAAAGAGATACTCGGCTAGCTTCGGCTACCTTCGGCTTTGTAGAGCGTCATCTCTGTCACACGAAACACTAACAGTCCGGTATCTATTAGGAGCTGCTAAAACTTGTTTTATGATTTTTTTAGAAATCAAAACAAAAATAAAACATGTAGGTAAAAGACTACATATATGTACTAAGCAAAAAATAAATAAATTTATACAGGGTGCTTGGAAATTCGACCTATTCCTTGAAAGGAGTTATACTAGAGATCATTTTCAACAAATAATGCCTATCAACTAGGGGTCGAAAATGATAATTTTTTTTCTAGTAAAACACGTCGATATTGCAAAAATTACAAAGTAAACAAGGTCTGCTTTCCACTTAAGACCTTTTATTTCAGAGATTATGGGAATTCAGGGCATGTATTTTTTTTTATAAATGATCACACATTTATCATTAATCAGAAAAATAACAAATAAGTGGCGAGAGAGGAGTAGTTATTTTTAAATTATTTATTTTTGGTTACCAGTCTGAAAGTTTGAAAAATATCTTAAATACCTGCGTAACTCTGAGACCATTCATTTTCGACCCATAGTTGATAGGGCTCAATTTGTTGGAAATGATCCCTAGTGTTCAAGGAATAGGAATAGGAATTCCTTTCAAGGAATAGGTCGAATTTCCAAGCACACTGTGTACAACGTGTAACGGAAAGGTGTAACCATATTTGAAGAGCTTATTCAGTCAATGGTATAGAACAACTTTTACTGTGGAACAAAACTTGTATCGCAAAAAAAAAATGTTACTGTTTCATAGAAAAATGTAATGCCGCTCGGCCAAAATGTATGGAAGGACGGATTTTTTTCGAGATTTCAGGGTTGGCTCCATAGTAAAAGCTGTTCTATACCATTGACTGAATAAGCTCTTCAAATATGGTCACACCTTTCTGTTACACGTTGTATACAAGGTGACTTTTTGATCATCGTCCAAATTCATACTGGTGGCTTGGTAAGTGATCAGTATCATGCATCAGTAACAATTTTGGTGAAATTCGTAAAATGAAATTTCGACTCCCCATAGTGATTCACTCGGGACTGGAACTGAATTTATATTTGAAGCCGAAATTTCATTATACGAATTTCACAAAAATTGTTACTGATCCAAGATACTGATCACTTATCAAGCCTCCAGTATGAATTTGGACGATGATCGAAAAGTCACCTTGTATACTAATACATATTCGTATACCAATATCGACTGTACGCTCCTAGTCTAAAATATTAAAATACATGACCCCCCATCTCTTCAACAGTTACATACAGAACAGCTCGGGTTGGGCGGCCATCTTGGAATCGTGCAGTCTATTATCGGAGGCATTCGACCCGGCGCGGACGCCGTACTCTCTCACCTCTCCTGTAAGTTTATCTTTTGGTAACCTTCAGGGTTGGATTCAGACCCTCGGAAAATGATTGTCTATGGGAATTAAAAATATACTACTTGGCTAAAATTATACTACATTTCGTTTTTCGTCGATTTTGTTTTGAATTGAAATAAAATTGCCTATTTGTTAGTGAAATAAAAAAAAAATTACTAAAAATATTCATAATTTAATAAATATTTGTTTATTTAGTTATTTAATTGTGAAAATTTTAAAAAAATTACTGAGAATATTCATCACGCACAGAAATTCCCTATATTGTAGGGTAAATGTTAAAAAGCAAAACGTCTCAACCAATAAAACAAGTCGGTCGACCTGAAGATAAAATTATAGTATTTTTACGTAGTATAGTTCCATTACGATACTACATACTACATGTCATGAAAATATGGTACAAATAGTATAATTATACTACGAAATCCAACCCTGTAACCTTGCACGCAGAGTTTGCTACAGTACGACAAGACTCGAGAGGTTCAATCGGCTTAGTTCGTAAACCGAACTTTACCGAACTAAAAGCGACTACAACCGATCACATGCCAACGCAATAAAAAAAAACAACTGACGCGCTCGAAGCGGCAACGGTTCTTACATATGAAATTGCCGAAATTTTCTTACAGATTCATGAGTTCATAGTTCCTGTAATTCAATAGCTATTTCCATTATTTGTTTTTTGTTTGGAAGTTGATTTCAAGGTTTCACATTTACATATTAAATTTTGTTTTTATTTTCAGTTTGATAACTAAAATTAAATCTTCAAAAACAGTTCGTCCTAAATGCCATCCATTTCCATGATAAGATTCGTAACATTTTTTTACTGCTGACACTTCAAAATTAAATGAATGATGCTGTTAGCTTAATGTTTGCTCATTTATACACAAAAGAAACCATAAAATTTGGATTTGTTATTCCTAAAAAATTTCAAATTCTCCATACAAAACGCCAATTTCATATATAAGGACCTAAAACTTCAATTTATGATTCGGCTCGTTTTCCGAGAATACGAACAGTGGCGAAGATATCGAGGGTTTCAAGCTGAAAGGGCGTATCTGCAAAAATATTAAGTATCGACTATAAATATTTTTCTTTAATTATAAAAACGCCTTTTCATGTCGTAGACTCAGGCATAATAGTATCTAACAAACATCGGAGCAACCGTTACTTTTTCAGTACATCATAGAGCTAATAAATATAGAGATTCGCCCAAAAAATTTGAATTTTCGGATACGCCTTTTCAGTTTGATGCCCTCGAAGTGTATGCGCTTTGTGGTCTACTGTATGGCTGTATGTGTCTTTTTGACGTAATAAAACACATTCAATTAAATATATATCTCACTTATATTTTACTAGCGACCCGCCCCGGCTTCGCACGGGTGCAATACTGATACTGATACTAAATATAAATGTATTTAAGGATTAATGCTGTATTGCTTAAAATCGCTTCGTAAATAAGCCATTATTTCTAGTAAAAAGTAAAGGATAAAAAATGGTTATTGTAGGTTATCCCTAAGAGATAGACATTTACCATTGCGGACTTTTTTGTAGACCTTTTTAGGGTGTATAATACTGTAGTACATTATTTTGATCTATCTCGTAGGGCTCAGCCAGCGTTTGCAATGTAAGCGCAAAAAATGTGTTTATTTACGACATCACATTAGAAACCTCTAAAATTGTTTCTCTACATATAGTACATATAAACCTTCCTCTTGAATCACACTTATTAAAATCCGTTGCGTAGTTTTAAAGATCTAAGCATACATGGGGACAGATAGACAGCGGGAAGCGACTTTGTTTTATACTATGTAGTAAAAAACTAAGTATAATAAAATTAATAATTGGCACTAATATTTGCGTCCTACTCCACAGCTGACGCTAAGCTGCGTCTGCGCACTAATAGAGAAAGCTTCGACGCTCGTCAACACACCAGAAGCGACATCCAACGAGCGTCAATGGACCAAGTTCCTCAAAACGTTCGCGAGAGCACTGAAAAACACTACCCTAAACGTCGCCAAGCCCATCCAGCCGATATCAGAGAACAAGCTGATATACCACATAAAGCAACTCGAGTCTCGAAGCACCATTGAGATTCTGCAACGGGGAAAAACGACCGCAGAGTTCGCAGATTTGTCCAAGAACGATTTCTCAGAACAGTTGATCCGACATCTTTGTTGATTTTGACAGAACAGTCAAGTTTTGACGTTAAAACAGACTCTGGCATTGTTTTTGACAGGGTTCGTTGTTGGGTTACATTTTGTTGTGCTTGTGGCCGGTTTTGCGCTACAGTTGACAGGTCTGTGACAGTGTTCGAAGTGATAATTATCATGATTGAAAATTATCCCGGTAATTGTAGATTGATAATTGTCTCGATAATTTTGAAATAAGTTGCTATACCAATTGTGTACACCCTAATAATTTAGGCGACCCAAGACGCGAATTCTAAGGTCGTACATTATTACTGTTGTTAGGTGTCTCGTATCACAAACCAGGGCAAAGATAAAAAAAAAACATTATATTGATAATAACGAACCCTGGTTTGTGAGTTTGACAGGTCTGTCAGATGTCAGTTGAATGTGACAGCTAATAAACCTCGTAACTATTTGTTAGTAAATTATTGTATTTCCTATTAGATTACGAGCGCACTGTGGGTAACGTATGTGCCGAGTAACAAGATGTGACAAATTCGGAGAAGTGTAGAAAAAAAAACTACATAAAAATAAACAGGGTTGGCTGAGCGCAACCTGGAGCATTTTGTACAGTCAGCAAAAACAAAATGCTCCAGGTTTGTAATGTAGCTTTCTTTTTATACACAACTACAAATCTATCCCATCTTGTTACTCGATACATAGGGTTACCGACTATATGCTCCTAGTCTATATAGTTTAGGAAGGTTTCTTTTTAGGCCTAACTGTGCTCAAAAGTTGTAAAAATTATTTGACGCGAGTTGGAACTTTGCGAGCAGTATTATCTGTTGTCACTTACTGCACTTTTTGGTGTGATGTTCGTAGCAGATTTTGTAGGCTTTAATTTTAGTTTTAGCGCTGTCAAAACTAAATTTTCTTCATTGCAAAATAGTCTTTAACTGCCAGGAATAGAAGCTGAATTACCTTGGAAAAATTCATGTTTTGACTGCACTAAAATTAAAATTATAAGTCTTCAGAATCGGCTTCATTGATTATAATTGCACTTGTCAACAATCAAAACACAATATGTACTTGTACTGGCAAAAGTGTTTTTCTATTTGTTTCTTAAAACGATACGTAAAGCTTATCTGTATAATAGACATGATGACTAAAAAATTCTAATAAGTCCGTCAGTTAGATCATCACAAAATATTGGACACGTATTTTTTCTTTTGTCAATTAAACAAAAAATGATGAAGATATAGCACGCTAAAGTTCCGCGTGACGTCACGCCTAAGTACACTTTTTACCTAGGCGTGACGTCACCAGCCCCCACTCCCAAACTTTGACGCGCTTTATCTCTGTAATTTTTTGTTCGATTGACAAAAGAAAAAATACGTGTCCAATATTTTTTGATAATCTAACTAAATGACGGACTAAATAGAATAATATTTTGTTTACCCTGTCATCTCCCCTATTTAGATAAAAGTTTTAAGATGATGACAGTTTTTCCATTTGTAAATATTGGTCAAAATAAAGTTGGTCATATTAAATTAGATATTTACTTTAAAAAATGTATATTCTACAATTAATGTATGTATGTACTATTAATGTAAAATCAATGGATTAGATCGAAAATAAGTTTTTTAACATCACAGCTAAAATATGTTTATATATGAAAATAATAAAAAACTATTTTTGATCTGGTCTTAAAATGTGAATGTAAATTTATTGCCATTTTATATTTTATAAAAAAAAATCGTTTGTCGTTCTGATATTAATTTAACATGGAATGGCAACTTTTAATATCGCTTATAAAAAAGTAAAAATGTAAAAAAATAGCAATATAAAATAAAGATTTAACTACAAAGATCGAGCTAGAAAGCGGCTTTGATTTTTCTCATTAAAATATGTTTTTTCATTTATTTGTGTAAATATTAAGAAAATGGTATAAACTTATTCTTGTAGTAAAATACCTAGCGCTTTTATTAATTTAAATAATATTAAAAAAAAAAATATCGCCTTTATCAAATATTTTAATTATTTATCATAGGTGGCGGAATCCATGCAATTTTGTGATATGGAGGACATATGTTTTCAATCCATAATAAAATTCATGGATACGCGATTTTACTAGTTAGTAAGACAAATTTTTTATCGGGGATTGATTTTTTTTTGTAATCTTGCACGAGTACTTTGGTAAATTTTGTAACGCAAGCATTGTTACGAAAGACTTTTTTTTTTTTAATTAGTGTAGTATTTTTATTGGTTAAACAAATCTTTCACGGAACGTTTGGAATTGCGAGGTATTTTTTTTTTCGTAAAAGCGATTTTTTACTCGTGAAACGTTGAAAAAGTCAGTTCCCGTTAAAAAATTCAAAATCACACTTCGGGGTTATATGTTTCACGTAGATGTGACTTTTGTACGTAAGTTAATTAACTTTTTTATTTCAACAAACGCTCCGACTTATTTTTATTTTTGAAGGAGTCTAAAAAACCTTTTTTTTATTACACTGTTATATTGTAATGCAAAGTAAATATGATGCAAACCGTTAAACTATGTAATTAAGATGGATCAACTGCCAGTTAAAGCGAAGACAAATTACGTGACGTAACCATTGTTGATGTATCTTTTTTTTTTTGTAAAATAATGTTTTATTTTTGCGTTTTGGTAGTAGAAGGAGTTATTGTATTAGTTATCCTTTTTTACTACTAATAGTTTATAGTTTTTTTTTTAATCCTTAAAATATGAATAATAGAAAATTGGTTTATAGTAATACAGTGTTTTATTTAACATTTCGATTGTGGTTATATACAAGGTGACTTTTTGATCATCGTCCAAATTCATACTGGAGGCTTGATAAGTGATCAGCATCATGAATCGATAACAAATTTTGTGAAAATCGTATAATGAAATTTCAACTTCCCATAGTAATTCACTTCCAGTCCTGAGTGAATCACTATGGAGAGCAGGTCCTCTAAAAAGGCCAACTTGGGTGAATCATGAAATGATTTGAAAGTAGGATAGAGTCAGAGTTTCTTCATGCGTGCAAAAGAGACAGCATTACAACAGAATCATAACATGATTCATCCAAAGCGGCCTTTTTAGAGGGCCTGGTCCTCTAAAAAGGCCGCTTTGGATGAATCATATTATGATTCTGTTGTAATGCCGTCTCTTTTGCACGCATTAAGAAACTCTGTCTCTATCCTACTTTCAAATCATTTCATGATTCACCCAAGTTGGCCATTTTAGATCCCCTGGTCCTCTAAAAAGGCCGCTTTGGATGAATCATGTTATGATTCTGTTCTAATGCCGTCTCTTTTGCACGTGTGAAAAAACTCTGACTCCATCCTACTTTCAAATCATTTTATGATTCACCCAAGTCGGCCTTTTTAGATCCCCTGAAATTTCATTTTATGAATTATACAAAAATCGTTATTGGTTCATGATGCTGATCACTTACCAAGGCTCAAGTATGAATTTGGACGATGTTCGCAAATTAACCTTGTATATATACAGGTGGTAGAGCTGATGCCGGGCTCGACTGTGGAAGTTATTCGGGGGAGAGTAAGAGGACAGCTCACAGGCAAAAAACCAGGAGGCCCACCATGCCTGGGACCGATGGATGGCGGTATATCCATCCTTAATAGCCGGGCCTTATATGGAACAGACTGGTGAAGGACAGCAGCGTCACCGCGCTCACCAACCCGCCTGCCCAGCGTGTGTGAGTATGGGCAATGTTCAGAATAAAATGTATATTTCGGAACGCATCCATCAATGGTCTATATATTTTGTCTATGGACTTGGAGCTGTCAAAATACGAGGGACGTGGACATTTCTTGGTATAGATCGCGGACGATTTAATATGTGTTATATTAAGGGATATTAACGGCAAATCGGTGCGGACATCGTAAGAAACAGTATTCAGTCAAGGGCTGACAATATTTTGGTGTGAAGACCATTTTGAGTGAATTTCCTGTGTGTGTGTGACATAACCTGTGTCCACGCGGCTTCCGACAAGTGGACTTGTCTTTTATCATTTCTTCTGGGTTCGGATGCATCCCGGGGTAGGTGGGTCGTGTTTAGATTCATCGTGGAGGTGAGCAGCGTGTCACAGCACCGGAGCGCCTTGGAGTCATCGTGAAAGGAATTCGCGAGGACTACCTGATGAGGTCATCATGCAATAGTCTGGTAGGACATTTTATATTAAATATTGTAGAATATAAGATACTTGTATACTATAAATCTGGGGCAGCTTATGGGCCCCTGTTCCAGCTGCAAGTATCGCCCTTTAGCATACAATTAGTGGTGTCTGAGCGTGGTTATGGAATCCTCGCACCAGTGACGCCGATGCCCGTCACTAGTCAGTATTACCACTTTTTATATGCTACAATTTCTGGTAGCAACGAGCGTTTTTTATCAATCAATCTTTGGTAGCCAGATCGTGGTTAATCCCAACTTTGGTTTATATACATATAAACAGCGGAACTGGGCGGCCCCAGTGTCATTGAACTGTTAACATAGCTAGGCTTTACATGGTTGTAATGTACATGTAGCAATTACATTGGATATGTTTAGTGCTTTGAGTAGATAATTGATTACCGGAGGGTACCACATTGATGTGGTTCAGTAATATCAGTATAAATTGTTAATTTAGTACATATCAAGTGTTCTTGTATTACAATAACATAATCATATAACGGTTTATATTATAGATTGGAAATCAACTTGTTAGCTAATATACGGTTATCTTGGCTTGAATGTATGTACTTACAAGGATGTATACAGGTGCATAGTGGAATGTGCATTCGGGTTTGTGTGTATTGTATACACCAAATATAATTTAAATTTGGTAATGTTGTAATAGGTAGGTAACCTGTAGCCGCTGGCTACAGAAATGCAGAGATGATGAAAGAGGATGGATGGGTTGACACGAGAGAAGAAAAAATTGTAGGAAGCAATGTGGGTGCACTGACCTGGTTGGTATGTTTATGGCGAGCCGACGTGTTTCGTCTCCTCTCGTTGGGCTGATTGAGTTGGCGGTTTGGGCAGTGATGTGCAGAATGTCTTGGTTCTTGGTAACGTGAACACTACACTTTCACAATCTAAATAATGGGTCCGCAATATTATTTGTGCTGGCAGCGCGAATGTTTATACACGTGTCGTTCTCTAGACGATTCGGACGGAACAGTCCGGCCGCGCGAGCGCAGACGTGCGCCTTGGGAGGCTTGTCGAGCCGAAGAGAGTGAGTGAACCGCGGGTTGGCAGCACGCGAGTCTATTGTGTCGCCAGGTGGCGCCAGCGCAGCGCCGCGATATTAGTCATGCACATGTCATGTTCGAACGTCACGCTGGTAACGTAGTGTAGCGTGAACATCCTGGGGGGGCCGGGGCTGCGGCTCCTCTTGAGCTGAGTCCAACGGCAGCCTGGCTATCTTGAACACAGGTCGTCGCAGATTTCCATGAGCTGTGTCCAGATCCACAACTCGTATCACTCCATCCTTGCCAGGTATCGTGCGGAGAATTCTTCCCAACTTCCATTGGAGCGGAGGCAAGTCATCCTCTTTGATGAGGACCAGTTCACCCACTTGAGGAGGGGAAGAAGGGGAGAGCCATTTGGAGCGAGTTTGCAGGGTATGGAGGTAGGATCCGGACCAGAGAGTCCAAAAGCACTGGGAGAGCGCTTGAATGGGTTGAAACCGTTTAAGAGCAGATATGGGTCTGTCGTCAAAAGACTGCTCAGGTAGAGCGGTGAGCGGACGACCAATAATGAAATGTCCGGCCGTGAGAGGTTCAAAGTCCGTAGAGTCGGATGAAATCGGGCAGAGGGGTCTTGAGTTGAGTATTATTTCGAGCAGAGCGCCGAACCAAGTTATGTGCTGATTCGCGAGCTTGTGAGTGATTGCATCATTGTTTGTGCCGCAGTCTGAGCGAATGAGAACTGGAGTACCGCGACGTGAGATAAAACCTAACAGGGCTCGTGCTGAGTGAAATTGAGTGTGATTGAGTGAATGTACGTCTGCTATTTCAAGTGATACAGTTGGCAACAAAATTGGTGTGTTAGTGACGTTCAGTACACGTTGTGCGGAGTTACAAGAATTCTCTGTTGGAGTTGAAGTCATTGAGTGAAAATGAACTGAGTGTGTATGTGATGAGTGTGTGTGTGAGTGAAAATGAGCTGAGTGTGTATGTGCTGATTGAATGTGTGAGTGAAAATGAGCTGAGTGTGTATGTGCTGATTGAATGTGTGATGAGTGTGACTATATGTGAAAATGAGTTATTAAAACTTGAGCGCTACCAACTCCAACGTGCGGATAGCTTGTAACTTGCGCGGGCCGAAAAAACAAAGGCTATGTTCAAACGGAACACGGAAAATAAACACGACAGAGAGAAAAAAAAATTTTTTTTTTTTTTTTTAAAAACAACCTGTATATGAGCTGATACACCAACTTGGAACACCCTATATGTGTACCACAAACAACAAGAGCAGAGATGAGTTGAAAAAACAAATTTTTTACTATATTTGTGCTATATATATATACCCGGGTAAAAAAAAAAGCAGACAATAACACAAATAAACGGTCCGGCAATATATTACTGTAACACAAAATATCGGAAAGGGCTGATCAACTGGTTCACCAAAATGTCATAACAGTATATTTACAACAAAACATCAGTCGTCGAAAATTCTATTTATAGAATAAAATACCTATCTACTGCCTCGAACTCGTAAACAACAAAGAATGCGTTTACCTCGCAGAAATCGGATCTAAATGAGCGGACAATCCAATGATGCAATGTATACGTATGTACTCAAAATAAAACGAAATAAAACGAAATAAAACTCGCACCAAAAAAAAAAATATCTCGCAAAATACGTAAACTATTTTGGGTTTAATAAAGAAGTATAGTGGACTGTAATAAACAATTGGGCTGAATGGATATAATTATATTATCTGAGCTGAATAATAATAACAAACGGGATGAACGTGAGTTTATTCTGTAAAGGGGCGGGGGGGGCCGGTTCTATACCGATAAAATAGAATGTTCTAGGCGGCGGTTCTAATTACCTACCCGCAATAGGTATTTCGAGACCACAAAATATTTTTTGCCGGGAAAGGGGGCAAAATATGTAACCGGGTGAAAATGGACTGTAGTAAATCGACGGGGGCTGGTTCAAACAAAGTTACGGGCCGGCGGGGGATAGGCGGGGGGTGATATAAACCAAAAATTTTCCGCTCGACGGACCAAAATTTTTCTTGTATTGAAAATGGACTGTAGGGGCTGAAAAGGGGCTGGTTCTAACGGTTCGAAGGGCCAAAAATGGGGCCGGGGTTTGACGGCTCGAAGTGACCAAAAAATTGGTCACTACCGGCTCGAAGGTCCAAAAATGTAGCCGCTGGCTACAGAAATGCAGAGATGATGAAAGAGGATGGATGGGTTGACACGAGAGAAGAAAAAATTGTAGGAAGCAATGTGGGTGCACTGACCTGGTTGGTATGTTTATGGCGAGCCGACGTGTTTCGTCTCCTCTCGTTGGGCTGATTGAGTTGGCGGTTTGGGCAGTGATGTGCAGAATGTCTTGGTTCTTGGTAACGTGAACACTACACTTTCACAATCTAAATAATGGGTCCGCAATATTATTTGTGCTGGCAGCGCGAATGTTTATACACGTGTCGTTCTCTAGACGATTCGGACGGAACAGTCCGGCCGCGCGAGCGCAGACGTGCGCCTTGGGAGGCTTGTCGAGCCGAAGAGAGTGAGTGAACCGCGGGTTGGCAGCACGCGAGTCTATTGTGTCGCCAGGTGGCGCCAGCGCAGCGCCGCGATATTAGTCATGCACATGTCATGTTCGAACGTCACGCTGGTAACGTAGTGTAGCGTGAACATAACCTATTTGTTTGTTTGTATTACCGGGACAGTACATACATTTGTGATTGAGAATTAAATTTGATAATTCAATTCTATTTATAGGTAGGGTATCTATTGAGCAGTGCTTCTGTATTTTGTGCCGTGTCAGGGTGTTTGCTAAATAGTTTTTATTTATACATTTCCCGGTTCATTGCGGCAAGATGTCCAAGTCTCACAAGGCTGCGTTGGCGAAAGAGCTCCGCTGGTTTACGACCGTCCAGGGATTGCTTTCTCGTTCGGATCGCGACAATGCAATCCTGGAGAGAGCCGAGCGGATGCATCAGCGGCTGGCTGATGCTAAGGTAGCTGTGAAAGCACTGGAGGAAAGTGAAGAGCCTATGAAGAGGTATGTTACGGATTTAGCTCAGATAAAAGGGATTTATGATGATATAACAGAGGCGGCCTCCATGATCAAGAGGCGACAATCGGGCAGCCCGGTTGTTAGCACACCTAGACCAATAGATGGCGCCACTGGTAAGACGCTGGTTATAACGTCGAATATTGTTACTGATCTAAAGAGGCAAAATTCAGGAGGTCCTGTAGTTGTCACGCCTCAACCGGTAGATGGCGTGTCTGGTAGTTTGACTAGTTTAGAACTAAATAAATTTAATGGGAAAATTCAAGAATGGGTTTCTTTTAAAAATATGTTTAATTCATTAGTAAATTCTAGGGTAGATTGGAGGGCGAGGCCAGGTCGCTCATCCAGCACCTCAGGGTGGAGGATGATCATTATGATACAGCGTGGGGCTTATTAAATGATAGGTATCAGAACATGCGCTTACTGGCGGATGCGCATGCGTCTCAATTGTTGACGTTACCTAGGGTAACTGACCGGGCCCAACTAAGCTTGCAGTTGCTGACCCCGGTCACTGTGGCGTGTAATGCCCTTAGAACATTAGGTTTACCGGTGGACGAGTGGTCGTTTTTACTCGTTCACATTATTTTAGGTAGGTTGCCTAATGACGTGAGGTCACGTTTTGAGCGGGTGTCCGCAGGAAAAGATGGCAGCACTGTGCCAAAATTTACGGACTTAATGAGGTTTCTTGAATATGAAGCTAGGGTAGCAGAAACATCACAACCGGACTTGGCGCCATCTGGGGCGCAATCATTTTCGTCTGCTGGCTCATCTGAATGTGGGGAGCCCAGACAACCGCAGCAGTCGCGGGGACGCGATATGACGCGTTTAGCGGCGGTCGCCGTGGTTGAGAGGTCATCGACCTGTTTACAGTGTGGCCATACGGGGCATGACCTGCTGAGATGTCAGCAGTGGCGAAACCTGCACGTCACCGAGCGGCGACGCATAGTGAAGCGTAAGGGCCTGTGTTTCGGTTGCTTGGGCAATCATTTTGAACGTAATTGTCCCGAGCCACGACGTTGCAGTGTTTGTGAGGGGCCTCACCATTTATTGTTGTGTGCCAACAGATCTGAAGCGGCTTCACCGGTCCCGCAGCGACGGAGCCCTACGGGCGGGGGTGCCTCAGGGAGAACTCCCCCCCCCTTGGACAACGGGGGTGCGTCAGGGAGAACTTCCCCCCCCTCGGTCCAGGGAAGGCATGCTGTCGGGCAGAGCTCCCCTCCGTCGGAACGGAGGACTGCGGCGCGAGGCGCGCCCCCTCACCGGGAGGTGAGTTATGTATCTGCGCGTGGACCCGTAGGGGGCATGCCTACGGGCTATCACACATATGGCCATGTTGTGAATTGGGCCCCTACGGGCGGGGGCCAATTGGAGTTGGCAAGGGCTAGGCCCCCCCTCCCCGCGCCGGTTTTGGTGCCAGCTGGCAGGGAGCACCGTGTTAAGACGGAGTCACGGGGTTACTCACCGCCGTACCGCGAGTACCCGCGGTTAGAGTACCACCCGCCGTACTCAGGGAGAGTTGGAGGCTACGCTCCCCCCAGGGTGGGGATGTGCACACACCAGCCGTATTATTGCCAGTGGACTGGTCCTGCACTCCTCAGGTGGGGTAGCCTGTAACTAGCTTGTTCAAGCCATGAGTACGGAACCGCGGACGGTTCTGTTGCCTACCGCGATGGCTCGCGTCTAGGGCCCTCTTCGACTTGGAAAGTCAAGTGGCACACCGATTGGTTTTGAACCTGGAGGTTTCGTCGGTGCCGCTCTTAGGTATTGGTGGACTGGAGTTGAATCAGCGGCTGCAGCCATGGTTATAGACAATATTGTCGGCTGGCAGCCTTCTTTGGACCTTCCTCCGTCCATAATCTCATGCACGTCAGGTCTGCATCTGGCAGACCCACGTTTTGTCATCCGGCCCCAGTCGATGTTTTCCTGGGCGCGGATTTGTTAGGATGGATCCTATTTGGTTTTTAAAAGACTCTGGGTTCTTCTTCATTGGTGGAGGTATCCACAATTTTGGATATTCGATATTTGATTCGATACTTGGATTATTATGTTCGAACTTAGGAAATGGCTTTCAAATGAACATATACTGTTTGCAGATTTGGAGGATCCCAATATGATGGTGGTATTATGTTGAAATACCAACCAATCAATGATATTCATATATTTTGTCCCCAGCCGTGAGTGCAGAGGAGCGTTGGAGCGCATTGGTACACGGTACGTGTACTTCAGGCGGACCGCATCAAGTTTAGACTTCGAGTTCTGCGCGAGGATCACGCCAGGCTGAAGTGAGCGGTTGCTCGTTTGAATCCTTTCACGGATTATGAAGGACTTCTGCGTTTTGGAGGCTGATTTGGGAGAGCTGACCTGCCATACGGAAGTCTTCATCCTTTGCTTCTACCCAAGGATCTTTGGTAAATTTGTTGGTGTCGGATTTGACACATACGTAACGCGCACGGGGGTTTTTAGCAATCGCAACGCTCGGGTTGTGAAAGCATACCTTGTGTATTTGTGTGCTTGGCCACCAAGGCCGTTCACTTGGCAGTGGTATCAGCTTTGACTACGGAGGCCTTCGTCGCCGCGTTGGATCGTTTCGTGTCGCGTAGGGGTTTACCTTCACTTATTCGCTCCGACAATGGCACAAACTACAAAGGTACTGCTAACTATCTAAAAGATATTGTTATTTTTTTGTTTTGTAAATAACTATGCTAGTTTAAGTTAAATCTTCGCCCGGAAAGGGGTAACTTGGCGGTACAGTCCCCCAAATTGCCCTCACTGGGGAGGGAATTTTTTTAAGCTGCCGTCAAGTCGGCGAAGACCCACCTACGCTGCGTTATTGGGGAAACTGTCCTAATTTTTGAGGAGCTTGCCACTGTATATTGTTAAGTGGAAGCGGTCCTCAACTCTCGTCCTCTCTGTGGTCAGACAGGACTGAGCATCCTAGGGAAGGAAATTTAATTCTTTGGAAGGATATGAACTTGCTATCCTTGTTTTGGCGCCGGGGCCGTATATTAAAGTTGTTTTGGCGGAGACGGAACTCCACGCGTCGCAGAGGTGTTGGTCGAAGGTTCGATTTTGTGACGAGCCATGACAACTCTCTCCCGTCTCCCGGTTGTATGAGCTAGTGGTCTGATTGCTCAGCCCAGAGCGGGGGACTGTTCAGAATAAAATGTATATTTCGGAACGCATCCATCAATGGTCTATATATTTTGTCTATGGACTTGGAGCTGTCAAAATACGAGGGACGTGGACATTTCTTGGTATAGATCGCGGACGATTTAATATGTGTTATATTAAGGGATATTAACGGCAAATCGGTGCGGACATCGTAAGAAACAGTATTCAGTCAAGGGCTGACAATATTTTGGTGTGAAGACCATTTTGAGTGAATTTCCTGTGTGTGTGTGACATAACCTGTGTCCACGCGGCTTCCGACAAGTGGACTTGTCTTTTATCATTTCTTCTGGGTTCGGATGCATCCCGGGGTAGGTGGGTCGTGTTTAGATTCATCGTGGAGGTGAGCAGCGTGTCACAGCACCGGAGCGCCTTGGAGTCATCGTGAAAGGAATTCGCGAGGACTACCTGATGAGGTCATCATGCAATAGTCTGGTAGGACATTTTATATTAAATATTGTAGAATATAAGATACTTGTATACTATAAATCTGGGACAGCTTATGGGCCCCTGTTCCAGCTGCAAGTATCGCCCTTTAGCATACAATTAGTGGTGTCTGAGCGTGGTTATGGAATCCTCGCACCAGTGACGCCGATGCCCGTCACTAGTCAGTATTACCACTTTTTATATGCTACAATTTCTGGTAGCAACGAGCGTTTTTTATCAAACAGGCAATTCTTCCAGGATGACCGCCGGGAGTGGCAAAGTCCTGGAAAGGCTTATGTCCAGTAGTGGACGAACTAGGCTGATGGATGGATGGATATATCCACACTGATGTAGGCCTGTAGCACAGTATAAGGAAGTATACAGTATTCTATCTTCATACAAACGGGCCGAAACGAAGGCTTGCTACAGTGCGCGCCAATCTTTTAGTCGCCTTTGAATGAGTTGCGAGTGCAAGCTTGCGCAGGTACAGTCAAGGAAACAATAATATCAACGGTTGATTATCAAATGTTTACTATAAGTGGGAACGTGTACTTGTTGTACCTACCTATTTAATTATTTATTTATTATTTTAGTGCAATCTTAACTATATAAATAAAACGCATTAATATAAACACCATTTTCCTACATTGTCGCCTTAAAACGCTATAACGTCCGCGAGGCATAACAACAATAATAAACTTTAACAAACTAAATCAATAAAACAACAAATAAAGGCAACTATAACAAACGGATTCAACGATAAACTTAACGAATCATAGAATTTTTTCCTCGAAGGTACTTTTCTCTTTCTCTCCCCGGTACCGGGGAGGATGGGAAAAAAAATGTCATCGCCCCGGGTGAGAGCCGCAACGGGGACGTTGGCACAGATCAATTGCCATCGCAGTGCCATCGTCCCCGGTGATGGTGTTTATCAAGGAAGATGGGGCATAAACCAAGAGTTATCGTACCCGGTAAAACAAAGAGAGAGACAAATATGAATACTTAGTTATTACTAGAGATGAAACGGATAATGATTTGGCCGGATACCGGATAACGGATATCCGGCGTAGCACTAGGCCGGATAGCCGGATATCCGGCTCAAGATATGCGTTTCGCACTAATTGAGCAAGTCTAAAAGGAGAATGACCAACATTCTATGGAAGTTAGGCTGAACTTGCGTCTCGACTAAACTGTCACCAAAAGACAGGAAATATACTAGGATTATTATAAACAGAAAATCGTTAAACTAATTGAAGGGAAATTTGAATAATCTTAATTTTAAATATAGATAGGTTATGAAAACAAAGGCAAAAACAATAAAAACATTCCTTCGTCATATTACTTGGCTTTGTTACCTACTTTCACAAAAAGGAAGTAAAAGAGTCCTAAGAATAAAATTTTTATAAATAAAATATTTTTTCTGCCGATTACGAAAACGCAAAAAACGGGTAAGGTACAGAGAAAACAGAAAAAAGTGCTGTTGACATTTGGTTGCCATAGATTAAATAACTGACATTAGCGATGCGAGAGATTTGAGTCGATTGTTTCGATTACTCTAATATCTCAATGATTCGATGAATGAATTGATGAATTCTAAGTCGATGAACAATCGACTAAATTATCACGCATTGCATTGTAAAAGACAAAAGGAATGAAAGATTCCTGTACCTACACAAACGTAAGTTTTGAAACTTACGTTACGTTACGTTACCTATTACTAGGATAGGGGACTCGGAACAATCAAAAAATGTCTCGATTATTCAGTCGGTCAACGAGTCAAAATTATTAATTAATTTATAAAATATCTTGTCATTGCACATCGCCACACAAGATTGACGTGACCAAGAAGTGACGTGATAAACACGATGGTGATTTTCTATTCCTTTGATTAACCAAATCGATTAATGGTATTTCGGTAACATAACAATTGCTTGATTTTTTTACGATCGTGTGTATTCTTACTATAATATTACATTATTATGCAAGCCAGCCAACGAGTACGAGCATCATACGTCATTTTTCAGTACATTTGCGATTACTCTGCCACTCGGATTCAATTCGATACAAAGTACAGTTTCATTCGATAACGAGTAAGCATCGCTCGAATGATTCAATGCTAGAAATACTTCGTATCGAAACATAAGTATCGAGTCTTTATTCATATTCAACCTCCCTATAAGTTGTCAGTTGCTTTGTGGTCGGATAGAAGTACAAAATAATCAACTGCATTACCAATTAAATTTTATTTTTAAACCCCCATTCCTAAAGTGCTACAAAAAAAATTAATTGATTTATAATTTAGACCAATATTGTTCGTACATGAATGGTGGTGACGCATCTACAGCCTGGTTTTGGTCATTCTCCTTTACAGTAGGTTTTCAAAATGAGTAAGGGAACATGAAAATATTTTTTCATTTCCATGTTTCTTTGGAAAAGTTGTTCTGTATGATTGTTTTTATTAAAAGATACCTGTAAAAAATAGCTGGTGTAAAGTGTGAAGAAAAGCACAAACGTTTATTCCCAACAATCGCTGTAAAGCTTTTATTTATCTACCATTATCTTATTCACTTTATGCATTAGAATTTAGATTATTCAATAATTAATACAATCAATTTATTTTGTAATTTTAACGACTTTTTGTATGCTGAGTTAAGTATCCGGTATCCGGCCGGATACTGGCTACTATCCGGCCGGATACCGGATACCAAAAATATGGCCGGATAGGCCGGATACCGGATAGTAACCGGATATCCGTTTCATCACTAGTTATTACTGCAAAAAAATACGATCACAAATGAAAAGATTTGCTTTGTATTTTTAATATTTTTATTAGTTAACATACTCTCGTAAGCAATGAACTAAAAGTTAGTTCTTTGCTCGTAACTGAAAGAGATAGACAACCCTGCATCAGTAGGTATTTAAGTCTCGCATGGGGCGAGAGTTGACCTACTGTTCTGGTTTTACTATGGCTGCAGTGAGGGCGCCACTGTGCTGACGTGGTGTAAATCAGTCGATCTTCAGCATGGCTTTGGAAATACTTCCAGACTTCAGGTCCTTCAGAGCGGTTTGGTATTCGGAGAGCTTGTACGTTTTAATACCTAGCTTCTCGTAGTCCAAGTACCTGTGCGGCAAAACAATAATGGCAGTTTCAATCACGCATCCTGACAGGCATGGATAAAGACAGTAGTGGATTTGGGGGGGCTGGGGGCAGGGGCTGAAGCCCTTCCCAAAATATACGTTACAGACCTCACACATTTCTTGTAAACTATTACAGATGACAATTTACTACTTATTTCGTACTTAAGTCTACACATATTTTAAAAACCGGCCAAGTGCGAGTCAGACTCACGTACAGTACCAGGCCATTTGAAGGTCGCATCGTGCTTTAAAAAGAGATACTCGGCTAGCTTCGGCTACCTTCGGCTTTGTAGAGCGTCATCTCTGTCAAGTCTGACAAGTCAGCGACTAAACGACCGGGTTGACAAGTGTGACAGAGATGACGCTCTACAAAGCCGAAGCTAGCCGAGTATCTCTTTTTAAAGCACGATGCGACCTTCAAATGGCCTGGTACTGTACCTATATGGTTCTGTATTGCGGATGATTTTATTTTGTCATTTATTTTTGTGATTTCTCAACCGCTTTATATTTTCTGTAACCTTTACGTAAACACAGATGAACATGATTTTTTCACATTTTTCGGTCTATCAGTTCTGGAGATAAGTAGAGGGACATACATTTTTTAGTGGTTTTTTAATGATTTCTCGAAACCAGTGCCCGTAAATATAGTAAAAGTATATATTTTTACAACCAGCTTTTTAATATCTACAATTTGACACCCATATTGTGTTTTCAGGATAATATTTTTTATTTTTCTCACTTTTGTTTTGGAAATATTTTGAACAATATCAAATTTTGAATTTTTTTTTACGCCGTGATATGTGGGCAAATTAATTCTACTTTTGTGCTAAATTTCATGTCTTTATCTTTAACTGTGCTAAAGTTATGAGGCTGTGACATACGGACGGACGGACAACGGAGTCTCACCATAAAGGTTCCTTTTGCACCTTTTAGGTACTACGGAACCCTAAAAATAGCTTCATTGGTCTTATGGTTTTAGTACTCGACTACTAATCCAGAGGTCGCGGGCTCAAATCCCATAGGGGCACATTTGTGTTCGGTCTGCATATTTGTGCCCGAAGTACGGCGATAGAACTCACCACCCATCACGTTGGGACGTAATAATCGTCGGTGAAACGCGGGTGTACGAGTGTGGTGTGGACTGTGACTGGCATTTCACATTCCACACTAAAATCCTTCGGGGGCGCGTTGATAAACTAGGGGTCGCGACACGGGTTCTATTGTTATCTCTATCGTACGCGTTGAAAATTGTATACGCTATCCTGCTGTCAGTGTTGGAACCTGACGAAAGTGTTAATTAATGAACGGGGATCGGGGACCAAAGTTGATTTCATGACATTTGGTACCCGAAGAATTGTAATTGAATGATCCCATACCTGTGTCCCATAGCGCCAAGCCATGCGATGGCGGTCGGGAAACTGAAGGGGTTAACTTTAACCCCAATAATCGTCACCTCCTTATTGAAGATCTCGAAGGGGCTCAAACTGTAATGAGAAGATCAAATTAACCCAAATAACGTTGTAGATAGAAACGCAAGGGAAATCTGGGAGTCCAAACCAACAAAATGAAAATGAAATTTAGTAATAATTTATACTGTAAGGTGTGACTCCCTGATGGAACTACATTCAAACACTAATAAAAGTCTTCTTGTACGAGTTCCAATATTTTATTTACTTAATTATTGCGACTAGTTTCGTCTATTTGACATCGTCAGGCTAATTGGAATAGGTAAACAGTAAAAAGGATAGTTAACTAAGTCTTAGGGTAGATAAATGTCAAAATAAAATTAAAAGTAAATGAAGGTACATGGATATTTGCGTTTTGATAAAAATATTCATAAGTAAATAATAAAACGCGAAATATAATATATTAATAATAATATAATTATATATGTATAACGAGGGAGTTATATAGAGTCCTGAGTAAAGCGAGGGGTTCAAGCTGCCCAAGACAAAGACTTTATTCCAAAGGCTTTATTCCAGAGGAGCATACTCTACTTTTCACACCTTCTGCGAGACAATAAAAAGCTCGACATTTTTTATCAACATTAATAATTCAATAAAATTCACTGACAAATCTGACAATCACAGCACCAAACACCGTCTTTTGTTTCACGTTCCAAACTTTAAATCACTTAAATCCCTAGGGATTTTCATATAACTTTATATCCCTTGAGATATAATGCGTTACTTTACGTTGAGGTTGCATGATATGTAATTGGACATTGTCGAGCAGGTGGTGTGAAAAATTACTAAGTGCGATAGAGAAAAAATTACTAGTGCAGTCAAGGTCAGACGTCAAAAACCGTGCCGCTACCTGTATGTTTTTCTCTTTTAATGGTGGTGGCAGAATAACAGCGTTCCTAATGCCTTTGGTATAGGACATAGATATCCGTGGTATAGGAACATAATATATGCTGAGTCACCGTCCTTTTTAACAGTGCCATAGAAGTTTACGTTTACAAGAACATTGATAAGAACATTGATACTACTTTGTCTATAATGGTGTGTTAAATAAATGTCTTTTTATTTATTTATACAGCATAGCAGCCTTTAGACGTAGCTAACTTAGCAACACAGGCCCGGCACTCCCAAATACAACACAAATAGATTCGGTCGATCGTTTATCGTCCATCTCTAACGCACGCATAGAGAGTGAGGTAGAGATGGATTTACGACCGATATTCGAATTTTGTCACTTTGGAGTGGACCAAGCAACTCAGCTTCCCTAATTATGGTGATTGCGAGTTTGAAATCCATTAGACCAGCGTTTCTTAACCTTTTTTGTCCACGGACCCTTTTAGGAAATCAAGCACAATTTTAAGGACCCCTTAGTAAAAAAGCAGCAATAAATTTCGGACCATTTATTTTAGTTCAACAAATTACAAAATATTTCATATAAAAAACGTTAATGAGAAGAAAACGGCTCACCTCAATACGTGTTATGATCGGGAAAGCCGACCAGTTTCAGCAGATTTAGACTGCCTTCATCTTGAGGTGAGCCGTTTTTATATAAATCATGAATTATCCTCAAGTCTCATTTAATTCTATAGTTAATGAGAAGGTTGGTACTGCTTTTTTGCAACTAAATTAGTGATATTTGGGTTTATATTACTACTGAGTTATAGTCTCAAATCTGATTCCACTTTTTAATCCATTTCTGTATTTGTTTTAAGTATACATAAGAGCAGAGAATGCCTTTTCACAGAGGTATGTCGTTGAGAAAAGCAGTAAATGTTTCAGTGCTTCTTCTGATATTTCTATAATCTTTTTTTACATTCACCCAAAAACTTGATAAAGAGGATTCTTTAAAATTACGTTTCAAAGCTGAGTCGAGCTGCGGACCCCCATATATATGCTCGGGGACCCCCAAGGGTCCGCGGACCACAGGTTAAGAAACGCTGCATTAGACGTTGCTGATTTAGCATAGATTCATGCGTTGTACGACTGGAGTGAAACTTGCGCTTTTCAGAGCATACTGTCACAGTTTCTACACGTGTGCTCTATGGTCCAACTTTACGCTTAAATCGTACAGCGTCTTGCGAGTTCAATATAATAATACTTTCAGGGCCTTGTTGAGGCTCTCTCGTTTTTGCAGCGCGTCTGGAATGTTTGCAGAGGCTGCTATCGATGATTTTTTTTGCACTTATGCGCAAAAAAGCATCATCATTAAGAGGATGGCATACCCTAGCAACTTTTTTTATTACCCGTCCAGCACAATAAGTCTAATGGCAAAGACCTTATTTGCTTTTCATAGAGGCGGTTATATGTTGGCTCTTTGGCCTCTTTTTCTTGGACGCGTAATACTAGTGATCACGCAGCGAAACAACAAATTGGTGTGTTACTGAAATATTTGGTAGGGAAAAAAATATTGAATTTAGGTGATATACCTTCATATTTCTATTAACTGTTTTATGAAAAAAAAATCCAGTTGATCTCTTAACCGCGTTCTTGAAGCGAATGTTTGAAAACCAAAAAAAAAGAAGGTGCAAATCATTTTTTTTTTTGACAAAAGTATAAATCTTAGTACATTGTTTATACGTAAGATCCCTAGAGAAAAGATTAATAAACCAAATATATTTTTTTCAATACAAGGAGAGTCCGAATTTCTTCAAACGAATCCTAGAAGCTCTAGGCTCAGGTACAGTCTTAAGACGAGGCCTTCCTTAGGCGCACAACGGCTTTACAATTATAACCCGTAGACTAACTTTCATAAAGTTGAAAATCACGTGCGCCAAAATGCGCGCGAAACGATTCAGAACGAGTCTAATTTTAAGATTAAAATCGAATAAAATTACAATTTTGCATTTAAGTAATTTTTGAACTGGCATTGGTTAAAAAACAAAATTTTCGTATTGATAGTAAAATATGACACATAAAAATCAAATGGATTAAACACAAAACTAAAAAAAACACTCAAAAAATATTGTCTGAAAATAAAGAATTTTAATTTTATTTTTTATTTATTGCTTACTCATTCAGTGTTCCTAATTTAGCAACGTCAAAAGGGGGCTTTACCTGACAATGAAGCCAATTCTGAAGGTTTTAATTTTAGTTTTAGTGCTGTCAAAACTAATTTTTGTTTATTGTAAAACAGTCCTTAAGGCGCTCTTATCCCAGAAGAGTGACTCTCTGTCTTTTTCTTTACGTGTAAGGAGTAAAGAAAATAACCACACTTTTGTACTTTTTCGTTGTTTTTATCGGTTTTTAAATTGTTTAAAAATAAGGGATATGATTATTAAAACTTATGGAAATGGCATGATTTGAAAGGTCTTATTACATGCTGTGATCGTGAATTATTTCTATCGAGCAAAGTTCATCTGATCGTGTAACACATGCGTGGAAGACCTAGATAAAGGTTCGAACTATTAGACGATATTTGAAAGATTTCGAAGTTTTAGACGATATTTGAAAGTTCTGTTTGACTTTGAAATTACTGATTTTGGGATAAGAGCGCCTTAAATGCTAGAAACAGAAGCTAAATTACTTTGGAATAATTTTAGTTTTGACAGCACTAAAGCTAAAATTAACACTACAGTAGGCGCGCCCTAATTGACTCCTATAACGGTCGCGCGGGATACGTACATCTGTAGCCCATTTTGAATGCAAATATTGTGGGTCATATTTAAGAAGAATGAAAAAGATTTTAATTTTAATAAACTTTAATAAATTTTAATAAAATTTAAAGATTTTAATAAACATCTTTATTTTTATCGTTTAATAATAAAAAAATAAAAATCATAAATTTTTTAGGTAGTTTTTAACGAAACTACAGAAATTTTGGAAAAATCAACATGAGACGCAGACGCCGCCATGATTTCCTAAAAAGATATTAATAATAAGTATATTTGTTATAAAACAGTATTTAAAATGCAAAAATTACACTGAAATAAAGTACCCTTAAAATATTAGTACAATCTTTGCATAAATAATAGGGATTTATCACATTCCCTGAAAGGTCGCGCGGGCTACATACGCAGCCCATCCACTTTATTAGTCGTTCTGTTCTGAAGTCCGTGTGCTGAGGGTAGCGACACGCTGCTGAGCGACGCGGGGGTCCATAGTCGAGGAATACACGGAAAAACAGCGCAGTAGTGTGACGCGTTTGAGAAAGAGGTACGAATAATATACCCTGGTCTACACCTGTAGCCCACGCGTCCACTCTAGTGTTAAAGCCTTCAGAATCGGCTATGGGCTTTACCAACACCGTATACACTGACAGTTGGCTTTACCTGGCTAGATGCGTTGGTGGACAGCATCCGAAGAGGACGTATTTCCCGCCAGAAGTCAGGTAGTTGAAACATATCTCCATCACTTTGCCGACTCCTGCGCATAAGACTTAGTCAAACGACAAGAAACAAAATGCACAATGGTATTGAACAATTCTCGAAGTCGTTCAAAAACCTTGTCAGAAACTCTGAATATTTCTTATTCTGAGGTCAGAAATGTAAAATTCACGTTTGACAGTTAAATTTTACGGGTACATTTTCATTTTGACATTTGTCATCACATTACGCGCCATTTTTTGGTTTCTGTGTTATAGAATTCTGCAGAAAGACTTGTAAAGCGATTTTATTACGGTAATACATATACATATACATATACAAAAAATATCCACGTAAATAAACTGCCTTTACATAGTGGCCGTTCCAAAACGATTAGTAAATATATTTCGTCTCTGTCTTATCTCTTTCGCTTTATTTAGCCAGCCGTATTGGAACGCTACCTAAGAATGTCCTGTTTTTCAGAGGGAGTTATGAAAAACCGGCCAAGTGCGAGTCGGAATCGCGCACGAAGGGTTCCGTATCATTATCTATAAAAACGGCAAAAAAACATGTCTGTTGTATGGAAGCCCCCTTAAATATTTTTTTAGTATTTGCAACCAGAAATACATCATCTGTGAAAATTTCAACTGTCTAACCATCACGGTTCATGAGATACAGCCTGGTGACAGACGGACAGACAGATGGACAGCGGAGCCTTAGTAATAGGGTCCCGTAGGTTACCCTTTGGGTACGGAACCCTAAAAATGATACCCTTACCAGTGCAATCTATGATGACGTCATACTCCAAGTGATTCTTTTCTTTCTCCAACACGTCCGGCGTTATAAGCCTGAAGCCTGTTTCTGGAATATATCAAAAATATTGTATATAATATAGAACTACAGCCAGGTTGCGTCCAATGAGGTTTTAAAATATACAGAGAGGTTGCCTATAACAGGATTGGAGCTTCACATACGGTACAACGGGCAACAGGCAACGACAGCACGAATGTACACGAACCTTCCCGAATCCCGATAAGACCGATCACACGTGGAAGTTGGACGGCATGATTTAATTTACGGGAGGGTAAAAGAGACAAGTTGTTGTGCATCTCCCGCACCACATGCCGTCCTACTTCATACTATAACCGACATAGAATATTAAATCAGACAATAATACATCTTGCCATACCGTCATGTATGCCTACAAATGCATTCACTCCTGAATTTACGTATAGAGGTATGAAAGTATACTATAATGTATATGTATCGGCTAAAATGTAATAAAACTTTTCTTGCTAAAACATAATGTTCTCTAGAAGACGGCGCCCTCATTTTCGTTTTTATACAACGTGTAACAGAAAGGTGTAACCATATTTGAATTCCATATTTGCTTATTCAGTCAATGGTATAAAACAACTTTACTATGGAACAAACCCAGTATTTTGAAAAAAAAAAATTAACTGTTTCGTTGAAAAATGCAATGCCGCTCGGCCGAAATGTATGGAAGGGCAGATTTTTTTTTTGAGATTTCGGGTTTGGTGTCATAGTAAAAGTTGTTCTATACCATTGACTGAATAAGCTCTTCAAATATAAATATTTCAAAAGTAAAGATAAGCCCTTACCGTAGTATGACAGCACTAAAATGTTTCCACCTTTAAATGGGTGACGCTCACACGTTTGGAATCAGTGCTCATCTGAACACAGTGATAGTTGAACGCCTTAATGAATTTTTACGAGAAAAAATAAACTTTTAACAAAAAAATAGCAACCGACTTCAATAGTAACAGCAGTCATTCACTAAAAAGTTAATAATAATTCTATAAAGACCGATGGTACCGAAGCAACACTTTTGCCGACTTCTTTCTTCCTGAAACATTATGTTATCTAGAAGTCGGCGTTCTTATATTGGTTTTTATGTTGCTATATCGTAGGAAATACGCCGACTTCTAGATAACATAATGTTTCAGGAAGAAAAAAGTCGGCAAAAGTGTTGCTTCGGTACCATCGGTCTTTATAGAATTATTATTAACTTTTTAGTGAATGACTGCTGTTACTATTGAAGTCGGTTGCTATTTTTTTGTTAAAAGTTTATTTTATTTCACATTTTTTAGTGTTGCTGGGTTAAATTGTGAAATATGGGTAGTTCTTGCAAACGTGGTTTTAATATGAAACGAAGTTCAAGTGAGTATAAGTAGCTATGTTTGAGTAGCTTCCTGCTATCAATCTCGAGTTATGTGCTGTCATTCGTTAAAGAGTTCTACGGTGATGAAGCCAAGATCGAAGGTCAGGTGGGTACACTGGCAATTTTCAAGCAATGCCCTGCAATGAGCACCATAACACAAACTGATTGCCGCAATCCAAAGTTATGTGCTGTCATCCGTTGAGGAGTTCTATGGTGATGAAGCCAGGATCGAAGGTCAGGTGGGTATTCTGGTAATATCCAAGTAATACCCTTGAATTAGCACCCTAACGCAGTGATTGCCGCAATCTCGAGTTATGTGCTCTGATCCGTTGAGGAGTTCTATGGTGAATATGGTGATGAAGCCAGGATCGAAGGTCAGGTGGAAGAATGATGATTTTCAAGTAATACCTTGTAATCAGCACCCAGGTACAAAGCGATTACCTCAATTTCGAGAGGTATGCTGTCATTTTCTGAGGAGTTCCACTGCCTATCTCTGAAGACCTTCATCAGATCATGACCAAACCCAAAATGGGACCTACCTGGAAGTACACTCTTTCAAACAAAAAAAAAATTGTTCAAATCGGTTCAGAAATGACGGAGTTATGGAGTAACAACGCCAAAAAAAAAAAAAAAAAATTAAAAAAACATACAGTCGAATTGAGAACCGCCTTCTTTTTGAAGTCGGTTAAAAAGGTCTCAATATGCCACCGTGTGCATTTTTAAAGTGCACTAACATTTCAAGAAATACGAATAAAGCGAAATAAGTGACATTTCACATTCAAAACAAATTCAAAAACAATGCAATAGATTTTAGGTGCCAGGGCTCATCTAAACTTTTTGAAATCTTTGTTAAAATATGGTTACACCTTTCTGTTACACATTGTGTAATGGAGAATACGCCAACTTCTAGATTACACATGTTTCAGCAAGAAAAAAGTCGGGAAAGTGTTATTTCGGTACCATCGTTCAGTATACAATAATTTTTTTATTTCAGGTGGCAATTTTCAAGCAATGCCATGCAATCAGCACCATAACAAATAAAAATAATTGCCACAATCTAAAGTTAGGTGCTCTCATCCGTTGAGGAATTCTATGGTGATAAGGCCAGGATCGAATGTCACGTGGAAGAATTGCGATTTTTTACCCTGCAATCTCGAGAGATATGCTGTCATTTTCTGAGGAGTTCTACTGTCTATAAAATAGTAAACCAAGTGCGAAATAGTGTAGAACTGCGTTTTCTTCAAGACTCTTTCCAAGTTTCACCTAGTTGTATAAATTATGCAACGTGTAGCAAAAAGGTGTAACCATATTTGAAGAGCTTATTCAGCCAATGGTATAGAACAACTTTTACTATGGGGTCAACAACGAAATCTCAAAAAAAATCTGCCCCTCCATACATTTCAGCCGAGCGGCATTACATGTTCCTATGAAGCGAGTAATTTTTTTTTCGATATATTAAATTTGTTCCATAGTAAAAGTTGTTCTATACCATTGACTGAATAAGCTCTTCAAATATGGTTACACCTTTCTGTTACACGTTGTATAAACGAACCTAATTTCTTAACAATCTCCAGCCTGGATATGTTCATCTCGGAGACGGTGACACCCCTGTGGCCCTGATGGTGAAGAGTCGTTATCCACAGGTTTCCTGAAATTGCACCACAAAACGCCCATTGAAATATTTTTGCTTTTTTCCGTTATTTTATGGGGCGGCAAACCTTACAGGCCTAGGGTGCTAAATCTTAAAGTCCAGTACAAATGACAGATGTAAAATCGTGCCGATTTGAAGCGGCACCGGCGAAGTTACCAGAAAGCGTTTTTGATGTTTAAGACGCTTCACAATGCTAAAATTCAAGCCTGCTCTAACGCTTTTGTTGTCTATCCTGCTCTAATCAGATGCTGCGCACGCAAAACTTCAGTTATTTTGAAATTTGATTTTTTCTATGCGTGTGTTGGTTTCGATTCAATCGGTTTTGAAATATGGAAATTTATTCACTTTCTCCGTGATATTTATGCTTTTTAAAAGTATTATAATTAAAAGAATATGAAAGTATGTTTATTTATAAAGTGTAATTAATAATTGTCTTGAGACAAAAACACGCTATATTTTTTTCAAATGTTTACCATTACACTGACGGAACTGAATCCAAAGCAAAACTGATGTTTAGCATTGTGGAGACCCTAAATGCAAAGAGCGTCTTCTAATCCGAGATAGCACTTAAAGATAGAACTTATAGCGTCGATAGCGCTATAAAAATTTAGTTCCAGGAACTTCGTAGCTGCCTACAGCGACAGAATGATGTAAATCAAATAGGCACAAGAATGATTTCACTGCCACTTGTCCAGTGGTAAAGTATGGAGGTCAGTGGTTTTACCTTCATTTAATTTGACTTTTAATTTGAGAGCACTCTGATTGCCTGTGTTTATAATTTAACACTTATAATATTTTTTTTTTTTTGTAATTTTATGTCCTGCTTTCAAAGACCTTTAAGCCATTATAATAAAGTAAATACTTGCCAATGATACCAGCTCCAACAACTAGAATTTTGTTTCCAATATTCAGCGGCAGAGCGCGATCGTACCCGTGGGACACGCAAGAGTACGGCTCGCATAGACCTCCTGGAAATTATTGAACCTTCTAATTCGTTTTCAGATCGCGTGGTGGAAAACATTTTTGTTTGACAAAAGTATAAATCTTAGTACATTGTTTATAAGTAGAACCCCTAGATAAAAGATCAATAAATCAAATATATCTTTTTCAATACAAGAAATTGGTATTAATTTATGTTATTCTGTTTTTTGAAATAAGCATCATGTATAAAAAAAAAAAAAGTCGACCTTAATTTTTCTCAAGGTTCTGTCACGGAGTCTCACTGAACATTATTCCAAATCATGAAGCATCAAGTCTTACCAGCAGTCATTCACTGTATTTCATCATGAAATATTCAATAATCACCAGTTAATTACGGAAAATCATAGAATCAATAGTCAATAGAAATTGCTGTCATATTTTTTTCTCATCGAATCTGTGTTGTCTTTGAAAATTGGTGATGTACGAATCTATTTCAATATAAACCTATTTTATTCGTAATGCTATTTTATTCCGTCATTTTTTTTTGACAGCGTTACTTCATAATCTTTGACATAAACTTGTGTGTGATTACTGGTATATCGAGAGCTGTGTGATCTTCCAGCGTTGCTCTAAAATCTGTTGTGTTTTCGGTATTCTTACGACTTGGCTTCTCTTACTGATTTTATCGTACTAGAAATGTGTAGCTCATGTCCTAAAAGTAGAAGAAAAATTAAAGAACTGGATGGGATAATAGATACGGCCAACGACGCTGTGACGGAACCATTTGTAATTAACGTGGGCGATTTGTCTAGCGATTTGTCTAGCGATTCATCAGAATATTTTAGCGATGAATCAAATAAAGAAAATTAATTAAGCACCTAACATATTTTAATCACATACTTACCCATCTCTAGATACGAGTAGTTCACCTATTCATAGACAAAGACAACATGGCGCTTTGTTTACATCTCAGAATAAGGAATACAAATAGAAGCCTGGCTAAAATAATACGCGGAGAAAGACACCTATCCTTGATTTTCTTACGACATTCTAGTGCGTTAGAGAGAGATGGATATGTATTGGTTTTTTCTTAATTAGGTAGGTTGTCACTAGTTCGTTGCTTTGCTAGTGATGTAACAATGTCGATTTTTGACTACGATAAATAAACCAAATCGAAATGAACCACGACCAATCTGCTTACCACACATTATATCGTATCAAAGTGTGAAAAAAAAGAGAAATCAGGAGGCACCGACCTTTCTGGTGACATCCTCTTGCTTTGGAAGGAGGCCAAGAGAATTAATAGCAAAGCGGTCTCTGTCTACCCCAGTGAGACACATGTAATATTGTGTAAATAAGGAATTAATAAAAGGATATCTTTCGTTTAGCATAATATTTTTTATTAAGTACAAATTACTATATCGTAGGCAGGCAGGTACATAAGTTAAGTCCAAAATTGTGCTTGTTTCTAGTACAAAAAATGCTGTAGCTTGTATCAGAGATACAACCGTAAACTATTTAAGATGTTCGTTGATGTCGCGTCTTTGTTCAATCAAGGAGGAAGGAATTAATCGCAACTATAGAAATCATTATAATCATAGACTTATAGGATTCGTAATAATAATATTATGTCAATGATGAGAGATGACAGCGCAATTACTACAGAGGTAATTTCAATTTTTTTATTATTTCTATAAAATAAACATCAACTTATCTTGAATAATAACTAATAACAAATAATGAACGATTAAAATACTTAATAACCTGTAATAAGAAACCAAATTATGCGCAGTTCAAGTCAATAAGCATTCCCAAAATTCATTTCACGATAGAACTACCCTGTCAAAGTACTTTTATTGTCAACCACTAAGTACGAAAATGTCTTGATCTGCGGAATTTCTTCGTGAAGTCGATCACGGAAGTAACGTACAAGTTCTGAACAGGCCTTTCAGAACGATTTGCGAACATAGAAGTATGCACTCTTCTACACCACAGACATCCATAGGTATTGGTGCTGTTGCCCAAAATTAAAAAATTATCGAGTTAATATAGTATAGTACAAGCACGTACCTACAAACAAGATTAATAATGCAATTATACATAATTATTTAAAGGTTACCAATGTGTCTGTATCTGGTAAATATAAAGTCGGTAAAGCATCTGCTTTTAACCGTCTCCATTTTAAATTTTCGTTTGGTCCAAAAGAATCCGGCGTAAAGTGTTTCGGACAAATATGACTGCTTTTTTTAATTGCCCAATTTGGTCTAATTATTCGTCTAAGCCATTCACTTTTTAATTCTTCCCTTTTTGGAAATCTGTAACAAAAAAATATACTTAGCGATATTTATTCGGCACTATTTTTCTTTTAACTCGCGCTGCAATTAATCTGCGGTATTATCCTTTATGCACGGCTGCCGCGGGAACCAATGTTCGATAGTTTGCCACACGGACTTTAGTACATCACTATGCGAAAACACATAACCTCTAATAGTCGGCAGAAAATCTATATAAAACAGGCAAATATCGGTGTAGAATTGAACACGAGTATGATTTACAAGAACTACTATTATTGTTACTGAGTTTTAGGTATGATCCTGCAACTTATTAACATAAAAACTATCAGAACTCACCGATGAAATGATATTGCTTCATTGTTGTTTTCTTTTCTTCCTGTATGCGATTTACAGCCTTCAATCGCACAAAACATTTTATTCCAAAGTTAAAAAAACAATCAACACAAACAATAATAAATCACACTTTCACGAATTTTGAGAGGAAGAGCACCAAAATATTTAATTACTCTCGGTGAAGCTGTAAACTTTCACAAAATGCATCAGACATTTCGATGCCACCAAATTAAGATGTGATGCACGCAACGAACGTTATTACAACACAACGATACAATGATGAGACATATTTAATTTGATGGTATTATAATTTTTAAAATACATCCAAATTACATCCATCTGACATTTGTTTGGTTCAATCTAGTGACACACTAGGAAAAAATATAAAGTAAGTGCGGTCCGTCGTTTCATTCACTCGTACACAGGAGTAATTTACGTTAGATGAGTACAATGGCTAATGCCCAGTTCTTATTTTAGCCAGGCTTCTATTTGTATTCCTTATTCTGAGGTTTACATAGTCCACAATTTCTATTGACGGCTACTTTTAGGTATATTTATGTGACGCAAATTACCATAGCTTAATTTCTAAAAGAGTTTATTTAATTTTTTTAAAGAATATACGCCATTTTAAGACATAGTTTTCATTATTTTGGTATATAAATTAACCATTGTCTTTTTATGATTTTTTAAAGAATTGTCCGATATGACGTCACTTGAGAATTTTGGACATTGTACGGATTGTGATGGGTGATTGTTTATAAAAAGTAGTCTGTCTATGTCTGTCTACTCATCAATCAATCAATCAAAACTATTTATTTGTATGATTTTTGGTTGAATATAAATATGTTACATACGTATTAGTGCTCAAAAAATCTGCCGATTATGGCGTACAAATGTTAAATTACTTAAAATTATAATAATACAAAATACTAATAGAATTAAATGAAGTCAACTACAATTTATTTATTAACGATATTTACAGGTACAGTTTTGTGTCAATTGTATGTCATATCAATATCATAGCAAGCTCAGAATAAGGAATACAAATAGAAACCTGACTAAAATAATACGCGGAGAAAGACACCTATCCTTGATTTTCTTACGACATTCTAGTGCGTTAGAGAGAGATGGATATGTATTAGTTTTTTCTTAATTAGGTAGGTTGTCACTAGTTCGTTGCTTTGCTAGTGATGTAACAATGTCGATTTTTTACTACGATAAATAAACCAAATAGAAATGAACCGCGACCAATCTCCTTACCACACATTATATCGTATCAAAGTGTGAAAAAAAAGAGAATGCAGGAGGCACCGACCTTTCTGGTGACATCCTCTTGCTTTGGAAGGAGGCCAAGAGAATTAATAGCAAAGTGGTCTCTGTCTACCCCAGTGGGACACATGTTATATTGTGTAAATAAGGAATTAATAAAAGGATATCTTTCGTTTAGCATAATATTTTTTATTAGGTACAAATTACTATATCGTAGGCAGATAGGTACATAAGTTAAGTCCAAAATTGTGCTTGTTTCTAGTACAAAAAATGCTGTAGCTTGTATCAGAGATACAACCGTAAACTATTTAAGTGGATACTTTTTAAGTCGCCTCTTAACTCAATCAAACAAAAAACAAACAAAATTATTTATTTCCAAACACAAGCACAAATACATTTCCGTTTACAAAAATTGCCTTAGGTAGGTAGGTACTTTGTATTTTGACATTTTGTAATACATAGTGTTCTTGTGGCCCCAGACTAAGCAAGCTTGACTCGTGGGTACCAACATAAGAGATTTCCAGTTGTATTATTTTCGCACAGGTAAGGATAGGCAAGTGTTTGTCATTCAAAGTTAGCATAATATCTAACAAAAAAACATCTAAAAATAAAAATACAAGAAATATTAATTATTTACACAAGGCATGCACATTTAAAATTTAAACTTAAACATAGCAAAGTTTGACCACAAACATATTATTTTTATTAATTATAAAATAAGATAAATAAAATATATATATATATATACATATTTGAACAATAAATATATAATTATTTATGTATGACTATTATTTTATTGATTATATGTGAATACTACGAACAAAGGAGCTTTATATAAAATGTTACTGTATATATTATGAGATTTGGTAAGTAAATAGGATTTAATTGATACATATTATCTCATATCTATCTATTTTTATGGACATCTATGGCTTCTCAGTATATCAAATAGATGTTCGTTGATGTCGCGTCTTTGTTCAATCAAGGAGGAAGGAATTAATCGCAACAATAGAAATCATAATAATCATAGACTTATAGGATTCGTAATAATAATATCATGTCAATGATGAGCGATGACAGCGCAATTACTACAGAGGTAATTTCAATTTTTTTTTATTTCTATCAAATAAACAACAACTTATCTTGAATAAAAACTAATAACAAATAATGATAAGAAATCAAATTATGCACAGTTCAAGTCAATAAGCATTCCCAAAATTCATTTCACGATAGAACTACCCTGTCAAAGTACTTTTATTGTCAACCACTAAGTACGAAAATGTCTTGATCTGCGGAATTTCTTCGTGAAGTCGATCACGGCAGTAACGTGAACGAACAGGCCTTTCAGAACGATTTGCGAACATAGAAGTATGCACTTTTCTAAACCACAGACATCCATAGGTACTGGTTCTGTTGCCTAAAATTGAAAAATTATCGAGTTTTTTAATTGCCCAATTTGGTCAAATTATTCGTCTAAGCCATTCACTTTTTAATTCTTCCCTTTTTGGAATTCTGTAACAAAAAAATATAGCGATATTTATTCGGCATTATTTTTCTTTTAACTCGCGCTGCAATGAGGGATTTTCTTTTCTTTTTTTTTTACTCTTCCCTAGTCGCTGGATAGATGGCGCTGAACTTGGTAAGTTACTGCAAGGAACGGAACGTCACATAATTTTTTGATTATTGCACTTGGATGTAATTTTGAGATCGTTAAACGAAACGTACATAAAAAAGTAATTAATGTCATTGTCACATCACATCACAATGACATTTTGAAAATTAATAAATAATAACAACAAGGAAAAATAAAAAAATAATTAGCAGTCTTTTTATGAGTTTTCTACGCCATAAAGAAAATGTCCCAAGAGAAAAAGAAGAGAAGTCTGTGCATTGTGGATTTGTATAAAAATGAAGGCATACATCTTTTTCCTAAAGATGAAAGTCGTAAAGCGCAATGAGTACAAGCCATGGTACATTTTAAACCTGGTCGGACCATAACAAAGCATTCGCACGTAATATGCTCAGCACACATGTCATCAACCAACGAGCGTATGTGACGTGACGCAATGTTTTTTTCCACAATGAGAGGTTTTCTTTTTGAGTATTAAAAAAAAAATATCCTTTATGCACGGCTGCCGCGGGTACCAATGTTCGATAGTTTGCCACACGGACTTTAGTACATCACTATACGAAAAAACATAACATCTCATAGTCGGCAGAAAATCTATATAAAACAGGCAAATATCGATGTAGAATTGAACACGAGTATGATTTACAAGAACTACTACTATTGTTACTGAGTTTTAGGTATGATCCTGCAACATATTAACATAAAAACTATCAGAACTCACCGATGAAATGATATTGCTTCATTGTTGTTTTCTTTTCTTCATGTATGCGATTTACAGCCTTCAATCGCACAAGACATTTTATTACAATGTTAAAAAAACAATCAACACAAACAATAATAAATCACACTTCCACGAATTTTGAGAGGAAGAGCACCAAAATATTTAATTTCTCTCGGTGAAGCTGTAAACTTTCGCAAAATGCAATAGACATTTCGATGCCACCAAATTAAGATGTGATGCACGCAACGAACGATATTACAACACAACGATACAATGATGAGACATATTTAATTTGATGGTATTATAATATTTAAAATACATCCAAATTACATCCATCTGACATTTTTTTGGTTCAATCTAGTGACACACCAGGAAAAAATATAAAGTAAGTGCGGTCCGCTGTTTCATTCACTCGTACACAGGAGTAATTTACGTTAGATGAGTACAATGACTAATGCCCAGTTCTTATTTTAGTCAGGCTTCTATTTGTATTCCTTATTCTGAGATAGCAAGTATCTCAGAATAAGGAATACAAATAGAAACCTGGCTAAAATAATACGCGGAGAAAGACACCTATCCTTGATTTTCTTACGACATTTTAGTGCGTTAGAGAGATATGGATATGTATTAGTTTTTTCTTAATTAGGTAGGTTGTCACTAGTTCGTTGCTTTGCTAGTGATGTAACAATGTCAATTTTTGACTACGATAAATAAACCAAATCGAAATGAACCGCGACCAATCTCCTTACCACACATCATATCGTATCAAAGTGTGAAAAAAAAGAGAATGCAGGAGGCACCGACCTTTCTGGTGACATCCTCTTGCTTTGGAAGGAGGCCAAGAGAATTAATAGCAAAGTGGTCTCTGTCTACCCCAGTGGGACACATGTTATATTGTGTAAATAAGGAATTAATAAAAGGATATCTTTCGTTTAGCATAATACTCGTATTTTTTATTAAGTACAAATTACTATATCGTAGGCAGGTAGGTACATAAGTTAAGTCCAAAATTGTGCTTGTTTCTAGTACAAAAAATGCTGTAGCTTGTATCAGAGATACAACCGTAAACTATTTAAGTGGATACTTTTTAAGTCGCCTCTTAACTCAATCAAATAGATGTTCGTTGATGTCGCGTCTTTGTTCAATCAAGGAAGAAAGAATTAATCGCAACAATAGAAATCATAATAATCATAGACTTATAGGATTCGTAATAATAATATTATGTCAATGATGAGCGATGACAGCGCAATTACTACAGAGGTAATTTCATTTTTTTTCATTTCTATCAAATAAACATCAACTTATCTTGAATAAAAACTAATAACAAATAATGAACGATTAAAATACCTAATAACCTGTAATAAGAAATCAAATTATGCGCAGTTCAAGTCAATAAGCATTCCCAAAATTCATTTCACGATAGAACTACCCTGTCAAAGTACTTTTATTATCAACCACTAAGTACGAAAATGTCTTGATCTGCGGAATTTCTTCGTGAAGTCGATCACGGCAGTAACGTGAACGAACAGGCCTTTCAGAACGATTTGCGAACATAGAAGTATGCACTTTTCTAAACCACAGACATCCATAGGTACTGGTTCTGTTGCCTAAAATTGAAAAATTATCGAGTTAATATACTATAGTATAGTACAAGCACGTACCTACAAACAAGATTGATAATGCAATTATACATAATTATTTAAAGGTTACCAATGTGTCTGTATCTGGTAAATATAACGTTGGTAAGGCATCTGCTTTTAAAAGTCTCCATTTTTAATTTTCGTTTGGTCTAAAAGAATCCGACGTAAAGTGTTTCGAACAAATATGACCGCTTTTTTTAATTGCCCAATTTGGTCAAATTATTCGTCTAAGCCATTCACTTTTTAATTCTTCCCTTTTTGGAAATCTGTAACAAAAAATATAGCGATATTTATTCGGCATTATTTTTCTTTTAACTCGCGCTGCAATGAGGGATTTTCTTTTCTTTTTTTTTTTACTCTTCCCTAGTCGCTGGATAGATGGCGCTGAACTTGGTAAGTTACTGCAAGGAACGGAACGTCACATAATTTTTTGATTATTGCACTTGGATGTAATTTTGAGATCGTAAAACGAAACGTACATAAAAAAGTAATTAATGTCATTGTCACATCACATCACAATGACATTTTGAAAATAAATAAATAATAACAACAAGGAAAAAGAAAAAAAAATTAGCAGTCTTTTTATGAGTTTTCTAAGCCAGAAAGAAAATGTCCCAAGAGAAAAAGAAGAGAAGTCTGTGCCTTGTGGATTTGTATAAAAATGGAGGCATACATCTTTTTCCTAAAGATGAAAGTCGTAAAGCGCAATGAGTACAAGCCATGGTACATTTTAAACCTGGACGGACCATAACAAAGCATTTGCACATAATATGCTCAGCACACATGTCATCAACCAACGAGCGTATGTGACGTGACGTGACGTGACGCAATGTTTTTTTTTCAATCGTTTTGGCTTTGGCACCTAGCAACGTAGTCAGTTCAACACCATCTACAGAGTTCTGGGAAACTATGTTTTTTTTTTAATACTCAAAAAGAAAACCTCTCATTAATCTATTATCCTTTATGCACGGCTGCCACGGGAACCAATGTTCGATAGTTTGCCACACGGACTTTAGTACATCACTATACGAAAAAACATAACCTCTCGTAGTCGACAGAAAATCTATACAAAACAGGCAAATATCGGTGTAGAATTGAACACGAGTATGATTTACAAGAACTACTATTATTGTTACTGAGTTTTAGGTATGATCCTGCAACTTATTAACATAAAAACTATCAGAACTCACCGATGAAATGATATTGCTTCATTGTTGTTTTCTTTTCTTCCTGTATGCGATTTACAGCCTTCAATCGCACAAGACATTTTATTACAATGTTAAAAAAACAATCAACACAAACAATAATAAATCACACTTTCACGAATTTTGAGAGGAAGAGCACCAAAATATTTAATTTCTCTCGGTGAAGCTGTAAACTTTCGCAAAATGCAATAGACATTGCGATGCCACCAAATTAAGATGTGATGCACGCAACGTACGATAATACAACACAACGATACAATGATGAGACATATTTAATTTGATGGTGTTATAATTTTTAAAATACATCCAAATTACATCCATCTGACATTTGTTTGGTTCAATCTAGTGACACACCAGGAAAAAAGATAAAGTAAGTGCGGTTCGTCGTTTCATTCACTCGTACACAGGAGTAATTTACGTTAGATGAGTACAATGGCTAATGCCCAGTTCTTATTTTAGTCAGGCTTCTATTTGTATTCCTTATTCTGAGGCAAGTATAATGTGCAATCATCTGTCATGTGTCATCCATCTGTCAAATCAGTCGGAAGCAAATTATTATAAATTTATCTTGATAGCAAAGGACACATTTCTAAACAGCCATTTCTCAAGTTACGTCACACGAAGGCAAATGGAAGTTGCAGCTTTTCCCTAAAAATATTCATCATCATGAGGTTTTTAGACGAAAATTTTGAAAATACGGCTTATTAAACCTAAATCTCTAAATGGTTTTCGAATTAACACACCTTAACCAGAGAATATAAAGTATTACTACGTAAAGAAGCGACACTTACCTCCCCGCGCGAATTTAACGTCCCCCGCAAATGCAAAAATGCAAATGGCAAATCTGGAGGCAGGCAGAGCTCGAGTAGCACTCGTACAAGTATTTGTGTTCAAAATCGAGATGCTTTTTATGTTTCATCAAGTGCCGACAATCGCAAGTATAAATCTTGTTTTGTTTTATTACGATACTGATTTTTAATCAATAATATGGTTCGTTATTGTGGTATATATGAATGCCTAGAAAACGGAGCAACCAATAAAGAACGGAGATTTTTCAAATTTGCTTCCTTCCGATGAACTAAGCCATTTTTCTTTTATGTTAATTTATTTTTAAAGTTATGAAAAAGCGGCGGTAACTCAGGGGTAGAACGCTGGCCTCTCAATCTTGAGATCCAGGTTCAATCCGCGGTTGGGCATGCACCAATGAGTTTTTCGGAATTTACATAATGCGCATCGTATTTGCTTATAGGTAAGTACTTCCCACTTTCTGAACGGTAAAGGAAAACATAGTGAGGAAACCCGTATGTCCTAAAAATCGTGTGTTTGTGCCCAAAGTACTTACGGCGATAGGGCTCACCTCCCACCACGTTGGAACGTAATATTTGTAGGTGAAAGGCTGGTGTACCGAGTGTGGACTGTGACTTGCATTTCAAAGTTCACACTCGGAACACCTCTGACACCCTCTCGCGCATTCAGGTCGTGACGATATATATATATTTTAATACAAATTTATCCATGGGGTACCAGAACTAGGACCTAGGGATTAACCACGCTAAAATTTAGGAAGAGAATCATATACGTTGCTGACTATAAATGTTGTCCCTCTCGATCGACGACGCTCACACGCTTGCTGCCAGCCCTAGACTAGCTCACGCACACACACAAGCGTGTGCGGACAAGCCAGATGCGCGCGTGAGAGTGTAGGTAAATAACTTGAGCGAGGACTATGAAGTGTCGGGGGTGTGCCTTAACATAATTTAATCTTTGTCAATTTTGGACCAAATCTACCTGTAAATAAAATTCTGAAAAAGTTGGATCAAAGAAACATACCCTCCTCCAAACTGACATGTTCGGGGAGCACGAACACTTGATCGTTCGGCACGCAGACATACTGGGCCCATCCTCCGTCCCGCCAGACGCCAATGTTGGCCTTGGCTTGACAGAACTGGTACTGGCCTTTACGGCAGTGGTCGCATATGTTGCAGGGCCTTAGAGGAACATACAAAATTCTGTACAGGTCGCGGCGATAAATAATGGGTTATTACGTCTGAATGGGCCAGATTGAATGGGGCGAGGCACATTCGAACGTAAACTGAAATCGACTACGTTCGAATGGGGCGGTCGTAAACATTTTAAACGTTACTGTCACTTACAGAATACATGAACATTTGGCAATATTATTTTTTACATTATATCAGTAAGATTTACTCTACACTAATTATATATTTACTTGGTTGAAATCAAATACGTACAGAAACATGACAGAAACAGATCATCATACCCCGGTTTGCACGATCTTAGATAGCCAGTTTAACAATGACCCTTTCTTGTCAAGAATCAATTTCAATAATCGAAATCAACCGATTATTTATTTAGGTATTTTACAATATAAGTGGGAAATCAACATATTAAAATAACCTACCCCTACTTGGAAATAGTTCCTCGATCAAATGTATTGATTTATTATTTTAAAACAAGACTGTACTTTAAAATTGTTTGTTGATTATTTTTACATCGAAGATAATATAAATCTGTGAAAATATTGTGTTCTTTTATTTGTATAAAAATAAATAGTTTTATCAAACTATAATTCCCTTGCGGTGTGACTCGAATTTTGTAGGTAACTGTACTTAATTATTGATATTATTATTACATTGAAATTTATTCGAACGTAGTCGATTTCAGTTTACGTTCGAATGTGCCGCGCCCCATTCAATCTGACCCATTCAGACGTAATACAATACCCAATAATGCACATCGTACCGTAGTGTCATCTCTGTAAATAATGTTTTCTCTGATGATGGCGGTCTTTGATGACTGATTTAATCCCCTAGTATAGTATTTTGGCGAGGCTGAAGGCCGAGCCGCGTCTCTGAACGACACTATTTGTTGTTCCCATGGGAAGTGATTTATGGGATTCAAAGTAGTCTATCTTTTATTCCAGGTCTAGAACTACATTTCTGCAAAGACTTGAAAGAGTAACAAACATCCATCCATCCATTCAAAACTTTGCATTTATAATATTATTATAGTGGTATGGTATGGGATGGGATGGTATGGGATGGGATGGGATGGGAAGTAGGATGGAATTAAAAATAACGATCCTAACTACCTGTTGGGATCCACAACAACTTTCTGCCCCTTCTTCAAGTTGACGGCAGCACCCACTTCGTGAATGACGCCGCTGAACTCGTGTCCAAGAGGAAACGGGCGATCTTGCAGGACGGGGAACTCCCCCTGTGTAAGATATTGTTACTAAAGAGGCGTCGTTACACGCAAACATCCATACAAACGCTGTCACCACATTGTGGGATGTTATTTTAATATTTTAGTCGGAGTCTATTAACATTATCTAGATCTATGTTTATGTTTAGGTCGAACTAAAAACCGTGATAAAAACACCTAAAATACGTACGTTTAACGTTTTATTACCAAAAGTGTCGCTGAATATGCTTTTATTGTTTTTATATATATAAAATCAAAAAATCAATACGAGCTGAACATTGAAAATGTTATCTACATTAATAATAACCAAAAGTAATGTTTGAAAACGTCCACAGTCTTGCCGAAATATGGTTTCCCGTGGAACAAGTTTTCAATTTTGCGCCGAGCGACGAAATCGGCACGATTGTATTGTCCTCGCAAGTTTTATGGAGCGTGCACCTTATAGCGAAATGAAACAGCATGACATTTGGCCACGCCCATAACTGAGTTGTTTACGTCATGACGACCATCCTTACATTATCAATTTACAGATCTGCATGATAAAACATACATAAAACCTAACAACATTGTCAAAGACAATCATAAAAATGTATAATTGAAATTCATGGATGTATACTGAAATTATATCGCTAAGCTTAAAGTGACAGCTATAATAGTAGTTTATGCTACAAGTGCGAAAAGTAATAAATTACAAGAACGATTAATTTGTACGTAACCGAGTAATTTATAGCTCTTACACCCCTGTATAGTACTACGTTTTTCAATGCATAGTGTGAGGAAATAAAACAAATATAATCTTGTGAACTTTAAATTAAAATTGGCTCAAAAGGATTGTATCCAGAGCCGTTAAACAGTGGAAAAAAGGTTAATATTTATAGTACACAGGAAAGGTTGCAGGTTAGCCAACTTCTCGTAAATAAATTAAAAACAATAATAACAATAAAGCCCTGGGGCAAAATAATCGACGTTCTGTTCGGTTTTGATGCATAAAAAGTGGGCGTTTACGAGCACTTGCATTGAAAAGTTTCTTGTATATTGACAAGGTATTTTGTAGGCATTACAAAAACGGAAACCAATCTGAAATTTTTGAACTAGATGGCGCTACTGAAGCAAAATGTACATAAATGTAAATAACTCATCCTATACCAAAATTTTAATGGATTCGCTCCATTTGCGAAACTTGTATTAAAACAGAACATGTAAAGATATGCAAAAGTTCTATTACCCCTTTCAAAACGACATGCATTACGAATATTTGCTTATTAATTTTTGAAACCTTTACCATTGTTCCGGCTCAATTTCTGGAATATTCATAGAAGATTTCCAACGAACTCCTCACCTGGATAATATGCAGGTCGGTGCCGCATACACCAGAATATACCACCTTGACTATCACGTCGTTGTCAGCCACAATCTTCGGCATGGGGTAGCATGTCTCGTACCGCAGGGCAGCACTCTTGGCGTCGTACACGAGAGCTTCCATGGTAACGCTGCAAGCTAGAAAAAGAGAAGGAATCATGATATTTGAAGAGAGTGTTGATAGGTCATAGGCGATCCGCGAGTGGCACGTTACAGTGCGCGCCAATATTATAGTCGCCTCTGAAGATAGCCGCAAGAGGCGACGCAATAGCCGTTTTACGGTGTCAGGGGGACGTTACAGGAGCGAGGGCGCGGAGCACACCCACCTGCGTGATAAGTGATCAGTATTTTGGATCAATAACAATTTTTGTGAAATTCGTAAAATGAAATTTCGGCTTCCCATAGAAATTCACTTCCAGTCCCGAGTGAATCACTATGGGGAGTCGAAATTTCATTTTACGAATTTCACAAAAATTGTTATTGATCGATGATACTCATCACTTACCAAGCCACCAGTATGAATTTGGACGATGATCAAAAAGTCACCTTGTATTGTGTGCCGTTTTAGAAGTTCGAATCTAGTGTAGGTAATCTATCTACACTTTCAAAAGACAAGACAAGACAAAATGATTTTATTGCATGAGTTTTTACAAAAATTGTTATTCAACTATACTTATTACTAGAGACGTGTACATGTTGAGAAACAAATTAACCATGTTACCAGGGGTCCCCAAACTCGGCTAAGACAGCAATGCGGGGTACCAGATAATTGTTATTAAGGTTTCTACCAACGCCAACGACCTTGAACTAAGTAACTTTGTAACCATTTTATACGGTCACTATAGCATTTTTCAACAGAAGAAAAATACATAGTAATCTGCATGATACAAATAGTGATGTGGTTTTTCCTGAATTTCATTATAACATACAGAAGTGAAGCAAGAAAATTCTAAGTTTACCCTTATTTCTCGATTTTTTGTTCACTTGTAACAACATAACTGCTGCAGTTTTTGTCGAAACAGTATGAAAATTTATAAACTTGTAGACAAAATAATATAAAATGATTTGGTTTTCTCAGTTCTTGGAAATTGATTTTATTTTGGATAAAATAAATTAAAAACACACTATTTTCGCACTTGTCAGCCGCAGCGACTGACGTAACAGCCATGTTGCAGTGCGAGCTGATAAAGACTTTATTTTAATACGGTTTTGTTCGAAATTTCAACCACCATGAATAGAGTTGCTAATTATCCGACGGAGCCACCTTAATACACAAAATTATACATTGCTCACAGTAAAATTTAAAATTCACGTACAGTGAAGACCGCATCAAGTAAGACACATTGGACTTTGTACCTATCTTATATTCTTGTCTGTAGGGGCTAATGTCGTACTGCAAGTGTATAGCTTGATGTGGTCTCCACTGTACATGCATGCAAGTAATACATTCATTCATCCATTTATCAACTAATACTTTAATTCTTTGTGAAAAAAAAATATACATGTATAATTTTAATGTGCAAATACCCGCATAGACAGTTGCTTAAAAATAGAAAAAAAAAATGAAAAATTACAAAAATGGAACACATACATTGCAATAAACAAAATATGTACAAATTTATACTACAACTAACAATAATTCTTCTAATATCTCTAATATCGAATATCTTCTAAAATATAGAATTTCTTCTAATAACTAACATTGTGCCTGGTCGAACATTTTAAATTACGTGTATTGTTGAAATTTTTGAAATAAAATAACACGAAATAAAATTAAAAACTAAAGGCTTTAAAATGAAACTAACCTAAAACCCTTATAAAACTATACAAAAAATTTACTTAACTAAATAAAATTATTATCTAAATCACCACCGTCATGTCACACCCCCGACACTTCATAGTCAAGGCTCAAGTTATTTACCTACACTCTCACGCGCGCATCTGGCTTGTCCGCACACGCTTGTGTGTGTGCGTGAGCTAGTCTAGGGCTGGCAGCAATCGTGTGAGCGTCGTCGCCCGAGAGGGACACAATATAAGTCAGCAACTTATGTGATTCTCTTCCTAAATTTTAGCATAGTCCAATTTCTGGTTCCCCGTGGATTAATCAGTATTAAAAAAATATATGTATATATCGACACCCCCAATGGAAAAGGTTGTAACTCAATTTATGCAGGTTTACAGGAGAGCAAAAAAACCGCAAAAAAAATGATAAATAATTAATTTTAAAAATTTGCGTTAACTTATACAAACCAATTAAACTAAACCTTCTTAAATTGAATGTAATATATCCTTAGCAAAAGACTAACATTTAATCAGACGCCTAGTTTCTGAGATAGATGTAGTTACGACCAGTAAAATTAAACAGTTTGGGCGGTATAAAGGTTGTAACTCAGCACATACTTCCTTATCATTGCTAATTGTATAGTTTACTTTTAGACGTAACACGATACTTGCAGAACATTTTTGACGAAATATCAATTCCCAAGGATGTTTAAAGTGGAACAATTATTGCAAAATGTATTTTAAAACTAATAAATTAAAATCTCATGTAATCGAAAACTTAGCGTCACTTTTGAGCGTCTGTCCACGCATTTTAATACACAAACGTCCAAACCATTTTTTTTAATTTGAAATTACATTTATGTAATTTTGTAATCAACATAAAAATTATATTTAAGACAAAGAATATCAGACAATGTTTATTTTATAATATAAATAGAAACAGAAGATGCTATCCTCAGTCATTTCCGTAACTACGTAAGGTTTTTCAGTGATTTTCGCACATCGAACCAAAGTAACCCATTGATCAGGGACATAAATCACTTGATTCTTTTTTCATGCCTTAATTACGGCGTGCATAGAATCTTCCTCATTTTGGGTATGCCTGACTTCGAAAAAAACGCGAGTTATTTCGATATTGAACTTGGATATAATGCATACAATGAAAAGAATGTTCGATTTCTGTTATGTTCTTCACAATTATCGGAGTAAAAGTAAAAACTTTTAACCCCTTCATTTCATATTGATTCTATGAACATTAACACTGCGCTGCTTATCTCATTTTGACCCTTTTTACTGATGGTTTCATTCCACATGTAGAAAAAGCTTTCATTTTTACCAATATCAAATATTGTGAAATTATAAACAGCCAGTTTACGTTTATTGTAAAATCGAGATAGATCAGACATCGGCGTTATTAAAATCTTTTGTAAATCATACGGAGCAACAGCAACCTCTGGATTTTTTGAGCTAACTTTTCATGATCACTTTTAAGCTGCCAGGAAACAAATTTCGAAGCAAGGTAATATGAGTGATCCCTACACATATATTTTTTCATCTTCAGAAGCATTATCATAAATGTCACACGCTGCGCATCGATCTTTCTTAGGATGAAACAAACCAATGTTATATTCTGTATAAAATATATCTCGGTATTGCCTATCTATTGCAAGTAAATTTTCAGGGTAATCGATGTCTTTAAACCATTCCTTATAAAGTCTATATAATCTTGGGAACGCCAAATGTTGTTCAAAATACTTTTTTATAGTTCGAGATCGTACATAATGTGAATCCACAAAATGAATTTGGGATATGTGTGACCTCACAGTGTTTTTTAGTTCTTCGGAAATTCTCTTTGGATGGTTTTGGGAATTACGTCCTCGACGATCGTCAAGAGCCGTACAATCATCACCTTTTTGTCATACATTTTTTTGAAAATTGTTGTAATCCATTTGTCTGTGATACGCAAAGTATTAATGTAGTTTAATGAGCAAATGTAAGTTCAGCTTCGCTTTGATGAGTCTATTGACCTTAGTATTACTTATTTTTTTGGAATTCGTTCAATGCACCTGCTAACACACTGAACTTGTTTATTATGGTCACCCATGGCCCAAAAACTTTTGAAAATTCCAGTTCTTTTATCCTCACATATCATTTCTCGACATTTTTAATGCAATTTTCCTTTCAAGGCGGTTTAATTTCTCTTCTTTTAATAAGCCTTCCCTTGATGTTATGTTCAAACCAAACAACAAAAATCAAAACCATACAAAAGTAGCTTTAATTTTAAGCACGCAACTGTCATGACCATGTTGCGAGACTTGCAAGGAAAAACTGGCTCATCTGTCATAAAGTCGTATATCAATAACAACAACAAGTACGGTCAGTAGAATAAGGTTGTAACAGTTCCATATTTTACGAAAGAAACAGTTGTATGATAAGTTACTGTTTTAAGACATACGAATTTAATATAATTTAAGGTGGTATTTCAAGTTGCCACTTTTTTATCGACTTGAGAGGAAGAAATACTTCTTTTTCATTTTGGCTATTTTGGCTTGTATACAACTTAGAGATACGTCGATACTACTGCCGGAAAGCATTTTTTTAGCTCAACATGTCTATAGAAAAATCTCAAAAGGGGGTTATCTTGAGTTACAACCTTTTCCATTGGGGGTGTCGATATATACATATATATACAAGGTTAAATTCAATTAGTTGGCGAAATTTGAAACATATGTAGAACATGTCCATATGAATAACTTTTTTTAATAGGATAGTGAAAAATTCTTAAAATTCGTATTCACCTTTCCATACTGGACGAGTCAGCTGATCGGAGCAATTTGTATAGGAGGAAGTGAAAAAAAGTTAAGAATTTTGCTTAGCTCCCATACAAACAGTTGTCCATATAGACTAGTACTACCTTTGTTTTGAGTTTCGCCAAATAATGTTATTTAACCTTATATATGTATATAAATCGTTACGACCTGAATGCCCCGGGGGGTGTCGGATGTGTTCCGAGTGTGAACTTTGAAATGCAAGTCACAGTCCACCCACACTCGGTAAACCCGCGTTTCACCTGCAAATATTACGTCCCAACGTGATGGGTGGTGAGCCCTATCATCGTTCTTCGGGCACAAATACACTCTTTTTAGGGCATGCAGGTTTCCTTACTATGTTTTCCTTCACTGTTCACAAGTGGTAAGTACCTATTAGCAAATACTATGCACATTATGTAAATTCCGAAGAACTCATTGGTGCATGCCCGACCGGAGATCGAACCTTAATCTCAAGATTAAGAGGCCAGCGTTCTACCCCTGAGTTACCGCTGCTTTTTCGTTACTTTAAAAGTAAATATATTAGTAGGTACCTATATAGTTTCGTATGCATAAATGATCATCATATAATTAACAACTACTCAAACATAAATTTTGGAAAAAAAATTAAAACTTGTCAAAACATGGAAAGTTATAAATACTGATTTTATTGTTCCAAATGCGTTACTGAACGAAATTGTAAGGTTTGATCACGCAATTCTAATTTTTGAAAAAAGTTTTCCAGGCATCCATAAACACTGCAATAACGCACCATACTGATTAAAAATCAGTATCGTGATAAAACTTTGTAACAAAACACGCGCGCAGCAAACGAGTGGTAATCGAGCTCTGCCTGACTCCAGATTTCCACTAACTTGCGGGGGACCGCGGGGGCCGTTAAATTCGCGCGGGGAGGTGAGTGTCGCTTCTTTACGTAGTAATACTTTATATTCTCTGGTCATGTGGAAGAGTACCTAGAAGGCTGGTAGCGTTTCCTTTTTGAATGGCCAGACTGTTTCTCTGGCCAAGTTACGATACGGGTCAGCCTTCGGATCTCCACAAGCGTCGAAATTTAATTATGCAGCCAAATCCATACTGAAGACTCGGTAAGTAGTCGGTATCAAGGTCCATTGACCCTTTTTGGGAAATTCGTTTTTTTCATTGCGAGGGTTCCGGCACCGCGCTCAACAACCCGCCTGCCCAGCGTTTGTGAGTATGGGCAATTCTTCCAGAATGACCGCCGGGAGTGGCAAAGTCCTGGAAAGGCTTATGTCCAGCAGTGGACGAACTAGGCTGCTTGATGGATGACATAATACTCGTATTATGTACCTTAATTAATGGAAGGAAAAATATTCTTTAATTCGTTTTCTGAAAATAGCTAACGAACGAAGGAGCAAATTTTACAAAAAAAAAGGGTAAAGTATTCCACAAACGCACAGCTTCAACTGTAAAAAGTCGAGGAGTATGGTGTCCTTAACTGAAGGTTTTCAGATGCCCGCAACATTTGTTCATGATATTGGTCACGAAACTTAAACGGTGATTGACGAAACTTAAACTTAAATGGTGACGAAACCGAGACCCCAGTATGAATTTGTCTGCATAAATACGTGTCACTTTGTATTTGTATACTTACCCCTTGCTGAACGGTGAAGGAAAATACTAAAGTAAACACTGTGAGGTAAACACTGTGTGGTAAACACTGTGAGGTAAACCCTGGCTTATTCGTCCAAGGATAAACCTGTATGCTCTACAAAGCGTTTATTTGTAAAGAGGAATAAATTGGCGATAATAGGACTCACAGCATCGTCGGTTAAGAGGATGGCGTACTAGGCATGGAACATTTCACAAGTAGCACGTGAAAAATCATATGAAACGCGCTTTCATATGTCACACCTGCTACCTTCCTTCACATAGTCTGTTAAAAACCATAGATCATTCGCATAGAAGAGAGAGCGTGCGAGTAGGGACGAATCGTATTACAGCAGGCATGATAGAAGGAGAAAGGCATATTTTTCTGATTCGTCGCTACACTAAAGGGGAACCATATGACGCATTGGTGAACTTTGTCCTTGACTAACGAATGGGAATATTTAAAAAATATAGATGCAGTAAGGTGATAATTGTAGCAAGTGTGATATTAGTGTGTTGCACATGAGAAATCATGAAATTTCACATGTGAAATCACTGTGAAAAATTAAAGTAATTTCATCAAATGAAAATGAATTAAATGTAGCAATCACTCCCATGCCTTACCCTAGCAACTTTTTTATTACCTGTCCAGCACAATAAGTCCAATGGCAAATACCTTATTTCCTCTTGATAGAGGCTATTATACGTTGGCTTATTGGCCTCTTTTTCTTGGACGCGTAATACTAATGATCACGCATCGAAACAACAAATTGGCGTGTTTTTAGCTAATACTGAAAATATGAAATAATAAATAACGCCAGACTTTCGAGGATTCGTTTGAAGAAATTCGGACATGTATTGAAAAAAATATATTTGATTTATTGATCTTTTATCTAGGGATTATACGTATAAACAATGTATGAAGATTTACATTTTTGTCAAAAAAAATATGTTTTCCACCATTTTTTTTTTTGGTTTTCCAACGTTAGTTTCAAGAACGCGGTTAAGAGATCAACTTAATTTTTTTTTCATAAAATATGGAATAAAAATATGAAGGGATTCTACTAAAATTCAATATTTTTTCCCTACAAAATATTTCATTATTAGCTAAAAACACACCAATTTGTTGTTTCGCTGCGTGATCATTAGTATTACGCGTCCAAGAAAAAGAGGCCAATGAGCCAACATATAATCACCTCTCCATCCATCCATCAGCCTAGTTCGTCCACTGCTGCACATAAGCCTTTCCAGGACTGTGCCACTCCCGGCGGTCATCCTGGAAGAATTGCCCATACTCACACACGCTGGGCAGGCGGGTTGGTGAGCGCGGTGCCGGAACCCTCGCACTATTGACGCCGCTGCGCGTCACCAATCTGTTCCATATAAGGCCCGGCTATTAGGGATGGATATACCGCCATCCATTGGTCCCAGGCATGGTGGGCCTCCTGGTTTCTTGCCTCAATCAAATCGCTTCTATCAAAAGCAAATAAGGTCTTTGCCATTGTATTTATTGTGCCGGATGGTTAATAATAGTTGCTAGGGTAAGCCAAACTCTTAAAGATAACAGACTGCTTACACTCTGTATAATAAACAACTGCTGATAATAAGTGTGATAAATGTGATATGTAAATAATATTTAATATTTATCGATTTATTACCTTACAGAGATGTTATCTTGAATACGCGTGCGCACTGCAAATACCACTTTAACAATAATTGTTGTTTTCAAGTATTTTTATCTACACTCATATCGTAAAATTCCGATTATGAACTCAAAAAATGCACAATGACAATTTATTTTCACGAACAATTTATAAAAGTACAGTTTTATTAACAAAATAATGCTGTTATGGTAGTTTATGCTACAAGGGCGAAAAGGAATAAAATACGAGGACGATTTAAAACACGAGCGTAGCGAGTGTTTTAAACGTAACCGAGTAATTTATTGCTCTTACGCCGGTGTATCATACTACGTTTTTGAATGCATATAGTGTGAGGAAATAAAACAAATATAATCTTGTGAACTTTAAATTATGATTGGCTCAAAAGGACTGTATCCAGAGCCGTTAAACAGTGGAAAAAAAGTATAAAATCTATGGTACACAGGAAAGGTTGCAGGTTATCCAACCATTGTAACTAAATTAAAAAAAATTATAATAATAAAGCCCTAGGGCAAAATAATCGACTTTCTGTTCAGTTTTGATTCATAAAAAGTGGGCCTTTACGAGCACTTGCATTGGAAAATATAAAATAAATATACCTTCACGACATGAATCCCCGAGGGGGTTTCAGAGGTGTTCCGAGTGTGAACTTTGAAATGCAAGTCACTGTCCACACTCGATCGATACACACGCGTTTCTCCGATGATTATTACGTCCCAACGTGATGTGTGTTGAGCCCTATCGCCGTACTCCGGGCACAAATACACGCTTTTTAGGGCATGCAGGTTTCCTTACGGTGTAGGACACCGTTCAGCAATTTGCCAAGCCCGGTGGTCATCCTGGCAGAATTGCCCATACTCACACACGCTGGGCAGGCGGGTTGGTGAGCGCGGTGCCGGAACCCTCGCACCAGTGACGCCGCTGCCCGTCACCAGTCTGTTCCATTTAAGGCCCGGTCCGAGGCATGGTGGGCCTCCTGGTTTTTTGCCTGTGAGCTGTCCTCTTACTCTCGCCCGAATTACTTCAAGGGGGTCTCCAAGTAAGATGGTGGTGCCTCCACAGTCGAGCCCGGCATCAGCTCTACCACCTAAAACCAAGAACTTATATATTAGGTAGGTAATCTATTTATGTTCATGTATTGTATATGTAAGTTTATGTTTTAGATAAGTCTATTTAGGTATATATTTTTATCTTGATCTCTTAGTATTTGCACCTTCCTTATATTATTTTGTTCATCTTTCTGTTTGCTTCCAAAGGTTGCCTGGAAGATATACAGGTTGCTTGGTAATTCGACCGATTACTTTAAAGGGGTTATACTAGGGATCATTTCCAACAAATAATGCCCATCAACTAGGGGTTGAAAATGATATATTTTTTTTCAAGTAAAACACGTCGATATATCAAAAATTACAAAATAACAAAGGTTTTCTTTCCACTTAAGACCTTTTAATTCTGAAATTATGGGAATTCAAGGCACGTATTTTTTTATAAATGATCACTCATCTATCATTGATCAGAAATATAATAAATAAGTGCTGAGAGAGGAATAGTTATTTTGAAATTATTTATTTTTGGTTATTAGTCTGAAAGTTTGAAAAATGATATAAAAACCTTCGTAACTCGGAGACCATTCATTTTCGACACCTAGTTGACAGGACTTAATTTGTTGGAAATTATCTCTAGTATAACCCCTTTCAAGGAATAGGTCGAATTACCAAGCACCCTGTATATACACAATGTTTAATTGTTTCTTTGTTCTCGTATGTCTTTATTATTTGTGTAAATGTGCAAAAAGTGTTATAAATAATTTCTATACAAGGTGAATTTGTGAACATCGCCCAAATTCATACTTGAGCCTTGGTAAGTGATCAGCATCACCCAATAACAATTTTTGTAAAATTCATAAAATGAAATTTCGACTCCCCATGGTGATTCATTCAGGACTGGGAGTGAATTACTATGGGAAGTCGAAATTTCATTATTCGAATTTCACAAAAACTGTTATCGATTCATGATGCTGATCACTTACCAAGCCTCCAGTATGGATTTGGACGATGATCAAAATGTCACCTTGTATAAATAAATAAATCTATTGCGTGAGTATAGATAAAGTAGTATATGAAACTACACATAACTAGGTATTAAAACACTCGTGTATACTAGTAAAAAATAGCCCAAGGCTCGTTTTTAGGGTTCCGTACCCAAAGGGTAACCAACGGGACCCTATTACTAAGACTCCGCTGTCCGTCTGTCACCAGGCTGAATCGTGCGCGAATCCGACTCGTACTTGGCCGGTTTTTTTGAACTTACACCCGTGTTTTTATAACCTCTATGTGCCAGTTTCATAAACTACTATAAACCAAAGATATATATCATAAACAATGATGTTAGAAAAAAGTGTAGATATGTTACCTACACAAAATTCGAACATCTAAAACGGCACACAATATAAATTACTTCAGTAAATTACGTAGTATTGCAATGTCACATTGACACGTGGAACAGACAAGACCTATGTCGCTGTGTGTCGTCTTGTGCGACGTCCGTCGTGTGCTGATGCCGACGCGATACTGAGTTCAGGTTGGCAAATTAGGCAAGTTTTAACGTGCCACTCGCGGATCACATATAACCTATCTACACTTTGTTCTAACATCGTTGATCATAAAGATATGATAAAAAGCACCGTCTTCGCTCGAACTCCCATACTAGAGATAGCGCAGCTTGATTATAAATCCTTATTTATAGAATTAAATGAGACTTGAGAATAATTCATGATTTATATAAAAACGGCTCACCTCAATACGTGTTACGATCGGGAAAGCCGACCAGTTTCAGCAGATTGAGACTGCCTTCATCTGGGCGAGTGAAGACGTTTACGCGACGACGTTACATTGTCTCATACGTTTTGGTCGGGTAGCTTTGTAACTTTTCTATGGAACAGTTAATTTCTTCTCGTGATTCGAGGGTTGGCTCCATTGTAAAAGTTGTTCGTATGGATGAGTACTATCGCCAGTTTATACTTTATACCTTTATACCAGTACTATCTCACAATACGTCGTCGCGTAAATGTCTTCACTCGCCCAGATGAAGGCAGTCTAAATCTGCTGAAACTGGTCGGCTTTCCCGATCATAACACGTATTGAGGTGAGCCGTTTTTATATAAATCATATCCTTAAAATTTAAACTTTTGTTACCCATTCCATACAATATTCATGACTTGATATTGAACCTTGTCCAATTGTTGTTAAATCGATTAGCAATCAAAAGTTCAATCGTCACTAACCGAGTCTCCACTACGAATTCGGTCGGTTGATTAAATTGCACCTTGTATTTGTTAAGTTTTGAAAAAATCAGGCGAGATTTTGTTCCACGAAGCCCTGAGGGCCTATTATGTATCTCAAGTTGCCATCTGGACTGGGTGTCTATCATCAAAAACATACATATACTATCGAATTCCGATTGTTTTAGGATATATTCGCACTTGAAGTGACGACACAGTTTGTAAGTACAGCCCCCCTATTGTGTATCTTTAGTTGCCAACTGCACGAGGTGCCTATCATCAAAAACATAGCTAAAAACTGAAATTTCAAAATTGCTTTTAGTGGGTATTGAACTATTAACAATCTGTGTCGTCACTTCAAGTGCGAAAATATCCTTAGGACATCGGAATTCGATAGTATATCTATGTTTTTGATGATAGACACCCAGTCCAGAAGGCAACTAGAGATACACAATAGGCCCGCAGTTGCCACAAAATAAGAGGCCCGTTTTGACAGATAAGAACGACCATAGAATATAACTTTACATGTAATAAATGAAACCGTTAACAAATAATTATTAACTTATTGGGTTTAAAGAAAATAAATAAACGTTATTTAATTATCACGGAACATATTTCAAGTATTATTTTCACGCATATTCCAAAATAAAATGCAATTTTGAATTACTACACCATGTCTCAAAAACAGTTACATTCTCATTCAATTTTTTCTTAATAATAGTGTTGTAACTAGATAATCGCCTAATTTCACGGGCTCAATTCGATTCCATGTGAAAATAATTAACTTGTCTTAATATTGATAAAATAATTGTAATGATCTGTAATTAGCTTTTGTGAGACCAGTACACATAAAACCAAGTTTAAATTTCCTTTTTCTTTTTTGCAAATATGAACTTTTTAGATTTGAACATTTGCATGTATTTTTAACGGTGTATCTTATACCGAAAAATATAATATAATAATTTTGCTAAATATGTAACATACCACTTAGCTTTTAAACTTACAGTTTACAAAAACAAAAAATATATATTTTTAAAAACATGCATTTATTGCTTGAAGTCTCATTTTTTATTAATGAATTGGTTTACAGGCAAAGTTTTCCATAAAACATCCTATCAATAGACAGATTGGCTGGTTAGAAATATGGCAGTATTTTTTTTTATAAGGCAAGGAGAAATTTTTTCATCTTGAAGCCTACATATTTTTCTTACTGGCCAGTATTTTATATCTATCAACGCACTGACCTCTATCTAATTTGAGGTCAGTGAAGTACAACATTACAAAATATTACTGGCACGTAAGAATTTCCATTTCAGATTCTTTTCGTAGAGAAAAAAAAATTAAAAGCTGGTTTTAGCACCCGAAATATCTTTCTATCACCATCTTATCATAATTTTCAATACATAAAATTTATATTAAACTATCCAATGGTTAATTAAATGTTCTTCCTAGAAATTATAACCAATAAACTTAAAAATATTTCAAACGATAAAAAACTTATAATATTTTGAATCGATTTGTCGTGAGAATCGGTTTACCTAGTTACCGATTTGCATGGTTCACATCCATAGATACGTTGCGACGACATATGTCAAAACGGACCTATTACATTGTAACTACTGTAGTTCAGTACACATTAATGGTAATTTCGAAATTTCAGTTTTTAGCTATGTTTTTGATGATAGGCACCTAGTCCAGTTGGCAACTAAAGATACAGAATAGAGGGGCTGGAGCCGTATTTTTGAATCGTTAATTTTCAATTCAAGTGTGAAAATATATACCTGTCTCATCTTGCAAATGACAAGTTCTGATGTGCTACGTGAGATGGGTATATACTTTCGCACGTGAATTGAAAACGAACGATTCAAAAATACGGCTTCAGACCTGAATCTGACTTTGCGACTTTAGATAAACAGGGTGTTAAGATGAAGTTGCGAGAGCCGTAAACTGGCGATACCCCTCGGCCATAGCTTCAGGCTTCTGGCGGCGCTTCTTGTTGCGCTTCCAGGCGGTTTCTGCGACGGGCTTTGCCCTGCCACGACACCTGTCGGCGCCTTCCACCGCATCGGATGTATAGCGCGCTCGTCACTAGGTTCGTCCTGTGCCCTCGATCACTGGCGCGGCTCCCCGCCTCCCCGCACACCGCCGTCGAGAGAGCGAGCGCAAGTCACTCGAAGCCGGACAAGGCGCGCGAGCGGCGACTCAAGGCCGGCCCTATACAACTTCATACATTTGTTCTCTCCGCCGGCGCCGTCGCAAGAAGAACCGCTTGGGACGCCTCTCGAAGCCTGAAGCTATGGCCGACCGGATAGTACTCATCCGTACGAACAACTTTTACAATGGAGCCAACCCTCGAATCGCGAAAAAAAATCAGCTGTTCCATAGAAAAGTTACATAGCTACCCGACCAAAATGTATGAAACAACAATTTCTGTTCCTTCTTTTTTATATTTATTTATTAATAATTTTACACTATTTTATTACATGACTAGCTGACCCGGCGAACTTCGTTCCGCCTAACAGTCTAATAATATCGTGTTAACTTTAGTTAAACTTAATTTAGGATTTCATTAAGGTAATAACATCAATACAACTTTTTTGCAAATACAGAAATGTTTTATTGCTTGCCATTGCGAAAGAAGAATGGCAGGGACCCATGTAGTTTCAGTACCGTTGTAGGCTTAGCGTAGGGTATTGAATATATGCAGAAATAATAGTTCTTGGAATAACTAAGCGATTTTAAAACTTGGGGTTTAGATGTTATTTAATGATATCAACGCTAGATAAATAGGTTTCTTTTATATGCGTAGTTTTGTCAACAGATGGCACCACATGCTGTTTGCATTCGTAAAATTTATTAATTTATTTATTGTTATTCGATAACTTATCCGATATTTTATTACTTATTCTGCTATTCGGAGCGGATAAGAATACACCAAAAAAGAGATAACTAACATCGATCCAGCCGATCTTGAGTTATAAGTGGTGTAACTAACACGACTTTGTTTTATATATTTAAGATGTAGAGTATCAATAAACTCACATGAGTTTGTCCTGAATCCTGATGACTACAATTCGTGAATAATACTCATATTCGTTCATGAGATTTTGACCACAAAAGCAGACACAAATAAATATACAATAGATGAAGAGAGAAATTGTTTGTCGAACAGCTGCTACTGCAATGTTACGTAATTATTACAAAAATAAGTAAAGACAAATAACAAATTTTAGTCGATCTTGACTTAATGTAGATAGGAATTAAATTTCAATGCAGAATTCTCTATTTCTAATTTTTTTTTCTCAAATACTAGTTCATAAGCAGTGGCGTGCACAGAACTTTTTTCCGGAAAAGCATTCTGATTGACTTTAAAAAAAAAAAGTTTGTATGAAAATGTTCACTCTGCCTACCCTGGCGTCATACAAACTTTTTTTTTCAAAGTGTTATTTAAATTTTTTCATATTTTTTTTATTGTCAATCTTGACCTTCTGATTGCTTTTCCGGAAAAAAGTTCTGTGCACGCCACTGTTCATAAGGATGAGTTCCATCGTCAGTTTCCGGCTTCTGCAATTTCATCTTAACACCCTATAGAATAAGTAACTAAACTATGATCAGAAACAAACAAGTTATAAAAGCTGTTTATCAGAGATTATTTATTTTTAGTTCAAACTTTGTTGGGAGCGGACGAGCGGAGAAAATATAAGGTAAATATAATGAATACTGCAAATATAATGAATTTGTATAATTTGGTGCTATATGTTTGCGCCGTTTGGGGTGGAGACCACAGAACATTGTGGAGACGCTGGGTCCGTGGGGTCCGGAGACGCGGCGACTGTTTAAAGAACTTTCGTCGCGCCTGGTCGATGTCTCGGGTGACCGGAGGGCTGGCGCTTACCTCGGCCAGAGGAACAGTCTGGCCATCCAAAAAGGGAACGTTGCCAGCATTCTGGGCACCCTACCGGGGGACAGCAACCTGGACCGGGTTTTTTATATTTAATTTCTTTATTCTTATTATTTTTTTTTTGGTTAGGCGTTTTATTTGTAGTTTAGTTTTTAATTTTCGGAACTCTTGGTTTTTAGTTTAATTTGTCATTTTAGTTAATATTAATTTTAAATAATTTTTATCAAAATAAAACATTATTTACTGAAATGAAAAAAAAAATTATACTTAGTATGAATTATCGTATTTGTATAAATTATATTATTAATTATGTAAACACCAAAGTAGAGTGAATCCAGTGGAAATTCGATCCTTAAGTAGTATTTTAATATAAATAAATAAACAAAATGACTAAATATAAGGTATTCATAAAAGCCTGTTTTCAGTTGACAAAATGGAAGCAGTACTGTTCGACGGGAAGACCTTGACCTTAAGACATGAGAAGAACTACCCCATACCCAAGGTCACCGATGACCATGACGTGATCGTCAAAGTAGCATACTCCGGTATTTGCGGCACAGATCTGCATATAATTGCGGTAAGTAACGCAATATACCCCACACTGTTTCTATATCAAGAAATTGTGGACTTAGGGTTAAGGTGGCTCCGTCGGAATAATTAGTAACTCGATTCGTGGTGGTTGAAATTTCGAACAAAACCATATTAAAATAAAGTCCTTATCAGCTCGCCATGCAACATGGCTGTTACGTCAGTCGCTGCGGCTGACAAGTGCGAAAATAGTGTGTTTTTAATTTATTTTATCCAAAATAAAATTTATTTCTAAGAACTGAGAAAACCAAACCATTTCATATTATTTTTTCTAGAAGTTTATAAATTTTCATACTTTTTCGGTAAAAACTGCAGCAGTTATGTTGTAACAAGTGAACAAAAAATCGAGAAATAAGGGTAAACTCAGAATTTTCTTGCTTCACTTCTGGATGTTATAATGAAATTCAGGAAAAACTACATCACTATTTGTATCATGCAGATTACTATGTATTTTTCTTCTGTTGAAAAATGCTGTAGATGCCGTATAAAATGGTTACGAAGTTACTTAGTTCAAGGTTGTTGGCGTTGGTCGAAACCTTAAGTCAAGTTAAGTTGAAGTCAAGTTGAAGGTCAAGGAATCGAACTGTTTTTTTTTTGTAGACTGCTGACGCCTTTACAGACACCTTTTACTCTCGTATTTTTTCTGAATAAAAAACACAGACAATAGACTTATAAACCTTTAAATCCTCACTTATTCTGAGTTTAAATCTTTAAATAGACTTTTTTATAAAATTAAAAAAAAAAGAAAAAACTTTTAAAGAGGTTGGGTTTACTCTCTGTCCCCCTCTTGAAGGCATAGCTGAAAGAAGGCCGACGGAAAGAATCCGAAAAAAAAAAAGGTAAGTAACGCACAAGTTTTCATTTCGTGTAAGATACGATAATAAAATAGTAGATTATACAACAAGGGCATAAAATGGGTTTTATGCCAGAGTTATACACTCTGCTTTTCACTTCGATTGCGAGGAAATGAAACAGTGATATTGCTAGCAAATGACATATGGTAATATTTGATGCAAATTTAAATAAACAACTTAATATATGTACCCATTGAGAAAAAACAACAGCTCTTTCCCGCCACACCAGTTTTTTTAATTTTCCCGCGGAGAAGTGTTAAGGCAAAGGGCACTTAGCCCATACAGCCATGTCTAAAGAACCTAAATAAAAAATCAGACATGCATGTCTGTTTATTTATTTTATATTAAAGTCTGGCTACTGAAATATGAACCTAGCAAAGCGCGGCAAATTTAAATAATCTTATGCTGGTATTACAGTGTATAGTAGGAATTTTAGTTTTGATACTTTTCATTTTTTGGAACTGGCATTCGGAAAATTAAATAATCCGAATCTTTAATTTCTGTGTATTTATACATGAAAGAAAATAAATACATAAAACCAATGTAGGAACTATGATATGTATTAGTAATAAGAATTAATAGTTTTTATTTTTTGGAATAAAAGGATGGGAGTACTTAAAACAAAACATGACAAAAATATATAAAATTTATTATTCGCTATAATCAAAGTCTGTTTCCAGATATTCAACTTCATATTCATCTGAACTTATATTGTCATCATTTGCATCACATACATTTATAATACTTTCCATTTGATCCATGCTGTCCAAAGCTGTCCAAGTGGGATATTGTCGCTTTATGTGGGCGTTTTGTACCTGGGGTGCTGAATACTCCATTATTCAGTTTGCCTTCATTGTTTATTCTTTTTAATGTGAATACACTAGTTTCAGTCATTGAAGCAATTTCTTGGAAATATTTATTTTGAGATAGATACTCTTGTTGATGCAATTCTTTAATTTTCTTGAGACTTTGTAAAGCTGCACAAGCTTCTTCAGTATTAAATTTATTTTCTGTAAAATAATAAAAATTATACATTTATGCGAACCAAGTATATTCTTAGGTAGAATATTATAATTTTAATCCACATTCAAGTATATCATAGTAAATACTTGGTAATTTTTGGGAAGGACTCTTATATACGTATATGTACCTATGTATATGTTTAGGGGGGGCGATGGGGGGGGGAGGGGGGTATAAGCCCCCCCCTAAGGGGGGGGATACCGGAAATCAAAAGTTTTTTTTTTATAATTTTTTTTCAAAATTAAAAGGTTATTTTATGTTTTATGTAGGATAAAATAACTCGAATATTAAGTATATGTATAGTGGGAGGGGGATCACTGGGGAGTGGTTTTAATGAAACTAGTTTCTTGAAAAAAAAAACTGAACATAACCTAACTTTAAAGACCCAATATGACTTCTGCAATTGCTTCGGCGTTGCGGAAAGTGCAGCCCCTTCGCCCTTGCGTAACAAAGCACAGTCACCCATGTTCACCTTCGCAGCTTCGGCTCAGCTCCACGCCTACGGCTTTTTATATACACTCTAGGGGTAGTACCCACAATACTGTATAGAGTCGGGGTGCTCTGATTCGGTTTTGGAACTTATTCAACCTATTTTTGCATGGAGTCGGGTGCTCTGATTCAAATCACGAAGAAAACAAAATGTCTGCTTTGGTTTTTTTTTTTATATCCTGGATACTAGTTCTTTGAGCCAATTTTTTAGCGAAATACAACAAAAAAAATTAAATTACGTCAATTTTAATGCGTCACTCACAGCAGTTTCGGAACACAACCAGAAAAAAAAAATTAAGTCATAAAATCAATTAAAATTGAACCTTAAGACAATTTTTGAGGTTATTTTACGAAAGTTGAAATTTTTTTTTGAGAAAACTATTGATTTCCGGTAACTGAAATTTCGTGAGATTAATAACAATAACAAGAGCTATTCTGGAAAAAAAAATGAAGGTACCTTTGTATGTATACTCGTATAAGAGACGAGCCAATTTTTGATATGAACATGACAGTTCATTTTACATTTTAATAACATGGGTAAAATTATCAAGATGGGTATGTTACACTAACCTATGAATTCCATTGCAACATGTAAACAATCCTCTTTTTGCTTGATTCTAGCGATATGCTCTTCTTGTTTTTGTTTGTATTTACTAATCATAGTAAATGAAATCTGTCGAACAGCACTCTTCACAGTTTTAGTCATGATTTATGATAGAAAATAATAAATTTTATCACAAATTCAAACACAACGTAATTACAAAGACTACGTCAACAACAACAAACGCCATGATGACATTTTCGGCAGGGTTGCCGCTATAAAAATCGCTGGGTTCAGCTTTCGCTAGCCAGTCTCTAACTCCCTTTAAAGTCACTTATCATTCTTGACCATCATCTGAAGCTTCTGTCCTATCAGTTTGCGCTAATATGAAAGAATCCTAGCGCGAACATTATTGAGTTTCAAAAAGTTTGTCTATAAAGTTGTACTGTGTACTGGCTGTATGGTCTATTGCCAATAGTTTTAGAAGAAAACTACTTTATGCCCAAGAGGATAAAATTCAAATTTATGCCGCTTATACCTAGCATAAACAAGAACTTTACGAGCATGAGAAGTAAAAAATATATTGAGATGTCTTTATATGCTTATTACTAAGCACGTTTCAATATATTATATTTTTGTACATTAATTTCAGAGCGGTGTCGCAGCTGGATTGTAAAAAACCGGTCTTTTTCTAATTAATCGAAACAGAACACTTAAAATCAAAATTCTCTCAATAGTTATTCAACAAAACCTTATTGCCTATGTATTGTGTATGTTGCTATCGCAAAGTTTCCATTGGTTTCCTTAAATTAAAACTGAAAAAATTATGAATTGAAAAAATTTGAAATTCTAATTTACAGAAACCAATGGAAACTTTGCGAATGCAGTATACAGAATACATAGATCTAGATATGAGTTGTATCTATGTAAGTATATACTTTAAAATATATGCGTGACAAAATAATGGTTCTGGTATAATAACAGCGTTGTAGTCTACTGGTTGCAACACACGCTGAATCAGGGCCTTTTTACCCAGCACTTCATGTTTTGTTTTGTACTTAAAATGCGTTTGAATTATTTTGTTAAATGTACTGAGTAAATAAAGATTATATCTATCTATCTATCTATCTTTATACCTACTATATACTAGTTGCAATTGTAAACATTTGTAATAATCATTCTTATATAGATAACCTAAAAGAGTTGTTATTACAAAGATAAAATATTATCTTCACGTTCATATGTTATATTATAACAATAAATAAATGACAAAGTTCAAAAGTCACTTCGTTAAGGGGCATGCATCCGCCAACGACCTTGAGTCGACCTGTGTCGGTATGAATATCGACAAAAACATTATTGAACTAACGGTCATATCAGCGCGCACTGCATTGGACGATCGCTGTGTTTCCGAATAGCGCAAAATAGGAGAAAATATAGTGATAATATTACTAGGACGCGATTGAGGGCAAATAAATTCAAACTATAACTATGTAGATCTAAAAATTGTCCATAATTTGGTGAAAGAATCATTAAAATCTCTTCAGGCATTCGGAAGTAGTAAAAGAATTCTTGCGAAAATCATTTGAAACCATTGAAATCTGAATGAAACTTTCGATAACTGCGATATTTTTTCAAAAATAAGACCTGAAAATAAAATATTGAACATAAAATTTGTTTTTGACCTACTGTTAGAGAGCGCCTTCTTCAATTTGTTTCTGTATCGATTATAGTGTCTAGTTAAACTATAAAGAATAACTACATTTTGGAAAATTATTTTCGCGTGTATAAGAAAATAAAGCTGTTTTTGGACTAAAATTAAGTAAAATTGGTTATTTCTTTGAAACCACTAATAGAATTTGTATGGTTCTTGTATTAAAATATAAGGAAAATATTGCTTAGGAAAATTGTTTATGGAATTTTTTTTCCGTCCATCGCGTTCATGTGAAAAGTATTATTTTCTCCTATTTTGCGCTATCCGGAGACCCAGCGACATCGTAATGCAGAGCGCGCTGATATGAACGTTATTTGAATATAGTTTATGTCGATATTTGAACCGACACAGGTCGACTCGAGGTCGTTGGCGACTACCTGCCCCTTGAAATAAAATTAGGAGGGTCGCCTCGCTCCGCTCCGCTTCGTTCGGTTCCTTAAACAAATAATAAATTGCCGAAATTTTCTTACAGATTCATGAGTTCATAATTCCTGTAATTAAATTGCTATTTCAATTATTTGTCTTTTTTATTTGTTCTACATCTATTGAATTTTGTTTTTATTTTCAGTTTGATTATTTAATTTTAATTTTCCATTTTTTTATTTTTCTTTATTCAGGATTATAAGAATTAAATCTTCAAAAACAGTTCGTCTTAAATGCCATCCATTTCCATGATAAGATTCGTAATGATTTTTTACAGCTGACACTTTTCAAAAATTTAATTAATAATGCATTCATGCACATAAAAAATTGTCATTCTTGAAAAAAATGCAAAAATTTTAGTACTGAAAATTCAGAAGAACGACCAATCAGAAGAGGGAAAGCGCAAACTCCCATGGGATTAAAATTGACTTTGGCTCCCGCTATCCTCTAAAGTCTTTATGTGTCTTTAAATATGAGTCACCTAGCAATATTAATTTTGAGTCAGGGTTCAGCAGAATACCACTGCTGCAGCATTAAGCTGAGCTATAATCCTTTTTTATTTACCACTGTTTTCCTAATGTTATATTTACTCGAACTGTTTGTTATATTTGTATTGTTTGTGATTTTGTATGTTTGTATGTTTTTTCTCGTGTCTATGGTATTTTAAAATAAATTACTTTTCTTTCTTTCTTTCTTCTTCTTTCTAAAGCCAATTGTCGTTTTTCGAATAGGTGTGATGAAAATAAAATTTACATATGCTGTCTTAGAGTTGATAATTCATATTTTTTTTTGTCTCGGCCATAAACGTGGAGTAGATTTTAGAAAGTACCCATTTGGTGGGTTTTAGTCAGGTTTCAGCCATCTTCCTATTTAGCAGGATAAGTACAGGATCGTTGCCACTTAATTTTTAATTTAATCAAGTGTCAAATTGGACGCTAACGGAGGTTAAATTGCGTTCGGACAACATAAACTTGAAGATAATCATGAGTTTGACAGATTTTTACTTAAATAAATAAAGGTTGCTTAAATATATATATTGGAGGTTTCGTGCAACAGAAAATCATGATTCTCGTGATTAAATTAGTTTTCAATGCAAGTGCTCGTAAAGGCCCACTTTTTATGCATCAAAACCGAACAGAAAGTCGATTATTTTGCCCTAGGGCTTTATTATTATTATTTTTTAATTTATTTACCAGAAGTTGGCTAACCTGCAACATTTACTGTGTACCATAAATGTTATCCTTTTTTTTCACTGTTTAACGGCTCTGGATACAGTCCTTTTGAGCCAATCATAATTTAAAGTTCACAAGATTATATTTGTTTTATTTCCTCACACTATGCATTGAATAACGTAGTATGATACACGGGCGCAAGAGCAATAAATTACTCGGTTACGTTTAAAACACTCGCTACGCTCGTATTTTAAATCGTCCTCGTGATTTATTCCTTTTCGCCCTTGTAGCATAAACTTCTATTAGTCTCTACTAAAATATTAAAATTTGTTTCGAACAACTCGGCGTAATTACCATCGCCAAATTAGCAGCTCGATATTTGTCACTACAAATATCAACGGAAACGACATTGAAATAACGTTCATATCAGCGCGCAATGCATAGTGGCTGTTACGACGCTCGCTGCGTCCTTGAAAGGGCGAAATATCAGAAAATTATACTTTTCACTTGGACGTGATTGTTCGATTGAATAATCCTATGTTATGTTTATAGCTATCAAGTTTATCTATTTATCAAAGCATAAATGAATTCAATCGGCCAAGCCACTTAGGAACAGTAGGAAATTCAGGCCAAAAAACACCATTTAGTTAATAAATTTTTTCATGTAGAAGTTTTGGTGGTATGCAGTAGAAAAATGTTGCATATGTTGTCTAAGAGCTGATTATTCATAATACATTTTTTCATTATTTTTGGTTTGGCTGTAAACGAGGAGTAGGCTTTAGAAAGTACCCATCTGGCGATAGTAAGGCCCTTAATATTCTGTGTTCTTGACTCCAGGGAGAATTCCCCGCGACCAAAGCTCGGCCCATCGCTATGGGTCATGAGTCCAGCGGAACTGTGCAAGCTCTCGGGAAGAACGTCAGCAATCTGAAAGTTGGACAGAAAGTCGTCATTGATCCTAACAGGTATTTATTTAGATTAACGACTACTAACACTATTACAGGTTGGAAACCTAGTGCAGGTACAATTACATCTTACGAAAAAATATAAAATAAAACCAGCCAAGTGCGAGTCAGACTCGCGTACCTAGGGTTTATCCTAAGTCTATGATCTTAACCCTTTACTATCTGTGTGTACCATAGACTTAGGATATAATTTGTTCTATACCATTGACTGAATAAGCTCTTCAAATATGGTTACACCTTTCTGTTACACGTTGTATATCGCCTTTAGTTTCATTTAATTCCGCAACGTTTTCCATGTTTACTTTAGAGCTTGCGGAATCTGCGACCATTGCCGTAAGGGCAAGTACCATTATTGCTTGGTGGCTGGCATCAATAGCACCATAGGAATCTGGAAGGACGGTGGCTGGGCGCAGTACGTCAAGGCCCCGAGTGATCAGGTCTATGCCATTCCTGATCATGTCACTTTGGAGCAAGGTATTCACACCGAAGATATTACTTATTACCATAGACTGAGTATTACTACGTATAGACCGACAACTCCCATACAACAAAGCGTAGCTAATTTTTTACGCGCCCTTACGTCACTAGGTGTCGCCAAGTGTTGCAAATAAGCAAGTAAACTCTCATGGTTACCAAATAAACATGTGGCTGTAATAGCTTTGCCTAGAAAAACTAGATGGCGCTAAATTGGCAACACTAACAGTATTTCAGCGCCATCTATTATCGAAGTGGGAATTGTTTTATGTTACGTGACATCGCTGTGCCACTAGCGTCACCAATCGGTCTTTTTCACCATCGTGTTCGTTAGAGGATTTAGCAACGCCATCTAGATTTCGTTAGAATTTTGTCAACAAAATTTCAAGTTCCTAAGTCAACTGGAAGTGCCCTAGAGGTTTTGATTCCCTAGCGAGGGTCAAAAATTTGTATAAAATAATTGTTCTGCTTTTCTTGCGACGAGATACGAGCCTGACTTTTTTTTTAGCACTATGGGGCCGTAGATTTCTGTAGGAGGTATCAGTTTCAACTTTATATCTCATACGGGGGCTGAGCAAAAGGGTCGTGACAGACAGACAGACGGACAACAAAGTGATCAGTTTTTTCATTTTGAGGTACGGAGCCCTAAAGAGTTTCACGAGTAAAGAAGATAGGGATACGACCAAATAGAATAAAGGTCATTTATTAAGGGGCTACACAATGCTAAACATCAGTTTTGCATTGGATTCAGTTCCGTCAATGTAGATGGTAAAAAAAATAAAAAAATATGGCGTGGTTTTTGACTCAACGCAATAATTAATTACACTTTATAAATAAATGTACTTTCAATCTTCTTTTACTTATAACACTTTTAAAAAAGCACGAATTTTACGAAAAAAGCGATTCAGTTTCCATATTTCAAAACCGATTCAAACGAAACCAACACACGCAGATACTAACTAGAAAAAAACATCTTTATTACATAAAGAAATTATAGTTGATGTCCTAATGTAGCCACGATTTCAAAATAACTGAAGTTTTGCGTGCGCGGCATCTTATTAGAGCAGGATAGACAGTTAAAAAACAAAAGCTTTGGAGCAGGACTGAATTTTAGCATTGTGCAAGTGTGCAGTTTGCAAATCAAAATAGATATTTTCACTCCAAGGAGGTTATAAACTTTTTAATAGAGCTACCTCTGTATGTTTTTGTATTTACACTTTATTGATTTTCATTTCATTTACTCTATCTATTACGTCTATCCCCCTATTTTTACTTTTCTAGTGACCACCCAAAGGTTGGCTGGAAGAAATCGCTTTAAGTGATAAGTCCGCCTTTGTACAAAATTATGTTTTCAATACTCTGTTTTCTTTTATATGTCTTTTGTGTACAATAAAGTGTCAATTCATTCATTCATTTATTTCATTCGTTACAGCTGGTCTCTGCGAGCCGTACTCCTGCGTTGTTCACGGGTACGACCGCGCCTCCCCCCTCGCCATTGGCACCAAGATCCTCATTCTTGGAGCTGGAATCATCGGTAAGAACTAGCACATGTTACTGTTCTACACAACTTTGATGTAGGATCGGCACTGACCTCTATTAAACCAAGTACGCTGGACTGTCTATTTACGATGCTGATAGCAGCAGATAGCGTACTCAAAACTAATGATTGAGATGAGAAAATTGACGTTATCTACAGTAATTAATAATTTTCCCCCGTAAGCTATGGACGATTTTTTTCCCTCCGCCAATTTTGTTTTTGGCTATATCTCCTAAAGTAGTCGTCAGAATCTAATGCGGTTTTTTTTTTCTAAAACTAGATTTAATTCTTTTAAAGTAAAAAAAAAAGAGAAAGTTGTTTTTTTATGTACGGAAGAAAGTATATAGAATGAAAGTTTTGGTTATATATATACACTTGTATCTATATGGTATATACTATGTCTTTTCAAATATTATAATATTATAAAAAATATAAAGAAAAAGAAAAATAATTAAAAAAAATATATAACTATAACCTTAAATTAAAAACAAAAATGAAGGGGGGCGTAAAATTAAGGTCAAAAACAACAACCCATAATTTATTTATTGTTGTTTTGTCCTTCTAGATTTCCAACGATACCCATATTGTATATAATATAATATAAATACTGCTCATACTGAACGTTTGCCGTGACGTTGACTGACCTGTGCCGATCGGCACAGTTATGAGCTTATGGGTTAATTCTTGGTATGCGCGACGGGGGTGCTTTGGATCGGCACAAACATTTTGTATGACACAGCCAGTCCAGAGTACTTGTATTATCAAAGGTCAGTGAGGATCGGTCGAGTTTGCAAAACCTATCACTCTCGAACTAATTCCATCCATCTATCTATCAGCCTATCGTACACTGCTGGACATAGGCCTTTCCAAGATTTCGCCACTTTTGCCACTCTTGCGGCCCATACTCACACACACTGGGCAGGCGGGTTATTGAGCGCACTGCCGAAATCTTCGCTTGACACCGCTGCCCGTCCCCAGTCTGTTTTATACATATAAGTGCCGGCAATTGGAGATATTTATACCGCCATCAATCGGTCCCAAGCATGGTGGGCCACCTGGTTGTGCCTGAGAGATCTTAATCTCCCCTGAATAACTTCGATGGGGTGTGCGAGTAAACATAGAATACTTATTTCTAACAAAGTGTCATTCGAAAATGTCACGAAAAGGGCAAAAGACTCATGATTGATTCTTACTGTTGTCATGCGACACTATCATTAGACCAATGGTATGGTAAAAGAAGTGGCACGGAAAAGGCAGTGGTATGGTATAAGCAGTGGTATGGTGTAAGCAGTGGTATGGTTAGATCAATGGTATTGTTAAAGAAGTGGTATTGAAAAGGCAGTGGTATGTTAAAAGCAGTGGTATGGCTAGATCAGGGTATGGTAACAGCAGTGGCATGGTTTGATCAGTGGTATAGTTTAAAGAAATGTATGGCGAAATCAGTGGTATGGTAAAAGCAGTGGTATGGTTAGATCAGGGTATGGTAAAAGCAGTGGTATGGTTAGATCATTGTTAAAGAAGTGGTATGGAAAAGGCAGTGGTATGGTTAGATCAGTGGTATGGTAAAAGCAATGGTATGGTAAAGGCAGTGGTATGGTTAGATCAGTGGTATGGTAAAAGCAATGGTATGGTAAAGGCAGTGGTATGGTTAGATCAGTGGTATGGTAAAAGCAATGGTATGGTAAAGGCAGTGGTATGGTTAGATCAGTGGTATGGTAAAAGCAATGGTATGGTAAAGGCAGTGGTATGGTTAGATCAGTGGTATGGTAAAAGCAATGGTATGGTAAAGGCAGTGGTATGGTTAGATCAGTGGTATGGTAAAAGCAATGGTATGGTAAAGGCAGTGGTATGGTTAGATCAGTGGTATGGTAAAGGCAGTGGTATGGTTAGATCAGTGGTATGGTAAAAGCAATGGTATGGTAAAGGCAGTGGTATGGTTAGATCAGTGGTATGGTAAAAGCAATGGTATGGTAAAGGCAGTGGTATGGTTAGATCAGTGGTATGGTAAAAGCAATGGTATGGTAAAGGCAGTGGTATGGTTAGATCAGTGGTATGGTAAAAGCAATGGTATGGTAAAGGCAGTGGTATGGTTAGATCAGTGGTATGGTAAAGGCAGTGGTATGGTTAGATCAGTGGTATGGTAAAAGCAATGGTATGGTAAAGGCAGTGGTATGGTTAGATCAGTGGTATGGTAAAAGCAATGGTATGGTAAAGGCAGTGGTATGGTTAGATCAGTGGTATGGTAAAGGCAGTGGTATGGTTAGATCAGTGGTATGGTAAAAGCAATGGTATGGTAAAGGCAGTGGTATGGTTAGATCAGTGGTATGGTAAAAGCAATGGTATGGTAAAGGCAGTGGTATGGTTAGATCAGTGGTATGGTAAAGGCAGTGGTATGGTTAGATCAGTGGTATGGTAAAAACAATGGTATGGTAAAGGCAGTGGTATGGTTAGATCAGTGGTATGGTAAAAGCAATGGTATGGTAAAGGCAGTGGTATGGTTAGATCAGTGGTATGGTAAAAGCAATGGTATGGTAAAGGCAGTGGTATGGTTAGATCAGTGGTATGGTAAAGGCAGTGGTATGGTTAGATCAGTGGTATGGTAAAAGCAATGGTATGGTAAAGGCAGTGGTATGGTTAGATCAGTGGTATGGTAAAAGCAATGGTATGGTAAAGGCAGTGGTATGGTTAGATCAGTGGTATGGTAAAAGCAATGGTATGGTAAAGGCAGTGGTATGGTTAGATCAGTGGTATGGTAAAAGCAATGGTATGGTAAAGGCAGTGGTATGGTTAGATCAGTGGTATGGTAAAAGCAATGGTATGGTAAAGGCAGTGGTATGGTTAGATCAGTGGTATGGTAAAAGCAATGGTATGGTAAAGGCAGTGGTATGGTTAGATCAGTGGTATGGTAAAAGCAATGGTATGGTAAAGGCAGTGGTATGGTTAGATCAGTGGTATGGTAAAAGCAATGGTATGGTAAAGGCAGTGGTATGGTTAGATCAGTGGTATGGTAAAAGCAATGGTATGGTAAAGGCAGTGGTATGGTTAGATCAGTGGTATGGTAAAAGCAATGGTATGGTAAAGGCAGTGGTATGGTTAGATCAGTGGTATGGTAAAAGCAATGGTATGGTAAAGGCAGTGGTATGGTTAGATCAGTGGTATGGTAAAGGCAGTGGTATGGCGTAAACATGAAACAAAAGAAGGCGACAACGCATTAGATTTGATGGATCCTTGAAACTGTTGAGCCAAAGTCCAGGTGAACATCGTGTTAACATTTTTAACTTTTTGGTCCAGGTAACCTCTGGGTGACTGCACTGCATCTGCAGGGTCACAGGGACGTCACAGTTTCTGAACTGAACAAGTCCAGGCTCGAGATTGTTAAAAAAATGAGTGAGTACAGATACAGAACAAAATTTATTGGTACAGATTTATATTTATATGTTATTTACATAGCATATTTCTTGGTACATATGTTATGTTCTAAATAATTTAAACATTTTTGAAATTGTAATTTACAGAAACCAACGAAAATATTGCGATAGCAACAGACACAGTACATAGGAAATAAGGTTTTGTTGAATAACTATTCAGTGAATTTTGAATTTAAGACCTTGCCATTCCAAAATGAGCATTTTGTTTAATTAATATTGTCATGTCAATATCTCATTCAAATACAAGTTAAATATATGTTACAATAGAGGATTATGTTCTAAACACAAGTTGATCTAAAAACGTTATTGAGTTAACTTCACTCGATAGAAAAAAATCACAAAGTAAGCTCGTCAAATTGCGAATAAATGTGTTTATAGCAAAGGTGTGAAACGGAGAGAATTAAAACTTTTCCTGAATTTTCTTTACAGATAACTAAAGACACTTATAGACCCATTTTTATTTATTTCTCAATACTTTTTCAGAAATTCCAGAAAAACCTCGCAAATTCACTGATTATGCCCGCAGCGCACGAAGCGAGCGTTCTAATGTAGACTTTCTGACAATATCATTGAGTTCAAAATTACTTAATATGATTATTGTGTTGGATGCGTAGGGCCTTATGTGTTCTGTTTCGATTAATTAAATGGTGTAAGAGGTCTTGATACATTCTAATGTATACTGATGTTCATCAGGTCTGGGGACGTTTCTGACAAGTCCAACTATCGGCCAATCTCACTGGCTACCATTATAGCGAAAGTTCTGGACAGTGTGCTTAACTCTCATATTAATCAATATTTACAACTTCATGACGCTCAGTTTGGCTTTAGGCCCGCCTTATCTACTGAAAGCGCAATATTGAGTTTAAAGCACACTGTTAAGTACTACACGGATAGGCGCACACCTGTTTATGCGTGTTTTCTGGATTTGTCGAAGGCTTTCGACTTGGTTGCGTACGAGATACTTTGGGATAAACTAAAGTGCGTGGGACTTCCTGTTGAACTCAGATGTATATTTAGACACTGGTATGAGAACCAAGTAAATGTTGTGAAATGGGCTGGTTGTCTGTCGGAATCATACAGGTTGGAGTGCGGTGTTAGACAGGGAGGTTTAACTTCACCGAAGCTGTTTAACCTTTACATGGATGCGCTGATCACCAGGCTCAGCAACCAGCATGTTGGATGCTTCGTGGATGGTATATGCATCAATAATATTAGTTATGCAGACGATATGGTCTTGCTCGCCCCATCGATCAGTGCCCTTAGAAAGCTGATTTCCACCTGTGAATCTTACGCGCTAAGTCATGGCCTCTGTTATAACGTAAAAAAGAGCGAGTTTTTATTGTTTAAGGCTGGTAGCAAATGTCCGTCACATATACCTCCACTAGAATTAAATGGAGTAGCTTTAAGAAGAGTAACTCAGTTTAAATATTTAGGTCATATTGTCACTGATGATCTTAAAGATGATACTGATGTCGAAAGGGAACGTAGAGCGTTAGCGGTGAGGGCAAACATGTTGGCCCGCAGGTTTGTTCGTTGTACAGTTCAAGTAAAAATAACTCTATTTAAAGCTTACTGCACATCAATGTATACGAGCAGCTTGTGGACCAACTATACCCAAAAGTCCATGAACGCTCTACGAGTTCAGTATAATAATGCTTTTAGGATGCTGTTGGGGCTACCTCGTTCATGCAGTGCATCTGGCATGTTTGCAGATGCACGCACAGATGATTTTTATGCAGTACGTCGCAAAAAGTGCGCTTCTCTGCTATCTAGGGTTCGTGGTAGTAGCAACAGCATTCTAAGGGTGATAGGAGATAGATGGGATGCACCAATTGTAAAATACTGGAGTAAGCTATTATTTTATTCTTAATTTAAGCTTTTTTTTGATTTCTATTGTACAATTTTTTTTTAATATTATTTGTAAAATGTATGTGTTGTGTAACTATGGTCTATAATTGACTGAATTAAACGATTTATTATTATTATTATTATCACACCCGAACCTGAACCCATTGGTGAATTTTTTCAATATTTAATATTCTTTTATTATCTCGTACATAACTCTGTGTGGGTAGTCGTAAATAAAAATTTTGGGTAAAAATGAGGGCCTTTTTCTTACAATTCTCTTGTTTGCTTTTAAAGAATTAGAAGTCTCAACTTTTGTTGTTCACAGTTTGAGACCATGAGTCGTGGCTAAACGGTACGTGCCTCTATTGTTCATCCAATTGTTATCTAATGTTAATCCGTATTGGCTCAAATTATATTTCCTTAAGGCGTATGACCACGCTAAATAAGCAACTCGATGTGTGTCGGTACAAATATCAATGGAAACGACATTGATATAACGTTCATTTCAGCGTGCCTTGAAAAGTGGCTGTTACGACAACCACTGCGTCTCCGGCTAGCGCAAAATAGGAGAAAATAATACTTTTCACATGGACGCCATGAACGGAAAAAAAATTTGAACTTAAATTTTTTAGATCTAAAAATTTCCTATAATTAAGTAATTAAAATCGCTTTAGGCGTTTGGAAGGAGTAAGAGAATTCTTGTGTTAATCATGTGAAACTTTCCACAACTTTCGATTTATTTTGTCAAAACTTACAATAGAAAAACAGTTTATGAAACTAAAAATTTATTTTTGACTCTATAATGCCTATTATATATTTTTATGAAAGTTTTTGTACCACCCGTGTGGGAGGAGTAGGCCTTCAAAGACAGGTCCAAGTTGCAGTTGGCGTATCCATTCGCCTTAACTATACCATGACGTATCGAGTTTGCTTTCACGACCAACATGAAGTTTTGTTTTTTTTTTACAGACACTGGCTACAAATTGGTCACCCCCGATCAATTAGCAAAAGATGGCATTGAATACGACGTCATTATTGACTGCACTGGTAAAACATAATTACTTACAATTATACGTAGTTCTGTCAACATATCCCTACAAAAAATCGGGGTCTACCGCGTAACTCGGTGGCGTTCGCAATGATGTTTGAAGCCAGACGCTTGCGTTCAAATTAATCATCGGGCGACAATGAACTAAAATTTAATGGAAATCTATCTCAGTACTCTGGGCGGTCCTTCGTCCTCCCCATCTAGCTTCTACCCGCAACGTCCTTCAGGTCGTCGGTCCATTTGCATCAAAATAATAAAGAAATATTTAATTTTGTGGTTCTAAGGTATCAAATCTATGTGGCAGGCAAATAGAAAAATTCCGCTTTTTAAAAACGGCGTCGTTAGTTTCTAAACGCTCTCTGTATTGCAATTTGCCTTTTGGCAAATGGAAAAATGCCCGCCGTTTAAAAAATGACTTCGTTATTGTCTAAAAAGCCGAAATCGAAAGTCTTTCAACAAAAAGTGAAAAATAGGTGCGACGATGAGCGGAGCGGGGAGGAGCGTGCTAGGTTTACATGTAAGTAGATGTTGGGAGCCGAGCGAAGCGGAGCGGGGACCCTCAATACTTCGAACAGAATTCAGCAGCACTGCATTTCATTTGTCAGCCAGTCTCACCAGCCAGTACAAAATACCGTTATGATGTCAAAACCACTCTTTTCGTCCAGGTGTCGGCATCGTGATTGAAAAGAGCATCCCGTACTTGGCTCCTGGTGGCAAATACGTTTTGTTTGGATGCTGTCCTGCCAACCATCAGGCTAGGTAAGTCATCAAGTATCCATCCATCCATCAGCCTGTCTTCGTTCACTGTTGGACATAACCCTTTCTAAGATATTGGTCCTGGAAGTAATGCCCATACTCACACACCCTGGGCAGGCGGGTTGGTGAGCGCGGTGCCGAAACCCTCGCACCAGTGACGCCACTGTCCGACACCAGTCTGTTTTATAAAAGGGCCGGCAATTGGGGATGCGTCATATACCGCCATCAATCGATCCAAATTTGAGAGAATTTTTGTTGTAATTCATTAAGTATACGAGCACTAAATTATAAAAATGTTGCTGTACAGATTATACCAGGAGTAAATTGACAGGTATCTTTAAATTAAACCATATAATCTGATGATCATACTGAACAAATTTCCCAAAGAAACATACCGGAGCAAATGAGAAACATCAATGACAAAAAAAAAAAGCTTAATACAAAATTCACAGTATCAAAATTCACTGATTGCGTCCAGCGAAATTATAAAACTGAAATCTGGCCGTGATATTCTAAGAAATTGAGACGATTAATTGACAAATGTCTTTGGCAATAACCCTGCGATATACATTAACGATTATTGGACCTAATATGATCAATATTTGATTATTTAGTATCGATAATACAGAGCTGATCAACAACATGTGTTGCCTTTTCAGCATCAACCCCTTCAACATCTACAACAAGGAGCTGACCCTCATTGGAGTCAAGATCAACCCTTTCACCTTCCCTACAGCCATCAGATGGCTCAGCGCCCTCGGTGACAGGTACAATGCTACTATATTTTTGGTAAAAGTTTGTCAAACCTAGATGATAAACTTAAGATTAGCCGGCTTAGGGCCTGTTTCACCACTTCCAGATAAGTGATATCCAGAAGATAAGTTTAAAAAAAAAAACATACAGTCGAATTGAGAACCGCCTCCTTTTTGAAGTCGGTTAAAAATAGAACACATTTTGTATGCGTTATATAGTTATATGTCACATATAACTATCAGGCACTTATCTGGAAGTGGTGAAACAGGCCGTTTTACAAAAAAAAAAATTACAAAGTTATTTATTCCAAAAAACTTGTACATACAATATCGTATACAGTGATTGGAGTCTCCTTTTAAGTAATATATACCTGTAATAGGAGGCTCCGCTCTTATATAGGTAACAGATTGATATATTATATGTAACGTTAAACTTAAAAATACGAAAAATAAAACACATAACAATAAACCAAGACAAAAAGTAGATTTAGAAAAATTAAGAAAAATGTTGCCTATACTTAGATGATGTGTGAGTGTGCATGCGTGAGGAGGAGTGAGAGGGTGAGTGAAAGTATATGTGGTGTGTAAGAACAAATAAAAGGTTTTATATTTGTGTGCTCAAGTAAAATAGTATTTGTTATTCAGATATCCTACAAGTATTACAAAATATTAAAGTATTACAAATACTATCTAAGTTTTAATAAACTATTTCATCTCTTTTTCAAGCCAACTAAATATTTCAAAGAAAGCGTCAACTATATCACCATCTAAATTACTAAATCAGCCACTAATTTTTCAACTCACCACATTTAAGTTTTACAATTTCATATGTTCGTAGAATTGGGAAGATCGTAAATTATGAAATCGAAAATCTTTCACCAAAAGTCAAAAAAATAGGTGCGATGACGAGAAGCAATAATATTGGTTATGGTTTATCTTATGGGTTGCGGGACGAATTTACCCTGGTCGAGGCAAGCGGGTCGAATTTTCCCAAAAATAGAAAACGGGACGAATTCGGCGGAGCGAATATCCACCGACCCGAGCGAATCGAGGAGGAGCGTGTTAGGTTCACTTGTAAATAAATGCGGGAGTCGAGCAAAGCGGAGCGGAGCGAGGCGGCCACACTAGTTTTAACAAAATGCTCGATACAAAACATCCTTTTTGTGTATTCGCTATTTTTGTCTTTTTGTTGAATATTTAATCTTTCCGCATGCCACATTTTTAGCCGTCGGGTAGGCTAATGTTAAGTTTATCATTACACTAAGATTAGCGGTAACCTATACTGCAATAATATTATATTTAAATTTTCCAGATACCTGAACTACGAAAACCTTGGCGTGAAGTCTTACAAATTAACAGAGTACGAGAAAGCTATTTCTGACCTCAAAGCTGGGAAGATTGCAAAGGCCATCTTTAAGATTGAATAAGTGTTCAGCTTCCATTTTTAAAAAAGCGTATTAAGGAAGGAAAAAAATTATGTTTATTTTGCGAAATCCATCGCTATGAATACTCTAAATATTATTAGAGTGCTTTACAAACTAGAAAATATCAATCAGAAACAAATCCAAAGACAAGAATTAAAAAAAAAATAAAGATAACAGTGGACAAGTATGATGGAAGAATTCGCCGGTAAGAACCTCGGTGGGCAATTGGTAGCGCGCTTGTCTTGATAACAAAAGAGGTCGCAGGTTCAAATCCTGGCCCAGGGAATTTTTTCAAAATTCTTGTCTTTGGATTTGTTTCTGATTGATATTTTCTAGTTTGTAATGCACTCTAAATAATATTTAAGGAAAAAAATAATCAAGACTGGAGTTTGTAATGTTTGCAATAGTTTTGTCGTTTGACACAGTAAAGCCGATTCTGAAGGCTTTAATTTTAGTTATAGTGCTGTCAAAACTTAAAATTTTCCAAAGTAATTTAACTTCAGTTCCTAAAACTTAAGTACTATTTTGCAATGAAGAAAATTGAGTTTTGACAGCACTAAAACTAAAATTAAAGCCTTCAGAATCGGCTTTACTGTGGTAGTAGGAATTATGTAATTGACATTATTTACTTTTCAATGCAAGTGCTCGTAAAGGCCCACTTTTTATGCATCAAAACCGAACAGAAAGTCGATTATTTTGCCCTAGGGCTTTATTATTATTATTTTTTTTTATTTGTTTGCAATGGTTGGCTAACCTGTAGCCTTTCCTGTGACCCATAGATGTTATACTTTTTTTTCCACTGTTTAACGGCTCTGGATACAATCCTTTTGAGCCAATCATAATTTAAACTTCACAAGATTATATTTGTTTTCATTTCCTCACACTATGCATTGAAAAACGTAGTATGATACACGGGCGTAAAAGCAATAAATTACTCGGTTACGTTTATCGTAATCGTCCTCGTAATTTATTCCTTTGCGCCCTTGTAGCATAAACTACTATTAAGTACCTACTTAAAAATATAAGAAAAAAAATTACAGTTAGTATCTTAGTGGTTAATTGATTAATTTGATGTTTTAACAATGTACAGTGGAGACCACATCAAGCTATACACTTGCAGTACGACATTAGCCTCTACAGAGAAGAATATAAGATAGGTACAAAGTCCAATGTGTCTTACTTGATGCGGTCTCCACTGTACAAAAATTATATATGTGGCAAGCAAATTGTATAATTCGTCGTTTACAAACGGCGTTGTCAGTTTCTAAACGCTCGCTGTTTTGTTATTTGACGAAGACCAATTGTAAAATGTTTTGTAATTTTCTAAAAAGCCGAAATCAAAAATCTTTCACCAAAAAGTCAAAAAATAGATGCGACGAATAGTAGAGCGAAGCGGAGCGAGGAGTAGCGAGTTAGGTTTACATGTAAATACATATTGGGAGCCAAGCAAAGCGGAGCGGAGTGGAACGACCCTCAATAGTTCTAACAGAATTACGATATGCCTCGGTAAATTTTAAAATGCCGAATTCTACGATATGAGGACATCGACGCAGATTGCAAAACAGTGAGCGCTTAGAAATTAACGACGCCGTTTGTAAAATGCCTAATTTTACTATTTGTCAGCGACATAATTATGCACTGTGAAATTTAAGGCGATATGCGAAAAAATACGGGTGTTTCTTTTCTGTGTATTTCATGAAATACACGGAAAATTATAATCAGTTTCTGGTATATATGCATCTTGACTATATAATCTAGGAATTTGGAATTGGAAAACATGTTTGGATAAATTTTCCTCGATAGAAATAATTGTTGAATTGAGGGCTTCAAACACATTTTTTCTCCTCGTTTGACGAATAGGAACCATATACAGAACTCAAACATATTTTATTAGGTGTGTTTCAATAATATCTAGAGATTTGATATTTGCTAGCTATTTTGGTTTTTTTATTTTTTCGCTTTCGCCCTGAATCCGCCCCTCTCGCACTGCGCGATTTTTCGCTTGGAGTGACAGTGACAAAATTAAAATTCGCGTAGCCTCCTAATAGGATTGGAAACTAAAACTGATAATAGTACACGCGAAGTAGTGAACAACTTTTGCTATGGAACCAAACCAGAAAGCGCGAAATATGTATCAGCTTCAAACATGCTGGTATTTAACTTTTCTAAGCTTATTTTTTTTTTGGGGTTTTGTATCTTAGGTTCCGTAGTAGAAGTTGTTAGTATATACTGCATTTGAGTACTATATCACCAGTTTCCGTTTCCAAAACTACTTATACCCTGTATTTTACTTCGGCATAATATATTATTATTTTACTTATTAGTTTATTACATAATACATGCGTTGTAACTTAAAAAAAAAAATTTAATGATAAATATGTTGTTATGTCTACAATTTTTTGGTAACATTTAAAAAATGCTGGTTGTTCAAAATTAATATATATTCTACCAAATATATTGTTATGTCCACAATTTTTTGGTAACATTTAAAAAATGCTAGTTGTTCAAAATTAATAGATATTCTACCAAATATATTGTTATGTCCAAAATTTTTTGGTAACATTTAAAAAATGCTGGTTGTTCAAAATTAATAGATATTCTACCAAATATATTGTTATGTCCACAATTTTTTGGTAACATTTAAAAAATGCTGGTTGTTCAAAATTAATATATATTCTACCAAATATATTGTTATGTCCACAATTTTTTGGTAACATTTAAAAAATGCTGGTTGTTAAAAATTAATAGATATTCTACCAAATATATTGTTATGTCCACAATTTTTTGGTAACATTTAAAAAATGCTGGTTGTTCAAAATTAATATATATTCTACCAAATATATTGTTATGTCCACAATTTTTTGGTAACATTTAAAAAATACTGGTTGTTCAAAATTAATAGATATTCTACTAAATATATTGTTATGTCCACAATTTCAAGGTAATATTTACAAAATGCTGGTTTTTCAAAATTAATAGATATTGTAATAGATCATATTAATCACTGCGAACGAAGTAAAACATGGAATTTAAAATATTGTTTAGATTTGTTTTGTTAAATTATTTATTATTGTTTAATAAAGTGATTTTTTATTACTTTTGATTTCCCATTTTGATACAACACAAAAACATATACGACTTATATCCCCGAAGGGATGACAGAGACGTCTCGAAGTGTGGACTGTTACTGAAACAGTGTAGCATTGCAATATTTGTAATACTTCTTGATCCTTATTTTTCGATAACCTCTTTTGGTTTTGCTGGCACTCGAAGCCAAATGTAACTTTTTAAATCTAAATTCAAAATTTTCTCTTTTCGTAAAACTAAAACAAAAGAATAACTTCTTGGGAGAATTTTCAAAAAAAGCATCCTTGCAGATAAGAAAATTATAAATATCTGATTTAATTATTATTACCATATTGTTACTGATAAAACTTTGTAACTGCTGAAATAGAAAGGCTGCCTAACTGCAGGTATGTAAATATAATAATTCAATGTGAAACTCTGTCCAAGTCATGTCTGGCTCACTAAGACTGAACTGGTATATCGATTATTGAGGGAGCCAGATGCGCCTTGGACAGTTCTTCAGTTACTGTCCTTGTTCCAGCCTTTCCTTTTGGACTACTATCTTCCTACTCTCCTCTCCTATCCTGTTCTACCTTCGACCACTATCTTCAACAATTTATGGAAGTATCTGGACGCTGTGCCACTCGAGCTTGATAGCCGCCTGCGCTCACCTAGGATTAAATCGAGGCCAGCGGGTCTACCGCGTAATTCTCATTTTCATCAACATCAACTTGAGATTGAAATTTGACGTGCGTGCGACGACGCCCGCCTAACATGCCATCTCTTTTGCACGCGTTGAATTTCGCATCCATTTGCTTGAAGTTGATACAAATGAGAATTACGCGGTAGAGCCCCAGTGCTGTCTTTTTGTAAATACTTTTTCAATGCATGTGCTCGTAAAGGCTTACTTTTTATGCATCAAAACCGAACAGAAAGTCGATTATTTTGCCCTAGGGCTTTATTATTATTTTTTTTTATTTGTTTGCAATGGTTGGCTAACCTGCAGCCTTTCCTGTGTACCATAGATGTTATACTTTTTTCCACTGTTAACGGCTCTGGATACAATCCTTTTGAGCCAATCATAATTTAAAGTTCACAAGATTATATTTGTTTTCATTTTCTCACACTATGCATTGAAAAACGTAGTATGATACACGGGCGTAAGAGCAATAAATTACTCGGTTACGTTTAAAACACTCGCTACGCTCGTGTTTTAAATCGTCCTCGTAATTTGTTCCTTTACGCCCTTGTAGCATAAACTACTATTGTAAACCTGATCTTTTCCTCCTTCTTTATTGTAAATATATCTATTGAACTACGATCCACCTTTTAATCTGCTCCCGCTAGCTAGCCCGGTGGCAACAGTACTTGTACACTTTCTTTTCACTGACGATTTTCAATTGCTGCTCGAGCACTTACAAAACGCGCAACACACACAAAACACGCGTATCTGTACACGTCACTACTATAACCATAGACAAGTAGACTTCTGTAGGTATACAGAAAAACTAAAAGGTATAAAAGGAACCTTTATGGTGAGACTCCGTTCGTCCGTCCGTCCGTATGTCACAGCCTCGTAACTTTAGCACCAGGAATTTGGCACGAAAATAGCATTATATGCCCACATAACACGTAAAATAAAACTGGCCAAGTGCGAGTCAGACTCGCACACCTAGGGTTCCGTATTGTGGATGATTAATGTAATTTTGTCATTTTTTTCGTGAATTTCTCCCGCTTTGCTTTCCTGTAATTTTTACGTAAATTTGTATTACCATGATTTATTTCATATTTTTCGGTCTGCCAGTTTTGGAGATAACGGGGGGGGGGGGGGGGGGACGTACATATTTTTGTGGTTTTTTAAAGATTTCTCGAAATCAGTGCCAGTAAATACACTAAAAGTATATATTTTTACAATTAGCTTGTTATTACCTACAATTTGATACCCATATTGTATTTTTTTTAATTTCTCATTTGTGTTCAACTTTTTTTTGATTGCTATAGTTTTCCTGTAATTGGCCAAATATGATCTGTAATCGACATTTTTTCATATTTTTTGGTGTGCCAGTTTCGGAGATAAGGACATACATATTTTTGTGTATTTTTATATTTACTGGCACTACAAAAAATGTATGTTCCTCATCTCTGAAACTGGTGGACCAAAAAATATGAACAAAATTTTCATTATAGGTGTCGATTACTTGGCAATTACAGGAAAACTATAGAAAGCCATTTAAAAAAAAATTATACACAACTGAGAAATATATAAAAAAAGCAAAATATTTTGTTTTTTTACCTTTTTCAGCGTTTCTGGAAATTTTACTTCTGTTTTCAGTTTGCATTTCCAAGGATTTGTTTATTTTGAGATCTCAAGTGGATCCCTTCAGCCAATGGGGGTAGCCAACTGAAATTTTCACAGAATACGTCCACTATCACACCAAATAAAAAAATCAAAACCCAAGGGGATTCCCATACAAAAAACGTCGAAAAAGTATCATTTTTAACGTAATTTGTTCCAGCTCTATCTTGAAGACTGTATACGTTTTTCTATGTCATTGTTGTACATATCTACTCTAAAGTTAAACAACAAACAATAAAAATTAGGGTTCCGTACTCAGAGAGTGAGGCTTTGTTCGTCAGGCGCTACCCTTTTTGCCCTTTTTTTTGTCGCCTCGATGTTGCTACGGCATCTATATTTTTGTTATTAACCGTAATGTTTTTAGGGTTCCGTACTCGTATTGTGCGGTGGTACGGATTTCATGTGCGAGTTGGCTGAATTATTGGATTAATCTAAGCTGTTTAAAAGTGCACCCGAATCGAAACGAAGAATCAAGGGTCTGAGTTCGGTTCGTGCTGTCGCGGATTACCGCGAGCTCGGCCCTATGAAAACGTTTGGTGAGTAAAAATACAACTTGTACACAATTTTATTCTGTGCTAGCAATACCTTTGATTTTCTCTGGTTTACCCACTTTTTTCTGAATGTTAGTTGGGCCACAATTTGCTTGCGCCCGTGAAGAGAGTACAGTCTCTGCATCTGCCTCGTGCGCACGAGCCACGTTTCCTACGTGGCTGCGTGCGAATACTTTAATCAACAGTCACCCTGGTGAGTAATAGCACCTAATTAAGTTGCTTATAATATTAGAAAGTGGTGGTGACTGGGAGGCGAGATGAATTGGTTATGTGCTGGTATCAGTGCGTCTTGGAGGCCACGATTCCGTCGTGGCTCTCTAGATGGGTAGTTGATACCAGCTGGTGGCATGGGTTGGACTGTAGGGGAGGTAGGAGGTCCATCTACGGAACATAAAGGTTCCGCGTGCTCAGTGTTCACTAGGAGGTAAACTTGTCCCTCGGAACATGGGAGCTCCGAGAGAGTTGGTACAGCTTGCTGTACGTCGACCATTGTCAACATCAGGCGAAGGCCTGATGCAATGGTGGCTCTCTCTCTTGTATTATAAATTGTAACAAAGATGAAAATGAGTGTTTCGCCTCCTAGTCGCTATAGCTTCTAGTAGACATACTGTTTATAATATTATGTTGCGTGTAATATTTTTCTACCATTCCTAAAGGCCGCAACATAAATTGGTGGAGGAGCTGGGATCACTGTCGTATGTCGGGTCCTGCCGGATTATTGAGAACAAGAATGTTTTATCTACAAATGATTAATAGTAAATTTAGATGGGGTAGTTTAATATCAAATTAATATAAAGTTTTTTTTTTTTTTGTTAATTTGCTGAGGCCAGTGGGGACCTCAGAAATTATATTTTCGCCGGAAAGGTGTCCAACAGACACCTAGGCATTAGTTTTGATAATTCGCTGAGACCAGTGGGGATCTCAGGAATTTTGGCCGGAAGGGTGCAGACAAGCACCTAGGCATTAGTTTTGATAATTCGCTGAGACCAGTGGGGATCTCAGGAATTTAGGCCGGAAGGGTGCAGACAAGCACCTAGGCATTAGTTTTGATAATTTGCTGAGACCAGTGGGGATCTCAGGAATTTTGGCCGGAAGGGTGCAGACAAGCACCTAGGCATGAGTTTTGATAATTTGCTGAGACCAGTAGGGATCTCAGGAATTTTGGCCGGAAGGGTGCAGACAAGCACCTAGGCATTAGTTTTGATAATTTGCTGAGACCAGTGGGGATCTCAGGAATTTTGGCCGGAAGGGTGCAGACAAGCACCTAGGCATGAGTTTTGATAATTTGCTGAGACCAGTAGGGATCTCAGGAATTTTGGCCGGAAGGGTGCAGACAAGCACCTAGGCATTAGTTTTGATAATTCGCTGAGACCAGTGGGGATCTCAGGAATTTAGGCCGGAAGGGTGCAAACAAGCACCTAGGCATTAGTTTTGATAATTCGCTGAGACCAGTGGGGATCTCAGGAATTTAGGCCGGAAGGGTGCAAACAAGCACCTAGGCATTAGTTTTGATAATTCGCTGAGACCAGTGGGGATCTCAGGAATTTTGGCCGGAAGGGTGTCCAACAGACACCTAGGCATTAGTTTTGATAATTCGCTGAGACCAGTGGGGATCTCAGGAATTTAGGCCGGAAGGGTGCAGACAAGCACCTAGGCATTAGTTTTGATAATTCGCTGAGACCAGTGGGGATCTCAGGAATTTTGGCCGGAAGGGTGTCCAACAGACACCTAGGCATTAGTTTTGATAATTCGCTGAGACCAGTGGGGATCTCAGGAATTTAGGCCGGAAGGGTGCAGACAAGCACCTAGGCATTAGTTTTGATAATTCGCTGAGACCAGTGGGGATCTCAGGAATTTAGGCCGGAAGGGTGCAGACAAGCACCTAGGCATTAGTTTTGATAATTTGCTGAGACCAGTGGGGATCTCAGGAATTTTGGCCGGAAGGGTGCAGACAAGCACCTAGGCATGAGTTTTGATAATTTGCTGAGGCCAGTGGGGACCTCAGAAATTACATTTACGCCGGAAAGGTGTCCACCAGATACCTAGGCATAATGAATTTTGATAGTTTATTGGGGACCTCATAAAATATGTTTGTTAAATGCCTGAAAGGTCGATTGATGCCTAGGCACTGTAATGAGATTCGTACATTTACTGAAACCAGTGGGGACTTCAGGAATTACGAGATTAGGGCCTGAATGCTGTAAATATACATAGGCGTTGAACAAAGTGACCCTTTACGTTAATTTGTTCTATTTAGTTGAGACCCCAGATTTCTTTTTTTTTCCCAAGAACACTACGTTGGAAAATTTTCTTTTTTTTCTCTTTCTCTCGGTTCCGGTGGGTTCTTGTTTTTGGCTGCGGCAGTGATCAACATCTATAATAAAGAATATTACTTCAATAAATCAGTTGTCATTTATTAAACGACAATGCAAGATTGTATATTTTTTTCCTCTTTTTTTTCTCTTCTTTTTTTTTTTTTTTTCTTTTCTTTCTCCTTTCTCATTTCTGGCAGCACTTAATCTTTTGGCCTAGTGTTGTCCATCTCCAGCGGTTATGCGGTTTACCGGTCTTTAACTTATCGGTTGTTAACTTTATTTTTAAGGATACGTTTCAAAACGTGTGATCTTCGTGCGAAATTTCACTCGTTTTTAAGAAAGAGACAAAGCTATATACTAGAAAGAGAATGCAAGATCTGGTTTGCGAGTGATTCCCGTGAGAAAAGCGTTTTGAAACGGTCTGGAGTGACACACGTCAAGTAAATACATAACTTCAAATCGAAATAAATAAATTAAGTAAAGTACCTAAATACCTATTGCTTTTAATATGGATGGCATTGCAACCTTTGCATTTGCAGAGCCATAATCCTATCGAAGCAGTTTCGAAACATTTTCCCGTATTCGTACGGAAATGTTGAATTCTATTTTCAAAAATTGTCCGAATCCCGAGAAAACTCCGAAATGACAACTGTTTGGCGAATTTTAACGGTACCCAAACAGGGTTAGAAATCGCACTTGTCAGTGCGATATTCACATTTCCCGAAAGCGTTTCTAAACACTTAGCGCAACTGTCAGGTAACAGTTCGTTTACCCTCGGTTTAACTCGGGTCGATTTTTGAACGATGCAGGGTAAAATTCGCATCGCTCCGAGTGATAATCACACGTTACGAAACGTACCCTAATACAGATTAAAATAACTCGACTGGGACATCACTACGAAAATATTTTCTTACACTGACATTTTCGTGTTGCGGACTTGTAGAGGGAAAATTTTTCTGAAAATACTTGAATTATTACTTTGTCGTGGTTATTTTCGTACTGTGCGATTTAGCCATTGCTGAATATTGTGTTATTCGATCCTTATATGGTGCTAGTAGGGGAACGCATGTGAAGAAAAATGTGATTTCCTACTTTGAGTTTTATGTGAATACTACGCAGAGTACGCAGTAACATTGAAAAGGTAAAAAAAATTATGGTTTGTATATTATTAAATTTACATCGATATCGTTTACATATATCCTTGTTAACATGACTAAATGTTCCCTGTGCAGAAAACAACCCCTGTAAAGAAACACCTCTGAGAATAGTTAAGGATTGGGAGTACTAAGATTTGAAATTCGAAAACAAGATGGAAGACATTCTGCGTAAGCGCCTAAAACTACGTCAATCCAAGTTAGTCGAGATATCCAAGGAAGCTGCGGCAATCATTGACCTGTGTAGGACGGAGGGCGTCGCCAAATCCACGTTGCAAGAATCAAAAACCTCGCTGCAACTAGTAATTGAGCGTTTTCAGACCGAAACGCATTATTTTATTGAAAAGAGTTCAACCGAAAATAACAGTGACTTTATGGAGTGCTGTATGAAAGACCAGGTCGCTGCTGAGACTCTTCTCGACCATATAACTGTGTTGCTGCAAGACACACCAGAAACAACGCCAACGGAGCCCAAACGTCGAGGATTCGCGAAGTTGCCGAAACTCGAATTGCCAAAGTACGATGGGAATATTTTAAAATTTACTGAGTTTTGGGATGCTTTTGAAGCGAATATACACTCGCAAGATTTGAAGGATGTTGAAAAACTAGCGTATCTTTTGGCCTCTCTAGAAGGGTCAGCAAAGGAAGCAGTGGTAGGACTTACTACAACTAACTCTAACTACATGATTGCAGTCGACCTTCTTAAGAAACAGTTTGGGACTACAGAAAGAGTTATTGATGCCCATTATGAGGCCCTCAACAACCTGGAACGGGCACGTAATGACAGGTCTGATTGTAGGCAGACATTAAATACAATTGAAAAGCATCTGAGGATACTTGAAAATCTCAATGAAAAGGTCGATAGCAGTCATCTACGGGTCATGATAAGCAGTAAATTCCCTGACACAGTCATGTACCAAGTGAATCTTTTGACTCCAGAAGACAGGAGTGTGGGGTCTATAAAGGAAGCCCTTGAAAAAGTCATTACTGCTATGGAATTATCAGATCACCAAGGGTTCATCAAGGTTCCAAATGCTTGTGCTGCTAAATCATCCACAACGGAAGCATTGCATTCCAGAGTGAAACATCCATTAAAACGGAGTTATGTTACCCCAAAGACAGTGCTAACAAAGAGGAGGAAAATAGAGTGTGTGTTCTGCCAACAGGGTCATTATTCTGACCAGTGCAGGCAGTTTAAGACTATAAAAGAACGAAAAAATAAACTACTGGGTAAATGTTACGTTTGTCTCCGGGCTGGTCATAATAGTAGGCAATGTACATCAAAAATCCTGTGTGTACATTGTAAGAAGCGCCATAACCGTGCTTTATGCTTCAGATCGATTACATCAGAGTCAGGTTTTGGATTCAGAAAGAGAAAGGATAAGGTCGACAAAGGTGACAACCAGCCTCCAACTGTCAACGGTAATATTAGACTAAAAGAACCTATACTTGTGGCACAGGATACTAGCAATAATTGTCATCATTTTTTGCAGACGGCAGTAACCAAAATTGAAGGTCACAAATGTAGACTTCTCATTGACTCCGGGTGTCAGAGAAGCTATTTAACATCCCGGATTGCTAAAAAACTCCATCTCGTACCTGATAAAGAAGATTTTCTAATGGTTTATACATTCGGCTCAGATACTCCTAAACAAATAACAAGTCCGTCGGTAGAGGTGGAAATCACCACAAAACGATATACAAAGAGGCGGATACGTGTGAATATAGTTCTACATATCACTAATAGTTTACCTGTTGCTCATATAGATACTGATAAAGTTGATTTACTTGCAGACGACGACTCAGTTGGAGAGAGGATAGACCTATTAATAGGTAATGACTTCTATTACTCCTTCATGAGACAGGAACATATAGAACTTATGGAAAATGTATTTTTAATCAACTCTGATTTTGGTTGGATTGTAACAGGAAATATTCTTGAAGGTGAAAATGATCACGCTTTATCAGTAATAACATATTGTCAATGCCATCAATCTGGATGTCCATACTTCACGGAACCTGACCTTCCGTTGCGCAACATCGATATGAGATATCTGTGGACACTAGAGAGTATTGGAATAACAGATTCACCCAAGACATCTAGAGAGGAAGAAGCAGTGAAGTTCTTCAATGAAACAACGCTGTATAGAAATGGCAGGTATGAAGTAAAATGGCCGTGGGTGCAATATCCGCCAGATTTACCTACTAATTTTGGATTAGCTTTCGGAAGACTTAAAAGTTTGATAAAAAGATCAGACAGTGAAACTTTACAAGAATATAATGATATTCTAGAAGAACAATTACAGGCAAACATTATTGAAGTAGTTGAGCCAAAGACATCACCATATGAACAGACAACGCCACCCATCAGTTATCTTCCACATCACATGGTAAAACAGAGAGGAAAGAAAGGTCGTATTGTATATGACGCATCTGCGAAAACCAAAGGAGAGAAAAGCGTCAATGAATCGCTTTATAGTGGACCTTCCATGCTCGAGGATCTCGTTGGATTAATGCTGAAGTTTCGTACTGGCAAAATTGGAATCACTGCAGATGTTGAAAAGGCTTTTCTCCAGGTGGCATTGCAAGATCAAGATAGAGACATCACGAGATTTTTATGGGTAAAAAATCCCACAAAAGAGTTATCTGAAGACAACCTGATTCATCTCAGATTTTGCCGAGTGCCATTTGGCATTATTTCAAGCCCATTCTTGTTGACTGCGACGGTCCGTAATCACATAGCTAAGACAAATAAGAGTCTTCTCTCTCAAGTGGCTGATAAATGCTATGTTGATAATCTTGTGTTGTCTGTAAAATCTGAAGATGAAGCTCTTCAGTTGTATACTGAAACCAGACAAGTTTTCAGTGAGATCTCGATGAATATTAGAGATTGGGTTTCAAATAACAAATACTTTACAGAGAATATTCCCGAAAGTCATAGAGCTAAGCAAGCGGATGAAGTAAAGATCCTTGGGTTAGTATGGAACCTCGAACAGGATAGTCTAAAGTTGAATATGGAAAATATGACAGAAACCGTTAAGGACATAGTCACAAAAAAGGATGTTCTTCGTACTTTGGCTCGCTTATATGACCCCTGTGGGTTTGTTGCGCCTGCTATACTGCCAGCAAAGCTATTGTTCCAAAACCTTTGTATCCAAAAGGTAAAATGGGATGAACCAATACCTAATTGTCTAAAAGAGTCATGGCTAAGCATATTAGAATATCTGAAGTCTACTAAGAATATACAAGTTCCACGCTATGTCGGGAATGCAATGCCGAATGGTGAACTACAATATGAATTACACTGTTTTTGTGATGCTTCAAAGGATGCGTATGCGTGTGTCGTTTATCTGCGCATGACATGTCAAACGACCAGCAAAATTGCTTTTTTGATGTCTAAATCAAGAGTAACCCCAATTGAGGATAAAGACAATTTAAAAATTCCAAGATTGGAATTATTGGCCTACTTGATCGGAAGTAGACTCTTGAAGTATGTTAAAGACAATTTAGAACTTGAAATTTCACGTCAAGTTCTATGGTCTGATAGTCTTATCGTTCTAGCTTGGATGAAGACTAGTAAACTCTTACCTCCATTCGTCCAACGACGAGTAAACGAAATCAAGCTAAACAAAAAGTTAGAGCTACGCTACGTGAACACTAAATCAAACCCGGCAGATGTCGCTACGAGGCCAGAACTTTGGACATACAAACAAGACTTGTGGTTTTATGGCCCAGACTTCCTTGGTCAAACAGACGAGAAGTGGCCAACAAGTGAACAAGTTACTGAAGAGAACACCTTTTTGGTTGGGGAAATCCTGGACGTTGGTGACGGTCCAGACGTACTTATGAAAGAGAGCGAAGCGTTTGGAGAGGAAAGTATGGATGAAGATAGTCCAGTCCTCGAGTTTTCAATGCCAGTATCTGAGGAAGACTCTGTAATAGAAAATGTAAAAAGCATTAAAAAACTACAGTCTGAATTCTTTCCAAAAGAAGTCCTTGGTAAAGTAACACACCTGTCAAGAAACCTCGGCCTGTTTACAGACATAGATGGTATCCTCAGATGTAAAGGTCGTATGACAAATACAAATTGGCCATATGATAAAAAATATCCAATTCTGTTGCCGAAAGACAGCACATTTACTATAGAAGTCATACAGCAGACACATGATGATAATTTCCACGTAGGAGTGGCACATACTCTCAGTATCATACGGCAAAAGTATTGGATACCTCAGGGTAGGGCACAAGTGAAGAAAGTGTTGTCAAGGTGCCCTAAATGTGTCAAGCATGGTGGAGGCCCGTACAAACTGCCAACAGCGCCAGCATTGCCCAGAGAGAGAGTGAGCTATAGTACTCCTTTTACATATCTAGGGATAGATTATCTTGGCCCTCTGTATGTCGACGGGAGACGTGACAAGGAAAAGCGATGGATTTGCCTTTTTACCTGTCTGGCTGTTCGTGCTGTACACCTCGAGGTAGTAAATGACCTGACAGCGGTGGAATGTCTTCTCGCTTTGCGCAGATTCATAGCAGCAAGAGGTCTACCCAAGATGATTTTATCTGATAATGCTATGTACTTCAAACTTACTTCGGAAGTACTCACCGGCCCCTACTGTTTGGAGAATGGTATACGCTGGCGGTTTATTACACAGCTTGCTCCTTGGAAAGGTGGATTTTATGAACGACTGGTAGCATTGGTTAAGAATTGCTTAAAGAGAACGTTAAATAAACACTTGCTGAATGACCACCAGCTAATGACAATAGTGAAAGAGATAGAGACAGTAGTAAACTCTCGCCCACTTACCTGCATCGGTACTGAGCCTGAACATGTCTTGAAGCCATCAGACTTCCTTTCATTAGGAAGCTGCCTTACACCTGTTCCTTCGAATCAGGGTACTGGAAATGAGACAATTACCAAGATTGATCTGCTCAAAAGTTGGAAAAGAGGTCATGCTGTATTGAATGATTTTAAACACATGTTTGTAAATCAGTATTTAATTAATTTGAGAGAAAGATACAATCATTCGCCATCACAACCTCGTGTAAAAACCCAAAGAGCACCACGTGTGGATGATGTCGTTCAGATTAAGGAAGACACGAAAAACAGAGGAAACTGGAAGGTTGGGAGAATCTCCTCCCTTATCACAAGTTCAGATGGTCATTGTAGGTCAGCAAGAGTGAAAGTTGGAAATACTGAACTTATCCGTTCTATTGGCCACTTGTATCCATTAGAAGTAGATGTGGATACTACAGACGTCAGTGTTATGCTTGAAGACAAACAGTCTGAGCAACCTGTTGCTGATCATCCTTCATATGTGGATAAAGATCAGAATGAAGAATCTTTTTGTATAGAAGAGACTGCTGAGAAGATACCCAACCAGCAGGATCTCTCTAATATTAATGAAGATTGTTTTATGGAAGATGAGGAACCTGAGTAGGCCTGTCTTGGTGACTCACAAGCACCAGTAGCGAGTGATAGTATAGAGGAATCACAAAAAGAGGTGACTGAACTCGGAGAGGTTCAAGAAGGGAGGCCAATGAGGAATGCAGCTATTCGGGCAAGAGACAAAATTGCCGAATGGACGAGCCAGCTTGTTGCCTTATTATAACTTTTTTTTTTCTCGCCTTGGGGAGTGTCGCGGATTACCGCGAGCTCGGCCCTATGAAAACGTTTGGTGAGTAAAAATACAACTTGTACACAATTTTATTCTGTGCTAGCAATACCTTTGATTTTCTCTGGCTTACCCACTTTTTTCTGAATGTTAGTTGGGCCACAATTTGCTTGCGCCCGTGAAGAGAGTACAGTCTCTGCATCTGCCTCGTGCGCACGAGCCACGTTTCCTACGTGGCTGCGTGCGAATACTTTAATCAACAGTCACCCTGGTGAGTAATAGCACCTAATTAAGTTGCTTATAATATTAGAAAGTGGTGGTGACTGGGAGGCGAGATGAATTGGTTATGTGCTGGTATCAGTGCGTCTTGGAGGCCACGATTCCGTCGTGGCTCTCTAGATGGGTAGTTGATACCAGCTGGTGGCATGGGTTGGACTGTAGGGGAGGTAGGAGGTCCATCTACGGAACATAAAGGTTCCGCGTGCTCAGTGTTCACTAGGAGGTAAACTTGTCCCTCGGAACATGGGAGCTCCGAGAGAGTTGGTACAGCTTGCTGTACGTCGACCATTGTCAACATCAGGCGAAGGCCTGATGCAATGGTGGCTCTCTCTCTTGTATTATAAATTGTAACAAAGATGAAAATGAGTGTTTCGCCTCCTAGTCGCTATAGCTTCTAGTAGACATACTGTTTATAATATTATGTTGCGTGTAATATTTTTCTACCATTCCTAAAGGCCGCAACACGTGCGTCGTCATTTTTTGTAAACAAGCTAGTTCTATCTAAAGCTAGCTTTGACTAAAGCATAAGGGAAGACCGGCTACCGTCACACAAATCTCTACTCAAAAACGGCGCGAATACCTGCGATGAGATTTGTTGGTGTCGGCCAATCTACGTATCGCGTAGAGCGCTACCCCGCCCCCCTCTCCTGCTAAACTGATAGGCCACCGCGGGGAGTGTACTAGAATAATTCGGACCATTCAACTGGTTGTGTTTTGAAATGGCCGCTCTCGGGTTGATCTCCGTAAAATATTCTGCTTTTAAACAAAAATAATTAAAAGCAAAGACTTTTTGACATACTTACGCATGATGTATGACTCCATCATGATTTTTACATTTCGAGTAGTAAGTTTTGCACTTAACAAAAGCGTATCAGGCATTTTCAGCGTAAAACAACAATATTCACTCGGGTATATTGCACAGCTATCCTCCAAGACGTTCCGCCAGCGACTAGAGCGAACTGCTACGATTTGTGTTAGTTTTGCTCTGCCACTTATCGAGGCCCGGTATCATGTCTACTGTATGCTTTAGTCAAAGAAAGCTAGCTACCTGAGCCTAGAGCATGACCAACTCCAGTCTATCTAGGATTCGTTTGAAGGAATTCGGACTCTCCTTGTATTGAAAAAAATATACTTGGTTTATTAATCTTTTCTCTAGGGATCTTACGTATAAACAATGTACCAAAATTTATACTTTTGTCAAAAAAAATGTTTTTCACCCTTTTTTTTTTTGGTTTTCAAACGTTCGCTTCAAGAACGCGGTTAAGAGATCAACTTGATTTTTTTTCATAAATTAGGTAATAGAAATATGAAGGTATATCACCTAAATTCAATATTTTTTTCTCCACAAAATATTTCAGTATTAGCTAAAAACACACCAATTTGTTGTTTCGCTGCGTGATCACTATAGTATTACGCGTCCAAGAAAAAAAGGCCAAAGTGCCAACATATAATCGCCTCTATGAAAAGCAAATAAAGTCTTGGCCATAGGACTTATTGTGCTGGACGGGTAATAAAAAAAGTTGCTAGAGTATATCATCTTCTAAATCAGTAACAATAACTGGACGCCCGAACCGCACTCAACGGTGAAGGCTTTTTTCTACATAATTGAAAACGCACGAAACGCACAAAACGCACCCAACTAGCTAACGAAAAATGACGACGCACGAACCGACCCAGAAAGTCCCAGATCGAATCAAGTCAAGCCCCCCCCCCACCTATTTCCGCCAATAATGCTATTTATAACCGCACAGTTTTATAAATCGTATTTCTAGTTGTTTCATACATATTTAGAAAGTCGAAAACTGCGTGTGGGCAATTATATCACAATAACATTTTGTCATAATTTCAAGAAACGCTAAGGTGCAAATTTCAGGGGCTTTAAACATTTGGCGCAATCATTGACAGGCAGGAATTATATCCACATCACGACATGAATCTTCGAGGAAGTGTCAGAGGCGGTTCCAAGTGTGAACTGTGGGCCAAGGGCTGGAATATCATTGCCTCACTAGCTCAATTTTGCTCACTCAGTGAAGAAAAGCTCACGAAACTTTCAGAAACTCCATATACTTTTATATATATTTTTGCTTTTTATCATTTTAAATACATAAATAAAAAAGTATAAACTAGGTTCGAAATATATTTCGACAAACTTTTGGTCGTCGACCGTCGTCAGTCGAATAAGTCTGCTGTAATGTAATGTAAATCTGCTCGAGGGAAAGAGGGATAGCAAACATCAGCATGGCGGCTCTATACGGATTCCATACACATTAGGAGGCTATACACAGCCTTTCAGCTTGTCGGATACCGTAGACAAGGTAAACTTCTCGTAAACTGTTGAAAATATATAAAATGTCAATACCTTTGCTATACAATGTAATATATACTGGGTGGCGCAAAAGTACTGACACTATAGAAAATACTTGTATTTTTTTTTAATGGCGTCTCCTGTCTTCTTAAAATAAAAAAATGTGTGGTAAACAGATGTAAAATACACCAGAAATAAACCTAAATCGATTTGCTCTCCAAGAACGTGGAATAATCGTGTCAATGTTTTTACGGAATAATTGATCAGTGATAAAAACACAACGTGAGTTCCGTCGATGATTTCCCCACCGCCCGGCACCGGTTGGTCGCACATTTTGACGCTTTGCCACACGCCTCGAAGGAACTGGCTCCACATTGGATAAACCTAAGTCTGGCAGACCAAGAACTGGCCGTTCATCCGAAAATATTGATGCTGTGCACGAAGATGTGGAAGAATGTCCAGAAACATCAACGAGGCGATGTGCCACGCAATTGGACATTTCTAGGCGGATTTTGCATCGTATTTTGGCGAAAGACTTGAAGATGTTTCCGTATAAAACTCAGATGATTCACCAGCTACTGCCCACTGACCACCAGACTCGTCTAGAGTACAGCCAGCGCGTCATCAAACTTAGCCTTGAAGAGGATGATTTTCCTTCAAAATTGCTTATGAGCGACGAAGCGCATTTTCATCTCTCGGGACATGTCAATAAGCAAAATACTCACCTCTGGGGTCCTGAAAATCCGCGCATTATTCAAGAAACAACTTTATACCCAATAAGAGTTACTGTGTGGTGTGGCGTCTGTGCCAAAAGAGTGATCGGAACCTATTTTTTCCAAGACACTGCAGGCAATGTGGTATCTGTAACTGGCGACCGCTACAGTACCATGTTACGGGAGTTTTTGATATCCAGTTTGGATGAATTGGGGACGGAGCACATCTGGTTCCAACAAGACGGCGCCACGGCACACATAGCTATGGACTTAGTGAGGGACACCTTTCCAAGCCGTATCATCTCCGTTTTGGCGATTTGCATTGGCCTGCGAGATCGTCCAATCTGACGAGTCCAAACTTCTTTCTTTGGAGTTATTTGAAATCTGTGGTGTATGTGAATAAGCCACAGTCTCTCGCAGCCCTAAAAAAAAATATTTATCGAAAAATAAGGAACATAGCACCGGAAGTGTTGCGACAAGTTACGGAAAATGTCATAATTAGGGCTCAAATGTGCATCAACTCCAGAGGTCACTTTTTGATAGACATCATAATTAAATCTTGATAGGACGAAATTTGATAGCCAAATATGTAGTATTGAAAAAACTAATGACAGTTTTTTATTGTAGAAAATTGGTTGTAGCTAAACGAAATAGGGTCATTACTTTTGCGCCACCCGTTACTTATAATAATGCCTGTTAATGTCAAGTTAATTTATATAAGTCTTTGTGTTTTTATTTGTAGATAGTGTTAATATTTTGGATGTATATACGAACATTGTAAGATAAATAAAACTTTTTTCATTTTCAATCTTGTGTATAGCTTCTCAAATACTAAATACAAATGAGTTGTTTCTATTATAGTTTGTATGTTTGTTATGTATTACGCGTACTATAATGTGATATATTATATTATCTGTGGTGATAGCCAGCTATTATACCCTAAAGTCAATAACTTTGTTTGTAGATGTTGTCATGTAGATACTTTACATATCTACATACACACATATACTCACTACATATTACATATTTCCGTCTGCTACGATCCTGACACACCTCTTGTGCGTCTTCCACATCTATCAATGTAGTCATAGAAGCTCTCCAACTCTGGATACTTTTGACTATACTATACAATGTGTAACAGAAAGGTGTAACCATAGTTAACGAGCTTATTCAGTCAATGGTATAGAACAACTTTTACTATGGAGCCAAACACGAAATCTCAAAAAAAGAAATCTACCTTTCCATACATTTCGGCCGAGCAGCATTGCATTTTTCTATGAAACAGTCGATTTTTTTTTCGAGATACTTACAGGGTTTCTTCCATAGTAAAAGTTGTTCTATACCATTGACTGAATAAGCTCTTCAAATATGGTTACACCTTTCTGTTACACGTTGTATGTATAAGGTTAAATAATACGAGTATTAGTTGGCGAAACTCAAAACATAGGTAGTACTAGTCTATATGAACAACTATTTGTATGGGAGCTAAGCGAAATTCGCAACTTTTTTTCTCTTCCTCCCATACAAATTGCCTCGATCAGCTGACTGGTCCAGTATGGAAAGGTGAAAACAAATTTTAAGAATTTCGCTTAGCTCCCATACAAACAGTTGTTCATATAGACTAGTAGTACCTATGTTTTGAGTTTCGCTAACTAATATTATTTAACCTTATAAATGTATCTATAGCGCAATTTTTTTTTTAGATTTTTACATTTCAGAGTTTTTGTACATTTTAAGGCGATACGTTAAAGTTTTGGCGTCCCTGTTACTCCATATGCGAAAAAGCCCTCAGTGCGATTGGGACGGATTTGTGGAAAAGTAGCAAAAAGTCGGTTTTTTATTAATATAAAATGTACTAAAGTTGCTATCAAAATTTTGTTTAGCCAGGTCCTAGCTACCGTTAAATAAAACCCATCTAATAAAATATAATTGCAGTCCATATGTCATTCAAAATTGTCAAACCAGGAGAATTGGTGTCGAAAAAGACTTCATTTCAATAAATATTTCTATCGAGCCGAATTTCTCCAATCGCGTTTCTGTTTAACAGATCCTTAGAAAAAGATTCCATAAATAATTTTCGGAATTAAATTCGATCGAGGAAATTTCATCTAATCGCGTTTTCCTTCAGTGAGAATCTTAATAAAATACTCAATAAACATTTACCCAAAAACGAAATATGTAGATGACGTTATAGTGGAGTAAATGGATTCGAAGAAGCCCCATTTTTTTTTGTACCGCCTTAAGTGTTGGCTACCCCTGCCCCCGACGCATTGTATGCATACGACACATCAAGATTCGATCAACACGAGTACAGTTACTTACAGACCGCAGCCTAAAATTAAATGTCAACTGCCGAAATTTGTGAATCATGGCGATTGTGACAGATGAGAAAGTGGGCCGATGTAGCCTGCATAACTTTACGGTGCATCCCTTCATGATGAACTTGCTGTGAACTTGCTTTTGCCCGCGGCTTCCCTCGCGAGAAATATATAGGTTTTTTTCTACGTCAACAGGGTAATCTCGCATAATTTCCGTAATACACTTAATTCTGAGACAACAACTTTGAAGAGATGCACAGGATTAGTCGCTGATCACGGATTCATTACGTGATCTGGTTTCATACCGTTTATTTTAAAAGGACGAAGTCATCCCGTGATCTGCGGTATCGCAACAAACTCAGCCCGCGGGCTGAGTTGCCTCCTATTTTTGCAAGTGGTCAACTCAGCCCGCGGGCTAAGTTTGTTGCGGGCTGAGTTGCCCCTGAAGTCTAATTGAGCATACTAGTCGCCTATAAAGTGAACTTTATGATACTGTAGTAAATAAAGTTAATAAGAACTTTTTATTAACAAAGCTGGGGCTCTACCGCGTAATTCTCATTTGTATCAACTTCAAGCAAATGCATGCGAAATTCAACGCGTGCAAAAGAGATGGCATGTTAGGCGGGCGTCGTCGCACGCACGTCAAATTTCAATCTCAAGTTAATGTTGATGAAAATGAGAATTACGCGGTAGCCCCACTGGTTTGTTTTGAGTGAACGACAAAGGAACAATCGCCGATTTTGACAGTTGACCCGCCATTTTGACGCGTCGCGAGTGTCATGTAAGGAATGCAATCTCGTTCTCGTATACTTCAGGTGTTATTATGGTTTTATATAGATATATGGTTTTACTATGCCAAAGGTCCCCGTTACTCTAGGCGGTAAGAAACGCAGTCGGAATCGGAGAAAATTGACAAAAAGTCGGTTTTGAATGAATACAACTTTAACTAAAACAGCTAAGAAAATTTCCATTACTAATAATTTAGGTATGGTAAAAACCCATCTAAATAAATATGTTTGAAGTCTGTATGCTATCCCAATTTGTTAGAATATCAAAAAAATGTAAATTTAGACCTCTTTTCAATAATTATTTTTATATAACGTGTAACAGAAAGGTGTAACCATATTTGAAGAGCATATTCAGTCAATGGTTTAGAAAAACTTTTACTATGGAACAAATCCTGTATCTCGAAAAAAAAAGATCTCTTTTATAGAAAAAATGCAATACCGCTCGGCCGAAATGTATGGAAGGGCAGATTTTTTTTTTGAGATTTCAGGGTTGGCTCCATAGTAAAAGTTGTTCTATACCATTGACTGAATAAGCTCCTCAAATAAAGCTCCTTTCTGTTACACGTTGTAGAGTGAAATTCATCCAATTGCGTTTATGATAGTTCAAAATTTAGAAAAAGGTGCCAAAATTATTATACTTATTTATTTAACTTGGAACTTCTTTTGAAAAGCAGACAAATAACTTCAAAAAGTGTAAATTTTGACGATATACCTCCTTCAGGGCGGAGTCTTGTCGTCAGTTCTTTTCCTGCTCCCAATACCCCACCTAAAACTGCTGATTAAAATGTCAGTGTGTCACTATAACTTGCCGATACAGATCGATGTCTCTATTGTTAACGCAATGGTGGCTGCGTGGGCGACCAGCCGTTGTCGAAGCTCACAGTCTTCAACACCGTACCAGGGGCGTACCTGAGGGGGGTTAGAACACGTGAAGAAATATAACACAACATAATTAAACAGAAAAATACATTAAATAATAATAATAATAAAATTCTTTATTGCACAAGATAAAAAAATTCGTACATATGCGAGCTTAAAACTATTTAGTATTCTCTACCAGCTTACGTTTGGTAATGGGGAAGTTGTTGAGGGTAGTGCCATGATGTCAAAATATTATAGGGTACCGATTTAAATATATATATTACTCAAACACTTAGTAAATTATGGTAATAATTTATTAGTAAATTATATAAACAAAAAGGAGTCAGCTCAGCTTATGCTGTGAGCATGGTAAAACATATCTACACAGCGCTGATTTTTAGCCGATTCTGTATCATCTACAATTAAACATAAAGTTCGATATGTGATGCACAATATACGAGTAACTGCACATAAAAATAAAAATAAGAATATGTATAAAAATACACACTAAATTACAATTTTGAAGATACAAAAATTAATTTAGATTAAAACCACTATTGAAAAATAACATTACGTACTAACATAAACAAATTCAGCATAAGCAGAAGAGCAGTCATAGCTATCTATCAGTGGCGTGCACAGAACTTTTTGCTGGAAAAGCATACAATTGGTCAAGAACAACAATAAAAAAAATATAAAAAAATTTAAATATCACTTTGAAAAAAAAAAGTTTGTATAGGAAATTTTCACTCTAGGGTAGACATTGTTTGCTGACAGGTTTACGAGTGTGAGTAATAAATGTCAGGAGTTCTGTGAGCGTCATTTTGTTTAATTACTTATTTGTTTTAATTCACTGTATAATTATTTTCTTTTGTGAAATGTATATAAATATTGTGTGAAATGTATAACGTGTTAGTATTATGCTGTAATGTTATATATTTTAATTAAATAAATAATAATAATAATAATAATAATTGTCTACCCTGGCGTCATACAAAATTTTTTTTTTCAAAGTGATATTTAAATTTTTTCATATTTTTTTTATTGTTGTTCTTGACTAATTGTTTGCTTTTCCAGCAAAAAGTTCTGTGCACGCCACTGCTATCTATGACTATGAATAGTCGTAACTAGGTAGGTTCACGGGGGTCCCCCCCAAGTTACTGTCTAGTTCCCCCAGAAAATTATCTAAAAAGATACTTTATCCAATTTAAAGCGTTGTTTGTTTGGTTTTTTGTTCTCGTTGTATGAAGGGTTATCTATATTTATCTAATTACGATCACAGAGAATCGAGAATAGATACTTGTTGATAGGTTCATGAGTTAGAGCCAGGGGCAGCCCCTCAGTGGCCTATTTACCCTAGGGCCAAAAGAGCCATGGCCCGGGGCGGCAGGCTGCGAGGGGCGGCGCAAGCTGCAACTCGCGCTCAGCTTTGGGCGCCTTTCGTTATCAATCGTAATCTATCTTTTTGAATTTATACTTTTATTAAAAAGATATATATATATATATATATAAATTCGTACATCTTTGTGTGATAGGTTTATTGATGGTGTGACCTTAGCTGTTCCTCGACTACATGCTCGACGAGTAGCGGGGGACACATTTTCAATACCTTATCGTAGAACAAACCTTGGTCGAAATGCACCAGATGTAAGATCTTGTAGCACTTACAACAAAATGTGGAAGACTCACTCCCTTGATATTTTTTCTGATAAAGCTTGTAACTTTAAATATAAGATATTACATCCTTAAATTTGAATATTCAACGATTGTATATACATAATTATTTTTTTTCTCTCTTTTTAGGAATTTTTGAAATTTGTGTTATAAAATATTTGTGCACATATATATTATTTATAAATGATATATATATTTTAATTTTATTATATTGTTAAGTAATTTGTGTTAACTGTCTGTCTAGATTTTAAGCTTAGATTTAAATTAGTTTATGTGTATGTTTGGATTGTTAATATTGACTAGTTTTTTGTAATTTCTTAATGTTAAATTTAAAATGTTAAAAATTAATGTTTTCTGATAATGCTGTGTTCACCTGTCATTGATGGCAACACCAGAACAAGGCCCAATGTATATATATTTATGTTGTTTGTGTTGACATTGTTGGTGTACCTTTTTTATAAATAAATAAATAAATATATTGAATAAATGGTATTCATTTCTTTGTATGTCATTTTGAGTTTTTTTTAATTCATTATCATAATTATCAGCCCAAAACAAAACACTGCTGGATTTTATTTTATTATTTAAATATTATTGCTTTTTTCTCGTTAATTTATGGAGCGACAAACCTTACAGGCCCAGGGCGCCGAATCTTAAAATACGACAATGTGCCCCCCCCCCAAGCTAGAAATCCCAGTTACACCAATGGGCAGTCCTCCCCACATGCAAAACATCTTATCTGAATTACAAATACATACCAAGGGCGGATCCAGCATGCGAGCCAGGGGGGATCACAGGTTCCGAATTAGTCCAAATATAATACAATTTTGTGTAATTATAGGTAAATTTTGCGTGTCTGTATAGAAAAAGCTACCCCCATGCCCCCCCCCTGGATCCGCTGTTGGTCATACATAACATAATACCAATACCGAAAAGCGAACATTGGGTGGATATTTAGTCGCAGAAAAAAACAAAAAGAAGACTTTATGCTTGTCATACGGACAACCAAAAAAGGCTAGTTTTTTTCACCAAACTCCGGCATTTCAGCGAACATGATATACATCTATAGTCTGTATAATATAGCTCGAGCCCTGTGACAGCTGTCAGCGCTATACATATTTGAGCAAGAGAAAGAGAGCTAGAAATACAAATTGTGTAGCGCTGTCCTGCTGTCACAGGGCTCAAGCTATATTATACGGACTATAGTACATTCTTTCTGTTATAAGGGTTCCTTGCCTCAAAATGAGAAATCGGAACCTTTATAAGATCTTTGTTGTCCGTCTGTCTGTCTGTTAAGACCCTTTTGCTCGGGCCTCGTATCTGAAACTGATACCTCCTACAGAATGCTGTGAAAAAATCAAGCTTCTAACTCGACGACAAAAAAAGTAATTGCCCTTTACATAATCAATTTCATACAAATTTGCTCACCATAGGGTACTTCCATAACAGCTTAATTTCTTAAATATTTTTATTTTTATTTTTTTTTCAGACTATTTACGTCATTTTAGGACATCATAGTCTTCATTATTTTGTTATATAAATTAACCATTATGTTTTTTGATTGATTGATTTTTTAAAGAACTGTCCAACATGACGTCACTTGAGAATTTTAGACAATATGCTGATTGTGATGTGTCATTGCTTATAAAAAAAGTGATCTGTCTACTCATCTGTCATCCATCTGTTAAATCATTCGGAAGCAAATTATTATAAATTTATCTTGATAGCAAAGGACACATTTCTAAACAGCCATTACTCAAGTTACGTCACACGAGGGCAAATGGAAGTTGCAGCTTTTTCGTAAAAATATTCATCATCATGAGGTTTTTTAGACCAAAACTTCGAAAATAGCCGTAGCTATTAAACCTATATCTCGAAATGGTTTTCGAATTAACACACCTTAACATAATTTAATCTATGCTTATGAGCGTTTTTCCATATGTCAAATTTAGTGTTAAATAAGATTCCTAGATGGCACTGTCGTATTCTTTAGCAATAGAATCAAAGACAAAATTTGCACTGATTCCAAACAAACGAAAAACAACTTTGACATTAAAGCTTCAAGGCTTTAATTTTAGTTCTAGTGCTGTCAAAACTTAAATTTTTCCAAAGTAATTTAGCCTCTGTTCTTCACACTTATGAATTATTTTGCAATGATAAAAATTTAGTTTTGACAGCAATAAAACTAAAATTAAAGCCTTCAGAATCAGCTACATTGATTGCTACGAAACAAATTTTATCTATGGTGACATGGACAGCGCCATCTGGAGGAAAGATAAGAACTAAGAAAAAAAAAACAACGAGAAAAACGCTCATTGCCCACCGATTTGTTCAAATCTCCCGGGTTGGTTCCTCCGAGAGTTGGCAACCCTATCCACGGTGTAGACATTGAATGTACTGAGAATGATCGGTCTATGGTATAAATAAAAATAAAAATACATGTTACAACATAACGGTTATTGTAGTGGCAAGTAATTTGTCATGGTATATTTGTAGATAAGAATATTATTAATGTCTTTATTATTTTTAAGATGGATCAGTATTTGTTTTTATTTGAAATGCCACACTGTTTATCCATTATCGAATAACCAGCTAGTCAACGAATTTTAAGGCGAATGGATACGCCAACTGCAATTTGGACCTGTCTTTGAAGGCCTACTCCTCCCACACGGGTGGTCCTAAAACTTTCCAAAAAATATATGATAGGTATTATAGAGTCAAAAATAAATTTCAAGTTTTATAAACTGTTTTTCTATTGTAAGTTTTGACAAAAAAAATCGAAAGTCATCGAAAGTTTCACATGATTAACACAAGAATTTTTTTACTCCTTACAAACGCCTAAAACGATTTTAATCATTTTTTCACCAAATTATAGGGAATTATTAGATCTAAAAAATGTAAGTTCAAAATCTTTTTTTCGTTCATGGCGTCCATGTGAAAAGTTTTATTTTCTCCTATTTTGCGCTAGCCGGAGACGCAGTGGTTGTCGTAACAGCCACTTTTCAAGGCACGCTGAAATGAACATTATTTCAATGTCGTTTCCGTTGATATTTGTACCGACACACATCGAGTTGCTTATTTAGCGTGGTCATACGCCTTAAGGTTAAACGCCAGTCGCTTAGCTCAAAGAGTTAACTTTGTTTTTCTTGTTTATTGTTTTAAATACATTATAATATATACATAAAAAATTATTAATTGGTTTCGAAATATATTTCGGCCAACTTGTGGCCGTCGTCAGTCGAAGTTTAGAAGTTGAAAATTGAAAAACATGCGCATGTGGCAGTTAAAGCCAATAGTTCAGTATAAGTGAGGTTTATAAAGCGATCATGTTTTTTTATTCTTTTTATAATTTTCTTTATATTTTTTTGTAATATTAGAATATTTGAATAGACTATTATATATACCTATATTTATATACAACGTGTAACAGAAAGGTGTAACCATATTTGAAGAGCTTATTCAGTCAATGCTATAGATAGAACAACTTTTACTATGGAGCCAACCCTGAAATCTCAAAAAAAAAATCTGGCCTTCCGCACATTTTATTTCGAGTTACAGCGTTTGTTCCATAGTAAAAGTTGTTCTATTCCACTGACTGAATAGGCTCTTCAAATATGGTTACAACTTTCTGTTACACGTTGTATATAACCAAAACTTTCTGTATATATAGGTACTTTCTCCCTCCCGTACATATTTTATTATGCTTATTTATAAGCTTATTTAACATAAGCTTATTTTTCTCATATTTCATGTTTAAAACAGTGTTCTTATTTAATATATATTTGGGAACCTAGATATTCTGTAATGCAATCGGAATAAATACACATTGGTACCGATTCGGTAAAGCACATCTTAACTTATTTGACAGGACTAAACTTAATTTACGCGTTCTGTCCTTGTCTTTTCGATAAAGAAAGAAAAAGACAGGATGCTTAATATTATTATTATAAAATTTTATCAACTTTCATTATGTACTACAACAAAATTTCGTACAACGCACTGTTTTCGAGATGTAAGCAAAAAATCAAAAAACGGGATCTTCTTTGTGGCCCCCCCCCCCTCGGGCTCGACTCGGAGGGGTAAGGACTTTTAGTATGTTTATCTCCTAACAAGTCCAAACAAAGTTCTTAAGGTGATATACCGTGCTAGCAAAGGTCCCCGTTACTCCAGGCAGAAAGACCCGCAGTGCGAAAGGGACGGAATCGGGGAAAATTGTCAAAAAGTCGGTTTTAAATTAATTCAAAATTAACTAAAATAGCTACAAAAAATTCCATAACCAGTAATTTAGGTGTAGTTAAAACCCATCTAAATAAATATTTTTCAAGTCTGTATGCTATCCTAATTTGTCAGAATATCAAAAAAAGTGTAAATTTAGACCTGATTTCAATAATTATTTCTATCGAATGAAATTCTTCCTATCGCGTTTCCGATAGACCAAAATCTAGTAAAAGGTCCCAAAATTGTTATACTAATTTATTTTACTTGGAACTTCATTAAAAGAGCAGATAAATAACTTCAAAAAGTGTCAATTTTCACGGTATAGCCCCTTAAGTCAAAGATCCTGCTTTCGACTTTTAGGTTAGTCCTGTCAAATAAGAAATAAGTTAAGACGTGTTATGCCGAATCGATACCATTAGGTACCTTTATTTGGTATTTCGTTCGTATGAACTAGGATTGCTCCGCTGTCCTCTTGAGGTTGCTAGTCTGCCAGATATCAAAATTTTTCCCAGAGTCTAACTATAAATAATTTAGGCTAGTTACAAGTAGAGTAACTAGCGTACTATTTACCCGACTACTTTACCACATGCGTTATCTACTCTACTATCTTTAGTACTATTCTATAGCTGTTAACATTAGCCTAGTAATGTTATTAGTACTTTTTAACTATGGTACTCTACTACCTACTCTATCCGTGTAAACTCGACTTTAATACTGGCAACACTTATGTTGGTAGTATTAATTATTATCATCGCTCAATGATGGGACCTTAGATTAAATAGGAAATTAGGTCACTGAAAAACTTACTACGGAATAATATGTACTAAGTTAAGTACATGACGCAACATGACCCAGTATTGCTAGGAACACTAGTTCATTCAGTTCTTTGTATGGTCTGCAAAACAAGTCAAGCATAAACTTCGCACTTAAATATAGACTACTATCAAAACAAACAAAGGTTCTTTCTTTAAGTAAAATACCAGGATTCAGGGAGGCATTGCAAAATTTTGCAAAGTTTACATATTGTTGTTGAAAAAGAAAATTATAATAAACAAATCCTGGAAAGTGGTTTCAGCCGAATCTCCAACTTTTAAAATGTTGGCAAGTTATTTTTGTAAATTTAACTGTAGGAAACTTAAATAACATAAATAATACAAATATGTAAATAATACTTAAAATAAACACTAACTACAAAGCAAATAAAATAAACAATAGCCTAAATAAAATAAAAATATTATTTAGAATGCTGCCGCAAGGGAGGGTCCCCAGCAGGCTGGTGGCGTTACCCCGTTGGATTGCCCGTAGGCCCAAGCCCGCCGATCACGAAGCGTCGACCAGGTGCGAGGATATTTCTTGGAAAAGTTGTCGCGCCTCTGGTCTCCATGGCCCACGGGTTTCTACCCCAAAAGGCGTAAATATGTTGACATCTCCTAAGGCTGCATATGTGCGCCTTTTGGAGGCCTCTGCTGCAGCTGCCGCCGCACCAGCCCCAGTGGGGATTTGATTGACGCGGGACGGGGCCAGTGTTTCCACACAGATCACCAATGGCTGCCCGTTCCTCCACGCTAATAAAGCGTGGTTTGTTTCTTTAGGAAAGTTGTTTATTAAATCATATTCATCTGTTATAGAATTAAATGAGACTTGAGGATAATTCATGATTTATATAAAAATGGCTCACCTCAATACGTGTTATTAATAACGCAAGCCCGGAAGTAACTAATTGTGCGGACGCCCTACCGGTCCGACCACCAATACCATCTGCATCGATGTCATCCCGAGCCCTGCGAGCCGCAGCCCGCAGTGTGAGGCGTAACGTCGTCGCGTAAACGTCTTTACTCGCCCAGATGAAGGCAGTCTAAATCTGCTGAAACTGGTCGGCTTTCCCGATCATAACACGTATTGAGGTGAGCCGTTTTTATATAAATCATATTCATCTGGTTTAATTATAATAAAGCAATCTATTTACACTGTTGTACATTTTTTTTACCTTTCTTTTATGCTATCGGTACACACACGGTAGCTGCGATCATAGATTACAATACAAACTCGTCCTTACTACGCGCCATATTGTTTACTGGGTCAAAGTTACCGAGTAGATAAACAATATGCTAATTGCTTTCAGGCAGGCTGGCTGATTATATCCTCCAACCGATTTCAACCTTTAGTTTATCAATAGAGCCGATTTTGAAGGCTTTGATGTTACTTTAAGTGTTGTCCAAAATTTTCCAAAGTAATTTAGCTTTTATTCACCGAAGGACTATTTTGCTATGAAGAACATTTTAGTTTTGACAACACTAAAACTAAAATTAAAGCTTTCAGAATCGGCTTTTATGTGTCACTATAAAAATAAAAAACCAGCCAAGTGCGAGTCAGACTCGCGTACCTAGGGTTCCGAATTGTGGATTTTGTAAATTTTTTTCGTGAATTTCTCAACCTCTTTATTTTTCCTGTAATTTTTACGTAAACACATATTACCATGATTTTTTTCATATTTTTCACTCACAAAGTGAAAATAATATATATATAAATTTTATTTATTCTTATTGCACACAGAAAACTTAATTCTAAATTATATGATAAAAGTTATGTACAATGGCACGCTTATCTCAATAATGAGATTTCTTCCAGCAGACCAAGGGTGATAAGGATATTTGAAATAAATAAGATATTCATATTGTGCACGATAATATACTTATACAGAAACAAGACTGAATTAATAGTAGATACCTAATTAGTTAAAAATAATTACAAACTACATATGTACAATTTACATGCCTACATAGCATAAATAAATATAACAATACATATTCAGTAGATAAATACACAATAAAATAATAAAAACGATTGGCTCAAAAGGACGTGCATCATGAGCCATAAAACTACAAAAAAAAAAAACTTTTTATGTGTCAATATTCAAGTCACCGGTAATTTTTATTTTTTCTTTTATGTTTTTTTAGATATTTTCTACAATAACATATCAAGATTGTCAAAAAACAAGTCTATTCTTAGATTGGGCGTTAAATAATTAAATAATCATAGCCGCCATCATCTTCACGTCACCTTGGGTTTGTATTTGAATAATAGAATAACCTACAAAATGACCAAAATTTTCACGCTCGACTCCTGTATTGTCTTGCTACAGGCAGTTCTTACAAATAATTTCAACCAAAAATGGACTCTATTGTAAAGAAAAAGAGGTAATTATTTAAAGTTTACTTTAGAAGTTTTGCAGTCCTTGTTATTGAACGAGTTGTGTGACCGACCGTGACTTCATGAAGTAAGACGTAATAAAAAGCTACTGAAAAAAAAAAAAAAACACTGCTGAAAAGCTGAAAATGGGTGGTGCATGAACCACGCATACCGATTGACATGAAAGCGAAAACTATTTTTAACGGACACTTATTTGAGTGAAAAGTGTGGAACCAGCGGCTGGGTCACTTATAATAAAAAACCGGCCAAGTGCGAGTCGGACTCGCGCACGAAGGGTTCCGTACCATTATCTATAAAAACGGCAAAAAAAACATGTCTGTTGGATGGGAGTCCCATTAAATATTTATTTTATTCTGTGAAAATTTCAACTCTCTAACTGTCACGGTTCATGAGATACAGCCTGGTGACATACGGACAGACAGACGGACAGCTGAGTCTTAATAATAGGGTCCCGTTGGCTATCCTTTGGGTACGGTACCCTGAAAACCGATCTTAAGGCGATATGTAAAAGTTTTAGCGTCCCTGTTACTCCATATGCAAAAAACCCTCAGTGCGAGAGGGACAGATTCGTGGAAAAGTAGCAAAAAGTCGGTTTTTTATTAATATAAAATGTACTAAAGTTGCTATCAAAATTTCGTTTAACTAGGTCCTAGATATTGTTAAAACCCATCTAATAAAATATAATTGCAGTCCATATGTCATTCTAAATTGTCAAACCAGGAGAATTGGCGTCGATAAAGACCTCATTTCAATAAATACTTCTATCGAGCCGAATTTCTCCAATCGCGTTTCTGTTTTAACAGATCCCTAGAGAAAGATTCCAAAAATAATATACTATTTTATCAAAATTATACATCATTTACCGAAGTAGATATAGAAGTTCTAAAAGTGTCGATTTTTTTCCGTAGCGCCTTAATTACATTATTTTACAGGTATTTCGCACTTTATGCTTGGTATTGCAGTGCTATAGCTATATGGTTTCCGAACAATAAACGGAAGTTGTCGCTCAAAATCCTGAGATCTCTGCGACGAAAGCTTATTTTTAAGAGTAGAGACAGATCTACCTTTAAAGTCGGGTAGATTGCAATTTATTTTTACTGATACAGAAAATCTTTAAAATCTGTTCGATTAATTATTTATTTAATGCTCATCACAACGAGTCACAGGCTCTCCCCCATAACTCCTGAACCTAGCGCGTCCTGCCAATTCAACGATTTTAACAAAAGGGTGTCTCAAAGTATTATCCTGAGGTCCATTGACAATAAAGTTACCTGAACTTTTAGGTCGTCAGCTCGTGGTCTATGTTGTTTTAGAGATAAGGATGAATAAAGTAAGTTCATGATTTATACTAAATAATAAGTATTTTGTATCCCCTGATGATGGATTGATTTCTGAAACCGGTTGGGAAGTGTGCAACAAATATATTTAATGAAACAAATAGTACAAGTGTTTGTGTTCAAAATCAAAAAGCAAGTTCAATTTTAATTTTTGTGTTGTTTCTTTTACTTGTAATTTAAATTATATTATTTAGTTAATTAAACTAGTAGTTTGCCCCGAACTGTGAACTTGCGGACCACCTCTTACAACCCCATATCTGGTCAACCCCTTGGCCGATTCGGCTCATGTTTGAATTTAAAAATTATTTTTGTTTCATTTACTCACCTACCAAATCTCATGACATTCAGACCAAGGATACTCGAGTTATCGTCGGACAAACATACATACATACATACAAACGCCGGATTGTTCAAGTAGACTGAGAAATTCGCTCAAATTGCTCCGTCGTCCAAATTTTTCATGTTTACACAAAATTTTACTTTTTATAGGCTTTATGTGTAATAAGTTTAATAACTGTGTATGATATACCTTGCAAAAATAAATCTATATCTATTTCTAAATATTATGTCTCCTTTAACACAAACTGTGACCGTGTAAAATTATTACGCAAATTATGAATAATAAACATCGCTATTCAATCTTGACACTGAGAATGAATTGCGTGAAAACTTCCGCTAAAAATTTCCGCCCGTTTTAAACTAGTACACGAAAATTTCATATGAAACTGTTGAAACCACAAAACAATGTTGAAACATAATAAATACGCATTCCTGAATGATAACAACGGAAATTTTTCCTACACGAAAAATACACGTTGTATTTCACAGTCCAAAACACCTTTGACACCCCCTCAGGAATTGATGTCGTGACCATCCCATCCCATCCCATCTCACTATCCCATCCCATCCCACTAATATTATAAATGTGAAAGTTTGGGTGGATTTCGGATGGATGGATGTATGGATGGATGTTTGTTACTTCCTCACGCCGAAACTACTAAAACGATTAGGCTGAAACTTTGCACATATGTAGTTCTAGACATGGAATAGGACATAGGCTACTTTTTATCCCATAAATCAGTTCCCGTGGGATGGCAATGGCAATGGGGTGTCAAGTTTCTATAGAAAAGTGATGTACTTTCTCCTTCACGCTGTTGAATATTAGTAGGATGGGAAAGTGAGGATGGGATGGGATTCGATACGACTATACTAAAACTTAATCAAACTTGTACAATCGAAGCCGCAGGCAAAACCTAGTTTATTTATAATAACTAATTAAACAAAACTAGGTCAAACACTAGATGCATCAATACAACGGTGAAAACATAGGTACATAGGTATTATCTAAGAAGCAGGCTCGTCTATGTAACTTTGACCCACTGCACTCAATAGTGAGTAGAAATGAAGGACATTTTCGCAATAATCAGTATATATTGGTTATATACTGATTATTACAACTAATCAGTATACATTGCTTAGTTTTTATATAAAAAAAACCGGCCAAGTGCAAGTCCGACTCGCGTACCTAGGGTTCCGTGGTGTGGATGATAAATTTAATTTTGTAATTTTTTTTTCGTGAATTTCTTAACTGCTTTATTTTTCTTGTAATCTTTACGTAAACACATATTTACCATGATTTTTTTCATATTTTTCGGTCCATCAGTTTTGGAGATATGGGACATACATTTTTTATGGTTTTTCAAGGATTTCTCGAAATAGATGCAATAAAATAAAACCAAACTATGTATTTTTAGACTTAACTTTTTAATACCTACAATTTGATACAGACCTATATTGTATTTTTATAAAATATTTTTTTAGTTTATTTTCTTCTTTTTTTTACATTTCTCATTTCTCATTTTTTTATTTGCTATAGTTTTTCTGTAATTGGCCAGTTATGATCTATAAAATCGACATTTTTTTCATATTTTTCGGTCAACCAGTTTCAGAGATAAGGGGGGGGGACATACATATTTTGTGGTTTTTTAAAGATTTCTCGAAACCAGTGCCAGTAAATATAGTAAAAGGATACATTTTAATATTCAAATTTTTAATATGTGCAATTTGATATCCATATTGTATTTTTAGGATAATATTTTTGATTTTTCTCACTTTTGTTTTGGAAATATTTTTAACAATTTCAAAATTTTCATATTTTTTTACACCTTGATGTGAGCAAATTAATGCTATTTTTATGCCAAATTTCATGTCTTTATCATTAACTGGTCATTATATTTAGCTGGTGTGGTCTTTTTGCGAATTATGGCCGCAAAGCTATCAGTTTGATACTTCGCAAACATCCCTGATGCACTACATAAGCGGGGAAATACCATCTAAATATTAAGATTAAAAAGTATATACGCTATAACAGCTTTTAAAGTTTTTTTAAAAGATATAAATATACTGATAAATAGGATATACAAATATAATTACATCTCAAGATATATTTCGGGTCCGACCTGGACCCGGGATCAGTTGAGTATCTTAATTAAAATAAATAAAATAAATAGACATTGACATTGTCATTGTCAATGTCTATTTATTTTAATTAAGATACTCAACTGATGCCGGGTCCAGGTCGGACCCGAAATATATCTTGAGATTTAATTATATTTGTATATCCTATTTATTAGTATATTTATATCTTAAAAAAAAAAAGATTAAAGAGTGAAATATTACAAATATTTTTTTTAAAAATTTTAAACTTACCTCTTTGCAATTATAACCCGTAGACTAACTTTCATAAAGTTGAAAATCGCGTGCGGCAAAATGCGCGCGAAACGATTCAGAACGAGTCTAATTTTAAGATTAAAATCGACTAAAATTACAATATTGCATTTAAGTAATTTTTGAACTTACATTGGTTAATAAACAAGATTTTCGTATTGATAGTAAAATATGACACATAAAAATCATATGGATTAAACACAAAACCAAAAAAACACTCAAAAAGAGACTATTTTCAAAAATAAAATCTATCGAGCGAAAGTTTTCCAATTAGGTAACGCTACTTACAACGTAAAGACAAAGGTTTGAAAAAACATATATATATATAAGTTTGATATTGATTGCGTCTGTGGTAGATTCAGTATAATCGTTCAAAAACTCTTGAAAAAGGAAGGCCTCTTCTTAAGAGGCTATGCGAATTTTATTTTTGTCACTGTCAATCCAAGCGAAAAATCGCGCAGTGCGAGAGGAGCGGATTCAGGGCAAAAGGGAAAAAAGTTGGTTTTATATTTTTATTAAAAAAACTAAAATAGTTATCAAAATTTCAAATATCGAATCTCTAGATATTGTTAAAACACACCTAATAAAATATGTTGGAAAAGTGTGTGTGAAAAAGTGTGTTTGAAGACCTCATTTCAACAATTATTTCTATCGAGGAAAATTTATCCAAACATGTTTTCCAATTTCAAAACCCTAAATTATATAGTCAAAATGCATATACCAGAAATTTATTAAAATTTTCCTTGTATTTCATGAAATACACAGAAAAGAAACACCCGTATTTTTTTCGCATGATGACGTCCGTTTTTGCCACACGTGACGGGCAAAACAGGAAAACGGACCGACGAACATCCGAAAAACGAACCATGTTTCGCAATCTGCAGTCATGGTCGAAGTTGTAAGAGCAATGACAAGGTTACTGAAAGAACACTGACAGTCAAAAACTGTACTTATTTCCATCTATTAAAAGCGTTATTTGGAAAATGGGAAGAGCCTGAAAGAAAAATTACTTCCTCAACAAATACTCAGATTATGTGCATGTGCAATAATTTCAAGGCTAGTGAGGATTGTCTTTTGTTTACTTCATTACATATTCTGATAATTTTTGTTGTTTTGAAGTGGATACACCTCTTTGTTCGCTTCTCGTATGGGGGTGTTCTTTTGCGTCACTTCCGGTAAGTGTTATTATAAATGTTATAGATTCCAATGGTGTTACTACAAAACGGTGTTTAACTTTAGACAGTGTTTCAATCTATTGTTGTCGCCTTTTCTTTCATATTGTAAAAAGTGACAGCAACAGATTTAAATACTGTCTAAAGTTAAACATCGTTTAATCACCCTTTTGTAGTAACACAGCAAGAGTTTTTAGAATTAAGTTAGTAAGAATTAGAAAATCTAGTGAATTTGTTTCATTTTCATTATAAACTTAATTATACGTACCTACTTAATATTTAATATTAAAATAATAATTGTCAGTTAATCTAACATAAATTAGTTATGCGATAAGATAATATTATGATGTGATATTATTTAAGAATTAATTTTCTTTAATTTGCTATGCACTTACAAGGTCATGTTTGATACCACTTATGTATATTGTAACACCCTATATTGTACAACATGAATACAATAAATATTTGAATTTGAATTTGAATTTAAATTTTTTAACGAAGGAATATTTGATTTCTGATGCCATGCGAGTATTCACATTTTAGCGTCCCTGTTACTCTATCTGTGAATAAACCCTCAGTGCAAGAGGCACGGATTCGGGCAAAACGAGCAAAATGTCGGTTTTTGTACTCAAGTTGCTATCAGAATTTAATTTAACCAGGTCCTAGATACTGTTAAAACCCATCTAATAAAATATAATCATAGTCCATACGTAATTCCAAATTGTCCTAGAGAAAAGATCTCGACGAGTCGAAAAAAGCCTCATTTCAATAAATATTTTTGTCGAGCCGAATTTCTCTAAGCGGTTACAGGAACCAATGGAAAATTTGCGATGGCACCATACACAATACACAGGTAATAAGATTTTATTGAATAACTATTGGGTGAATTTTGAATTTAAGTGTCGGTTTTTTAGTAACCAACGGGACCCTATTACTAAGACTCCGCTGTCCGTCTGTCACCAGTCTGTATCTCATGAACCGTGATAGTTAGACAGTTGAGATTTTCACAGATGATGTATTTCTGTTGCCGCTATAACAAAAAATACTAAAAAACAGAATAAAATAAATATTTAAGGGGGCTCCCATACAACAGACATGTTTTTTTTTGCTGTTTTTATAGATAATGGTACGGAAATCTTCGTGCGCGAGTCCGACTCGCACTTGGCCGGTTTTATTTTTGCATAGCAAATCAGTGAATGTACATATTTTTGGAAAAAGGGGGTGCTTTTCTTGATACGAATAACGCGGTATTTAAAATTCGAGTAGATCCCATTCACACTAATTTTATTAAAAAAAAACCAACAAAATCACAAAAAACCTGAGACAAAATGGATAAGAAGTGAAAAATAGACGGTTACAAATTTTTTTTTGACAATACGTATGAATCGATTAACTTGGTTTGTAAAAATCGAATTCCTTAAAGTTTAACCAAGAACATGAATTTTTTTATGGCTCTACGTATCCGAATTATTGCAACAAAATCATCCAAAGTCTGACATTTTATTTATGTAAGCCTCTTATATCCCCTTAAGGCGCTCTTATCCCAGAAGAGTGACTCTCTGTCTTTTTCTTTACGTGTAAGGAGTAAAGAAAATAACCACACTTTTGTACTTTTTCGTTGTTTTTATCGGTTTTTAAATTGTTTAAAAATAAGGGATATGTTTATTAAAACCCACTTACGTGGTCGACCTAGAAAATTTAAAGAGCAATATTACCAGATATGTTTCGTTAATAAAAGAGTGGAATTATGGAAATGGCATGATTTGAAAGGTCTTATTACATGCTGTGTTCGTGAATTATTTCTATCGAGCAAAGTTTATCTGATCGTGTAAGACATGCGTGGAAGACCTAGATATGCGTATTTTTTTTTGGAGTTTTAGACGATATTTGAAAGTTCTATTTGACTTTGAAATTACTAATTTCGGGATGAGAGCGCCTTAAAAATAAAATTGTAAAGGTACAACAATTTTGTTACCCTTACAGTGGAGGCGGGGTGGCGCGGGGTAGGGCGGGGCGGGGCCGGCCGTGATCTAGTTATGTATAGAACATATATGTACATAAAAAATAAACCATTTAGGTCTGTCCTTATAAAAAACCTCAGAACTAGGTCACTATGTAATATTCTCCGCAAACTACATAAATATCTCCGATATGATAACGCAGGATAGAAGTGCACCGCCACACGAGGTGTTTGTTGTGAAAATGAAAATGGAAATAAATTGTATTTTACTTTCCATTTTATTATTTAATTTATAATATGTAATAGTAATATGTGTTTTTATTATTTTTCAATGCATGTGCTCGTAAAGGCCCACTTTTTATGCATCAAAACCGAACATAAAGTCGATTATTTTGCCCTAGGGCTTTATTATTATTATTTTTTTTTATTTGTTTGCAATGGTTGGCTAACCTGCAGCCTTTCCTGTGTACCATAGATGTTATAATTTTTTTCCACTGTTTAACGGCTCTGGATACAATCCTTTTGAGCCAATCATATTTTAAAGTTCATAAGATTATATTTGTTTTCATTTCCTCACACTATGCATTGAAAAACGTAGTATGATACACGGGCATAAAAGCAATAAATTACTCGGTTACGTTTAAAACACTCGCTACGCTCGTGTTTTAAATCGTCCTCGTAATTTATTCCTTTGCGCCCTTGTAGCATAAACTACTAATGCTGTCTTTATTAACAGATACAGACATTTTTTACTACTTTAAAACTAAACAATCCTAAGAAAAAAAAATAATAAAAGAAAAAGCCCTAAAACCTTATACAAATTAAAATATGATACTAAATAAAACATTATACTAAATAAAAAATATTATCTAAATCGTTGCCGTCGGGTGCGGTGCCCAAGAGGCTGGCTGCATTACTCCGCTGGATCGCCAGATTGATCCTCTGGCCGATCCTTGGGTCACCAGAGGCTTCGATCAAAAGTAATATTAATATTTAATAAATTTAAGTTAATGTCACAGACAGCTGGCCCGTCCTCAATTTAATTTAGTGGTTTAATAGTGTAGGTGCCGCCTCCTTATATTTTTGTTTTAGATAGGTTTAGCATACATAATTTTTTCTTTTGTAGATTATTTAGTTTAGATTTTAATTTTTAATGTTATTTAAGTTTAATTTATACTCAGTTTAGTTTTTTAATGTTACAACATTATATTATATGATTTATACTTGCGATTGTCGGCACTTGATGAAACATCGAAAGCATCTTGATTTTGAACATAAACACTTGTACAAGTTGTTTGTACAAGTGTTTATGTTCAAAATCAAGATTATATTATATACTCATAGTATTTATATCTACATAATAATAAACATATGTACTTACTATAAAAATAAAATCAGTAAATATATTTATTCACATAAATTTAATAGTAATATTAAATATAAAGTAGCCCTTGGCGCGAGTTACATATTTGCGTCTTTCAGCGTTGAAACCCTCGGTCCATGGGGGCCGGGAACTAGAAAAAAACATCTTTATTACATAAATAAATGTTAATGTCCTAATGGAGTCACGATTTCTAAATAACTGAAGTTTTGCGTGCGCGGCATCTGATTAGAGCAGGATAGAGAGTAAAAAACAAACACGTTAGAGCAGGACTGAATTTTAGCATTGTGCAGCCCCTTAAAAACGCAAATGAAAAAAAAAAAACTGACCACGTGAGAGTCAGACTCGCGTACGTACCTAGTGTTCCATATTGTGGATAGTAAATTTAATTTTGTAATCTTTTTCGTGAATTTCTCAACCGCTTTATTTTTCCTGTAATCTTTACGTAAACACATATTACCATGATTTTTTTCATATTGTTCGGTTCACCAGTTTTGGAGATAAAGGAACATACATTTTTTATGGTTTTTCAAGGATTTCTCGAATTCAAATTCAAATTCAAATTCAAATAGTTTATTTTGCAAAGTAGGTATATAAAATACACGTTTCACAAGTCAAAATTTAATCTTATAAAAAATATGTATGTAATTAAATAATAAATGTACATGAACTAGATTAAAGGTTTATTTGATTTATGTAGCAATATATATACGATTAAAATTATAGGTAAAATATATATTATACAAGGTGAAATCCAATCAACCGCCCGAACCCACACCGGAGACCCGGCCAGGGACCAGGAACAAGGTTCAATGATCACCAACCGAGCCCCCAGCACGAATCCAGGCGGCCGACCAAATCCCATCCTATATACTACATACTAATAAGGTTACATATATAAATACATGCCTACCTCCGCCCATTCGATTAGTCTTGCTAAGAAATTAAATAAATTGCATCTATTTCGAGTAAAATATTATATGTTTACAATTTGATATCCATATTGTATCTTGAATGAATGAATGAATGAATTGACACTTTATTGTACACAAAAGACATAAAAGAAAACAGAGTATTGAAAACATAATTTTGTACAAAGGCGGACTTATCACTTGAAGCGATTTCTTCCAGCCAACCTTTGGGTGGTGAAGAAATAGTCACTAGAAAAGTAAAAATAGGAGGATAGACGTAATAGATAGAGGAAAATAAATGAAAATCAATAAAGTGTTAATACAAATAACCTAACAAATTAAACTTAATTTTAATAGATATCATAGACTTACATAAACAAATACACAAGAATATATTAATAAATACATCTATAATATATAATATATATATGTATATACATTTAAATATCAATATAATAAGGGTAAATAAGTGATGAGACTACCAACCTAATGAAACTTCATAGTGAGATCTGACTTTCCTCTTAAATATCGCCAAAGAAGACGACATACGAATCTCAGTAGGTAACTCGTTCCAAAGACACACAGCCTTGACCGCAAAAGAATTCCCATATGCAGTAGAAGTGTGCTTAGGGATACTAAGCAGGTGACTTTCCCTGCAGCGTAAGGAATTGACATAATTGAATTTGTCGCGAAGATATTCAGGAGCAGAGGAATCATTTAAAACGTTATATAGGATACTTAATATGTGAGTATTCCTCCGAAGGTGAATTGGGAGCCACCTTAAACGAGCACGAAATTCTGAGACGTGATCATACTTCCGCAATCCGTAGATAAAGCGAATGCACAAATTTTGGAGACGCTCGAGTTTGCTCAGTAGCTCCTGTGTTAGGTCAAGATAGCTTACATCAGCGTAATCAAGAATTGGGAGCAGAAGAGACTGTGCCAGCATAATTTTAGTTTGTAATGGAAGAAAGAACTGCAGTCGTTTGAGCGAGTGGTAAGCCCCAAACATTTTTTTACTAATGGCTCCGATTTGAGGAATCCATGACAATGTATCTTTATAAAATATTTTTCTCTAAATATTAGTTTTTTTTTTTTTTTTTTTTTACTTTAAATTTGTTTCTGATTGATAATAATTAGAGTATCTAAAGGTAAAGCGATGGGTTTTGCTATAAAAACATATAATCTACGTATCATTAGTAACATATTATAACTAAAACGGAAAACAAATACAAAAATATATATCGTCACGACATGAATCCCTGAGGAGGACTCAGAAGTGTTCCGGGTGTGAACTGTAAAATGCAAGTAACTGGTACACCCGCGTTTCACCAACGATTATTACGTCCCAACGTGATGAGTGGTGAACCCTATCGCCGTATTTCAGGCACAAATCATAAGCTTTTTAGGGCATGCAGGTTTCCTTACGATGTTTTCCTTCACCGTGCAGCAAGTGGTACGCAAAAAAAAATTAAAATGAAAATTTATTTATTTCAAAAATAGGCACATCATTCATAAAAACACTAGTTCCCACAGAAAGTTTAAAAACTCTGGTGCATGCCCGACCGGAATTGAACTTGGATCTCAAGATTGAAAAGCCAGTGATCTATCCCTTTAATTAAAATTAAAGTGAAACTCAAGCAACAATCAACTCCTACGCACGTGTCGATTTTTTTCCTAATGAGAGAGTTTTGCTTTCATTTTCTTTTCACATCTCCCTTTCACCTTGACCCAATAAAACAGAAAAAAAAATGAATTGTCTTTGAACTAGTACAAACATATTGACCTTTGTTAAAAAACCAGACAAAGGATGAGTCGTCGGACTGATCTTGTGACACACATTTCCGTGTGCGCCGGCGCACATGGCATTGTCACAGGGCCTTTGCTTTGGTGTAAGTTTAAAAAAAATAAATCACTTCGCGATTCAAATAAGCATTCCGTTTTGGGAATTCGTGCTGAGCGCACGTCATTCCTTTTCATTCAAAAAAAAAAAAAAAGAATTCCACGCAGATTTTATCGGTAATTTTATACAATGGTTTATCTTTACAGAAGTGTAATAAAATAATAAATTGTCAAAAACAAGAAGTATGAAAATAAAAAACTGAATGGTGTTAATAAATTAAAAATAGTGCCCGGTGTCAACGATGTATTCAAAAACCTTACTCCTAAATTTCATTTATCTAATCCAGTTATCCACTTCAAATTACTACGAAGCTTACATAAATAGAATTAATCAAATAACGTACAACCAAAATCGGACGCGGCCACCCAAAGCTTTCGGGTCGTTCTTTTCGTCGCAAAATTCGATCCTAAAATCGGACAAAGTGCAGTGCGGTACAAGGGCGGTCAACTTCAATCCAAGACGGACGGCCAAGATCGTCGGTGGATCAGAAACACCATATGGAGCATTTCCTTGGCAGGTATGTCAGCCAGTTACTCTTTATTCTTTATAAGTCGTTTTGTTTCCAATTATTTACATAAACATATAGACACCTATTATTATTATTATTATTATTATTCATTTATTTATTAACTGCTATTTTTAAATAACCTTTAATAACTTAAGTAACTTCCTAATGGTAGAAATTTTGTTTTTGTTTTTAACTTTAATATTGCCACCGGCTCTTAGCAATTGTTCACCTATTTTGTATATACAAGGTGACTTTTTGATCATCGTCCAAATTCATACTAGAGGCTTGGTAAGTGATCAGCATCAGGGATCGATAACAATTTTTGTGAAATTCGTATAATGAAATTTTGACTTCCTATAGTAATTCACTCCCAGTCCTGAGTTAATCACTATGGGGAGTCGAAATTTCATTTTATGAATTTTACTAAAATCGTTATTGGTTCATGATGCTGATCACTTACCAAGGCTCCAGTATGAATTTGGACGATGTTCACAAATTCACCTTGTATAGCATAAGGTCGGTTTTGGAAACGGGCCTCAACTGAAAATCAGCGCAGTGGCTTGCCTCTGCATTATGCTGAGTTGAGGACCTTTTCCACTACCACAGCACTTACATTATTTATTAGTTTTAGTTGTGTTATTAATATTTTTTTAAATTTTTAATTGTTTAATTGTTAAATGTGTATTTTTTGTTTTCTTTGTCGTGTAATGCTGTGGAAATGGAATAAAGAAGTTATCTATCTATCTAACTATCTATCTATCTAACTATCTATCTATCTTTACTAGCGACCCGCCCCGGCTTCGCACGGGCATGTATTATACATATAAACCTTCCTCTTGAATAACATAAACATAACATAAATACGCTTTATTGTGCACCAAAAGAAAAACAACAAAAAGGACAATACAAAGTTGGAAAAAAACAAAAATATAGGCAACAATGGGCGGTCTTATCGCTTAGAGCGATTTCTTCCAGACAACCTTTGGGTGGAAATTAATTGTTGGAAAAAATTAACGCGAAGATGGTGCACAAAATAAATAATAATAATTAAATGGATACCAAATAGCTAAAATAAATAAACAAGTATAACATTGTACTCAATTAAATACAAAATATATACTTGTGTATAAAGATAGACTGAATCACTCTATCTATTGATAAAATCGCATCAAAATCCGTTGCGTAGTTTTAAAGATCTAAGCATACAAAGGGACAGGCAGCGGGAAGTGACTTTGTTTTATACTATGTAGTGATAGTGATAACTAGTGACAGTGATGATGATTGTACACAGAAATACAGTCCAGACATATAAATTTAAGTTAGATTAGATGGCGAAATTTGAAACATATATAGAACTTTTGCTATGAGGATTGTGCAAAATTCTTAATTTTTTTTTCCCCTTTCCATACTGGACCAGTCAGCTGATCGGGGCAATTTGTATGGGAGGAAGAGAAAAAAAGTTGCGAATTTTGCTTAGCTTCCATACAAACAGTTGTTCATATAGACTAGTACTACCTATGTTTTGGGTTTCGCCAACTAATATTATATAATTATATAATAAATTAGAAGGTATGTACACAGGCGAGCTTATCTCTAAAAAGATATTTCTTCCAGCAAACGTAAGCGGCAAGGGGAAATTTTATTAAAATAAGTAATCATACCTATGTGTACTACAAAAGATATATCCTAAATAAAATGTCTATGTATATACAAGGTGACTTTTTGATCATCGTCCAAATTCATACTGGAGGCTTTGTAAGTGATCAGCATCATGAATCGATAACAATTTTTGTCAAATTCATGTAATGAAATTTTTACTTCCCATAGTAATTCACTGCCAGTCCTGAGTCAATCACTATGGAGAGTCGAAATTTCATTTATGAATTTAACAAAAATCGTTATTGGTTCATGATGTTGATCACTTACCAAGGCTCAGGTATGAATTTGGATGATGTTCACAAATTCACCTTGTATATACAGGTTGATAATGAACCCTCTAGTTTTATTAAAGGAAAGTATTCTATTTTCAAAATAAAAAATATGTTTTGTTATTTTTGTCATGTTTCATAATAAAAAAAGATATCGACCGTCTAAGTCGATCGTGGGCGGAGGGTGGATTGCGGGGGCGGGCGCTTGGGAGGGCGGGAATGTTTTTCGTTGAGGGTCGTTGCGGTCAATCACATGTCACGTCGCGTAGATTTGCCATTTACTAGAAATTTGGAAACTATTTCAAGTAAAAAATACGAAAAAAAAAAACACGTTTTTTTTTACGATTCTGTGTTCTATTAGTGATTCTGATTCATAGATTTCAATAAAGCTAGGGGATTCATTTTCAACCTGTTTATTTACCTATCGTATTACCATAGCTTAACAAAGTATATATACACACATAATTATATAAGTAACATTTTTAAGCCATTTTTTGGCCTTTGATTGTTTTAAATAGATTATAATATATAAATAAAAAGTGTTAACTTGTTTCGAAATATATTTCGACAAACTTGTTGTCGTCATCAGTTGAATAAGTAAAAATATATTTTGAAACAAGTTAATATTTTTTATTTATATATTACACATAATTATAATATACTTAAATTTACCCATTATATACAGGCTGACTTTTAATGTAACCACGATAATTTAATAGGTTGTAGAAGAATAAATACTGGTTTCATAATAATTATCCAAAGTTAAATAAAAAAAAAATTCAAAGTTTTATTAAAAAAAGTTAGAGCCGCTTAAAGATTTGCGTAAAATCCAAAGAAGTCTTGGTCACCTGAAGAAAAAAGACAATTAGATCGCGCGAAATTATTATTCCGTATGGGAACGCCTGGGATATTACTGGGATAGTACTAGGTATTGTTAATAAAGAACTTGTAATAAATATTTAATTTCATGGGTATCTCGTACAACAGATGAGTGTCAGACCAAATGTTTATTAGACAAATTATATCCTGAACAATAATCCTACCGATTCGTATAATAAAATAGCGAGGATTTATCTTTTTAATTTTTAGTTGGTTTGGTTCCCGGGTGAGACGAGCGAATTTCAGAATATCTTTGAATGCAGTTATGTTTCTTTTAAAAAATAAAGGAATGTTTTCTTTCAGTAAAATGAGCTAATTAAAGGATTTAAGTTAGTTCCCCTCCAGGGCCCTTGGATTTTTTCCATCCTGTATATTTGGGAACCTAGATATTCTGTAATGCAAAGTTTATGACTTTGAACAAGAACGAAGGTCCGATTAAGACCGAAAAAGGGACGAACTTAAGTCTCGGCCACCTGCGAACATCTCTTACAATAACATGAATGGTGTGCTGACGTGCGCCCTATGTGGGCGTACATTTAAGGCGCTCTTATCCTAAAAGAGTGACTCTGTCTTTTTCTTTACGTGTAAGGAGTAAAGAAAATAACCACACTTTTGTACTTTTTCGTTGTTTTTATCGGTTTTTAAATTGTTTAAAAATAAGGGATATGTTTATTAAAACCCACTTACGTGGTCGACCTAGAAAATTTAAAGAGCAATATTACCAGATATGTTTCGTTAATAAAAGAGTGGAATTATGGAAATGGCATGATTTGAAAGGTCTTATTACATGCTGTGTTCGTGAATTATTTCTATCGAGCAAAGTTTATCTGATCGTGTAAGACATGCGTGGAAGACCTAAATAAAGGTTCGAACTATATTGCGTATTTTTTTTTGGAGTTTTAGACGATATTTGAAAGTTCTATTTGACTTTGAAATTACTGATTTTGGGATAAGAGCGCCTTAATGCAAAAATCGGTTACGCGAGTCACTTGAGAGCACATCAGAGAGCTGGACAGCTTAGCTCTCAAACTTGACAGAAGTTAAAGAAGCTGTCGCTGTAGCCAAGAACGGCTGTGAGGCTATATATAATGCAATTGGAATAAATACACACTACCTTAAGAATATCAATGATTTACAAATGGTTTTGGTATTTCGTTTGTATGAACTACGATTGCTCCGCCGGCGTCTTAAGCGGGAGAAATGACAAGTGAGTTGACAGGGATGTGTTCCGTTTTACATATTGTAGAGTGTAGACTGACATCATAACAAAAAGTAAGTTTATACTTTTCTCAATGAGCATTTTTCCTTATGTCAAATTTAGTGTTAAATAAGATTCCTAGATGGCAGTGTCGTATTCTTTAGCAACAGAATCAAAAACAAAATTTGCACCGATTCCAAACAAACGAAAAACCACTTTGACGTTGATTGCTACAAAACGCATTTTATCTATGGTGACATGGACAGCGCCATCTGGAGGAAAGCTAAGAACTGAGGAAAAAAAACAACGAGAAAAACGCTCATTAGTTTTAGACAATTTAGCAAGTTATATAATTTTGTATCTGTACTGGAAATAAAAAAGAGAGAAATACAGACGTCGTTCATATAAAGAAGACTAAGTTTATACGCTTTTCTATAAATAAACAGTGACCGTTTCATGGAAAACAGTTTTTACCTAAAACCATTTCACAAAATTCGGCGCTTTTTGAATATCTCGCCACCTTGCACCTCTTGATGAGAGATGGGTCGGAGTGCAGTGTGGGGGGTGAGGGAAACATATGCAAAGATGTGTGCAAAGTTTCATTGAGATCAAAGCCATCAGGACGTCACAAACACCTAAAGCATTTATATGGCAGCTAAGCAGGAAATCCCACCTTAAGGCGATTACCGTCGCCAAATTAGCAGCTCGACGTTTGTCTGTATGAATATCGACGGAAATGACATTGAAATAACGTTCAAATCAGTGCACAATGCGTGGTGGCTGTTACGACGCTCGCTGCGTCCTTGAAAGGGCAAAATAGGAGAAAATAATACTTTTCACATGGGCGTCATTGTTCGATTGAATAATTCTATGTTATATTTATAGCTATCAAGTTTATCTATTTATCAAAGCATTAATGAATTAAATCAGAAGCTTAGGAGCAGTAAGAAATTCAAGCCAAAAAACACCATTCAGTTGAAACAATTTTTCATATAGAAGTTTTGGTGGTACGAAAAAGAAAAATGTTGCATATGTTGTCCCAGGGTTGATAATCCATTATAAATTTTTTCAATATTTTTGGTTTGGCCATAAAAGAGGAGTAGGCTTTAGAAAGTACCCATTTGGCGGTATTAAGGTCCTTAAGGGTAACAAGACTTCAAAAGTTAGAAACCGCTATTGTAAAGTACGGAAAAATTGAAGAACCGCTGGTCTAAATAGTGCCCTTTCGCGCGTAAACTTGGCACCTGACCTTGGCCAGCTTTGACTATTGTAAGATTTGAAAGAAAAATATCGTCACGACATAAATCCCCGAGGGGGTGTCTGAAGTGTTACCAAGTGTGAATTGTGAAATGCAAGGCACAGTCTTCACCTGGTACATCCGCTTTTTACCGAAGATTATTACTTACCAGACGTGATGGGTGATGGTGAGCCGTATTGCCGAAATTTAGGCACAAATGGACCAAGAGCTTATGTGCACCGCGGGCATTGAACACACGACCTGCTGCTTGCTTACTATTTATTATTTTCTATAATTTTTGTTTTCGTGAAGTGAAGTAAAATTTACTGGTAATTTTTTTTAAATTATATACACTATAACAGCTTTTTTAAGTTTTTTAATATACTGATAAATAAGATATACAAATATAAGGAAATCTCAAAATATATTTCGGGTCCGAATGGAAAAACAAATAAAAAAAAAAATTTTTGTTTTTAATAAAGATACTCAATTGATGCCGGCTCCAGGTCGGACCCGAAATATATCTTGAGATTTCCTTATATTTGTATATCCTATTTATCAGAATATTTATATTTAAAAAAAAAAAATTACTGGTAAAGATATTCTGTCTCACGAAGTCCGTTTTGCTATGTTTGTAGTAGTGGCGTGTACGGATAAGTGCGTTTTGTGTGTGTAGCGGGTTTTGTAGTAGAGGTGTCAATAATGGTTGAAATTATTTATTGGTTAATAGTTAATTGATAAAAACAATATCGATAATTTTATTGGTTGAAATTACTCGTTAATATTTTTATTGAATGCAGCCATTAAATAAATTTCATGGATAGATAGAATAACAAATGAAGAAGTGCTTAACAGATTTAATAAAAGGCTTGAAGTCTTAAAAACAATTAAGAGACGAAAGACAGCATATTTTGGTCACATTTATCGACATGAAAAGTATAACATGTTGAAGAACATTTTAGAAGGGAAAATGGACGGAAAACGGGGAAGGGGGAGAAGGCGGATGACATGGAGTGATAACGTAAAAACTTGGACTAACATAAAAGACGCTGCCAGTCTCTGCAGACTGGCACAGAATAGAGAAGAGTTTCGTGTGGTGGTCGCCGACATCCGCTAGGATATGGCACCCTCAAGAAGAAGAAATTTAATAAAAATATTAACGAATATTTTCAACCAATAAACAAATACGCTATAATTTTTTCAATCCCACACACCTATCAAATCAAATCAAAATCAAATCAAATCATTTATTGAAAGACCAACTATGCATCACAAATTTTGTTTGTAAACTTAGTCTAGTCCTATGCTAAGTGTTAGTAACATTGAAATTATTAATTTTAGAGAAGACAGGTCTGTCCACTGCCACATGAATACTGCAGCAGTGATTCATGTAACAGTAATCAAGCCTGTCCGCTATCATGGCCAGGACACTGTTGTTGCTGCCGCGCACTCTGCGTACCAGGGACGCGCACCTTTTTCTCATAGTGGCATGAAAACAATCAACTCGTGCCTCTACAAACATGCCTGAGGCACTGCAGTGTCGCGGCAACCCCATCAGCATCCTAAACACATTGTTGTATTGAACACGAAGGGCATTGTAAGCCTTCTGAGTGTACTTAGCCCACAGGCTGCACGCATAAAAAGAAGTGCAAAAGGCCCTAAAAAGGGTAATCTTAACATTACTTGATGTGCGCGCAAACCTGCGAGCCACCATGTTTGCTCTTACTGGCAATGCCCTTCGCGCCTTTTCAATATCTTCATCATCTTTGAGTTCCAAATGGTTCCAAGTAGATAATTTTGCAAAACAACTTCACAATCTTCACATTTTACGAAAAACAACAACAACGCGACGATGCGTCTTTGTTTTTGAAGTAACGCAACAAAATTAAAGTAATAATCAACCAATAACCAGTTGAAATATGTGTTGAAAATATCAAATATAAATATCTGCCGGAGAAATTGATATGATATATTTATTCGGTAATGTTAATTTTGTTTATTGAATATCATTGTTAATTTTCAATATTCGTTAAATTTAATGGTTCATGGTTATATTCATCATCTCTATTTTGTAGCGCTCCCGAGGTTACGATGCACACTAGAAAAAGTGCGTATCAGCGTCCACTCGCTACCAAAGTCAACCATAACTTTTTTTTTTATTTTTTTTTTTTATGAACCATAACTTTTGTGTGATAGAACATCTCTAATGCGTTTTTTAAAGGGTGGGGGTAAATCTAAACTATTATTTATTATAGATAGACACAGTGCCGGATTAAGGCTACTTGATGCCCTAAGCAATCCACGCCTAAGGGCCCGCTATCCACTAAGAAACCAGTGTTAGGTCTTTAAAGAAAGTTTATTACAAAGTATCTTTACATATTTTTCTCAGAATATGTACGAAAGAGATAATAACACCGATTCGGGTAAACAGTTTTAAACTTTTTTGACAGGACTAAACTTAATTTAACCGTTCTGTCTTTTTCTTTCTGTATCGAACAGACAAAGACAGGATGCTCAAAATAAGGTTAGTTCTGTCAAATAAGTTAAGTTGTGTTGCGCCGAATCGATACCAGTAGCTATTGTAATAAAAATCAAAGCAAATCATTTCTTTTTGTACATTGAAATGCGACTTGCGACTTTTACGGACAGCAATTCGCGAACAATAGTGTCAAAGATCAATTTTCCTAACATAGACATATATTCTATAGACAATATTGATAATGCGTCAAGCCTCTCTGACTGACTATTCGGAAGATTTGCAAATCATTTGTTCAAAGCAACGACATCTCATTAATCTAGTCAATTAAATTACGCGCGGATATTTAATAAGCATTACCTTTCATGTTCTAGAAAATATATTTTCGTTGCTGTTTATGATGCCCCTCGAGACGTGATGCCCTAACGCTTAGGGCCTAAGCAATTGCTTAAGGTGTCTCCGTCGGAATAATTAGCAACTCGATTAGTAGTGGTTGAAATTTCGAACAAAACCATATTAAAATAAAGTCCTTATCAGCTCGCACTGCACCATGGCTGTTGCGTAAGTCGCTGCGGCTGACAAGTGCGAAAATTAATTTATTAATTAATTTATTTATTAATTTATTTTATCCAAAATAAAATAAATTTCCAAGAACTGAGAAAACCAAATCATTTTATATTATTTTGTCTAGGAGTTTATAAATTTTCATACTGTTTCGATAAAAACTGCAACAGTTATGTTGTTACAAGTGAACAAAAAATCGAGAAATAAGGGTAAACTTAGAATTTTCTTGGTTCACTTCTGTATGTTATAATGAAATTCAGGAAAAACCACATCACTATTTGTATCGTGTAGATTACTATGTATTTTTCTTCTATTAAAAAATGCTATAGTTACCGTATAAAATGGTTACAAAGTTACTCAGTTCAAGGTCGTTGGCGTTGGGAGAAACCTTAATTTGCTTGTAGCCTAATCCGGCACTGGATAGACATTGACAATGAACGTACAGTCGTAAAGCCCAAAAATTTAAAATTTCTCAAGTCAATGCCCGCACATATTATTTTGGAGGTTCATTGGCCGATGTAACCTGAGTTAGAGACATTTTTGTGGGAGTAAGAACCGATTGTCTTGTATGTTTATTGAACCAAATGTGGACACATTTTTGCAAAAGGGCAACATACCTGACCCGTTTCGAAATCATGATTATTTTATCGTGTGTAAGTGTAAATAAACAAACAAACCATGCTTCGTATTAGTTGGGTTAGGGCGTTATCAGACTGGTGATTTGCGAGCGTGTTTCGAGCGAGGCGAACGATCAACGCGCCCGCCGCGTGTGCGTAACGAGCTATAAAACTGAACAATACCATAGACTAAGTATTACTACGTATAAACCGACAACTCTCATACATCAAGGAGTAGTAATTTTTTTACGCGCCCTTACGACACTAGGTGTCGCCAAGTGTTGCAAATAAATGCAAGTAAACTCTCATGGTTACCAAGTAAACATGTGGATGTAATAGCTTTGCTTAGAAAAACTAGATGGCGCTAAGTTGGCAGCACTAACAGCGAATATTTCAGCGCCATCTATTATCGAAGTGGGAATTATTTTTATGTTACGTGACATCGCTGTGCCACTAGCGTCACCAATCGGTCTTTTTTACCATCGTGTTCGTTAGAGGATTTAGCAACGTCATCTAGATTTCATTAGAATTTTACACCTTTTTTGTGGCTACAAACTGATGTATGGGAACTGCTAGTCTATACGTAGTAATACTTAGTCTATGCTAATAGTCACTATAAAAAATATTGTAGCAAATAACCATTTAACCAAACTACCCTTGAAGAAGTCTGAAGCCACCAAAAAACACCATTCGGTTGATTTTTTTTTTTCATATAGTAGTTTTAGTGGTATGAAAAAGAAAAATGTTGCATAGGTTGTGTTAGAGTTGATAATTCATATACATTTTTTTCGATATTTTTGGTTAGGCTATAAACGAGGGGTAGGCTTTAGAATTTGGCGATACCAAGCCCCTTAAGCTGTTGTAGGTTCATATTTGTGTTGTGCCCGTAGCATGGCGATAGAGCTCACCCATCACCTATCACGCTTTGTGGGACGTAACAATCGTTAGTTAAAAGTGTGTGGACTGTGACTTGCAATTCACAGTCCACACTCGGTAACACCTCGGACAGCCCCCCGGGGATTCATGTCGTGACGTTGTATTTCGGCTTTCCAAATGTCTCAATAAATATGGTACGGAACACTCACTTAGCGAGCCCGAAATTGCTCTTGACCGGTTTATTTGTATAAATGTCACCTTCAATAATCGAGAGTAAGTCATCACTATCACTACATAGTATAAAACAAAGTCGCTTCCCGCTGTCTGTCTGTCCCTGAAAGTTTATGTGTATATACATGCGTAATAATTTGAGAGGTTTCTAGTGTGATGTCGTAAATAAACACATTTTTTTGCGCTTACATTGCAAACGCTGGCTGAACCCTACGAGATATATCAAAATAATGTACTACAGTATTGTACACCTTAAAAAGGTCTACAAAAAAGTTTACAGTAGTATATGTCTATCTCTTACGGATAACCCACAATAACCATTTTTTATCCTTTACTTCTTACGAGAAATCATGGCTTATTTACGAAGCGATTTTAAGCAATACAGCATTAATCCTTATCCAATTAAGTACCTTAAATACTGTAGTATATTTAGTATCAGCATTGCACCCGTGCGAAGCCGGGGCGGGTCGCTAGTTGGATATAATTTTCACGTAAGAATGAGTGCATTATTTTCTTAAATTGAGGCCCATGGTGTGGATGTGTCATTATTTCTGACATAATCAAAGTTTATTTCGCTTCGCAATGTTTCGTGGAATTTAGTCCATTCATTTTAATAATTACTTGTAAGATTTACATAAATCATTTTATTACATCATATTACAGAAAAAAGTGTTTGAAATTTTGAGATATTAATAATTAATCTTTTTTTTTCTTTTGTGTTCATGCATGCCATTTTGTAAATTTTATTTCTTTCTGTAACTATTGTCATAATTTGTGTTTTTATATTTACTTCTTTAAATTTATCATATTTATGTCGTACTCAAGTTGTCGTGATGTGTCATTATGTTTTATTAGTCTGTGAAAACTTTTTTTGGTCTGTGATTATTTAGTGTGTTCTATACGTATGTTTTACTTATTAAAACTAAATAAATTACATAAGCCTTAATAGTAGTTTATGCTACAAGGGCGAAAAGGAATAAATTACGAGAACGAGCGTAGCGAGTGTTTTAAACGTAACCGAGTAATTAATTGCTCTCACGCCCGTGTATCATACTAAGTTTTTCAATGCATATTTTGAGGAAATAAAACAAATATAATCTTGTGAACTTATGAAATTATGATTGTCTCAAAAGGACTGTATCCAGAGCCGTTAAACAGTGGAAAAAAAGTATAACATTTATGGTACACAGAAAAGGCTGCAGGGTAGCCAACCATTGTAAATAAATACAAAAAAAAAAATAATAAAGCCCTAGGGCAAAATAATCGACTTTCTGTTCGGTATTGATGCATAAAAAGTGGGCCTTTACGAGCACTTGCATTGAAAATTATTAAAGAATCCTAACACTCTTATCTCTGATTGACTTGGAACTCATCAATTATTTAAGAGCCTAGCTCTTGTCAGTGTAGCATCTGCCATCGTTCTCTGTCCACAGCAAAGTTCTTAAATTCCTGGTAAAGCATGCGACTCCTTTGCTTGTTCCAGCATCATCCGAAAATTACGATAAATTATGAAAAATATACAGGGTGGAAAAAATGAATGGGCCCTGGAGGGGAACTACCTTAAATCCTTTAGTTAGCTCATTTTACTGAAAGGAAACATTCCTTTATTTTTTAAAACAAACAAAACTGCATTCAAAGATCTTTTAAAATTCGCTTGTCTCACCCGGGAATCGAACCAACTAAAAATTAAAAAAATAAACCCTCGCTATTTTATTATACGAATCGGTAGGATTATTGTTCAGGATAAAATGTGTCTAATAAACATTTGGTCTTACACTCATCTGTTGTACGAGATACCCACGAAATGGAATATTTATTACAAGTTCTTTGTTAACAATACCTAATAAAATACTGTTCACTTGTAACAAGTAAATGACACGTTTTATTTTCTTATTTCTCTAACATCCAAAGACATCGTATGAAGTACAAGCTTGCTAATGTTATTTACCTCAAGTACCTTGTTGAAGACTTCAATAAGAAAATCGTTATAAATCTATGCACAGCACAATTTCTTCTTGCACTGACGAAAAGTTTAAAAAGGGAAACTATTTTTTTTTGAAACGCAGTGCAACAAATTTAAAATTTGAATGATAACTTTTAACATTTTTAAAATCGATAAAACTATTCGTTCGAATTTCAAATTTAGCTTTGTTTTGCTTTCATTCCGTGCTGTCATTGTGTAATAATGGCGTATCAAGAACAATTTTATTTATTAGAAGCTTGTTTTCACTTTTTTATCTTAAAGACCAAATATTTATTAGACAAATTTTATCCTGAACGATATTCCTACCAATTCGTATAATAAAATAGCGAGGGTTTATTTTTTAGTTTTTAGTTGGTTCGATTCCCGGGTGAGACAAGCGAATTTTAGAAGATCTTTGAATGCAGTTTTGTTTCTTTTAAAAAATAAAGGAATGTTTCCTTTCAGCAAAATGAGCTAACTAAAGGATTTAAGGTAGTTCCCCTCCAGGGCCCTTAAATTTTTTCCAACCTGTATATAGAGTTATTTAAAGCATAAAGAAAAAACCGGCCAAGTGCCAAGAGACTCGCGTACCTAGGGTTCCGTATTGTGGATGATAAATTTAATTTTGTCATTATTTTTCGGGAATTTCTCAACCGCTTTATTTTTCCTATAATTTTTACGGAAGCACATATTACGAGTACCATGATTTTTTTCATACATTTTTTATGGGTTTCAAGGATTTCTCGAAGTAGATGCAATTAAATATAGCTAAACTATATATATTTTTACTGTCAGTTTTTTAATACCTACAATTTGATACCCATATTGTATTTCTATAAAATATTTTTTTATTTATTTTACTTCTTTTTAGGGTTCCGTACCCAAAGGGTAACCAACGGGACCCTATTACTAAGACTCCGCGCTGTCCGTCTGTCTGTCCGTCTGTCACCAGCCCCCCTATTGTGTATCTTTAGTTGCCAACTGCACGAGGTGCCTATTATCAAAAACATAGCTAAAAACTGAAATTTCAAAATTGCCTTTAGTGGGTATTGAACTATTAACAATCTGTGTCGTCACTTCAAGTGCGATAATATCCTTAGGACATCGGAATTCGATAGTATATCTATGTTTTTGATGATAGACACCCAGTCCAGAAGGCAACTAGAGATACACAATAGGCCCGCAGGCTGTATCTCATGAACCGTGATGGTTAGACAGTTGAAATTTTCACAGATGATGTATTTCTGTTGCCGCTATAACAACAAATACTAAAAAACAGAATAAAATAAATATTTTATTTGCCGTTTTTATAGATAATGGTACGGAATTCTTCGTGCGCGAGTCCGACTCACACTTGGCCGTTTTTTTTGCATTTCTCATTTATGCTTAACTTTTTTTTTAAATCGCTACAGTTTTCCTGTAATTGGCCAGTTATGATCTATAATCGATATTTTTTTCATATTTTTCAGTCTACCAGTATCGGAGATAAGGGGGTTGACATACATATTTTGTGGTTTTTAAAGATTTCTCGAAACTAGTGCCAGTAAATATAATAACAGTATATATTTTTACAATCAGATTTTTAATATCTAAAATTTGTATTTTTAAGATAATATATTTTATTTATTTCACTTTTGTTTTGGAAATATTTTGAACCATTTCAAATTTTTCATATTTTTTTTACACTTTGATATGTGGGCAAGTTAATGCTATTTTTGTGCCAAATTTCATCTAAAGTTATGAGGCTGTAACCTACGGACAGACGGAACGACCGGTACTACGGAACCCTAAAAAAGTGGTCTGTTTCTATCTGTCTGCTCATCTGTCATCCAACTGTTAAATCAGTCGGAAGCAAATTATTATAAATTTATCTTGATAGCAAAGGACACATATTTTCTAAACAGCCATTTTTCAAGTGACGTCACACGAAGGAAAACGTGCGTTGCAGTTTTGTCGTAAAAATATTCATCATCATGAGGTTTTTTGGACCACAAGTTCTAAAATACGGCTTATTAAACCAAAATCTCGAAATGCTTGACATAATTTAATCGAATTCTTATGCGAATTCTTATTTTATTTTTGAATGAATGAATGAATTGACACTTTATTGTACACAAAAGACCTATAAAAGAAAACAGAGTATTGAAAACATAATTTTGTCCAAAGGCAGACTTATCACTTAAAGCGATTTCTTCCAGCCAACCTTTGGGTGGTGAAGAAATTGTCACTAGAAAAGAAAAAAAAATATTTTTGAAAAAAAAATATAAAATAAATGTGATTTTTGAGAAAGTTTTCATTGCGTCGAACTGGAAAATTTTAATTTTACATCAGTATGAGGCTAAATATTATACATAGTACATATACATATGTATTTTTTGTCTTCGTCTATAATTTTGATACTTCAAGCCGTATTTAAGAAAAACCGGCCAAGTGCGTGTCAGGTAACGCGCAGTGTAGGGTTTCGTAGTTGCCCTGCACAATATGCGGACTTTTTCTCCAAGTACATTTTATAAGTTTGTCGACTAATACAGGTCGCGCCAAACTTCTAGTACGCTCGGAAGTTGCTCTTCCCAAGAACGGCCCATACATTTTGTTCCTGCTGATGAGAATCGCCCCGTGTTTAGAGGGAACTAAAAGTTTGGCGCGATCTGTTCTCATTAATTTGTAAAGCCTTCTTAGCTGTGATAGTTTTTCTTTTAAGAGGCTATGCAAAATTTTATTTTTGTCACTGTCACTCCAAGCGAATAATCGCGCAGTGCGAGAGGGGCAGATTCAGGGCAAAAGGGAAAAAAGTTGGTTTTATAGCTTTATTAAAAAAAAAAAAATAGCTTGCAAAATTTCAAATATCAAATCTCTAGATATTGTTGAAACATACCTAATAAAATATGTTTGAGTTCTGTATATGGTTCCTATTCGTCAAACGAGGAGAAAAAGTGTGTTTGAAGACCTCATTTCAACAATTTTTTTCTATCGAGGATAATTTATCCAAACATGTTTTCCAATTTCAAAACCCGGCATTATATACTTAGGTATAGTCAAAATGCATATACCAGAAATTTATTAAAATTTTCGGTGTAATTCATGAAATACACAGAAAAGAAACACCCGTATTTTTTTCGCATATCGCCTTGATTTCGTTATGTATACTACTGCCGTGATTTTTTTCACGTCTCCAAATACAACCGTTTCGCTGACAGGGGGGGGACACTTGACTTTAACAAACATTAACACTTTTAAGCTTAATATTTCGCAAACGGAACCCCGGATCGAAAAATGGTCTTCTCACACCCCCAATATTTTTAAATTACCTATCCAATGACACTCCACACTAGGAGATAGACGAGAAAAAAAAATCATTTCCACTTTAGGTGTTGGAGAGGGAGGTACCCTAAAAAAAAATTTACTATACCAATTTATCGGCGTGATATATATGTATACCCATGCTAAATTACAGATTTCTAGTACTAATAGTCTCTAAGCTAAGCCGCGGACAAGACAGACAGACGGACATGGCGAAACTATAAGGGTTCCTTGTTGTTGACTACGGAACCCTAAAAAGGCCCTTATCACACAGATATACAGACAGACAATACGGACAACAAAGTGATTCTATAAGGCAAGGCTGGCCAATATATTTTCCAGGTGAGCAAAATTTCTTAGATTGTGGTGGCGCCGGGTCACCACTACTACCATATTCATAAGGTAATTTATACACAAAAAAGACAAAATATGCTTGTAGTTACTTTCCTTGTAAATAAAATGAAATAACATGTTTCTTTTTATTTAAGGCCCTTAATACCGCCAAATGGGTACTTTCTAAAGCCTACTCCTCTTTTATGGCCAAACCAAAAATATTGAAAAAATGTATTATGGATTATCAACTCTTAGGACAACATATGCAACATTTTTCTTTTTCGAACCACCAAAACTTCTATATGAAAAATTGTTTCAACTGAATGGTGTTTTTTGGCTTGAATTTCCTACTGCCCCTACGCGGCTTAGGTGATTTAATTCATTTATGCTTTGACAAATAGATAAACTTGATAGCTATAAATATAACATAGAATTATTCAATCGAACAATGACGCCCATGTGAAAAGTATTATATTCTCCTATTTTGCCCTTTCAAGGACGCAGCGAGCGTCGTAACAGACACCACGCATTGTGCACTGATTTGAACGTTATTTCAATGTCGTTTCCGTCGATATTCATACAGACAAATATCGAGCTGCTAATTTGGCGACGGTAATTGCCTTAATGTGAGCTGTAAAGTTGTTTTCCTGATAGTAATTTGTCGGTTAGCCAGCCGACCGAAGTGCTGGCGGGCAAATTCAAATGCCTTGGCGGGCCATTACGTAGCCCGCGTGCCTGGGTTTGGCCAGCCTTGCTATAAGGGTTCCGATTTTCCATATGAGGAGCGGAACCCTACAAACGTCAGATCGTTCTTCTGCCATAACGTGTATCCAAATACTGGTTGTTTTGTCGATCTGCTTCCTTCTTCCAGGTAGAGATCCAGCTGCTAGACCCTGACAAGCTGACCTTCGAGCACCACTGTGGGGGAGCCATCATAGCAGACAAGCTGGTGGTGTCAGCAGCCCACTGCTTTGATAGAGTAAGTTAACGGGACACCTGACGCTAAAACATCAACAACACCAGGTTTTTAAGGGTTCATTGTAAGAAACCAAGTCTCTCCTCATATTGAAGAAAATATGTTTGATTTATCGATCTTTTATCTAGGGACCCCACCTATAAACAATGTTTTAAGATTTATACTTTTGTCAAAAAAAAAAAAATTTTTTTTCATCCTATTTTTTTTGGTTTTCAAACGTTCGTTTCAAAGACGTGGTTAAGAGATCAACTTGTTTTTTTTTATAAAATAGGCAATAAAAATATGAAGGGATGTTACCTAAATCCAATATTTTTTTCCCTACAAAATATTTCAGTATTAGCTAAAAACACCCCAATTTGTTGTTTCGCTGCGTGATCACTAGTATTACGCGTTCAGGAACAAGAGGCCAAAGAGCCAACATATAATCGCCTCTATGAAAAGCAAATAAGGTTATTGCCATTAGACTTATTGTGCTGGACGGGTAATAAAAAAAGTTGCCAAGGTATCGACTCTTCCCAGCGTCATTCGAAAATTACTCTATTGATAAAGCTATTTCTCTTAAGACGCAGCACAATGCTAAAATTCAGTCCTGCTGTAACGCTTTTAGTGTATTAACTGTCTAACCAGGGGCTCTACCGCGTAATTCTCATTTGTATCAACTTCAAGCAAATGCATGCGAAATTCAACGCGTGCAAAAGAGATGGCATGTTAGGCGGGCGTCGTCAAATGAAAAATATAAAAAAATAAGAAAAACAAATAAAAAATATATTTTTCAATGCATGTGCTCGTAAAGGCCCACTTTTTATGCATCAAAACCGAACAGAAAGTCGATTATTTTGCCCTAGGGCTTTATTATTATTATTTTTTTTTATTTATTTACAATGGTTGGCTAAACTGCAACCTTTCCTGTGTACCATAATTGTAATACTTTTTTTCCCACTGTTTAACGGCTCTGGATACAGTCCTTTTGAGCCAATTATAATTTAAAGTTCACAAGATTATATTAGTTTTCATTTCCTCACACTATGCATTGAAAAATGTAGTATGACACACGGGCGTAAAAGCAATAAATTACTCGGTTACGTTTAAAACACTCGCTACGCTCGTGTTTTAAATCGTCCTCGTAATTTATTCCTTTGCGCCCTTGTAGCATAAACTACTATTATAAAAATACAATATGGATATCAAATTGTAGGTATTAAAAACTTGATTGTAAATATATATAGTTTGGCTATATTTATTTGCATCTATTTCGAGAAATCCATGAAAAACCATAAAAAATTGTTTGTCCCCCCTTATCTCCAAAACTTTTAGACAAAAAAATATGAAAAAAAATCATGGTAATACATGTTTACGTAAAAAATACAGGAAAAATAAAGGGGTTGAGAAACTCACGAAAAAAAATTACAAAATTAAATTTACCATCTACAATACGGAACCCTGGGTACACGAATATGACTCGCACTTGGCCGGTTTTTTATTATTTGTTACTTTACTTTAGGGCAGGGGTTCCTAACCAGTGGGGCGCGCCCCAATTGGGGGCGTAGAGTGAGCCAAGGGGGGCCACGAGGTGGCTTCAAAAATAAACTGTATACATATTACTTGACGTTATCATTGCGACTTATTATAATGTTTTATATACTTTTGTTGGTTGATTATTACCTACTTGTTATTTGATTAAAACACGCCCATTTATATTTTAGTCGTTGTTTAATCACCTTATATTGAAAAAAAATCGAGGTAGGTAGGTAAAATCATAGGTTTCCAACAATGACCAGGTCCTCTAAAAAGGCCGCTTTGGATGAATCATATTATGATTCTTTTGTAATGCCGTCTCTTTTGCACGCATGAAGAAACTCTGATTCTATCCTACTTTCAAATCATTTCATGATTCACCCAAGTTAGCCTTTTTAGGTCCCCAGGTGTACGACATTCGAAAAATAACAGGTAAAGGCCCCCTATGATTTTAGAATAAAGTCCAGGGAGGCGCGTATGGTGAAAGGTTGGGAACCTCTGCTTTAGAGCATGTGCAACAATCTGACCGCATTTAAAATTTGTATGTATTAACGAAATCAAAATAAGTAAAAAAAAAAAAAAGCTATTATTTCGAGGTTTTTTTAAATATATTATCCGGAATAGTAGAGCTTGTACGACTAGATAAATGGATGCGGAAGAGGCAAAAGACGTGCGTCAGGATCGTAGCAGATGGAAATCTGTAGTTTCTGCCTACCCCGCTGGGAGACAGACGTGAGTAAATGTATGTGCAAAAAAGCAATTTTACCGTAAACTAAAAATTTAAATTTCATTTCATCGCCAGTAACGTGACTAATAAATAACACATCTTTGTTCTTTGATAACTCCATCAGTTCTATTGTGTAATAAAAGTTATGTCAAAGAGGTTCAACCACCTCGTTCGACCTCTTATTCTGAGGTTCGACCCAGTGTTGCCAACCCTCTCTCATGATTACGCGCTAAATTGGGTATAAAAAAGCGCTAAATTTGCAAGTTTTTAAGAAAAAAGCGCTAGATCCAGGAAAATAAGAAATGAAAGAAAAAATAATTAACACATTTTTTATTAAAATACAGTACAAAATTTGGAGCAAAAGAGCAATGAATCTTTACTGTCAGATTCTGAAGATGAAGATTGGGTTGCTAATTCTACAAATTTTCTACCCAATCTTCATCTTCAGAATCCGACAGTAAATATTCATTGCTATTTTGCTGAGCAGAAGACGTGGAAGGTTCTGTCGGTCCAGTAATGCGCAACCTAGGTAGTAGTGCACGGCCTGTAATTAATGTGCATATTGTTTATATGGATTTCGGAAGGGGGTACGGTACACCAAACAAGACATCAAAAAAGCGCTAGATTGGGCGTCAGGCGTCAAATAAATTTATTAGGCGCTAACGAACCTAAAAAAGCGCTAGATCTAGCGCCGAAAGCGCCAAGTTGGCATCACTGGTTCGACCTACACCTGATCGGAATACCTACACATTCAGCATTGAGAGGAAAAGTGACATAATTTTGAGAGGCAATGTTTTTTTTTTTTTTTTGGCAATGATGCAGAGTGGCGTGCACAGAACTTTTTGCTGAAAAAAATGAGCGTTTTTCCTTGTGTCAAATTTAGTGTTCAATAAGATTCCTAGATGGCACTGTCGTATACTTTAACAACATAATCAAAGACAAAATTTGCACAGATTCCAAACAAACTAATAACCACTTTGACATTGATTGCTACGAAACATATTTTATATATAGTGACATGGAAAGCGACATCTGGAGGAAAATAACAATAAAAAAAATATGAAAAAATTTAAATATCACTTTGAAAAAAAAAATTGGGTGACGATGTCTCTAGAATGAAAATTTCCAATACAAACTTTTTTTTTCAAAGTCATATACATATTTAAATTTTTTCATATTTTTTTATTGTTATTCTTGACCAATTGCTTGCTTTTCCAGCAAAAAGTTCTGTGCACGCCACTGGCCAAATATTAGGTCTTTAGATATGAACATGAACTTATAGATCATTATAGATTATAGATCACTGGCCAATTATAGGAAAACTATAGCAATTTAAAAAAGCTGAGCACAAATGAGAAATATAAAAAAAATAAAAAAAGTAAAAAAAAATATTTTATAAAAATAATATATGGGTATCAAATTTTAGGTATTAAAAAGTTGATTGTAAAAATATATAGTTTTGCTATATTTAATTGTATCTATTTCGAGAAATCCTTGAAAAACCATTAAAAATGTATGTCCCCCACTCTTATTTCCAAAACTGGTGGACCGAAAAATATGAAAAAAATCATGGTAATATGCGTTTATGTAAAGATTACAGGAAAAATAAAGCAGTTGAGAAAATCACGAAAAAAAATTAAAAAATTAAATTTATCATCCACAATACGGAGCCCTAGTTACGCGAGTCTAACTCGCACTTGGCTGGTTTTTTAGGGTTCCGTACCCAAAGGGTAACCAACGGGACCCTATTACTACGACTCCGTTGTCCGTCCGTCTGTCCGTCTGTCACCAGGCTTTATCTCATGAACTGTGATAGTTAGACAGTTGAAATTTTAAATTTAATTGTTGAATTAACAACAAATACTAAAAAAATGGAATAAAATAAATATTTAAGGGGGCTCCCATACAACAGACATGTTTTTTTTGCCATTTTTATAGATAATGGTACGGAACCCTTCGTGCGCGAGTCCAACTCCCACTTGGGCGGTTTTTTTAATGGTTTCTATTGTACGGATATTCACTTTATGTACATACACTTTTCTGACTGATTTTGGTCCAGGACTAAATATTTTGTAACTGACGTAAAGACGAATCACCAATGAAAACTCGTTTAACCCCCCCTCCCCCCTCTATTGCAGCACCCCCTGCAGTTGGAGCAACTTCGGGTGGTGATCGGGGAACATCGGCTAAAGGTCCAGGACTCGCACGAGACTAGGTTCCAAGTGGAGAAGGTCTTCATGCATCCTGACTTCAGGAAGAGTATGTATTTACTAAGATTTAATTAATCTCCGCAAGGTCTCTGCCTACCTTTGTGGGTAAATTGAGGTGCCAAGTTAACTTCTGCGAGTTGATTTAGCTAAGACCACCTCTGCGGTTTAGTCGTTCGATCGTCCCGGCCGCAATTCCGGAGGTTTTTACAAGAAAAAACAAATTTAATTTGCTATAAAAATTAAATTTTTTGTTTATCTTTGTTCTATTGGGTACTTGTAAAGCTCAACTCTTTGTGACTTTAATATCAAAAAACTATAAAAATATATGCAAGCAGAATATTTATTACATTTTTTTTCCAAAAGCTCTCTTTGTCGATTTTCCCGTCAAAATACGAGAAAATACAAAAAAAAAACAAAGGAAAATAAATGAGCGAATTTTAAATTAAAAAAAAATTAAGGTTGTTGCCAAACATATTTTTAGCTCATACAATTATATTTTTTAACATAAAATTATGTAAATAATAAATAAAAATTCCTTTGTGCCGTTGTCTACCCAAGATGCATTTAAGGGTTAAGGATCATTTTCTTTCTTCGTAAATGTTTATTAAATCCCTACATCTGCCACTAATATTTTATTTACTTTTGGTTTACGTATTATATTATTTATTTTTGTTATATATTAGTGTATATATTTATCGTATTATATGTATTTGTATGTACAATGTTATACTTGTGTATTTATTTTAGCTATTTGCTGTCCATTTAATTATTATTATTTATTTTGTGCACCACCTTCGCGTTGTTTTTTTCCAACAATTAATTTCCACCCAAAGGTTGTCTGGAACAAAATCGCTATAAGTGATAAGGCCGCCAATTGTTACCTTCTTTCATGAGTTTGATCTTTTACCTTGTTTATTTATTTTTGGGTACAATAAAGAGTATTTGTCTTGTCTTGTCTTGTCATTGTGCCCGAAGTACGGCAACAGAGCTTTGTGATATCCCTTCATGATGTGTCATAAATATTTCAGCAAATATTCAAAAGTAAAGATAAGCCCTTACCGTACTATGACAGCACCAACATTTTTCCACCTTTAAATGGGTGACGCTCACACGTTTGGAATCAGTGCTCATCTGAACACAGGGATAGTTGGACGCCTTAAGGGTCTTACTATTGCCAAATGGGTACTTTCTAAAGCCTACTCCTCGTTTATGGCCAAACCAAAAATAATGAAAAAATGTATTATGAATTACCAACTCTTAGACAAAATTTTTGCAATTTTTTTTTAAACTGAATGGTGTTTTTGGCTTGAATTTCCTACTGCTCCTAAGTGGCTTGGCCGATTGAATTCATTTATGCTTTGATAAATAGATAAACGTGATAGCTATAAACATAACATAGGATTATTCAATGGAACAATCATGTGTAAGTGAAAAATATAATTTTCTCCTATTTCGCTCTATCAAGGACGCAGCGAGCGTCGTAACAGCCACTATGCATTGCGCACTGATATGAACGTTATTTCAATGTCATTTCCGTTGATATTCGTAATTTGGCGACAGTAATCGCCTTAAGTGCACTTAAAGTTAATAATTTTAACAACTTTAGTAGTCTAATCAGTTTACAGATTGCGCACTCATAAGTGTGCGCGCGTCGGCACTATGTTAGCGCACGCATTCAAAAACAATGCAATAGATTTTAGGTGCCATGGCTCATCTAAACTTTTGAAATCTTTGTATTTCAGACGGTCCCCATAGCAACGATATCGCTCTTGTGGCAGTTCGAGGGCGCGGTGCGAAGGGCATACACTTCGACTCACACGTCCGACCGATATGTCTGCCGGATCAGTCGGCCGACAATGTCGGACAGTGGTGCACTGTCAGCGGGTGGGGACTAGAAGAAGGTAAGTCCACGAGGGAAAATATGGCGTAAGATTTTGGCACTGTGTAACCACTTAATTCAAACACAACGCTAGTGCCATCTAACCACAGCGCTAAAGAACAAGTTCAAGTTCCCTTTGGTGTCGCTATGACTGCATAGATGGCGCTAGTGCCGAGCCTATATTTTGGCTCCTGACTTGGCGTATTCGCCTATTTGTGTTGCGGTATTTGGATCCTTTGAAGAGGGCTTAACCCCTCGGCCACAGCTTCAGGCTTCGAGAGGTGCACCAAGTGGTTCTTCTTGCTGCGGCGCTGGCGGAGAGAACAAATGTATGAAGTTGTATAGAGCCGGTCATGGGTCGCCGCTCGCACGTCTTGTCCGGCTTGAGTGACTTGCGCTCTCGGGATGGCGGTGTGCGGGGAGGCGGGCTGTTAAAACAGTAATCGAGCGCACATGAGGAACCTAGTGTCGAGTGCTTTGAGCGAGCGAGCGCGCTATACATCCGATGCGGTGGAAGGCGCCGACGGGTGTCGTGGCAGGGCAAAGCCCGTCGCAAAAACCGCCTGGAAGCGCAGCCAGAAGCCTGAAGATGTGGCCCTGGCGTAAAAACCGACAACAGGACGAAAACGCGTATTTGCGCGTATTCGGCAAATACAGCACATTGCAAAAACGATATACAGCAATTATACGTCTATGCAACGCCAAGTGAGTAGGCATAATAGGTATGTAATTCGAACCTCATTTTGTAACGCTTATGTAAGAAAGCTTATCGTCTAATCTTGTGTTGTTGCACATGTCCTCAGAGTCAGAGTGGTGGTAAAAAGCGCATCCGGCTTGCTGTATGGATTCACAGAATGAACTACGCCTGTCATCATCGTCTAGCAATGCGAAAAACATTATTTTAATTTAATCAACAATATAGCGCCTGAATATTACTTTTTGGCAAATTCTTTACACGTCACTTTGCTAATCCTTTTTTGCAGGCGTTATTAATAGCTTTTTCTTTTAGCGCCTGAATTTTTTGTTTTATCAAATTCTATGTATGCTAAATTGCCGAAATATTATTATAGGTGCTACTGATAATTACATTTTTATTTGAATTAGAAAGCACAGAATCCTATGCCCCGGTGCTAAGAGCTGCAGAAGTACCGTTACTGGATCTGGCGACGTGCAGGAAGAACCAAGTGCTTGGTGGAAGACAGCAACCTATTTTGGACTCTATGATCTGCGCAGGTAAGTATGTCATTTTGATTTGACACAAATTGTTTTATTTATTAATAGGATTTCTAAATATGACTTCATATTTGCTTTCTTGTTTGGTGTTATTGTTCGCCTGACATTGGTATTATTTTTAGGTTTCCTTAGTACCTAAAAGGTACAAAAGGAACTTTTATGGTGAGACTCTTTGTCCGTCCGTCCGTATGTCACAGTACAGCACCGTTTAAGATAAAGCCATGAAATTTGGCACAAAATTAGCATTAATATACTCACATATAACAGTGTAAAAAAAATTTAAAATCTTGAAATTGTTCAAAATATTTCCAAAACAAAAGAGAGAAAAATACAAAATATTATCCTAAAAATACAACATGGAAATCAAATTGTAGATATAAAAGAGCTATTTGTAAATATACAGGGTGGAAAAAATTTAAGGGCCCTGGAGGGGAACTACCTTAAATCCTTTAGTTAGCTCATTTTACTGAAAGGAAACATTCCTTTATTTTTTAAAAGAAACAAAACTGCATTCAAAGATATTCTGAAATTCACTTGTTTCACCCGCGAATCGAACCAACTAAAAATTAAAAAAAATAAACCCTCGCTATTTTATTATACGAATCGGTAGGATTATTGTTCAGGATAAAAGTTGTCTCATAAAAATTTGGTCTTACCCTCATCTGTTGTACGAGATACCCATGAAATTAAATATTTATTACAAGTTCTTTATTAACAATACCTAGTACTGTTCACTCGTAACAAGTAAATAACACGTTATAATTTTTTTATCTCTCTTACATCCAAAGACATCGTATGAAGTACAAGCTTGCTAATGTTATTTATCTTAAGTACCTTGTTGAAGACTTCAATAAGAAAATCGTTAAATGGTAATAAATCTATGCACAGCACAATTCCTTCTTGCACTAGGCGTACTGACGAAAAGTTTAAAAAGGGAACGTATTTTATTTGCAACGCGGAACAAAAAAATTGAAGTTCGAACAATAACTTTCAACATTTTTAAAATCGATTAAAGTATTCGTTCGAATTTCAAATTTTGTTGCTTTCATTCCTTGCTGTCTTTGTGTAATAATGGCGTGTCATTATTACTTTAGAAGTGAACAGTACTAGGTATTGTTAATAAAGAACTTCTAATAAATATTCGATTTCATGGGTATCTCGTACAACAGATGAGTGTAAGACTAAATGTTTATTGGACAAATTTTATCCTGAACAATAATCCTGCCGATTCGTATAATAAAATAGCGAGGGTTTATTTTTTTATTTTTAGTTTTTTCAGTTCCCGGGTGAGACAAGCAAATTTTGGAAGATCTTTGAATGCAGTTTCGTTTCTTTTAAAAAATAAAGGAATGTTCTCTTTCAGTAAAACGAGCTAACTAAAGGATTTAAGGTAGTTCCCCTCCAGGGCCCTTAAATTTTTTCCACCCTGTATATGCTTTTACTATATTTACTGGCACTGGTTTCGAGAAATCTTTGAAAAATCACAAAAAAGTATATGTCTCCCCCCTTATCTCCGAAACTGGTAGACTGAAAAATATGAAAAAAAATTCGATTATAGATAACTGGCTAATTACAGAAAAACTATAGCGATTTAAAAAAAAATCACAAATGAGAAATATAAAAAGAAAGTTAAATAAATAAAAAAAATATTTTATAAAAATAAAATTTGAGTATCAAATTGTAGGTATTAAAAAGTTGCTTGTTAAAATATATAATTTGGCTATATTTACTTGCATCTATTTCAAGAAATCTTTGAAAAACCACAAAAAATGTATGTCCTTATCTCCAAAACTGGTGGACAGAAACATATCAAAAAAATCATGGTAATATGTGTTTACGCAAAGATTACAGGAAAAATACAGCGGTTAAGAAATTCACGAAAAAAAAGTCAATAATAAATTGTTATACAGATACGGAACCCTAGATACGCGAGTTTGACTTGACCAGTTTTTTTAAACAATGCCGACATATGAGGTCCGAAATCCAAAAGCAAGTCATTGGTTAGGTATACCCCATAAGATCAAAGATCATGACTGAGTCATGAGAACCCGTTTGTAACGTGGAGATCATATCAACCTATTTAAGGTGGAGATCATATCAACATTGGACAATGGACTTTGTACCTCGTATCTTATATCGAGCCTTCACTATAAGGGCTAATGTAGTACTGCAAGTGTCTAACTGTGATCTCCACTGTACCAATTTTCATGGATACTACTTCAATAGCAACGCTGCTACTGGAGTGCAAACCATACAGATGACGTGATCTGACCATAGAAACTATTTACCACTAGCTTTTGCCCGCGGCTTCGCCCGCGTTGATTAAGTTTTCGCATTGAATCCCATCCCATCCTATCTCACTAATGCCACTATCCCATCCCATCCCATTCTCACTATCCCATCCCACTAATATTCAACGGCGTGAAGGAGTAACAGTACATCACTTTTCTATAGGAACTTGACACCCCATTGCCTTCCAATGGGAACTGATTTATGGGATAAAAAGTAGCCTATGTCCTATTCCAGGTCTAGAACTACATTTGTGCAAAGTTTCAGGTTAATCGTTTCAATCGTACCACGAAAAAATTCTAGATTAATAAATCGTCGCACACTGGCATTAAAAAAATCTAAAACCAACCTAGGGCATGAGAGTATTGTAAATAGAGTTTGCCGCGCACATAATTTTGTTGTAAAAGATAACAATAGCATAGACATCAACTTTATGTCGTTTAGTTCTTTTAAAAGTTCATTAATTAAGTAATTTTTTGTACGTTTATATGATGATTTTGTGATTCTTTTTTTTTTTTTTTTTCTTTCGTTGTGTTTCGAAATTATTAAGTACATTGTTTCAATATTTTCTTAATTATAATGTAAATGTATATTAATTATAAGTTTGCTCTTGTTTATTGAACATATATATATATATATATATATATTTTATTTCATTATATAAAATTTACATATGTACACATTCAAATTGGTTACACATATATATATGTATATAAATAGGTAATTAATGTTTAAACGAGCAGCACTGGTTGGCGGAGGACGAGACAGACGTCTCTGCTTCCGCCAACTGACGTCACACGTCACTCCTCTCATTTTTATAGCATGCAGTGTTTACCTATAATTGGAGTTACACTCTATTCCTACTGTACGATAGATTAATTGTATGTTGTTAAGTGTCTGTCTGTTGGTAGACCAAATAAATAAATAAATAAATAAATAAATAATAGCTTCGGCGTGAATGAGTAACAAACATCCATCCATCCAAACTTTCGCATTTATAATATTAGTGGGATGGGATTAGGGCGATGGGATGGGATAGTGGGATGGGATGGGATTAGTGGGATAAGATGATGAACTTTTTCATTTCATAAAATGATGCCATACATGCACGGGCGTAGCCAGGTTTGAGTATCGGAGGGGGGGGGGGTCAAAAAAATAAAACGATTAAAAGTACATAAAATAACCCTTATACAAGGTGTAACAGAAAGGTGTAACAGAAAGGTGTAACCATATTTGAAGAGCGTATTCAGTCAATGGTATAGAACAACTTTTACTATGGAGCCAAACCTGAAATCTCAAAAAAGAAATCTGCTCTTCCATACATTTCGGCCGAGCGGCATTGCATTTTTCTATGAAACAGTAAATTTTTTTTTTCGAGGTGCAGGATTTGTGCCATAGTAAAAGTTGTTCGATACCATTGACTGAATAAGCTCTTCAAATATCGTTACACCTTTCTGTTACACGTTATATAAGAAAAATATTGAAGATGTGAAAAATACACACAAAAAATTTCCTCGAAGAAATTGGGGGAGTCCTTTTTCGAGCAGTGGGAGAGTATAAACTATAAGCTAAATAAAAATATAACAGAATGTCATTAATCTTCTGTTTTTCTTTTTAAATATATCTACTACTTCATTCGCATCAATTTCTGTCCCATAGTGAATGTTCATGAGAGCCAAGCCGTTCAGTCTGTTTTCAGTCGTTGTGTTCTGCAAGTAGTTTTTAAGGCGCTACGGAAAAAAATCGACACTTTTAGAACGTGCATATTTACTTCAGTAAATAATGTATTATTTTGATAAAATTGTATATTATTTTTGGATTCTTTTTCTAGGGATCTGTTAGAACAGAAACGCGATTGGAAAAATTCGGATCGATAGAAATATTTATTGAAATGAGGTCTTTCTTAACACCGATTCTCCTAGTTTGACAATTTAGAATGACAAATGGACTGCAATTATATTTTATTAGATGGGTCTTAACAGTATCTAGGACCTGGGGCTCTACCGCGTAATTCTCATTTGTATCAACTTCAAGCAAATGCATGCGAAATTCGACGCGTGCAAAAGAGATGGCATGTTAGGCGGGCGTCGTCGCACGCACGACAAATTTCAATCTCAAGTTGATGTTGATGAAAATGACAATTACGCAGTAGACCCACTGGTTAAACGAAATTTTGATAGCAACTTTAGTATATTTTATATTAATAAAAAACCGACTTTTTGCTACTTTTCCACGAATCCGTCCCTCCCGCACTGAGGGTTTTTTCGCATATGGAGTAACAGGGACGCTAAAACTTTTACATATCGCCTTAAGTCTTCTTAGGCTTGAAAAGGTCCTTTCTGGGGTAGCAGTGGAAACAGGTATGGTAGCCAATAGTTAGGTAATCACTGAGATATGCCGCACGCCTGTTCTTTTGTAATTCTATGAATGTTAATATATGAACTTTTCAGGGGGGGTTTGCACCCCCAAAACCTTCCCCCTGGCTACGCCCGTGCATACATGGAATAATAATATCTGCCATATCGTTCAGTGGCGTGCACAGAACTTTTTGCTGGAAAAGCAAACAATTGGTCAAGAACAACAATAAAAAAAATATGAAAAAATTTAAATACCACTTTGAAAAAAAAAGTTTTGTATGACGCCAGGGTAGACAATGTCTACCCTAGAATGAAAATTTCCTACACAAACTTTTTTCAAAGTTATATTTAAATTTTTTCATTTTATTTTTATTGTTATTCTTGACCAATTGCTTGCTTTTCCAGCAAAAAGCTCTGTGCACGCCACTGATCGTTCAATGTTTTTACATTTTGTCAGCTCCCGCTTGGCCAAACATCATCCAAAAAATTGAGGAACATTTGGTTTTGATCTTACAACATTTAAGAGCGGTATCGCAGCCGGATTGTGAAATACCCATCCATCCATCAGCCTAGTTCGTCCACTGCTGGACATAAGCCTTTCCAGGACTTTGCCACTCCCGGCGGCTATCCTGGAAGAATTGCCCATACTCACACACGCTGGGCAGGCGGGTTGGTGAGCTTGGTGCCGGAACCCTCACACCAGTGACGCCGCTGCCCGTCACCAGTCTGTTCCATATAAGGCCCGGCTATTAGGGATGGATATACCGCCATCTATCGGTCCCAGGCATGGTGGGCCTCCTGGTTTTTTGCCTGTAAGCTGTCCTCTTACTCTCCCCCGAATTACTTCGAGGGGGTCTCCAAGTAAGATGGTGGTACCTCCACAGTGAAATACCCGCCTTTTTCTAATTAATCGAAACAGAACACTCAAATTAAGATTGTATTGTGTATTTTGCTATCGCAAAGTTTCCATTGGTTTCCGTAAATTAGAATTTAAAAAATTTTGAATAGAGAAAATTATGAAATTCCAATTCCCTAAATTACAACATTTACATATACATTTAATTCCATGCTCGGCAGATGTCCACAAAAAGCGATCTGCCCCTGTTACGCTTTTTGGTCTCGCTTTCGTTACTCCCTAACTGATCTTTTACTCTATGCTATATCTATGATTGATCCATATTACATGATTGATTATACATCACAGGTAAAAATAATAAAATGGCACCTTTTAAGGGTTCCGTAGTCAACAACAAAGAACCCTTATAGTTTCCGGCTTAGCTTAGAGACTGTTAGTACTAGAAAGCTGTAATTTGGCGTGGGTATACATATTTATCACGCTGATAAAGTCGTATAGTAAAATTTTGAAAAAGATTTTTTTTATGGTACTTCCCCTACACGTAAAGTGGGGATGATTTTTTTAATAGTACATTTTTGAGTCGTTCTGCTTCCATACAAGAACCCTAACTAGCTTCAGGAACAGGAAATCAACATAAAATATCATAAACATTTGTTTTCCAGGCGCTCTTGGTGGTGGCGTCGATGCATGCCGTGGTGACTCTGGTGGTCCCCTCGCTTGCTCATCATCAAACCGGTTCCAACTCCTGGGCGTGGTCTCCTGGGGAGCTGGCTGCGCGAGGAAGGCCAGGCCTGGAGTCTACACCCGAGTGGCGTCGTACGTCAACTGGATTAGAAGCTCGGCCAATGGCGGCGGCTATTCTATACCCTGAATTTTGTCCCGCAAAAATATTTGTTTGAGATTTTCTCCAAAACTGTGTTAGTTAAAAAATTGTATTTTATAGATTTTGATAGGCCTGGTTTTCAGTTGTACTTTAGTGTAAAAACTATCATATTAGCTCATCGCGGAAGTAAATTAAAGCGTTTCAAATTATGTCATCGCAATATTTGTCTTTTCAAAGACGTTTATAGTACATACAACGTTTTAGAGACTTTTTTTCAATACCAATATGATAATTTATAGTAGCTTATAATTTAATTTTAATGCCAAAGACTAGATTTGCTAGAGTTCGTTTATTTTATTTACATTTTTACATAATTATTATAAATTTATATAAAAATAGATTCTTAGTTAGATGTTATAGTTTAAAAAACTGCCATAGCAAACCTACAAAAGCTTTTCTTAGAATAAAAGTATATCCTATTTATTATATAATAAGTAATAATAATAATTATAATTATAATATAATGTAAACACCTTATATTAAGGGTTAATTTATTTTTAAATAGCAAAAGTACTTCAAATAAAAATTTTCACTACGAAGTTTAATATTTTAATTTCGATAAACCTAGCAACGTTTGAGGAAAACACAATTCAAATCTGTAAAGTAGTTTTTATGTAAATCACGAGCTTTCAGACAGGCAGACAGACAAAAAAGTTCTCTTTGGCAGTAAATAATACAAGTTCGTTTTTATTTCATTTTCTGGGAAGAGGCGCCTTAAATCCGTTTTTAAAATATTTACCCCCGGTTTCTGAAAGGCCAATCAAAGTTAACAGTAGATTAAAAAAACTTTAACCGCAAATAACGGTATAAATAAAGCATATATGAAGTCTGAATAGTGACGAATCAATAATTAACTTAGTTAATTTTTGATTTCAATGTAAAATTCCCACTTTTTCTGGCTTAATCCGCAGATAATTATCTTTTAATCTACTGTTAAGAGGCCGTTGCAGTAATCCTATTTCATACAAACGAAATACCAAAACCATTTGTAAATCATAAATATTCTTAAGGTGGTGTATATTTATTCCGATTGCATTACATAATATCTAGGTTCCCAAAATATATATTAAATAAGAACGCTGATTTAAACATGTAATATGAGAGAAATAAGCTTTCTATGGAAATTTTAAATAGATAATAGTGTCATCTTTAAATCAGTGTCCTTTAACAATATATATTTGGGAACCTAGATATTCTGATATCCAATCGGAATAAACATACACTATCCTAAGAATATCTATGATTTACAAATGATTTTGGTATTTAGTTTCTATGAACAAGGATTACTTCACCGGCCTCTTAACATTGATTGGCCTTTCAGAAACCGGGGGTTAGGTTGTAAATTGAGACAAGACATTAATTCAACTTTGATTACGGAACCCTAAAAAGCATGGAATTTGCACTTGCAATTACTTTATTGAGTCCTCTAACATTACGGTTACGATAACATATTGAGAGCGTTTTGGTGATAAAATAATAATTTTACAGTTACTAGGTGAAAGTTCCTTTTAGTCACGTGCGTCACGAGATAATGATGAAATAATAATTATTATTTATGTATACAGGGAATATGGCGTACGTGTTTTATTGAGACAGTAAGAGAGATAAGTTAAACATTTATTGAATTATTTTGGTAGATTCACTGGCCGCAAATAAAGGGCACAGTATAGATAAGTAAAACAGTAATACATCTTCATATAAAAAGGCCGAAACGCGCGCTTCCAAATCTCGGTTCACACCTCATAGCAGGGGTGCGCCGCAGTTAAGAACCCGGTCCGCGACGACGACAGTTTTGGTGCAAAACATTTTGTTAAACATTTTTCTGGCCTTTATCGCAATGTTTTTGGAAAAACCAAGGACATACACCACTTCATATTGGCCGTTTAAACGAATGCCTAAAATTATTTGATGATTGAATTGTTTCTCTTTTGCAAATTATTTTGGTATTTACAGGCCCGTTCTGAATAGTTCTTCATAATGTCTAAGTACCAAAATAATTCGCAAAGGAGAAACAATTAAATCAAATAAATTTTAGGACTTCATTTAGACGGCCAATATGAATTGGTGTATGTCCCTGGTTTTTACAAAAACATCGCGGTAAAGATGAGAAAAATATTCAAAAAATACTTCGCATCAAACGGACAAAAAATACGGAGCGGGTTCTTAAGTACGGACGCGGAGATTGTAACGCCAGGGTCACAGCTTCAGGCTTCTGACGATGCTTCTTGCTGCGCTTCCAGACGCTTTTTGCGACGGGCTTTGCCCTGCCACGACACCCGTCGGCGGTTTCCACCGTATCGGATGTATAGCGCGCTCACTCGCTCAAAGCGCTCGACACTAGGTTCGTCCTGTGCGCTCGATCACTGTTTCAACCACCCGCCTCCCCGCACACCGCCGTCGCGAGAGCACAAGTCACTCGAAGCCGGACAAGACACGTGAGCGGCGACCCACGGCCGGCTCTATACAACTTCATACACTTGTGTTCTCCGGCGCCGTCGCAAGAAGAACCGCTTGGCGCGCCTCTCGAAGCCTGAAGCTGTGGCCGACCGGTAAGACGCCACCCGATTCCCGCGCATTTATGTGGGCAGCCCTAAAGCGAGCGTCTACCGAGCGTTGTTTCAAGGACACTGCCCAAGATGTAATACTGTTACTTATCTATACAGGGTAACGAATAAAGGGTAACGAATAAAGGCAATACAGTTTTTATAAAAAAATATTTAACAAATAAACAATGCAAGTGCACGGGTTAACGACTTATTTTTTTTTCAAGTTTCGGATATACCTACTAAAATACCAAAACAACATCTATCTATCTAGAGATGTTTTATTGTACGAAGTCTACTTATCTATGGTTGTATTAGTGCATGCCTCAGAATAAGTGCATGCATACTAAGGTTGCCAGGGTTGCCAGGGTTGCGTTTTATGTTTAAGAGCCCGGTCCGCGACGACGACAACTTTGCAAAGCATTTCGTAAAAATTTTTTATGGCCTTTATCGCGATGTTTTTGGAAAAACCAAGGACATACACCACTTCATATTGGCCGTTTAAATGAATGCCTAAAATTATTTCATTGAATTGTTTCGAGCCCGTTCCGAATAGTTCTTCATGATATCTAAGTACCAAAATAATTCGCAAAGGAGAAACAATTTACCCAAATAAATTTTAGGAATTCATTTAGACGGCCAATATGAATTGGTGTATGTCCCTGGTTTTTACAAAAACATCGCGGTAAAGATGAGAAAAATATTTAAAAAATACTTTGCACCAAACGGACGAAAAATACGGAGCGGGAGGACTTGATAAAATTAAATAAAGGACATAGGACGAAAATAAAAAATATCGGTACCGATTTGGTGTAGCACATCTTAACTTATTTGACAGGACTAAACTTAATTTAAGCGTTCTGTCCTTGTCATTTCGATAAAGTCTTTTTGCATCTTTTTGCAGTCCATTCTAGAAGTCGGTATATTTTTCAAAACCTTTATTCGAATCCGTCTCATCCATAGAGGTAGCACCTACCTAGAGAGTCAAAGATCAACTGTCACCATTTCAGGGTGGTCCATAATATCAGCTTGAACCAACAAAAATCTGTGTTTTTACGATAATTCTGTTAAAAATACGATTTGTCGTTATTTTAAAGGGATAATAATAGGTTGACCATCTAAAAATATAAAATGAGCACCTAAATTACTAATTTGGCATCAACTAGGTTAGGTTAGGTTTGAACATATTATTTTTGATGCCAACTTAGTAATTTTGGCGAGAATGAATATACGAGTAATAGACTGTGCCAGGTGGACAAATATTATCACAAACTGGAAACCTCAAATTGGCAAACGAAAAATCGGTCGTCAAAAACGTCGATGGGAAGATAACATAGTAAGCGCAGCCGGAAGACAATGGAGAACAATCGCTCAAGATAGAGAGAAATGGAAAGAAATAGAAAAGTCCTACCTAGATATTTTTAAGGAAACTAAGCATTACGATGAGGGAGGCCCTGGTTAGAACGACCTCTAGTTTTTTTTTCAAGCTAGTATTATACTTGATACACATCCTTATATTCATATACAATTTTTTCTTATACCTTAAATTTTGTTATACTATAATTTGTTATTTAAGAAAACTAGAAATAAATTGGCTAATAAATAAATAAATAGTAATTTTGATGCTGATTTTTGTAACTTTTGATGGTCAGTTAATTACATGCCATTTTAAAGTACAAAAGTTTAACGCTTTTTAGTCTAAATGAATCTGGGTGTAGAAGTAACAGTGCTATCTCTATGGTGCCAACGAGTGCATAACTTTATACACTTTGACAGATAGCTTAATACAAAATGGCCGCCTAACTAACAAAGTTTCTTCTCACAAGGCGATATGTAGAAAAATAGAGGTGCTCCTTTTTTGTGTATTTCATGAAATACACGGAAAATTTTAATACATTTCTAGTATATGCATTTTGACTATATAATTTAGGGTTTTGAAATTGAGAAACATGTTTGGATAAATTTTCCTCGATAGACATAATTGTTGAAATGAGGTCTTCAAACCAACTTCAAACACACATTTTCTCCTCGTTTGACGAATAGGAACCATATACAGAACTCAAACATATTTTATTAGGTGTGTTTCAACAATATCTAGAGATTTGATATTTTGCTAGCTATTTTAGTTTTTTTATAAAAATTATAAAACTAACATTTTTCGCTTTCGCTCTCAGTCCGCCCCTCTCGCACTGAGCGTGTTTTCGCTTGGAGTGACAGTGAAAAAAATAAAATTTGCATAGCCTCTTAAGGCGCTACGGAAAAAAATCGACATTTTAAGAACTTGCATATCTACTTCAGTATTATTTTGATAAAATAGTATATTATTTTTGGAATCTTTTAGAACAGAAACGCGATTGAAGAAATTCGGCTCGATAGAAATATTTATCGAAATGAGGTCTTTTTCGACACCAATTCTCCTGGTTTGACAATTTAGAATGACATATGGTCTGCAATTATATTTTATTAGATAGGTTTTAACGGTATCTAGGACCTGCCCCCCTATTCTGTATCTTTAGTTGCCAACTGTACTAGGTGCCTATCACCAAAAACATAGATAAAAACTGAATTTTCAAAATTTCCTTTAGTGGGTATTGAACTATTAACAATCTGTGTCGTCACTTGAAGTGCGAACATATCCTTAGGAAATCGGAATTCGATGGTATATCTATGTTTTTGATGATAGGCACCCAGTACAGAAGGCAACTAGAGATACATAATAGGCCCGTTGGTTAAACGAAATTTTGATAGCAACTTTGGTACATTTTATATTAATAAAAAACCGACTTTTTGCTACTTTTCCACGAATCCGTCCCTCTCGTACTGAGTGTTCTTTCGCATATGGAGTAACAGGGACGCTAAAACTTTTACATGTCACCTTAACGAGGCATATTATATTATATTATATATTATTTATACATTAAGTAATAGTTATCAGTTTGCGATGATTGTTGTCCCAGTTTTCATTCCTGCACAAGACAACTTTTGGTGTCGGATATTAACCTACTTGTGCGTTGATTATTGGACTAAAAAAAAGGTCAAGAGCTGGTCCGTATCGTGTTTCGGGGGTTCCGTAGTACGTTATAAAACTTATTACGGTCACAGCTTTTTAGGATCTATGTAGTTCTCAAAAATGATTGAAAAGGATCGTAAATTATTTAATTTTCATTTTTTGTATGATTAAAACAGTGTATAAAAACTTATTTTCGAAATATATTTCGGCCCACTTTGGGGCCGGCATCAGTCGAATTATAAACAGTATCTAAGTAAATTGCATAAAATATATACAACCTTTGAGTTTGAGTTTTAATGAATGACATTTGAGTATGAATAAAAATATATATACAACCTTATGACATAATTATGAATGAGCTTAACCTACTTCAACAGAAAAAAAAAAAAATAAAAAAAAATTTAGAGGCTACCCTGCGGGTACTTCCTGCGCTACCCTGAAGTTTATTTACAATATATTAGGCGCACTCAAACCCGCAAGATGGCATTGCTGCTCATACCTGATCTTGATGTTAATTATTTTTCTGGTCTAGTGTGAGTCAAGTCCTGGTCGAGTCGAGTCGAGTCAGTCAGTGTTGCTTGTTTAGGACGGGCCTATTATGTATCTCTAGTTGCCAACTTAACTGGGTGCCCATCAACAAAAACATAGATATACTATCGAATTCCGATTGTCTAAGGATATGTTCACACTTGAAGTGACGACACAGTACGTAAATAGTTCAATACCCACTAAAGGCAATTTTGAAAGTTCAGTTTTTATCTATGTTTTTGATGATAGGCACCTCGTTCAGTTGGCAACTAATGATACAGAATACGGGTGCGTATTATATATATATATATATTATATAAATCCGTAGTGCGCATCAAGTGACCATATGAATGAGTATTCCCACGCCCTTAATTTTATTTAATTAACGTAAATTATTTAAGGCGATATGTTTTTACCCCATGGTTTTAATGTCCCTGTTACTCCATATGCGAAAAAACACTCAGTGCGAGAGGGAAAGTAGCAAAAAGTCGGTTTTTTATTAATATAAAATGTAACCAAGTTGGTATCAAAATTTCGTTTAACCAGCATGACTATTTCCTTACACAATCGCAACCCAGCCCCTGTATTCTGTATCTTTAATTGCCAACTGGACTAGGTGCCTATCATCAAAAACATAGCTAAAAACGGAACTTTCAAAATTGCCTTTAGTCGGTATTGAACTATTTACGAACTGTGTCGTCACTTCAAGTGCGAACAAATCCTTAGACAATCGGAATTCGATATCATATCTATGTTTTTTATGATAGACACCCAGTCCAGAAGGCAACTAGAGATACATAATAGGCCCGCAGGTCTTAGATACTGTTAAAACCCATCTAATAAAATATAATTGCAGTCCATATGTCATTACAAATTGTCAAACCAGGAGAAATGGGGTCGACAATGATCTCATTTCAATAAATATTTTTATCGAGCCGAATTTCTCCAATCGCGTTTCTGTTTGACAGATCCTAGATAATATGTTATCAAAATATTGATTGATTCCTACACTACATCTGTGAGTGAGTAAAGAGGCGAAATAAAATAATCCACTTAAGGCGCTATGGAAAAATAATCGACACTTTTAGAACTTGCATACCTTCTTTCCTGAAGCAGATATGCAAGTTCTAAAAGTGTCGATTATTTTTACATAGCGCCTTAAGTGGATTATTTTACTTTGATAATAAAGCTTTTTTCTTCCTTTCTTTTCTTTCAATTTTGTTTATTGAATATCACGATTAATTTTCAATATTCGTCAAATTGCGATTTGTAAAAGTTTTAGCGTCCCTGTTACTCCATATGCGAAAAAAGCCTCAGTGCGAGAGGGACGGATTCGTGGAAAAGTAGCAAAGAGTCGGTTTTTTATTAATATAAAATGTACTAAAAATGCTATCAAAATTTCGTTTAACCAGGTCCTAGATACTGTTAAAACCCATGTAATAAAATATAATTGCAGTCCATATGTCATTCTTAATTGTCACACCAGGAGAATTGGTGTCGATAAAGACCTCATTTCAATAAATATTTCTGTCGAGCCGAAATTCTCCAATCGCGTTTCTGTTTTAACAGGTCCCTAGAGAAAGATTCCAAAAATAATATACTATTTTTTCAAAATTATACATTATTTACCGAAGTAGATATAGAAGTTCTGAAATTGTCGATTTTTTTCCGTAGCGCCTTAATTCATTATATGTATTTTGCAAGTCTGTTACATTTGATTAGTCTACTCTCATACGGTATGGAGACAGCTACAAAGTTCGTGACCTGCACACGTAATATACGATTGCACTGAAAGTACTGAATATGATGATAATAACATAACGTCAGACTAAATTATTTGTAAACTAATCTTATCAACTCACGTGTAAGAGTAAGTTCTAGTATAAGCACAGACATTTACTTCTAGTAATAATATATATGTTACAGCCAAAGTAATTAATCTAGATATTATGTATACTCTCCAGCCATTATATAAAATGTCTACCTAATTTAGACAAAGTGATTATTGGAGCAAAATTAATGAACTAATCTAGCTATTATACATAATATCTAGTAAGACGTGGATAAAGAAATGAAACACAATACAGGCGAATAAAAATATAATTAGTGACTTCAAGTGTTCGGAATAAATACCAAAGCGTGCGACTAAAAATACTGAGTGGGCGAATTTAAAGAATGAAATCGAAAATATTTCACCAAAAGTTAAAAAATAGGTGCGATGACGAGCGAAGCGAGGAGGAGCGTGTTAAGTTTACATGTAAGATAAAATAAGGAGCCGAGCAAAGCGGAGCGGAGCGAGGCGACGTCCCAAGTTTTGTAACTTAAAATTAAATTATCACTAAAATATAAGTAAAAAAAAGCAAGTAGGATCGCATTTATTACTTTAGCCAATTCCAACTAGCTATTATGAATAATCTCTAGATAAAGTAATTAATTTATTAGCGAATATATATAATATCAAGCCATTATGTATAATCGCTTTTTAATTACTTTGGCTTTAACACATAAACCAATATCAACTTAAAACTAACTAGTTGTACATTTATTACTGCAATCACATATCAAAATAACTTAATCAAATACATATCACAAAAAGATTGTTACTCGCTGCAGGAGTTTCTTAGTTATGATAACAGGTAAGTAAATTTATTAAATAAATAAGAATAATGGCTAGTTGCCTATTTAAAATTTGAAATTTTATGATTTAGGTTAAATAAAAGTGCCATTTTTTTATTTAATTTTAATTTTATTTTATTTTTAAGTTCTTAATAGCTTATATAATAATAACTTATACAACGTGTAACAGAAAGGTGTAACCATATTTGAAGAGCTTATTCAGTCAATGGTATGGATCGTATTAGTTATCTGATAGATGTTTGTAAGAGAATGTTACAGAGAAGTATGAAAGTAAGTGCTTTAATTTAAGAGATATATTATTGTAATGATTATATTACAATAATTTTGAATTTTGAATAAACAACTTTTACTATTGACAACCGTGAAATCTCAAAAAAAAAATTGCCCTTCCATACATTTCGGCCGAGCGGCATTGCATTTTTCTATGAAACAGTAATTTTTTTTTTCGAGATACAGGGTTTCTTCTATAGTAAAAGTTGTTCTATACCATTGACTGAATAAGCTCTTCAAATATGGTTACACCTTTCTGTTACACGTTGTATAATTGCTGTGCCCTTACAAGGTTCATGTCTTGCACTATACCCATTTATAACAACTTTTGTATCTACAGCATGAATGCAATAAACGATATGAATATGAATATAAAGACCAGACCAAAGATAAGACTTAGCATAGCTATTAGACCTAGCCTAACTATTAGACCTAGCCTAACTATAAGACCTATTGTCACTATTGGGACTATTAATCTTATTGTGGCTCCTTTTATTTATTTACTAGCTTTTGCCCGCGGCTTCGCCCGCGTTGATTTAGTTTTTGTGTAGTACTTTTTATAGAACGTATTAAAATCTGGGTTGCAGTGTTTTTGGTGTAATTGTTTGATCTCCAGGTACAGTCTCTTTGGCGGGGCCTATTACCTATTAAGTGTTTTTTAATTCATACTTAAAGTACCTCTTTATATACTTCATTAGAAGTTCTGCCCTCAGCTGTTAACACGACCAGGCTGCTAGGTGAGCTCACTCTCGAGCAGGCTACGTAGAACTGGCTGTGCGAAAAGCCCCCCCTAAGGTCAATTCCTGCTGTTTTTAGTGACTGACCCTGAGATTTATTAATCGTCATTGTGAAAAGGAAAAAATGGAACCCTAATAGGATCACTTGTGTGGCTGTCTGTCTGTCCGTCTGTTACAGCCGATTTGCTCTGGCACACATACTTTCAAGAATTTTCATGTCCACTGTATTAAATGTCAAAATCGATGCAATTTTCGTAATTAACGTCCAAAAAAACCATTAAAGCGACACCCATATTGATATTTACACATTTCAACATTTCAACCCCATCGCACCCCAACAGGGAATGATAGTATTTCACGTCCACTACGTTGGATTTAGAAATCGTTGTTGTTTTCGTAATCAGCGACCCTATAAACCATACAAACGATACCCAGGTTGATTTTCAGACTTTGTCACCCCATTTCCCCCTTTTAGGGGTCGAATTCTGAAAAAAACCTGAAACACATGTTTACTCATTTATAAATAGGAGTACTCCTGTGAAGTCTCGACTAAAATAGTCTAAACAAAATTTGGACCCCCGTTTCACCCCCTTAGAGGTGGAATTTCAAAAAATCCTTTATTACAAAGGAAAGCTCTGTGGAAAAGTTCAACTTTCTAGGTCCAAGGGTTTGGGCTGTGCGTTGATGAGTCAGTGAATGAGTGAGTCAGTCAGGACTTCTCTTTTTATATATATGATGATGATACAGGCTGTAAATAGACTGTTATCTTTAAAGTAAACCACATACTCCACTGATCATACTGAACAAATTCCCTAAAGACACACGAAAATAAAAAAAAACCGGTCGAGTGCGAGTAGGACTCGCGCCCTGCGGGTTCCCTACCATTTAAATAAGTTAATATATGAGTACTTTAATAATAAGAGAAATTACAAACTTATCATTACCTACAAAATATATGAAACAAAACTGCAAAATTAAGTTTTCGGGGACGTCACCCTAAAACAAAATACTGATAGTAATGCAATTTTTATTTATGTTTTGTACATTTATTTATTTTTATGTGAAAAAAAGAACCAAATTGAATATCTACATTAATGTGACATAAAACTAGAATTAAATAAACCTAAAATATAAATATTACTAACAAATAAAAAAAAAAGAAAATGTTCGGCACCTATTAAAAATTAAGTTAAATGAAATATGCTGGCCAGATTTTATTTTTATTTTTATTTATTTTATTTATATTTATATGGATAAATATTGTAAATATTTTAGTCTGAAATAGATGATTTGATTTGATTTGATTTGAAAACTACAGTTAAAATCGACGATTTCTGTACATATTTTTTCTTTACATAATTTAACATAATATATAAGGTCTTTCAATTTAACTGAAAAGTAATTTAGGAGGTGATTCAGTATCGTTAATACATCACATTCCACTGCAAAGTACTTTTTTATGGGCGAACTTTTTCTTCACTTGTCCATACAAACTGAGTCAGCTGATCGGACCACTTTGTACTGAGAAGTGAAAAAAAAGTTCGCGCAAAAAAAGTGCTTTGCAGTGGAATGTGATGTATTAACGATACTGAATCACCTCCTAAATTACTTTACATTTAAATTGAAGGACCTTATATATAAATTACAAATTCCGCCCACTTTTCTATCCCATCCGATAGAATCCCATTTCCTTATTTTGGAAGAAATAAAACATATTTTTATACTTTATTCAATAAGTAGATACTACTTGTTAATGACACTTCACGAGTAAAAAAAGAAGTTTTCGTCTCCTTTTTCAGGCTTCCGCTGAATTCCATTTTATTTCAAAATTCGGTTTTGGGTCAACATTTTAGATAACGTATCAAAATTTCAGATTTCTATCTCATTCCGTCTAAGATAGTAATAAAAAATTCACTTCATATTTTTCGAAATATTTCGACCTCATCAGTGAGGCTTTCATCACTCGACTGATGACGGCCTAATAAAGTGTATTTTTTTATAATTATCTATGCTACTTTTATCTTACTATAAATAAAATAAATAAAAATCAGTACAAAATAACACTCTACCTATCCCGACACACGCCCGATCTCATAATCAAACCTTCAATAACTGCTTCACCGTTCGCGTCATTAAATCATTTCACCCTCCACTAACTGACATTGACCTTAGAACCTGGGAGTCGTCCTACATCTGGTCACTTGGTGCCCACTACAACCATGAACTGAACAGAAAACACTAACTGACAGACAAACTAAACCACCCTCTTGTCACTTCCATCACGCTCTTCCACACATACCCTGAATATCCCACCAACCACAGAAAACTCTCTGTCCCTTTCAGGGAACACATATACCAGAATTGGGATGGCATGAGAAGAATTGATGGTGGTGATTGTTGGCACTTGAAGGGCTTGTACTTGTCCACAAAATTTCAAAATTTTAAAATTTTATTATTTGATATAAAAATTTGTGGACCAATACAAATAGGTTAGGTTAGTTAAGAAAAATATTGTCTTTTTTTATTCCTTTTCCTGTTTTTATTAGTATGGTATATTTTTCTTTTTTAATACTTGACTGATGACGGCCCACTAAGGGCCGAAATATATTTCAAGCTAAAAAAAAAAAAATATTTTATTTATTAATTATATTTAAAGTAATATATGTATAATTACAAATAAAAGGCCAATAGAGGCAGTATTATATATTTATTAAAGTATAAATAAAAGGCATATATAGCTAAGATTATATTTATTCATATTCCGTCTAAGAGCTAGAGACCCGTGACATACGGACAGACAGACTGACAGCGATTTATCGTCTCTGTTACTCCATATGCGAAAAAACCCTCAGTACGAGAGGAACGGATTCGTGGAAAAGTAGCAAAAAGTCGGTTTTTTATTAATATAAAATATACTAAAGTTGCTATCAAAATTTCGTTTAACCAGGGTCCTAGATACCGTTAAAACACATCTAATAAAATGTAATTGCAGTCCATATGTCATTCAAAATAATTTAGAACACCAATTCTCCTGGTTTGACAATTATTGTTGTATTGTCAATTATTGTCAAAACAGGAGAATTGGTGTTGAAAAAGACCTCATTTCAATAAATATTTCTATCGAGCCGAATTTCTCCAATCGCGTTTCTGTTTAACAGATCCCTACAAAAAGATTCCAAAAATAATATACTATTTTATCAAAAAATACATTATTTACTGAAGTAGATAAGTATGCAAGTTCTAAAAGTGTCGATTTTTTCCGTAGTGCCTTAAGGCGATTACCATCGCCAAATTAACAGCTCGATATTTGTCAGTACGAATATCAACGGAAACGACATTGAAATAACGTTCATATCAGCGCGCAATGCATAGTGGCTGTTACGACGCTCGCTGCATCCTTGATAGGGCGAAATAGGAGAAAATTATACTTTTCACTTGGACGTGATTAATCGATTGAATAATATTATGTTATGTTTATAGCTATCAGGTTTATCTATTTATATTTTTATTTAGAGACATAGATGAATTCAATCGGCCAAGCCACTCAGGAGCAGTAGGGAATTTGAGGTCAAAAAACACAATTCAGTAAAAAAAAAAAAATTCATGTACAAGTTTTGGTGGTATGAAAAAGAAAAATGTTGCATATGTTGTCTAAGAGTTGATTATTCATAATACATTTTTTCATTATTTTTGGTTTGGCCATAAACGAGGAGTAGGCTTTAGAAAGGACCCATTTGGCAATAGTAAGGCCCTTAAGGTAATACTTTATATTCTCGGCTTCTCCCAACGCCAGCGACCTTGAACTGAGTAACTTTGTAACCATTTTATACGGTAACAGAAGTGAAGCAAGAAAACTCCAAGTTTACCCTTATTTCTCGATTTTTTGTTTACTTGTAACAATATAACTGCTGCAGTTTTTATCGAAACAGTATAAACATGTATAAACTTCTAGACAAAATAATATGGTTTGGAAAGTTATTTTATTTTTCATAACATTAATTAAAAACACACTATTTTCGCACTTGTCAGCCGCAACGACTGACGTAACAGCCATGTTGCAGTGCGAGCTGATAAGAACTTTATTTTAATATGGTTTTGTACGAAATTTCAACCACCACGAATCGAGTTGCAAATTTTTCCGACGGAGCCACCTTAATAGCGCTCTGTTTTGCCCTTTGGGTACGGAACCCTAAAAATTTGGACGCGCCTATACAAAGTTTAAAATAGGTATATATTGGTATGGAAAGGGCATTGACATGTTGGTACGTCAATGGGAAAGTAGAACTATTTACGTGTTTTTAAATTGAAAAAGACTAACTTAAAACTGGCTTCGGCCACATCATATTAACACCCAGTGTAGATATATATACAACGTGTAACAGAAAGGTGTAACCATATTTGAAGAGCTTATTCAGTCAATGGTATAAGGGTCATTTTACTAATAAGGCCCCACTTCTTAAAAAAATATAAAGTGAACATAGAATTTCTCTGTGGCATTAATTTTATCGATAGACTTATGTGGATCATAAATTTGTATGCAGCAGTAAAAATATTTAAATAATATTATTGTTTTGGTTTGAACTTGTCTCACCAGGTGTCAATAAATGTATCCTTCGTCACAAAGATTGATTTTTGCATAAAAGAAGTAAATAAACAGTTTTTGTAAAAGAAACATTACCTTTATTATCGGAAACACAAGAGCTTTCTTTACCTTAACGATTAGTATTTTAATAATCAGTTATATTGATTAAAATTATCAGTCTAAGTCTCCTTCGTCACATTGAAATGAAAACTAAAATCAAAAGTTGTAAACCATTTAAAGAAAATCACATTATTTGCAATAAACATCTGTAAGGCATGTATGTATAACACTATATAATCTTAATCAGTCTTAAATAAGGTCACTCTCCGATTATAAATGTGTAGTTTTAAATAATATGATTAGGGGACATCATCCCAGGAACCGTTACGAAGTTGACATAAACGTGACGAAGTAGACACAAAATCATTAAAGGAACAGAGAACATAAATCTAAGAATATTACTTATTAATAAGTATGAATAAATACATATTTGCCCCTTTTTAGCTTTATTTGCTATCAAAGATGGTTATTAATTAAAAAAAAAAACAGAAAATCTTTTAAAAATCATCTCTTAAATTAAGCTGCTTAGACATTATATTTATTTGCAACGACATCTATTTTTCAAAAACTTCTTCAATAGGTTCCTTAAAACAGTACAATACTCTTTTCCCCTTCATTTTTATAGAAGGCATATCTAATATTTTAATTATATTCTCAAAATCAACAAATGATACATCATCATCTTTAAGACGAAAAGCACGCTTTGTTTCGTCGACACATCTTAAAAAAGTAACCTTTACTTCTGAGTCTTCAAAATCACGATCAGTAACACCAACATAATTGTATTGTTTGTTCTTTTCACTCATTATTTTTATAAGCAAGTATGTACCTTTAGGAATATTTCTTGGGTGGATTTCTGTTTTATCGACGCTGGTACCGGCACAGGTGTTTCTATTTCTATTTTCTTTGTCCTGAATTTGTGCTAAAGTCTCACTATCAGAGCTATCACTTGAACCTTCATAAATGTTCTTGAAGAGGAGTCCTGTTCTTCCAGCATTGAGGTTCTGTATGGCAGAATTAAAAATGCCCATTTCATCCATATCAAAATTTCCCGCTTCAACGCATCCAGCCTCGCCAATATTAACATCTTCGTCAATATCCATATCTTCTGTCACAGTGTTTGAAGAAAAGTTATACTGGGTGCTAGGTGCGATACAAAAACAAGAACCGTTAACACCTTCAGTCTTACAGAAGCAGCTTTGCTCACTGTATTTTAATTGTCCTCGTGCACAGGAAAAAATGTGATGCATTCTCATTGTGGCCGGAATAGGCAGCAAAGATGTTGGTATAGTCATTGAAATGCGATCGATGTCCTCTTGGGTAATAAGGAACAACTTTACTTTCGTCGCATCTTTTAAAAACGTATAGAAATGAGTCACATCGGCAATATCCTTTCCATGAGCGACCATTCTGTCGGCTGTCCTCTTTATCAGTCCCCCTATTCCATCGGCTGCTCCTTTTCCATGACCGGCCTCAAAGAATGACCAAGTCATGTTCTTGAATCCATAGTCATCAAATAGTCTGGTCGTCATGAGATAAAAATTCTGTTTCTGACGGTATTGTGTGCAGGGACCGTCTGAAAACCAGTGAATAGTATGTATTTCTGGATAGTTCTCATTAATAAACTTTAGAATCGGGTCTACGTGAGCCCATATTGCGGCAGGATTGTGAAGCAGACATGATGAAACCGTACAGAATGATGTAATTTCTTTGGTTTCTGCTCCTTCAGGCTTTCTGTAGATGACAGCTGTGTGTAATGACAGCTGGTTACGAGAACCCCCGAAATGGTGAGATTGTATCTCTTGACTACATTTACAATTATAGTTCTCGCTAAAGTCGATATGGACAGCAACACTTTTGTGGTCTAAATTGTCAATACAGTCTCTATAAGCTTTATGTTGGATTCGGACGTTAAACACATGTTTTTTGAATTCTATGAGGTCTTTCTTAAAACTGACAATCAGATCCGATAGCTTAGCTTGTTGAAGCTCTTTTACATTTTTGGAAATCTTGCGTTTTTTCTGATCTTTAGTAATCTCTTCAGTTTTACGCACCCATTCCCACCAAGACACTTCATCATCTGGACACAAATTTAAATCAATCAAATTCTTGCCGCTACATTGTTCACATGCCTCAAACATGCATTCCTTTTGATTTATACTACAAACTACAGACTCCAGAAAACGACTCAAGTCGCTGGTGAAAACTGCTCGTTTTTTCTTTAAAGCCAGTATTTTGTACTGAATATTAGTGTGGAGCTTGCACAGGCATGTTTCGCGAGCATCAGCGGAAGGAGTAACTACATAAAATGGCCTGTTCATTGTAAAGTATGAGTAACAACATTTCATGCCACTTTCTTTTAAAAAGGAGCGGTGAAGATTTGTCATTATATCAAGGAGGAATCTCTTCTGTTTCTTTACTTTATTTTTGGTCACTGTCTCTTTTTTGCCAGCTGTAGCACGACTGACATCATCACGCAGGAAGAAATCTTGGACCGCCTTTCGTAAATCTTTAGCCTTCTGGACTTTCTGACATCTCCGCAATTTATCTTTGCATTTTATTCCGAGTGCTGCAACTCTTATCTCTTGGGTAAGACCTGTTTTCTCTACAAAATTTGATGCAAGCATTTCCTTGATAATTTTTCTCTCTTTCCTAGACTTCGTAGTTTTGTATTTTTCTTGAATAGCTGTACACACCACCTCGTATTTATCAAAACGGGATTTAGTTCGCTGTAATTTTTTCTTACAAGCTTCATATTTGCGTTTCCATTCAGTCATTTCTGTCTCCAACCTTAGATTATCTCTGTAAAGCTTAGTTCTTTCCCGACGCATTTTTTTCGTTTTAAAATGAACTTTTCGTGAGCTAGCGTCGGTTAGAGATGGTGAAAGAGTGTCTTCCTCTATAAGCTGCTCTCGTTCTTTTAACTTTTCTCTATACTTTTTCTGTTTAATCTTCCATTTTCGATTTGTCAGTCTTTTTTCTCTACAATTCATGTCTTTAACAAGTTTCTTATTAGTGTGATATCTTTCTCTTGCTTTTCTCAAGTATTCTTCATACTTCTCCTTATCAGCCTGTTTCTTGAGCCTACAGCGACGTTGTCTTTCTGCTGCTGTTAGCGCCATATTATTCTAAAATAATGAAAAAGACTATTTTATTTATGAGACAAAACGAAATTTATAAAGGCAAAACGTTTTTTTTTCAAAGTATTGCTATTTACAGCACATAAGTCCCCTTCGTAGCATCTTCGTCTCCTTCGTAACGATAAACAATGTGACGAAGGATACGCGTGACGAAGTATACATATTTTAAGGTTATAAATCTGAGGTGAAATTGGTATAACATAATTACAGAAATTTAACTCAAATCAAAACAAAACAATCAAATATGTAACATATGTGAAAGATATTCAATTACAAGTAATACTTACTTTTAAAACGCCGTGACTTCGGATACGAACACAAAATACACGCTGCCTAGGCGGAACGCGCGAATCACACTAACTGCAGCTAGTGTCAAATTTCACACCTCCCCTCCATTGCCCCCGCGCCACTAAAAATTACGACGTTCCTTTTTACGCATAGTTGTCGCGTGCGATGGTTTAAACAGAGAATATTCTAGTTTTATGGATGTCGTTACGAAGGATACAAAATATATGGGACAAAGTTTAGTCACGCCTTGTAAAAAAAAAAGACAGATTAAATTAGCTTTTTTTGCTGTTATTGAAATAAATATGTACCGAGCCTTTTATTTTCGATATTAAATAGCTGGTTTTTCATACAAATATAATAGTTAATTTCGTGTTTCTAAGAACACGATCTACTGGGGACACTGCATTTTAGAGGGGTAAACTATATTTCACATCAAATTTAACTTATTATAATGCCGTTCTCAAGTAAATAGCAAAAGAAGTATTATAGTGTTATATTTTAAGTTTATAACTTTTAAATGCGATTTCGCAATATTAAGATGCTGACAGATTTAACAATATTTTTCGTTCTGGACAAGCACCAAAACCTAAAGGGACCTTAAAAGTAAAATGACCCATAAAACAACTTTTGCTATGTTACTATGGAACAAACCCTGAATCTCGAAAAAAAGGGAACGACTGTTTCTTAGAAAAATGCAATGCCGCTCGGCCAAAGTGTATGGAAAGGCAGATTTTTTTAGAGATTTCAGGGTTGTCTCCATAGTAAAAGTTGTTCTATAACATTTACTGAATAAGCTCTTCAAATATGGTTACACCTTTCTGTTACATGTTGTAGATATTAATTTCATTGATCGCCACAACACAATACAAAACATAAAAATTTACATTCTAAGAACCATACAAGTTTAATATTATTCTATAACGAAAAAACACCGGTGAATTAAAATAAAAGTAAATGGAAGACGACACGTGTCGGCAACAAAAATGGCTCAGCATAATGCCACGGCTTAACCCACAGCGCTGTTATTCTGCCATAATTCGAGATAAAAAAGATGTCTTTTGGATATTATTAATTAAAATTAAGAGGTCTGCGAAGCAATCCTAGTTCATACAAACGAAATACCAAAACCATTTGTAAATCATAGATATTCTTAAGGTAGTGTGTATTTATTCCGATTGCATTACAGAATATCTAGGTTCCCAAATATAAACATTGATTGAAAAATGAAATATGAGAAAAGTAGATAAGCTTTTTATGGAAATTTTAAATTGCTTATATGTTGTCTTTAAATCAATGTCCTTTCAAAATATATAGTTTGGAACCTAGATATTCTGTAATCCAATCAGAATAAACACACTCTATCCTAAGAATATCTATGATTTACAAATGGTTTTGGTATTTCGTTTGTATGAAGTAGGCATACTCCGCATACCCTAGCAACTTTTTTTATTACCCGTCCAGCACAATAAGTCTAATGGCAAAGACCTTATCTGCTTTTCATAGATGCGATTATATGTTGGCTCTTTGGCCTTTTTTTTCTTGGACGCGTTATACTAGTGATCACGCAGCGAAACAACAAATTGGTGTGTTATTAGCTAATACTGAAATATTTTGTAAGGAATAAAATATTGGATTTAGGTAAAATCCCGTCGTATTTCTATTGCTTATTTTATAAAAAAAAAACAAGTTGATCTCTTAACCGCGTTTTTGAAACGAACGTTTGAAAACAAAAAAAAAGAGGGTGGAAAACTTTTTTTTTTGACATAAGTATAAATCTTAAAACATTGTTTATAGGTGGAATCCCTAGATAAAAGATCGATAAATCAAATATATTTTCTTTAATATGAGGAGAGACCTAGTTTCTTCCAATGAACCCTTGAAAACCTGGTGTTGTTGATGTTCTAGCGTCAGGTGTCCCTATAAACCGCCATTCAAAGGTCTGTGAACCGTTTTAAGAATTTTCCGTTGTTGGTTTTTTTTACTCGTGTTTGTCGTGGAATCTTGACATTCGGCAATCGATCCACAAAAGCGACACCCACAAACTTTGACAAGTCAACGAATTAACATCCCAAACCCATAAAATTTTGATCACATATTCTAACTCAGGTTAAAAAACTGCTATTTTCCCATTAAGGCCTTGCTGGTCATGCAAATGATCACATTATTTTTCAATTTTTATAAATATCTCTTACTTATTTATGTTTTGTCTCGCTTGTCCACGTGTGGTAAGTTCGATTGACACGTGATAGACTGTCATAGGGGACGGTTTGAAAGGCAATTGGATCATGTTTCAAAATTGAAATTTCTTTAAAATAATCCCACCAAAAGGTTATGGATTGGGTCAACTTTTAATCATCGATCAAAAGATTTACTGCTAAATAATTGAGTTCATGTTTGCTAAACTTGCCAAACAAAAAAAACTGGCCAAGTGCGAGTCAGACTCGTGTACATAGGGTTCCTTATTTTGGATGATAAATTTAATTGTGTCATTCATTTTTTTCGTGAATTTTTCAACCACTAATGTTCCTCTAATCTTCACGTAAACACATATTCCCATGATTTTTTTCATATGTTTCGGTCCACCAGTTTGAGAGATAAGCGAGGTTTTTCGAAGATTTCTCGAAATATGCATCTATTTCTCGAAATATAGCCAAGCTATATATTTTTACAATCAGCGCTTTAATATCTACACTTTGATACCCATATTGTATTTATATATATTTTTTTATTTTTATTTTGCTGCTTTCATATATTTCTTATTTGTGCTCAATTTTTTTTAAATCACTATAGTTTTCCTGTAATTGGCTAATTATGAAACGTAACCGAGTAATTTATTGCTCTTACGCCCGTGTATCATACTACGTTTTTCAATGCATAGTGTGAGGAAATAAAACAAATATAATCTAGTGAACTTTAAATTATGTTTGGCTCAAAAGGACTGTATCCAGAGCCGTTAAACAGTGGGAAAAAAAGTATCACATTTATGGTACACAGGAAAGGCTGCAGGTTAGCCAACCATTGTAAACAAATAAAAAAAATAATAATAATAAAGCCCTAGGGCAAAGTAATCGACTTTCTGTTCGGTTTTGATGCTTAAAAAGTTGGCCTTTACGAGCACTTGCATAGAAATATATTTATTATCTTATTTATCAGGGACGCAAAGTATATTGACATACAAAATGTTATCTTTTGTCTGTCTGCAAATTGGCGACTTTCTATTGATAGAAATATCTAACCCATTTTACTAATTACTTTATCGTGATAGGTATACATTATTACATAACATAAAGAGCGATGACGATAGGTGGACTTTATTTTAAGGCGATATAAGAAAAAAATACGGGTGTTTCTTTTCTGTGTATTTCATGAAATACACGGAAAATTATAATAAATTTCTGGTTTTATGCATTTTGACTATATAATCTAGGGTTTTGAAATTGGAAAACATGTTTGGATAAATTTTCCTCGATAGAAATAATTGTTGAAATGAGGTCTTCAAACACACTTTTTCTCCTCGTTTGACGAATAGGAACCATATACAGAACTCAAACATATTTTGTTAGGTGTGTTTCAACAATATCTAGAGATTTGATATTTGAAATTTTGCTAGTTATTTTAGTTTTTTTATAAAAATTATAAAACTAACGTTTTTCGCTTTCGCCCTGAATCCGCCCCTCTCGCACTGAGCGTGTTTTCGCTTGGAGTGACAGTGACAAAAATAAAATTTGCATAACCCATCGAAATATTTCGATGGCATAACCTCTTAAGTACGGACGCCAGTCTTAACTTGAAAATTGACTTTTGCTCACTGATTATAAGCAGCAAAGGCGCGTTTTTCGAGCTGGTAAGGTGGAAATAGCTGAATCAGAAGGGGTTTCAGAAAAAAAAAACCGAAAAAGATTTCATAAATTGTGTAGACCTCATTGAGTTTGAGTAGAGTAGTTTAAAACAAATAAATAGGGGGCCGTCAAACTCAGCAGTGGCGTGCACAGAACTTTTTGCTGGAAAAGCAAACAATTGGTCAAGAACAACAATAAAAAAAAATATGAAAAAATTTTAATATCACTTTGAAAAAAAAAATTTTGTATGAAGCCAGGGTAGACAATGTCTACCCTAGAGTGAAAATTTCCTATACAAACTTTTTTTTTTCAAAGTGATATTAAAAATTTTTCATATTTTTGTTATTGTTATTCTTGACCAATTGCTTGCTTTTCCAGCAAAAAGTTCTGTGCACGCCACTGCGTCAAAGTTGTCGGCTTTAGACCAAAGGCCAAAGCAGTTAGAGTTTGAAATTTCTATATATTATGTACCATATACTTTATATAAACAACAAATACTAAAACCTGCCAAGTGCGAGTCGGACTCGTTTTTCTATAAAAACAGCAAAAATACATGTCTGTTGTATGGGAGCCCCCTTCAATATTTATTTTATTCTGTTTTATAGATATAAATATCTAGTTTGAAATAATAGGTCATAATATGTTCGGAACCCTAAAAGAGCGAGGCCCGACTCGCACTTGACCGGTATTTTTCAATACTCAATCCTCTTACACTTGACCTTAACCCACAACCTCATCTTCTCCGTGATGGAAATTTTGTAATGTAAAGAATTAAGGCGAAATATAAAAAAATAGAGGTACTTCTTTTTTGTGTATTTCATGAAATACACGGAAAATTTTAATGAATTTCTGGTATATGCATTTTTACTATATAACCTAGGGATTTGCAATTGACAAACATGTTTGGATAAATTTTCCTCGATAGAATTAAATTGTTGAAATGAGGTCTTCCAACACACTTTTTCTCCTCGTTTGACGAATAGGAACCATATACAGAACTCAAACATATTTTATTAAGTGTGTTTTAACAATATCTAGCGATTTCATATTTGAAATTTTGCTAGCTATGTTAGTTATTTTAATAAAACAATATAAAACTAACATTTTTCGCTTTCGCCCTGAATCCGCCCCTCTCGCACTGAGCGTGTTTTCGCTTGGAGTGACAGTGACAAAAATAAAATTCGCATAGCCTCTTAACGTTATCTTTTATGTTTTTAGGTCACACTCTCGTTGTACGTGATACAAAAAGATAAAAACATGCATTTAATTTTAATTGTTATCTTGTGGATTATAATTTCACGGATTTATTATAATAAATTAAATACAGACTTTTTTTTATAAGATTCATGGATTACCTACTCACCGTCTACAGAATAATAATATATATATATAGGTCTACAACTTATTTGAGAGCCGGGACGAAGATGGTTTGCGGGGGGAGGCGTACAGATGAGTACAAAAGTGTTCATTGCACCATTAAGATTATGAGATTTATATCCTGTTGCAATCAATTGATAAGGTTAAGTACATTACTACTGGCTAGAATAGTAGTTTATGCTACAAGGGCGAAAAGGAATAAATTACGAGCGTAGCGAGTATTTTAAACATAACTGAGTAATTTATTGCTCTTACGCCCGTGTATCATACTATGTTTTTCAATGCATAGTGTGAGGAAATAAAACAAATACAATCTTGTGAACTTTAAATTATGATTGGCTCAAAAGGACTGTATCCAGAGCCGTTAAACATGTATAACATTTATGGTACATAGGAAAGGCTGCAGGTTAGCCAACCATTGTAAATAAATAAATAAAAAAAATAATAATCAAGCCCTAGGGCAAAATAATCGACTATCTGTTCGGTTTTGATGCATAAAAGGAGGGCCTTTACGAGCACTTGCATTGAAAAAAATTTTATTGAACTTTTTCAACTTTGACATCTTATTTTGAATATCAATTGAAATCTCTCATAAATTATAAAAATTCATTGTTACTCTGATTTGAATCTGAATGTAATTAGATTTTGCAGATTTTGAGTCCGACATATTTTAGTATAGTGTTCAGCAGTGTATGTATTAGTTATAAATGTATAAAAAACACAACAGCGGGTCTACCACGTAATTCTCATTTTCATCAACATCAACTTGAGATTGAAATTTGACGTGCGTGCGACGACGCCCGCCTAACATGTCATCTCTTTTGCACGCACGTCCAATCTCAGGTTGATGTTGATGAAAATCAGAATTACGTGGTAGACCCGCAGGTTCACTTTACGTTACATCTGTACCAAAAACCGTTCGATTTCAGTTAGATTTGTCGTTCAACTAGTCACAATTAGTTTGGAAATGGAGAGGGTCACACGTGTCATACGTCCATAGAGTAAGTATGGCAGAAGTTATTTATTCGACTGATTTAAATTTACGTCCGTCGACTAGTCGATCAACAAGTTGATACATGGACATCATTATCGACTGTCCCGTTGCTCTCTCCCCGCACCTCATACTTACCCCGGCTCTCAGTTAAGTTGTATTCATATAGATAGACTATTATTGTAGGTACAGTGGAGACCGCATCAAGTAAGACACATTAGACTTTGTACCTATCTTATATTCTTCTCTGTAGGGGCTAATGTCGTACTGCAAGTGTAAAGCTTGATGTGGTCTCCTCTGTACACGGAAAGAATACAACTGACGGATATGAAATATTGTACAAAAGTACAAAGGCGGACTTACCTCTAATCTAAAAGCAATTTTATTTAGCTAAACTTTGGGTAGTGAAGAAACATGTGGGTTCTAAACAGTTTTTTGTCTTTGTGTGCACTTATGAAATTTAATCGATTCTATCACCAAGGGTTAACGTAGAAATCTCTTTCAGAGATAAGCTCGCCTTTTGCTTAAACTGTAAGTTTACTGATACTTGTAATACGTTTTATTCTTGTGTGCAAGAAAGGATTTTGAATTGAATTGAAATTATGGTAAACGGTACCGTAAATCACAAATTCGGTTATATTTAGGGTTCCGTAGTACCTAAAGGTACTAAAGGAACCTTTATGGTGAGACTCCGTTGCGTTGTCCGTCGGTCCGTCCGTATGTCACAGCCACATAACTTAAAAGGCAAAAAAATATCATTAATTTGCCCACATATCACGGTGTAAAAAAACACATGAAAAATTTGGAATTGTTCAAACTATTTCCAAAACAAAAGTGAGAAAAATAAAAAAAAAATCCTAAAAATACAATATGGGTATCAAATTCTTGTACAAATATACACTTTTACTGTATTCGCTGGCACTGGTTTCGAGAAAACTTTAAAAACCACAAAAAATGTATGGGGCCCCCTTATCTCCAAAACTGGTGGACCGAAAAATATGAAAAAAATCACGAAAATAAATGACAACATTAAATTCATCCTCCACAATAAGGAACCACGCGAGTCTGACTCGCACTTGGCCGGTTTTTTTTCTTAAAATAGGTAATAGAAATATCAAGGGACTCTACTTAAATTCAATATTTTTCCCTACAAAATATTTCAGTATTAGTTAAAAACACAGCAATTTGTTGTTTCGCTGCGTGATCACTAGTATTACGCGTCCAAGAAAAAGAGGCCAAAGAGCCAACATATAATCGCCTCTATGAAAAGCAAATAAGGTCAATGCAATTCGGAGGTGTGTTAATTCGAAAACCATTTCCGTATTTTAGAACTTGCGGTCTAAAAAAATGGATATTTTTACGAAAAAGCTGCAACTTCCATTTGCCTTCGTGTGACGTCACTTGAGAATTGGCTGCTTAGAAATGTATTCTTTGCTATCAAGATAAATGTATAATAACTTGCTTCCGACTAATTTGACAGCTAGATGACAGATGAGTAGACAGACAGAGACAGACCACTTTTTTTATAAGCAATCACACATCACAATCAAAAATTTTCAAGTGACGTCATATCGGACAATTCTTTAAAAAATCATGAAAAAATAACGGTTAATTTATATACCAAAATAATGAAAATTACGTCCTAAAATGACGTAAATGCTCTGAAAAAAAATGTTTTTTTTTTTCAATGAAGCCATGTGATTTTGCCGTTTACTGTATAATTTGATAAACGGTGCTTACACTACTTCTACCGCAGAGGGTGTCAAAGGTGTTTACCGAGTGTGGACTGTGATGTGACAGTCACACTCGTACCCCCATATTTCACCGACGATTATTCCGCTGCATCGTGATGGATGATTTACAGCAGGTGGTAGAGCTGATGCCGGGCTCGACTGTGGAGGTACCACCATCTTACTTGGAGACCCCCTCGAAGTAATTCGGGGGAGAGTAAGAGGACAGCTCACAGGCAAAAAACCAGGAGACCCACCATGCCTGGGACCGATGGATGGCGGTATATCCATCCTTAGTAGCCGGGCCTTGTATGGAACAGACTGGTGACGGGAAGCGGCGTTACTACTGCGAGGGTTCCGGCACCGCGCTCACCAACCCGCCTGCCCGCGTGTGTGAGTATGGGCAATTCTTCCAGGATGACCGCCGGGAGTGGCAAAGTCCTGGAAAGGCTTATGTCCAGCGGTGGACGAACTAGGCTGATGGATGGATGGACGGGTAGTGAGACCGCCGTACTTGGCACAACGTACTCGTACCTTTCAAAGAGCGCAGATTGAACACAAATATGGGATTTGAACCCGCGACCCCCAGTTCGAACAACTAGACCGAAGCAGACATTAAATTTTATGAATATGAAAATTATTATTTATTTTGCAACTTGTTTTTATTTTTTTATCTTGCTCTTTAACGTGTAGGGGTCAGGTTAGAGTGGTTAAACACGTGATAGGGCAAGCATGGACTTAGGGCAAGTTTAACTGTGTCTAGTTTACTGTCGGTTATCACTCTGATTAGCGGCGTACAGCGTTTAGGTTTGGAAGCATATTATCACGACATGAATCCCTGTGGGGTTATCAGAGGTGTACCCAAGGTAGGTTTGAAAATGGATTCTTAATCGGTAACCAGCGGGCCTATTGTGTATCTCTAGTTGCCTTCTGGACTGGGTGTCTATCATCAAAAACATAGATATACTATCGAATTCCGATGTCCTAAGGATATTTTCGCACTTGAAGTGACGACACAGATTGTTAATAGTTCAATACCCACTAAAGGCAATTTTGAAATTTCAGTTTTTAGCTATGTTTTTGATAATAGGCACCTCGTGCAGTTGGCAACTAAAGATACATAATAGGGGGGCTGTAACACTTATTGGAATTTAATAAAAACCATTGAGGACAAAAAAGATTCGTTTAAAGTCAAGCACTTATGTACACTAAATTCTTATAACAAGTAACATTATATCATTGCAGTATAGAAACGCAGAAAGAAAAGTAAATCTGGATGTGAGGAGCTCTGAACCGGCATGGCATTCTATATGTCACTGTTAAGGCGATATGCGAAAAAATTATGGGTGTTTCTTTTCTGTGAATTTCATGAAATACACGGAAAATTACAATCAGTTTCTGGTATATGCATCTTGACTATATAATCTAGGGATTTCAAATTGGAAAACATGTTTGGATACATTTTCCTCGATAGAAATAATTGTTGAAATGAGGTCTTCAAACACACTTTTTCTCCTCGTTTGACGAATAGGAACCATATACAGAACTCAATTATAATTTATTAGGTGTGTTTCAACAATATCTAGAGATTTCATATTTGAAATTTTGCTAGCTATTTTAGTTTTTTTTATAAAAATTATAAAACTAACATTTTTCGCTTTCGCCCTGAATCCGCCCCTCTCGCACTGCGCGATTTTTCGCTTGGAGTGACAGTGACAAAAATAAAATTCGCATAGCCTCTTAACGCAACCCTACGTACAGGATTGTCTCTTGCCTACATACCCAACTGCGCAGATACATTTTTTCTGCTCCTGTGCAGATTGGTACCGCCAGTCTGTTGAGCGCAACCAACGCAATCACATTTGTTTACCAATTAAAATCTGTAAAATACAATTGTAATACCGAAAAGTAAATTCATTTTATAAACTATTCTTCTGGAGTTCTTTCTACGATCCTGCTGATCCTGCTACATAAATCCTGGCCTGGAAGATCAGTTAAATCTAGAGGAATAGCCGAATCAGTCACAGTCAAAAGTCATAACTGGTCAAAACTACTTTTGACTGCAAGAATGGGTCAGTTAAAACTAGTTTTGACTAAAGACGTAGTGTTGACTGATATTCGCAGGCAAAATTAGTTTTTCGGATGTCCTGCAGCGCAGAAGAGAGCCGGTAGGTTAGGTTAGAAGGTTAGGTATGGCAAGTCGCGGAACGCACCGCCATACCTGACCTTCGTGATTATTTTTTTATGACAACCCAGAAACACTTTTTAATCAAAATTACTTCAGACCAACTTAGTCAAAACTATTTGTGACTGATTTTCGTAGTCAAAACTACTTTTGACTGCAACATATACAATATTTTCCCTCGGAAATGTAAATATAACAATATAGTTTTTGAATGTATTTTTTGCTGGTATTAAATTTTAACGTACATAGTCGCCAATATTAAAATATGTCTCTTAACAAAACTCTCGCGTGACCCCCCCCCCTTATCTTCGAAACTGGTAGACTGAAAAATATGAAAAAATAACAATTATAGATCATAATTGGCCAATTACAGGAAAACTGTAGTGATAAAAAAAAATATCTGCACTAATGAGAAATACAAAAAAAGAAGTAAAATAAATGAACAAAATATTTTATATAAATACAACTTGGATATCACATTGTAGGTATTAAAAAGCTGATTGTAAAAGTATATACTTTTAATATATTTACTGACACTGGTTTCGAAAAATCTTTAAAAAACCCCAAAAATATGTATGTCCCCCCCCTTATCTCCAAAACTGGTGGACCAAAAAATATGAAAAAATTCATGGCAATAAATATGTGTTTACCTAAAGATTGCAGGAAAATTAAAGCGGCCGAGAAATTCATTAAAAAAAAAATTATCATCCACAATACGGAACCCTAGGTACGCGTGTCTGACTCGCCCTTGGCCGGTTTTTTATTAATATAAAATGTACCAAAATGTTTTTTCAAAAAGATTTTCAAGGAGACTTTACAAATACATAATATCCACATTTTGAATGCAATTTCACAATGAAATTAGTTAGGATTTCAGAATTACAGGAAAAAATACAACAATTCAGAGGTCTTTTCGGAATTAAATTCTATCTAGAAAATTTCATCAAATCGCGTTTTCCTTCAGTGAGAATCTTAATCAAATACTCAATAAACATTTACCCAAAAATTAAATACGTATATACATGACATTATAGTGGAGTAAATGGATTCGAAAAAACCCCATTTTTTTTTTGGTATCGCCTTATGGCGCTACGGAAAAAATATCGACACTTTTTAACTTGTATATTTACTTCAGTAAATAATATAATATTTTAATAAAACAGTACTTATATTATTTTTGAAATCTTTTTCTAGGAACCTGTTAAACACAAACGCGATTGGAGCAATCCGGCTTGATACAAATATTTATTGAAATGAGGTCTTTATCGACACCAATTCTCCTGGTTTGACAATTTGGAATGACTTATGGACTGCAATTCTATTTTATTAGATGGGTTTTAACAGTATCTAGGACCTGCGGGCCTATTGTGTATCTCTAGTTGCCTTCTGGACTGGGTGTCTATCATCAAAAACATAGATATACTATCGAGTTCCGATGTCCTAAGGATATTTTCGCACTTGAAGTGACGACACAGATTGTTAATAGTTCAATACCCACTAAAGGCAATTTTGAAATTTCAGTTTTTAGGTATGTTTTTGATGATAGGCACCTCGTGCAGTTGGCAACTAAAGATACACAATAGGGGGGCTGGTACAACGAAATTTTGATAGCAACTTTAGTACATTTTATATTAGTAAAAAACCGACTTTTTGCTACTTTTCCTCGAATACGTCCCTCTCGCAATGAGGGTTTTTTCGCATATGGAGTAACAGGGACGCTAAAACTTTTACATATCGCCTTAACAGTCCGACGTCAATCGACTGAGCGAATATAGACACAAATAATTTCAAGTAAGCAAAACCAAAAATTGCGTATATGTATAAATATATATTTTTTAATATTTTTATTGAGCTGAATTTCTCCAATCACGTTCTGTTTAACAGATACCTAGAAAAAGTTTTCAAAAATAATATACTATTTTATCAAAATAATACCTTCTTTACTGAAGTAGATATGCAAGCTCTAAAAGTGTCGACTTTGTTTCTGTAGCGCCTTAAGTTATTTAAATGTAGTTAATATATATATACACTTAATAAAATAAAATATAAGTTATTGTGAGATATATTTCGGGCCCTATCCTGGGTCCGACATCTGTCACGTGTGAAAAAAAACAAAAAACAAAAGTGACTGATGCCGGACCCAGGATAGGGCCCGAAATATATCTCACAATAACTTAAATTTTATTTTATTAAGTGTATATATACTATATATATATATATATATATACAAGGTGACTTTTTGATCATCGTCCAAATTCATACTGGTGGCTTGGTAAGTGATCAGTAACATGGATCAATAACAATTTTTGTGAAATTCGTAAAATGAAATTTCGCCTCCCCATAGTGATTTACTCGGAACTGGAAGTGATTTTTTATGGGAAGCCGAAATTTCATTTTACGAATTTCACAAAAATTGTTATTGATCCAAGATACTGATCACTTACCAAGCCACCAGTATGAATTTGGACGATGATCAAAAAGTCACCTTGTATATATATATATATATATATATATATATATATATATATATATATATATATATATATAGTATATATACACTTAATAAAATAAAATTTAAGTTATTGTGAGATATATTTCGGGCCCTATCCTGGGTCCGGCATCAGTCACTTTTGTTTTTTTTTTTTTTTTCACACGTGACAGATGTCGGACCCAGGATAGGGCCCGAAATATATCTCACAATAACTTATATTTTATTTTATTAAGTGTATATATATATTAACTACATTTAAATAACTTAAGGCGAGACTTGGCAAGATCATGTCTTTTTTTTTTAACATAAACTTATACTATACATCAAATTACTTCCAAGGGATAAGAAAATACAAGACAGCAGGAATTCAGGTTAATGAAAAAAGAAAAACATACTCGTATATATCTTTGCCTACCTGTCTCATATAGTCTATTTCCTTTTACAGTCTGTAATTAATTAATGTTAACTCTTAAGAGGAATCAAAAGTTAGGAAATTATATTAATTAATTAAATTATTATTATCATCAAAATCAGTATCACTATAACACCATGCTTCACCATCATCCAAATATTCATTTATTTTATAATATGCCTTTTTCAGTAGGCCCTGCTTAATATACTGTTTAAACTTATTCTCTGACAAAGTAAAGACCTCCTTTGGAAGTTTATTGTAAAATCTTATACCATGTCCTACGAAAGAGGTACTCACTTTGGCGAGTCTGATTTTTGGAAAAGCCAGTTTATACTTATTTCTGGTTTCCTTACAATGTTGCTCACCAAGCCTTGGGAGAGACTCAACATTTTTTCTGACATATCTAAGGACTTGGTAAATATATTCACAAGGAACAGTTAATATATTAATTTCTTTGAACTTTTCTCTTAATGAATCCCGGTGCTTCATATTATAAATAGCCCAAATTGCTCTCTTCTGCAAGACAAAGACTGCGTCTGTATCCGCGGCTCTACCCCATAACAGCATGCCGTATGACAAAATGCTGTGAAAGTAACTAAAATAGACTAGTCTAGCAGTATCTACATCAGTAATTTGCCTTATGCGTCTAACAGCGTATGCGGCCGAACTAAGTCTACCACATAGGGCTTCTTTGCTTTGGCTTGGCTTTGGTTGCACAAAATACTATTTTTATTTAGCTCTGATACGAACCCAGTACAGTTATACAACAGCATACAATAGGGTCCTTATATGTCAACTGCACAACTTCCTGACTATGAACTCAATCATATTTTTAGGGTTCCGTAGTAGCTAAAAGGTACAAAAGGAACCTTTATGGTGAGACTGCGTTGTCCGTCCGTCCATCGGTCCGCATGTCACAGCCTCATAACTTTAGCACCGTTAAAGATGAATACATGAAATTTGGCATAAAAACAGCATTGATTTGCTCACATATTAAAATGATATGAAAAACTTGAAATTGTTCAAAATATTTCCAAAACAAAATTGAGAAAAATAAAAAATATTATCCTAAAAATACAAAATGGGTATCAAATTGTAGATATTGAAAAAAATATTTTAAAGATATATACTTTTACTATATTTATTGACACTGGTTCCGAGAAATCTTTAAAAAACCACTAAAATATGTATGTCTCCGAAACTGGTAGACTGAAAAATACGTAAAAAATGTCGATTATATATCATAACTGGCCAATTACAGGAAAACTATATCTATTTAAAAAAAAATGAGCACAAATGAGAAATATAAAAAAAGAAGTGAAATAAATAAAATAAAAAAATTATAAAAATACAATATGGGTACCAAATCGTAGGTATTAAAAAGCTGATTGTATAAATATATAATTTGGCTATTTTAATTTTATCTATTTCGAGAAACCCTTTGAAAAAACCATAAAAAATTGTATCCCCTCCCCCTTATCTCCAAAACTAGTGGATCAAAAATATGAAAAAAATCATGGTAATAGTGTTTACGTTAAGATTACAGGAAAAATAAAGCGGTTGAGAAATTCACGAAAAAAATTACAAAATTTAATTTATCATCCATAATACGGAACCCTTGATACGCGAGTCTGACTCGCACTTGGCCGGTTTTTTTACATCATGTTAGAGAGCTGTAAACGCGAATCTTGCACTAATTTACACCAACTTTAGTTGCTAACCCAGAGGTCGTGGGTTCAATCCCCGCGGTGCACATTAAGGCGATTAGTGTCGCCAAATTAGCGGCTCGATGTTTGTCGGTACGAATATCGACGGAAACGACATTGAAATAACGTTCATATCAGCGCGCAATGCATAGTGGCTGTTACGACGCTCGCTGCGTCCTTGATAGGGCGAAATATGAGAAAATTATACTTTTCACATGGACGTGATTGTTCGATTGAATAATCCTATAAGATGTTTATAGCTATCAAGTATTATCTATTACTCAAAGCATAAATTAATTAAATCGACTTAGCCGCTTGGGAGCAGAAGGGAATTCAAACCAAAAACACCATTCGGTTGAAATTTTTTTTCATATTGAAGTTTTGGTGGTCTGAAAGACATAAAGACATTTTTATTCATAAAAGGTCCAAACATTTGACGTAGTTAAAAACAAAAGATTTAATAATTTTATTGAAAAAGCAAAATGTTGCATGTTGTCTTAAAATTGATAATTCATATAAATTTATTTCAATATATTTGGTTTGCCCTTAAACGAGAAGTAGGCTTTAGAAAGTACCGATTTGGCGATACTAAGCCCCTTAAAATTTGTGTTCGGTCTACGGCATTTATGCCCGAAGTACGGCGATAGAACTCACCATCCAGCACGTTTAGGACGTAATAATGATCGGTGAAAAGCGGGAGTATTAAGCGTGGACTTGAGCACACCTCTGACGGATTTTTGCCATGACGATAATATCACAGTGTAAGTTTTTTTAAAACTGTAATTATAGTTGATTAAAAAATATAAAAAATAAAAAAAAATATTGTTTGAAATATTTACATAATCAAGAATTTTCGTCGGGACCCCGTGTTAATTACGGTGCGGGGCAGAAAATAATGCACATCGTGTCGTAGTGTCATCTCTGTCGCACGAAGCACTAAACAGTCCGGTGATAGAGGCGACGCTGTACGAAGCCGAAGAGCATTATTTTCTGCCCAGTACTGTACAAGAACTGAAGTACGGGAACGTCGGGAACCCCGCACTTTCTCTTGGAATAGCAAAGTTAATTCCTTAGTTAAATGTACTAATTAATCTAATATAAACAACTACAAAGATATTGCTGCAACTAGTAACAGGTTAAGGGTGTGTAGGTGTGTGTAGGAGGTGAGGGTTTTTTGTGTGTGTATGTGTATTTGAATTGTTTGATTTCGTGTTTTTTTTTTTGTTGTGTCACGTGGACACACTATCATGCACGTTTTTTTAAGAACTCGACAACATAATGTCAAAATAATATTTGTCGATCAACTTCTGAACTGGTATTCGTTCAAGATTTATTTAATATAGTCCATAATTTAGCTTAAAATATAACACAAATGTTAGATCATAGTTACTGTAGCGTTCCGCGAAAAAGCAAAACCTTTTTATACTTGAATTATTAAAAAATCTTGGTTGACCGTAGTGTTGATGTTTTGATATTACGAAACAAAAACAAAACAAAAAAGTAACTCTTTGTAATTTTTGTAATCAGCCGTTTTTTTTAAAGTGCTAAGTATCGACTAATGGATACTTTCTAAAGCCTGGCTGAACCAAAAATATTGAAAAAAATGCATTATGAATTATCAACTCTAAGACAACATAAACAACATTTTTCTTTTTCATACCATCAAAATTTCTGTATGAAAAAAAAAATCAACCGAATGGTGTTTTTTGGCTTGAATTCCCTAGTGCTCCTAAGCGGCCTGGTTGATTTAATGTATTTATGCTTTGATTAATAGGTTAACTTGATAGATACTCGTATAAACATAACACAATTTTTTTTCAATCGAACAAACACGTTCAATGCAAAAAAAAATCTACACGATTGGCTCTCCCCCTTAGATTACGAACAAACCGAAGATATCCTTAAAATTGACACATAAATCCTAACACACATGTACCGGTCTGTGAGTATCAAGCATACACCTTCATATAACACACTCCATTTCACTCACCATTTCACATACACTCTAATAACATTCCACATACAATTATCACCCACACGTCATACATTACTCAACTAGTTTTATTTTGTCTCTTCTGTTACTTTTTAATCTTATGTTACTTTTTAATCTTATGTTACTTTTTAATATTTTATAAATTTGTTATCGTCAGACTCACCAGGAAGGGTTTAATTTCCCACAACCCAGGGAATCCTAATGTGGGGATTAGAGTTTTATAAAAAACACTTGTCAAACAACATAGCAATAGTGCATAAAATATTTTTGTATTTCTTTTCGGTTGCAAATAAACATATTATTACTTTTAATTTTTACGTTCATGTGAAAAGTATTATTTTCTCCTATTTTGCCCTATCAAGGATGCAGTGAGCATCGTAACAGCCACTATGCAATGTGCGCTGATATGAATGTTATTTCAATTTCGTTTTTGTCGATATTCGTACCGACACACATCGAGCTGCTAATTTGGCGACATTAATCGCCTTAAATCCACATGGTTTTTGAAAACGCGACGCATTATGGCCTACCCTAGCAACTCGTTTTATTACCCGTCCAACACAATAAGTCCAATGGCAAAGACCTTATTTGCTTTTAATAGAGGCGATTATATGTTGGCTCACTGGCCTCTTTTTCTTGGACGCGTAATACTAATGATCACGCAGAGAAACAACAAATTGGTGTTTTTAGCTAATAGTGAAATATTTTGTTGGCAAAAAATATTGGATTTAAGTGGAATACCATCATATTTCTACAAAGTATTTTATGAAAAAAAAATAAGTTGATCTTTTTACCGCGTTCTTGAAACGAACGTTTGAAAACAAAAAAAAAAGAGGGTGGAAACCTTTTTTTTTTTTGACAAAAGTATAAATCTCAATACCTACGTTGTTTATAAGTAGAATCCCTAGATAATATATCAATAAGGGCCTGTTTCACCACTTCCAGATAAGTGATATCCAGAAGATAAGTTTAAAAATGGAACACATTTTGTATGCGTTATATGTCACATATAACTATCAGGCACTTGTCTGGAAGTGGTGAAACAGGCCCTTAATCAAATATATTTTTTTCAATACAAGGAGAGTCCGAATTTCTTCAAACGAATCCTCGAAAGTCTGGCGTTGTTCATGCTCTAGGTTCATGTACAGTCTTAAACCCATGTTTTTTTTGTTTTTAAATATTTTGCTATTACTATATAGCATTTTTACGACGAAACCCGGTAAGGATTTACAAAATAAACTTGGCAGATTTGAAAAGTTGCGATGTATTTCAAATCAGTGCTAAGCTTCGATTAAGATGCTATGCGAATTTTATTTTCGTCACTGTCACTCCAAGCGAAAAATCGCGCAGTGCGAGAGGGGCGGATTCAGGGCAAGAGAAAAAAGTTGGTTTTATATATTTTAAAAAAAAACTAAACTAGCTAGCAAAATTTCCAAAATCAAAAATCTAGATATTGTTAAAACCCATCTAATAAAATATGTTTGAGTTCTATACATGGCTGCTACTCGTTAAACGAGGAGGAAAAGAGTATTAGAAGACCTCATTTCAACAATTATTTCTATCAAGGAAAGTTTATCCAAATATGTTTTCCAAAATCAAAACCCTAGATTATATAGTCAAAATGCATATACCAGACACTGATTATACGAGTAATTTTCCGTGTGTTTCATGAAATACACAGAAAACAAACACCCGTATTTTTTTCGCATATCGCCTTAAATCAGGTTTAACAAGTGCGTTATAACTGGCCCCTATCATTTTATAAACAATACCCCGATTGGCCGGTTCTGCTGTGAATCAATATATATTCGAAAAGTTTGACGTTTCATTACGAATTTGACGTTTGTCGCGACCGAACGCGAAATTCGAGCGCGAATTTCGAATTTAGAATTCCGATCACGTGGTATACAACCGATTTTGTACTTGGACATTTTGTGTCGTGCTACCGTTATCAAATTATTTGAATTAGTCTAATTTGGTTCGGAACAGTTGGTAGACATTTTTGGTGTTTTTTTTTTATTTTGTTTGTAGTGGACAATGATTGGCGAATACAAAGCTGTGGATGTTTTTGTTTCAAAGTAAGTATTTTAAATTATAAAAAAAAATATTCGGTAACTTTTTGAAACGACATTTTTTTCAATTCTTTGCTTATAAAAAGCACATGTACAAATCTTTAAGTAAAAGTAGTAATATCACGAATAAATTAAAATACCAGTAAATACATAGAATTTCAATGCAAGTGCTCGTAAAGGCCCACTTTTTATTCATCAAAACCACAATCAAAACCGAACAGAAAGTCGATTATTTTGCTCTAGGGCTTTATTTTTATTTTTTTTTAAATTTATTTATTTCCTTTGTACCATAAATGTAATATTTTTCTTTCCACTGTTTAACGGCTTTGGATACAGTCCTTTTGAGCCAATCATAATTTAAAGTTCACAAGATTATATTTGTTTTATTTCCTCACACTATGCATTGAAACACGTAGTATGATACACGGACGTAAAAGCAATAAAATACTCGGTTACGTTTAAAACACACGCTACGCTCGTGTTTTAAATCATCTTCGTGATTTATTCCTTTATGCCCTTGTAGCATAAACTACTATTTCCTATATATATTATATATTGGGTGCTTTCATATAAAATTTCCGAAATTTTCTTACAGATTCATGTGTTCATAATTCCTGTAATTCAATAGCTATTTCTATTATTTGTTTTTTATTATATCAAGGTTTTACATCTACGTATTAAAATTTGTTTTTATTGTCAGTTTACTAAACTTAAATCTTCAAAAACAGTTCGTCCTAAATGCCATCCATTTCCATGATAAGATTTGTAATATTTTTTTACAGCTGACACTTTAAAAACTAAATTAATGTTGCTGTTAGCTTAAAGTTCTAATGAATACAAAAAAAATTGGATCTCTAATTCCTATATAAAATGGAAAAATGTTAGTACTGAAAATTGAGTTTTTATGTAATCTTACCACAACTTAATACCCAAATTATATATTTTTACAATCAACTCTTTAATACTTACAATTTAATATCTATTTAAATAACATGAAGTACAACTAAAATAAAACCTTACAAATTTACTTAGAAAACTAAAATGTAAAGTAAAATTAAATTATGTGGAAAATGTTTGCCAATTTCTTACCACAACTTAATTTTTTTTCCAATATAAGAAAAAGTCAACAACAAGCAGAGGTTTTGATACTGGGACATAATTAGAGGAACACAAAATAATGAGCGTTTTTCCATATGTCAAATTTAGTGTTAAATAAGATTCCTAGATGGCACTGTCGTATTCTTTAGCAACAGAATCAAAGACAAAATTGCACCGATTCAAAACAAACTTTGACATTGATTGCTACGAAACACATTTTATCTATGGTGACATGGACAGCGCCATCTGGAGGAAACCCAAGAACTAAGAAAAAAAAACAACGAGAAAAACGCTCATTGAGAAGTCACTAGAAAGTTTTTTTTTCCAAGTAATACTAATGTTAGTTTAATGTATTACATTTTCCAAAATTAAACTTAATTCTAACTTTATTAAAGTTTTGGACTCATAAATTACTTACAACAGTGGAGTTTTCTGAAGTTTAATTCTTTCAATATAAGAAAAAAACTCAAGTCCCCAAAAAACTTAAATTGAACTTTTTTTGCGTCCTAAGTAAGTCCCTGAGTTTATTTTAAACTAGCTTATGCCCGCGGCTTCACCCGCGCTGATTTTGTTAGCATTTTCCCGGGACAAAAAGTAGCCTATGTCACTCTCCGGCACATAAACTATCACTATACAAAAAATCACGTCGATCCGTTGCTCCGTTGCTGCGTAAAAGAAGGACAAACAAACAAACCAACAAACACACTTTCGCATTTATAATGGAGGTACGGATGGCACAAAAAATACGAGATATATACTAGTTAAAAAACCGGCCAAGTGCGAGTCGGACTCGCGCACGAAGGGTTTCGTACCATTATCTATAAAAACGGCAAAAAAAAACATGCCTGTTGTATGAAAGCCCCCCTTAATATTTATTTTATTCTGTTTTTTGGTATTTGTTGTTATAGCGGCAACAGAAATACATCATCTGTGAAAATTTCAACTGTCTAACTATCATGGTTCATGAGATACAGCCTGGTGACAGTCGGACAGACAGACTGACAGCCAGTGTTGCCAACTTAGCGACTTTGTCGCTAAATCTAGCGGAATTTCAGTCGATTTAGCGACTTTATAAAACAGACGTTTCATGCATTCTAGCGACTTTTTTCATACTGGTATTCCATACATTTAGCAACATTTTGATACAATTTTAGTTAATCTGGAGACTTTTATATGAAAATCTAGCGACAAGAAAAAAAAATTAAACGTCAACACTGCGGACAGCGGAGTCTTAGTAATAGGGTCCCGTTGGTTACCCTTTGGGTACGGAACCCAAAAAAGTAACAAAAACCCTATCAAAGAAAGTAATAATGTTTCATAACATAACAAACAGTACGGAGATACAAAATGAAGTTTATTATCTAATTGCAAACATTCAGTTCTGGCGAACTCTTATCTAGAATGTCTGTCATGACACTGACAATTCCTGACATGTGCAAAACGCATGTTACCGTTAATTAACGTAATGAGCGTTTTTCTCGTTGTTTTTTTTCTTAGTTCTTATTTTTTCTCCAGATGGCGCTGTCCATGTCTCTCTAGATAAAATGTGTTTCGCAGCAATTAATGTCAAAGTGGTTTTTCCTCACAATAGAAATACATTCTGAGGGTTTTTCGTTAGTTTGGAATCTGTGCTAATGTTGTCTTTGATTCTGTTGCTAAAGAATACGACAGTGTCATCTAGGAATCTTATTTAACACTAAATTTGACATAAGGAAAAATGCTCATTAACGGGCAAATCACACTCCCTCTTATCTTAAAGTATATTTCGACCATTTCAATGTCACCAGCATTAAGATATAAATATATAATATGCTGTATATTTTTTTAACATTAAAATGGAACGTGATGAAACTTGTCAGGGCCAAGGTTCAATTCCCATAGCTTAATTCCCAAAAGATTTTTTCAGTGAATTTACGCCATTTTAGGATATATTTTTTATTATTTTGGTATATAAATTAACCATTATTTTTCATGATTTTTTAAAGAATTGTCCGATATGATGACACTTGAGAATTTTAGACAATACATATACTAATTGTGATGTGTGATTGATTATAAAAAAGTGGTCTGTCTCTGTCTGTCTACTCATCTGTCATCCATCTGTCAAATCAGTCGGAAGCAAATTATTATAAATTATCTTGATAGCAACATTTCTAAACAGCCATTTAGTTGTTAATTAAATAAAAAACAAAAAAAAAATTCAAGTGACATCACATGAAGGCAAATGGAAGTTGGGGCTTTTTCGTAAAAATATTCATCATCATGAGGTTTCTTAGACCAAAATGTTCTAAAATACGAAATGGTTTTCGAATTAACACACCTTAACATAATTTAATCTATGCAAATTTAAAAAATAAAACATATTACTTTTTAATTTTCCGGTTAATGTCAGAAGTGCCCGACCTGCAGACATTATCAGTGTATAAAGAGCAATTCCAAACAGCCGAGACGGGATTTTTTGAACTCGAAAACACACTGTTTCTGGAATTTAACAAATAAAATGACAAATTTTCGGTCAATGTGGTCATCTTGACATGGAATTTTAAAGGTCCAGAATTAGCTGAAAATTGGTTGTGACAGATACCTAAACGGAGCAGGACAACTGCTTTGCCTTGTCATTTCCAGAACGGAATCCTAAGAAAAAAGTTTGATCTATTTGATTTATATTGACAGAAATAGAGTGCCATCTGAACATCCATCTCCTCTATGCGTCTGAAGGACGATTTATTTACAACACGACTGCCGACCCTACTAATATATTTTGGCACTAATCAAACCAGAAACTTAACTTTTACACAAAATATATTGAACATTTTGAGTAATTTATTTGGTTCATCTTTTTAAAATGCACATTCCCAATAAACATGTTCTATGTTCTAACGGACATTTTATACGCTGTAAATTTTTACGTATTTATGCATTTTTTAGTTTGAATTAAAAATAAGTTTTATAATAAATTTTTATTCACCGGAACCGCGCTAACCAACCCGCCTGCCCAGCGTGTTGAGTATGGGCATTTCTTCCAGGAGGACCGCTAACAGTGGCGAAATCTTGGAATGGCCTATGTGGATGGATGAATACATTTTTATGCTTTTGTTCTTATTTAGAAACCTTGAAAATGGATTTGCGATTTGCAATGTTCTACAAAGATCAATAAGCACTTATAAATGGATGACATAATCTGATGAGTGTAAGCCAAAGTCTAGATAACCGGTGAGAAGGTGAAATTAAAAAAAAAAGGATTGGATTGTGGTCTATTGTTTCACTGTTTTTTTTTTTAGCGATGCTTAATAATAAACTGGGTTAACAAAATTTTTGCGACTTATTTTAATTTTAATTTAGAGTGCCAACTTTCTTAGTATGGCTGGCGGTGTTAGACTCTCACGTGTATCTTAGAAAGAAAACATGTGCTAAAAACCCGAGACAATTAGACACTTGTCAAAACTCTTATAAACCAGCAATAAAGGCGATTTTTGAAAAGCTAAATGGTCCAATGTCTAGATGAAAGCTGTTTGTTTTAGTCAGCTGGATGGTTGGATTACCGCCAATAATAATCGTTGCCGCCAATTTTCAGTTTAGTATACATTTTTGTGAATTATCACGGAAAAAGTATATAAGTTTAATTAAAAGTTAAAAGTGCGGGGTAGCTCCGAATTTGTTGACGTTTTTCTCAAGATCACTGGAGGTGAGCAAAAGAAAAAGTTTCAAGAATGTTTTAGACGTTTGTACTCACAGTTTGTGTTTTTTTTGAGATTCATTTGTTTAGTGTTGTTTTTCTTGTGTTTGTAAATGTTTGGTACATATTTGGAGGATAATTTTCCATAAATTCAAACCTTATCTACTGATCTGTAACTGTGTGCTTACATTTTGATATCAGATGCATCAGATGATATACGAAGACTGTGCTAAAAATTATGTAAGAACCATGAACGTATAAGAACCATAGCAAATGGAAATCTACATGGATTACCCTGAAAAGATAAGGTATGGCTGTGGTATTCGTTGTTTTTTTTTAATACGACTGTTTATATAAGTCTAAACTTTTTATCATCAAAACAGTTTCGTATTGAAATTAGAAATTTTTCGTTTTCGTGCGAATCGTGTAAAATATTGTAAACTAGCGACCCGCCCCGGCTACGCACGGGTGCAATGCTGATACTAAATATACTACAGTATTTAAGGTACTTAATTGGATAAGGATTAATGCTGTATTACTAAAAATCGCTTCGTAATAAGTTATTATTTCTCGTAAAAAGTAAAGTATAAAAAATAGTTATTGTGGGTTATCTCTAAGAGATAGACATATACTATTACAGACTTTTTTGTAGACCTTTTTAAGGTTTACAATACTGTACTACACTATTTTGATCTATCTCGTAGGGTTCAGCCAGCGTTTGCAATGTAAGCGCAAAAAAATGTGTTTATTTACGATATCACATTAGAAACCTCTAAAATTATCAGTGCTTCTCTACTATATTATGCATATATTATACATATAAACCTTCCTCTTGAATCACTCTATCTATTAAAATACTATGTAGTGACGGGTTGTCGTCAATATAATGTACAGCCATATAACAGCATTATATTATCTATGTTTGTACAAGAATACCCTGACTAGGCCCCGAGCGTTCAAAAACTGATGCAGCAACCTTTTAGTACTTTAGGCTGCCGTTTCTGCAGCACTCAAGAAAAAATATTTGCTAACCAAATTTCGTAAGGAGCTTTAAAAAGGTAAAATCACACATCACAATCAGTATAATGACTAATATTCTCAAGGGACGCTACATAGGACAATTCTTTAAAAAATCACAACTAAATAATGGTTAATTTAAATACCAAAATAATGAAATCTATGTCATAAAATGGCGTATACTATCTGAAAAAAATAATTTAAAGAAAATCTTTTAGAAATTGAGCTATGGGAATTATCTATTTTGCAGAATAAAAAAAATAATTTTGCCCCTATGCAAATTAACGAACAAGTCCAAGTTAATTTAGTAAGGTAGGAAGTCTAAATTTTATTTTGCGTTTTTCACAAAAAGGGTCATTTAACATTGTCCTAACCACTAGCAGGTGTTAGAGCTGTTGCTGGGCTCGACTGTTGAGGTACCACCATCTTACTTGGAGACCCCCTCGAAGTAATTCGGGGGAGAGCAAGAGGACAGCTAACAGGCAAAAAACCAGGAGGTCCACCATGCCTGGGACCGATGGATGGCGGTATATCCATCCCTAATAGCCGGGCCTTATATGGAACAGACTAGTGACGGGCATTCGCGTCACTGGTGCGAGAGTTCCGGCACCGCGCTCACCAACCCGCCTGCCCAGCGTGTGTGAGTATGGGCAATTCTTCCAGGATGACCGCCGGGAGTGGCAAAGCCCTGGAAAGGCTTATGTCCAGCAGTGGGCGAACTAGGCTGATGGATGGATGGAACCACTTACCGAGTCTCCAGTATGAATTTGGCTACAATAAACAAAAGACACCTTATATGTAGAAATACGGCTACTTAACTTCACATCCGCATTCCCACGCCATAAAGTTACTTGTATATTAGAAAAAAATTACTTATTTTATTATGCATCTACCTCATAAAAATGTATTTTTTGTCTCTCGAATTCGCACGTCTTTAAAAATTAATAGAATAATAGTTGTGACTAATTGGAGCCAAAAACGGAAAACGGACAAGAACCTTGACCCGTGCGGTTGGAAGATTAGCTATATTATTATTACATACGGCTTGAACACTCACGTGTGATTGTTGTTGACTATATGCCAACCGTTTCACCGATACAATTTCGGCATTATCAAGGCGAGTGTCGTTCTTAGGATGACGACGCGGCGTTCAACGTCGTTGTCAAACGAATGGCATATACCTATAGTCAACAACAACTGGTGCAAATTTTATTTTTGTCACTGTCACTCCAAGCGAAAAATCGCGCAGTGCGAGAGGAGCGGATTCAGGGCAAAAGGGAAAAAAGTTGGTTTTATATTTTTATTAAAAAAACTAAAATAGCTAGCAAAATTTCAATTATCAAATCACTAGATATTGTTGAAATACACCTAATAAAATATGTTTGAGTTCTGTATATGGTTCCTATTCGTCAAACGAGGAGAAAAAGCGTGTTTGAAGACCTCATCTCAACAATTATTTCTATCGAGGAAAATTTATAAAAACATGTTTTCCAATTTCAAAACCCTAGATTACTCGTATATTGCCAAAATGCATATACCAGAAATTTATTAAAATTTTTCGTGTCTTTAATGAAAACACACAGAAAAGAAACACCCGTATTTTTTTCGCATATCTCCTTAAAGCCAAATGTAATAATAATTTAGTATGTCAGCTCACGTGAGTTTTAAGAAGATGGCATACCCTAGCAACTTTTTTTATTACCCGTCCAGCACAATAAGTCCTACGGCAAAGACTTTATTTGCTTGTCATAGAGGCGATTATATGTTGGCTCTTTGGCCTCTTTTTCTTGAACGCGTAATACTAGTGATCACGCAGCGAAACAACAAATTGGTGTGTTTTTAGCTAATACTGAAACATTTTGTAGGGAAAAAAATATTGAATTTAGGTGATATACCTTCATATTTCTATTACCTATTTTATGAAAAAAAAATCAAGTTGATCTCTTAACCGCGTTCTTGAAGCGAACGTTTGATAACCAAAAAAAGAGAGAGTGCAAAACATTTTTTTTTGACAAAAGTATAAATCTTAGTACATTGTTTATACGTATCATCCCTAGAGAAAAGATTAATAAACCAAATATATTTTTTTCAATACAAGGAGAGTCCGAATTTCTTCAAACGAATCCTAGATAGACTGGAGTTGGTCATGCTCTAGGCTCAGGTACAGGCTTAATGATATTTTATAGGTTAGCTATAACTGGCCGGTTAAGAGACAGGCAGAGCAACCCTAGTTTATACAAACGAAATACCAAAACCATTTGTAAATCATAGATATTCTTAGTATAGTGTGTGTTTATTCCGATTGGATTTCATAATATCTAGGTTCCTTGTATATATTCTGAAAGGACACTGATTTAAAAACGACTATATGAGCAATTTAAAATTTTCATAGAAAGCAAGACAAGACAAGACAAGACAAATACTCTTTATTGTACACCAAAATAAATAAACAAGGTAAACGAACAAACCTATTTTACTTTTACAAAGTTCTTAGATATATCATGTACATAGGCGAGCTTATCTCTAAAAAGAGATTTCTTCCAGCAAACCCAGATTGATGAAGAGAAGTCATAATAAAAAGTAGACATACATAAGTGTACACTAAATATGTTAATATACTTACACCCTATGATTATAAATAACAACAATATACCTACATAAATAATAATAAAATAACTATTTAAACAGTAAACATATTTACTTATATATATAATATTTACAATAAATAAGATAAAAATACATAACAATAGTTAAGGCGTTATGCGAAAAAAATACGGGTGTTTCTTTTCTGTGTATTTCATGAAATACACGGAAAATTGTAATCAGTTTCTGGTATATGCATCTTGACTTTATAATCTAAGGATTTGAAATTGGAAAACATGTTTGGATAAATTTTCCTCGATAGAAATAATTGTTGAAATGAGGTCTTCAAACACACTTTTTCTCCTCGTTTGACGAATAGGAACCATATACAGAACTCAAACATATTTTATTAGGTGTGTTTCAATAATATCTAGAGATTTGATATTTGAAATTTTGCTAGCTATTTTAGTTTTTTTTATAAAAATTATAAAACTAACAATTTTTGCTTGCGCCCTGAATCCGCCCCTCTCGCACTGCGCGGTTTTTCGCTTGGAGTGACAGTGACAAAAATAAAATTCGCATCGCCTCTTAAAATAAATATTGTGCTATCTACAGATGATCATGGAGTTGAAAGGTTTCACTCTGTTTTTAAAAATACAGAGTGTAGGACATGTTATGGGGAAGCGAATACCAGACAACCTTTGGGTGGAAATTAATTGTTGGAAAATAAATAACGCGCAGGTGGTGCACAAAATAAATAATAATATAATTAAATGGATAGCAAATACATAAAATAAATACACAAGTATATCATTGTACATAGAAATACATATAATACGATAAAATATATACATTAATATCATCCATCCATCAGCCTAGTTGAGAGAAGAGACATCTATTGTCTTGAACTAATTAATTATCTCAGTTAAATGTTTTTTATTATTTACTTGTATTTTTTTTTTGTTATGTACTGTACCTAAGAAGTGGCTCAGAAATCACTTTTAAACCCACTAAGGGTTTACGTGATTTTCTTTTTTATAAGACAAAAATATGTACAAAACATGATAATTAGATAAATAAAATAAAAAAAAATAATAAAAAAAAGTTCGTCCACTGCTGGACATAAGCCTCTCCAGGACTTTGCCACTCCCGGCGGTCATCCTGGAAGAATTGCCCATACTCACACACGCTGGGCAGGCGGGTTGGTGAGCGCGGTGCCGGAACCCTCGCACCAGTGACGCTGCTGTCCGTCACCAGTCTGTTCCATACAAGGCCCGGCTATTAGGGATGGATTTACCGCCATCCATCGGTCCCAGGCATGGTGGGCCTCCTGGTTTTTTGCCTGTGAGCTGTCCTCTTACTCTCCCCCGAATTACTTCGAGGGGGTTTCCAAGTAAGATGGTGGTACCTCCACAGTCGAGCCCAGCATCAGCTCTACCACTTGTTTAACTGTTACACTAATATATAACAAGCTTATTTTTCTCATATTTAATTTTAGGCAATATATATTTCAGTGTTATACGGAACCGACAAATTAAAGTTGTACTCTATTGTATTTCAATAATTCGTCGATTTGTATGCTTCAAACATAGAGCCCGTGTAGATAACGCATTTATTATAGATTAACATGCCACACAAAGAAGAGAGGTAATAGACCTAACAAGAAAACCGGTCAAGTGTAAGTCGGACTCGTGCCCACAGGGTTCCTTAATATCAAATATGGAAGCAGACTTTGAAAGATAAATTCAAATTCAAATTCAAATAGTTTATTTTGCAAAGTAGGTATACATATAAAATACACGTTTCACAAGTCAAAATTTAATCTTATATAAAAAAAAAAAAATAATAAATGTAACATGAACTAGATTAAACGTTTATTTAATTTATGTAGCAATATACAAGGTGACTTTTTGATCATCGTCCAAATTCATACTGGTGGCTTGGTAAGTGATCAGTATCATGGATCAATAACAATTTTGGTGAAGTTCGTAAAATGAAATTTCGGCTCCCCATAGTGATTCACTCGGGACTGGAAGTGAATTTCTATGGGAAACCGAAATTTCATTTTAGGAATTTCTCAAAAATTGTTACTGATCCAAGATACTGATCACTTATCAAGCCTCCAGTATGAATTTGGACGATGATCAAAAAGTCACCTTGTATATACGATTAAAATTATAGGTAAAATATATATTATACAAGGTGAAATCCAATCAACCACCCGAACCCATACCGGAGACCCGGCCAGGGACCAGGAACAAGGTTCAATGATCACCAACAGAGCCCCCAGCACGAATTCAGGCGGCCGACCAAATCACATCCTATATACTACATACTAATAGGTTACATATATAAATACATATATATATATATATATATATATATATATAATAGAACTAAACACTCAAAATTATATGAAAGAAATTGCATGTATTTCAAGTATTCTATTACAAACTGGCCTTTCGCTCGCGGCTCCGCCTGCGTTTATTCAATCTTTGCCCCTTATAGCCTATACTTGTATATCGATCAGGGTCTACAACGATAATAAAGAAAACCGCATTCAAATCCGCTGAGTGGTTTTCGAGTTAAGGCGATTACCATCGCCAAATTAGCAGCTCGATATTTGTCACTACAAATATCAACGGAAACGACATTGAAATAACGTTCATATCAGCGCGCAATGCATAGTGGCTGTTACGACGCTCGCTGCGTCCTTGAGAGAGCGAAATAGGGGAAAATTGTACTTTTCACTTGGACGTGATTACTCTATTGAATAATCTTATGTTATGTTTATAGCTATAAAGTTTATCTATTTATCAAAGCATAGATGAATTCAATCGGCCAAGCCACTCAGGAGCAGTAGGGAATTTGAGGTCAAAAAACACCATTCAGTAAAAAAAAAATTCGTGTAGAAGTTTTGGTGGTATGAAAAAGAAAACTGTTGCATATGTTGTCTAAGAGTTGATTATTCATAATACATTTTTTCATTATTTTTGGTTTGGCCATAAACGAGGAGTAGGCTTTAGAAAGTACCCATTTGGCAATAGTAAGGGCCTTAAAACGGAACATTATTATTATAAATATAAAGACTAAAAACTCTAAAAAATTTAGTTCTGGCCTCAGTACAATACTTCTAATAATAAACCATTTCATTTGATTAAGAGGATGGCATACCCTAACAACTTTTTTTATTACCCGGCCAGTACAATAAGTCTAATGGCAAAGACCTTATTTGCTTTTCATAGAGGCGATTATATGTTGGCTCTTTGGCCTCTTGTTCTTGGACGCGTAATACTAGTGATCACGCAGCGAAACAACAAATTCGTGTGTTTTTAGCTAATAATGAAATATTTTGTAGGGAAACAAATATTGGATTTAGGTAACATCCCTTCATATTTCTATTGCCTAATTTATAAAAAAAATCTAGTTGATCTCTTAACCGCGTCTTTGAAACGAAGGTTTGAAAACCAAAAAAAAAAGAGAGTGAAAAAACTTTTTTTTTTGACAAAAGTATAAATCTTAAAACATTGTTTATAGGTGGAATCCCTAGATAAAATATCGATAAATCAAATATATTTTCTTCAATTTGAGGAGAGACCTAGTTTCTTCCAATGAACCTTGGTGTTGTTGATGTTCTAGCGTCAGGTGTCCCGTTAATTCGCCTAAAATGAAAACTCTTTTTTACTTTTATCCTCTTTTATACTAGCTTCATTCCTCGGGTAAGAAAATCCGCCATTTTATACTCGTCACGAAATATACTATTTTGATATTCTGACAAATTAGGATAGCATACAGACTTCAGAAATATTTGTTAAGTTGAGTTTTAACAATACCTAAATTACTGGTTATGGAAACTTTCATAGCTATTTCTGTCTTTTTGTAAATTTTCCTCGATTCCGTCCCTCTCGCACTGCGGGACTTTCCGCTTGGAGTAACGGGGACCTTTGGACGGATGATATTATGTAACCTTAACTCCTGTTAATCAGTATCAAAAGCGTAAATTTTCTCTAATTCGCTTAGATTAAATTATGTTAAGGTGTGTTAATTCGAAAATCATTACGAGATTTAGGTTTAATAAGCCGTATTTAAGAAGTTTTGGTCTAAAAACCTCTTCATGATGAATATTTTTACGAAATAGCTGCAACTTCCATTTGCCCTCGTGTGTCGTCACTTGAGTAATGGCTGTTTAGAAATGTGTCCTTTGCTATCAAGATAAATTTATAATAATTTGCTTCAGACTAATTTGAGAGCTAGATGACAGATGAGTAGATAGACAGAGACAGACTCCTTTTTTTGTAAGCAATCACACACATCACAACCAGTGTAATGTCTAAAATTCTCAAGTGACGTTAGAACCGATAATTCTTTAAAGAAACATAAACAAATAATAGTTGATTTATTTACCGAAATAATGAAAAAGTTGCCCTAAAATGGCGTATATTCTCTGAAAAATTATTAAAAATAAAATCTTTTTTAAATTAAGCTATATGAATTGTTCGTATTCACATGTCTCCACGTTTCCTCACACTTAGTTCACCGACATAAACACAAAGACTACTTATACGGACAACACAACACACCGCATCCCTATTGACATGGACATTGGGTCTCACATAAGGCCTATTTTTGGCCTCATGGGCGCAAGCGCCACGCCACCTAATCGTGATATCTGTGGGCACAAGTGAATGAATACATCTGTAAACCTTTAATTCCCAATCCTATGTAAAAAAAAAACTTGACCAACTTAATTTTGCGGTGGCTTTCATATATTTTGTACGAAAGCGACAGCAACCTTTTTTCTTTTAGTTCTATATTGTGCTATTTGAAACAAATTATTTAAAACGTTTGTACGGAACTCTTAGTGCACTTTTTCTAGTCGCACTTGACCGGTATTTTTTGGTTAATACGGACAAATCTTATTTTATCATTATTTCAATTACAATTCTGCAATTTAATATTAAAACTATAAAAATACGTTTTTACTCGATATTATTTCGGCCCACGGTATAGGGCTGTCGTCAGTCGATACCGTGGGCCGAAATATATCGATTAAAAAAGTACTTCTATTGTTTTAATATTAATAAGTAAACCAAAGAAATAAATGAAGCTTAAAAAAGCACAATATATATGTATCAATAATTTAATATAATAATTTCCCAAAATTTCGACAATCCACAGTAAATAAAACACTTTTTTTTTGTTTCAGATTCGCCGCAAGTGTTGTAGAAATACCTATCACAATAACAATTAATAACAGTTCCATAAAAATAGTGATAAATTTCCAAACATAAAAAGTGTATATTTAAAAACAAATTACAAAAGACACCAAGTACGCACAGGGAATAAGTTTATTATTTATTACATATTTCATTTCAGTCAATTATATGTGTATGTGTTTTGATGTAAGACTTAATAAATATTATAAACCAATTCTATAGTTGAAATAATATATAAAAATAATTATCTATTAATTTTCTAAAATAAAAGCCGTTTTTAAAACGCAGTCTTACTTAAATAATATAAATAATAATATATAAATAATAGTGAAGTGACTGAAGTGTCATTAAAATTACCACAAAATTAAGATAAAGTGATAAGTTACTGATATTTTAAACAAAGGCAAGAAGGAGCAGCAAAATGATTTCATTCAGTCGTAAGTATTTTTAACTATAATAACTATTATCTATCATCATCATCTATAATCTTGGAAATTATCTTGGAGAGAATTTTAACCGACTTCAAAAAAGTGGAGAAATTATCTGACAGGTAATTTAAAAAAAAAGTTCGGAATGTCTCAATTTATGGTATTGACGAGAGATGCCAATTCAAAAACATGTATGGTGTAAACGAATTTATTTCTAAATAAAAAAAATAAAATCTAATTTATTGGTAGAGATGTGCCGACTATGACTTTGGCCGACTAGTCGGCTAAGCCGATCATTGCTTTCGGTGGTATATAAAATATATAAAATTATTATCCTGGTATATAAAAATAATTCACGTATATAAAAAATATGTGACCTAGTAAGTTCTTAATTCAGTGTTGCAGAAAATCGCGTTTAGATTATTTTTTCAATTAAATTTATAGTCTTCATGATTTAAGTCCAATTATTTATCAAAGAAAGTGTTTTCTATTGCTAGATTATTTTAAATGGCTGTAATGGCTGATGTTTACTAAAATAAAAATTAATAACAATGAAGATTACGATTTCAATTTAATCACCCTATTTTAAGCATAGAAATATATAAAGTAATAGGCCGACTAGTTGGCGCTTTTGCCGACTAATCGCAGACTAGTCGCCGACTAATAATATGGCCGGATAGTCGGCTTTCTCGACTAGTCGGCGGTTAGTCGGTGCATCTCTATTTATTAGTGATCGGGACCATAATGATAGAGGCCATAGTAAAATGCATTATGTGAAAATTTCAGCTGGCTACCTATAATGGCTGAAGCTGTAAACCCCTGTGACGGACGGACAGACAGACAGACGGGTGATATACGCCGGTTGTCTGGATGCAGGGAAATTAGGGTTGCCAGATGGTCGGGATTCGTCATGATTGTCGCGACATTTCATATGATGTCCAGAGCCCAGACAAAATACAAATTATCCCGACAAATAACAAATAGCAACGGTTGGCGAGCAAAAAAGCATTTTGTTGTAATTACTTTAATTTTACTAGTAAAAAAATATTTTTTTGAATCGTAATATTTATTTGTCCCGACCATAATCACAAAATCCCGGCTTTTTGAAATTTTGTCCAGATATTTTGGTTTTTCCATCTGGCAACCCTAAGGGAAATGCAAGTAATCGCGTATCGAACGATACATATACTCACGCCTGTCTCCCAGAGGGGTAAGCAGAGACAACAGATTTCCATCTGCTACGATCCAAACACACCTCTTTCGCATCTTCCATATCTACCAATATAATCATACAAGCTCTTTTATTCCGGATACATTTGACAAAAATATGACAAATATTTTTTTATTATGTTTTGTTTTGATGGGAAAACCCACAAGTCTATAATTAATTAATAACAGTAAGTACACAATTTATCGTTTTTTAGTCGATGCTTTTGACGTCACTCCAAGACGTAGTTATGGTCGAGAAACATGCGCTTGCACATTAGGGATGGCAGTACATTTAACTATCGATGTCGATGACCCATACCGCGATAAGAGGTGTTTCCCCTCGGCCACAGCTTCAGGCTTCAAGAGGCACCCCAAGCGGTTCTTACGACGGTGCCGGCGGAGAGAACAAATGTATGAAGTTGTATAGAGCCGGCCATGGGTCGCCGCTCGCGCGTCTTGTCCGGCTTCGAGTGACTTGCGCTCTCGTGACGGTGGTGTGCGGAGAGGCGGGCGGTTGAAACAGTGATCGAGCGCACAGGACGAACCTAGTGTCTTGAGCGAGCAAGCGCGCTATACATCCGATGCGGTGAAAGGCGCCGACGGGTGTCGTGGCAGGGCAAAGCCCGTCGCAAAAACCGCCTGGAAGCGCAACAAGAAGCGCCGCCAGAAGCCTGAAGCTGTGGTCCTGGTGTAATACGTGTCACTTACGAATTGAATACTATTTTAATTTTAATTTCAATATTTCAATGACTATCCCGAATTCATGACATACTATCAACATAGTTTGTTATATGTAACATAGGTATTTGATACATTTAATATTATATTTAATGATACATTTATTTTATTTCCAAGTATTTGGTGTAAGAATAAAGAAGGTGAAATTTTCAAAAAAATATCCGCGAAATGACTTACTTACTTACATTTTCCTTAATTTCCTGTAATTTTCATACCATTTTGTAAATTGAGAATAAAATGAAAAAAAAAAAACATAAAAAATCGATCAAGTTTCAGATTTTTTTTCGATCGACCAAAGTATCGCATTATGAACCGCAAAAAAATCTGCAGAAAGATGTATGTAAAATGTTCAAGCTTCAAAATATAACAATTTCATGGTTTAAAGTTAATTAGAAAATAGACTAAATTGGGATAAGCCCCCTTAATCAATGCCGATATCGATAAAATAAAAAAAGGAAGTTTAACACCACTATTATTTTTATTAACATTTGCATGGTCATTTAAAGACCGGTGATTCGCCATTTGGCGATATGGGATATGGTAAAACCCAACTCAGCTAGGTCAATCTAAAATAGGTACCTCATAGGAATATTTATAAGAACAAACCATTTTAACTTTACCTTTACGACAAAAAGATCTTGTATTTTAGAAGGGTCAAATTAAACTGGCTGGATGTTATATTTTGTTACACGGCATTCGTTTTAAGTTTTACAATTTTGTGTAATTTATGTGTGAGTAAAGATCAAGTTATGGTGGTGTTTTTTTTAGAACTTTAGAAAGAAATAACTTTATAATATTTTGTATATAAATAACTGATAACAAATGAAAATAAACAATTATAACGTCAAAAAACGAGCTTCTGTAGCTAATATCAATGTATACAAGTAATTTACTATCTAAATTTAACACTAGAGTGGACGCGTGGGCTACAGGTGTAGACCAGGGTATATTATTGGTGGTGCAACCCAAAAAATTTATGATTTTTATTTTTTCATTATTAAACGATAAAAATAAAGATGATTATTTATTAAATTAAAAACTTTTCATTATACCTAAAGATGACTCACAATATTTGAATTCAAAATGGGCTACACATGTACCCCGCGCGACCGTTTCAGGAGTCTATTAGGGCGCGCCTACTCTAGTGTTAAAAAATTCCTAGTCAGTAAAAATGTTAGAAGAAAACACAAAAATAATATCAAAATATTGTACTCAATCTGCAAAATTCTACCGGCTTCATTAAAATATAAATATATAATTGCAGTAAATAGCCATAGCACCCCAGATCATAAGATACTGTAACATATAGCTAGGCAATATGTTAGGTTTAGGTAAGGCTAGGTTTTATAAGTAGGTTAAAGGACTATTTGTTCGTGTTTAGTTGACATCCTATCCCTGCTGATCACTTACCAAGGTTCAGGTATGAATTTGGACGATGTTCACAAATTCACTTTGTATACAGAAACAATTCAAAATTTTGTTATTATTGAATGAATGTTGAATTTAAGTGTTCTTTAAACCGAAAAAGACGGTTATTTCACAATCCGGCTGCGGAACCGCTCTTAATAAAAAGTCACAGCCACAAGATATAACCATTTATTTATTTTATTTATTACACTTTTTGTACCTTTACAAACATAATTGCTAATTTTAACCAAAATGTAATATTAATTAACATAATAATCTAATATATATTTTATATTTAACATAGACTTACTTGAAAAAAAAATACATACACATACAAAAATTAAAATAAATAAAATAAACGTAAATAAATAAAAACGTATACATACTTAAATACTTAATATTAGGGACGGGATATTTAGATGGAGTTCTATTTTGACGGGTATTCAGAATGAAAAAAGTGCTTCACTTTGATCTTAAATGAGTTAACATTTTTCAACTTTTGCATAGAAAGGGGCTAACGGTTACAGAGTCGTACAATAGAATAGAATAGAATAGAATAGAAAAGTTAATTTGTTTGACTTTTGGTCCTTAAAAATTAGGTGTTACAATATGCTTAAATATGTCATTCCTCAAAAATCTGCCAAATTTGGCGTATAAATATTTATCTAAATAAACAAAAACAAAGAAACAATTGACCTTAAACCTTAAAATCTGAATTACAAATAAATATATAAAATAATTCAATTTATAATGTTAATTTGGAAAAAATATTTTATATTGTTTAATTTATAGGTAAGTTTTTCTTAATTTATTTTTTAGTTAGGTATAATTTTATCTTTTATATTTCTATTAATTTATAGGTAGTCTAGTTTTTTAATGTTATTTAAGTTTTATATTGTTAACTGAAAATAAAGTTGTCGATTTACTGATTTTGATGATGTTAAATTATGTGAATCGTCAATTTAAAAAGAATACGAATGGCAATCTATATAACCTAACGATAAAAATTATTATTATAATTTAAAAAATCATCCATCGAGTAAAAACATTTGTCGACGAGTCACATGTGAAGTTTGCTCTTGAATTGGTTCAGTGGTAAATCTTTAAAATCGTCCTGCCATTTGGAAGACGTTTTGTTTAAATAGGCTCAGTTTACAATGGTGTATGTAAAGTCTCTCGCCTCCTTTTTTTCTTTGTGATCTTTGCCTGATCTCTTTTTTTTAGGAAAATATTCTGCCTGTTGTTGTACAAAAACTGCAATTTGTTCTATGTACATGCAGGGTAAAGATAGAAGTTTCAGCTTTTTGAAGAATGGCTTGCTGTGGTCCATGAAATATAATCCGCAAATGGCTCTAAGGCACTTCTTTTGAATTTTAAACACCCTATCCACGTCAGATGAGTTACCCCAAAGTACAGTGCGCGCCAATCTTTTAGTCGCCTCTGAATGAGTTACGAGTGCAAGCTTGCGCAGGTACAGTCAAGGAAACAATAATATCAACGGTTGATTATTAAATGTTTACTATAAGTGGGAAGGTGTACTTGTTGTACCTACCTTTTTAATTATGTATTTATTATTTCAGTGCAATCTTAACTATAGAAATAAAACGCATTAATATAAACACCATTTTCCTACATTGTCTCCTTAAAACGCTATAACGTACGCGAGGCATAACAACAACAATAAACTTTAACAAACTAAATCAACAAAGCAACAAATAGAGGCAACAAAAACAATAACAAACAGATTCAACTATAAACTTAACGAATCATAGAATTTTTTCCTCGAAGGTACTTTTCATACAACGCGCGCGTGTGTAGTGTACGGACGTAGCACTAACACTAACGCATAGTGTTGACACCTGCTAGATAGCGAGCGGGGGGTGTGGTGCGGCACGCAGGCGGGTGTGCTCCGCGCCCTCGCTCCTGTAACGTCCCCCTGACACCGTAAAACGGCAATTGCGTCGCCTCTTGCGGCTATTTTCAGAGGCGACTAAAAGATTGGCGCGCACTGTATAAATTTTTTTTTTTTGTATCAATCCATATTGCAATCTTAGATGCAACGTAGGCATGATATGCACTAATTGCAACTTTTGGCGATACAACTTCCCTAAGTCTCCGAAGTGCGAAAACAAACCTGTTAAGTTTTGTGCAAATCATATCTACATGCACCTTCCATTTACAATAAGGTAACATTTACATGCACTTTTCATGCCCAATTTTGTTAAAGAAATAAATATTTTTCATTTTCATTTTTCACACTTGGGAACACCTCTGATTCATATCGTATGTTTTGTTTTACTTCAGCACCAAGCTCGAGCCGTTTTGTATCGTAAGACCCTGCAATAAGGGTTTCGACGGGTACCTCCGTGAGTTGAACGACCTAAACATTAAAATTGTTTTTGAATGACTCGCAATCACTACAAAGTAAAAAACAAAGTCGCTTCTCGCTGTCTGTCTGTCCCTATGTATACTTAGATCTTTAAAACTACGCAACGGATTTTGATGCGGTTTTTTTTAATAGATAGAATGATTCAAGAAAAAGGTTTATATGTATATATGCTTAATATAGTAGAAAAACACTGATAATTTTAGAGGTTTCTAATGTGATGTCGTAAATAAACACATTTTTTGCGCTTACATTGTAAACGCTGGCTGAACCCTATGAGATAGATCAAAATAATATACTACAGTATTGTACACCTTAAAAAGGTCTACAAAAAAGTCCGCAATGGTATATATATGTCTATCTCTTAGGGACAACCCACTTTTTATTCTTTACTTTTTACGAGAAATAATGGCTTATTTACGAAGCGATTGTGAGCAATATAGCATTAATTCTTATCCAATTAAGGCGATTACCATCGCCAAATTAGCAGCTCGATATTTGTCACTACAAATATCAACGGAAACGACATTGAAATAACGTTCATACTCGTATCAGCGCGCAATGCATAGTGGCTGTTACGACGCTCGCTGCGTCCTTGAGAGGGCGAAATAGGAGAAAATTATACTTTTCACTTGGACGTGATTGCTCAATTGAATAATCTTATGTTATGTTTATAGCTATAAAGTTTATCTATTTATCAAAGCATAGATGAATTCAATCGGCCAAGCCACTCAGGAGCAGTAGGGAATTTGAGGTCAAAAAACACCATTCAGTAAAAAAAAAATTCATGTAGAAGTTTTGGTGGTATAAAAAATAAAAATGTTGCATATGTTGTCTAAGAGTTGATTATTAATAATACATTTTTTCATTATGTTTGGTTTGGCCATAAACGAGGAGTAGGCTTTAGAAGGTACCCATTTGGCAATAGTAAGGCCCTTAAAAAGGTCTACAAAAAAGTCCGCAACGGTATATGTCTATCTCTTAGGGACAACCCACTTTTTATTCTTTACTTTTTACGAGAAATAATAGCTTATTTACGAAGCGATTGTGAGCAATACAGCATTAATCCTTATTCAATTAAGTACCTTAAATACTGTAGTATATTTAGTATCAGCAATGCACCCGTGCGAAGCCGGGGCGGGTCGCTAGTAAAATATAAAGGTAACTAATTAAATTTTGCGGTTTATCCCAACAAACCCGAAGGTATTGTGTATCATACATTTTCAATGGAAGACTACTACATTGAAAGTTATTGACGTCAGAACCAAGGTGGAAAATTTCTATATTGCGGTCCGAATGATACTCATCTCATATACAGTCACCTGCATATCAAGCTTCCAATTTTTATGTATTTATGGCGCTACGGAAAAAAACGACACTTTTAGAACTTGCATATCTACTTCAGTAAAGAAGGTAATATTTTGATAAAATAGTATATCATTTTTGTTTCTTTTTCTAGGGATATGTTAAGGGGGTATATCGTCAATATCGACACTTTTTGAAGTTATTTATCTGCTGTTCAAAAGTATTCCCAAGTTAAATAAATTAGTATAACAATTTTGGGACCTTTCTCTAGATTTTGGTCTATCAGAAACGCGATTGGAGGAATTTCACTCGATAGAAATAATTATTGAAACGAGGTCTAAATTTACACTTTTTTTGATATTCTGACAAATTGGGGTTCAATTGGGGTTCTTCAAAAATATTTATTGAGATGGGTTTCAACAATACCTAAATTACTAGAAATGGAAATTTTCTTGCTATTTTAGTAATTTTTTATTAATTTAAAACCGACATTTTGTCAATTTTCCCCGATTCCATCCCTCTCGCACTGCGGATTTTCCGCCTGGAGTAACAGGGACATTTACACGGACGATATATCACCTTTAACAGAAACGCGATTGGAAAAATTAGGTTCAATACAAATACTTATTGAAATGAGGTCTTTTTCGACACCAATTCTCCTGGTTTGCCAATTCGGAATGACATATGGACTGCAATTTTATTTTATTAGATGGGTTTTAACATTACCTATTTTGATAGCAACTTTAGTACATTTTAATTTAATAAAAAATCGACTTCTTGCTACTTTTCCTCGAATCTGTCCCTCTCACACTGTGGGTTTTTTCGCATATGGAGTAAGGACGCTAAAACTTTTACATATCACCTTAACCCTTATGACTCGGTCATAGACGCAATGTCTTGAATGACTTGGCGACTGTATTTGTTTAGTATAAGTTTTATGTAAAAAAAATAGTAGTTTATGCTACTAGGGCGAAAAGAAATAAATTACGAGGACGATTTAAAACACGAGCGTAGCGAGTGGTTTAAACGTAGCCGAGTAATTTATTGCTCTTACACCCGTGTATCATACTACGTTTTTCAATGCATAGTGTGAGGAAATGAAAACAAATATAATCTTATGAACTTTCAATTATGATTGGCTCAAAAGGATTGTATCCAGAGCCGTTAAACAGTGGAAAAAAAAGTATAACATCTATGGTAGACAGGAAAGGCTGCAGGTTAGCCAACCATTGCAAACAAATAAAAAAAAAAAAAAGCCGCAAAATAATCGACTTTCTGTTCGGTTTTGATGCATAAAAAGTGGGCCTTTACAAGCACATGCATTGAAAAATTATATATATCCACCTAAAACTTCACATGTGTAGTCTCCATCATCTACTGAACCTACCATAAAAATTCGGGGGGTTGAATACATTTCATTTTATATACAAATATTGTTGTAATGGATGGATAGATTATATGTATAGATGGGTTGGATAGATGGATGCAGAGGATATTATCAGAATAGCCATATACCGACGCAGGTTCCGTCATGCATGAGTTTCCGTTTTTGGAGACAAAACCAAAAAAAGTTGAGCACGCAGTAAACAATCTTGATCCCATCGGGCGTACGTCAGTCGAACTCGGTAATGACTTCGGTCAGGCAAGATTAATGAATTAATCAATTACAGTGAGTATTGAATTTAATTAAATATGACTTGATCGAGCTGATATTTCGACGGGTGGTAAACTAACACACTAAAAAAATCAACACACGGAAATAATTACTAAAAATAAACTTAATAACATAAAAAAATAAAGTTAAGGATGGTCGTCATGACGCGACCAACTCAGTTGTGGGCGTGGCCAAATGTCATGCTGTTTCATTTCGCTATAAGGTGCACGCTTCATGAAACTTGCGAGGACAATACAATCGTGCTAATCGTGCGTAATAAAGATTACAGGAAAAATAGAGCGGTTGAGAAATTCACGAAAAAAAATGACACAATTAAATTTATCATCCACAAAATGGAACCCTAGGTACGCGAGTCTGACTCGCACTTGGCCGGTTTTTTTTAATTTGCAGGTGTCTCTTTTTGTTTATTAAGTCGATATGCGAAAAAAATACGTTTGTTTCTTTTCTGCGTATTTCATGAAATACACGGAAAATTATAATCAGTTTCTGGTATATGCATTATGACTATAAAATCTAGGTTTTGAAATTGAAAAACAAGTTTGGATAAATTTTCCTCGATAGAAATAATTGTTGAAATGAGGTCTTCAAACTCACTTTCTCTCCCCGTTTGACGAATAGGAACCATATACAGAACTCAAACATACTTTATTAGGTGTGTTTTAACAATATCTAGAGATTTCATATTTGAAATTTTGCTAGCTATCTTAGTTTTTTTAATAAAAATATAAAACCAACTTTTTTCCCTTTTGCCCTGAATCCGCCCCTGTCGCACTGCACAATTTTTCGCTTGGAGTGGCCGTGAAAAAATAAAATTATGCGAATTTATTTATGCCTCTTAAAAGTAAGGAAATTAGTTAGGATTTCAAAATTACAGGAATAAAATTAAACAATTTAGAGGTCTTTTCGGAATTAAATTCTATCAAGAAAATTTCATCCAATCGCGTTTTCCTTCAGTGAGAATCTTAATCAAATACTCAATAAACATTTACCCAAAAATGAAATACGTAGATGACGTTATAGTGAAGTAATGGATGAGGATCATTGAACCTTGTTCCTGGTCCCTGGCCGGGTCTCCGGTATGGGTTCGGGCGGTTGATTGGATTTCACCTTGTATAATATAAATTTTACCTATAATTTTAATCGTATATATATTGCTACATAAATTAAATAAACCTTTAATCTAGTTCATGTACATTTATTATTTTATTACATATATATATTTTTATAAGATTAAATTTTGACTTGTGAAACGTGTATTTTATATACCTAATTTGCAAAATAAACTATTTGAATTTTGAATTTTGAATTTTGTTTCACCAAGTGCCGACAATCGCAAGTATTGAAAGAAAATTGTAAACACTCCCTGGTTCACAAAGTCCATGGAAATTCATGAATACCTTGAAGTACCAACGGTGATTGAAGAAATACAGGAACGCAATGTGAAATACAAAGCCTCCTTTTGTCTCACGTAAACAATTTAGCAACAGATCTGCTTACTAGTAATGCTGACGTGGGAAGCCTGAAGAGGAACACAATCCTGGGGTTGCATAACAGGAAGTAGACCGATAAAGGTTGTTTGATAGCTGTATCAACCAACCCACAAGCTCTTTACCCACAAAATACCTGCTTATGGTCAAAAGACCGATCGCAAGTAGACCAAACATAGGAAAAAAAAAAAAAACGCAAGTATTAATCATACCTAAATGGCTTCGAAAAAACCCCATTTTTTTTGGTATCGCCTTAAGTTTCTCAACGGAACCCTAATAGTAGTGGAAAACCAGAAGGACTGCGGTTACCATTTTATTGGCGACCATAATTATTGTCATAAATTATTACTTATTCCTTATAGCATTAAACCGCAAAGAACATTTGTTCTGAAAATTAAGTTGAAGCTCTAAAATTATCGATGTTTTATAACAACTGATTTATACAACGTGTAACAAAAAGGTGTAACCACAGAACATTTTAAATAAATAATTAACCATATTTGAAGAGCTTATTCAGTCTATGGTATAGAACAACTTTTACTTTGGAGCCAAACCCGAAAACAAAAAAAAACTGCCCTTCCAATATATTTTTCTATGAAACAGTATTTTTTTTTCTGAGGTACAAAGTTTGTTCCATAGGAAAAGTTGTTCTATACCATTGACTGAATAAGCTTTTCAAATATGGTTACACCTTTCTGTTACACGTTGTATATAAGGTCTTTCAATTTAAATGGAAAGTAATTTAGGAGGTGATTCAGTATCGTTAATACATCACATTCCACTGAAATGTATTTTTTCTTGCGTGAACTTTTTCTTCCCTGTCTATACAAACTGAGTCAGCTGATCGGACCACTTTGTACCGAGAAATGAAAAAAAAGTTCGCGCAAAAAAAAGTACTTTGCAGTGGAATGTGATGTATTAACGATACTGAATCACCTCCTAAATTACTTTCCATTTAAATTGAAAGACCTTATATAAGGTGAAATTTAATCAAACGCCCGAATTCATACTGGAGCCTCGGTAAGTCATCAGGAACAATGTTTAATGACCCTTAAGGTGAAATCGAAAAGAAAATTCCCGTACTGCCTGTACTAGGATTTGTATTTGAACTAGTCCAGGAAGAACGGATATTTTTACACCCACATTCTACCAACGATTATTACGCCCCAAAATGATCACAAATATGGACCCCTACTAGCGCTCCTTCCGAAGTCGTATTAGTATTTAGCTCCGAATTGTGAACCCCCCACCCCATATCTCAGCAACCCCTTGACCGATTTAGCTCATGTTTGGACTTGAAAATTCTTCTTGTCTCATTTCCTCGCCTACCAAATTTCATAACGATACGATCAACGATACTTGAGTTATCGTCGGACGAACATACATACATACAAACATACATACAAACGCCAGTTTGTTCTAGTAGACTCAGAGAACTTCGCTCGCTCGCGCTGGATTCGGGCTGGGGGCTCGGTTGGTGATCACTGAACCTTGTTCCTGGTCCCTGGCCGGGTCTCCGGTATGGGTTCGGGCGGTTGATTGGATTTCACCTTGTATAATATACAAGGTGACTTTTTGATCATCGTCCAAATTCATACTGGAGGCTTGATAAGTGATCAGTATCTTGAATATTCCCATAGAAATTCACTTCCAGTTCCGAGTGAATCACTATGGGGAGTCGAAATTTCATTTTACGAATTTTACAAAAATTGTTATTGATCCATGTTACTGATCACTTACCAAGCCACCAGTATGAATTTGGACGATGATCAAAAAGTCACCTTGTATATTTTACCTATCATTTTAATCGTATATATATTGCTACATAAATTAAACAAACCTTTAATCTATAGTTCATTTCATGTACATTATTATTTTATTGCATATATTTTTATAAGATTAAATTTGACTTGTAAAAAGTATATTATGTATACCTACTTTACAAAATATAAATATAAATGAAAAAGTATCTCTCACACATCCACACAAACAGACTCTCACATCACCTCACATACTCTGGAATTGTAATAGTTTGATTCTGTATTAGTTTCTACACATTTAATTGTAGCTAAGTTATATTAAGTTGTATTAATTTAAGTTGTAATAATATTACATAAATATAGGTATTCTTGTTTATTTAAGTAAGTTAAGTTAGAGAAAGAGCGGGGTTCCTTTACTTCAGTTCCTGTAACTACCACGGGGCCCTGACGTTAATACTTTTAATGTTAAAAATTTGTGATGAATAAACGTATTTTTTTTTTTTAGTATTAATTATTATCGATATATATTTCGTCGACCAATTGTGGTCGCCGTCAGTCGAATTATTTCGACACCATAAGTTAGTCGAAATATATATCGATAATAATTAATGGAGACCACGTACAGCAAAGCGTAGCGTAGGCCGCCCTCGTGCCCGCTGGACTGACGATCTGAAGGACGTTGCGGGTGGCGGCTGGATGAGGATGACTGAGGACCGCCAAGAGTGGCGTAATATTGGGGAGGCCTATGTCCAGCAGTGGACGAATACGGGCTGATGGATGGATGGAATAATTAAGGCGTATAACCACGCTAAATAAGCAACTCGATGTGTATCAGTACAAATACGAGGGTGAATCCAAAAGTTCTAAGCCCGACCTACAAAGAGGTATCAAATCTTTGTAAATCTACCGTCATTTGTTAGAATGTTTTTTCGTGATTGATTGTGTGAAGTTGAAGTTCGATACTGCAAGCTATTATTTTTTTGTGATATTTTGTTTAACGCAGTCTGACGGGATTTTTCACAATGGAGAAAATTGAACACCGTGCTGTGATTAAGTACCTCAATAAAAAAGGTCTTTCACCTAAAGAGATTCATGAAGATATGGAAACAACATTAGGGGAATCTGCTCCATCGTATTCCACTGTAAAAAAGTGGGTATCTGAATTTAAACGCGGTCGGGAGACCATTGAAGATGACCCAAGGAGCGGAAGGCCTTCAACGTCTACCACTAAAGAAAACACTGACAAAATTTGTGATCTCATCCTAGGAGACCGACGATTGACCATTAGTAGGATAGCTGAGATCATAGGCATCAGTTATGGCCGAGTGCAAAACATTATAATTGTAGAATTGGGGTTCCGTAAGGTTTCTGCTCGCTGGGTCCCAAGATTGCTTTCAGCTGACCAAAAACGAGTTCGATTCACAATTTCGCGTGACTGTTTGGAACTTTTTGAGGCAGATGCTGAGGATTTTATGTCTCGTTTTGTTACCATAGATAAAAGCTGGGTTCATCACCATACTCCTGAAACAAAACAGCAATCCAAACAGTGGAAAAGATCTGGCTCACCCACGCTGAAGAAGGCCAAGTGCGTTTTGTCAGCCAACAAAGTCATGGCATCTGTTTTTTGGGATTCGAAGGGAGTTATTTTATTGGATTATTTACCTAAAGGTGAAACTATAAATTCACGCTATTATTGTAACCTATTACGAAAACTTCGCGAAGAAATAAAAGAAAAACGGCCAGGGATGTTGCGTAAGAGAGTTTTGTTTCATCAAGACAATGCGCGAGTTCACACTTCGGTTGAAACGATGCATGGCTGTGATCCATGAATGTGGTTACGAGTTGCTGCACCACCCACCTTATTCGCCGGATTTAGCCCCCTCTGACTATCATCTCTTTCCAAATTTAAAAAACACTTGGGGGTGTCTAAATATTCGACTAGAGAAGAAGTGATAGTCGCATTTAATGACTATTTTGACGACCTTCCGGAATCATTTTTTTTCGAGGGTATAAATAAGTTGCAGGTCAGGTGGAAGAAGTGTGTTGATCTAGATGGAGACTATGTCGAAAAATAAAAATAATTTTGAACCCACTTTTCTTTCATTTTCACGGTCGGGCTTAGAACTTTTGGATTCACCCTCGTATCAACGGAAACGACATTCAAATAATGTTCATTTCAGCGTGCCTTGAAAAGTGGCTGTTACGACAACCACTGCGTCTCCGGCTAGCGCAAAATAGGAGAAAATAATACTTTTCACATGGACGCCATGAACGGAAAAAAAATTGAAATTGAATTTTTTAGATCTAAAAATTTCCTATAATTTGGTTGAATAATAATTAAAATCGCTTTAGGCGTTTGGAAAGAGTAAGAGAATTCTTGTGTTAATCATGTGAAACTTTCGATAACTTTCGATTTTTTTTTGTCAAAACTTACTGTTTCGGATAAAATGATTGTTTTTGAACGTATCCGATAGTGGTCTATGGTATTTTGTTTATGGACACTTGGAGCTGTCACAAAAAAGCCTCGGAAAGGCCTACATTGAAAAAGATCGCGGTCGATTTTATATTTAATATATTAATTGATTAATACAAAGAAAATTGATGTGAATATCATAAAAAACATTAGTGAGTCAGGGTCTGACAATATTTTGGCGAGAAGGCCACTTTTAGTTTGGTTCCTGTGTGTGTGACATAACCTGCATACATGCGGTTTGCAACAAGTGCGGAACATTGTCCGGTTACCATATCTTCTGGGTTTTGGATGCATCCAGGTGTAGGTGGGTTGTGTTTAGGTTCTCCGTGGAGGTGAGCAACGTGTCACAACACCGGCACACATTTGGACTCCGTGTACGGGAGGGACTCGTACCATAGTAAAACCAGAACAGTAGTTTATCTTCAACCAAAGGTACATCGCGCGGCTAATATGTGTGCGTGCTAGTACGCACGAACTACAGTACGCACACAACAGCAATATCTCGGTATGCAAGGCCGGTGCTAGTCGGGGTCACGCCGCGGTCGCGCTCAGTCAAGTCTCTCAAACAAGCCGCCACGCCGCGCGCCGCGCGTCACCACCGACCAATTCAAATATGTCGACAGTACGCAATCGAACATTTGTACTGTCTTCGGATGCCTCAATAATAATTCCTCAAATCCAGAATTATAGTTCTTCTCAATACCTACTCAACAAGAAAGGTGAATAAGAATTGATGGTATATATAAATAATAATGTGAAATGTAAACCGTATTTTCTTTGTTCACATTTAACATAGGTCCTATGATCATAACTGTGCTATGTTTGTTAATTATTCAAGGTGTTTTTAAACGTGGAGCTGATATGGTTGAAATCGCAAAGATTTTTTAATTTTAGACTAGGAGCCAATGTTTGATTAGATACTTAAATTTTATTATGTACTCTAATGAATTTAACTGATTAATTTAGGTAACAATCACAAAGATCTGTAAGCAAAGGCATCGCCAGGGGGGGCAAGATGACATAAATTGTAGGTAAAATAAACTAATTTCAAGTTTTTAAGATAATCTTCTTGTGTTCCTCGCGAATTTTTCGACTACTTTGTTATTAAAATCTCGAAAGTTTTTCGAATCTCTAGGGGGGGACAGCTACCCCCTTCCCCCCTTTGACGATGCCCATGTTTTTAAAGTAAAGTTCAGGAGCCAATATTTTTTCTTACAATAATTAAGTTAAGCAAGTAAGATTTCTTTATGAGTTATAGTATCTATATGCTTATTATGTATGATATGAATGTATGTTTGTTTGTAGTAGGTATGTATGTTTGGATGTTTCACTACATCGTCGATTGATAGCTCATTTGTCATAATCGGCTTCAAAACATTTTAAGTATTGATTTTTTATTAGCTACGAACAATGATACGAAACTAAAAGAAGGGACAACCCTGCAAAAGTAGGTATTTAAGTCTCGTACGGGGCGTGAGTTAAACTACTGTTCTGGTTTTACTATGCTCGTACTGCGGACATCTTCTAAGTACCATTTTCTGGTAGGAAATTTTGTACTTACTTTTGTAGAATATAAGCAGTTTAAATTTACATGGACGTAGATTAGGGACAGCTTATGGGCCCCTGTTCCAACTGCTAATATCACTTTTTACCATACACTTACAATAGAAAAACAGTTTATGAAACTTAAAACTTATTTTTGACTCTATAATGCCTATCATATAGTTTTATGAACATTTTCGGATCACCCGTGTGGAAGGAGTAGGCCTTCAAAGACAGGTCCAAAATGCAGTTGGCGTATACATTCGCCTTAATACTTTTTCATTTATATTAATAATCTGCTTTAAAATAATATTTATTCAATTTATAAAATAAAATATTTGAATTTGCTCGTTGAAAATACGCCTCTACGGGATTTGAACCTGCGACCTCCAGTATAATTATTGAGTCCACGAACCAGTCAACCACAGAGGCGGTCTATATGGCCACTGCGGTCATATCATATCATATCATAACAATATACATTAAATTTAATATGATACAGCAGCTTGTTTCCCACTAACTGCGTGTAATTATACGATGCTGTAATAACTTCTTTTTAGGGTTCCGTACCTAAAATGGTAACCAACGGGGCCCTATCACTAAGACTCCGCTATCCGTCTGCCTGTCAGTCTGTCTGTCCGTCTGTCACCAGGCTGTATCTCATGAGCCGTGATACGAGTAGTTAGACAGTTGAAATTTTCACAGATGATGTATTTCTGTTGCCGCTATAACAATAAATACTAAAAAACATGATAAAATAAATATTTAAGGGGCTCCCATACAACAGACATTTTATTTTTGCCGTTTTTATAGATAATGGTACGGAACCCTTTGTGCGCGTCCCTGTCGCCCCATATGCGAAAAAACCCTCAGTGCGAGAGGGACGGATTCGTGGCAAAGTAGCAAAAAGACTGTTTTTTATTGATATAAAATGTACTAAAGTTGCTATCAAAATTTCGTTTGGCCAGTTCCTAGATACCGTTAAAACCTATCTAATAAAATATAATTGCAGTCCATATGTCATTCTAAATTGTCAAACCAGGAGAATTGGTGTCGAAAAGACCTCATTTCAATAAATATTTCTATCAAGCCGAATTTCTCCAATCGCGTTTCTGTTTAACAGATCCCTAGAAAAAGATTGCAAAAATAATATACTATTTTATCAAAATAAAACATTATTTACTGAAGTAGTTATGCAAGTTCTAAACGTTTCGATTTTTTTCCGTAGCACCTTGATTTTTTTTACCGTAGCGGCAAAGACCTTATTTGCTTTTCATAGAGGCTATTATTGTTGGCTATTTGGCCTCTTATTTTTGAACGCATAATACTAGTGATCACGCAGCGAAACAACAAATTGGTGTGTTTTTAGCTTATACTGAAATATTTTGTAGGGAAAAAAAAATGGATTTAGGTAGAATCCCTTCATATTTCTATTGCCTATTTTATAAAAAAAAAACAAGTTGATCTCATAACCGCGTATTTGAAACGAACGTTTGAAAACAAAAAAAAGTGGATGGAAAACATTTTTTTTGACAAAAGTATAAATCTTAATACATTGTTTATAGGTAGAATCCCTAGATAAAAGATCGATAAATCAAATATGTTTTCTTCAATATGAGGAGAGACCTAGTTTCTTCCAATGAACCCTTGAAATCCTAGTGTTGTTGATGTTTTAGCGTCAGGTGTCCCATTAATGCTGCGCCGAGCGTAGAACGATTAGACACCTCGCTTGTTCTCTCGTGGACGTTTTTTATCGTGGTCGAATTTATTGAATTTAACAGAAAAAATCATATTTAATTTACCAGACAAAATTTTAAAAATGTGAAACGGCCCAATTGTATTTTATAACGTTTGTGATTGTCTTGAATTGTGGTTGAGACAAAATTCGACAGTTAAGTTATTGAAATGACTAAAAGCCCAATACCTCTTTTAGATTTTTGGCCTATTTTAGATAGATTTGTTTCTTACACCATAAGTTATTTTTAATATTCACTGCGGCGGAAGTGTAGATACATTCTCTGTGATAATACATATATATTTTAATTATTTATCATTGAAATATTATTGAATAAATCAATTTAACAGTGACTGTCGTTTTAGATTATTTTGCTCGGCGCCCTCTTAACTAATTAACGTTAATTCTAGAGGAATCATAACATACATTGGGAAATTATACTAACTACTATTATGACAGAGAGCACTATCATAACTCCGTGCTTTAGTATCGTCTAAGTAATCATTTAGCTCTTAGCAATTGTTCACCTTATTTTGTATATTGCATAAGGTCGGTTTTGGAAACGGGCCTCAACTGAAAATCAGCGCAGTGGCTTGCCTCTGCATTATGCTGAGTTGAGGACCTTTTTCACTACCACAGCACTTACTTTAATAATTAGTTTTAGTTGTGTTTTATTAATTTGTAAAATGTGTATTTTTTGTTTTCTTTGTCGTGTAATGCTGTTGAAATGGAATAAAGAAGTTATCTATCTATCTATTTATTTTATAATATGCCTTCTTCAATAGGCCCTGCTTAATAAACAGTTTAAAACATGCCACTGATAATCCCTCAAATTCACTAAAAACTTGTTACTTTCGATATGCCTTCTTCAATAGGCCCTGCTTAATAAACAGTTTAAAACATGCCACTGATAATCCCTCAAATTCGCTAAAAACTTGTTACTTTCGATATGCCTTCTTCAATAGGCCCTGCTTAATAAATAGTTTAAAACATGCCACTGATAATCCCTCAAATTCGCTAAAAACTTGTTACTTTCGATATAAATATACAGTTGTTGATTTTGGTCAGCAACTTCTGTCACAGATAGAACATAGAAAGAAGGTTAGGGCTTATCCCGAGAATAAAATAATTAAGAAAGGAAAATCTCTGACACCCCCTCGGGGATTCACGTCGTGATTTTATGCCCATACATCCATCCATCAGCCTAGTTCGTCCACTGATGGACATAAGCCTTTCCAGTACTTTGCCACTCCCGGCGGTCATCCTGGAAGAATTGCCCATACTCGCACACGCCGGGCAGACGGGTTGGTGAGCGCGGTGCCGGAACCCTCGCACCAGTGACGCCGCTGCCTTTCCAGGACTTTGCCACTCCTGGCGGTCTGTTCCATATCAGGCCTGGCTATTAGGGATGGATATACCGCCATCCATCGGTCCCAGGCATGGTGGGCCTCCTGGTTTTTTCGCTTTCGCCCTGAATCCGCCCCTCTCGCACTGCATAACTTTTCGCTTGGAGTGACAGTGACAAAAATAAAATTCGCATAGCCTCTTAAAGTCATTAATTATCGTAGGTACTACCATAAAGCAACAAAATTTTTTGTATACATAGTAACTAATCATTATATAGGTAATTATGTAAATGCGCAAGCAGCTAACCTCAACAAAAAGTTAGAATGACTGGCATATTTTGAGCATTTATCTATTTTTAGGGTTCCATACCCAAAGGGCAAAACCGAATATTAGTCTCTTAGTCTGTTTGTCTGTTTGTCTGTCTGCCCGTCCGTATGTCACGGGCCTCTAGCTCTTAGACGAAACGTGATAATGACCTGAAATGTTGATATCTTATGCAAATTGTTCACCAGAAACCGAATATTTGATTGAAAATGTGATTAAATTATTTTTTTAACATGAAAATGGAGAAGGAGAAAAAATCTTTTTTTCCTACCCTAGCATGTAGGGCAGTGGCGTGCACAGAACTTTTTGCTGGAAAAGCAAGCAATTGGTCAAGAATAACAACAAAAAAAAATGAAAAAATTTAAATATCACTTTGAAAAAAGAAGTTTGTATTGGAAATTTTCACTCTAGGGTAGACATTGCTTCGTACATTTTTTTTTTCAAAGTGATATTTAAATTTTTTTATATTTTTTTTATTGTTATTCTTGACCAATTGCCTGCTTTTCCAGCAAAAAGTTCTGTGCACGCCACTGATGTAGGGTGTCATGATCTAAAAATGACAACTTCGGCAGCCCCCCATTTCTTTATTTTTGAAGATAAAAAGAAATAAAAACACATTTATATTCTACTCGGTGAGCTTTAGGCAAATTTGCCAAAAGCTCACCGAGTAGAATATAAATGTGTTTTTATTTCTTTGCCTAAAGCTCACCGAGTAGAATATAAATGTGTTTTTATTTCTTTTTATATTCAAAAATAAAGAAATGGGGGGCTGCCGAAGTTGTCATTTTTAGATCATTTTTGTAACGGATTTTATCTCAAAGACTGATATGTATGCATGTAGGTAGGTGTACACTAAATTATAATATCTGTACGTAGGTAGTCCACAAGTCAGTTGAGTACAAGCCATCAAGTAAAACGCAGTTTCTTTTATTTGAATCCCGATACAAATCACTGGACGACGAGGATAGTTATTTAAAAGTGCGCGATTAGCAATTTCCATTATGTCTATCGGGAAAATACGGGAGTTCGACATGGAGAGTGGAAATTGGAAGTCATACTGCGAGCGGCTGGAGATGTACTTTAAAGCCAACGAAGTAAAGGCGGAAAAACAACTAGCAACATTAGTGTCCGTCGTGGGTGACGAATGCTACGAGCTGATGGTTACCCTGACAAGCCCTAAGAAGCCCTCGGAATACACATACGATGCGCTAGTGACTCTGGTAGGAAATCATGTGTGCCCAAAACCATCCATCATGGCCGAGCGTTACAGTTTTCGATTAAGACGGCAAGGTGTTAACGAAGATATTAAGCAATATGTGGCTGTTTTGAAGAAACTTGCACGTACGTGTGATTTTGATACCGCGTTAATGGACAATCTCAGAGATCAATTCGTGTGCGGAGTGAGTGGTGACGTCATACGACAACGTCTTTTTGCTGAGGAACACCTAACGTTTTCCAAGGCGGTAACGTTAGCACAATCCTTGGAGGCAGCAGAACGTGATGCATCGATGATGCAGATCCGCTCCGGAATGGAAAATATGCAAATAAGTGCAAGTACAGCGAGAACGGGGCGGGGAAGCGGAGCTTCGGAAATAAATCTCATCGCGGGGCGTGGAGTCGGCGGCAGGGATACCGGTCACATGCCAGGTACATGCGGCGGCGGCGGCGGCGGCGGTGGCAGCGGTCGGCTGGCAGCGGCGGCGGTTGTCAACAACAGACCTCACTCGGGAGCCGTGCCGCGTAGTTATGTCGGACGTAGGTGCGATGCATGCGGTGCAACTGCGCACAATACTGCACATTGCAGGTTTAAAACTTACATGTGCAGCTCATGCAAGATGCAAGGGCATCTACGGCGAGTATGCCCAAACACGAGTATGTCGTCGGGAAAAAGGGCGGCGAAAAGCAACTCAGGCGCATATTTTTTGGCGGGGGAAAATGGCGATAGCAACAGCAATTCCGAGGACGAAGCTATCTATAAAATGGAATTAAATCGATACAAACCGGTGAGTTTGCCTATTTCAATTAATGGGAAAGAGGTTATTATGGAATTGGACACCGGGGCTGCGTGTTCTTTTGTCAGTAAAAGCACATATGAAAGACATTTTAGTGACATAAAATTAAAACCATCCAGTACTGTGTTTAAATTTTATGATGGCACAAAAATAAGCCCGTTAGGAGTGTTATCGCCAATAGTGTCCTATGGTAACAAAAATAAGGAATTGGATTTATACGTGCTAGATAAAGGTGAAACGAGTTTGTTAGGTCGGCAGTGGCTAGCCGAATTAGAAATAAACATTCCAGTGTTACGGTATGATAAGTCAAGCAGCTGTTCTCATGTTTATTCGTTATGTGACAAAACTGATGTACCTAACGATTTGCACGTACTCCTCGACAGGCATAAAGAAGTGTTTGACGGTGGTCTCGGGCGGTATACGGGGGGAACAGCGACGTTGCGAGTACGACCCGACGCCGTGCCCGTCTTCCGTCGTGCCCGGCCTTTACCGTTTGCGTTGAAGGAGCGAGTCGATGCGGAGATTGACGCCATGTTAGAAAGCGGAATCATCGAACCTGTGGACTGCTCAGACTGGGCTACGCCTTTGGTTCCGGTAAATAAAAAGGATGGAAGTTTAAGGGTGTGTGCGGATTTCAAAGTCACCTTGAATCCAGTTTTGATGGTTGATAGATATCCCTTACCAAGAGTAGAGGAATTGTTTGCAAATTTAAATAATGGGGTTAAGTTTACAAAGATAGATTTAGCACAAGCATATAACCAGGTATGTCTTTCGGAGGAAAGTAAAATGTATACTGTCATCAATACCCATAGGGGTCTATTCAAATATAATAGATTAGTATATGGGCTTGCTTCTAGTAGTGGAATTTTCAGTAGAATAAGCGATTCCATAGTAAAAAACATTCCAAATGCACAGACTTTTCTTGATGATATTTTGATCACGGGAAAGGATCAGGCGTCCCATCTTAAAGCTCTGGAGGCTGTTTTAGAGAGGCTTAAAACACTAGGTTTAAAAATAAAAAAATCCAAGTGTACGTTTTTTGCGGATGAGGTATATTATTTAGGATATATAATCTCAAAAGAAGGTATTAAGCCGGATCCTAGTAAAATAACTGCAATTACAAAAATGCCCCGACCAAGCAATGTTACGGAATTGAGGTCATTCTTAGGAATGGTAAACTTTTATTCAAAATTTATTAGTAAAGCTAGTGAAACACTGGATCCATTACACGCATTGTTAAAAAAGAGTGCAAGTTGGAGATGGACGGGAGAGTGTGAGAAAGCGTTTCGAAGAATAAAAGAGCTTTTATCAGGTAGTGAAGTTCTAGCTCATTATGATGCCAAAAAGGAATTAACCCTAACGTGTGATGCAAGTTCCCACGGGATTGGTGGATTAATAACGCAGCCGGATAGGGACGGTCGAGAGCGACCTATCGCATATGTATCACGGAAATTAAATGCCGCAGAGTTAAACTATTCACAAATAGACAAAGAAGCGTTAGCGATAGTATTTTGTACAAGTAAATTTCACCAATATCTATTTGGTCGAAAGTTTCATTTGAAAACAGATCATAAACCATTGGTTAGTATTTTTGGACCACAAAATGCGGTACCCAGTATGACATCGAGCAGAATGCAAAGATGGGCAATAATATTATTGGGGTACGATTTCGATATCCAGTACATAAGCACGTCTAGCAATTGCGCCGATGTGTTATCACGGTTACCAGTAGGTGAGACAAAGGAGGATGAGTTACCGGAGCAATCATATTTGCATTTTGCATCCAATGCTTTATTAATAGACAATAACGAAGTACGATTAATGACAACGAGAGATAGATTACTAGGTAGGGTAGTTAACTACATGAGTGATGGATGGCCGGAGGTAGTGGAGGACAGGGAACTACGACCATATTTTAATAGGCGAAAGGAACTCTATTTAGAGCTGGGATGTATCATGTGGGGACATAGAGTTGTAATTCCAGAATCCTGTAGAGATAAAATTTTAACGGAACTTCATGAACCTCACATGGGGATTGTGAAGACCAAAGCTATGGCTCGAAGTTACATTTGGTGGCCGGGGCTGGATGAAGATATAGAGAAACATGGGAAGGCATGCGAAACGTGTATGGCAGTAGCCCCGGCACCAGTAGCAAGTCCTTCTATTCCTTGGCACTGGCCGTCACGTCCACAAGAGCGAGTTCATATAGATTTTCTAGGGCCGATTGGAGGCAAAATGTATTTAGTTGCGATTGATGCTCGTACTAAATGGATAGAAGTATTTTTAATGAGTAGTACTTCTGCAGAACAGGTAATATCGAAATTGAGGGAATCATGGGCAAGATTTGGGATCGCGAAACAGGTAGTTTCTGACAACGGGCCTCCTTTTTCAAGTCGTGAATTTAATGCCTTTTTAGCAATAAACAGGGTACAGCATATGTATTCAAGTCCCTATCATCCAGCATCAAACGGAGCTGTTGAAGGGGCGGTAAAGTTGATCAAAAATGTAATTAAAAAGGCCATGGTTGATAAATTGGACACTTGGGTAGCTATTCAGAGATTTTTGCTTCACTACCGAAATACCCCTCACAGCACCACAGGTGAGTCCCCGGCAAAAATGATGTTAGGAAGAGATTTGAGAGTACGTTTAGATTTACTCAAACCCGATAGGTCAACAAGGGTGTTTAAAGAGCAAAGTAAAATAGCAAACAAAAAAGGCTCGGTGTCTAGGGAAATGACATTAGGTGACTCTATAGCATACAGGGACTACAGACCTGGGGGTAAGTGGGCTAAGGGCATTGTAGTGGATAGACTAGGTGGTTCCGATTACACAGTTGCGGGGGAAGATGGTTCTATGCACCATCGACATATAGACCAAATGAAACGGCGAGTTAGAAACTCTTTGGTATATCCATCAACCTCAACAGACTGCGCTCAGGGTGTGACAGTTGAAGGCAGTCCACAGAATTCAGATGAATCATCAACAAATCATCCGTCTGAAGTACATACAGACGCAGACCAGGGCGAGTCGGGCACGACGTCCCATGCATTCTTACAAACACAGCAAATAACGATTGAGGCAAATGCGGGAAGAAAGTCCTCAATAATGACGGAGGAAGAAGGGTCAGATAATGCAGGAAGTTCGAGACCACCCATTATCGTAGAACGTAAATATCCGTTAAGAAATAAGAAACGTGTACAACGCTTTGGATTTGAAATAGATTGATTGTATAAAGTTACAGACTTAATAAATATGTATTTTGTTATAAGATATAACGTACAGTTTGGTTAGATAATAATTGTAGCAATGTAAAATAGAAAACTGTTTGTATATTAGGCTTAAGCGCTAAGTTAAGTAAATTAAGTTTATTAGGCCACCTGTAAAACTAACTAGCGGGATAGCTTAAAATATGTGTTAGTTGTAAATTATGTGTGAGGGTGATATGTATGCATGTAGGTAGGTGTACACTAAATTATAATATCTGTACGTAGGTAGTCCACAAGTCAGTTGAGTACAAGCCATCAAGTAAAACGCAGTTTCTTTTATTTGAATCCCGATACAAATCAAAGACCAAAGTAGTTAGGAATTTGTAATTATTGTATATGCTGTATTTAAACAACAAATAATAAGAACGTCAATTTATAACGCACTTTTAGGGTAACTTCCCTGAATTCTCAACCAACCTAATTTTGCATTTTTGTTTCATACATTTTGTAGGTACTGATAAGTTTGTGATTTCTGATTAAATTATTGAAGTATATTAAGTTATTTAAATGGTACAGAACCCTCAAGGCGCGTGTCTTACTCACACTTGACCGGTTTCTGCATCATAATAGATATTGCGGGGCAAACAAAGCTTTTTAACTACCATGGATAAAAAATTGGCGATGGACGCAAAAAATTAAAGAACACCGCCCGCCCAAGACTATATACGAGTAGAATCAAAGTTGAGGTAGTAATTAACCACATGCTAATTTCCATAGCTTAATTTTTAAAAGATACGCCATTTTAGGACATAGTTTTCATAATTTTGGCAAATAAGTTAACCATTATTTTTTTTTATTTTTTAAAGAATTGTCCGATGACCTTGTCTCTTGAGAATTTTAGACATTATACTGATTGTGATGTGTGATTGCTTATAAAAAAAAGCGGTCTGTCTCTGTCTGTCTACTCATCTGTCATCTAGCTGTCAAATTAGCAAAGGATACATTTCTCAAATGACGTCACACGAGGGCAAATGGAAGTATAGCAGCCTTTTCGTAAAATGTTTATCATCATAAGGTTTTTAGACCAAAATTTCGAAAATACGGCTTATTAAACCTAAATTTCGAAATGGTTTTTAAATTAACTCGCCTTAACATAATTTAATCTATGCCAATTGTTCCGTACATTTAAAGCGATATGTAAAAGTTTAAGCGTCCCTGTTACTCCATATGCGAAAAAACCCTTAGTGCGAGAGGGACGGATTCGTGGAAAAGTAGCAAAAAGTCGGTTTTATATTAATATAAAATGTATTAAAGTTGCTATCAAAATTTCGTTTAACCTGGTCCTAGATACTGTTAAAACCCATCTAATAAAATATAATTGTGGGTCCATATGTCATTCCAAATTGTCAGGAGAATTGGTATTGGTATTGGTATCGAGCCAAATTTCTCCAATCGCGTTTCTATTTAACAGATCCCTAGAAAAATATTGATAATTAAATATTGAAATATAGATATGCAAGGTTTAAAAGTGTCGATTTTTTTTCCGTAGCGCCTAAAGGTGATACAAAAAAAAATGGGTTTTTTTCGAATACATTAACTCCACTATAATGTCATCTACGTATTTCATTTTTAGGGAAATGTTTATTGAGTATTTGATTAAGATTTTCACTGAAGGGAAACGTGATTGGATGATATTCTCTCGATAGAATTTAATTCCGAAAATACCGGATGGATATACCGCCATCCATCGGTCCCAGGCATGGTGGGCCTCCTGGTTTTTTGCCTGTGAGCTGTCCTCTTACTCTTCCGCGAATAACTTTGAGGGGGTCTCCAAGTAATAATCATCCCATTATTATTAACATATTGTTCATAAACATTTGAAAATGCAGTAATTAAGTATGTAGGATGTACAGGTTAGCAAAAAAACGTTAAAAGTTACTGTCTAGCCGTTTACAGGTCAGTGGCCAAGGTCACTGACGATTGTTCATTAGCAAAGCTTTTTGCCAGCCGCTTCGTTCGTATACTTTTAGGTATTTCCTTATCCCTAGGGAAACGCTATTATTTAAAACCATGAAAACATAATTAACATTTTACAGTTTGGACAGGGTTTTTGGTTGGTTTTTTTGAATTTTGGAAATTTTGATAGCTAGTTTAGTTTTTTTTAATAAAAATATAAAACCAGCTTTTTTCCCTTTTACCCTGAATCCGCCTCTCTCGCACTGCGCGATTTTCCGCTCGGAGTGACAGTGATGAAAATAAAATTCGCATAGCCTCTTAAAACCATTTAACTAAGTATTTATATTTATGTGCAATATAAAAAGGCCCTTAAACGGTATTTAATAAAATAATACCAGACTACAGAATCCGACACACTAAAATGCTTAATACACCATCATCGCGTACTAATTATGTGGTAAATTCCGTGTTTAGTAGAATACTTAAAATATACAACGTGTAACAGAAAGGCTAACCACATTTGAAGAGCTTATTCAATCAATGGTATAGAACAACTTTTACTATGGAACAAATCCTGTATCTCGAAAAAAAAATTAACTGTTTCATAGAAAAATACAATGCCGCTTGGCTGAAATGTATGGAAGGGCAGATTTTATTTTTGAGATTTCCGAATTGGCTCCATAGTAAAAGTTGTTCTATATCATTGACTGAATAAGCTCTTCAAATATGGTTACACCTTGGTGTTACACATTGTATAATAAACTTTTCTCCCACATTGACTCCTTTTGTTGCTCTAAAAACACATTCAAGTCAAAAATCTGTCTTTGTATGAATCATTTTTAGTTACTATCGGTAGTTATTAAGTATATTGTATATTGTCTTTTGTTTAATTTTAAGTTTGTAAAAATAATAAATCATATAATTATTTTGCATCTCCACGTAACCCAAGACTTATTTGTTTTTATTATGTGTGAGGGTAATTAAACAAAATTTATCTCTCTTTTTATTATGTGTGAGGGTAATCAAACAAAATTTATCTCTCTTTTCCCGAAATACCCCCAGATTGATAACTGAGTGAATGTAGATAGTCCCCTTCCCTTATAAACTGTTAGTTTATTTCGAGTTTTTTTAATTTTTTTGCATTTGTTTTATAATTTAAGTAATTTGCTGTTTAAGAACTATTATTTTGTGTAAAAGTTAACCAAAATTGAAATCTATAATTGGCTATCTATTATATGTTATTTGTTTTATCCTTATAATATATCGCTGTTGATTTCTGTACATAACTAAATAAAATAAAGTTAAAATAAAATTAACATTATATGTATAAAGAAGGTACGGTTAACACACCCAGCCTAGCGAAATGATCCTTGCAAGATATCCATGGTGGAATTCTGAATATAGTGCGTATTGCTCTTTTTTGCAATACAAACAAAGATTTCAAAAGTTTAGATGAGCCCTGGCACCTAAAATCTATTTCATTGTTTTTGAATGTGTGCGTTAACATAATGCCGACGCGCGCACACTTATGAGTGCGCAAGCTGTCTACCTACGGTCAGCAAACTAATCAGACTACCAAAGTTGTTAAAATGATTAACTTTAAGTGCAATTATATGAGCACTGATTCCAAACGTGTGAGCGTCACCCATTTAAAGGTGGAAACATTTTGGTGCTGTCATAGTACGGTAAGGGCTCATCTTTACTTTTTTAGGGTGTTTTTATTTGAGGAGTTGGCAACCCTGGACTACACGCCTTTTTCCAAGGAACAGAGATGGCTGGCTGGGTTTTCCCGAGACTGAAATATAGTAATTCTGATGACGTCATTCGTTTTAGAACTATGTTGTTAATTGGTAGGCGGATACGAATGAAACCAATAGTTTACCTTTTTTTAGAACAAGAGGCCAAAGAGCCAACATATAATCGCTTCTATGAGAAGCAAATAAGGTCTTTGCCATTACACTTATTGCGCTGAACGGGTAATAAAAAAAGTTGCTAGGGTATGCCATCCTCTTAATAGTTTTGTGTCCTATACCAAAGGCATTAGGAACGCTGTTATTCTGCCACCACCAGTATGTAAACCATCTTTGTTTGGACAACAAACTCCTCTGATTTACCAGTACTACAAAAAAAAAAAAATGGCAATGCGCGATTCCGACTCATAGTTATTTTACGACTCCAGTTATTTTAACGTGTAAAAAAACGTGACTTAACGAACATGATCCACCAAACTGTACAACACACAATAACAGGTCAATGTACTAATAATGTACATAATAGTTGCTATTATGTACTGTTTGATCGATTGAAAGGTCGTTTTTATCGAGGAAGCATAACTACTAAAGAGCAAACAAAAACTTATTGAGCATTACATTTGGCGGTACGTAACTTATTGAGCATTACATTTGGCGGTACGTAACTTATTGAGCATTACATTTGGCGGTACGTAACTTATTGAGCATTACATTTGGCGGTACGTAACTTATTGAGCATTACATTTGGCGGTACGTAACTTATTGAGCATTACATTTGGCGGTACGTAACTTATTGAGCATTACATTTGGCGGTACGTAACTTATTGAGCATTACATTTGGCGGTACGTAACTTATTGAGCATTACATTTGGCGGTACGTAACTTATTGAGCATTACATTTGGCGGTACGTAACTTATTGAGCATTACATTTGGCGGTACGTAACTTTTTACTCCGTCCGCCTCTGTGGTGGAGTGGTTTGATAATTCACTTCTAATCCAGAGGTCGCTGGTTCATTTATGTTCGGGTGCTACACTTCCCAGCACGTTTTTAAGGCGATTACCGTCGCCAAATTAGCAGCTCGATGTTTGTCTGTATGAATATCGACGGAAACGATATTGGAACAACGTTCAAATCAGTGCACAATGCGTGGTGGCTGTTACGACGCTCGCTGCGTCCTTGATAGGGCAAAATAGGAGAAAATAATACTTTTCACATGGGCGTCATTGTTCGATTGAATAATTCTATGTTATATTTATAGATATCAAGTTTATCTATTTATCAAAGCATAAATGAATTAGATCACCTAAGCCGCTTAAGAGCAGTAGAAAATTCAAGCCCAAAAACACCATTCAGTTGAAACAATTTTTCATATAGAAGTTTTGGTGGTACGAAAAAGAAAAATGTTGCATATGCTGTCCTAGAGTTGATAATCCATAATACATTTTTTCAATATTTTTGGTTTGGCCATAAAAGGGGAGTAGGCTTTAGAAAGTACCCATTTGGCGATATTAAGGGCCTTAAATTCACGAGCAACGAAGTAGTGGGGATCTGCGCATACAATTTTGTACGGACCGAAAAAATCAATAAAAACAAATTTATATACAACGTGTAACAGAAAGGTGTAACCATATTTGAAGAGCTTGTTCAGTGAATGATACAGAACAACTTTTACTATGGAACAAAACTTGTATCTCGAAAAAAAAAAAACTGTTTCATAGAAAAATGCAACGCCGCTCGGCTGAAATGTATGGAACGGTCGGTAGATTTTTTTTTTGAGATTTCAGTGTTGGCTCCATAGAAAAAGTTGTTTTATATCATTGACTGAATAAGCTCTTCAAATATGGTTACACCTTTCTGTTACACCCAAAGTTAAGGGGATGTCAGAGGTGTTCCAAGTGTGAACTGTGAAAAGCAAATCACAGTCCATTCTCGGTACACCAGCGTTTCACCGACGATTATTACGTCCCAACGTGACGTATCGCCCTATCACCGTACTACGGGCATAAATACATGCTTTTTAAGGCATGCAGGTTTCCTTACAATGTTTTCCTTCACCGTTCAGCAAGTGGTATGTAAGTAAGAACAAATACCATGCACATAAATTCCGAAAAACTCATTGGTGCATGCCCGACCGGGGATCGAACCTGGGTCTCAAGATTGAGAGGCAAGCGTTCTATTCAATTCTGCGCATTCAAGGTCATGCATCTAAAAACGTGCCAGGGAATGTATTACGTGCATTATGTTCACGTGCAGAGGCTTGCAATGGTCACTATTACTCCATGCCGAAAGATAAGCAGTGAGACAGGGATGGATTCCGCAAAAATAGCAAAATGTGGGTTTTAAACAATACATTGGACTTCTGGCTCCTGAATCTCAGTTTTAACTTTTTGGGAGCCAGTTGCTTTAAACCAATTGTGACTTTGTGTTGGAAAATAAATACTTTGTTATGTTAAAAAAAAAATTTGCTATGAAAATTTCAATCTAGCAGAATAAGGGAGATGACAGGGTAAACAAAATATTATTCTATTTTGTATCTTTTAGATTATCAAAAAATATTGGACACGTATTTTTTCTTTTGTCAATCAAACAAAAAATGACAGATATAAAGCGCGTCAAAGTTTGGGAGTGGGGGCTGGTGACGTCACGCCTAGGTAAAAAGTGTACTTAGGCGTGACGTCACGCGGAACTTTAGCGGGCTATATCGTCATAATTTTTTGTTTAATTGACAAAAGAAAAAATACGTGTCCAATATTTTCTGATAATATAACTGACGGACTAATTAGAATTTTTTAGTCATCATGCTATTGCTAAAATGTATCTAAAAAATTAATATCGTCGACGTCTGTTGTCATTCCTATTTGTGAAACTATAAAAAAAGTGTCGATAAAGATATCCCTTAACTATGATCCCTTAATTCTTAATAAGATAAACTTTTTCTCAGTAATAAAAACATACAAAGTTAAGACTATATTTGCTTCAAAACAATAAAATAGAGAGTCGGCAAACAGTTATAATAAAGCCAATAAACAACTTAATATTTACCCAATGCACAAAATAAATTTCGTGTCCAAAGTCTCTCACAGAATATAAATAGCTATTGTTATGCAAAGCTGGAAAGTTAATTTTTGGCGCGAGTACCTTTTATTGAATCCTGAGCGTAGCGAGGGTTTCAAAAGTACGAAACGCTAAATAACTTTGCTGCCGAGCGAAACACACAACTTTTCACCTCACTAAAGCGAGGAAAATGTTAGGTGCAAGAAAATATATATCGTACGCTTTTATGTATTTTTCGCGCGATTTTCCGGAAGAAAACTCAACTCGGCATTATTTACCGTTTACACTAATTCTGCAGGTGTTAAATTTATATCTTTGTCGCAGCTAGAACTCGCTTATATTTTATGATTTCTTTCGATTTTATCAAAAAACAAACGTGAATTGAATAAAGAGAAGGAAATTTTAAGGTATTTGTTTTAAATCAAATTTTCTTGCTGGCCAGTGCGATTATTCTTTAAATGAGACTGGCGCATGATATGAAATAAGTATTTGCATTTCAGTGGACTGGCTGCAGAGAATATAAACTATTACGAAACCAATGAGGTTCTATATATATGTAATATTATTGTACGAAACCTTTATTGAATAAAAATATTCGAATACTAAAAACTTGCTACTAAAAAAAATATTGCGCTTTTCCACCCAGATTTCTAATGATAAACAGAGCCTTTCCGAGCTTGTGAGGTGAAAACACTATTTTTAAACTAGATCAAACAATACAATTACGAAGAAACAGAAGAATTTATGGCGATTCCTCAATAAAAAAAAATCATCACTGTTTCTATTTATACATTATGATTAACATAAACTACCACATGCACAGTCTCTCTCTCTCACACACACACACCCTCAAACACGCAAATTCCCACACTAAACATTATAGAACTAATTGTGTTATCTTTACCTAATTTTCATAAAAAAGCGCGGTAACCCTGTTACAGGTTTGTATAAACTTACTAGGGTTATCACAGCCCCTTATGTAAAGACATAATGTTACAGAAATAAAAAAATTCTACTACCTTTATGAAAAAGTTCCATTTAATACTCGAAATTAGTTTTGAAAATCGAACTTTCTGGGCCCCGTTGCGGAATGACTATCAGGTCAGTTTGAAATATCGTATTGAAATTTTATTTATTGCAAAATTAGGTTATTTTTGACGTTTGTCTTCATTTCATGCTAAATTATGTAGGTTCGTTTTGACGTCCTTAGTTTGTCTTTACAATCGAAATTCCGATTCACGACATAATCGATTATATCGCGTCTGACACTGGCCACAAATAAAAGCCGCCGGCCGAAGCCTGAAAAAAAAAGTTAAAAACCGCGCCGCGCTTTGCAAAGTCATAAAATACATTTGAAAGGAAAAATTCAATATTTATTAACATTAATCAGTAAGTAGAAAACGTATCGTTCGCAACGAGTAAAAATGGGTTTTCTTACCCTCGGAATATAAGCTTTTGACGTGAGCCGACATTCATCGGGTAAGAAAATCCGCCATTTTATACTCGTCACGAAATACACTATTTTTCATTTTCATTTTGATAATAAAATTATTTCTATCGAGCGAAATTTCTGCAATCTGTACTACATCAAATGTATGTACTACAGGAAACTAGAAAAAGGTTTCAAAATTTGTATGTATGCTTACATAACTAGTCTTTACATATAAAATTGCCGAATTTTTCTAACAGATTCATGAGTTGATAATTCCTATATTTCAATAGCTATTTCCATTATTTGTTTTCAATAGTTCTGTGATTTTAAAAGTTGATTTTAAGATGTTAAATCTACGTATTCAATTTTTTTTTATTGTCTATTTGATAACCAACATTAAATCTTCAAAAACAGTTCGTCCTAAATGCCATCCATTTCCATGATAAGATTTGCAATCATTTTTTACAGCTGACACTTTTCAAAAATTTAATTAATGTTGCTGTTAGCTCAATGTTGTCTCATTCACACACAAAAGAAATTACACAATTTGGATTTGTCATTCCTAAAAAAATGTAAAAATGTTAGTACCGAAAATTGAGTTTCCTTCAAATTCTCTATAGAAGAATATCACGCCGCGTGTTTAGAGGGGACTAAAAGTTTGGCGCGATCTGTAATCGTTAACTTGTAAAGCCTACTTAGCTGTGATAGTTTTCCTTTTAATTTCGTTATGTATACTACTTCCGTGATTTTTTTCACGTCTCCAAATACAACCGTTTCGCTGGCAAATTAACACTTTTAAGCTTAATATTTCGCAAACGAAACCCTGGATCGAAAAACGGTCTTCTCACACCCCCAATATTTATTAATTACCTATCCAAGGACACCCCACACTAGGGGATAGACGAAAAAAAAAATCATCCCCACTTTACATGTAGGGGAGGTACCCTAAAAAAAAATCTTTTTCAAAATTTTACTGTTCCATTTTATAAATATGTATACCCATGCCAAATTACAGCTTTCTAGTACTAATAGTCCCTAAGCTAAGCCGCGGACAGACAGACAGACAGACGGACATGGCGAAACTATAAGGGTTCCTTGTTGTTGACTACGGAACCCTAAAAAGTGTCGATATTGACGATATATCCCCTTAATGTCGCGACTATGTATCAAAAGTAAGGCACTATGCAAATTGCTCGCGGCAGTATCGCGGCCTCACCTAGGTCATTGTCAAATGCTCAGGAGGCACTTGACCCCGCGACCACTGGTTCAGCAAGCTGATACTCAACTAAACTAGGCCATAGAGGTGGTTTACTTTTATTATTATTTATAAGTTCTGAATATTTATTATTTGTAGTTTTAAGCAATTATATGATAATAATTAAAAAAATAATAAACTTTATATTTTTTCGATATATTTCGGCCTCATCAGTGAGGCCGTCATCAGCCGAGTGGTTGACAGGTAAAAATGATAAAAAAAATATATGAAAACAAGTTGGTACAGTCTGAAAAGGTTATGATAGGAACTATTTACATAAAAAAAAAATTATATAAAAAAAAATGATGAAAGAAAGGTGGTAAAATAAAAAAATAAACAGTTTGGAGGGGAGTACTTGTTGATTGGGTCAGTTGGTTGAGTCTGTCAGTGCTGTCTGTTGAGTCCGGGTCCATAATGTGCGCCAAGTGACCAGATATATGATGTCTCCCATGTCCTAAGTTCTATGTCGGTCAATGGTGGAGTGAATGATTTAATGATGCGGACTGTGAAGCAGTTGTTGAAAAGTTGGTTGTGGAAGCGGGTGTGTGTCGGGATGGGTAGGATGTTGTTTTGTATAGTGTCTGATGTGTGTCTGTGGTGGTTCATGCGGATGTGTAATGGGTTTTTGGTTTCACCTATGTAGAATGCCGGGCAATGTCGGCATTCCAATAGGTAGATGCAGTTTTCAGTTTTTAGTTTTTCAGGACTGGGGAGTGAATTACTATGGGAAGTCGAAATTTCATTGTACGAATTTCACAAAAACTGTTATCGATTCATGATGCTGATCATTTACCAAGCCTCCAGTATGAATTTGGACGATGATGGAAAAGTGACCTTGTATATATTGATAATAATAAATAATCAGAACTTATATAAATATATATTACTAAACATATGAAACTGCGGAAATTTTCTCACATATTCAGGAGTTCATAATTCCTGTAATTCAATGGCTATTTAAATTATTTGTTTTTTGTTTGAAAGTTCATTTCAAGGTTTTACATCTACGTATTAAATTTAGTTTTTATTTTCAGTCTGATTATAAAAATTAAATCTTCAAAAACAGTTCGTCCTAAATGCCATCCATTTCCATGATAAGATTCGTAATAATTTTTTACAGCTGACACTTACTAAAACTTAAATTAATGTTGCTGTTAGCTTAATGTTGTCTCATTCATACACATAAGAAATAACATAACTTTGATTTGTCATTCCTAAAAAATATGAAAAAATGTTAGTACTGAAAATTGAGTTTTCTTCAAAATATCTATAGAAAACGGCAATTTTATATGTAAAGACTAACAAACAACCGATGCACTAAGATTATTAAAAAAAAAAAATGTCAGATAGTCCTCAGCACCATACCGAAGACTTATTATAATAAAGGACAGACAGATGGATAACACCAAGTCGGAGGTTCCGTTTTCTCTTACCCTAAAACAAATAAAAATCATGGAATTTGTCAACGGAGCGATGGGAAACACCCGAGTTAGTGCACTATGAAGGTTCCCGTTTCTTTTCTTTGAGTACGGAGCCCTAAAAACAGGAAAAAATCGCGTGAAGTGTCAAAGGAGCATATCTTAAAATATACTGGTGGACATAAAAATCGACTCAAGCATTGTTGTTCTACATTTAAGGAAATAACCCAATCATACAAACACAAACATATGAAATATATAACATATCATTTTAAAGGTATAGGCCTCCACCTTTGATTAAATGCATTTTTGTCTTTAAGTATTTGCTATACAGGCTGTAATTTTTTTTAAGTGATGTATTAATAAATATTAAAATAATCAAATAGCGAAAAATAAAAAAAATTAAAACCTTTTTTTACAAAATCATTCATTTATTAATTAATTAAGTTTAACATTAGTACTTCGTGTTCCCCCCTCTAGCCCTTATAGCGGCTTGCAGCCGGTTCTTCATTGACCTATTAAGTTTTTAATTAATTAAATGAATTTCACGTCCTGTATAGCGAATACTTTTAAACCAAAATGCATTTATTCAAAGGTGGAGGCCTATACCTTTAAAATGATATATATATTTCATATGTTTATGTTTGTATAATTGGGTTATTCCCTTGAATGTAGGACAACAATGCTTGAGTCGATTTTTATGTCCACCAGTGTAGTTGGCAGAACCCACAGATGATGAACGATGTTCACTTGACGGTGCTTTTTATCTGTTTGAGATAAAACATGGTTGTAACGTGAGGTTTTTATTTTAAGCTATCTAATAATATTTTGTAACAATCGGCAAAATCGGCAGGCTCGTTTTTAGGGTTCCGTACCCAAAGGGCAAAGGAACCCTATTAATGTCACTCCGCTGTCCGTCTATCTGTCCCATGAAGCAACAAGCCAGTGGAGAGCGCAGAGACACATTCTCCTTCAAAACACAAGTCACCAATATACGGCGGGGGACGTGACAGCTTAGCGAGCTGTGATTGGACAGCTCAAGGTCAAAATTTGATGCGTAATTTGTGTAGGGATGTCATACAAGTGAAACGAAAAATTATCGATATCGATAAAATCGAAAAAACTAATTTGGAATTTTCGAGTTTGTCAAAGATATACCAATGAAAGTATTGTTGGGTAATAAATAAAACAAAATTATTTATTTGACAAAGTAGCTACTCACTGATTTTTGAAATGAATTAATTTGGAGTATATTTTTCTTATATAATCCTTCGGGTTTTGATTATTTTTTGTAATGAAGGTTAGTCGGGCATCCACATATTTTTTTATTACACATGAAGCTAAGTCAATCAAGTGATTTGTGGATTCTGTATCAAATTGGTGAAAATTTATGTCTGAGAACAGATCGTATCCCAAGAAAGATTTCAACACAATCTTTATGAAATAATCGGAATTATATTTCGAAGATAAAGTCTTGTGAATGTGAATGACCAACTTAACTTGACACTTACAATCTTTTAAACTCCATACTTCTAAAGAGTCTAATTAAGTTAGTAATAATAACTACCTTCATAACTAAATATTTGTAATTATTAGTATTTGTTGTTATAGCGGCAACAGGAACACATCATCTGTGTGATTTCAACTGTCTAGCTATCACGGTTCATGAGATACAGCCTCAAGACAGACGGACGGACGGATGGACGGACAGTGGAGTGTTAGTAATAGGGTCCCGTTAGGCACCCTTTGGGTATGGAACCCTAAAAATGGTATCAGATGCACTGACAGACACTACTGATAAACATAGGCACTTCTGACGCTAAACAAACGCGTATAAAAATATCCCTACATTAAGTACTTACCTTACATACATTACATGTAAGCAACAATACATTGTTCGATAAATTATTAAACACGTAGTAGGACAGCACTATCGAAAAAAAACGAGACAACTGTTGTGCATTTCACCGTGCGACAGAAAGAGAGGACGTGAAAACATCAACGCAAAGCGCAAGTTCAATTGAAATATTTAATTGTTATATTTTGGAGATTAAAGGTATACGAAAACACTTACTTATGAAACGTTACTCCATCTTTTGTGGTACTTGAAGTAGAAGTATTCTTTCCACACCATTTTATTGCACAAGTAGGCATATTTACTGTAAATTTCGGATTTTTTCTACAGAAACACGCTATGTTTTCACGGACACAGCCAAACTCTGACTAAAACCAATGGCTTCGCTTCAAGCGCCTAAACGCTTTGGGAAGCGGCTGTTTGGCGAGTCGCGTTACCCCCGCATGCGCTCTCCACTAGTACTCCATGATCTGTCCATATGTCACTGGTCTGGGTCTCTAGCTCTTAGACGGAGTGAGATAGAAACCTGAAAATTTTATGTTATGTAAAATGTTGACCCAAAACTGAATTTTGAATTTAAAATGTGATAAAATAATTTTTCAATGTATGTGCTCGTAAAGGCTCACTTTTTATGCATCAAAACCGAACAGAAAGTCGATTATTTTGCCCTAGGGCTTTATTATTATTATTTTTTTTATTTGTTTGCAATGGTTGGCTAACCTGCAGCCTTTCCTGTGTACCATAGATGTTATACTTTTTTTTCCACTGTTTAACGGCTCTGGATACAGTCCTTTTGAGCCAATCATAATTTAAAGTTCACAAGATTATATTTGTTTTCATTTCCTCACACTATGCATTGAAAGACTTAGTATGATACACGGGCGTAAAAGCAATAAATTACTCGTAAATCGTCCTCGTAGTTTATTCCTTTTGGCCCTTGTAGCATAAACTACTATTTCAGGAGGGCCTCATAAATAAAAATGGAGCCGAAAAAATATCGTTTTTTCTTCCGTTAGCATGTGGGGTGTTATTGTATGAATTTTTTTTTTAATTCTTAAAAATGAAAGAAGTTGTGGTTATAAAGTTGCCATTTTTGTTTTGGGATCCATCTCAAAGGCCAAAGCAGTTAGGAATTTGTAATTTCTATATATTATGTACCATATGCTGAATTTAAACAACAAATACTAAAAACGTAGATTTATAATGTAGTTTTAGGGTAATTTCTTGGCGATTTCCTCAAAAAAGCAGACCAAAAAGCTGTTTTTTCTTAGTTTCGAGACCCATTTTTGTGATTTTTTTTGTATCGAGGAAAGTTTATTTATTAAGGCAATTACCTTCGCCAAATTAGCAGCTCGATGTTTGTCGGTACGAATATCGACGGAAATGACATTGAAATAACGTTCATATCAGCGCGCAATGCATTGGGGCTGTTACGACGCTCGCTGCGTCCTTGATAGGGCGAAATAGGAGAAAATTATACTTTTCACATGGACGCGATTGTTCGATTGAATAATCTCATGTTATGTTTATAGCTATCAAGTTTACCTATTTATCAAAGCATAAATGAATTAAATCGACTAAGCCGCTTAGGAGCAGTAGGGAATTCAAGGCAAAAAACAGCATTCGCTTGATTTTTTTTTTCATATGGATGTTTTCGTGGTATTAAAAAGAAAAAATGTTGCATATGTTGTCTTGGAATGAGGAAGAGTCACGATTTTTGTTAAGTATGTAGATCGATGACAGTAAAAAAAACATGACTTATGGTGAAAAAAATATCCAAATCGGACAAGAAATGTCGAAAGTACAGCAATTTTACTGTAGCAGTTCAAATAACGCCCGCCAGTACCAGCCGCGAGCGCGTGACGTCATCCCACACATACCCGGGGCGCGACCCCGCACGCGCTCTTCAGTTCTGTAGGTGTACTCTGTTTCCCGCGCAGTTCTTGAGCTGTGCTTGTCACGGTCGCTTTGTTATAGATTTATTGTTGTGTATCAATATCCTTAAAAATGTCTTAGAAATATTGTGTCGTGCCAAAGTGCAAGAGTACAAGTAGTAGTACGCCCGACAAACTATTTTTTCATGTTCCAACAGACAAAAAAGCTAGAAAAAAGTGGTGTAGTGTTATGAAGAGAGATCCTTTATCAAGCAAAAGTACTCATTACTGTTGCGAAGATCATTTCGACGTAAGTACCTTTCCTACGTTATACCTTATACTTGACGTATACCTATTTCCTCGTATTATTGAGTAAATGTCACCTATTTTATCGATCAATGGAATCAAAAACCTTAAAACTTAATCCTTTTATGTCATATTGTCTCAACCTTAACACAATCGTATGAGGTAATAACAATAAACAATAATCAACGTAGGTATGATATTTGTAGTCCGGGAGACTACCGCATTTTTATCTACGATAATGAATACCTATCAACAATAGGTAATGATTCGAATTTTAATTTCTTTGCTGTAGGACCTATTTTTTGGATCTGCTTTTCTCAGTAAGTAAAGTATTATTTAAAAATAAAATAAAGAATCTTTAATCTGTTTTTACTTTTTACAGGTCGAAAATGACATGGAAAATTATATAAGGTACCGATTGATGGGTGGTCAACTAAGACTAAAAAAAGGAGTTCTGCCGCATAAATTTGACTGCCAAAGAAAGGATAACGCCGTTGTAGAACGGACTGGATATAAAAAAAGACAGCAGATTGAGTACTTTGAAAGAGTGCTTAGGGCGGCTTGCACCAAAGTTCCACTTAAGTCAGTTTAACTAAATCGAATTTAACACTAAACTGATTTAAATTTAAATCTGTCTTGCACCATGTTTTTTACTCAACGATTTAACTAAACCGAGCTTAGGCAATCATTCAATATTTCGTTCGGTCTATACGATTCGTTACACACAATTTGACTTTCAACTTGTCAGTTTGACAATTATGTCAATATGTTTTGAGTGAAATGAAATGGTATTTTTTTTTTGCCTGCCTGTCAGAGCTGCATTCCTAAACTGATGTTGCACTCAAATTCTAATGCTATCTCTATTCCACGCGTTATATAAATATATATGCCATCCTGCTATCAGTGTTGAAACCTGACAATAGTATAAATTATTGAACGCGACTCAGAAGTGTTTCTCATCTGTCTGACTCATGGTATTTCGTCCATGATTTGACTGATGTTTTGCTGTGCTTTGCTTCCCTACAACGAAAACTCGAGAAAGTGTGTATTTTGTGATTAATTTTAAACGAATTATTGGATAACATGGAGGGTAAAAAACGCCAGCGAGCACCGAATTTCACTTCTGACGAAAGTTTGCTTCTGTTAAACCTCGTTGAGAATTATAAATACATAATTGAAAACAAAAAGACTGATGGAGTAACAGTAGCAGAAAAACAGAAGGTCTGGAAAATTTTGGCTGACGAGTACAATGCCAATACCACATATGTGGCAAGAACGCCAGAAAATTTATTAGCTGGCTACAAAAACTTGAAGTCCAAGACAAAGAAACTGCACTCAAGCGAAAAAATGCTGATCTCAAGTAAGTTCTTTAATTTGGTCACACTATGGCGCTGTAAACGTAGCCTCCCAAAATAGTAACCTGACTCTGGTGTTTTATGTTTCTAGATAATGACACCAAAGTGCTGAGAGAGACTGTTGTTCAGTCGGTAGCGGAGAATGGAGAGGACTGGGAAATGGTCTCAGCTGACTTGAACCTACCCGCTGTGGAGTGCCAGTCTATGTTTTCCGGCATAGCAAAAGAGGCAAAAAAATCAGAGGCACAATATAAAAAGAAAATCAGTGGTACTGGTATGTAGCAATATCTGGTTGTTGTGTCGATAAGGGGGTGTTTGGCCTGTACCAATGTATTATGTCATTGTTTAACACAATGAGTTTAACACAATATTAATGAATGACTATGTTTTTTTGTTTGCAGGTGGAGGGCCACCTCCATCTCCTGATTATGACCCAGTTCTGGATAAAGTGAAGAGCTTGATTGGGCCTTCCTTAGAGGGTATGTTCACTGTTTATGACAGTGATGCTGAATTCATGAAACAACAGCAAGAAATGTTACCTTGCACCAAGCGGATAGATCCAATTGATGCGTGGTGTAATAAAGATGACCCAATTACTCCCAGTCCAAAACCGCGCAAAAGGCTAAGCATTATTAAAAAAAGACTTGATTCTGCATTGGAACCCTCGGATACAGGTTGGTTTTATTAAGAATTTTAGTTCCTTTGATCTTAGTTATGTTTTAAAATACCTTCAAAATATTGCACATCTTATTTACTTTATTTACATTAACCTGCCCAATTTTTTCATTTTTTAGTTTCTGTTCCTGATGATGCAGGAACAAATAACACGAAAACTGCAAATAGGCCAAAGAAAAAAAATGTGACCGATTCATTTTTAAAGTTGTCTGAGGCAAAAATGGAATTGGTGGAACTACAATTGCAATGCACAAGAGAACAACTCTCTCACCAAAGAAAAATTCAAGAAATAAAACTGGAGCAACTAAAATTCGATAATTCATTCGAAAGGGCCAAGCAGGAACTGGAAGTGAAATTTTTAAAAGAAAAGTGGGAGTTAGAATTAACTTTATTAAGAAACAAACTAACCAATTAGTGGGTGAACATTTCAGTTAGGAACTAAATGTAAAGTGAACTAGTGAAGCGATACTGTTCAGTGTTTTGATTAGTGTATATGTATGTGTGACTGTTTAAATAAAGTGTCAGTGTTTTTGGTGTGAATTACACAGATGTCAAAAGTGACACAATCAGTTTTTACATATTTAGTGACAAATGACTTGTTTTTTATGCAGATACCTATGAAAAGTGACAGATAATATTAATTATGTGATCAATGACTATTGACATAAATCGTGTCTATGAATCCATAGATACCTACTTACCTGTTTTGTAGTGGCTATTTATGCGTTATTAACAGTTACTTTGGATATCTGTCCCATAACAACCGCTGTTTTGCAACTATAGTCATGACTGCCTTAATTTACTGTAAATAAGGTGTTACATTTAATTGGGCAGGGAGGTTTTCTTCTTTTCCTCATTAAGTGATTTTTCCTCCCCATGTAGGCTAGCGTTTGCCCTCTGTAATTAATGAGGTTCCAAGTCTGGTTCCATAGAGCCAGTTTGGTGCAAATAATCAAAGAGTTTCTAGTAAATATTGACAATAAATAATCAACAGATTAACTAGGTATTTTTCACAGTAAATTTTGATAATAGATAAACAACTCACGAGATCTAAAGCATTTTACTATGCAAACTTTCGCGTTATAACCGTCAAATAGTATAACCTTTCACAGTAAATAATAGTATTTAAATAACTAACAAACTAAAAGTATTTTAATAAACAAACTATCGCATTATAAACTATAAAATAACATAAAAAAAATTCACACAAAAATAATAACAATTTGGTAACTAACAAGTTGAAGTACTTTCATAAGCAGACTTACTGCACTTTATACTATGTTTTCACAGTAAAACAAAATAATAAGAAATAACCAACAAGTTGAAGTATTTTCATAAGCAGACTTACTGCACTTTATACTATGAAATACTATGTTTTCACAGTAAAACAAAATAATAAGAAACAATTCACGAGATTCAAAGCATTTCAATAAACAAATTTTTTGCTTTAAACTCTATATTTTTGTTTTTTTTCACTACCTTTTCCCTTTCAATTATGTACCTACTTAGTAACAACATTATGACTTTTAATTCACAACCCCTATAGGGCCCCTGCTGGGGGCATATGTTATTGGGTTTAGGAGGTCAGTAAAATGCAGAGTTAACGATTCAAATAATATTAAATTTATTAATCGTCTTCTAACAGGACAGGTGTGTGTTCTATACAAGACCATTCCAGGATTGATATGACAATAAGCAACTGTAATGCTGAAGCAAACTTTGTACCCTTCTAACTTTCATTAGGTACTTAACTGGCATGATTTAATAAATCAAATTATCTTTAAAATCAAAAATAATTATTTACAATAAAAATATCACACACCTTCCTTTGTCTGGGGTACATATATTATGGTCCAACATTTGTTGCACAAGGATTAGGGAAACCCAGAAAAACCTAATCAGACCAAATCATCTAAGGTAATAAATTTATCTTATATCAAATTTATATTTTCATTCTTATTTACAAACAAAACTACATTAATCCTAGTTTTTCTCTCATCTCAGAAAAACATATGGTCAGTAATGATTTTGTAATAATATCAGCCAGCTGGTTACCTGTGGAAACATAAATAATTTTAATCACATCTTTCTCAACCTGTTCTCTAGAAAAATAGTAGTACTTTTACTAGCCACTTCATCACTCTACCCCAGTCAGAATCCACAAAACCAGTCTGGGTATAAGTCAATTGAATTCCAACATATGTAGTCTGAAAACTGCCCCAACCCAGAATTTGGCCAGCGTTGGCGCTGCTGACAAAATTACAACCTTGCAAAGTAGTTATTTATTAGCAAAGTTCTTGCATTGTTTCCAGATTGTGAGCCACGAGGAGATTGGTCTAGGGGGTCAATGTCTTGTTGAGAGAGGGGTGTATCACTGTCCTCTGGAGGCATGCACTCATTCTGCATAATAGCAATGTTGTGTAATACTGCTGTGGCCACTATAATTCCGGGGACCCTTTGTAATTTTACATTTATCCCTTTGGATAAAATAGGGAACCGTCTTTTCCACACCCCAAAAGCTCTTTCTATAACATTTCTCGTCTTAATTTGAGCTTCTTGATATAATGTTTCCGCTCTTGTGTTAACATTGTTTTCAGAAAGTGGTGTCATCATATAGCTTGTTTGTGCATAGCCACTATCCCCTAAAAGCCATTTGTTACTGTAGATACCCTGCAGGAAGTTCCTTTTTTGAGCACAGTTATCCCATATGTTTGCATCATGAGCACTCCCGTGCCATCGGGCAACTATATCCTGAAATAAAAGGTTGTCAGAGCAAATAGCTTGTGTATTAATAGAGAAGAATGTTTTTCTATTCCTATAAATCTCTGCATTGTCACCACCAGGTGATATAATTTTTATGTGAGTGCAATCTATTGCCCCTATCACTCGAGGAAACCTTGCTATATTATAAAATCCAGAAACAACTTTATTCTGGTCAATTGCTGTTGTTGGCATTTGTATATAGTCTGGACGTAGAGAAGCAATCGCATGAGTGATGCGGTAGATAATGCGACATGCAGTCGATTCATGTACTCCTATCACATCACCGCAGGTCGTCAACTGGCTCCCAGTGGCATAGTACCTAAGGGCACATAATAATTGATTCATTGGAGTTACAGCACGATTCCTGAAATAAAATATCTTCATTTATTAGTGGTCCAACCCTTAAAATATCTACATAGGTACCTAGAAACAAAGTATTAGCTATGGTAATATTAAGTAGTGACTAACCTGTCTGTCTCAAATTTGAGCTGGTGTTCTATTTTGTACAACAACATCGTTGTGGTGTCCTTAGTAAGACGAAACCTTTTAATAAATTCGTCATCTCTATAAGTACTAAACAAATCTGTTCTTTCTGTAACTCTTCTTGAGAAATGCGGAGTATTCAAATATTCAACAATTTCTTCATCATCGTCGGAGAAATACATGTTTCAATTTGCAAATCAACCAAAGAAATAAAAACTAACCTAAAAGAGAGTTAAATCGAGATTTAAGTTCCTTAAATCGCCATTTTGCCGGTTTAGTTTTGACGTTTCACTAAATCGAGATTTAGCACTAAATCGATGTGGTGCAAGACGTTAAACTCGGTTTAAGCTTAAACCGGGTTTAAATCGTACTAAATCTAGTTTTAAGAGATTGGTGCAAGCCGGCCTTAATCCGGAAGTTGGTCATGAAAACCTAATAACACAAGAAGAGTTCGTGGCGTGTGAAACGATTGATTTTAATTCAAATGATACAGAGGCTATAAACCCGCTTGAAGAAGATAATGCGGCAAATCTACACAATGATCCTAAATATAAATCACTCGCAGTGCAAGTTAATATAAAGCCAAAAGTTCGAAGCAAGGGCATTAATACTGACGCCGGTTTTGACCGGGTTGAAGAGTTTGCTCTTAAAATAAAAACGGTGAAACCAAAAGAACATCGTCGGGATCATCATCGGGAACCAATGCATGATAGCTTCACATCTTACTCTAATACCTCATCAGTTTCTGCGAGCCTAAGTGGATTCAGTGTAAATACTGACGCCTGTGAAATGAAACGACAAGTAGATACTGAGTTATTTAAGGAACACATGCAAAAAGGAACTTTAATGTCTATATCTAGAGAACCTAAGCTTTTTCTCGGATTACCATCGCAAGTGTATTTCTGTTTAGAATATTTGAGTGAATCTACTGAGAGACCTCTGATGGATGTATTATTGAGCTTGAAAAAACTGAGATGGCGTGAACCGAATTCCGTGCTTGCTGTTCAATTTGGAGTTTCGGAATCTACAGTCGCCAGACATTTCAAAGAAACAATACCTAAGGTTGCTCAATGCATGGAGAAACTGATTTTTATTCCTCCTCGCGACGATATTCGCTCAAATCTTCCGATACCTTTTAGGAGGCGTTATTCAACAGTCGTCAGCATCATAGATTGTTTAGAAATTCAAATCGAGAAACCTAGCTCAGCAGTACATCAGGCGCTGACGTGGTCACAATATAAAAATGCGAATACTATAAAATATCTAATATCGATAACACCTAATGGACTTATAAACTTCATATCCGAAGGTTATGGAGGAAGGACATCGGACGCCCTTATCTTTGAAGACTGCGGTTTTCTTCAGATGTTATCCCCCGGTGACGTAGTGATGGCTGATAGGGGATTTAAGAATATAGCTCATTTACTTGAACGTCAAGGTTGCAAACTTTTAAGGCCTCCTAGCGTTGATTCGGGATCAAAACTAAGTAAAGAAGAAGTTTTAGAAACTAAAAGAATAGCGGCCCTTCGAGTACACGTCGAGAGAAGTATAGGGCGTTTAAGGGAGTTTGAAATGATTGCACCTCATGCATGTGTTGACATTGATTATGTTAGAATATTAGACTATGTTGTGACATCTGCTTGTGGAGTAGTTAATCTTCAAGAATGCTTATTTAGAAACCAAGTTTAAAATAAAACAATATTTATATCTTAAGCCATCTGTTTATTTTTATACCTTAACCTAAGTTTTGACCAATTTAGGAAAGACTGAGTGTTTCCAAAAACTTGTTGACTTTTCCAAAAGATCTTTGCAGTAAATTTCATCAAAATCTTCTTCAAAGATTTCTACTTCTTTGTTAGCTTCAAAATTCTTATCAGCAACACAAAAAAGCCCTTTAGTTTTGTTGCAAAAAAACATTTGCAGCTGGATTTGACCTTTTGATTTGTTTGTGAGACGATTATTTTTAATAAAGCTTTCTTTGCCTTGTGTGGTCATGGGACATTTTATTTCTATGACATATTCTTGTGTTAAGCCATCAGGAGATGCACCTAAAATAGGCCAATCACTTTTCAAAAACAGCCCACCATTTTCGATTACAAATTTTCTCAATTTTGCTACTTTTGCCCTAACATCAGGTTCCAGTACTTTGCCTCTTCGCATTGCAGGAGTTTCTGGTATGGTTGCACCGAATATTTGCTCAACTAATGAACCATCAGGGGTTTTGCAATGGGCGGCGTCGTGTATTTTTGACGCGGTTATTCTGCAATATCGCATCTCATGCCATAAAGGAGACTGAGCTTGAGATAGAGTTTCTTGTTCTATTTTTGAACACTTTTCTGGTGTTTGTTTTGTTGTACAATAATCGATGAAGCCTTGTGCACTGTTCGTGTCGTTACCTTCTTTTTTATAATCATTTATCAAGTTATGCAATGATAATTTCGTAAGTTCATTCTGTGTAACGTAACTTGTTAACTGAATCCTAATAGAATTTAACTGTATATTGTGCACCAGTTTGTTAAAAAATTGTTCACTTCTTACATTAGCGTTATCGTCAATATCTCCAGCGCTGGAACCGATATCTTTGGCTTTTATAAATTTCAAGGTTGTGCCCACTGTGGCCAGTTTTGGTTTGGCCCAATAACATTTTTTTTCAGTTGGAGAAGGCTCTTCACTGCGTCTGTGTATCCACATAAGAAATGCTACACTATGTTTGCAACCTCCTTTTTGTGCAGCACAATCATGACAAGTAACATCAATAATAGTTTTATCATTTTCTTCACATTTGAGAGTGCAGCTATAACCTTTAGTTTTTACTTTATGCTCCGGTGTTATTCTTGCCTTTACTGTGCACACATTTCCATTTCTTTGGACTTGGACATACCCTACGGCATCGTCGCCATATGACTCTCGTACAGACCTGTAATAATCATACAGCATTAAATACCTACATCACATTACCTGATGCGGTTGCACCATTTAAGTGCATCGAAACAAAAAACATGGTAGGTATCCGCTAATGTTAGTTAATCTACGGCGCGCTCCCGGTCTATAATGTTTAGGTGAACTTGAAACCGGCACTTACTAAATCGCAATGAATCATGCCTGCAGTTGCCTGCTTACAAAAACATCAACTCGAACTCCGTAGGAAGAAATAATGTAGGTACTTGACTTGACTAACGTTTTTATGATGGAGTGTGTTATGCTGTCCATGTACCTTTTTACCCAGGTTATTTTATTATTTTCACATTACCTACCGCAACAGCCATGGGAAAAAGTACCTAGGCCTAAACTCACTAACTAACACATTAAATTTGGTAGGTACTTACCGTTGAAGCTTCCAACCTCGGATTTCAGCGCTGGTATACTTCACATGATTGTTTAAGTATTCAAAAACCATGAAAGAATCCACTTTAGGTAGATTATCTGACTGTCCTTTTTCGAATCCATCTTCCAATTTGTTGCTCATTATTACAGAACACCGAAACAATAAACCGATAATGCATAAAACTCGAAAAAAAACCGAGTGTTCGCTACTAATCACGAATGTGCGTACTGGACGACTGCGATCGCGCGGGGTCTGTGTGTGATGACGACATCGGTATCCACGGGCGGGAGGCGCGCGTTTTAAAATCAAGCCCGATAAAATATTAAATAACTTTGCCATTTATGAACGGATTTCAAAAAATCAAAAAGTAGTGTACTCAGAAAATCATAACACATGCAATGTAATAGTCAAAATTGGATTCTCCCGTTATGTGACTTATCCTCATTGGTAATTGACAATACATTTTTTCAATATTTTTGGTTTGTCCATAAACGAGGAGTAGGCTGTAGAAAGTACCCATTTGGTGATACTAAGTGCCTTAATTTATTTTGGATACAAACAGTCTTATACAAATATTACCTACAGTAGAGCCACTGAGTGATGGCGCCTATGACGTTTAAATGTCTACAAAGTATCGTAATTATTTATAAACAAGTGTGAATTAAAAAATGTAATACTTCATTGTTGATAGTGATGTACTACTTGTTTCGGTCATTATTTTTCGATTTGAATTTTGCTTTATTGTGCAATAGAATTCGTATAGAAACAAAGATTTTTTTTAAAAAAAGTTTCTCATTTTTTATAGGTCGTTATTGAGGTCGCCAAGTTACGCAATAATATTTAATTAAAAACAAAACAATGACAAAGTTAAACTAAACGAAAATAAATGATAGTAAAATACTTTTTTCGATTTAGATATTTAAACATCTCTTGGGGGCCCCGGGGCACTACACCGCATAGTCCTCCGACAGCTACGCTACTGGTTTTGGCACATTTTCCTTTTGTATCATTATGTTGAATGTTGAATGACGTGTCTAATGTTGAGTAAACTCACACTTGATTTTTATTTTTAACCGAAATTTGAAATGTACCTCATCACTAAATGCAGCTGTCATAAGTGCCATCACTCAGTGGCTCTACCTTAGTTACATTAATGAGTTACTACTGGACTTTGAGATCCAGTTATTTATATGAATAGGTAATAAGAACTCAACACTTCACATGATAATTTACAAATCTTAATTATGTAATCTTAACTAGGTAACTGAAAATACATTTTATTTAAAGAGTTATTCGTCAGACAATGTCGAGTATATTATTATCATCATTGTATATATGTATTATTTCTCGGGACTATGTAGTCCCAGACCTTTGGAAGGCGTGCATGGGGCCGAAGCCAACACGTAGAGGCCCTTTAAGGCGCTCTTATCCCAAAATCAATAATTTTAAAGTCAAATAGAACTTTCAAATATCCTCTAAAAGTTCCAAAAAAAATACGTTTATAAATATATTATATAATATTTAACTTTTATGAGCTTTTTATTAGTATAGTGTTATTAAAACAATAAAAAAAAAATATTACTCGATATATTTCGGCCCCATACCGAGGGCCGAAATATATCGAGTAATAATTTTTTTAATTGTTTTAATAACACTATACTAACAAAAAAAAATACGCAATATAGTTCGAACCTTTATCTAGGTCTTCCACGCATGTGTTACACGATCAGATAAACTTTGCTCGATAGAAAAAATTCACGAACACAGCATGTAATAAGACATTTCAAATCATGCCATTTCCATAATTCCACTGTTTTATTAACGAAACATATCTGGTAATATTGCTCTTTAAATTTTCTAGGTCGACCACGTAAGTGGGTTTTAATAAACATATCCCTTATTTTTAAACCATTTAAAAACCGATAAAAACAACGAAAAAGTACAAAAGTGAGGTTATTTTCTGTACTCCTTACACGTAAAGAAAAAGACAGAGAGTCACCCTTCTGGGATAAGAGCGCCTTAATTAAAAGTACCAAAATAATAATAATTTTCATGTGGGCTCAGATATCAGCCGGCGAACGCGTCATCGCGCATACGGCTCACGGCGGCTTGGTACTTTTAATTAACGCTGGCAACCCCTTCCCACCACCCGATCGATTAAAATTTTTTTTTGTGTGCACAGGGAGTACAGAGCAACTGTTTGAAAAAAAAATTAAAGTCGCTGAGCCCACATTTTTTTTCATTTTTTGCCCCACTTCACTACACCCGCACCCACCGCTCGCGGCCTGCCAGCACGAAGATTATCGGAAAAGGTTGTTCAGGGAAGTAGCTAACGGAGTTTCAATACAGCTGAAGCCACATGACCGATTTGGTCGCTAGCTCTTAGACTATTACCAAAGGCTTGATCCGCTTAGTCCTTTTCAGCCAATCATAATTTAAAGTTTATTTTTTTCTGTATTTAAATTCTTAATTTATTTTTTAATTTAGTTAGGTATAATTTTATCTTTTATATTTATATTCATTTATAGGTAGTCTAGTTTTTTATTGTTATTTAAGTTTTAAATAAATTTAAAGTTCACAAGATTATATTTGTTTTATTTCCTCACACTAAGCATTGAAAAACGTAATATGATACACGGGCGTAAGAGCAATAAATTACTCGGTTACGTTTAAAACCTCCTCGTCCTCGTAATTTATTCCTTTTCGCCCTTGTAGCATAAACTACTATTTCTGTGCAATAAAGTGTTTATTCATTCATTCTTTTGAACAACAGATAAATCACTTTAAAAGTGTCGATTTTGACGATATACCCCCTTAACTAGTTTATGTCTCATCTGAATGTGATGATCTACCCACATGAATGTTAATGTATTTTTAATATCTTATACTTAAGGGGAGGGCTTATCCCAATTTTGTCTCTTTTCTGATTAATTTTAAACCGTGAAATTGTGATATTTATTTTTATTTATTACACTTTTTGTACCTATACAAACATAATTGACAACACATTTTCACATAAAAGACAGACATTGTGTACAAAGGCGGCACTTATTGCTAATAGCAATATCTTCCAGGCAACTTCAAAGGCTGTAATATTTTATGTCTGAAAAAAATATATATCTTAGATACATTCTTTCTGCAGATTTTTTTGCGGTTCAAAACGCGATACGTTATACTTTGCTCGATCGAAAACAAAAACGAAATTTGGTCGATTTTCCATGTTTTTTTTGTTTTATATAAAATTTACATTACGAAATCGTGGGAAAATTACAAGAAATGTACTATGCGGATAATTTCCTGAAAATTTCACCGTAAAATCGATTTTTGAGCGAATAACGTGTTTTTTAAGAGCCCGCCATGTTTCGGTTATCGTAACAGTCACGGCTCAGAGCGCGCTATTTTAAACTATAATAAAAGATCATAGAGTGCAGCGGGTCTACCACGTAATTCTGATTTTCATCAACATCAACTTGAGATTGAAATTTGACGTGCGTGCGACGACGCCCGCCTAACATGCCATCTCTTTTGCACGCACGTCAAATTTCAATCTCAAGTTGATGTTGATGAAAATCAGAATTACGCGGTAGACCCGCGGTTCTACTTGATGCAAAATGAGGTGCTCAATGTTAGGGATAACGGGCCTTTAAGTTTTTATGTCAATGTAACAAGTTTTTAATAATAAATATATACATATAGCAAAGGGTTCGCAAAAAACAAGAAGTAATTATTAGAAAATAATTATATGGATAGATACCTAATGGTTTAACGCTCTTACGTAATATACATTACTCGTCTCCTGCGCCGCTGCGCAGCCACTATAGCAAAATCCTCAGGTGTTGGTGACGTGTTGATCTAAAGCAGGGGTCCCCAAACTACGGCCGCAGGCCAAGACCGGCTCGTGGGCACCACCAATCCGGTCCACGGTCGCTGGCGAGACATGCCCGGTTTCTATCCCGCTATAGTTTATTTATAATTCCCAAAAAAATACGGGTGTTTCTTTTCTATGTATTTCATGAAATACACGGAAAATTATAATCAGTTTGAGGTATGTGCATTTTGACTATATAATCTAGGGTTTTGAAATTGGAAAACATGTTTGGCTAAATTTTCCTCAATAGAAATAATTGTTGAAATGAGGTCTTCAAACACACTTTTTCTCCTCGTTTCACGACTAGGAACCATATACAGAACTCAAACATATTTTATTAGGTGTGTTTCAACAATATCTAGAGATTTGATATTTGAAATTTTGCTAGCTATTTTAGCTTTTTTAATAAAAATATACAAAAAAATACAAAAATTATTTATTGAATCAAAACATACAGAAGCACTTATCCAATAAAAACAACAGCATGCAATATTATGTTTTACAAAATATAAAGATGTGCTAATTGTATCCTAAAACAATCTAGACAAAGACAGTCCCTATCACCAACACTGACCTAAAAGGCCGTCTCGAGAGTGACAGTTACCAAAAGCGGCTTACTGCATTTGGGATACTTTGATTTTATTATAATTATTAGTTTAATTTGATGACAATATTACTATATATAGTCTATCTTATATAAAACACAAGAAAAAAGAAAAAAAATATTATTTAATAACATGCAAATATGCCATGAAAAAGTCTTGACTTCTGTTTGAATGTGATGTTATTGTATGAGAGAAAAGTGTGTGTGTAAGTGTAGTGTGTGATTCTGAAAGTATATGCGTGTTGTGAGGGTGAAGAAAGATGAGTAATTGTAACAAATACGTTCAAATATTTAAAGAAAGTAAGTAAGAGTGAGACAATATAAATGTTTCATGTCGGAACTGCAAGGAGACATTCGACTTCATCGTAGTTTTTATTTTGTAACCAACTTTTTACCGCTGCTTTTTGAAGCTTCTCTGCTGTTCCAGCCTGATTCTCAACCTTAATTTTTTTTTTGAAAATATAGGGTGCCATTAATCCTGGAAACCAACTTTTTTCCCTTTTGCCCTGAATCCGCCCCTCTCGCACTGCGCGATTTTTCGCTTGGAGTGACAGTGACAAAAATAAAATTCGCATAGCCTCTTAAGGCACTACGGAACAAATGGATCTTTGATGGATAAAATCCGAAACGAAGATAACCGTCAGAGACCGAAGGTAACCGACATAGCCTGCCGAATCAGTAAGTTGAAGTGGCAGTGGACTGGCCGCCATATTTGTCGCCGACGTGATAACCGTTGGGGCCGTAAAGCATTGGAATAGAGACCACGTACAGCAAAGCGCATCGTAGGCCGCCCTCGTGCCCGCTGGACTGACGATCTGAAGGACGTTGCGGGTGGCGGCTGGATGAGGATGACTGAGGACCGCCAAGAGTGGCGTAATATTGGGGAGGCCTATGTCACTTTTGGATTAATTTTGTTTGAAAGTTGATTTTAAGGTTTCAAATTTTGTTTTTATTTTCAGTTTATCAAACTTTCAGTTTAAAAAACAAAAAATTAAATCTTCAAAAACAGTTCGTCCTAAATGCCATCCATTTCCATGATAAGATTCGTAATAATTTATACAGCTGACACTTTTCAAAAATTAAATAAATGTTGCTGTTAGCTTAATGTTGTCTCATTCATACACAAAATTAGGATTTGTCATTCCTAAAAAAAATGCAAAAATGTTGGTACTGAAAATTGGGTTTCCTTCAAATTCTCTTTAGAAAACAGCAAATATGAAATTGCTGTTTTCTAAAGAGAATTTGATCTAATATACAGTGTGTCCCTCGTACAAGTGCACATCCGAAAAGGGGTGAAACTAGACCTTATTTTATCGACAAAAAATGTTTTTTTTTTTTTAGAATATCTTTGTGTTTTAAATTTACGTTTTAAAATTTTGTTTGCCTACCATGGATACTATGTATAAAATATGTCATAACTTTTGATCTACCGCGAGTAATGCAATGAAATAAAACTGTTATAATCCTTAAGAATAGACGTTGCATACCAAATCAAAAACAAAACATAATCAACCACTTTTACCATAAAAATAACATTCTAAAAGATTATTTCTTTAATTTTTCCATCTTTTTTTCTGTAATAGTAAATTTTTTCAAAATAATGTCCCCGTTTCACTATACTTTTATTCCTATTTATCATTGCCTATTCCATTATCTTTCTAACAAAAAAAAAATACAACGTTCTATCATAAATACAATATTTTCTACGAGCGGTTAACCAAAGGCACTGCGCTCGCGTCCCATACAAAGATACCCAGGCGGAGTATTTTTTCGAGATAAAAAAAAATATATATTATTATTTTTTTTGTTTTTGTTGATATATTTAGATTTAGTTTTACCCACTTTCGCATGTACGAGGGACACACTGTATAGTCATTAAAAAAATGGTTAAGGGGCTTCACAATCAAAACTGCTTTTACAGACGTTTTTAAATGGGTTTAAACTTTCTATATGAATATTACAAAACTTTGAAAAAAATATATCACACATATTGACCCATGTCCCGTAATTGTGATGTTTTAAAATCTTAAAAGCATTAACCTACAACAAGAAAATAAATACCTTTAATAACCTTTCAAATGCTTTAAAAAACTGATAAATAGTTTAAACTTTTTAAATTCAAAAGAGACAAGGTTAAAACTTATACACACACACGAGCAATACAAAAATCTAACACAATGATGTTTAAAACTTTTAAATATCAAACTTAACACATGTCATGTGAAAAGCATTATTTTCTTTATTTTGTGCTACCCGGCGACACAACGATCGTCGTAACAGCCACTTTGCAATGCACTCTGACATGAACGTTATTTATATTTCGTTATTGTCGATATTTGTACAGACATATTTCGAGCTGCTAATTTAACTTACTGAAGCCCCTTAATACAAAACCTTTGTAATAAAACGCGGATTTTAGTGATGTAGTGCATTTTACGATTTTCTTGCCAATGTTACAGTGTTAGTGGCTTTTTAAAAAGCACTACCGCGAAAATATTGGCATTTTTTGATGTCCTGTAACTACTTTCAAGAAGAAATTACTAGTTTGATTAATTAATATAACTTGTTTGGAGCCTTTCTCTATATGATACGCTATTGAAGAGCTTTCGTTCTTTAGATATAAATAAGACCTCATTTCAAATCTTCTAACACAACTACTTTCTTCTCGTTTGACGAATATGAATCATATAAGGTCTTTCAATTTAAATGGAAAGTAATTTAGGAGGTGATTCAGTATCGTTAATACATCACATTCCACTGCAAAGTACTTTTTTTGCGCGAACTTTTTTTTTTTTCTCGGTACAAAGTGGTCCGATCAGCTGACTCAGTTTGTATGGACAAGTGAAGAAAAAGTTCGCGCAAAAAGAAGTACTTTGCAGAGGAATGTGATGTATTAACGATACTGAATCACCTCCTAAATTACTTTCCATTTAAATTGAAAGACCTTATATAAAAAATTCAGACATATTTCACTAGATGGGTTAGAACAATATCTAAATTTTGGTTGAAGGAAATTTTGCTAGCTATTTTAGTTTATTTTTTTAAATATCACTGATAGGTAACAATAAATTCCTGAAAGCTCTAATTTGCCAAATTCATTCATTTCGCGTGACAACTCACAATTTATGATATACCGTGTGTCCCTCATACAAGTGCACATCCGAAAGTGTGTGAAACTAGATCTAAATATATCGACAAAAACAAAGAAAAAAATATTTTGTTTGTTTTTTTTTTAATCTTGAAAAAATACTCCACCTGGGTATCTTAGTATGGGACGCGAGCGCAGTGCCTTAGAAAATATTGTATTTATGATAGAACGTTGTATTTTTTATTAGAAAGATAATAGGCAATGATAAATAGGAATAAAAGTATCGTGAAACGAGGACATTATTTTGAAAAAATATTAAAACGTAAATTTATAAAACAAAGATATTCTAAAAAAAAAAAATACATTTTTTTTCGATAAAATAAGGTCTAGTTTCACCCCTTTTCGGATATGCACTTGTACGAGGGACACACTTTATATGTTAAGTATAAACACAGACTAAGTATTACTACGTATAGACTAGCAGTTCCCATACATCAGTTTGTAGCCACAAAAAAGGTGTAAAATTATAACGAAATCTAGATACCGTTGCTAAATCCTCTAACGAACACGATGCTAAAAAAAACCGATTGGTGACGCCAGTGGCACAGCGATGTCACGTAACATAAAAATAATTCCCACTTCGATAATAGAGAGCGCTGAAATATTCACTGTTAGTGTTGCCAACTTAGCGCCATCTAGTTTTTCTGAGCAAAGCTATTACAGCCACGTGTTTACTTCTTGGTAACCATGACAGTTTAGTTGCAGCCAATTAAACAAATTATGCTTATTTGCAACAAATACAAATAAATACAATTACAAATAATTTATTTCTGTAACTTAATCATAAATATTTTTACAAGTTGTTGGAGTCTCCTTTTAAGTAAAGAATATACCTGTCTTAGGAGGCTCCGCTCTTCCATTATTTACATTGATAGTACTCGTATATTATGAAAAAGAAAAGATTCAATACATTTAAATTTTGACAAATTTAAGAATAAGAATATGGAGGTATGTACTAGTGTGTGAATTATGGTCTGTGTCAGGGTATGTGGGTGAGTGTAATGTTTGTGAAAACCCTGTAAAACTCTAGTCCTTCGACAGTGTTGGCGACAGTGTTGTAAGGACGCGTAAAAAATTTACTACGCCTTGATGTATGGGACTTGTCGATCTATACGTAGTAATACTTAGTCTATGGTATAAATTTATAAACTAGATATTTTTTTCTTATTAATAATAATTTATACTTAATAAAAACTTGGAGCGCAGTGGAATGCATTCCTGGAGCGCAGTGGAATAACCCCTCAAAAATATGATTAAAATGATGATTAAACAATCATCAGGTCCCATCAGTAATCCGTCACGTTTGGAGATCGTTAACGTTACGTAATAATTATTCTGTTTATTGTGTACTGTCTAGCAGACAGGATAAATAAAATTTTCAAACTTCCACATTATTATCATAATTATTAATCTTAAAGCTTGTAAGTACGTTGCTTTATTTCCCACGGGAATTAAAGTTGTATCAAAATCCATTTTATTACCCGCTTCGATTTGCTTGTTCTTTTTAGCAGTTGATATAGAAAAGAAGAAGAAAGAAAGAAAGGAAATATTTGTTTCAGACCGAAATCCATATCTTAGTTGAATGAATGAATATGTATATTTATTTCAAAGATAACTGAATCTAAATACATCCCACAAAACCAAGTAGAAATTTGGTTTGTCTGTGGGGAGGGAGTCGCACTTCTTTTTCTATAAATTAGATAGTTATGTACTAAATTATGAGTAGTTAGGTACATTAATAGTAAATAATAAAATGCTATTTTAATCTATTAATTGGTATTTATATTAGTAACATTTTAATGGCTATTTTAATTAGTAACAATATATGCTTAAAAACTATGTTAGTATCTTAATCTACAAAAACAAAAAACACAAAAACAGAACACAGAAAAGGCAGCAGAAGTCGCTGTTGCAGACATCACACAACTAAATGGAGTGATGCCTACAACAACATCCTCCTGGTGAAGCACTGTGACTCCACGTGAACCCTGTTCCAGAATACCAGAACGGGACTGTCCTAACGAGCAACAATGCCCACCAAGATGCTGTTTGGAGCTGCCCCTTAAGCGACTCATAATAAGGGAAGCCACACGTTTTCGGACTATTGCTGTGAAGCTATCAGTCTGTGCCTCCGCGAACATTCCCGATCTTCTTATTCTCGTGTCGCTAGTTAAACACTAAAGGAATCCATTGCAGTAGGTGGCCAGGTCAACTGCATTTGCCGTAGCCTTCCAAAGGTCGTCCCACGTGCAGTAGCTCGGGCAAGCAGGGCATGAGAGCAGATGGAGCATAGTCTGAGCAGAAACTCCACAATTGCACTGTGTGTGGTATTTGTTTATAATACCCCATCTGCTTAGGGTCTCCTTGCATCGGCTTACCTGCGTTCGGAGTCGATTGAGGGGTTTCCAGGTCAGCCAAGGCAATTTGTATCCAGAGGGCAGGTGTTCCCCTGGGGTGACGTAATCAGCAGGAGGTGGACATCTGTTAAGCCACTAATTGAGTTTGGCTTCAGGCGGTTTTCTTTCGGCTCTTAAAACAGGATGGTGGGATCCTGTGGTTGCACATAGGTTGCCTGTTGTCAGTCACATTCCCGATGCGCTGCAGTATATAACCTATAGACTTTGAAATTAAACATGGCCGTTGTTCTATCCACCTCTCACTTACAATTCGGAATAAAGATGGCAAAAATAAAAATATCAGATCTCAAATCTCAAATCTTTATTGCTCATGTTGTTGAGCAATTCAAACATGGCCCAGTTAGGGCATTGCAAATTTTAGTTTAACTAACTTAAATATAATTTAACATAATATTAATTATGTTAATACGATTTATATAATAATTATATAAAATTAAATTTTTCCTTAAGAACTTAAGTACTCGGTTTTTTATTAATATAAAATGTACTAAAGTTGCTATCAAAATTTTTTTTAGACGGTTCCTAGATACCGTTAAAACCCATTTAATAAAATGTAATTGCAGTCCATATGTCATTGTAAATTGTCAAACCAGGAGAATTGGTGCCGAAAAAGACCTCATTTCAATAAATATTGGTATCGAGCCGAATTTCTCCAATCACGTTTCTGTTTAAACAGATCCCTAGAAAAAGATTCCAATAATAAGACTATGTTATCAAAATAATACATTATTTACTGAAGTAGATATGCAAGTTCTAAAAGTGTCGATTTTTTTTCCGTAGCGCCATAAAGAATTGCCAAAAGCACCATTATTGTGTACTGGAGTTTTAAGGAGCGACATAATTCCAGAACGTAGGGTTCTGTCTCTGATTAAAAATCAAAACGCTCACGAAGGTAAGCGGGGGAAAGAGAATTCTTAAGTATGTTAAATAGGTAGGATAAAATATGAAAATTTCGGTAAAGACGGATTGGCAACCATTTTAACTCTTTGCGAAAATGAGACGTGATCAAATTATGAGACAAACAGCCTCTGCGAGAAAATTCCCTTATTATTTCAACACATTCGGTACCTAAATTGAACGTACTCGAATCGAAATCTATTGTACCATGTCGAAACTCATCAGAAAATAATTATAGTGAGCACACCTCTATTGTGGGCACACCTCTATTGCACCCTTCACTCGCTATTTATTGGCTAAGAGCCCTTCTCAAGGCTGTACCGCTGAAAAGTGCACATAAAATAACATACATAAATAGAAATATATTAAAATCATAAAACAATATCTTTTTGCATGTTTATTGGCTTTAATTTTAGATTAAGTGCTGTCAAAACTTAAATTGTCCAACTTACACCCCACAATGTGGTGACAGCGTTTGTATACGGAAGTTTGCGCGTAACAATACCTCCAGAAGCTAAACAGCCAGCTGCACAGGAAGGGTTAAGATCTTGGGATTGTTAAGATTTGTCGAGTTTTTCTTGATATTGCTGGTTCATTTTGATAGTTCATCATTTTTGTTGCTCAGTATATACTTTCAGACATTTTTGCCCAGAATAAAATATTAAACAAACAAAAAAGCGGTAAATATTAAATTAATAAATAACAGACAAAATCTATCCAGCAGTTCACTGCGCATGTGAGACAAGGGTCTGGTCACGAGTTCTACCATCATTAAAATCAATCGCAGTCCACTGCGCATTTTGACCACCATTCAAACAATTACCTTAATATTCAAATTAACCCCAGACATGGCTGTACAGGCTAAGTTCCCTTTGCCTTCCTACTTCGTGTACTACTTTTGTAGCAGAAAAAAATACTTTAAAGCATTATTTTGTTAAGAAAACTGTACTTAAGTACTTACTTTAATTTGTTTTTTTTCTGTATTAGAGGTGTTCGTAAAAAAAAAGTCATTGATTTTTGATTTCATAATTAGGATTTTAAGATACTGGTGTAGATAATAATAATTAAAGTACCCAAAATCCAAAGCGATGGATTTCGCTATACATATAATAATTGTTAAATTGATGTACATGCATGTAACACAAATAACTTGGGGTCAACGACCCAAGGAGACGAGCCTCCATCGCGAATGCAGCGCAAGCGCATGTTTTAGGGTTCCCTCTTTAAACCGAAACCCTTTTAGCAACAAATGCCTTTTGGGTTTAAGGGTCGTTTCTCCGGCTTTGTAACGAAATATTAAGAAATAATTATTACCTAACCTTTATCTCACACAACTTTTAACAATAGTCGCACGTTCACTGCAAAAATAGCGCCGCTCTCAGCAGTGACAGTCGCTGTGACCGAAAACGGCCGAGAAGAATTGATTGATACGCATTTTTAATGATATTATCCTTCGATAATCATATGTATGATCAAAGACATAAAACAATATAAAACAATTGGCTTTTCCATAGTCGTGATACCAGCCGTAAATTCCTAAAATAATCTAATATCACGAAAATACAATTATTTTGAAACATTAAATAGTAGTTTATGCTACTAGGGTGAAAAGGAATAAATTACGAGGACGATTTAAAACACGAGCGTAGCGAGTGTTTTAAACGTAACCGAGTAATTTATTGCTTTTACGCCCGTGTATCATACTACGTTTTTCAATGCATAGTGTGAGGAAATGAATACAAATATAATCTTGTGAACTTTAAATTATAATTGGCTCAAAAGGACTGTATCCAGAGCCGTTAAACAGTGGAAAAAAAACTATAACATCTATGGTACACAGGAAAGGCTGCAGGTTAGCCAACCATTGTAAATAAATAAAAAAAAATAATAATAATAAAGCCCTAAGGCAAAATAATCGACTTTTTGTTCGGTTTTGATGCATAAAAAGTGGGCCTTTACGAGCACATGCATTGAAAAGAATGTTTATGCATCTAGCAAACTATTATTAAAAGTTGTCTTAGCCAAAAGTTCTATTTTGGCGTTGTAATTATTTTTAATGTTTTGTTACAAATCCGGAGAATCGATCCTTAAATAACCAACCAGAAAAACAGAAAAAAAAAAATGTAAACTCCGTAAAATGCTGACTATTACCTCTGACACCCACGACCTCCAGTCAGGGATAAAATAAACAAAACAAATAATTTTTTGTCATATATTCCAGCCATAATTTTTTAAAATTAGTTATGAAAATACAGAATAAAGCCAATTCTGAAAACTTTAGCGCTGTCAAAACTTAAAATTTTCCAAAGTAATATAGCTTCTAATCCTAACACTTAAGGCGATTAACATCGCCAAATTAGCAGCTCGATATTTGTGACTACAAATATCAACGGAAACGACATTGAAATAACGTTCATATCAGCTCGCAATGCATAGTGGCTGTTACGATGCTCGCTGCATCCTTGATAGGGCGAAATAGGAGAAAATTATACTTTTCACTTGGACGTGATTACTCGATTGAATTATCTTATGTTATGTTTATAGCTATAAAGTTTATCTATTTATCAAAGCATAGATGAATTCAATCGGCCAAGCCACTTAGGAGCAGTAGGGAATTTGAGGTCAAAAAACACCATTCAGTAAAAAAAAAAATTCATGTAGAAGTTTTGGTGGTATGAGAAAGAAAAATGTTGCATATGTTGTCTAAGAGTTGATTATTCATAATACATTTTTTCATTATTTTTGGTTTGGCCATAAACGAGGAGTAGGCTTTAGAAAGTACCCATTTGGCAATAGTAAGGCCCTTAAGAACTATTTTGCAATGAACGAATTCAGTTTTGACAGCACTAAAACTAAAATTTAAGCCTTCAGAATCGGCTTTCTTGTGATTATAAGCAAATCTAAAATTGGTAAAATTTAAAAATATAAATCACAAGTCGGAACCCAAGCTAGTCTTAAAAAACATGCACTTGACAGACCAGTTGAATGCGCCAAAAAAAACGGAAGTGGACGAAATAACATTGGCGGTCGATTCTACTTTCGCCCCATCTCAAGGTAGAACTCCGTGCTTTTAATTAAACATACGTGTTTTAGTGAATGAGGTTTTATGTACTACATGTATTAACGTTTATAATATACTAGCCTTTCGCCTGCGGCTCCGCCCGCGTTTATTATATTTTTGTCTTGTTTTCGGCTTGTAGACCAGTATGTGTATAGTCCGTGTTTTTATACTTGACTAAAGTAATAAACAAACCTCACTCCATTACATATCACGACATTCCGAAAGAATCACGCAACGTAGATTACCACAGTAAGTTACAGACACTAGTTTAGACACTCATGCATGAATCCACTGAAAAATGCTTTAAATTGTCATTTTAAATAACATTTTTAGGTAAAATCGTAATTTTACGGAATTCCTGTACACAGACAAAATAAATTCACAGAAGAGTTTGACATTTCGTTTTAGGGATGGGATAACGTAACTTGAATGAAAGATCGATATGCGAGATGACGAAATGTTTTTGTCGATTATAGAATAGAATAGAATCATGTTTATTTGAAACATAATATATATTTGGTACATTAAATTATAGTTGAAACTTAAAGTTAGCACAGAATGTACCAAAAATGTCTCCGCTCAGCTTAATGTCATGACAGGGCCATGGCGCTGATTTTTAGCGGATGCCTAGTACTTATATTGAACATAAATCGGTATATAAAATGTAAAACAATGACTTTATAAATATTGCACAAAAACAAAATACAGTTAGGTTTACAATGAGAAAGTTCGACTTACATTCGTTTATCGACAGCGAAATATTTAGTCGACTTCGAAAAAATAATCGAGACAATCGATAAAAATATCCGTCATTGTGCATCGCTACCCATCCCTACGAAATGTCAAATTTTATTGGTACGCCATTGTTGTTTATCACTTACGGCAAGTATAAAAAATTAAAAACACGGACTATAGATCAGTCTTTGTAGCATATTGTGTAATCGCGCGCGACGCAACTTAGTGAGGTGATGTTTTGAAAAATTTTCAAACCGACTTTTTGATGTAGCCCGGTTTATGTCGCAGAAACAATTCTTGCCTTGTCATCTTTAGAAACCGAATTTGCTTAGATTAAATTATGTTAAGGTGTATTAATTCGAAAACCATTTCGAAATTTAGGTTTAATAAGCTGTATAGAACTTGTGGTCTAAAAAACTTCATGATGATGAATATTTTTATAAAAAAGCTGCAACTTCCATTTGCCTTCGTCTAACTTCACTTGAGAAATGGCTGTTTAGAAATGTGTCCTTTGCTATCAAGATTAATTTATAATAATTTGCTTCCGATTGATTTGGCAGATGGATGACAGATGAGTAGACAAAGAGAGACAGACCACCTTTTATAAGCATTCACACATCACAATCGTCTTAATGTTTAAAATTCCCAAGTGACGTCATATCGGAGAATTCTTTAAAAAATCATAAAAAATATAGGTTAATTAATAAACCAAAATAAAGAAAACTATGTCCTAAAATGCGGAAATTCTCTGAAAAAAATTGAAAAGAATTCTTTTAAAAATTAATCCATGGGAATTAAAAACCGTTGCATAATAATGTCACAGATATTATATGTTTAAATTGAAGTTAAATTAAATAAAAAAAAATTGAAGCTTAGCGATCCAGCGTGGGAATGTCGCCAGCATACTGGGCACTTTGCCGCAGAGCAGCGATTCGGACGAAGTTTTTTATTTATAATACAGTTTATTTTTTAAGGTGTTTTAGTTTATTTTAAGGATATTTTTAGTTTAGTTTAGATGTATTTATTTTAGTCCTTTTTATTTTAATTTTAATGTTATTTAAGTTAATTGTTGAAATAAAATATAAGCAATTGAAATTTGATATTGGAAATATTTTAAATTCGAAATGTCATCTCACAAAGGGTTTTTACTTCTGATAGGAACCCTTCTTGTCTCATTACAAAGTTGTTTTGTTTTAAATCCACTTATGGGCAACGGGTGGAATAACCGTAGCGGATCGAGGCGGTGGAATATTTTTAAACTTTTATTCTCGGCAGCAGTATTTTTAAAAAACCACGGTTTCTCGGGTTTTCCCGGTCATGGCTTGTGACGTCAGTCGATGGATTCGAAGTTCAAAACGTTTTTGAAAGGATGTTATTTTGTTATGTCGGTCGGCGCGGTAATTTTCCATCCGGTCTGCTCGGCGAAAGTGGTGGGGGACTTTATTATTAAAGTTGATTATTAAGGCGATTACCATCGCCAAATTAGCAGCTCGATATTTATCACTACGAATATCAACGGAAACGACATTGAAATAACGTTTATATCAGCGCGCAATGCGTAGTGGCTGTTACGACGCTCGCTGCGTCCTTGATAGGGCGAAACAGGAGAAAATTATACTTTTCACATGGACGCGATTGTTCGATTGAATAATCATATGTTATGTTTATAGCTATCAAGTTTATCTATTTATCAAAGCATAAATTAATTCAATCAGCCAAGCCACTTAGGACCAGTAGGAAATTTAAGCCAAAAAACACCATTCAGTTAAAAAAAAATTTCATGTAGAAGTTTTTGTGGTATGAAAAAGAAAAATGTTGCATATGTTGTCTAAGAGTTGATTATTCATAATACGTTTTTTCATTATTTTTGGTTTGGCCATAAACAAGGAGTAGGCTTTAGAAAGTACCCATTTGGCAATAGTAAGGCCCTTAAGTGCGATAGAGAAAAAATGACTAGCGCAATCAAGGTCAGATCTCATAAACCGTGCCGCTGTCGAAATCCCATCAGTTTTTTAACGTTCGACTAGTTCACAAAATTCTATCAAAACAACCAAAATAGTGAGGTCATAATGTTAGGTGGTAGAGCTGATGCCGGGCTCGACTGTCGAGGTACCACCATCTTACTTGGAGACCCCCTTTGAAGTTATTCGGGGAAGAGTGCACACGGACAAAAAACCAAGAGGCCCACCATGCCTGGGACCGAGGGATGCCGGGCCTTATATGGAACAGACTGGTGACGGGCAGCAGCGTCACTGGTGTGAGGGTTCCGGCACCGCGCTCACCAACCCGCCTGCCCAGCGTGTGTGAGTATGGGCAATTGTTCCAGGATGACCGCCGGGAGTGGCAAAGTCCTGGAAAGGCTTATGTCCAGCAGTGGACGAACTAGGGTGATGGATGGATGAACAAGTTTGGTTAGATTAGTTAGATATCCATCGGTCCCAGGCATGGTGGGCCTCCTGGTTTCTTGCCTGTGAGCTGTCCTCTTACTCTCCCCCGAATTACTTCGAAGGGGTCTCCAAGTAAGATGGTGGTACCTCCACAGTCGAGCCCGGCATCAGCTCTGGTAGATATAAACCAAACCTCACCAAACTTATAACTAAAATTTAATATTAAATTTACACAAATAATGCAAAACACATTTTATATTTTGAATTTTGAAATACTCACAAAATATACAAGCAGTTCAGTTTACACATGTATTTAATTTTTAGGGTTCCGTACCCAAAGGGTAACCAACGGGATCCTATTCCTAAGATTTCGCTATCCGTCTGTCTGTCCGTCTGTCACCAGGCTGTATCTCATGAACCGTGATAGTTAGACAGTTTAAATTTTCACAGATTATGAATTTCTGTTGCCGCTATAACAACAAATACTAAAAAACAGAATAAAATAAATATTTAAGGGGGCTCCCATTCAATAGACATGTTTCTTTTTGCCGTTTTTATAGATAATGGTACGGAACCCTTCGTGCGCGAGTCCGACTAGCACTTGGCCGGTTTTTTTCTATGGCAGAATATGAAGACAGTATAGTATTGAAGTTACAAAGTATAGTTTATGAATTCAGTTATTATTAAATATACTAACCTAATTAATGATTTCAGACTAATTAATTGCACGAACAGCGGTCTATTTTCATTTCGACATTAACCAACTATTTTGAAGTCGATAATTGTTTGTTCGCTTCTCGTAATGGGGGGCGGCCATGTTCAGAATTTGTACGTCACTTCCGGTTCGACTTGTTTTAAGGCGTATGACCACGCTAAATAAGCAACTCGATGTGTGTCGGTACAAATATCAACGGAAACGACATTGTAATAAAGTTCATTTCAGCGTGCATTGAAAAGTGGCTGTTACGACAACCACTGCGTCTCCAGCTAGCGCAAAATAGGCGGAAATAATACTTTTCACATGGACGCCACGAACGGAAAAAAAATTTTGAACTTAAATTTTTTAGATCTAAAAATTTCCTATAATTTGGTGAAATAATAATTAAAATCACTTTAGGCGTTTCGAAGGAGTAAGAAAATTCTTGTGTTAATCATGTGAAACTTTCGATGACTATCGATTTTTTTTTTGTCAAAACTTACAAAAAAACAGTTTATGAAACATGAAATTTATTTTTGACTCTATAATGCCTATCATATATTTTTATGAAAATTTTTGGAACACTCGTGTGGAAGGAGTAGGCCTTCAAAGACAGGTCCAAATTGCAGTTGGCGTATCCATTCTCCTCAACTAAGGTAAATTTGTTTACTTATTTTTTTTTTACTTGTTTACTTGTTTACTTGTTTAAGTTATTTATGATATTAATGGTTATAATGCTCATTTGATCGGAATAATAAAAAAAATGAAATTATCTCGAAACCAATGCGCTGCCATATTTATTTATGTTTTGATATACAGGTGGAAAAAATTCAAGAACCCTGGAGGGAAACTTCCTTAACTCCTTTAGTTAGCTCATTTTACTGAAAGGAAACGTTCCTTAATTTTTTAAAAGAAACAAAACTGCATTCAAAGATCTTTTAAAATTCGCTCACCCAGGAATCGAACCAACCAAAAATAAAAAATAAATACCCTCGCTATTTTATTAAACGGATGTAGTATTATTGTTCAGGATAAAATTTGTCTAATAAACATTTGGTCTTACACTCATCTGTTGTACGAGATACCCATTAAATTGAATATTTATTACAAGTTATTTATTAACAATACGAGGGGCATGCCAAAAGAAATTAGATACTCAAAAATTATAAAATTTATTCTTTATTACAAGTATCGATCTTTTCGAAGTATTCACCCTGAGCACGTATACACTTTTCCATACGTCTGAACTAATTGGAAAATACCAATGACCACTCTTCTTTAGACACCTCAGAAATCTCGAAAATATAGGCAGCCAGTGCATCTTCTTTGCTTTCAAACTTCTTCTCTCTACAAACATAATTCGTTGGTTTTCGCGAATAAGTTTTTCGACTGCACGAACGTTTTCTTCTGTGACCGCGGTTGGCAGCCGACCTGTCTTCGCTTCATCTTTGAGACATCCCCGTCCTCTTTTAAATTCAGCAAACCAATTAAATACTGTTGTTCGTGAGCAACCAGACTCACCAAAAGTAGTAGCCAAAAGTTCAAAACATTCTTGAGGCTTAAAACTTTTTTATAGTCATAATAAATCATAGCGCGACAATCACTTCGACTGAGCTCCATTGCTGCAAGCGAATTCCCGCCAGATTCTCGGAAAAATGATGCTCATCCAAATAAAATAAAAAAGAAATGATGTGCGTTCTATTTTCAGATATATCAACAAACAACCAGCCTATAAGATGATGTATAACTTGCCAGTGTCAATCAAAGGAGTAAAGAGTATCTAACTTCTTTTGGCATGCCCCTCGTACCTAGTACTGTTCACTTGTAAAGTAATAATGATACGCCATTATTACACAATGACAGCACGGAATGAAAGCAAAACAAAACAAAATTTGAAATTCGAACGAATACTTTTATCGATTTTAATTTAATTTAATTTATCTTTGTAGTTAGTATTTATTTTAAGTATTAATTATAATTTAATTATAATTTAGTTTTATTTATGTTATTTAAGTGTCTTGTTAATAAAAGTATATTACTTGATATTATATACTGAAGAATTAAAAAGTAAATAATTTATATAATTCTACGTTCATGTTGAACTGAGAACAATACTTTTGTGATCATTGTATGACCTGTAACGGAAATTCTAAATTAAAAAATTACAATCGATTATTCCAATGGAATAGTTTGTTGTTGATCATTGCTCTTTAAGAATCCGGAAAACATTAAGCTCTTGTTTATTTGTAATTTCTTGCTTATTTCTTATAAAACGAAATGCCCTTTTAGATTTTGATAATTAATTAAGTATTGTGGTAAAGTATGGAAAATAAATCAGGTGAGTGAAAAAAATAGTAGTTTATGCTACAAGGGCGAAAAGGAATAAATTACGAGGACGATTTAAAACACGAACGTAGCAAGTATTCTATTTGTTTTGATGCACAATAAAGAGTACACAGTGTGTCCCTCGTACAAGTGCACATCCGAAAGTGGGTGAAAGTAGATCTAAATATATTGACAAAAAAAAAAAGAAAAATCTTTTGTATTTTTTTTTAATCTTGAAATAATACTCCACCTGGGTATCTTTGTATCTTTGTTAACCGCTCGTAGAAAATATTGTATTTATGATAGAACGTTGTATTTTTTTTTGTTAGAAAGATAATGGAATGGGCAATGATAAATAGGAATAAAAATATACTAAAACGGGGACATTATTTTGAAAAATTGACTGTTACTGAAAAAAAAGACAGAAAAATTTAAGAAATAATCTTTTAGGATATTATTTTTATGGTAATAATAATAATAATAATAATAATAATAATATTCATTTATTTCAGATAAATTAATCCATATTATATAGTAGTAGATTATGTTTTGTTTTTGATTTGGTATGCAACGTCTATTCTTAAGGATTATAACAGTTTTATTTCATTGCATTACTCGCGATAGATCAAAAGATATGACATATTTTATACATAGTATGGTAGGCAAGAATATTTTTAAAATGTAAATTTATAAAACAAAGATTTTCTTAAAAAAAATTAAACATTTTTTTTTTGATAAAATAAGGTCTAGTTTCACCCCTTTTCGGATGTGCACTTGTACGAGGGACACACTGTATAATTATGTTATGTTAAGTTTTACTTAAACAACACAAAATAAATAACAGAAAAATTATTTTTCACATCGCTAATACAAGCATAGCCTAACGGACTTTGTGAGATATAATTGGGTCGATTCGGCGCAACACAACTGACAAGACTAACCTTATTTTGAGCGACCCATCTTTGTCTTTTCGATACAGAAAGAAAAGGACAGAACACTCAAATTAAGTTTAGTCCTGACAATTAAGTCAAGTTGTGTTGCGCCGAATCGGTGTTAATATCTGTATTGCCGCCACATTTGAAACGACCGGCGTATGGGGCTCTGAGGCCAAGACATTTCTGAGGGCATTCGGAAGAAAAATAAAAGACAGATGGCAAGACCACCGCTCAATGTCGTACTTGGCGCAAAGGATTTCCATTGCAATCCAACGCGGGAACGCAGCGAACGTAATGGGAACCTTTGTGCCGGGTACGATGAGGGGCGGTCTTTTTCATAGTTAGGGTTTTATTTGTAAGTTAAGAGGCTATGCGAATTTTATTTTTGTCACTGTCACTCCAAGCGAAAAATCGCGCCGTGCGAGAGGGGCGGATACAGGGCAAAAGGGAAAAAAGTTGGTTTTATATTTTTATTAAAAAAACTAAAATAGCTAGCAAAATTTCAAATATGAAATCTCTAGATATTGTTAAAACACACCTACTAAAATATGTTTGAGTTCTGTATATGGTTCATATTCGTCAAACGAGGAGAAAAAGTGTGTTTGAAGACCTCATTTCAACAATTATTTCTATCGAGGAAAATTTATCCAAACATGTTTTCCAATTTGAAAACCCTAGATTATATAGTCAAAATGCATATACCAGAAATTTATTATAATTTTCCGTGTATTTCATGAAATACACAGAAAAGAAACATCCGTATTTTTTTCGCATATCGCCTTAATTTTGTTTTTATAGTAGGTTTATTTTAAGCTTTGTAGTTAGTGTATATTTTAAGTATTATTTATAATTTAGTATTCTTTATGATATCTGTATTATATAATAATAATTACATAATTATATACACATAAATTATATACACATAAATTACATGTCAACTTTAATGGTCTATTGTTCCGACTCGCAAAGAAGTCTTCTGTAATAATTAAAACGCCAAAATACAAGTCTCCGCTAAAATATAATGTACAATACGCAAAAACAGTTTTTTTTTACTGTAACTGAAACTATTTATTTTTATTTTCAGAGGTTATTGTAGGTTTTTTTAAATTAAAAATAAGAAAATATATCTTATTTAGAGTTCATCTTGATTTTGAACACAAACACTTTTACTATCTGTTTCATAAAATATATTTGTTGCACACTTCCCAGCCGGTTTCGGAAATCAATCATTCTTCAGGGGATACAAAATTCTAACAAATACTAACTAAGTATTTTGTATTCCCTGAAGATGGATTGATTTTCGAAACCGGTTGTGAAGTGTGCAACAAATATATTTTATGAAACAAATAGTAGAAGTGTTTGTGTTCAAAATCAAGATGCTTTCTATGTTTCATCAAGTGCCGACAACCGCAAGTATAAATCATGTTTTATTGAGTCTAGATCTAAGCTAGACTAGAGGGATGCGCGTGCGCAGGTTCCTCCCGATCTTTACTGTGGATCCTATTCACGATCTTGACTGGGATCCATTTATTGTCTTTTTATAATTTTAGTGATTATGAGAATTATCACAGTTAACGAAAAAATATCAGGTGCTGCCAGAATCGACTCCCGAGTTTTAACCCTTGAAAATGTCCTGTATGTTACTTTCTTGCGAGAAAATAATTTTATACATGTTACGTTTTAAGGTGGTTGCGTCAGTTTTCGTTCCAAAACGTAAAACTTACTGTTTTCGTATTTCTTAATGGTATTTTTGAATAAAAAGCATAAAATTTATATTATTTTTGGCTTTACGCGACAAAAATTCAATGTTAGTTAAGTTTTTCTAGCAAATTTCTGTTATTTTACAAATTTAAAGCTTGTTTATAGTTGTTGTGCAGATCATTTACAACGTAATGCATTAAAGAACACAAATTTGCTTAAAAGCCTAATTGATATTAAATCATTGTCGCGTAATGCCACAAATCAAACAATATAAAGGCGATATGCGAAAAAAATAAGGGTGTTTCTTTTCTGTGTATTTCATGAAATACACGGAAAATTATAACTGGTTTCTGGTATATGCATTTTGACTATATAATCTAGGGTTTTGAAATTGGAAAACATGTTTGGATAAATTTTCCTCGATAGAAATAATTGGTGAAATGAGGTCTTCAAACACACTTTTTCTCCTCGTTTGACGAATAGAACCATATACAGAACTCAAACATATTTTATTAGGTGTGATTTAACAATATCTAGAGATTTGATATTTGAAATTTTGCTAGCTATTTTAGCTTTTTTTATAAAAATATAAAACCAACTTTTTTCCCTTTTGCCCTGAATCCGCCCCTCTCGCACTGCGCGATTTTCGCTTGGAATGACAGTGACAAAAATAAAATTCGCATAGCCTCTTTAGTTGTGTTATTGAGAAGGAGCCCTGTCGCAACCACCTAAAACCCTCAATATGTTCCAGTTTCAATCTTTGCGGGAGTTTTATAAAACACGTTTCTTTTTCATCTACGATTTTTTTGGGTATTTGTTTACTTATTTTATTGCCTAACATTATAAGGTAATTATTTTAACCTGCATAATAAGTTACTGATATCTGCATGTATTGTTGATTATTTTTTATTCTCTGCTAAGTTCTATTTAGAAAACACAAAATAAATAACAGATAAATGTTTTTGACATAATATATGATATAATATGATAATTACTATCAATCAACACCAACCATCTGCAGTCTAATTACTGTATTATGTGCAGTTTACATCATAGATGTCATTTTCGTAGGCGAAACTTGGTATAACATTTTTTATTTATTACCTTAAAAAGGGAGACCTACGTGTCAAATTACTTGGTGCTAAAATAAATAGAAGTTACCTTAATTTTGATAATTTAGCTAGGGATTGCACTAAAGGGTAATTGAAAAAAAAAATGTTATACCAAGTTTCGCCTGCGCAATGACTGTCACTTATATTACTTATATTCAGTCTTAAGTTGCTGAGCTGCGGTTAGAAATTAGAAGATATAAATCGGAAGAATCATTACTCTTATTAGTTGTGGGTCCAACATTTGTGGTCGAACCCGGAAGCAACCATATCAGTAAGTAATTCATACCGACGTCAAACTATCATTATAGCGTGGAATATTCTTACAGTTATATTGTGTATGTAAGTAATGTAATTTGTGTCGATTGTGTAATCATAATCAACCTTCATGCTTTATGGACGGCGTGCTTCTTTAATTATGTCGTAATGATAGCTATTAGAGGGTAGATCCTGTATGGATGATTAAAAATCGATTCTGGGTAAACTGAAACACAAAAGCATTGCTTGATGTAGCCAAATTCATACTGGAGACTCGGTAAGTGGTCAGGGTCAAAGTTCAATGATCCTTTGTGTAATTGACTCGGGGTTAGCTAGTAGTGCACCCGTAGAACGATGACGCACAATTTCGTTGACAAACGAAGTCACGCATCATTATGCTACGGGGGCAGGTTTTGTTTACCTCACGGTGTTTTCCTGCACCATTCAGCGAATGCTAAGGTGCTAAGTATACAAATACTTAACACATAAATTCCGAAAACACATCGGTTACCGCCAGAACTCGAATTGTCGCTGTTTTTTTCCTGCATAAACAAGTTGACCTAGGTCAGGGATGGGCAAACCGCGGCCCGCGGGCCATCTCCGGCACGCGACGGTTTCAATCTGGCCCGCAACCATCGATCGACTCAGAAATATACAAGGTGACTTTTTGATCATCGTCCAAATTCATACTGGTGGCTTGGTAAGTGATCAGTATCACGGATCAATAACAATTTTGGTGAAATTCGTAAAATGAAATTTCGACTCCCCATAGTGATTCACTCGGGACTGGAACTGAATTTATATGGAAAGCCGAAATTTTATTTTACGAATTTCACAAAAATTGTTACCGATCCAAGATACTGATCACTTATCAAGTCTCCAGTATGAATTTGAACGATGATCAAAAAGTCACTTGTATAATAACATAACTTAAAACAAACTTAAACAGTGCATTTGCTATCTTTGTTCCTATTTCATAGTTACCTGCAATAAATATATACAACGTGTAACAGAAAGGTGTAACCATATTTGAAAAGCTTATTCAGTCAATGGTATAGAACAACTTTTACTACGGAACAAACCCTGTATCTCGAAAAAAAAATAACTTTTTCATAGAAAAATGCAATGCCGCTCGGCTGAAATGTATGAAGGGCAGATATTTTTTTTGAGATTTCGGGGTTGGCTCCATAATAAAAGTTGTTCTTTACCATTGACTGAATAAGCTCTTGAAATATGGTTACACCTTTCAGTTACACCTTGTATATGTCCCTATCTCATAGTGATTTCAATAACTATGGCTCATATCGTTTTGCATAAATAAGAGATCTTTTAATTTTGTTTAAACCAATGAGCACATAAATAACTTTTTTTATTTATTTATTTTTATTTAATTAGGAACTCCAACAAGAAATACAATAAACTTACTTAAATGGAATAATAATCTTAAAATTTATACAACTATTTGTTTTCTAAATTAAAGGCATCCACAACATGCACAAGTTAAGACAATTATGAAAAATTCTTATATTAATAGGAGCATTTACTACTTGTATATTATATAAAATATGAAATTAAAACTAGGTTAACAATTTGGTGCGAAGAATTTTTAAAAATAACAGGGTAGTTACCTGCTTATTTTATATTTCGAAAAATTCAAATATTTTCATTTCAAAAAGGAATTATACTATGGCCAAAAATTCTAAACCTAGCCCTCCATAAATATTGGCCCGCGCAGGAAAACGTTTGCCCATCCCTGGCCTAGGTGGACTATTAAATTAAAATCTTTCTAATGTTTTAGGTCAAAATCTGGATCAGATTGAATAAAACGCACCTGTGGGTTACAATTTTTTTACGCTGTTGACTTCTTTATTCAACCAGTTTTGAAACTTTTTGGTACATAAAAAGATAACAGAAGCACATTGGTAAATTCATGAGTTGTGTTGAGACCTGGATAGCTCAGTTGGTAGAGCAATCGCCCTGTTAGTTCTCTTGCAATAACATAACAGTGTAAAATTTATATTTAATTAATTAAACATTATTAACATAACAATTAACAATTCATTTCCACTATTATCCTGCCAAGGACAAAATAATAAAAAAAAAAAACTATAAAATAAATGTGTGGACAAAGTCCGTACACGAGAGGTCTTGGTTTCGAATCCCGGTTCAGAGCTCCTCACATCCAGATTTACTTTTCTTTCTGCGTTTTTATACTGCAATGATATAATGTTAATTTATATCTCCTTGCGATGGATAAATCGCCAAGTGTTCAAACATAGAAATTTATTTCTGTCATAGTTTCGATAACAGAAGCCTCTACTAACATAACTGATAACTGCAAATACGTCTGTCACACCCTGCACAGTTACACCCAGACACTACTAACTGACTAATACTTTGGTGCGTGTGCCGGACTGTTTTCTACACCTCGTCATGGAGGAATACTTTTGGCCGCAGGGTGTGGTATTCCGTCGCTTCCGCTAACAAGTGCCACAGGACAGCACAAAAAAATAGTGAAATAAACCGGCTAAGTGCGAGTCGGACTCGCGCACGAAGGGTTCCGTACCATTATATATAATAATACAGATCGCGCCAAACTTCTAGTCCGCTCGGAAGTTGCTCTTCCCAAGAACGGCTCATACATTTTGTTCCTGCTGATGCGAATCGCCCCGTTTTTAGAGGGGACTAAAAGTTTGGCGCGATCTGTACTCGTTAACTTGTAAAGCCTACTTAGCTGTGGTAGTTTTCCTGTTAATTTCGTTGTGTAAACTACTGCACCCCACACTAGGTCGCAGGTTCAAATCTTAGCCTGAGGAATTTTTTCAAAAATATTTGTGCTTTTAAATTTGTTTCTGATTGATTCCTAGTTGGTCCTAATAATAATTAGAGTATTCGAAGTGATGGATTTGTATATAGCTATATGCTTTATACTAGAGAGTACGAGGACAGCTCACAGGCAAAAAACCAGGAGGCCCACCATGCCTGGGACCGATGGATGGCGGTATATCCATCCCTAATAGCCGGGCCTTATATGGAACAGACTGGTAACGGGCAGAGGCGTCACTGTTGCGAGGGTTCCGGCACCGCGCTCACCAACCCGCCTGCCCAGCGTGTGTGAGTATGGGCAATTCTTCCAGGATGACCGCCGGGAGTGGCAAAGTCCTGTAAAGGCTTATGTCCAGCAGTGGACGAACTAGGCTGATGGATGGATGGATGGCTATATACTATTCTAAATTTTGGCTACATCTTCGTCGGCCACCCATGACCCTGACTATCTAATGTTATGGTAATACTTGTAACCGTACCACAAAATAGACCGTTTCAATGCAAGTCACAACACTTCCCATCCGAGAAGACCATATACCACTCATTAATAGACCATGAGGGTAACGGGAAATCACGCTTAAGCTAACGCGTTAAGAGTTTTCGAAAGTTCAGTAGTTTAAAAGGCGTTAAATCTAGACAGTCTACTAATAACAAATAGACAACAACGGCAATGCAAAATAACCTCTAAACTAACGCGTCTAGGGTTTCGTATTTAATAGCAAGAGTGACTTATTAAGAGGACACATAGTAATAAAATATTATAACTGAGTTATTTAAAAATGCAACTGTTTGGAAGGACTATTTAAATTCAGGCCGTGTAAGTGTTAAGTAATTTGGTTGGTGTGTTGTTCCGGACAGTGACCACCATGCTTAAAAAAAAATCGACTCTTTAAGAACTTGCATATCTACTTCAGTAAATTATGTATTATATTTAATAAAATAGTGTATTATTTTTGGATTCTTTTTCTAGGGATCTGTTAAGAGGCTATGCGAATTTTATTTTTGTCTCTGTCACTCCAAGCAAAAAATCGCGCAGTGCGAGAGGGGCAGATTCAGGGCAAAAGGGAAAAAAGTTGGTTTTATATTTTTATTAAAATAACTAAAATAGCTAGCAAAATTTCAAATATCAAATCTCTAGATATTGTTAAAACATACCTAATAAAATATGTTTGAGTTCTGTATATGGTTCCTATTCGTCAAACGAGGAGAAAAAGTGTGTTTGAAGACCTCATTTCAACAATTATTTCTATCGAGGAAAATTTATCCGAACATGTTTTCCAATTTCAAAACCCTATATTATATAGTCAAAATGCATATACCAGAAACTGATTTTAATTTTCCGTGTATTTCATGAAATACACAGAAAAGAAACACCCGTATTTTTTCGCATATCGCCTTAAAACAGAAACGCGATTGGAGAAATTCGGCTCGATAGAAATATTTGTTGAAATGAGGTCTTTTTTGACACCCATTCTACTGGTTTGACAATTTAGAATGACATATGGATTGCAATTATATTTAATAGATGGGTTTTAATGGTATCTAAGACCTGGGGCTCTACTGCGTAATTCTCATTTGTATCAACTTCAAGCAAATGCATGCGAAATTCAACGCGTGCAAAAGAGATGGCATGTTACGCGGGCGTCGTCGCACGCACGACAAATTTCAATCTCAAGTTGATGTTGATGAAAATGAGAATTACGCGGTAGACCCGCTGGTTAAACGAAATTTTAATAGCAACTTTAGTACATTTTATATTAATAAAAGACCGACTTTTTGCTACTTTTCTACGAATCCGTCTCTATCGCACTAAGGGTTTTTTCGCACATGGAGTAACAGGGACGCTAAAACTTTTGCATATCGCCATGGAGGCAGTGTGAGAAATCTCCTCTCAATTTCATTTATATAAATTAACTTTGTATTAATACCTTATCGATACAAAGATTGCCTCAGGCCGCTCCGCTCAGCTCTTGAATTTATAATCAACACAAGCAACCTAATTTACCTATATAATCAACACAAGAAACCTAAATTATATATATATAATCAAGACAAGTAACCTACTTTGCCTATATAATCAACACAAGCAACTTAATTTATCTATATAATCAACAAAAGCAACCTAATTTACCTATATAATCAACACAAGAAACCTAAATTAGATATATAATCAAGACAAGTAACCTACTTTGCCTATATAATCAACACGTGCAACTTAATTTATCTATATAATCAACAAAAGCAACCTAATTTACCTATATAATCTACACAAGAAACTTAAATTGTATGTATAATCAAGACAAGTAACCTAATTTGCCTATGTAATCAACACAAGCAACTTAATTTATCTATATAATCAACAAAAGCAACCTAATTTACCGATATAATCAACAAAAGCAACCTAATTTACATAATACTCCTACTCCCTTTTATGGTTTCTTGGAAAAAGTTGTTTGTAATAATATCACTCCCTTATTTATAATATTTTATTTACAAATATGCTTTTTTTTTCAGGTAAGTACCTTCTTTATTCAGCTTCAGATTCTGGAACCAACGGTAAGTTACGGGAATGTGATAAAATGAAAAAAAAATGAAAAAATCTTTATTGACGCAAGAAAATAAAAGTTGCACACAGAATAATTGGAACTCTGGCCATTAGGGTAACTTAATTATGTACCGGCTAATGTATTTTACAACAATTATAATAATTTCAATACATTTAAATAACATTACAATAAAATTAGATTTAGATTAAACATGAAATTGATTTTATATTAGCTAAAGTTAAATGATACCGAATTATAAAAATTATTCAGTTTATATGTTTATGTTTGTATGATTGGGTTATTTCCTTAAATGTAGAACAACAATGCTTGAGTCGATTTTTATGTCCACCAGTGTAGATTTTCTTTAAGTACGTCGTACAAATCCGTGCCAGGGTAATGGTTACAGCAGGGACCTAACGAAGCTCCGCATCCGCATCGGCAAGTGCGAAACCTCCGCATGAAACAGTAATTTCCGCATTCGCAACTTCCAAAACGGCGATAACGCGCGCGACGCAAATACAAGGCAATATCAAATGAACTCGGGCAGAAAAGGCACGGGGATATTATTCGTCTTTTAGAGCGACGATGGGTACTCTAATACAAGTAATTTTTATTCGTTCACCAGGGCATAAAAACAACCAACTTATTGATAATTTTTTCTGTTGGTCCCATACAAAATATTTTTAATAATTTTGTTTATAAGGATGGATGGTTTATTTAAGATCAACCGACTGTTCAATGACTGTTTAATTACACTATCAGTTTTCTTTGATCAATGCTTTTCAAATTTGATTTTAAATTAAAAGGGATCTCTTATTACGGCATGTTGTAATAATGGATCAGTTTCCATAGACAAATTTTGGCATAGGATCCTTTAAAAGTGATGTTGCAATAAAAAAAAAAAATCTCATTCGCCTCAGTTGACCTCCACCCGGCTCCGCATCCGCCTCCATTATTAACTGATTTACAACAACAAAACAATCACAGTAGGAAAACACAACTAAATTTACGTAGGATAACTTCGACATCTATCGCTATCGCTTTGAAACGTATCTGATCAGGGATAGGATAATCGGATCGATATATAACTAAAGTTGAAAAAACTAAGAAGTTTGTAGGTGTGGAGTCGGCTTCTTATAATATTATTTTGATAGTAAAAATCCTGGAACTGTTCTTTTATTTTTTCCTTGTTACTAACCTACTATTGAGTCTACTAATATTATATGGATCCGAAGGTTTCCGAAATAAAAGATTTTTATTTTATTATTATCTTTAATACTTAATAGACATGTTACCAGGAATGTAAATGAATAAATAAATAAATCTACCACGGAGCCGGACTACACAGACAACACTGACCGACAGACACACCCTTCTCTACCTTCACCAGATGAGAGCTAAAAGGTAAATGAAATAAGTTAAGAAAATAGGTTAAGTTTTTAATTTTATTATTTCTATTTTATTTATGATAATATTCCATATTCGACTGACGACGACCCCAAGTGGGTCGAAATATATATCGAAAGTTTTCTTTTTTATTTAATTTTTACCATAATATTCATAAAAATCTGTATATATGTATATATATATATATATATATATATATAATAAAACAGTAAATAAATGAAATAAAAAAATAGGAATTTAATACAATTTAAGGAAATTTATAAAATGCCAAGCTTATTTAGGCCAAACATAGCAAAAGGCAAAACAGAAGGCCGATCAAAAATAAAATAAAATAACCAAATAGATAAATCAGCTTGGCAATTTAAAAATTTCCTAGGAATTGTATACAATTTCTTAATAACATGTAAATAAACGTTATAAATTGACTAGTTTGTCTTTAAATGTAGTTAATATATATATATATATACACTTAATAAAATAAAATAAAATAAAATTTAAGTTATTCTTATATATAAATAATAATATAACTTAAATTTTATTTTATTAAGTGTATATATATATATATTAACTACATTTCTTAATAACATTAATTTACGTTAACATCTATTAACATCATCGTAACGTTTTAAGCAATGCCGTAATTTCCATAATTTTCACTATCAAAATAAATAATATTTTAAGAATCAGACTCCACACTTACAAACCTTCTTAAGGATTTTTCCAACTTTATGTATACAGTATGTAACAGCAAGGTGTAACCATATTTGAAGAGCTTATTCAGTCAATGGTATAGAAAAACTTTTACTATGTAACAAATCCTGTATATCGAAAAAAATATAACTTGCTTCATAGGAAAATGCAATGCCGCTCGGCTGAAATGTATGGAAGGGCGTTTTTTTTTTTTGAGATTTCAGTTTTGGCTCTATAGTACAAGTTGTTCTATACCATTGACTGAATAAGCTCTTCAAATATGGTTACACCTTTCTGTTACACCTTGTATATTGATCCGATTATCCTATCCCTGATCATGATTGACTAGATATCACACGTAATTTTTAGCTAATCACGACACCTTTGAAAGCGACAACGATAGATGTTAAAGTCAGACATTAAGGGCCTTACTATTGCCAAATGGGTACTTTCTAAAGCCTACTCCTCGTTTATGGCCAAACCAAAAATAATGAAAAAATGTATTATGAATAATCAACTCTTATATAGACAACATATGCAACAGTTTTCTTTTTCATACCACCAAAACTTCTAAATTTTTTTTTTTTTTACTGAATGCTGTTTTTTGACCTCAAATTCCCTACTGCTCCTGAGTGGCTTGGCCGATTGAATTCATCTATGCTTTGATAAATAGATAAACTTTATAGCTATAAACATAACATAGATTAATTCAATCGAGTAATCACGTCCAAGTGAAAAGTATAATTTTCCCCTATTTCGCTCTATCAAGGACGCAGCGAGCGTCGTAACAGCCACTATGCATTGCGCGCTGATATGAACGTTATTTCAATGTCGTTTCCGTTGATATTTGTAGTGACAAATATCGAGCTGCTAATTTGGCGATGGTAATCGCCTTAAGGCCCATTTACTGTCTCGCAGTGTAATACTGCATTATCATACTTATCTACAATAATACCAATACTACTGAATGACCCCCAGACACATTATGTAACAAACACTGACCTTTTGACCGCGAATCTTGTCAGAAGAAGTGTTGATTTTATCGCTTAAACAAAAGAATACGTGGAAAATTTACTTGAGATCCCAGGAACAATACGGAAAGTCTATGATGTCACAATTAAAAAAATATATTCTTTTTTATTTTTGCTTTTTGGAGTTAAGAGCGGTTACGCAGCCGGATTGTGAAAAACCCGCCTTTTTCTAATTAATCGAAACGGAACACTTAAATTCAAAATTCAATTAATAGTTAATAGTCATTCAACAAAAACCTATGTATTGTGTTTGCTGCCATCGCAAAGTTTCTATTTGTTTCTGTAAATTAGAATTTAAAATTTGTTCAAGTTCAAAATTCAAAGCCAATGGAGACTGCGATGGCAGCAAACACAATGCATAGATAATAAGGTTTTGTTGAATAACTATTGAGTGAATTTTCAATTTAAGTGTTCTGTTTTGATTCATTATAAAAAGGCGGATTTTTCACAATCCGGCTGCGAAACTGCTCTTAAACACAAGATGAAATTTAAGTAACATTGATTCATTCCAAATAAGATAAGAAAGATTTTAGTTTTTAACAGGTAATATAAACAAATAAACCAAGACCGAAAGAAAAAGCCTGTACGCTCCTTTGTCTGCTCCGTATAAAAAAGTTCAGCCTTATTAGTTTGGTTTATACAACGTGTAACAGAAAGGTGTAACCATATTTGACCAGCTTATTCAGTCAATGGTATAAAACAACTTTTACTATGGAACAAATACAGTATCTTGAAAAAAAAAATTGACTGTTTCATAGAAAAATGCAATGCCGCTCGGCCGAAATGTATGGAAGGGCAGTTTTTTTTTTGAGATTTCGGCGTTGGCACCATACTAAAAGTTGTTCTATACCATTGACTGAATAAGCTCTTCAAATGTGGTTACACCTTTCTGTTACACGTTGTATACGGTTTATTAGATTATAATTATCTTTTAAAAACTAAAATCTTTCTTATCTTATCTGGAATGAAGTAAAGTACTTTCACAATTTAATAAGACCAATTTTTATCTGTATATATAAAATTCAAAGTCCTGACTGACTGACTGACTGACTGACTGACTGACTGACTGACTGATATATCAACGCACAGCCTAAACCGCTGGTCCTAGAGACTTGAAATTTTGCATATAGATACCTTATATAGTGTAGGCATTCACTAAGAAAGGATTTTTCAGAATTCACCCCCTAAAGGGGTGAAATGGGGGTCAAAAGTTTGTATGGGGAAACAAGATTAGTTAGACTAATTTATTCGAGACTTCACAGGAGTACTCCTATCTATAAATGAGTAAACGTGTTTCAGGTTTTTTCAGAATTGAACCCCTAAAAGGGGGCAATGGGGTGACAAAGTCTGAAAATCAACATGGGTATCGTTTGTATGGTTTATCGGGTCGCTGATTACGAAAACAACAACGATTTCTAAATCTAACGTAGTGGACGTGAAATACCATCATCCCCTGTTGGGGTGCGATGGGGTTAAAATGTTGAAATGTGTGAATATCAATATAAGTGTCGTTTTTATGGTTTTTTGGGATGTTCATTACGAAATTGGCATCGATTTTGAAATTTAATATAGTGGACATAAAAATTCTTGATTGTATGTGTGCCACAGCAAATCGGCTGTAACAGATGGCCAGACAGACAGCCACATAAGTGATCCTTTTAGGGTTCCATTATTTCCTTTTGAGGTATCTATCTATCTATATATCCACAATCTATCTATCTGTCTATCTATCAATATCCCAGAAAGATATATATCTTTGGAACGGAAGGTGGTACATCCTTAGGGGTTGGACCACGGGGTGCCAAAAAAAGATTTATTTTTTCATGTCAAAACTTTGACGCCCTGTATCTCCCAAACGGCTAGAATTAGACCCATGTTGATGGGTGTCTAGGAAAAGGTCTCGACGAGATCTACCTGCCAAAAATATCAAAACTTTACAGGCCCGTACCTCCCAAACGGCTGATGCTAGACCCATGTTCGTGGTAATCTAAGAAAAAGGCTCGGCGAGATCTAGATGTCGGTAAAAAAAAACGAAAAACAAAAATTGCCAAACATTTGATCGGCCGTATCCCCCGAACGGCTAATATTAGGGAGTTTGGGTTTCAACAATAGTGATCAGTTAAGCTGGGGCTAAATAGCTAAAAAAAAAATTGATAAGTTTTGACAGTTTTTTGCCAGGTCCAAAAAAGTATTCCGATAGCATGAAACTCAAGGGGCATTCGGGGTCGCCAATTACATTGCCGTATTCAATTTTCCCATTTTTTGAAAACTGATAGGGATTTTTTTTAACACTCTTTCGGAAAAACTTTGATCGGTGAATCCCCGTGTTTGGCACTCTGGCGAGGCCGAAAAACGAGCAGGGTGCGTTCGTGGTCTGATCATGCGAGTTTTTCGGCCGAGTACTACACCTTGACTTCCAGAGGGAGTGAGAGCACTTATAATGTTTGTTTCTGAAAAAAATGACATTTGTTTCCTGTAGGCCACGCGGGCGAAGCCGCGGGCAGAAGCTAGTTTTTAATAAAACACAAATAAGAAAGCAAATTAAACAAAAGTTCCAATTGGCGGCCTTATGATCCAAAAAACAAAAAAAAAATAGTCACTTAAATAAAATCAAAGTGTAAAATATGATTCCGATCAATCAGTTGGTCTACCGCGTAATTCTGATTTTCATCAACATCAACTTGAGATTGAAATTTGACGTGCGTGCAAAAGAGATGGAATATGTTAGGCGGGCGTCGTCACATGCACGTCAAATTTCAATCTCAAGTTGATGTTGATGAAAATCGGAATTACGCGGTAGACCCGCAGTTGGTCTGATTGGAAACAATCCATATTCATCGAGTTCCATTGTGCACAACTACAACCCGTACGAATCAACTGTGCACTCGCTGGAATCCCGCTGCCCCGCGCGGCACCCCGCAATGCCCCGCATTCGCCGCAAGCGCTCAGTAGCGATAGCGTACAGTCCAAAATGACGTCATAGCGCGAGGTGCATAGTTAATTCGTACGGGTTGTAACTAGGTATTCGGTCAGTTTAGTTGGTTGGAGTGGAGGAATAATTTCGCAGCCGGTTTGTGAAAAACCCGCCTTTTTCTAATTAATCAAAACAGAACACTTAAATTCAAAATTCACTCAAAAAAGCAGATTCTGAAGGCTTTAATTTTAATTTTAGTGCTGTCAAAACCAATTTTTCTTTATTGCAAAATAGTCTTTAAACAATAGGAACAGAAGCTAAATTACTTCGAAATTTTTTAAGTTTTAACAGCACTTAAACTAAATTTAAAGCCTTCAGAATCGACTTTAGTAGCTATTCAATAAAACCTTATTACCTTTGTGTTGTGTATGTGTATTGTGTGTGTGCCATCGCAAAGTTTCATTTCAAATCTTTTTAATTCTAATTTACAGAAACCAATGGAAAATTTGCGATGGCAACATACACGATACATAGAAAATAGGGTTTTGTTGAATAACAGTTGAGTGAATTTTGAATTTAAGTGTTCTGTTTCGATTAATCAGAAAAAGGCGGGTTTTTTAAAATCCGGCTGCGAAACCGCTCTTAACAACTTCTTCGTCTTTTATTGTAGTTTTGTATACAGGGTGTTAAGATGAAGTTGCGGAAGCCGTAAACTGGCGATAGTACCTACTTGTCCATACGAACAACATTTCGTGAAAAATAAATTGAGAAATCGAGTAAAAAATATCAATTCTTTCAATATTTTGGTTGGGTAGTTAATTAACTTTAACGTTTCGAGGATTCGTTTCCTAATAAAAGTTGTTCGTATGGACGACTACTATCGCCAATTTCCGGCTCCACAGCTTCATATTAACACTCTGTATACCCGACGGGGATTTTTCAGTTAACCAGTTCTATTTCTATTGTTCTTTAATATTATGAGCGCAATTAGTAATTTATTCTTTTTTTTAACCTTTGCATTTAATTAGTATTTCGGAGTATTAGTATTTCGGTAATTTTTTAGTTTTAGTGAAACAAAGAATCGGGATTTAAAGCCGGACCTAGGATAGAAACGGAAATATCTATATTTATTTGTTTGGTACAGCAACAGGCAACACAATTCCGAACAAATTTCCGTGTAAAAAAATTACTGTTACTTCATACATTTTGGTCGGGTAACTTTTCTACGGAATATCTGTTCTATTTTTCGCGAATCGAAGGTTGGCTCCATATTAAAAGTTGTTCAAATGGACCAGTACTGTCGCCAGTTTCCGGCTTCCGCAAGTTCATCTTAACACCAAGTATACAAGGTGACTTTTTGATCATCGTCCAAATTCATACTGGTGGCTTGGTAAGTGATCAGTATCATGGATCAATAACAATTTTTGTGAAATTCGTAAAATGAAATTTCGACTCCCCATAGTGATTCACTCGGGACTGGAAGTGAATTTCTATGGGAAGCCGAAATTTCATTATAGGAATTTCACAAAAATTGTTATTGATCAAAGATACTGGTCACTTATCAAGCCTCCAGTATGAATTTGGACGATGATCAAAAAGTCACCTTGTATACAGAGGATGTCCCGTTTATAGACGTCCAATTTTTTTTTTAATTTAGTTCTAAAAAAATGTATAGTTTAGAAGTTATGATGTTTTTTTTTTTGTTTAAAAAGTTGTAATAGTTGATTTATATCGATAGGTGGTAGAGCTGATGTCGGGCTCGACTGTGGAGGTATCACCATCTTACTTGGAGACCCCCTCGAAGTAATTCGGGGGAGAGTAAGAGGACAGCTCACAGACAAAAAACCGCAGGAGGCCCAACTTGTTGGGACCGATGGATGGCGGTATATCCATCCCTAATAGCCGGGCCTTATATAGAACAGACTGGTGATGGGCAGCGGCGTCACTGAATTCAAAATTCAAAAAGGTTATTTTGCAAAGTAGGTATATATAATACACGTTTCACAAGTCAAATTTTAATCTTATAAAAATATATGTAATAAAATAATAAATGTACATGAACTACTTAGATTAAATGTTTATTTAATTTATGTAGCAATATATATACGATTAAAATTATAGGTAAAATATTATTATACAAGGTGAAATCCAATCAACCGCCCGAACCCATACCGGAGACCCGGCCAGGGACCAGGAACAAGGTTCAATGATCACCAACTGATGCAAGGGTTCCGGCACCGTGCTCACCAACCCGCCTGCCCAGCGTGTGTGAGTAGGGGCAGTTCTTCCAGGATGACCACCGGGACTGGCAAGGTTTATGTCCAGCAGTGGACGAACTAGGCTGATGGATGGATGGACGACAAAATCTCATCATATTAGAAAAAAAATGAGAAGTTTAGTATTAAAAATTTAATTTTGACATTACTTCGTGTAGATAACGCTGACATTGTTGGTAGGTGGTAACGGCTGGATTAGGATGACGAAATAGTGGCAAAATATTGGAGAGGTCTATGTCCAGCAGTGGACGAACACAGGCTGATGGATGGATGGAATGGGATGGCTTATCTATCGATATTTTTTTCATTCCTTTTTCTCCGATGACATATTGTGCTTCAAAAGCATAAAAAAGGCGTGTAAATAACTGAAAGGGCGTATCTACAAATATATAAAAGTATCGACTAGTTATTTATAAATATTTTTCTTTAAATACACGCCTTTTCACGTCATAGACTTAGGCATAAGTACCAATAACCAGTTATAACCAGTTTTTTACAACTGTTACTTTTTCAGTCCATCATAGATCTAATAAATATTGAGATTCATCCAAAAAAGTCCGAATTTTCGGAATTCAGGAAATCTTTAGATACGCCTTTTTAGTTTGATGCCTTCAACTTAACATTTCTTGGAGAATTCGTGCCTTTTTGCAACTTTGTGTTAAATTTTAGTTGAATCCACGATTGATAAACAAACAAAGAAATAAAGCTTATTGTTTTTTTTTTTTTACTTTACCTTAAAATTCACAATACAAAATGTAATTATTTTTAATTTAAAAAAGTCCTTACCAGATGATTTGAAACTCGCATCTTTCTAGAATACAGAATGAATGAATCTGTAGTAAAATTTTCAAAACAGGTTCTGCACTGCCACTCGAACGCACACAGGCATCGCACTTGTGTGCGTTATTGCGAAATTTTATATATAAGCAACGGTAATATACTGCGCGATCCCATTTGTTTGATGACCGCACGGATCGGTACATGAGAAAATTTTAGAGCAATCAGTGCACGCGTGCAAGCTTTTGGAAAATCGGAACGCATCGATGGACTGTCAGATTTCCGCGCGCGCTTATTTTGCTTTTAGATTTTTTTTTTCTAAATTGAGGCTGTGATTTCTCTGTGTTGTGCCTAAAGTTGTGTTTAGGTAAAATGAACAAAACTTTCTTTGATAGAACAATGTAGAGAAATATGATTACGCACGTTTAATTTATAAACATTGGAAATAGTGAGCTGTGTCAGCGGAAGAGAGACTAAGAAAAGTGTCCGATACCTGCGGAATTATTGCAACAGATTCTTGTTTACCTTTCATTCGTGACATTGGTCTTGAAATCAGCTATTACGAGCATAAGTGGATGTGTTTCATAAACGATTTGTGATAAAAATTGAATTTAAGTTTGACGTAACTTGTGTCAATTAAAAATCTATTACAGAAACTATTGTTGTCGTTTACTAAAGGGTTTCTTTTATGTGGGTTTATTGGAAGTGAGCGCCCGCTTTAGACATTCGTGGAAAAATTTCGGACAAAACATTTTTGAAAAATGAAGGACTTCGTTCAAATTTGGAGCAGTGTTACTGGCCGGCGATACTCTTCAGTCAATTCTAGTGATCGTGAAATGAAAGAGATTCCGGACCAAATAAGAAAGGAAATAAATACTTCGACTTTCGACGCGAACTTCACGGAGTGTGAAGGGTTGAACAACAAGTTTTCCGAAGACAGCGATTTCAATGATAGAAAAGATGCCATCATCAATAGATTGTTTGAAAGGAGGCGGCAAGGGCAGATGACCAGGCAGCCTAAATGTAAGTGCTTTTAAATTTTGAATTAAGAATATTGCGCGGTTTTTTTTTTCTTTTTTATTGCATAAGTAGCGGCAAATTTTAAAATCATTACATCATTAGGTTAACTATGTACTTCGTACTTGACACACCCATAGCAAAAGTAGGGCGACAAACTACCTATGTACAAAAAACATCTGTGTGCTGACTAAATAGGTAAAGTGTTCCCTTTATGTCTATTTTCAAGGTTTTGGATAAAGATGTAGCAGTTTTGGTTATATATAGTAGTTTTGGTTACATATCGTAGTTTTGGTTACATATCGTAGTTTTGGTTACATATCGTAGTTTTGGTTACATATAGTAGTTTTGTTTACATATAGTAGTTTTGGTTACATATCGTAGTTTTGGTTACATATCGTAGTTTTGGTTACATATCGTAGTTTTATTTATTTATTTATTTATTTAGGAACACCAACAAGAAATACAATAAACTTACTTAAATGGAATAATCTTAAAATGTATACAGCTATTTGTTTTCTTAATTAAAGGCATCCACATCATGCACCAGTTAAGACAATTATGAAAAATTCTTATACTAATAGGAGCATTTACTACTCGTATATTCTATAAAATATGAAATTTTGTGCGAAGATTTTTTTAAAATAACAGGGTAGGTACCTACTTATTTTATGCTTTGTGTTTATTTGTGCGTGTAGTTTTTTTTTGGCTAAGTATTTACTGACAGAGGACTTGAAGGTGTTGAGCCCGGAGAAAATATCAATATCTGCTTTGGCGTATTTGGAAATAGCATTGTACTGGCGGCAAGATCTCGTTAAAGGAGCGTTGGTACCTAGGTTAGTCTTAGCAAATGGTATATTAAAAAGAATGTAGTTGGATCTTGGTAGCCTTTTAGGGGTATTAAATGACAGCTTACTTAAGAGATCTGGACAGTCAAGTGCACCGTTGACTAACTTATGTAGAAAAGCTAAGTCGTGGACCTTTCTGCGATCAGCTAAAGGGCACATGGTTACATATCGTAGTTTTGGTTACATATCGTAGTTTTGGTTACATATAGTAGTTTTGGTTACGTATCGTAGTTTTGGTTACATATCGTAGTTTTGGTTACATATCGTAGTTTTGGTTACATATAGTAGTTTTGGTTACATATAGTAGTTTTGGTTACATATCGTAGTTTTGGTTACATATCGTAGTTTTGGTTACATATACATAGTAGTTTTGGTTACATATAGTAGTTTTGTTTACATATAGTAGTTTTGGTTACATATCGTAGTTTTGGTTACATATCGTAGTTTTGGTTACATATCGTAGTTTTGGTTACATATAGTAGTTTTGGTTACATATAGTAGTTTTGTTTACATATAGTAGTTTTGGTTACATATCGTAGTTTTGGTTACATATCGTAGTTTTGGTTACATATCGTAGTTTTGGTTACATATTCATATTCATATATCATATTCTTTATTGTACACACTAAACATCATTTTTACATAGTACTTAGATACATCATGTACAGAGGCGAGCTTATCTCTAAAAAGAGATTTCTTCCAGCAAACCCGGATTGAAAAAAGAGAAGTAATAATAAAAAGTAGACATACATACGTGTACACTAAATATGTTAATATACTTACATAAATAACAACAATATACCTACATAAATAATAATTAAGTAACTATTTAAACAATAAACATGTTTACTTATATATATATATATATATGTATATATATATATATATATATATATATATATATATATATATACATACATATACATATACATATCATATCATATTGGTTACATATAGTAGTTTTGGTTACATATAGTAGTTTTGTTTACATGTAGTAGTTTTGGTTACATATCATAGTTTTGGTTACATATAGTAGTTTTGGTTACATATCGTAGTTTTGGTTACATATAGTAGTTTTGGTTACATGTAGTAGTTTTGGTTACATATCGTAGTTTTGGTTACATATAGTAGTTTTGGTTACATATCGTAGTTTTGGTTACATATAGTAGTTTTGGTTACATATCGTAGTTTTGGTTACATATAGTAGTTTTGGGCACCCCGCGCGCCCCTGTCTTTTTTGTATTAGTCCAGTTAAGGGTCGATTCTCCAGATTTGTGACAAAATATTAAAAAATAATTATGACGGCCAAAATATGATCTTAACAGTAGTTTGTTACATGCATTAACATTATTTTTAATGATATTACAAAATTACAATAGCTATAAAACAATTTGCTTTTCCACAGTCGTGATACCAGCCGTAAATTTCCAAAATAATCTAATATCACGCTTATGGAAAATTCCATAAAAAAATATCCATATGAAAAATATTATTTCTTATATTTTGTTACAAATCCGGAGAAACGACCCTAGAAAACATAAAATATTTGTTCTTAATTCTACCATATTTCTGTACGTTGGATTTCAAACAAAATGCTGATTACGAGAATTATTTTGAGGGTATTGCTAAAATATTATAATAAGGGCCGATTTTTCAATTTACAGATAAATTTAATTCCTATGAATAAAATACGTTGGTTTCACTATAACACCTTTTGTTTTGTGAAATCGATATAGTTTAATACTAGAAATAAATTTTATCTGGCAATTAAAAAATCGGCCCTAAATAAAATAAACGCAAATTCTTGTACATTAAATGTAATTAAAATTAATAAGTTCCACAAAACTGGTAACACAAGTAAATATATAAGGAGGCATTTCATTATTGACTAGAAATAGTTTATTTCTTACAATTTACTTTACGAATTATTCACTTATTCATATAAATTTTGAATTTATTTATTAAACTTTTGCACATTTACAGAAAAAGTATTGAACAAAGAAAAAATAAATTAAACGACTTAATTATAATAAAAAAGATTGTGTGCAAAGCGGCACTTATGGCTAATAGCAATATCTTCCAGGCAACCTTAGGGTTAAAGAAAGATATATTAATAAAATTATGCGAGGGTAGTGTAAATGATAACTGATAATAAATAATGATAGAGTACAAAATTCTACTTTTTTATTTACAAATATTTTACAATCAAAATTACAATCGTTAACCTTAATTTAAAAAATATATTCATTTTTGACAAGTTTTATTTAAAGCTTTTTTTGAGTTTTTTGGTGAAATAAGGTGAAATATGCTTTTTTTTTGTTTTATTATCTTTGGACCATATTTGAAGCAAATAAAATTATCATTATCTTTATCCGGGCTATGCTTACACTTGTGGGGAAAAAAATACGAATTTTAAAAATTGACCTGAGTTTTGTTACTGAGCACTACCGAGTCTTGAAAATAAAAACATTTATTTAACATAAGAAACATTTGACATTTTGAAAGCAGTATTCAGTGGTTCCAAGATAGGATTACCAGATCCAATAACATGAGTTCCTGACAAAATCCCTGATTATTCAATAAATTTCCTGACATTTTCGTCAAAGTTTGATGTTGATGCGGAGGCAGCGCGATTTCCAACAGTTTTCGTGCCAAAAAAATTCCTGTTAAATCCAATTTTTTCCTAATTTCCTGACAGAGGATTAAAATTCCTGACATGTCAGGAAAATTCCTGTCATCTGGTAATCCTATTCCCAGACTAGACCATGGTGAGTCTGTACCTTGGGTAACGGTAAACAGATTACAAAATTAATGATATACAATGTTCGTACAGGTGGCTAACAAAGTGAAACCAAGATATAGTTAAAATAAAAGATCATTTGATAGGTATCTTCAGTATGGATTTGGCTTCATAAATAGGTGACACCTTCCATCCATCCATCAGCCTAGTTCGTCCACTGCTGGACATAAGCCTTTCCAGGACTTTGCCACTCCCGGCGGTCATCCTGGAAGAATTGCCCATACTCACACAAGCTGGGCAGGTGGGACGGCCGCTGCCCGTCACCAGTCTGTTCCATATAAGGCCCGGCTATTAGGGTTGGATATACCGCCATCCATCGGTCCCAGGCATGGTGGGCCTCCTGGTTTTTTGCCTGTGAGCTGTCCTCTTACTCTCCCCCGAATTACTTCGAGGGGGTCTCCAAGTAAGATGGTGGTACCTCCACAGTCGAGCCCGGCATCAGTTCTACCACCTGTGAGTGACACCTTGTACTTATAAATAAATATTGGTGGAATAAAGTTCTAGAATTTCTGTGTAGGTATTTGTTGCAAATTACGATAGTGTTTAGGTTGAAGCAAGTCAAGGTTTTCACTAGTAAAAGACGCTCACAATCTGGCCGTTTTAGGCCATAGCCCGTTTACATAACATAAACTAGCTTTTGACCGCGTCTTCGCTCGCGTAGAAGTGTCCTTCAATCAATGTATTTTTTATTTGCGCGTGGGATAAAAACTATTATCAACAGTGTTCTGGTTGGCAGCTATTTTATGATGTATATTTCTTTATATAAATACCTACACTTATAAAAAAAAAAAGATTTTTAATCTTATCATTATGTATTAAGCAAGACCTAATTTTAATACAAATCAGGTTGTAAAACTTAAAAGGGGAGTCCCACCCCCTCAAAACCTACATTTTGTAATGTAAATAGAGAATTTTTGATGATTTATATATTTTGTATTTAAATATACACAAGTAATACAATAAAAAAAAACGAAATATATTTTGGGCCCCAGCATCAGTTGTAATAATAATTTTGATGACTTATTAATTACTAAAGACAGTATGACAATTTCAACAGATTATAACATGTTTTATAATATTCGTTAGATATAGGCCTGTCTGGTAAATTATGGTCCTACGGTATTTAAACCCGCAACTTCCGTGTTATAACAAGGACCAACAGACCACAGACTTTATACAAGGTGGCGCAGAAGTAATGTCATAATTTGAATTGGCTGCCATTTTTGCAGATGGCACTGTGCTTTGACATTTATGATGTAGATATATACAGAATTAGTTGTCAACAAGCCATGGAGTGATACACACCTTAAGACGTGGAATTATTGTTACTGCTTATTTGACAAATTTTGATCTCCCATTTTGGAGATTTGAAATGGTTGTCCAGATCGCCAGATCTAACAGCAAAAGGCTTCTTCCTTTGGGGCTTTTTAAAATCTCGAGTTTCCCATAGCAATAAACCATGAACCTTGCAAGTCTTGAAAGATAACATTAAAGAAGAAATCGCCAATTTGGGGCCAGATAGCCAGATGATTTGCAAGCAACAATCCAAATGCCGTAAAACGAGCGCAATTGTGCATCAACTCGGGAGGTGGTCATTTGAGCGAAATAATTTTTGCCAATTAATTTCATCAATTTTACACTTTTAAATAAACTTTTTATGAAAACAGAGTTTTTTTTCATTTATAACGAAAATGGCAGCCAATTCAAAGTATAATATTACTATTGCGCCACCTTGTATAAGCGTTTATCGATATCATAGACAATTTAAGTTCTTTTTATATGGTCCAAAGTAAAACTACTGGGTGGATGACGTGGTGGATATAGATAGATTTGGTCTGCAAAAAATGGCGCAAACAAATGCTTTTTTAATTACACCGGTTCGTCTTTTGTTTTCAAAGTTTTTTTTATTTATTGTATTCGTTTCTATTTCATAACCGGTTATGATAATTATTTGACACATAAGTAATAATCATTTTGCAATTTGAAGGTCGCTCAAGCAAAAGGGTATATAATTTGCTTTTTAAGTTTTGTGCCAAAATTCTAAATAAGTGGTTCCATGAAAAATTTAATTTGAATCATTGGGATGTTTATCTTTGTCTTTTATTCAAAAATAATTGCAAAGTCTGTGCTATTTTAGCGAGAAAATATCAATTTTGAAATGATATACACTTGGAAACGTCTAAAATAATTTTTCAATGCATGTGCTCGTAAAGGCCCACTTTTTATGCATCAAAACTGAACAGAAAGTCGATTATTTTGCCCTAGGGCTTTATTATTATTATTATTTTTTTAATTAATTTGCAATAGTTGGCTAACCTGCAGCCTTTCCTGTGTACTATAGATGTTATACTTTTTTTTCCACTGTTTAACGGCTCTGGATACAATCCTTTTGAGCCAATCATAATTTAAAGTTCACAAGATTATATTTGTTTTATTTCCTCACACTATGCATTGAAAAACGTAGTATGATACACCTGCGTAAAAGCAATAAATTACTCGGTTACGTTTAAAACACTCGCTACGCTCGTGTTTTAAATCGTCCTCGTAATTTATTCCTTTTCGCCCTAGTAGCATAAACTACTATTATACTGCGAAAAAAAAACAGGCACCACGTTTAAGTCTTTTGTATGGGCTCAATTATGAGAAAATATCATCTAAATCGGAATGTGTTTGCAAAATTGTTACGGCATGTTTAGATAATGGGATGGTCAGAGATACTTCGATTGTTAACTGTCGTGGTAAAAAACGAAGTTCTCTTACGAATAGTCAAGTAATATTTTTTTCATTTTAAAGATGTTTTATTGGTACCCAATTCTCATTTTTATTAAACGTAAAACAGTGATATTTTACAAAAAAACTACATATCTTACAGTTGAATATGTAATTATGCGAAAAAAATGTTTTCCATTTAAGTTGAATTGACGAGTGTTCAAAATCTGAGGATTTTTTCGCTTTATTTCAAAAGTCGTCCAGCCCCCCTATTCTGTATCTTTAGTTGCCAACTGGACTGGGTGCCTATCATCAAAAACATAGATAAAAACTGAAATTTCAAAATTGCTTTAGTGGGTATTGAGCTATTTACGAACGTTGTCGTCACTTCAAATGCGAACGTATCCTTAGACAATCGAAATTCGATAGTATATCTATGTTTTTGATGATAGACACCCAGTCTAGTTGGCAACTAGAGATACATAATAGGCCCGCAGCCCCCCTATTCTGTATCTTAAGTTGCCAACTGGACAGGGTGCCTATCGTCAAAAACACAGATAAAAACTAAACTTTCAAAATAGCTTTTAGTGGGTATTGAACTATTTACGAACTGTGTCGTCACTTCAAGTGCTAACATGCCCTAGACAATCGGAATTCGATAGTATATCTATGTTTTTGATGATAGACACCCAGTCCAGAAGGCAACTAGAGATGCATAATAGGCCCGCAGGTTAGCTGTAAAAGTGACAGTTATATCTTTAATTGGGAACCGTTCCGTTCCGTCGAAGTGGTTTATTTTTGTTACACGTGGTATACACTAGTATTTAAAGATGCGCAGTTTACTTCTAACCCTACCGGTAATTCAAAACCTGTAATTTACCATTTTTTCCTGATATTAAACATAATTATTATGTCGTTTCAACAATGTTTCTAACAATGGATGCGAGCCCGTGTAATTTATTTGTTTGTGTTTTAATTAATAATGTATGCAAGAGTTGAAATCGGAATAATAGGAATTATGTTGGAGGCGGGACGAAAAACCAAATATATATATATATATATTTCCCGGTGTATTTCGCCATATTTTTATTTATTACATAAAACTATTTGCTATACACATAGATTATTTAATTACTTATATTACATTAAAACCGACCGCTAATAAGTTTATCTGTTATACCTACATTATATCAATAAATATGTTTTATATTTCATTTAATTTAATTTCATTCAAATGGCGTTTTAATGTTTTGTTTAAACAACACACAATATAATACTAATTAATATTGAATGCCAAATGATAATGAGGATTGAAAATACAATCTATTCGAGAGTGAGAAGAAAAAGAAGAAAATAGGCGCAAAAAATGAGATGAGAAGGTCACCACGATCACTCTCCGCACAAAACACCTCCATAGTGGAGACGTAAATCTGTCGGCTATGGTTTCCAGGATGCTGTTGGGATTGTCCCGTGTCCTGCGGATCAAGGATATGGTCTTTTTACGGATTTTTACGAAGTTATCTGTTTGGTATTCCGTAAACATCCCTGACGCACTTCATAAGCGGGGCAGACCCATCAGCATCCTAAATACATTATAATATTGAACGCGCAAGGTGTCCAGCGATCTCTTGGTATACTTGACCCACAGATTCCCCGTGTAAAGACAGAGTTGATAATTTCTACTTATTTTTTTACTTTATAAAAGAGGTGATAGCCTCTTTTTGGTGTCGTCTTTTAGGTTCAATTTTAAGCCGTATGACCACGTTAAATAAGCAACTCGATGTGTGTCGGTACAAATATCAACGGAAACGACATTGAAACAATGTTCATTTCAGCGTGCATTGAAAAGTGGCTGTTACGACAACCACTGCGTTTGGAAGGAGTAAGAGAATTCTTCTGTTAATCATGTGAAATTTTTGATGACTTTCGTATTATTTTATCAAAATTAACAATAGAAAAACAGTTTATGAAAGTTAAAATTTATTTTTGACTCTATAATGCCTATCAAATATTTTTATGAAAGTTTTTGGACCATCCGTAGGGAGGAGTAGGCCTTCAAAGACAGGTCCAAATTGCAGTTGGCGTAATCATTCGCCTTAATTCATTTTGCTTGAAGCGAAAACGCATTTTGCTCCCGCTCTAAAGTCCACCAGTGATTGAGTAAAAGGTAATTTTCCAAACTCTCCGGGAAATACCAGACAAAGAAAACCACAAGTCACTAGTTTTCTGCCGAGTCAGTATTAGGTAAACAAGGCTAAGTCAATTGCCTTAAGACCTAACATTGTCTTTAATAGCACCTAGAACCTAGGTATTCTTTGTTGATCACGGTAATTTATTTATGCAATACTTAGGATCGTATAGTTGTGACGTAGCTGCGCGTACGTCAAAGAATACATTAGAAGGGTTTTGTATTTAATTTAGTTTTTAAGAAATCGTGACTCATTGTCTTCGGGAATTGTGAGTCACCGTTTGTAAAAGTACCGTTTATTAATTTTGAATGGAATTCCGGTTTTTTATAGTTTAAGAGCCTTGCTCATGTCTATAAATTGCCCTGTCTTTTATTAGTGAATAATTTAAGGTGCTTTTTCAGACGTAAATTGCTCTTTTATTTATATTTTTTGTTGTTGATCTGCCCAGGTCTATAAATTGCTCTCCCTTTGTATATTTTTTGTAGTTTCAGAGCCGTGCCCTCATTTCATTTATTTATTGCAATAAATCACAGGTTGAAAAGATCTTAAATAATACAAAATAATAAAATATTTGTAAGTACAAGTAAGTTGTGCCAGTGTGATTTTACCATTTTGCCCTGGTTCATAAATTAGCCTATCTTGCATTTTTTTATAAATTTAGAATCTTCCCGGGTCTTTAAATTGCCCACTCTTTTTGTTTTGGAATTTGCCCAGTTCCCTATCTTTTATTTATCTTAACAAGACTTCACAATGGCTTATTTATCTTAATCTGATCTAAATAATGCCCTATATCCATTTTTGTTATAGGAATTTTTCATTGGTAATATCAATACAATCTATGAGTGCGTTCTGTTTTTCTCGTTATTCCTAAGGAATAACAACTATTTCGTGGTTATTTGAAGTTAAGGCGATATGTTTTAGTGTCCCTGTTAATCAATATGCAAAAAAACCCTCAGTGCGAGAGGGACGGATTCGAGAAAATGTAAGAAAATGTCGGTTTTTTATTACTTAATATAAAATGTACTACAGTTGCTATCGAAATTTCGTTTAACCAGCGGGCCTATTGTGTATCTCTAGTTGCCTTCTGGACTGGGTGTCTATCATCAAAAACATAGATATACTATCGAATTCCGATGTCCTAAGGATATTTTCGCACTTGAAGTGACGACACAGATTGTTAATAGTTCAATACCCACTAAAGGCAATTTTGAAATTTCAGTTTTTAGCTATGTTTTTGATGATAGGCACCTCGTGCAGTTGGCAACTAAAGATACAGAATAGGGGGGCTGGTCCTAGATACTGTTAAAACGCATCTAATAAAATATGATTGCTGTTTATATGTCATTCCAAATTGTCAAACCAAGAGAATTGGTGTCGAAAAAGACCTCATTTCAATAAATATTTTTATCGAGCCGAATTGTTCCAATCGCGTTTAGAAAAAGATTCCAAAAATAATATACTATTTTATCGAAATAATACATTATTTACCGAAGTAGATATGCAAGTTCTAAAAGTGTAAATTTTTTCCGTAGTGCCTTGATTTGAATACAACCCTTTTTTTGTTCTTTTTTAGAAATATTACAAAATGTGTGGTGGCCAATGCACCACAGCCAAGGCCTTCATAAGCTTCATACGTCATGTTCGTCCACATTTCCTACTTCGCATTTAGAAATCCTATTTAATACGCTATATACATGTTAAACTACTTTTAATAGAAGATTGTTATATTAGTATTCATGTAAACAACACAATAAAGTACCAAGACAGGCAGTAACGGTCAAAAAACATGAACGATTTTTATTTTTGTATTCTATGTTTTTTTTTTAAACTACTATGGTAATAAATTTCTACGTTTGAACACTTGGCGATTTAGCCATCGCAAGGAGATATAAATTTACATTATACTACACCTGCTCGGAAAGTACCTTCTTTCTTTGTTGAAAACGATGCAGAAAATACGTCATTACTGTCATACAAATATGCGGGCGGCAAAAGTGTATGAAAATTCATTGTTAACGTGTTTGACCGGGCAGAAAAAGTATATGCAAATCCATTGTTAACGTGCTGTTTTTTTTTTAAATAACATAAAGAATGAGCAAGTGGCCAAGTGGCCAGTATTATTTTGCGAACTCGTACATAAAACTCGAAAACTGATACTGGCCACTTGCTTTTCCTGCACATAGTAAAAAATAAGAAGGAAATAAAAAGTGACAATCGCACGCGAGTCAGTCGGTTTCTTTTATTGTATCTTGATTAAAAGTAAAATTATACTATTTCCTCGCAGGTGTAGTATAAAGCACTATGTATCACTCGGGAGAAAGTGCGATTCCCCTTTCTTCCCTCGGTGAACAATGTACTATTATATCATTGCAGTATAGAAACGCAGAAAGAAAAGTAAATCTGGATGTGAGGAGCTCTGAACCGGGATCAGAGCTCTCACATCTAGATTTACTTTTCTTTCTGCGTTTCTATACTGCAATGATATAATGTTAATCTATGTTTTTTTTACATACATACGCTTCCATCATCTATTTAAATATGTATATATGATTATTTACCAGCGGGCCTATTATGTATCTCTAGTTGCCTTCTGGACTGGGTGTCTATCATCAAAAACATAGATATACTATCGAATTCTGATTTCCTAAGGATATGTTCGCACTTGAAGTGACGACACAGATTGTTAATAGTTCAATACCCACTAAAGGCAATTTTGAAATTTCAGTTTTTATCTATGTTTTTGATGATAGGCACCTAGTTCAGTTGGCAACTAAAGATACAGAATAGGGGGGCAGGTTACCTTTGGCAATGAGGAAATTATTAAAGACAGTGCCACATAAGTATAAAAAAATCAAGTTCTAAGAACATTTACGGAACCAATACATCGTACGACATACTTGACAGATTTTTTGCTTTGTCTGAGAATTTTCTAGACGGTCTTTGGCATGATATGACTAAGACGAATTAACCTTTTTGCTGCTCTTCGGGGTCACTGGAGCGAGCACTAACGGTGTTAAAGATATTCATTTTATAAATATCGAGTACTCGACCTAATCGATCGCGGGTTCATATCCGGTACGGGCACATTTGTGTGCGTGTTTATGAAGGCACTTCTAATATATATATATACACTGGTGGACATAAAAATCGACTCAAGCATTGTTGTCCTACATTCAAGGGAATAACTCAATCATACAAACATAAACATATGAAATATATATATCATTTTAAAGGTATAGGCCTCCACCTTTGAATAAATGCATTTTGGTTTAAAAGTATTCGCTTTACAGGACGTGAAATTCATTTAATTAATTAAAAACTTATTAGGTCAATGAAGAACCGGCTGCAAGCAGTTATAAGGGCTAGAGGGGGGAACACGAAGTACTAATGTTAAACTTAATTAATGAATAAATGAATGATTTTGTAAAAGAAGGTTTTTTTTCAATTTTTCGCTATTTCATTATTTCAATATTTATTAATTCATCACTTAAAAAAAAAATTACAGCCTGTATAGCAAATACTTTAAGACAAAAATGCATTTAATCAAAGGTGGAGGCCTATACCTTTAAAATTATATGTTATATATTTCATATGTTTATGTTTGTATGATTGGGTTATTTCCTTAAATGTAGAACAACAGTGCTTGAGTCGATTTTTATGTCCACCAGTGTATATATATTTTTTTTGAATTGAGCTTTTTTGCTGCCGGCCTTCTGGCCTTTTCAGCTTTACCGTGAAGAGGGGGACAGAGAGTATCTAATCTCTAAGTACTTCTATATTTGAGTCTGTACTCCTTATTATGTACTCCTTGTTTCACAGCTGCGCCCCCTGTCACTGTCATCAACGAGCTGTATTTTTGAATCACTCACCGTGAATCATATATTCACGCACGAAAAAAAATTATGTGCGAAATTCAATTCGCTTGGTCACGATTTTACGTATTTTTGAATCAGTAGAAATCAATGTAAACGGTTTTCGTTTCACGCAGAAAAAATTAAAACCGGAAAGCAATATTTCGTTGATTTTAAAAACCGGTAATAAATGGAGGTGAACGGAACGTAAATTAAAAAGTTATAATGATGATGACATCGACATTTTCTTCTTGCCATTCTTGCATAGTTTCTACTAGTAGAAATCTGAAAACGAGTGGGTTAGACTACTCGTTGCAGAATTCACGGAGAGAATTTTCAAAAATACTGATTTCAAGTTTTCGTATGCGAATCATGCGGATTCATATGCGAATTGAAATTCGAATGATTCAAAAATACAGATCCTTTTTACACTGAATATAGGTATGCTCATTCTGTGATGACTGATGAATGATCATGATTCAATGAAATTTGAAACCATTTTGTGGAACTGATACATTGGTAGAATGAGTGATAGATAATCTTTAAGACGTGATTTCCCAAGGTAAGACATGTAGGTATATACGAGTATATACGAAGTAGTAGAATTTTATTGTCATGCTGACGAGAGTATAGTTACTATATGCATTGTTTAAAAACATGTAATTGATGCAAATTGTTGTCTTGATGAAATATTTTAACAATGTGAGACTTTGAGATTAGGAACTGATATTTATAAGGTCTTTCATTTTAAATGGAAAGTAATTTAGGAGGCGATTCAGTATCGTTCATGCATCACATTCCACTGCAAAACACTTTTTTTTGCGCGAACTTTTTTTTTCACTTCTTTGTACAAAGTGGTCCGATCAGATGACTCAGTTTGTATGGACAAATGAAGAAAAATTTCGCGCAAAAAAAGTACATTGCAGTGGACTGTGATGTATTAACGATACTGGATCACCTCCTAAATTACTTTCCATTTAAATTGAAAGACCTTATATAGGTATCTATGACACTAGTTCTAAAAATACACACTAATTCTAAATGACACTAGTTCTAAAAATACCCTCTGGTTATAAATGACAATAGTTCAAACATGACACTAGTTCTAAAATCGCTCACTAGTTCTAAATGACACTAGTTATAAAAATACCCACTGGTTCTAAATGACAATAGTTCTAATATGACACTAGTTCTAAAAGACACTAGTTATAAAAATACCCACTGGTTCAAAATGACACTAGTTCTAAAAAATACCCACTGGTTCTAAATGACAATAGTTCTAATATGACACTAGTTCTAAAATCGCTCACTAGTTCTGAATGACACTAGTTATAAAAATACCCACTGGTTCTAAATGACACTAGTTCTAAAAAATACCCACTGTTTCTAAATGACAATAGTTCTAATATGACACTTGTTCTAAAAACGCTCACTAGTTCTAAATGACACTAGTTCTAATATGACACTAGTTCTAAAAATACCCACTGGTTCTAAATACCACTAGTTCTAAAAAATACCCACTGGTTCTAAATGACAATAGTTCTAATATGACACTAGTTCTAAAATCGCTCACTAGTTCTGAATGACACTAGTTATAAAAATACCCACTGGTTCCAAATGACAATAGTTCTAAAATGACACTAGTTCTAAAAAATACCCACTGGTTCTAAATGACAATAGTTCTAAAATGACACTAGTTCTAAAAATACCCACTGGTTCTAAATGACAATAGTTCTAAAATGACACTAGTTCTAAAAAATACCCACTGGTTCTAAATGACAATAGTTCTAATATGACACTAGTTCTAAAAACGCGCACTGGTTCTAAATGACAATAGTTCTAATATGACACTAGTTCTAAAAACGCTCACTAGTTCTAAATGACACTAGTTCTAATATGACACTAGATCTAAAAATAAATAAAAATACTTTTGTTAAGGGGGAAGTGATGAATAAAATATAACGTAATTTAACTAATTCTGTTATTAAAATTCTGTACAAAAAGGTCAACTAATTTGGGACCAGAGAACGCAAGTTTGGGATGTTTGTGCGCAGATCTACAGAACTATACTACGAACACAATCGTTTTTTTTTTGTTTTTTTTTTTTAGGGTTCCGTACCCGAAGGTTGCCAAATGGGAACTTATTACTAAGCAGCTGTCAGTCTGTGTGTCCATCTGTCTTTCTTGCTTCAGCTGTTTTAGGTAGCCAGTTGAAATTTTAACATAGTAGGTACGTGAAATTTTCACATATTTTGCGGCAAATAAAAAAAAAAAAATTGAAATCTAAGGAGAGTCCCAATAAAATAAACCTAATAAAATAATTTTGGATTTTTAGGGTTCCGTAGTCAACAAGGAATTACTCCACTTATTTCCGAGGCAAGATAACCGAAAAAAAAAAATGGTATTACATAAAGATTACAGAAAAATAAAAAGTTCAATATATTAGAGTTCCGTAGTCAGCGGGAGCCGCGAATCGTTTGTCAGACGCTACCATTTTGGTGACTTGTTTGTGTCGCCTTAATGTTGCTATGACATCTATATTGTTGTAATTTACCATATTTTTAGGGTTCTGTACCCGTATTTTGTGGTGATACGGAACCCTTTGTGCGAGTCCAACTCGCACTTAGCCATATTATTTTTCAAATGTTTTAATTTCTGCCGGCAGACTAAAGGTCAATCTGTCACTAGCTGAACCGGTTTCACTCAAGTCAAATCCTAGACCGGTCGTGTTAGCGTTGAAAACATAATTACCTCCCAAAAAACCTCTAACCTATTTTGCGCTATCCGGGCACCCAGCGACCCGACGTCGTCGTAATGCAGTGCGCGCTGATATGAACGTTATTTCAATATAGTTTATGTCGATATTTGTACCGACAGAGATCGACTCAAGGTCATTGGCGACTACAACAGCCTTAATTCGCTTAGATAAAATGATGTTAGGTTTGTTAATTCGAAAACCATTTTGAGATTCCGTCTGTCTGTCCGTCTGTCACCAGGCTGTATCATGAACCGTGATAGTTAGACAGTTGAAATTATCACAGAAGATGTATTTCTGTTGCCGCTATAACAACAAATACTAAAAAACAGAATAAAATAAATATTTAAGGGGGTCCCATACAACACACATGTTTTTTTTGCCGTTTTTATAGATAAAATGGTACGGAACCCTTCGTGTGCGAGTCCAACTCGCACTTGGCCGGTTTTTTACTCTTTCTAAGCCACAGACAAGAAAGTAAAGAGAAAGTCAAAAAACCCAAAACAACATCATTGACGTCAAGGATTGTAATAAATAATATGATCACACTAATTGGTGCAAAAACTGGTGTTGATAAAATAACCTCCGAGCCTGGTGATGGTTCACCAATAAAATTGGTTCACCAAAATTCCAGTTATTGCAATGAAACAATAGTGACATCATAGTTATTGTTAAATCAACGAATAAACTTAAGGCGAAATGCAAAAAAATACGGGTGTTTCTTTTCTGTGTATTTCTTGAAATACACAGAAAATTTTAATAAATTTCTGATATATGCATTTTTAACTATATAATCTAGAGTTTTGAAATTGGAAAACATGTTTGGATAAATTTTCCTCGATAGAAATAATTGTTGAAATGAGGTCTTCAAACACAATTTATCTCCTCGTTTGACGAATAGGCACCATATACAGAACTCAAACATATTTTATTAGGTGTGTTTCAACAATATCTAGAGATTTGATATTTGAAATTTTGCTAGCAATTTTTTTTTTTAGAAAAATTTTAAAGCTAACATTTTTCGCTTTCGCCCCGAATCCGCCCCTCTCCCACTGAGCGTGTTTTCGCTTGGAGTGACAGTGACAAAAATAAAATTTGCATAGCCTCTAAAGGCAAAGTTGTAAAGGTCAAAAAATTGTAGGAATACGGACTGCACATGAAAAATAAAACAATTTTATAAAACACAAGAAAAATCTGCACAATGGCGAGCTTATTTCAACAAAGAAATCTCTTCCGGCGAACCTGTTCGTTCATGCCAAAACGTGTATTTAATTTGTTATGCAAATACTATTATATAATATTATGTAAAATTGATGTCCGCAACCTTGGTGTAAACACATTCGTTTTATCGACTATGTGAGGAGATTTTTTGGTAAAAAGTGGATGCCAGTGAGTGAAAAAGACAAACACTATCCTTAAAACAGCTTGCCGTTATACATCTGTGAAGCGTCTTAAATATCAGTCTTCAAGAACAAAATTAGACAATACTTTCTTGAGTTGCAGAATATTACTTGATTTCTTTTGATTCTTATATTATATAATATGTTATGAGTAATTAATTAATTTTCATCACTACCTATACATTTATATATTTGTGTAAACTGTTTATGTAGTTTATTTATTATTATTATAAACTATAACTTTGCTTTAAATGTTTATTAGTATGTAGTCTAGTTATTTATTATTTAAGTACTATTTTCAGGATTACCTATTTAAATAGTATGGCACTACCCTCAACAATTTCCTCATTGCCAAAGGTTAGTTAGTAGAAAATACTAATTAGTATTAACCTCGCCTTTGTACGATAGTTTTATTGTGTGCAATAAAGAATTTTACATTATTATTATTATTAAAAATGAAATTCACGATTTAATTAATTTAATGACTATTTAATTAAGGATTTCTGAACAATATTTTCCTTGTATTTTAGTGCAAAAACCATACAAATATCATTAGATGTTTCAAAGAAATAACCGATTTTACTTAATCTTAGTTGAAGAACAGCTTGACTTTGAACAATATTTTCATACTGTTCTTTTAACGCAAGAATAATTTTCAGTTTTTTTTTTTCTTATGCTTTAAGTAACACTATACAGGGCGCCCCACAGCTATGCCACATGGAGAGAAAATATCTTAAATATTGTAGATGGAACATTTTACTGAAAGAAAACATTATTTTAATTTAACAAACAATTTAAATTTCATTCATAGATTTTTCAAATAGTTTCATGGTTGAACTGGGAATCGAACCCGTAACATGAGAAAAATAATTACCCTGTAGCTTTATCATACCGATCGAAAGGCTTCATCATAAGGATTATTTTTTGCTAAATAACATAGTGTGAGAAATAAAAGGAAGACCATGAATTTTAACATTTTTAATACAAAATCAATCAATTTTTCTCGTGTAGCGGGTTCGATTCCCGGTTCATCCATGTAACTATTTAAAAATCTATGAATGCAGTTTAAATTGTTTTTTAAATTAAAATAATGTCTTCTTTCAGTAAAATGTTCCATCTACAATATTTAAGGTACTTTCCCTCCATGTGGCATAGCCGTGGGACGCCCTGTATATTTTTATAATTTTATAATTTTCAAACATTAAGAGAAATAACGTTATCAGTAAGAGTAATTTTTGGATGACACTTTTTGCGCTTTGGATACGGAACCAAAGCAAGAAATTATTATAATGATAGGAAAATGTTATAAAATGGCTGTCACGTTTTGAATCATGTCACAAATTGAATTCAAATTTTTGATCATGTTTAAATAATTATGAGATTCCTGGCAGTCTGTGTTAAACAAGTTATATAAAATTAGCGGTGTTGATGACCTTCAAATATCACATTTTAGGGTTCCCTTATTATAAAAATAAACACAATAATATGGTGGCAAGGTGGTAGAGCTGATGCCGGCCTCGACTGTGGAGGTACCGCCATCTTACTTGGAGACCCCCTCAAAGTAATTCGGGGGAGAGTAAGAGGACAGCTCACAGGCAAAAAACTAAAAGGCCCACTATGCCAGGGACCGATGGATGGCAGTATAACCATCCCTAATAGCCGGGCCTTATATGGAACAGACTGGTGACGGGCAGCGGCGTCACTGGTGCGAGGGTTCCGGCACCGCGCTCACCAACCCGCCTGCCCAGCGTGTGTGAGTACGGGCAATTCTTCCAGGATGTCCGCCGGGAGTGGCAAAGTCCTGGAAAGGCTTATGTCCAGCAGTGGACGAACTAGGCTGATGGATGGATGGATGGATATGGAGTCCAGTGTCAAATGTGAATAATTAAAGAGGACTTGTGGAATAAAAAACACATTTACTTAACGCAAGGTATAGGCAGTTGCTTATCAGCCATTCGTCTGTTATCGACTTCCGCAGATTTTTTGAGAAAGTACTGATTTACGCCTTGCCTGTTGTCATTCTCCCCAGTTTCTGGGCGAGCGCGCTTTATCCTAGGTGTTATTGACACTATCCGTCAGGTGCGATAATGGCCAAGGATAAGAACAAGGATAGTGTGAAAAAAAAACTGTCTGAAAAATACTTGTTTATGTCTAAACCTAGGGTTGCCAACTCTCGTAGGAACCAACCTGGGAGATTTGAACAAATCGGTGGGCGATTGAATGAAAGTCGGTCCATCCATCCATCAGCCCGTATTCGTCCACTGCTGGACATAGGCCTCCCCAATATTACGCCACTCTTGGCGGTCCTCAGTCATCCTCATCCAGCCGCCACCCGCAACGTCCTTCAGATCGTCAGTCCAGCGGGCGCGAGGGTGGCCTACGCTGCGCTTTGCTGTACGTGGTCTTCATTCCAATTCCTTACGGCCCCAACGGTTATCACGTCGGCGACAAATATGGCCAGTCCACTGCCACTTCAACTTACTGATTCGGCAGGCTATGTCGGTCACCTTCGATCTCTGACGGATATCTTCGTTTTGGATTTTATCCATCAGAGATATCTCAAGCAAGAAAGTCGGTAATATTTGTTAATTATTTAATTAGCTTTGTTTTGTAGAAGCATCCAATATTTGTCAGTTTTTGAACAAATAATAATCATAAAAGATTTACATGAAAAATCAAAATTTGTATCGTCATTAAATTATATATATAAATAATTTTATATAATGTGTACAGTACATGTAGACGTGTAATATTAATAATTATGAATAAAAATGTCTTTATACCTTTCGCGCAATTTATCTATTTCATTTCTATTTTTTTTATTTTAGAAAATCCTGAGAATTGAGAATTGAGAATCCCGGGAGCAACAATGTTCTCGAAGTCTCCCGAGCATTCTGGGAAGGTTGGGAACCCTATCTATATCTCTTATAAAGTTGTACGGAACCCTCGATTCATGTGCGGACTATACGTATGTCCAGCAGTTTGATAGATAAATAAGGTTATTAATATCTATATATATAGTTACCGGTATACCGGCCAAATCCGATTTTAGGTCAAACTAGTTTTACCTAGACGAAACTATATTTCTGGTTTGTATTAAAAATAACTACGACCGGTTCGCTTCTGCGTCGCAGGATTTCTGAAGCTTCCGAAGAACTTGTTTGTCCTAAAATTGGGTTGGGCTGGTAACACAATGTTATTAACGGGACACCTGACGCTAGAATATCAACAACACCAGGTTTTCATGGGTTCATTGGAAGAAACTAGGTCTCTCCTCATATTGAAGAAAACATATTTGATTTATCGATCTTTTTTCTAGGGATTCCACCTATACACAAAGTTTTAAGATTAATACTTTTTTTTTGTTTTCAAACGTTCGTTTCAAAAACGAGGTTAAGAGATCAATTTGTTTTTTTTTATAAAATAGGCAATAGTAATATGAAGGGATGTTACCCAAATCCAATATTTTTTCCTTACAAAATATTTCAGTATTAGCTAAAAACACACCAATTTGTTGTTTCGCTGCGTGATCACTAGAAAAAGGGGCCAAAGAGCCAACATATAATCGCCTCTATGAAAAGCAAATAAGGTCTTTGCCATTAGACTTATTGTGCCGGACGGGTAATAAAAAAAGTTGCTAGGGTTTGCCATCCTCTTAAACAAATGATTAGTGCGATACTTTAAGAGGCAGGTTGCCCTCAACGACCTTGAGCCGACCTGTGTTGGTACAAATATCGACAGAAACTATATTGAAATAACGTTCATATCAGCGTGCACTGCATTACGTCGTCGCTGGGTCTCCGGATAGCGCAAAATGAGAGAAAATAATACTTTTCACATGGACGCGATGGACGGAAAAAAAATCATAAATAATTTTACCAAGCAATACTTTCCTTTATTTGCGAGAACCATACAAATACCATTAGCGGTTTAAAAAAAAAACAATTTTATTTTAAAAACAGCTTGATTTTCATGATTTGTCTTATATGCGAGAATAATCTTTAGATGTTTCCGTATTGTGGATGACAAATTTAATTTTGTCATTTTTTTTCGTGAATTTCTCAACCGCTTTGTTTTTCCTGTGATCTTTACGTGAACACATATTACCATGATTTTTTCATATTTTTCGGTCCACCAGTTTTGGAGACACTAAAAACATTTCTGGTTTTTCAAGGATTTCTCAAAATAGATGCAATAGATATAGCCAAAATATATATTTTTACAATACATTTTTTAATACCTACAATTTGATACCCATATTGTATTTTTATAAAATTTTTATTTAATTTAATTTACTTGAATTTTTGTGGTTTCTTGAAACCATTGTCAGTAAATATAGTGTAAGTATATATTTTTACAATTAACATTTTGAACATCTACAATTTGATACCCATATTGTATTTTTAGGATAATATTTTTTATTTTTCTTACTTTTTGAAGTATTTTGAACAATTTCAAATTTTTTATAATTTTTTACGCCGTGATATTTGGGCAAATTAATGCTATTTTTGTGCCTTTATCTATAACGGTGCTAAAGTTAGGAGGCTGTGATATACGGACGGATAACAAGGTCTCACCATAAAAGTTCCTTTTGTACCTTTTAGGTACAACGGAACCCTAATTATTAAAGCAGTTCGTCCACTGCTGGACATAAGCCTTTCCAGGACTTTGCCACTCCTAGCTAGGTTTGTCTTGCCTTGGGGGTCGCCGTTTGGTATCGGATGAATTCATTTAGCAGATATGTATAATGGGTCAATCTTAGCAGATTTAGCCCGGTAGCCGTTCACCCCCCCATTGTGGGTGGGGGGGATATGCACTCAAAGTCTTACGCCGCCGCGCTTCAGACAAAAATTCATATCGTCTTCAATTTACCTACTATCTCGAGAGTGGTATCATTTTCGGCTAAACATGAAATATGGAATTCATTTTTAAAACATTTTGTGTACAGTTTCGTACAAAAATCATAAGGTATTGTCGAAAGTATGTTAGTCGGTCTGCTATTTTTTTTATTCAAAATTCCGTATCCTTAAAAATAACAAGTTTTTTTAATAAAAAAAAATACCGTCTTAAAGTAAATTTAATCAGCTTTAAATATATATATACATTTTATGTACTTACTGTAGAACATCTACTTGAAAAAAAATCGAACATGGTTTGCGACGGCTGCGAAATATTTTTTCGATCCGCCTGTTCCACGCAAGCTAAGTTGTATGTATATTTTTATCAATGTTAATGGTTAATGCCATTATGCTTTAGACAGCAATATTTAATTTAAATATAAAAAATAATTTAAACTGTGAATATTTTGGTTTAAAAGTGAGTTTCAAAGATAAGTTGGTTTTTAATACAGAATATATAGAATACAAATTTAACTTTATCATTGGCCTTTGTTTATGGTCTGAAGACCAAGGATGCAATTGTATAATAAAATCGTATTCATTTAACAGCTGAAAACGTACGGTTTCAATTGACGAACTGCTATTACCAAATTACTGCTATCAAGCAAATTAGCCAGTTTGACAATTAAAATCGTACGTTTCTTACACAGAATCCCAGGGCAGATCTCAGGACAACCAGGTAGCAAGTCCCCGCATAAAGTTCAAAGCCTAAATTATGCATGTGTATAGCACTGCGAGGTTGTCTTCCGTATGGATTTTTATGTCAATGTATTTTTATTATAGTTTTTCATACTCGTTGCTAGAACCACAATTTCCACCACAGTGGCATAATTCGGTGTATTTCTTTATAATTGATCTAGCACCACACCGTGATTTGCACTTGCACCGAATTAATTCTAGACAAGCGGTATCAGCTACGGGTGCCGTGGTCTACGTTGGTATCCAGTCGTCATTGAAGTCTGTTTCCCATCCCCAATCCGCTGGACAGGGAAGATTTTGAATTGGCACCATGGATTGGCCCCATACGTGCACACCCTGGTAAACAGCTCTTAGAAGTTGCTGTCGAAAACTGGCTTCGGTTGGTGGAATATTCTCTAGCTGTCGGTCTTTTTTAGAGAATAGTTATCTTCTACATTATTTCAACGTTGTGCACTGACAGGATTGGAAATGTTAATTAGGTAAGCAACTGTGGAGTTAAAAAGAAATGTTTTCTAGACAGAATAATAGCTAGAGAATATTCCACCAATCGAAGCCAGTTTTCGACAGCATCTCCTAAGAGCTGTTTACCAGGTTGTGTTGAAAACGCGAATACAATTATTCAAAAATGTATCCTAACAATGTATGATAAGTAAGTATAAATTAAACGAAACCTGCGTGGTTAGAAATAATTCTGTCTAGAAATCTTATTTTTTTAACTCCACAGTTGCTTACCTAATTAACATTTCAGATCCTGCCAGTGCACATCGTTGAACGAACGTAGAAGAGAACTAATCTCTAAAAAAGACCGACAGCTAGAGAATATTCCACCAACGGAAGCCAGTTTTCAACAGCATCTCCTAAGAGCTGTTTACCAGGGTGTGCACGTATGGGGCCAATCCATGGTGCCAATTCAAAATCTTCCTAATCCAGTGGATTGGGGATGGGAAACAGACTTCAATGACGACTGGATACCAACATGGACCACGGCAACCGTAGCAGCTACCGCTTGTCTAGAACTAATTCGGTGCAAGTGCAAATCACGGTGTGGTGCTAGATGCAACTGTAATTTTTTTAAATTAAAATGCACCTAATTATGTCACTGTGGTGGAAATTGTAGTTCTAGCAACGAGTATGAAAAACTATAATAAAAATACATTGACATAAAAATCCATACGGAAGACAACCTCGCAGTGCTATACAAATGCATACTTTAGGCTTTGCTTAGACTTGCTACCTGGTTGTCCTGAGATATGCCCTGGAATTCTGTGTAAGAAAAGTACGATTTTTATTGTCAAACTGGCTAATTTGCTTAATATTTTTGGTTAGCATCTTATTTACAAGATCAACAAAATTAAAATAAATATTTATTTAAAGCCATTTCACATGTTTTGAAAAATAAATTTTCTCTGTACTGAAATCTGTAGTCTCTGCCTGCCCCTCTGGGAGACAGGCGTGAGTATATGTATGTATGTATGTTTGTTGAAAAAGAAAGGGTCTTATAATTACATTTTCTTGTAGTGAATTTTCTTATTTTTGTAAATTATTAAATTAGTAAATTTTCTTACGTCACACAGAGACAATCTTCGTTTTATCATAAAATTTTGTTACATCGCATGTGTCGCAACACGCGGCCTCTGACGGAAGATCAGCGTCACAATTCTGCTGTGGCATTTTGTTGAGTCAGAGACATTTTTGTTGGCTGCATCTTATAAACTACCTAGTTATATGTATAAGCCTTAAACTGTTTGTCATAATTTGATAATAGCAGTTCGTCACACAAAAGCCAATGATAAAGTTAAATTTGTATTCTATATATTTTGTATTAAAAACTAACCTATCTTTGAAACTCACTTTTCAACCAAAATATTTACAGTTTAAATAATTTCTTATATTTAAATTAAATAATGCTGTCTGAAGCATAATGACATTAACCATTAACATTGATAAAAATATACATACAACTTAGCTTGCGTGGAACAGGCGGATCGAAAAAATATTTCGCAGCCGTCGCAAACCATGTTCGATTTTTTTTCAAGTAGATGTTCTACAGTAAGTACATAAAATGTATATATATATTTAAAGCTGATTAAATATACTTTAAGAAAATATTTTTTTTTTACTAAAAAAACTTGTTATTTTTAAGGATATGGAATTTTGAATAAAAAAAATAGCAGACCAACTAACGTACTTTCGACAATACCTTATGATTTTTGTATGAAACTGTACACAAAATGTTTTAAAAATGAATTCCTCGTTTCATGTTTAGCCGAAAATGATACCACACTTGAGATAGTAGGTAAATTGAAGACGATATGAATTTTTATCTGAAGCGCGGCGACGTAAGACTTTGAGTGCATATCCCCCCCACCCTAAATGGGGGGGTCGATGGCTACCGGGCTAAATCAGCTGAGATTAACCCAATATACATCTGTGCCAAGTGAATCCATCCGATACCGAACGGCGACCCCTCCATACATTGGTTGGCAAGACAAACCTAGCTATCCCGGCGGTCATCCTGGAAGAACTGCCCATACTCACACACGCGGGCAGGCGGGTTGGTGAGCGCGGTGCCGGAACTCTCGCACCAGTGACGCCGCTGCCCATCATCAGTCTGTTCCATATAAGGCCCAGCTATTAGGGATGGATATACCGCCATCCATCGGTCCCAGGCATGGTGGGCCTCCTGGTTTTTTGCCTGTGAGCTGTCCTCTTACTCTCCCCCGAATTACTTCGAGGGGGTCTCCCGTACGTATCGGGAGCAAAACATTTTTTTTCCAGGATCTTATATGTGCAGTCCAGTCTGGTTACGATAATTTAGTTTGCTATTATTTATCTTGTTATTTAAAAAACCCCATTAGTAATTCATTAAATTCACGTTTAATTGACGTAAGTTTAATTAAAGCTATTTTAGTGAAGTCAACAAAAAAATTAGTATTTAAATAATGTGAAACATGGAAATTTTGTTCGTTATTAGCATATTTTTTTATTGAGTAGCCTGATGACCAGGTTTCGCTCTATTAATTTAGTTTGTATCGTCTTTGGCAACACGAGGTCATGCTTTTTGGACCCGATTTTTTTAAATTTTTACTGAACTCCTTTTTAACTGTGTCTTACGTCCAATAGTATAATTTTGTGTGTTTTTAGTACGATTTGAAAAGCTTGTGTGGTTTGTGTCGTGAATTTGTGTGGAAATAATTGTGTTTGAAAATGAAACATAAGGATAGTAAGGGTAAGTATTTATTTATTTTATTTATTTATTATTACAGGCAATCCTAATACAGTAGAGTAAGAAGTCAACCAACTTAATTTAAGAGGATGGCATACCCTAGCAACTTTTTTATTACCCGTCCAGCACAATAAGTCATAATGGCAAAGACTTTATTTGCTTTTCATAGAGGCGATTATATGTTGGCTCTTTGGCCTCTTGTTCTTGGACGCGTAATACTAGTGATCACGCAGCTAATACTGAAATATTTTGTAGGGAAAAAAATATTGGATTTCCATTCATATTTCTATTGCCTATTGTATAAAAAAAAAGTCAAGTTGATCCCTTAACCACGTTTTTTAAACGAAAGTTAAAAAACAAAAAAAAGTATTAATGTTAAAACTTTGTGTATAGGTGGAATCTCTAGATAAAAGATGGATAAATCAAATATATTTTCTTCAATATGAGGAGAGACCTAGTTTCTTCCAATGAACCCTTGAAAACCTGGTGTTGTTGATGTTTCAGCGTCAGGTGTCCCGTTAACATAAACATCCTAAATAATAACTAATACATAATTTTTTTAGTAACATAAGACCCACATAGCAGCCCTTACGAACTCGCTCAGAGAACAGTGGTTAAGGGGAAACGAGTCGTATCCTCTACGAAACGCACAACTTTAGATGGTCCTTCTTATTTTTGAATAACAGATATTAAATAAACGTGATTTATGGCATTTCGCGAACATAGTTTAATGTCAGTTAGGCATTTCCGGCAAAATTTTGTTATTTTATGCTTTACGTTGTAAATGTATGGGCGCACATAATTAAAAGCGTGTTTTAAGTTTGTGTGCCCATACATTTTAAATTTTCATGCATAAAATAACAAAATTTTGCCGGAAAAGTCCAACTGACACTAAATTATGTTCGCGAAATGCCATAAATCACGTTTATTCAATATCTGTTATTCAAAAATAAGAAGAACCATCTTAAGTTGTGCGTTTCGTAGAGGATACGTCTCGTTCCCCTTAATGTGAGACGAGCCCGTAGCCAGGATTCGCTTTTTCCAGGGGGGGATAATTCTTTCGGGAGGGGGGGGGGATAAATCTTTCAGAAATTCTTGTAATACATAAAACACGTGTCGTATTTGATCTTTTTTTTATTTAAGTTATGAATGTTATCACCAAAATATTTGTTTTTGGTAACAGTTTTGTCTTACTTATAGACAATAAAACTATTTCCCATAGCTTAATTTTTAAACGATTTTTTTTTCATAGGATATACCTCGATTTAGGACATAGTTTTCGTTATTTTGGTATATAAATTAACCATTATGTTTTATGATTTTTAAAGAGTTGTCCGCTATGACGTCACTTGAGAATTTTAGACACTATACTGATTGTGATGTGTGATTGCTTATAAAAAAGGGGTCTGTCTCTATCTGTCTACTTATCTGTCATCTAGCTGTCAAATTAGTCGGAAACAAATTATTATAAATTTATCTTGATAGCAAAGGACACATTTCTAAACAGCCATTTCTGAAGTGACGTCACACGAAGACAAATGGAAGTTGCAGCCTTTTCGTAAAAATATTCATCATCATGAGGTTTTTTAAGACCAAAATTTCGAAAATACTGCTTATTAAACCTAAATCACGAAATGGTTTTACGGATTAACACACCTTAACTTAATTTAATCTAAGCGAATTGAGAGTTTTGTTAAAACCAAAGATTTCGGCAGGGGATAGGTCACCCAAATCTCCGCCTGTATACGGCCCTGCCTCGGGACTAAAAACTGCCGCCTGCTTGGCTGTACCAAATCAGAAAATCAAGTTGATCTCTTAACCGCGTTCTTGAAGCGAACGTTTGAAAACAAAAAAAAGAGGGTGCAAACATTTTTTTTTGACAAAAGTGTAAATCTTAGAACATTTTTTATACGTGAGATCCCTAGAGAAAAGATTAATAAACCAAATATATTTTTTTCAATACAAGGAGAGTCCGAATTTCTTAAAACGAATCCTAGATAGCCTGGAGTTGGTCATGCTCTAGGCTGAGGTACAGTCTTAAAGAAAATTTGTAAAAATAGAAAGGTGGTGACTAAAGAAGGGTAACTTTTTGTGTCTATCTGCCTGTTTGTCTGTTTATTGAAGCACATCTCCAAAACCACTGAACGGATTTGGATGCAGTTTTCTTTATTATCATCATAGTGACTCTGGGCAACATATAAACTATAAAGATGTTAATAAAAAAACACCTAAGCCGAAAACGGTGCAGAGTTGGATAAACACGGGTGGAGCCGCGGGCAGGAAGCTACTATTAAATTAAAAAAATAAAGCATTGTATTAACCAACCGTACCTTTAATCCTTAAAACCGAACCTTGTTTCCTATAATTATTATTCGAGAAAAACTAGTAAGGTTTACTTATCCATTTGTTTACAAATAGACAAATTTCAAGACACCATAAATCTCAAAATTCACCTCTATGGTTATACGCAATAAGAGTCACCCGACCATAGAGAACTTGGACACGCAATCACCTGTTTGTATGACGCACTATAACCTGTACTTAAAAATAACTGTCCAAGCGAAACTAATCCTTATTTGCAACAATTAAGAGTTCTGGCTTCTCGGTAATTTTCCTGACAAACAAAACCAGTGCACTGAGATTACCTCCTTAATTAATAGATTACTACTTGTTATGTAACAATAAAGTATGCTCGAGTAACATAGGACAACATCCGTTTGTAAAAACGCCGTATGTATGAGTAGGTACTAACAGCATAAAAAGTACAAGCTAAAAGAGGATCTAAAACTGAAAAAAATTACATGTTTTTTAGCTTTGACAATGCATGAATAGCAATAATAATAAATAAATGAAATAAAAATCATTTATTTCAGATCTTGGTTTCATAAATCAACATAATAAGATTACAAAAAAATATATATAATAATACTTAATAAGATTCAATTATATTATAAATCTTGAGTTAATTTAATGTGTCCGAAACATCTCACTTTCAATTTATGTTATTTGTTAAGTAATAAATAAATAACTAATAATAAGGGACCTAAAAACTTACAAAAAAGACTAAACATCAATCAGAAAGAAAAAAAAACATGAAAAGATATACACATACCTCCTACTAAAAAAATTTACGTATTTTCCAAAAATGATGATGATGATGATGATTTGCTAGTTAGTTACAATTTCTGTCATTATAAAAAATAAATCATCACGAAATGGGGTGTCACAGGTGTTTCTGAGTGTGAGCTATGAAATACAAGTCACAGTCCGCGCCCGTACTGTCACGTATCGGCATTATCTACTATGGTATCGGTAGTTCAGGCAGAAATTGGACCACAACTTAAGGGCCCGTTATCTCTGACATTGAGCACCTCATTTTGCATCAAGTAGAACTGAACTCTATGACCTTTTATTATAGTTTAAAATAGCGTGCTCTGAGCCGTGGCTGTCACGACAACCGAAACATCGCATGCTCTTTAAAAAACAAACCATTTTTACGGTGAACTTTTTAGAAAACTATCCACAAAAATACTTACTAAATTACATTTTCCATAATTTCCTGTAATTTTCCTACGATTTGGTAACGCAAATTGTATATAAAACGAAAAATAAATAAAAAATCAACCAACTTTCGTTTTTTTTTTTTTTTCGATCGAGCAAAGTGTAACGTATCGCATTTTGAACCGCAAAAAAATCTTCAGTTGAAATATATCTAAGTTATATATTTTTTAGACATAAAGTATCCCAATTTCATGGTTTAAAATGAATTAGAAAAGAGACAAAATTGGGATAAGCCCCCCTTAAAACAAATGGCTTGAATATTGAAAAGTATTACATTTCATTTATTTTTTTTTTCACCTACCACAAATCTATAACCTTCTAAAAAATCCTTTTTAATTGTAATATTTTAATTGTAATATTCAATAATGATTTATTCAATCTTATTTCTAGGTACTATAGAGAGTACCATGGTGCTGGCAGAAAACCATTGTTTAGATTTATCTACAACATTTGCTGAGCCAGGACCAATTCATTTTTTACAGTGCTTTATATCGTTATTTGTACTTAGGTTAGTGATATTAATTTATTTTTGTTTGTTTCTTTTTTTTTTCTATTTTATTATCTGTGTTTATGCTTAAGTAATTGTTTGTAATATAGTTGTATTGTGTTGTGCACTGTATTGAATGAATAAACTTATTTTCTATTCTATTCTTAGACAGATTACAGATTTCTGTGCTGACGCTACACGTATAAAAGACATTAGCAGTATATTGCTAAGGTAGGTGCATAATTACAACCGCGCTAAGTAATTACAAGGTCTAGGTTTAACAAAGTTCTTACGTTGTTTCGAAGTCCATATTACATACTGACGACGTAACTTGTGTTTTTTTTATCCACGAGAATAATTAAAGATTTTTCAATGCATGTGCTCGTAAAGGCCCACTTTTTATGGAACAAAACCGAACAGAAAGTCGATTATTTTGCCCTAGATCTTTATTTTTTTTATTTTTTATTTGTTTGCAATGGTTGGCTAACCTGCAGCCTTTCCTGTGTACCATAGATGTTATACTTTTTTTTCCCACTGTTTAACGGCTCTGGATACAGTCCTTTTGAGTCAATCATAATTTAAAGTTCACAAGATTATATTTGTTTTATTTCCTCACACTATGCATTGAAAAACGTAGTATGATACACGGGCGCTACGCTCGTGTTTCTAATCGTCCTCGTAATTTATTCCTTTTCGCCCTAGTAGCATAAACTACTATTCTTCCTACTTCTGTCCATTCATCCATCAGCCTGTCTTTCCAAGATTTCGCCACTCTTGGCGGTCCTGCTAAATGCCCATACTCACACACGCTGGGCAGGCGAGTTGGTGAGCGCGGTGCTGAAGCCCCATTACTTCTGTAGTATTGTAATATTGTCACCTTAGGTGGTAGAGCTGATGCCGGGCTCGACTGTGGAGGTACCACCATCTTACTTGGAGACCCCCTCGAAGTAATTCGGGGGAGAGCAAGAGGACAGCTCACAGGCAAAAAACCAGGAGGCCCACCATGCCTGGGACCGATGGATGGCGGTATATCCATCCCTAATAGCCAGGCCTTATATGGAACAGACTGGTGATGGGCAGCGGCGTCACTGGTGTGAGGATTCCGTCACCGCGCTCACCAACCCGCCTGCCCAGCGTGTGTGAGTATGGGCAATTCTTCCAGGATGACCGCCGGGAGTGGCAAAGTCCTGGAAAGGCTTATGTCTAGCAGTGGACGAACTAGGCTGATGGATGGATGGATTGTCATGTAAAAAACAAAATACTACGCAATTTTTTTTTTATTTGTAGCACCTGATCAAATAATGCAAGACTCTGGAATCGCTTACCAGTGTCAATTCAGGTTTTGAAAAATAAAAATCACTTTAAAATAAAAGTGAAGTAATTTTTTTCAACAGAGTACCCATCTTAGAACTCAAATATCCAATATTATTATAATTTTTGTACGTTTATTTATTATTTATATATGTATGTGATTATTTTATAGGTATGTATTCATTTATTTAAGTATGTTCATGTATTTTTATATGTAAGTTTATGTCTTAGATATTTAGGATTTTATTTTAATCTTGATATGTTGATCTCCCTATTATTTTCTGATTAGTATTTACACCTCCACGTGTTAATTTGTTCATTTTTCTGTTAGCTACCAAGGGTTGCCTGGAAGATATTGCTATTAGCAATAAGTGCCGCTCTTGTACACCATGATTTATGGTTTCTTTTGTTTTTTAAGTTAATTGTGTAAATTTGCAAAAAGTGTTATAAATAAAAAAAAATAAAAAAAAGGTTTTTTACATTTCTGTGCACTTTATCAAAAACGTAGCTATTTAAAAATAATAGCTCGTCAGAGTTCCTTTAACACAAGAATTTCTTTAAAATTTCACACAACAAAATAACAAATTAAATATTTCATAAAATTTTTGTGTTTTAATTTAATTATTTTTGTTCAAAAATAGGTTAAGCTTATTGAATTAGTCATAAAGTTTATATCCTTTATAAACTGTATAAAATTTCATACAACAAAAATAACAATTTAAATATTTCATTAAATTATTGTTTTTAATTTTAATTATTTTTATATGTATATATATATGGATATAAACTTTATGACTAATTAAATAAGCTTAACCTATATATATATTATATATAGGTATATATATGTCATTTCATGTCATTCTGTATTACAATTTTTCACCCATTGGACTGAATGGAAAATATAAAAATTGATATTTTTGTTGTTTTAAAATGAAAAACTTATTATAACAAAATATAAATATTTATTTCAAATTTAAAACTTAACACTTCGCATGTTTAATATATTTAATTTTATGGTAATAATAATAAAAGATTAATTTTTTTTTGTCTGCAAAGAGCCTTGTAACTGCTTCCTTTTCTTACGGTACCCTAGTCACGTGTGAAGAGAACAGGATTTTGAATCGTCGCATAGGTATTATTTTGATGAAAATTTTATAAGCCGCATTATTTCGCATAAATTTACGTACGGAACACGTTCCTAAACGAAGGATTTGTGATTGTTTTTCTCAATTTTGAATAAAAAGTATTAGATACATGTGATTTATTGCATTTCGTAACCATAGTTTAATGTTAATTAGGCTTTTCTGGCAAAGTTGTGTTATTGTATGCTTTACGTTTTGAATGATCCTGTACAACAACTATAAACAAGCTTCAAAGTTGTTCTGCAAGTTAATTTACAAAGTAATGCATTAAATAACACAACTTTGCAAGAAAAGCCAAATTGACATTAAACTATGGTCGCCAAATGCCATAAATCAAATTTATTTAATACTTTTTACACAAAAATAAGAAAAACAATAATAAGTTATGCGTTTTGGAACGCAATCCGTCGCATCAACCTTAAACTAATACTGGCCGAAAAAAAATAAGTTCGTAAATTAAAAACGAAGCTTCCCGCTATGACACGTCACCTGGTCAAAAATTTAACCACCATTGATTTGTTTTTTAATATTTATGGTAACCGATGATCGGCCATTATCGGGACACTTCGCGAACAAGAATAAAGAATAAATCCACAGAAAACAAATCGCAAGAATTTCGGAACCATAGATGGTCATAGAGCTTGAATACTGTTTTTAGTATAGACTTAGGATATAATATCCTAATTATGAAAAAATGAAAATGAAAATGAAAATTTCTTTATTGCAAAAACATGTTACAATATACAAGACGACACTAATTCCCACATTAAGTTGCCTTGTGAAGTGGAAACTAGGCTCGACCCAGAACATTAAAGATATAATATTCCGATATAATATCCTAATAAGGTATAATATCCTAATAAGGTATAATATCCTAATAAGGTATAATATCCTAATAAGGTATAATATCCTAATAAGGTATAATATCCTAATAAGGTATAATATCCTAATAAGGTATAATATCCTAATAAGGTATAATATCCTAATAAGGTATAATATCCTAATAAGGTATAATATCCTAAAGGTATAATATCCTAATAAGGTATAATATCCTAATAAGGATATATTATCCTAAGTTCTGGCGCGTGCGCAAAAATGGCAAAATATTTTTACTTACTGTTACCACAGATATTACCTATTTACATAATATTAACAACAAACATAACAAACAAAAAAAAAACAACAAAACGGAATACAAACCAGTGGGTAAAAAAAAAACTTAACTAAATAAAAATAGTTAGTTACTAATCTGGCCGTTTTTTTTTGTTTTTATCTCAAAAGGATTCAAATACCAAAGATGCTATTTTTAAACCATCGGCATAAAATATATGTTTCTATATTTGTGATACCCACGCCCCAAATTTGTACCAGTTTTGCAGACTTTTGCATGTTATTTTGGGCACAGTTTAATATACTTGCCGAGTTTTGGGCAAACGGTTTAGCGGGCGTGGTCACTTGGGTTAAAAATAACCTCACACGGCTTGACGTCAAGCAAAGAAAAAGTCGATGACATGAAAAAATTGGATTTCGTCACCGGTTCTCAAAGTTTTTGTGAAGGTGCCGCCGCGCCGCGTTTTTTTTTTGTTAGGATTCGAGAGCTTCCTTTTGAATTTAGAACAAATGCTTCGCACATTTGAAAAATATATTAGACTAAATTTTTTCAGTTTTGCTTGAAAAAAAGAGAGCAGGCCACTCAGCACACATAAGACAACACTAAAAAAACATAAAACTACAAAAAACCCAAAAAATTATTGCATTTTTTGGCCTTAGGACTGGCTAATACAGTGTTGGTTTACTAATCTAAAGTTCTTGGGTTCAAAACCTGTAGGAATAAATTTTGTATCGGTCTGCGGGTCTCGGAAAAAATGTTAGGCTGTTAAACCCGGCTACAAAAAAAGGATCCATCTTTAAGTCTCGTCCACAGTAATAAGCAAAAAATCCTTGTGCTTGTGTCCTCAGAGTTCAAACAGCACAATAAAAATAACCGTCTATCTAATCTAATGGAGTAACTGCCATTCTTCTCTTTCTTCAGCTAATGATTTAAACTGTATTTAAATCGTATAAAAATATACAATCATATACCTAACCATCTAAAATGTATTGGAAAGCCCACCGTATTCAACAACAACCTAAAACAGTTCCTCATAAATAAGTGTTATTACAATATCACAGATTTTTTTTTAATGATAAGATTATATTAAAGCTGATTCTGAAGCTTTAATTTTATTTTTAGTGCTGTCAAAACAATTTTTTTTTTCATTGCAAAATAGTCCTTAGGTTTTAGGAACAGAAGTTAAATTACTTTGAAAAGTTTTAAGTTTTGACGGCACTATTAACTAAACTTAAAGCCTTCAGAATCGGCTTTATTATATTACTAAATAACATTATAAAATAAAATACTTCAATGGCCCTGCGAGGAGAAAAATAATAATATACATAATAATAATTATTATTTTTGTTTGTGTGTGTTACCAAAGTTTATTGTATATAACATATTAGTAAATGTGTAGTAACATTTAAGTAAAATGGCAGCTAAATAGTTGCCCCTCTTGTTTTTGCTGCGCCCCCACAGGGCGTCACTTGTACTTTTCCTTTTATACTTTTTTTATATTTGTGACTTGGCAATAAATAAATGATATGATATGAGATAATATTAACTTTCTCCACCACTTAAGTAGAGTCTAGCTATTGCTTCCTCTTTCTCTTTTCCCCTCGATATATTTTTTAAGAAACTGTCACGTCGACGCAGTGGCGTGCGTAGAACTTTTTTCTGGAAAACCAACCAGAAGGTAAAGTTTGACAATTATATGAAAAAATTTAAATAACACTTTGAAAAAAAAAAGTTGATATGAAAATGTTCAGTCTAGGGTAGACAGTGTCTACCCTGGCGACATACAAACTTCGTTTTTCAAAGTGTTATTTAAATTTTTAAATTTTTTTAATTGTCAAACTTGACCTACTGATTGCTTTTCCGGAAAAAGTTCTATGCATGCCACTGCGTCGAATCAAGTTTCCTATCTTCACTCTTTAGTTTTCAATGGCTTTTAACAAACATTTTTCTTCTTGTACAATAAAAAAAAAACATACGATAACAAAAATACGTATACTGCCTCGTAACTGGTATTAATTGGACATCCAACAAAAAAACTTGAATTCACAAGCAAAAAGTTGTCCAGAAATTAGGAATTTAAAAGAGTTGTTTTCTTCTACTTCGAATGTTGGGAAGTTAGAGCACCGCTGTGGAAACAAGTTTTTTTTTAAACTCCGGTAAGGATGTCGGAAGATACGAGTGGAAGATTTCTCTGCAACATCTTCTTGACTAGCTTTCGCCCGCGGCTTCGCTCCCGTGGCAGTGTCTGTCTTATTCTTTATTGTACACAAAATATTTAATTACACACGTTAACATTAAAATTTGTTTACAGCGGCGAGCTTATCTCTATGGAAGATTTCTTCCAGCAAACTGAAAAATAGATCAGGAATACATAAAAAGAAAATAGTAATCATATTATTATGTGTACAAACTTAATACTTACTACCAAATAATAAACGAAAACACACTAATTTAAAAGCTATCATCGCCAGTTTTTGGCTTACAACACTCTTACAGCCTTTATGTTGACTTGGATCACTAAAATAATAATAAAGAAAATCGCATCCGAATTCGTTGAGTGCAATTGAGTTAGACAATGAACGTTTTTCCTTGTGTCAAATTTAGTGTTAAATAAGATTCCTAGATGGCACTGTCGTGCTTTAGCAATAGAGTCAAAGACGAAAATTGCACAGATTCAGAACTAAAAACTTTTTGTTTTTGACATTGATTGCTACGAAACATAATTAGTCTACAATTAAATGCAGACCGCCATCTAGAGGAATGTTAAGAACTATGAAAAAAAAACTACAAGAAAAACGCTCATTCTAAAATTGTACTTTTGGCTTCAGAACAAAACTAATACTGATTAATATTGAAATTATATACAGGGTGACTGGAAATTGCTCTTATTCCTCTGGTGGGAAGAAACTACGATTATTTGGAGTGATTTGACCCCTATCACTTGGGGGTCGCAAATCCGTAATTTTCAAGATAATCGACATTCTTTGCTTTATTTAAAAAATTGCAAAATTTGGCAAATAAAAAACGCCAAAAAAATCATATTGTTTTTTGGCCTGAAATTTGGCATGAACTGATAGCTTACTGATTGATCAATCTCCTTAAGGCTAAAAATCACTCAAATAATTGCAAAATCTTATGCTGCATGTCTAAAATCACGATAACAAAGAATTAAAATTGAACTTTAAAAATAAAAAAATTCTCGAAACTGGCGGATTTGCGACCCCCAAGTGATGGGGTTAAAATCACTCCAAATTAATCATAGTTTACTTCCACGAGAGGAATAAGAGCAATTTCCAGTCACCCTGTATTTAAAATTTTGCATAAATATTGAATGTACAGACACGATTTTTGTACAACTTTATTATTAGTTTAGATTTTGGCATCAATATGTAAAATACCTTGCATTTTTTGCCGCGGTTATTTTTATCTCTAAAGGCGGAATGAAATGGTTATTTCCCGTTTGAAACGAGTTATTTTTGTTGCTAATTCATAGTTGTTTCGAGAAATCTTTGGTAGCAATTAAAAAAAACCAGCCAAGTGTGAATCAGACTCGCGCACGAAAGGTTCCGTACCATTATCTATAAAAACGGTAAAAAAAACATGTCTGTTGTATGGGAGCGCCCTTAAATATTTATTTTATTCTATTTTTTAGTATTTTTTGTTATATCGGCAACAGAAATACATCATCTGTGAAAATTTCAACTGTCTAACTATCACGGTTCATGAGATACAGCCTGGTGACAGACGGACAGCGGAGTCTTAGTAATAGGGTCCCGTTGGTTATCCTTTGGGTACGGAACCCTAAAAAAATCGTTGCATTTTTGTCCTTTACTTCGGTTTTTAGGGCTAATTATAGTAGAAGCTTAACTTTCGCCGCTTAGTTTTATTTCATGACTGGACGGCGATTCTGGCAAGTGCAAAAAAATTTCTACGGCAGATTTCGAGTAATTTTTACAAGGCAAATTTCTACGGAAATTATTGATTTTTGTGCTGTCGTAATTTTTGCGCATACGCCAGAATCGCTTCCTTATTAGGAGGTCGTGGGTTTGAATCCTCTATAGAGTTATAATCGGAGTCAAATTATATGATAAAGTGGTACAGTAAAATTTTGAATTAGATTTTTTTTATGGTACCTTTCCTACACGTAAAGTGGGGTTGATTTTTTTTTCTCGTCTATCCCCTAGTGTGGGATGTCGTTGGATAGGTAATTTAAAAATATTGGAGGTGTGAGAATACCATTTTTAGATCCAAGGTTCCGTTTGCGAAATATTAAGCTTAAAAGTGTTAATTTTTGTTAGAGTCAAGTGTCCCCCCCCCCCTGCCAGCGAAACGGTTATATTTGGAGACGTGAAAAAAATCACGGCAATAGTTTACATAACGAAATTAAAAGGAAAACTATCACAGCTAAGTAGGCTTTACAAGTTAACGAGTACAGATCACGTCAAACTTTTAGTCCCCTCTAAACACGGGGCGATTCGCATCAGCAGGAACAAAATCTATGGGCCGTTCTTTGGAAGAGCAACTTCCGAGCGTACTAGAAGTTTGGCGCGATCTGTATTAGTCAACAAACTTATAAAATGTACTTGGAGAAGAATTCCGCATATTGTGCAGGGCAACTACGGAACCCTACACTGCGCGTGGCCCGAGACGCACTTAGCCGGTTTTTTTCATTATGTATACTTGTTTTAAAATGTCTTCTAAAAACAGTTAAGGAAAGCGTTTTTCGAATCATAAATATTGGCGAAAAACAGAAGAGGCAAAATGTGCCCGAAGTATGACGATAGAACCCACCACGCATTTTTTTTTATTTATCTTTATTAATCCCGATTACACTGAATCTTAACCTAAACCATAGCCACTAGCGAAAGCCAATTGGCTTATTTGTAGTGGGATATAATAATCGACAGCAAAACCATAGTAAAACTTTACTATGGTAAGATTCAGATTCAGATTAATTTTTTTAACCATAATTGTAACAGTGGTCGTTACATTGGTAGGTCAAATTACATTTTGAAATACATTACAATGAGCGTTTTTCCTTATGTCAAATTTAGTGTTAAATAAGATTCCTAGATGGCACTGTCGTATTCTTTAGCAACAGAATCAAAGACAAAATTTGCACCGATTCCAAACAAACGAAAAACCACTTTGACATTGATTGCTACGAAACATATTTTATATATGGTGACATGGGCAGCGCCATCTGGAGGAAAGCTAGTAACTAAAAAAAAACAACGAGAAAAACGCTCATTTCATTTAAACGGTTAAATTAATTTAGATAAACATTATTTGTTACATATAGTAATACCTTAATATAAATAGTAGGGCATATCAATTTGATATGGTCAATTAACATTATAATTAAAAAGAAAAAAATAATAAATTTTAAAAGTAAATGTCATAGTTAAATTTAAAAGAATACAATGTCAAATATTTTCAATAAGAAGTGTCAAAATATCAACTAAGAATAAAAATGTAAATGTATATCCATAGGAAACATGAAAAAACAACGTTGTAAAACGTTGGTCTACGAGTGTGGACTATGACTTGCATTACTCGGAAACATCTTTATTCGTACTGACATTTCACACGTACCATAAACAAAAAAAAAGTGGTCAAAATGTCTATGCGTCATGATTTTTTTTCACAGCTCCGTTGCTTATTGAAATGCGGATCTTAAGAATATGAATCGATAAAAAACACATCAATAGCTATTGAATAGCGATTTTTTTTTTGCTAGGTTATTAAAAAAAGGTGGCAAAAAGTATATATCCTATGATTGGCGTAGATACAATTTTTTTTATGCTTTTGGATGACGTATTACGAATTATGTTTTTATTGTTACCTATTAGGTTTTTGCGAACTGTTTTAGTATTTAATTGTTTTGCTTTGATGCCAATCTTTTATTCCTACTATGTAATATTTAGTAGTGTATGTTGACTATTATATTTATTATAGTTACATACATATTTATATCACTCATTATGCACTCATTTTAAATTTCAATAAGCCAATGTATAATATTTCTTCATCTCTGTCATTTATGGTTGACTGGAAGATTTTTTTTTCAGAAATAAGTCCGCCTTTGCCCTGTATTTCTCTTAAATCTGTATTTATCTTTGTTTTTGTGTGCAATAAACTGTTTATTATTATTATTATTATTAATATTGTAATGCTAACGATTACGGCCAGGGTTTCCAACTTTTGGAAAAGAAAATTCGGGACCATCAGAGGGATAATTTTAATTTTGTGAATACGGTCCACTCCGGATTTTATTTTAGATTGTTTTTATTTTGATTTTCTTTTATAAGACGGTGTTGCTCCAGACCTCTGGGCACCTGGAAAAACACCGGCCTTAAAATGGCTTATTTTAAGGTCTTAAAAAAACGCATTTTGTTTTTTTTTTGTGGTTATTTACGCTTTTTTTTCACAATCCGACCAAGACAATTGCTTGAATTTTGATGGTGATAATATAAATTAACATTATATAATTGCAGTATAGAAACGCAGAAAGAAAAGTAAATCTGGATGTGAGGAGCTCTGAACCGGGATTCGAACCCGGGACCTCTCACTTGCCGGGCGATTTGTTAATTTATAACTCCTTGCGATGGATAAATCGCCAAGTGTTCAAACATAGAAATTTATTTATACTACACCTGCTCGGAAAGTACCTTCTTACTTTTTTGAAAACGATGCAGAAAATACGTCATTACTGTCATACAAATATGCGGGCGGAAAAAGTGTATGAAAATTCATTGTTAACGTGCTTGAGCGGGCAGAAAAAGTATATGCAAATCCATTGTTAACGTGCTGTTTTTTTTTAAATAACATAAAGAATGAGCAAGTGGCCAAGTGGCCAGTATTATTTTGCGAACTTGTACATAAAACTCGAAAAATTATACTGGCCACTTGCTTTTCCTGTACATAATAAAAAATAAAAAGGAAATGAGAAGTGACAATCGCAGTCAGTCGGTTTCTTTTATTGTATGTATCTTGATTAAAAGTAAAATTATACTATTTCCTCGCAGGTGTAGTATAAAGCACTATGTATCACTCGGGAGAAAGTGCGATTCCCAACCCGTGTGTATTGAGGACCTTGGCTTTGCCTCGGGCCTCAAACTACACCCTCGTTGGTAATCTTCCCCTTTCTTCCCTCGTTGGACAATGTACTATTCTGTCATAGTTCTGATGGTGATCGTTGATAACTGTTGATAACATGTGTACATAGTTCTGTGATGTGTACACATGATTGGCTAGAAACACAGAACTATCTAGAAACGATGGGCCAAGTAATTTCTAGCCAATCACGTTACGTTTGAAAGGCCCCTGATTCTTTGTACGGTTTTTTTTTTTAAACAAATGTGATCCAAATAAATATTCCACTACTAGTTGCTAAATTTCTTTCGAATACGAATTATGTAGTTAAGAATTTGTTATGAATATAACACAATGTCAAGACATGAATCCCTGAGCGAGTTTCAGAGGTGTTTTGGAGTGTGAACTGTGAAACATAATAATAATAATAATAATTTTTATTTGGTACAATAACTTTGGATAAGAAAAACAAAAACCAAGTTGTAAGTTAAGTAAGCAAATGATTGCTTGTGATAAAAATATAACATAAAAATGTGCCGTTGGCAACTGTGGTAATATAAAATTGTAATACAGTCACCAACGCCTTCCTACAGGTGTACAATAATTACAAAATTTGCGTATTACATGGTGTTTGAATTTTAACAAAAAGAACAAAAAGAAAAAAAATATATGGTTTGATTTAACAAAAAATAGTAAAAGAACAATTTTAAAAACAAAATTTAAAAATAAAATTAAAATTAGCATGCAAATTATTAAAAAAGATTGTATGAGAGAGGGTGTGAAGGTGTGTGTGTGTGTGTGTGTGTGTGTGTATGTGAGTGAGAGGGAGGGTGTGTGTGTGTGAGAGGGTGTGTGTGTGATGTTGAGAGGGTGTGTGAGAGAGGGTGTAAGGGTGAGTATGTATACTTATATATACATATATATATATATATATACATACATACACGTACATACAAACGAAAACTTAGCTTGATCAGTCAGCCATTCAGAGAGGGGAGAGGTGAAATTTCTTTAGGTTATATTAAAAAGAAAAAGAATAATTATATTTAGAAAACGATATGGAAAATATTTTAAGGCGAAAAAAATATGGATGTTTTTTTTCTGTGTATTTCATGAAATACAAGGAAAATTCTAATAAATTTCTGGTATATGCATTTCGACTATACAATCTAGGGTTTTGAAATTGGAAAACATGTTTGAATAAATTTTCCTCGATACAAATAATTGTTGAAATGAGGTCTTCAAACACACTTTTTCTCCTCGTTTGACGAATAGGAACCATATACAGAACTCAAACATATTTTATTAGGTGTGTTTCAACAATATTTAGAGAATTGATATTTGAAATTTTGCTAGCTATTTTAGTTTTTTTAATAATAATATAAAACCAACTTTTTTCCCTTTTGCCCTCTCGCACTGCGCGATTTTTCGCTAGGAGTAGCAGTGACAAAAATAAAATTCGCATAGCCTCTTAAGAGAAATTCGAGGAACTTCACCATTTTCTTCAGTTCCTCTAATTATGCCCTTAATTATGTAAATCTGAGCAATAGGCTAGTAGATATTGGAACCAAGGGCAACACAAAACTAGGTCAAAAACCAAACAATTTGTTTACACAAATGAAGTACCTATTAATTAAAATTGTTTACTTACTGAGCGGTATTCTATTTAGATCAAGGATAGGCAAGCTACGGCCCGCGGGTCATCTTCATAATCATAATCATAATCATTTATTTCGTAATATTCATGTAGTGGACTCGTCGATAATTGAAACAACTCTTCGATGTTTATAGTAGGACTGTATTTTTCGGAATGAATTTGCTGCGGGATCGGTCCGCCTTTTATATCTGCCGTTTTGCACACGGCACTACTCTTTATTGCTATCTCTATCTCACATATCTCTGCGTCCCTCTCTTGGAGTTGCAGTTACAAAAATCGATATAACTCTTTTATTCTTACAGCTAGACATAATATAATGTATTGTGATTGTTCTAAATGTTATTCCTAATCAAATTACATATATTTACTTATTCTAAACTAATTATTCGAGGCTATAAAATACAAAAACTGTTTCGCGCGTCTCGACGGTAATGCCGCCGCGATGGGTCTCTGTTGCCTCAAATCGCCGTCAGGTGTCGCTTGGCTCGGCGTCCACAACAGCTCTCCCCTCGACGCAGCCTCGCGTAGTCTCTTCTTCCATGAGGACGGCGAGCTTGCTGACTGGACGTCTGAAGATGCCCGTTTTCGTCTTCACGTCAGCCACTCGAACACCGCCGTCTGGTCCAGTGTAGATGCGCTCGATCCTCCCAAGGGGCCAGACGTTTCTGGGCAGCGTGTGGTCGACCGCCACCACGATGTCGCCAACCTGCAGCTGTCTTCTGGTGCTTGTGGGCTCTCCACGCGGGACCAGTACTGGGAGATACTCTCGTATCCAGCGCCGCCAGAAGTTGTCAGCAAGCGCCTGGCTAGCTCTCCATGCTCGTCGGTCAGCCTCATCACAGGGGCCAGTGGTTGGCAGGCCCATCGAAGATCCCAGACGAAAATGGTTGGGTGTGAGCGCCTCAGGATCGTGTGGGCTCACACTCACGTGGGTCAGGGGCCGGGCGTTGATCGAAAACTCAGCCTCTGTCATCAGTGTCTGAAGGATTTCCTCGCGGGGCGCCTTCTCTCGTAGCGTCGCACGGAGCGTAGTCTTCACCGAGCGCACCATTCTTTCCCAGCAGCCTCCTTGGTTCGGAGCCCCTGGAGCGATGAAGCGCCATTCCATGCGATGCAGCATCCCCTCTTCTCTTAGGGCGGGTGCCCATTCAGCGTAGGCGGTCTTCAGCTCCTGGTCTGACCCTCGGAAGTTTGTAGCGTTGTCAGAGTACATCATCCGAGGCCAGCCACGGCGAGCAGCCATCCTTCGTAGCGCCATCAGTGCAGAGTCCGTGGAGAGTGAAGCGGCGATCTCCAAGTGTATGGCGCGAGTGGTGAGGCACGTAAAGAGGGCACCCCACCTTTTCTCATGGCGTCGCCCCACCTTGACAATCATAGGCCCGAAATAATCCACGCCACAGTTTGTGAATGGTCGGTGGAACGGGTCAAGGCGGGCGGGCGGCAGGTCTCCGGTCGCCGGTGTTCTTGGTTTCGCTCTTCGTACTATGCAGAGAGCACAGTTGCGTTCGATGGCACGTACTGTCGGTCGCAGGTGTATTATCCAATACCGCTGTCTCAAATCGTTCGTCACGCGCTCCCTGTTGGCGTGACCGGCAGTACTGTGTTCTCTCAGTACTAGGAGTTTGGTGATGGGGTGTCTTCCGTCCAAAATAATTGGTCGCTTCATCTCTTGGGGCACGTTCGATGCTCCGATGCGACCTCGTACTCGTAGAAGGTTGTCTTCCATCACTGGATCCAACTTGTATAGACGGCTCGCCCTAGGGATTGGGCGGGCCGACTTGATTCTCTTTATCTCGGCTCCAAAGCTGTCTTCTTGGGCGCGCCTCATCAGAGCTCGTTCGGCGCGTTCCACGTGTCTATGTTCAACACGTGCTGCTCGGCGTCGACAGATATCCGTGAAAGCCAGTACGCGTGCGGTTGCTCGCACCAGTATCTCGTACTTCGAGAATCGGGAGGGGTCGGGCAGCCAGTCATCTTGACGCTCGTTCTCTTCGCTCGTGTGAAGAACTTCTTCATTATCTTCGTTGAGAACTCGTTCGGTAGGCCATTGTTCCTCGGGCTCTTGTAAGAAGCTGGGCCCTTGAAACCAGCGATCGCCTCTAGTGATTGGCGTATGATAGTTTCGTGTCGCGTCGTCGGCTACGTTATGATCTGTAGGCAGCCATCGCCACTCCATCTTGTGTGTGAGTTCTGCGATTTCCCCCAGCCGGTGTGCGACGAAAGGAGTGTACCGCCGTGCGTCGTTGCGAACCCAGTGGACCACAGTTGAGGAGTCGGTCCAGTAGGCGGTTCTCTGGATCTCAACGCGGTGTTCCCGCTTGATGACGTCGGCAAGCCTCGCGCCAATAACCGCCGCTTGGAGTTCAAGCCGTGGGATGCTCTGTGCGCGTCTTGGTGCCACCTTAGCTTTGGCAGCGACCAAAGCAGTCTTCACGCTGCCGTCGTGGTACGTGGCCCTCCAGTAGGCCACCGTCGCGTACGCCTGTTCGCTAGCATCGCATAGCACGTGTAGTTCAACGTGCTTGTGGCCTTCTAGTGCGTAGCTTCGGTGCAAGCGTAGCCGGGTGACGTCGCTGAGTTGCTGCAGCCACACCGCGAGGAGTTCTGCTTCCTCTGCTGGGATCGGTTCGTCCCATGATATTTGGAGACGCCAAAGACTCTGGAGTACTATCTTCGCCCGAATTGTGTACTGGCTGAGTAATCCCAGCGGGTCATATATAGACATCACCGCGCTGAGAGCTTCCCTCTTTGTTGGCGCTCGGATCTGGGCGCGCACCTGGGCTGGGACTCGGTTCATTGTGGTGTTGAAACCGAGTTCATCTTCTTCGGGATTCCAGCAGAGCCCAAGGATCTTGCTCTCAGGGCCCCCAGCTCCCAGTTGGGTGGGCGTGGTCGCTCGCAGTTCCTCTGGTACATCTCGTAGCACGTTCATGTTATTGGCGTTCCAACTTCGTAATTCGAAGCCAGCGACCGCGTGTACCTCCCTGAGTTCTCGGATGGTACATCGGGCTTCCTCTTCATCATCGTAGCTGTCCACCAGATCGTCCATGTAGTGGCTCTTTGTTATAGCCACCAGAGCGCGCGGATGTGTCTGTGCGTGCGCGTGTGCGTTATGATTGCGCACACTATGAGCCATGAAGGGGGAGCTGGCCGCGCCAAAGATCATGCTCGTCATCTTGAAATGGCCGGGTGGCTTGACTCGTTCTTGGCCCCTCCATAGAAACTGCTGGGCTGGCTGGTCTTCCGGGCGGATCTTCACTTGTAAGAACATTTCTCGAATGTCCGCCGTGACTGCGATCGGTTTCTCTCTAAAGCGGAAGAGAATCCCTTGCAGTGAGAGCAGCAGGTCTGGTCCCTCCAGCAGTTGGTCGTTCAAGCTAACACCTCGTGATCGGTGCGCTGCGTCAAACACGAGCCTCTTCTTGCCGGGCTTGTTCGGATTCTGTACTGCGAAGTGAGGCAGGTACCAACAAACAGTGCTTTGTTGTTCTGTGCCGTCACATGGTACTGCGTAGCCCTTGGTCAGCAAGTTCTCGATTTGTGTCGAGTATTCTCTGGCGAAGCTCGGGTCAGCATCCATCTTGCGTTCTATGCCCTTGAGACGGCGCAACGTTGTCTCATAGCTTGAAGGCATGACTACATTGTCATGTTTCCATGGCAGCCCGACTTCATAGCCGCCGTCGATCCTCTTCATAGTGTTCTCGACGATGTTCATTGCTCGTTTGTTCTTGTCGCTCACATGGTCTTTGAGAGCGACCCCGAGCGCGTCGATGCGGAAGTGCGCCTCAACAAGTTCATGTAGGCGCTCGTCGTGCTGTCTGTTCTCATGTAGGCGCTGATCGGGTGCGTATACATGAAGCACGCTCTCCTCAGTGTGATAGATCAAGCTGCGTGGCACGGTTCCGTGTACCACCCAGCCGAGCTGTGTTCTAGATGCGGCTGGCTGATCGGGGGCGCCAATCCGCAGCTCTCTGGTCACGATCATTTCCCAATGGTCGGTGCCAATTAGGATGCCTGGGCGAGCTAGTTCGTAGCTGATCTCCTCCTGCAGCAGGTCTCGCAGGTGGTCGTGGTCCAGCAGTTTCTTCGGTAGGGACTGCTGGTGAAGCCTCAGGTCTCGAATAGTTCGTGCTCGAACTGTGTGTTGTGTTTTCTCTCTCTTTCCTCTGAGATGTACTGTGACGGTCTTGCTCTGCTCGTTACGTCGCGACATGTTGACGCCGTGTAAGTTCAACGGCTGAGTAGGACCTTCTGCGCCGATGTTCCTTGCTAGTTCTTCATCGATCAGGGTTATGGTCGCACCCTCGTCTAGCAGCGCGTAAGTTGGTACTTCTCCAAGTGGTCCGGAGATAACCACTGGACACATCTTCAGGAGTACAGCCTTGGGGCCGGTAGCGTGTAGGGATGCTACCGACAGGACTGCCTCCGTGTTGTTCTGCGCTGGTGATGCAGGTGGTGCAGCAGGTTGCCTTTGTTCCTCATGTAGCGTAGCGTGATGTGGGCGGCGGCATTGGTTAACGCCACACGGCTTTGCTTTGCAGTGAAAGCGTCGGTGCTTCTTCTCAATACAACGGAAGCAGATTTTCTTCTCTTTGACCAGGTCCCATCGCTGTGCCACACTCAGTGCCTTATAGGTCGGGCACTGGTGTAGTGCATGGTTCTTGTCGCAGCTGGGGCACAAGTCAATCTGTTCAGATTGATTGACTTGCTCTGGTTCGTTGGTGGCGTAGACTGCGCTTGCTCTCTTCTTATTGGTTGCTGCTATGGGTTTCTGTTCTTTCTTCATAGCGGCTGTAGAAGTGATAGCGGACGCCGGCGTATATGTGAATCGTAGGGCTATGTCTGCCTCACGCATCAGGAAGTGTGAAAGCGTGACGATCTCTGGATCTGAAGTCCCTTCTTGTTCGCAGGCGTAGTCGCACCAGCGTGACTTGATGTGTGGGCTGAGCTTCTCTAACACCTCCCGGGCTAGCAGAGGGTTATATAGGTAGCCCCTCTTATCGATGTTCTTCAAGACGCAGATGGTGTTCTGGATTTTGACCGCGAAGGTATTGAGTTCTGCAGCTGATGATCCCAGCTTTGGCAACCTCTTGAGTTCTTCCATTGCTTTATCTATGATGATCTCTGGTCTGCCGAAGCTCTGTTCTAGCGTCTTCATAATGATGTCGGGATTGGTGGCTGTGTGTAATAGTGCAGCTACTGCGTTGCGTGCATCTCCCTTCAGGCAGGATCTCAGTCGCTGTAAGTTCTCAGCGGCTGACAGACTATAGAGAGTAGTGGCGTCTCTCATAGCAGCTTGGAATGGCAGCCACTCATCTGGAGCTCCGAAGAATGACGGTAGCTCGCTGACGTAACGTGGTCTGGGTCTCGACATCTTCTCGATTGCAACTGCTAACTGTTCAATGGCTCCATCTGTTCTGGTTGGAGGTGATGCGAAGCGTGCTCTTCGTTCTTCACGTGGCTTTTCTGTAGTAGCCCTCTCTCGTTCAGTGCGTGAAGTGGTCAGGGTATCCATGCGCTCCCCCCGTGTGTTCATCGGGTTCGTGCGCAGCCAGTCGTCAACTTTGTGAAAGTTAGTTGACAGGGGCTCGTCATGCACGCTCTCTTCTTCGTGGATGCTTGCGATTTGTACAGCCAGTCGCTTCTGGATCAACTCGGCCTCCAGTGCTAGCTCCTTCCTTTTCAGTTCCGTGAATTTTTCAGCTGCCTCCAGTTCTGCCAATCGTAACCTCGCAGTCATGCTCGTAGTGGATCTATGTGAGCGGTGCGAGTGCGCTGGCGACCTTGATCGTGGTCGTATGGACGGCCCTGGCTCCATGGTGACGCCAGGGGCTGTGTTCGCAGCTGAAGGTGACGCCGGAGGGTCTCGTTCCAGCCTTCGGAGTCGTTCCTGTTCGATGCGCTCCAGTTCCAGGCGCTCCTGTTCCAGACGTTCCTCTTCCCGGCGCCTTTGTTCCTCTAGGTGCCTCTGTTCCTCCAGTTCTGCAGCATCACCCTGGCTCCGGGTAATGACCATCGTGATCGGACGATGGGTAGCAGATGAACAGCTGGCCGGGAGCAGTGGGTCGAGGTCTTCCAATTTCGTGGTTCAGAGCTTCCAATCCGGCTCGAAGGGCCAAAACTTTAGTGGACTCGTCGATAATTGAAACAACTCTTCGATGTTTATAGTAGGACTGTATTTTTCGGAATGAATTTGCTGCGGGATCGGTCCGCCTTTTATATCTGCCGTTTTGCACACGGCACTACTCTTTATTGCTATCTCTATCTCACATATCTCTGCGTCCCTCTCTTGGAGTTGCAGTTACAAAAATCGATATAACTCTTTTATTCTTACAGCTAGACATAATATAATGTATTGTGATTGTTCTAAATGTTATTCCTAATCAAATTACATATATTTACTTATTCTAAACTAATTATTCGAGGCTATAAAATACAAAAACTGTTTCGCGCGTCTCGACGGTAATGCCGCCGCGATGGGTCTCTGTTGCCTCAAATCGCCGTCAGGTGTCGCTTGGCTCGGCGTCCACAACAATTCATTACATGTCACTTTATAAATACTTAAATCTAAATTAAAATAATAATACAATGTATAATTGTACAAAACACATGTCATATGCGCTTGTCATAAAAAAATCTTTCACCGAGTAGAACGCCTGCTCGACAAGCCAGCGCCTCAACCTGGATTTAAATATTTGTAGATTTGGAGATCCTGTTATATTTTTTGGCAACAAATTGTAAACAGTGGGGCCCATAACATGCGTAAGCATACTTGACTTTTTAAGTCTATGTTTCACGCCAATGATTTTGTCACCCGTACGCGGTCTTATACGTATTTTATATGAGCCGATATTTTGGTAGGTATACACCGCCACCTGAAAGATGACAACAGATGGGAGTGTCATTAAAAAAAATTCGGCCCGCGAAAAGTTGCAATCCGGCCCACAACCATCGACCCAGAAGTAGATAATAACATAACTTAAAACAAACTTAAAAACTTGCTTACATTCATACATATACTTTCGAGATGTTCCTATTAGATGAGGTTAAATTATATCTCCTTGCGATGGATAAATCGCTAAGTGTTCAAACACAGAAATGAATTTCTGTCATAGTTTTTTAAATAATATTAGTTGGCGAAACTTAAAATATAGGTAGTACTAGTCTATATGAACAATTGTTTGTATGGGAGCTAAGCAAAATTCATAAAATTTATTTTCACCTTTCCATACTGGACCAGTCAGCTGATCGGGGCAATTTGTATGGGAGGAAGAGAAAAATGTTGCGAATTTCGCTTAGCTCCCATACAAACAGTTGTTCATATAGACTAGTACTACCTATGTTTTGAGTTTCGCCAACTAATATTATTTAACCTTATATAGGTTACCTGTAATAAATATCTGTTCCTATCCCATAGTGTACTTGATTTGAATATCTATACTTCATAAAATTATATTTTTCATAAATAAGAGATCTTTTAATGTTGTTGAAAGATGTGAGACAATATATAACGGAATTTACAATCGGAAAATACAAAAATTTTCGAAACTGTTAGAAATTAATTTCTATGTTTGAACACTTGGCGATTTATCCATCGCCAGGAGATATAAATTAACATTATATCATTGCAGTATAGAAACGCAGAAAGAAAAGTAAATCTAAATCTCACATCCAGATTTACTTTTCTTTCTATGTTTCTATAATCCAATGATATAAATGTTAATTAACAAATATTTTCATTTTAATTAAGAATTTTAATATGCTCAAGAATTGAAAAAACCTGGCCCCCTATTAAATATGACCCGCGCAGGAAAAACCTGGCCCCCTATTAAATATGACCCGCGCAGGAAAAACCTGGCCCCCTATTAAATATGACCCGCGCAGGAAAAACCTGGCCCCCTATTAAATATGACCCGCGCAGGAAAAACCTGGCCCCCTATTAAATATGACCCGCGCAGGAAAAACCTGGCCCCCTATTAAATATGACCCACGCAGGAAAAACCTGGCCCCCTATTAAATATGACCCGCGCAGGAAAAACCTGGCCCCCTATTAAATATGACCCGCGCAGGAAAAAGTTTGCCCATCCCTGATTTAGATCAACAAAAAACAAATAATTAGGGCAAATTTATAAGAATCACTTGTTAACATTCTGTTGACTAAAAACAAATAGATAATGTTTGAAGGTTATACTAGTTCGATACTATATTGTTGTTTATCGATATCGAATAACGTAAATATTTGTTACTCGAATAATTAAGTCATAATAAAACAAACTTTAACCTTCATTACAAATAAACAATTTATTTAGTTACCGTGATTAAATATTGTATAATGATTAAATGATAGAGAACAACATCGTAAGTTAAATAAACCTATAAAATACGAAAAACTTAAACAAACTAAACTGTAAATATTATTAGAGTGCAATACAAACTAGAAAAGATCAATCAGAAACAAACCCAAAGACAAGAATATGAAAAAATATATTCTTGTCTTTCGATTTGTTTGTGATTGATATTTTCTAGTTTGTATTGCACTCTAATAATATTTAGAGTAGGTATTCATAGCGATGGATTTCGCAAAATAAACATAATCAAACTAAACTGCTAAAAATAGATATATTACAAACTAAACTTAATAAAAATATATTTACACTAAATAAAAGACTTTGTCGAGGTCATTGCTATCACTGGGCAGGGTACCCAAGACAAATAAATAAACAATTATTTATATAACTTTGTAAATAATTAAATATTGATATATGTAGTGGTTTTTTGTAAATTATAGACATTAATTAATATAAGCAAGATATATTTCAAGCCTCCAATATGAATTTGGACGATGATCAAAAAGTTACCTTGTATTTAGAAACTAATTAAGGGTTTTTGTAATACATTAAAGTTAACATGAACATGTAAGTAACTTAATTTAAAACTAAATAATCCTAAAATAAAATATAATAAAAGAAAAAGCCCCAAAACCTATGTACTAAATAAAACATTATACTAAATTAAAAATATTCTCTAAATTAATGAATTAGTTAACATAAAAAATATACAGATATATCACTACAGGAGGCGCGGCCATTGCAAATCTTAGCTAATTACGACATCTAAAAAGATTTAGACTTGTTTACACCACTTCCGCCCCACTTCCTAGTTAAGTCATTGTTTCTTAAACAACCTCTATGGCCTCTAAAAAGGTCGAATGGCCAAATTCGGAAGTGGCCTTCGGTTTGTGGTTCGGTTTTCGATTAGTAATCAAAATTCGCAAAGAGTTACGTAATAAAAACAAAATAATGATTTATTTACCTGCGTTCAAAATCCATCTCGGGTGACTAATAATTGTATATAAACGCAAAAGTGTGTATGTTTGTTGGTTGGTTTGTCCTTCTTTCACGGATCGACGTGATATTTTGCACATAGATAGGTTTTTGGGCCGGGGAGTGACATCGGCTACTTTTTATTCCCGGAAAATGCAAAAAATGCGTAAAGCTGTAGCTCAGAGATAGACCGATGGCCTTTCAATGTTGAGATCCAGGTTTGATCACGGTCGAGCATGCACCAATGAGCTTTTTGGAATTTTCGGAATTTATATGCATAGTATCTTATAGACCAACAAAAACAGCATACTTAGTGGCAAATCGTAAAAATTGTAATAAATAAGCCTCTGCTCCCCCCCCTCCCTCTTTTTCTCATTATATGTGTCTATTTTATTTTTGTTATTGTCAGTGTCTTTTTTATATTTTCTTTTTATTTTATTAGCCAATTTATTCTAGTTTAACAGGTTTAACAAATTTTTACACTAAAAACATGCTAAATACTTAGTACTATTAATATGTACAAAAATAACAAAAATGACCGCTGGTCAAATTTATTACACCCTTCTGATTCCGAAATGGCTAATGATCCAAGAGTCACGGAAATTAGTAATTGTAGAAATTGTCTTCTGGTTATAAAATTTTATAAGTTCATTGTCTTAATTTTTTTATTTGATTAACCAACCTAGATCTTTTTAATGCATGGTACTGGCAGAATATCAGTGTCACAGATTATTCTGTGGCGTATGCTGAGCCAGAGCCCTTTCAGCCTCTGTGTCAAAGATTGTTATTATTTTAGGGATTATGTATTTGTTATATTTTAAACTCTAAATGTGTACTTTTTTGTTTTTTTTTTGTAAGAGGCATTGAATAAAGTTTTTATCTATCTATCTATCTATCTAGTATTTGTTATTACTTGCTGAACGGTGAAGGAAAACATCGTTAGGAAACCTGCATGCCCTGAAAAGCTATTTGTGCCCGAAGTACGGCGATAGGGCTCACCACCCATCACTTTGGGGCGTAATAATCGTCGGTGACCGTGACTTTGAATTTCACAGTTGACACTCGGAACACCTCCGACGCCCCCTCGCGGATTCATTACGTAACGATACATAATATTTGGCGTCTTTTAGAATCACGTTTTTGTTGCTAAAAGTTATATTTTGTTTATTTATTACAACAATATTTTACGGCAAATTATATTTTTATCACAAATTTGACCTTAAATTACGGGGTTATCATTTGACACGGAAAATTTGTGTCACACACACATGTGACTTGTTTTTTATACGTCTACGAGATAAGTAAGACGAAACGGAGCTGAATCACGTCATTTTTCACGTTTTTAGTTTCAATATACTTGAACTTGATTTTTGCTTCATTTCTTTATTCTTTATTGTACACACACGGAAATATAAACATAAACAAAATTACAGTGAAAAAAGATGCACATTGGCGAGCTTATCTCTAAACAGAGATTTCTGACAGCAAAACCATCACAATAGGAAAAAGTAACATAAACGGAGTAATCATACATGTGTACACAGAGAAGAAGAACATACAAAGAATTATACAAGTTTAATAACAAAATAAAAATTTATATCAATACTTACTATAAATACAATATATAAAATATTATAAATATACATAGTGTGTAATAAACTACATAAACATAAATATATATAATATCTATCTATTCAGATTGTGAGAGGTAGTGTTCTTTAAGCTATAGTTAAACAGTCGCGAATACTATGCGGAAGAGCATTCCATAGTCGGACTGAATGGACACTGAATGAGTTTCCATAAGCACAGGTGTGTAGGTTTGTGTAGGGTTGTCCATAGTGCAAGACTTCAGCGCAGTAGGGTTGTGCCAAACACGTGAAATTTGACTAATATCTTTACAACGAACGCCTATAATACGTAATTTCAAAGCTTTTTACTGAACGTGTTACCGAATGTGCTTTTATTGTTTTAGATACAATAACAAAACTATTACGAGTCAATAATAACCAAAAATAATGGTTTGAAAACGTCCACAGTTTTGCCAAAATCACGTTTCTCCTGAAATTTTCAATTTGGCGCCCGCGACGAAATCGGCACGATTGTATTGTCCTCGCAAGTTTAATGGAGCGTGCACCTTATAGCGAAATGAAACAGCACGATATTCGGCCACGCCTACAACTGAGGTGATCGTTCTTAAAGGAGAACATTGTCCGTTTAAATTTTAAAAGCTAAATACACTCAAAGAAAGTTAGAAACACAACTTAACTAGCTGTCAGTTTATTTATTTACATTAAAAATATGTAAATAATTTCTTAGCTAATTGAAAATTAAAAATAAGATCATTAATTTTCCCTTTTAAAAAGTTAAGTTCGAATGACATATTTGTAGCTATTAATTTCATTAATTCTAAAAAAAGTGGATTATTTTGCCCTAGGGCTTTATTATTTTTTTAATTATTTATTTACGAGAAGTTGGCTAACCTGCAACCTTTCCTGTGTACCATAAATGTTATACTGTTTTTCCACTGTTTAACGGCTCTGGATACAGTCCTTTTGAGCCAATCATTAAGTTGCAAAATTGTAACATTGTAACTTTCAACTTAAATAATGAAATTGTTTTCTTTGATTATATTTGTTTTATTTCCTCACACTATGCATTGAAAAACGTATTGTGATACACGGGCGTAAAAGCAATAAATTACTCGGTTACGTTTAAAACACTCGGTACGCTCGTGTTTTAAATCGTCCTCGTAATTTATTCCTTTTCGCTCTTGTAGCATAAACTAGTATTTTTGGTTTCCTTATAAAAACAATAAAATGCGTTTTTACTCGATGTATTTTGGCCCACGGTATGGGGCCAGCATCAGTCGAATTTTTAACGTAAAAATGATAATGAACGAAATTATCCAAGAAGGTCGGTTAAAACTGAGTCTTAAAACTACAAATAATTTTACCTAATTTAATATACTTTTTTAAATTCACACCTTAGTTATGCAGAAATCATCTGCATTCAAATCAATAAGGAAAGGTGAAAAAAATAAATTTTAAGTACCTATATGGTTTTTAATTATATTAACTTATATTTACATAAAGGTAATTGAGGTATAGACCTTTTTGAAATTTGAAATTTGAATTTTCAAAGAATTTTTCACAAACAAACATTTCAGTGCAAAAAAAGTCCTTAATTTTTCCAACAGACACGACATGAATCCCCGAGGTTGTGTCAGAGGTGTTCCCAAGTGTGAACTGTGAAATGCAAGTCACTCGGCGCACCCGCGTTTCACCGACGATTATTACATCCCAACGTGATGGGTGGTGAGCCCTATCGCCGTACTTCGGGCACAAATATACGCTTCTTAGGGCATACAGGTTTCTTTACGATGTTTTCCTTCACCGTTCAGCAAGTAATACAAATACTATGCACATAAATTTCGAAAAACTCATTGGTGCATGCCCAACCGGGAATCGAACCTGGGTCTCAAGATTGAGAGGCCAGCGTTCTACCGCCTGAACTAGCACGGTTATATTTATCACTATCACTACATAGTATAAAACAAAGTCACTTCCCGCTGTCTGTACCTATGTATGCTTAGATCTTTAAAACTATGCAACGGATTTTGATGCGGTTTTTTTAATAGATGGAGTGATTCTAGAGGAAGGTTTGTATGTATAATACATGCATAACATATTAGAGAAACACTGATAATTTTAGAGGTTTCTAATGTGATGTCGTAAATAAACACATTTTTTTGCGCTTACATTGCAAACGCTGGCTGAACCCTACGAGATAGATCAAAATAATGTACTACAGTATTGTACACCTTAAAAAGGTCTACAAAAACATTTGCAATGGTATATGTCTATCTCTTAGGGATAACCCACAATAACTATTATGGCTTATTTATGAAGCGATTTTAAGCAATACAGCATTAATCCTTATCCAATTAAGTACCTTATAGTAGTTTATGCTACAAGGGCGCAAAGGAATAAATTACGAGGACGATTTAAAACACGAGCGTAGCGAGTGTTTTAAACGTAATCGAGTAATTTATTGCTTTTACGCCCGTGTATCATACTACATTTTTCAATGCATAGTGTGAGGAAATGAAAACAAATATAATCTTGTGAACTTTAAATTATAATTGGCTCAAAAGGACTGTATCCAGAGCCGTTAAACAGTGGAAAAAAAGTATAACGTCTATGGTACACAGGAAAGGCTGCAGGTTAGCCAACCACTGTAAACAAATTAAAAAATAATAATAATAATAAAGCCCTAGGGCAAAATAATCGACTTTCTGTTCGGTTTTGATGCATAAAAAGTGGGCCTTTACGAGCACATGCATTGAAAAATACATTACAAAAGCTGTGAAGACTTTCTGTAGTATATTTAGTATCAGCATTGCATCCGTGCGAAGCCGGGGCGAGTCGCTAGTTTGTTATAAATGTTGAGTATGCGGTCCTTAATCTATTGTTTTTGAGATAATGAGAATCAAAAGGGTTAAACTTGCTCGTAAATAGAGATGTCGTTAAATTGATATTAGAATACGCAACAATTTAATGTTATGGAAATATTCGAATAAAAACTTTTAAATTGTATTTTAACGACTTATTTTCACGACGTAAACGCCAAGGGGGTGGCAGAGGTATTTTCGAGTATGAAATTGAAAATGAAAATTACAGTCCACACTCGTACACCCACGTTTCACCTACGATTATTCCGATCCAACGTGATGGGTGTGCCTTATCGGGCACAGATACACACTTTAGGACCAGTGTTTGCCTTCACTGTTCAGCAAATGGTAAGCATACAAATAATAAAAATACAAATAATCATTACCTATGAAATTGCCGAAATTTTCTAACAGAAATATCAACCCTGAAATATCAAAAAAAAAATCTGCCCTTCCATACATTTCAGCCGAGCGGCATTGCATTTTTCTATGAAAAAGTTAAATTTTTTTTCGAGATACTGTGTTTGTTCCATAGTAAAAATTGTTCTATACCATTGACTGAATAAGCTCTTCAAATATGGTTACACGTTGTATAAGGTCCTTCAATTTAAATGGAAAGTAATTTAGGAGGTGATTCAGTATCGTTAATACATCACATTCCACTGCAAACCGCTTTTTTTGCGCGAACTTTTTTTTCACTTCTCATCTTCATACAAAGTGGTCCGATCAGCTGACTCAGTTTGTATGGACAAGTGAAGAAAAAGTTCGCGCAAAAAAAAGTACTTTGCAGTGGAATGTGATGTATTAACAATACTGAATCACCTCCTAAATTACTTTCTATTTAAATTGAAAGACCTTATACAAGGTGACTTTTTCATCATCGTCCAAATTCATACTGGAGGCTTGATAAGTGATCAGTATCTTGAATCGATAACAATTTTTGTGATATTCGTATAATGAAATTTCGACTTCCCATAGTAATTCACTCCCAGTCCTGAGTGAATCACTAATATTTTATGAATTTTACAAAAAATCGTTATTGGTTCATGATGCTGATGAGTTACCAAGGCTCAATTATGAATTTGGACGATGTTCACAAATTCACCTTGTATACAATAAAAACTAAATAAACAGTACTAAAATAATATATCTGTTTACAAGTAAGTTACAAATAAGCGACAAGGAAATATAAAAGTAAAGTAATATTGCGGAAAAAATACACATGACCAAACAACTCGAAAACCTTGTTACATACGAGTAGTTATACTTGTCTCTACCTGTACTTACCTGCTCTAGTTAATAATTCTTTACTTAAGGCGTTATATGCGCGAAGGTATATTATTATGTTGCTTTAGAAAAAAAAAAACTGACTTACTAGAATAATTATTATATATTTTAATATAATTTTACCTATCATTTTAATCGTATATATATATTGCTACATAAATTAAATAAACCTTTAATTTAGTTCATGTACATTTATTATTTTATTACATATGTTTTCTTTATTAGATTAAATTTGACGTGTAAAAAGTGTATATATCTATACCGGCTTTGCAAAATAAACTATTTTTATTTGAATTTGAATTTGAATTTATTGAAAATTTGTTTAATGAAATGCCTAGAAATAGCAATGAATTATTTAACATAGCAGTCTTTTTGTAGCGAAAATTTTGACTTATGCCATAAACAGCCATCTATAGGAAAAATTATAATTTTAGCTCGTCAAAGACGTTGTCTATTAACTATTATATGTAACAGTTCATTGCTATTTCTAGACATTTGATTGAGCATACTTTCAATAATTATTCTGGTAGGTAAGTAATTACTTTTGTTTGCATTTTTGCAGCATGTAGCGCCTTAACGTGAAGTTTTTTTTAGAGTTGATTGAAAAAGGGTTAAAAACGTATATTTTTTCTCTCTCTATAACTAAATTCCTTTCATGTTTTAGTAATAGAAAACGAAATTTTCGTCTAACACAGACGAATAGGTTAGCAAAAAAATGTTTGGATAAAATAAAGCGCTAGTATTAGATACGCGTCCAAGAAAAAGGAGCCAAAAAGCCAACATATAATCGCCTCTATGAAAAGCAGATAAGGTCTTTGCCATTAGACTTATTGTGCTGGATGGGTAATAAAAAAGTTGCTAGGGTATGCTATCCTCTTAAAGTTAAACGTTAGTCGCTTAGCGCAAAGTGCATATCGTAACTTTGTATTTCTTGTTTAGAAGTTAAAAATTGAAAAACATTTTGGTATGTAGCAATTGACGGCAATACATACTTTATATTCTCTGCCAATAGTGAGGTTTATAAAGCATAAGTTTGAAATTTAACGCAGAATTAGTCATGATCTTGTACAAACAAAGTTAAAACAGCATTTCAAGTTGCTTTTGAGAAGATCATGTCTAATTATGTATACAATTTCAAACTCTTGCTTTATAAACCTCACTTATACTGTACTATTGGCGTCAATCCATCAGCCTAGTTTGTCCACTGCTAGACATAAGCCTTTCCAGGACTTTGCCACTCCCGGCGGTCATCCTGGAAGAATTGCCCATACTCACACACGCTGGGCAGGTGGCTCGGTGAGCGTGGTGCCGGAATCCTCGCACCAGTTACCCCGCTGCCCGTCACCAGTCTGTTCCATATCTGCGTCAGACTAAAATGTTTTTCAATTTTTCATTTCTTAACAAGAAAAACAAAGTTAAGTTATGCACTTTGCGCTAAGCGACTGACGTTTAACCTTAACATAGGTTTCTTTAATGATAAAAACTGCTCTAGATTACCTAGGCTTTGCCTTAAATAGGTTAAGGCCTTCAAAGTATGTGTCTACAAACCGAACATGGTAGGGAAATAAAATAAAAAGCTTTATTTTATTTATGTTTTTATAACAATGGCATGTCCGCTTTGGATAATGTATTTCCTTTATTTTTATGACGCAGCATTAGGTTATGACTCTTATGAACATAGATATTGTAGCCAATTTTGAAGGCTTTAATTTTAGTTTTAGTGCTGTCAAACATATAATTATTCCAAAGTAATTTAGATTCTGTTCCTAAATTTCAAGGACTATTTTGCAATGATAGAAACTTAGTTTTGACAGCACTAAAACTAAAATTAAAGCCTTTAGAATCGGCTTTAATATGTAGGTATTTAATAAGTTTTACAATGCATGTGCTCGTAAAGGCCCACTTTTTATGCATCAAAACCGAACAGAAAGTCTATTATTTTGCCCTAGGGCTTTATTATTATTATTAGTTTTATTTATTTACAATGGTTGGCTAACCTGCAGCCTTTCCTGTGTACCATAAATGTCATACTTTTTTTCCACTGTTTAACGGCTCTGGATACCGAGTCCTTTTGAGCCAATTACAATTTAAAGTTCACAAGATTATATTTGTTTTCATTTCCTCACACTATGCATTGAAAAACGTAGTATGATACACGGGCGTAAAAGCAATAAATTACTCGGTTACGTATAAAACACTCGCTACGATCGTGTTTTATATCGACCTCGTGATTTATTCCTTTGCGCCCTTGTAGCATAAACTACTATTATTAATATATATTATTAAATACTGTTATTTTACGTATGTTTATTTTGAGTAACTGTTTATTTATTGGATATAATTATATATTATATGTAAAGGTATATGTATCTAGACAACGTGAAATTTAAGTCATTTTGTTAACGAAAACAGGTGATAGTACTTGTCAATATATATGTCCATATTTTTTACGATTTCAGGGTTGGCTCCATAGTAAAAGTTGTTCTATATCATTGACTGAATAAGCTCTTCAATTATGGTTACACCTTTCTGTTACACCTTGTATAATTATATCCAATGAATAAACAATACTGAAATACTCAAAATAAACATACGTAAAATAACAGTATTTATTTTAATAAATATACAGGGCGTCCCACGGCTATGCCACATGGAGGGAAAGTACCTTAAATATTGTAGATGGAACATTTTACTGAAAGAAAACATTATTTTAATTTAAAAAAAAATTAAACTGCATTCATAGATTTTTAAATAGTTACATGGTTGAACCGGGAATCGAACCCGCTACACGAGAAAAATTGATTAATTTTGTATTAAAAATGTTAAAATTCATGGTTTTCCTTTTATTTCTGACACTATGTTATTAAGAAAAAATAATCCTTATGATGAAGCCTTTCGATCGGCATGATAAAGCTACAGGGTAATTATTTTTCTCATGTAACGGGTTCGATTCCCGGTTCATCCATGTAACTATTTAAAAAATCTATGAATGCAGTTTAAATTGTTTTTTAAATTAAAATAATGTGTTCTTTCAGTAAAATGTTCCATCTACAATATTTAAGATACTTTTCCTCCATGTGGCATAGCCGTGGGATGCCCTGTATACGTCACAAATTTACCTAGTGTACGATGATGATCGTATCGTATGATTTTTAGAAATACGAACTAAACAATCGGAAGCATTCGTCGGTGCGCCGCTATTTCCAACGGGTCATCGCCTTTTTATCAGCCGTCAATAGACAATACTGTTATCAATTTGTCATATTGGCTTCAGACACTATCTCGTTATTTGCCATGTTTTGCACATTTTAGCTTTCTCTTAATATAGACTTTTGATCGATGCGGCTTGCATCCTGCGTGTAGATACTTTACTTTCGATCGGTGTGGCTTGCGTCCTGCGTGTACTTTTCTTTCGATCGGTGTAGCTTGCATCCTGCGTGTACTTTACTTTCGATCGGTGTGGCTTGCATCCTGCGTGTACTTTACTTTCGATCGGTGTGGCTTGCATCCTGCGTGTACTTTACTTTCGATCGGTGTGGCTTGCATCCTGCGTGTACTTTACTTTCGATCGGTGTGGCTTGCATCCTGCGTGTACTTTACTTTCGATCGGTGTGGCTTGCATCCTGCGTGTACTTTACTTTCGATCGGTGTGGGTTGCATCCTGCGCGTACTTTACTTTCGATCGGTGTGGTTTGCGTCCTGCGTGTACTTTACTTTCGATCGGTGTGGCTTGCATCCTGCGTGTACTTTACTTTCGATCGGTGTGGCTTGCGTCCTGCGTGTACTTTACTTTCGATTGGTCCGGCTTGCGTCCTGTGTATACTTTACTTTCGATCGGTGCGGCTTGCGTCCTGCGTGTACTTTCTTTTCATGCTTGTTGCCGGAAACTGGGGATAGTACTCGTCCATACGAACAACTTTTTCTATGAAGCCAACCCTCGAGTCACGAAAAAAAGAACAACTGTTCCATTGAAAAGTTACACAGCTACCCGAACAAAATGTATGAAACATCAGACTTCTTTTTTCTCGATTTCCCTATTCTTTTTCCACGGAAAGTTGTTCAAATGGACGGGTACTATCGCCAGTTTTCGGCTTCCGAAACTTTATCTTAAGAGGCTGCACTATGCTAAAATTCAGTCCTGCTCTAACGCGTTTGTTTTTTTTAATCTCTATCCTGCACTAATCAGATGCCGCGCACGCAAAACTTCAGTTATTTTGAAATCGTGACTACATTATGACATTAACAATATTTTCTTTATATAATAAAGATGTTTTTTTCTAGTTAGTATATGCGTGTGTTGGTTTCGTTTCAATTGGTTGTGAAACACGGAAACTGAATCGGCTTTTTTCCTGAAACTCATGCTTTTTTAAAAGTTATATAATTAATAGAAGATTGAAAGTATGTTTATTTATATAGTGTAATTAATAATTGCCTTGAGTCACAAAACACGCCATATTTTTTTCAAATTTTTACCATCCATATTGACGGAACTGAATCCAATACAAAACTGATGTTTAGCATTATGGAGCCCCTTAACACCTTATGGGGACGCTAGAAATTAAGTACTGGCAGCATAGACTTTTGTCGAATGACGACCTCTATGCTATAAAAAGAGTCTTGAACACATTCTGCGCACTGACCTCCAGAGGTCAGTGACACTGCGTGGATATTTTCAAAGATAAAGATGATTTATTTGCTTCAAATAAGGTACAATTAAATATATTAAATTAAAGAACGTCCATCATATGTCACAGTAAGAAGGAATGCAAATTACAATTCAATTATAAAATCCCATCCTACTAATAATATAAATGCGAAAGTTTGGATGGATGGATGTATGTTTGTTACTCATTTACGCCCAAACTACTGAAACGATTAGGCTGAAACTTTGCATTAATATAGTATAGATCTGGAATAGGACATAGGCTACTTTGGCTTATTCCACAAATCCCCTGCCGGCGCTCAAGGAAAAAGAAAGGGGATTTCTGGACAAAAGTTCCAAAAATCCCCTTACTCATTTATTTTCATGTTTTTATTAAACAACTAATAAGGTAATCACAGTCTTTATTTTTATATATAGTACATTAACGATGATTTATCCCATAAATCAGTTCCCATTGGAAGGGAATGGGGTGTCAAGTTTCTATAGAAAAGTGATGTACTGTTACTCCTTCACGCCGTTGAATATTAGTGGGATGGGATAGTGAGGATGGGATGGGATGGTATAGTGGCATTAGTGGGATGGGATAATGAGGAAGGGATGGGATGGTATAGTGGCATTAGTGGGATGGGATAATGAGGAAGGGATGGGATGGTATAGTGGCATTAGTGGGATGGGATGGGATGGAATGAGATTCGCTACGACTATACAAAAACTCGGGTGAAGTCGCGGGCAAAAGCTATTATTAACAAGAGACGTCATCAAATTGTAGAAAAAGTCATAAAATATTTATTAAAAAGTTTCAAAAGTAATTTCTTTTTTATTAGATCCTTACATATGAAATTGGCGTTTTGTATGGAGAATCTGAAGGATACTCAATTTTCAGTGGTGACATTTTTGCATTTTTTGTAGGAATGACAAATCCAAATTTTATAATTTATTTTGTTTATGAATGCGACATCATTCAGCTAGAGTCTGCTAAGCGAGTTATGGCAACGCACTTTTGGTGGGGAAAAATGAAATCGACAGTATTGCACCACTGAAGTATACTCTGTTACCCCAAAATTAACAATCTTGATATTTATGTAACTTGACTTTACCGATATCCAAATTTATACTGGTGGCTTTGTAGAATGTCGGTATAAAGCGAAGAAATTGACTCAATGACCCTTTCTGTGAAAAACAAAGTATAAAAGTCTAAAGTTAAGTCAAAAGTCTCGAATTTGGCTAGATAACGGGTCATTGCTGTTTTAAAAAACAAGCGAAAAAAAAACAACACATATTTTTTTTTTTTAACAGAAAGCAAGTTTCTTTAAGGTTGATGCGACGGATCACGGTGCCAAACGTCTTTCGTTTTTCTAAAAAAAAAAATTACCTTCTAGAAAATAATAACCAAATATATATAGATAATAAAGTATCAAACTTGGTCAAACCAACTAACACTGACATCTTTTCCAAAGCTTGCATTTTTTCCATTTAATAACGCTGGAACCTAGATTTCTCTTCATCGTACGCACTCAACATCTTAAACAACATGCACTTCACATCGCTGGGCACAGTTTTAGGCATGATGGTCAACAAATTCAGTTTATTTCATTAATTTTAATTCGTAAATGAAATCAACAAGAGAGTCAAAGACAAGTTTAATGACAGGTGACATTATTTATTTTTTGTTACTATATGAATATTTTACCACTAAGTTCTTGACAAGATCGGCTTGACAGACTCTAACAGCAAAAATGATTTCATTTTTCGAAAAGTGTCAGCTGTAAAATTATTACGAATGGAAATAGATGGCATTTGGGACGAACTGTTTTTGAAGTTTTAATTTTAGTTATCAAACTGAAAATAAAAACAAAATTTAATACGTAGATGTTAATCCTTGAAATCAATTTTCAAACAAAACAAATAATTCAAATGGCTATTGAATTACAGGAATTATGAACTCATGAATCTGTAAGAAAATTTCGCCAATTTCATAGGTGAGCACCCAATATATATGGAGAAAAAAGTCGCAGCATCACTACATAGTATAAAGCAAAGTCGCTTCCCGCTGTCTGTCTGTCCCTATGTACGCTTAGATCTTTAAAACTACGCAACGGATTTTGCTGCGGTTTTTTTTTAATAGATAGAGTGATTCAAGAGGAAGGTTTATATGTATAATACATGACAATGCAAAACCGGGGTGGGTCGCTAGTGTCATATATTCAATAAAAAGTTTCAAATGTAATTTCTTTAATAATTTTTTATGAATTATATAGGTAAACGAACACTTTGATAGCGGAACTTTCGATCTATCTCATTATTTTTCCTGGAATCCGTATAATTTGAAAATCAACCATTTTCTAGTTAGACGAACGGATGTTTTCACTTTAAGCGTTTCCGATTTAGACCGGACTCTCAAACTGTATTTATTTATGTAAATAATATTTTATGCGAAAATAATTTCCCTAATATCTATAGATACATACATTGGATTATCCATCCATCCATCAGCCTAGTTCGTCCACTGTTGGACATAAGCCTTTCCAGGACTTTGCTACTCCCGGGGGTTATCCTGGAAGAATTGCCCATACTCACACACGCTGGGCAGGCGGGTTGGTGAGCGCGGTGCCGGAACCCTCGCACCAGTGACGCCACTGCCCGTCACCAGTCTGTTCTTTATAAGGCCCGGTTATTAGGGATGGATATACCGCCATCCATCGGTCCCAGGTCTCCAGGTTTCCTGGAGGAGGAGGAAACCAGGCCTCCTGGTTTTTTGCATGTGAGCTGTCCTCTCACTCTCCCCCGAATCACTTCGAGGGGGTCTCCAAGTAAGATGGTGATACCTCCACAGTCGAGCCCGGCATCAGCTCTACCACCTGCACCTACTTTGGATTAATTATAATAATATTCTATTGTTACTTAAATTTATGCAATTAGATCTCTTTTTCCTGTTATTAGAGCAGAGGTTCTCAAACCGTCGTATATATGTCGTGGGCAGAACGTAGAATTGGGCAGATCGTTAAGTATGAAATCCAAAATCTTCTATCAAAATAGGTGCATTAACGAGCGCAACAAGCCGATTCAGGAGCGTTTTAGACCGATATTGAAGCGATTCTGACGGCTTTAATTTTAGTATTAGTGCTGTCAAAACTACATTTTCTACATTGCAAAATAGTCTTTAATTGTTAGAAACAGAAGTTAAATTACTTTGGAATAATTAAAGTTTGACAGCACTAAAACTAAAATTAAAGATTTCAGAATCGGTTTCATTACAGTTTCAATTTTATTTGATCAATGTTTTGTTTTTAAATTTGACGTCAAATATTTTATATCAATTTTGTATGAAGGGATCCCCTATTACGACATGTTGTAATAGTGGTTAATGAACCACTTTCCAAAAACAATATTTGGCGTAGGATCCTTTAAGAGCAGTTTCGCAGCCGGATTGTGAAAAACCCGCGTTTTTCTAATTAGTCGAAACAGAACACTTAAATTCGAAATTCACTCAATAGTTATTCAACAAAAACTTATTACCTATGAATTGTGTATGCTGCCATCGCAAAGTTTCTATTCGTTTCTGTAAATAAGATATTCAAATTTTTATAAATTCAAAGTTTTTGAAATTCTTATTTACAGAAACCAATGGAAACATTGCGATCGCACCATACACAATACATAGGTAATAAGGTTTTGTTTAATAACTTTTGAATGAATTTTGAATTTAAGTTTTCTGTTTCGACTAATTAGAAAAAGGCGGGTTTTTCACAATCCGGCTGCGAGACCGCTTTTAAAGAATCCTTCACCAAATATTGTCTATGGAAACTGATCCATTATTACAACGTGTCGTAATAAGGGATCCCTTCATACAAAATTGACATAAAATATTTGACGTCAAATTTAAAAACAAAACATTGATCAAATAAAACTGATACTGTAATGAAACCGATTCTGAAAGCTTTAATTTTAGTTTTAGTGCTGTCAAACTTCTTGTCTTCAAATGTCTTTTTTAGACCATCTCTCCTAACAACATTTTCAAAATTTAAGTGGAACGTTATCAAGCGAGTGAAAAATAAATGGTACCTAAGCAAAAGTTTGAGAATTGCTGGTTTAACTGTAATCGCATTAACATTGACCTTTTAATGATAAATGGACATAAATGTGCAGCAAATGTGACATAAATAGGTCTGTCTCGTGTTTGTTTGTAGTCATATCTGTGAGATATTGAAATTATGACGTTAATAAACGTTTTTTTTTTTGTAATATGTAGGTTTAAAGGACAAATTATGTTAATTTTTGCGAAATCCATCACTATGAATACTCTAAATATTATAAGAGTGCATTACAAACTAGAAAATATCAATCAGAAACAAACCCAAAGACAAGAATTTGAAAAAATTCCCCGGGCCAGGATTCGAACCTGCGCGACAGCGCTATGAAATCGCATAACGCCCTCGTGAGCGTTCTATATGTGCAGTACAGACTAGTATATCAGGCAGAAGCAAAAATAACAGTGGACAAGTATAATGGAAGAATTCGCCGGTCTAGGTAGGAACCTCGGTGGCGCAATTGGTAGCGCGCTTGTCTTGATAACAAGAGGTCGCAGGTTCGAATCCTGGCCCGGGGAATTATATCAAATTCTTGTCTTTGGGTTTGTTTCTGATTGTTGTTTTCTAGTTTGTAATGCACTCTTATATTAAGGGACAAATGTTTATATAAATTTTTAATTCATAAGCAGCCTTTTGCCCACGGTTACAACCGCGCCATATTTTGAAAACAATATTTTTTATTCCAAATGTTGGCATACCTCGGTAGTAGGGGTGAGTTGCAGTTAAGGATTACTGTCGCCTTTCGCCTAAATATAGTAAAAGTATATATTTTTACAATCAACGTTTTAATATCTAAAATTTGATACCCACATTGTATTTTTAGGATAATATTTTTAATTTTTCTCACGTATGTTTTGAAAATATTTTGAACAATAGAATATTTTTCAATTTTTTTTACACCATGATATGTGGGCAAATTAATGCAATTTTTATGCCAAATTTCATATCTTTATGTTTAACGGTGCTAAAGCTATGAAGCTGTGACATACGGACGCACGGACAGACAACGGAGTCTCACCATAAAGGTTCCTTTTATACCTTTTAGGTACTACGAAACCCTAATACAACTAAGTACTCAGAAATCTACGTTTTCACAAAAAAAAATCTTAAGTAACGACTTTTTTTTTCTTTAATTTGAAATAGTTCATAAATATAAATATTTGAAAAATGCAGTAGCTTGGCATGTAGGTTAAATAGGATAGCAATAAAACATAAAGAGGCTTGTCTGCGGAGCAATCCTAGTTCATAGAAACGAAATACCAAAACTATTTGTAAATCATAGATATTCTTAAGATACTGTGTGTTTATTCAAATTTGATTATAGAATATCTAGGTTCTCAAATATATATTTTGAAAGGACACTGATTTAAAGACGACATATAGCCAATTTAAAATTTCCATAGAAAGCTTATTTTTGTCATATTTCATGTGTTCTTATTTAGTATACTATATTTGGTAACCTTGATATTATGTAATGCATTCGGAATAAATACACACTACCTTAAGAATATCTATGGTTTGCAAATAGTTTTGGTATTTCGTTTGCATGAACTAGAATCGCTATGCCGGCCTCTTAAGACCTGGGATGCGATATAGCGATAAAAAGTTACTTTATTCAGGGTTGAAAGTACAAGGTTGTACAATTTAAAAGTCCCTTTCAATCATTATCTAAGCAAGTATTTATGCGTTTTAATGTTTAGGCTGTTTTAAGTTTTATGCTTGCGTTTTAAGTATACTGTTAATAAGGCGCTACGGAAAAAAAATCGACACTTTTATAACTTGCATAATTATCTACTTCAGTAAATAATGTATTATTTTGATAAAATAGTATATTATTTTTGGATTCTTTTTCTAGGGACCTGTTAAACAGAAACGCGATTGGAGAAGTTCGGCTCGTTTACCGCACAGTGATTTCCTTCACCGTTCAGGGGATCTAAAAAGGCCAACTTGGGTGAATCATAAAAATGATTTAAAAGTAGTATGGAGTCAGAGTTTTCACGCGTGCAAAAGAGACGGCATGAGAACGGAATCATAATTTAGAGGCCTTTTTAGAGGACCAGGTGGTAAGCAGGCAAATACTATGCACACAAATTCCGAAAAGCCCGTTGGTGCATGCTCGACCGGGAATTGAACCTGGATCTCAAGATTAAGAGTCTTAACGACTGAGCTACCACTCCTTCATGTCCTTATGATAAGCTAATTAAATTAAAAAGCCTGTTTTTCTGAATTTGATCGTATTGTCGGGTAAAATTGCGCTGGCCCACTTTTTGCCTTTAGCACGATTATCATAAGAGCGAAAAGTGGACCTGCAGAAATTCCCCTGATGTTACAATAATTATTCAGCATCACCCCCTTTTAAGGAATGTTCTAAGGTCATTGACTTTGTAAATTTTAAATTACGTAATTTTTTGTACTCTAAATACAAAAGCTTTTTTAAGTATGTTACATTATAATATAAGTACTGAAATTAAATGTAAATATTTTAAGAAAATTTATTTATTTGTAACCAAATTGACCAAAATCTTTTCTTTTTTTATCGCAGTGTTCGAATTCCTAACCCACGACTGTACAAAAAGGGGGTATACGTTTCGAACTAATGTATGTGTATGTTTGTTCCAGGTCTGTTCATACTGCTAATGTTTGGGTTCTTCGCACTGACAGCTGGCTGCTTCATCCTGTTTCTTCATCCTTATGAATTTTTGTTCAACCAGGTTAGTGAAATTAATAATATTTGTACCTTATTAGTATTGTACCTTCATCGATCATCATCACCATCATCCATCAGCCTAGTTCGTCCACTGCTGGACATAAGCCTTCCCAGGACTTTGCCACTCCCGGCGGTCATCCTGGAAGAAATGCCCATACTCACACACGCTGGGTAGGCGGGTTGGTGAGCGCGGTGCCGGAACCCTCGCACCAGTGACGCTGCTGCCCGTCACCAGTCTGTTCCGTATAAGGCCCGGTTATTAGAAATGCATATACCGCCATCCATCGGTCCCAGGCATGGTGGGCCTCCTGGTTTTTTGCCTGTGAGCTGTCCTCTTACTCTCCCCCGAATTACTTCGAGGGGGTCTCCAAGTAAGAGGTGTGGTAGCTCCACAGTCGAGCCCGGCATCATCTCCACCACCTGTAAACCTTGTTTATTGTACCTTACGTTAATAAATTGCAATATCCCGCTAAAATATGTATTTGTCGCAGGCGGATCGTAGAATTGAGCAGATCCTGAAGTATAAAATTGAAAATCTTTCACCAAAGGTCAAACATAAGTGAGTTGACGAGCGGTGGGAAGATGAGCGTGTTAGGTTTACATGTTAAGGGGCTGCACAATGCTAAAATTCAGTCCTGCACTAACGCGTTTGTTTTTTAACTCTCTATCCTACTCTAATCAGATGCCGCGCACGCAAAACTTTAGTTATTTTTAAATCGTGGCTACATTATGACATTAACTATAATTTCTTTATGTTATAAATATGGTTTTTCCTCGTTAGTATCTGCGTGTGTTGGTTTCGTTTCAATCGGTTTTGAAACACGGAAACTGAATCCCTTTTTTCGTGAAATTCATGTTTTTTTAAAAGTTATTTAATTAATAAAATATTGAAAGTATGTTTATTTATAAAGTGTAATTAATAATTGCCTTGAGTCACAAAACACGCCATGTTTTTTTCAAATTTTTACCGTCTACATTGACTTACACTGCTTTCAAGTGTCAAAAAGCAAAGATTATTTTTTAATCTGTGGGCAGCAAGATAAAAATTGTCAATTCAATTGTTAAATCCAACGACACCCTTCACAAAGACATTCCTATTTTGTTGTGTTTATATTGTGTTGTTTTCTATCTATATTACTTACGTTAATAGCTTGGTATTTCATTCAACTTTCAACATGGTCAGCCCATGCGTTGTAGCTAATTGTAAAAATATAGGAACACACAGTATAACTAATTACGGAAAGAACAATGGATCTTAGCAATAATACATTTGAGGCATGGATTGACCATAAAAAAGAAAGAAGCAAAGAAGAAGTGTCAAAATCAAAAGAATCCAGTGTTGCCAGGAAGACATTTTTTGACACTTTTAGTACAGGCTGCGCCATCTATTGAGTCGTTCGGTACTACTTTTTCTTTTTTAATTTGACTTTGAAAACCCCTCATTGATGTAATGCACTTGTTTTGGAGTTTTAGGCGGAAACTGTTTTTTTTTTTTTCTAAAAGTGCATTCCTTCGTTTTTTTATCTGGGTGTATCCATTCTATGCTTTGCAAAAGTATTAGAAAAAATTATTATCTATTAAAATATTTTGTTATAAATAAACAGTTTTTTGTGTATTTGTTTATAAAGATAGTCAGTAATCAATACTTGACATAACTCGAAGAAATCGTTTATCGCGTAATATTTTGTAAACTTTTCCTGTTTACTGCTATATATCGAAACAAAATGTGAAAACCCAATTTGTTTAATAATTTAAATGTCTAATTTCAACCCCTTTTTCAAAAATTTTATACTCCAATACTAAGCATATAATTTCATCAATTAATTACAAAAGTTCACGAAGACATCATGGACGTCAAAGAATTGGCAACATATCGCGTTCCAATAAGATTTAAAATATCTGCTATCCTTTGCCGACTTACCCCTTTTTCGCAATTTAGATGGCAGATAGCTTAGTGTGGTGTGTCAAAGGGCAAACCGGAGCCCTATTTATTGTTACTGGTCTGTCCGTCCGACTTGCGGCAAAACGGAAATGTGCAATCATAAAATATTTATACTACACCTGCTCGGAAAGTACCTTCTTACTTTTTTGAAAACAATACAGAAAATACGTCATTACTGTCATACAAATATGCGGGCGGAAAAAGTGTATGAAAATTCATTGTTAACGTGCTTGAGCGGGCAGAAAAAGTATATGCAAATCAATTGTTGACGAGCTGTTTTTTTTTTAAATAACATAAAGAATGAGCAAGTGGCCTAGTGGCCAGTATTATTTTGCGAACTCGTACATAAAACTGGAAAAATGATACTGGCCACTTGCTTTTCCTGTACATAATAAAAAATAAGAAGGAAATAAAAAGTGACAATCGCACGCGAGTCAGTCGGGTTCTTTTTATTGTATCTTGATTAAAAGTAAAATTATTATACTATTTCCTCGCAGGTGTAGTATAAAGCAATATGTATCACTCGGGAGAAAGTGCGATTCCCAACCCGTGTGTATTGAGGCCTCAAACTACACCCTCGTTGGTAATCGTCCCCTTTCTTCCCTCGGTAAACAATGTACTATTTCACCTCACAAGCTCGGAAAGGCTCTATTTATTATTCGAAATCTGCGTGGAAAAGTGCATTTTATCCGCTAGCGTGGAAAAGGTTTTTAAAATTCGAACTTTTCTATTTAAAAAAAAGTTTGCCAGCCAGCATTAATATCTACCATAGAGGAAAAAAGCAATAATACAATAATAAGTCAGTGCTGTGCCAGCCTAATTTTGAGAACAACCACACTGGCCAGCATGACTATTGCACCAAAAAAGAAAAAGATTTATTCGTTTTTCTTTTGTTTTTCTTTCACCACTGAGCTCTAATAATACATACGAGTACACTGGACTGGCTATTGATGACCTGATAATGAAGCAATTTGAATATCGCCATTTTGACGCTAGTCGCTGCAGTAAGTGACGTGAGCGTACTCGGAACTAATGATAAAGATGAGACAATGACGTTATCCATTATAACAAATCTTGTTTCTTTTGTAATTTTTCATCCTGATGTTTATAGTGTAATTATTTTTATTTTTAATGTTAAGTATTATCTTTAACAATTTTCTGTTCTTTTGCAATCTTTATTGATACTAATATTCCACTCAATTTTGTTATTGAATTTTGCATGCTTTTATACATGATTTTGTATGGCTTTATTAGCAAAATAAAATGAATATGAATATGAGTCAATATGAACAAGTGTAAATTTTAGTTCCCGGTACGCTTGGTGGGCGCGCTTTGAATCGACACAAAAAGACCTGTCATTTTGTATGGCACAACATGTCCAGCGTACTTGTATTACAGTGTCTTGCACCTAGCATTTTCTTCGCTGTAGTGAGGTGAAAAATTGTGTGTTTCGCTCGGCAGCAAAGTTATTTTGCGTCTTCTACCTTTATGAAACGTACTCGCTTCGGTCGTGGTTCAATCCTAGAATCCTCGCTTCCTCAAGTACTTTGCAGCCATGCATAACAAATAACTATTTTATCACACAACGTGTAACAGAAAGGTGTCACCATATTTGAAGAGCTTATTCAGTCAATGGTATAGAACAACTTTTACTATGGAACAAACCAAACCAAATGGATCTCAAAAAAAATCAACTGTTGCATAAAAAAATGCAATGCCTCTCGGCCAAAATGTATGAAAGGGCAGATTTTTTTTTGGCTCTAAGCTAGGGGGTGCTTATTTCCTTTTGTGGTGTGCCAAAAGGCAAACCGGAGCTCTTTTAATATCACTGCTGTCTGTCCACCCGTTCATCCATTTTCACGGATTTTTAGCTCGTAGAAAAAATGCGGACCTGAAATTTGGGTATTTGATTCAAAGCTGTAATCTGACTTTCTCCAAAACTGACGAAATGAAACCCTAGCTGCGCAAGTCTGACTCGCACTTGACCGGTTTTATTGTTTATTAGTTTACTTTCTATGTTTGCCTTTTTAGTTTTAAGAATCTATTATTTGTAAACATGGCAATAAATATTTTTTTCCTTCTACCTTTTCCAGAAAGTCCTCTTCTCCGAGGGGGGCGAGATCTTTGAGATGTGGCGGAAGCCTGAGGTCGACCTCTACGTCAAAGTTTACCTCTTCAACATCACCAACGCTGAGGAGTATATGGCAGGGAATGCCACCAAACTGATCATGAAGGAAGTTGGCCCTTATGTGTACAAGTAAGTTTACCTGTCGATACGTGTACCCATCCATCCGTCGCCGGCTCGTCCACTGCTGGACTGCCTTTCCAAGATTTTGCCACTCTTGGCGATCCTTGAAAGAATTGCCCATACTCACACACGCTGGGCAGGCGGGTTGGTGAGTGCGGTGCCGGAACCCTCGCACCTGTGACGCCGCTGTCCATCACAGTTTTATACAACGTGTAACAGAAAGGTGTAACCATATTTGAAGAGCTTATTCAGTCAATGGTATAGAACAACTTTTACTATGGAGCCAACCTTCGATTAAATTATGTTAAGGTGTGTTAATTGGAAAACCATTTCTAGATTAAGGTGTAATAAGCAGTATTTTAGAACTTTTGATCTAAAAAACCTCATGATGATGCATATTTTTACGAAAAAGCTGCAACTTCCATTTGCCTTCGTGTAACGTCACTTGGGAAATGGCTGTTTAGAAATGTGTCCTTTGCTTTCAAGATACATTTATAATAATATGCTTCAGACTAATTTGACAGCTAGATGACAGATGAGTAGACAGATCACTTTTATTTATAAGCAATCACACATCACAATCAGTGTATATAATGTCTAAAATTCTCGAGTGACAAGGTCATCGGACAATTCTTTAAAGAATCATAGAAAATAATGGTTAATTTATATACCAAAATAATGAAAGCTATATCCTAAACTTGCTTATATTCTCTGAAAAAAAAAAAAACTTTTAACAATTAGGCTATGGGAATTGGGGATGGATATACCGCCATCAATCGGTCCCAGGCATGGTGGGCGAAAGACAGTGCACAGTTCAGTGGTGTTTTTTTTTGTTTCTCAATGTTCCGCTTATCTATCTTTGGTCTTTCTTACGCATACAGTTACTCCATTAAGAAAAAAGAAAAAACAATGGATTTTGGAGTCCTGGGAATAACCCAATCAAAGCCATCCTGTATTTCAAACCAATGTTTTACATTTCCCCAGAGAACTCCTGGAGCACAACGTGACAGCGTTCAATGACAACGGAACCCTCTCGGCGATCCCGAAACACCCTCTGCAGTGGGTGGACGAACTCTCGGAGGGTCACAAAGAGGATGACATACTGTTTCTGCCCCATATCGCATTGTTGGTAAGTGTTTAAATTTTAGTATTAAAATTGAGATGGTTTAATTTTGTTGAGTACTAGTCAACTGTCATGTATGTAAGTGGTAATATCATGGCCACTCCTACGGCGTTTTGAGACGCCGGAATAATATCGGCTAAAAAGTTGGCATGTAGTCAACAACATTTTACGGTAAGTTTTAACAAAATTTATACTTGCGATTGTCGGCACTTGGTGAAACTTGAAACACATCTTGAATTAAAACACTTGTACTAGTAGTTTCACTTTATTTGTGTTAACTCCCGACCGGTTTCGGATTTTATTCCATTTTCAAGGGAAGATCTTAATTAAATTATTTTACATGACTCCAGGCACTAGCTCTGAGCAACGTAAACAATGATAATGTAAGTAAGTAAGTTTAGTTTAGTAAGTAAGGTAAGTTTTAAGCCCAGTGATCAGTTTACAGTTTTATATTTCTTAAGTGAATTTTTCAGTTGATTTTAAGAGATAAATTAATTATTACAAAAAGATGGTAAATTCGAAATTTACGTTTGCATAAAAATATCAAATTCAACCAAACACAATGGACGACATTGTACACCCGAACTTGAATTTATAAATTCTTTGTATATTTTAATTTCCGACTGATATTTAAGGCGATACCAAAAAAAAAGGGTTTTTTCGAATCCATTTACTTCATTATAACGTCATCTACGTATTTAATTTTTTGGTAAATGTTTATTGAATATTTGATTAACATTCTCACTGAAGGAAAACGCGATTGGATGAAATTTTCTCGATAGAATTTAATTCCGAAAAGACCTCTTAATTGTTTTATTTTTTCCTGTAACAAATAAATAGTTGATATATATAAAAACGGCTCACCTCAATACGTGTTATGATCGGGAAAGTCGACCAGTTTCAGCAGGCGTAACGTCGTCGCGTAAACGTCTTTACTCGCCCAGATGAAGGCAGTCTAAATCTGCTGAAACTGGTCGGCTTTCCCGATCATAACACGTATTGAGGTGAGCCATTTTTATATAAATCATGAATTATCCTCAAGTCTCATTTAATTCTATAAATAAATAGTTGTCAATTTATACATTTTGTCGGTAGTTTTAAAAGGATAATAAAAAAGCCTCCGAAAAACAAATTGAATCCCAGCGGACTGCTGCAAACTGTTATACTACCTGAGCAGCGGCAACATTAGTTATCGTAAAATATACTAATTTAACTGTGTAACATCTACCATATTAAAGTAATCATCTAACTTAAATTTCTCACGACCGTGAACCTTCGAATAAATTACTGAACTTTCGAAAGAACTTATGAACCAAAAGACAAAAAATAAACTTTTAACAAAAAAATAGCAACCGACTTCAATAGTAACAGCAGTCATTCACTAAAAAGTTAATAATAATTCTATAAAGACCGATGGTACCGAAGCAACACTTTTGCCGACTTCTTTCTTCCTGAAACGTTATGTTATCTAGAAGTCGGCGTTCTTATATTGGTTTTTATGTTGCTATATCGTAGGAAATACGCCGACTTCTAGATAACATAATGTTTCAGGAAGAAAGAAGTCGGCAAAAGTGTTGCTTCGGTACCATCGGTCTTTATAGAATTATTATTAACTTTTTAGTGAATGACTGCTGTTACTATTGAAGTCGGTTGCTATTTTTTTGTTAAAAGTTTATTTTATTTCACATTTTTTAGTGTTGCTGGGTTAAATTGTGAAATATGGGTAGTTCTTGCAAACGTGGTTTTAATATGAAACGAAGTTCAAGTGAGTATAAGTAGCTATGTTTGAGTAGCTTCCTGCTATCAATCTCGAGTTATGTGCTGTCATTCGTTAAAGAGTTCTACGGTGATGAAGCCAAGATCGAAGGTCAGGTGGGTACACTGGCAATTTTCAAGCAATGCCCTGCAATGAGCACCATAACACAAACTGATTGCCGCAATCCAAAGTTATGTGCTGTCATCCGTTGAGGAGTTCTATGGTGATGAAGCCAGGATCGAAGGTCAGGTGGGTATTCTGGTAATATCCAAGTAATACCCTTGAATTAGCACCCTAACGCAGTGATTGCCGCAATCTCGAGTTATGTGCTCTGATCCGTTGAGGAGTTCTATGGTGAATATGGTGATGAAGCCAGGATCGAAGGTCAGGTGGAAGAATGATGATTTTCAAGTAATACCTTGTAATCAGCACCCAGGTACAAAGCGATTACCTCAATTTCGAGAGGTATGCTGTCATTTTCTGAGGAGTTCCACTGCCTATCTCTGAAGACCTTCATCAGATCATGACCAAACCCAAAATGGGACCTACCTGGAAGTACACTCTTTCAAACAAAAAAAAATTGTTCAAATCGGTTCACAAATGACGGAGTTATGGAGTAACAACGCCAAAAAAAAAAAAAAAAAACATACAGTCGAATTGAGAACCGCCTCCTTTTTGAAGTCGGTTAAAAATAGGTGCGAGGACGAGCGAAGCGAGGATGAGCGTGTTAGGTTTACATGTAAGATAAAATAAGGAGCCGAGCGAAGCGGACCGGAGCGAGGCTAGGTCTCTAGTTTTAACAGAATTCAAGAAATGAAAAAAATAAACATTTACAACGTGTAACAGAAAGGTGTAACCATATTTGAACAGCTTATTCAGTTAATGGTATAGAACAACTTTTACTATGGAACAAAACATGTATCTCGAAAATTTTTGTTTACTGTTTCATAGAAAAATGCAATGCCGCTCGGCTGAAATGTATGGAAGGGTAGATTTCTTTTTTTGAGATTTCTGGTTTGGCTCCCTAGTAAAAGTTGTTCTATACCATCGACTGAATAAGCTCTTCAAATATGGTTACACCTTTCTGTTACACGTTGTATATTCGGAGATCTACGATAAAAATAGCTGTCAGTAGTTTTCGGAATTTTCAGTATTTCATTCGGTAGTTTTCGGTAGTTTTTGTATATTTATTATCACATAAGTTTTCGGTACATTAGTATTTAAAGCAGTAACATTAATAAATTAAACATCCTCATTTTTAATTTAGTTTTCGGAGTTTTTATTGCTACCTGTTTTAAATTGTACATTATTGTATTTTATATTTAAATTATTTTTTTAACATCCGACATTCAAAAAACAACAACTATACTTGTTTTTGACCGGTTTTACCAAATTGATGCTAATAAGGTAATATACCTATATTGAGACTCTTACAAATTAACTGACCTACAGTTGACTTTATGTTCATTGACATTATAGAAAATTCTAGAGAGAATTTCTGCCTAGAGATAATTCCTATTGGATAACTTATCAAAAGGTTAAATATCGGTTAGGAAAAGTATGTAACATCTATCTACGCTCCAAATTACGTAATGTATCATTTCAAATAATGACATAACACTCTGATAGGTGGTAGAGCTGATGCCGGGCTCGACTGTGGAGGTACCACCATCTTACTTGGAGACCCCCTCGAAGTAATTCGGGGGAGAGTAAGAGGACAGCTCACAAGCAAAAAACCAGGAGGCCCACCATGCCTGGGACCGATGGATGGCGGTATATCCATCCCTAATAGCCGGGCCTTATATGGAACAGACTGGTGACGGGCAGCGGCGTCACTGGTGCGAGGGTTCCGGCACCGCGCTCACCAACCCGCCTGCCCAGCGTGTGTGAGTATGGGCAATTCTTCCAGGATGACCGCCGGGAGTGGCAAAGTCCTGGAAAGGTTTATGTCCAGCAGTGGATGAACTAGGCTGATGGATAGATCTGGGGATCTAAACAGGCCGACTTGGATGAATCATAATGATTTGAAAGATAGAGTCAGAATTTTTTCACGCATGCAAAAGAGACGGCTTTGGAACAGAATCATAATATGATTCATACAATATGGCCTTTTTAGAGGACCAGTTAGATCTATCAACGACAATACCAAACGCTGAGATCCAGGAATATGAAATTTGGACTGTAGGTTCCTTGTATGACGTAGACATCTACTATGGAACGATTTTAGGAAATTCCCACGGGATCGGGAGAAACGGAATCCTGCGGGACGTCCGCTTATAGTTAGATAAATCAATTAAGGTTTTTACCAACGCCAACGACCTTGAACTAAGTAACTTTGTAACCATTTTATACGGTAACTATAGCATTTTTTAATAAAAGAAAAATACATAGTAATCTACATGATACAAATAGTGATGTGGTTTTTCTTGAATTTCATTTTAAAATACAGAAGTGAAGCAAAAAAAATTCCAAGTTTACCCTTATTTCTCGATTTTTTGTTCACTTGTAACAACATAACTGCTGCAGTTTTTAACGAAACAGTATGAAAATTTATAAAATTCTAGACACAATAATATAAAATGATTTGGTTTCCTCCGTTCTTGGAAATTAATTTTATTTTGGATAAAATAAATTAAAAACACACTATTTTCGCACTTGTCAGCCGCAGCGACTGACGTAACAGCCATGTTGCAGTGCGAGCTGATAAGGACTTTATTTTAATGTGGTTTTGTTCGAAATTTCAACCACCACGAATCGAGTTGCTAATTATTCCGACGGAGCCACCTTAAATAAAGTAACCAAATCTGTAACCTAATTTACTACGAGCTCAAAATTGGTAACAAAGTCATGCTTATTTTAGTATTCTATAAATAACTTGTTTACCAATTCGCTCAGAAAAGATATAAAAAAATTACGACTGCGCATTATATTAAATGTTTGGGTTCCATTAATATTTATTAAATCTGTTTGAAATGATCCCGAACTATTCCCAAAATGTAACAAACCCGATTTTTTTTTTATTTATCCTTCTGCAACTATATCTTTGCGCCATCAAATTCAGTTGAAAAAGCCCATTTTGAGATATAAAAAAATTGTTGATTGCGACTCAAAAATATAGGATTTTGCTCCACTTGCACATATCAGAAACATCAATATTAAAAATTATCTGAACCTAATTTGGTCTGAGAACCTTAAAATAAATAAATATAATAATAATAAATATAATTTTATTTCATCTAAATCCTATAAATATATAATACAAAGTAGGTTCAACGGCGGGCCAGTTTATTATTTATCTTTGAATCGATTGACAACTGGTTGCAAACCACTTAAAACATTTTTCAAAATTGCCTTCAGTGGGTATTGAACTATTTACGAACTGCGACGTCACTTCGAGTGCGAACGTATCCTTAGACAAATAGAATTCGATAATATATATATCTTTGTTTTTGATGGTTGGCAACCAGTTGACAACCGATTCAAAGATAAACTTAATCTAGACGCAGTTCGCTGTCCCTCGCTAGCAGTGGCGTGCACAGAACTTTTTGCTGGAAAAGCAAGCAATTGGTCAAGAATAACAATAAAAAAATATATGAAAAAAATTAAATATCACTTTGAAATAAAAAAAAGTTTGTATTGGAAATTTTCACTCTAGGGTAGAATTGGCTACCCTGGCGTAATACATTTTTTTTTTTAAAGTGATATTTAAATTTTTTCATATTTTTTTTATTGTTGTTCCTGACCAATTGTTTGCTTTTCCAGCAAAAAGTTCTGTGGACGCCACTGCTCGCTAGGACGTCCTAAATCCTGACCAGACTGATCATATAGGATAAAATTAAATAATTCCGATCGCAAGTAGTGATTTCAATCTTTAGACACCACTAATGCATGATGATCAGATGGGTCACCTATGACCTAAGGATGGTCTTCAGTTTCGCAATGAATAGCAGAAATATGCAAGTGGTGTACAGTCACCTGCAGTTGTAACTTGTAAACGATTTTAACCGCTTTAACGCCGCAATAAGAACCGCCAATAAGTAGCCTGTACTGTTGGCGTCCGTACATCAAATAAGCAGTGACTGTTTCACCATTTACAGAGAAGCCTGTTTCATCATCATTTTATTTCTACTTAGTACTAAAGTTACCGTCGATCAACAATAATTGTGTATTGATGTGTATCGATGTATATATGAAGTTAAAAACGGTGAAAAACCCACCCTTTTTTAATTAATAGAAACAAAACACTTAAATTCAAAATTCACTCACTAGTTATTCAACAAAGCGTTATTACCTATGTATTGTGTATATTGCCATCGCAAAGTTTCGATTGGTTTCTGTAAATTAGAATTACCAATGTGTGTGTGCGGACCGACAGCGATCACCACCCAGCTATGGTTGTGAGATGCTCACCAATTGCTACTATAATTTAATTTAAGTACCGAACTCCGCAATCACTGATAAACCCTATGGGTTTTTGTTGATTGTGCATTTATGTAACTAGATTAAGATTTTTGAAAATAAAGAAAAATGAAAAAACTCTGAATGAAAAAAAAAACTAATTTACAGAAACCAATGGGAACTTTGCGATAGCAAAATACACAATACATAGGTAATAAGGTTTTGTTGAATAACTATTGAGTGAATTTTGAGAAAAGGCGGGCTTTTCAAAATTTAGCTGCGAAACAATACAGTGATACATACTTGCAATATCAGCGGGTCTACCGCGTAATTCTGATTTTCATCAACATCAACTTGAGATTGAATTTTGACGTGCGTGCGACGACGCCCGCCTAACATGCCATCTCTTTTGCACGCGTTGAATTTCGCATGCATTTGCTTGAAGTTGATAAAAATGAGAATTACGCAGTAGAGCCCCTGTACAGTGTACAGCAAGATATTTTTGCGCAATTCCGTGCCGTCATTATCCGTAAAATTAAATTTAAAGAAAAAACCAGATTACTATGATTTTAAACAATTTTTAGGCGATTTCATTTAAAAAAAATGTTTTAGGTTACAATTTTTTTTGTTTCTAAATAATTCTAGAATCCTTTTTTCTATCTGCTAGTCTAGTGGCACTTGCCCCATCCATCTTTTAGACACTTTTAGACCTTGCATATTGTAGCGTTATTTTTTAAAAATCATTTTATGTTTTTAGCCACTACATATTCACGAACGTAATTTCGACCTAAATTTGGACTGCCACCAGGCAAGCCTGGTGACAGCCAAAAAAAGAGGTAAATCTGGATAAATAAACCGTATAATTTATCTTTAAATACACAAAAAAAATAACAAAACCGAAGTAAGAAAAATATAGTACAAAACACAATAATATCTAAAGAGTATCGGTACAAAGGAACTTATTAGATCAAAAAGGAAATTATGCTTAATTCCACTTATTTAGGATTTTGATTTCCTTTTAGCTTGAACGACGCATTTGTTCATAAAATAATGGATTTTAAAATTTGGTGGCGAAACTAGTTTTTAGGATCCTTTAAACTAAGATTTCACGGAAGTTTTGATAACTCCTGATCCGAAAGAAAACGTAATATTAAGGTGTTACGAGCAATCGTTATCTAGCTTTACACTAAGGAATAAAAATAATTGATGCTGAATATTAGGCTACAGATACTAAAAACCTGGTGAGGGTCTCTTCGTGACTTTAGGTGTTTCCGGTGTTCCCGGGAGCAGTCGATGAAGCTTGGCGATTTCTATTTTAATATCGGAAGCTTTAGCTCACCAGGGACGTGGTCCTTACATCAGGCCTCAATAGGTACAACCGTACGAGATGGCGGATGGAATTCAAGTAGAAATGAATAATCAAACTGGGGAGAACCAGAACCCTTAAAAATCCCGAAGGGTCGCAGGAAATGCAGAAAAACTGGCTTACACAATGCTCAGAGCAAATGCGCTCTGTTTCAATTTTTCAAATACCAAATTTGTTATTTTGTAAAAGATTTATCCTTCCTCTGTCACGATCTTCATTGATATCAGAAAAATAACAAAAAAAATCTGACAAGATCATTCTAAATATTCGAATTCGAAAATTCAGAGAAGCAGCCAACGATAAAGAAAGACTAAAAATATATAAAAAGGTTGAATACTTGTAGCGAATGCTACAATATCCTCAAACGACACAAAAAAATTTAAACTAGCTTAAAGGAAATTAACTTCCAGAAGGATAAACAATCGAATAAACACCTAGACTAATCCAAATGCCTTGAAACAAAAGGACTTGATTAAGTAAAAACAAAGTAGTAGCCTATATTGCTCTGTGACCCACAAACTATCTTCAGGCAACAATCACGTAGAAATGTTGCTCCGTTGCTGCCTGAAGAAGGACAAAGCAACACACTAACAAACCACTAAACAACAAATTAACGACCAACAAATCAATAACCAACAAATTAACAACCAACAAACCACAACCAACAACTCAACAACCAACAAATCAACAACCAACAAATTAACGATCAACAAATCTACAACCAACAAACTAACAACTACCAAATCAACAATGAACAAAACAAGAACTAACCAATTAAAAACCAACAAATCAACAAAACAACAATCCAAAAACCAACAACTCAACAACCAACAATCCAAAAACCAACAAATTAACTAACAACAAATCAACAACCAACAAATTAACTACCAACAAACCAACAACCAACAAATTAACTACCAACGAATCAACAACCAACAAACTAACAATCAACAAAACAAATAACCAACAAATTAACAACCATCAAACCAAGAGCCAACAAATTAAAATCATGAGGATACATTATTTAACAAAAAAAGGAGAATTTATCAAAAATAGTGTAAACCGGAAGCCGCAATGATATGTGCAAAAAAAGGTTTTGCTATTCAATTGACCTCCATACAGCGAAAATAGTTTGTTAAAAAATGTAAACCAGAAAGTTCAAAATAATAGACAAATATTCAAATGTCGACTTTGACAGTTGACAAGACTGAAAATGTAAACAAAGATTTCAGCAATTGCAAAACCTTTTCAAGAAAAATTCAACGTTTGTTCTGTAAAAACAAAAGATTTATTCGAGGATTTGCGACAAAATTTCTTGCATGGAAGAGCCAATCTCAATATTATTGTGAAAATTTTATAACAAAATGAGATTGCCTATATTGGATTAGGGATCAACAGAAAACGAATAAAGTGACTACCCGAATCTCCTGATATCAACAATTATGCTGGAAACACAATAAATATGTTTAACTAGTAACTACCACATTTATGGATAAATTACAATAAATTTATTTGACTTGAAAGCTCAGTGTAAATTATTTATTAGAACAGGCAACAATTATTAATGATAGATATGGAAAGTAATAGGCTACTAAATATTGAAATGCACTTACCTGCAGGTCCTACCTAACTATATATAAGGAAATTAGGTTAGGGGTAGGATAATATACACACTCAAATAAAACAGGTAATACACAAAAAGTGTGTAAATACTTTATTCCTTTATTAAAATTTATAGGACATTAATTTCACAAATTAAGGGTACCCATAAAGACAAAAATATTCTTCGTGGAAAAATTTGGTTCCTTTCGACAGCTTGGTATTGGGGTTCCTTAGAAGAGAAAACGATGCCTGAAAACAAACAAAATTTAGTAGGTTGGAAAATTAGTCTACGAAAGCGTAGACACCACCGTCGAATTGAGAAAAAAAATGTTAAAGTACAGCAAGTAATATTCAGAAAACCGTACTTACCTTTTGTTCGGGCGCCATTCTTGTAGCGTTATTTTTTAAAAATAATTTTATGTTTTTAGCCACTACATATTCACGAACGTAATTTCGACCTAAATTTGGACTGCCACCAGGCAAGCCTGGTGACAGCCAAAAAAAGAGGTAAATCTGGATAAATAAACCGTATAATTTATCTTTAAATACACAAAAAAAATAACAAAACCGAAGTAAGAAAAATATAGTACAAAACACAATAATATCTAAAGAGTATCGGTACAAAGGAACTTATTAGATCAAAAAGGAAATTATGCTTAATTCCACTTATTTAGGATTTTGATTTCCTTTTAGCTTGAACGACGCATTTGTTCATAAAATAATGGATTTTAAAATTTGGTGGCGAAACTAGTTTTTAGGATCCTTTAAACTAAGATTTCACGGAAGTTTTGATAACTCCTGATCCGAAAGAAAACGTAATATTAAGGTGTTACGAGCAATCGTTATCTAGCTTTACACTAAGGAATAAAAATAATTGATGCTGAATATTAGGCTACAGATACTAAAAACCTGGTGAGGGTCTCTTCGTGACTTTGGGTGTTTCCGGTGTTCCCGGGAGCAGTCGATGAAGCTTGGCGATTTCTATTTTAATATCGGAAGCTTTAGCTCACCAGGGACGTGGTCCTTACATCAGGCCTCAATAGGTACAACCGTACGAGATGGCGGATGGAATTCAAGTAGAAATGAATAATCAAACTGGGGAGAACCAGAACCCTTAAAAATCCCGAAGGGTCGCAGGAAATGCAGAAAAACTGGCTTACACAATGCTCAGAGCAAATGCGCTCTGTTTCAATTTTTCAAATACCAAATTTGTTATTTTGTAAAAGATTTATCCTTCCTCTGTCACGATCTTCTTTGATATCAGAAAAATAACAAAAAAAATCTGACAAGATCATTCTAAATATTCGAATTCGAAAATTCAGAGAAGCAGCCAACGATAAAGAAAGACTAAAAATATATAAAAAGGTTGAATACTTGTAGCGAATGCTACAATATGTACTTCAGTAAGGAAGGTATTATTTTTATAAAATAGTATATTATTCATCCATCAGCCTAGTCCATCATCCACTGCTGGACATAAGCCTTTCCAGGACTTTGCCACTCCCGGCGGTCATTCTGGAAGAATTGCCCATACTCACACACGCTGGGCAGGCATAAAATGTAAAATTATTCACAAATCAGTATTAATCCATCTTACACCTATCCATATTAAATATAAATCAGTGTTGCAGTAGTACAGAGCGCCTATGGAGTTATCAGTATGAATTTGGCTGCATAAATTAATTGCTAAAAGCTTAGATATAAAAAGAGTGAAGCTTCGTTAAGACGATATGTAAAAGTTTTAGTGTCCCTGTTACTCCAAATGCGAAAAAACCCTCAGTGCGAGAAGGACGGATTCATGGAAAAGTAGCAAAAAGTCGGTTTTTTATTAATATAAAATGTACTAAAAACGCTATCAAAATTTCGTTTTACTAGGTCCTAGATACTGTTAAAACCCATCTAATAAAACATAATTGCAGTCCATATGTCATTCTAAATTGTCAAACCAGGAGAATTGGTGTCGACAAAGACCTCATTTCAATAAATATTTCTAACGAGCCGAAATTCTCCAATCGCGTTTCTGTTTTAACAGATCCCTAGAAAAAGATTCTAAAAATAATATACTATTTTATCAAAATTATACATTATTTACCGAAGTAGATACAGAAGTTCTAAATGTGTCCATTTTTTTCCGTAGTGCCTTGAATTTTTTTACATTTTTTAATGGAACTCCAATAAACGGGTATTTGGTTAAATGACAAAGATTTGCGATAAATAAAAGACGAAGTAGTTTATTTCAAATGTGGTTAAAATAATTTTTATAAAGGACACGCGAAGGACTTGATAATAAACAAGTTCTTTATTGGGTCAATAAATTGTCATAAAATCTTCCTTTAAGTAAATAAAGCACAGATTTTTATCGACTTGACCTTTCGAGTTAAGTTATTTGAACTCTAAAATGGTGGTAGTTTTTTGCATATACATTCCGTCTTAAAGCTGTTTAAGGTTAAACGTCAGTAGTTTAGCGTAAAGTGCATAACTTAACTTTGTTGTTCTTGTTAAGAAGTTAAAAACTGAAAAGCATTTTGGTCTGTGCCATTTGACACCAATAGTTGAGTATTAGTGAGGTTAAAAGGTCTCTAGGTGGTAGAGCTGATGCCGGGCTCGACTGTCGAGGTACCACCATCTTATTACTTGGAGACCCCCTCGAAGTAATTCGGGGGAGAGTAAGAGGACAGCTCACAGGCAAAAAACCAGGACTGATGTATGGCGGTATATCCATCCCTAATAGCCGGGCCTTATATGGAACAGACTGGTGACGGGGAGCATTGTCACTGGTGCGAGGGTTCCGGCACCGCGCTCACCAACCCGCCTGCCCAGCGAGTGTTAGTATGGGCAATTCTTCCAGGATGACCGCCGGGAGTGGCAAAGTCCTGGAAAGGCTTATGTCCAGCAGTGGACGAACTACACTGATGGATGGAGGTTTATAAAGCATGAGTTTGAAATTTAATGCACAATTAGTCATGATCTTGTCCAAACAAAGGTAAAACAACATTTTAAGTTGGTTTTGAGAAGATCAGGACTAATTGTGTAAACAATTTCAAAGTCTTGTTTTATAAACCTCACTAATACTGAACTATTGGCGTTAAATGCCACAGACCAAAATGCTTTTCAATTTTAAAGTTCTAAACAAGAAAAACAAAGTTTAGTTATGCACTTTGCACTAAGATACTGACGTTTAACCTTAAGATCAAGTGATCAAGCCGAATTTATACCGGATGTTAAGATGATGTTCCGGAAGCCGGAAACTGACGATAGTTTGGGAGTTAACACAAATAAAGTGAAACTACAAGTACAAGTGTTTTAATTCAAGACGATAGTTTCGTCCATACAAACAACTTCTACTATGGAACCAACCCTCAATTAACGAAATAAAAAACAACTGTTCCATATTAAAGATGCAAACTTACTCAATCAAAATGTATTAAACAACTGTTTTTTATTAACGATTTCTTGATTTTTTTCACGAAATGTTTTTATATGGACGAGTACTATCGCCAGTTTCCGGTTTCCACAAGATCATCTTAACAGCCTTGTATAACCTTGTTTGCACCCTTTTTATTAAACAATAAAAATAATGCGTCGATGACACCTAGAATGACGGGCCCTCGCTCAGAAAGAGAAAGAGTGAAAGCAGGCGAGGCATTAATAATAAAATTAGATAAAAATGTTTTCAATGCAAGTGCTCGTAAAGGCCCACTTTTTATGCATCAAAACCGAACAAAAAGTCGATTATTTTGCCCTAGGGCTTTATTATTATTTTTTTTTTAAATTTATTTACAACGGTTGGCTAACCTGCAGCCTTTCCTGTGTACCATAGATGTTATACTTTTTTTTCACTGTTTAACGGCTCTGGATACAGTCCTTTTGAGCCAATTATAATTTAAAGTTCACAGGATTATATTTGTTTTCATTTCCTCACACTATGCATTGAAAAACGTAGTATGATACATGGGCGTAAAAGCAATAAATTACTCGGTTACGTTTAAAACACTCGCTACGCTTTAAAACACGAGTTTTAAATCGTCCTCGTAATTTATTCCTTTTCGCCCTAGTAGCATAAACTACTATTAAAGGCTTCGGCCCCACGCACGCCTCCCAAAGGTTCGGGACTACATAGTCCCGAGATATAATACATATACACCATGATAATAATAATAATAATAGTAGTTTATGCTACTAGGGCGAAAAGGAATAAATTACGAGGACGATTTAAAACACGAGCGTAGCGAATGTTTTAAACGTAACCGAGTAATTTATTGCTTTTACGCCCGTGTATCATACTACGTTTTTCAATGCATAGTGTGAGGAAATGAAAACAAATATAATCTTGTGAACTTTAAATTATAATTGGCTCAAAAGGACTGTATCCAGAGCCGTTAAACACTGGGAAAAAAGTATAACGTCTATGGTACACAGGAAAGGCTGCAGGTTAGCCAACAGTTGTAAATAATTAAAAAAAAATAATAATAATAAAGCCCTAGGGCAAAATAATCGACTTTTTGTTCGGTTTTGATGTATAAAAAGTGGGTCTTTACGAGCACATGCATTGAAAAAGATTTTATTCAACAGATCACAGATAATTGTAGTACAAACAAGTTGTTAAATAAAACGAAGTTAGAGAAAACTTAGCATGAATCCGTTGAAACGGTCGGTGTCTCAGCTTTTGTCCCTACAGCCAAGAGCAAAGTGGACGCTGTTATTCTTTCACCGCCTATACTTATTAAAATAATAATATACTATGTTAGTAACGCTTCACTTTTTACACTATGTATTTGTGCCGTTCTGTGGCACTGCTCCGCGGAAGCGACGGAACACCACAATCTGCAGCCAAAAGTTTTCCTCAATGACGAGGAATCAATCTTTCCAGAAACTTCCGTAAAATCTATGGAAGTCGGTAACCGACCAATGACTGGTAGGCTGTAAACAGCTGCCTGTAACCAGTCTTCCTAAGTTGAGACCAAAAAGCAATTTCTTTTGTTTAAATTTGACTGTTTTATCCACTTGCATATCAAAAGTTTTTTAAACAGAACCAAATTGGCCCGAATGGTCCGAAATATATCTCACATTTTTTTTATTTTACTTTGTTTTATGCAATTATAATCTTTTAAGAAGACAAAAAGTCAATATTTAATATTTATTTAAACGGAACCATTTGTTTATTTCCTTCTTATTTTGGAAAACTAGTGACTATTTTAATAACAATAGTAAAAAACTTAAATTAACTTTAGCTAGTAATTTAAAGTTTCCGCAGATAGCATAAATACAAAATTACGTGCCCTGAGTAAAAATAACTTAATCTTTATTCAAACTTTTATAGCTGACGAGTTTTATATATAATTATAATAGTAGTTCATGCTACAAGGGCAAGAAGGAATATTTTTTTTATAGCTGATGATTATAAAGATAAAAATTAGGTCAACATACTCTAAGTAACTGACCTACTTGTACTAACTGACCCGGTTAATGAGATATAAAAACAAGACTAGAAATTATTTATAACTTAAAATATGCCCGTTAGATATTTTATCAAGAACCGGTCTTCAGTATACAGACAGACTCGTAAATCACCTTCTATTAATCGAACTGACAAGTTTAAGGCGCATAGTAGACCTAAATTGGCAACTGGATGTGTGTTCGTACAAATATCGACGGAAACGACATTGAAATAACGTACATATCAGTGCGCAATGCAAAGTGGGTGTTACGACGATCACTGCGTCTCCGGATAACGCAAAATAGGAGAAACTAATAACCTATCACATGGACGCGATTGTTCGATTGAAAAAGGTATCAAGTTTACATATTAATCAAACTATAATCGAATTAAATCGACAAAGCAAAGAAATAGCAATTTAAAAAAGTTAAAAGCTTATGTTAATAAAGTTTGTATTTTTTGTTTTGGTTAAGTTTCTACGAAAGTTTAAGTTAAAATTAAAGGTTATTAATCGGAAATTAGCATATGTTTTTGCTGCTTCATTATCAAGAAATATAGCCTTGAAATTTTACTAAAAATAGCGGCTTGGCTTTACAATGCGCCATAATCAAAGATGGTGTTCAAAATTGATATAATCTGCTAGTCGAATTTCGCCTAGTTTTCAAAGTTAGACAATGCACAAACATTTCTGATTTGTTCAAAGTACTACTTTTTTGAAGCGAGTGCTTCTTTGATCGCGCGTCGTATGGGGGCCTATTTTTGAACTTGTTTCGCAGATTAAGGAATTTTCGTATTTAGTATTTGAAAACAAAAGTACTTTGACAGGGAAGTTCTTATATGAAACGAATTTGACTCAATTACATTGACTTGATATGTGCATTAAAGTAGGAAAATTGGATTTCTTATTAGATATTATTACGTACTTTATTCTTTTTGTTATTAGTTATCATTCATGGCAAATTAATGCTTATTTTATCAAAATAATAAAATGAAAAAATTACCCCGAAGTTGATGCGTGCGCCGCCATCAGCAATCAGGAAGTTTGGAAGTTTATTCTTTATGCTTTTCTCTGTGATTGACATCAAATGTCACAATATGCAGTGCATAGATAAGAGTAGTATAAAATGCAGTGCGTCTGGAATACTCTGGAACCGAAGTACGAAGAATATCTAGAATTTTTCTCGCTGTCCCAAAGCTGAACATGATGGCAAATATCACATGGCAAGAAGTATCCGCTTAAATAATACACGGTTGTATCTCCGATACAACCTGCCCCCCTATTCTGTATCTTTAATTGCCAACTGGACTAGGTGCCTATCATCAAAAACATAGCTAAAAACGGAACTTTCAAAATTGCTATTAGTGGTTATTGAACTATTTACGAACTGTGTCGTCACTTCAAGTGCGAACATATCCTTAGACAATCGGAATTCGATAGTATATGTATGTTTTTGATGATAGGCACCCATTTCAAACGACAACTAAAGATACGTAATAGGCCCTCTGCTCCTTTTTTTAAAAGATTATTATCCTACACTCGATCTATCTTTCTAAGGTGATTAATACTTGCGATTGTTGGCACTTGGTGAAACATCATCAACATCTTGATAACAACCATAGACATACATTTTTCGTTTATTGTGAAAAAATCTTTTACTGTTTCACTAATATAAACGTAAACAATCATATTTACGTCATAATTATTTAACTTAGTTTTATTATTCCTTGATAATGCCAGAAGGCGAAACCGGTTAGAGTTATGAAAGCTTACATCAAAGCTTAAATAGTACAAATCTTTTCATCAAGATAGAAAATATAGAAAGATTTCTAAGGCCCTTTGCTACTAAATATATGAATATTTAAGTTGCCTTTTTGAATCCTGAAGAAATCTTTACCTGGCTCAAACTGCAGATCTATATTTCTAACATATATACATTCTTCCACAGAGCATCGGAAACGTCGTTTCTTCACAAAGCTTTTTCACCCGCCTCGGTCTAAACAACTTGATCAGCGTGACCGACAGTCAGCCCCTGATGAAGATGACTGCTAAGGAGTTCATGATGGGGCACAAGTCCAAACTGATGGCATTGGGGAACACTTTTTTGCCTGGTTGGATATACTTTGACAAGCTGGGTTTGATTGACCGGGTGAGTTCAGTTGTATTAGTCTAAATCTCAGACGGGTAAGCAGTTTACTGACATCCTTTGGCTGACAAGTTATCTTTTATTCCGATTTTAACTAACCCAAGGTTTTAACTTTCTTCGTCTGGACAATCTTCAATTAAGCTGAGCCTAAAGCTGAACGAGGAAGCGGTGCGCTAAGCTTGAACAAATTCACCGATAGGAATGCTTAATTTTCTTATCCCATGCAGCTCCGAGCGATATTATTGGTGGATTTCATCCTAACTCACTGCCCCAAAAAAAAGCATATATCCAGAATATAAGGTCTTTCAATTTAAATGGAAAGTAATTTAGGAGGTGATTAAGTATCGTTAATACATCACATTCCACTGTAAAATGCTTTTTTTTGCGCGAACTTTTTCTTCACTTGTCCATACAAACTCAGGCAGCTGATCAGACCACTTTGTACTGAGAAGTGAAAAAAAAGTTCGCGCAAAAAAAAGTGTTTTGCAGTGGAATGTGATGTATTAACGATACTGAATCACCTCCTAAATTACTTTCCATTTAAATTGAAAGACCTTATATAACTTTTAGACACCACTTCAACTCAATCGGTCAAGCATTTTCTTTACTTTACTCGACCTCTTCGTCCCCAGATGTACGACTTCAATGGTGACTACGAGACCATTTACACCGGTGAAACCAACATCCAGGACGCTGGCCTCATCGACACATACAAGGGATCCAGCGACTTGCCCCAGTGGAACGGCAAACACTGCTCCAATGTCCAGAACGCGTCAGACGGCACCAAGTTTAAGGGTGCTGTGGGGAGAAACGAGTCTATGCTCTTTTTCAGGAAGAATCTCTGCAGGGCTGCCCCTATGGTGAGTTTTTTTGGACCTGCTTCAGACAGTGCGAATCCAGGAAGTCCACTCCCTAGAAACTTGATTGAAGCATTTAATTTTGAATAAAAAGTATTTATATATTCTATATTTTTAAAATACCCTGTTTTTATGGACCCTCTTCAGAGAGTCCAGGGGGTCCAGACAGATACATGATTGATATACTTTGAATAAAAGGTATTTATGTAATCTATACCGGTATATACACCTTTGTAGGCGTCAGGTAATCCAAACCTATTTATTGTAAAAAATTTGATTGTAAAATATTCTAATCTATTCTGTTCTATATATATATATATAATAATATCCTGGGGTCTAGACACGCCTTCGATACAATGTCTTTCCATCATACTTACTTTAAAGAAAGAAAGAAAGAAAGAAAATAAATTTATTGGCGCGTTTACAAAAAAAAAAAGAACTTATAGCTAACACAGTAGAAAAGGTTTACTTAAGTAGGGAGTAATCTATAGATAAAAATAACAACACGACAAAAAGGATGCAGCTCAGCTATGTGCCATCCAAAACTTGTTTTGGTTGGCGCTGGTTTTCAGCTACCTCCGTTATAATTGCATGATAAGGTATTTACGAGTCGTTAACAATTTCATTTACTAAATTGAAAAATCAATAACAATTGGCAGAAATGGCTTATAATTAAATTAAAGAAAATAAAAACAAAAACCAAAAATGCGTTACAAGACAAAAAACAATGAAAAAAAAGGTAATTAGTATTTTTTCTCGCACATTGATTGCGGTTAACGTGAGAGGGCAAGTAGGCTGGCATGTGCTAACCACACTGACAGATTGATCCATCAACCCTTAGCTAGACCAAACGGCTGGACCTCGGAGCACGAAAATCAAACTTTAAAACGCCTGCCTTCTTGTTTGGTCAGTTTGGACTGAACCGTTTTAATAATAATAATATTTTTATCCGCCAACGGGTTAATACCAACCAGCCTCGAAACCAACCTGAGACGGTTGGGATTCCGTGGCAGTTCGCTTCCAGCGCGGATGCAGAAGGCTGTTCTGCTCGATACTGCTCGCATCGTTCGCCGGTTTCTTTCCCTGGGGCTCTGAACCTTGGTCGACTGTGCTTCTGCCGAGGGATGAACCGTCTCTCTCTCTTTAAATTCTTTTGGCCAAGAGGGAGAGACGAGGTCAAAAATTCTCAAAATAATAATAGTCCCTACTAAGCCATTGCTAGTGGTAGAAAGAGCCAGCCTAAAACTCTCCACCCGCTGCCTGATAACTAAAGCGAATGTTACATTTTAGATTCCACAAGAAGAAGGAGTAAGGAGCGGACTGAAAGGTTACATGTACACCTTCCCCGATAATCTTCTAGACAACGGAAAGCACGTTGAGGAAAACAAATGTTTTTGCAGAAAAGGTAACTAGTTCTACTATTATTTAGTTGCGCAAAAATCTCTCTTTGACTTCAACAATAGACTAAGTATTACTACGTATAGACCAGAAGTTGGCAACCTTACGATATAGGAGGGCCACAAATGTTACCAGGTCATCAGCGAGGGCCGCGTCTCATCTTTGTATATAAATTAATATTTTGAATAAAACGCATTACTCAATTTCGTATCATATCAATGCGATTTTTGCGGCTGCATTTGACTTGCAAGTTGTTCTATGTTCGCTTACATTTTATATGTCATGGCATCGCGTCTAAATGTGCATCCGTTAAACGAGAATATGCTTGCTTTTTTGATATGTCAGAATGCAAAATGTCTGCTCACACAAATATGTACTACCAAACATAGTTATCATGCAACGGTTGCGAATCTTTCGGGCCGACCCCTGGTATAGACCGACAACTCCCATACATCAAGGCGTAGCAAATTTTTTCGCACCCTTACGACACTAAGTGTCGCCAAGTGTTGCAAATAAGCATAATTTGTTTAATTAGCTGCAAGTAAACTCCAAGTAAAACAAATAAACATGTGGCTGTAATGAGCGTTTTTCGTTATGTTAAATTTAGTGTTGATTATGATTCCTAGATGGCACTGTCGTATTCTTTAGCAACAGAATCAAAGACAAAATTTGCACAGATTCCAAACAATCGAAAAACCACTTTGACATTGACTGCTACGAAACACATTTTATCTATGGTGATATGGACAGCGCCATCTGGAGGAAAGCTAAGAACTAAAACGCTCATAGCCTTGCTAAGAAAAAGTAGATGGCGCTAAGTTGGCAACATTAACTGGGAATATTTCAGCGCCATCTATTAATTATCGAAGTGGGAATTATTTTTATGTTACGTGACATCGCTGTGCCACTAGCGTCACCAATCGCTCTTTTTTAGCATCGTGTTTGTTAGAGGATTTAGCAACGCCATCTAGATTTGGTTAGAATTTTACACCTTTTTTGTGGCTACAAACTGATGTATGGGAACTGCTAGTCTATATATATGTAGTAATACTTAGTCTATACTTCAACTTCCACTGTCACTTCTACACTTTAAATTTTAGCAGTGGTAGCTCAGGAGTAGAACGCTGACCTCTCAATCTTGAGATCCAGGTTCGATCCCCGGTCGGGCATGCACCAATTAGATTTACGGAATTTATGTGCATAGTATTTGTTCTTACTTACCACTTGCTGAACGTTGAAGGAAAACATTGTTAGGAAACCTTATACTCACACATTAAATAAACAATAATTGTCCACTCTCGATGGAAATCGTGCGGCTCTCTGCAGGTGACGACAGAATAACAGCGTCGCAGATTTCGGTTTGCGGCATTATGCTGAGTCGGAGCCTTTTTCTCTTTGCCGTGACACTCATACCACTAGGATAAATTTGACTTTCTTTTTGTGTTCTAGCTTTATTTTCTTTTATTTTCAATGCAAGTGCTCGTAAAGACCCACTTTTTATGCATCAAAACCGAATAGAAAGTCGATTATTTTGCCCTAGGGCTTTATTATTATTGTTTTTTTTTAATTTGTTTACAATAGTTGGCTAACCTGCAGCCTTTCCTGTCTACCATAGATGTTATACTTTTTTTTCCACTGTTTAACGGCTCTGGATACAATCCTTTTGAGCCCATCATAATTGAAAGTTCACAAGATTATATTTGTTTTCATTTCCTCACACTATGCATTGAAAAACGTAGTATGATACACGGGCGTAAAAGCAATAAATTACTCGGTTACGTTTAAAACACTCGCTACGCTCGCGTTCTACTATTAAGTTCTTATTGAGAAATAAATGTAATATCTATATATCTATCTATCTATCTAAACCTGCATGCCCTAAAAAGCGTGTATTTGTGCCCGACGAACGGCGGCAGGGCTCACAACCCATCACGTTGGGACGTAATAATCGTCGGTGAAACGCGGGTGTACCGAGTGCGGACTGTGACTTGCATTTCACAGTTCACACTCGGAACACCTCTGACACGATATATTATTATTATTTAAATTTCACTGACACTTCCAATTTCACATTTGCGATTTCTCTCCTTTCACAGGTAAATGCCTGCCAGTAGGTCTGCTGGACGTTACAGACTGCTACTATGGGTTCCCCATTGCTCTGTCCTACCCCCACTTTTACCAGGGTGAAGATGTCCTGTTCAGTAAAGTCGAGGGTATGACTCCGAACAAAGAGAAGCATGAGACCAGGTCAGTTTACTAGTATTTATCCCATCCCACTAATAATATTATACCTATAATTGCGACAGTTTGGATGGATGGATGTGGGGATGGATGTTTGTTACTCCTTTACACCGTAACTACTGAACTGATTGGACTGATACTTTGCAAAAATGTAGTTATAAACCTGGAATAGCAACCGTGGGATGGCAATGGAGTGTCAAGTTCCTATAGAAAAGTGGACTTGAAATATGAAAAATTTGAAAGTGTTCAAAATATTTCCAAAACAAAAGTGAGAAAAATAAAAAATATTATTATTAAAATACATTATGGGTATCAAATTGTAAGTACTAAAGAGCTGAATGTAAAAATATATAGTTTGGCTTTATTTAATTGCATCTATTTTAAGAAATCCTTGAAAAACCATAAAAAATGTATGTCCCCCCTTATCTCCAAAACCGGGGGACCAAAAAATATGAAAAAGATCATGGTTATGTGTTTAGGTAAAGATTACAGGAAAAATAAAGCGGTTGAGAAATTCACGAAAAAAATTAAATTTACTAAGTTACAAAATTAAATTATCATCCACAATACGGAACCCTAGGTACGCGAGCCTGAATCGCACTGTGTCTGTTTTTTTATTGTGATTTAAAAGTCGTAGAAAAGAAAAACAATGTACTAAAAACTAGAAGTGCGTTATGCATACGTTTGTATACATAGAGACAGAATGTACATTTAATACTAGAGGTAACTGTAATACATATCCTTCCAGATTCTGGATCCAGCCGGAGTCAGGTCTGCCGCTGGACGTGAGCGTCAAGTTCCAGATCAACATGGCGCTCGAAGATCTCTCGGGCATCAACAACTGCGCGAGATTCGCCAATATGTACCTGCCGATGCTTTGGTTCGATATTGTAAGTATTCGAGATCAAGACAGAGTTTTATTTCTTAGGGTTCCGAACCCAAAGGGTGCCAAACCAAAGTCTATCAAAGAGGTAGCCGTTATAGGTAGCGAGTTGAAATTTACATAGAATACATGCCTCTAGCATGCAAATAATAAAAAATTAAGAAACGTATATACCGAAAGTAAGTATGAAAGTATGTTTTTGCCTATGAGGAGAAATTGAAATGGTAGATATTTATATCCATATTCAACGAAATAAGTTCATATTCTTTGTAACTTCTTTCTTGACATTTTTCATTATTATTTTTGACATTGTAAATATTATGAAATTGTACAATTAAAATGTTTAATATGACAACGATGCATTCTATAGGTACTAAATATTTGTACGCTTTCATTGGTAGATTTTTGAGGACTCATGATCAACCTCAATGTAACACCCAATTAATTTACCAAAAATTGAACAAATAAAATTAAATAATAACAATACAATTAATAATACAATACAATTACAATTAATTATGAACTGTATTGTATTGTTATTATTATTAAATAATAACAATACAATACAATAAATACAATTAAATAATTTATTGAAACAAAATAATATTTAAATATTTAAATTAAGGAAAATACATTAAAATTAAAAAACTAAACAAATAAGAGTCGTCTATAAAAATTAAGTTAAACCTATCTAAAGCTAAAGTAAATAAAAAACTTTGTCGAGGTTGTCGCTGCCATATGGCAGGGTGCCCAAGACGCTAGCCTATATCCGGAGGTAGGCATGTATTTATATATGTAACCTATTAGTATGTAGTATATAGGACGGGATTTGGTCGGCCGCCTGGATTCGTGCTGGGGGCTCGGTTGGTGATCATTGAACCTTGTTCCTGGTCCCTGGCCGGGTCTCCGGTATGGGTTCGGGCGGTTGATTGGATTTCACCTTGTATAATAATATTTTACCTTTAATTTTAATCGTATATATATATATTGCTACATAAATTAAATAAACCTTTAATCTAGTTCATGTACATTTATTATTTTATTACATATATTTTTATAAGGTTAAAATTTGACTTGTGAAACGTGTATTATATTTACCTACCTTGCAAAATAAACTTTTTGTTTTTTTTTTTTTTTTTTAATTTTGCCTTACTGTATGGCCAAGCCAAAATTAGCTCCAGCTCTTGGGTTACCTGACACGTCAACCAAGCGCGACGAAATTTGTTGGAATAATCGTCGTGCTTCTGGACCCCATGGTCCGAACGTTTCCACGCCAAACGGCACAAACATGCAGCCTTCACTGAGAGCTGTAAATTTGCTGTTTTATTATACAAGGTGACTTTTTGATCATCATCCAAATTCATACTAGAGGCTCGGTTAGTGATCAGTATCATGAATCGATAACAATTTTTGTGAAATTCGTATAATGAAATTTCGACTTCCCACAGTAATTCACTCCCAGTCCTGAGTGAATCACTATGGGGAGTCGAAATTTAGTTTTATGAATTTTACAAAAATCATTATTGGTTCATTATGCTGATCACTTACCAAGGCTCAAGTATGAATTTGGACGATGTTTACAAATTCACCTTGTATATCTAAATGAAATACTTTTAAAACGTAAATAACAAAATAATAAAACTAAATAATTCTAAAATAAAAGAAATAGCCCTAGTACCTTATACTAAATAAAACATTATACTAAATAAAAAAATATTCTCTAAACCAGCGTTTCTTAACCTTTTTTGTCCACGGACCCCTTAGGAATTCAAGCAAAATTTTAAGGACCCCCTTAATAAAAAAGCGGCAATACATTTCGGACCATTTATTTTAGTTCTACAAATTACAAAAAAATATACTTTTTCATATAAAATACGTTAATGAGAATGGTTGGTGCTGCTTTTTTGCTACTAAATTAGTGATATTTGAGTTTATATTACTACTGAGATTATAATCTAGTAATAGCCTAATCTATTACTAGATTAGGCTGCGTCCGACCCAGGGGTCTGCGGACCACAGGTTAAGAAACGCTGCTCTAAACCATTACCTGCTCTGGCAGCATTACCCCGCTGAAATACTTATTTTTTTTACATTACCATCATGAGCTTTTATAATTGACCTGATTTTAAACTTGACCTACATTGAATATTTTTTGGTGGTAGGATGGCATATACCTGCTGTCCTTAGGAAATAATTACCTATATATTCAGGTATTTTATTGAGGGCAATTAAAAGCCTTGAAAATCCATATTTTCCTCAACAAAATAATTATTATTTATGGTCCTAAATCCAATTTATGAGTACTATGGAGGGCATTACATGTACTTGGGTCCAAACAATGATCTTTTTTAACTTGTAATGTTATGAATTATATACAAGAGCACATAAATAATGCATTTAATCACCTCAATCTATGCAAATGTACGGATTTGCATAAAATTTTGCGTCTTATTCAGTTTTAATATGCTATTTAAGGCCATAAATTACAGTTTTAAATTTTGAATCGAATATATTTAAAAACAAACAAATTTCGGGGCTTAAGGCGATTGCCATCGCCAAATTAGCAGCTCGATATTTGTCACTACAAATATCAACGGAAACGATACTGAAATAACGTTCATATCAGCGCGCAATGCATAGTGGCTGTTACGACGCTCGCTGCGTCCTTGAAAGGGCGAAATAGGAGAAAATTATACTTTTCACTTGGACGTGATTGCTCGATTGAATAATCTTATGTTATGTTTATAGCTATAAAGTTTATCTATTTATCAAAGCATAGATGAATTCAATCGGCCAAGCCACTCAGGAGCAGTAGTCAAAAAACACCATTCAGTAAAAAAAAAATTCATGTAGAATTTTTGGTGGTATGAAAAAGAAAACTGTTGCATATGTTGTCTAAGAGTTGATTATTCATAATACATTTTTTCATTATTTTTGGTTTGGCCATAAACGAGGAGTAGGCTTTAGAAAGTACCCATTTGGCAATAGTAAGGCCCTTAACGGAAGTGAATTTTAGAATTAAATATGTCGGTCAAGATTCAAGAGCATAGAAATATAATGGATTAGAAGCGTAGGGTCGGTAACCCTATGCTTGGCCGCAATTTTCGAAGATTGTATCAATTCGATTTGACTTCATATAGTCTCATACATCGCCACGACATGCATCCCCGAGGGGGTGTCATTCGGGTTTCATAGTCGCAGGTCAAAGCTGCATTATAAAAAGAAATATATCTATAAATTCATTATTCTGTCTTACTTGTTAAAGCCATTCCATGGACATGTTAATGGAGAATAATAAAGCCTCCGAAAAACAAATTCAATCCCAGCTAACTGCGAAATTAGTTATCGAAAAATATACTAATTTAACCGTGTAACGTCTACCGACAAAATTAATACCGAATATATTTAACAGAATACCGGTAGAGGTTGACGAAACTTTAAATGGCAAAATAAGTAAAAATAAATATAAAAATATTTTAAAAAAGTGTTTTCTCAGCTTTATATAAATTATGAAAAAATGTATAACCTTTTATCTTAAATAAAACCTGTATTTAAAATAAGTTTAGATTTAAAAGCCTTTGTAAAAAAGACATGTGGACACCGAGAGCTATAGCCGATAAACTGCTGAGCAGTTTGGCTTAAAAATTGTATTAATATCATGTAATTGTCTTTTGATAAATAAATAATATCTATATATCTAATTAAACATAGCAAACAAAAATTTCACACGACGACCTTGTTTAAATAATGAACCTCCGAATAAATTACTGAACTTCCGAAAGAACTTATGAACCAAAAGTCTAAAATAAGTGCGACAACGAGCGAAGCGAAGAGGAGCGAGGCGAGGTCTCTAGTTTTAACAGAATTCATGATATACAAAAAAATTATTTTTATTCGGAGATCCTTAAGATAAAATAAGGAGCCGAGCGAAGCGGAGCGGAGCGAGGCGAGGTCTCTAGCTTTAACAGAATTCATGATATACAAAAAAATGATTTTTATTCGGAGATCTATGATAAAAATAGCTGACAGTAGTTTTCGGAATTTTCAGTATTTTATTCGGTAGTTTTCGGTCGTTATCGTATATTTATTAGCACACAAGTTTTCGGTAGATTAGTATTTAAAGCAATAACATTCATAAATTGAGCATCCCCATTTTTTATTTAGTTTTCGAGCGTTTATAACGACCCGATATTATTTTTGATTTAAAACTTTTGATAGAATTTATAATAAAGATAAATTTGTGCGGGCTACTATCTTTTATGCTCTCTGAAGATGACCTTGGTACTTGGTCGTAAGTGTTACGAACAAGAGTCGCAAACCTAAACTCTGTGAGTTATCCGTCCCAAAGTAGGAATTTTCGAACAAGCAACCGAAGCGAGCGAAATTGTCCGAGTCTACTTGAACAATCCGGCGTTTGTATGTATGTATGTTTGTCCGACGATAACTCGAGAATCGTTAATCGCAACGTCATGAAATTTGGTAGGCGAGCAAATGAGACCAAAAATATTTTCAAGTTCGAACACCACCCAAATCGGTCAAGGGGTTGCAGAGGTTGGGAGTCCGTGAGTTCACAGTTCGAGGCGAAATACGAAAGATTTCAAAAGTAAAGATAAGCCCTTGCCTTAGTATGACAGCACCAAAATGTTTCCACCTCTAAATGGGTGACGCTCACACGTTTGGGATCTCATCTGAACACAGTGATAGAAGTTTTGAATTTTTACGATTTTAGTAGTCTGATGCCTTATTGTCTAACTTCAACATCTATCGCTATTGCTTTCAAAAGTACGCGTGATTCGCTAGAAGTGATGAGTCACGTCAATTCTAGCCAATTACGTTACCTTTAAAGCAATAGCGATAGACGATTTCATGACTATTTCCTAACACAATCGCACCTCTGATCAGTTTGGTGACCGTAGGTAGACAGATTGCGCACTCATAAGTGTGCACGCGTCGGCATTAGGTTAACGCACACATTTAAAAACAATGCAATCGATACTCATACTAAACTTTTGAAATCTTTGCGAAATACTAGTTATTATGTTTTTTTATTTTGATAGGTAATTGGATCAAAATATAACCCTTGTCCAATTATTTCCATTTTTATTCACAGAGAATGTACACGCTCCCAGAAAGCATGGAGACCAGATTCAAACTCTACCTCAACGTCCTTCCCGTCGTGGAGCAAGGAGCGATGTACTTATTCTTCATCATCGGAGTCCTCCTGATCTTGCTGACCGTCTACAGACTCACTTTCAAGGTCATGTTCAAGTCCTTCGATAACAACAAGAAGCAGAGGAACATCATCATCGGCACCGATCTTTGGATTGACAAGGAAAAGGAATCCAAGCAGAGACAAGACCAGGACGGAATTTATGTTTCCTGTGAAATCCCCCTCAACGATGATAGTTCAGAATTCGAAGACCTGCAGTTGAATGGAGAACGCAGACCTTCAGGTTTCATTAAAATCCACAGCGATAGACTCAAAGATCTTAGCCATAAGTTTAGTGACAAGGTTTACGATTCTATAGGTAGTGTCAAAGATAAGGTTAGAGATGAAATAACTCATGTAAAGCACATATTTAAGGAAGAAAGGCGTGATTCACTTATTCCGCCACAAGAGGATACAAACTCGAATGATGCCTACAAAAGTGATTCTAGTGATAGTGATGCGAAAATCAATCGTAATAAGATCTATACTGCTGTAGGCCAGTCTGATAGTGAGGATGATTTTAAATACTTGGAAGTTTTAGACGATGGTAGTGGTTTCGATGACCCTAGTGTACAATTGCGGATTACCGAAAGTATAGATAGAGTAAATGAACTGAACAGGCTGGACAGTGAACGATTGGATAAAGATGAACTGATTCACATTTCAGATTGAGTAGGGAGGGATTAGAGATCGTGCCATTGTCGATATACTGATTGATGTGACCGTACATGAAATACGGTTTCGAAGAACACGTTAATTTTTAGGCAATCTTTGTTGAATAAATGCTCACACCTACCAGGTTAAATGAATGATGTGAAATCCTAAATGTGGAAAATGTAATTTTAGTAACAAATTTTAGTTTATTTTTGTTACTGTAAGTAAATAATAGTTTTCTTGATTTTAGAGGATTTAGTAAGCGCAAAGAATCGTTTCTTGCGACTTGGTTGCTTGAAATATGTGTTTTACGGTTAATGGGAATTATTGTGATTGATTTTTACATTCCTTGTGTGCATTCCATGGTTATGTTTTTTACTTTTAATAGAAGGTCTGAAAAATTAAGTACATTTGAACTGAAATTTGGGACTGAAGAATTGTGGCTCATTGAACACAATAAAAATTGCCATTTTTGCTCAAAACTTCGGTGATATTTTTAAAAGATGTTAATTATCTTATTTTTCGTGCTTTAGAAACTAAACGCGGATAAGTTATGAAAACTGTTTTGAAATAATGCCAGTGACTTTTTCTATTTTAAAGTCGTAACTAAAATCGAGATTAATAAAAGAATGTTAAGTTTTTAATGTTGCAAAAACAAAATTTAAAGCTCTCAAGTTTTAAAATAGTAAACAACCTCATCTACCTGAACTCTTGCCTTAACTTAGGTTTATTTTAAATAGTTTTATAGTATGGTTTTGTTCATAAAAAATATAAAAACATAAGATATATTTCTATTTGTATGAATGAATCCATATTTTTAGTCTGTCATTTACTAAAGTAAAGACTTGTCAATATTGTGATATATTATATGATGTAGTAATATTTTTACTATATATAACGATTTTATTTTTTCATATTGTATAAGTAGAAATACGTGCCTTTTAAATTATTCTCTCTGGATTAACTTGCGTACTTGGTAGATAACTACTTATTAAATAATAAAATTGCAATACTTTTAAAAATAAATGAGTTTTATAAAAGTAACTACGCTGTATTATTTATATTAAATAAATTTATTTATAGTTAATAAATTTATTATATTTTCCTTTTATGAGCTTTATTTATTTAATTTGTTTATTTATTAGCATTAAAGCAATACAAAAATTATTTTCGACTGATGATTGCCCCATACCGCGGGCCAAAATATATCGAGTATCGTCATCATCCATCAGCCTAGTTCGTCCACTGCTGGACATTAGCCTTTCGACTGCTGGACATTAGGACTTTGCCACTCCCGGCGGTCATCATAGATAAATAAGGAAGGATAGATTGCTATCTCCTTGTACGGTTCGCAATACTAAAAAAAACGTTGCTAGATGGCGTTACCTGTCTCGCTGGAAATACAATTTGTCTGAAATCGACGAAATATAGCATTTTACTGTTCTGGTTCATCATATTTATTTATTTTATGAATAAAAACACGAAATTTTCATAACATCGCATCAGAACATAGTGAATTCTTAATCAGGTGTTTTTAACATTTTTTTCATTAAACTTTCGGTGGTAAGCTGGCAATCTCACTAAGCGTGCAGATGGTTATTCTGGATTCCGGTAGATGGCGCACAGCGATCAATTAAACAAAATATGTGCATTAAAATACGCTTTATTTACCTAATACACACTACTCATACATACCGGTATATAACTTTACTCTTTGACTCAACTGTCATGCACGGTTGGGCGATTTATCCTCAGATTTATCGTATGCCATGTGTCGCGTATTGTCGTATTCTAGCAAATTTCTGTTTTTGTAGGCGCAGTATAGTTGCTACACACACACACACACACACACACACAACGAATTTCGTTTTATCAACTGTTCGATAGATGGCACTAGGTATGTCACAATTTATCTAGTATAGTAGCGACATCAAAAATAATAAGTCGAACTACTAGGTACCGGCGAGAATAATAAGTTTTACGCGGGCTTTGTTTTAACCTCTAGTATGTGGACAGGGAACGCAAGACGCCCCGCTCCGTGTGGGAAGGTTTGCTTTTGCCGCAACGAATATGTGTACAGGTTCGGCGCGGTTAGAGCGCGCGCGAAAGTTTAGACTAATTGTTGAAAATAACAATATATTTGTATAGGAGACTATATACTTAGCGATTGAATTTGTTTGCCAGATAACTAATGAATAATGTAGAGCAGACTAGAGCATACTTTAGTACCGAAGGTATATTGTATTGAATAAACCACTTCACTGAATTTGTACCTAGTGTAGGAAATGTACATATTTTGATCATAATTTGGCAATTTTATGGAGTTTGATTATAATCCCCTGTGAATTAGCATATAAACTAACTGTTTTTATCAAGAAAGTATACTTACAGAAGGAAAAACATTGAATAAATACACTTTCAATATTGCATGATCACTCACAAATTCGACATTTTGCGGCCACTGGTCATTTCAAACTAGAATATGACGCGAATAACGGTCGATTGATCGAATGTTTATGGTTCGTTCAGTCTCCTTGTATATCATTCTTTACTCTTAAAAACCATTTTAAACTATATTTTAATACTATTAAAACCTAAAATCGCATAAAGTCGAGCGATATATTCTTTGCACAGCTCTGTGTTTACACATACTCGCATGAATCACAGATCTGTGTTTAAACATATTCTAGGGAATCACAGATCTGTGTTTACACATACTAGAGGTTAATGTATGGAGTGAGCAATCTATCCTTCCTTTATTTATCTATGCCCATACTCACACACGCTGGGCAGGCGGGTTGGTGAGCGCGGTGCCGGAACCCTCGCACCAGTGACGCCGAGTAATAATTGTTTTATTGTTTTATCTCAAACCTTACATATACACTGTACACATTACAATGTACAAATTTACACTCATATCGTAAAATCCCGATTATGAAATAACTAGATAACTATCATCTATTACCAACATATTTTACACAAGAAGAGCAATAATTAGATAATATCAGAAGTGATCAGCACCAACTGTAGAGAAACCTCTATTGTATTTAGAAAAAAGTTCATTTTTTATTTTCTTGTTTATGGCTTCTGATAATGTGTGTGACTAACACATTTAATTCCGCCAATGTCACGTCATAAACCAAAGCACTGTATTAATGAAAAGTAATTTCGAGGAATTTGGTAGTCTGTAAATCCTTGTAGTGATTGCTATTATCTACAACAAAATACAGAAGGTTAGAAAAAAGTTACTAAAATTCAATTCAATGCCATTTTATTATTATTATTTTCTTGTTTATGGCTTCTGAATGCCATTTTATCTGAAAATTGTTAACAAGTGTCACTTTTACTTTTTTAGACTAACTACGTATAGACCGACAACTCCCATACATCAAGGCGTAGCAGATTTTTTACGCGCCCTTACAACACTAGATGTCGCCAAGTGTTGCAAATAAGCATAATTTGGCTGCAAGTAAACTGTCATGGTTACCAATTAAACATGTGGCTGTAATATCTTTGCTTTGAAAAACTAGATGGCGCTAAGTTGGCAACACTAACAGTATATATTTCAGCGCCATCTATTATCGAATTGGGAATTATTTTTATGTCACGTGAGGAATTTCTCTATATTCTTGCATACACTAACACAAATAGAAAGCCTTCAGTAGGTAATAAAAAAAACATATATTCACATTTTGATAAACTGTAAAACAAGTAGATAATGTATTATTAATTTCATAAGGGAATGAACAGTTCCATTAGAGCATAGCAAATATTCTTCACCCATTGAGCGTTCACTATGCACCAAAACAGGTATCCATAGAAAATGCATTGTGTCAGTTTGTTCAGCAACACCATTCTGTAAATAAAAATATTTTTTTTAATAAATATAATGTACATTTTTAACTAAAATCTTACTTGTGTCTAGGGTTCCCAACTCTCGGAGGAACCAACCCGGGAGATTTAAACAAATCGGTGAGCAATTCCCATAGCTTAATTTAAAAAAAAATAAAAAAAAAACTCGGAATTTTAGGACATATTTTTCATTATTTTGGTATATAAATTAACCATTACTTTTAATGATTTTTTAAAGAATCGTCCGATGAACTTGTCACTTGAGAATTTAAGACATTATACTGATTGTGATGTGTGATTGCTTATAAAAAAGTGGTCTGTCTCTGTCTGTCTACTCATCTGTCAAATTAAACTGAAGAAAATTATTGTAAATTTATCTTGATAGCAAAGGACACATTTCTAAACAGCCATTACTCAAGTGACGTCACATGAGGGCAAATGGAAGTTGCTGCCTTTTATATATATGTATAAAACAAAAAGTTTCTTTCTATATACTTTCCCCGTACATTAAAAAATTACTTTTTCTTTTTTTTTACTTACATACGGCTTGAACACTCACGTTTGATCGTTGTTGACTTTATGCCAACCGTTTCACCGATACAATTTCGGCATTATCAAGGCGAGTGTCGTGCTTAGGACGACGACGCAGCGTTCACCGCCGTTGTCAAACGGGCACTGGCAGCCGCCAATCGGCGAGCTGCACGCATTGGCATATAGTCAACAACAATCACATGTAAGTGTTCAAGCCGTATGTAAGTAAAAAAAAAAGGGAAAGTTTTTTTTTTATGTACGGGGAAAGTATATAGAAAGAAACTTTTTGTTTTATACATATATATAAAAGGCAGCAACTTCCATTTGCCCTCGTGTGACGTCACTTGAGAGACGCAACACGAGATGTTTTCATGCTTAGGCTACTGATACAGTAAATAAATAATTATAACAAAATTACATGTTAATTTCACTTAACATCTTACCTTGCATAATGTGCTTTAGCTTTGGGCAAATCTTCATCCTTTTCCTTCAACAAAAACCTCCTCCCCCCCTCTACCGACTTTCGGAAATATTGTAAAACATCTACTCCCTCCACATCATAGTAGAACTCTTCTCGATCAGACATCTTTATGCATTCTCGAAGTGCTACAAAGTTTTTGTTGCAAAAACTCCATTGCTGGGTGATGTAGTAATGTAGGGCGAGGTTGGCTATGTAGATTCGGCGTTGGACTTTGACTAACCTGGGGGGTCAAGCAAAATTCTGTCAAACCATAGATTAATAAAGGAAGGATAGATTGCTATCTCCTTGTACTGTTCGCAATACTAAAAATAACGTTGCTAGATGGCGTTACTTGTCTCGCTGGAAATAAAATTTGTCTGAAATCGACGAAATATAGCATTTTACTGTTCAGGTTCATCATATTTATTTATTTTATGAATAAAAACACAAAATTTTCATAACATCGCATCAGAAAATTGTGAATTCTTAATCAGGTGTCATTAATCATTAAACTTTCGGTGGTAAGCTGGCAATCTAACTAAGCGTGCAGATGGTTATTCCAAATTCCGGTAGATGGCGCACATATTATCACACTTATTGTCGTATTCTAGCAAATTTTTGTTTTTGTGGGCGCAGTATAGTTGCTACACACACCCACACACACACACAGAATTTCGTTTCATCAACTGTTCGATAGATGGCACTAGGTATGTCACAATTTATCTAGTATAGTAGCGACATCAAAAATAATAAGTCGAACTACTAGGTACCAGCGAAAATAATAAGTTTTACGCGGGCTTTGTTCTAATGTATGGAGTGAGCAATCTATCCTTCCTTTATTTATCTATGGTCAAACATAGGTTTTTTTCAATGCTCTTGGTGAGTAATGGATGAAGTTGGAGAGAGACCGATGAAAATGGCTAGGAGAAGAAGATTAACATTATATCATTGCAGTATAGAAACGCAAAAAGAAAAGTAAATCTGGATGTGAGGAGCTCTGAACCGGGATCCGAACCCGGAACTTCTCGCTTACCCGGCGATTGCTCTACCAACTAAGCTATCCAGGTCTCAACACAACTCGTGAATTTACCGATGTGCTTTCCCATACTGCAATGATATTTTTTATAGATACCCACTTTACAGTGAGCTACTTGGCGCCTAGAGGACGCTAGTGTATTCAAAGCTAGTCAAAGACCTTTATCATTATGCACTACCGTCACCTGTTACAGCATCGGGTAGTGAAGAATACACATTTCTCTTACTGAAACCGAAACTATGATAGAAATAAATTTCTATGTTTGAACACTTGGTGACGTCATGACGCGTCATTTTGTCCATGCATTACGAACAGTACAAAGCATACAATGCGCATACAACTCTTCGCCACTGTTCGGCAAAGTTCGTATTTCCTTCGTGATTCGTCCGGTCATTCGGCTATAGATTTCTATACGCATTACATCTTTGGGAGTACTGTACCCAAACAGTCCTGTCTTTTTCTTTCTGTATCGAAAAGACAAAGACAGGACACTCAAAATATCATATCATCGCGCCTGATCGACACTTCCAGTGACCCGAGGGCTGGAGCCTATTTCGGTCAAAGAATTAGCCTCGCTATTCAGCGAGGCAATGCTGCCAGCCTTCTGGGTACACTACCGAACGACAGTGGTGATCTGGCCAGCATTTTTTATTTATTTTAATAATTTTTAGAAATAGAAATAGAAATAGTTTATTTGCAATTAATGTGGTTTATAGATATTACAATATTACTTAAAACTAATCAAGTAATCATTTATGTACAGCACATTTAACCAATTAAGGCATGCAAAAATTTAGCAATAACATATTTATGTTTAATGTAAGTATTAAAAACAAAATCAATCAATTTTCAACTCTTATTAGTAATTACAATGTCACAATATTTTATTTCTATAAATTCTTTTACAGTGTAAAAGCACTTATCTACTAACCAATTAAATAAATATTTTTTAAACAGTGTGTGTGGCATAAGTTTTAACTTGTCTGGTAATTTATTAAATATTTGTATTTGCATCGAAAAGCAATTTTTTTGAGCCAACGCGGTCTTTAAAGTTGGAGTTACTAGTCTGTTTGGATGTCTAGTATTGAATGAGCAGACGTCGTTGAGTGAGACAAATTGTTCCAGATGATTTTTAGTGAAACATGCCATTTCATAAATATAAATATATTAAATTATACATATACAGCTTACTTTATACTTTATTTGTATTTATAGGTATAGTCTAATTTTTAATGTTATTTAAGTTATATTTTTATTTAAATACATAATATTATTTAAATAAGGTTAGTCCAGTCAAATGAGTTAATATGTGTTACGCCAAATGAGTTAATTTGTGTTACGCCAAATGAGTTAATTTGTGTTACGCCAAATGAGTTAATTTGTGTTACGCCAAATGAGTTAATTTGTGTTACGCCAAATGAGTTAATTTGTGTTACGCCAAATGAGTTAATTTGTGTTACGCCAAATGAGTTAATTTGTGTTACGCCAAATGAGGTAATTTGTGTTACGCCAAATGAGTTAATTTGTGTTACGCCAAATGAGTTAATTTGTGTTACGCCAAATGAGTTAATTTGTGTTACGCCAAATGAGTTAATTTGTGTTACGCCAAATCGACACCAATGAATCGTAGGCAAAGCAATGTGTACGAAAGAATGCAACAGTAAAGTAAGCAGGTTACATAGGATATACAAAAAAAATATGAAAATAAACATAAAAGTATGTGTTTAAGTTAAATATTTGTTTCGGAACTTTACCACTAGATGGCGCTGTACAAATCCTGCATCGCGGTAGCGTTTGTTCGTCGATACAATTAACCTACTTTGTGTTACGAATAAAGACTATGCAAACCTAAAATGGTGTTTAATTATTCAGTATGCGTTTGCTTGAACTAAAAAACTTACATAGGTGTCTTTCCAAGGACCCAAAGAATTGTATCAATGAATATCGCAGGCAGCAAGTGAAGGAACATAACCTGAAATAAATTAGATTAATTATAGACCCAATTATCATGAAAGAAACGGCTGTTCACCCAATATTATTATTGTTAACTATAGGAATAGACTAAGTATTACTACGTATAGACCGACAACTCCCATACATCAAAACTTAGCAAACTCTTTACGCGCCCTTACGACACTAGGTGTCGCCAAGTGTTGCAAATAAGCATATGTTGTTTAATTAATAATATGTAATAATATGTTGTAAATTAAACTGTCATGGTTACCAAGTAAACATGTGGCTGTAATAGCTTTGCTTAGAAAAACTAGATGGCGCTAAGTTTGCAACACTAACAGTGAATATTTCAGCGCCATCTATTATCAACGTGAGAATTATTTTTATGTTACGTGACATCGCTGTGCCACTAGATCGGTCTTTTTTAGCATCGTGTTCGTTAGAAGATTAAGCAACGCCATCTAGATTTCGTTAGAATTTTACGCCTTTTTTGTGGCTAGAAACTGATGTATGGAACTGCTAGTCTATACGTAGTAATACTTAGTCTATGATAAAAGCGACAATAATAAAGACCTTAATGTAATGCAGGGTTTTGGAAGTGGTGACGTCACCGCCAGCGTCCCATAATACGTCATTCAATGGCATTTCGGCAGCAAGACTCTTGCCGATTTCGACAATTTCGCTGATCTTGACTTTGTTAAGTTCTCCGGCGCAGCAATTGTATATGGCGATGTCATCTGTGGGCTCCAATCTGGAAGAAATCAAGACTGTGTTGGAAAAAACAAAGGAGTGTGCTGAGATTTCCGCAGACACAGGTACCTACAGCAAGCCTGGTTCTAAACTTTTTGCTGTCGACAGACGCGAGCAGAGGCTCAAAGATTACAAGATGCATTTGATATCTTGACTGAGGAAGTCTCGCCCAGCAATCTGAGGAAAAGGTGTAAATAGGTAATGATCTGCGAGTAGCAGATCTTGACTGAGATCGTCTCGCACAATTTGAGGAAAAGGTGTAAATAGGTAATTATCTGCCAGTGGCAGATCTTGACTGAGATCGTCTCGCACAATTTGAGGAAAAGGTGTAAATAGGTAATTATCTGCCAGTGGCAGATCTTGACTGAGATCGCCTCGCACAATTTGAGGAAAAGGTGTAAATAGGTAATTATCTGCCAGTGGCAGATCTTGACTGAGATCGCCTCGCACAATTTGAGGAAAAGGTGTAAATAGGTAATTATCTGCCAGTGGCAGATCTTGACTGAGATCGTCTCGCACAATTTGAGGAAAAGGTGTAAATAGGTAATTATCTGCCAGTGGCAGATCTTGACTGAGATCGCCTCGCACAATTTGAGGAAAAGGTGTAAATAGGTAATTATCTGCCAGTGGCAGATCTTGACTGAGATCGTCTCGCACAATTTGAGGAAAAGGTGTAAATAGGTAATTATCTACCAGTGGCAGATCTTGACTGAGATCGCCTCGCACAATTTGAGGAAAAGGTGTAAAAAGGTAATGATCTGCCAGTGGCAGATCTTGACTGAGATCGCCTCGCACAATTTGAGGAAAAGGTGTAAATAGGTAATTATCTGCCAGTGGCAGATCTTGACTGAGATCGCCTCGCACAATTTGAGGAAAAGGTGTAAAAAGGTAATGATCTGCCAGTGGCAGATCTTGACTGAGATCGCCTCGCACAATTTGAGGAAAAGGTGTAAATAGGTAATTATCTGCCAGTGGCAGATCTTGACTGAGATCGCCTCGCACAATTTGAGGAAAAGGTGTAAATAGGTAATTATCTGCCAGTGGCAGATCTTGACTGAGATCGCCTCGCACAATTTGAGGAAAAGGTGTAAATAGGTAATTATCTGCCAGTGGCAGATCTTGACTGAGATCGTCTCGCACAATTTGAGGAAAAGGTGTAAATAGGTAATTATCTACCAGTGGCAGATCTTGACTGAGATCGCCTCGCACAATTTGAGGAAAAGGTGTAAAAAGGTAATGATCTGCCAGTGGCAGATCTTGACTGAGATCGCCTCGCACAATTTGAGGAAAAGGTGTAAATAGGTAATTATCTGCCAGTGGCAGATCTTGACTGAGATCGCCTCGCACAATTTGAGGAAAAGGTGTAAAAAGGTAATGATCTGCCAGTGGCAGATCTTGACTGAGATCGCCTCGCATAATTTGAGGAAAAGGTGTAAATAGGTAATTATCTGCCAGTGGCAGATCTTGACTGAGATCGCCTCGCACAATTTGAGGAAAAGGTGTAAATAGGTAATTATCTGCCAGTGGCAGATCTTGACTGAGATCGCCTCGCACAATTTGAGGAAAAGGTGTAAATAGGTAATTATCTGCCAGTGGCAGATCTTGACTGAGATCGTCTCGCACAATTTGAGGAAAAGGTGTAAATAGGTAATGATCTGCCAGTGGCAGATCTTGACTGAGATCGTCTCGCACAATTTGAGGAAAAGGAGTAAATAGGTAATGATCTGCCAGTGGCAGATCTTGACTTAGATCGTCTCGCACAATTTGAGGAAAAGGAGTAAATAGGTAATGATCTGCCAGTGGCAGATCTTGACTGAGATCGCCTCGCACAATTTGAGGAAAAGGTGTAAATAGGTAATTATCTGCCAGTGGCAGATCTTGACTGAGATCGTCTCGCACAATTTGAGGAAAAGGTGTAAATAGGTAATGATCTGCCAGTGGCAGATCTTGACTGAGATCGCCTCGCACAATTTGAGGAAAAGGTGTAAATAGGTAATTATCTGCCAGTGGCAGATCTTGACTGAGATCGCCTCGCACAATTTGAGGAAAAGGTGTAAATAGGTAATTATCTGCCAGTGGCAGATCTTGACTGAGATCGTCTCGCACAATTTGAGGAAAAGGTGTAAATAGGTAATGATCTGCCAGTGGCAGATCTTGACTGAGATCGTCTCGCACAATTTGAGGAAAAGGTGTAAATAGGTAATGATCTGCCAGTGGCAGATCTTGACTGAGATCGCCTCGCACAATTTGAGGAAAAGGTATAAATAGGTAATGATCTGCCAGTGGCAGATCTTGACTGAGATCGTCTCGCACAATTTGAGGAAAAGGAGTAAATAGGTAATGATCTGCCAGTGGCAGATCTTGACTGAGATCGCCTCGCACAATTTGAGGAAAAGGTGTAAATAGGTAATTATCTGCCAGTGGCAGATCTTGACTGAGATCATCTCGCGCAATTTGAGGAAAAGGTGTAAATAGGTAATTATCTACCAGTGGCAGATCTTGACTGAGATCGCCTCGCACAATTTGAGGAAAAGGTTGTAGCCGCTGGCTACAGGATGCAGAGCTGATGGAATTTGAATGGGAGAGTAGACAGGATAAGAAAAAGATTGTGGGTAAACTGACTGACCTTTGATGATGTCTGTGGACGGGCCGACGGGAGATGCGGTGACGTGCTGAGCCTTCTTGTTGGCTAGTTGAGCTGGCGTCTGTGCAGGGATGTATTGAATGTCCTGGTTTGAGTGATGTACACAGCACTTGTATTAACACTACACTTTAGGTACGCGATATTGTTTGTGCTGACGCGAATGTCTATTGTTTAGAGCTGTCGGCTGCGCGGGCGCGCGCGCGTGCGCCTAGAGAGGCTCGTCGATCCGAACAGACCGAGCGAGCGGCGGTCAGCGCAGGACTCGATTCCGTCGCGAGTCACCCTTTCTGCGCATGCGCTGACGTCACGCTTTTTAGCGTGAACATCCTGGGGGGGCCGGGGCTGCGGCTCCATGGGCTGTGTCCAGATCCACAACTTGGATCACTCCATCCTTGCCAGGCATTGTGCGGAGAATTCTCCCCAACTTCCATTGGAGCGGAGGCAGGTCATCCTCTTTGATGAGGACCAGTTCACCCACTTGAGGAGGGGAAGAAGGGGAGAGCTATTTGGAGCGGGTTTGCAGGGTATGGAGGTAGGATCTGGACCAGAGAGTCAAAAAACGCTGAGAGAGCGCTTGAATGAGTTGAAACCGTTTAAGAGCAGATATGGGTCTGTCGTCAAAAGACTGCTCAGGTAGAGCGGTGAGCGGACGACCAATAATGAAATGTCCGGCCGTGAGAGGTTCAAAGTCCGTAGGGTCGGATGAAATCGGGCAGAGGGTTCTTGAGTTGAGTATTATTTCGTGCAGAGCGCCGAACCAAGTTATGTGCTGATTCGCGAGCTTGTGAGTGATTGCATCATAGTTTGTGCCGCAGTCTGAGCGAATGAGAACTGGAGTACCGCGACGTGAGATAAAACCTAACAGGGCTCGTGCTGAGTGAAATTGACCATGTACGTCTGCTATTATTGGTGTGTTAGTGACGTTCACTACACGTTGTGCGGAGTTACAAGAATTCTCTGTTGGAGCTGGAGTCATTGAGTGAAAATGAACTGAGTGTGTATGTGATGAGTGTGTGTGTGATGACTGAGTGCTGGTTTCATAGAGTGAAAATGAGCTGAATGTGTATCTGATGAGTGAATGTGTGAGTGAAAATGAGCTGAGTGTGTCTATATGTGCTGATTGAATGTGTGAGTGAAAATGAGCTGAGTGTGTATGTGCTGATTGAATGTGTGAGTGAAAATGAGTTAAGTGTGTATGTGCTGATTGAATGTGTGAGTGAAAATGAGTTATTAAAACTTGAGCGCTACCAACTCCAACGTGCGGATAGCTTGTAACTTGCGCGGGCCGAAATAACAAAGGCTATGTTCAAACGGAACACGGAAAATAAACACGACAGAGAGAAAAAAAAAAAAAAAATTTTTTTTTTTAAAAACAACCTGTATATGAGCTGATACACCAACTTGGAACACCCTATATGTGTACCATAAACAATAAAAGCAGAGATGAGATGAAAAAACAAAAAAAAAAAAAAAAATTTACTATAAAAAGCAGACAATATCAGGATAAAACTGTTCGGCAATATATTACTGCAACACAAGATTACCGTGATTACAAGATTACAATCGACAAGGCTTGTTCACTCTTATGTTATTATGCTACTTCCCGCTTACACGAAGCTAAATGCTATTCTATTTATATAATAAAATACCTAGCCGAAATCGGATCTAAATGAGCGGACAAACTAATGATGAAATCACGCTTTAGTAATATACGTAATACGTATGTATATGCACGAAATAAAGCGAATTTATACTCTCACAAAAAATATCTCGCAAGATACGAGAACTATCTTTGACAGTGGGTAGATTTGCACCTCTTCGCGCGATAGAAAACAAAGTGAAGTGTAGGTACTCAAAACGTTGTAACACGATATGAAACTAAAATGTGAACTATGTATTTACGAGCAAAGTTGAATCACTTCGAGAACATTTGAAAAGATTGGGTCGGGAATTACATGTAAAAAATGTTGAGCAAAATGCTGACTTTGAGTTTAATTAATTTTACGTATGGGGTTTATAAGGGCTGATAATTAATCCCTGGAAGTGACGGGGGGTGTTTAATAAAGAAATATAGTGGACTGTAATAAACAATTGGGCCGAATGGATATAATTATATTATCTGAGCTGAACAATAATTACAACCGTGATGAAAATGAGTTATTCTGTAAAGGGGCGTGGGGGGGTCGGTTCTAACCGATAAATGGAATGTTCCAGGCGGCGGTTCTAATTATCTACCCGCGATAGGTATTCGAAACCACAAAATATTTTTTGCCGGGAAAGGGGGCAAAATATGTAACCGGGTGAAAATGGACTGTAGTAACTCGACGAGGGCTGGTTCAGTAGCGGTTTGAAGGGCCAAAATTGTGAAAATGGACTGTAAGGACCAGAATTCGATCCGGCCGAAGGACCAAAATTTTTCTTGTATTGAAAATGGACTGTAGGGGCTGAAAAGGGGGCTGGTTCTAACGGTTCGAATTCGAAAACGGTCTCGAAGGATCAAAAATGTAGCCGCTGGCTACAGGAATGCAGAGATGATGAAAGAGGATAAACGGATGGGTTGACACGAGAGAATTGTGGGTGAACTAACCTGTTTTGAATGGGCTGGTATGTGCTGCGTGGCGTCTCTTCTTGGTGGTCTGATGGAGCTGGCGTCTGTGCAGGGATGTGCTAAATGTCTTGGTTGGAGTAATGTACACAGCACTAGTATGAACACAACACTGTTAAGTATGAGAGGTTTTGGTTGTGGCGGCGCGAATGTGTGCCCACGGATTGTTTGGACGATGTCCCGAGCGGAAGAGCTGGCGGCGCTAGCGCGCACGCGTGCGCCCCCGGAGGCGACTCGAGTCGAACAGAGTGAGTGAACCGCGGGCAGCGCGCGACTCGATTCTGTCGCGAGTTCCTTTCTGCGCATGCGCTGAAAAGCGCATACCGTCATGCTGTAGCGTGAACATCCTGGGGGGGCCGGGGATCCGGCTCGAAGGACCAAAAATGTAGCCGCTGGCTACAGGATGCAGAGCTGATGGAATTTGAATGGGAGAGTAGACAGGATAAGAAAAAGATTGTGGGTAAACTGACTGACCTTTGATGATGTCTGTGGACGGGCCGACGGGAGATGCGGTGACGTGCTGAGCCTTCTTGTTGGCTAGTTGAGCTGGCGTCTGTGCAGGGATGTATTGAATGTCCTGGTTTGAGTGATGTACACAGCACTTGTATTAACACTACACTTTAGGTACGCGATATTGTTTGTGCTGACGCGAATGTCTATTGTTTAGAGCTGTCGGCTGCGCGGGCGCGCGCGCGTGCGCCTAGAGAGGCTCGTCGATCCGAACAGACCGAGCGAGCGGCGGTCAGCGCAGGACTCGATTCCGTCGCGAGTCACCCTTTCTGCGCATGCGCTGACGTCACGCTTTTTAGCGTGAACAAAGGTGTAAAAAGGTAATGATCTGCCAGTGGCAGATCTTGACTGAGATCGCCTCGCACAATTTGAGGAAAAGGTGTAAATAGGTAATTATCTGCCAGTGGCAGATCTTGACTGAGATCGCCTCGCACAATTTGAGGAAAAGGTGTAAATAGGTAATTATCTGCCAGTGGCAGATCTTGACTGAGATCGTCTCGCACAATTTGAGGAAAAGGTGTAAATAGGTAATTATCTACCAGTGGCAGATCTTGACTGAGATCGCCTCGCACAATTTGAGGAAAAGGTGTAAAAAGGTAATGATCTGCCAGTGGCAGATCTTGACTGAGATCGCCTCGCACAATTTGAGGAAAAGGTGTAAATAGGTAATTATCTGCCAGTGGCAGATCTTGACTGAGATCGCCTCGCACAATTTGAGGAAAAGGTGTAAAAAGGTAATGATCTGCCAGTGGCAGATCTTGACTGAGATCGCCTCGCACAATTTGAGGAAAAGGTGTAAATAGGTAATTATCTGCCAGTGGCAGATCTTGACTGAGATCGCCTCGCACAATTTGAGGAAAAGGTGTAAATAGGTAATTATCTGCCAGTGGCAGATCTTGACTGAGATCGTCTCGCACAATTTGAGGAAAAGGTGTAAATAGGTAATTATCTGCCAGTGGCAGATCTTGACTGAGATCGCCTCGCACAATTTGAGGAAAAGGTGTAAATAGGTAATTATCTGCCAGTGGCAGATCTTGACTGAGATCGCCTCGCACAATTTGAGGAAAAGGTGTAAATAGGTAATGATCTGCCAGTGGCAGATCTTGACTGAGATCGCCTCGCACAATTTGAGGAAAAGGTGTAAATAAGTAAGTGGCACGTTAAAACTTGGCTAATTAGCTAACTTAAACTCAGTGTCGCGTCAGCGTCAACAAACAACGGCCGTCGCACAGCAACATATGGTTTTTTCTCTTTTTCGCTTCCGATAATTATGACATGCCGTCCTTCTTCCACGTGTCAATATGACATTGCAATACTACGTAATTTACTAAGATTTCTGTTGTGTGCCTTTCGCGAAATGCCAATGTTGTACAGGTAACCTATCTACCTACATATTTTAATAAAATATTATTGATCTCACTCACCAGCCTGAGAATGCGGTCCCAGCTAGTCTCCCAAATACATTTACCATCTCCGTTACTTTAACCAGACTCAGTGTTTTATAGAAAATTAAGCGAACTTACTTGTAAGTGAAGTTCGATGATAATTAAGGCGATACCAAAAAAAAATGGCGTTTTTTCGAATCCATTTACTCCACTATAACGTCATCTACATATTTCATTTTTGGGTAAATGTTTATTGAGTATTTGATTAAGATTTTCACTGAAGGTAAACGCGATAAGTTGAAATTTTTACAATAGAATTTAATTCCGAAAAGATGTACAATTGTTTTATTTTTTCCTGTAATTCTGAAATCCTAACCAATTTCATTGTGAAATTGCATTCAAAATGGGGATATAATGTATATCTAAAGTCTCCTTAAAAATCTTTTTACAAAATAGCTTAGTACATTAAATTTTATATAAATAAAAAACCGACTTTTTGCTACTTTTCCACGAATCCGTCCCACTCGCACTGAGAGTTTTTTCGCATATGGAGTGACAGGGACGCTAAAACTTTTACGTATCGCCTTAAGGGCCTTACTATCGCCAAATTGGTACTTTCTGAAGCCTACTCCTCGTTTATGGCCAAACCAAAAATATTGAAAAAAATGTATATAAATTATCAACTCTAAGACAACATATGCAACATTTTTCTTTTTCATACCACCAAAACTTCTTTATGAAAAATAAACACAACCGAATGGTGTTTTTTTGGCTTGAATTCCCTACTGCTCCTAAGCAGCTTGGTGGATTTAATTAATTTATGCTTTGAGTAACAGATAAATTTGATAGCTATAAACATAACATAGCATTATTCAATCGATCAATTACATCCATGTGAAAAGTATTATTTTCTTCTATTTCGCCCTATCAAGGACGCAGCGAGCGTCGTAACAGACACTATGCATTACGCGCTGATATAAACGTTATTTCCATATCGTTTCCGTCAATATTCGTACCATCAAACATCGAGCTGCTAATTTGGCGACAGTAATCGCCTTAACCAGACTCAGTGTTTTATAGAAAATCAAGCAAACTAACCTGTAAGTGAAGTTCGATGATCATTAAACAATGTGATTCACTCGAACTTCGTGTACGATGGCAGCACATAAGCGTGCCTCTACAACCGTGCGGTCCGAAATAGAATTACATCGATAAAAGCTATGAATGATTTAAAGTGTGAGTGATGACTGGTCCGTAATTTGTGAGCTAGCAAACGATGTGAAAGATAGCTTATGATTCGGACCGCATTAAAAAAGCTACATCTTAACCATAACCTCTTACCACAGAATACAATACGATTATTTTATTTTATTTCGTCAAAGTGCCGTGATTCGTAATGGAACAAGAAGAGTTTCTAGGACTGTTCTTCAACGTAGACTCAGATAGCGACAAAAAAATGAAAATATATATAAATTCTTCCTTTTCGACGATGAGTTCCACACGACTTTTCATTTGTTTCTCTCATGGCCGAATACAATACAATACAATACAATACAATACAATATCTTTATTTACCAAAAAGCTTACACTATTTTATTACATGCTTAAGGTAACTTACTTAATTACGAACTAAAATTAGTGTGCATGCATAGTGATGAGAATAACTGTGGATCCCACGCTAAGTCTAACTTGTCCGGTGGAATCCAAGACTGCTTATCAAAATTAATTAATTAATCCGAGGTTTAAAAACAAGAAGGAAGATATTTAACACTTAGAATAATAAAAATTAAAAAATATACCATGGTTTGTCTGATCTGAACTGCTTAAATAATGGAGCGAAAACAATTTTTGACATTCCACTCCGTTCAACGCCCACATCGCCTTACCTCCGTCGCATGAGCCACGAAAGTCATACGAATGAATGAACGCATTTGCTTCACTCATGGATTATTAGCCATTCACCTCATTCATTCGTGATAGATTTTAGCGAAATAATTCTATTTCGGAACGCAGGGCAAGTGAAATGTAAATACCTAATGTAATTTCGAAGCGCGAATCACTGAGTTTAATCTGTGCAAGGAGACTCAGCTCGAACTGTCGATGAAGTTATGTTATGTATGACTCATCATGATCAGGGCCTGTAGCATAGTGTTTAAGGCGAATGGATACGCCAACTGCAATTTCGACCTGTCTTTGAAGGCCTACTCCTCCCACACGGATGGTCCAAAAACTTTCATAAAAATATATGATAGGCATTATAGAGTCAAAAATAAATTTAAAGTTTCATAGACTGTTTTTCTATTGTAAGTTTTGACAAAAAAAAATCGAAAGTCATCGAAAGTGTTCGTCTATGACATGATTAACACAAGAATTCTCTTACTCCTTCCAAACGCCTAAAGCGATTTTAATTATTATTTCACCAAATTATAGGAAATTTTTAGATCTAAAAAATTCAAGTTCAATTTTTTTTTTCCGTTCCTGGCGTCCATGTGAAAAGTATTATTTTCTCCTATTTTGCGCTAGCCGGAGACGCAGTGGTTGTCGTAACAGCCACTTTTCAAGGCACGCTGAAATGAACATTATTTCAATGTCGTTTCTGTTGATATTTGTACCGACACACATCGAGTTGCTTATTTAGCGTGGTCATACGCCTTAATCGCGTGCGATGCGACTTAGTTGAATCACAAGTGCGAGGAGCGTGACACGATTTTTTTGCGATTAAACAGTACGTCACGCTAATTTGCACGTGTGATTTAACTAGTGGCGTCGCGCGCAATTAAACAGTATGCTACGGGCCCATGGCCCGAGTCTCTTTAATTGAATGACTTTTTCATGTTATGATGCAAAGATATAAGTAAATTCAGTTGGTCAAAATGTAAACTCACTTTTTAGTTCCTCTTATCCACGCTGCAGTGATGAAGTTCTGAATAGCAAAGTCGACAGGAATGTAGTCTGATATTATATCGGGATCCGAATATATACTGCGCATTATACCTGGAAAATATAATTAAAATAAGTTAATATTATCATAGACCAAGTAAGTTAATATAATATAGACCTACAACTCCCATACATCAAGGCGTAGCAAATTTTTTACGCGCCCTTACAACACTAGGTGTCGCCAAGTGTTGCAAATAAGCATAATTTGTTTAATTGACTGCAAGTAAACTGTCATGGTTACCAAGTAAACATGTGGCTGTAATAGCTTTGCTAAGAAAAACTAGATGGCGCTAAATTTACAACATTAACAGTGAATATTTCAGCGCCATCTATTATCGAAGTGGGAATTATTTTTATGTTACGTAGCATCGCTGTGCCACTAGCGTCACCAATCGGTCTTTTTTAGCATCGTGTTCGTTAGAGGATTTAGCAACGCCATCTAGATTTAGTTAGAATTTCACACCTTTTTTGTGGCTACAAACTGATGTATGGGAACTGCTAGTCTATACGTAGTAATACTAAGTCTATGATATTGTATATATTAATTAAGTTTCTGCCCGCGGTTTAGCCTACATCAAACTAATATTTTCTGTTTTGTCCTATCAAATCTTACAATATTTTTGGCACCTATAAATAATTTTATAATATGTGTTTGACCTCATCTTCTGGTTTAGGGTATTTTTGATCTTAATCAAAATTTGGTATATCTGGCCGGGACAAAGATCTTAATGTCACTACGGATTATATCCAATGATATTAGAAGAAAGTATAGATAAGTTATAAGCGATCCGCGAGTGGCACGTTAAAACTTGGCTAATTTGCCAACTTGAACTCAGTATTGCGTCGGCGTCAGTGCACGACGGACGTCACACGGGACGATGCACAGCAGCATATAGGTCTTGTCTCTTTTTCGCTCGCGATAATAATGACTTCCACGTGTCAATGTGACATTACAATACTACGTAAATGACTGAAGTCATTTATGTTGCAGAGGATTGTTATATTTTCTTTGATAGTCCTGGCTGCTTTAAACATAAATTATTTTTGTTATCAGACTAAGCTTGTTTGTTAGGAAATGTTAAAATTTATATAATTATATATATTTAGTTATACAGGGTGTAAATGCAAAGCCAAGAATCCCTTTAGGGTATGAAAGTATACACGATACTGATACGATTACGATGAAAAAAAGTATACCTTAAATTTTTACCAAAAATTATATTGTTTTCCTAAGATCCAGCTACGCACTCTTATCAATGCAGTTCATTCACCCCGTAGTGCGGTAACGACCAATCACATTGAGTAATTATGTTCTGTGCTACTGACGCTATCAGAGGTCAACGACCAGCGAGAGTGTCCACCGGATTAGAGTATTTCAAGTTTAACAAATCGGGTTATTATGTGGTACTGCTACATAAAAAAAAATTGCCGCTATTTTTTTTAAACACTGTATGATTCATACTAACATACCCTAGAAGGATTCTTGCTTTTGCTTTTACACCCTGTATTATACATTTATGTATATCTCCCTAGTCTTTTTATAGTAATTTTATTCATGCTCTTTGTGTTCTAAATTGTCAATTGTTATATCTGTTATTTCGAATGTTGTGTACGGTTATCATCTAATTCTGAACATTACTTGTTATTTGATTGTCAAAGTGTTATGTTTTGTTTGTAATTTGTTACTATACCATTTAAATAAAATTAAATAAAAAATAAATGTTGTGTGACGTTTTAGAAGTTCGAATCTTGTGTAGGTGAACTATCTACACTTTCTTCTGATATCATTGAATACCACTCAAAAACGACTGACAGAACCAACCAATCAGCACAACAAGGTGACTAGCACTTTGAAATTGGCGGGAAAATCGTAAAATCCGTGTTTTTTTTGCAAATATTTTATTTGAACAACTTTCCATGACCGTGATTCGTAAAACTCAAAGCTCTTTGGTCCATCCATCCATCAGCTCGTATTCGTCCACTGCTGGACATAGGCCTCCCCAATATTACGCCACTCTTGGCGGTCCTCAGTCATCCTCATCCAGCCGCCACCCGCAACGTCCTTCAGATCGTGAGTCTGTACGTGGTTTCCATTTCAATGCCTTACGGCTCCAACAGTTATCACGTCGGCGACAAATATGGCCAGTCCACTGCCACTTCAACTTGCTGATTCGGCAGCCTATGTCGGTCACCTTCTATCTCTGACAGATCTCTTCGTTTCGGATTTTATCCATCAGAGATATCTTAAGCTCCTAAGTTTTGCGAATTAATTTCAAAATAATTTACAAAATATTGGAGTTTAAGTATAATAAATTTAAGAAAAAACATTCAAAAACATGATACTATTCGTTTTTTTCCAATGCAAGTGCTCGTAAAGGCCCACTTTTTATGCATCAAAACCGAACAGAAAGTCAATTATTTTGGCCTAGGGCTTTATTATTATTATTTTTTTAATTTATTTACAATGGTTGGCTAAACTGCAGCCTTACCTGTGTACCATAAATGTTATACTTTTTTTCCATTGTTTAACGGCTACAGTCATACAGTCTTTTTGAGCCAATTATAATTTAAAGTTCTCAAGATTATAATTGTTTTATTTCCTCACACTATGCATTGAAAAACGTAGTATGATACACGGGCGTAAGAGCAATAAATTACTCGGTTACGTTTAAAACACTCGCTACGCTCTTGTTTTAAATCGTCATAGCATAAACTACTATTATAAACCACATCTGCTTCTGTGATTAGTTCTGCATTTTAATCCCGTTTATGATGAGAAAACGGTGAAAAAGTACTTTTATTTTTTATTTTTTTTAGTTAGGCGTTATGTGTACTATTAAATATATAGCTATAAAACGATAAATGTTTGAAAATGCTGGATATGGTACCTTAAATTAGGGATCAAGGTATGTGTAGAGTTTTATGTTCCCAAATCGACAGGATCAAAAATGTTTAATTTCACATTTTCACAAGGATAGTATTCAGTGATTGATCAGCGGGTCTACCGCGTAATTCTCATTTTCATCAACATCAACTTGAGATTGAAATTTGACGTGCGTGCGACGACGCCCGCCTAACATGCCATCTCTTTTGCACGCGTTGAATTTCGCATGCATTTGCTTGAAGTTGATACAAATGAGAATTACGCGGTAGAGCCCCTGGTTACCTTCAACGGGTTTAGGTCAATTTAAGGAGCTTCAGCAGCAAAACTGCGTTTACAGACGTTTTTAAATTGGTTAAAACTTTCTATTATGAAATATAAAACTTTGAAAAAAATATATCACACATGTTGACCCATGTCCTGTAATTGTGATGTTTTAAAATCTTAAAACCCACAACGAGAAAATAAATACCTTTAATATCCTTTCAAAAACTGATAAATAGTTTAAACTTTTTAAATTCAAAAGAGACAAAGTTAAAACTTAAACACACACACGAGCAATACAAAAATATAACACAATGATGTTTAAAACTTTTAAATATCAAACTTAATCCATGTGAAAAGCATTATTTTCTCTATTTTGCGCTACCCGGAGACACAGCGATCGTCGTAACAGCCACTTTGCAATGCACTCTGACATGAACGTTATTTCTATTTCGTTATTGTCGATATTTGTACAGACATATTTCAAGCTGCTAATTTAGCTTACTGAAGCCTCTTAAACAGCTACATTTGTAATAGTGAAAGTTTCATGCCAATGCAGTTTTACATAACTCACCTTTCCCACAAGCGACAAAAATACCCGTCGGTCCATTGAAGTTTTCTACCCACCCAGGCATGGGTTCACAAAAGCTGCTGATTACTAGAAAAAATTTAGATAATAATAATAATAAATTTCTTTATTGACACAGATTATTACAAATAAAATTAACAAAAATATCAGAGATCAGCTTAATTATTACACAAGATAAGTAGTTGCTCTGACACCTAAGGTAAGAGAGTATCTAGGATTGATCAGGGGGCCCCCAGCGGACAGCAGAGATAACCAGGAACATCAATGTCATCAACTACCTGTATGTCCCTCCAATTTCCTTTGGTACTCTCTTTTCACATTTCGAAGCAAAGACACAACGACGCTCGATAAATCTAAATTTTAATCACCATACAGTCCACAACATAACAACACTGAATGTTATCTTATTTACTATGCAGTTCACAAATCAACTGTATTTATATTCAATTGTGAAAACTATAGGCTAATTTGCATTACCACGTTATGTTTAGATTCGATTTAAAGCTGTTTGTTTTCCTATCATAAATAAATAAATAAATGCGAGGGTGTGTGTAAGAGGGTATGAGGGTATGTGTGAGTGAGTGATATATTGATTTGTTAAATTAATTGACCCATAAAATGCTAAAAAACACGTGATCATATTATAAAGTGGAGATGTACCTTCTACGAGTACTCTACATTATAAAGTGGAGATGTACCTTCTACGAGTACTCTACATTATAAAGTGGAGATGTACCTTCTACGAGTACTCTACATTATAAAGTGGAGATGTACCTTCTACGAGTACTCTACATTATAAAGTGGAGATGTACCTTCTACTCTACATTTTAAGACGCTACGGAAAAATAATCGACACTTTTAGAATCTGCATATCTACTTCAGTATAGAAGGTATTATTTTAATAAAATTGTATATTATTTTTGGAACCTTTTTCTAGGGATCTATTTAACAGAAACGCGATTGGAGAAATTCGGCTCGATAAACATATTTATTGAAATGGGGTCGTTTTCAACACCATTTCTCATGGTTTGACAATTTGGAATGCCATATTGACTGCAATGATATTTTATTAGATGGGTAAAACAAAATTTTGATTGCAACTTGAGCAAGTTTCATATTAATTAAAAACCGACTTTTTACTTAATCGCACTGATGGTTTTTTCGCATATGGAGTAACAGGTATTAGAAAGAAAGTGCAATAATCCCTCTCAGCCCCCCCCAATGGTGCTATACAATAATACTCGAAGCGTGAGCGACAAACATAAACAATTACTACTCTGATGTTAAGGCGCTCTTATCCCAAAAGAGTGACTCTCTGTCTTTTTCTTTACGTGTAAGGAGTAAAGAAAATAACCACACTTTTGTACTTTTTCGTTGTTTTTATCGGTTTTTAAATTGTTTAAAAATAAGGGATATGTTTATTAAAACCCACTTACGTGGTCGACCTAGAAAATTTAAAGAGCAATATTACCAGATATGTTTCCTTAATAAAAGAGTGGAATTATGAAAATGGCATGATTTGAAAGGTCTTATTACATGCTGTGTTCGTGAATTATTTCTATCGAACACAAGTTTATCTGATCGTGTAACACATGCGTGGAAGACCTAGATAAAGGTTCGAACTATATTGCGTTTTTTTTTTTTTTTTGAAGTTTTAGACGATATTTGAAAGTTCTATTTGACTTTGAAATTACTGATTTTGGGATAAGAGCGCCTTAATATCTTTTTCGAAAATTTTCGCCGAGCCCAAACTATTTGAATCAACTTGATCTCCACTGTACATCGTGTTAGGTTTACAGGTAAGATAAATTAAGGAGGTATTCCTCGAAGCGCAACCATTTTCAAGCGCACCTAATGAAGCGCAACTAAACTAGTCCTCGAAGCGCACCTTTTAGTTGCGCTAACGAAATAAACTAAAAATATTATAATTTTATTTCGCGCACCTATGGTGAAAAATAAGGAAGGAGAGAAATTTGATCATTGGTGCGCTTCGAGGAATAAAATTTTATTATTTTTAGTTTATTAGGTACGCTTGAAAATGGTTGTGCTTCGAGGAATACCTCAAAATAAGGAGCCGAGCGAAGCCGAGCGTAGCGAGGCAACGTCCCTAGTTTTATTACTTAAAATTAAATTGTCACTAAAATAGAAAATTGTTCGTCTGAGAATTATTCAACTCAACCCAAATTTGTATTTTCAAGTTGCCGTTTTCAACATTTTTATGCAGGACATAATGTTGACACTCAAACAAATATCAGGGGATATAAAAGGCCGACTTCGGTGAATCATAAAATGATTTGAAAGTAGGATAGAGTCAGAGTATTTTCAGGCGTGCAAAAGAGACGGCATTAGTACAGATTCATAATGTGATTCATGCAAAACGGCCTTTTTAGAGGACCAGGTCCTGTAAAAAGGCCACTTTGGATGAATCATATTATGATTCTGTTGTCATGCTGACTCTTTTGCACGTATGAAGAAACTGTGACTCTATCCTACTTTCAAATAATTTCATGATTCACCCAAGTTGGCCTTTTTAGGTCCCCAGGTCCTCTAAAAAGGCCACTTTGGATGAATCATATTATGATTCCGTTCTTATGCCGTCTCTTTTGCACGCGTGAAAAAACTCTGAACCCAACTTTCAAATCATTTTATGATACACCCAAGTCGGCCTTTTTAGATCCCTCGTTCTATTGATTTCTCGTTACTCGCAGTCAGTCGCTCACTTAGTAAAACAATAAGTAAATTTTGTCACTAAAAGTTTTAATAATTTAATTTACAGTCACTCGTTTTATTGCTACCCATTTCAAAAGTATAAGAACAGTAGAATTTCGTCATTCAGCCAATAAAGCTATCGCCACCATCATCAACACACTGCATGCTCTCTGGATGAAAAAATGTCTTCTAGTAATTTTCCAATTTTTCCCAACTTTATTTCTCTACGTGTCGTTTTGTTAGTCAAGCTATTTTTGAATAACAATAATTATGCAGCAGTCACCCAGTGGCGTGCATGGAACTTTTCTCCGGAAAAGCAATAAGAAGGTCAAGTTTGACAATAAAAAAAAAATGAAAAAATTTAAACAACACTTTGAAAAAAGAAAGTTTGTATGACGCAGGCACTGCCTACCCTAGAGCGAACATTTTCATAGCAACTTTTTTTTTTCAAAGTGTTATACAAGGTGACTTTTTGATCATCGTCCAAATTCATACTGGAGGCTTGGTAAGTGATCAGCATCAGGGATCTATAACAATTTTTGTGAAATTCGTATAATGAAATTTCGACCTCCCATAGAAATTCACGAATTCAGGAGTCGAAATTTAATTTTATGAATTTTACAAAAATCGTTATTGGTTCATGACGCTGATCACTTACCAAGGCTCAAGTATGAATTTGGACGATGTTTACAAATTCACCTTGTATAAATTTTTTCATATTTTTTTTGTTGTCAAACTTGACCTTCTGATTGCTTTTCCGGAAAAAAGTTCTATGCACGCCACTAGCAGTCACCACAACTTCACCACCGTTTTCGATGTTCTTTTGAAGTGACATCACATTCACTGCTAGATTCAAGCACTATTACACTAGGTATGGGAATGATTGTTACATTTAATTCATTTTCATGTGATGAAATTACTTTAATCTTTCACAATGATTTCACATGTGAAATTCACCATTTCTCATGTGCAATGCACTAATGTCACACTTGCCACAATTATCACCCTACGGCATCTATCTATAAGGTTTATTTTTTAAATACTCTCATTTGTTAGTCAAGGACAAAGTTCACCAATGCGTCATACGGGTGTAGCGTTTTAGAGTAGCGAGGGATCAACAAAATATGCCTTTCTCCTTCTAACACGCCCGCTGTAGTACGATTCGTCTCTACTCGCTCGCTCTCTCTTCTATGCGAATGATCTTTGATTTTTAACATACTATATGAAGGAACGTAGCAGATGTGACATTTGAAAACGCGTTTCATATGATTTTTCAAATGCTACTTGTGAAATGTTTCATGCCTACAACACACTCACCAATAGAAGGTCTGATGATGACGGCCGGCAGTTTCCCTTTTTGCTCATACACCACGTGCTCTGCCAGCTGCTTGGTGAACGTGTACGTGTTGGGGAGCTCACCCAAGTACCTGGAGTGTATGAAGTGATGTTTATTTTTAGTTGTTATCACTAATATATTGCTATCGTCTTCGTCTTCTTTATAGTCATCATTATCGCCATCATTGTTGTCGTTGTTGTCAGCCTAGTTCGTCCACTGCTGGACATAAGCCTTTCCAGGACTTTGCCACTCCCGGCGGTCATCCTGGAAGAATTGCCCATACTCACACACGCTGGGCAGGCGGGTTGGTGAGCTGCTGCTGCCCGTCACCAGTCTGTTCCATATAAGGAACGGCTATTAGGGATGGATATACCGCCATCCATCGGTTCCAGGCATGGTGGGCCTCCTGGTTTTTTGTCTGTGAGCTGTCCTCTTCTCTCCCCCGAATTACTTCGAGGGGGTCTCCAAGTAAGATGGTGGTACCTCCACAGTCGAGCCCGGCATCAGCTCTACCACCTGTTATCCCCGTTACGTTGATGTTATTAGCAAACGTTGCTACGATGATGTGATGATTGATAGCAATCATTTACGTCGTCTAACTGAACTGGTGTAAGAGTAGGTAGACTTGTATAAAACGAATGGCTTTTGTTAACGTAGATGATAGGGGTCTTTTCTTTGAGGATTTTTGTTTTCTGACGGAACCCTTAAACAAATTTTTCCCTAAATCCATTTTTCAAGGCAGCTTTATGTTTATCAAGCTCCGAGCTTACTATCGTTTACTCAAATTGTTTGCATGCTTTGGTACGTCAATACCTATGCAAAGGAAGCAACGCCGCCTCATCAGCTACTTCCACAGTGGCAAAATCTCGAAATGGTTTTCGAATTAACACACCTTAACATAATTTAAAATATGCAAATTGGATCTTTACATAGGCTCCAAAATAGCTATACTGCAAACTATTTGAGCAAACGAGGTCTGTACGGCACTTTTTAGAATCCTCAAACATCTGCGAACACAGGTGCATACTTCGGGGTCATAGTAACTCAGGTACATACTTAGGTCTCATAGTAACTCAGGTGCATACTTAGGGCTCATAGTAACTCAGGTGCATAATTAGGGGTTATAGTAACTCAGGTGCATAATTAGGGGTCATTGTAACTCACGTGCATACTTAGGGGTCATAGTAACTCAGGTGCATAATTAGGGGTCATAATTAGGGGTCATAGTAACTCAGGTGCATAATTAGGGGTTATAGTAACTCAGGTGCATAATTAGGGGTCATTGTAACTCACGTGCATACAAAAATTCAAATTCAAAATTCAAATTCAAAACTTACTTAGGGGTCATAGTAACTCAGGTGCATAATGAGGGGTTATAGTAACTCAGGTGCATAATTAAGGGTCATTGTAACTCAGGTCCATAATTAGGGGTTATAGTAACTCAGGTGCATAATTAGGGGTTATAGTAACTCAGGTGCATAATTAGGGGTTATAGTAACTCAGGTGCATACTTAGGGCTCATAGTAACTCAGGTGCATACTTAGGGCTCATAGTAACCCAGGTGCATACTTAGGGCTCATAGTAACTCAGGTGCATACTTAGGGCTCATAGTAACTCAGGTGCATACTTAGGGCTCATAGTAACTCAGGTGCATACTTAGGGCTCATAGTAACTCAGGTGCATACTTAGGGCTCATAGTAACTCAGGTGCATACTTAGGGGTCATAGTCCGGAGTATATGCTCGTCAGTGCCCTCGATGACCTCCAGGGTGTTCCTCCAGTCGGCGTGTGGGGGGTACATCACCTCTTCTATGGGGTTTCTGTTTGTGTTAGAGTAGGACGTCGATATGTGGGCGTGGACCTAGGTAATGCAGAAAAAGTACTATGATTCCCTTCTTCTTCTTTTTGCCTTTTTGTGTATGTTAACCGCACGTCATCCTGAATAATGACGATGACAATGAGGATGACGATGACGGTGACGATCACGATGACGATGACGATGACGGTGACGATCACGGTCACGATGACGATGACGGTAACGATCACGATCACGATGACGATGACGGTGAGGGTGACAGTGACGGTGACGATGACGATGACGGTGATGTTGATGGTGATGATGATGATGGTGATGGTGACGGTGACGATGACCATGACGATGACGATGACGATGACGATGCCGATGACGATGACGATGACGATGACGATGACGATGACGATGACGATGACGATGACGATGACGGTGATGGTGATGGTGATGGTGATGATGATTATGGTGATGGTGACGGTGACGATGACGGAGACGATCACGGTCACGATGACGGTGACGATGACGATGACGATGACGATGACGATGACGATGACGGTGACGGTGACGATGACGGTGACGGTGACGATGACGGTGACGATGACGATGACGATGACGATGACGATGACCATGACGGTGACGATGACGGTGACGATGACGGTGACGGTGACGGTGACGATGACGATGACGATGACGATGATGGTGATGGTGACGATCATGGCGACCGATTCGACTTTTAGTCAGTACCGGTACGTGATGATCATGGCGATCATGCTCGTATTTTTTTTATCACATTATTAAATAAACCATAGTTTAAAAACATTATTTCACGTTACTTAAGGCATTAACAACATGCAAAAGTGCTGCCACTTCAGAAAAGAATAGTAGTTTATGCTACAAGGGCGCAAAGGAATAAATTACGAGGACGATTTAAAACACGAGCGTAGCTCCTACGCCCGTGTATCATACTACGTTTTTCAATGCATAGTGTGAGGAAATAAAACAAATATAATTTTCTGAACTTTAAATTGTAATTGGCTCAAAAGGACTGTATCCAGAGCCGTTAAACAGTGAAAAAAAAAAGTATGACATTTATGGTACACAAGAAAGGCTGCAGGTTAGCCAACCATTGAAAATAAATTTAAAATAATAATAATAATAAAGCCCTAGGGCAAAATAATCGACTTTCTGTTCGGTTTTGATACATAAAAAGTGGGCCTTTACGAGCACATGCATTGAAAAAATCTTTTTAGAATCGTTATTGTAAATGTGCTCAAGCTCTGCGCATGGTACAGGGTTTATAGGTGATGGATGGAACATGAAGTTGATAATAGCTCAACAGCTGACTGAGTGACCAACTTGCCCGTAACCAATGTTGATTATAATGATGACACTAAGGCGATGCGTAAAAGTTTTAGCGTCCCTGTTGCTCCATATGCGAAAAAACCCTCGGTGCGAGTTGGACGGATTCGTGGAAAAGTTGCAAAAAGTCGGTTTTTTATTAATATAAAATGTACTAAGCTATTTTGTCAAAAAAAAATTCAAGGAGACTTTACAAATACATAATATCCACATTTTGAATGCAATTTCACAATGAAATTAATTAGGATTTCGGAATTACAGAAAAAAATAAAACAATTTAGAGGTCTTTTCGGAATTAAATTGTATCGAGAAAATTTCATCCAATCGCGTTTTCCTTCAATGAGAATCTTAATCAAATACTCAATAAACATTTACGCAAAAATTAAATACGTAGATCACGTTATAGTGGAGTAAATGGATTCGAAAAAACCCAATTTTTTTTTGGTATCGCCTTAATAATGTCAGAATTTAAAAATCACTTACATTAAGGTTTCTGACTTCTTTCGCCAGCTCAATGATTTCTCTCGTTCCTCCGAGGTTTAGCTTCGCAGCAAAACTCAGGGGATCGTCAAATCTATAAAAAAAAAACTTTATTTAAGAATAGACACGGTACAGAATTACCACAGAACAATGAACAAATTGTTAGTAATAAGAGGGTAGATTATTTGTTGTACCAGTCAGCCTAAATAGATAGCTGTTCAAGAGAGACGTCGTTTCATTTGTATCCTCGTTAAATCAAGAAATAACACAAATCATAGTAAACTACGGGCGAACTGTCTGTAAAAACGGGAAAAAAATCACGTTTGTTGTATGGGAGCCACCTTAAATATTTATTTTATTCCGTTTTTTAGTATTTGTTGTAATAGCGGCAACAGAAATACATCATCTGTGAAAATTTCAACTGTCTAACTATCACGGTTCATGAGATACAGCCTGGTGACAGACGGACAGACGGACAGACAGACAGACAGCGGAGTCTTAGTAATAGGGTCCCGTTGGTTACCTTTTGGGTACAAAACCCAAAAAATACACATGAATAAAATAAAAATATAGGAATAAGGAAAAATATGCCTAACTCCACCCATTCGATTAGTCTTGCTAAGAAGAATGGCAAGAAACTTAGCAAGATCATGTCTTTATATATATATATATATATATATACAGGGTGGAAAAAATGAAAGGGCCTTGGAGGGGAACTACCTTAAATCCTTTAGTTAGCTCATTTTCCTGAAAGGAAACATTCCTTTATTTTTTAAAAGAAACAAAACTGTATTCAAAGATCTTCTAAAATTTGCTTGTCTCACCCGGGAACTGAACCAACTAAAAATTAAAAAAATAAACCCTCGCTATTTTATTATACGAATCGGTAGGATTATTGTTCAGGATTAAATTTGTCTAATAAACATTTAGCCTTACACTCATATGTTGTACGAGATACCCATGAAATTGAATATTTATTACAAGTTCTTTATTAACAATACATAGTACTGTTCACTTGTAAAGTAATAATGATACGCCATTATTACACAATGACAGCACGGAATGAAAGCAAAATAAAACAAAATTTGAATTTCGAACGAAATTTATGGTTCGAACTTCAAATTTGTTGCTCCGCGTTGCAAAAAAAAATACGTTCCTTTTTTAAACTTTTCGTCAGTACGCCTAGTGCAAGAAGTAATTGTGCTGTGCATAGATTTCTTATTACCATTTAACGATTTTCTTATTGAAGTCTTCAACAAGTTACTTAAGATAAATAACATAGCAAGCTTGTACTTCATACGATGTCTTTGGATGTAAGAGAGATAAGAAAATTATAACGTGTCATTTACTTGTTACAAGTGAACAGTACTAGGTATTGTTATCAAAGAACTTGTAATAAATATTTAATTTCATGAATCTCGTACAACAGATGAGTGTAAGACCAAATGTTTATTATACAAATTTTATTCTGAACAATAATCCTACCGATTCGTATGATAAAATAGCGAGGGTTTATTTTTTTTAGTTTTAGTTGGTTTGATTCCCGGGTGAGACAAGCGAATTTCAGAATATCTTTGAATGCAGTTTTGTTTCTTTTAAAAAATAAAGGAATGTTTCTTTTCAGTAAAATGACCTAACTAAAGGATTTAAGGTAGTTCCCCTCCAGGGCCCTTAAATTTTTTCCACCCTGTATATATATATATATATATAGAGAGAGAGATAGATATAGAGATAAGATACAGATATAACCTTACACTCGCAGCGACATGGAAGATAATATTTACTCTATTCACTATCAGAGCTCGGTCTTCTTCACTTAGACCTGGAAATGGAAAGAAGAAACTGAGAAGATGGAAGAAAGGAAAAATAAAAAAGTCAAGTCATTGCTACACAGAATTAGTACATTACGCAAGTAGTCAACTTAAGACGAGGCCTTCCTTAGGAGCACAGCGGCTTTGCAATTATAACTCGTAGACTAACTTTCATAAAGTTGAAAATCGCGTGCGGCAAAATGCGCGCGAAACGATTCAGAACGAGTCTAATTTTAAGATTACAATCGACTAAAATTACAATATTGCATTTAAGTGATTTTTCAACTTACTCGTACATTGTTAAAAAATCAAATGGATTAAACGCAAAACCAAAAAAACACTCAAAAAGAGACTATTTTCAAAAATAAAATCTATCGAGTGAAAGTTTTCCAATTAGGTAACGCTACTTACAACGTATAGATAAAGGTTTGAAAAAACATATATATAAGTTTCATATTGATTGCGTCTGTGGTAGATTCAGTACAATCGTACAAAAACTGTTGAAAAAGGAAGGCCTCCTACTTATGTAGTCACATGGTATCATATACGAAGATGGAGTTTTTTTTGGCTAGATCTGGTAGTTTATGTGTTGAATATAACTTAAATTGGTGACTTCCAAATCTGGTAGGTTTGTGAGTTGAATGTAACTTAAATTGGTCACTTCCAAATCTGGTAGTTTTGAGAGTTGGATGTAACTTAAATTGGTGACTTCCAAATCTGGAAGAATAGTAGGTCTAATGTTACTTAAATTGGTGAGTTCCGAATGTAGCAGATTGTGAGTTGAATGCAACTTAAATCAAATCAAATCTCCTAGGTTTGCGAGTTAAATGTAACTTTAATTGGTGACTTAAATCTGGTAGATCTGTGAGTTGAATATAACTTAAATTGGTGACTTCCAAATCTGGTAGGTTTGTGAGTTGAATGTAATTTAAATTGGTGACTTCCAAATCTGGTAGGTTTGTGAGTTGAATGTAACTTAAATTGGTGACTTCCAAATCTAATAGGTTTGTGAATTGAATGTAACTAAAAATGGTGACTCCTGAATATGATAGGTTGTGAGCTGAGTGTAACTTAAATTAGTGACTTCCAAATCTGGAATTAAATTGGTGAGTTCCGCATGTAGCACATTGTAAGTTGAATGTAACTAAAACAGGTAACTTCCGAATATGGTAGGTTGTGTGTGATCTGAACAAATAAACTTACCTAGGCCAATATCCATTACGTCTCCAGCTATAACGTACACTTTAGCTCGGAATATATCAGGTTTTTCTTTTCTGAGACGGTCGAAGCACTGCGAAAATAAATCAAATGCTACAAAATTGTATATTTTAGATATTGTATATTGCTTTTGGCCGCGCTGATTTTGTTTGCATTTTCCCTGGGTAAAAAGTAGAATATTGTATCGATTCGGCGCAACACGACTTAACTTATTTGACAGGACTAAAGTTAATTTGTGCGTTCTCTCTTTTTCTTTCTGTATCGAAAATACAAAGTCAGAACGCTCACAATAAGGTTAGTCCTGTCAAATTAGTTAAGTTGTGTTGCGCCAAATCGACACCATTGTCACTCTCCGGCTTATAAACTATCTCTATGCAAAAAATCACGTCGACCCGTTGCTCTGTTACTACGTGAAAGAAGGACAAACCAACAAACACACTTTCGCATTTATAATAGGGGTACGTATAAGGATTATTGGTAGAGCTGATGCCGGGCTCGACTGTGGAGGTACCACCATCTTACTTGGAGACCACTTCGAAGTAATTCGGGGGAGAGTAAGAGGACAGCTCACAGGCAAAAAACCAGGAGGCCTACCATGCCTTGGACCGATGGATGGCGGTATATCCATCCCTAATAGCCGGGCCTTATATGGAACAGACTGGTTCCGGCACCACGCTCACCAACCCGCCTGCCCAGCGTTGCCCAATGGGCAATGCTTCCAGGATGAAAATGAAAACCCACCGAAACGTGGATGTCCCAGTGGCGTGCACAGAACTTTTTTCCGGAAAAGCAATCAGAAGGTCAAGTACGACAATAAAAAAAATATGAAAAAATTTAAATAACACTTTGAAAAAAAAAAGTTTGTATGAAAATGTTCACTCTGGGAAAGTCAGTGCCTACCCTGGCGTCATACAAACTTTTTTTTTTCAAAGTGTCATTAAAAAAAATCTTTTTTTTTTATTGTTGTTGTCCATACTCAAAACACACCTAACTCTCGGCTATTCATTATGCCAATGTTTATATTTTACACGACTGCCCCCAAAAAAGGAGTGTATTGTTTTCAGGGATCATGTATTTTTGTTTATACCATCATATCTTCTGAACGCTTTAACCAATTTGGATGAATGAGGTGTCATTAGAATCTTTATACCATCCGGATTGGCACTGGGTATAAAAGTATTAAATAAAATGAAAAATATTAAATAACACGAATGCTATTATTTCAAAATGAACTTAGTGACGACACAAAGTGCAGTTGGAGGCAGAGTGATTTAAATAGCACTTTAAAAAAATCGATTCAAAATCTTTACTCTAGGGCAGGCAGTGCCTACCCTGGCGTCATACAAACTTTCTATTTTCAAAGTGTTATTGAAACGTTTTCATATATTTTTTTATTGTTTTACTTAAGGCGATCTTATCCCAGAAAAGTGACTCTCTGTCTTTTTCTTTACGTGTGTAAGGAGTAAAGAAAATAACCACTCTTTTGTACTTTTTCGTTGTTTTTATCGGTTTTAAAATTGTTTAAAAATAAGGGATATGTTTATTAAAACCCACTTACGTGGTCGACCTAGAAAATTTAAAGAGCAATATTACCAGATATGTTTCGTTAATAAAAGTGTGGAATTATGGAAATGGCATGATTTGAAAAGTCTTATTACATGCTGTGTTCGTGAATTATTTCTATCGAGCAAAGTTTATCTGATCGTGTAACACATGCGTGGAAGACCTAGATAAAGGTTCGAACTATATTAGTTTTTTTTTTTTTAGTTTTAGACGATATTTTAAAGTTCTATTTGACTTTGAAATTACTGATTTTGGGATAAGAACGCCTTAACTTTCTGATTGCTTTTCCGAAAAAAAGGTCTATGCACGCCACTGGTTGGAGGACATACAAAATAACACGTATCCAATGTAGAGCTGTCCCAGACCACACTGGGTGTTGTTACCAAGTTCATTTTGAAATTGTGGCAGTCGTGTTTTTATATTTTTTATTATTTATTTTTTATTCAGATGATACCACTTTGAGACGCGACATACCTGAGAAGAATAGATTTTATTCAGCCGGTCCTCTGACTTGACTCCTCCCTTCGTCCTCATGAGAAGGTAGATCCTGTCAAGAGAAGAGCAGGAGTACAGCAGCTTTTCTATCAGCACCTTTCCCATGAAACCTTTAATTTAAGAGAAGAACGCGACAATTATAAAATAGTATTATTTCCCCTTCTGAGTTTCTTTTTCTTGTTTCTTCTCAATTGCCAATAAATAAATCAAATATATATCAATATTAAACGCATATCAATGGTAATTACTTGGAGACCCCCTCGAAGTAATTCAGGGGAGAGTAAGAGGACAGCTCACAGGCAAAAAACCTGGAGGCCCACCATGCCTGGGACCGATGGATGGTGGTATATCCATCCCTAATAGTTGGGCCTTATATGGAACAGACTGGTGACGAGCAGCGCCGTCACAGGTGCGAGAGTTCCGGCACCGCACTCACCAACCCGCCTGCCCAGCGTGTGTGAGTAAAGGCAATTCTTCCAGGATGACCGCCGGGAGTGGCAAAGTCCTGGAAAGGCTTATGTCCAGCAGTGGACGAACTAGGCTGATGGATGGATGGATCAATGGTCAAAAGGTATTCTTTTGGCCTCGTTATCGTATAGATTAACACCCAAAATATCCCTGTAACTGATTTAATCAACACCGTCAGCTCAATAACATAATTATTTTAAGTTTTTACCACGATTACCATTTCGAATTTCAGCTCGGTTGAACGTTGAATGAGATTCAATGCACTTTTCATTGAGTTAAATTATACAGGAACGTACTTAGCCATAGAGAAGGCAGTGTGGTAACTAGAGATACATTACATAGCCCACAATTTATGTATTGCTTTTTGAAACGTCACCAGATTTAAGTAGTTAAGATATTTGAACCAACAGTAAACGTTATTTTAAGTTTGATGGATTTTAGCTTTAAATAATATTATTTCATTTAATCTGAATTGTGGCCAATTAGGGCCATATTTTGTACCTTAGAATTTGTTCATATGCGCATTATTAGCTAGAAGTTACATAATTCGACTGCGGAAAAACTGGATAAGTTTCTGCCTCGAGGTAAGCAGAGATACAGGTTCAAGACCCGTCTTAAATTTATTTTGCTCAGAAAATATGTTTTAATTAATTTATTATTTATTTATTTAAGTAACAAATTGCAAACCATTACAGTGTATAACCAATTCAGCAAGCAATGAAGAAATAATTACATAATAAGAAATACATGTCATTATTATATCTAGTATATTTTCAATAATCAACTAATCTTAATCTCTCGTCAAAGTCAATACATTCAGGACTACTTTTGTGAATTCTGCCATAGAACAATTCATTATGTCAGTCATACGTGCCACATCATTTAAAATCTGTATAGCCCTGGCCTATGGTGAATATTTCTGTAAATTAGTGCGGGCGGTCGGCACAGCAAACTTTTTTTGCCTAGTTTCTTTTCTCAGTCGGGGGTTTGGTACTGCCAGAGATAATGAAGCTAGTACATCCCTGTTAACTACTTTACCCCTTATGAGTTTGAAGAAGTATTTGGCCAGTGCAAGGTTTCTTCGAACTTCCAACCTATAGTATCCAACCATACCCAGCACAAATAGGGTTGGATACATAAGCGGATAAAACGGGTAGACACAGTATTGTCGTAAGTAGAGGTATCTCATAAACTTGTTCTGGATTTTCTCCAATATGAGGCTAAATATAGCCTCATGTGGATTCCAGAACATTGGTTTTTCCATCTTGTAATGCACTGAAAATTATTTGTTCTTGATGCATTTGACCCAATTTTAACACAAAAAATTACAGTGCCATTTTAGATCGTACCAAAAGATTGACAGATTTAATTCAAATTCAAAATTATTTATTTTCCAAATACTATACCAATACAATTAAATTTACACGACTTGCCAAAATAAAGACACAAAAAGATATAGTTGTCTTCACAAAAACTAAATCAACGCGGGTGAAGCCGCGGTCACGAACTAGTATTTTAATAAAAGTTTAAAAAATAAAACAAAACAAAAAGCACATTGAACTTATTTCATTTCCCAGCTACTAATTAAATTAACTCGTATTGTATGTCCAGTAAACTGTGAATAAATTAAAAGATAATTATAATGCACATAAAATATTCGCCACTGTTCGTATTCACGAAAACGAGCCGAATCATCGTAGTATTTAGAAACTTTTAAAAAGAAAATAAAAGTTGAAGAAGTCATTTTAGAACATGTAATTTTAGTCATTTTAGCTGGTGACAGCGACCGAAAGTGAATAATCTGTGATAATCTTCATGCATTAAAAAAAAACAGCCAAGTGCGTGGCGGGCCACGCGCAGTGTGGGGTTCCGTAGTTGCCCTGCACTGATATGCGGACTTCTTCTCCAAATACATTTTATAAGTTTGTCGACTAATACAGATCGCGCCAAACTTTTAGAACGCTCGGAAGTTGCTCTTCCCAAGAACGTTCCATGCATTTTGTTCCTGTTGATGCGAATCGCCCCGTGTTTAGAGGGGACTAAAAGTTTGGCGCGATCTGTACTCGTTAATTTGTAAAGCCTACGTAGCTGTGATAGTTTTCCTTTTAATTTCGTCATGTATACTACTGCCGTGATTTTTTTCACGTCTCCAAATAAAACCGTTTCGCTGGCAGGGGGGGGACACTTGACTCTAACAAAAATTAACACTTTTAAGCTAACGCAAACGGAACCCTGGATCGAAAAATGATCTTTTCACACTCCCAATATTTTTAAATTACCTATTCAACGACACCCCACACTAGGGGATAGACGAGAAAAAAAAATCATCCCCACTTTACGTATGGGGGAGGTATCCTTAAACAATTATTTTTCAGAATTTTACTGTACCACTTTATCGACGTGATAAATATGTATATCCATGCCAAATTACAGCTTTCTAGTACTGATAGTCTCTAAGCTAAGCCGTGGACAGACAGACAGACGGACATGGCGAAACTATAAGGGTTCCTTGTTGTTGACTACGGAACCCTAAAAAGCGGAAATACTAATACGGAAATACGACGCGACGTTTGCCGAAGAGTGCCAAAGATTCCTACACACATTACACTGTTCCTACAAGTAGTTCACTACTGGTAAAACTATTGTGTATGTGGCTCTAGTACCACGCGGGCATCTCTATGTACTAAACACATGTACGCGAATGTATCAAGGTTGCATATTACTTACAGAATATGTAATTTGAGCTTATCCGGAGGTCGCGAGTTCAAATCCGTAGGGCACGTTTGTATTCGGTCTGCAGGCTTCGGAAGGCTGTTAAGGCGTATGACTACGCTAAATAAGCAACTCGATGTGTGTCGGTACAAATATCAACGGAAACGACATTGAAATAATGTTCATTTCAGCGTACCTTGAAAAGTGGCTGTTACGACAACCACTGCGTCTCCGGCTAGCGCAAAATAGGAGAAAATAATACTTTTCACATGGACGCCATGGACGGAAAAAAAATTTTGAACTTAAATTTTTTAGATCTAAAAATTTATTTGGTGAAATAATAATTAAAATCGCTTTAGGCGTTTGGAAGGAGTAAGAGAATTCTTGTGTTAACCATGTGAAACTTTCGATGACTTTCGTTTTTTTTTTTTGTAAAAACTTACCACAGAAAAACAATTTATGAAATTAAAAATTTATTTTTGACTCTATAATGCCTATCATATATTTTTATGAAAGTTTTTGGACCACCCGTGTGGGAGAAGTAGGCCTTCAAAGACAGGTCCAAATTGCAGTTGGCGTATCCATTCGCCTTAAAGGAGAGGTAGTCGCCAACAACCTTGAGTCGACCTGTGTCGGTACAAATATCGACAGAAACTATATTGAAATAACGTTCATATCAGCGCACGCGCACTGCATTACGACGTCGCTGGGTCACCGGATAGCGCAAAATAGGAGATAATAATACTTTTCACATGGACGTGACGAACAGAAAAAAAATTCCATAAATGATTTTTCTAAGAAATATATATTTTCCTTGTATTGTAGTGCAAGAACCATACAAATACCATCAGTGGTTTCAAAAAAATAATTTCAATAATTCTTTTGAATCTTAAGGTATTTGTAAGGTAAAAAAATAATTGATTTGTATAACTTTATGGCGAAATATTGGAGATCAGCACTGTATTAGGGTTTCGTACCTAAAAGGTACAAAAGGACATTTTATGGTTAGACTCCGTTGTCCGACCATCCGTCCGTATGTCACAGCCTTAACTTTAGCACCGTTATATATACCTATACCGTGAAAATTGTCACTTTTCAAAGTTATTTATCTGCTCTTTTAATGAAGTTCCAAGTAAAATAAATTAGTATAACAATTTTGGGACCTTTTACTAGATTTTGGTCTATCAGAAACGCGATAGGAGGAATTTCATTCGATAGAAATAATTATTGAAATCAGGTCTAAATTTACACTTTTTTTGATATTCTGACAAATTAGGATAGCATACAGACTTGAAAAATATTTATTTAGATGGGTTTTAACTACACCTAAATTACTGGCTATGGAATTTTTTGTAGCTATTTTAGTTAATTTTGCATTAATTTAAAACAGACTTTTTGACAATTTTCCCCGATTCCGTCCCTTTCGCACTGCGGGTCTTTCTGCCTGGAGTAACGGGGACCTTTGCTAGCACGGTATATCACCTTAAACATGAAATTTGGCACAAAAATAGCATTAATGTGCCTACATATTACGGTGTAAGAATATGAAAAATTTTAAATTGTTCAAAATATTTCCAAATCAAAAGTGAGAAAAATAAAAAAAAAATATCCTAAAAATACAATATGGGTATCAAAAAAAAAATGAAGATAATTTTCAAAATATATACTTTTACTATACAAGGTGTAACAGAAAGGTGTAACCATATTTGAAGAGCTTATTCAGTCAATGGTATAGAACAACTTTTACTATGGAGACAACCCGGAAATCTCAAAAAAAAATCTGCCCTTTCATACATTTTGGCCGAGCGGTATTGTATTTTTCTATGAAACAGTTAATTATTTTTCGAGATACAGGTTATGTTCCATAGTAAAAGTTGTTCTATACCATTGACTGAACAAGCTCTTCAAATATGGTTACACCTTTCTGTTACACGTTGTATATATTTACTGACACTAGTTTCGAGAAATCTTTAAAAAACCCCAAAAATATGTATCTCCCCCTTTATCTCCGAAACTGGTGGACCGAAAAATATGAAAAAAATGACGATTATAGACCATAACTGACAGGAAAATTATAGCGATTAAAAAAAATTGAGCACAAATGAGAAATATAAAAAAAGAAGTAAAGTAAACAGAAAAATATTTTATGAAAATACAATATGGGTACCTATCAAATTGTAGGTATTAAAAAGATAATTGTAATAATACATAGATTGGCATCTATTTCGAGAAATCCTTAAAAAAACATAAAAATGTATGTATCCCCTTATCTCCAAAACTGGTGAACCAAAAAATATTTAAAAAAATCATGGTAATATGTGTTTACGCAAAAACGTGTTTACGCACTGACACTACAACTTACTGATTCGGCAGGTTATGACTGTCGGTCGCTTGCAAACTCTGACGGATATAATAGTTTCGAATTGTATCCATCAGAGATATCACAAGCATAGCCCGCTCCATAGCTCGTTGAGCGACCACGGAAAAACAATCGACACTTTTAGAACTTGCATATCTATTTCAGTAAAGAATGTATTATTTTGATAAAATAGTACTTATATTATTTTTGGAACCTTTGTATAGGGATCTATTAAATAAAAACGCGATGGGAGAAATTCGGCTTGATACAAATATTTTTTGAAGTGAGGTCTTTGGCGACACCAATTCTCCTGGTTTGACAGTTTAGAATGACATATGGACGGCAATTATATTATATTAAATAGGTTTTAACGGTATTTGGGACCTAGTTAAACGAAATTTTAATAGCAACTTTAGTACATTTTATATTAATAAAAAACCGACTTTTTGCTACTTTTCCTCGAATCCGTCCCTCTCGCACTGAGGGTTTTTTCGCATATGGAGTAACAGAGACGCTAAAACTTTTACATATCGCCTTAAATCGGTGGAAGCCGATTTAAGGCGATATGTAAAAGTTTTTTTAGTTGGTAAGAGACCACGTTTCAGCGCCGTACGTCATCACTGGAAGGGCGCACTGGTTGTAAACTTTAGCCTTTAAGCACTGCGGTATTGGCGACGTAAATATTTGACGCAACTTCCCGAATGCTGTCCACCCGAAGCATATTCTTCTGTCAGCCTCGGCGTCGAAGTTGTTTTTACCCAGCTGGATAACTTGACCCAGGTAAACATATTTTTGAACAACTTCGATGCTGACACTATCGACGGTTACTGGCTTTTGGATGACATAACAGTTGAGAATTTTATCCAAATTCATCCGCAGGCCCACTCGTCTGGACAAAGAAGCGATTAGGCTGCGCAGCATTTCCTTCAGTTCACGCTGTTAGCTACTACAAAATTGTTCACGTGAAAGTAAATAAAAAATTATCTTACCTGAGCCACCTGTGATTAAAATTGTTTTCCCTGCATAGAACTCAGGTATCGTCGGCAAATTACTCAAGTCTCGTTCTTCCAGGAAACCCATTTTTTCACTCAAAAACCAAGATGGCGGATTAAAAAAGTTAGATTAAAAATGTCGTCAGTACTCCTTGAACGCTTGGGTTCAAATGTCTGTCATTGATTCCATTCCCACAAGTACGTTGTCATGAATAGTCATGACAATTAATGACTGCTGAACTCTTTTGTTAAGGCGACTAGTATTGTGAAATTGGCGGGAAAATCGTTAAATGCACTAAATTACTAAAGTCAAATTCCCGTGACCGTGATCCGTTAGACTCAAAGCTTGGAATTATTTGGAAATAAATTTTCCAAGTAATTTTCAAAATAATGGAGTTTAAATTGGAATTTGGAATTATTCCAACATGCCGATTGAATAATATTTAAATAAATAACAAATCTATAAAGTGGGTTGTATTTATTGTATTATGTATATATAATATTTTTATTATACAATTGGGTATTTTATTAATTGGTTTCATATAAATACTTAAACAAACTAAACTGCTAAAAATAAATACGTGTTACAAACTAAACTAAAAATAAATAGAACCCTAAACCTTAAAATAAACCTACTATAAAAACAAAATTAACTAAAAAATAAAACCCTAACTATAAAAAGACCGCCCCTCATCGTACCCGGCACAAAGGTTCCCATTACGTTCGCTGCGTTCCCGCGTTGGATTGCAATGGAAATCCTTTGTGCCAAGTACGACATTTAGCGATGGTCTTGCCATCTATCTTTTATTTTTCTTCCGAGTGCCCTCAGAAATGATAAATAAAAATTTAATAAATTGAAGAAAAAACATTCAGATGGTTGTCTTCATTTTCATAAGCTACATCTGCTTATGTGATAAGTTAGTTCTGCAATACGTCGTATTTCACGAAAAATGAGAAAATAGTTTTTTTTTTAATGTTTTTGTAGTAAGGTGTAAAGCGTATAAAATGATAAATAAAGTAAAAAGTAAAGTAAAGTAAAATATGTAACAACGCTGGAGATGGTTCCTTGGATTAAGGCGATATGCGAAAAAAATACGGGTGTTTCTTTTCTGCGTATTTCATGAAATACACGGAAAATTTTAATACATTTCTGGTATATGCATTTTGACTATATAATCTAGGGTTTTGAAATTGGAAAACATGTTTGGATAAATTTTCCTCGATAGAAATAATTGTTGAAATGAGGTCTTCAAACACACTTTTTCTCCTCGTTTGACGAATAGGTACCATACACAGAACTCAAACATTTTTTATTAGGTGTGTTTTAACAATATCTAAAGATTTGATATTTGAAATTTTGCTAGCTATTTTAGTTTTCTTAATAAAAATATAAAAGCAACTTTTTTCCCTTTTGCCCTGAATCCGCCCCTCTCGCACTGCGCGATTTTTCGCTTGGAGTAATAGTGACAAAAATAAAATTCGCATAGCCTCTTAAGGATCAAGGTATGTGTATGCACAGTTTCAATTTGCCAAACTGACAAGACGCGATGCTCGATATTCAAAAATGTCGAATTTCACGTTTTCACAAGGATAGTCGCCTTAAGGCGATGTCAGAGGTTTAGATTTTTGAAGTGTTTGTACTAAATTGATTAAGACTTAATACAAAATTTAAAACTTACGCGTTTCCTACATTTTACGATGTTTTATTGAAGGAGTAAATTTACCGTAAAGTAATTTGACATTGACATTTTGGCTTTGACTTTATGATTTTTATTATTTTATTGTTGTTTGTAATAACCTGCTAATACTAACATAGTTATAAGGTGTGTCATGTTACTAACCTCTATGGACTTTATTGTCTGAAAATAAAGAATTTTAATTTTTATTTTTATTATTTGACAGGTGTGTCGATTCGGTTTGACACGTTTTAACTTATTTGACAGGACTTAACTTAATTTAAGCGTTCTATCTTTTTCTTTCTGTATCGAAAAGACAGGACGCGTGAAATAAGGTTATTCCTGTCAAATAAACTAAGAAGTGTTACACCTGGGGCTGCCATCATCTGAATTGCCGACAGAGGACAAAAACTTCAAAAACCCCGGACATTTAGGCAAAATTGCGGTTTTTCCCCGGACACGCCTAAAACAAATATTCTTAAAAAAAAAAGAAGTTCTTATTTAACATTTTATTCATTAAATATTTTTCATTCAACATTAATAATTATTCATTAAACAATAAATATGTTATATTGCTGCGCTGGAGTTGGCTTCGATGCGGTTTACGAACGAATGAATTACTTGCTTAGATTTGTTTTTATTTATTGATTATCCTTCAATTAATTGTGGTTACCGCGGACACGTATAGTGTCCGGGTTTTACCCGGATCTTTTTGCAAATCCTCCCCGGACGGCCCCCGGACGCCCTCCAAACTAGGACAAATCCGGGGAAACCCGGACGGATGGCAGCCCTAGTTACACGGAATCGACACCAATGCCTTGCTAAACTTTGAAAATAAGTACTTACGAGTATAAGCGTAGTCAATGCGTTAGCCGTTACAATATCGTCCGTGACAAAATTTTCAGCACATTTTAAGGCAACAAACTGAAAAGTTGAATTTCAAATTCGTCGTATTAGGCGAGAGGTGTTAATAAAACACATCAAGCCACATCTATCCATCCATCAGCCTAGTTCGTCCACTGCTGGACATAAGCCTTTCCAGGACTTTGCCACTCCCGGCGGTCATCCTGGAAGAATTGCCCATACTCACACACGCGGGCAGGCGGGTTAGTGAGCGCGGTGCCGGAACCCTCGCACCAGTGACGAAGCTGCCCGTCTCCAGTCTGTTCCATATAAGGCCCGGCTATTAGGGATGGATATACCGCCATCCATCGGTCCCAGGCATGCTGGGCCTCCTAGTTTTTTGCCTGTGAGCTGTCCTCTTACTCTCCCCCGAATTACTTCGAGCGGGTCTCCAACTAAGATGGTGGTACCTCCACAGTCGAGCCCGGCATCAGCTCTACCACCTACAGCTAAGCCACATTCAAAACAAGTTTGTTTGCTGGCTGTATTTAAAAAGTTATGGTGTTTATCCATACTATCCACTTGTATCCAACCCTATTTGTTATAGGTATGGTTGGATATAATAAGTTGGAAGTGAGGAGAGACCTGGCGCTACTAATTTATCTTTTTAAAGTTTTGCGAGGTTTTGCGTACAGAATGCGCGCACTAATGTTCTTAAAGAGTCACCTGTTGTAAAGGCACTCCATCTTTTCAACAGAATCGGCAACCTTCCGGATACCGATTTGTTTAGTTGTTCTGAGTTCGCAAAAACGGCTTTAAATATAATTTGTTACCAATCGCATTAGGTTAGCCTGTAAAGATTGTGTAGTATAAATGTAAATTATTAATAAATAAATAAATAATAAACATGTGTCGCCTTAATACAGAATCAGCATATTCAATTTAACTTAAAACAATATGTTAATTGATGATTTGACACTACGACTACCGTTTTGGAAAGTACAATGCTTAAGTCACTTTATAGTTCTAGTTAGTTACATTTGACCCGATGAGTTCAATATCCTTGGACCTGGGGGGCTATTCCGGAGAAACAATCGAAGAGAGAGTTCTAAAACTCGAGCTAAAAAATGTATGGAGTTCGACAGATAAAACGGGTTTTAACGGTCGAGAAGGCTTATTTGACAGACTCGGAAGTGCCCCTGGGGGGGGGAGCTATTCCGGAGCAACAGTAGAAACAAGAATTCTAAAACTCAAACTTAAAATGTATGGCGTTTGACAAATAAAACAGGTTTTTACGGTCAAGAAGGTAAATTCGACAGACTCGGAATTGCCCCTTGGGGGGCTATTCCGGAGAAACAGTCGAAACGAGAATTCTAAAACTCAAGCCAAAAATGTATTGAGTTTGACAAATAAAACAGGTTTTTACAGTCGAGAAGGCTAATTCGACAGACTCAGAATTGGCCCCTTGGACGGCGGCAATTCTGGCACACGCGCTAATATTGCCGCCAAGCAACCCGTCGCACTGTGGAGCGAGTTTATGGAGACGTTAGGACATAGGGATTAAAAAAAGTAAACAATTTATATATACTTTTTGGTAATGCCATCTAATGCAGTTAGTGACTGGCTCTCAAAGTTGTTGATTGACATTTTTGTATAACATTTTTATCTGTGAAGATATTTAATAAAAACCATAATTTTACTATGGAGGCAACCACGTCATGGGACATATCTCCTGATTCCGGCCTTGTATCAAGATGTGGTATTTTTTATTGAAATTATTTTATAAAATGCAACGAATGCTCCAAACAAACTTGGTGCGCCAAATTTGTACTTTTTAAGAAAAACCATGATTTAATATCTATTAAATACGGTATTTTGTTTGTATCAATCTTAATCAATCTTTTTGTTACACAATGGCCATTAATTAATCTGCTGCTGCTAATTATAGTAGTTTATGCTACAAGGGCGCAAAGGAATAAATTACGAGGACGATTTAAAACACGAGGGTAGCGAGTGTTTTAAACGTAACCGAGTAATTTATTGCTTTTACGCCCGTGTATCATACTACGTTTTTCAATGCATAGTGTGAGGAAAGAAAACAAGTATAATCTTGTGAACTTTAAATTATAATTGGCTCAAAAAGACTGTATCCAGAGCCGTTAAACAGTGGAAAAAAAAAGTATAAAATTTATGGTATACAGGAAAGGTTACAGGTTAGCCAACCACTGTAAATAAATAAAAATAAAAAATAATAAAGCCCTAGGGCAAAATAATCAACTTTCTGTTCGGTTTTGATGCATAAAAAGTGGGCCTTTACGAGCACATGCATTGAAAACTAATTTAAGAAAAGAAACACCCGTATTTTTTTCGCATATCGCCTTAACATTATATCATTGCAGTATATCCTGGTTCAGAGCTCCTCACATCCAGATTTACTTTTCTTTCTGCGTTTCTATACTGCAATGATGTAATGTTAATTTCATTGAAATTCTTGATGCTGTCTTTTCTCTTCGAGCTGATATTTTAACCAGTTATTCAGTAGCTGATGTTTCAGGTTCTTTTTTTTTTTATAAAACAGTCTACTTAAAACTAAAAAAAACTTACTTATTGACATTAACATTAGTTATATCATTGCAGTATAGAAACGCAGAAAGAAAAGTAAATCTAGATGTTAGGAGCTCTGAACCGGGATTCGAACCCGGGACCTCTCTCTTACCTGGCGACTGCTCTAACCACTGAGCTATCCAGGTCTCAACACAACTCGTGTATTTACCGATGTGCTTTCCCATACTGCAATGATATTTATAGATACCCACTTTACAGTGAGCTAACTTAAAAAATCATGTACATTATGTATGGCTTATAGCGTTAACAGATTGAGCATTATTTACATAATAACATTAATGTTTAACATGATTAACATTAATATTTAACATAAATAACATTAATATTTAACATAATTAACATTAATAACTGGATTATGAACGAAATTAAATGCGTTCCGAATCTAACGAAACTTAACAGTTATCGTGCCCCCCCCCCCCCCCCCCCCGTTATCTCCGAAACCCGAAACAAGAGAACCGAAAAATATAAAAAAAACATGCTAAGGCGATGTGCGAAAAAAATACGGGTGTTTCTTTTCTGTGTATTCTGTATGTATCTGAATATTTTAATAAATTTCTGGTATATGCATTTTGACTATATAATCTAGGATTTTGAAATTGGTAAACATGTTTGGATAAATTTTTCTCGATAGAAATAATTGTTGAAATGAGGTCTTCAAACACACTTTTTCTCCTCGTTTGACGAATAGGAACCGTATACAGAACTCAAACATATTTTATTAGGTGTGTTTCAACAATATCTAGAGATTTGATATTTGAAATTTTGCTAGTTATTTTAGTTTTTTTAATAAAAATATAAAACCAACTTTTTTCCCTTTTGCCCTGAATCCGCCCCTCTCGCACTGCGCGATTTTTCGCTTGGAGTGACAGTGACAAAAATAAAATTCGCATTAATACGTAAAGATTACAGGAAAAATATAGCGGTAAGCTATTAGGGTTCGGTACTATTTTAGCGGCTTGTTTTTGTCGCCTTAATTGTTGTTGTTTACTATAATATTCTCAGGGTTCCGTACCCGTTACCTATGTGTGGTAGTACGGAACCTTTTGTGCGCGAGTCCAACTCGCACTTGGCCAAATAATTTATCTATGAAAAAAATCAAAATCTAGATGGTTTCCAAACTGTCACTAAACTTCGTTGTAACTATTTGACCCTCGTCAAAATATTTTTAAGTTGTGTAGCCTTTAACGATTTATTCCTTCATAAGCCAATTTTACTTTAAGACTTAGGTATTTTATAATATATGTATTTATACATAAGTTTTATATATTGTATTTGTATTTTTTGAGCCTGGTCCACCCCTCATCTTCTCAAAATGACCTCAAAGTCATTTCATCAACGGAACTTTCCACCAAATATATATATCCATCCAAATAGACATCAAAACATCACCCGTCGAGTTTACGGCCATCACTCCCTAAACACTCCTTACCTCTACAGACTGAGCTATCATCAATCAGGAACGTTCAAACACAAATCAATTCACAGCTTTAGGAGTACTGTTAACCAAACATTCCCATCACATTTGACTCCTGCACCTTCATATGTTAGGCAACGTCCCAATATAAGTACCCCATTCAGCCAGCACTCGATTCTGCTGCCTCAGCATGCTGCAACTGACCGTTCAACTGGCCGATACCTGTCTCCTGGAAATAGAACAGGGTTTAAAGTTAGCCATCATGACAATAATTCATCAAGAATTGCACCTCATCATCGGATGAAATTCAAGGTAAGACTTCAAAAATCCAAGTTGTGTCGTCGGGGAAAAGCAGCGAGTTTAATTTTATCTCATTATGATTGTAGTGAGAAAAAATGTAAGGAAACTTGAATAAATTCTTAAATTACAATATGCATATACACTTATTAACAAGAAACTTAAGGCGATTACCTTCGCCAAATTAGCAGCTCCATGTTTGTCTGTATGAATATCGACGGAAACGACATTGAAATAGTGTTTAAATCAGTGCACAATGCGTGGTGGCTGTTACGACGCTCGCTGCGTCCTTGAAAGGGCAAAATAGGAGAAAATAATACTTTTCACATGGGTGTCATTGTTCGATTGAATAATTCTATGTTATACTTATAGCTATCAAGTTTATCTATTTATCAAAGCATAAATGAATTAAATCACCTAAGCCGCTTAGGAGCAGCAGGAAATTCAAGCCAAAAAAACACCATTCAGTTGAAACAATTTTTCATATAGAAGTTTTGGTGGTACGAAAAAGAAAAATGTTGCATATGTTGTCCTAGAGTTGCTAATCCATAATACATTTTTTCAATATTTTTGGTTTGGCCATAAAAGAGGAGTAGGCTTTAGAAAGTGCCCATTTGGCGGTATTAAGGGCCTTAAATAACATAAATAATACTTAAAATATATTTTCAACATCAACTCTGAGCAGGGGCTCTACCGCGTAATTCTCATTTGTATCAACTTCAAGCAAATGCATGCGAAATTCAACGCGTGCAAAAGAGATGGCATGTTAGGCGGGCGTCGTCGCACGCACGTCAAATTTCAATCTCAAGTTGATGTTGATGAAAATGAGAATTACGCGGTAGACACGCTGGGTTCGCAATGCGCTCAGTGTTGCGCGGACATCGTCGGTCGCGTGCGATTGAGGCACTGGAGCTGTGTAGCTATAATAATAAGCTACACAATAAAACCGATTCTGAAGGCTTTAATTTTAGTTTAAGTGCTGTCAAAATTAAATTTTCTTCATTGCAAAATAGTCCTTAGATTTTAGGAACAGAAGTTAAATTACTTTGGAAAATTTCAAGTTTTGACAGCACTAAAACTAAAATTAAAGTTTTCAGAATCGGCTTTAATTCCTAATAACTATAAGTAAGTCAGTTCATTCCTAATAACTATAAGAGGTAATTTTGTTTTTATTTTATTTTTTGAACCAGAGTAGGTATCAAAATTGTCTGTTACGATTTTTTTAAGAAAAAGCTTCAATTTAAACACTTAAGACTGAATAATAAATAATAAAGAGGATACAACTTGTTTCTTGTTACTTATAAATTGGCCTACATATGTAATCCACGCGACCATATACAGCGCGACTACTGTAGGGTTAAACTGTGAAATGCAAGTCTCAGTTTAAATTTGGTACACCCACTTAATTTCACCGACGATTATTACGTCCCAAACGTACTTCAGGCACAAATAGACCAACACTCAGACCGAACACAAATTAATGTGCATCGCGGAGATTGAACCCACGACCTCTGGATTAGCAGGCGAGCGCACTACCACTGGGCCACAGAGGCGGTCAGTCTCTTACAGATGATAAACTTAAGGCGATATGTAAAAGTTTTAGTGTCCCTGTTACACCATATGCGAAAAAACCCTCAGTACGAGAGGGACGGATTCGTCTAAAAGTAGCAAAAAGTCGGTTTTTTATTAATATAAAATGTACTAAAGTTGATATCAAAATTTCGTTTAACCTGCCCCTCTATTCTGTATCTTCAGTTGCCAACTGGACTAGGTGCCTATCATCAAAAACATAGCTAAAACGGAACTTTCAAAATTGCTTTTAGTGGGTATTGAACTATTTACGAACTGTGTCGTCACCTCAAGTGCGAACATATCCTTAGACAATCGGAATTCGATAGTATATCTATGTTTTTGATGATAGGCACCCAGTTCAAACGGCAACTAAAGATACGTAATAGGCCCTCTGGTCCTAGATACCTTTAAAACTCATCTAATAAAATATAATTGCAGACCATATGTTATTCTAAATTGTCAAACCAGGAGAATTGGTGTCAAAAAGACCTTATTTCAATAAATATTTCTATCGAGCCGAATTTCTAAAATCGCGTTTCTTTTTTAACAGATCCCTAGAAAAAGAATCCAAAAATAATATATTATTTTATCAAAATAATACATTATTTACTGCAGCAGATACGCAAGGTCTTAAAGTGTCGATTTTTTTTCTGTAGCGCCTTAAATGAAGGTTTATTGTCTTTGAAGAAACCCTAAAGATGCCTGGCGTTTCACAAATTTGTTACCGTTAAACAAAACTTTAAAAAAATAAAGTTTTTGACAGTTATTGACATTTGCGCCGCAGCTGATATTTTTTATGATTTTTTTGCGAATTGTTTGTAATTTTGTAGAATAATCTATTTCTTATTCTTATTCGAAGTATTAAATTTGATAAAAAATTATTCGTGTTCATCATGGCAAAAAAGCAAAAAAAGAAAAAAATTGAAAAGAAAAAGCTAAAGGTAGGTAAAATTATTTTAAGTATATCCCACGGATGTAGGTATATCCATTAATTTTGTATCTGGGACTTTGTATCTAGAACAACACTTGACAACTGCTCTTGCTTCTTAATCATAATCTCTGCTCAGTTCCTATTTAAGGGGGTATATCGTCAAGATCGACACTTTTTAAAGTGATTTATCTGCTCTTCAAAAGAAATCCCAAGTTAAATAAATTAGTATAACAATTTTCGAACCTTTTTGTAGATTTTGGACTATCAGAAACGCGATTGGAAGAATTTCACTCGATAGAAAAAATTATGGAAATAAGGTCTAAATTTACACTTTTTTTTATTCTGACAAATTGAGATAGCATACAGACTTCACAAATAGATGGGTTTTAACAGTACCTAAATTACTGGTTATTGAAATTTTCATAGCTATTTTAGTTAATTTTATATTAATTTAAAACCGACTTTTTGTAATTTTTCACCGATTCCGAGACAGGGACGGAATCGGGGAAAATTGTCAAAAAGTCGGTTTTAAATTAATGCAAAATTAACTAAAATAGCTACAAAAAATCCATAACCAGTAATTTAGGTGTAGTTAAAACCCATCTAAATAAATATTTTTCAAGTCTGTATGCTATCCTAATTTGTCAGAATATCAAAAAAAGTGTAAATTTAGACCTGATTTCAATAATTATTTCTATCGAATGAAATTCCTCCTATCGCGTTTCTGATAGACCAAAATCTAGTAAAAGGTCCCAAAATTGTTATACTAATTTGATTTACTTGGAACTTCATTAAAAGAGCAGATAAATAACTTCCAAAAGTGTCAATTTTCACGGTATAGCCCCTTAGTACAGCGCAATATTATACTTGAATCCAGCGGGTCTACCGCGTAATTCTGATTTTCATCAACATCAACTTGAGATTGAAATTTGACGTGCGTGCGACGACGCCCGCCTAACATGCCATCTCTTTTGGACGCACGTCAAATTTCAATCTCAAGTTGATGTTGATGAAAATCAGAATTACGCGGTAGACCCGCAGGGCTTGGATAACCGAAAAAGAAACGGCTTAAACGGTATGACGTCAAGTATATTTTTGTAGCGATATCTTAATATTACGAAACACAAATTTTTCATTAAGGCGATATGCGGAAAAAATACGGATGTTTCTTTTAATACAAGGAAAATTATACTCAGTTTCTGGTACATGCATTTTGACTTTTATAGTCTAGGGATTTGATTTTGAGAAACATGTTTGGATAAACTTTCCTCGATAGAAATAATTGTTGAAATGAGGTCTTCTTACACACTTTTTCTCCTCGTTTAACGAGTAGCAGCCATGTACAGAACTCGAACATATTTTATTAGATGGGTTTCAACAATATCTAAATTTTTTATATTGGAAATTTGAGTCGCTAGCCGTGGACCCTTGTGGTTGCATGGGAACTTTTGCTAGCTAGTTTAGTTTTTTTAATAAATGTGGCAAGAGGCAAACGATATCACGATGTAATCTACTAGTGTTGCCATCTAGTGTGGAGAAGCTGAAGCTTAATATTACAAACAACTTGTACATTTATACAAAAAGCAATCAATATCTGTATCTTTATATTTTCAGGTCGAAACACAAACGGTAGCAGGTAGAAATATGCATTAACATTAACATATCGTCACGACTTATTTTCCCGAGATGTGTCAGAGATGTTGTCTTTCACTTGAACCCTCTTTTCACCGATATAACTTTCGAATTAGCCTTATTGCCCAATAAATAGCTCACGCCTGTCTCCCAGATGGGTAGGTAGAGACTACAGATTTACATCTGCTACGATCCTGACACACCTCTTTCGCCTCTTCCACGTCCATCAATCTAGTCATGCAAGCTCTTCTATATCGGCTTAGACTAAGTATTACTACGTTTAGACCGACAACTCCCATATATCAAGGCGTAGCAAATTTTTTACGCGCCCTTACTACACTAGCCCCCGGTTTCTGAAAGGCCAATCAATGTTAACAGTAGATTAAAAAATAATTATCTGCGGATTAAGCCAGAAAAAGTGGGAATTTTACATTGAAATCAAAAATTAACTAAGTTAATTATTGATTCATCACTATTCAGACTTCATATATGCTTTATTTTCACCGTTATTTGCGGTTAAAGTTTTTTTAATCTACTGTTAACTTTGATTGGCCTTTCAGAAACCGGGGGTAGGTGTCGCCAAGTGTTGCAAATAAGCATAATTTGTTTAATTGGCTGCAAGTAAACTCCCATGGTTACCAAGTAAACATGTGGCTGTAATAGTTTTGCTTAGAAAATCTAGATGGCGCAAAGTTGACAACATTAACAGTAAACATTTCAGCGCCATCTATTATCGATGTGAGAATTATTTTTATGTTACGTAACATCGCTGTGCCACTAGCGTCACCAATCGGGCTTTTTAGCATCGTGTTTGTTAGAGGATTTAGCAACGCCATCTAGATTTCATTAGAATTTTACACCTTTTTTGTGACTACAAACTGATGTACGGTAACTGCTAGTCTATACTTAGTAATACTTAGTCTATGGTACCGCGTACTTTTGACATTACCCTTCTTCAATATGTAATATGTATTGCCCTACTTCGGGTAAAAATACACACTTTAAGGCAAGGGTCTTCAACTCGCGGCCTTCGGGGGACATTTTTGCGGCCCTCAGAGGCTAAGGTAATTTTCATCTATTTTATAAGAAATAATTAATTCACGTGTTTAGTTTTAAATTATTGTTGAGGTGGTATGTTTACGTGCGGCAATGTGCGGCACTTTGACAGACCTGGAATTGATTATTGGCCCTCCAGATAAAAAAGGTTGAAGACCCCTGCTTTAAGGGTATGGAGGTTTACCTCACAATGTGTACCTTCACCGTTCAGCAAGTGGTAAGTATATAATTATTATACGAACAATACACATAATTTGAGAAAACTCATTGGTGCTTGCCCAACCGACAAGATTAGAACATGGTTGAGTGTACGGCATCGTAACAACTTTAGATAGATAGATAGATAGATACATAGATACATAGATAGATATATAGATATGTTTATATTGTTGATTGTTGGCACTTGGCGGAACTTGTAATACATTATGAACAGAAAATCACTTGTACTATCCCACAAATTTATTTTAGATATACAAGGTGACTTTTTGATCATCGTCCAAATTCATACTGGAGGCTTGATAAGTGATCAGTATCTTGGATCAATAACAATTTTTAATGAAATTTCGGCTTCCCATAGAAATTCACTTCCAGTCCCGAGTGAATCACTATGGGGAGTCGAAATTTCATTTTACGAATTTTACCAAAATTCTTACTGATGCATGATACTGATCACTTACCAAGCCACCAGTATGAATTTGGACGATGATCAAAAAGTCACCTTGTATATATAGATAGGTAGATGGATATATATACAACGTGTGACAGAAAGGTGTAACCATATTTGAAGATCTTATTCAGTCAATGGTATAGGACAGCTTTTACTATGGAGCCAACCCTGAAATCTCAAAAAAGAAATCTGCCCTTCCATACATTTCCGCCGAGCGGCGCGGCGTTGCATTTTTCTATGAAACAGTTAATTTTTTTTTTCGAGGTACAGGGTTTGTTCCATAGTAAAAGTTGTTCTATACCATTGACTGAATAAGCTCCTCAAATATGGTTACACCTTTCTGTTACACGTTGTATATAGATAGATAGATTAAAACTTTATTTATTACTTCACTACTGCTGCTATTATTTGTAGATGATAAAATTTCAATTTTATTTTTTTAATTTTCCTAATTCAGGAAAACAAACAGTCTTTATAGATATCACTTGCTGAAATTAACTAGGTATTAAAGCCGATTCTGAAGGGTTTAATTTTAGATTGAGTGCTGTCAAAACGAAATTTTTTCATTGCAGAATAGTCCTTAAATGTTAGGAACAGAAGCTAAATTACTTTGAGAAAATTTAAATTTTGACAGAATTAAAACGTAAAGTAAAGCCTTTAGAATCAGCTTTATTAAAAAAATTTGACCTTGAGTTCCTTAAAAATGCTCACTTACAGCCAGTTGCAGAAAGGGTTTTTAAGTTTAATGAAACTTTTAAATGAATGCTGTCACTTTATTTGTCAAGAACAATGTAAGGGAAACCAACTTTAAAGGTTCATTAAACTTAAAAACGCTTTCTGCAACTTGCTGTTAAAGTTATAAAGGAGACGGTCAGTTCCCCATAAGCAAAATACCTTAAGAGAGTACACAAATATATTGTGGTCAATGATAAAGAACAAATTCAAAATAACATGGTTTGACTATCCATTTAAAACGGACACCATCTTTTAATAACTTTTTATGATAAATCGTTTTTATTTTGAGGTTATTTTCATATGGCATTTCGAAAATAAACTTAAGCTCGTTTGAAACGTTCATAAAATTGTAACAATGGTTTACGATTATCCTGATATATTTAAAAGGTCATTCTCGAATGTCAGTCGTAATGTAATCTCTATCAAAATCCAGAAGAAAAGCATGAATCGTGAAATAAAAAGCTCTTATCAAAGCACGCTGGGTCGTAGTTTGTGGACTACTTGTAGATGGCGCGCTTTCGTTTCGTTCGGTGTTCGCTGTCATTTATTATTTTAATATCTGTGTCCGTCTTATTATGAAAGTGAAACAAAAATTATAGTATAAATTTATTTCATGTACGCGGTTAAGGCCGATTCTGACCGTCTCCTTTAATTAACAAAAACGTAACGGTAATTCATAATTATAATAGTTAATAACATATTTTTTACTAAATACCGTATAGGAGCTTTGTATTTTTTGTATTCTGCACTTTACATAAATATAATAACTTAATTTAACACTTTTAATCGCTATATTTCGACCCCTCAGTGGGGTCGTCATCGAGCGAATAGAAAAATATTACATGACATATAGGTATTTTAAGTTGGTTAGAAAACCGCTGACATTTATTGATATAAAAAAGTATAAAAAGTATAAAAAATCTGGTTCATTATTTAAAATATACTTTTTATACTTTTTTATATCAATAGATGTCAGCGGTTTTCTAACCAACTTCAAATACCTAATGTCTTTTTATTCGCCTGATGGCGACCCAGGGGTCGAAATATAGCGTTTAAAACTGTTTAATGAAGTAATTATATTTATGTAAGGTGCAGAGTACAAAAAATCATAATAGTTATTGTTCTAAAGCGATGAAGAAATCGCCAACTGTGGAAACATGGAAACTTATAAACTTAAATTAACATTATATCATTGCAGTATAGAAACGCAGAAATAAAAGTAAATCTGGATGTGAGGAGCTCTGAACCGGGAAACGAACCCGGGACCTCTCGCTTACCGGGCGATTGCTCTTCGGGTTCAGAGCTCCTTACATCCAGATTTACTTTTATTTCTGCGTTTCTGCGTATATATCTCCTTGCGATGGATAAATCGCTAAGTGCTCAAACATAGAAATTCATTTCTGTCATAGTTTTATAAACTTAAATTAACCAGCTACAGTAATAAACTTAAAACATATTTAATACAAAAATAGCCCATACTCAATTAATGAATATTTAACTAAGTAATAAATAAATAAGATAATAATAATTTTTAATAATTTTTATTCGGAAACCCCACAGTCAATTACAATATGCTTATTAAAAAAAAAAACATCGTCATTTTAAATAATAGTGGTAAACTTATAAGTGTACAAACAAAGACCAATTATAGGGTTTCACAAAAGTTTTTAACTGTCAAATAATATTTGAAAGCAGTATAATCTAGAAAAAGAAAAATTATTTTTCAATGCATGTGCTCGTTAAGGCCCACTTTTTATGCATCAAAACCGAACAGAAAGTCGATTATTTTGCCCTAGGGCTTTAATATTGTTTTTTTTTTAATTTATTCACAATGGTTGGCTAACCTGCAGCCTTTCCTATGAACCATAAATTCTATACTTTTTTTTCCACTGTTTAACGGCTCTGGATACAGTCTTTTTGAGCCAATTATAATTTAAAGTTCACAAAATTATATTTGTTTTATTTCCTCACACTATGCATTGAAAAACGTAGTATGATACACGGGCGTAAAAGCAATAAATTACTTGGTTACGTTTAAAACACTCGCTACGCTCGTGTTTTAAATCGTCCTCGTAATTTATTCCTTCTCGCCCTAGTAGCATAAACTACTATAAGGTAAGATGTAATGTAAAATGCTTAAAGTTCCTCTATTTTTAAGTTCAGTTATAAAGTGTTCCCTCCCTATTTAATGTGCCTGGTAAAAGGCAACTGTAAGATCCTTATTTTTATTTCCATCATTTCTGTACACTTGGTTTGCATTAAACGTTTGAGTTTATTCTATCACCTTTCTTCAACGATTCCAGAATCGGAGCCCGGCACAGATGAACAGCTTGTCGCCACGACAGACCTGGAGAAGGAGTTGGTTGAGGTGCAGTACACCGACACATCGTACACCAGCGCGTCCTTCGAGAGCCCGCCCGTGGTTGTTGTTGAAGGTTGGTGAATCGTGAACAGATTTCCGTCATCTTTTATCGTCATCGTCATCGTCATCATCAACGTCATAGGCGGAGGTAGGTATTATTTATACAACGTGTAACAGAAAGGTTTAACCATATTTGAAGAGCTTATTCAGTCAAAGGTATAGAACAACTTTTACAATGGAGAAAAACCTGAAATCTCAAAAAAAAAATCTGCCCTTCCATACATTTCGGCCGAGCGATGTTCTGAGGTTACACCTTTCTGTTACACGTTGTATATGTAACATATTAAGTATGTACAAGTATACAAGGTGAATTTGTGAACATCGTCCAAATTCATACTTGAGCCTTGGTAAGTGATCAGCATCATGAACCAATAACGATTTTTGTAAAATTCATAAAATTAAATTTCGGCTCCCCATAGTGATTCACTCAGGACTGGGAGTGAATTACTATGGGAGGTCGAAATTTCATTATACGAATTTCACAAAAATTGTTATCGATTCATGATGCTGATCACTTACCGAGCCTCTAGTATGAATTTGGACGATGATCAAAAAGTCACCTTGTATATAGGATGGGATTTGGTCGGCCGCCTGGATTCGTGCTGGGGGCTCGTTTGGTGATCATTGAACCTTGTTCCTGGTCCCTGGCCACGTCTCCGGCATGGGTTCGGGCTGTTGATTGGATTTTACCTTGTACAATATATATTTTACCTATCATTTTAATCGTATATACAACGTGTAACAGAAAGGTGTAACCATATTTGAAGAGCTTATTCAGTCAATGGTATAGAATAACTTTTACTATGGAACAAACGCTGTATCTCGAAAAAAAAATGTTATTTGCTTCATAGAAAAGGGCAGATTTTTTTCGAGATTTCATTGTTGGCTCCATAGTAAAAGTTGTTATATACCATTGTCTGAATAAGCTCTCCAAATATGGTTACACCTTTCTGTTACACATTGTATATAGGAAGTTTTATCAATGAAATTCTGTTGCCATAGCAACGCAATAAACAAAAGACGAACATTTAAAATCCTCCCCAGTGCTGTGTTGATTTATTGTGATTTTTTTATCATACAAAATGTGAACCCTCTCCAAATAGTTTTGAGGTGAGCTATCGATTGTACTTCGATTTAAGAGCACGCTGCTCGCTCGAACTTCCAATTTGCGTTGTCCGCTAAATAATGTTCTTATTTGTTAACATTTTCCAAAATTTTGAATTTTGTAACTTGTCCCGTATATAACTTGAAATCCATGACTTGAACTTAAAAAATTCACCAAAATCAAATACGCACAAAATTTACAAGCGTTTTAAAAGTAAATAATGAAATTTACACTCCAGCACTCGTAGTATAAGATTTAATCGCGCGCATTTCCATCGTGTATACAGTCTATAATATATACTCAATATTTCCCTACATTTTAGTTTAATTGGTTATTACTTCAAACAAGGGTTATAAAAACGTGTATGTATCTGTAAAAAGCTGGCGCTCTTAATTGAATCAGAAGTGCGAGGAGCGTGCATGAAATACGCAAAAATATGGTATCACGCTCCACGCACTTGTGAATCAACTAAGTCGCGTCGCGTGCGAAAATACTGACAGGTGCTACTAGTGCAGCAGCGTGTCTGGCACACATGTAAGTCTTAAGATATGGCGCAAAATAAATGTCTCTTTCTAATTACTTGGCGTTTTTCTCAGAGAAAAAGAAAAAAAGGAAGAAGAAGTCAAAGGCAATCCCTTCGAAACTGGTCACAAAGGAAAGTAGCGAGTACCGGTGGTCGGAAGAATCTATATTACCTGGTAAATAATCGTCGTTATTTATATCTTTTACCCACAGATAACAGGAGATTTTCCTTAAGGGGGGCTTATCCCAATTTTGTCTCTTTTCTGATACATTTTAAACCATGAAATTGTGATATTTTGTGTCTATCTTAAATACATTCTGTCTGCAGATTTTTTGTGCGGTTCAAAACGCGATACGTTATACTTTGCTCGATCGAAAAAGAATCTGAAACTTGGTCGATTTTTCATGTTTTTTTTTTCGTTTTATATAAAATTTACATTACCAAATCGTAGGAAAATTACAGGAAATTAAGGAAAATGTAATTTATTAAGTACTTTTGCGGATAGTTTTCTGAAAATTTCAAAATAGGTTTTTTAAGAGCGCGCGATGTTTCGGTTGTCGTAACAGCCACGGCTCAGAGCGCGCTATTTTAAACTATAATAAAAGGTCATAGAGTACAGTTCTACTTGATGCACAATGAGGTGTTCAATGTCAGGGATAACGAGCCCTTAAGACAATATGGAAATGTTTTAACGTCCATGTTACTCCATATGCAAAAAAAGCCTCAGTGCGAGAGGGACGGATTCGAGGAAAACTGTCAAAAAGTCGGTTTTTAATCAAAATATACTCAATTTTATATCAAAATTTACTTAGGTTATTGCTTAAACCCATCTAATAAAATATAATCGCAGTCCATAAGTCATTCCATATACTCAAACCAGGGGGAAAAGATCTCATTTCAATAAATATTTTTATCGAGCTGAATTTCTCCAATCGCGTTTCTGTGTAACAGATATCTAGAAAAAGATTTCAGAAATAATTATATTATTTTAACAAAATATTACCTTCATTACTGAAGTAGATATGCAAGTTCTAAATTTTTGACTTTTTTTCCGTAGCGCCTTCAGATGTGTCAACGTTTCACCGATGATACTATCAATACAATGTATCGGCAAATTCTAGAATTTCATTTCCAACCCTAATGCAGTGGGTGCATGGGGAATTGCTGTTTCTCCGGGCCAGGATTTGAACCTGCGACCTTTCGTGAGCGTTCTGTATGTGCAGTACAAGCTAGTATATCAAGCAAATGCAAAAATAACAGTGGACAAGTATGATGGAAGAATTCGCTGGTCTAGGTAGGAACCTCGGTCGCTTGTCTTGATAACAAGAGGTCGCAGGTTCGAATCCTGGGCCGGGGAATTTTTTCAAATTCTTGTTTTTATACTATATTTATTTACAAATGGTTTTGGTAATTCATTTGTATAAACTAGGATTGCTCCGCAGGCCTCTTAAGTATACATATTTCCGTCCTGCTTTTTGTCACAATAGAACCACAAGACTATGCCAAACCACAAATAGAAGAAGAAGCAGGAAAGAAACGCAGAAGAACCAGAAAAAGGAGGAGAGGGAAGAAGGATAAAGATCAAAAAGAAGATGAAGTAATACCGGATTTTGAAAAGGTGAATCAATTTCACAGTTTGAATGATGATGATGACGATGGTGATGGTGACATTGATAGTGATGGTTGAAATAAAAAAATGTTCCATCACGAAGTGACAACATATGCAATTAATTCCTAGGTCCGTAATAACTCGATTACTTTTTGGTCGTTTTGCAAAATACAGTCTTTGAGAAGGTTACCGGGCGGATAAAAGCACCAAAGGTACCTTAGGGTGTACTGATAAATATTAGCTTTAGAAAATCTAGCTTAAGAAATATTAGCTTCAGAAATAAAATTAAAAACTATTTTTCCCTTTGGAATTCTTTTATTTTTATTTTTATTTAAGCTGTAATTGAATATTCATAGTAAAAAAGTATCTACTATTAATTTGCAATTGGTTAACAAAAAAAAAACTTGAAAATTTAGAGAAAAAAGTTTTTAATTCTTTTATTTTCAGAGGTCATAGGCATGACATAACATTTATCAGTATCCCTGAGGTACCTTCGTGACACGTTTAATGTTTTTATTGAAAAAAAAGCTGCAGCCCACTTGACTATAATACTTTTCGGGGACACCAATAAAAAGAACATTGGTTTGTGTCCCGGAAAAGTTAACAAACCGGGAGGCATAGCATTTATAATAAAGCAAAGTCTAACCACTGAGTTTTAAATACGATCTCTGATTGGTTGAGAAACTCTTGTAATGGTGTTTGCAGGCAAAATCAAGTAGGATTTTTGCTTATATCATTAATTATATTATAACTAGGGGGATCGCCCCGCTCCGCTGCGCTAGGTTCCCCAAATTTATTTACATGTATGTAAACCTAGCACGCTCCTCCTCGCTTCGCTTCGCTTCGCTCGTAGTTACACCAATTTTTGACTTTTTGTTGAGAGACTTTCGTTTTTCAAAGTAATTCTTCTAAAAATTCTTCGTATCTAGGGTTCCGTATCGTGGATGAAAAATTTAATTTTGTCATTTTGTTTTCGTGAATTTGTCAACCGCTGTATTTTTCCTGTAAACTTTACTTAAACATTTTTTTCATGTCTTTTTAATTTTCAGCTCTTTAATACCTTAAATTTGATACCCATATTGTATGTAATATATTTTAATTTTTTAACTAATTTAACTTTTTTTTATATTTCTCATTTGTCTTTAACTTTTTCTAAATCGCTATAATTTTATAATTGGCAAGTTATGACCTTTAATTGATATTTAAGTCATATTTTTCGGTCCACCAGTTTTGGAGGTAAGGGAGGAGACGTACGTTTTTTGTGGTTTTTCAAAGTTTCTCGAAACTATCTCTTAGAAGCTCTTCTTGCTTATAAGCTCTTTAATGTCTACAATTTAATATCCATATTGTATTTTTAAGACAATATATATATATTTTTCTACACTTTTTAATTCCATTTTTGTGCCAAATTTTAAGTCTTTATTTTTTAACGGTGCTAAAGTTATAAACTGAGAGCTAGCGACCAAATCGGTCATGTGGCTTCAGCTGTATTGAAACTCCGTTAGCTACTTCCCTGAACAACCTTTTCCGATAATCTTCGTGCTGGCAGGCCGCGGGCGTTGGGTGCGGGTGTAGTAGGGTGGGGAAAAAAAAGAAAAAAAATGTGGGCTCAGCGACTTTAATTTTTTTTTCAAACAGTTGTACTCCCTGTGCACCCAAAAAAAAATTTAAGTCGATCGGGTGGTGGGAACGGGTTGCCAGCGTTAATTAAAAGTACCAAAATAATAATAATTTTCATGTGGGCTCAGATATCAGCCGGCGAACGCGTCATCGCGCACACTGCTCACGGCGGCTTGGTACTTTTAATTAACGCTGGCAACCCCTTCCCACCACCCGATCGATTTTAGTACCCGTAACCCGTAGTTATTTTATATTTATTTGTATGTATACGATATGTATGTATATATATCAAACATTAAATATATTGTGTAAGTTTAGTTGGATAAGAGTATATTATATATTAGGCATTATGTATATTCACTTTATTGGTTTTGATTCTTCTTTTATTTATGTATTTTGTAAATTTAGTATCCGCCACCACATGACGTAAAATAATACTTTATTCACCACCCAAAGGTTGGCTGGAAGAAATCGCTTTAAGTGATAAGTCCGCCCTTGTACAACATTGTGTGTTCAAAACACGTACCGTTCAAACCGTGTACAATAAAGTGTGTGTTCATTCATTCATTCATGACCAAAACCTGGTGCTCTACCTCTACACCAGCGTTTCTTAACCTGTGTTCCGCGGATCCCTGGGGCTTCCTGAGCATATGTATGGGGGTCCGCAGCCTATTCTATGGACTGAGACATTTACTGCTTTACTCAACGACATACCTCTGTGAAAAAGCATTCTCTGCTCTTGTGTATACTAAAAACAAATACAGAAATAGATTAAAAGTGGAATCCGATTTGAGACTACAACTCAGTACTAATATAAACCCAAATGTCACTAATTTAGTTGCAAAATAGCAGTACCAACCTTCTCATTAACGTATTTTATATGAAAAAGTATATATTTTTTGTAATTTTTAGAACTAAAATAAATGGTCTGAAATTTATTGCTGCTTTTTTATTAAGGGGGTCCTTAAAATTGTGCTTGATTTCCTGAGGGGTCCGTGGACAAAAAAGGTTAAGAAACGCTGCTCTACACCACGATTCGATATCTGAAGTGACGAACACATGGAAAGCTTCCGTAGTTTCAGTTTATTGTATTAAAATTCAGTGGTTAGACTTTGCTTGTATGCAACCAGGAGAAATATGAAAATTATTGCTGTTGTAAAAACGGGAAATGGATAGGGTGGAAAACCCATCAATCTTTTCCAAAGTAACGTTCAATAAAACTAGGGCACACACAAAGCTCGCGAGTTTCCTTCCAACTTTTGTCGTGTTCCGAAACTATAAAATTTAAATTTTCTTGTATTTATTCTTCCCTGTTACCCTCCCTGTGGGTTATTCCCAGAGCTCCAAAAATTTGTTCCCACGGCTCCAAAAATTCAATTTAATATTTATTATTATCATGATTTTATTCTCGTCGGCTCCAAAAGATTAACTGTACATATATGCAGAACAGGACGAACACATAGTTTTACTAAAAGCAGGGCCCGTAGCATAGTGTTTAATCGCGCGTGACGCCACTAGTTGAATCACAAGTGCAAGGAGCGTGACGTACTGTTTAATCGCAAAAACATCATGTCACTTATATTTTATAAATTTTATAAATAATTTAATATAGAGTATATAAAATCACTTAATTTTTTAATTATTTATCCATCTACGCTTTTATATATTTTAAGACGGTGCATCAGTTTACTGTGTCGTAATTGGCGCCCTTATTGCGTTTTTCCTCATTAATTACAAGAAAAGAAACGCTTCGTAGTGCACTGTAGTATATTTATATGCTTCTACTTGAATTTGTTATTTATGTACAATGTAACTGTACATAATAGCTTTTGGAGCCGGTGAGAAATGAATATTTTCGACAAATTAATTTTTGGAGTCCTGGGAATCTTTATATGAAATTTTATTTTTTTGAGAACAATGGATTTTGGAGCCCTGGGAATAACCCTTCCCTGTTTGGATTAGTATCGAACTTCGTATCGTGTAACACAGCTACAAGAACACACGTGTTTTAGGAATTTGTAAATAAAAATTACTAAGAAAATATTTACTTCTAGTTAACTTTGATAGGATCCAAACTATTGGATTGAAAAGAGAGTTTTTGCTCTGACTCATCATCATAATGTCCAAGCCTAACCACAAGTCGCATTTGGCAAATCAGAATTTCATCTTGTGTTAAAAAAACCCTTACTGAGTCTCCTACTTGTCTGTATTAGATTCAAATTATACAAGGTGACTTTTCGATCATCGTCCAAATTCATACGGGTGTCTTGGTAAGTGATCAGTATCATGGGTCAATAACAATTTTTGTCAAATTCGTAAAATGAAATTTCGACTCCCCATAGTGATTCACTCGGAACTGGAAGTGAATTTCTATGGGAAGCCGAAATTTCATTTTACAAATTTCACAAAAATTGTTATTGATCCAAGATACTGATCACTTATCAAGCCTCCAGTATGAATTTGGACGATGATCAAAAAGTCGACTTGTATATTATTATACATACCAAACCGACTGTATAGTAAGACCTAAAGTGAAACGAATCAAAAGTCGAAGGAGCCGAAAAGAATTCTGAGACCTCATTTTAAACCCGCAGTCCTGATAAACATACCAGTATTGTAAATATACCAATAGTTGGTACTGTGACAGCCGAAAGCGTGGAAGAAGATGAACAAGAAGGAGAGACAAGCCTGGCTGGAGCAGCAGATAGAAGAGTATAAGGCGCAGAGGGAAGCTGAGAAGTTAGTCTTTGGTCTTAAATTGGTCTAGATTTTGATGATTAGCTATGTGATTTTGGTGAAGACTTTTATATTGTTCTGGGTAGCTAGTTATTTATAGGTGGTAATTTAACAAGTTGTACAATTTCCTTAAAGCAAAAAGTTTATATCCTAGTTAATGTTTGTATCATTGCCGTATTTATCATCGACATAGAATTCCAAAACACGACGTGGATAATAGATGTGACAGCAGTAGGTGTCGGTAACGGACACCTAACGTCCTCAAAATAAATGTTAAACTCACCTGATGATGATGCATCAGATATTCCAATAGATAACATACGACGAGGTTAGATAATTATTAATTACAACTAATGAACATGTCTTCTGTATTGGCAATGTATTCACCAACACAGCTAAATGCCCCAACATATCGTTGACGGTACTGTAAGAAGATCATGGCTAATGCTGTCATAACATAACATTAGTGACATTAGTGTAATCGCCAAGTGTTCAAACATAGAAATTTATTTCTGTCATAGTTTCGATAAGAGAAATGTGTATTCTTCACTACCCGATACTGTAACAGGTGACGGTAGGGCATAATGGTCTTTGACTAGCTTTGAATACACTAGCGTCCTCTAGGCGCCAAGTGGCTCACTATAAAAAAAAATGAAAAAAAAAGAGGGTATCTATAAATAACATTGCAGTATGGGAAAGCACATCGGTGAATTCAAGAGCTGTGTTGAGACCTGGATAGCTCAGAGGTTAGAGCAATCGCCCGGCAAGCGAGAGGTCCTGGGTTCGATTCCCGGTTCAGAGCTCCTCACATCCAGATTTACTTTTATTTCTGCGTTTCTATACTGCAATGATATAATGTTAATTAATTAGTGACATTATTTCAATTATTTAATTTTAAAACTGTGTTTATTGTCCTTTTCAGAGTAGCTTTCTTAGCAGGTATTAAAGAGAGAAGAAAAGAAGAAGCAAAAGAGAGATTAGCACTGATGGCCAGAGACATTGAAGAGCAAGAGATCAGAAAAGACCTTCTGCGTAATATTGTTAGGTTGTTTAATAGTAAGTGTTCAAGATATAATTTTTAGATCAAAGTGAACTTAGACGTATTTGACGTTGGATTTTTAAGGATATTTTAAGGTAATATGTGACTTGGCTCCTTTTCGCAGCCTTTTCACTTTACTTTTGTAGCTTCTAGAGATAGCCTCACACTTTATTCATGGTCGCCAAGTCGTTTACAATGAAATAAAATAGTTGAATATTCATACATCAGGATGTAAAATTGTGTTTTATCTTTTAAATTTTCATGCCTTTTTCTTTCTTTTAGATTTTGAAAAGCAGAAACTGGCGTATGTAAAAAAAAGACAGGAGCAAGGTGAAGTAAGTTATGGTAATATTGTTTTTTTTTTTGCAAAGTTTCGCATTTTAGTGATATGAAATTAGTCTTTCCTGTTCGGTTTGACCAGCGCTGATGAAGAACCTCTGTCCTTTGCCCAGTTCTTTCCTTCCTAGTTTGCACAGCAATGGATAAACGATTATTCCTCAACCCACATTTTCGCAGCTTGTATTGCTGATGAAGAATCTCTATTCTCTGCCCAGTTCTTTCTTTTCTAGTTCACACAGCAATGGATAAACGGTTGTTCCTCAACCCACATTTTCGCAGCTTGTATTGTTGATGAAGAATCTCTATTCTCTGCCCAGTTCTTTCTTTCCTAGTTCGCACAGCAATGAATAAACGATTGTTCCTCAACCCACATTTCATTTTCGCAGCTTGTATTGTTGATGAAGAATCTCTATTCTCTGCCCAGTTTTTTCTTTCCTAGTTCGTACAGCAATGGATAAACGATTGTTCCTCAACCCACATTTTCGCAGCTTGTATTGCTGATGAAGAATCTCTGTCCTCTGCCCAGTTTTTTCCTTCCTAGTTTGCACAGCAATGGATAAACGATTGTTCCTCAACCCACATTTTCGCAGCTTGTATTGCTGATGAAGAATCTCTATTCTCTGCCCAGTTCTTTCTTTCCTAGTTCACACAGCAATGGATAAACGATTGTTCCTCAACCCACATTTTCGCAGCTTGTATTGCTGATGAAGAATCTCTGTCCTCTGACCAGTTTTTTCCTTCCTAGTTTGCACAGCAATGGATAAACGATTGTTCCTCAACCCACATTTTCGCAGCTTGTATTGCTGATGAAGAATCTCTGTCCTCTGCCCAGTTTTTTCCTTCCTAGTTTGCACAGCAATGGATAAACGATTGTTCCTCAACCCACATTTTCGCAGCTTGTATTGCTGATGAAGAATCTCTATTCTCTGCCCAGTTCTTTCTTTCCTAGTTCACACAGCAATGGATAAACGGTTGTTCCTCAACCCATATTTTTGCAGCTTAGTGTCATACGTTAGTTCGACAGATGCAAGTACGATGAACGATCATGCGACAAAACTGAAAATCGATTCACTGATGTTCGAATGCGAGCTAGTGCGACAAACTGAAGAACGACACCACTGTAGTGCGACAAACTGAAGAACGACACCACTGTAGTGCGACAAACTGAAGAACGACACCACTGTAGTGCGACAAACTGAAGAACGACACCACTGTAGTGCGACACCTTTTTTGTTTTCTTGATATTTTCTTTATCTGTAAAATTAATTGTCTATCTGTCTATTATTTGTTTACAAATGCACATTGAAATGTAAGTGGTTTTGGAAACGATAACTATACATATAAAATAAGTAGCTTTAACTTCAACTCAATAAATTCCCCTGAAAAAATAAAAATCACGTAAAAACTACATCTTCCTTAGTAAGAAACTTGATAGAAGATTATGAGAACAGCAGGAGAGACAAAAATATAGTGACAAGGGAATAAGACGAAGACAGCGATATCGTTTCCTACGCTGATGCAACTCCCAGATTAATAAATGGACTATTTTCCAGTGGCTTCAATACCTCCGCTGCGATGGCCTTCCAGATCCTCGCATGATACCGCAGATGAACACATACATCCATTTGTGGAGGAAGACGACAGTTGGTGATGACGAGGAACTTCAGAGACGGTGTATAGAGACCTTACCTGTGAGTATTCTGAAGTACTTTCAACAGACGGCGGATGAGACAATGGTGAAATTGATGAGACAATGGTGAAATTGATGAGACAATGGTGAAATGTATGAGACAATTTATTTATTTATTTATTTTACAAAACCCACAGCACAATTTACAACAATAACACAGAAAAATATTAACTAAACATAGGCCAATAACGGGTTTACATTATATAACCTTTACTTAAATATACTAAAATAACTAAGACGAAAAAGAAAAAATAATAATAATAAATCGAAATGGATAATAAAAACTAAAAACTACAAAAGAAAGCGTAATGTACAAGCTAATCGATTTAAAAAAAAAGAAAATTAATATAGTCACTAAGGAAAACAAGGGCTTTAGCACAATCACTAAATACTTATAATTATAGTAAAAAATTAGTACACTTCTATAAGGGTGTGTGAGAGGGTGTGTATGTGTATGTGACGGTGTTTTTTGTTTTTTTTTTATATGACGGTACTAATATCACTCGGAGAGTGATCTAAGTAACATATTCTTATATGAATATGGTGAAATACAATGGTGAAATTGATGAGACAATGGTGAAATTTATGAGACAAGGGTGAAATTGTTGAAAACTTTTATTACGTTTTATTAATTGCTTTTGTACAAAGATGCATAAAATAATTCAAAATAATATTTTTAGCTGAAAAACAAAGACGTCAATATTGCCACATTTTTGATCTACATCTCAATTTCACAAAAAACATATTGAGGTGCACATTTTGGAAATCTTATGCTTGCTTTTAAGTATAAGTCATGTCATAAGCTACTTAAAAGTAAACAATAATTAAATCTAAAGGTAAGAAATTTCCCAAAGGGTTCCCAAGTTACAGATGTAAAGGAAAGGCGATGGGTAGATACTCGGTTAGGGTTGGCAGATGGACAAATGGAAAAAGAGAGCAGTCTACAAAAAGAAGGATTTTATAAAAAAAGGACGATATAAGAGGAAAAGATTCTCATTGTGTTTATTACTTCGATATTTTTTATAACAGCCACCTAGTTTATGTCATATTGTTAGAATTTAAAAAAAATCTTAAAGGGTAGGATAAAGGCAAGTTTGAGCTGATATTTGAATGGTTTGTCCTTGTAACTGAGTGTTTTTTGAAAAGGAGAATATTCTATAGCTGTGGTTGAGGAAGGTCAGGAGGACAATTTGTGAAAAAGAAGGACATGTCCTCCATTTAAATACCATCTGGCAACCCTTAAGGCGAACTTGCATACCTACTTCAGTAAATAATGAATTATTTTAATAAACTAGTGTATTATTTTTGAAATCTTTTTCTAGGGACCTGTTCAAACAGAAATGCGATTGGAGCAATTCGGCTCGATACAAATATTTATTGAAATGAGGTCTTTTTCGACACCAATTCTCCTTGTTTGACAATTTGGAATGACATATGGACTGCAATCATATTTTATTAGATGGGTTTTAACAGTATCTAGAACCTGGTTAAACTCAATTTTGATAGCTACTTTAGTAAATTTATATATTAATAAAAAACCGACTTTTTGTTGCTTTTACACGAATCAGTCCCACTCGCACTGAGGGTTTTTTCGCATATGGAGTGACAGGGACGCTAAAACTTTTACATATCGCCTTAATCAGATGCCTCCAAGTTCTATGAATATTTTTATGGCATCAAATTGAGATCAGTTAGTTATTCACCTAAAATTATTCTCTCGTGTTTTTCAGATGCTTGAATTGCTAGAAGACCTTATGGCAAATTCAAAAAATTACACACAGAGACAGATTGAAAATTACAATGAGGCAAGTATTTTATTTTATTTAAAACTTTATTATCTCAATTTTTTGTTAATTAGTTCAATATTCAATTCAATTTCTCATCGTTCGTATGCGTAATGAGCGGTTTTCCAGACTGAACTTGATCAAGCTTTCAGAAGTAAACACAGATGGCGTTACCCTGCTTTCATGTGTCAAAAAGCAAAGATTATTTTATAATCTGTGGGAAGCAAGATAAAAATTGTCAATTCAATTGTTAAATCCAACAATGTTGTTTTCTATCTATATTACTTACGTTAATAGCTTGGTATTTCATTCAACTTTCAACATGGTCAGCCCATGCGTTGTAGCTAATTGTAAAAATATAGGAACACACAGTTTAACTAATTACGGAAAGAACAATGGATCTTAGCAATAATACATTTGAGGCATGGATTGACCATAAAAAAGAAAAAAGCAAAGAAGAAGTGTCAAAATCAAAAGAATCCAGTGTTGCCAGGAAGACTTTTTTGACACTTTTAGTACAGGCTGCGCCATCTATTGTGTCGTTCAGTACTACTTTTTCTTTTTTAATTTGACTTTGAAAACCCCTCATTCTAGAGTATTGTATTGTAGCGTGTACAGAAAATGAGTCACTATAAAAACCTGTTCTGTTTTCTGGAATAGATAACCTTTCACTATAATTATTGCATGAGCACATTTCACACCCACGTTCATTAATAAATGAGAAACATTTACGGAAGAAACATTATATATGTTTTTCTTTTTTTTTTCATTAACCTGAATTCCTGCTGTCTTGTATTTTCTTATCCCTTGGTAAAAAGACATGATCTTGCTAAGTTTCTTGCCCGTTCTTCTAAGCAAGACTAATCAAATGGGCGGAGGTAGGCATGTATTTATATATGTAACCTATTAGTATGTAGTATATAGGATGGGATTTAGTCGGCCGCCTGGATTCGTGCTGGGGGCTCGGTTGGTGATCATTGAACCTTGTTCCTGGTCCCTGGCCGGGTCTCCGGTGTGGATTTGGGCGGTTGATTGGATTTCACCTTGTATAATATATATTTTACCTATAATTTTAATCGTCTATATATTGCTACATAAATTAAATAAACCTTTAATCTAGTTCATGTACATTTATTATTTTATTACATATATTTTTATAAGATTAAATTTTGACTTGTGAAACGTGTATTATATATACCTACTTTGCAAAATAAACTATTTGAATTTGAAGTAACTAAGAGCAGAAGGATTTTTAAGACACTATGGAGAAGTGAAAGAATGTGAGCATTTCTGCGAAGACTATTGTACATAACGGAGCTTTTTTTTTTTACATCTGTGATAGACGTGGTTCACGGTAGCCTATCACGGTTCATGAGATACAGCCTGGCGACAGACGGACAGACGGACAGACAGACGGACAGCGGAGTCTTAGTAATAGGGTCCCGTTACTCTTTCGGTACGGAACCCTAAAAATGAATATTTTGAGACGAGGACGCGATGAAACCTGGCCACGAAAAGAATCCCTATCAGAAAACAGCAGTGAAAAAGAATAAAGAAAAATGCAAATTAACAAACTACATCCAAAACTTCCCAACTCTGCAGATCCGTCTGGTCCTCCGCGAGCAACTGAATAACGCCATCCATTATGCCTCCTACATGCTGCTGCGAGACCTAGAAAAGAGACTCAAGTTCGAGTCCCTAAAGCTGGCAACCTACGAGAGAGAGTTCAAGGGCTTGAGGCTCAACATTTGGGTGGCAGTGAGAATGCCGACGCGGCTGCCTAAGCCTACCGAGGCAGAACCGTGAGTGGTTTGCCTAAAGTTGAGAATGTTAATCAGATATTTTATAAAGTCATGCACGTTTCTTCTTAGATCGTTCCATAATTGTCGATATTAAAGTGATTTGCAACACCAATGTTTCAATATAAAATAATTAAAAATCTTAGAAATAAAAAAGGCCCTAAAATACTTCCTTGTCAAACCCCATGACACCTTTTGTTGCATGCGCCAATTGGAATTTTCAGATTTTAGTATTGTATACTTGCCACTGGCAAACAGTGGAAAAAACACTATGAGATGAACGTCCATGCCCTAAAAAGCATGTATTTATTCCTGAAGTACAGGAATAGGGCTCACCACCTAGCTATTACGTTGGAAAGTTAAAATCGTCCGTAAAGAATATTTCACGATCACGGCCATCAAGTTAGAATCATGAAATCGTGGATAGAACATGGATTTATGAGTGACTTGAAAACACTTCGGTCGCATGTCATCACGCTATTTAATTACAGAGCACATCAGCAAAGAAGACGTATGTTCCCCTCCTTTTTTTCTTTCGTCATCGACGGCCCAAAGAGCGCAAATGTGGCGCCATCTATAGCTACAGTCACACCCATTTCTTAGTTGATCCATGTTGTTTTACAGAGAACCAGTAGAGCTCTCCTTCCCAGCGATGAAGGTGACCATAAAGCTGCCGAAGACCATCGACCACTCGTGCGCGTGTGTGCGTGCTGCCAAGACCGCACTGGATTTGCTGAGCGAGAGCTCCCGGACTTATCCGCTGGTCGCTGATTTACCCAAAAGATATGAAGGTGATGTATCTCAGTTAAGATATTATATCTTTTATCGTGTGGCTGGGGGCTAACCTCCAGGGTAATTTGGACGCAGTCTGTTAACTAGAGAAAAACGAAGATCATTTTTAAAGGAAACTAAGTAGAGTCGATTTTTTTGTAGCACAAGCTACAAGTAAACACTGATGAAGAATGCCTAAAAAATATATTATTCTGAAGGTTGTTCGTACTTTCAGGTTTTTAGAAAATAAACGGTAGTTGTAGCTCAAAATGTTGGGTTCTCCTTGGTAATGACAGCTTAACCAAGTGGTATAGAAAATATAGGAATACAACTTAAGAGGCTATGCGAATTTTATTTTTGTCACTGTCACTCCAAGGTAAAAATAACGCAGTGCGAGAGAGGCAGATTCAAGGCGAAAGCGAAAAATTTTAGTTTTATAATTTTTATAAAAAAACTAAAATAGCTAGCAAAATTTCATATATCAAATCTCTAGATATTGTTGAAACACACCTAATGAAATATGTTTGAGTTCTGTATATAGTTCCTATTCGTCAAACGAGGAGAAAAAGTGTGTTTGAAGACCTCATTTCAACAATTTATTTCTAACAAGGAAAATTTATCCAAACAGTTTTCCAATTTCAAATCCCTAGATTATATTATTATAGTCAAGATGCATATACCAGAAACTGGTTATAATTTTCCGTGTATTTCATGAAACACACAGAAAAGAAACACCACTGTTTGCGGGGGGAGGAGAATCAGTTGAGTACAAAAGTGTTAATTGGACCAGTAGGATTATGAGATTTAAATCCTGTTGTAAGTAATTGATAAGGTTGAGTGCATTATTACTGGCTAAGCATATGATAAGAGACCTTTTTTTAAATTTTACCATCTGATTTTGAATATCAATTGAAATCTGTCATAATTTACATAAATTCTTCATCATTTTTCTGATTTGAATCTGAATCTTATCAGATTTTACATCTTTACAGACGTATTTTAGTATAGCGTTTGCTATAATCATGATCATATTTTATATATATATAATAAAAAGAGAAGTCCTGACTGACTCACTCATTCACTGACTCATCAACGCACAGCCCAAACCCTTGGACCTAGAAAGCTGAAATTTTGCACAGAGCTTTTCTTTGTGATGTAAACAAGGAATAAGAAAGGATTTTCTGAAATTACACCTCTAAGGGGGTGAATCTTTGAATACACTATAGCGCCTTCTAGGCGCCAAGTGGCTCACTGTAAAGTGGGTATCTATAGGTATCATTGCACTATGGGAAAGCACGTGGGTAAATTCACGAGTTGTATTGAGACCGGGATAGCTCAGTTGGTAGAGCAATCACCCGGTAAGCGAGATGTCCCGGGTTCGAATCCCAGTTCAGGGCTTCTCACATTGAGATTTACTGTTCTTTCTGCGTTTCTATACTGCAATGATATAAGGTTATTTACTAGTGCTGTTCAGTAAAAACTAACTAACATGGTCTATTGTCCTTACAGACCTATTCAGCTTCAACGTCAAGGAACACACAGAGGTTTGCAAACTGAAGCAGGAGCAAGATGAGATAAGAGTCAAGTTCTTCAAACACACCAGGGAAAGGACTAAGGAACTGGAGGCGTTTTTGAAAGCGAATGTGTGAGTTTGCGAGTACAGAATTATTCCAAGCCATGTGTGTTCGTCTGTTGTAAGTCCTCTTTAGACGTTGCTGAATTAGCACCACTGAATGAGAAAGCGATACAAAATCAGCAACGTCTAAAGGGTTTTAGAGTCTGAAAGCTTGTAATCAGCAACAACTATCAACAATCAATAGGGTTGCCAAATTTTTTTAGAAGAAATAAAGTATATCTGATTTCAGGGAAGGTAAATAAAAAGTACGGTCCTTTAGAAAAAAGTATTCTTTATTCAAGGGAGTTCAAAGATTTTTTGAAAAAAATGTCACGGTTGCTGCGGGCGGTAGGAACTAAGAAGGCCAGACTACATACTAACATCCTCAAATGAAACATCCTCAAATCCTTTTGTGAAACTGTATTTTTTGTGCTATTTGCATAAACACAAACGCACAACATAAAAATATCATCCACAATGAAGGAAGTCATACATTTTCCCTTGGATTTCTTTACGGCTCTGTTTTTGTTTTCAGTTTACGTCTAATTTTATGTAAAAATTGAAATAAAGTATTTTCACGTACTTTATTGGTATTCAAAAGTATAAAGTACAGAGACCCAAAATAACGTAAGATACTTTATTTTTAAGTGCGGTTGGCAACCCTAATCATAAATGCTAAATCAGCAACATCTACAAGCTTTCAGACTCTGAAAGCCTTTACCGGTCGGCCACAGCTTCAGGCTTCGAGAGGCGCGCCAAGCGGTTCTTCTTGCGACGGCGCTGGCGGAGAGAACAAAATGTATGAAGCTGTATAGGGCCGGCCATGGTTCACCGCTCGCGCATCTTGTCCGGCTTCGAGTGACTTGCGTTCTCTGGACGGCGGTGTGCGGGGTGGCGGGGAGCCGCGCCAGTGAGCGAGCACACGAGGACGAACCTAGTGTCGAGCGCTTTGAGCGAGCGAGTGCGCTATACATCCGATGCAGTTGAAGGCGCCGATGGGTGTCGTGGCAGGATAAAGCACGTCGCAAAAACCGCCTGGAAGCGCAGCAAGAAGCGCTGCCAGAAGCCTAAAGCTATGGCCGAGGGGTTAGACGTTGTTGATTTAGCACCGCTTTCTCACTCAGTGTTGCTAGTTCAGCAACGTCTAAAGGGGGCTGGATAACTGGGGTTGCTTTGCCATTACTAAGCCCTTTTCTTTTAGGAGATAGACCATAACTTTCGACACGCTATAATTTTGTTTTAAACTTGTATTTTTCATTAAATTTTGGCCCTGGAATTGAAATTTTAAAAATTTCTTTAGAGTCCATTTTTCAAATTGACAAATTTCTGCATATGCATGCTATGGGATTTTTCGTAAAGACAAATTGCGAATATGTGGAATCTGTATATAAATTGTAAGCTACATAATTTGGTTTTTATGATGTCCTCATTTTGTTGATCGTTTTTAGGGTTCCGTAGTCAACAACAACATGTTTTTAGAAGACCTAGTCCTCTAAAAAGGTCCTTTTGCATGAATCACTTATGATTCTATTTTAATGCTGCCTCTTTTGCACGCGTGAAAAATCTCTGACTCTGTCCAACTTTCAAATCATTTTATGATTCACCCAAGTCGGCCTTTTTAGATCCCCAGGTGTTTCTGAAGCTAATAAAGGTCGGCCGTCCCTACAAAGTGGATTGATCCTATTTTATTATGAGATAGATTTGCTTATAGCGGCCACCCAGGCTAGTTACGAAACCTTGTACAGTGGGTCTACCGCGTAATTCTCATTTTCATCAACATCAACTTGAGATTGAAATTTGACGTGCGTTCGACGACGCCCGCCTAACATGCCATCTCTTTTGCACGCGTTGAATTTCGCATGCATTTGCTTGAAGTTGATACAAATGAGAATTACGCGGTAGACACGCTGGTCCTCTAAAAAGGCCGCTTTGGATGAATCATATTATGATTCCGTTCTGATGCCGTCTCTTTTGCACGCGTGAAAAAACTCTGACTCGATCCTACTTTGAAATTATTTTATGATTCACCCAAGTCGGCCTTTTTAGATCCCCTGGGGCCCTAAAAGGCCAACTTGGGTGAATCATGAAATAATTTGAAAGTAGGATAGAGTCAGAGTTTCTTCTTGCGTGCAAAAGAGACGGCATTACAACAGAATCATAATATAATTCATCCAAAGCGGCCTTTTTAGAGGACCTGATTCTCCCTTTATGTTGTTCACAGATATATGAAAAACAAGGCCACAGAAGACGAACTTGAAGAGCTGAGCATGGCGGAGCCCAAGAACTTGCCAGACCCTAGAACATTTTTTGGTCAACAAAACGGTATCATTTCTTCCGCCATTATAATTATATTTTGTGTGGTAAAATTATGGATATAATAAAGGTTGACAAAGCATGAATGTGGCTGATCACCCGCGGTGCGAGGGGAGCGTCTGGCAAGGCGGAGTTAGGTTAGAACCGGCGCGGCGGCGGCCCTGTCCCGCACTCGCATGGCTCCACCATATTCGACTCTAACCTAGACCACAGTATTGGCAGAGAATATAAAGTATTACTACGTGTATTGGTATAGATTAGTCTATAATGAAATTATCTTACAGATTCATGAGTTCATAGTTCCTGTATTCAATAGCTATTTCCATTATTTGTTTTTTGTTTGAAAGTTGATTTCATGGTACGTACATGTAACGTATTAAATTTTGTTTTTATTGTCAGTTTGATAAGCAAAATTAAAATTTCAAACGCAGTTCGTCCTATGCCATCCATTTCTATGATAAGATTCGTAATATCTGGGGGCACGGCAGTGCCCCCGCAAAGTCTCGCAGAAAAAACGCGGAACGGCCGTACCATCCTTTTCTCGAAGCAACTCACGGCACTTTCAACCCCCCTGTATCTTCGTTGTGGGTGAAGCTAGAAGTCTGAAATTTCAGGAACCAAGAGTACTTACTGATCCTATATCTGACCCCAAATTACAACTTTGTACCTATATTCGATTACGAAATATCTCAAGTCAAAGTTCCCTTATTTTGTCACTGACTGACTGACACATCATCAAAAGTCTAAAGGTGTTCTAGCAGGCCTACAAACTTGAAATTTTGCATGCGGTTAGTGTTAAGTGTACATTGCAACAAAAAAATATAAAAATGTTATTTGCGGTTGGTAATTTAATATTTCCATACAAAGTCTATACAAAATGTATGTTTCCAGCTGCATCTATAAATTTGTATGACACTAGATGACGTTGGTGGTATGCTGCTTTGCATTAAAGACGCCTAAAACAAAAAAAAATCTACGTTAAAGTTAAAGGGCGAAAACTAAAAAATAAAACCGGTAAAGTGCGAATCTGACTCGTGCATAAAGAGTTCCGTACCCCTACACAATACGGGTACGGAACCCTAAAAGTAAATAACAACAATAAAGATGTCATAGCAACATTAAGGCGACAAAAAACAAAGCGATAAAACGGTACCGCCTGACAAACAATTCGGTACCTTTTTAGTACGGAACCCAAATTTTCATTATTTTACTTTAAAGTATTTACTACAGACTGCCCAAAGTTTACACTTTTACTTGTATGTTGTATTACCGTTCTAAAGATAGAGCCTTTGTTATAATAATCTGTTCCTTGGGTAAGGCACCCTAAAAAGGTTGGTTTATAATGTTCCACACATTCACAATATTAGTCTATTTAAGAAGAAAATATCAACATTTCGTAATTAAGTCACTAAAAAAACGGTAGTTTGCGAATCCGACTCGCGCATAAAGGGTTCCGTACCCCTACACAATACGGGTATGGAACCCTAAAAGTAAATTGCAACAACATGGATATGCCATAGCACCATCAAGGCGACAAAAAACAAAGCGATAAAACGGTAGCGCCTGACAAACAATTCGGTACCTTTTTAGGAAGGAACCCTAATTTTTATTATTTCTTATTTTACTTTAAAGTAGTCTGCCTAAATTTTCATCTTGTATGTATAACCGTTCTAACGATAGAGCCTTTGTTATAATAATATGTGCTTTGGGTAAGGAACCCTAAAACACATTAGTCTATTTAAGAAGATAAATATCAACATTTCGTAATTAAATCGCTATTAAACCGGCTAAGTGCAATTCAGACTCGCTCACGAAGGATTCCGTACTACCATCACACAATATGGGTACGAAACCCCAAATCATTATGGTAAATACCAACAATAAAGATGACATCACAACATCAAGGCGACAAAAAACAAGGCGCTAAAATGGTAGCGCCTGACAAACAAATCAGCATCTTTTGAACACGGAACTCTAATATTTATATGCCCAAAATTGTTGTTTTATAAAGATAGAGCTGAAACAAATAACATCGTATAATTGGACCCCCCTTGGATTTCCATTTATTGAACTTTTTATGCTGTGATAGGGGCCATATTATTATTTGCCGTGCGTGATAGAGGACAATGTAACATATATTATGTGAAAATATTTACGCGCTACCTATAACGGCTGAAGCTGTAGACCCATGTGATAGATGGATAGACAGCGGAGGATTAGTAATAGGGTCACGGAACCTAATGATACGGAACCCTAAAAATCAAGGTAAAAGGTTGTTTATCAAGTAAAGCTTTAAATATATTAAAGGAAAAATAAAGCGGCTAATGTTGTTTTATTTGTATATGCATCCTCTATGATGTAGGTATATTGAAATGTCTATGTACTCGTGTGTCATTCAAAAAAGACCAGGTTTAGCTCATTATTCTGAGAGGTTTAGACATAATAATGTACTCTGTGGTTTAGACTGACAAGCCTGCCTTTCACTTCATGGTCAAAAGAAATTTTAACTTGCCTGTTGCATCTATTTGTGGATAATAGTAATAATAACTTACAGTAAAAATTAATATTGCAATGGAACATGAAATATTGTACATAAATGAAAATCCTTGTCCACACCTAGTTGTCCCTATACCTGGAGATGGTTCATGTTTGTTCCATTCTTTGTCATTCTCTATGTATGGGAACATTGAGTCGTCATATGACATTAGGTTGCGGTAGTCGAGTATGTGGTAGCGCATTGGGATGAAATGCAACTTTATACGTGTGACGAGCGTGGAGACACATGTACTCGACAGCAATGATGAAAACTACCACCTACGGTTCCGTATCCGAACTTATGGCAGCCACCGCTTTGTATCCATTTACGTTCGAGGTTTACAAAAATGGCCGTTTGAGAGGATCATTCGGTGGCGATCCTGGGATGCCAGTGAAACGTTTACGATTCTCTGTTAGTTTCTTAGGTGGTCATTATGAAATGCTCCTTCCCGAGTTTCCTAGTTTCTCAGGAGTATGTCCTAATGATCAGTTAAAGGGAGTGGGTTTTAAGAAAATCCGCAGCTGACGTGCAAGAAATATTACCCGAGAAGAAAAAAAGGAGGACTACCTACAAAAAGAAATGAGATCCCATCAAAAACATAAAATGTACAAAAATGGCAAGTCTCGCAACGCAATCCTTCCACCGTAAAAAGTTGTGAGATCTTATGTAAAGCCAAGTCTGCTATTTTAGTTTTTATGGAAGCACCTTTTCATTTAAGTTAAATAAATATTAGTCATCTTTATTTCCTAATAAAATATGGTGACTTTGCAATCGAAGAGCACAAATAAAGCACTGATGCGTAGAAATATCTTCTCAAATCGCTACTAAATTGGTATTAGGTAGCTGATATGTTGTATATGTTGCTGTGCGATTGCGAAGTCACTATATTTTATTAGGAAATAAAGATGACTAATATTAATACAGTCACTTAATGTTGGTAGGTAACTAAATAGGAAACAATTAATGATAAATTTGTTAAATAGGTGCTCCCATACTAACTTAAATGAAAAGGTGCTTCCATAAAAACTAAAATAGCAGACTTGGCTTTACATAAGATCTCACAACTTTTTACGGTGGAAGGATTGCGTTGCGAGACTTGCCATTTTTGTACATTTTATGTTTTTGATGGGATTTTTTTTACAGCTGATACTTTTCAAAAATTAAATTAATGTTACACAAAAGATATCACATAATTTCGATTTGTCATTCCTAAAAAAAATGCAAAAATGTTAGTACTTGAGTTTCCTTCAAATTCTCTATAGAAAACAGCAATTTCATATGTAAAGACCTAATACCTCATTGGTGCATGTTCGACTGGCATTCGAACCCAGTTCCCTAGATTGAGAGTCAAGCGTTCTACCGACAGAGCTGCCATTGCTGATTATTTTATCCATCCATCAGCCTAGTTCGTCCACTGCTGGACATAAGCCTTTCCAGGACTTTGCCACTCCCGGCGGTCTTCCTGGAAGAATTGCCCATACTCACACACACTGGGCAGGCGGATTGGTGAGCGCGGTGCCAGAACCCTCGCACCAGTGACGCCGCTGCCCGTCACCAGTCTGTTCCATATAAGGCCCGGCTATTAGGGATGGATATACCGCCATCCATCGGTCCCAGGCATGGTGGGCCTCCTAGTTTTTTGCCTGTGAGCTGTCCTCTCACTCTCCCCCGAATTACTTCGAGGGGGTCTCCAAGTAAGATCGTGGTACCTCCACAGTCGAGCCCGGCATCAGCTCTACCACCTGTTATTTTAACCATTTTACCATTTTAACCATTTTACGTTTTTTTCTTACAGAACTGGAATTACAAAAATATTTAAAAAGTTGCACTTACAAAATACGAAAAGGGGAGATCAATTTACGAAAGTACAGGTCAGTGAAACTTTAAGGCGATATGCGAAAAAAATACGGGTGTTCCTTTTCTGTGTATTTCATGAAATACACGGAAAATTATAATCAGTTTCTGGTACATGCATTTTTACTATATAATCTAGGGTTTTGAAATTGGAAAACATGTTTGGATAAATTTCCCTCGGTAGAAATAATTGTTGAAATGAGGTCTTCCAACACACTTTTTCTCCTCGTTTGACGAATATGAACCATATACAGAACTCAAACATATTTTATTAGGTGTGTTTTAACAATATCTAGAGATTTGATATTTGAAATTTTGCTAGCTATTACTGTTTTTTTAATAAAAATATAAAACCAACTTTTTTCTCTTTTGCCCTGAATTCGCCTCTCTTGCACTGCGCGAGTTTTCGCTTAGAGTGACAGGGACAAAAATAAAATTAGTTATTCTTCCTCGTCACCGTGCTGGAATTAAACCAAACGAACATACAGCTAGAGCAGGAGCAAGGACGTTCTTTATTGTTATTTTAGTGTAAACAATAATAAAATGTCCAATGTTATTTTTGCATCTGCTTGATATGCTAGCTTGTGCTGCACATACAGAACGCTCACGAGGGCGTTATGTGATTTCACGCCTTGTTCTTATGGAACAGATGGCGCTGTCGTCGCTACAATATATTTTTATATTATATTTTATATTATATATATATATATTATATATATACTATATATATATAATTTCCAAAACACTTTTTATTGCATTTTCTAAACGTCCGACTTTTTCTCCATCTTTTGGTCTGGGAAACGTTTTCCTACTCCCTTTATTTCCTGAGATAGCTATTTGTGGCCAAACTGGTTAATCCGGAAAACTACTAGAAAACTGATTGGGAAAACTATATTAAAATCACTTATACAAAAAGGATGTAAGAGATTGACTCTGCTTGTAGTTTTTTTATTAGGATAAAAAAATAACTTACCTTATTGAATTTTGGCAATAAAAATAATTCGAAGTGATGATGATAACCGAAAGGCAAAAATACATAACGGCTAGTTTGTAATGCACTCTAATAATATTTAGAGTATTTCATAGCGATGAATTTCGCAAAATAAACATAATCTTAATAATAAAATGCTTGGGATATCTCTGATGGATAAAATCCGAAACGAAGATATCCGTCAGAGATCGAAGGTGACCGACACAGCCTGCCGAATGAGTAAGTGAAGTGGCAGTGGACTGGCCATATTTGTCGCCGACGTGATAACCGTTGGGGCCGTAGGGCATTGGAATGGAGATGACGTAGAGCAAAGCGCATCGTAGGCCGCCCTCGTGCCCGCTGGATTGACGATCTGAAGGACGTTGCGGGTGGCGGCTGGATGAGGATGACTGAGGACCGCCAAGAGTGGCGTAATATTGGGGAGGCCTATGTCCAGCAGTGGACGAATACGGGTTGATGGAATAATAAAATTATATTTTTGCCATTTTTACATCAAACGAACACAATAAGAACAATGGAACAAGAATTCTTGCACTAGTTCTAGGGTTATTGCTTACCCTGCGTTCCGAAAAAGAATTACATCGCTAAAATCATTTAATTGTCAGCGATGACTGGTCCGTTATTCACAAATATAGCTAGCTAGCTAACGATGTGAAAGCCAGCTCATGATTCTGACCGCGTTATTTGTCTTGATGACCCTTTTGTACCCTTTGGTACCACCCCCCCCCCCCCCCCCTGCGCAGACTCGTGGTGTCCAAGATATTCATGATTGAAGTTGAAAAAATCTTTAGTAATTTATTTCACAAAAACCAAGAGTTTGCGCAACTTGAAACTTTGCTGAAAGATGTCTTAAATCATCTACTTTTTACCAAAAAATTACGAAAGCCCAAATCAATGTACATTTTAGCCGATATATATTTTCTAGGATCTGCGGTGGAGTGCTCAACTTGGATTTGCTGGAGACACCGCCTCAGCCAAAGCGAATGAAAGGAGATGTCGAAATAACCACACGTAAGTCAGTTCTTCTTTGTATTCCATCTATCCATCAGCCTGTCTTCATCTGCTGCTGGACAAGCTTTTCAAAGATTTCGCCACTTTTGCCGGTCCTGCCCATACTCACACACGCTGGGCAGGCGGGTTGGTGAGCGCTGTACCGAAACCCTCGCACCTCGGGCCACTGTCCGTCACCAGTCTGTTTTTGCCATTCCTGCCGTTTGCAATTTTTTTTTTTTGTCTTTTGCTTTGCTAACTTGCAATCGGTTTTAAAACCATAAGCAGTTTTTTCAAGGGCAACTAATTAGAGGCTTGTTAAGCATGCCCTCCCAGTGTCGGGTTGCCTTCATGATTTATATTATATTATAAGTTGTCCCATGTGTGCTGCCTTTTCGGGCGTCTTGTTTGGAGTGGTTCGCTTAGACCCTGAGCAAGTCTGTTTTCATGATTCACAATCCTATTTCTGTAGGTTTTGTTCCTGATATTTGCTTCTTCTTTTACAGTAGGAAGTTTTAGGTACTTATGAACTTCGTCTGTTCTTGTGGACCATGGAGCATTCACTATAGTTCTCAGTATACTATTTTGAAACTGCTGCAATATTTCAATATTAGAGTTCTTTGCTGAACCCCACAGCTCAATTCCATAGGTCCAGACTGGTTTTAATACTGCTTTATATATAAGAGTTTTATTGTTGACTGATAATTTAGATTGTCTTCCGAGTAGCCATTGCAGTGATCTAAACTTGTGATTCAATTCATCACGCTTCTTCTGTATGTGAGCCTTCCAAGTCTGTCTGCGATCAAGATGGAAACCAAGATATTTCACTACAGTGTTGTGTGGCAGCTCATCCTTTCAAATTTTACAGTCTGTTTTTGCCATTCCTGCCGTTTATAAAATAACTTCGCCATTTTCTAAAAAGCCGAAATCGAAAGACTTTCACCAAAAAGTGAGCGAGGAGGAGCGTGTTAAGTTTACATGTATAAGTTAATCCGCCCGAATTTCAATGGGAGGTTTAGTAGGTGATAGAGACTACTTATGCTAAACGTCACATAATGGTGGATTAGACAAGGTCACGTGACATCGAGAATCATATTAATGTGTGTATAAATATAGTAATTCTGTTAGAAGTATTGAGAGTCGCCTCGCTCGGCTTGGCTTCGCTCGGCTCCGAATACGTACTTTATTTTTATTTTTTATAAAGCTGATTAGATTAAAGGTTTATTTAGTTTATGTAGAACTAGTCACAATTATATATGTAAAAGTAACTTAATTTAAAACTAAATAATCCTAAAAAAAAATTATAGAAAAAGCCCCATAACCTTTTACTAAATACAATATTCTAAATATTATTAGAGTGCATTACAAACTAGAAAATATCAATCAGAAACAAACCCAAAGACAAGAATATGAAATAATCCCCGGGCCAGGATTCGAACCTGCGACCTCTTGTTATCAATGCGCAATTGGTAGCGCGCTTGTATTGATAACAAGAGGTCGCAGGCATAGTAAAACCAGAACAGTAGTTTAACTCACGCCCCGTACGAGACTTAAATACCTACTGTTGCGGGGTTGTCCTTTCTTTTAGTTTCGTAGCAAATAAAAAATCAACACTTAAAATGTTTTGAAGCCGATTATGACAAATGAGCTATCAATCGACGACGTAGTGAAACATACATACCTACTACAAACAAACATACATTTATAGCATACATAATAAACATATAGACACTATAACTCATAAAGAAATCTTACTTCCTTATCTTAATAATTGTAAGAAAAAATATTGGCTCCTGAACTTTACTTTAAAAACATGGGCATCGTCAAAGGGGGGAAGGGGGTAGCTGTCCCCCCCTAGAGATTCGAAAAACTTTCGAGATTTTAATAATAAAGTAGTCGAAAAATTCGCGAGAAACCCAAGAAGATTATGATAAAAACTTAAAATTTGTTTATTTTACCTACAATTTATGTCATCTTGCCCACCCTGGCGACGCCTTTGCTTAAAAATATTTGTGATTGTTACCTTAATTAATCAGTTAAATTCATTAAAGTTATAAATTCATAAAATTTAAGTATCTAACCAAACATTGGCTCCTAGTCTAAAATTAAAAAATCTTTGCGATTTAAACCATATCAGCTCCACGTTTAAAAACACCTTGAATAATTAACAAACATAGCACAGTTATGATCATAGGTATCTATGTTAAATGTGAACAAAGAAAATATGGTTTACATTTCACATTATTATTTATGTATACCATCAATTCTTATTCACCTTTCTTGTTGAGTAGGTATTGAGAAGAACGATAATTCTGGATTTGAGGAATTATTATTGAGGCATCCGAAGACAGTACAATATGTTCGATTGCGTGCTGTCGACATATTTGAATTGGTCAGTGACGCGCGGCGCGCGGCGTGGTGGCTTGTTTGAGAGACTTGACTCAGCGCGATCGCGGCGTGACCCCGACTAGCGCCTACCTTGTATACTAAGATATTGCTGTTGTGTGGGTACTGTAGTTCGTGGGTACTAGCACGCCCACACATTAGCCGCGCGATGTACCTTTGCTTGAAGATAAACTACTGTTCTGGTTTTACTATGTCGCAGGTTCGAATCCTGGCCCGGGGAACTATTTCATATTCTTGTCTTTGGGTTTGTTTCTGATTGATCTTTTCTAGTTTGTAATGCACTCTAATAATATTTAGAGTATTCATAGCGATGGATTTCGCAAAAATAAACACAATCTTAAATAAAATATTATACTAAACAAATAATTATACTAAATAAAAAATATAAATTTCACCTTATATATTTTTTTATTTACTAAATTATATTACATATTTCTTTTCTCTTTCATCTACAATGTGTTACAGAAAGGTGTAACCATATTTGAAGAGCTTATTCAGTCAATATCTCAAAAAAAAAATCTGCCCTTTCATACATTTCGGCCGAGCGGCATTGCATTTTTCCATGAAAAAGTTTTTTTTTTTTATATAGACAGTGTTTGCTCCATAGTAAAAGTTGTTCTATACCATTGACTGAATAAGCTCTTCAAATATGGTTACACCTCTCTGTTACACCTTGTATATCTAAGCCAGCGACACATTTTCAATTTGCTGCAATTTATGCGTGACAACACACTTCTTTAGTTTCTTCCAGAAGAAGTTTTGGTCGTTTTCGTCCGTCGACCATTGACAGTAAGTTTTGGTCAGCATCAGGTAGTGGAGAGTGTTGGGTCGCAGTCTCCTCGGGATGTCTTCTAGAAGGATTAGGATGAGATCTTCTCGACGAGTTTCAAGTAGCCTGAGAAACGTATAGAGACTATTAGAGATATTAGTCAAGAGGATGGCATACCCTAGCAACTTTTTTTATTACCCGTCCAGCACAATAAGTCTAATGGCAAAGACCTTATTCGCTTTTCATAGAGGCGATTATATGTTAGCTCTTTAATCTCTATTTCTTGGACGCGTAATACTAGTGATCACGCAGCGAAACATCAAATCGGTGTGTTTTTAGCTAATACTGAAATATTTTGTAGGGAAAAAAATATTGGATTTAGGTAACATCCCTTCATATTTCTATTGCCTATTTTATAAAAAAAAATCAAGTTGGTCTCTTTACCGCGTCTTTGAAACAAACGTTTGAAAACCAAAAAAAAGAGGGTGAAAAACATACTTTTTTTGACAAAAGTATAAATCTTAATTCATTTTTTTATAGGTGGACTCCCTAGATAAAGGATCGATAAATCAAATATATTTTCTTCAATATGAGGAGAGTTTCTTCCAATGAACCCTTGAAAACCTGGTGTTGTTGATGTTCTAGCGTCAGGTGTCCCGTTAAACGAATGTAAAAAAAGAGGTGATTTGTCGCGTTTGTTAAAAAAAATATTGCATTTTGGGTGTTTTGATAAACAATAGTTATAAAATATTGTGTATTAAAATCGCCTTAACCGGTGTGGTGCGTTGTTTAATGGAACAAAAGTGCGGGCTGTGCGGAAACGACAGGACAGTGACCTTTCAGATGATCCTCAATAGAAGAGGATACTGGCTATAAACAGGGGACCTAAAAAGGCCAACTTGGGTGAATCATGAAATGATTTGAAAGTAGGATAGAGTCAGAGTTTCTTCATGCGTGCAAAAAAGACGGCATTACAACAGAATCATGATATGATTCACCCAAAGCGGCCTTTTTAGAGGACCAGATAATAACTATAATCTCAGACATGGCTGTATGGGCTAAAGTCCCTTTGCCTTTCCACTTAGTGGAAAAACGAAAAAAAAAGACAGTGGCGGGAAAGAAAAGAGCAGTTGTTTTCTTTTTCAGTCAGCAGCACATATTTAGTTGTTTGATTATTTAAATTTGCATTAAGTACTACTGAAAGTTAAATATGTCATCCAGTGATGAAGAAATAATACTGTTTCATTTGCTCCCAATTGAAGTGAAAAGTAGAGTGTTGAACTCGGCTACAAACGAGCAATATTACCTCGAACTATAAGCTGCTTTCGCCAATTCATAATAGGGATGTACGGATTACGTAAACAGTTTTTATTACAATTACCTGTGCTGTGCCAAATGCATCTCAAACTGACACCACTGGCTGAGTAGAAACCTCTGGGATATCACCAGCATAATGGACCGGGAGCGGTCCATGCATGATACTATGTTCTCCAGGATGGAGAGGCCTACCTGAAAAAAACAACAAGAAAATGAAAGAACTAGGCACTGAATAATACGTCTTAACAATTTTAAAGACTTTTTGTACTATTATGAAAATTATTAATCACCAAGCAAAACGTGTTTCAAAACATAGTTAAGGTTTAATGCTTGCTAATGAGCCGTTTTCCAAGCTAGCTTCCATACAATTTTCAGAGATGGCGCTGTCTAAGGACTTTAAAAGTTATATAATCTCTTTGCTAAATGGGCCTTTCCAAAAGATTAAATACAAATCAAAGTCAACTTTGGTTAATCTTTGGCTGTCAGTGATAACATCCAGCGCCTTCACTGTGTTTGTTTTGTTATAATTTTTGCTTAAATATCTTTAACTTCAATACTATCTGGTGCCGAATATTATCTGGACACCGATTTATGAACTGATCTGCACAAAGTCATTATGGCCAAATACTACGGCTCTTGGTACCAAGCAGCACTTAAAACAGATTTAGAGAAGCGAAATGGTAAGCAGACGGGGAAAAAGCTGTAAATTTTAAGGTATTTATCCTAAGTCGTTAGACAGCGCCATCTATGAGAATTTTATGGAAGCTGGCTTAGAAAACGGCTCATTACCAAAAGTTTGTAAAAGAAGAAGACGAGAATGATGACGCCATCTTATTTACGTCGTGTTGGCATACCTGAAAATCCCTCTCATGCATGCAGATACTGACATTGCAGTCTCTCTCGACATGTGGCAGCAGATGATCTAGCACCCAGACTCTGTCTTCGTTGCAATAAGATACGAAGACATCATAGTGGAAGATTCCATCTAAAAGGAATTATAAGTAAACTTAAAATTTAGATTTGCAAGGATTTTGGATCAGTTGGCTTCTTAGATTTCGGGACCAGGAGAGAAATGAAAACAAAATAAACAGAACTCCTAAGACAAATAAGTCCAACAAAAATGTGTATCGAGCTAATAAAGAGGACGTGAATTTATAATAACTATTATACTATTTCATTGAAAAGATAAAGAAAATCGTGAACTCACCATCACATCCATCAGGCTTGTTAATCATACTTAACAAGGCAGAATTCTTGACTGTAATAAAGAAGTATCTAAACCTCCTTCGGTACATCACACCGATGATTAAGACCAGTACAGCTACAGCACCAACTATGATTATGACAGTCAACTTGTTCCAACTTTCTTCAATAATATCAACGTAGTCAATATCTCTTTTCAAATGACTACAGGGTAGCAAATCAGAAAATTCTTGAGAGTTGCCATTTTCAGTGACAAAGCATTGGTAATTATTTGGAGCATAATCAATTAGAAGGAATTTTGCATCTAGTCTTAGAGAAAAGTCATCGTTATTGCTGTCACTTTTGTTGATATTGACTTTGTTTCTCAAGTATACTGATCTAAAAAAATCGATAAATCCAGTATGGAAATCTAAAACATTTGTTGTAAATCTTTGTTCAGATTGCTCGAACTGATATATGCTTGCTTCATTAAATAAATATTTATCTGTTTTTGGGTTCGATAAGAATGTCTTTTCATTTTTAGCTGCGATTTCAACAAATTCTCTTGCAAAGCAGTTGCATACGAAATTGTTCCCGGAAAACGCAACGAAGGTTATGTTTTCAATGTCTACAATCATTCCAGTCTGCAAAAGGTTGATATAGTTGTTGCGTAGTGACAAAAAAAACAGATTTGGCATCAGAGAGAATGTAGCCTTAGACCATGTGTTTATTCTGTTGTTATCTAAATCCAGGAATTTTAAACTCTTTAGATTGCTTGCCACTTTTGGACTTATATCTGATATTTCATTGTTCGATAATTTAAGTATCTCTAAATTAGTGAAATTTCTAAAAGATTTTACAGTTCTGAGCTCAATATTATCAGCGTACAAAACTTTAAGTGTATGTTGAATACCACGCAAAGATTTTGAATCAAATAATATTTCACTATTGCCTGAAATGTCAAGATATCTCAGAGAAGTCCCATTAAAAATATTTTTACCCAGATGATGTAAGCCAGTGTAACAAAGGGATAATCGCTGAAACTTGGGTCCTAATCTTCTTAGTACATTCACACCCCTATGACCGATTGTTGTAAATGACAAATCCAACGAGGCGAGATGTGACGTTGAATTGAATATATCATCCGATTCCCAGTCTATAGGGTTTTCAATACCATCATTATCTACTACTCGATTGTGGCTTAAATCTAGATGAACCAGATTGCTGAGCATGTTAAACGCCTGTGTCTCAATGTAGCTTATATAGTTTCCTGATAGATATAATGATTTGAGTAAAGGCATTCCTTCGAAAACATTGTTATTTAAATTCTGAATTGAACAGGAACGGAGATCAAGTTCTTGAATATTGGGAAACGATACATTTCGGAAGCCCAAGTCCCATGTCGATTTGGCTGAAACAAAAATATAATTAAATTGGTTTGCAATGAATAATCGTTGAAGCTACAAAATAGAAGTGCGAAATGATTTTTTTATTTGATTAATAGATCAAAACTTGGTTTATTCGTCCAAGATTAAAACACAACTATAACGGTTTGAGATAATGAGGATTGTGGTGAGAAATATTAAGAATTAACAACATTTTTGGTAGATTTATATCTTTTTTGGTTAATGTTAACTTAAATGGCTAGGTAAATGTAAAAATTAACTGTCACCCGTTTCACGACCACCCGAGAGAGAAAACGACGAGCTCCGAACAATTTCTGAAGTTGTCCCTAAACCTTGTCAGAAATGTAAAATTCACTTACGAATTTGAGATCACGTGCACCGGTTTCGCTTTTAAGTTTAAACAATAACCTAAGAATGCTAATAAGCGAAACCGGTTGGGCATAGTGATAAAAACTATAATTTTATACAAGTGTTAAATTTCAAAAAAATGTGTGAAATTATTCTCTAAAAATCTACCTTCTCTCCCGAACTGCGCGTCAGAATTCATGTCTGTCACATCTGACGCATTCATGCCCATGCCATGAGTTCCGCCAGGAGGTTCCAATTCACCGAAGTAGTTACCAAACATTGAAAGGTATTCCAGAGTGTCACTTAGGTACCTGCCTCGACTATCTTGTAATTTAAATACCTAAAAAAAAGCAAATCAAAAAATTATATGGACAAGGACGTTGCTGTTGTTTTTAAACCTATTTCAGATATCCTCTTTGCGTATCATCTGTTTAGTAGTTCCTGATTCACAACCTCCATAAAGACGTTGTATTTTATTTAGATGTGCAAATGGTTTGCCAGGATCGAAGCAGATGGAAACCTATAATCTCTGCCTGCCCCTCTCGAAGAAAATATAGAGATAAATAGTGTCAGAGTCTCACCGATGGAACAGCAGTTAACCGGCACTGGGCCATGCTCATTAACCTGATACTCTTTCTACTCCCATCTCTGAAGGTCATCATCGCCTGCTGCAGCTTGGCTTCGGGGTCAAACATTCGGGACAGGTCGATGGCGTCGCCGCCTGCAAAGTTAATTTCGTTTGACGGACCACTTTCCCTGAAGAAATAAGTTGTGTGTAGGGTTACTGGATTAAGTAGGCTCGTGGCAGAATTCCTGTTAATTTGGTAGATGTAAAGATTACAGCATATAACTCCGTAACACGTACTGTTATCTGCAGTGATGCTCCCATTTTTTGCGACCCAGCCCTGGATGTCTGTCATGGAGCCAGTGAGGCAACCACTTGTCTTCTCCACCTGGTTTGGTATATAGCCTCGTTCCAACAATGTTCCCATGGATATACATAATAGACATGTGTGGATTCTGAAACAGTTGATGGTGACATAAAGTTGTTAAAATATTTGGCATACACGCAGGTAGGGTTGCCAACTCTTTTAGAAGAAATAAAGTTTATCTGATTTCAGAAAAGGTAAATAAAAAGTACGGTCCTTTAGAAAAAAGTATTCTTTATTCAAGGGAGTTCAAAGATTTTTTGAAAAAAATGTCACGGTAGCTGCGGGCGGTAGGGACTAGGAAGGCCAGACTACATACTAACATCCTCAAATCCTTTTGTGAAACTGTATTTTTTGTGCTATTTGCATAAACACAAACGCACAACATAAAAAATATCATCCACAATGAAGGAAGTCATACATTTTCCCTTGGATTTCTTTACGGCTCTGTTTTTGTTTTCAGTTTACGTCTAATTTTATGTAAAGATTGAAATAAAGTTTTTTCACGTACTTTATTGGTATTCAAAAGTATTAAGTACAGGGACCCAAAATAAGGTAAGATAATTTATTTTAAAGTACGGTTGGCAACCCTACAAGCAGGCCACCATATTAATTGGTTTGAAAACTGAAACATGTTTCATTTCATTACAAAAACCCAAGCAGTCAGGCAGTCACTATAAAGGAACACATATAATTATTTTTATTCCCATCATCTCGAGCGTACCCCAGGGTTCACACCTCGATCCGCTTTTGTTCAACATAATTTAATATGTTGGACAAAAGTAGATCAAAATTTGTTAACGGGACACCTGACACTAGAACATCAATAACACCAGATGTTCAAGGGTTCGTTGGAAGATACTAAGTCTCTCCTCATATTGAAAAACATACATTTGTTTTGTTGGTGTTTTATTAATTCAATTCCCATAGTTTAATTTCTAAAAGATGTTTTTTAATTATTTTTTTCAGAGAATATACGCCATTTTAGGACATAGTTTTACATTATTTTGGTATATAAATCAACCATTATTTTTTTAAGATTTTTTAAAGAATTGTCGGATATGACGCCACTTGAGAATTTTAGACATTATACTGGTTGTGATGTGTGATTGCTACAAGTGTTTATAAAAAAAAAGTAGTCTGTCTCTGTCTGTCTACTCATCTGTCATCCATATGTCAAAAAGGATTTGATAATTCCTTTAGCTCTTGAACTGTTCTTCGATCGAGGTATGACACCGAAGCCATGGCGAGAATTTGGCCGATATTTTGTTTCACACATAATTGTCATAGATCCTTCTATCATAATAATAGTAGTTTATGCTACAAGGGCGCAAAGGAATAAATTACGAGGACGATTTAAAATACGAGCGTAGCGAGTGTTTTAAACGTAACCGAGTAATTTATTGCTTTTACGCCCGTGTATCATACTACGTTTTTCAATGCATAGTGTGAGGAAATGAAAACAAATATAATCTTGTGAACTTTAAATTATTATTGCCTCAAAAGGATTGTATCTAGAGCCGTTAAACAGTGGGAAAAAAAGTATAACATCTATCGTACACAGGAAAGGCTGCAGGTTAGCCAACCATTGCAAATAAATAAAAAAAAATAATAATAATAAAGCCCTAGGGCAAAATAATCGACTTTCTGTTCGGTTTTGATGCATAAAAAGTGGGCCTTTACGAGCACATGCATTGAAAAAAATATTAAAATAATTCTCTGAAAACTTTTTGTTTTATTTACAATTAACATCGTGCGTTTTGGATGGACCACCATTTGTATATAAAATATAATGTATAGTAATAAATAGGTATATCAATCAATACCTTATATCACGGGGTAAACAAAACGAAAAATCTTTTTGGAAAATAATAATTTATTATTACTAAAATTAATTTTTATATAAAAGTTTAAAGTCTGCAGAAATTGTTCGGTACAAATTTCTGTGGACTATAACTTAAAAAAATATATAAAATCATAATAATTGTCGGTGTAAGGCGTACCGAGTGTGGACTGTGACTTGCATTTCGCAGTTCACACTCGGAACACCTCTGACACTCCCTCGTGGATTCATGTTTGACGATATGTTTTTACATGTAAAATCAATATATTTCCGCCATTTTTATTTTATTTCCAAAATTGCGGCCACGGAAAATTCTTATAAAAATCTTCAAGTCCCTTTAACGGGACTCCTGACGCTAGAACATCAACAACACCAGGTTTTCAAGGGTTAATTGGAAGAAACTAGGTCTCTCCTCATATTGTAGAAAATATATTTGATTAATCGATCTTTTATCTAGGGATTTCACCTATAAACAATGTTTTAAGATTTATACTTTTGTCAAAAAAAAATGTTTTTTCACTCTCTTTTTTTTTTGTTTTCAAACCTTCGTTTCAAAGACGCGGTTAAGAGATCAACTTGATTTTTTTTAATAAAATAGGCAATAGAAATATGAAGGGATGTTACCTAAATCCAATATTTTTTTCCCTGCAAAATATTTCAGTATTAGCTAAAAACACACCAATTTGTTGTTTCGCTGCGTGGTCACTAGTATTACGTGTCCAAGAAGAAGAGGCCAAAGAGCCAACATGAAAAGCCAATAAGGTCTTTGCCATTAGACTTATTGTGCTGGACGGGTAATAAAAAAAGTTGCTAGGGTATGCCATCCTCTTAACTCATTTATAATCATTCATTCATCCTCTTCTGAAGAGCTCGATTCAAAGTCGTAATCGGAATCAGTGACATTATACACAAATTTTTCTGATATGTCATCAATTATGTGGTCGAGTTGACGCATTTTCTTTTCTACCACATCAGTAACGTGATCTTCACATTTCTTCCATTTCTGCGGCGTCACCTGAGCTAAACCTTCTTCAAACAAAGTTTTTACTTCCTTAATTGTAAATGTTATATTATCCTTGAGAACATGCCCCTTTACCTGTGCCAAAACCATTTCGATGGGGTTTAATTCACTATGGTAAGGGGGCAGACAAAGGATGGTAATGCCATATTCTTGAGCCAACTCGTTAACTGCAAACTTTTGGTGAGCTATCTTCTCTCTTCTAACTACGTCTATCAGCTGAGCTTTTATCAAGGAGTGGTCATAAGAAATTCCCTTCGATTCCAACCACCTTTGGATCTGTTCTTTCCGCCAAGAAGTGATAGGAGTCTGTTCCAATCGTCGAGAGTGGGAGGGGGCGTTACCTAAGACGAGCACAGAATCTCTTTTCAATTTTGGTAGCAGACCCTTCAACCACTCTTCGAAGTGTTGGGCGTTCATTTCCTCATGGTTCTCCTGTTGATTTTTTTTCGATTCAAAAAGCAGAAGACCCCCGTCTAGAAAACCCTCCTCGCTGCCAATGTAGCTAATTTTTAGCCATTTGCCCTTCCCCGTGATATCTTTTAACTTGGTTGAATAACCTTCTAAAACTGCTTGACTTTGTGTCTGAATTTCTGTGTCTTGCCTGACTTTTTTCACTGTGTCCCCTGCAAAATAAAGCAAAACTTAAAATAGTAATATACATACCAATACATTTGTTATAATATGTGTGATAAATAGTAACAAAACTGCTCTAGCTATTCATGCTAATTTGTGGTACCTGCATTAACCAAAGTTTCATTTTGGTAATAAACTAATCTTCCCTCTCTGCGGTATTGCTGTATCATTTTTAAATATTTTATTCTCCTTAAGATGATATCTTCTCTATCAATCAAGCAGCTCTTTCGATTTCTTGTCATATACTTGAATTTCAAGTGTTTTAATAATCTATAAACTGTGCTTTTGGAAATGTTTGGCAACGTATGATCATCGCTGATGGATTTATGCACCTAAAAAGACAAGATGTCATAATAATATTTTGTGCAAATGTAACATAACGTAAGACTATAGAATTAAATGAGACTTGAGGATAATTCATGAATTATATAAAAATGGCTCTCCTCAATACGTGTTATGATCGGGAAAGCCGACCAGTTTCAGCAGATTTAGACTGCCTTCATCTGGGCGAGTGAAGACGTTTATGCGACGACCAGCCAGTGTGAGGCGTAACTTATCCAAGTTTCACCAAGTGCCGACAATCGCAAATAAGTTCCGAATAGTACACAGAAAACGAACACGTTTGCAGGATAAAAATCATGTATGATGTCATAATTTTATATATTTTATATACCTACCTACACAAACCACTTAGCCATAGAAATCTTATCAACTATACGTGACAAGAAATATTTTAATCTGCAACAGCCGGGGTGTTGAGGGGTAATGCGGGGAGGGTACTAAGTAAGGAAATAGAGATGGGATAGTGTGAATGAATGACATTTGTATAGTACTTAGTGAAATTGCACTGATGGATTCTTACCTTGGCAATCGTTGGAGCTTCATTTGCATAATAAAATTGGTGAACTTTGCGGCGTACAAGCTCCAAATCAAATTCATCCAGTTTGTTTTTAAAATTCAATCTCTTTCCTTTCGCTTTAGGTGGTTTAAACTCATTCTGTTCTTTTTTCTCCCTTAAAACACGGAAGACAGTTGATTTTGATATTCCCAGTACGTTAGCCGATTTCTGCACGCAATATTCTTTATTGGGTTTCTCGAAAAGTTCTTCTTCACACAAGACTCTCTGTTCATTCAGCACCCATTTAAAAAGATTTTCTACCATCAGTTTCTCGGTAGCACTGAGAAATGTACGCCGTCTCTTTCTCGCCGGTGCCAACAAGCCACGAGAACTGGATGGTTCAGGAATGTCCAACCGGTTTTCCATACTTATTGCGTTGCAATATTGGCACAACAGGTAACAAAATAACAATAACAATGATAAAAAACAGCTAACGTAGGTAACAACTTTATATTGCAAGCTCGCACCAATAATCACTATTGACGTAGTCATAAGACGCTAACGCTACCACTTTTATTGTGTATCGAACTTGTGATTGTAGCTTTGTCCATCCAGCGGAGCCTAGCTACGAGTAAAAGAGATAGATATATAGAGTAAGTTTGGCAACGTTGTACTGTCTGCATGACTCGTGTCGTGCCAATTCAGACAGGGGGCGAGCCAGTGTTGCCACCTTAGCCCTTTTCGGACTAGATCTAGCACTTTTTAGTGTAGTTGAACTCGTTTTTTGATGATTTAGCCCGAAAAGAGCAATCTAGCCCTTTTCGTTATGTGTATATTTATAGTTCTGTGAACCTAATTAAAACTAAAACCAGAAACAAAATGGGGCTAAAACAATGATATCCATACTACGTATACGATGGGGTTTAAAACGAGACAGAGAGTGTTGCTGTTCACACAAGGTGTCAACTGAAATAGTAAAAAACTGTAGGATTAATTTAAAATTTTCGTTCAAATCCGCAAAAAACGCAGATGTCTGCTTCAGCAGGTACGATTTTTAACAATTCAATAACCTAGTCTTAATTACTCTGTTGCATTTTCTGAAATTACTTACTACATTTCAAATAAACAATTTTTAGCACTTTTGATGGCAAAATTTGCTAAATCTAGCCCTTTCTCGTTTGTCCAACTGCTCTTTTTCAAAAACCAAGGTGGCAACGCTGGGGCGAGCTATTCACGAATTCACGTGCAGACTGGGAGCCGAGCCGGTTCCGCTTCAATGCAATTTTTGTTTACATCTGTAGCCATGGCAACTGGCTACTTGCATACACTGACATAAACGGCTATATTCAGTGCAGAATAGTGCAGATTAGGTACTTATTGTTTACATGCGTAGTCATGGCAACTGACATTTCAATGCATGTCGGAAAGGGTGTTTATTTGCACTTGCCTTGCTTCTTAGAAATATGCAAATTAGTCCGGAACAACCAAGAATCCTACAAAACAAGGGAAAATTTAGATACTAAATATTCATTGCGTCCAAATAATAAACTGCTACCTACTACCTTCAATGCGTCTCAAATTACAATCATCAAATATCTACTTATTACATACTTAATAGGGTTGTTCCCAAGTTCATCCAAGAATGTCGAAAAAAAGTTCCTAAAGTCATCCACGAATAAAAATATAAAAATGTATTTGTTAAAATTGGTTTCATTTTCATCCAAGAAACTTAGCAAGGTACTGTCGGTGAAAGAAGCTTTAAGTGTCAAGTATTTGATGTTTATTATTGAGTATTTAACTCACATGATCGAGGGGCAGCGGAGGGAACGTTTTTATGGTTCAGTGTAATATTCGTCCTATGGAAATTCGTCCCACAATGTAAGTTCGTTTTAAAAAAATATATTCATTTTCGGTAAAAATTCATCACATTTATTGAAATATATTCGAGGTTTATATGTCCAAGTGTAAAAGATGGATGGATGTGACTAGACTAGATAGATTGATGGATGTGAAAGAAGCGAAAGAGGTGTGTCAGGACCGTGGCAGACGCACTGCTTCCATCGTATTATTAAAATGTATTTCACAATACTCCATACACCTTGAATTTAATCACCTGACTGTACTCAGCTACTTTGGATGAGAATGGAACTAAAAAATGATAATAATATTAAAGTAATAAAAACATGGATGATTTTGGGAACTGATGTAGGCAATGTTAATCTTTTCTATAACAAAAGAATGGAGGAACTTGGGAACAACCCCTTAATATACTTATTACATGCGTAGTCATGGCAACTGACATTTCAATGCATGTCGGATGGGTGTTTATTTGCACTGAAATGTACTGATACACTTGCCTTGCTTCTTATAAATATCAAAGATTTCAAAAGTTTAGATGAGCCCTGGCACCTAAAATCTATTGCATTGTTTTTGAATGTGTGCGTTTACATAATGCCAACGCGCGCACACTTATGAGCGCGCAATCTGTTTACCTACGGTCAGCAAACTGATCAGACTACTAAAGTTGTAAAAATGACTAACTTTGAGTGCACTTGTAGCGTCCAACTATCACTGTGTTCAGATGAGCACTAATTCCAAACGTGTGAGCGTCACCCATTTAAAGGTGGAAACATTTTGGTGCTGTCATAGTACGGTAAGGGCTAATCTTTACTTTTGAAATCTTGGCCTTCAATGCGTCTCAAATTACAATCATCAAATACCTATATATGTGATGTAAATTTATGTAAGTATTCAATAAATTACCTAAAAGTTAAAAAAAAACTAAAACTACTGCCCAGTTTGTACAGCATTTAAATGTTACTACACCGTCCAAGAATATTTGAAAGATAAATAGTCGGTCATAAAATAGTTAAGATACCTATGAGTTTTGTATACTTAGTTATGTTTAATACAAAGGTTTCAAAAGTAAAGATAGGCCCTTACCGTAGTATGAAAGCACCAAAATGTTTTCACCTTTAAATGGGTGACGCTCACACGTTTGGAATCAGTGCTCATCTGAACACAGTGATAGTTGGACGCTACAAGTGCACTTAAAGATAATCATTTTAACAACTTTAGTAGCCTGATCAGACATGACAGTTTGACGCCTTTTACGAGAAAAGAGTCTCAAATCTCAATATGCCGTCGTGTGCATTTTTAAAGTGCACTAACATTTCAAGAAATACGAATAAAGCCAAAAGTGTGACATTTCACATTCAAAAACAATGCAATAGATTTTAGGTGCCAGGGCTCATCTAAACTTTTGAAATCTTTGGTTTTATATAGATATTAAACATAACTAAGTATACAAAACTCATAAAATATATTATAAAATTATAATATATAATATAAATGTACTTTCTGTGTCGTGACAGGTAAAATCAATAATTATAAGTACTTTATAAAATTTCGAAATAAGCCGGTTTTTCTCACAAGATTGCTGTGCCCAACAGGATGCATAATGATCTAAAATCTTTACGTAACATTGGCGTGCGGTCCATACAGACAAAAAGACACTGTCTACCCTGACAAATACGCATCATTTACGCATTTTTACGCATATCGTAATAAATTTTCTGCTAAAATGTAGCGACACCGACCGCCATCTATTGTCATTAGCGGGAACTGCAAGTCTCAGTTCCGAGTCGCTCGCTCGCTCGATCCAAGTGTTCCGTGCACTCGATGCCAAAAGACATCGCGGAATGGCGGCTGTCGGTGTCTATGTGTGGGTCATATTCTAACAGTCTATGTTTGCGTGCGTTACTGTAAATACATGACACACAATGCAAAAGTTTGTACTTGTTTGCGTGCGAAATGTAGGCGACGACTGTGCAAAAAGCCGACGGCTTTTTACGACATTCACTGAAAATGCCACCTTGGCGGCTTGGCGGCAGAGCTGTCATATGGACCAAATAAAAAGTCCGTAAAAGACCGAAAACGTATAAAAAGTCCTAAATCATCAAATAGGACTTTTTTAACCGTGAGCGAGTCCGCGGACCACGGACCGATCGGACTTTTTCGGGCTTCGGGTTAGTCCGTTCAGTCCGTTGGTCCGTTGCTGGTCCGTTGTCTGTAACGAAATGATTATGGATGGTTTTATGCAAGTATAGCATGACAAAATAATGTTATTCGAAGGATGTGATGACGAGTTGACGACTAAGAATCGAAATATATGTTTTGTAGGTATGTATTCATTCATATTTTCTTCATATTGTCCATACTTAATTTTGTTTTGACTATATATAAAGCTACAAAACGGTAACTCACTGACTGACTGACTGATATGGTTGTTTAGTTTGAAGGAGTCTTTTGACATGGTACAATGTAGTAATGTATGAAAACAATGTCAGTTGTCTAATACTGAGTGGGGAAAAACCTTGACATTTGACATTTGACATGGTTTTTTGACATTTTAGTTAGACGTGTCGTTGTATGGGAGTTTTGAAAAATTTTTCGAGTGATGTCCTCGATCACTAGGGATGGGAAAAATTGCCTTTTTTTTCAAGGGATGTACTGAAAAAAAAAATTGTTTTGGCCATATCTTCGGAACGGAAGGTGGTACATCCCTAGGGGTCGGACCATAGGGTGCCAAAAAAGTTTTTTTTTTTTTTTTTAATGTCAAAACTTTAACCGCCCGTATCTCCTAGACGGCTTGAGTTAGACCCATGTTGATGGGTGTCTAAGAAAAGGTCTCGCCGAGATCTAGTCCCCCACAGTGTCAAAACTTTAACGGCCCGTATCTCCCAAACGGCTGAAACTAGACCCATGTTCATGGTACTCTAAGAAAAGGGCTCGACGAGCTCTAACTGAAAATGAAAACAAAAAAAAAAAGTCGAAAAAAAATTTTTTTTTTGCTAAAACTTTGATCGGCTATATCTCCCGAACCGTAAGTCCTAGCGAGTTGCGGTTTCGACTTTAGTGATTGGTTTGCTGAGGGCTTCCCGACCGCATAAAAAAATTTGACATTTGACAGGTTTTGACATTTTTTTGACAGGTCCAAAAAAGTGCTCCGATTCTCTTGAATCTCGGTATCAAGGGGCAAATGGGGTCGGTGATTACGAATTCATTGTTAAATTTGACACTTTTTGACAACCGACAAGGATTTTAACACTTTTTTGAAAAAAATTTGATCGGACATTTCTTCGGATCTAATGGCGAGGCCGAAGGCCGAGCCTTCAAGTGTCTCTTTCTAGCGAGGCCGAAAAACGAGCATGTGAGGACGGAGAACGCGCCAGCGAGGCCGAGTCCGATCAATTTTTTTTCAAAAAAGTGTCAAAATCCTTGTCGGTTATCAAAAAGTGTCAAATTTAACAATGAATTCGTAATCACCGACCCTACTTGCCCCTTGATACTGAGTTTCAAGCGAATCGGAGCACTTTTTTGGACCTGTCAAAAAAATGTCAAAACCTGTCAAATGTCAAATTTTTTTATGCGGCCAGGAAGCCCTCGGCAAACCGATCACTAAAGTCGAAACCGCAACTCGCTAGGACTTACGGTTCGGGAGATATAGCTGATCAAAGTTTTGGCAAAAATATATATATTTTTTCAACTTTTTTTTTTTCATTTTCAGTTAGAGCTCGTCGAGCCCTTTTCTTAGAGTACCATGAACATGGGTCTAGCTTCAGCCGTTTGGGAGATACGGGCCGTTAAAGTTTTGACACTGGGGGGGGGGTAGATTTCGGCGAGACCTTTTCTTAGACACCCATCAACATGGGTCTAACTCAAGCCGTCTAGGAGATACGGGCGGTTAAAGTTTTGACATAAAAAAAAAAAAAACTTTTTTGGCACCCTATGGTCCGACCCCTAGGGATGTACCACCTTCCGTTCCGAAGATATGGCCAAAACAATTTTTTTTCCAACATATAATCGCTTCTATGAAAAGCAAATAAGGTCTTTGCCATTAGACTTATTGTGCTGGACGGAAATTAAAAAAAAGTTGCTAGGGTATGCCATCTTCTTAATCGAAGTTTTCAGGTATTTCAATATTATTCAATAAAATACACGACATTTTTTTGACTATTTATCAAATTGTAGCACAGCATTTATTGCATAACTCTATTGAAGTAATCTAACGGACTGTTTCGGACCAACTCGGACCGGACCGGCTTTTTACCGAAATAGGGCTAGTCCGTTCGGTCCGCTGGAGTTTAGGGCTCACCATAAAAGTCCATCGGACCAGGTCCGAGTCCTATTTGAACGGACCAACTTAGGGCTTATATTTGGTCCATGTGACAGCTCTGCTTGGCGGGCGTCATCCATTATTGTTTTTCGTTCGTTCTTTACGCAAATTGATGACAAGCAGTATAAAAAAATGGCTAGTGCCAGTGTAGTGTTTACTGTGAAAGTTATTCAATGTGACAACATGTTGTACAAAGTATGTGTACAAAAGTTAAGAAATGGTGCATTTTTGAAACTGTGTTTTGTTTTGATGATAAAAACAAATAATTGCGAAACGATATTAGGTGGCAAATCGCAAACAGTTTTTACCAGGTTTTTTAGACTTTTAATTTTTTATGTCTACCCTGTCTAAAAACTCTGTGCACGCCACTACGTAACATGTATAATGTACATAACGCTTGCAATAAAAATATTTTAAATAAAAAAGGGTATTATCGTGGATGAAAATTTTAATTTTGTCATATTGTTTTCGTGAGTTTCAACCGCTATATTTTTCCTGTAATATTTACGTTGTAACCATGATTTATTGATTTATAGGTATAACCATGGTTTCGAGTAGGGTATAAAATTCGAATTACGGAACCCTAGGTACGCGAGTCTGACTCGCACATGACCGGTTTTATTTTTCTACCGGGATACAACTTTGACATTGGTTGATGCCTTTTTCTGGTAAAAATCATAGTAATATGTGTTTACGCAAAGATTACAGGAAAAATAAAGCGGTGAAGAAATTCACGAAAAAAATGACAAAATTAAATTTACATCAGCAATACGGAACGGTTTTTGTTTCAAGTATACATGAAAATTATACAACTTGCTAAACATTGCGTAAAAAAAAAACGAGGCAATATTCACGATATCCTGACAGCTATTATGATGGTGATCAATTTTCCTTTTTGGGCTGTATAGAGACGTAGTTAGATGCCGCTAGATAATACCATAGATAAAATAAAGGAAGGATAGATTGCTATCTCCTTGTACTGTTCGCAATACTAAAAATAACGTTGCTAGATGGCGTTACTTGTCTCGCTGGAAATAAAATTTGTCTGAAATCGACGAAATATAGCATTTTACTGTTCTAGTTCATCATATTTATTTATTTTATTAATAATAACATAAAATTTTCATAACATCGCATCAGAAAATAGTGAATTCTTAATCAGGTTCGGTGGTAAGCTGGCAATCTAACTAAGCGTGCAGATGGTTATTCCAAAGTCCGGTAGATGGCGCACATATTGTCACACGTATAATTGTCGTATTCTAGCAAATTTTTGTTTTTGTGGGCGCAGTATAGTTGCTACACACACAGACATCGAATTTCGTTTCATCAACTGTTCGATAGATGGCACTAAGTATGTCACAATTTATCTAGTATAGTAGCGAAATCAAAAATGATAAGTCGAACTACTAGGTACCGGCGAAAATAATAAGTTTTACGCGGGCTTTGTTCTAATGTATGGAGTAAGCAATCTATCCTTCCTTTATTTATCTATGATAATACTAAGAAAAAAAAATGTAAAAAAGCTGTTGTATGAAGGGACCATAACTTTGTAAGGGATCAAACTTTGTAAGGGATTTGAATAATAAAAACTACCGAAATTTTAGTTAAACAAAGACTAAAGGTGCACATCGAACAAGCTTCCATCGAAGTCTACGAGAGTCTACAAAAACTAAACTACCGTCTACCGGCCAATATTATTATAAAAGTAAATTCGTTGTGCACCCGCTAATTGTCGCCTTTAATTATTAAACAAAATGATAGATGGCAGCACTTGTACATAAACTAAAAATTTAAATAAGTATATTGACCAAAAAACAATATATATCTAAAAACATATACCTATACATAACCACATATGCGTCGCCTACAATTCCGCCCCCTTAGTGCTGACAAGTGACGTCAGAGTCAGCACTACAATCGACTGGATTTAGTAGAGCGACGCGGGTCGCCGGACGTCGAAGTAACCCAGTGCGGGTGCGCACATCTACAATACGTACGCGACCATCCCTACCTGCGTGCGTCGCACTCACTACTCCGTGACGCCAACTACCACGATCAAGTTTAGGCTCGACTAAAATAACATAATCTCCAACTTTCAAAGCTCTCTCTTCAGTGGTCCACTTCTGTCTAGGCAATAGTGTCGGTAAATATTCCTTAACCCAGCGCCCCCAAAACATATCAGCCAACCGCTGCGCTATTCGCCATCGCTTTCTTAGACAGAGATCACTATTCTCGTATATGCCGAATGATGGACCGTTTGAAGAGGTTCCAATGAGAAAATGGTTTGGGGTCAAGGCTTCCGGGTAACTGGGATCCGCTGACACGTGAGTTATCGGTCGACTATTCACCAAAGCTTCGACCTCTGCAACGAACGTAGACAGAGTCTCGGGATGTGGTGCGCGCTCTTTAAGTGCTACTTTTAATGCGGTCTTTACCGTACGCACCATTCTCTCCCAGGCCCCTGCCATCTCTGGTGCTCCAGGAGGAATGAATCGCCACTCGATTCCTCTTATAGATCCGTCCTCTCGTAGCTTGGTTGCGTTAAGTGTCTCAACACTTCGTCTCAATTCCGTGTCGGCTGATCTCAAGTTAGTTCCGTTGTCAGAGTAGATAACAATCGGCGTTCCCCTACGTGATATCATTCTTCTTAAGGCCATAATAGTTGCGTCAGTCGTAAGACTATCTGTTAATTCAATATGGAGCGCACGAACTGTTAGGCATGTAAATAGTACACCGTACATCTTGTGTCTTCTTCGACCCACCGTGACTTCCATCGGGCCAAAAAAATCCATTCCAGTGAAACTGAAAGGGCGTCGATGATGCTGCAGACGTGCGGCTGGTAGGTCAGCCATACGCTGAGGCTTCGGTGTGGCACGGCGGTAGCGGCAAAACAAGCATCGCGCACCCACCGCTCGCACGGTGGGGCGGAGCTTTATCACCCAGTACTGCTGTCTAAGTTCGTTAACGACCATCTCATGAGCTCCATGAAGTGCACGTCTATGGTAGTACTCCACAAGTAAACGTGTAGTTCTGTGCTTCCCATCAAGAATGACAGGACGCATGGTCGTTGTGCTGATCCCTGCAGTCTTGTCGATGCGGCCTCCAACACGTAATAAGCCCTTTTCATCAATATAGGGAGTCAGCTTTGCTATACGGCTGCTTGACGGTAAACCTTTATTTTGTTCCAGGCATTGAATTTCAGTAGCAAACGAATCATGTTGACTTTTTTTAATCAGCAAGGTTTCTGCCTCCTTCATAAGGTCAACATCAACATGTGTCTTCTTACCTTGCTGTTTTCTGAATAACAATAGGATCCGAGCGGTACAGCGAAGTAGAACAGTCCAAGAAGATATGTTGTTTTCGTTTGGCAAAGAGAAGTGACGGTCGGAATCACGGGATACCACAACGTTAATATTTCTTTCTTCACAGGCTGCCTCTTCCGTAATCTTCATGTTTTTGATGTCACGTGGCCATTTATCTTCAGTTAAGCGCAGAAAATCCGGACCCTGGAACCATACATCGGTAAATTTTAATGGTGGTGCATCTTCTCTCGTGGCTATATCGGCCACATTCAAGCTCGTAGGTACGTGTCGCCATTCAGACATATTTGAAAGCTCATCAATCTCACCGAGCCTGTGTGCGACATAAGGCTTGTAACTCCTGGGGTCACCACGTATCCATTGTAAAACCGTACTGGAGTCCGTCCAAAAATATCTTTTATCTGCTTGGAGGTCCTTCTGTTCGTTTTGCACGGTTTGAGCTAAGCGTGCGGCTATTAAGGATCCCTGTAACTCTAACCTAGGCACAGAAATTGGACGAAGTGGGGTCACCCTACTTTTGCTAGCAGCAAAAAACACAATAACATGACCGTCTGCTCGAGTTAACCGCCAAAATATTACAGTAGCCACTGCCTTAATTGACGCGTCACAAAATGCATGTAATTGAGTGTTAATTATAATCTCGCTATCAGGCGAGTTTGATATCTCGTTCAAGTAACACGGTGTCCACGTACCTGCATTTTTATACCACCTAGGTATACGTAACGTTTCCAATTGCTTCAGTTCATCGAGCCACTTCACCCAACGTGTATGCTCTTCTGGTCGGATGTGGCATTTCCAGTCTACACCACTGCGGTGTACGTTCTGAAGAAGAATTTTGCTTTTGATTAGGAATGGTGATAAAAAACCATGAATATCATAGACCGACATAATTATACTCAACATTTTAGCCTTCGTAGGGGGTTCTTCACCATCTAAAATTGACCTCGGTACACGGCTAAAACATACTTTAAAACCAAATGTGTCATCTGCCGGATGCCACATCAATCCGAGAGTGCGCTCACTTGTATTCATAGCTCCGTCCTTAAACTGAACGGCAGACGGAGCAAGCGCTTCAGTCGGTATGTTCTCCAAAACCTGTTTGCTATTGCTCGACCATCGCCTAATCTCGAAACCACCACTCTTGTGTATAGCCGTGATATCGTGCACGAGTTTTATTGCGCTTTCCTCGTTACTACATGAATGTAAGCAGTCGTCCATATAATGGTTTTTCAGTATGGAATGAACGGCTTCCGGATATAAATCCTCATACTTTAATGCGTTTTTATTTTTAACATATTGTGCAATAAAGGGTGAGCATGTCGCGCCAAAAACTAAACTTTGCATCGCGCAATGTTTTATCGGAGTATCAGATGACTCACGCCACAAGAATCTCAAAACATGTTGGTCTTCAGGACGAATTTTTATTCGTAAAAACATGTCCTTAATGTCTCCGATAACAACTATTTTATTCTCGCGAAATCTGAGCATTATCCCAAATAATGAATTATAAAGGTCGGGTCCCGTAAGTAGAAATTGGTTAAGGCACATACCTTCGACTTGTCCTTTTGCGTCGAATACTAGCCTCAGTTTATCAGGCTTGTTTGGATTTTGGACACCGAAATGAGGAAGATACCAGATATGAGCAGCTTTAAGCTCGTTCTCGGTGAGTACCCGCGCGTAGCCGTCATGAAACAGCTTGCTCATTTCCATCGCATACCTGTGTGCGTAGGCGTCATCTTTCTGAAACTTTTTGAACAAAGTATGTAGCCGCGATAGTGCATAATCGTAGGAATCAGGTAATACAAAATCGTCCTTTGTAAAGGTTAAACCAACTTCCCACTGATCCCCAATCTGTCGTAAAGTATCGTCTAGGATTTGTGTTGCCCGTAAATGAGCCTTATTCTCTCGGCATAAAGTCGATATTCCTATGGAGTCCAATGTGAAAGAGTTTTTAATTAGGTCATTCAATGTAGATAAATCCGCGGAATCTTTATCAGAATGAGCGAGATGGAAAACATGTTTACTTACGTCAGTTTCGGAGTGAGTGCGAGCACAATAGCCATGGATGGTCCATCCTAGGCGGCAAAGAGTTGCATACGGCACATTTTTGTTACCATGAATTACCTCAAGCGGCGCTAAAAGAAAGTAATTATCTTCACCGATCAATAATCGCGGAACTATACGTTCTTTACAAACACGGTCCTTTATACCTAACAAATGTTTACAATTAATGTTGTTGATTACAGACAAGTTTTGCATTGGTAGGTTTAACTGAGACACTTTACGTAACTTAATGTTGTGATTCACTTTGTCCTCGCCGGATATTTGCACTGACACTTTTGGGGCATCGGATTGAAACACTTCTAGACCGAATGCGTCTATAAACTTTATGGCACTCGATTGTTCAGCTGTCAGCCCTAATTCATTCGCTAATTCTGCGTCCAGGATAGACACTGACGCTGCATCGTCCAAAAGGGCGTATGTTGACACCGAACCGTTGGGTCCGCACAAATTCACTGCCACTACTTTCAACATGACGTCACCCGAGGGTGCAGACGACACGTCATAGTTCGACGCGATGTGCGCTACTGTGCTGTGTGACGAAGATTGAGCCGGCTCCCGCCCCTGACCTTGATTGTCATCAGCTGATGGTTCGGAAACAGGTTTCTTCCAATGTAGAAGACGGTGGTGTGCAAGCCCGCATTCATCTATATCGCACACAGGCGCAGGGCATGTCCTTTTATCGTGACGAGTAATCATGCAACAATAACATAATTTGTGCATTTTTATGAAGTTCCATTTATCTCTTCGCATGGCCCTTTTGAATATACGACAATCTGGTAATAAATGACTTTCCTTTTTGCAAAATTTGCACAATTTATCTGTTTTATTTACTTCAACACTTGTTGTTGCAAGAACCGGTCGAATACGATGTTTGTTATCATCAGATCGTTTAAATGGGTAATAATCGGATTTCTTTTGTTCTGGCGGTTGACTTACACCGACGATAGAAAGCTTTTCAGCCTCATGTTTTAGGAATGCGGCAAGTAATTCGAGTTTTGATTGACCTTGTAACAACTTTGTGTAGGCATAATCAGTCCACTTGCTAATTAGAGTGCTCGGTAGCTTAGACATCAGAGCTGTAGCGAGTTCGGGACTGCGTAGGTAATCATCTTGTTTTAGTGCTCGGATTGTTGCGATGCAATTATTTACTTTTATTGAAAAGTTAAACAAATCATGCTGATAGAAAATTGGCAATGGAGGAAGCTTCTTTAGCTGTGTAGTGATATTTTGTATAATAATATCAGATCGGCCAAACCTTAATTGCAGAGCCTCCATCACGTCAGCCGGTGTAGTGTTGCCAATGAGCAGGTCCGTCACGGCTTCCATGGCATCGCCGCGTAATGCCTTTCGTAGTCGCCACAAGTTTTCAATATCGCTAAATTGGCACACGCGAGATGACTCTTCATAAGCACTTTTAAAATGTAGCCACTCAACACAGTCACCACTGAAATTGGGCAGATCACGAGGTGTAGCTATGCGGGTCAGGAAACGATTGTCTTGCTTAGATGAAGAGTTCAGCATAAGATCCTTCAGCTCATGTGCAAGTTGCCGGATGCTATTTACAGGGTCCTCAGCATGTTGTAAAGGAGGTTCACAATATATAGCTGCGGGTGCTGCCTTGGACTGATCAGAAACGTGCGTGGCAGCAGCGTGGCTATGATCCAGCCATTCCACGACGTTTGATTTCACTTGGTCATCAATCATTGAGCTGCACTTGCTGCCGTCATCTGAAGGTACCTTCTCAGCTTCGATTATCGCAAGGTTAGCCTCCAAGCGTTTGTCAATTAGCTCCATCTGGATTTTCGCTTTAGCCTCAGCAGCTTCTAGTTCTAATTGTTTCCGTCGTGCTGCTGATGACGTCGTGGATCTCTTTGATTTCGATGAAACTGTTTGTGTCGTCTTTTTTATGGGGACAATAGGTTCGACGACGTTAGAAGATTCTTTAATTAGTTGAAGCTTCAGCTCTTCCTTGTCTCGTGGCGATATGACACTATTGGTGCCACGAGGTTGAAGATCTTCCTGCTTCGTCATACCTTGCTCGGACATGGTGTGCTTTTCTTTGTTTAGCTGGTCGTACTGCCGGCGGGTTAAAACCTTACGTGGCGGTGTTGAAAACATCCGTGCTGGAGTAGATCCGGCTCGAAGGACCAAACTTTGTAAGGGATCAAACTTTGTAAGGGATTTGAATAATAAAAACTACCGAAATTTTAGTTAAACAAAGACTAAAGGTGCACATCGAACAAGCTTCCATCGAAGTCTACGAGAGTCTACAAAAACTAAACTACCGTCTACCGGCCAATATTATTATAAAAGTAAATTCGTTGTGCACCCGCTAATTGTCGCCTTTAATTATTAAACAAAATGATAGATGGCAGCACTTGTACATAAACTAAAAATTTAAATAAGTATATTGACCAAAAAACAATATATATCTAAAAACATATACCTATACATAACCACATATGCGTCGCCTACAGGCCTCTTATGTTCTACAATAAAATTTTGAACCCATATTTTTTTTTAAATATTTTATACACCATATCATGTGGGCGGGTTAATGCTATTTTGTGCCAAAGTTCAACAGTGTTACTACAAAATGGTTGTGCAGCACAGCCTCACGATAGCTCAGTGGGGTCGGGCCGTACTGCACTATAATAGATTGCCGGGTTGTGAAAGCCAACAAAAACACCGCTTTGTGGACCCAAGGAGTGCAGCCAGGAACTAGGTAGAGTGCCAGATCTTCTACTGTTCTGTTTCCTTTTCGGAATACTGCTCGGAATGTGAATGAATGTGGACGGCGCTCCACCCGTTTTTATAGCACCTTTTCTGTACGCACACATAGGCATTCTACCTCACCCCCTGGAGCACTATTTTATTATTTATTCATACTTAATCATCTTATTTACAAATAATACTTATCTCTAACTTATTCTAGATACTTAGGTCTACACATACGTATTATGATCATTACGCTACGACGTCTGGGAGCGGACTGGCGGCCGAAAATGTGCTGCGCGGGTATTTATACTTCCTCAACCCCCACCTCAGGAGTATAAATACGCGCCCTCTATGGCCAACCGTCCTCAGTCTGCTTCCCACCGTCGTACCGCTAATATATCATGCTGTTATGCCTATTTACAGACTACTTAGGTATTTTCTAGCATACCTAAGTACCTAGATCGATGTATAGCCTATCTTATACCTAGGTCTTACTCTAAGACCTAGCTAGGCGTATCAATGAAACAATCATAGCAAATTATCTTTATTCTGTAAGTTCTTAATATTACCTTGTAACTATTTATTGTATTCTATTTATTAAGGTATTTTAATGCTTATTTATTTAGAGTCGGATAGCTGTTCTATCTACTTATTCATGCCTGTACTATGTTGCAGCTATCCGAGTAAATAAACACACGGGACTAATTTATTTATTTTCCTAAACTTAATACTATGCTATCTACATACTTATTTACATGAAAAGTCCGTCATATTTTCATGAAAAACGCGAAAATGTGTGAAAATGCGTCTGTTAGGTAACGCCGCGCAACTATACCCTAAATTCGCGTAGTTCACATATTTTCCGCTAGAGGCGCGCGTGTCTCGTCGTGTACATTTCTCCCGCCGTCGCAGCTTTGCGATTCTACTGGAAGCACGACGATCTTCTTCTTGGGTCTCTTCAGCGTGTGTCCGTGTCGCGTCGTGACGTCGACGACTCTAACCTCGCCGTCCTTTCCAGGGTAGATTCGGCTGACTCTTCCTCGCGGCCATGTGTTCCTGGGCAGGTTCGGGTCGCAGATGATCACTAGATCACCGATCTTCGGTGTTACGCCGGTCGTACGAGGCTCCCGCCGGTTCTGGAGTGTAGGGAGATATTCCTTCATCCAACGGCTCCAAAACATGTCAGCGAGTCGCTGCGCGCGTCTCCAGTGCTTGCGCGCGTCCAAGTCCTCTTCCGTGAAGACGCCGGGAGCTGGGACGTGGGAGTTGGGACCCAGCAGGATGTGGTTTGGTGTCAGCGCCTCGGGCTCCTCCGGTGTGACTGATACGTGAGTGAGAGGGCGAGAGTTCACCGTGTTCTCCACCTCCAGCAGCAGCGTGTGCAGAGTCTCGTCGCTTGGATACTTCTCGTGCAGCGTTTCTCGCAGGGCTTCCTTGACGGAACGGACCATCCGCTCCCATGCTCCACCTTGAAATGGGGCCCCAGGTACGATGAAGCGCCACTGGATCCGTCGAGAGGAGGCTTCTTCTTCAACTGCCTCCAGCACCTCTTGTCTGGCTGCCTGTGTGAGCTCCTTGTCTGCAGCTCTGAAGCAGGTGGCGTTGTCTGACCACATCTCCTTGGGTACACCTCGTCGTGCGATGAATCTTCTAAGTGCAGCGATAGCGGAGTCCGCGCTCAATGATGCAGCCACTTCCAGGTGTATGGCTCTCGTGGTCATGCAGGTGAAAAGTGCTACGTATCTCTTCTCGTGATGCCGACCGACCGTTACTTCCATCGGTCCAAAGTAGTCGACTCCGGAGAACGTGAAGGGGCGCGCGTGATGTGACAGACGCGCGGGCGGTAGGTCTCCAGTCGCGGGGCTCGTCGGCTTCGCTTTCTTCAATCTGCAGACTAGGCAGGTCTACAGGACTCCACGTACTGTTGGACGTATTCTCGTAAGTAGTATATTATTGGGCACGCTGTCCCAGTTTCCAAACACACAGCTCACTTTGCTTCGCTTCGCTCCGCGCCGTTCGCCCGCTCACTCCGTTCGCTTGTGTGTTTGGAAGCTGTGACAGCTGTGCCCAATAATATATTGTAAAAAATTAACTTACATTAGTGTCTTCTGTTTTGCTCCGCTCCATTCACCCGCTCTCTCCATTCACTCGTGTGTTTGGAAGCTGTGCCCAATAATATACTGTGAAAAAGTTAACTTACACGGGTCTCTTCTATTCTGCATATTTCAAAAATATAACCGATATCGCACTTAGTAATTTTAAAATATATATTTTGACTAGCAGTTATGAAATGAGGCCAGCTAAATTTAACTGAGAAATGTAATAGTTTCAAGACCCGAAAACACGTAGTTCTCGTTTAAATCTTGATTGATCCCAGAAACGTTAAGTTTCTGCGTAAGATCTAAAACTAAATCAAGACCCAAAAACACTTAGTTCTTGTGTAAATCTTGATTGATCTCAGAAACGCTCAGTTCCTGCATAAGATCTTATACTAAAATCAAGATCCGAAAACACATAGTTCTCGTTTAACTCTTGATTGATCCCAGAAACGCTCAGTTCCTGCGTAAGATCTAGTACTAAAATCAAGACCCAAAAACACATAGTTCTCGTATAGCTCTTGATTGATCCCAAAAACGCTCAGTTTCTGCATAAGACCTATATCTAAAATCCCGAAAACGCTTAGTTCTCGCATAAGATTTCAAAACCTGTTTAAATTTTTGAAATTTAGCTGGCAACATCAACTCCAAAGCCGCTTGGTCTTTGCATCAAGTTGAAAAGAATCTCAAAGACGCACAGTCCTTGCATTAGATTCGTGAAATTCAAGTATGATTGCAATAAAAACAACGAGCACACTGAATGATATCTTCACTGTTAGTCTAATAGTATGTTACATTTATATGTGTGTATGTAAGTATTGTGAATCAGACGTTTGAAACTATCGGCTTACTTTTTCATTCAATTAATGAATCATTTAGAAACAAAAAATTGAACAAACGCTTCTATTTATATAACATATCGATAATATTCATCTCAACTATGATATTCTAATAAAATATGTATAATTATAGGTATAATATAATAGAAATTCTAAATAAATATCTACAAATCTAAGAAAGTGGGGTGAAGGCCGTTTTCTTATTAAAATAGCTTTAATTATCCTTTAATTTAGTGATCAACTATTATATGTACCATCTAATTTTTAAATAAATTTAATTATCCATTAAATTAGTGTAAAACTATTTTTTAAAATTAGAAAGCATTAGCTTTCATCCAGATACAAATTAGGAACAACAGGGTCAATTGGGTTCATATATTTGTCTTGTACAGAAAATATATACCCAATCAAATCAAAAATTTTATAAAATTAAAAAATGTTTAGCGCTCCTTCTGGAACTAAAACTATTAAATTAGGTACCTGTCCTACTTTCGTTTACCACGTGCTGCCGAGTCAGTTTATAGAGTTGCGGAAGTGCATGAAATTTGAGAACTTATTGTCGTTCATGTTGCGAAATCATATTATACTGGATGTATTTTATATAAGTGACTTGTTGATAGAACCAAATTCATACTGGTGACTCGGTAAGTGATCACTTCAAGATTCACCGATCAGAGATCACCTTTTTTGTAAAATTGATTTTATTGTTATTATTTTTTGTTTCCGACAGTCAATTACTATGGGTGATAGTGATCACTTACCAAGCATCCAGTATGAATTAGTTTATATCCACAAAAGTCATCTTTCAGTTAACTTGTAAATAATTATAGTAGTTTTAATGTATATTGCTAATCATCATTGACCAAGAGCTACCTGTTCTACTTTCGTTCACCACGTGCTGCTGAGTCAGTTTATAGAGTCGAGGACGTGCATGAAATTTGAGAACCTATTGACGTTCATGTTGCGAAATCATATTATACCGGATGTTTTTTATATAAGTGACTTGTTGATAGAGCTAAATTAATACTGGAGATTCGGTGAGTGGTCACTCTAGTATGAATTTGTTTATATCCACAAAAGTCATATTTCAGTTAACTTGATAATAATTATAGTCGTTTTAATGTATATTGCTAATCATCATTGACCAAGAGCTACTTGTTCTACTTTCGGTCACCATGTGCTGCTGAGTCAGTTAATAGAGTCGAGAGCGTGTATGAAATTTGAGAACTTACTGACATTCATGTTGCGAAATCGTATTATACCGGATGTTTTTTATATGAGTGACTTGTTGATAGAGCTAAATTTATACTGAAAATTCGGTGAGTGATTACTGCAGCATGAATTTGTTTATATCCACAAAAGTGACCTTTTAGTTAACTTGTTATTAATTATAGTAGTTTAAATGTATATCGTTAATCATCATTAGCCAAGAGCAATATCTTGTTTACGCTCTGTGTAAATAACTTGTATTTTTAACCTTTATCTAGTAAAATAAAAATATAAAAAATATGATTTCCATCACTATCTATTATATAATTATATCATATTCCATCATTTCATGAATATGTTGTGTTTAAGAAAGTATACCATTTAATTTACACCCCGTAGAAAGTGTATTTTTACTAAATTGCTCGGAAATGTTGGTATTTTATTTATTTAAAATTTCTGGTCTAGACTTCATTGCGATCTAAAAACTTTACAGATAATCATATTCTACGATCCTTACACCCCTCTTTCACTCTTTTCACATTAAGTTAATAGTGGTATCGATACCTGAATCGGAATCAGAAAAAAAAATATCAGTACATTAACGTTATAATACATAGGTATCGTTATCGTTAACGAGATATAGGAACAGATACCATTACCATTATCAAAAACGGTAGCAGTAATCGTATTATTTACAGTTCTCGCCTTCGACTCGGTCTTAAAATTTATACTCGTTAAGTATTTGCTTATTTTCCGTGCTCTACAATAATGTACTATTGCAGTAAAATTATAAAATTTTTGACCGAATACCTACCTAAGGTATTAAAAAGTACTTACGGAAGTATAGATCTGTATTTTATATGTAAGGTGATAAAACATATAATCGATTAACAGGAATACATCATTACTACCTTTAACAGATAGGCTGTTTAAACTGTTTATCATGCATTATTTTTGTACAAAAACTAATTGTTTACGGTTTGGAGCACACATTTTCCCTAATTTTCAAGTGAAGTTAGTGCGAGTTGCTGCCAGTCGTCACCTCTGTTAACGTTTTTTTCTCTCGACCACGAAGCTCATAATCCAAGTATGTAAGTACCTTTTACCCTTATTTTCAAAATTTTCTTATCTGTATTTTTATTTTAATTTCTTAATGCAAGTACAACTTCCAAAATTCTTGATTTTCTAAATTGTCTTGTCTCTTTTATTAGCTTTATGCTCTTAGTCCAAGTATGTGTACGAAAGCCCTTTAATATACAAATTACCTAATCTCTATTTTTATTATAGCGTTTTTCTTTATTAAATTTGAAACATACACTCCTAAGATATAGTTAATAAAAACACTTTTATTATGATTTTTTTTTTTTTCAAATTTATTATTATTTTTCAGGTCTGACTCAGAATACGAAAGTGTTAGCGTAGTGGCAGCCCCCATTGTCCCTCAAGCATCGACAAGCAACAAAAAAAGGACTTCAACGAACAAGCGTAAAGCTCCTGCTACAGCTGAAGATACTAGGTTAGTATTTATTTATCCTCAAGTCTCATTTAATTAATAGTTTTTTATTTTATTGGTATATACTTTTTAGTTATGATTGTTTGTAGACCTGTCTGATTTTACTTTAAATAAAGTACTTGAATTAACACGACTACGATAAAAAATGACCACGGGTGAACAAGCGCGGTGTCTAATAGTTCTACGGTCGACGCAGCCTTAAATGAACAAAACAACACTATATTTTTTAAACTCCTATTTTTTTATATGTAACAGATTTTGTTAATTGAGTTGGGATAATAACATGTTTGACTGGAAAGATCTAAACTCCACGAACAAAAACTCACCAACAATATTATTTATATTTTAACTAACTTTAAATTTTAATATTTATAGGACGAGCAAGAAAAAGGCAACACCAGACGACTTGTTTGGGCTAGAGGAGTCAAAGTTGGGCCTAAATCCCACCGGTAGTCTCACGTCTTCGATTGTCAGCCGAGTTGCCAACGGGAAAGTGCGAAGAACGATCGAAGGCGACGGTGACTACTACATCGAGTTAAAGGTGTATCGTACGGCGGACGCGGTCACCTCCAAGCCGGAGGAACGTTGGAAGAAGGCACAAATAGGCTTAAAACTTCAAACAAATGAGGGCACGTTAGAGTGGGAAGCCCTCCAAAAGTTTGTAAAAAGAGGTTTTGAAGTTTTTAGCAAAGCCGAACCTATATTTTACAGTGGTTGATATATGTATAAATTTTAAGTATATGTTTAAATTGATCATTTAATTAAATTTAAACTTAAGTATTGTATCAAACGTTGTTTTTAAATTAATTTTCTCCGTTATCCCGTACCTTACCGATAATCATAAATTTTAATTAACTTCTTATTTATTCCTTTTGTTATAAAAAGTAAGTTTCAACATGCCTTTTTGTACAGTTTGCCGTGAGTCTGTTCCTAATAAAAAGTGGACAGGACATTTGAGAAGTCGCGAACATAAAGATAAAGGTTGCATTATTATAGGCGAAGGCATTGAAACGGTTTCATCGGCTTTTCGAAGTCGAATTGCTACTTATCGAATTACGTCTACTAATGAATCTGATGCAAATTCTATTGAGTCCTTCTTCAATAACATTAAAGATAAAATAAAAGGACTTTTAGATAAAAATTTAAAGGCCCATACCTGTTTAAAAATTAACTTTGAACTATTTGCGTTGTTTCTTTTGTTTAAAGATAACACTCAGGAAATAAAATCATTTAATACAAAAAATATAATAGTGTATTTGAATCATAATTATGATGAGTTAATTTCTTCTATTACAAATAATTTGACGAAAAAAGTCGAAGAATTCCAAGAAAGGGATAGTGGGTGGACTTTTATGACAAACTCACATCTAGAAGTCAATATAAACAAATATCAACCGTTACGAGGTTCAAGATATATTGATTTACCTAAATTTATCAAAAGTAAGAAGGCATGCTTAAATATTCAAAATAAAGATGATTATTGTTTTTTGTGGTGTATCACTGCATTTTTATGCCCAGTTAAAAAACACCCTGAGCGAGTTTCATCTTATCCTAAATTTCAAGGATTATTTAACATTCAAGGTATGTCTTTTCCTGTTGGTTTTTCAGACATAGCGGTGTTTGAAAAGAACAATCCTAATATTAGGATCATGGTTTATGGTTTAGATAACGGTAAAACTGTTACGGGCCCTTTATATAATTCGAAAAATGACAAAAGTAAAAAAACAATACATTTATTATATTTAGAAAGTGATAAGGGTAATCATTATTGCCTCATAAAAGATTTACCACGTCTAGTTCGAAGCCAAGTGACAAAACATCATGAAAAGTTGTATTTTTGTGAATGTTGTTTACTGTTTTTTAACTCGACTATAAAATATGAAAATCATTTATGCTGTGGTGTAGCTACCGAACTTCCACGTGAAGGTTCCTTCATACAATTTAAAAATTATAATCGTAAACAAGAGATGCCTTTCGTGATATATGCTGATTGTGAAACGCTCCTTGAACGTTATCAAGGCTGTGAGACTGATCCTAGCCTAAGCGGTACAAGTACGTTACAACGTCACGTACCTGCGGCGTTTGCTTATCATATTGTGTGTGTGTCTGATTCTAGTTATAATCGTTTTGTTTCTTATCGAGGACCTGATTGTGTGCAAAAGTTTGTTGCGTCTCTGTATGATGATGCAAAAAATATTCAAAGAATTTTAGCTCAACCTGTTAGCATGAAAATTTCAGAAAAACAATCCAAAGAGTTCAAAAACGCTAGTGTGTGTCACATTTGTAATAATTTACTCTTATGCGATAAAGTGCGTGACCATTGTCATGTGTCAGGAAACTATCGTGGCGCTGCACACAGACATTGCAATTTGCAATTTCAGCTGCCTGAGTTTATACCTATAATTTTTCATAACTTGTCAGGATACGATTGTCATTTATTTATTAAAGAATTAGGAGAAACACCTGGACCTATAAAAGTCATTCCAAAATCAAAAGAAAATTATATTTCATTCACGAAGTATATCCCTATCTCTGAAGATATTAGCATTCAGCTTCGATTCGTAGACTCGTTTAAGTTTTTGAATACGAGCTTGGAAAAATTATCCAAGACTATGATAAATGAGCAATTCACAAATTTGAGAAAATATTTTTCTAATGAAATTAAATTTAACTTGCTTACGAGAAAAGGGGTTTATCCTTACGATTATATGTGTCAGTGGAATCGTTATACAGAACAAAATTTACCATCTAGGGATAAGTTTTATAATTCTATTACTAATGAAGATATTAGTGATGGTGATTATGAGCATGCCCAGAGAGTTTGGAAAACGTTTTGCATCCACGACTTAGGGGAATACACTGATTTATATCTCAAAACAGATGTGCTTTTGTTAACTGATATATTTGAAAATTTCAGAATCACATGCAAAAAATTTTACGAAGTCGACTGTTTATTTTATTTGACTGCCCCGTCTTTGTCTTTTGATTCGATGCTTCTTAAAACAGGGGTCCGATTAGAATTAATAACTGATTTAGAAATGTATCGATTAATTCAAAGTGGTATCCGGGGTGGGGTGTGCATGTGCTCGAAACGGTATGCCAAGGCAAATCATAAATACATACCTAATTATGATTCAAGTCAGCCTGATTCCTTTATAGTATATTTAGACTGTAATAATTTATATGGGTACAGTATGTGTCAAGCATTACCATTATCAGACTTTAGGTTTTTAAACGAAGATGAAATGGCTACTTTAGACGTTAGTAAAATCCCGGACAATTTTGATTTCGGTTACATACTAGAAGTAGATTTGTTGTACCCAGAGACTTTACATCACGAACACAATGATTTACCTTTTTGTCCTGAGAAGTGCATTCCTCCTGGTGGAAAAAATTCTAAACTCGTTCCAAACCTTTATAATAAATACAAGTACGTCATTCATTATGTCCATCTCAAAAAATGTTTGGAAAATGGTTTAGTACTGACTACAATTCATAGAGTAATAACGTTTCGTCAAAGTTGTTTTTTGAAGCAATATATAGATCTCAATACACAACTTCGTCAAAAAGCTAAAACTAAATTCGAACAAGACTTCTTTAAGCTACTTAACAACAGCATATTTGGGAAAACGTTGGAAAACACTGAACGTAGAGTTGATGTCCATTTAGTAAAGCACTGGGCTGATAAAACAAACAAAACGAAAAAAATGACAAGTGCTGAACGACTGATTGCAACCCCCAATTTTCATAGTGTTTCGGTTTTCTCAGAGAATTTAGCTGCTGTACAAATGAAACCTCGTCGAGTTATTCTTGATAAACCCATTGCTATAGGCTTTGCCGTTTTAGAACTTTCGAAATGTCATATGTATGATTTTTATTACTCTGTAATAAAACCTAATTATGGAAAAAATGTCGAATTATTATACACAGACACAGATTCATTTATTTTGGATCTAAAAACACGAAATTTTTATGAAGATGTAAAAAACATCTTTCTTAATTATTTTGATACCAGTGATTATAGTCCTGACAATGAATTTAGTTTACCTTTACTGAATAAAAAAGTCCCAGGTTTATTTAAAGATGAAATGGGAGGGAAAATTATATCTGAGTTTATAGGCTTACGTTCAAAACTCTATTGTATAAAAACTTTAGACAGTAGCATCAAAAAAGCTAAAGGGGTCAAAATGTCAGTTGTTCGTAAACTTAGTACAGCGGATTATAAAAATACATTGCTCAGTGGAAATATGATTCGTAAGAAAAATATGTTGTTTAAATCCATAAAACACGAGGTGTTCACACAGAGCGTAAACAAAATTGCGCTGTCAGCCAACGACGATAAGCGATTAATTTTAAAAGACAAAGTTTCTACCCTACCTTGGGGTAGTTCATTTATTTTACCCTCAACATGAACTCTTACAACCTAATATACTAGATGTTAATCGATACTGCATGTTGAAACTTACTTTAAAATTCAAGTTTATGATGTAGTTATATTTAAAGATAATTATTTAAACATCGTTTTTATTGTTATTTTCTGTTAATTCTGATAAAAAAAATATAACTATAGAAATAATTAAATGGCATTTTTATTTCCCGTGATATGTGTTTATTGAAGTATAATATATTTAATAAATGTTGGAATTTGCAAGTGAAGTCACGAGCAAAAAGTTAGTTAACCATTTATAAATTTTTACCTATATCATCACTTTTGCGGACTACGTAAAAGTAAACAATGTGTGAAGTAGACAAGTCTTAAGTGTACAACCCGTCCAAAACATCTTGGTACCTCAGTTTATCCACAAAGACAGGTAGAACCCATGTGGGAGGGGGGTTTCAAGTATCAAGATATTTTGGACGGATTGTAGCTGTGTGAATGCTGATGACACCAATCTACTATGTACACAATTTCAAAGGTAATAAGATTCAGTAACATTATTTAAAACAATTGTGCTGCATTCAGATGCATGGTTTAGCATTCATTTTGTTGTTAACCATCAAGCAACCAACACCTCCACTAATTTATAGAAAATCACAGAATAACAACAATTACCTAAATATACAACGATGTCTCATTTGGTAAGTTTTTGTAATCAAACAGCTTTTCTTGTGATTTATTATTTTAACAGTTCACTAATTTTCTATTTGTTTCCAGGGACTACATACTGATCCGAATGATCCATATTATTACGCACAAAACATGCTAGAAGGGCTGGAGAGTGATGTTGAACTAGTACAACCACAATTTCAAGCCAATATCGTTAAAAAAAGGATGAGGACATCGAAAAAACGTCCAACTAAAGATTTGATGCAATCGAGTTTTGTGATCACTAATAACTTTCGACGAGGAAATAAAATTATTAAAATTGAAGTTTATGATCTTAACGAGTGTCAGGAGATAAACAGTGAAAAAGCTGCAGTGAGTGTTCAGTGGGTTTGTGAAGATTCAATCGATGAAATACTTGATTTAACAGAGAACGTCATAAAAAGAATCTCTAAAAAAATTGGTGACAGTAATTTGTAACATGTTATAATTTTATGTGTATTTAGTAATCGTATATTTAATATTTTTTAGTGCATTGAAATTTATTTACTATGATAATGCTTTATGTGTATAATTAGTAAATTTTTATGTTTACGAAATTAAAATCGATTTATTTGATTATATTTTTGATTTAAATAAAAACAAATCGAGATTTTTATAAAGTGTTTTATTTTTATGAATATGCTTAATTAAACTATAAAATACATTATGATCTTAAATGAAACACCCAAAATAAAAATGAAAATAAAAATTTAGTATATAGAATTCTTAAAAAACCATTTTTTTATACAAATTACGTTTCTTAAAGCACAGTATTTTCTATGATTGCTAAAACAGAATAAGTCATTTTCACAATATGTATTTAATAAATTTAGTAGGTTAGGACATCCCTTATCTCCAATATCTATTACAACACAGGTTTTACATAATTCATGTATCCACAATATCTTGTCGCTTCCCTTGACAATAATTTTCTTATTATTTAAATATTCATAAATAATTCTTCGAAATTCTCTATAATCAACATAACCTTCTGACCACATGTATCCTAGATTTTTTTCAACCCATTGAACTTGTTTCTTTTCTTGGTAAGATAATGATGTAAAAGGGAAAGGTGGTTTTATAAGAAATGTTTGTGTAAAAAGCGTTGTGGCCAATGCAAATTCTTTTAGAATAAATCCATTTTTGGAGTCCTTAAAACCTTGTAAATCACAAAAAATATACTCAGTACTCATGATATTTTTTTTACGATACTTGTAAGTGGTTTATATTCAAATATACAATCATTTAATATAAGACAGTATGCAGATGTTTTATCAGGAAAGTCAACATCACTTTCTAAATCAATTCGCACATCAATAGGCCCTGTTTTTATTGTTTCGTTTTGTCGACAGCAGTCAATTACAAACAAAGGCGCTTTTTCTTTAAACTCTTTAAAACTTATTGACGGTTCACAACGACGACCATAATATGAATGTTGGAATGTTGCAAACGCTTCGTATAATAAAGCATATCTATCTTCGCCAAATTTTATGTCTAAACTTTCATACGGATAATAAGTGGAATTCAAGAAAACTTTAACATCTCGTAAATGACAATGATCAAATTGCGACATGTCCTTTGTACCATTACTTTTTCGATCAGTTTGTAACCCTATAACTACATATCTAGGTTTTTCTAATTGGGATGATGTTTTTACAGACCAAGTGTGTTTTGTTGTCCTTGGTAAAAGCGAGTATTCATATAGATCCCAATTTCTAAATGCTAAATTTATTGCTCTGTCCCTTTCTAAATATCTTAACAAATTAATTCTCTCACGATCAGATACTTTTATATGAGGCATCCTCCATACGACTTTGTTTATAGAAATGTCTTGCAATACTTCGTTAGTGTTTAATTTTATAGCATTTAGGTTCGTGTTACTACGCAAAAGAATTAACTCATGCTTAGCGTTCATGATAATTTTTTTATAGTCTTCAGCAAATCCAAGAATTTTGTTAAGAGGTATGCACACCGAAAAATTACCTCCTGTAGTATTCTTTATTCCATCAGTATCCCAACCCCAAAACCTCGACATCTTCGATTCATTTTCATTCATAGATAGTAATGATTTTATGGTAGTTGATACTCCAGCATTTTTTATTCTATCAATTTCTATGCCGTTAATTTCATATTTTATGTCTTGAAAGAGAAAGAGTATAGAATTGTTTATAAACTCTATGCTATTAACTTTCTGTTTTGGATCACCACTTTTGTAAACTGTAACCGAACCCTCTATATATAACGTGCTCAATGAGGGTAAAACGTAAAGATCTTGTTGATTAATAGGTATACGTATTTCATCATTTTGATTAAAACTGTTTACGTAAGGTTTGTAAGAATGCACCTGATAGCTTTCAATGCTATTGTCTTGAACGAATGAGTCTGCTATATTTAAAATGCTCATTTTAGAAGCTTAATAATTTTCAAAAATTGTTTATTTTGTTTGGTTAACTTATGTTTTTTTATAGGTGGTCTCTGGGAGAGTTTGCTGCGTAAACTGAGCTCTTTATTAATAGGTTCTGATATTTTATTAAAATCTATCATTTTCGTTTTAAATGCAAATACAACTGTAGTTCTTCGTTTCGCAAATTGATTAGGTTGTTATTAGTATCCAATAATCGTATGTTTATTTCATTAATGCTGTTCCGGGTCACAGGTAAGTAAATCAAGTTTTTTGGTATTTCAATTATTCTATAGCCCGGTGGTACATTAGGTGCAAATTCATAAATAATATGACTAGGATTTCCGTTAACAAAGGATCCGCTCACAATATCACATTCGATTCGGATGATGGTTGTTGGTAAAATGCTTATAGGAAAGCAGGATTCGTGTAATATATTGGCTTCTAATGTTTCATGTCCAAAGCCCAACATACTGCCTATAGAATTATTGTGATCAAAGTTAATATCTTTTGAACAGATAATTTTAGTGCTTAGAGTATTATTATTACAGATCAATTTAAAAGAACAATCTTTAATATTCTGTTTTAAAAAGTCACTAACGTCTTCAAGCTCATATGAACCTTCTGGTATTTCAACCACTTCATTTTTACCATAGTGAAACTTGTTGTTTCTACTATCTACATTAGGTATAGAATTGAAGGTAGAAAAATATATGAGACCACACTCATATTCACCATCGAGCTGTAACGGAGGCGAATAATTTGTTAGCAAAGCGGATTTATTTCCAGTTACTGATAGTGTGAACGACATATTGAAAGTGAGTGCTTTTAGAAATTTAAATTCAATTTAAATGTTTTTTCCAAAATTCATCGAGGAACTTTATACACAAGTGTCCACAATTAACTGTATTAGGTTTTTGATAATTTTTATAGTTATAGAAGATATCGCTACTTTTCAGGTATCTTATTAATTCCATAGGTGGTTTTAAATCCCCAAAACTATCAAAATATTCACAATAATCTTGTATTTTTATATAGGCTACCCAATGAGTTCCTGGGTTTTCAGAACTATCTAAATTCATAATCGCACATTCAATATTTTTTGTTTTAGATGGCAAACCATCTCTCATAAAAACACCCCGAAAATATGGTATATCATGAGTATATTTTATGATATCAATATTAGTTAGTGCCCTTTTGGGTAGCCTAGCTACTAGTTTTTTGAAGAACGCAAACATAAACCCTTTCCTTTTTTGTATGGTGTAATGTATAAACCTTTCCCTAAACTCATTGACTCCATCACTTTATTGTGACGCTGAGATTCTAAAGTATTTTTTTGAGAAGTCTTATAATCATTAACAGCTTTGGCTATTCCAGCGGCACCGCCTGCCAAAGATCCTAACGCTGATAGTCCAGCAAAAATAGGAATTAAAGGAAGTATTCCTCCAGTTTTTGGAATAGGAATAATCCTAGGAAGCTTGATTTTGCTGTCTTTATGAAAAATTTTTTTAGCAGCCTGGTACGCAAACTTAATTGCATCATTGTTGTTTCTTGGTTTGAATTTCTTTAGTTGAGATTTCAATTTGAAAACGGCTTTATTAAATTTTTTGACACCAGCGCCTGATTTTAATTTAATCCTCATAGCCTTATCTACCAACCAAGAGGCAATTTTTTCACATTTACTAGAATCTTTTGATTTCAGCCTTCTCTTTGCCATGTTCATCAACTCTATATCAGCTTTATGTCGTTCTTCTAAATTAGTATAGTTACTGTATGCTATGTCGTGATGCTTACATGCATTATCTAATTCATTAATACCTCTATCACCTCTTTGTAATCGCTCTTTTAAGCGGGTTCCTGGTCCACAATAGTTATATCCAGGTAAATGTAACTCAATCGGTAAATTATTGATCAAATTATTAATAAGTCCACTCCCTTTCATAACTAACATAGTAATGAACATCATTCCAGCAGAAATGTTATAATATACATCATCTATGTTCAGTATGAATGTGAGTTGATGCTATTTATTTTTAACGATAGCACTTCTATCAATCCAACTATTTTCATTGTTACTTAGACCTAACCACTTTACAAAATACTTATTACCATTTTTCTTAATAATTTTTTCAATCAAATAAATATCAGGATAATTTGTTTTTTGAAGTTCTTGTTCATAAAAACAACCTTTTATTAAAACTTGATGTTGATCTGTGATGCAATAAGTAGGTGGTATTGTTTTATTAATTCTTTTTATGGTAAATAATTCAGTAGACCAATTAGGAGTGTAACCCTTCTGAAAAGTTCCTTTATACTTGCTAATACGGACCTGATCACCCACTTTGAATTTATTGATACTTTGAACAGATTTATTATGCGTTATTCGGATATTACTAGCAACGATTGTTTGATTAGATTTTTTTACTTCAGATGGTTTATATTTGGTAGTGTGATGTGTGGTATTGTTATATGTGTTAACGATATCTGCTAATGGTTCACCAATCCATTTGTAATTACCTATAAGGCTGAAGTATTTAAACAATTTACTTTTTAAAGTCCTGATTAATCTTTCCACTATTGAGGCCTTTTTTGTTGAGTATGTAGAATAATGGTTAATTTTATTGGTCTTTATTAGCTTTTGGAAGATGTCATTGTAATATTCAGATCCAAGGTCTGATTGTAGATTAAGGGGAACTCGTCCACCCTTCAAAATGTTATTAAATGCAATAGCTACTTCGTTTTTTGATTTGGTTTTTAATGGAACTGCCCAAGCATATTTTGAAAACGCATCAATAACTACTATAATAAATTTAAAACCCTTATTAACTTTATGATATCTGCTTATATCGATCAGATCTGTCTGCCATAGATCGTCAATCCCTTTTAATAGAACAGAACGACGCATAAAATTTCTTCTGGCTCCTTTGTGAATCTCATCTACAACGTTATATTTACTCATGATTTTTATTTCTTAAAGATACTAAATGATCTTTAAGAATGTTACTCACTTCTACTCTTGAACACTTCTCATTTAACTGATTTTGAACTAACTGTATTTGATTTTTTATACCCTGCAGTTCAACGAATAGGTCATGCTTTTTACAAAATAACTGAGTATTTCTATCCACATACTCTTTATTCACAGCTTCATCTAATGCCTGCGGTATTTTTAAACCTATTAATCTGTTGGGTTTTAAGTCGTAGTCACCAGATATATTTTTTAATGGAACTTTTTCAAATGTGTTTAGATCATTCAAATTTGAAAGTCGAAGTCTTTTATGAACATGATGACCAAATTTATCAACGTTCATTTTAATAGACGGAATTTTGTCAATGGTTTATATGCAAATGATACAAATAAAAATAGTCATGGTTTATATTCATTCTATAATACCACTTTCTCGCAATTCTTCAATAATCGAGATTATTTCATTATCCAGCCCAGTGTTACCAGCATCGCGAGAAGCAATAAGCAACTTTAACCTTTCAACTAGTTCGTTTGGATCGTCCCAGTACACGTAATTAACATTTTCTGCAACCTTTTTAAACTGCGGCAATCCTTCACCTTTTGATATTATATTTTCAGCATCGAGTAATTTAAATAAGGGTTTTATAATTTGGTTATATTTATTACCTCTGTTACTTTTGATTGGCTGACCGGGATCGTAGCCACGGCGATGAGCGTTTGTATTTATTAGTATCGTTTTGTAATTTTGCATATCATCTTGAGTTATTTTATTGAAATCAGGATCTTTTTTAAACATCAATTCCGTTAGTCCAGGGGTCTTAACATATGTTTTACTTGAAACTGAAATTCTGTCATCCGTTACAAATACTGATGCTGAACCCATCATTAACTTTCCGCTTACCATTCTTACACCAAACGGAACATCTTTGAACACTTCAGATGAAAATGACCGAGAGGAACCAGTCTCTTTACTTGGACTTTTTTTTGAATCGTTAGTTTCAAAAAATAAGTCACTGTCATCATCCCTGTTATCACTTTCTGTATCAGGATCACTATTTTCGGAAACAATTTCGTCAGAAATATTAAATTTCCGTTTCAGTGGATAATTGTTTTGTGACAAAGCGCTGGTTTCAGATATATTTCTTTTATTTGTATTATTTTTATCATTTTCTAACCAATTCTCTTCAACATTAACCTTTTCTTCTTCACACTTATTTTCTAATGCGTCATCATTTTCAAGGTGGTATTTTTTGTTAGCTAATTGATTTAGAGGATCTATTATTGGTTTTAAAACAGATTCAAGTGCTATTTCATTATCCATTTTGATATTCTTTATGCTTTTAAGCTTCTTCTTAACGGCTTCCGAAGACTTAATTATCAGTTGTTTTATTGATTTCTCGTCATTCATTTTCAACAAACGAACAAGTTTACTTCTTGGTTGTCTAAATAGTAATGATAAATAAATTAAAGAATAGGTCATATATTTCATGTAACCAAACAAATAAATGTATCAAATTTAATTCTATAGCCACCATCATTTTTTTGACAATCTTTATTTATAACTAGATAGCTAAAATGATCTTTCCAGGCCTGTGAACACATATCCCTAAATTGGTTCCAAGTCATGTCAGTGTTTACATGCTCATCATATATGTGTCGTAAATTGATATCGTCTTGTTTGAAAAGTACAATTAGATTTGCGTTATCCCGTATAAGCTGTTTCGGTATTTTGCTATAAGTTTGGTTGAGATAAAAACAGTCTATATTTCTATGTCTTCCCATAGCAAAGAAGTCGCGAATATTATTCTGATTCTCACAAGCCACGTCATCAAAAATTATAACTGAATTCGAAGCTGCCTCATTTGGACTAATCATTTCTTCATTATCACGAAATTGTGAGTAACCTATTTCTGGAACAGACTTTAGAACCTTCTCCAAAAAAACATATTTTGGTTGATATAGAGTTTTTGAATAAACGTATACATTATGAAAACGCAAACCGTTTTCATGTAGAAGGAGTCCTATCACAACATTAGTTTTTCCGCAATTAGAAGGTCCACAAATAATACATCTTATTGTATTTGGTAAAAGTTTTCCATGGCGAGAAGACAATTTTTGTGATTCAGGACATATTTTATCAAAATTTAGTGACTGTGTTTGTTTAACAAATTTCATTATCATGAAAAAAATCTGATGTGCAAACGTCAAGGTTGTACTGTTAACAGTGCTATATCTGCACTCTGTGCATGTTATTTATAAACACAGAATATGCAGAACGGGAGAGAATCACGTAAGGTAATTTTTTTTTCAATATATTATTGGGCACAGCTGTCACAGCTTCCAAACACACAAGCGAACGGAGTGAGCGGGCGAACGGCGCGGAGCGAAGCGAAGCAAAGTGAGCTGTGTGTTTGGAAACTGGGACAGCGTGCCCAATAATATACTACTCTCGTAACCCAGAATCGCTGTCTTATCTCGTTCACTACCATCTCGACGCCGCCGTGATGTAGTTTCTCGTGTACGTATTGTACGTACATCTTCGTGTAGCGATGATTTCCGTCTAGTATAGCGGGACTCGCCGTCTCTTCATTGATTTCCGTAGTCGCTGAAATTCTGCTACGAAGTCGTAGCAATCCGTCGACACCGATGATAACGCTTAGTGACGATAGTTTGTCTCCAGGGGGCGGGGGTGTGCATCGTTCTATTCTTTCTCGCTCGCTCGCGTATATCTTCTGTACTGCTCGCACCCATAGACGTTCCGCTTGTACTACGTAGTGAGCTTCTAATGAAATAAATTTTCTTTTTTGACTTTTCTTCGTTGTTGCTGACGGGTTTTTCTTATTTTCTTTTTTCTTATTCCAGGTAGGGTCTTCCTGTGCGTTTTCTCTTGTTCGTTTGCGTCTCGCGGCCGCCGTAACATGTATTTTTCGATGACAAAGCTCGATGAATTGTAGAACGCGCGCCGTAGTTCGTACGAGTCGTTTCCATTTACTGAAGCGTTCGATGCTTGGTAGGTGCACATGCACCGAATAACTGTGAGTGAGGCCGCATCTATCTCTTTCTTCGCCGGTGATCTCGTGTGTTGATGTCCTCGTCTCGGTAGGCCATTCATTTTCTGATAGTTTCAGGAATGTGGGGCCCTGAAACCACCGATGATTCCCACTGAAGTCGGCAGGTGTCGCTCTCGTAGCGTCGTCGGCGACATTTTCTTTTGTAGGGAGCCAACGCCATTCATTTTTCTTCGTAAGTTCTTCTATTTCTGCGAGTCGATGTGCTACGAACGTCTTGTAGTCGCGTGGTTCTGCTCTTATCCATGCTAGCACGGTGCGTGAGTCGCTCCAATAGGTTTTCTTGACGATTTCGAAGTCGTGTTCTGCGATGACGGTTTTCGTAAGTCGCGCTCCCAACAAAGCTGCTTGCAACTCAAGACGAGGCGTAGAGACTGGCTTGACTCGACTCTTTGCTGCTACGAGGGCTACGTGTATGCTTCCGTCGGCGCGCTGTGTTCGTATGAAGATAGCCGTAGCATATGCCTCTTCGCTTGCGTCTACGAAAGTGTGTAGCTCTCGAGTGTGCGCCGGCTCTACGTCGTAGCAGCGTGGAATGCGTAGCTTGTCGATAGTTCGTAGATTTGCTAGCCACGCCGTCCATTTATCTTGTAGTTCTGCCGGTAGAGGTTCATCCCATCCGGTTCCGTAGCGCCATGTCTCTTGCATAATTCTTTTTGCTGGCGTGGTGATCGGTGAGACGAGGCCAAGTGGGTCGAATAGAGACATGATGATGCTGAGGGCTTCTCTCTTCGTCGGCGGTCGCTCGTTGTTAAATATTTCGTTCGGTGTTTTATTCTTGTTTAACTGGAAGCCGAGGCAGTCTTCTTTCACGTCCCATAGCAGGCCGAGTGTTTTCTCAGTTTCGCTCCCGCCGATAGGGATTATTGTGGCTTCTGGGTGCGGTACTAGGGTGCGCTTGTTTGACACCCATCCTCGTAGTTCAAACCCGGCTTGACGATGTATGAAGTTCACCAAGCAGGAGATTTTCTTAGCTTCTTCTTCGGTCGGGAAGCTGCAGATGAAGTCGTCCATATAATGATTCTTCTCGATGGCTTTTACGGCTTCTGGGTAGTGTGTAGAGTAGTCGGCTGCGTTCTTGTTCTTGATGTACAGCGCTGTGCATGGTGACGATGTTGCTCCAAATATTACCGACGTCATTTGATATTCTTGTGGTCGGGTGTCGCCTCTCTCGTTTCCTCGCCATAGAAATCTCAGCGCGTCTCTGTCTTCTTCTCTTATCTTGATTTGCATGAACATTTCTTTGATATCAGCTGAGATTGCATACGGATGTTGACGGAATCGCATGATGACCCCCGGAAGTGATTGTAGCAAGTCGGGACCGGAGAGTAACATGTCGTTGAGACTTCGACCGAAGGACCGTGCCGCTGCGTCATGAACAAGACGAATCTTCGGCTTTGACGGGTTGACGACGGCAAAGTGTGGTAGATACCATGTCTTCTCAGGTGTCGGCGCTGTAGTGGCTTGTGTCGCGTATCCCGACGTAAGTAGGTTTTCTATTCTCTCTTCATACTTCGTCTTCAGTTCTGGGTCGCGATCAAGCTTCTTCTCTAGATTTCGTAGCCGCTTGTATGCATCTTCGTAGTTGTTAGGTATCTTCATGTTGTCTTCTTTCCACAGGAGCCCAGTTTCGAAGCGACCATCTGGTAATCGACGACTTCTTTCTTCCAATATTTTCAGTGCTCTTTCTTCTGGATCATTTTTCTGTTTTCTCGCTTCGACGCCCAGAGATTCTAAGTCGAAGAACTTCTTCATCATTGTTTCCATATCTTCATTCCTGTCTGTGGCTGTGATGTGGCCACAGAATGCGACTGGCTCGCATTGTGATGTACGGCAGCCATGTAGAACCCAACCAAGTCGCGTGTAGGATGCGACAGGTTGATCTCGTCGTCCCGCTCGCACCTCAAGAGATATTATGAGGTCCCAGTTGTCTTGTCCGATGAGGATCTTCGGACTGGCTTCTTCGTAGATTAATTGTTCCTCGAGGCCTCGTAGATGTGTGCAATCTTCTAAATCTTGTTCTCTGACCGATTGGCAGGCGAAGTTCAGTCGTCGAACGGTGCGTGCGTTGTGCATAGTGTACTCGTCGCTTGAGTGTCTGCCTCGTATCTTGATCTTGACCAGCTTGCTCTGTTCGTGTTTGATCTCTGTTCCGCTGACTCCTTGGATCCACATTGTAGCTGCGGGTCCGTCGATACCCAGTGCCTCGGTGATAGTTTCGTCGATGATAGTGACGGTGCTTCCTTCGTCGAGCAGGGCATATGTGTTAATCGTGGAGCCATTTGGACTTGTGAGCGTGACTGGTGCGATCTTCAAGTATACTCGACGTGCTCTCGTACTGTCGCTGGTGGTGTTAGTGAGCTCGACGGTAGATGCGACTTCTTCTGGTTGTGGCTGCGGTGGCTCTGGTTCTGGTGCCGATCTGTTGTGATGAAGCAGGCGGTGATGAGCCATCCGACATCCTTGCTGCCCACAGGTTCTCGCTCTGCAGTTGCCCCGGCGGTGATTGCTACGCAAGCAACGGAAGCAGGCGTGTTGTTTCTTCGCTATTTCCCAGCGCTTATTGATGTCGGCGTTGAGAAACTGTCTGCAGTCGGGCAGCTGGTGGTCTTGTTTACACGCAGGGCATCGTTCGTTGCGTCTGTCTTCGGTGGTGAATGTGCGCTCGATTTTCTTCTTTATGACTTTGTCTTGAGCGGTGACGTCTTCAGGTAGTGCGTATGCTCCGCACTTGTCGGCCTCTTCGTTCAGGAACGTAGTTAATCTCTTGAGGTCGGGAACATCTTCTTTATTCTTTGCTGCGTAGTCGTACCATTTGTTCTTCATAATAGGCGTCAATTTCTCGATGATTGACTTCACCATCTCTGGATTGTAAAGATAGTGAATCTTCTTTAGTGCTTCTATTGTAGCGACGATGTTGGCTACTCGGTTGGCGAATATGCAGACTTCTCGTGGATTGTCAGCTAATCTCGGGAGCATCTTCATCTTCTCCATTTCATTCATCGCGAGTGCGTCCGGACGCCCAAATCTTCTCTCCAGGGCTTCTATGATGGCTCCAGGCTCCGGCTGGCTGATGAGGAGACTGTTGACAGCTTCTAGTGCCGCTCCCTTGATGCTTCTTCGTAGTCTCGCCACGTTTTCTGTCTTCGTAAATAAGTCTTCAGTTTCTCTGTAGGCGGCTTGAAATTGAAGCCAGCTGCTACACTGCCCGTTGAAGATAGGCAGTTCCTGTAGATATCTCGGCGATTCTCTCGTAGTCATTCGTACGGCTTGAGTGAGTGCCGCTGCCAACGATGCGATGTCTGTATTCTGTGGCTGACGCGCAGGCCGGAGCTGTTCCTGTTCCTTGCCCCGGTGCTCAGGTGCTTCTTCTCCCTGGGCTCCCTGTCCTCGTCCTTGTTGCCCTTGACGCGCAGGCTTCGCTGGTACTTCTTCATGCTGAGATAATGCTACTGGATCCTTTGAATTTTCCTTTGCAGAGCTTTCCTGATGCGTCTGCAGGTTTTTTTCCATTAGCGGAGAGCTTTCCTGTTGCTTCTCCAAATTTTCTTCCATTGGCGGAGAGCTTTCCTGATGCTTCTCCAGCCATTGTTCTACTTGTGCTGATTTTTCCTCTTCGTCAGCATCTTCTTCGTCCGACGATGATTCCTCGACACGAAGAGCACGAATTTTCTTCAATTTTATCTGCGCGAGTTCCAGCTTCAATTTAGCCAGCTCTTCTTCTGCCTCCAACTCCGCGAGGAGTTTCTTGCGGGAGGACTCAGAACGGCGAGAATGTGGGCGCTTCGGTTTCAACGTGGAATTTATAGATTCGACATCGTTGCTGGCCTTGGTTTTCTCCGTCGAACTGGTATTTTCGGTGCTGTTGGTAGTCGTGGTATCTTCGCTCGTAGTTCTCTCTGTGTCGGAGCCATCAGTCGTGTTCACTTCCTTCGGCGGCTCTTCCTTGCTGGACTGGCTCCGTGTCGTCGGCATTTTCGTAGACTTTTCCGCTGGTATTTTCCGTTGATCCGGCTGTCGAAGGACCATGCAATGTGCAGCACAGCCTCACGATAGCTCAGTGGGGTCGGGCCGTACTGCACTATAATAGATTGCCGGGTTGTGAAAGCCAACAAAAACACCGCTTTGTGGACCCAAGGAGTGCAGCCAGGAACTAGGTAGAGTGCCAGATCTTCTACTGTTCTATTTCCTTTTCGGAATACTGCTCGGAATGTGAATGAATGTGGACGGCGCTCCACCCGTTTTTATAGCACCTTTTCTGTACGCACACATAGGCATTCTACCTCACCCCCTGGAGCACTATTTTATTATTTATTCATACTTAATCATCTTATTTACAAATAATACTTATCTCTAACTTATTCTAGATACTTAGGTCTACACATACGTATTATGATCATTACGCTACGACGTCTGGGAGCGGACTGGCGGCCGAAAATGTGCTGCGCGGGTATTTATACTTCCTCAACCCCCACCTCAGGAGTATAAATACGCGCCCTCTATGGCCAACCGTCCTCAGTCTGCTTCCCACCGTCGTACCGCTAACATATCATGCTGTTATGCCTATTTACAGACTACTTAGGTATTTTCTAGCATACCTAAGTACCTAGATCGATGTATAGCCTATCTTATACCTAGATCTTACTCTAAGACCTAGCTAGGCGTATCAATGAAACAATCATAGCAAATTATCTTTATTCTGTAAGTTCTTAATATTACCTTGTAACTATTTATTGTATTCTATTTATTAAGCTATTTTAATGCTTATTTATTTAGAGTCGGATAGCTGTTCTATCTACTTATTCATGCCTGTACTATGTTGCAGCTATCCGAGTAAATAAACACACGGGACTAATTTATTTATTTTCCTAAACTTAATACTATGCTATCTACATACTTATTTACATGAAAAGTCCGTCATATTTTCATGAAAAACGCGAAAATGTGTGAAAATGCGTCTGTTAGGTAACGCCGCGCAACTATACCCTAAATTCGCGTAGTTCACATATTTTCCGCTAGAGGCGCGCGTGTCTCGTCGTGTACAATGGTGTTTAACTTTAGACAGTGTTTAAATGTGTTGTTGTCGCCTTTTGTTTCATATTTTAAAAAGTGACAGCAACAGATTTAAACACTGTCTAAAGTTAAACATCGTTTAAACACCCTTTTGTAGTAACATAGCAAGTCTTTATCTTTAACGGAGCTAAAGTTATGAGGCTGTGATATACGGACGGATAACGGATTCTCACCGTAAAGGTTCCTTTGGTACAGCCAATCTTTTAGTCGCCTCTGAAGATAGACGCAAGAGGCGACGCAATAGCCGTTTTACGGTGTCAGAGGGAGGTTACAGGAGCGAGGGCGCGGAGCACACCCGCCTGCGTGCCGCACCACACCCCCCGCGCGCCATTTAGCAGGTGTCAACACTATGCGTTAGTGTTAGTGCTACGTCCGTACACTACACACGCGCGCGTTGCATGAAAAAAACGTTCGTGGAAACAAATCCATGATTCGTTAAGTTAATCGTTGAATCTGTTTGTGTTGCCTTTATTTGTTGTGTTGTTGATTTATTTTGTTGAAGTTTATTGTTGTTGTTATGCCTCGCGGTCGTTATAGCTTTTTAAGGCGACAATGTAGGAAAATGGTGTTTATATTAATTTGTTTTATTTAAACAGTTAAGATTGCACTAAAATAATAAATGTATATCAAATAGGTAGGTACAACAAGTACACCTTCCCACTTATAGTAAACATTTAATAATCAACCGTTCATATTATTGTTTCCTTGACTGTACTGCGCAAGCTTGCACTCGTAACTCAATCAGAGGCGACTAAAAGATTGGCGCGCACTATACGTTTTAGGTACTACGGAACCCTGAAAAAGTGCTATCGCTCCCGTAAAACAGAGATAAAGATAAATGATTACTGCAAAAATAATGTTATTATTGAAAAGATTTGTTTTGTACGTTACAATCAGTTTTATATTGGTATGACGGGAACAAACATTATCAGTCTGTAAAAGACTGAGTCCGGGTTTCGTATAAAGACAGAGATAGGTTTTAATTAAATTCACTTAGATTAAGGCGATATGCGAAAAAAATACGGGTGTTTCTTATCTGTGTATTTCATGAAATACACGGAAAATTATAATCAGTTTCTGGTATAGTATGCATTTTGATTATATAATGTAGGGTTTTGAAATTGAAAAATATGTTTGGATAAATTTTCCTGGATAGAAATAATTGTTGAAATGAGGTCTTCAAACACAATTTTTCCCCTCGTTTGACGAATAGGAACCATATACAGAACTCAAACATATTTTATTATGTGTGCTTCAACAATAACTAGAGATTTGATATTTGAAATTTTGTTAGCTATTTTAGTTTTTTTAATAATAATATAAAACCAACATTTTTTTCCTTTTGCCCTGAATCCGCCTCTCTCGCACTGCGCGATTTTTTGCTTAAAGTGACAGTGACAAACATAAAATTTAAAGTTTATTAGATTTTGGTTTAATAAGCCGTATTTTAGAATTTGTGGTCTAAAAAACCTCATGAAAACACAGAAAAGAAACACCTGTATTTATTTCGCATATCGCCTTAAAACTAGTGTTGTGTTATTGGGTGTTATCATAACATAACACTTATCTGAAACTAAATGATCAATCACTATTGATGTGTCATAGGCCACGTGGGCAGGTCGTAAATTATGAAATCGAAAATCTTTCACCAAAAGTCGAAAAATGGTGCGACGACGAGTGAAGCGAGGGGGAGCGTGTTAGGTGTACATACTTTACAGGTACAGAGCTCCCAAAGTAATAATGCGCATACAAATCTTCGCCACTGTGAGGCAAAGTTCGTATTTCCTTAAACTTTCTATACAATCAACACGGTCACGTGGTACGTCCGGTCATTCGGCTATAGATTTGTATGCGCATTATTACTTTGGGAGCACTGTAAATACATTTGAGGAGCCGAGGGAAGCGGAGCAAAACGAGGCGACCCTCCTAATTTTTACAGAAATATAATATAAATCTATCTATAATGCATTATATAAATATATAATAATTATTATTATTGTTTCGAGAATTTTTGATCTCGTCTCTCCCTCTTGGCCAAAAGAATTTAAAGAGAGAGAGACGGTACATCCCTCGGCAGAAACACAGTCGACCGAGGTTCAGAGCCCCAGGGAAAGAAACCGGCGAACGATGCGAGCAGTATCGAGCAGAACCGCCTTCTGCATCCGCGCTGGAAGCGAACTGCCGCGGAATCCCAACCGTCTCAGGTTGGTTTCGAGGCTGGTTGGTATTAACCCGTTCGCGGATAAAACAACTGGGATTATTTCGGTGGATGCCACGCCCCACATGTCGGTAACCTCGTGAGCCAGGTCGAGATACTTCCTCCTCTTCTCGGTTTCGGCTTTCACGAGGTTCTCATCGTGTGGGATTGTGATATCCACCAAAGACACCCGAGACTGCGCCCGGTCCATCAACACGATGTCTGGTTTATTCGTGAGAATAGTCCTGTCCGTGATGACAGACCGATCCCAGTAGTTTGGCGCGGTCGTTTTCAAGTACTGGCGCCGGTGAGTACTTGTAATATGGCACCTTCTGATTTACGAGGCCGTACTTGTGGGCGAGTTCTTGATGAAGAATTTTGGCCACTTGGTTGTGTCTGTGCAGATACTCAGTGTTGGCAAGAGCAGAACAACCGGAAATAACATGTCGAAGAGATTCTCCAGGATGGGCACATGCCCGGCAGATGTCCTGTGTCCCATCCTTGATAATGTATTTCCGGTAGTTACGCGTCTTGATCACCTGATCTTGTATTGCACAGACAAAACCCTCGGTTCCCCCGAAGAGGTCACCGAAGCGCAGCCAATGCATGGAGGTTTTTTTGTCAACGTGAGGCTCGTGAAAGGCCTTGTGAAGCCTGCCGTGCAATTCCTTTCCTCGCCACACGGACTCTCGTTCAGCTGTGCTAAGTACAACCGGGTAGCGCCATTCCTCGCTGGCTAAGGACAAAGGGGTGAGTCCTTTATCACATGCCACGACTTCTTTACATCCGTTTTCGACAGGAAATAATCCCTGAGACTGCATATCTCACGGTTGTGCATAGTCTTGGCGTTTAAAAGGCCTCAACCACCACACTTAAGCGAGAGATACAGTCTCATTATTATTATTATTATTGCTTCTGCCGGGGGGGTGTACGGTGTACCGTCTTTTTCTTTAAATTATTTTGTCCAAGAGGGAGAGAAGCGATCAAAAATTCCCAAAATAATAATAAAACTCTTTATTTCACAAGATAAAAACTTCGTACATAGGCGAGTTTAATACTATTCTGTATTCTCTACCAGCTAACCTTTGGTAATGGGGAAGTTGTTGAGATAACAACATTAAATGATAAAATTGAATACATATACACCACTTAAAAAATGTACATACGTACAAAAATAAATATATATAATAAATGTAGTTTTCTGAAGAAAATTTGTCTAATAACTCAAAACAGACAAAAGATTTTTATTATTTTAGATTATTCTGTAAATCAAGAATAGTTTTATCTTGTGTTATCTTATTCTTGAAGACTGATACAGACGCAGCCTCATGAATGTGTAGCGGCAAACTGTTCCACAAGCGTATTGCACTCACAATAAAAGAATTTGTATACATGCATGAACTATGCTCCGGCGGCGTAGCATAGTGTTTAAGGCGTATGACCACGCTAAATAAGCAACTCGATGTGTGTCGGTACAAATATCAACGAAAACGACATTGAAATAATATTCATTTCAGCGTGCCTTGAAAAGTGGCTGTTACGACAACCACTGCGTCTCCGGCTAGCGCAAAATAGGAGAAAATAATACTTTTCACATGGACGCCATGAACGGAAAAAAAAATTTGAACTCGAATTTTTTGGATCTAAAAATTTCCTATAATTTGGTGAAATAATAATTAAAATCGCTTTAGGCGTTTGGAAGGAGTAAGAGTTTCGATTTTTTTTTGTCAAAACACACAACAACAATCAGTGTAATGTCATAAAAAATAATGGTTAATTTATAAACCAAAATAATAAAAACAATGTCCTGAAAATGACGTAAATTCTCTTGAAAAATTAAAAATTAAATGTTAAGGTGTATTAATTCGAAAACCATTTCAAGATTTAGGTTTAATAAGCCGTATTTTGAAACTTATGGTCTAAGCAACCTCATGATGATGAATAAGTTGACAAAAAAGCTGCTGCTTCCATTTGCCTTCGTGTGACGTCACTTGAAAGATGGCTGTTTAAAAATATGTCCTTTGCTATCAAGATATCACTTTTTTATAAGCAATCACACGTCACAATCAGTATAATGTCTAAAATTCTCAAGTGACGTCATATCCGACAATTCTTTAAAAAAACCATGAAAAAATATTGGTTAGTTTATATACCAGAATAAAGAAAACTAGGTCCTAAAATGGCGTTTGTTCTCTAAAAAAAAATTTTGAAAAATCTTTTAGAAATTAAGCTATGGGAATCGACGACAGATACATACTCCAAGTTATATAAGTAACTCATACTTACAATAATATTCGATAGATCATGTTGATTTTTTCCATGAACGATCACCAACAGCGATTCTTTTGAAAAATATTTAATGTCATCATTTTAAGCCCCTTTGTTTATTTGAGGCGCCATCTTTGCTACATTTTTTTTTTCCACTCACCCACTACACGTCAGAAAAGGATAGACAAATATTACTTTTATTTACAATTTTAGCAGACTCTAATATCTCACTTTGTAAACAATAAATTCACTTTCACTGTAACAAATTATAATTAAATATAAGAATTGGTTTCTTATTTTTCAAGAACACGCGCTCCGTGATTTGTTTTTTTTTTATTATTCTTAAAGAAGCGTGTGCTTTGCTCACTCTAATGCATTGTCGGTCAATGGTGGATATCTTTTATGAGAAGTCTGATAAAGTTTGATAAACGTATTGTTTTTATCTTATCTCAGATATAGGTGATTTGAAAATAGCCTCAGTGTTAATGTCAACCAATAATGGACCTTCTAATTATGTTGATGTTATTTCTGTCAGGTAGGTATTACTCAACACAACTGTTAAGAGCGCACCGAGCTTTTTACACATACAAACACGTTTTTATAACCCTTGTTTGAAGTAGTAAACAATTAAATTAAAATGTAGGGAAATATATTGGCATTATTGGAGATATATACTAGACTGTATACATGATGGAAACACGATTTGATAAAGTTGGTTCGATAGAATAAATTCGCAAAGTTACCTCTTGTCGAGTAATTTTTTCCGCTATTTCCCTACTTTTTTAAATAAATAAGTAATTTTATATTATGATTCATTTACTAAAATAAAGTTCATAGACGACTGGAGCGTTTATACATGATAGTTTTATATTTAAGAACAATATGAGGAAAATAACAACGAAAAACTTTGAAAAAGTGCAAAAGTTTGGTTATTTTCTTTACTCTTTACACGTAAAGAAAAAGACAGAGGCTCGGCAAACGCTCGGTGCGCCCTTAACACACTGCTGGATTTTATTTTATTTTATAATTTAAATATTTTTGCTTTTTTCATTTTCTCTGCTCTCTGGGGCGGCAAACCTGACAGGCCCAGGGCGCAATATCTTAAAATACGCCACTGTTGGAGTGACGTATTTGATGGTATAAAAAACCGGCCAAGTGCGAGTCAGACTCGCATGCCTAGGTTTCCGTATTGTGGATGATATACCTATTTAATTTTGACATCTTTTTCGTGAATTTCTCAGCCGCTTCATTTTTCCTGTAATCTTTACGTAAACACAATTATCATGATTTTTTTCATATTTTTCCGTCTACCAGTTTCGGAGATAAGGGGGGGATACATACATATATTTGTGTTTTTTTAAAGATTTCTAGAAACCAGTGCCAGTAAATATAGCAAAAGTATATATTTTTACAATCAGTTTTTAATATATCTACAATTTGATACCCATATTGTGTTTTTAGGATAATAATTTTTATTTTTCTCACTTTTGTTTTGGAAATATTTTGAATAATTTAAAATTTTTCATATGTATTTTTACACCGTGATATATGGGAAAATTAATGCTATTTTTTGCCAAATTTCATGTTTTTACCTTTAACGGTGCTAAAGTTATGAGGCTGTGACATATGGACGGACGGACGGACAACGGAGTCGCACCATGAAGGATCCTTTGTACCTTTTAGGTACTTATTTATTTTTATTTATTTATTAGCCAATTTATTTCTAGTTTTCTTAAATAACAAATTATAGTTTTGCAAAATTTAAAGTATTAGAAAAGAATGTATATGAATATTAGGATTAGTGTATCAAGTATAATACTAGCTTGAAAAAAAAAAAAAAAAAAGGAGTCGCACCATTTATTCTACGCCATTTTCGGACCTTCTAATTATGTTGATGTTATTTCCGTCAAGTAGGTAAAGGTTTTCAAATTTGGTCATGTGCAAGTCGGACTCGCGCACGAAGAGTACGGACCCAGTGGCGTATTTTAAGATTTAGCGCCCTGGGCCTGTTAGGTTTGCCGCCCCATAAAATAAGGAGAAAAAAGGAAAAAATATTTTAATTATAAAATAAAATGAAATCCAACAGTGTATTGATGTGGGCTAAGAATGGTGATAATGAATGAAAATGCTAAAAAGGCCATGAAAACACCATTTATTCAATATTTACATTTTTTCTGGTGGCCAAATTAGTAACAAAATGTTTCAATGACACTAAAGCCGATTCTGAAGGCTTTAATTTTAGTTTTAGTGCTTTCAAAGCTTAAAATTCTCCAAAGAATTTTAGCTTATAATCCTAACTCTTAAGGACTATTTTGTATCGAAGAAAATTTAGTTTTGACAGCACTTAAACTAAAATTAAAGCCTTCAGAATCGGCTTTATTGTCATAATTAACGAATTTTGTCAAGTCAGCTTCTGTAGGTATTAAGAATAGCAATTTTTTTATTGCTTGTGCCGCCCTCGCAGCCTGCCGCCCTCGCAGCCTGCCGCCCTGGGCCATCGCCCTTTTGGCCCTAGGTTAAATACGCCACAGTATGGACCCTAACTGTCTCTAAAAGTACCTATCATATTATTCGGGTACGATGAGGGGCGGATTTTTATATTCATAGGTTTAATTTTTATTGTAATATTATTTTTTTTAGTTTTATTACTTGTATGTTACTAAACTTTTACAATCACGAAATTATTAATATAGTAAATAATTATAATCTTCATTTATTGTTTAATAAAATACAAATGAATGTCCAAAAACAAATGAATTTAGTTTTTTTTATTAATTAATTTACATCCATGCCAAATTTTTGTCTTCAAGGTACTAAAATATATATACATAATTTAAAAAGACTGCGTTATTTGAACAAGTTGCGGAAGCCGAAAACTGGCGATAATACTCACTCAGACGAACAACTTTCCTTGGAAAAAAATTGAGAAATCGAGAAAAAATATCTGTTATTTCATACATTTTAGTCTGGTACTACATATGTAACTTTTCTGTGGAACAGCTGTTTTTTTTTTCGCGATTTGAATTTGGCTCCATAGTAAAAGCACTATCGCCAGTTTCCGGCTTCAGCAACTTCATATTAACACCCAGTAACATTGTTAGGTTTATAGTTTTGGAGCAATATATTAATATCTTGTGATTTTGTTGCAAATCTAAAGAAATAATCTTTAAGTGGTTTTGAAAACGAAAATACGTGATAACCTATCTTTATCGTATGAAATCCTTGGCAAAATGTGGGTGTATAAGTGTTGTCAATATGACATAATAATCATGAGCTCTTGAATAGATGCTGGTTTTTATGATTTTACGACTTTTTATTATTTTACTACTTTTTATGAGCTACGAACGCACAATATCTTTTCTCCTTAGATCGCTTACTTACGCGATTTGTGTTAACAAACGTATGTCTATGCAAAGAACGGCGGCTTGCGCATCTGTAGCGAAAGGAATTTCATTCGGTGACGGTCCACATTTCGCATCCCCTCTGATTCAACTCAAACTTCAAATGTATTATATACCTTAGCATTTTTTAATTAAAATTCTCTCCACAGTGCTCCTTCCCAAAGCCCTCCAACCACTGGACTATCAGGTGCAATACAGAGCGCCGTCTCCCCCTCCACCCGGTGTCACAAGAACCCCTGAGGAAATAGAGTTGGAGATGAAGAAGATCGAGGCACAGTATGAGAAATTAGCGCTGGTGCATATTGAGTGAGTCATCTGAAGCAAACCCTTGTCTTCGTACTTGTATCAGTAAAATAGTCACCTGCTATTGTATAACAATGGCTTCAGGGTGCTGTTGGGGCTCCCTCGCTTCTGTAGTGCATCAGGCATGCTTGCGGATGCACGCGTCGATGATAGTGCTGTCAGATCCGCGCAATTTGTCCCAGATCTAGCGCTTTATTTGACTAGTTAGCATTCAAAATTCGGTTTTGGTGCCTAGCGGAAATTCTAGCGCTTTTTCGGAGTGAGTTTTGTTTCAGTGATGATAATTCTACTTACATTGATTTAATTTGGTATAAAATTAATTTATCTTCTTTTAAATATATTTTACGGCTCTATAAATGACGTATTTTTCTTAATAAGCCAATTAATTAATCAGATAATTAATAAGGCTACCAATATACAACCTATAAATAGCGCTTCTTGTAGTGCTTTTTATAAAAAGTTATGTTTATTGGAATCTAGCGCATTTTTACATCGGACTTAGCGCGCAACACTCAATTGGACCTGGCAGCTTTGCTCGTTTGTCACCCCATAAATTAACGAGAAAAAAGCAAAAATATTTCCATTATAAAAAAAAATCCAGCAGTGCGTTGATGTGGGCTGTGATGATAATGAATGAAAAAACTAAAAATACCTTACAAACAAATAGACACAATTTATTCAATATTTACATTTACTGCGATGAAAAACGAATTTAATGACAGTATTTTAAATTCAAAAAGCAATAAAATTAAAAGACTCGGACGAATAAACCAGATAGGCACCTAACGATTGATAATGAAAAGCGTCCAAAGCTGAGCGCATGGTGCAGCTTGCGCCGCCCCTCGCAGCCTGCCGCCCCGGGTCATGGCCTTTTTGGCCCTAGGGTAAATACACCACTGGAACTATCACTACGACACCTAGCGCGCTACGCCATAGCCAATTACCGCTACGACGTAGCGTAAATTGCTATTCTATCTCCCCTATGACGCCGAACGCCTTACGCAGGCGAAAACTATTCTTAAGACGTAACGACACACGGTACAAGTACGTGCCTGGTCGTTTTTCACCTATCCACGTATCACAGCCACCTTAGTTCGTCCGCACCCCCCCTCGGGGCACACGAATAAACAAATAAAAACAATAGACTCATAGACTTTTAAAAAAAAGACTCTCTCAGACTCTTTAAATAGACTTTTTAAAGGACCTTTAAAAACAAAATAAATAAATAAACTTTTACAGAGGTTGGGTACTCTCTGTCCCCCTCTTCAAGGTAAAGCTGAAATAGCTGGGTCCGTTAGCTCATCCAGTTTAGTTTTCCGGAAGAAAGGATGCCACTTGCCACAATTGTTTATTGGACCAATATCTACCGATAAAGATCGGTAGCCTTCGGGAGCCTCTTTAATTTGGGGGGGGAAGGGGGTTCAAAGATGCACTGCGCCAAGCGTAATTTAAAAAAATTAAACTGTCTGAGTTTGTCAACTACATCAAGATGGGTGTCTTTTTCAGGTAAATTAAGGACGTAGAATTCATTTCTGGCATAAAAAATTGTGATATTTTAAGTCGTTTCTTGAAAATTTTTACATAGATTAAAATTTTATGAAATACTTTTTACTTTCAGGCCCCACCAAAAAAAAACCTCAGGTTTTTTTAAGTGACAAAAAATACGTTACGAAAGCCTATTTTATGCAGATAAATAAAAATATAAGTTTTATTGGATTTTTAAAGGAAAAAACCATAAAAAAAAATAAAACAATGTCGGTGAGCTCTTATTTTACTACTACTTATTAACTAACCTGATAAAAGTATATTTATGTATAGTGTATTTATAAAAGTATATATATGCATAAAAACTATAAACACGTAAAAAATGCTTTTCTATGGTTCTAAAAGAGTATTAACTATTTTATTATCATTTTCATTTTTTGTAGCTTCAACCGCAGTGGTACAATTCGGTACATGTTAAATTTATTTTAACACAGTTGCATCTTTTTTGCATCCTACTTTGCATTGACACCTTGTTATTTCGAGGCAAATGCTGTCCGCAGCTGGATTGTCAGACCAGTGGGGTATCTATTGGCAAATTTTCTGCTTCCAGCCCCAATCGGGGGGACTAGGCAGAATTTGTTGTAGCACTAAAGCCTGGCCCCACTCATGGGAGTGGCAAGCTGCGCGTAAAATATGCTAACAAAGGGCCGCTTCTGTTGGTGGTAAATTTTCAATTTGCCGATCTGTTTTTGTAAAAAGATATTTACGGCAATGATTGATAGTCGTGCAGGGGCAGGGACTTGATCTGAAAAAGTTCATGTAATATGACTTTTCGCTACGATGAATTTAACTTTATATTAATGTTTTAGTAAGTACTCAGTGATTGGCTAGCATACCTATCATACGTGGCTATGACAAACTTATGTAGCACAATCTCTGCCTCATTTATATTGCCATCTTTAAGATCCTTAAACCCTTTAGTGGCAAAAGAGAATGAATTCCATGCTTCAAAAGCACTTTTCTTTCCCCTGCCGTTAAGACGATACTGTATCGCATCCACCAAGTTCGTGGAACACAGGCAAGACCTCCGCTCTTTCAGGACCTTTAAACAAAATAAATTGTCTTATGCACACTCACGCTATTAAACTGAATTAAACATTCTTGACTATTAAAAGAAACGCTCATACCTAGAGCTGATTCAATCTAGAGATTCAATCAAGAAATTGTGGTTTTTCCCCGTTACCACATGAACCCATAATACCTCTAATCTTGGCAATTTCAGTACACATGCCAGAGCGATAACTACCACATCGGTGTTTGCTGTGCATTAACTTCGTATGACCCTGGTCTACTGTATCCGCCAAGTGAACCATCATTCGCGTGTCGGACGCTTCAAGTTAAATGGCTCCAATTTTGGCAGTTCACGAGCAACATTGGAAAGAACAGATTACCCTTCGCTACATAAATTTCTTTATTGATGGGCTAGTCCATCGGGTGATATTTGAACGACAGGAGTCCAAACAGCTCTTCTTTATTCGTGTCATCCTGGAGAAAATATTACGCGCAGTTTGCCAGGGAGTTCATGAGTGAGGCCAGGCTTTAGTGCTGCAACAAATTCTGCCTAGTCCCCCCGATTGGGGCTGGAAGCAGAAAAATAGCCAATAGATACCCCACTGGTCTGACAACTCAGCTGCGGACAGCATTTGCCTCGAGATAACAAGGTGTCAATGCAAAGTAGGATGCAAAAAAGATGCAACTGTGCTAAAATAAATTTAACCCTCACTTCATTCTGGACTCATCTGGGTCTAGAATCCCCTCAAATACCAAAAGTATAGCTAAATCAACGTACAGCGTGCAGCCACCGTGCCTCGAGTATCTACATTTCATCAACCCCTTTTTCTAACCCAAACAACTGCAATATTATATTTTACACACACAGTCACACACTTTACCATGGTATCCGATAATTACATAATCATTTATCTAATTGAAAATATAACGTCAAGCGCAACTTACGAAGCTATGAAAGTGTTATTCGTTAAACGTCTTACGGAATGTCGAATCAAAAGTGGTTTTACATAGTGATTTAGTCATTAATGTGTTTCGTTTTCCCTTGGATTTTCAATGGCAATAATAGCCTTGAACTATAGCTGAGTTCCAGAATACAGCTAAGTCGTATCATTTAACAAATACCTAGTACATTAGTTTTTCTTGAATACTTTATTTTCCTTTGTTGAATTATGATATACATTGTTTTGAGCATAACCGTTTTGTAACATAACGTAGTGTCCTAATCTACTAGACGATCACACAAATAAATCACGGCCAATGATTTAATTTGTAATTAATAAATCGATGTACTCCTCAAGTATGTCATAATAACGTAGGAGACGTAGAGAGGTATATATGCATTACTATAACCTCATTCTACGGATGGTACCGCTTCCAGCGGTCATCTTTTAATTATTAAATAAATACATACTAAGTACTGTAAGTACATATGACTGTACATAACACATATGTATATACATCTATCAGCAGGATATTTATTACTCTTACAGAAGATAGGACTAGTCCAGAACCTATTTGTTAAAGATTGGTACTCGTGACCAGGAACACAATTGTCTTCTTACAGCAGTACTTACTTACTTCACACCTAGAACTATTTGTTATAGATGGTAGAAGCTGCAAAAAATTAAAATGATAATTAAATAGTTAATACTCTTTTAGAACCATAGAAAAGCATTTTTACGTGTTTATAGTTGTTATGCATATATATACTTTTATAAATACACTATACATAAATATACTTTATAGCACACCGTGCGTAAAATGACCACTTTACGCACGCTGCGCGTGCGTAAAGTCGGCATTTTCCGCACTTATACTATAAAAAATTATACGAAACTCGTGCGAGAAACTTTTTCTCGACTCGTGTGATTGCAGCACTCGCCTTCGGCTCGTGCCGCAAACTCACACTCGTCAGAAAACGTTTCATCGCTCTCGTATCGTAATGTACTATTTATCAGGATAGTTAATAAGTAGTAGTAAAATAAGAGCTCACCGACATTGTTTTATTTTTTTTTTATGGCTTTTTCCTTTAAAAATCCAATGAAACTTATATTTTTATTTATCTGCATAAAATAGGCTTTCGTAACGTATTTTTTTTTACTTAAAAAAACCTGAGGTTTTTTTTTGGTGGCGCCTGAAAGTAAAAAGTATTTCATAAAATTTTAATCTATCTAAAAATTTTCAAGAAACTACTTAAAATATTACAATTTTTTATGCCAGAAATGAATTCTACGTCCTTAATTTACCTGAAAAAGACACCCATCTTGATGTAGTTGACAAACTCAGACAGTTTAATTTTTTTTAATTACGCTTGGCGCAGTGCATCTTTGAACCCCCTTCCCCCCCCAAATTGAAGAGGCTCCCGAAGGCTACCGATCTTTATCGGTAGATATTGGTCCAATAAACAATTGTGGCAAGTGGCATCCTTTCTTCCGGAAAACTAAACTGATGCCTTTTTTGGGGTCTAACAGTCTAAGCTAAAAAGGCCAAAAGGACGACAGCAAAAAAAAAAAAAAACACCACTGGATCTACACGGTATACTCACCGTCCGAGATGTTACGCCTTTTACGTGCTAGGTAAAGAGGTTTTACGTGGCAAAGTGTTAATCTCATTCCAAAGTTTCAAAAATAACTGGAATCTCTAACCAAAAAATGCAAGATCCTTTATTTTTGCGCCGTTGACTTGGGCTGAAAGTAATTTGGGTGCCATTGTTGCAGTCTGCCCCAGGACGTGATGTGGGTGGAGCCCCCAATAGTCGCTCAGTGGCAGGAGAACCGCAAGCTGTGGACCAGCAATTATATCAACGACTACAAATATAACGAGGATAAGCTAACGGTGCAGTTCAGGACTGGAGTTTTGTGTAAGTATTTAAGGCGATTACCATCGCCAAATTAGCAGCTCGATATTTGTCACTACGAATATCAACGGAAACGACATTGAAATAACGTTCATATCAGCGCGCAATGCAAAGTGGCTGTTACGACGCTTGCTGCGTCGTTGAGAGGGCGAAATAGGAGAAAATTATACTTTTCACTTGGACGTGATTACTCGATTGAATAATCTTATGTTATGTTTATAGCTATCAAGTTTATCTATTTATCAAAGCATAGATGAATTCAATCGACCAAGCCACTCAGGAGCAGTAGGGAATTTGAGGTCAAAAAACACCATTCAGTAAAAAAAAAATTCATGTAGAAGTTTTCGTGGTATGAAAAAGAAAACTGTTGCATATGTTGTCTAAGAGTTGATTATTCATAATAGATTTTTTCATTATTTTTGGTTTGGCCATAAACGAGGAGTAGGCTTTAGAAAGTACCCATTTGGCAATGGTAAGGGCCTTAAGTAGACACCTGACGCTAGAACATCAACAACACCAGGTTTTCAAGGGTTCGTTGGAAGAAACTAGGTCTCTCCTCATATTGAAGAAAATATATTTGATTTATCGATCTTTTATCTAGGGATTCCACCTATAAACAATGTATTAAGATTTATACTTTTGTCAAAAAAATATATGTTTTCCACCCTCTTTTTTTTGGTTTTCAAACATTCGTTTCAAAAACGCGGTTAAGAGATCAACTTGATTTTTTTTTAATAGGCCATCAAAATATAAAGGGATTTTAACTAAATTCAATATTTTTTTCCCTACAAAATATTTCAGTATTAGCTAAAAACACACCAATTTATTGTTTCGCTGCGTGATCACTAATAGATATTACGCGTCCAAGAAAAAGAGGCCAACATATAATCGCCGCTATGAAAAGCAAATAAGGTCTTGGCCATTAAACTTATTGTGCTGGACTAGTAATAAAAAAAGTTGCTAGGGTATGCCATCCTCTTAACCCGTAAACTATCCCCCGTCCGATATGGGTTCGGTTCGGGCAGTTGATTGATTTTCACCTTGTAAAATATATATTTTACCTATCATTTAAAACGTATATATATTGCTACATAAATTAAATAAACCTTTGATTTAGTTCATGTAGGCACATTTATTATTTTATTGCATATATTTTTATAAGATTAAATTTTGACTGAAACGTGTATTATATAAAATTTGCAAAATAAGCTATTTAAATTTGAATTTGTTATGGACTATTTTTTTTCCCGACAATTTTGTTTTTGGCGGTTTTTTGTTTTTGTCCGGTTTTGCGAGAATTCGGTGAGGTAATAAAGTCAACACCAAATCTTTTGCTTTAATTTTATTAGGGATTTAAGGATAATAATCGAGTCCGTCTTACCTTAAAAGTTCTGTTATCTCATATTTTCAAGACAAATCGATCATTCATTGAAATTAATTTTGTTCCAGGGCCTATAGGACTGGCTACGATTAAGTACAGCAACCTTCCATACCAAGGATGGGACATGAAACCTGACCCAAATAGGTATAATATATCCCAAATTTGTTTAAAACTGTCGGTAGGACGTCGTTCCCTCAATTTTAAGACCCAGGTTTGAAACTTAAGGCGATATGCGAAAAAAATACGGGTGTTTCTTTTCTGTGTATTTCATGAAATACACGGGAAATTATAATCAGTTTCTGGTATATGCATTTTGACTATATAATCTAGGGTTTTGAAATTGGAAAACATGTTTGGATAAATTTTCCTCGATAGAAATAATTGTTGAAATGAGGTCTTGAAACAGACTTTTCTTCCTCGTTTGACGAACGTTTGCGGGGAGGCGGGTGGTTGAAACAGTGATCGAGCGCACAGGACGAACCTAGTGTCGAGCGCTTTGAGCAAGCGAGCGCGCTATGCATCCGATGCGATGGAAGGCGCCGACGGGTGTCGTGGCAGGGCAAAGCCCGTCGCAAAAACCGCCTGGAAGCGCAGCAAGAAGCGCCGCCAGAAGCCTGAAGCTGTGGCCCTGGCGTAATATAGAATACTACCATTTGTCCAAAACTAACACTTCAAGATGAAAGTCAAAGTAATTTTTTATCTCATTCACTCTAGTGTCACACTTATTTTGTCTGACCAGTCAGTTGCGTGGTGTGGCTATGGCAGGCGTTTTTGGGTTTTCTCAAGATACTCGAGAAAAAACATGGGTTAAAAGTTTAATATCTTCTTTTTGGGCTCATAATGTCTGTGCAGGTCCAGAGTTGGACACTCAAATTTGTGATTTTTGTAAAAAGATTAACTTCCTTAATATTTTTTAACAAAATATCCATACTCTTGTTTTTTTCTCAATAGGAATCACGTGTCTTTTTCTAATATTCCATATTTGTGTAGATATGCCATAAAAAACCTTTTTGTTAATTTGATTTTTGAAAAATTAAAAACAAAAAAACGAATACTAGGTCAAGAAAATATGAATGACTGATAATAATTACTAATAAATGTATTTAAACTTAGTTTTTTTTTTCAATTACAAAAAAAACAAAATGGTATTCCATATTTGGTTACTTTCGTCTACCTTACTTTTAATTCTGTTGACGGATATAAGAAATATGAATCCTAACTGAACAGAATTACTCTTCATTTTTATTACAATATGTTAATAAAATATTTTTTTACAAAATACCGTATAAGGGCTTTTCATTTTTTTGTATTCTGTACTTTGCATAAATATAATTACTTAGTTAAACATTTTTAAAACGCTATATTTCGACCCCTCAGTGGGGTCGCCATCAGACAAATTCGACCCTACTGAGAGGTCAAAATATAGCGTTTTAGAAATGTTTAACTAAGTCCTTATATTTATGCAAAGTACTTTATTTTTATTATTCCATCATCCATCCATCACCCATCAGCCTAGTTCGTCCACCTGGACATAAACCTTTCCAGGACTTTGCCACTGCCGGCGGTCATCCTGGAAGAATTGCCCATACTCACATACGCTTGGCAGGCGGGTTGGTGAGCGCGGTGCCGGAACCCTCGCACCAGTGACGCCGCTGCCCGTCACCAGTCTGTCCCATATAAGGCCCGGCTATTAGGGATGAATATACCGCCATCCATCGGTCCCAGGCATGGTGGGCCTCCTGGTTTTTTGCCTGTGAGCTGTCCTCTTACTCTCCCCCAAATTACTTCGAGGGGGTCTCCAAGTAAGATGGTGGTACCTCCACAGTCGAGCCCGGCATCAGCTCTACCGCCTCTCATTTTTATTATTACACATTTATAATTATTTTCAATGCATGTGCTCGTAAAGGCCCACTTTTTATGCATCAAAACCGAACAGAAATTCGATTATTTTGCCCTAGGGCTTTATTATTATATATTTTTTTTAATTTACTTACAATGGTTGGCTAACCTGCAGCCTTTCCTGTATACCATAAATGTCATACTTCTTTTTCCACTGTTTAACGGCTCTGGATACAGTCCTTTTGAGCCAATTACAATTTAAACTTCACAAAATTATATTTGTTTAATTTCCTCACACTATGCATTGAAAAACGTAGTATGATACACGGGCGTAAGAGCAATAAATTACTCGGTTACGTTTAAAACACTCGCTACGCTCGTGTTTTAAATCGTCCTCGTACTTTATTCCTTTGCGCCCTTGTAGCATAAACTACTATTATTTATTACAGTACAGGCGTAATAGTAGCTGTAACTGGAGTCTGCCTGACTGTTACTTTCCTATGTATTGGCAACTATGTGAAACTGAAGAACGTTGCCAACGCCACCACGCCAGCGCTGAATGAGTACTTCAACAGGAAGTATACTGTGAAGAAATTGGTTCAGGTACTGCTGGCAGAAAATAAATACTTACAGAAAGTCCGCATAACTAGCGAAAACAGGCGCAAGCACACAGAAGCGTACGTACGACGATCTCGGAGATATTTGGGTGAATGCCAAAACAAAATTATGCCGAGATCATCATACGTACGCGTCTATGCATGTTTGCGTCTGTTTTCGTTCCATCGTCGAGTCGTCTTTCTGGTAGCATCTATTTTGTGGCCTAAGCATGAAAACATCTCCGTATAGTTGCGTTTCAAACTACATCTGTAGTTTGTACAACAACAGGCAGAATATTTTCCTTGAAAAAAAAGAGGTCAGCCAAAGATTACAAAGAAAAAAAGGAGGCGAGAGACTTTACATACACCATTGTAAACTGAGCCTATTTAAACAAAACGTCTTCCAAATGGCAGGACGATTTTAAAGATTTACCACTGAACCAATTCAAGAGCAAACTTCACATGTGACTCGTCGACAAATGTTTTTACTCGATGGATGATTTTTTTTTATTATAATAATAATTTTTAACGGTAGTTTATATAGATTGATATTCGTATTCTTTGTAAATTGACGATTCACATAATTTAACATTATAAATTGAATTATTTTATATATTTATTTGTATTTCAGATTTTAAGGTTTGAGGTTTGAGGTCAATTGTTTCTTTGTTTGTGTTTATTTAAATAAATATTTGTACGCCAAATTTGGCAGATTTTTGAGGAATGACATATATAAGCATATTGTAACACCTAATTTTTAAGGACCACAAGTCAAACAAATAAACTTTTCTATTCTATTCTATTCTATCAAAACGTCTGGAATCTGGGAAACCGCTCCAAGCGGACAGTAGCGGAACTAACAGCTACGTATGGCAACCTAAGTTTAGTTTCAAACGTAACGATACGGTGATGTTTTCATGCTAGTATAAGTAGTGGAAGAAGCAAAAGGACTATATCAGGATAACATATATACAGATCTAATCCCTGCCTTCCCCGCATTTTGTAGGTGGTTTAAGGTCTTCTTGGAAAACAAATGCCTTATGTCCTAGATTATGCGGTCGTCGGCGTGCGACTTCTTCCCCGACTTCGACGGACACAACTACGTGGAGGGCTCGTGTCCCAAGGAGTGGACGGTCGAGCGGCATACGTACCACGCCATGGCGTTCCTTTCTAGAGGATACAATTTCCAGTGGAGCAGGTGACGGGCTGTCCGTAATCCACGCGTTTCACCCCTTTTGGGTAGTTTATGGGAGTCTCAAGGAATTTGCGGACGATGGAGAATCACGGCAAAACACTTTAGCAGGGTAGAATCTAGATAGACGTCATGTGACAGTATTTAAGGGGTAGGGGTCATTTACTTACTTAAATTTAATCTTCTATTTTATATTTTAGGAATAAACTTTAATTAATTATGTACCTATACTTACCTATTCTACTAAAAATTCTGGTAGGTACCCCAAGTTACTAGTCCAACCGGGTCCCCCGGTAATGTTGTAGGTATTTATAATTATGTGCAGTTTATCCAATTGTTGTTTTAATTTTGTAACCAAGACGGCGATTCCGGCGCGTGCGCAAAAATTGCAAAAGCAGAAAAATCAATCATTTCCGTAGAAAATCCCTTGAAAAATCACTTGAAATCTGCGGAAGCAAATTTTTTCGTAATTGCCAGAATCGCCGTCCTGACCTTTCATTTGCTATAAATTTATTTTTCTTTTTATTTATTTTTTTTTCTAGGGGGATGATAGTCAAGGCAAGTAAGAATTACATAAGTTCGAGTTACAAAAAAAAATGTGTGAAAAAAATTTATGTACGAAATCAGTCAAAACCTTCATTCCTTTTACTTCTTTTGTTTATTAATTATTATTAAAACAATTCAAAAATTATTGTTCGATATATTTCAACCCTCGGTATGGGGCCGTCATCAGTCGAATGTAAAAAAATATTGACAGATAAGTTAGTTATGTTTAAAAAAGTAAAAGTGACACTTAATAACAATTTGAATAACTTTTTTCTAAAAAATCAAAAGATAAAATATACAAAATAGGTTTTTCTACAGATGGTGTTGATTATTGATATTACTGCTATTCTTGTGTAGAATATGTTGGTGATGGATGATGATGGTGGTTATTATGTGATCTTGTTGGTGATATTACTTGAAATTTTGAGCGGTCTAGTTTGTCGGTCGCGGTCGGTGGGGTCATGTCTGTCAGTGCTGTCTGTTGAGTCCAGGTCCATTGTGAGCACCAAGTGACCAAATATATGACGTTCCTTTTACATTTTACGAAGTAAAAAAACAAGTTTACAGTTGGCTCACGTAATTCCTTGTTGATTTTTGTAGATGGAACGCTTCAGCGGGATTTAGGAACATCGTCATGCAAATAAGGGAAGCAGTGGATAAGAAAAGAGAGGTAGTATATGTCTTCCGTTTCACTCAGTATGTTTTTTCTAAACTACGTTCAGCGTGGCGATGCAAAGCGGTCAAATTCAAATAGTTTATGTTGTAAAGTAGGTATACATAATGCACTTTTTACAAGTCAAATTTAATCTTATAAAAATATATGTAATAAAATAATAAATGTGCATGAACTAAATTAAATGTTTATTTAATTTACGTAGCAATACCTATATACATATACGATTAAAATGATAGGTAAAATCTACAATTATACAAGGTGAAATCCAATCAACCGGCCGAACCCATACCGGAGACCCGGCCAGGGACCAGGAACAAGGTTCAATGATTGCCCCCAGCACGAATCCAGGCGGCCGACCAAATCCCACCCTATATCCTATACTAATAGGTTACATATTTAAAGTCGGGGGTCATTCCCCCGACTGACACTGCAGCCACAGTATAAACAAATGCAGCCGCTTCAAAGGAAATGCGCCGTCTCGACTCTCGACACAAAAGGTTGCCAGCCTCTTTCTTTGCATCGTCTCGCTGAATACACTATAGAAGCACCGCAATTTTCAGTCTGGCGTGTGGTACGATTTGGACTAGGTAGTACCTCTAACCTTTATTGCAGGCCAAACTCCAGGTTCTGAAAGTGACTCCACAGCACGCCGAGATACTGCAATGCAACGAAATGTCTACAGAGTACTCTTCTGAGCCCCTGCTGGGCTTGAAGGTACCATTATTACACCTTTTATCCGTTCTAGACGTAGAAATGATTTCTGTAACTCCTTTATGTTTCCTAAGCACTGCCTATTGGAGTTGTAAATCGCTAAAATAGCATTTACTCACTCTTTGCTGCAGCTTAAAGCTTCAAAAATTGCTGAGAGCATTCGCTAACGCATTTCTATGTCTTTGAGTAAATTTCACCGCTTTTATAACCCTCTTTTGCATCCAAGAGGATTTACAACAGCGATTAAAGCAGCTTGTGTGTTACTTGGGCTACTTATAGTTTCATATACAGGGTGGAAAAAATGTAAGGCCCTGGAGGGGAACTACCTTAAATCCTTTAGTTAGCTCATTTTACTGAAAGGAAACATTCCTTTATTTTTTTAAATAAACAAAACTGCATTCAAAGATCTTCTAAAATTCGCTTGTCTCACCCGGGAATCGAACCAACTAAAAATTAAAAAAATAAACCCTCGCTATTTTATTATACGAATCGGTAGGATTATTGTTCAGGATAAAATTTGTCTAATAAACATTTGGTCTTTGAAGTAAAAAAAATTTAAACTAATATTTATTTTATTTTATTTAAGCTTCTAATAAATCAATTTGTTCTTCTTTTTAAACTTTTCGTCAGTACGCCTAGTGCAAGAAGGAATTGTGCTGTGCATAGATTTATAACGATTTTCTTATCGAAGTCTTCAACAAGGTACTTAAGGTAAATAACATTAGCAAGCTTGTACTTCATACGATGTCTTTGGATGTTAGAAAGATAAGAAAATTAAAACGTGTCATTTACTTGTTACAAGTGAACAGTACTAGGTATTGTTAACAAAGAACTTGTAATAAATATTCGATTTCATGGGTATCTCGTACAACAGATGAGTGTAACCGGTAAGATCAAATGTTTATTAGACAAATTTTATCCTGAACAATAATCCCATCGATTCGTATAGTAAAATAGCGAGGGTTCATTTTTTTTATTTTTAGTTGGTTCGATTCCCGGGTGAGACAAGCGAATTTTAGAAGATCTTTGAATACAGTTTTGTTTCTTTTAAAAAATAAAGGAATGTTTCTTTTCAGTAAAATGAGCTAACTAAAGGATTTAACGTAGTTCCCCTCCAGGGCCCTTTCATTTTTTCCACCCTGTATAGGTACCACCTATCACCTTTGGGACCTAGGTATCACCTTTGGCACGTAATAATCGATGAGAAGCGGGTGTAACAAGCGTGGATTATGACGTGCAATTCACAGTTCACACTTGGGAACTATCTACCAGGTGACCCACCATACCTGGGACCGATTGATGACGGTATCCATAAGCCCATATTCGTCCACTGCTGGACATAGGCCTCCCCAATATTACGCCACTCTTGGCGGTCCTCAGTCATCCTCATCCAGCCGCCACCCACGTCCTTCAGATCGTCAGTCCAGCGGGCACGAGGGCGACCTACGCTGCGCTTTGCTGTACGTGGTCTCAATTCCAATGCCTTACGGCCCCAATGGTTATCACGTCGGCGACATATATGGCCAGTCCACTGCCACTTCAACTTGCTGATTCGGCAGGCTATGTCGGTCACCTTCGATCTCTGACGGATATCTTCGTTTCGGATTTTATCCATCAGATATCCCAAGCATAGCCCGCTCCTTAGCTCGTTGAGCGACCTTAAATGACGGTATATTCATCCCTAATTGCTGGCCCTTATGTAAAACAGACTGGTGACGAGCAGCGGCGTCACTGGTGCGAGGGTTCCGGCACCGCGCTTACCAACCCGCCTGCCCAACGTGTGTAAGTATGGGCAGTTCTTCCAGGATGACCGCCGGGAGTGGCAAAGTCCTGGAAAGGCAGTGGACGAACTAGGCTGATGGATAGATGGTACCAGGAGACTATAAAACACTAGAAAGTCAATAAACTTAGTGCAGCAGTAAATATAAAGGTGTTAAAAGTACTAGGAACCTATAAGTCAGCAAGAGTCGAGTAACAAGATCACCGCCGAAATGGAATTCACCAACCTGCCCAGCGTGTGTGAGTATGGGCATTTCTTCCAGGACCGGCAAAAGTGGCGTAATCTTGGAAAGTCCTATGTCCAGCAGTGGACGAAGACAGGCAGTTAGATGGATGGACATGGGGACACCTCTGACCAGAGGCTTATTTTAAGATTTGGTGCCCTGGGCCTGTAAGGTTTGTCGCCCAATAAATGAACCGAGAAAAAAGCAAAAATATTTCAATTGTAAAATAAAATCCAGCAGTGTGTTGATTTGGGTTGTGATGGTAATGAATGAAAAAACTAAAAATACCTTACTAACAAATAAACACAATTTTTTCAGTGTGCATATTTTCCGATAATTTTTTCAATGCAAGTGCTCGTAAAGGCACACTTTTTATGCATCAAAACCGAACAGAAAGTCGATTATTTTGCCCTAGGGCTTTATTATTATTTTTTGTTAATTTATTTACGAGAAGTTGGCTAACCTGCAACCTTTCCTGTGTACCATAAATGTTATACTTTTTTGTCCACTGTTTAACGGCTCTGGATACAGTCCTTTTGATCCAGTCATTAACTTGCAAAATTGTAAAAATGTAACTTTCAACTTTAATAATTAAATTGTTTTCTTTGATTATATTTGTTTTGTTTCCTCACACTATGCATTGAAAAACGTAGTACGATACACGGGCGTAAAAGCAATAAACTTTTCGCCCTTGTAGCATAAACTACTATTAATAACAGGATTATAATAAAGTCAACAAGCAATAAAATTAAAAGATTTGGACGAATAAACCAGATAGGTACCTAACGATTGATAATGAAAGGCGCCCAAAGTTGAGCGCGAGGTGCAGCTTGCGCCACGCCCCTCGCAGCCTGCCGCCCTGGGCCATGGCCATGGCTGACACTCCCTCGTAGATTCATGTCGTGACGGTGTTTTTCTTCATTCCAGTTCTTCCCAGACCTGTTTTCCATGAACATGTGCTGGGGATCAGTGGACGCGAGGAGAGCAGCTTTCGACATGAACTACAAACTTGTGGAGACTACTTTCGAATTACTGCAAGAGCTGAAACTTTGTAGCTACTCGTAGACAAGCTGGAGGAATCTGGGAGGTTTTAAATACGGGGTGTGAACTAAGTTGTGTACTTCCTTCGACAAAATAAATGTCTCACTCAATCTTCACTTGAAGGCGACAAACGTAAATGAATACACAATTTACTGGACGGACTTATCACTTCGAGCGATTTTTTCCAGTCAACCTTTGAGTTGTGAAGAAAATATTGTTTTGCGTAATGTACTTGTTCCATGAAAATAATTATTATTTCCAAATATATTTAGGCATGACGCAGATGACGTAATTGTATGTCCAAAGTTGTAAAGGCTAATATAAAAGTCAGTAACAAATAGCATAGTAATAATGTATAGCAAATTTCACCAAGAACAGACAATAGGAGAGATGACAGGGTAAATAAAATATTATTCTATTTAGTCCGTCATTTAAATTATCAAAAAATATTGGACACGTATTTTTTCTTTTGTCAATCAAACAAAAAATGACAGAGATAAAGCGCATCAAAGTTAGGGAGTGGGAGCTGGTGACGTCACGCCTAGCTAAAAAGTGTACTTAGGCGTGACGTCACGCGGAACTTTAGCGGGCTATATCTTCATAATTGTTTGTTTAATTGACAAAAGAAAAAATATGTGTCCAATATTTTCTGAAAATCTAACTGACAGACTAATTAGAATTTTTTAGTCATCATGCCTATTACTAGAATTGACTACAATTTAAAAGCAGTAATTTTTCAATGTGTCAATGTTCTGTACAAACTCGTTTAAAAATATAGAATATGTAAGCCTTACGAAGGAAGTACATAAGCCTACATACAACCCCAATACAGGTTAAGAAATGTTTAGAAGAGAGGACATAATAATAAATCAAAACATGAAACACCTATATATTATTTACTTAATTTTAAACCTAATCCTTTTTTTCACACAGTTTGAGGAAATAATTATAAATAAAACGAAAAGAAAATTATTTCATTTTTTTATTATAAAACAAAATCTCTACTACACAGTAAACAAAATTGGGTTCGCAAATCATAAGTAAATACATACATATGTCACATTTTATTCAAAAGATAAAAAACATTTGTCAAATGATTATTATAAATCATAATTTATACATTTTGTAAAAGTTAACACCAGTATTGCAATTTTTTTTTCTTTTGAAAGCGAATTTAAAAAATACATTTTTAAAAATTAATTATATATGTACTAAACTTAGTATAAAAGTCACAATTTCACAAAATATACACGAAAAAGTCTTTATTTGGATGGATTTGTTTCTAATCAGATCTTCTTTCTTACAATAATAATAATAACATGGAATGCCGAAAACACATAGAAATAAAAAAAAAATTGAATGAAGATAATTATATAAAAATAAAGTTGATTTACAAATAAGACTTATACCGGCGCCAGACATGTGTCCACTTATTTGCACACTTCTTCGACGACTTTGTACACACATTTGGCGCACCTGCCACACATGCTTCGCAAACTCTTTTCTCCACAGTATGCTGGTAGACAACAAAGGAGATGGACGACGATTTCGTGGACGCAGTGTGCTTATATCATTTATGTGCATGTGATTATTTTTTACATGTGCAACAAAATATATCGAAAATATATACAAGGTGACTTTTTGATCATCATCCAAATTCAGTAAGTGATTAGTATCAGGGATCAATAAAAATTTTGGTGAAATTCGGAAAATGAAATTTTGACTCCCCACAGTGACTCACTCGGGACTGGAAGTGAATTTCTATGGGAAGTCGATATTTCATTTTAGGAATTTCACAAAAATTGTTATTGATCCAAGATACTGATCACTTATCAAGCCTCCATTTTGAATTTGGATGATGATCCAAAAGTCACCTTGTATACATGGTTCCCCTTGCAGCAACTCAATAAATTCTAGGACGCATTCGTTACTCCAGTCCATTTTGAACGATATTCGATTCCATTTTGTCTCACATAACCGTTCCGTACAACAGCGCTCGCGCAACTGGGGCTCTACCGCGTAATTCTCATTTGTATCAACTTCAAGCAAATGCATGCGAAATTCAACGCGTGCAAAAGAGATGGCATGTTAGGCGGGCGTCGTCGCACGCACGACAAATTTCAATCTCAAGTTGATGTGGATGAAAATGAGAATTACGCGGTAGACCCGCTGGTCTTTGCAAATAGGCGTAATAGTGTGGCAGGCTACGCACTTATTTGAACACATTCCTGTGATGTGCGCTAAAAAACCGATACCGCTCGGCAAAGTGCAAATCTGTGTACAAACTTTGGAACACATAGAGAAAGTCTCGTGCCACACAGTGTGTCCACTAGAGTGTGCAAATAAGTGGACACATGTCTGGCGCCGGCTTTACACATTTTTATTACATCCGATTTCCGTAAGCTTTTACAAATACGTACATACAATGCCTTTGGAATACATTTTTCACATTTTAATATAAACTATTAATCAAAAGTAAAATATATAAATATAATCATTTAAGGTGGGTCCATCAATCGTAAAATAAGGTGACAGATTGTTTATGGCATGTATAGAAAATACTAAAAATGCTACTAGTGTTCTATCAAAAATACTAACTGAACATCAAAAAAAAATACTGACTAGCACGCTAAAATAATAACTGTGCTCTTGAAGGATTTCTGGGTTGTCATAAAAAAAATAACCACGAAGGTTAGGTATTGGGGTGTGTATACCTATATATAAGGTATGTATAGCCTAACCTACTCTCTCTTTTGCGCAGAAGGATTTCTGACGGCAAATTTAGTGTGCAAAATAGTATTTTTGATGTACAAAATAGTATTTTCGATGTGCAAAAAAAAATATTATCCGTTCGAAAAGCTATTACAGTCCGACCGGATAACAGTCATTGCCCGCGACGTTACAGGGAAACAGGGGTGACGACAAAGGTAGTCGCACGGGGTGTGTTTGCCGTCTGCAACGTAGCAAAGCTGACAGAAAGGCGTGAGTGTGTGAGAAGTACAGTCAACAAAAGATGGGTAACCAGGCCCACTGTAAACACTATGATTCTAAGACCCATATTTGAGGGATAGATGATATCAGGAATACTTGGTCGTTACATACACATATGCACTATTGATTAGGAGCTCACCGAGTTTTTTACACATAAAAACACGTTTTTATAACCCTTGTTTGAAGTAGTAAACAATTAAATTAAAATCTAGGGAAATATATTGGTATTATTGGGTATATATACTAGACTGTATACACGATGGAAACACGATTTAATAAAGTTGGCTCGATGGAATAAATTCGCAAAGTTACCTCTTGTCGAGTAATTTTTTCCTCTATTTCCCTACTTTTTTATATAAATAAGTAATTTGATATTGTAGCCGATTCTGGAGGCTTTAATTTAAGTTTTAGAGAGTTTTAGTGCTGTCAAAACTAAAACTTTTTCAAAGTACTTTAGCTTCTGTTCCTAACATTTAAAGACTATTTTGTAATCAAGAAAATTAAGTTTTGACAGCACTAAAACTAAAATTAAAGCCTTCAGAATCGGCTTTTGTATATGATTAATTTACTAAAATAAATTTTATAGACGACTGGAGCGTTTATACAAGATAGTTTTTTATTTAAGAACAATATGATGAAAATAACAACGAAAAACATTGAAAAAGTGCAAAAGTTTGGTTATTTTCTTTACTCTTTACACGTAAGAAAAAGACAGAGACGAAGGCAAACGCTCGGTGTGACTTCTTCATCTCATCTGTCACTTGTCAGTGGGTTTTAGGATCAAAATATTTGCACTGAGCCTGGTTACCTATCTTTTTTGTAGACGGTACATACATTGACTGCACATCCAACGACGGAACGTCCTATTCTAATAGCATTTCGAACGTATCATACCAAAGTGATCTATGTTTGAACTTATTACATGCGCGTGCGATATCAAACGATATGATGGTCTCACTTTATGGTATTTCCCACTTTATTCATATAGATGAATCCTTAAAATTGAAATAATTTACACAAATACCACATAAAAAAGGATAATAATAGGTTGACCATCTAAAAGTACAAAATTAACACCTAAATTACTAATTTGGCATCAACTAGGTTAGGTTAGGTTTGAACATATTATTTTTGATGCCAACTTAGTAATTTTGATGCTGATCTTTGTAACTTTTGATGGTCAGTTAATTACATTCCCATAAAAAATACCGTTTTACTACAAAATATTGAAATGTTCATCAAGTAAAACAAGAGCTAGTGATTTTTTAATTACCTATACAGAGAAAAAGCTTGGTTAAATAAAATCTAGGGTCACACAAAAAAAAGCTGAAATAAACGCTATTTCGTGACTTTATAGTTAGTCGATTTATTGGTTGCATTTAACTTTGAGGTTAACAGGCGCAATTTTAGACGAGAGAAAGCCACATATTGGTTTCGATTCGGTGTAACACGACTTAACTTATGTGACAGGTTCATACAAACGAAATATTAAAACCATTTGTAAATCATAGATATTCTCAAGGTAGTGTGTATTTATTCCGTTTGCATTACAGAATATCTAGGTTCCCAAATATATATTAATAAGAACACTGCTTTAAACGTGAAATATGAGAAAAATAAGCTTTCAATGAGAATTTTAAATTGCGTATGTCGTCTTCAAATCAGTGTCCTTTCAAAATATATATTTGGGAAATAAACGGATTAAATAAACACCACCTTTAGAATATCTATGATTTACAAATGGTTTTGGTATTTCGTTTGTATGAACTGGGATTGCTCCGAAAGCCTCTTAAGCGTCCTGTCTTTGTCTTTTCGATACAGAAAGAAAGAGAAGGAACGCTTAAATTAAGTCCTACCAAAAAGTTAAATCGTGTCACACCGAATCGTCACAGAAACATAATTCACGGTAAACTAGCAAAGATAAATAAATTACAAATTAAAGTAAATTTTAGATGAGCAATTCTTTTACATATTTGAAGGGTTAGCGGGAAGAGGGATCATAGTCAACAGAAGGTAAACTCGAGCTTGCTTAGTTTGTTTATTACTTAAGGCTGCGCCGAGCGTAGAACGATTAGACACCTCGCTTGTTCTCTCGTGGTCTTTTTTTATCGTGGTCGCGTTTATTGAATTTAACAGAAACAATCATATTTAATTTACCAGACAAAATTTGAAAAATGTGAAACGGCCCAGTTGTATTTTATAACGTTTATGATTGTCTTGAATTATGGTTGAGACAAAATTCGACAGTTAAGTTATTGAAATTACTAAAACCCCAATACCTTTTTTCGATTTTGGGCCTACTTTAGATAGATTTGTTTCTTACACCATAAGTTATTTTAAATATTCGCTGCGGCGGAAGTGTAGATACATTCTCTGTGATAATAAATATATATTTTATTTATTTATCATTGAAATATTATTCAATAAGTCAATTTAACAGTGACTGTCGTTTTAGATTATTTTGCTCGGTGCCCTCTTAAGAACTTTGCAGCGGGCTTGTTGTAATCACAGTTAATTATTGTAATGACAATTTTTTTTTCTCAATGTCAAATTTTACCATCAGCCCATAGCCCATATTCACAGTACATTTTTTTTTACTTTATGTACTAGTTATGACCTTTTTTAAGTTAGGTTTTTAAGCTTCTTGAGTTCGGTTTATTTTTAAAAGCGATATTCTGCGGACTGTGCTATTTTTTTCAAGTTTTTGTTTTCGCTCGATCATTGTTATCCAGACATTTTAGAAGATGGCAATATTAACTCAATTTTTGAAAAAAACTGACAATGATCTTTCTTCCCGCTTACCCTTCATTTGTGTGTGACTAAGTTTGATTAAAAAAAAACTACGCCTGTATATTGATATCGTTTTTTTTTTTTCTTAAAAATATGCGTCGCGTGATTTAAAAAAAAACCGTACTTAACTAGGTGGATACATGATACTTGGATCTGAAATATCTGTTCTTAATTTTCATTTATTACATCTAACAACCACAATATCAAAAGGTACAAAAATTCATTAAGCTTACAATTATAACTACTCTATGGAAAATATCAGTTTTTTTTTTTAATCTGTCAGAAAAATTACTTTTAAAATGAGCGTTTTTTCAATGTTTTTTTTTCTTTGTCCTTAGCTTTTCTCCAGATGGCGCTGTCCATGTCACCATAGACAAAATGTGTTTCGTAGCAATCAATGTCATAGTGGTTTTTAGTTTGTTTGGATTATGTGCATATCATAAAATTAGTATGTAAGTACATACCAATTCCATGATGTATATTTTATTTTGTCTTTGATTCTGTTGCTAAAGAATACGACAGTGCCATCTAGCCATCTTATTTAACACTAAATTTGACACAAGGAAAAACGCTCATTAAAAGACACTCACGAGAGATTATTTCATTATAACAGTTGACATGTAGTCAACATTATAATACGGTTTCTAAAGATTTTATACAAAGTTTGTCTTCGCGAGTTTTAATTATGTCAATAATAAGTAATTTCTATTAAATGCTTTCGGAATTGTGAAACAAATATTCGATAATTACACCAGTACCCGTAGCATAATGACACGCGACTTCGTTATCCGATCATTCTCAGTAGATCCATAAAATAAGATCCAGTGGAAATAAATATTAAAAAAGGCGTTACTTTGCGGAAGTCCATCATGAATTTGTGGATATATTAATAATTTGCAATATTCCGCTAAACACTCTTACCATGCTATTCAAAATGCAGACTCAAGCACCGCCCGCCCACCCGCATAAAACATGCACAAGCAAGCAGTACGAGCACAACATAAAGCAATCTTAAATAACAAGCAAGAAAATTTAGATAAGCGAAATATTGCAAATTATTAATATATCCACAAATTCAAGATCCAGTGGATCTAGTGAGACTTCTCTTCCTCATTTGATCCAGTCGACACTTTCAGAACTTGCATATCTATTTCAGTAAATAATGTATTATTTTGATAAAATAGTATATTATTTTTGGAATCTTTTTCTAGGGATCTGTTAAAATAGAAATGCGATTGGAGAAATTCGGCTCGATAGAAATATTTATTGAAATGAGGTCTAATCATGGATCTAGTGAGACTTTTTTTTTTTTCATTAAATCCAGTCTTCAGATGGAGGATCTACTAAGACCTTTTTTCTCATTAGATCCATATTTATTTAAAGATTTACATGTTTGCATTCTGATATAAAATAAGTAATTATGGATGTTGCTACGTAACGTAACCATAGACGACTACAACATAATGTAATAATAACATAATAGTAGTTTATGCTACTAGGGCGAAAAGGAATAAATTACGAGGACGATTTAAAACACGAGCGTAGCGAGTGTTTTAAACGTAACCGAGTAATTTATTGCTTTTACGCCCGTGTATCATACTACGTTTTTCAATGCATAGTGTGAGGAAATGAAAATAAATATAATCTTGTGAACTTTAAATTATAATTGGCTCAAAAGGACTGTATCCAGAGCCGTTAAACAGTGGAAAAAAAAGTATAACATCTATGGTACACAGGAAAGGCTGCAGGTTAGCCAACCTTTATAAATAAATTTAAAAAAATAATAATAATAAAGCCCTAGGGCAAAATAATCGACTTTCTGTTCGGTTTTGATGCATAAAAAGTGGGCCTTTACGAGCACTTTCATTGAAAAACATATTACATCTACTGGATCTACTGTTATACTAAATTTGTGGGATAGAACAAGTGATTTTCTGTTCATAATCTACAGAAATATCTGGATCATACTGAGAATGATTGTCAAAAATGAATCTACTGGCACTTTATGATTTCTATCGTTTTTTTTTTCAGATTTTACTATATGGATCTACTGAGAAGCCTTGATAAAAAATGGAACTATCGAGACTTTTTGTTTTTCGTGCAAATGTGACCTGTCATTGCATGACAAACGAGGTCGCGCGTCATCGTGCTACGGGGCCGGTGTATATGTGACGTCATTTAAAACTTAAACCACATTGTATACTGAGCATACCGAACTTACAATCTCCACTAAATTTCAATATTGGCCAAATTGGCGAATTATTATCATTATATATCATAAGGTTGCCGACCCCTAGTCATTAGACCAAACGAGTGAAGCCGCGGGCAAACGCTAGTAGAAAATTACTTGTTCAGTATGATCATACACGTGGTAAGTAGTTAGTGGCATAATGGTACACAATTGGTGTTTTAAATTTCTTCTACAGATTGTAAATGCAAACCCAATAATACCGCTGCGCACTGTTATCAACGCAGTTCATTCACCCGTGACGTGGTCTCGACCGATAAAATAGTGTAATTGTATTCTGTGCTACTGACGCTATCAGAGGTCAGCGACCAGCGAGGGTGTCCAAGAGATTAGTGTATTTTAAGTTCAACAAATCGTGATATTGTGGGGTACTGGTTTACATTGTATGAGTCATACTACCAAACCCTTAAACGATTCTTGCATTTGCATTTGCATTCTGTATAAAACCATAGACTAAGTATTACTACGTATAGACTAGCAGTTCCCCTACATCAGTTTGTAGCCACATAAAAGGTGTAAAATTATAACGAAATCTAGATAGCGTTGCTAAATCCTCTAACGAACACGATGCTAAAAAAGACCGATTAGTTACACTAGTGGTACAGCGATGTCACGTAACATAAAAATAATTCCCATTATTTATTTATGGTAATAGATGGCGCTGAAATATTCACTGTTATTGTTGTCAACTTAGCGCCATCTAGTTTTTCTAAGCAAAGCTATTACAGCCACATGTTTACTTGGTAACCTTGACAGTTTACTTGCAGTCAATTAAACAAATTATGCTTATTTGCAACACTTGGCGACACCTAAGGGTACGTAAAAAATTTGCTACGCCTTGATGTATGGGAGTTGTCGGTCTATACATAGTAATACTTAGTCTATGATAAAATAAGCTTCAGTATTTTACATTTTAAGATCTATTCACCTCATAATAAGGCTCAAATCACGCCAAATTAAACATCGAAAACTATTGCTTTCATGTACTATTTATAACAGTGAAAATGCAGACTTTTGTGCTTATGTTAAACAGTCTTTTGTAGGAGCTATGTTGCCACTATTTCCTGACAACTTTGCCCAGAAAACACACGTGTAATAAATTATTTGCTGGAAAGTATAGCAATTAGAAGTATAGCATATAGAGTGCCATTGAGTGCATAACATAAGGCCAGAGTTGACCCGCTGTCAGACTTGGGACATTCGTAGGGTTTAACTTAGGTTTGAAAAAAGCTGCCATGTCATCAAGACACCTATCACATTATAAAGGCGTGATTTAGAGGATATATTAGTGTTGCCATATACAAAAACGAGTAATCTAAGTGGGGTAACACTAAAACCAACATACCCGACTAAAAATACAGGAATTATTGAGGGAAACTAGATTGTCTGCTGATACAGATATTCTATTTCACGAAGTTTTTTTTTTCTATGGACTAAGTATTACTACGTATAGTAGCAGTTCCCATACATCAGTTTGTGGCCACAAAAAAGGTGTAAAATTCCAACGATATCTAGATGGCGTTGATAAATCTTCTAACGAGCACGATGCTAAAAAAAGACCGATTGGTGACGCTAGTGGCAAAACGATGTCACGTAACATAAAAATAATTCCCACTTCGATAATAGATGGCGCTGAAATATTCACTGTTAGTGTTGCCAACTTAGCGCCATCTAGTTTTTCTAAGCAAAGCTATTACATGTTTACTTGGTAACCATGACAGTTTACTTGCAGCCAATTAAACAAATTATGCTTATTTGCAACACTTGGCGACACCTAGTGTCGTAAAGGCCCGTAAAAAATTTGCTACACCTTGATGTATGGGAGTTGTCGGTCTACACGTAGTTATACTTGATCTATGCTATTACTCCGTAAAGAAGCGACACTCATTATCGTCGCACGCAAATCAGGCGCACGATCGTATGCATGCAGTACTCAGTAAGGGTCAGAATCGCCTGTTCGCTGCGCGTGCGTGTGTGCACAAGCGTGTATGGACAAGATAGTTACGCACGTGTGAGTTGTAGGTAATGGGGATCCACAGGCAAAGTTAATTACAGATGGCGCTAGCATAGGTCTGGCCTGGCCACGGTCCGGCTATGTCAAACTTTGTTGTTGTGTATTACGGTTTTCCTGTTTTTTTCGGATATCTCGCATTTTTTTTCACTTCCTCTTATCACCTCTTGTTCCAATATTTTATATATTTGTTATTGTCATCATGTTGATCATTTTTAATATGGGATTTCACGTGAATACATTAACACCCGGTACGGCACACAAAGGCATAATTCCAAGAAATAATTGAAAATCACAGAAAACTACGCAGAAACCAATAGCAATGTACTGAAATGACAGATTTTCATCGGCGCGGCGGTTCGATGCTGCGCCATCTACAGGGATAATTTGGCAGTGTGGGTCCCCATTAAAGTCGGCGATAGTTAAAACAATACTAAAACACAGATGATATGTTGAGTGATAATGACGTAATTCATACGGAATCTGTTACTTCCGCTGAAGCCATAGAGGGGGTCGGGGCGTAGACCGGCGAAATTAATGTCTGGTATTGGCGACTCTGAAAAAAAAAACATTTTTATACTACACCTGCTCGGAAAGTACCTTCTTTCTTTGTTGAAAACGTCATTACTGTCATACAAATATGCGGGCGGCAAAAGTGTTTGAAAATTCATTGTTAACGTGCTTGAGCGGGCAGAAAAAGTATATGCAAATCCATTGTTAACGTGCTGTTTTTTTTTTAAATAACATAAAGTATGAGCAAGTGGCCAAGTGGCCAGTATTATTTTGCGAACTCGTACATAAAACTCGAAAAATGATACTGGCCACTTGCTTTTCCTGCACATAATAAAAAATAAGAAGGAAATAAAAAGTGACAATCGCACGCGAGTCAGTCGGTTTCTTTTATTGTATCTTGATTAAAAGTAAAATTATACTATTTCCTCGCAGGTGTAGTATAAAGCACTATGTATCACTCGGGAGAAAGTGCGATTCCCAACTCGTGTGTATTGAGGCCCTTGGCTTCGCCTCGGGCCTCAAACTACACCCTCGTTGGTAATCTTCCCCTTTCTTCACCGATGACGTCTCGCGAAGCGCGAGCGCTAGCCAGCCCCTCTATTATGTATCTTTAGTTGCCAACTGGACTGGGTGCCTATCATCAAAAACACATATAAAAACTGAACTTTCAAAATTGCCTTTAGTGTATATTGAACTATTTACGAACTGTGACGTCACTTCAAGTGGGAATATATCCTTAGACAATCGGAATTCGATTGTATATCTATGTTTTTGATTTATTATTTTTATTTATTTATTATTATTACACAAAATTTGTATAACATAACAGTAGCCCAATGCGCTATACAAATGAATAAGTGCTACAACATTAAATACATATTAGTAAATAACAATATAACAATCAGAAATGAAAACAAAAATACAAAACAATATAATTAAAAAATAAGTCTCATGCAGGCTTCATCTCACAGATGATTGATGATAGGCACCCAGTCCAATTGGCAACTAGAGATACATAATAGACCCGATGCAGTGCGAGACGCAACGTCGTCGCGTGAGCGTCTTCACTCGTCCAGAAGAAGGCAGTCTGAATCTGCTGAAACTGGTCGGCTATCCCGATCAATAATACTTATTGAGGTGAGCTGTTTTACAATAATCATGTTTTATCATCAAGTTTTATTCAATTCGATAAATCCCACTAATATTATAAATGCGAAAGTTAGGATGGATGGATGTTTTTTACTCCTACGCGCCGTAACTACTGAACCGATTGGGCTGAAACTTTGCACAAATGTAGTTCTAGATCTGGAATAGAACGTAGGCTACTTTTTATCTCATAAAGACTTAATCAACGCGGGCGAAGCCGCGGGCACATGCTAGTATATAATAATTTAATTTAAAAAAAATGCGCCAGTATAGTGGGGTCAGTAACACAATATAATACTTAAACTGGATGTTTTACTGAACAAATAGAACTAATTTAAAAAGCGATAAAAGGCAAATATAAATTCCGAAAAACTCATTGGTACATGCTCAACCGGTAGCATTTGAACCTGGGGTCTGGAGTAGGGAATGCAATCTCGGTATACCGAGATCTCGCATCGATCTACCAAGATCAATCTCGCATCGAAAACAATGCAAGATCTCGCAAGATTTGCGAGAATAATAGTGGAATTAATTTCAAGCGATCTACCTTCTAAAATAAGCCGCGTAAATCGCTAGACAAATGGATGTAGTTATCGCAAAGATCGCTATACAATGCGCACTACATATCAATTCTTACCGTCTAACGAAGCAAGCCGCGTAAATCGCCAGACAGATGGATGTTTCTACATATCAATTCTTACCTTCTAACGAAGTCAGCCGCGTAAATTCACTGACCAAATGTATAAAATAAGCCGCGTTAATCGCTAGACAAATGGATGTAGTTATCGCAAAGATCGCTATACAATGCGCACTACATATCAATTCTTACCGTCTAACAAAGCAAGCCGCGTAAATCGCCAGACAGATGGATGTTTCTACATATCAATTCTTACCTTCTAACGAAGTCAGCCGCGTAAATTCACTGACCAAATGTATGTAGTTATCGCAAAGATCGCTATAGAATGCGCGCTACATATAAATTCTTACCTTCTATAGAAGTAAGCTGCGTATATCGCCAACAGATGGACGAAGTTATCGCAAAGATCTCTATATAAGGTCTTTCAATTCAAATGGAAAGTAATTTAGGAGGTTATTCAGTATCGTTAATACATCACATTCCACTGCAAAGTACTTCTTTTTGCGTGAACTTTTTCTTCACTTGTCCATACAAACTGAGTCAGCTGATCGGACCACTTTGTACTGAGAAGCAGTGTGACTATTTGTGGCAGATTTCGCTCTTAAATTTTGTCTGTGGCAGATCATGCTGACGATTTACAAAGGAGGCAGATTTTGGCAGATTTAAAAGATTTCAAGAAAATTCACATTACCTTATTTGAATTTTCAATGAATTCATCTGTTTTATAAGTGATACATAATTAGATTACAAATGAAGTTGCACCACCAGCACAATTTTGAGTAAAGACAAATTTTGGGGAGCTATAGGAAAAATCAAGGACGCGAATGGGTCTACAAAATACCCAAATATTACAAATTTCTCCAAAGCTTTGCCTTTATTATGTTTGTTCATGTCCAACGCTTCGTGCGAGAGAATATTCTCTCAGGAGAATTTAAATAAAACAAAAATAAGGAATAGGTTCCTAAACCAACATGTTTCAGCTTTAATTATAACAAAAGAGGGGATTTAGGAACACGGAGACTGTGTCTCCTTTAAACCAACTAAAAATATGTTTTCAAAATATATGTAGGTACTACACGGAAAAAGAAAACGAAAATTTCGAGGCAAATGTTGACAAGTAGAGTAAATGTTACGTTTAGGTACAATTTATAAGAAAATTGTTAAATAACTATGTTGATTAAAAAAAATCCATTGAATTCGTGTGTATTTTTTCCGTTTCCATGAAGGCATATTTCTGGCATTTTTGGCGCCAAGTGTGGCAGGTTTTGGAAGATTTTTTGCCCACTCTCTGGCAGATTCGACATTTATGAGATGGACACGCTGCTGAGAAGTGAAAAAAAGTACTTTGCAGTGGAATGTGATGTATTAACGATACTGAATCACCTCCTAAATTACTTTCCATTTAAATTGAAAGACCTTATATAATGCGCACTACTTATAAATTCTTACTTTTACATATAAATTCTTACCTTCTAAAGAAGCCGCGTGAATCACCAGACGGATGTATGTAGGTATCGCAAAGCTCGCTATAGAATGCGCGCTACATATAAACTCTTACCTTCTAAAGAAGTAAGCCGCGTAAATCGCCAGACAGATGGACGTGGTCATCGCAGAGGGCGCTATAGAATGCGCGCCGCCGTAACGCGCCTGACCGCACGCAGGTGGACACACGGGAATGATGGTTTCTACACGCCATGCCATGCAAATAAGGGAAATAACGCAAATTAGACTTAAATTACATGAGGTAACTTTGATTTATACAGCCAAATTCATACTGGATACTCGGTAAGTGCTCGGTATCAAAGTCCGATGACCCATATTGTGGAATTACTTTTTTTCGTGTCCCCCGCAAATGCAAATCCAGTTCCGGATCAATTAGTATGGAAAGTCGACAACTTTTATTTTGCGAAATTAGCAAAAAGTGTAAGTATTGATTTACACCAAGCCTCCAGTATGAATTTGGCTGTATACATTAATGTCACCTTATATTGGCACACGAAAATTTACAGCAAAATAAATTAATAACCGTTTTTTTTTTTCTCTTTTGTTAACTGGCCAAAGTAAGAAAGAAAAAGTTTATACAGTGAACCCATTTCGAGGACTTATTCTGTGTCCCTTAACGGTAACATCGAAAGAAACATTTCCAATGCGAACTTTTCATTCATTTTCAGTAAAAAAAACTGCCTTTAAGACGGCAAAGACTTGTAGAGAAATTCTGAGATAAATATTATTTTTCGTTGCAATAAAATCCTTAAGGTTAAAAGGTCAGTCGCTTAGCGCAAAGTGCATAACTTTACTTTGTTTTTCTTGTTAATAAATAAAAAATTAAAAGCATTTTGGTCTGTGGCAATTGACGCCAATAATCTAGTATTAATGAGGTTTATAAGGATAGAGTTTGAAATTGTATACAAAATTAGTCATGATCTTCTCAAAACCCACTTAAAATGCTGTTTTAACTTTGTTTGGACAAGATCAGTGCGTGGGTTGCGGCGCCGCGCTCACCACAACCCAGCGTGTGTGAGTATGGGCAATTCTTCCAGGATGACCGCCGGGAGTGGCAAAGTCCTGGAAAGGTTTATGTCCAGCAGTGGACGAACTAGGCTGATGGATGGACAAGATCATGACTAATTGTGCATTAAATTTCAAACTCATACTTTATGAACCTCACTTATACTGAACTATTGGCGTCAATTGCCACATACCAAAAGGTTTTCAAATTTTCACCGTCTAAACAAGAAAAACAAAATAAGATTATGCACTTTGCACTAAGCGACTGACCTTTAACCTCAATGAATACAGAGTGTGCCCCGTAAAATAAAACTACAATATGTATAAATTTAATCCCGGTAATTAAATGTACACCTGTATAAACTGCTAGCTCTAACATTCGGTTTTACTTCTTCATTTCTGGACTGGAAAAGTCTAGTTTCAAAAAGATAGAAAATTCATTTCTTTTACAGTTTTTATATTAACTGTTGTCAATACGGCGATAATTACTACTAGCATAGACTAAGTATTACTACGTATAGACTAGCAGTTCCTATACATCAGTTTGTAGCCACAAAAAAAGGTGTAAAATTATAACGAAATCTAGATGGCGTTGCTAAATCCTCTAACGAACACGATGTTAAAAAAGACCGATTGGTGACACTAGTGGCACAGCGATGTCACGTACCATAAAAATAATTCCCACTTCGATAATAGATGGCGCTGAAATATTCACTGTTAGTGTTGCCAACTTAGCGCCATCTAGTTTTTCTAAGCAAAACTATTATAGCCACATGTTTACTTGGTAACCATGACAGTTTACTTGATGCCAATTAAATAAATTATGCTTATTTGGATTTTGGAACACTTGGCGAAACCTAGTGTCGTAAGGGGGCGTAAAAAATTAGCTACGCCTTGATGTATGGGAGTTGTCGGTCTATACGTAGTAATACTTAGTCTATGCTACTAGTTATGGAAAAACGGTTATTTAATCAGCAGCCAATACAACATAACTATGTACAGTACGACACAAGGACACTTTAAAAACTGATACGCAATATGACTTATGTTGTACTGTACTAATAATAAGTAAAAAAAACTATCAAAAATGCTTTTACAACCGACACAAAAGGCCCAAATATGTAACTAATTACGTAATCCATAAAAGGAGAGCTCTCAAAGTAACATTCAAAATTATTGAAGCAAATAAAACCATTGCACAACAGCACTAATATTAAGAGCCCGGCGGAGCAATCCTAGCTCATACAAACGAAATACCAAAACCATTTCTAAATCATAGATATTCTTAAGGTAGTGTGTATTTATTCCGATTACATTACAGAATATCTAGGTTCCCAATTATATATTAAATAAGAACACTGATTTAAACATGAAATATGAGCAAAATATAGCTTTCTATGGAAAATTTAAATTGCTTACATGTCGTCTTTAAATCAGTGTCCTTTCAAAATATATATTTGGGTACCTAGATATTCTGTAATCCAATCAGAATAAACACATACTATATAAACACATACTTAAATTTCACGTCGTGTAAGTAGGTATGTATATTTCGACCCTAGATATGGGACGTCAAATAAAAAAATTGTAAAATGACACTTCTTCGAACTATTCCATAAAAGAATGATAAAAAAAAACATAATGAACAGAAAATCACTTGTACTATCCCACAAATTTATTTAATACTTCCTGACCGGTTTCGCCTTTATGGCATTATCAAAGGAATTAATATTAGATCTTAATTACACAATAAATAGTTTACATCAGCCAGTGCGATCTATGACACTAACACATTTTTGTAGTGAGGGTAATCCGTTCTAGTAGATACCAGCCGAAAAAAAATTGCCTAAAAGTGGGGAATTTTAATCTCATAAGTGAGGGTAATAGTTCTTGTATCCGTTCTAGTAGATACCAGCCGAAAATTTTTTGCCTACAAGCAGGGTTCGAACTTATCAAGATTATTACGCTGCTTGAAACTTATCCGATCATTATCCGCTAGGTATCGGATACTCATCGGACAATTATCACTAGTTTAAGAAATTAATTTGTTATATTGTTTCATAAGAAATGCATAATAATTTGGGCAATTCTAACAAAAACAAATTAAAAATCCAACACAAATTAACATTAAGTAAAGTAAAAATAATTTTTAGTACTATATTTTAAATTATTTAAAGTAGCGCTTTAAAGCGCTGCAGAAACGCGAACTGAATTTTTATGGTACGGGGAATCCCCACGGCGGCGGCGGAGCGCGGGCGCGGCACGTTGACAATTAGTGCGTTAGGTTATACGCAAGTGCGGAAATACACGTTCGAATACAGTTAACCTTAATGAACGCAATTTTTGTTATCATCAATTGATAATTGGCGAGCTACTTTTATCAAAACAATTGTCATGCCAAGTATCAAGATAATTGTTACGGATAATTATCCTTTAGAATCCTGACTACAAGTGGGGAATTTTTTCCGCTGGTATCTACTAGGACGAATAAATAAACGATTACCCTCACTACAAAAACGTGTTAGTGTCATTGATCGCCCTATTTATTGTGTAATTAAGATCTTATATTAATTCCTTTGATAATTCCATAAAAGCGAAACCGGTCAGGAAGTACTAAATAAATTTGTGTGATAGTACCAGTAATTTTCTGTTCATTATGTATTACAAGTTCCACCAAAAGCCATCAACCAACAGCATAAACATTATGACAAAAAAAAAACAGTTTAATTTGTTATTAATTGAGGAAATATTCCGAAAAATTGTTAACTGGTATCATTTCTACTGTCAAAGGAGCTACATCCAACTTACCGAACAGCTCGACATGCCCCTCGTCAGCGCCCAGCTTGTTCTGAGCCTTGCACGTGAACATCCCATATTGTCTCTTCTCTATTGTGATCACCCTTATAGTTGTGTCCGTGAACTCGTCTGCGGTCGCGAAGTGGGAGATTCTGGAATATTGTTCAACATTAATTTATTTATTTATTCAATTTACAGGACTATACTTAAAAAAAAACTTTATTGCAAAAACATATTACAGTGCTCCCAAAGTGATAATGCGCATACAAATCTTCGTCAATGTTCGGCAAAGTTCGTATTTCCTTACACTTTCTATACAATCATGGAGCGAGCGAGTCCTTCACTGGTATCCGAGAGATGGACGCCGGATGCCTGGTCACCCAACGAGACGCTGGAGCGACAACATCACCGCGATAGCCGGCAACACGTGGACAAGACTGGCTCAAGATCGCCTAGAATGGCATAATATGGAGGAGGCCTTTACCCAATTTTGGGTGTCCAAATAATATTGAATGCATGTATATTCAATATTACTAATTTTATTATTACTTTTGCATGAATTATATAATATAAATTTATTTTGTGATTAATAATTTAAATTAAATATTGTATTAAATTCTAGTTGATCAATGTTATAAAATTAGATCAACTAATATAATTACTTGTATGTTATATGGAAATAAATGGCTTTATTATTATTATTATTTATTATTATTCTATACAATCAATACGGTCACGTGGTACGTCCGGTCGCTCGGCTATATATTTGTATGCGCATTATTACTTTGGGAGCACTGTATAGTATACAAAAAGACAATAATTCCCACATTAAATTGCCTTGTGAAGTGGAAACTAGGCTCTACCCAGAAACATTAAAGAATATTATAATTATGAGTGCTAAAAGAACAAGTAACAATTTAAAACTAACAAAAAATTACAAAAATCCGCCCTTGCCTTCTATCTTTTCTTTGTATGTATCTTATCTTCTTATTTTTGTGCAATATAGTGTTCATTCATTAATTCTATAACCACCTGTAATGTTGATTGTTGGACAGCTGCACTTCATCCTTAAGCCAGATGATGGCGGGCGGCGGGTACGCTTCCACGTGACACTCGAGGTCCATATCATATTGGAGTGCCTGGAAATATTTACATTGTTTATATAGATAAATAATACAATTGGTGGATTGCCTGCGGTAAGAGGGGAGCGTTGGGCGACGCGGAGGTAAGAGGGGAGCGTTGGGCGGCACGGAGGTAAGAGGGGAGCGTTGGGCAGCGCGGAGGTAAGAGGGGAGCGTTGGGCGGCACGGTGGTAAGAGGGGAGCGTTGGGCGGCGCGGAGGTAAGAGGGGAGCGTTGGGCGGCGCGGAGGTAAGAGGGGAGCGTTGGGCGGCACGGAGGTAAGAGGGGAGCGTTGGGCGGCACGGAGGTAAGAGGGGAGCGTTGGGCGGCGCGGAGGTAAGAGGGGAGCGTTGGGCGGCACGGAGGTAAGAGGGGAGCGTTGGGCGGCACGGTGGTAAGAGGTGAGCGTTGGGCGGCGCGGTGGTAAGAGGTGAGCGTTGGGCGGCACGGTGGTAAGAGGTGAGCGTTGGGCGGCACGGAGGTAAGAGGGGAGCGTTGGGCGGCGCGGAGGTAAGAGGGGAGCGTTGGGCGGCACGGTGGTAAGAGGGGAGCGTTGGGCGGCGCGGAGGTAAGAGTTTATGAAGTATTAAATAAATGAATATGATAAATCATAGACTTAGGATGTAGGTACTATACTGGAGTATATCCTAAGTCTATGTGATAAATTTACTTTTTTGTCTTTTAATCATAGTTTTGTATTATTATTGCAACTAATTTTTGACTTCTCTTTCAACAAAAGTCTAAATTAGGTGCGACAACCAGCAAAGCAAGGAGGGTGTTAGGTTACCGGCGATCATGAGAATCCCTTCAGTTTTTTCGGGTTTTTTTTGCATGGGGACCCCTTTGGTTTAATTTTTTTATCATTTGCCGCAATAGTCACACGTATTCCGTGAAACTTTCAACTCGCCACCTATAACGGCTGAAGCTGTAGATCTGTGACAGACGGACGGACAGCGGAAGCTTAGTAATAGGGTCCCGTTTGGCACCCTTCGGGTACGGAACCCTAAAAAGAGTAAACAGATATATATATATTTACCTGTCCCAGTCTAGGTCTAGGCACTGTGACGACGGGCGCAAATTCCACCTCCAAGTTAATATTACGACGCGCTCCCTTACCGACGCCATTTTCTGCGACACAGTAGTATGTACCTCTGTCCTCTTTGTGAACCGCGTTGATCTTTAGGATGTTGCCTCTGAAAAATGTAGATTACATTATTATTATTTTTTTATATACAGAAAGGCGTAACCATATTTGAAGAGCTTATTCAGTCAATGGTATATAACAACTTTTACTATGGAACAAAACCTGTATCACGAAAAAAAAATGTTACTGTTTCATAGAAAAATGCAATGCCGCTCGGCCGAAATGTATGGAAGGGCGGATTTTTTTTTTGAGATTTCAGGGTTGGTTCCATAGTAAAAGTTGTTCTATACCATTGACTGAATAAGCTCTTCAAATATGGTTACACCTTTCTGTTACACGTTGTATATATCTTTATTAATCCCGATTACAATTAATCTTAACCTAAACTATACAGGGTGTAAATGTAAAACCAAGAATCCCATTAGGGTATGAAAGTATACACGATACTGATACGATTACGATAAAAAAAGTATACCTTGAATTTTTACCAAAAATTATATTGTTTTTCTAAGATCCAGCTACGCACTCTTATCAATGCAGTTCATTCACCCCGTAGTGCGGTAACGACCAATCACATTGAGTAATTATGTTCTGTGATACTGACGCTATCAGAGTGTTGGCAACACTGCCACATTTAGTTTTTGAGTATATTTTTAATATTAATGTGGCAACTAATTATCTGTCACTTCTTCTTGACCTTCCACCCTTCTTGCAACGTGTATGTAAAATAACCTATCGTGTTCATGGTGCTCATTAAATCAATTATTAATTACTGGCTGTTTTCGTGGATGTACACCGAATCACCAAATCCTACATGGTCCTTCGAGCAACGAGAGGGCACCAGAAGACACGCTGAAGAGGTTACCTACATTGCCGCCGTCAACAGCATTGGTAGCTGTATCTATCTACTGCATGCAAACGGAGGACATTACAACACGCAACGCAACTTAAAAACGAAGGGAAGTTGCAACCTAGGCAAGTAATCAGATTTTATTCTGCTGGAAAAGATAACCTACGTGTCAGTTCAAAGGAGACGTAAAATTCCAACGACTTCACATCCATTGCTGGGTGAACAAAGAAACGTACCAATCGAAACCGTTGCGCATCATACTCGCACGGTATTGGAACGCGTATTTTCGATCGAGACGAAAGCGATCGGTGCACAGAGCAGCGAGACCACGTGACTTCGTGCCGCGGCGTCTGCTGCCTGCTTTGCCGGAATTCGCCGCCATCTTGAACTTTGCTTCGTTTGACACTCAGGCGCATGTGCTCGCAAGACATTTTTGCAGTTTTAATTTTAACTAAGTGCTATATATAAGTAAAAATATAAGAATATTGTTCCAAGTGTTACTTAGATTGAAATTGAAATAGGTGTTGTATTGAGAAGTGGAGTGTAAGCTTAGTATGGCGGAAATTAAAAGAGCGGTCGCGGAACGTGGCTACCTAAAATCGATTATTACCAGGCTTTACGACTGGTGTGTTGAATTAGATTCGGCGGACAGCGGCAACGCTGATGCTGTAATTTTGTCTTCAAAACGAGAACGTCTTCGCGAAATCTTTAAGCAATACGATGCTCAAAATAAAGTTATTCTGTACCTCGACGACACTGACAAGGAAAACGTCGAAGAGTATGAAGAAAAGTTTTACAAAGCCATATCAATTTTAACTAGAAAATTAAATGAATTAGAATCTGTGTCGCCATGTCATCCTTCGGGACAAATGCAAACCACTCCACTGCTTAAGTTACCACCAATTCAAGTGCAAATGTTTGATGGTAAGTTTATTGAATACATACCATTTATAAATTTGTTTAAAGCTGTTATAGATGAGAACCAATCAATTGATCCTGTACAAAAATTATATTACCTTCGTTCATATTTGCGAGGGGAACCATTTGAACTTGTAAAGAACTTACCGTTAACACCAGAAAATTACACTAGTGCATTGAACTTGTTAAAGAAACGCTATGATAACAAATACAAAACTGTGCAAGCACACATAGATCAAATATTAGATTTGAAACCCCTTTTAAGGTCATCCGCCTGTGGTTTGAGAGAATTTGCTTCTAGTGTTAGGCAACAGTTAGCTGCGTTATCTAATTTAGAACCTAAAGTAAAACATTGGGATTCTATGATTGTGTGTGTATTATCCCGTAAACTAGATAACTACTCGGGACGAGAATACCAGATGGAACGTGACACCAGCATCGAGCCAACGGTTGATGGCTTCCTCAACTTCTTGGAGAAGAAAGCCCTGGCACTGGAGAATGCTGAGCGAGGTCATGTCACGGTAATGCAGTATCCGACACAACGTTCATCTGCCTCGACCAAGGCAGCTGTCAACATAGCAACTCAAGAACCACCAGGATGTTTATTCTGTAAGTGTGATCACAAACTTTATGCCTGTAAAAAGTTTCTCTTGATACCGGCCAAGGATAAGGTTAAATTTGTAAAAGAAAAAAAGCTGTGCAACATTTGCCTCGGCCCGCACTTAGGTAAATGTAGGTATCATTTCCGGTGCAATGAATGCAAAAAGCCGCATAATACGCTTTTGCATACTGGCGAAAATGTACTTCAAAGCGTGGGAGCACCTCCTGTTTCATTATTGGCAGGCAATTTAAATAAAGATGTTCCACGGGCCGCTGAAGCACCTCCTGTTTCATTGCTGACAGGCAATTTAAATAATGATGTTCTTCTTCCCACAGCTAAAGTTAAACTCATCGCAAGAGATGGCACGGTCATGATATTTAAGGCTTTGCTTGATTGTGGGTCCCAGCTGTCATTCGTTTCGAGCAACGCAGTGCAGCTGCTAGGATTACGACCCACTCAGAGCCACACAAACATCCTTGGAATCACTAATGCAAAAAGCAGTGTGAGATATTGCTTACCATTAGAGATAAATTCTTTGAATACACCATTTAAAGCAACCACTACTTGTCATGTAGTCGACAAAATAACCTGTAATCTGCCTCAGACAAAATTTGACATTTCAGGGTTGCGGGTACCAAAAAACATTAAATTGGCAGATGATCAGTTTAATGTCCCAAGCGAGATAGATTTATTATTGGGCGCTGACGTATTTTTTCAGGTCCTGCTGCCGGCGGAGGGCACAAGATGCTTGGAGTCCACGCTGCCACAACTGCCTGAGCAACAGCTGCCCACCCTGATCAACACACTCTTCGGCTATGTAGTAGGTGGAAATATTCCACAACACAACGCTTGCAACAAGGTATCCTTAAAATGTACAACTTGTCAGTCTGAGGTTCAAGATGTCTTGGCTCAATTTTGGAAAACTGAGAGTATACCTGAAATCTTTAATGAAAAATCTTCAGAAGAAGAGCTTTGTGAATATATATTCAAACAATCTGTTCAATTGAAGGATCAGCAGTTCGAAGTAGCACTACCATTAAAGTTGCCTCTCAGCCAAGTTAACGAAACCTTAGGTGATTCCTTCCATTTAACCCTTAAAAGGTTTCTCAATTTAGAAAAAAAATTGCATTCAGATCCTTATTTACTCGCAGAATACAAAAAGTTTATACACGAGTATCTAACATTGAATCATGGTCATTATGTAGATATTGAATTATATGACATGAACAAAGATGCAGTCTATTTTATGCCTCATCATGCAGTCATTAAAGCTGATAGTAAAACCACAAAATTACGCTCAGTTTTTGATGGTTCGTTAAAAACTATTTCTAAAAAGACTTCTTTAAATGATTTATTATTGAATGGACCTCTCGTCCAAAGAGATCTTTTTGATATTCTCTTGTTATTTAGATTTGGTGACTTTACATTCACAGCAGACATCAGACGCATGTTCAGAAACATACGTGTGAGCCCAGAGTATACTTCTCTTCAGAACATCCTGTGGAGAGATGACCCTAGTGAGCCTATCAAGTGCATCAGGTTAGACACTGTCACGTATGGCTTAAAAAGCTCTAGTTACTTAGCATCACGCTGTCTTGAAGAGCTAGCAAACCTGCATGCGCATGATATGCCATTAGCGTCGTGGATATTAAAAAACAACACATATGTTGATGATATTTTGTATGCTCACAACGATTTAAATACGATTCTCGAAGCTAAGACTCAACTTCGTGATTTGTTGAAACTAGGTAGTTTTCAGACACATAAGTGGTCTTCTAATGACTTTAGAATTCTGTCTGACATTCCTTCAACTGAACAGCATTTTGATAATGTCCAACTGCAAGAAAATGAATGTAGTATGAAAACTTTAGGTCTTCATGTAGTAATGAAAGACGATCAATTTAAAATTTATTGCCCTGCGTCATTTGATACCAATAAAGTTACAAAAAGAGACGTCCTCAGCTATATAGGCAAATTTTTTGACCCTATGGGATTTGCCAGCCCTATAATTGTTAAAGCAAAGGCAATCATGCAAAAACTATGGGCAAATAAACTAGATTGGAAAGCACAAATTCCAGATGACATTAAGACAGAATGGTTAGAATTTTCATCCAGTCTAGCAACCATGAAACCCATTTTAATAAACAGAAATATTCATGTATCTGACACAGACACCGTTGAACTCTTGGGTTTCTCAGATGCATCTAGCACTACAGCCTACGGTTGCTGCTTATACCTGCGCGTCAGAGATAACAAAGGTAACACAAACTTGCACTTGCTTTGCTCGAAGTCGAGGATAAACCCGCTTCTAAACAAGAACATGACCGTACCACGTCTTGAGTTAAATGCAGCACTGCTGCTTTCTATGCTGGTTGCAAAAGTGAACAGCACGCTTAAACTGAAGATAAATATACAAGCTGTTTACTTATTTTCGGACTCGAAAATTGTGCTTGCTTGGTTACAGAGTGAGCTTACTAACCTCAAAGCTTATGTGGCAAATAGGGTAAAAGTCATTTGCCAGCACACAGTGAATTGTCAGTGGCTGTACATTAACACCAAGGACAACCCCGCTGATCTTATCAGCAGAGGAGTAGATCCTTGTCAGCTCGAAGCCTGTGTGTTGTGGTGGCATGGGCCAAAGTTCTTGCATGACAGTGAGTATAAGTTTTGTCCCTCTCTAGACATACCAACAGACCTACCTGAAATACAGCAGCAGTCAAGCTCGGTGTTCTCCAGCAACCAGGTGTCATCAGATACACAAGGTAATGAACTTATTGGATACTTACACAGACATTCTAGTATCCCCAAAATGGTTAGAGTACTAGCATATATATTGCGTTTTTGTAACAATGTTAATATTAAGAAGGCAAAGATTGAACATAAACATTTGTCAAGTTCTGAATTAAATAACGCATTAATGTTTTTAATAAGTAATGAGCAAAAAATTCATTACAAAGATGAGATAGACTCGCTTGAAAAGGGAAATATAATCAAAGGTTCTTTAAAAGACTTACATCCTTTTATTGACAATCATGGGCTTTTACGTGTAGGTGGTAGGCTGCATCATGCAAACATTCAATATTCTCAGAAGCATCCAATCATTTTGCCCAAGCGATCTCAAATTACTAGCTTGATAATTAGGAGTGAGCATGAGAAATTATTACATGCGGGGCCTAGGCTCCTACTAGCTAATTTGAACCAAAGATTTTGGATAGTTAACGGTATGTTAGAAATTAAAAAAATAACACGTAAATGTGTTACATGTTTCAGGCATAAGGCCAAGACTGCTCAGCAGCTGATGGGTTCCTTGCCCCAGGGCAGAGTGACTGCAACTGCACGTCCCTTTGAGAGAGTTAGTGTTGATTTTTGTGGGCCCGTAAATGTAAAAAACTCGCGCGTGAGACGGTCCCTTGTTGGTAAAGGATATATTTGCGTTTTCATTTGTTTTACTACTAAAGCTATACATTTAGAGTTAGCATCGGACCTTACCACTGAAACCTTTCTCGCGTGCCTTAAACGTTTAATTTCTCGGAGAGGCAAACCCACCGAAATAATCTCTGACAATGCTAGCACTTTCAAGGGTGCAAGGAATCTCCTAGCTGAGCTTTATGAACTGCAGTCTTCACAAGGTCACCAGGCCAAAGTTCATAGTTTTGCGGCTGAAAACGGTATAGAATTTCGCTTCGCGCCCGCATACTCGCCTAATTACCAAGGACTTGCCGAGGCTGCAGTTAAAAGCACGAAGCATCATTTAAAGAGAATATTGCAAAATAATGTATTAACATATGAACAGCTTGTTACAGTGTTAGCTGAGATTGAATCTGTATTGAATTCTAGACCTTTAATCCCATTGTCATCATCCGATGTAAATGATTACAGCTATTTAACGCCAGGTCACTTTTTAATAGGTAGCGCTTTGACTATGTACCCTGAAAAAGATGTATCCAATATGCCTCAAAATAGGTTAAAGTATTGGCAAATATGTACGCAATTGAAACAGTCGTTTTGGAATATGTGGCATAAGCAATATTTGAATGTACTTCAAAATAGACCTAAATGGCACAATGAAACATGTAACATCAAAGTAGGCACTCTTGTCATTCTGAAAGATGATAATTTGCCTCCTATGAGTTGGCCAATGGCCAGAGTCACGAACGTGTTCCCTGGTCACGATAATAAAGTAAGGGCTGTAGAAGTAAAAAAACCTAACGGGCATGTCCATACAAGATCTGTGACAAAAATTTGTGTACTTCCAATCGATGACAATTTGTAATTTATTCATTATAATTGTAATGTAAACATTATGTTTTAGTAAGTAATTTGTAGTAAGCGGTAAACGTAAGTTCCATAAAAACTTTTTTTGTATAATTTACTTTTTAGTTGAATAGTAACCTTTCTTTGTGAGGCCGCAGCATGTTGGCAACACTGCCACATTTAGTTTTTGAGTATATTTTTAATATTAATGTGGCAACTAATTATCTGTCACTTCTTCTTGACCTTCCACCCTTCTTGCAACGTGTATGTAAAATAACCTATCGTGTTCATGGTGCTCATTAAATCAATTATTAATTACTGGCTGTTTTCGTGGATGTACACCGAATCACCAAATCCTACACAGAGGTCAACGACCAGCGAGTGTCCACCGGATTAGAGTATTTCAAGTTTAACAAATCGTGTTATTATGTGGTACTGCTACATAAAAAAAAATTGCCGCTATTTTTTTTAAACACTGTATGATTCATACTAACATACCCTAGAAGGATTCTTGCCTTTGCTTTTACACCCTGTATAGCCACTAGCGAAAGCCAATTGGCTTATCTGTAGTGGCGAGTACATAAGTTATAAAAAGTAATAAATAAACAATCAAAAACCGCACGGAACGAAACAGAGCAAGTCGGTTTTAATTTATAATAAATTTTTACCTGAATATTCAATTAGGAAATCTTTTTCTACTAATATATAAGGTCTTTCAATTTAAATTGAAAGTAATTTAGGAGGAGATTCAGTATCGTTAATACACCACATTCCGCTGCAAAGCACTTTTTTTGCGCGATTTTTTTTTTTCACTTCTCAGTACAATGTGGTCCGATCAGCTGACTTAGTTTGTATGGACAAGTGAAGAAAAAGTTCGCGTAAAAAAAATTACTTTGCAGTGGAATGTGATGTATTAACGATACTGAATCACCTCCTAAATTACTTTTCATTTAAATTGAAAGACCTTATATAATTTTTTAAGATCTCTTGGAAGTTTATTAACAATGTCTGGCAAGAAGTACATCCAGAGGGCCTATTACGTATCTTTAGTTGCCGTTTGAACTGGGTGCCTATCATCAAAAACATAGATATACTATCGAATTCCGATTGTCTAAGGATATGTTCGCACTTGAAGTGACGACACAGTTCGTAAATAGTTCAATAACCACTAATAGCAATTTTGAAAGTTCCGTTTTAGCTATGTTTTTGATGATAGGCACCTAGTCCAGTTGGCAATTAAAGATACAGAATAGGGGGGCAGGTTCGAGTTCCATAAGCATTATTATATATATCTAGGTAATACATATAAGGGCATATAACTAAGGTTACGTAAACTCGCGGGATGTTGTTTTGCTTTCAAGAACGTCTTGTTACAGTCTTCATCGACAAGTGTAAATAATTTTTCAATGCATGTGCTCGTAAAGGCCCACTTTTTATGCATCAAAACCGAACAAAAAGTCGATTATTTTGCCCTAGGGCTTTATTATTATTATATTTTTTAATTTATTTACAATGGTTGGCTAACCTGCAGACTTTCCTGTGTACCATAGATGTTATACTTTTTTTTACACTGTTTAACGGCTCTGGATAAAGTCTTTTTGAGCCAATTATAATTTAAAGTTCACAAGATTATATTTGTTTTCATTTCTTCACACTATGCATTGAAAAACGTAGTATGATACACGGGCGTAAAAGCAATAAATTACTCGTGTTTTAAATCGTCCTCGGAATTTATTCCTTTGCGCCCTTGTAGCATAAACTACTATTATTTTGTTATAAACATCTAATACGTTATTAGATCTTTACAATTAGGTCTTTACAAAGAAATTGCCGTTTTCTATAGAGAATTTGAAGGAAACTCAATTTTTAGTACTAACATTTTGCATTTTTTTTAGGGACAACAAATCCAAATGGTGTAATTTCTTTTGTGTATGAATAAGACAGCATTAAGCTAACAGCAACATTAATTTAATTAAGGTTATGTTTATTTTGCGAAATCCATCGCTATGAATACTCTAAATATTATTAGAGTATTACAAACTAGAAAATATCAATGAGAAACAAATCAAAGACAAGTATTTGAAAAAATTCCCCGGGCCAGGATTCGAACCTGCGACCTCTTGTTAAGACAAGCGCGCTACCAATTGCGCCATCGAGGTTCCTACCTAGACCGGTGAATTCTTCCATCATACTTGTCCACTGTTATTTTGCATCTGCTTGATATACCAGCTTGTACTGCACATACAGAACGCTCACGAGGGCGTTATGCGATTTCACGCCTTGTTCTTAAGAAACAAACATACAGTGGTGGTCACATAATTAAAGACACCTCCTAATTGACTACAAAAAAACTTAGTTATGGTACTACCATTTGCTTAAATAGGTATTTAATATAAAGTAATTGGTATTAAATCATACGTGACATTGTATTCTTAAAATGTGGGACAAAAAAATAGATGTGTTTGTTAGTAGTTTAGCCACTGCGCACTCAGGGAAAGTAACACGCACTTTTTTAACTTACTTGTAGCTGGCCAGCTAATTAAAGACAATAAAAGCTGTGTTCTGAATTTGAAAAAAGAAAAAATGAACTCAATTTTCTTTTTCTTTGTTTTGCCACGTACTTTCATGAAACGTCGATATTACTGAAAAAACTTAACTTTTTTCATTAAAATTAATACGTTTTAAACCAATCAATATGGGAAAAACAAGAGTTGCGATTCGACCACTAGGAAGATTATTTTGAACTTTCGTACCAAAGGCTGGTCGTACAGAAAAATAGGAAACCACTTGAACTGTTCTACAGACATGGTTATGAATGCTATAAAACATACCAAGAAGTTTAACACGACCGTAAACGTACCTAGAAAACCGAGACCAAGGAAAACTACTGTGCGGGAAGACACTAAGATGGTGTTGTTGGCAAAGAAAGATCCGTTCAAGGGATCAAAAATGATACGTTCGGAGTTTTTTGGTGCAAGAGGGTCGAAGGATGTGTCTGCAAGAACAATTAGACGGAGAAGAGTGTCTTTGTACTTGTACAGAAGAGTGTCTCGAAAGGTGCCACTTTTGAAAAAGCAAAATGTTAAGGCAAGATTAGCGTATGCTAAAAAATATCAACACTGGACTGAACGAGAGTGGAGACAAGTGCTCTTTTCTGATGAAACAAAAATTAATATGATTAATTCTGATGGAAAACAATATGTTAGACGCCCCCAAAACAAAGAAATGGATCCAAAGTATACCAAGAAAGTAGTGAAACATAGGGGCGGAAATATCAAAGAGTGGGGCTGCTTTTCAGGACTTGGTGTAGGACCTGTCAGGAAAATAGAAGGCAACATGGATAAATTCCAGTACAAGAATATTTTAGAACAAGCCATGCTGCCCTACGCCGAGCAAAATTTACCGGTCATTTGTACTTTCCAACAGGATAATGATCCGAAACACACTGCAAAATAGTAAAGTACTTCCTAAGGAACCAGTCCGTGACAGTTTTGGATTGGCCCCCGTACAGCCCGGATTTAAATCCCATAGAAAATTTGTGGTACCAGGTGAAGAAGACAGTGGCGACAAAGCGGACATCGAACGTCGATCAACTTTACACAGCCTTTACAGAAGCATGGGAGCAAATTCCGGTAGGAGCTTGTGCCAAATTGATCGCTTCCATGCCCAAGAGATGTCGTGCTGTAATTTCTGCCAAAGGATATCCGATCAAATATTGATACGTACCAGAATGTTTTATAAATTTGTTGGGAATTTTGTGTAATAAAAATAATTTCAATAACAACAATATTTTATTGATTTCTTCTAAGCAACTGGAGTGTCTTTAATTATATGGCCATAACTTTTTTAAGTTTATACTGCTCGCAATTAGGATAAACCGAATAAAATATTAGGAACAGACAAATGTTGTTGATAATATTTCGTTTTAAGACTACACAATACCTACACAAATATTTTTAAATTGTGTAGCGCAAGTTCCAATGGTAGTCTGATAAAAAATATAGAGAGGAATAGCTTAGTTATTTTAATATGCTTTAAGTGTCTGTAATTATGTGACCACCACTGTATAACTAAAAATTTATATTTAATTTTACAATTTATTTACTTATTTATGTACTAGATGTTGGTGTTCCTAATAAATAAAAATCTAAAATCTAAATGCCTTTACCAGCGTTAAGACTGTACATAAGCCTAGAGCATTAACGCCAGACTTTCGAGGATTCGTTTGAAGAAATTCGGACTCTCCATGTATTGAAAAAATATATTTGAATTATTGATATTTTATCTAGGGATTCTACTTATAAACAATGTAATAATAAGATTTATACTTTCGTAAAAAGAAAAAATCCACCTCTGTTTTTTTGTTTTCAAACGTTCGTTTCAAGAACGCGTTAAGAGATCAATCGTTTTTTTTTTTTTTTTTTTAATTTGAAATGATTCTTCTTAATCCAACAAGTGTCACTCACGCACACTTAGCGTGAGTTAAAAAAAGTACGCAAAGTCTGCGTGCGTTAATAGGGGCTAAGTTCCGAGTTGTATTTTTCTTAAGTTGCATACCGGTAGTGCCACAAAAAAAAACTAAAATGATCGTTGATTGGTTGGCTTCCATTCGAAGTATATTTCATTGGTCTAGAATGAACCAATCACCTTTAAAATAAATAAAACATTTTCGGCTAGTAAACAGAACATGGCGAACGGGTCGGCCGCCATTGTTTTTTACGTCTGTAATTATTTGCTCTTTTTAAACAATTAATGTATAGTTAAGTATAACATATTAATTAACAAAATGGCCGCGTAATATTATTGTGGATGTTCTAGTGGTATTTTAGTGCTCGTGTAATGTGTGTATAAAGTGCTGTAAAGAAAAATATGTCATGGTTTTGTGAAAAATTCTGTAAACTTGGATTTCAAACTACAAAGATTTTTATTGATATTTTTACTATCGAAGTAAATGGTAGAAATAAGGAGGCTTGAGGAGGCTTCTTGTGATATATAACACCATGCCTAAAATATGACCTAACATAACGAAATACATGGATTTCTAAATCCGATCAGCAGGAATTTTCTGGCTCCATTTTTAGTGTGACATTCTGAGCGCGGCAAAACTGAAGGGGCCTGACACTGGTTGGGTTAAATCCAATATTACTTTCCCTACAAAATATTTCAGTATTAGCTAAAAACACACCAATTTGTTGTTTCGCTGCGTGATCATTAGTATTACGCGTCCAAGAAAAAGAGGCCAATGAGCCAACATATAATCGCCTCTATCAAAAGCAAATAAGGTATTTGTATTTGCCATTGGACTTATTGTGCTGGACGGGTAACAAAAAACGTTGCTAGGGTAGGCCATCCTCTTAAGCTGATGACGCTTGTGACAATCATACCTGTAGATGGATCCCCCGGTTGGCAAAATGGCGTTATTTTCTCTACGCCAAGAGATCTTCGGCGGCGGGAAACCTCCCGCGTAACACTCCATCTGGGCACCTGGACAAAACGAAACCATTGGTAGAAAATACAAAATACAAAGTCATTTATTTTGGGAAATTATTAGTCGGGCGAATAAAATAGTAGTTTATGCTACTAGGGCGAAAAGGAATAAATTACGAGGACGATTTAAAACACGAGCGTAGCGAGTGTTTTAAACGTAACCGAGTAATTTATTGCTTTTACGCCCGTGTATCATACTACGTTTTTCAATGCATAGTGTGAGGAAATGAAAATAAATATAATCTTGTGAACTTTAAATTATAATTGGCTCAAAAGGACTGTATCCAGAGCCGTTAAACAGTGGAAAAAAAAGTATAACATCTATGGTACACATCAAAGGCTGCAGGTTAGCCAACCATTGTTAATAAATTAAAAAAAATAATAATAATAAAGCCCTAGGGCAAAATAATCGACTTTTTGTTCGATTTTGATGCATAAAAAGTGGGCCTTTACGAGCACATGCATTGAAAATATAATAAGTGACTTCAAAAGTCCGGAATAAATACCAAAGCGTGCGACTAAAAATACTGAGTGGGTGAATTTTAAGCATAAAATCGAAAATATTTCCCCAAAAGTCAGAAAATAGGTGCAATGACGAGCCAAGCGAGGAGGAGCGTGTTAGGTTTACATGTAAGATAAAATAAGGAGCCGAGCGACGCAGAGAGGAGCGAGGCGATGTCCCTAGTTTTATTACTTAAAATTAAATTGTTACTAAAATAGAAAATTGTTCGCCTGATAATTATTCAACTCAACTCAAATTTGTATTTTCAAGTCGCCGTTTTCAACCTTTTTATTCGCCCACTTAGTATTTTAGTACGCTATATTCAGTATTTTTGACACCATAAAGTTGAATTTTAAATACTACCGATTTATTTTCAATGACTTAAGAGGCCTGCGGAGCAATCCTAGTTCATACAACCGAAACACCAAAACTATTTGTAAATCATAGATATTCTTTGGATAGTGTGTGTTTATTCCGATTGAATTACAGAATATATATGTTACCAAATATACATTTTGAAAGGACAATGATTTAACAACAACATATAAACAATTTAAAATTTCCATAGAAAGCTAATTTTTCTTATATTTCATATTTAAATCGGTGTTCTTATTTAATATATATTTGGGAACCTCGATATTCTGTAATGCAATCGGAATAAATACACACTACCTTGATAATGTCTATGATTTACAAATGGTTTTGATATTTCCTTTGTATAAACTAGGATTGCTACCATGGAATTTGTTGTTGTTGAAGTCGAATGTCCCAGCTCTATGATGTCCCAGCACTAGAGATGGAAGTGCGTAAAAGTGGCAGTCACCGCGCAGGCGAAACTTTGTACAACATTAATTTTTTAAATTAATTTACACATAAAGAGCACTCAATACCTGCTAAATTATAAAGATTTAAGGTAACTTCTAGTAAAATTTTGTTACTAACCGATACCGACGAACTAAAATTTTATGGAAATCTATCTCAGTACATCCCTTCCTAGGATTATGGCCCCACGACACGGAGGTTGTGTGTGATTTTGAGTATACTACACGTACTTAGCTCACAACGATAATCGCAATATGATTGGCTAGTGGTAATCACGCCATTCCAATTCCAGCCAATCATAAACTTGAGTCGGACTGAAAAGAATGAACCTAGTCGAAGTCTTTATTTTATTGTATTAAAGACGAAAATGGTAATATGTTAATCGTTTATAAGGTTATTTCGTTTTTAGAGTTTTTAGTTTTAAATTTAAGAAAATTTCGAATACATTTAAATTTCCGCATAAAAAGTGATACCATGGCTCTTGCAGTATTTGCTCGAGTTGCTTATTCACCATTTCACAGTGCAACCCGGCATTTTGTTATAACTTTGTTGTGCTCACTAGTGCGAACGGCGGCGCACCGCAAGACTAATCAGCGCAATACACATAAATATAACCCTTACCCACCTGGGCACATAAATGGTGGCGTCAATTTTTAAGCGAGTTTACGCTTCCATAAAATTTAAGTTCGTTGACCGATACTGCCTTATTCACGGACGATACGGACGGATAGACTTGTAATAGGCTTCAAGTACTTTTAACATTTTTATATTGACTTTTGCACTAAGTTTATTGTGACTTGTTTTGGACTTTCTAGTGTTTTATATTCTTCTGATTTTTAAAGTTACCTCGGAAACTACTAAACCGATTAAGCTGTAACTATTAGATGGGATCACAACAAAACCCTCACTCTCTCTCCCTCACTAGCGGCCAAGGTCCTTGTGGAGTTGTCAGAGATGATGGGGGGCCGTCAAACTTGCAATTCCATTTCGGCGGTGATCTTGTTACTCGACTCTTGCTGACTTATAGGTTCCTAGTACTTTTAACACCTTTATATTTACTGCTGCACTAAGTTTATTGACTTTCTAGTGTTTCATAGTCTCCTGGTACCATCCATCCATCAGCCTAGTTCGTCCACTGCTGGACATAAGCCTTTTCAGGACTTTGCCACTCCCGGCGGTCATCCTGGAAGAATTGCCCATACTCACACACGCTGGGCAGGCGTGTTGGTGAGCCCGGTGCCGGGACCCTCGCACCACTGACGCCACTGTCCGTCACCAGTCTGATGACTGATAAGGCCCGGCTATTAGGGATGGATATACCGCCATCCATCGGTCCCAAGCATTGTGGGCCTCCTGGTTTTTTTCCTGTGAGCTGTCCTCTTACTCTCCCCCGAATTACTCCGAGGGGGTGTCCAAGTAAGATGGTGGTACCTCCACAGTCGAGCCCGGCATCAGCTCTACCACCTAACCACCTCCTGGTACCGCTACACACAATTTAAAGGGTTCCCTCGAAAACTACTAAGCCGATTAAGATGTAACTTCGTTATTAGATGGGGATCACAGTAAAACACTCACTCTCTCCCTCGCTAGCGACCAAGGAGCGTGTAGAGTTGTCAGAGATGATGGGGGGCCGTCTGACTTGCAGTTCCACTTCGGCGGTGATCTTGTTGCTGACGGATATTATCACCTGGCATTGGTACCAGCCGGCATCAGTTTCTTGGATGTCTCGGATCTGTGGATAGAGGTGTTGAACGTGTTATCAAGTGATCAACAACATGATTTGTTTATTTTATTTTGATCGGAAAACTTACAGCTAAATTAATATTACCTATGAAATTCCCGTTTTCTATGGAGAATTTGAAGGAAACTCAATTTTTGCATTTTATTTTTGCATTTTTTTTAGGAATGACAAATTAAAAATTTGTATTGTGTATGAATGAGACAACATTAAGCTAACAGAGCAACATTAATTTAATTTTTGTAAAGCGAGTGGTGTAAACAATTATTACGAATCTTATCATGGAAACGGATGGCATTAAGAACGAAATGTTTTTGAAAATTAAATTTTATTTATCAAACTGTGTGGAATTGTGGATTGGCATTGAATTTTTACGGCAATGTTTTCCTTCGCCATTTAGCAAGTAGCCCAAGCACACAAGTGCTTGGCTTAATCTTGGCCACTTGACGGAAAGCTTCATGTGAGCTAGGATGAAGCTCACCCCGAAAGTACCTAGAAAATTAGAGTAACCACCGGTACTGCTTCTCATGACGTCATGCCGGGACACGACGAGTCGCTTGGCGGCATAGTTTCATCATGAGGGTGGTGACAAGCCACGGTCAAGTCTACCACCAGTTGAAGTGAAAGTATTAGTCAGTTAGTTGTGTCTCGGTGTAACTGTGCAGGGTGTAACAACGTATTTGCAGTATAATCATAGACTAAGTATTACTACGTATAGACCGACAACTCCCATACATTAAGGTGTAGCAAATTTTTTACGCGCCCTTACAACTCTAGGTGTTGCCATGTGTTGCAAATAAGTATAATTTGTTTAATTGGCTGCAAGTAAACTCTCATGGTTACCAAGTAAATGTGACTGTAATAGCTTTGCTTAGAAAAACTAGATAGCGCTATGTTAACAACACTAACAGTGAATATTTCAGCGCCATCTATTATCGAAGTGGGAATTATTTTCATGTTACGTAACATCGCTGTGCCACTAGCGTCACCAATCGGTCATTTTTAGCATCGTGTTCGTTAGAGGATTTAGCAACGCCATCTAGATTTCGTTAGAATTTTACACCTTTTTGTGGCTACAAACTGATGTATGGAAACTGCTAGTCTATACGTAGTAATACTTAGTCTATGGTATAAGTCATTGTATGTCAGTTACTAAGCACATGAATTCGGAAAACAAATCGGAGCATGTATGACAGGCTTCGAATACGGGTCTCAATATTGAGAGCATCATACCGCTGCTGCAAAAGATGCAGCAACAATGCATTTTCTTGCTCGACCAATAAAAATAACGCATTTTCCACCTCAGTGTCTATTCGTTGCCGCTTCGAACGCGTCAGTTGTTCTTGTTATTGCATTGGCATGTGATTGGTTGTAGTCGCTTTTAATGGGAAAGAAAACCAAAAGCTTTGACGGTAGATGGCGCTAAGTGTTTGTGTCTTATCACGCTCTTGTAAAAGACGCTGATAGATGTTATTTTTGCATTCCACATTTCTGTGGAATCATTGTTGGTGTATTCGTCATGTATTCTACCTGGCGTATCGCTCATTTGATGGAGAAGCTAAAGAAAAGAGGTGCTTCGCTGCGAGGAATGAAAGGAGACCTTGTCATACAAGTACCTTTTCCTTTACATCCAAAAGCCACACAAAAATTGACATTTTCAATGAAAATGAGAAATTATTCAATTATTTGTATGTGAACTGACAAGCTAACAGACACAAACACACAGTGCCCTCTATGCGGAACTAATATGACAGTAAGCATCGTCTAAGTTCGGTTTACGAAGTTAGACGATGGAAGTTCGGAGTCTTGCCGTACATGTAACTTACCGATAAAGTGAACGTAGCTGAAGCGATATCGAATCTCAGTGAGAATCTGGAGTCTTTGATGATGAGCCCAGAGTTGGTTGATAGAGGCAGGGATTCTATGGTCTTGTGACGATCGTATTTCACCTGGAAATTGACAGAAAACATATTTTATATCAGAATGTGCAATAGGGTATGGGAAATTTATGCCAAAACCGAACGTTTTTAGCAAAAATTTAAATTTTAGCTCATCAAAGACGTTGTCTAGGAAAACTATGCTATTTTTAAATAGTTTATTGCTATATCTAAGCATTTACTTGAGCAGATTTTCAATAACTATTCTAGTGAGTAAATAATGTTTTTTTTTAAGTGGCAGCACTTTCGCAGCATATAGCGCCTTAAGATGAACAGCATGAAAAATAAACGAAACAAAAATTTTACTTTAACCCTTGTATAACCCGAGATTCTGATTGGTGCAAGAGAGCTTTGACTTAACCCGAATTAAGGCGATATGTAAAAGTTTAAGCGTCCCTGTTACTCCATATGCGAAAAAATTGTCAGTGCGAGAGGGACGGATTCGTGGTTTTTTATTAATATAAAATGTACTAAAGTTGCTATCAAATTTTCGTTTAACCAGCCCCTCTATTCTGTATCTTTAGTTGCCAACTGGACTAGGTGCCTATCATCAAAAATATAGCTAAAAACGGAACTTTCAAAATTGCCTTTAGTGTGTATTGAACTATTTACGAACTGTGTCGTCACTTCAAGTGCGAACATATCCTTAGACAATCGGAATTCGATAGTATATCTATGTTTTAATGATAGACACCCAGTCCAGATGGCAACTAAAGATACATAATAGGCCCTCTGGTCCTAGATACCGTTAAAACCCATCTAATAAAATATAGTAGTTGCAGTCTATATGTCATTCTAAACTGTCAAACCAGGAGAATTGGTGTCGAAAAGGACCTCATTTCAATCAATATTTCTATCGAGCCGAATTTCTCCAATCACGTTTCTGTTTTAACAGATCCCTAGAACAAGAATCCAAAAATAATATACTAATTTATCAAAATAATACATTATTTACTGAAGTAGATATGCAAGTCCTTGAAGTGTCGATTTTATTTCCGTAGCGCCTTAAAGTCGAGTTAAGAACATACTGCAAGTGGGCCATAATTTATAACGTATTTTACCTTTACAAAACAAACTTTACTAATCACTCATAGTATAAAACAAAGTCGCTTCCCGCTCTCTGTCTGTCCCTATGTATGCTTAGATCTTTAAAACTACGCAACGGATTTTGATACGTTTTTTTTTCAATAGAGTGATTCAAGAGGAAGTTTTATATGTATAGTAGATGCAAAGTATAGTAGAGAAACACTGATAATTTTAGAGGTTTCTAATGTGATATCGTAAATAAACACATTTTTTTGCGCTTACATTGTAAACGCTGGCTGAACCCTACGAGATAGATCAAAATTATGTAGTACTGTATTGTACACCTTAATAAGGTCTACAAAAAAGTCCGCAAAGGTATATGTCTATCTCTTACGGATAACCTACAATAACCATTTTTCATCCTTTACTTTTTACGAGAAATAATGGCTTATTCACGAAACGATTTTAAGAGTATGACATAGCCAAAACAAAAACCAGTTCCGGGCGTGGCTTATTCTATTTTACGATAGCGCGCGGGGGGAAATTCGTCCCGGTCTCTAAGCTCGCGTCATTATGAGGTCATAATTTGATATTCTGGTCAGTCATGAGCTGGCCTACCAGCCTTCCAAGGGAAAGCGTTGACTTTTGAGATACCTGTTTACCCTTGGGATAAATCGCCAAGTGTTTAAAATATAGAAATTTATTTGTATCATAGTTTGAAATGTTCAGGTCCCTTTACGCAAAATGAAAAAACAAAACTCTTTTAGGATTAATTTGTTGTCCCTATGTTTGTCTGTTTGTCCGTTTGTCTAGGCAATTTTTCTGGGTAAAATCAATAAATGCTAATATTTACAGCCCTGTAAAATATACATATTATAACGTTTTTATGGCCTTTTGTTTAACTTTTTCATACAAATTGTCTCCTTATGAAAATATAGAGATCAACACTTCACATAATATTTTGCATTTGAAAGAAAGCACAGAAAGGAACTGTAGAACAAATAATGTAAAAAATATAAAACCATATCTTTCTATTCTAAAGGGATTAATAATTTACTGTTTGTTCAATGTGGCGATAGCTTTGTTTATAATTTTTTTTTTCTTTGTTACAAAGATAACAAATATTTTCATACAAGGTTTTCCTTAAGGGCTATTTCTCCAAATTTGTAACAAAATATTAAGAAATAATTATAACGGTAAAGTACAACTTTTAGCTAAGACAATTTATTGTTAAAAGTTTGCTATATGCATAAACATATTTTAATGATATTATGGTATCTTAAAAATAATTGGGTTTTCCATAAGCGTGATATCAGATTATTTAAGAAATTTACGGCTGGTATCACGACAACGGATAAGCCAATTATTTTATTACTATTGTAATATAATTAAAAATATGTTAATGCATACAGCAGACTTTTAACTATAAGTTTTCTTAACTAAAAGTTGTATTTTTACTTATTGAAATTGTATTTCTCATCAAGAAGTGCAAGATGACAAGATATTCAAAATAAGTTAATTGAATTTGTGAAATGGTTTCAGGTCAAAACAGTTTTCCATGAAACGGTAATTGTTTATACTTAGCAAAGTGTGTAAACTTAGTCATCTCAACATGAACGACGCCTGTATTTCTCTCTTTTTTATTTCCATTATAGATAAAAATATACAAACTTGTTAAACTTTGCGTAAAAACGAGGCAATATTGACGATATTCTGACAGCTATTATGATGGTGTTTTATCAAATTTATAGTATAGTAGTTAGATGTCACTAGAATATACTCATGAAAAAAGATATGAAGAAAATAAGCTGTAGACTTCACATTTGGTTTATACCTATTGTATGAATTTTAAGAAAAATACAGGGGTAAAGGGACCTCTTAAGGAAAACCTTGTATTAAACTATTTGTTATCTTAGTAAAAAATAATTCAAGGAAAAAAATAAACAAAGCTATCGCCACATTAAACAGTAGATAATTAATCCCTCTAGAATAGAACAACATGGTTTTCATATTTTTTACATAATTTGTTCAACAATTCCTTTCTGTGTTGACTTTTAAATGCAAAATATTATCTCAAGTGTTCATCCGTACATTTTTATAGTGAGAAAATTTGTATGAAAAACGTAAAAAAAAAAACGTAAAAACCAAAAACGTAATATAAATAAAAACGTCAAAAGTATGTTTTTACAGCTCTATAGAGGGCCGTTAATATTGGTATTTATTAATTTTACCCAGAAAAAATTGTCTAGACAAACGGACAGACAGACAAACATAGGGATAACAAATTAATCCTAAAAGAGTTTTATTGTTTTCATTTTGCGTAACAGAACCTGAACATGTACCGACAGGATTATCTACGATCTAATAATTTTGCCATGCACTGTAAATATTTCAAAATAAATTTCTATATTTTAAATGCTTGGCGATTTATCCCAAGTAAGTGTACCTATATAATTTGCAAAAAACTTCACTTATTGGACCTGAAATGGTGAGCCAATACTAGAGGGTAATTTCACGAAAAGGTCATTGATCTTTGTTACAGATCTCAGTAAGTATAAGTAAATTAATTTGGGTTTCAATAACGATCACAAAATTATTCTTTTAGAGTAACATATATTATTTTCCCGCATAAAAGTATGAATTCATTCCAAATTCATTCAGTTTTGTTGTTATGACTATGGCACGATGCAGCTAAATCACTCATACGCATATTTTGTTGAGTTTTTAACGGCAGGAATATGATGCTCCTCGAAATATTACTTTATAAAATTAATTTCAATGTGTTTTTAAGTTGTTGTGGGAGATATTTATAGCTTGCAAAAAAGGGCACAGGTTCCACGTCTTACGGGTGCCAACGCTAGGCGTAGACTGACAATATCTTGCTGCCGCTGACTGCATCAGTGGATTTACGTATTTTTGGAAAAAGGGGGTGCTTTTTTTGACCCGAATAACGTGGTATTTGGAAAATGAATAGATATCATTCACACTAATTTTATTAAAAAAAAACCAACAAAATCGCGAAAGCGATACCTGAAACAAAATCGATAAGAAGTGTGCAATAGAGGGTTACAAAAAAATTCATTGACAGTACAAATATGAATTGATTAACGTGGTTTGTGGAAAATGAATACCTTAAAGTTCAACCAAAAACATGTATTTTTTTTATGGCTATACGTAACCTAATTATTGTAACAAAATCATCCGAAAGCTGACATTTTATTTCTGTTTGTATTTTCGTTCCCCTTAAGCAATACAGCATTAATCCTTATCCAATTAAGTACCTTGAATTAAATACATTGTGCATTTAACACTCCATTACACGCGCGGGGCACAGGCGTGCCTCAGTGATGAATATTTTGTAATTATTTGAACACTTTTATAGCGACAGTCTTCTTTTCCTGAGTACCTGCAGCTTGTATATCATTGCTTGCAGTAGACAAGTTTCAACAGCATCTTTGCATAAAATAGTTTTCTAGGAAGATTATACTAATGCAAGGACACGCTTTTCAGTACTGTGACTAGGGTTGCCAACTATTGGAGGAACCAACCCGGGAGACTTGAACAAATCAGGCAGTTGAATGAAACTCAGCAATGATGTCGATTCTGTGTAACACGACTTAAATTATTTGACAGGATTTACCTTATTTTAAACTTCCTGTCTTAGGCTTTTCGATAGAGAAAGAAAAAGAGAGAACGCTTAAATTAAGTTTAGTCGTGTTACATAGAATCGACACAAATATTTGTTATTTTTAATTTGCTTTGTTTTGTAGAAGGATCATTTATATTTGATATGAAAAATCAAAAGTTTTTTTTGCGCGGTTTATCTATTTCTTCAATGACTATTATTTTATTTTAGAAAATCTGGAGAATTTATTGCATCCCGGGAGTCCGGGAGGTTGAACAATATTCCCGGAGTCTCCCGGGCATTCCGGGAGGGTTGGGAACCCTAACTGTGACCGATCATTTAGATTGAATGTTGCTTTTTGAGAAAATTCGTCGTGACTTATTTTTTTCTTTAATTGTTTTAATAATTATTAGAAGTTAAATATTTGTAGAAATTCATGTTAATCCTTAGCGCTTATTTATAACAACCTTGATTTTTTTCTTTTCAATTGTTGTAGTTTAAAATAATTTAATTATAAATTGGGTCACCCTTGTGCCCCACGCGTGGTATGGTGTAACTATTAGATGCGAGTGTAACGGAGTGTCAATATAGATCAATATGGCCCTTTATTACTTAAGGCGATATGTAAAAGTTTTAGCGTCCCTGTTACTTCATATGCGAAAAAGCTCTCAGTGCGAGAGGGACGGATTCGTGGAAAAGTAGTAAAAACTCGGTTTTTTAATAATATAAAATGTACTAAAGTTGCTATCAAAATTTCGTTTAACCAGAGGGCCTATTATGTATCTCAAGTTGCCATCTGGACAGGGTGTCTATCATCAAAAACATACACATACTATCGAATTCCGATTGTTTTTGGATATATTCGCACTTGAAGTGACGACACGGTTTGTAAGTAGTTCAGTACCCATTAATGGCAATTTTGAAATTTCAGTTTTTATCTATGTTTTTGATGATAGGCACCTAGTCCAGTTGGCAACTAAAGATACAGAATAGGGGGGCAGGTCCTAGATACCGTTAAAACACATCTATCTAATCAAATATAATTGCAGTCCAAATGTCATTTTAAATTGTCAAACCAGAAGAATTGGTGTCGAAAGAGACCTCATTTCAATAAATATTTCTATCGAGCCGAATTTCTCCAATTGCGTTTCTGTTTTAACAGATCCCTAGAAAAAGAATTCAAAAATAATATTATATTTTATCAAAATAAAACATTTTTTACTGAAGTAGATATGCAAGTTCTTAAAGTGTCGATTTTTTTTTCCGTAGCGCCTTAATAAAAACGTGATTTTCAGCGCGACAACGTAATCCGTACTTATAAGTACGTTACGATAAACTAAAACACCGTGCAAAGCCGGGGCGGGTCGCTAGTGAAGCATAAAACCCAAAAGATGTCTACATCCGGTCTGTCCCATTGAATACATTTCTTCCTTTCAACAGCGCATTTTATAACTGTAAATTGTCAATGACCATAGACTATAATTCAATAGTAGATCAATTTAGGGTCCCCCCATTGCTAAGTCACTGAACCATGGTTCTAATAGACCAGGGTTTCTCATACTTTATAGCCTCACGTACCCCTATTGAATTTCCAAGTCGACTGCGAACCCCTTTAAAAAAACTCGCTTTAGAAGGATTTTTATTTAAGGTGATATACCGTGCTAGCAAAGGTCCCCGTTACTCCAGGCAGAAAGACCCGCAGTGCGAAAGGGACGGAATCGGAGAAAATTGTCAAAAAGTTGGTTTTAAATTAATGCAAAATTAACTAAAATAGCTACAAAAAAATCCATAACCAGTAATTTAGGTGTACTCAGGTGTAGTTAAAACCCATCTAAATAGATATTTTTCAAGTCTGTATGCTATCCTAGTTTGTCAGAATATCAAAAAAGTGTGAATTTAGACCTGATCTCAATAATTATTTCTATCGAATGAAATTTCTCCTATCGCGTTTCTGATAGACCAAAATCTAGTAAAAGGTCCCAAAATTGTTATACTAATTTATTTTACTTGGAACTTCATTAAAAGAGCAGATAAATAACTTCAAAAAGTGTCAATTTCCACGGTATAGCCCCTTAAATATAAAAGATAAAATACAGTCACAAAGTAATGTTGTTAATTAGAGATAGGTGGGTTTGTTTTTGTCGCAAATTGAGTAGATATTAGGAGCAATTTCGCTCAATTTTAATCTTAGTTCGTGTTGCCCGCGCCAGCTAGAGTCAGCCGCCATAACGTAAATCTCGTCACGAACCCCCTACGATCAACTGGCGGGGGTTCGCCTACCCCACTTTGAGAAATTCTGTAATAGACCATGGGGGCAATGACAATGAAGTTAGGAGGGTTCTTTAGATATTTGTTATCGAATATTGATTTTGAGTTATGAATCTTTTGGTTTGAGAATTGTGGAAGTAAATTTTGTGGGAACTCATTGACAGACTTGAAGTTAGGAGGGTTCTTTAGATATTTGTTATCGAATATTGATTTTGAGTTATGAATCTTTTGGTTTGAGATTTGTGGAAGTAAATTTTGTGGGAACTCATTGAAAGACTGCTGCTTAGGGTTGGGCAAACTCAGGTTAATCAAAATGTTTTTTATTTTTTTAGTTTTTTTTTTTGCATGGCTGTTGTATAACATATATTTACATAGGGGCTTTTTATTTATTTCGTTTTTTTTTTGTATGGGTTTTGTATAATATTATAACCCGTGTCCAATAATTTCGAATACAAATCTTTTTTCATTCATCACCATAACGTATTTATATTTAGAATGTTGAGATATTTGAAATTTGATGTCATATATTGTCATAAATAAACAACAAAAGTATAAAAGGCCAAATATTTCTGGTATTGATTTAATCCAATATGAAGCACTTACGTGACGCGGTTGTTACGAAATTTCTCAAAGGCGACAGTCCGGGTGCGATTTTTAGGGCGTTAAAAGTCTTCGGGATAAAACGTAATTTTGTTTACACTACTATCAAACGTTACAAGGAAACATCCTCGTTGGAGGATAGGAAGAGGTCTGGCCGGCCACGTTCAGTAAGGACAGCTAGCGTATTGAAAGTGGTAAGAAAACGAATTCGGCGAAAACATCATCGCTCCGTGCGAAAACTTGCTGCAGATTTGAAGATATCCAGAGGATCGGCGCACAACATATTGAAAGTAGACCTCGGGTGTCATTGCTTACAAAAAACGCAAAGTCCATGGTATTTCCGAAGCGACCAAGAAAAAGAGATTAGATCGATCGAAATTGTTACTTGCTTGGCACGCAAGGGACGAGTTTGTTTTTTCTGACGAGAAACTTTTCGTTTTAGAACAACCTCACAACTCGCAAAATGACCGCTTGTGGGCAGCAAGGTTAAAAGACATCCCGGAGAGTGAGAGGAGTGTCCCAAGGTTCCAGATTGCGCCGTCGGTGATGGTATGGGGAGCAGTTTGCAAAAGAGGCAAACTTCCTTTGATATTCATTGATAAAGGAGTTAAAATCAATGCTCAGTATTATAAATCGGAAGTATTGGAGAAAATTGTTGAGCCAAGCTTGAAAAGATTGTATGGAGATGATTATTACATCTTTCAACAAGATGGAGCCCCATCGCACACGGCGAAAGCAGTTCAAGAGTGGTGCGAGGCGAATTTGACCAATTTCTTAAAGAAAACTGAGTCGCCTCCCAGCTCACCAGACTTGAACGTATTGGATTATTTTGTATGGTCGTACATGCTATCAAAACTGAACGACTACAAAATCACAAATATGGACCATTTCAAAAAAGTTATTCAGAAGATTTGGGATGAAATACCAATGGAAACGGTGCGTGCTGCGTGCGACGGGTTTGAAAAACGTTTGAAGCTGGTAGTAAAGGTTAAAGGCGGAGTCATTCCAAAACATTTACTGTAAATATTAGGCATATGTATGGTACTTTAAAATATAATACATTTTACTAAGAAATCTGTCGATTTATTTATTTAATGGCACTTTTGAAGTGTATGCAAACTTATTGGACACGGTGTATATTTACATAGGGGCTTTCGAGGCTTTCAAGTTTTAAGTTTTAAATGTAGCGTAATTTGATCGGGGTTTTACCATTCATTTGGTTCTGGTTTTATCGTAATTTGACCCAGGCCAGAACACACTGCGTCGGAGCTTATCTACATGTATATGTATATCCCATCAAAAATATAAAATGTACAAAAATGTCAAGTCTCGCAATGCAATCTTTCCACCGTAAAAAGTTGTGAGATCTTATGTAAAGCCAAGTCTGTTATTTTAGCTTGTATGGAAGCACCTTTTCATTTTAGTTAGTATGGGAGCACCTATTTAACAAATTTATCATTAATTGTTTCCTAATTAGTTACCTACCAACATTAAGTGACTGTATTAATATTAGTCATCTTTATTTCTCAAATAAAATATAGTTTTTTGTCGCCTTGATGGTGCTATGGCATCTATGTTGTTGCAATTTACTTTTACGGTTCCGTACCCGTATTGTGTGGGGGTACGAAACCCTTTTCGTACTTAACCGTTTTTTTTAGTGACTTAATTACGAAATGTTGATATTCTCTTTTTAAATAGACTAATTGTGAATGTGTTGAACATTATAAACCACCCTTTTTAGGGTTCCTTACCCAAGGAACAGATTATTATAACAAAGGCTCTATCTTTAGAACGGTAATACATATAGGTACAAGTTTAAACAGATATTATTATTGTGCAGTTGCCTGCGGTATTTTATTAAGGCGATATGCGAAAAAAATACGGGTGTTTCTTTTCTGTGTTTTTCATGAAATACACGGAAAATTTTAATTAATTTCTGGTATATGCATTTTGACTATATAATCTAGGGTTTTGAAATTGGAAAACATGTTTGGATAAATTTTCTTTGATAGAAATAATTGTTGAAATGAGGTCTTCAAACACACTTTTTCTCCTCGTTTGACGAATAGGAACCATATAAAGAACATATAAAGAAACATATTTTATTAGGTGTGTTTTAACAGTATCTAGAGATTTGATATTTGAAATTTTGCTAGCTATTTTAGTTTTTTTAATAAAAATATAAAACCATGTTTTTTCCCTTTTGCCCTGAATCCGCCCCTCTCGCACTGCGCGATTTTTCGCTTGGAGTGACAGTGATAAAAATAAAATTCGCATAGCCTCTTAATAGGTCATTATCATTAGGATAATCGGATCGCTATATACCTAAAGTTGGAAAAACTGAGAAAGTTTGTAGATGTGGAGTCGGCTTCTTATATTATTATTTTGATAGTAAAAATACCGGAATCACGGAATTCCCATGGCTTAATTTTTAAAAGATTTATTTTTTTATTTTTTGTCGGTGAATTTACGTCATTTTAGGACTTAGTTTTCATTATTTTGGTATATAAATTAACCAGTATTTTTTATGATTTTTTTAAAGATTTGATGATGACCTTGTCACTTAAGAATTTTGGACATTGCACTGATTGTGATGTGTGATTGCTCATAAAAAAGTGGTCTGTCTCTGTCTGTCTACTCATCTGTCATCTAGCTGTCAAATTAGTCTGAAGCAAATTATTATGAATTTATCTTGATAGCAAAGGACATATTTCTAAACAGCCATTACTCAAGTGACGTCACACGAGGGCAAATGGAAGTTGCAGTCTTTTCGTAAAAATATTCATCATCATGATGTTTTTTAGACCAAAACTTCGAAAATACGGCTTTTTAAACCTAAAATCTCGAAATGGGCGGAGGTAGGCATGTATTTATATATGTAACCTATTACTATGTAGTATATAGGATGGGATTTGGTCGGCCGCCTGGATTCGTGCTGGGGGCTCGGTTGGTGATCATTGAACCTTATTCCTGGTCCCTGGCCGGGTCTCCGGTATGGGTTCGGGCGGCTGATTGGATTTCACCTTGTATAATAATATTTTACCTATAATTTTAATCGTATATACAGGGTGGAAAAAATTTAAGGGCCCTGGAGGGTAACTACCTTAAATCCTTTAGTTAGCTTATTTTGCTTAAAGGAAACATTCCTTTACTTTTTAAAAGAAACAAAACTGCATTCAAAGATATTCTGAAATTCGCTTGTCTCACCCAGGAATCGAACAAGCTAAAAATTAAAAAAATAAACCCTCGCTATTTTATTATACGAATCGATAGGATGATTGTTCAGGATAAAATTTGTCTAATAAACATTTGGTCTTACACTCATCTGTTGTACGAAATACCCATGAAATTAAATATTTATTACAAGTTCTTTATTAACAATACCTAGTACTGTTCACTTGTAACAAGTAAATGACACGTTATAATTTTCTTATCTCTCTTACATCCAAAGACATCGTATGAAGTACAAGCTTGCTAATGTTATTTATCAGTACCTTGTTGAAGACTTCAATAAGAAAATCGTTAAATGGTAATAATAAATCTATGCACAGCACAATTCCTTTTTGCACTAGGCGTACTGACGAAAAGTTTAAAAAGGGAACGTATTTTTCGCGGAGCAACAAATTTGAAGTTCGAACGATAACTTTCAACATTTTTAAAATCGATAAAAGTATTCGTTCGAATTTCAAATTTTGTTTTGTTTTTCTTTCATTCTGTAATAATGGCGTATCATTATTACTTTACAAGTAAACAGTACTAGCTAGTGTTAATAAAGAACTTGTAATAAATATTCAATTTCATGGGTATCTCGTACAACAGATGAGTGTAAGACTAAATGTTTATGAGACACATTTTATCCTGAACAATAATCCTACCGATTCGTTTAATAAAATAGCAAGGATTTATATTTTTAATTTTTAGCTGGTTCAGTTCCCGGGTGAGACAAGCAAATTTTAGAAGATCTTTGAGTGCAGTTTTGTTTCTTTTAAAAAATAAAGGAATGTTTCCCTTCAGTAAAATGAGCTAACTAAAGGATTTAAGGTAGTTCTCCTCCAGGGCCCTTAAATTTTTTCCACCCTGTATATTGCTACATAAATTAAATAAACATTTAATCTAAGTAGTTCATGTACATTTATTATTTTATTACATACATTTTTATAAGATTAAAATTTGACTTGTGAAACGTGTATTATATATACCTACTTTGCAAAATAAACTTTTTGAATTTTGAATGGTTTTCGAATTAACACACCTTAACATAATTTAATCTATGCCAATTGAATAAAGAGATAAAAAATACAATGTGTCGCTGCTAAATGTGTTATGTACATAGATATCATAATACTATTGTTTCTATACATATCAGTGGTTATGTATTTGCTCACTTACTAAATTATACTTATTTATATCTACATGTGTGAGTAATAATTGAATAAATAATGTCTTTAAGCCTTTTTTGGCCTTTTATTGTTTTAGGCTTCGACCAAAATAAAATGAATGGACGGGCCTTGTCTGTACAGTTTCCTCACTCATAACGAGTCTAAGCAATTGGATATATACTTCAATACCAAATTTTAATTTTTATGTTTATTTTGCTTTTTGCACTTTGTAAATGCACAAGAAGGTATTTTTTCGTCAGTTATTTGGATGGCATGTAATAATAAGCGTACGTGTCACTCTTCTAACAGACAGAGACAGAGATGAAGTGAGAGCCGGCGCTCACTTTACAGACTTCAAAAATCTGTACGCTATGGCCCGTCCATTTATTTTATTTTGGTCGAAGGTTTTAGGTACATTATAATATATAAATAAAAAAAGTATTTATTAGTTTCGAAATATATTTCGGCCAACTTGTGGCCGTCGTCAGTCCAATAAGTAAAAATTTTACTTATTCGACTGACAACGGCCACAAGTTGGCCGAAATATATTTCGAAACTAATAAATACTTTTTTTATTTATATATTATAATCTATGTACATGTGTGTTATATTAAGGTTAAAAGTCAGTCGCTTAGCGCAAAGTGCATAACTTAACTTTGTTTTTCTTATTTAGATATAAGTTGAATAGCTTTTTGATCTGTGCCATTTGACGCCAATAGTTCAGTATTAGTAAGGTTTATAAAGCAAGAGTTTGAAATTGTATACACAATTAGTCAATGATCTTCTCGAAACCAACTTAAAATGCTGTTTTAACTTTGTTTGGACCAGATCATGACTAATTGTGCATTAAATTTCAAACTCATGCTTTATTAACCTTACTAATACTGAACTATTGGCGTCAACTGCCACATACCACAATGTTTTTCAATTTTTAACTTTTATGCACTTTGTGCAAAGCGTTTGACGTTTAACTTTAAGGTTTCTCCAAACGCCAACGACCTTGAACTGAGTAACTTTATAACCATTTTATACGGTAACTATAGCATTTTTTATAGAAGAAAAATACATAGTAATCTACATGATACAAATAGTGATGTGGTTTTTCCTGAATTTAATTTTAATATACATAAGTGAAGCAAGAAAATTCTAAGTTTACCCTTATTTCTCGGTTTTTTGTCCACTTGTAACAATATAACTGCTACAGTTTTTATCGAAACAGTATAAAAATGTATAAACTTCTAGATAAAATATTATTAAATGATATGGTTTTCTCAGTTCTTGGAAATTGCTTTTATTTTAGATAAAATCAATTAAAAACACACTATTTTCGCACTTGTCAGCCGCAGCGACCGGCGTAACAGCTATGTTGAAGTGCGAGCTGATAAGAACTTTATTTTAATATGGTTTTGTTCGAAATTTCAACCACCACGAATCTAGTTGCTAATTTTTCCGACGGAGCCACCTTAAGGGTCGGCGCTTCGAGGAAACAAGTCCTGCTCGCACGCTTTTATTTTGTAACTGTCTATCCCGCCCTAACCAACAGCCACGCATGGAAAACCTCAGCTATTTTGACTTTTTTCGCAACATTTTTGCGTAGTGTGAAAAACTATAAATCGTATCTGAAAACTGTTTTTTTTTACAATGTTGTTTCATGTTTTATTATGTTTCTGAAATATGTTGTGTCATTGTTATGTCTCTAATCAAATCACAATAGTGATGATTCGACAATGCTATTCGAGAGTTTTTCTTGAAATTGATTTTTTTCTGAAGTTTCTATAAAAGTTTACAGCGATTGTTTTGAATGGCATTATTCTTCATTTCATAGAGTAGCATGTGGTAATTATTTTGTTTAGAATTGTTAATTTTAGGTCTTTAGATATGAAATTATTGGTCTATAGCATATGATACCTTCTTGTATGATAAAGCAAAATTTTCAACTCACCCATAATACAGGATATTCCTGAGCGTAGTGGACAGAGCAGTCCAGGTCAACTTGGCTGCCGATGTCCCGGATCTGCTCCTGTGTGATGTGGGAGATGGTCGGGGTCCGTTGGCCGAACACTGGGGAGTAATCGGTTGTTTCAAAATTCAAATAGTTTATTTTGCAAAGTAGGTATATATAATAAACTTTTTACACGTCAAATTTAATCTAATAAAAAGATATGTAATAAAATAATAAATGTACATGGACCAGATTAAAGGTGTATTTAATTTATGTAACAATATATGTATATACGATTAAAATGATAGGTAAAATATATAATATACAAGGTGAAATCTAATCAAAGGCCTGAACCCATACCGGAGACCCAGCCAGGGACCAGGAACAAGGTTCAATGATCACCAACCGAGCCCCCAGCACGAATCCAGGCGGCCGACCAAATCACATCCTATATACTACATACTAATAGGTTATATAATATAAATACAGGGAACTTGGTGGCAATTGAAGTAGGTATAGTGTGAAATGAAATATATTTATTTATGTAATCTAATTAAATAAATAATGTTTTTAAGCCTTTTCTTTGGCATTTTATTGTTTCAATAGATAATATATAAAAAAAAGTATTGGTTGGTTTCGAAATATATTTCGGCCAACTTGTGGCCTTCAGTCGAACAAGTAAATCGGCGGTGAAGTGACAAAGAACTCCTAACTTACATTTTGGCCAAATTGCAATTGAAAATGCAATTTTACATGCACTAAAATTACAATTGAAAATGCAATTTTACATGCACTAAAATTGCAATTTAAAATGCAATTTTACATGCACTAAAATTGCAATTGAAAATGCAATTTTACATGCACTAAAATTGCAATTGAAAATGCAATTTTACATGCACTAAAATTGCAATTTTACATGCACTAGCAATCACAGCTAAGTTGATTCCCTACATTTATGTTGTAATCATTACAAATCCACGTAAGATATTTTTTTCATAAGTAATTACATAAACAAATGAAAGGTTTTTTTTTGTTTCCTGTAAAATCATGTTTTTGGGGATAGGAGTTCTTGTCACTTCATCGTCGAAATGTAGGTATATCAGATCACAAATTACAGGTTAATAATAATATAATTAAATACCGTAAATTACGGCATAAGCATCAAGCATCAACGGCACAAGACTACATCACCTTAGATTTGCGGATGACTTAGTACTAATAACTTCAACGCCCTCGGAAATACAGACAATGCTCCAGAGTCTAGCAGAACAAAGTGAAAAAGTAGGTCTAACGATGAATGAATCCAAAACTAAAATAATGACAAATGGATACAAAACCAAAATTACCATAAATGGCAAAACCATAGAATACGTAGAAGAATATGAATACCTTGGCCAGACCATAGCACCGATTAATTTCATAGATAAAGAAATTTCAAAACGAATCGCCAACGCATGGAAGCGCTTTTGGTCCCTGAAGGAAGTCATGAAGAGCAAAGACATCCCTAGCATAGCAAAGAGTAAGCTAGGTATTCAACTCGTGCATACTACCATGCATGTCCTACGGTTGCCAAACATGGGCATTAACGAAAAACAACATCAAGAAACTCGAAGTATGCCAACACAACATGGAGAGAAGTATGCTACACCTAAAACTTAAAGACAGATTAAAACTAACAAAAATTAGAAAAAGAACTAAAGTAGAAGGGATTACTCGCACAATAAGAAAAATGAAAATGGAAATGGACAGGACATGAGAAGGCAAAGATAAATGGACAGAAAGAATAACACCATGGTACCCGAGAGAAGGAAAAAGAAAAAGAGGGAGACAAATAAGGAGATGGGAAGACGAGATAAGAGAAGTAGCAGAAAAGACATGGACTAGAGAGGCAAAGGATAGAGAGAGATGGAGGTTCCTGGAAGAGGCTTATGTCAAGGACAATCTAGGAGAAGAACACTAATAAAACAAACATTGGTACCGATTTGGTGAAGTACATCTTAACTTATTTGACAGGACTAAACTTAATTTAAGTGTTCTGTCCTTGTCTTTTCGATAAAGAAAGAAAAAGACAGGACGCTTAAAATAAGGTTAGTCTTGTCAAATAAGTTAAGTTGTGTTACGCCGAATTGATAGAAATATTATTGTTAAAACCTTTAACCTAGAAATAAGCTATAAATAAATAAGTAAATTAAATTAAATACCTAACCTATATCTATGGGATGTCATATTTTTGTTTAAATTAGGAGGGTCACCTCGCTCAGCTCTGCTCAAATCAATCAAAGCGGTTTTATCTGGCTTCTTTTAACATGTCTCCGCACATTAGTTCTGCCAATATCTTGTTTTAAGTGAAAAGACTCACTGACAGTTTTAATTTCGTCAAACTTGAATTCTCAAGCTCCCCAAATTTATTTACATATAAACCTAACACCCTCCTTGTCGCACTCGTTTTTACTTTTGATGAAAGACTTTCAAATTCAAACTTTACAATCTAACTCTACGATCAGCCCATGACATATCTATCCTGAATTGCCAGCCCTCATGGGGAAATCTTGGAAAGGGCTATGTCCAGCAGTGGACGTACTTATGTACAGCAGTGAACGTACCTTTGTCCAGCAGTGGACGTACCTATGTATAGGAGTGGACATACTAGGCCGATGGATGGATGTGAACTTTTGAAATTAGTTAGTTGTTTAATGTGTTTGCGAGTCATATAGTAAAAATACCCTCATAGTTCAGGGAGCAAAAAAAAGCCTAATTATTATAAACATGGTACAGAGGCTTCGGCGTCCATGGACACCTTACATACATACTGCCAAATCCGTTTAGTACGACTCTGTTTAAAACAACCAGCCGTTTTCAACGACGTAGAACTTAAGTAAGGTTATTGTACAATTTACTACGATGGGATATCAGTTCCTTTAGTGCGTCATCCGGTTAGTACGACGTAATATCATCGGTTCCTTGACCGTCGTTATATCCGGATTCTACTGCACTTGTATCCACACCTATCTTCTAAAGGAGAAGACAAGGGACTACAGATGGACTTTAAGTGTTTCAAATTACAGATATAAAACTTTAGAAGGGGTAATTTACACCCCTTAACAACCCTCAATTGGGGTTCCAAATCGCCCTAGCTTCCTGTTGTAGCCTATTCAAGCGTGTAAATATGCACATCGATTTCAAGTTAAAATACGGCCTAGAATTCGTTCTAATGCATTCATAGTACCAATTATGTGTTATAAACCACTTATTATCTGCATCTGTGATGCATTTTTTGATAAATAGGCATCGAAAATTAAAAAACCAGTATGCAGTAAATGGGCGTTGGCGACCTAGCGTGCGTCTTCGAGTCGAATAAAATTTGCAACTTGCAGTTTTCTGATAAGATGGTCGTAGTTTGTTATGCTAAATATGAATGTTATTTTTTGAGGTATATTCTACAGTACAGAGGGGTTCCTTTAACTCAGAAATAACGTTATTTTGGGCGGTAAACAGTGGTTGAATAGCTTTTTTTCTGCGAAAATTTTTGTAAGAGCACAATGTGGTTTTTTGAAATAAATCAAGATTCAGTACTTACCGCAAGATGTTAAACACAGAACAAACGTTAAATAACGCATATTTAAGCCCATTTTATTAGAAAATACTTATAAAAAACTATAAATTACTACAACCACTTTCCTGCGGTGCAGCTTGCTTGTTGTTTATGAATGAATGATTCATACAATTAATGAATGAATGAATACGAAACAAACGAACGAACTGAACGAACTTCACTATTAACAGTGTTGCCAGACACACTGTAAAATTACAGTAGATCTGTAATTTAACACGATCTACTGTATACTGTAATAGCAAAATTACAGTGTATGGAGAACACTGTAACTTTTCTAACGCCAAAAATCACATGTTTCCAAGATTGGACCAACTTTTATACAACAATTGGAACAGCAAAAACTGGATGATTAATGGCGAAAATTGCCCAAATTAAAAGGGAACTTTGATACAACAATACCACTTGCCCTGCGTTCCGAAATAGAATTATATCGCTAAAATCGATTACGAAAGTATGAAGTGAATGGCTTATGATCCATTGTAATTCTATTACGGACCGCAGGGTTGGTGAATTTTGGCACAATGTCAGTCAAAGTTTATAATTTATAAGTACTTGTTTTTAAGTACGCATATTTTTTAGTTTTTTCAACAGTTGGAAGAGTTTTGTTGGATTAGATAATTCATGCTAAAAATCTTGGCTCTTCCGAATTCTAATGCTGAATTTGAACAGATGTTTTGTCAGATTAATAAACGCAAGCAACTGGTAACAAAACTATAAGAGGAAATATATGTTGGCTCAGCAAACAATTTTTTACGTCTAAAATTCAAACCAACTGACTCAATGATGAAATAGTTTCATCCAGGAATATATAAAAAAGAGTCTGTTTTTATCGGGTTGAATGATAGTGACAGTGATTAAATACTGTACAAATAATAAATATTGTACAAATTTGTACAGTATATTATTAAAATAAACGTAAATTTCAAGGAAAATACGTTTATAATTAATTTGTAGATATATTAATAATTTGCAATATTCCGCTAAACACTCTTACCATGCTATTCAAAATGCAGACTCAAGCACCGCCCGCCCTCCCGCATAAAACATGCACAAGCAAAGCAAGCAGTACGAGCACAAAATAAAGCAATCTTAAATAACAAGCAAGAAAACTTATCGACACGTGTTTCGCCTCTAAACGAGGCATCCTCGGGATGTGTAGTCCGCCCGACCGCTCGACAGCAAATGACGAGCTGCCGCCCGGAGCTCACCTTTTATACACCGGCCTGGCTAGTTGTTTGGTGGGAATAAATGGATGACGAAAACATACGTAAAAGGGGGGTACTTATAAAATTTGTTTGTTCGTTGAGTAAATCAGAGTTATTCTTGTTTTTCAATATCTCTAACTGTTCTAGCACACACATTCTTAAACCTTTCTTACAAATATGTTTTATATCAAATAAATGATTGTTAGGCAAACTATGACCGGACTCTAAAATATGTTTCGCAAAATGTGATTTTTCGGGATGATTATTTCTATAGGCTGAGATGTGTTCTTTATACCTAGTTTCGGTGCCCCAGCTTATGATTTGTCAAAACGGTTAAATCACATTTTGTTAGAAAAAACTTCTTTCAAGCCTATCTATTGTCTTAAGAATAAAGAGGATTTAATATCGAAAATTCATAATGTTCATTTACCCTCTAATGCGAAGTTAGTATCTTTGGATGAAGATAGCTTATTTACCAATGTTCCTTATGACGACAGGTTTGTGGGTACCAAAGAATTGAATGCACTATATATATTTATATATATACCTACGATGCAGAAACTGAAATGTAATTTATGATTATGACAATTATTAGTTGGTAAATTTAATTTTAGGTTCTCTAGTGTGAAGCCAGCACCTAGTGAAGGTATGCGTGAAATGTGAAGTTAGTCAGTATAAGGTGAAATTTAATCAACCACCCGAATTCATACTGGAGACTCGGTTAGTGGTCAGGAACAATGTTTAATGAACATTAAGGTGAATTTTAAAAAAAATGTTTTACTCCCGCTCTACCTAGTCTGTATTAGTCCAATCCGTAAGGAACAAATAAAATTGTTTTATGATATCGAAATAAAGGATCGTTGAACCATATTCCTGATCACTAACCTCAAATACCCGAGTGAAAACGAATAAACCTTGTCAGACATGTAAAATTCACTATGAAAGTTTAAATTTTTCATTTACTCAAGCGTTTAGGAACGCTACCTCAGATTGCATTGTAATGTCACTGTTATATGGCCCTATAAATAAATATTTAATACTAGCAATACTTTTTTTCCATCGGTAAAGCAGTTTAATGCAAAGTACGAACACAGACCACTAAAATTTTCAATTGTAGTTTTGCTATTCTACGCTAGATGACTTCTAAATTTAAGGCTGAGGGAGGATGTTCATGTAGCATGTGTTTGACAAATTCTACTACTTGCCGCTAGATGACAGGTTAAAAAAAACCGAATAAGTGTGAGTTCAACTCTTGCACTGAGAGTTCCAAAAAGTGAAAGTGATTTCTTTTACCGTTCCGCGGAAAGTAGTATAGCTGTGACACATCAGTAACCTAAGCATGAACATATCACCGTATCGTTGCGTTTGAAACTAAACTTAGGTTGCCATACGTAGCTGTTAGTTCCGCTACTGTCCGCTTGAAGCGGTTTCTCAGATTCCATTATGATTTTGATGTAGTTTGAAACGCAACTATACGGAGATGTTTTCATGCTTAGGCTACCGATTTCATATTAGAGACTTTCAATTTTTTTCAATTTTACAAACATTTCCGAGGGGATGTCAAAGGTGTTCCTGAGTGTAAACTGTGAAATGTCCACACCTAGCGCGTGCCAAAGATCAGTGGCGTATTTACCCTATGGCCAAAAGGGCCATGACCCGGGGCGGCAGGCTGCGAGGGGCGGTGCAAGTTGCACCTGGCGCTCAGCTTTGGGCGCCTTTCATTTATCAATCGTTACCTATATTTTAACTTATACTGCTTTTTGACTTTATAATTAAATTTAAAAACAAAATGTGTATCGAAAAACATAAGGGTCATTCCACGCTAATTGAAACCACGAGCGAAAAAACTAAATTCATTAAATACTATTAATTTGAATCACATTGTTGAGTAAAAACCCCATGTTTAATGAAATAGCAAAAAATTCTAAAAAAATCCCATCATTTTCTTCGTTTTTATCGAACTGAAACATTGACTTTCACGTATCTTCAAGTGGTACGATTTTTGCCGATAAATTAGCAATACTGTTTGCGTCTATTTTGTTAACGACACGGCGTGTTTTGGGAACGAGATTTCACGGAAGGGTTTATGCTTTTACTTGGCGAACAGAAAATTGCAATATGTAGGTAAATTACCAATATATGACGCCTCAAGGTAAGGTATGCCTTATGTCCTGACCGCCACGGAAAAATAGACGTTTAGTTTTCCTAACCTAAAAGTATTAGAACTGTAACAATTTATTCAATATTTAATTATAACTAAATATTGAATAAATTGTGTTTATTTCTTTGTACCCTTTAGAGTTTTTTATATTTATTATCATCATTTGTGTCGATTCGGCGCAACACAACTGACAAGACTAACCTTATATTGAGCGTTCCGTCTTTGTCTTTTCGATACAGAAAGAAAAGGATAGAACACTTAAATTAAGTTTAGTCCTGTTTAGTTTTGTGTTGCGCCGAATCGGTGTTAATGTCAGCCCAAAACAACACACTGCTGGATTTAATTTTATTTTATTAATAAAATATTTTTGCTTTTTTGTCGTTCATTTATGGGGCGACAAACCATACCTACAGGCCCGGGGCGCTGAATCTGAAAATACGACACTGCAAAAGATCAAGCGTCTATCTTATCCTACTTGACCACTCACTTATACACCGCGTTTGTCAATAGTGCGAGAATACAAATGAATGGTACACCCGCTTTTCACCAACGATTGTTACGTCTCAAACGTAATGTGAGCCCTATCGCTGTATTTCGGGTATAAAAGAAAAAAATAATAAATAATATTTTTAAGCCTTTTCTTGGGCCTTTTATTGTTTCATATATATATTATAATATATAAATAAAAAAAGGTATTAATTAGTTTAGAAATATATTTCGACCAACTTGTGGCCGTAGTACTTATTCGACTGACGACAGCCACAAGTTGGCCGAAATATAATTCGAAACTAATTAATACTTTTTGGGTATAAAAGAAAGAAACCAAGAAAATGAAATTTATTTGTCACAAATAAAAACACGGAAAATTCATACAATAAAAAATAAATAAATACAATAAATTAAACTTACAAGAAAACAATTATATAATATGTGACGAAAAGGGGCAGAAAGGGCAATGAAAATATTCCGAACCACGCAGTCCGAACATTGTGGGGATTGAACCCACGACCTCTAGGTTAGCAGGCGGGCGTTGTAGCACAGAGGCGGTCTATGTTACGTTACCTTATTTATTGCAGCCTTCAAATTACGTATTCAAGAACTAAAATAATTATGTAACTAATTTGACTCGTAATAAACTACTTGGAAACATTATTGGTATTGGTTAAGACACAAAAACTGTCATTTAGTCAATCCAAGGTGATTTCCGGAATTTATCTCATAAATAACATCCGATTACCTACGTATTTAATTTGGTAGGTACCTAACGCAATCAAATAAATTTGAAAAAATAGAAATACCCCCTCCGGAATTCGCCTTGATTAAATTACATTAAGGTGTGTAAATTCGAAAACCATTTCGAGATTTAGGTTTAATAAGGCGTATTTTAGAACTTGTGGTCTAAAAAGCATCATGATGTTGAATATTTTTACGAAAAAGCTGCAACTTCCATTTGCCTTCGTGTGACGTCACTTGAGAAATGGCTGTTTAGAAATATGTCCTTTGCTATCAAGATAAATTTATAACAATTTGCTTCAGACTAATTTGACAGATGGATGACAGATGAGTAGACAGACAGAGACAAACCACTTTTTTTATAAGCAATCACACATCACAATTAGTGTAATCTCTAAAATTCTCAAGTGACGTCATATCGGACAATTCTTTAAAAGAATCCTAAAAAAATTAAAACTATGTCCTAAAATGACGTAAATTCTCTGAAACAACATTCAAAAAAATATTATAAAATTAAGCCATGGGAATTACCTAAAGCTCAGAACTGTGTCTGAATATTTTTAACCCAGATTCCTTTGAAAGGAAAGTATTTAGGTTTTTAGGTTTTTGCTAGGTTTTTTTCTAGGTGAGCACACCCAAGTCATATACATAGATGCTTTCCATCTCATTCATAGCTCATAGAACATATAATGTCTTCTCACACATAAACTTCTCAACATTAGTTATGTAAAACTAAAAGCTAAAAAAAAAAAAAAAAACATACAGTCGAATTGAGAACCGCCTCCTTTTTGAAGTCGGTTAAAAATAGGAACCTAATTTGTAGATAGAAATATATGTTTTAGGGTTTCATAAGCACAGCCTCCAGGAAGAAACGTTCTGGTGAGAGACCGTGGTTCCACTATGTAGGTATGTATCTTTTCAAAGCCTCTTTTTGCCACTCCTTTCAATCCTTTCATGCAGTCCAAAGATGTATCCTCTAAAGCTGCAACATGTTAATAAAATATTTATTTATAAAATACTATTTAAAGGATTTTTTTTAAAATGTAATATTCCACATAAATATAAATACTTAATTATATAAGGTCTTTCAATTTAAATGGAAAGTAATTTAGGAGGTGATTCAGTATCGTTAATACATCACATTCCACTGCTAAGAACTTTTTTTTGCACGAACTTTTTCTTCACTTGTCCATACAAACTGAGTCAGCTAATCGGACCACTTTGTACCGAGAAGTGAAAAAAAAGTTCGCGCAAAAAAATGTGCTTTGCAGTGGAGTGTGATGTATTAACGATACTGAATCACCTCCTAAATTACTTTTCATTTATATTGAAAGACCTTATATATAGCACCTAAAACCTGCAACAAAAACACCGGGGAATTTAAGGTGTTTTTGTAAACGAAAACGACGTGTTTCAGTGAAAGCTTTCAACGTGTTTAATATAAAGTACAACTAATGGGCCGACAAAATAATATCATATAAGATATGTTAGTAGGATATTTTAATTTACATTTTTTTAACTACAGGAAAAATATTTCAAACAAACAAACTTCTTTCCCAAACAAGCACATACCCGCTTTGTTTGGTTGTGGGTAAAAATGGAATAACTTCCTGATTTATTTTCATTGTACAAAACCACTCACGCGCAGATTTGTAGCAATACTCCTTACTCCTTTCGAAGTTCTGCACTCAGGCGCGGATACAAGGGGGGGCGCAATGGGTGCAATTGCCCCCCCCCCCCCAGCCACGAATGGAGTACGATCGGTGTCCCTATCTACGTGATACGCCCTACCTTTTTTCCGGAAAAGCAACCAGAAGGTCAAGTACGACAATAAAAAAAACATGAAAATTTTTTAATAACACTGTGAAAAAAAAAAGTTTGTATGACGCCAGGGTAGGCACTGCCTTTCCTAGAACATTATCATACAAACTTTTTTTTTTCAAAGTGTTATTTAAATTTTTTCATAATTTTTTTATTGTCGTACTTGACCTTCTGATTGCTTTTCCGGATCAGAACAAGCTATGGACTACACATTACACATAGGACCACAGAACTATTTGCATAGGACACATACACATAGAACTTACTAGCGACCCGCCCCGGCTTCGCACGGGTGCAGTGCTGATGCTATAGTAGTTTATGCTACAAGGGCGCAAAGGAATAAATTACGAGGATGATGTAAAACACGAGCGTAGCGAGTGTTTTAAACGTAACCGAGTAATTTATTGCTCTTACGCCCGTGTATCATACTACGTTTTTCAATGCATAGTGTGAGGAAATAAAACAAATATAATTTTGTGAACTTTAAATTGTAATTGGCTCAAAAGGACTGTATCCAGAGCCAGTGGACAAAACAGTGGAAAAAAAATTATGACATTTATGGTACACAGGAAAGGCTGCAGGTTAGCCAACTATTGTAAATAAATTAAAAAAATAATAATAATAAAGCCCTAGGGCAAAATAATCGACTTTCTGTTCAGTTTTGATGCATAAAAAGTGGGCCTTTACGAGCACATGCATTGAAAAATATATTATACATTATCTTTATATTATACACAATGTATTTAAATTGAATAAGGATTAATGCTGTATTGCTTAAAATCGCTTCGTAATAAAAAGTAAAGGATAAAAAATGGTTATTGTGGGTTATCCTTAAGAGATAGACATATACCATTGCAAATTTTTTTGAAGACCTTTTTAAGGTGTACAATACAGTGGCACATTATTTTGATCTATCTCGTAGGGTTCAGCCAGCATTTGCAATGTAAGCGCAAAAAAATGTGTTATTTACGACATCACATTAGAAACCCCTAAAATTATCAGTGTTTCTCTAATATATTACGCATGTATTATATACACAAACCTTCCCCTTGAATCACTATCTATTAAAAAAAAACGCATCAAAATCCGTTGCGCAGTTTTAAAGATATAAGCATACATAAGGACAGACAGAGAGCGGGAAGCGACTTTATTGTATGCTATGTAGTGATAGTGATGATGAAGTACCTATCTTATACCCTTGCCCAGTATTCTACGTAGGTGAAACCAGAAACGCCTTACACATCCGGATGAACAACCACAGACATACATCAACTATACAAAACAACATTCTACCCATTCCCACACACACACGCTTACACAACGTCACCTTCAACGACTGCTTCTCCGTTGGCATCATTAAATCATTCACTCCAACATTGACTGACATAGACCTAAGAACCTGGGAGACATCATAATATCTGGTCACTTGGTGCTCATTATGGACCTGGACTCAACAGACAGCACTGACAGACATGACCCGACCGATCGACGAACTAGACCGCTCAAAATTTCAAGTAATAGCAACAACAAGATCACATAACCACCACTATCATCCCATCCATCCATCTATCAGCCTAGTTCGTCTACTGCTGGACATAAGCCTTTCCAGGACTTTGCCACTCCCGGCGGTCATCCTGGAAGAATTGCACATACTCACACACGCTGGGCAGGCGGGTTGGTGAGCCCGGTGCCGGAACCCTCGTCACCGTCACCAGTCTGTTCCATATAAGGCCCGGCTATTAGGGATGGATATACCAAATACCCCTGTTTTATGTGCTTGTGGGGTAGCCGAGCCAAAACAGAACACTGGACTAAAAAAGTTTGGCCTTCGAGAGTGGATTTAGTGCCGGGTAGTATGAATGTGATAAATGTACCTCTAGTAGCCAGAGACCGCATTATATTACCCCCTATTCATATAAAATTAGGTCTGATAAAACAATTTGTAAAAGCTCTCAACAAGGATGGGGAATGTTTTAAATATATCAGTAAAATATTCCTGAAATCGAGCACAGAAAAAATAAAAGCTGGTATTTTTGACGGTCCTCAAATCAGGGAACTAATAAAGGATCAAAATTTTTCTGACTGTATGACAGATAAAGAGTAATCTAGACATGGATTGAATTTGTTTGGTTTGTGCAAAATTTCTTAGGAAATAAAAAGTCTCCAGACTACATTCAACACATTGAGTAGCTCATGTTGCACTTTTAAAGACTAGGATGTAACATGAGCATCAAGATGCACTTTTTCTTCAGCCATTTAGACCGCTTCCCAGAAAATTTAGGCGTTTTAAGCGAAGAACAAGGAAAACGCTTTCATCAGGACATTCGCACGATGGAAAAGCGATACCAGGGTCGTTGGAATGCAAATATGATGGCTGATTACTGCTGGAGAATTCAAAACAAGGCTGAAATTTCGATTCATGCGAGAAAATCTTACAAAAGAAAGTTTTTTTCATGTAAGGTTAGAGAAACAATTTTTTTATTTATTCGAGTATTTTTCGCTAAAAATGTAATATGTTAATATTTCAAAAACTAGAGCTGCTAGAGAAAAACTGACAACAGATTTGGAATCAGCGTGGCAGAATCATACAAAATCAAGTATGAAACTTCATAAAACAAAACTACTGTTTACCAGTGTTATCAATCGTTACCTATATTTTAACTTATACTGCTTTTTGACTTTATAATTAAATTTAAAAACAAAATGTGTATCGAAAAACATAAGGGTCATTCCACGCTAATTGAAACCACGAGCGAAAAAACTAAATTCATTAAATACTATTAATTTGAATCACATTGTTGAGTAAAAACCCCATGTTTAATGAAATAGCAAAAAATTCTAAAAAAATCCCATCATTTTCTTCGTTTTTATCGAACTGAAACATTGACTTTCACGTATCTTCAAGTGGTACGATTTTTGCCGATAAATTAGCAATACTGTTTGCGTCTATTTTGTTAACGACACGGCGTGTTTTGGGAACGAGATTTCACGGAAGGGTTTATGCTTTTACTTGGCGAACAGAAAATTGCAATATGTAGGTAAATTACCAATATATGACGCCTCAAGGTAAGGTATGCCTTATGTCCTGACCGCCACGGAAAAATAGACGTTTAGTTTTCCTAACCTAAAAGTATTAGAACTGTAACAATTTATTCAATATTTAATTATAACTAAATATTGAATAAATTGTGTTTATTTCTTTGTACCCTTTAGAGTTTTTTATATTTATTATCATCATTTGTGTCGATTCGGCGCAACACAACTGACAAGACTAACCTTATATTGAGCGTTCCGTCTTTGTCTTTTCGATACAGAAAGAAAAGGATAGAACACTTAAATTAAGTTTAGTCCTGTTTAGTTTTGTGTTGCGCCGAATCGGTGTTAATGTCAGCCCAAAACAACACACTGCTGGATTTAATTTTATTTTATTAATAAAATATTTTTGCTTTTTTGTCGTTCATTTATGGGGCGACAAACCATACCTACAGGCCCGGGGCGCTGAATCTGAAAATACGACACTGCAAAAGATCCAGCGTCTATCTTATCCTACTTGACCACTCACTTATACACCGCGTTTGTCAATAGTGCGAGAATACAAATGAATGGTACACCCGCTTTTCACCAACGATTGTTACGTCTCAAACGTAATGTGAGCCCTATCGCTGTATTTCGGGTATAAAAGAAAAAAATAATAAATAATATTTTTAAGCCTTTTCTTGGGCCTTTTATTGTTTCATATATATATTATAATATATAAATAAAAAAAGGTATTAATTAGTTTAGAAATATATTTCGACCAACTTGTGGCCGTAGTACTTATTCGACTGACGACAGCCACAAGTTGGCCGAAATATAATTCGAAACTAATTAATACTTTTTGGGTATAAAAGAAAGAAACCAAGAAAATGAAATTTATTTGTCACAAATAAAAACACGGAAAATTCATACAATAAAAAATAAATAAATACAATAAATTAAACTTACAAGAAAACAATTATATAATATGTGACGAAAAGGGGCAGAAAGGGCAATGAAAATATTCCGAACCACGCAGTCCGAACATTGTGGGGATTGAACCCACGACCTCTAGGTTAGCAGGCGGGCGTTGTAGCACAGAGGCGGTCTATGTTACGTTACCTTATTTATTGCAGCCTTCAAATTACGTATTCAAGAACTAAAATAATTATGTAACTAATTTGACTCGTAATAAACTACTTGGAAACATTATTGGTATTGGTTAAGACACAAAAACTGTCATTTAGTCAATCCAAGGTGATTTCCGGAATTTATCTCATAAATAACATCCGATTACCTACGTATTTAATTTGGTAGGTACCTAACGCAATCAAATAAATTTGAAAAAATAGAAATACCCCCTCCGGAATTCGCCTTGATTAAATTACATTAAGGTGTGTAAATTCGAAAACCATTTCGAGATTTAGGTTTAATAAGGCGTATTTTAGAACTTGTGGTCTAAAAAGCATCATGATGTTGAATATTTTTACGAAAAAGCTGCAACTTCCATTTGCCTTCGTGTGACGTCACTTGAGAAATGGCTGTTTAGAAATATGTCCTTTGCTATCAAGATAAATTTATAACAATTTGCTTCAGACTAATTTGACAGATGGATGACAGATGAGTAGACAGACAGAGACAAACCACTTTTTTTATAAGCAATCACACATCACAATTAGTGTAATCTCTAAAATTCTCAAGTGACGTCATATCGGACAATTCTTTAAAAGAATCCTAAAAAAATTAAAACTATGTCCTAAAATGACGTAAATTCTCTGAAACAACATTCAAAAAAATATTATAAAATTAAGCCATGGGAATTACCTAAAGCTCAGAACTGTGTCTGAATATTTTTAACCCAGATTCCTTTGAAAGGAAAGTATTTAGGTTTTTAGGTTTTTGCTAGGTTTTTTTCTAGGTGAGCACACCCAAGTCATATACATAGATGCTTTCCATCTCATTCATAGCTCATAGAACATATAATGTCTTCTCACACATAAACTTCTCAACATTAGTTATGTAAAACTAAAAGCTAAAAAAAAAAAAAAAAACATACAGTCGAATTGAGAACCGCCTCCTTTTTGAAGTCGGTTAAAAATAGGAACCTAATTTGTAGATATAAATATATGTTTTAGGGTTTCATAAGCACAGCCTCCAGGAAGAAACGTTCTGGTGAGAGACCGTGGTTCCACTATGTAGGTATGTATCTTTTCAAAGCCTCTTTTTGCCACTCCTTTCAATCCTTTCATGCAGTCCAAAGATGTATCCTCTAAAGCTGCAACATGTTAATAAAATATTTATTTATAAAATACTGTTTAAAGGATTTTTTTTAAAATGTAATATTCCACATAAATATAAATACTTAATTATATAAGGTCTTTCAATTTAAATGGAAAGTAATTTAGGAGGTGATTCAGTATCGTTAATACATCACATTCCACTGCTAAGAACTTTTTTTTGCACGAACTTTTTCTTCACTTGTCCATACAAACTGAGTCAGCTAATCGGACCACTTTGTACCGAGAAGTGAAAAAAAAGTTCGCGCAAAAAAATGTGCTTTGCAGTGGAGTGTGATGTATTAACGATACTGAATCACCTCCTAAATTACTTTTCATTTATATTGAAAGACCTTATATATAGCACCTAAAACCTGCAACAAAAACACCGGGGAATTTAAGGTGTTTTTGTAAACGAAAACGACGTGTTTCAGTGAAAGCTTTCAACGTGTTTAATATAAAGTACAACTAATGGGCCGACAAAATAATATCATATAAGATATGTTAGTAGGATATTTTAATTTACATTTTTTTAACTACAGGAAAAATATTTCAAACAAACAAACTTCTTTCCCAAACAAGCACATACCCGCTTTGTTTGGTTGTGGGTAAAAATGGAATAACTTCCTGATTTATTTTCATTGTACAAAACCACTCACGCGCAGATTTGTAGCAATACTCCTTACTCCTTTCGAAGTTCTGCACTCAGGCGCGGATACAAGGGGGGGCGCAATGGGTGCAATTGCCCCCCCCCCCCAGCCACGAACGGAGTACGATCGGTGTCCCTATCTACGTGATACGCCCTACCTTTTTTCCGGAAAAGCAACCAGAAGGTCAAGTACGACAATAAAAAAAACATGAAAATTTTTTAATAACACTGTGAAAAAAAAAAGTTTGTATGACGCCAGGGTAGGCACTGCCTTTCCTAGAACATTATCATACAAACTTTTTTTTTTCAAAGTGTTATTTAAATTTTTTCATAATTTTTTTATTGTCGTACTTGACCTTCTGATTGCTTTTCCGGATCAGAACAAGCTATGGACTACACATTACACATAGGACCACAGAACTATTTGCATAGGACACATACACATAGAACTTACTAGCGACCCGCCCCGGCTTCGCACGGGTGCAGTGCTGATGCTATAGTAGTTTATGCTACAAGGGCGCAAAGGAATAAATTACGAGGATGATGTAAAACACGAGCGTAGCGAGTGTTTTAAACGTAACCGAGTAATTTATTGCTCTTACGCCCGTGTATCATACTACGTTTTTCAATGCATAGTGTGAGGAAATAAAACAAATATAATTTTGTGAACTTTAAATTGTAATTGGCTCAAAAGGACTGTATCCAGAGCCAGTGGACAAAACAGTGGAAAAAAAATTATGACATTTATGGTACACAGGAAAGGCTGCAGGTTAGCCAACTATTGTAAATAAATTAAAAAAATAATAATAATAAAGCCCTAGGGCAAAATAATCGACTTTCTGTTCAGTTTTGATGCATAAAAAGTGGGCCTTTACGAGCACATGCATTGAAAAATATATTATACATTATCTTTATATTATACACAATGTATTTAAATTGAATAAGGATTAATGCTGTATTGCTTAAAATCGCTTCGTAATAAAAAGTAAAGGATAAAAAATGGTTATTGTGGGTTATCCTTAAGAGATAGACATATACCATTGCAAATTTTTTTGAAGACCTTTTTAAGGTGTACAATACAGTGGCACATTATTTTGATCTATCTCGTAGGGTTCAGCCAGCATTTGCAATGTAAGCGCAAAAAAATGTGTTATTTACGACATCACATTAGAAACCCCTAAAATTATCAGTGTTTCTCTAATATATTACGCATGTATTATATACACAAACCTTCCCCTTGAATCACTATCTATTAAAAAAAAACGCATCAAAATCCGTTGCGCAGTTTTAAAGATATAAGCATACATAAGGACAGACAGAGAGCGGGAAGCGACTTTATTGTATGCTATGTAGTGATAGTGATGATGAAGTACCTATCTTATACCCTTGCCCAGTATTCTACGTAGGTGAAACCAGAAACGCCTTACACATCCGGATGAACAACCACAGACATACATCAACTATACAAAACAACATTCTACCCATTCCCACACACACACGCTTACACAACGTCACCTTCAACGACTGCTTCTCCGTTGGCATCATTAAATCATTCACTCCAACATTGACTGACATAGACCTAAGAACCTGGGAGACATCATAATATCTGGTCACTTGGTGCTCATTATGGACCTGGACTCAACAGACAGCACTGACAGACATGACCCGACCGATCGACGAACTAGACCGCTCAAAATTTCAAGTAATAGCAACAACAAGATCACATAACCACCACTATCATCCCATCCATCCATCTATCAGCCTAGTTCGTCTACTGCTGGACATAAGCCTTTCCAGGACTTTGCCACTCCCGGCGGTCATCCTGGAAGAATTGCACATACTCACACACGCTGGGCAGGCGGGTTGGTGAGCCCGGTGCCGGAACCCTCGTCACCGTCACCAGTCTGTTCCATATAAGGCCCGGCTATTAGGGATGGATATACCGCCATCCATCGGTCCCAGGCATAGTGGGCCTCCTTGTTTTTTGCATGTGAGCTGTCCTCTTACTCTCCCCCGAATTACTTCGAGGGGGTCTCCAAGTATGATGGTGGTACCTCCACAGTCGAGCTCGGCATCAGCTCTACCACCTGTTAGTATTATCCATCACCAACATATTCTTCACAAGAAGAGCAGTAATAGCAATAATCAACACCATCTGTAGAAAACCCTATTCTTAATTTTTTAATTTTTTTGAAAAAAGTTACTAAAATTGTTATTAAGTGTCACTTCTACTTTTTTTTAAACATAATCAACTTATCTGTCAATTTTTTTTTTGCATACGGCTGGAAAAAAAAGTTTGTATGACGCCAGGATAGGCACTGCCTAAGAGTGAACATTGTCATACAATCTTTATTTTTTCAAAGTGTTATATAAATTTTTTCATATTATTTTTATTGTCGTATTTGACCTCCTGATTACTGTTCCGAAAAAAAGATCTGTGCACGCCACTGCTATCAACTAGGTGTCGAAAATGAATGGTTTTCGAGTTACGAAGGTTTTTTTTATATTTTCCAAACTTTCAGACTAGTAATCAAAATAAATAATTTAAAATAGCTACTCCTCTCTCGGCGCTTGTTTATTATATTTCTGATAAAATGAGTGATCATTTATAAAAAAAACACAAGCCCTAAATTCCCATAATCTCAGAAATAAAACCTTTTTATTTTGTTATTTTTGAAATATCGACGTGTTTTACTTGAAAAAAAATTATCATTTTCGACCCCTAGTTGATAGGCATTATTTGTTGAAAATGATCTCTTGTATAACCCCTTTTAAGGAATAGGTCAAATATACGGGCTTGGTACCATTTTACCCGGTGGGTCATCCGGTCATTCCGGTGGGAAAAAAGGGTCATCGTCCCCGGTGAGAGCCGCAACGGGGACGTTGGCACGTTGCCATCGTCCTCGGTGATGGTGTTTATCAAGGAAGATGGGGCATAAACCAAGAGTTATCGTACCCGGTAAAACAAAGAGAGAGACAAAAATGAATACTTAGTTATTACTGCAAAAAATACGATCACAAATGAAAAGATTTGCTTTGTATTTTTAATATTTTTATTACTTAACATACTCTCGTAAGCAATGAACTAAAAGTTAGTTCGTTGCTCGTAAGTAAATCTTTATCATTACAAAATGTGTATTATAAATTTCGCTTTCGTAATAACTAAGTATTCATCTTTGTCTCTCTCTTTGTTTTACCGGGTACGATAGCTCTTGGTTTATGCCATCTTCCTTGATAAACACCATCACCGGGGACGATGGCACTGCGATGGCAACTGATCTGACAGAGACAATTTTTGACAGAGTAATTAATTAATATGTTCTATTTCTAATGGACAACAGACTATTGACTGGACCATCAATGATGAAATAAACTGTAATGTTTGGCAGTAGGTATATTTTTGGTTAGCTACAACTGTTATTTCATGGTTTTTCATTATTTCTAGGTATGTAACATACATTTTAATATTTGTACGCCATACATGGCACATCACGGATTAGGACTTAAGTATTGTAACATCTTATTATGTACCTGTGTTGAACAAATAAATAATTTGAATTTGAATAAATAATTTGAATTTGAATCTGTGCCAACGTCCCCGTTGCGGCTCTCACCGGGGACGATGACACTTTTTTTCCCATCCTCCCCGGTACCGGGGATAGGATTGCCAGATGTCCGGTTTTGGACCGGACAGTACGGTTTTTTGAACGCCTGTCCGGTCTAGAAATTTTTGGAAAACCGGACAATAGAAAACCGGGTTTTTGAAAATACGCGACATATATACCTCACTCACGAGATGGTACAATATGTGTGCAGTGTTCCCGTCTCATATGCCTTTGTAGAAAGAGTTTTTATCGTAATGGGTAATGCATAGACTGGCGAAAGACTGATTGACTAGGGGCTCTACCGCGTAATTCTCATTTGTATCAACTTCAAGCAAATGCATGCGAAATTCAACGCGTGCAAAAGAGATGGCATGTTAGGCGGGCGTCGTCGCACGCACGACAAATTTCAATCTCAACTTGATGTTGATGAAAATGAGAATTACGTGGTAGAGCCCTAGGTGTCAATACCGAAAAAAGCGAATTATATGTTTTCAGTTGCATTGAATTTAAAGAAACAATTTCAGGCTATAAACGTAAACGTTTATTAAAAGCAGTAGGATCTAGTGCCAAATATGTTAAAAAGGGATTTTCTGCGTACCTATTAGCAATAATACATGTAAGTTTTAATGTTTAATGTTCACCTTCAGCAATTTCCGGTAATATTCTCAGTTTGATCTAGCCAAAATCAAAGGGTTCTCTTTCTACAAATTGTACCATAAAAAAATTATACCCTTTGATAAAAAATGTTCGGTTTTTTTTATCTAGGCCATCTGGCAACCCTAACTACGGATGACCCACCGGGGACGATGGTACCAAGCCGAATTTCCGAGCAGCCTGTATAACCTAAGTTGTTACTCGAGTATTTTTTATTTCTTATACAACAGCGTGAGAATCCAATTATATTTCGGTAAATGGATCGTTCTGCACATTAAATTTCACAATGAAATAGATGGACGCCATTATTGTCTATTATTATATAATAGTAAATTATAATAGAAGTGAATTCAATTCACGTAACTAGAGCAAGGACGATTATACTCCCCAATATTGATGTAGTATACGTACTGTCGACAGATAAATCAATAACAGTATGAAACTTAGATAAAGAAACAAGATTTACGTTAAGTGCTCTGTGAATGAGCGGTTTTCTAGACTGAACTTGATCAAGCTTTCAGAAGTAAACACAGATGGCGTTACCCTGCTTTCAAGTGTCAAAAAGCAAAGATTATTTTTTAATCTGTGGGCAGCAAGATAAAAATTGTCAATTCAATTGTTAAATCCAACAATTTTGTTTTCTATCTATATTACTTACGTTAATAGCTTGGTATTTCATTCAACTTTCAACATGGTCAGCCCATGCGTTGTAGCTAATTGTAAAAATATAGGAACACACAGTTTAACTAATTGCGGAAAGAACAATGGATCTTAGCAATAATACATTTGAGGCATGGATTGACCATAAAAAAGAAAGAAGCAAAGAAGAAGTGTCAAAATCAAAAGAATCCAGTGTTGCCAGGAAGACTTTTTTGACACTTTTAGTACAGGCTGCGCCATCTATTGTGTCGTTCGGTACTACTTTTTCTTTTTTTAATTTGACTTTGAAAACCCCTCATTAATTCACAAAGGCTACATTAACACCGATTCGGGTAAACACGTTTTAACTTAGTTGACAGGACTAAACTTAATTTAACCATTCTGTCTATTTCTTTCTGTATCGAACAGACAAAGACTGGACGCTCAAAATAAGGTTAGTTCTGTCATATAAGTTAATTGTGTGGCGCCGAATCGATACCATTGTGTGTTTTGTGTTATGCGTAAATTTGGTCTTAATCTTTGTGTTATCTCTATTATTTTCTGTTGTGTATTTTAAAAATACATAAAAAAAACAAAAATAATAATTACAATAGAAAAACTATTTTTATTGTTATTATTATTATTATCTTTTTTTTGCATTTTTGTTGATAATTGTATAATGTTTAAGTTAGTAGCTCATACACTATCATCTTAAGTTAGTTTTGTAAAGATAGATGTAAGTTGAATAAATAAATAAATAAAATTTATTACGTAACACAGTTATGGCCTTCTTGTGACCCCCTTCCTCCTCTATATAAGAAATAATAAGATTTGTTTGAACCCCCAAACAATGTTACGTAAGATCAAATTGTGAAGGAAATATTAACAAAACCTGAATTTATTGATTGATTGGTAGGCATACAAAAACAAGACTGAAATTGAGAGAAAAAAAAAACCATCCCTGAATCTGGACTAACCAAAGGCTTAAAACCTATCGGATAAAAAATCACATAATCTTATGTAAGATACTCGTATAACTAAAGTAGGGCCACTGAGTGATGGCACTTATGACAGCTGCATTTAGTGATGAGGTACATTACAAATTTCGGTTAAAAATAAAAATCAAGTGTAAGTTTACTCAACATTAGACATTCAACATGGATAAGTAGCTATCGGAGGGCTAGGCGGTGTGGTGCCTCGGGCCCCCCTATGCATTAAACAACTCTTTTCAACACCCTGAGCGAAGTTGAAAAGAAATGTTTCAACACCCTGAGCGAAGTTGAAAAGAGTTGTTTAAATATCTAAATCGAAAAGTATTTTACTTTCATTTATTTTCGTTTAGTTTAACTTCGTCATTGTTTTGTTTTAATTAAATATTATTGCGTAACTTGGCGACCTCAAACACGACCTATAAAAAAGAGAAACTTTTTTCTAAGAAAAAAATTCTTTGTTTCTATATGAAATCTATTGCATAATAAAGTAACATTCAAACCGAAAAATAATAACCGAAACAAGTAGTACATCACTATCAACGATGAAGTATTACATTTTTTTATTCACACTTGCTTATAAATAATTACGATACTTTGTAGGCATTTAAACGTCATAGGCGCCATCACTCAGTGGCCCTACTTTAGACCCTCCCCCTCTCCCATGTAAGAAAATAGTTATTTGTGTTACAAGGGGTCCAAGTAATATTTTGTACGTCGAGGACGTTATGTTGAACTCAGAACAAAGAGAACATTATACACCGCCCGGTAACAAAATATCTTGGCCCCGAGTGATACACAATATTTTTCATCACTACCTATGAGAAAAAGAAAAAGCTACGAGTACCTGGCATTTTATGGTAATAATAGTTGCACCACATCAGCATCATTTACTATGTTTTCACGAGTTAATATTTTATCACTCATTTTTGATGATTATTTGCAATAACTTAGCGAAAACTGGCGCAAAATTTCTGAGAAAAAAGAAACGAAAAGAAAGAAGAATTATAGATGTCGCAGATTCGAGTGGATTAGAAGCCACGTGCTCGTTATTGGTGTCCGCCATGTTGTTTTCTTGTCACTCAGTGCGCACATCCAGCGCAGTCGCTGTCTCGAGAACAAGTGTCCATGTCTCGATCGAACGCACTACTGACTGACTCAACGTTGACATTGACAGCTCTTCATTCACAGACTAGTGCCGTCTATTATTACGTTCCGATTCATAACATAATCGATTATATCGCGTGGTACTGCTATTCGAATAAATTAAATTCGTTTGTGTGCATTATAATCTCTAACATAGATATACTACTTATCCTAAGTATATGAGAAGAATACACATGTAGATTTTTAACAGAAGTAAAATTATTTTTTATTTTTATATATCTCAAAAAATTACAAAGTTACTGGCAATCGAAGTGAGGTTTACGGCATATCACGTGACGTCTTCTGACAAGATTACGAACAAAAAGTAATAAATATCGCTATCGCTAACTTCGGCAACAACAGGAGTTTTTCAAAAATTCAAAATGTTTAGCTTTCCAATAACAAATTAATCAGTTAATATAAAAAGTATACAGATATTTCACTACCGAAGACGTGTCCATTATAATTTTTTCGGAAAGGTGTGACGACAATAAGGTTTTATCTGACCCCCTACAAGTCTAAGAGTCCCTTCACATTAGGTCGCAAGCAGCGCGGCATTGCTTCGGGTATAAATAAAGTAATAGTAGTTTATGCTACAAGGGCGAAAAGGAATAAATTACGAGGACGATTTAAAACACTAGCGTAGCGATTGTTTTAAACGTAACCGAGTAATTTATTGCTTTTACGCCCGTGTATCATACTACGTTTTTCAATGCATAGTGTGAGGAAATAAAACAAATATAATCTTGTGAACTTTAAATTATGACTGGCTCAAAAGGATTGTATCCAGAGCCGTTAAACAGTGGAAAAAAAAGCATAACATCTATGGTACACAGGAAAGGCTGCAGGTTAGCCAACCATTGCAAAAAAAAAAAAAAAAAAAAATAAAGCCCTAGGGCAAAATAATCGACTTTCTTTTCGGTTTTGATGCATAAAAAGTGGGCCTTTACGAGCACATGCATTGAAAACAAATTTAAAAGCACAAAGCAACTTCCTGCTTGCATGACAAACGTGCTACCGACTGCGCTACCGAGGTTCGTATCTGAAACGACAAATTTTTCCACCATACATGTGCACCGAATGTTCGTAAATACTTGATATACCAGCTTGCAATGCACACAACTAACTTTCACGAGGGCGTTAGTGTTTTCACGCCTTGCTCATGCTGAACAAAAAGCGCTGTCGTCGCTACAATATCTGTTGCATCAGACAGTTAAAAAATTCACAGTTCTCATTACATGTTTTTATTGTGACCTCCATTGTTTTGAATACTCTAATTATTATAAGAGTGAGTATACAAACCAGAAATCAATCAGAAACAAAATTAAAAGCACGATTAAAATTAAATTAAAATCAAATTGAAATTAAAATATAATAATGAAATCCGTTATTGGCACAATAAGATTATATCATGTTTAAGTAATCTGAGTGTACTTGCTTTGGATTTTTGTTTATGAATAAAATAAATAAATAAAATATACAACAAAATAAAAAGCAAATTTAAATTAATAATAATTAGTAATCTAGTTTCTGGGGCTCTACCGCGTAATTCTCATTTGTATCAACTTCAAGCAAATGCATGCGAAATTCAACGCGTGCAAAAGAGATGGCATGTTAGGCGGGCGTCGTCGCACGCACGTCAAATTTCAATCTCAAGTTGATGTTGATGAAAATGAGAATTACGCGGTAGACCCGCTGTTCACGTGTTTGCGCGGTCCTCCCACTTACTGCACTAACACAAACACAAAAACTACAAGTGCTGCACTGCACACGTACTCATATTGCTCACGCACACTAATAGTATACATGTAACTAGAGGCGCCACCCTCATAACCCTGTCGCTACGAACTCGTTTTTTTTTCCTATTATCTACAACTACAAACACGAGCCCAGCCACGAGTCAATACAGAAAGTCAAAATTTTATTTCTCAGTATCGCAAGAAAAGGTATTGATCCGTAATACTGATTACTTACCAAGCCTCCAGTATGAATTTGGCTGCATAAATTAATATCACCTTGTTTTATCTTGAATCCGCGCATATACTACGGTCAGAACGACTCTAATAACCTGGTACAAGGGCACACTAAGCCACACAGTGCACAATGGCACTATGAACTCACTGTGTCACTGGCATTATTATAACATTACCAAAACCATTTTATCCAAGACCAAAACAAACGGACTGAGCGACAATTTTCATGTTGTTTTTATGTTAGTTTTATATTACAGAAGATTGTTGTTTAAGGCGATATGTAAAAAAATAGAGGTGCTTCTTTTTTTTGTATTTCATGAAATACACGGAAAATTTTAATAAATTTCTGGTATATGCATTTTGACTATATAATCTAAGGTTTTGAAATTGAAAAACGTGTTTGGATAAATTTTCCTCGATAGAAATAATTGTTGAAATGAGGTCTTCAAACACACTTTTTCTCCTTGTTTGACGAATAGGAACCGTATACAGAACTCAAACATATTTTATTAGGTGTGTTTGAACAATATCTAGAGATTTGATATGTGAAATTTTGCTAGCTATTTTAGTTTTTTTTATAAAAATTATAAAACTAACATTTTTCGCTTTCGCCCTGAATCCGCCCCTCTCGCACTGAGCGTGTTTTTGCTTGGAGCGACAGTGACAAAATAAAATTCTCATAGCCTCTTAACTGTACTGTTGCATTGGGACTATTGGGACTTGTCCTGTAATAAGTTTGGTAAATAAATAAATAAATACAATAAATAAAAATAAATGTTTTAGGACTCCAAGAAAATCACACGACCTGTATATAAACATCGGATACATCCATCCATCCACCCATCATCAGCCTGTCTTCATCCACTGCTGGACATGGGCCTTTACAAAATTTCACCACTCTTGGCGGCCCTCCTGGAAAAAATGCCCATATGCAGGCAGGCGGGTTGGTGAGCGCGGTGCTGAAACCCTCGCATCAGTGGCACTACTGCCCGTCACCAGTCTGTTTTATATAAGGGCCGATAATTAGGGATGTATATGTCGTGACCATATCGTAGAATTGACCATTTCATGATCTGGTTGGCCATATCGTATTTTTGTTAAAATTGGGAGGGTCGTCTCGCTCCGCTTCGCTTCGCTCGGCTCCTTATTTCATCTTACATGTAAACCTAACACGCTCCTCCCCGCTTCGCTCGTCGTCGCACCTATTTTTTACTTTTGGTGAAAGATTTTTGATTTCATACTTTACGATCTGCCCAACCAGATCATGAAATGGTCGATTCTACGATATAGCTACGACATATATACCGCCATCAATCGATCCCAGGCATGGTGGGCCACCTGCTTTTGCCTGTTTGAGAGCTGTCCTCTTACTCTCCTCCGAATAACTTCGAGAGGGTCTCCAAGTAAGATGGTGGTACCTCCACAGTCGAGCTCAGCGATATACTTTTATAATTTATATTTGTTATCAGAAAGGTAAGGTCCATCAGCCCGTATTCGTCCACTGCTGGACATAGGCCTCCCCAATATTACGCCACTCTTGGCGGTCCTCAGTCATCCTCATCCAGCCGCCACCCGCAACGTCCTTCAGATCGTCAGTCCAGCGGGCACGAGGGCGGCCTACGCTTCGCTTTGCTGTACGTGGTCTCCATTCCAATGCCTTACTGCCCCAACGGTAATCACGTCTGCGACAAATATGGCCAGTCCCTGCCACTTCAACTTACTGATTCGGCAGGCTATGTCGGTCACCGTGACGGATATCTTCCGCCAAAATTTTTTCCGATAGTTTTCCATATTTCCGATAAAATAGAAATAATAAAGTAGAATTTTTATAATTGTGTAGAAAGTCGAACTTTGCCGAACTGTGGCGATTATTTGTATGCGCATTATATGCTTGGGAGTACTGTAGATCGTCAGTCCAGCGGGCACGAGGTCTCCTACGCTAGAAAGGTATGGAATACGGTATTTATTATACATACGAGGGAGCCCATATTTCCGCGGGATGGAGAGGTAGGGTTGAAGGTATCCCAACTTATATTGTAGCACGTTAATCGGAAACACTTTGGAGGTATACAGAAGATAAAATTAAGTTTTTGGCATCATTCGTTACATATAATTCGGCCGTAGTTACTAAGATATCGATTATGAAGATATCGAAAATGTTATCAATAATTATTAATTACTTTACATCTTATGCATATTATTCACAAACATATTCACATACGCCTTCCCACACCCTCACCTCTCACAAACACACACACACACACACCCTATCCTACGCATCCAAACACGCAGTGGAAGTTATGCTGTTTTTGGTTATTTTTATTATAATTATTCTCTTTTTTTTTATACCTACCTTTTTGTTTTGTAATAACTCTTCATTGTTTTATCATCACTGAATGTACACATAGGAAGGAACTGGCTTCTGTTACACGGTGTTTCCTTTTACAGAAGCTAGGGCTACAAAAGTTATGATAAGATGATCGTAACAATAAAGATATTTTATTATTATTTATTTATTATATCGCCCATCAACAAGTCGATTCGGAATTGAACTTTGAAAATGTAACAAATCGAATTACGCGCTGTGATTAAATTCCTGACCAAGCAAGGAAAATCTTCTCAAACTATAATCAATGAGATGGAATGTGTTTATGGGGACCAAAGACCTAGTAAAACCATGATTTACAAGTGGCATAGTCTTTTCAAACGAGGTCGAGATCGAAGACGACAATCGCTTAGGACGGCTGATTGACGCCTTTACTCCGCGTATCGTTGAAAAAGTCGAAAATCTCATATGAGAAGATGCTCGACTGAAAAAGAAGCAACTTTCTGCAGTAGTTGGAGTATCCCATACCACAATTTCGAGAATTTTATACGATTCTTGGCATGACAAAAGTCAGTGCAAGATGGGTGCCAAGAATGCTCACGCGCCGCAAAAGCAGCAACGAGTCGAGGCATCTACGGAGTTTTTGAAGCAGTGTGCTAAAGAACTCACCAAGATTTTGGAAAAAATTGTCACTGGAGATGAAACATGGGTTCATCACTGTGAGTCTGAGTCCAAACAAGAGTCAATGCAATAAAAAAAAACTCGGAATCAGCGGAAAAATTTATGGCGACGATTTTTCGGGATTGTGAAGAATTTTTTTTAATCGATTACAAAGAAAAGGGTATTAATATCACTGAACGCAACTTTATCAGGGAGACGGAGGAAAGAAATCAAGGAAAAAAGGACGAGGGAAACTGCCAAAGGTGTGTTGCTTTTGCAGGACAACGCGCCTGTTCACACGAGTAAAGTTGCGATGGCTGCTGTTCACAAATACAGCTTCGGACCACTCATTCACCCACCCTATAGCCCTGACCTAGCCTCTTGTGATTTTTATTTGTTACCAAACTTGAAAAAAGAGTTGGGAGAAAATTTAAGAATTATGGCGATGTGAAGGATGCGATTTTGTCTCATTTTCAAGGCAAGAAAATAGTAATTTGTGCAACAAGAGAGCAAATTTTTTTTGTTGCGAGTGCCGAGTTTGAATCCCGAACAAGCGAAGGATTCTATAATTGAGAATCCTGATCGTGTTGAGGGATTCAAAGGCACAAGAACAGAATAAATTTGCTCTCGTGTGATGTGACACATACAACTTTTCACCTCACTAGCGAGAAAACACAGATGTAAAAACACCATCTTTTCTAACGAAATTATAAGTATGTTTTTTTTTCTTTAAGCAATACACCATATAAAAATATTGTAGATAAAATAAAATGTAAGGAGTGTTTATTGAATCCCAAAAGCCGCGAAAAATCGAAAAATCTTTGATAAACCGATCGAAAACGATCGATCACCCGGGAGTTTTACTCTATCTATCCTTTAAGGATCTAGGTATCCTTACAGCTCCCAGTCTGTACGTATTGGTTCTTCTAACAAACCTTGTTAAGAATCTTCATAAGTTTGAAACTGCGGTACAACTGAAACAAAGATTGGACTCTCGACGCAAAGACTTAAAAGTAGTTTTTTCACCTAGGTTAGAAATTGCTATTCATTCTACAAGATTCCAATCAGTTCAGTTGTTCAACAAATTGCCAACAGAACTTAAACAAATTACCAGCCAACTCACGTTTAAAAATAAACTAAAGCAGTTCTTATTAGATAAGTGCTTGTACTCTGTTGATGACTTGTAAACATTTTGAGATTTTGTTCGTTTAGTTTAGTTAATATTGTTAGTTTTACTAAGAACGTGACATATTTTTTTTTTATTTTTTTATTTTTTTTTTATTTTATTGTTATTAGTATATTAGTATTGCAATTTTATAATTTTTATTCTGTGTTAGACTTTAAGTTCATACCTAGTATATACGAGTAAGAATAATTTCAAATGCAATTTTATTTTTTTATTTATATAAATAAATGAAATGAAATGAAATGAATGATTCCGGATTCCATACACAGGACTTCGAGAAGTTTACATTGTCTATGGTATCCGAGAAGCTGTGGGGCTGTGCATAGCCTCCCAAAGTGTATGGAATACGTATAGAGTGAAAGCCACCATGCTGATGTTTGCTGTCTCTCTTTATTTTGAGCAAAGGATATGGAGTTTTTGAACAATTCGCAGTGTTCTTAATTTGACACAGTTTTCTTCGCTCACTGTTTAAAACCAGTAAGAAAAAATCGATTTTGCTCACCGTTTTTAAGCAACAAAGGCGCGCTTTTCGTAAGGTGAAAAAGTTTTTTTTTTTTTCGACTGGTTGGAGAAATTAATTCCCCGTTCTAAGCGGATTATATTGGAAAGGAAAAATTGTTTCAGTGATCAATTTAATTTGTAACCCTTCCATTCCACAGAATATTGGATCTCCCTAATTCCTAGGAATTTGTAGCCAAATTCATACCGGAGACTTGGTAAGTGTTCAGGTCAAAGATTCAATGACTCCTAGGTAAAAAACGTGGGTGAGCGATTGTGGACTGTGACTTGTATTTCACAGTTCATACTCTGGAACACCTTTGACAACCCCCCGGGGATTCATGTCGTGACGATACTTAGAGTGTATTTTCGAACTTTGACGGAACTTGTTCACATAGAGTACGACTAACACTTGGCAGTAGATGTCTATTCAGGTGAACCAAATCAATGTCACACAATTCTGAAGGCAAACTTGTCACGCAACGTGCGTGATGCACGATTTAATCTTTGCAAAATAGTTTGACACAAGTCCTTTAAATTTTTCTTGTTACTATCAACTTACCTGTCAAGACTGTAATAGTTGTTACTATTATAGCCTTTCGCCGCGGCTCAGCTCGCGTTTTCGATGTCTGCTCCATTTTCGGCTTGGGCGTTATTTTATCAACATCATAGCTTATATTATGTTGAACAGGGTCTCTATTATAATAACTAGTATTTATAAGCCCATATCCCGGCAACCCGTTGACCCATTTGACTCATTTACTCGCCTACCTTATATGGAACAGACTGGTAACGGGCAGCGGCGTCACTGGTGCGAGGGTTCCGGCACCGCGCTCACCAACCCGCCTGCCCAGCGTGTGTGAGTATGGGCAATTCTTCCAGGATGACCGCCGGGAGTGACAAAGTCCTGGAAAGGCTTATGTCCAGCAGTGGACGAACTAGGCTGATGGATGGATGGATGACTCGCCTACCAAATTTCATGACGTTCCGATCAACGATACTTGAGTTATCGTCGGACAAACATACATACATACATACCGTTCGAGATTCGTGTCAAAGAGCACCTCAAAAAGACGGACTCGAATTTCGCAAATTTGCATTGATTGAATTCTTATAAGTTCGTTCGAAAAGATGGTGTCTTTACATCTGTGTTTTCTCGCTATTCTGTTTCTTGTGCCTTTGAATCCCTCAACACGCTCAGGATTCTAACATAGAATCACGAGCTATTTTTATACTATTTTTTAAGTCTTACCCCCGGTTTCTGAAAGGCCAATCAAAGTTAACAGTAGATTAAAAAAACTTTAACCGCAAATAACGGTGAAAATAAAGCATATATGAAGTCTGAATAGTGATGAATCAATAATTAACTTAGTTAATTTTTGATTTCAATGTAAAATTCCCATTTTTTCTGGCTTAATCCGCAGATAATTATTTTTTAATCTACTGTTAACATTGATTGGCCTTTCAGAAACCGGGGGTTTATCTTTCAAATTCAAATTCAAGTCTTAAAGTTAATCATTTTAACAACTAAACAACTTTTTTTTTTTAGTAGTCTGATCAGTTTGCTGACCGTAGGTAGACAGATTGCGCACTCATATTGTGCGCGCGTCGGCATTATGTTAACGCACACATTCAAAAATAATGCAATAGATTTTAGGTGCCAGGGCTCATCTAAACTTTTGAAATCTTTGGAACCCCTACGATCAACTGGCAAACCCGTACGCCACTTTGAGAAGCCCTGGGCCTGCAGTCTCGACAAAGATTGTGATCGCTATCCTACCGATTTCGGTCGTTAAGGCGCTACGGAAAAAAAATTGACACTTTTAGAACTTCTATATCTACTTCGGTTAATAATGTATAATTTTGATAAAATAGTATATTATTTTTTGGATCTTTCTCTAGGGATCTGTTAAAACAGAAACGCGATTGGAGAAATTCGGCTCGATAGAAATATTTATTGAAATGAGGTCTTTATCGACACCAATTCTCCTGGTTTGACAATTTAGAATGACATATGGACTGCAATTTTGTTAAACGAAATTTTGATAGCATTTTTAGTACATTTTATATTAATAAAAAACCGACTTTTTGCTACTTTTCCACGAATCCGTCCCTCTCGCACTGAGGGTTTTTTACATGAGGGACAACATTTATAGTCAGCAACTTATATGATTCTCTTCCTAAATTTTGGCGTGTTAATCCCTAGGTCCTAGTTCTGGTTCCCCATGGATAAATTTGTATTAAAAATATATATATCGTCATGACCTGAATGTGCGAGAGGGTGTCAGAGGTGTTCCGAGTGTGAACTTTGAAATGCAAGTCACAGTCCACACTCGGTACACCAGCGTTTCACTTACAAATATTACGTAAATCATTTTATGATTCACCCAAGTCGGCCTTTTTAGATCCCTAGGGCCTGGTTTATAGAAACGGTCTGAAAGTGTCGTTTTTTTAAGTTATATTTATTTCATTCTAATAGTTATATAATATAAGTATAACACACTGATAATGGTAGTAAGACCAACCAAGGTTACTTAAGCGAGCAATTACACGATTTTTGCATAACGATTTGCATATTATTATGTTGCGGTTAACGCTGTCAGTCAGACATTACGCTAAATGGCTGCTTTAGTAGTGTTGATATTATTTATTACTAATTGAGTAATATATCTGATTTTTTATGTACTATCATTTACTTTTGATAAAGGTGGAGGACGTAATTGCTTGCCTATTTATTATTTTTCAATGCAAGTGCTCGTAAAGGCCCACTTTTTATGCATCAAAACCGAACAGAAAGTCGATTATTTTGCCCTAGGGCTTTATTATTATTATTTTTTTAAATTTATTTACAATGGTTGGCTAACCTGCAGCCTTTCCTGTGTACCATAAATGTTATCCTTTTTTTCCACTGTTTAATTCGCTACGCTCGTGTTTTAAGGCGATTACCGTCGCCAAATAAGCAGCTCGATGTTTGTCTGTACGAATATCGACGAAAATGACATTGAAATTAGAGATGAAACGGATAGTGATTTGGCCGGATACCGGATACCGGATATCCGGCGAGGCACTGGGCCGGATAGCCGGATATCCGGCGGCCGGATATCCGGCTCAAGATATGCGTTTCGCACTAATTGAGCAAGTCTAAATATTACGCACCAAGGTGCGTGCGGGTGCAAGTGGGCGAGATTATTCGTGCATTTTTTATATGAAGATCTTTCCTAAATGATCGTATCACAATCGTTTGCAAACGCGAAACAATTTCCGATCCTAACGAAATTTGTAAATATGTATCTTTTGTCTCCTTGGAGTGGTGTATACTGTATATAAATGGACAGGTATCTTTAAATGAAACCGCGTAATATACTGTTCATACTGAACAAATTTTCCAAAGTAACATATTGGAAAAACAAAATTGAACCTGCCCGCCCAATGCCCTTTCAAAATTTACAGTAGGTTTTCAAAATGAATAAGGAAACATGAAAATATTTTTTCATTTCCACAAGTATGTTTCTTTGGAAAAGTTGTTTAGTATGATTTCAGTATGACCATGGGTTTTTATTAAAAGATACCTGTTGAGGTACATTCCGTATATTGTGAGAGCAAAAGAAGCTGGTGTAATGTATGAAGAAAAGCATAAACGTTTATTCCCAACAATTGATGTAAAGCTTGTCTTTATCTACCAAAGCTCAATTCTTATTCACTTTATGTATTAGAATTTAGATTATTCAATCGTTGATACAACTATTTTGTGATTTAAACGACTTTTTGTATGTTGAGTTAAGTATCCGGTATCCGGCCGGATACTAACTACTATCCGGCCGGATACCGGATACCAAAAATATGGCCGGATAGGCCGGATACCGGATAGTAACCGGATATCCGTTTCATCTCTAATTGAAATAACGTTCATATCAGCGCACTATGCGTAGTGGCTGTTACGAAGCTCGCTCCGTCCTTGATAGGGCGAAATAGAAGAGAATAATACTTTTCACATGGATGTGATTGTTCGATTGAGTAATCCTATGTTATGTTTATAGCTATCAAGTTTATCTATTTATCAAAGCATATATGAATTAAACCAAAAAAGCCGCTTAGGAGCAGTAGGGAATTCAAACCAAAAACACGATTCAGTCAAAAAAAAAAATCATGTAGAAGTTTTGGCGGTACGAAAAAGAAAAATGTTGCATTTGTTGTCCTAGAGTTAATAATCCATAATACATTTTTTCAATATTTTTTTTGGTTTGGCCAAAGAGTAGGCTTTATAAAGTACCCATTTGGCGATATTAAGCGCCTTAAATGGTCCTCGTAATTTATTACTTTGCGCCCTTGTAGCATAAACTACTATTACTACGAATGTAACGAATTACAATGTCCTTAGGGAACTGCCAATTCCCAGGGAACAAATTATGTCAAATCGAAAAGTATTACTATATTACAAGAGTGAAATAATCTTCAAAATCAGTTCTATATTTCCAGAGATTACCCGCGCGAATGTAATGAATGGCTGTCTCTAGGAAACTGGTCGTCCCCAGTGAATATACTTTGATATAATCAAAATGGTTCCAAAGATGACCCCCTACATACAAAATCACTAACAATTTTTTTTTAAATATTAGTGTAGATTAATTTATTTAAATAGATTTATTATATGTATATAATAGATAGATTTATTCAAATATTTACAAATCGATATCAATATAATTCTGGATTTTGTTAGAACAGAAGGCTTATTTATAACTATCTTTTGGCCACGGCTTCGCCCGCGCTTATTCCATTTGCATTTTCCCGGGATAAAAAGTAGCCTGTGTCACTCTTCGGTCCATAAACTATGTCTGTGCAAAAAATCCGCGCTTATTCCGTTTGCATTTTCCCGGGATAAAAAATAGCCTGTGTCACTCTCCGGTCAATAAACTATGTCTGTGCAAAAAACCCGCGCTTATTCCGTTTGCATTTTCCCGGGATAAAAAGTAGCCTGTGTCACTCTCCAGTCCATAAACTATGTCTGTGCAAAAAACCCGCGCTTATTCTGTTTGCATTTTCCCGGGATAAAAAGTAGCCTGTGTCACTCTCCGGTCCATAAACTATGTCTGTGCAAAAAATCAAGTCGATCCGTTGCTCTGTTGCTGCGTGAAAGAAGGACAAACAAACAAATCAACAAACACACTTTCGCATTTATAATAGGCGTACAGATTATTAAGTTAATGAAGCATAAATAACTGATATCTTTTACCTTCTTGAGTAAACGAGCTACTTTATATCTAATAAAGTTGTATGAACTGGCACTACTAAACTAAGTATTTTTGTTTTTTTATAACGAAGAAAAACAAATCGAATTAAGAGGCTTTAAATATAAATAATTTAATAATTATTATTAGAGTGCAATACAAACTAGAAAATATCACTCAGAAACAAACCCAAAGACAAGAATTTGAAAAAATTCCCCGGTTCAGGATTTGAACCTGTGACCTCTTGTTATCAAGACAAGCGCGCTATCAATTGCGCCACCGAGGTTCCTACCTAGACCGGTGAATTCTTCCATCATACTTGTCCACTGTTAATTTTTAGTTTTTTAATTGTTAATTTTTTCAAATTCTGGTCTTTGGATTTGTTTCTGATTCATATTTTCTAGTTTGTATTGCACTCTAATAATATTTAGAGTATTCATAGCGATGGATTTCGCAAAATAAAAATAATCTTAATTTAATAGTTATTATTAAATATATAAATGTATACATCTTTTTTCTTTATCTTAGTATTTAAACACTTCTCTAATAAGCTAACAAACAAATGAACCAAGTTTCTAACTTTTTTTATAATTTGTTGTTCTTTTTTTTAAATGTAATACGTTGTACAGAATCGGTCAACATAGCTATATTTTCAGGACAAGCCGCATACTCACAAATAAATACAAGTTTGTGATGAGAGAATAACAACCTAGACACATTCCAAAAGCACATTTTTTTCGCCTTGACTGCAACCTAACATAGTTGACCGTGAATTTTTGCTAGACAGGAAGAAAGGCCGGATAGGGCATGTTTGTTAGTTTAATATTATTTTTTTATTATTACCAGTTCATTTTAACCGTAACATACTAGGTAACACCTACACCTATTTGCCATTTCAAAAAGTCGGAAATATGAAGTCTTTTATTGCAAATTAGCGGCCCGTCCCAGCTTCGCACGGGTGAACATTTATTTAAAAAAAAAAATAGGTAAAAGTCATCCATCCATATCAGCCTAGTTCATCCACTGCTTTTCCAGGACTTTGCCACTCCCGGTGGTCATCCTGGAAGAATTGCCCATACTCACACACGCTGGGCAGGCGGATTGGTGAGCGCGGTGCCGGAACCCTCGCACCAGTGACGCCCGTCACCAGTCTGTTCCATATAAGGCCCGGCTATTAGGGATGGATATACCGCCATCCATCGGTCCCAGGCATGGTGGGCCTCCTGATTTTTTGCCTGTGAGCTGTCCTCTTACTCTGCCCCGAATTACTTCGAGGGGGTCACCAAGTAAGATATGAGTTGATGTTGAGATACCTCAACAGTCGAGCCCAGCATCAGCTCTAACACCTGTATCTTTATACAGAACATAAGTAGTTGACAAAACATAGTTGGACATAAATGGTACCGCGTGATATGTTCTTTAATATTGTGGATATTTTTTTTGTTCTATCATCAATAGTTTCCGCAGCGCATGCGATGAGAGACATTTTATGGCAAATTTTTTTACACCTTAGGTTACCAGTTTGTATCTACATAAAAAACTGATTCGTGAAATTCTGTTCTAATACATACATAATATCATTTGAAACGTAACCCTTTTTTGTTCTCTTACCGGTCGCCCATAGCTTCAGGCTTTTGGCGGCGCTTCTTGCTGCGCTTCCAGGCGGTTTTTGCGACGGGCTTTGCCCTGCCATGACACCCGTCGGCGCCTTCGACCGCATCGGATGTAAAGCGCGCTCGCTCGCTCAAAGCGCTCGACACTAAGGTTCTTCCTATGCGCTCGATCACTGACGCGGCTCCCCGCCTCCCCGCACACCGCTGTCGAGAGAGCGCAAGTCACTCGAAGCCGGACAAGACGCGCGAGATGCGACCCCTGGCCAGCTCTATACAACTTCATACATTTGTTCTCTCCGCCGGCGCCGTCGCAAGAAGAACTGCTTGGCGCGCCTCTCGAAGCCTGAAGCTATGGCCGAGGGGTAATTCATGTTTTGCAATATCGGTGGACCGAATGATGTTTAGTACTTAGCATAATTGAAATAAGACCTTAAGTCAATGCCTATATTGTTTATTTTTAACTACACTGTAACATTGTATTAATTAATAATTAATAAGTTCCTAAAGCTAAGTGTTCAACTTATTTATGAAACATGTAGTCTTTTTGTTCATTATTTAAGTTATAGTATATGAATGTATACGACGTTTTGTTTCTTATAAAATAAATGAAAAAATAAAAAATATATTGAAGTTTTAATAGGCATCCCTAAATAAATATAGCCTATATTCTACATTTTAATAGTGAAAGAATTTTTGAAATCGGTGCAGTAGTTTTTGAGTTTATTCGTTACATACAAATCTTTCTCTTTATAATATTATTAGTGTAGATAAAAAATAGAATCTGTCTTTGAAGGCCTACTCCACACACACGGGTGGTCCAAAAACTTTCATAAAAATATATGATAGGCATTATAGCCGATTCTGAAGGCTTTAATTTTAGTTTTAGTGCTGTCAAAACAAAATTTTCTTCATTGCAATTAGAAGTTAAATTACTTTGGAAAATTTTAAGTTTTGACAGCACTAAAACTAAAATTAAAGCCTTCAGAATCGGCTTTATTATAGAGTCAAAAATAAATTTTAAGTTTCATAAACTGTTTTTCTATTGTAAGTTTTGACAAAAAAAATCCAAAGTCATCGAAAGTTTCACATGATTAACACAAGAATTCTCTTACTCCTTCCAAACGCCTAAAGCGATTTTAATTATTATTTCACTAAATTATAGGAAATTTTTAGATCTAAAAAATTCAAGTTCAAAACACAAAACACGCCATATTTTTTTTCAAATTTTTACCGTCTACATTGACGGAACTGAATCCAATACAAAACTGATATTTCAAATTCAAATAGTTTATTTTGCAAAATAGGTATACATAATACAATTTTTACACGTCAAATTTAATCTGATAAAAATATATGTAATAAAATAATAAATGTACATGAACTAAATTAAAGTTTTATTTAATTTATGTAGCAATATAATATATATAAGATTAAAATAATAGGTAAAAATTTATATTATACAAGGTGAAATCCAATCAACCGTCCGAACCCATACCGGAGACCCGGCCAGGGACCAGTGGGTCTACCGCGTAATTCTCATTTTCATCAACATCAACTTGAGATTGAAATTTGTCGTGCGTGCGACGACGCCCGCCTGACATGCCATCTCTTTTGCACGCGTTGAATTTCGCATGCATTTGCTTGAAGTTGATACAAATGAGAATTACGCGGTAGAGCCCCAGGAACAAGGTTCAATGATCGCCAACCGAGCCCCCAGCACGAATCCAGGCGGCCGACCAAATCACATCCTATATACTACATACTAACAGGTTACATATATAAATACATGCCTACCTCTGCCCATTCGATTAGTCTTGCTAAGAAGAAGGGCAAGAAACTTAGCAAGATCATGTTTTTTTTTTCAACATAAAACTTACGCTTTACAAATGTCTTATATCTACTTTATACTTTAACCAAGGGAAAAGAAAATACAAGCAAGAAAGCAGGAATTCAGGTTAATGAAAAAAAGAAAAAACATATATATCTTTGTCTACCTGTCTCATATACCCCCAGTTTCTGAAAGGCCAATCAAAGTTAACAGTAGATTAAAAAAACTTTAACCGCAAATAACGGTGAAAATAAAGCATTTATGAAGTCTGAATAGTGATGAATCAATAATTAACTTAGTTAATTTTTGATTTTAATGTAAAATTCCCACTTTTTCTGGCTTAATCCGCAGATAATAATTTTTTAATCTACTGTTAACATTGATTGGCCTTTCAGAAACCAGGGGGTTAGTCTTTTTCCTTTTACAGTCTGTAATTAATTAATGTTTACACCTTAGAGCAGAGTTTCTTAACCTGTGGTCCGCGGACCCCTGGGGGTCCCCAAGCGTATGTATGGGGGTCCGCAGCCTAATCTATGGACCATTTAACAATCATAAATAAATGCCACCTCTTAAATTAAAAGTGGAATCCGATTTGAGACTACAACTATTAAAACATATAAACCCAAATATCACTAATTTAGTTGCAAAAAAGTAGCACCAACTTTCTCATTAACGTATTTTATATGAAAAGTATTTTTTTTTGTAATTTGTAGAACTAAAATAAATGGTCCGAAATTTATTGCTGCTTTTTTATTCAAGGGGTCCTTAAAATTGTGCTTGATTTATTAAGGGGTCTGTGGACAGAAAAGGTTAAGAAACGCGGCCTAAGACGATTCATAAGTTAGGAAATTAAATTATAACCTACTATCATCATTATCACTGTAATACCATGCTTCATCATCATCCAAATATTCATTATAATTGTTAAGTTACTGATTAGTTATATATTATAATTGAAAGACAATTGATAAGTTTGTAACGGCTATTTAACTTTGTATTTTTTTGTTATCTCCATGGTTGAGAAGAGACGTTTGTTCATATTGTTTACTTATAGATTCACACGTTTGTGTGTATTCCATTATTTTACGAATTTGTAGCAAAGCATTTCGATATTTTAAGGCATTATCAATATTTATTTAGACTACCTGTACATCTAATCTGGGGGCACGGCAGTGCCCCCGCCGAGTCTCGCAAAAAAACCCGGAACGGCCGTACCATCCTTTTCTCGAAGCAACTCACGGCACTTTCAACACCCCTGTATCTTCGTTGTGGGTAAAGCTAGAATTCTGAAATTTGTATATTCTTGGATAAGACGGGAATGACGGTGTATTTAAGAACCCTTACAGGTTTCTGATACACCTTATTATTGTAAAATATGTATTTCTTTTTAGTTATCAAATAAATAAAATAAAATAAAATAATACTTGGCATAATATGATTAATATGATTTACACGTTTAATATGATTTTGTGATTCTTTTTTTTTATTTTTTTCTTTCGTTGTGTTTCGAAATTATTACATTGTTTCAAGATTTTCTTAATTATAATGTATATTAATTATAAGTTTGCTCTTGTTTATTAAACATATATATATATAATTTCATTATATAAAATTTACATATGTACACATTAAAATTGGTTACATATATATATAAATAATTAATGTTTAAACGAGCAGCACTAGTTGGCGGAGGACGAGACGTCTCCAGAGCCGAGACGGGTGCGTCTCTGCTTCCGCCAACTGGCGTCACACGTCACTCCTCTCATTTTTATAGCATGCAGTGTTTACCTGTTATTGGAGTTACACTCTATTCCTACTGTACGATAGATTAATTGTATGTTGTTAAGTGTATCATCTGTTGGTAGACCAAATAAATAAATAAATAAATTACATAAAGTTATGTACAAGTCACCTTGGTAATAAAGACAGGAGAAGATATTTCGCGGATACTTTTTGCACAACATTCTGACCCTAACAAAGTGGAGTCAGTGATTCAGGTATTCTTCTAAATGTCATGGTTGATTGTTCTTTATTTGTTAGGGTTCCGTAAACTAGCGGAAACCATTTGATCCGATTCAATATCTTCCTGTATGCAGCCAAATAGTTCTATACGCACTATTGTCGTCAGTACCAAAGTGTGATTTATTTAGTGATAGAATGACGTCTGTAATTGAAGACTGTATGGCTTTCTGCGATGAAAGAATTATGAAAGGCTTAGATTATAATTTAAATGTGTAAATTTATTTGTTTTTGTAATTGATTGTGTTAAGTTTTTACAAATACTGTTTTTTTATAATATAGCGATTTAGCATAAGCTGTGATGTTATACTGCTATATTAAATAATAATAATAAATAAATAAATATACAAAGTGGCATTTGATTATACAGCCAAATTCACACTGGAGGCTTGTTAAGTGATCTGTATTACGGCCCATTAATTATTTTTTTGCAAAATTTGAAAAATGATAAATTAGTTCTTATAAAGTAGTTCTTATAAATATAGCGATGACTTTAACAAAATATTTTATTTAGTGTAAATTTATTTTTATTTAGTTTAGTTTGTAATATACCTATTTTTAGAAGTTTAGTTTGTTTTTCGTATTTTATAGGATTATTTAGATTTAAACTCAAATTGTTTTTTATCTTTAAATAAATTGATTATCTTTGTAATAATTTAAATATATGTTAAATATAACTTAGTCGTAGTAGTTCTTTACATCTCTTCTAAATCTCTTCATTTGATATCTAACAGAATAAAAAATCTGTCATGTAATAAAATATAATGTTATTTTTCATGCTTTTTCACCTTGACATTTTTAGGGTTCCGTACCCAAAGGGTAACCAACGGGACCCTATTACTAAGACTCCGCTGTCCGTCTGTCTGTCCGTCCGTCTGTCCGTCTGTCACCAGGCTGTATCTCATGAACCGTGATAGTTAGACAGTTTAAATTTTCACAGATGATGTATTTCTGTTGCCGCTATAACAACATATACTAAAAACCAGAATAAAATAAATATTTAAGGTGGCTCCCATACAACAGACAAAATGGGGCTCTCATTTTTTGCTGTTTTTATAGATTATGGTACGGAACCCTTCGTGCACGAGTCCAACTCGCACTTGGCCGGTTTTTTCAACTTGAACGTGTACGGAACTTACGGCGCGCAAACTTAATGCACACTTTACCGGTTTTTCTTAATCAAACTTAGCAAAGACTAAGTTTTTCTAATTGCCTAGACTTTTTAATGTACATTTTACATTAATTTAGCTAATTATCTAATTAGTTTTTGACCACCGTGAAGGCTGATCATGAAGGGACAATCATGAAGGCTGCATAGATTTTTTTATAAAATTGTAAAAATAGTTATTATAAAAATATATAAAAAAATATATCATCACGACATGAATCCCCAAATGGGTGTCAGAGGTGTTCCGGGTGCGAACTGTGAAATTCAAGTCACAGTCCACACTGTGTTGTACACCCGCGTTTCACCGACGATTATTACGTCCCAACGTGATGGGTGGTGAGCCCTATCGCCGTATTTCGGGCACAAATACACGCTTTTTAGGGCATACAGGTTTCCTCACGATGTTTTCTTTCACCGTTCAGCAAGTGTTAAGTATAGAGTAATACAAATACTATGCACTTCCGGAAAACTCATTGGTTTCAAGGTTTTTTTTTCTCTGTCTCTCAAGATTGAGAGGTCAGCGTTCTACCACAGTTTAAAAAAAACCGGCCAAGTGCAAGTGTTTCTCTAATCGCATTTCAATTAAACAGCGGGTCTACCGTGTAATTCTGATTTTCATCAACATCAACTTGAGATTGAAATTTGACGTGCGTGCAAAAGAGATGGTGTGTTAGGCGGGCGTCGTCGCACGCACGTCAAATTTCAATCTCAAGTTGATGTTGATGAAAATCAGAATTACGTGGTAGACCCGCAGATCCCTAGAAAAAGATTCCAAAAATAATATACCATTTTATCAAAATAATACATTATTTACTGAAGTAGATATGCAAGTTCTAAAAGTGTCGATTTTTTTTGCGAAGCGCATTAATTTATGTGGTCAATTTCATACTGGAGGCTCGGTAAGTTCTCAGTATCAAGGTTCAATGACCCTTTTCGTGAAAGTTGTAAATTATGTCTATTTACATCCTGTAAAGTGCGTTCAAGGCCCGTGGTTAAAATCACATTTGACAGGTATTTTTTTTACCAGCCTCTAAATAGTCTCATGGCCACGGGTAAAGGTATTTCCTTGCTTGGGCTACGAGCCTACGACAAATAGTCTATTAAGGCGATATGTAAAAGTTTTAGAGTCCTTGTTACTCCATATGCGAAAAAACCCGCAGTGCGAGAGAGACGTGTTCAGATAGGGTTCTCTCTATTTGCAGGGGTAGATGTAGATTGAAAACACGTATTCTAATTCACTAAAAACTTTATGTTCTGAGTAAACACGTAAATACAATATTGTACAATAGAGCGCAACCTTGTGCTAAACGGGATGGGAGACGACTGGCGTGACATCGATGTGTGTCGATGTTACTCAAAGCTGCTTGCTGAAACTGCAGTTTAAAAATGTCTGCGTACACGTGTCGCTACAGACGTATTCGTGGAAAAGTAGCAAAAAGTCGGTTTTTTATTAATATAATATGTACTAAAGTTGCTATCAAAATTTCGTTTAACCAGCCCCCCTATTCTGTATCTTTAGTTGCCAACTGCACGAGGTGCCTATCATCAAAAACATAGCTAAAAACTGAAATTTCAAAATTGCCTTTAGTGGGTATTGAACTATTAACAATCTGTGTCGTCACTTCAAGTGCGAACATATCCTTAGGACATCGGAATTCGATAGTATATCTATGTTTTTGATGATAGACACCCAGTCCAGAAGGCAACTAGAGATACACAATAGGCCCGCAGGTCCTAGATACAGTTAAAACCCATCTAATAAAATATGACTGCATTCCATATGTCATTCTAAATTGTCAAACCAGGAGAATTGGTGTCGAAAAAGACCTCATTTCAATAAATATTTCTATCGAACCGAATTTCTCCAATCGCGTTTCTGTTTTAACAGATCCCTAGAAAAAGATTCCAAAAATAATATACTATTTTATCAAAATAATAAATTATTTACCGAAGTAGGTATGCAAGTTCTTAAGGTGTCGATTTTGTTTTCCGTAGCGCCTTAAATAGACTCGTAGCCCGAGCAATTGACGATTTGTTTGAATATCGAAAAACCCCCCTACATAATTACAACATCCGTCCATCAATCAACCTGATTCGTCAACTGTTGGACTTAGGCCTTTCAAGGATTTCCTCGAGGAAATGCCCATATTCACACACGCTGGGTAAGCGGGTTGGTGAGCGCAGTGCCGAAACCCTCGCACCAGGGCTGCGTTTATAAACTAGGGATCGCGATTCACGACACGGGTTCTAATGCCTTCTCTGTCGCACACTTTTTAATCTGCATAATGCTATCCTGCTGTCAGTGTTGAAACCTGATGATCAGTGATGCCGCTGCCCGTCACCAATCTGTTTTATATAAGGGCCGGCAATTCGCTTAGATTACATCATGTTAAGGTGTGTTAATTCGAAAACCATTTCGAGATTTTGATTTAATAATCCGTATTTTTACGGAAAAGCTGCCTTCGTATGACGTCACTTGAGAAATGGCTGTTTAGAAATGTGTCCTTTGCTATCAAGATAAATTTGAAATAATTTGCTTCCAACTGATTTGACAGCTTGATGACAGACGAGTAGACAGAGAGAGACAGACCCCTTTTTTTTAATGTCTAAAATTCTCAAGTGACGTCATATAGGACAATTAAAAAAAAATATATAAACATTATGGGTTATTTGTATACCCAAATAATGAAAACTATGTCCTAAAATGACGTACCTATAATTCCAGAAAAAAAATTGAAAAAAAATCTTTTAGAAATTAAGCTATGGGAATTGGGGATGGATACCTATACCCAGTGGCGTGCACAGAACTTTTTTCCGGAAAAGCAATCAGAAGGTGAAGTATGACAATAAAAAAAATATGAAAAAAATTTTAATATCACTTTGAAAAAAAAAAGTTTGTATGAAAATGTCCACTCTAGGGTAGGCAGTGCCTACCCTGGCGTCATACAAACTTTTTTTTTTCAAAGTGTTATTTAAATTTTTTCATATTTTTTTTATTGTCGTAGTTGACCTTCTGATTGCTTTTCCGGAAAAAAGTTCTGTGCACACCACTGCCTATACCACATGGTTCATAATCAGTTCCAGACATGGTGGCATGGTGTGCCACCTGGTAGTGCCTGTTTGAGAGCTGTCCTCTTATAAAACATACCTAAATGCAATGAATGGCTATCTGACAAATAATAATCCAACACCGATCTAGTACCGTTTGACAAAAACTTCGATACAACAAACAAGTAGTGACAAGGACAGCATTATATTTATCGATAGGTTTTATCGATTATAGAGGCTGCAAATCGGAGGGTTTTCAAGTAAATCAGTAAGTCTCAATGTAACTTTAAAAGCAGTTATTTATAAACAAGGTTAGATTTAAAATCCGTTCAGTCTGCAGTAGACGCGGTACGTCGCCGCGTTTGCGTCGTGTTTTAGAAGAAAAAAAAAGAGTATTTTTACGCGCGAATCGTAATAGTACTTTGACAAGTGACAGTGCTTGATTTTTTAAATTGGTTCTTCAACGCGCCATTGAGAAAATTAGGTACTTTTTAGTGGTGTGATTGGCTAGGAATTTTATTGTGTTGAAAAGTTCCAGTTTTCATTATTTTCATCTTTGAAAAGGGAACGAAGGTGAGCCTCTCAGTTTATTTTTTATAAATTATTAATTACTTTTATAATTTAGTAATTTAAATATGATATTTTGTCTGATTCTAATTACAGTTAAATTTATTATTTCGTAAACTTTATTGTACACAAAACAAATAGTATTTACACGTTGTACTTAGAGATATCATGTATTTTGATGATATCATGATGTCTTCCAGCATACCCGGATTGATAAATAGAAGTCATAATTAAAAAGTAGACATACATACGTGCACACTGAAATATGTTAATATAGATTATGTTTATTTTGCGAAATCCATCGCTATGAATACTCTAAATATTGTTAGAGTGCATTACAAACTAGAAAATCCTGACCCGGGGAATTTTTTCAAACTCTTGTCTTTGGATTTGTTTCTGATTGATCTTTTCTAGTTTGTAATGCACTCTAATAATATTTATGTTAATACACTTACAAACTATGATTATAAATAACTACAATATACCTACATAAATAATAATACTTAAAGAATAAACATATTGACTTATATACGAAATATTTATTTAATACGTAACAATATAATAAATACTTAAATAGTTTCAAAAATAAAACAAAACTTCTTTTGTCCATAACACCAAAGCCATTCAATAAAAAAAAAAGAAAATGTGGGGTGCTGATAAAAATAAGTTTCTATTATTTAGCAAATAAGTAAGCGGGTATATTATTTTTTGATTAATCTTTAAGTAATTATTACGCATGAAAAAATGCATTCCTCTTCAAAATAAATGTAAATAACAAGATCCCTCATTAAATTATGGAATCCTATTAAAAACTTAGACAAAGAAAATGGTTTGAAAAATAACTGAAATTCCTGCCAATTTTGCTCCGCAAATGCTTTAGTTTAAATAATTTATTAAAAAACTATTTTGAGCTTAACTTCCTGCTACATATTTCAATTAGATGAACGAATTTACGATAAGTACAAAAATCGACTCTACCATCCAGAAATTAAGGCTATTAAAATTTGATTTAAGGTTGTATAATATGCATACACACAAATCGCCGGTCAAGTTCTTAGTGATTTCATGCATCAAGCGTCAAGGGCGATGACGAACTTCCTATTCGGTAATCTAACTAGCTATACAAAACTCAGATAAAGACAAACATTATGGCGAGAAACCTCAATCTCTTCCAGGTGTAAGGACAGGCAAGGGCTTAGCCAGGATTTTGTTTACGGGTAAGCAAATATAGTAACAACACGCATGCTAAAAAAAATATTAGTAAAATATTAATTTTATTTACTTTGTATAAATATAATTACTTAATTAAATATTTTTAAAACGCTATATTTCGACTCCTCAGTGGGGTCGTCATCAGGCGAATAATCATCAGTATTCGCCTAATGAAACCCCACTGAAGAGTCGAAATATAGCGTTTTAAAAATATTTAATTAAGCAATTATATTTATACAAAGTACAGAATACGAAAAATAAAAAGGTATTTTGTAAAAAATATTTTATCAACATTTTGTAATTTTATTTATGCTATTTTGGGGCTCACTTACCAAGTAATCTGTCGGCCTTACTGAACAACATTCTAAATGAAAATATTTCATGAATTCAAAAACTAATAAAAAAAAAGAGTTGTCTTTGTAAACCTCCTTTCCTTATTACTTTAATAAATATATAATATGCCTCTATTAGCTTTTCTCATTTGCAATTACACATATATAAGTTTAAATATATATAATAAATAAAAGGAAATATTAAACTTGAAATATATTTCGGCTCTTAGTAGGTCGTCATCAGTCAAGTATGACTTTGGATTTTCTTTATTACTTATTACTTAATTTTAATACCTCCTTGAATTAAATAATTTAAAACAGATTATAAATATAAATAAAAAAGTATTAATTATTTTCGAGATATATTTCGACCAACTTGCGATCGTATAGTCAGTCGAATAAGAAAAAACAAAAATTCTAATTCAACTGGCGACGATCACAAGTTGTTCGAAATATATCTCGAAAATAATTAATACTTTTTTATTTATATTTATAATCTGCTTAAAATAATTAAAAGTTAAAAAAGGCTTTCAATTTATATTTATTCAATTATTCTTGAAATAAAAGCACTTGTACAGTAATTTCACTATTTATTGCACATGTATTTAAATTAACATCTTCCCTTGAAAATTGTGTAAAATCCGAAACCGGTTGGGAGAAAACATAAATAAAGTGAAACTATACTGTACATTCTGTACAAGTGCTTTTAACACAAGATGTGTTTCAAGTTTCACAAAGTGCCGACAATCGCAAGTATAAATTTCGTTAAAAATACCTTTTGTATTTTTATGGACATATCGGTAGTTAAAATGAAATTAAGGTTATATGTGTTTAAATCAACATAATATCATTGCAGTAGAGAAACGCAGAAAGAAAAGTAAATCTGGATGTGAGGAGCTCTGAACCGGGATTCGAACCCGGTTCAGTGTTCCTCACGTCATCCAGATTTACTTTTCTTTTTGCGTTTCTCTACTGCAACGATATAGTGTTAATTTATATCTCCTTGCGATGGATAAATCGCCAAGTGTTCAAACATAGAAATTTATTTCTGTCATAGTTTATATGTGTTTATTGCGAAATCCATCGCTATGAATACTCTAATTATTATTAGAGTGCATTACAAACTAGAAATCAATCAGAAACAAACCTAAAAGCGCAAATATTTTGAAAAAATTCCTCGGATTAAGGTTTAATTTATTTGCCACAAAACATTAATAAAAAAACCAGCCAAGTGCGGGTCAGACTCTCGGAACTAGGGTCCCGTATTGTGGATAGTAAGTTTAATCCACAATACGGAACCCTAAGTACGCGAGTCTGACTCGCACTTGGACGATTTTTTTAATTATTATTTATAATAAAGTAATTAATTACTCACGCAATTAACAGGTTAACAGGCAATGAAAATATAATAGGTAATTGAAGTTTTGTATTCGTTTTGGTTGTTTTGTGTCTCTAATTATCTTTATGTCAAAGCTTAAAATTTAAATAATTTATCATCCTAACAAGTTGACTTTGTCTTTTACCTTTTTATACAGCCAAATTGAGAGGGTTAATGAACTTTTTAAACTCTTAATGCTTTTTGAGTATTGAAAATATTTAACCAAAAAATTTACAATTTGGCTATTTTACATAGTTTTTATAGTCACGCCCGTCACCCAGAGGGCTAGGTAGAGATAACAGATCTCCATCTGCTACGATCCTGATACACCTCTTTCGCCTCTTCCACATCCATCAATCTAGTCATACAAGCTCTTCTGTTCTGAGTACTTTTGACCGAATTTCCAGCTGTCCTCTGAATGACGTATAGCTTATATCATACCCGTAAATTATCTATTTTTAAGGTTCCGTAGTACGTAAAAGGTACAAAAGGAACCTTTATGGTGAGACTCCGTTGTCCGTCCGTCCGTCCGTATGTCACAGCCTCATAACTTTAGCACCGACATGAAATTTGCACAAAAATAGCATTAATTTGTCCACATATCACGGTGTAAAAAATATATAAAATTTTAAATTGTCCAAAACAAAAGTGAGAAAAATAAAAAAATATTAACTTAAAAATACAAGATGGGTATTAAATTATAGATATTAAAAAGCTGATTGTAAAAATATATACTTTTACTATATTTACTGGCACTGGTTTCGAGAAATCTTTAAAAAACCACAACAATATACAAGGTGACCTTTTGATCATCGCCAAATTTATACTGGAGGCTTGGTAAGTGATCAGCATCATGGATCGATAAAAATTTTTGTGAAATTCGTATAATAAAATTTCAACTTCCCATAGTAATTCACTCCCAGGCCTGAGTGAATCACTATGGGAAGTCGAAATTTCATTTCGTGAATTTTCCAAAAATCGTTATTGGTTCATGATACTAATCACTTACCAAGCCTCAAGTATGAATTTGGACGATGTTCACAAATTCACCTTGTATAGATAAGGGGATCTCCGAAACTGGTAGACCGAAAAATATATATAAAATATCGATTTAGATCACAACTGGACAATTATAGGAAAACTATAGCGATTTAAAAAAAATGAGCACAAATGAGAAATATAAAAAAAGAAATAAAATAAATAAAAAACATTTATAAAAATAAAATATGTGTGTCGAATTATAGGTATTAAAAAGCTGATTGTAAAAATATATAGTTTGACTATATTTAATTGCATCTATTTCGAGTAACCCTTGAAAAACCATAAAAAATTTATGTCCCCCCCCTTCCAAAACTGGTGGGCCGAAAAATATTAAAAAATAAGTGTTTAAAAACGTAAAGATTACAGGAAAAATAAAGTGGTTGAGAATTTCACGAAAAAATATTACAAAATTGAACTAAATAATACGGTATTGTAGATGATAAATTTAATTTTGTACATTTTTTTCGTTAAAATCTCAACCACTTTATTTTTCCTGTAATCTTTATTACGCACGATTAGCACGATTGTATTGTCCTCGCAAGTTTCATCGAGCGTGCACCTAACAGCGAAATGAAACAGCACGACATTGGCCACGCCCACAACTGAGTTGGTCGCGTCATGACGACCATCCATAACTTTTTTTTTATTTAATTAAGATTATTAAGATATTTCCGTGTGTTGGTTTTTTTAGTGTGTTAGTTTACCACCCGTCGAAATATCAGCTCGATCAAGTCATATTTAATTAAATTCAATACTCACTGTAATTGATTAATTCATTAATCTTGCCTGACCGAAGTCATTACCGAGTTCGACTGACGTACGCCCGATAGGATCAAGATTGTTTACTGCGCACTCGACTTTTTTTGGTTTTGTCTCCAAAAACGGAAACTCATGCATGACGGAACCTGCGTCGGTATATGGCTATTCTAATAATATCCTCTGCATCCATCTATACATCAAATCTATCCATCCATTACAACAATATTTGTATATAAAATTAAATGTATTCAACCCCCCGAATTTCTATGGTAGGTTTAGTAGATGATGGAGACTACACATGTGAAGTTTTAGGTGGATATACAAGGTGACTTTTTGATCATCGTTCAAATTCATACTGGTGGCTTGGTAAGTGATCAGTATCATGGATCAATAACAATTTTGGTGAAATTCGTAAAATGAAATTTCGACTCCCCATAGTGATTCACTCGGGAGTGGAACTGAATTTCTATGGGAAGCCGAAATTTCATTTTACGAATTTCACAAAAATTGTTACTGATCAAAGATACTGATCACTTACCAAGCCTCCAGTATGAATTTGGAAGATGATCAAAAAGTCACCTTGTATATATTTAAATATATAAAAAATATATATATTTCTATACAATAAAAACACATATAAATACATATTAATATATTGATACACATTTAAGACAAGACTCTAAACTCATGCAAAAGAAGAAACAAAAAACCTGATTAAATAGTTTGCGTTTTAAGAAAGTGCTGATGAACTCTATTTTTAGAACTACGTACAGACCGACAACTCCCATACATCAAGGCGTAGCAAATTTTTTACGCGCCCTTACGACACTAGATGTCGCCACGTGTTGCAAATAACCATAATTTGTTTAATTGACTGCAAGTAAACTGTCATGGTTACCAAGTAAACATGTGGCTGTAATAGCTTTGCTTAGAAAAACTAGATGGCGCTAAGTCGGCAACACTAACAGTAAATATTTCAGCGCCATCTATTATCGAAGTGGAAATTATTTTTATGTTACATGACATCGCTGTGCCACTAGCGTCACCAATCGTTTTTTTTTTAGCATCGTGATCGTTAGAGGATTTAGCAACGCCATCTAGATTTCGTTATAATTTTACACCTTTTTGTGGCTACAAACTGATGTATGGGAACTGCTAATCTATACGTAGTAATACTTGGTCTATGATATTGATAACAAATTAAGACGAGAGAATTGAAACTTTAGAAAATATAGAAAAAATGTGTAAATGTTGCCCGTTACCACACGATTATTTGTAAGTAACTGACCCCCGGTTTCTGAAAGGCCAATCAATGTTAACAGTAGATTAAAAAATTATTATCTGCGGATTAAGCCAGAAAAAGTGGGAATTTTACATTGAAATCAAAAATTAACTAAGTTAATTATTGATTCATCACTATTCAGACTTCATATAATGCTTTATTTTCACCGTTATTTGCGGTTAAAGTTTTTTTAATCTACTGTTAACTTTGATTGGCCTTTCAGAAACCGGGGGTTAGACACTAAAGAGTTTTCATAAAGTTTCATTAAGAGACTTTCATAGAGTTAGAAAGAAAATTACTTTTTAAATTTACAAAATAAGATTATATGTTTTTATTGCGAAATCCATCGCTTTGAATACTCTAATTATAACTAGAAATCAATCAGAGTTAAATTTGAAATCAAAGTATTTTGGAAAATATCCTTGGGCTAGGATTTGAACCTGCGACCTCCTGCTTACATGACAGGCGCGCTACCGACTGCGCTACTTTTTCCACCATATCTGTACACCGATTTTTTTTATAACTACTTGCTATACCAGCTTGTAATGCACAAACTGAACGCCCACGCCTTGCTCATTCTAAACATACATTTTTTTTCTTTCATCTGATTATGTCCATGAGTGTACATAACAAACCACTTAAGTATATAATACAAAATCTTAAATCAGATTAAATGTAGCCAAGGATACGAGTCCTTTCGATTTGAGCGCAGCTTTTACTTTCAACTGACCTTACCTTTTGTTAAAAAGGCTCAAGATTAATAAAAAAAACATAAAAATAGGTCTTTGTTTCGCTTGTACGGACGCCAGCAGGACAGGCTACCTATTGGCAGTTCTTTTTGCGGCGTCATAGCCGCTAAAATCGTTTACAAATAGGGAGTTAAAAATGCAGGCAACGTACAGGATTTGACGTAGAAACCCTAAGGCGAGATCAGGTAAAAAAAAAAACCGTACAATGGGCAAAATTTTAAACACCATTTTCTGATACTCTGAAACCATAGGTTCGCGAATCTGAACCGCACTGGACCGATTTTTGTTACGGGGTCTATCTCAAAAACAAGAATTTGGGATTTCTGTATAATATTTTATGTACCATATACTGTATTTAAACAACAAATACTTAAAACCCCGAATCATAATGTGGGTTTAGGGTTCCATATCCGAATACTTGACCAACTTAAGTTTGCAGTTTTGTTGACTCATTTGGGCATACCAAAATTTTAAGTAGGGCATACCAAAGTAACATTTTTAAACTATTATACACAGTGGATAAAAAGGCTGTTACTGAAGCGAAAAAACCTTAAATATTGATCATTGTAGAGAAAACAATTGTTTTTTTTTATCAGTAAAACTGCGTTCACGTTTTGTTGAATATAGTGTGCCTTTAATTGAAGAGACAATGTTTTTAGGGTTCCGTAGTACCTAAAAGGTAAAAAAGGAACCTTTATAGTGAGACCCCGTTTTCCGTCCGTCCGTCCGTATGTCACAGCCTGATAACTTTAGCACCGTCATAAAATGATTTGAAAGTAGGATAGAATCAGAATTTGGTCACGCGTGCAAAAGAGACGGCATTAGAACGGAATCATAATATGATTCATCCAAAGCGGCCTTTTTAGGGGACTTGATTGTAAAAATATATAGCTTGGATATATTTACCTGTATTGCATCTATTTTGAGAAATGCTAGAAAAACCACAAAAAATTCATGTCCCCTTATGTAGTTTAATATAATTTACTGAGTATTTAAGTATAATATATATATCTATTCACACAATTGTAAATCATGGCACTACCCCAACAACTTCCCCATTGCCAAAGGTTAGCTGGTAGAAAATACTAAATAGTATTAAGCTCGTCTGTGTACAAAAATTTAACTTGTGCAATAAAGAATTTTATTATTATTATTATCTCCCAAACAGGTGGAACGAAAAATATCAAAAAAAATCATGGTAATATGTGTTCACGTAAAGATTAGTAAAATATAGCGATTGAGAAATTCACGAAAAAAAAATACAAAATTAAATTTATCATCCACAATACGGAACCCAGTACGCGAGTCTGACTCGCACTTGGCCTGTTTTTAAAATTTAATTTTTCCATCCTGTATAGCGCACTTAGTAGTCGTATAAGCGGATTTATGACCAAACAAGCTGAATAAATCAACAGTATATGACACGGGCAAGTTTTAGATTTCGCAAGCCTTAGACCGTAGCTTAAATCTAAAAGTAGGTCATTGTCCTAAGGTTGGGCCTTAAACGTAGTTTCTGCTTTAGATTTTCTCAGATAATTGATACAAATTCTGTAGGCAGCCTGTATTTATCATTATGACTTGGCGAAAGCTACAGACAAAACCTAAATGGCAACCTAAATTATAAGAACTAGAAACTACAGTACTAAACTATAGTGAATATACGAGCAATCTTCATCATCATCATCATATACAAGGTGACTTTTTGATCATCGTCCAAATTCATACTGGAGGTTTGATAAGTGATCAGCATCATGAATCTATAACAGTTTTTGTGAAATTCGTACAATGAAATTTCGACTTCCCATAGTAATTCACTCCCAGTCCTGAATGAATCACTATGGGGAGTCGAAATTTCATTCTACGAATTTCACAAAAATTGTTATTGATCCATGATACTCATCACTTACCAAGCCACCAGTATGAATTTGGACGATGATCAAAAAGTCACCTTGTATATGAAAAGAGAGGTCCTGACTGACTCACTCATTCACTGACTCATCAACGCACAGCCCAAACCCTTGGACCTAGAAAGCTGAAATTTTGCACAGAGCTTCCCTTTGTAATGTAGACAAGGAATAAGAAAGGATTTTTCGAAATTTTACCTCTAAGGGGGTAAAATAGGGGATGAAAGTTTGTATGGAAAATAAGTATGTTTTGTAGCTGAAAAACCATATATTGGTTAGAAATTAAAAACGGAGTGTTTCAGCCTTTTTGAAAAATCAACCCCTGAGGCAGTAAAAATTTAGCGCTTTGTTCGGAAAATCATCCCCTGCACACAAAAATAGAGAAAAAAGGAATTCAAAACAAAGGAAAAAGAGTTAAAACTAAATCGACGCGGGCGAAGCCGCGGGCAAAAGCTAGTCGAATAATAATTATGTAACAGAAAGGTGTAATCGAAAATTTTGGTGTAACATAAAAAGTACTTAGTGGTTTTGGAAACGAAAACTCGTTCACTGAAACATCTTAGAGTACATCATAGCTTAAGCCTAGCTTTGCGATTTTATTGGATTCAGGCAGTGGCGTATTTATCCTAGGGCCAAAAGGGCCATGGCCCGGGGCGGCAGGCTGCGAGGGGCGGCGCGGCGCAAGCCGCACCTCGCGCTCAGCTGCGGGTCTACCGCGTAATTCTGATTTTCAACAACATCAACTTGAGATTGAAATTTTACGTGCGTGCGACGACGCCCGCCTAACATGCCATCTCTTTCGCACGCACGTAAAATTTCAATCTCAAGTTGATGTTAATGAAAATCAGAATTACGCGGTAGACCCGCTGCTTTGGGCTTTATTTTTTCATAATCAATCGTTACCTATCTCTTGATTTATATTACTTTAAGACTTTATAGAATTATAAAAAAAATATTGTCGATTAAAAAAATATTGAATTTTGAATAAATTGTGTTTATATCTTTGTATTGCCTTTTGAGTTTTTCACTATCATTTAATTTAATTTTTGAAATATTTTTGCTTCATTTATAGGGCAGCAAACCTTAAAGGCCCAGGGCGCCAAATCTTAAAATACGCCACTGGATGCAGGGAAATGCAAGTAAACGCGTATCGAAGAAATGTAACATATTTTTCTTTTCATTTTTTTTACAATTTCACGGTTTAAAATGTGTTTGAAAAAAGACAAATTGGGAGAACCCCGCCTGTTTCCGGTTCCGTTCGTTTTCACATGATCTAAACCTACTTTGACTCCTATTTTCGCTTCAATAAGTTTCCAAATGCTAGCGCAATGTTTAGAGCTTTTACAATTTATTATTCGGCTATTTCCGAGAAAACGAACACTGGCGAAGTTTTCTTTGCGCAATATTCTGTCTGTGGCAGATCTATAAGATGACGTAAACATTTGTTTAGATCTAAAGATAAAATAACTTCCAGTTTAGATTTCGATCTAATTCGTGATTCTAAGCAGCTGTGTTGCTGCAATTACCCACTTATGTATTCAAGTGGGGTAAAATGTACTAATGCTGAAACTATAACTCGCTTGTTGCCCTATAGTATATAATAGGTCTTTACATACGAAATTGCCGTTATCTATAGAGAATTTGAATGAACTCATCCATCATTTCTTCTCATTCTTCTCTCCCTCAACGCTCTTCTAAACGCCAATCAGGACTGTGATCTGTTTGCTGATGGATGGCAGAAAATATTATCAGAGTGTTTGTGTTTTTGTGAGAAGGACTGTTTCTGACTTTATGTGTTATTATTATTTATTTTAGTTGATTGTACCGTTTGTTTGTGTTACTATCTTTAATTATTGTAATTGGTTTGTCCGTTTTAATTAAAGTAAATAAATAAATAAAATAAATAAATCATCATCCATCAGCCTAGTTCGTCCAATGCTGGACGAATTTGCCACTCCCGGCAGTCATCCTGGAAGAATTGTCCATACTCACACACGCTGGGTAGGCGGGTTGGTGAGCGCGGTGCCAGAACCAGTGGCGCCGCTGGCCGTCACCAGTCTTTTCCATATAAGGCCCGGCTATTAGGGATGGATATACCGCCATCCATCGGTCCCAGGCATGGCGGGCTTCCTGGTAGTTTTCCTGTGATATGTCCTCTTACACTCCCCCGAATTACTTCGAGGGGGTCTCCAAGTAAGATGGTGATACCTCCACAGTCGAGCCCGACATCAGCTCTACCACCTGTACAACTCAATTGAAATAAATAAAATAAAATGATTGCAACCAGGAATGCGGAATGGCTGAAATGGTAAAACTGTGATCTTGTCAAACAAGTAGTGCAGGGTTCGATCCCCGGCGTGCTCAGAAACCGTGATTGTCAAGGTCAAGGCGGTACTAATAGCCCGTCAGCCGGAACCGGCTTTTAGATGTTTATATATTGTATTATGCAGCCTTACAAAAAATACAACTATACATGTATAATGTATACATATTATAATTTAATTTAATTTTGCATGTTAGAAATTAACAGAAACATAAAAACTTAAATAAAACTAAAATTAAACCTTACAAATTTACCTATAAAACTAAAATGTCTCCTAAAGTAAAATTAAACTAAGTAAAAAATGTTTGCCAGATCGCCGCCGTCTTGTGGCAGGGTTCCCAGGATGCTGGCAGCATTTCCTCTTTCATACATATTATATTGATATTTTATTGAAAGGCCTAGTTAAATAGAATTTTTGTAAATTAGAAAATAAACAATTTTTTATACTAATTTGAAAAAAAAATGTCTTTTTGATTTTATACCACTTTAAACCCTTAAAAACGAAAAAAAAAAATTTTATTTTTCCCATAATTGTCGACCACTTCTCTATCATAAATCCAACTTTCATTTAAAAAGAAAAAATTATGCATTTAAGAGTTAAACCTGTTGAACTATGTTTATCATTATGCGAGATTTGATCTGAGAAACAAACAGCCTCGGCTGACGGTCTCTCGTTATTGAGACAATTTAAATTACTGTAAATGGTTTTCTGTTTGAATTGTTTTTAAATGAGTCATTAATTTATAGTGAGACCCTAATTAAAGTTAACCCTTAAAGGACCAATTTTTATTTACATATGAAAAAGATATTATGTAAATGAATTTTAGTTTTGTCATATATGTTTATATCGAATCATACAGAGTAACATTCTAATACATATAAAATACCTGTTAAAAGGTACACAAGAAAAACATTTTTTAAGAATATATTTTTGCAAGCTGTCATTAGGATCATGTAACAACTTTCCCGCGCAAAAGCAAAAAAAAATCGTAGAAAAAATACAGTATTTTTTTTACAATAATATAGGTAATTACTGGATTTTGGCGCGTTCTTCTACAATAATGCCAATTTATGTAAAAATTTAAAATATATTATTTTAAATTTGGACTATAGTATTGTTTTAAAATAACAAGGGTCCTTTAAGGGTTAAAAACATTAAATATCTTATCTTTGGACGGATGTTGCAAAATTACGAGTATCGTTGCAATTGTCTACAATAAATAAATAATTACTTAAAAAGCCGAGACAAACAAGATGCCCTTGCAATACCTATCGAAAATCTTTCAGACCACCCCTGTCGACTTGTGGTTAAATTTCGGTGTCCTAATAGCACAAAATAACCACTCACAGAAGGTTCACTCCGCATAATTAGCAAAAACAGGCGCACACACACATATACGCGTACGTACGACGATCTCGGATGAAGTCGGTTGGATGCCAATACGAAAGGAGACGGTCAGTTCCCCATAAGCAAAATGCCTTAAGAGAGTACACAAATATATTGTGGTCAATGATAAAGAACAAATACAAAATAACACGGTTTGACTATCCATTTAAAACGGACACCATCTTTTAATAACTTTTTATGATAAATCGTTTTTATTTTGAGGTTATTTTCATATGGCATTGCGAAAATAAACTTAAGCGCATTTGAAACGTTCATAGTTGAAACAATGTTTCACGATGATTCTGATATATTTAAAAGGGTATGCTCGAATGTCAGTCGTAATTTAATCTCTATCAAAATCCAGAAGAAAAGCATGAATCGTGAAATAAAAAGCTGGGACTGCCGATTGCGTCACGCATGACTCTTATCAAAGCACGCTGGAAGCGTAGTTTGTGGACTACTTGGTAGATGGCGCGCGCTTTCGTTTCGTTCGGTGTTCGCTCTCATGACCGGCTGCGACATTACTCATTTATTTTAATATCTGTGTCCGTCTTATTATAAAAGTGAAACTAGCTACGAATAAATCTAACAAAAATTATAGTATAAATTTATTTCATGTACGCGGTTAAGGCCGATTCTGACCGTCTCCTTTTGCCGAGATTATCATACGTACGCGTCTATGCATGTGTGCGTCTGTTTTCGCTCCGTCGTCGAGTCGGCCTTCTGGTAGTATCTATTTTGTGCTAATAGTTAGGTAACGGGTTCAAATACCACACAATTTGTACCTGATCACTTAACTGTCGCCAAATTAGCAGCTCGATGTTTGTTGGTACGAATATCGACGGGAACGACATTGAAATAACGTTCATATCAGCGCGCATTGCGTGGTGGCTGTTACGACGCTCGCTGCGTCCTTGATAGGGCGAAATAGGAGAAAATAATACTTTTTACATTTTTCGATAATCCTATGTTATGTTTACAGCTATAAATGTTTATCTATTTATCAAAGCATAAATAAATTAAATCTACCAAGCCGCTTAAGAGCAGTAACGAATTCAAGCCAAAAAACACCATTCCGTTGAATTTTTTTTCATATTGCGGTTTTGTTGTTACGAAAAAGAAAAATGTTGCATATGTATGTAGTATTAGAGTTGGTAATTCATAATACATTTTTTCAATATTTATTGTTTGGCCAAAAACGAGGAGTACGCTTTAGAAAGTACCCATTTGGCGATACCAAGCACCTTAACAGATAAAAGTGATTAATTAAATGGGGACGGCTATTGCTAGCGTCCCTTGAGTCCCTGCACAGGTCCCTTTGTAACCAAATCACAAGAAATAATTCAATCGACGATAATAAAAGATAATAATAAATAATAAAGATACCTCTATATGTTGGTAAAAAAAGAAAAAAAAAATCGTAGCGGGGGCGATGAGTCCTACACTGATTCTCGGCAATCGTGAATATTGTGCACTTCCCCCCGGTCAGTCAGCCCAGCCAGGACAGCTCCTTAAAGCAGAGCCGAACAGCTTCAGCATTCTGACACATAAACTGGTCCAGTGAAGGGAAGTTGGAGCTCGTTGTGATCCCTGCTTTTCGTTTCATGTCTTCGGTTACAGAGCAGTGGAGTAGCACATGTTCCACTGTCTTTTCCTCTAGAAGGCACCCTCTGCATAGAGGGCTATCGGTGCCACCTGTGGTGAAAAGGTGCTTGTTTAGGTTGCAGTGTCCAGTTATGTAATATGTAGGTAACAACTATAAGTTAATTCATATTATAATGAAGAATAAATTGAAGGAGCTATGGATCTCGTCGGCATATCGTAGAATTCGGCATATCACAATATGCCTAGGTATACAATTTTTCTGTGAACACTAGGAGGGATCGCCTCGCTCCACTCTGCTCTCTAAAAAAGTGCGACGGCGAGCGAAGCGGAGCGAGGAGGGGCGTGTTAGGTTTACAATAAATCTAACTCGCTCCTCCTCGCTTCGCGTCACTCGTCGTTGTCGTCGCACCCATTTTTAACGTTTTGGTGAAACATTCTCGATTTCATACTTTACAAATTTGCCGGGTTCTACGAATAGAAGTTGTGAAAAAAGCCAAAAAAAAAACAGAAGTTCATGGCTATGGAAAATCCAATTATTTTGAAACTAGTCTAATATCATATCATCATAAAAAGTCTGCTTTTGCTTGTATATTTTTTAGCGTTATAGTTATTTTATTACTTACTATTTCGATTACGATTTAATACATTTTTTTACACACATTTTACAATTTTTTTTTTACATATTCACAGGCATTGACACAACTTTTATTTTAGACTAAGGGGGGCCTAGTCTTCTTCTGAATATCCTTTTTGTAAATGGTAGTCAAAGTCTTAGGTAGGTAACTTAGCCCCAAAGCAGACAGGGGGGGGGGCACAAAGCAGCCAGGGAGAGGCACAAACCAGCCAGGGAGGGCACAAATCACAAGGGCACGGCGGTTACGTCAATGTCACAGGGAGGTAGGCACAGACCACAGATTTCCATCTGCCACGATTCTGACACACCTCTGTCGCCTTTTCCACACCCAATAATCGGCTGTAAAATAAAAATATTGCAGCTGCCTTATATAAACCTTAACTGCATTGAACTGTCAGAAAAAGGGTTTAAGAGGCTATGCGAATTTAGTTTTGTCACTGTCACTCCAAGCGAAAAAACGCGCATTGCGAGAGAGGCGGATTCAAGGCAAAAGGGAAAAATGTTGGTTTTATACTTTTATTAAAAAAAAAAACCAAAATCAAAAATTTTGATATCGTTGAAACCCATCTAATAAAATATGTTTGAGTTCTGTACATGGCTGCTACTCGTTAAACGAGGAGAAAAATTGTGTTAGAAGACCTCATTTCAACAATTATTTCTTTCTATCGAGGAAAGTTTATCCAAACATGTTTTTAAAAAACAAAACCCTAGATTATATAGTCAAAATGCATATACCAGAAACTGATTATAATTTTTCATGAAATACACAGAAAAGAAACACCCGTATTTTTTTTACATATCGCTCTAAATATCTCACGGAATCTGCAATGTGACCAACGATTTCAGATCCTAGATCACACCCTATCTCAATCGGGCTTTTACATAATTTCTACGTATTTTCAATACTACAACAATCACCCTATTGTATGTTAAATTAAAAATGTCTAATTACCGACACTACCTTCATTTCCTACACTTTGACTTTCAAACTTATCCTTTAGGTACTAAAGTTGAAATTCGCATGGTAACTTGAACCTCCTGCCTTCAGCAACCTAGCTGTGACTTTAGACCTTATTACGTAGGTGTTAAATTGGAAATTAGAATGGCGAGGTGGGGCTGCGCACGCGACGACGGCAGTGACCTCAATACCTAGCGATCACGAAGCGGTTTGTAATTGTGTATTTCTTGTGTTAACAAGAAACTAGGAGACCAGTTAAGTTTACATCTTTTGGATGAGGAGATTTTTGACCTGCCCAAGCCTGTCCCCTTATTATTGATAAACGACTGATTCGATTTTTAGGGTTCCGTAGTAAAAGGAACTTTATGGTGAGACTCCGTTGTCCGTCCGACCGTATGTCACAGCCTCATAACTTTAGCACCGTTAAAGATAAATACATGAAATTTAATACAAAAATAGCATTAATTTGTCCACATTTCACGGTGTAAAAAAAAATATTAAAAATTTGAAATTGTTCAAAATATTTCCAAAACAAAAGTAAGAAAAATGAAAAATATTAGCCTAAAAACACAATATGGGTATCAAATTGTAGGTATTTAAAAGTTGATTGTAAAAATATATACTTTTATTATTTTTACTGACACTGGTTTCGAGAAATCTTTAAAAAACCCCAAAAAAAATGTATGTCCCCCCCCTCCTTATCTCTGAAACTGGTAAACCGAAAAATATGAAAAAAATGTATATTATAGATCATAACTGGCCAATTACAGGAAAACTATAGCGATTAAAAAAAAATTCAGCACTAATGAGAAATGTAAAAAAAGAAGCAAATAAATAAAAAAAATATTTTATAAAAACACAATATGGGTATCAAATTGTAGGTATTAAAAAGCTGATTGTAAAAATATATACTTTTACTATACTTACTGTCACTAGTTTCGAGAAATCTTTAAAAAAAACCCTTATCTCCAAAACTGGTAGACAAAAAAATCATGGTAATATGTGTTTACGAAAAGATTACAGGAAAAATAAAGCGGCCGAGAAATTCACGAAAAAAAAATTACAAAATTAAATTTATCATCCACAATACGGGACCCTAGGTACGCGAGTCTGACTCGCACTTGGCCGGTTTTTTAATTATTTTTTTCACTAAAAGTTTTTTGAATTCTATCGCCAAATTTTGAAATTCTAATTTACGAAAGTTTGCGATGACAGTTACATAGGTAATAAGGTTTTGTTGAATTTTGAATTTAAGTATTCTGTTTCGATTTAAAAGTCGGGTGTTAAGGCGCTGTATAAAGCAAAATGCAGTTTTCGCAGACAACGTTATAGGTTTTATAGTATGACATCCACAACTACACACGTAAAATGATGGACATTTAACCGAACTTTAAAAGCTAAAATAACCCAATTATTGTTGTAAAATTTAACTTTTATTTAAATTCGCGACATTCTTGTATTAAAATGTAATAAAATATAGTGATGAAAATATATAGTGAGTAAAATATAGATGAATATACAAGCTAAAATTTGTACTTCAGCTGATTTTGGTTAATTAATTTTGTATGGAAATTGGCACTATCGTTTAACCTTAATATAGTACCTACAAATTTCAAAAAAAATATTTAATTTTCAAGGATATGTTTTAGTGTTCTGACGGGCCAAAAACGCGATTACAATAACTTTCCTAAATAGGAAAAAATCACAAAAATGGGTTTTGAAACTAAGAAAAAACTGCTATTTGGTCTGCTTTTTTGAAGATAGCACCACGAAAATTTTCAAAAATATTTGATTTACAAACCATTAATGTTGTGACAGGAAATATTTTTAATTACAAGTCCTAATGTAGCCGCAGATTCAAAATAACTGTAGTTTTGCGTGCGCAGTAGTTTATTAGAGCAGGATAGACAAATCAAAAACAAAAGCGTTGGTGCAGGACGGAAGTTTAGCTTAAGGCGATATGCGAAAAAAATACGGATGTTTCTTTTCTGTGTATTTCATGAAAGACACGGAAAATTATAATCAGTTTCTGCTATATGCATTTTGATTATATAATCTAGGGTCTTGAAATTGGAAAACATGTTTGGATAAATTTTCCTCGATAGAAATAATTGTTGAAATGAGGTCTTCAAACACACTTTTTCTCCTCGTTTGACGAATAGGAACCATATACAGAACTCAAACATATTTCATTAGGTGTGTTTTAACAATATCTAGAGATTTCGTATTTGAAATTTTGCTAGCTATTTTAGTTTTTTTAATAAAAATATAAAACCAACTTTTTTCCCTTTTGCCCCGAATTCGCCCCTCTCGCACTGCACGATTTTTCGCTTGGAGTGACAGTGACAAAAATAAAATTCGCATAGCCTCTTAATACTGGGCCTTAATGGATTTATAAATCAAAATTACCTTGCAAGGCCTCTTCTTTCTCACGCCAGGTCTTCCGGCCCTTTATTTAGAACGAGTATCTACCAACTACCGCATCCATTGCCGGCTACATTCGGAGCTGAGTGTGGGCATTTGTCCAAACTGCACCGTGGTTCCACTGATGGTTCCTTGACTCCTCAATGTTTGATCGTTCTCAATGTCTTCCAGCTTAATTATACAATAGTTCAACCTTGAGACGTGTACGCGTCCAGAATATGGTTTTAGGAAGGGCCCAATATTCGCCATCAGTGAAGCAGATTTTGAAGCCTTTAATTTTAAGGCGTATGACCACGCTAAATGAGCAACTCGATGTCTGTCGGTACAAATATCAACGGAAACGACATTGAAATAATGTTCATTTCAGCGTGCCTTGAAAAGTGGCTGTTATGACAATCACTGCGTCTCCGGCTAGCGCAAAATAGGAGAAAATAATACTTTTCACATGGACGCCATGAACGGAAAAAAAATTTTGAACTTTTTTTTAGATCTAAAAATATTCTATAATTTGGTGAAATAATAATTAAAATCGCTTTAGGCGTTTGGAAGGAGTAAGAGAATTCTTGTGTTAATCATGTGAAACTTTCGATGACTTTTTTTTGTCAAAACTTACAATAGAAAAACAGTTTATGAAACTATAAATTTATTTTCAATGCATGTGCTCGTAAAGGCCCACTTTTTATGCATCAAAACCCAACAGAAAGTCGATTATTTTTCCCTAGGGCTTTATTATTATTGTTTTTTATAATTTGTTTGCAATGGTTGCCTAACCTGCAGCCTTTCCTGTGTACCATAGATGTTATACTTTTTTTTCCACTGTTTAACGGCTCTGGATACAATCCTTTTGAGCCAATCATAATGGAAAGTTCACAAGATTATATTTGTTTTCATTTCCTCACACTATGCATTGAAAAACGTAGTATGATACACGGGCGTAAAAGCAATAAATTACTCGGTTACGTTTAAAACACTCGCTACACTCGTGTTTTAAATCGTCCTCGTAATTTATTCCTTTTCGCCCTTGTAGCATAAACTACTATTTTGACTCTATAATGCCTATCATATATTTTTATGAAAGTTTTTGAACCACCCGTGTGGGAGGAGTAGGCCTTCAAAGATAGGTACAAATTGCAGTTGGCGTATCCATTCGCCTTGGATGCTGTCAAAACTAAAATTTCTTCATTTTGCAATCCGTAAATAATCCGTAAATGTTATTAAAACTCGCGTGAGCTGACATACTAAATTATTATTACATACGGCTTGAACACTCACGTGTGATTGTTGTTGACTATATGCCAACCGTTTCACCGATACAATTTCGGCATTATCAAGGCGAGTGTCGTTCTTAGGACGACGACGCGGCGTTCACCGTCGTTGTCAAACGGGCACTGGCAGCCGCCGATCGGCGAGCCGCACGCATTGCTCGTGCGCTGAGCGTTGGCTGCGTCGTCGATAGGGGTGGGATGGTGGATGCACTTGATTTCTTTGATTGTTCCAACTGTTTGTTATTAGGGGCGGTTATTAAACAAAACGAACTCACAGCATATAGTCAACAACAATCACACGTGAGTGTTCAAGCCGTATGTAATAATAATTTAATCCGTAAATGTTTTGGACTAGGGCGTACAGTCGATAGCCCTACGTATCGAATAACAAGATGGGACCGATTTGTAGTTGCGTAGAAAAAAATCCGGCCAAGTGCGAGTCGGACTCGCGCACGAAGGATTCCGTACCATTATCTATAAAAACGGCCAAAAATACATGTCTGCTGTATGGGAGCCCCCTTAAATATTTATTTTATTCTGTTTTTTAGTATTTGTTGTTATAGCGGCAACTGAAATACATCATCTGTGAAAATTTCAACTGTCTAACTATCACTGTTTAAGAGATACAGCCTGGTGACAGACGGACAGACAGACGGACAACGGAGTCTTAGTAATAGGGTCCCGTTGGTTACCCTTTGGGAACGGAACCTTAAAAACTACATCAAAATAAATAGGCTTGGCTGGGCGCAACCTGGAGCATTTTGTTTTTGCTGACTGTACAAAAAGTGACTGCAATAAAAGACACTTTTTACAATGCACATGAGTAAAAATGGTACACGGATGTTTTATCTCATGATAAAAAACATTAAAACAAAAATAAAAATAACATTAAAGTAAGTTACTTGGAGACCCCCTCGAAGTAATTCGGGGGAGAGCAAGAGGACAGCTCACAGGCAAAAAACCAGGAGATCCACCGGTATATCCATCCCTAATAGCCGGGCTTTATATGGAATAGACTGGTGAGGGGCAGCGGCGTCACTGGTGCGAGGGTTCCGGCACCGCGCCACTTTATATTCTCTGACCGCGCTCACCAACCCGCCTGCCCAGCGTGTGCGAGTATGGGCAATTCTTCCAGGATGACCGCCGGGAGTGGCAAAGTCCTGGAAAGGCTTATGTCCAGCAGTGGACGAACTAGGCTGATAGATGGATGGATAAAGTAAGTAATGTAGACCAGGCTCCCTAAATTACAGACTTTTTGCATAAATATGCTGAGTCAACTATACAAGGTGACTTTTTGATCATCGTCCAAATTCATACTGGAGGCTTGGTAAGTTATCAGCATCATGATTCGATAACGATTTTTGTGAATTTGTATAATGAAATTTCGACTTCCCATAGTAATTAACTCCCAGTCCTGAATGAATCACTATGGGGAGTCGAAATTTAGTTTTATGAATTTTACAAAAATCGTTATTGGTTCATGATGCTGATGAGTTACCAAGGCTCAAGTATGAATTTGGACGAAGTTAACAAATTCACCTTGTATACTTGATTAATGTAAAATAAAAATGGTTGTTATTTAAGACAAATTCTAATTAAGGGTCGGTTGCGCCAAACATGCTCTCGCGTTTGGAAAATTTAACATTAAAACAAAATATTTTAACAAATAGAATTTTTGTAAGTAGTTAAGAAGTTGAACTACATTACGATTTTTCAAATTTGACACAAATATCACAATCATCGAGAAAAAAAGTCGGAAAGGTCAGTAAAATCACGGAAAGCATGTGGCCGAGGTAGTGATCGCATCCGCAGATAACTTCACTGATAGTCCCATTCTTAATTGAGACGCATAGTAGATTTAAGCGCCATAAGACGCAGGTGAAGCTCTAGTAGGTCTGGATTGTGTGTGAGGGCTATTGACTTACTTTGAGCACAAAAGCAAGCAGCAAACACAAATGCTCCAAAAAGATTTGAATTCGCGACCTCCGAATAAACCACTAGACCAGGGTTTCTCATACTCATAGCCCCCCCACGGACCCCTTTTAAATTTCCCAGATAGGACGACTACCAACCCCATTGAAAAAAAAACTCGCCGTAAAAGATAATACAGTCACAAATGGCAAAATGTTCTTGTCTTTGGGAGTAATTTTTCTAAATTTTAATAATTATTCGGATCTTTTTTTTGTTTTTATCATGACCAGTGCCTAGATTATGTGTCAATAAATCGGTTGCCAACTGGTTTCCACCAATCATCAAAACGTAGATATACTATTGTATTCCGATTTTATAGGATACGTTGGCACTCGAAGTGACGTCACAGTTCGTTCAATACCCACTGAAGGCAATTTTGAAAGTACAGTTTTATCTATGCAGCCAGATGTCAACCGATTCAAAGACACATAATAGACCTAATGGCGTGAAAACCCACTGTCGTATAAGCAAGTTGTCACGAAGGGCAAATGGAAATTCATCGCTTTGCGTGAGAGATCGGGTGATCTAACTGTCATCTTTTTAAAATCAGCTTGATGTCTGATTTGCGAACATTTCCATCAATGTCAATAGCCAGTCAGCCGCCATAACGTAAATCTTGAATCGTGAATCCCTAGAGGTTCGCGTACCCCACTTTGAGAAACCCTGTACAAGACTACACAAGGTGACACGAGCGGCCAATGCTAGATTTAGTATTTTGTCATTACGTTGTCAGACCACATTTTATTACATTATCAAGTATGAATGTAATCAGTTTTACAGTTAAATTTTACATACAAATGACTGTTGATCGATTGGTCAACCATAATTTATAGTTGAATAAATTTCAACAGGATACCCAAATATTTTTTTAATTATTCATATTTTAAATATCAAAAGAAGTTTGCAAAACACAAGGTGACGGATTAAAATAACTGGAGACATACTCGGTGGCTTGGTGTTTATGGTTAGAAACGATATATTTATTTCTTGGAAATTTGGAAAATATTGTTTTGTATCCCCTATATGGCGTGGTTCAGCATTTCTAGTCTTGGTATACCGAGATCCCGCATGATTATTTTATAGTCCCGGAGCGTGATAGACAATGACATTAAAGCGCTGTTATCCCAGAAGAGTGACTCTCTGTCTTTTTCTTTACGTGTAAGGAGTAAAGAAATAACCACACTTTTGTACTTTTTCGTTGTTTTTATCGATTTTTAAATTGTTTAAAAATAAGGGATATGTTTATTACAACCCACTTACGTGGTCGACCTACAAAATTTAAAGAGCAATATTACCAGATATGTTTCGTTAATAAAAGAGTGGAATTATGGAAATGGCATGATTTGAAAGGTCTTATTACATGCTGTGTTCGTGAATTATTTCTATCGAGCAAAGTTTATCTGATCGTGTAACACATGCGTGGAAGACCTAGAAAAAGGTTCGAACTGTATTGCATATTTTTTTTTGTAGTTTTGTACGATATTTGATAGTTCTATTTGACTTTGAAATTACTGATTTTGGGATAAGAGCATAGATAATAAAACATCGTAGAACCATCCCGCCGCGCCGCGAGGTCTCAAAGTAAACTGCAACCAGCGGGCCTATTATGTATATTTGAATCGGTTGCCACCTGGTCGTTAAGGTTGGATAAGCGTGGATTTGGTAAAATTGCGTATATTTAGCTCGATTTGTAGGCCAAACTGGCTACTAGAAAATTATGGGAAATATATATGTACTTAATCATGTTTTTCTGATGAATTAAGCCTTTATAGATTATCGAAATTTTATATCTTTACTCAAATAAATATATATCTGTAGGAACCTAATTTCATTCTGTACATTCAATTCGCTCGGCCACGGAATATGCGTTTGAAATGAATCTTTCACACAATAAAAGATCTCATTATTATCTACAAAAAAGCCCTACTACTTTATTTCTGTATGTCCTAATGGAGCCACGATTTCAAAATAACTGAAGTTTTGCGTGCGCGGCATCTGATTAGAGCAGGATAGAGAGTTAAAAAACAAACGCGTTAGAGTGGGACCGAATTTTAGCATAGTGCAGCCCCTTAACCACTGAAAACATTGATAAACCTGAAACATTGAAACCTTACTTCAAGTGCGAATGTATCCTTAGACAATCGGAATTCTATAGTATATCTATGTTTTTGAAGGTTCGGAACCAGTGGGCAACCAATTTAAAGGTGCAAAATCTAAATGGACCTGGCTAAAATGGAACTAGCTATTATGTTTTATTTTTAGTTTTTAGTATTGCATTATAATTTATAATTCTAATTAGATTTTTTGTTGCATTGTTTATTGAACAAATATAATTTTTCGTTTTGTGTTTTGTGTTTGATGTTTGGTATACATCTAATAATTCTTTATAATAATCCAACGTTATTTTAATGAAATTATTTATACTTTCATAATGTTCCATATTGTTTATCTAGCTAGGACTGAAAATCAGCTCCTACTTGTGTAATCGCAAACAGGACTCTGCTGAGCCCGGACCGCTTTGTTTTCCACCTAGTTTTTGATTAAAATAATATATTTTGTATATTTTTGAATTTGAAGACAAATAAATAATTCTTCTTATGAGATTTTTTTATTTATTTATTACAAATAAATACATCGTTGCGACAGAGGTCCCAGGCTGTGAAATAACAAATGCTATACCATTTGAGTCACTACTCAAACTAAAATAGATGAGCTTTTATTCGTGCAAATTTCTACTACAATACCTAATCCATTTTAGTCGAGAATTGGACTAAAATGGTATAAGCTTTGTTAGTGTTTTTCACGTTGCATGTACAAGAACAAAAGCTATCTTAGAATTGTCTCACTTTCAATACTAATTATGCTATTTATATGAATATATACATTTTACACTTCTTCACACACCTACCTCAGACACCCTCACACATTCTCTCTCACATTCAGAAACACACTCTCAAACAGAATTGTATTTTTATGTTACTATTGTACTAGTTATTAATGCATGCTTATTAAATATTAAATTTTAATTTTAGTTGTTAATTTGGAAAAAAAAATAACCTCTTCATTTAAACTATCTTACCTTAACTTCATCTATCCCAATTTCCATATGGATCGCTTCTAATTAACTATCACTCTGCAGGACGGTCTTGCAGGCCAGCGCAGGTGATAGTGATCACAACAATAATTTATTAGTGTTAATAGGATAGTAGGTATTATTAAGCTCATATTAGTTAGTTATTTTATTTCTATAGAACACTTACTACTATTGTTATATTTTCATATTAAATTCAAATGTATTTTTTAAACCAAATAAATAATTTGTATTTGTATTTGTATCAGTCTTATACATTTTCAAGTATTGCAGAGAAACAGTCTAAATATTTAAAATAAAAAAGTTTAGATTGTAATGCACTTGTAACATGTATGGTATGTACATAACTAAAACGAATTAACAATTAAACTTTGGTTAAATACTAATCAGTCATTTTTTTTTAGATTTAAGTAGAATATTCATATTTCTATTACCAATTTTATGAAAAAAAAATCAAGTTCATCTCATAATGAAACGAACGTTTGAAAACCAAAAAAACGAGGTTGGACAACTTTTTTTTGACAAAATATGTATAAATCTTAATACATCGTTTATAAGTAAAATCCTTAGATAAAAGATCAATAAATCAAATGTATTTTCTTCAATACATGGAGATTTCGAATTTCTTCAAAGAGACAGCTAATAAAGTCTTTGCCAATAGCCTTTTTGCTAGGGAATGCCTATTATGAGGTTGATCAATAGACCTTTTATAAAAAAAATATAATTTTGATATTTTAAAATCTTTACTAAATTAAACAAAAGGCATTACATAAATTTCGGACAGTTTATTAGCTACTTCCGGTTTGTGTAACATCTTAAAAACAATTATAGTTTTAGTATCCAATTATTTTGCTAGTTATTTACTTTTATAGCAACCATTAATAATTGTGTACCTACATATTATGAGTGTATAAATTGCAATTAACATTACAGTAATAAAGTTAGTTATCAAATAAATAAGTTTATTTTACGGGTTTAAGAACAGACATCATGACGCGGCCAACTAAGTTGTGGGCGTGGCCAAATGTCATGCTGTTTCATTTCGCTATAAGGTGCACGCTCCATGAAACTTGCGAGGACAATACAGTCGTGCCGATTTCGTCGCGGGTGCAAAATTGAAAACTTGTTTCAGGAGAAACGTGATTTTAGCAAGACTGTGGACGTTTTTCAACATTATTTTTGGTTATTAATCTAGATAACATTCTCGATGTTTAACTTGTATATATATATTTTGGATTTTATCTAAAACGACGATAAAAGCACATTCGGCTACACTTTTGGTGAAAAACTGTTAATTTTACGTAATTTAGGGGTTTGTTGGTAAGATATTACTCAGATTTCATAATTTTTAGTTCGACTTAAACATAGATCTAGATAATGTTAATGGACTCAGCCTAAAATATTATAATAACATTCCATAGACACCCCACAATTTAATAACAGCTTTGGTATGGAGGTTTGCGTGTGGTGACACCTCAAAAGTGCTGACAATTTGAAAAAAAAAAAACAGAAGTCTATGGCGCTTCAAAAAACAGGCTTCTAACTCGCCGCAAAAAAAAGTTATTGCCCTTTACATAATCAATTTCATACAAATTTAAATTCGCCATCTTGCACTTCTTGATGAGAGATGGGTCGGAGTGCGTTGTAGGGGAAGTGAAACATATATAAAGATGTTTGCAAAGTTTAATTGAGATCAAAGCGATCAGGACGTCACAAACACCTTTATATGGTAGCTGAGCGGGATTGCCCACCTTAAGGCGATATGCGAAAAAAATACGGGTGTTTCTTTTCTGTGTATTTCATGAAATACACGGAAAATCATAATCAGTTTCTGGTATATGCATTTTGACTATACCTATATAATTTAGGGTTTTAAAACTGGAAAACATGTTTGGATAAATTTCCCTTGATAGAAATAATTGTTGAAATGAGGTTTTTAAACACACCTTTTCTCCTCGTTTGACGAATAGGAACCATATACAGAACTCAAACATATTTTATTAGGTGTGTTTTAACAATATCTAGAGATTTGGTATTTGATATTTTGCTAGCTATTTTAGTTTTTTTAATAAAAATAAAAAAACCAACTTTTTTCCCTTTTGCCCTGAATCCGCCCCTTTCGCACTGCGCGATTTTTCGCTTGGAGTTGCAGTGACAAAAATAAAATTCGCATAGCCTCTTAAACTAAACACTTATATCGACAGTTACACGTCGTTGAATAAACCAAATCAGAAATGTGAAAGATATTTTGTGATAAAACAGTAAATATCCAATTTTTGTTTTTGTTTCAGATCTATACTGCCGAGACGCGGAACAAAAGAGTATGAGATAACAAAACAGTTTTTATATAAAATAAAAAAAAAATATCGAAACAAAATGGCGCCGCAAGAGAGAACTTCTTGTTGCGAACAGGACGACGATTCCCGCCGAAACAGCATAGACAACCACAACAATCTCTCAAACATAAATTTGGCCGATGGATTTGTAAACAAAGGCTACGTCAATGATAGCACAGACAAATTAGCCGAAAAACAAGAAGATTCTAGCCGAAAAGTAGAGAAAAGTGACAAGCCAGAGAAAGAAGCCACTGATTTCGATGATTTACTGCCATATGTTGGAGAGTTTGGGTTGTATCAAAAGATTCTATTCCTGTTGATGATACCTTTCGCTTTTTTTGTGGCTTTTGTGTATTTTTCACAAATATTTATGACACTCGTGCCTGAACAGCACTGGTGCTGGGTTCCAGAGCTTGCAAACCTTACTGTTGAAGAAAGGTGAGTTTTTTTAATCTTAATTCTAACTAGATGTACCCGCGGCTCTGTCCGCGTTATAAATATAGTAATTGGTGATGATGATGATGATGATGATGATGATGATGATGATGATGATGATGATGATGATGATGATGATGATGATGATGGTGATGGTTATGATGATGATGGTACTATTGGGGTATTAAAGAGATTTTTTTGTGTCAGATGAGTCATGTCATGTTTGTCTGTCAGTGCTGTCTGTCAGTGCTGTCTGTCAGTGCTGTCTGTCAGTGCTGTCTGTTAAGTCCTGGTCCATAGTGAGCACCAAGTGACCATATGTACGATGTTTCCCAGGTCCTTAATTCGATGTCTGTCAATGGAGGGCTGAATGCTTTGATGATGCGTAAGGTGAAACAGTCGTTGAACGTTAAATTGTGGAGGCGGGTGTGTGTAGGGATGGGAAGAATGTTGTTTGGTGTGCGGTCTGAGGTGTGTCGATGTTGATTTATTCGGATGTGTACTGGGTTCTTGGTTTCACCTACATAGAATGCCGGGCAATGACGGCATTCCAGTAGGTAAATGCAGTTGCTGGTTTTGCATGACGTGTTGGGATGTGTTTTATATATGTTTGTTGTGTGGTGAGTGTTGATGTCTGTAGTTGTGTTGATGATGGAGCAGGTTTTACATCTACGCCGTTGGCAGGGAGATGTGCCAGGTGAAGTGTTGCTGAAATCGGTGTGTGGTTTGGTTTTTGTTTTGCTAAGTGTGTGTTTCAGGTTTCGGGTTTGTCTGTAACAGATTTGTGGATTATTGGGGAGTAGGTCCTTAGTTTCATTATTTTGCCGGAGAATGGGTAGAGATTCTTTGATGAGTTGTTTTAGTTTGTGGCTGCCGTGAAAGTATGTGGTGAATAGACGTGTTTGGTGTGATTTGTTTGTGTTTCTGATATGTCTGTGAAAGTTTGGTCTGTGGTGTAAGTGTTTTTGGAGGAAGTTATTTGGGTAGTGTCTTTTGGAGAGTGCGTCGTGAATTTTGTTGTGGTAGTTGTCAAGTGCGTATTGATTGTTGCAGATGCGGCGGCCACGGAGCGAAAGTGAGTAAGGTATGGATTTTTTGATATGTGCCGGATGACAGCTATGAAAATGTAGATATTGAAATTTGTTGATCGGTTTGAAGTGTACGGAGGTGTGGATGTGGTTGTTGTGGTCAATGAATAAGTCAACGTCAAGAAATGTGATTTTGTCAGTGGAGATATCGTGAGTGAACTTTAATGGGCTGTGGTTGTTGAGTCGGTCAAGAAATTTTGTTAGTGAGTCTGTGTTGTGCGGCCAGATCATGAAAATGTCGTCGATGAACCTCTTCCACACAAGTGGTTTCAGAGGCTCCGAGGCTAAAAACTTTTCTTCGACGGACGCCATGAAAATGTTGGCGTAGCTCGGTGCCATTCGGGTTCCCATTGCTGTGCCTTTTATTTGATGATAAAATTTATTTTCGAAGCTAAAAAAGTTGTTGTTAAGAATGATTTCTGAAAGTTTTATTATAAAATTTGTTGATGGTTGATGGGGCAACGGGCGGTTGTTTAGATGGGTGCGAAGAGAGAAGAGACCAGCGTCGTGTGGGATATTGGTGTAGAGTGAGACGACGTCTATGGTCACAAACAGTAGATTTTTATTGGCGGGTAGTTGTAAACACTGGATGATTTCGAGGAAATGATTGGTGTCTTTGATATATGATGATATGCTTTTAACAAGTGGTTGAAGATGAAAATCGACAAATGCTGATATATGTTCTGTTGGTGAGTTGTATGAAGCTACGATGGGTCGTCCTGGATTATTTTGTTTGTGAATTTTGGGTAGCATGTAAAAATGAGGTGTCCTGGGATGATTTGGCAGCATAAGAATCATGTCAGCCTCGGAGAGACCTTCTGCTGCACCACTCGTGTGAACGGTAGTCTCGACGAGTTCCACGATCTGGTCGCATGGGTCACTTGGTGCTGGAGAGTAAAATGTGGGGTCCGTCAGCTGTCTGAGTCCTTCGTTAATGTAGTTAGTTTTATCCATAATTACCGTGGCGGATCCTTTGTCAGCGGGTAAAATTATAATTTTTTCGTTTATATTTATATTTATAAAAAATTATAATTTTACCCGCTGACAAAGGATCCGCCACGGTAATTATGGATAAAACTAACTACATTAACGAAGGACTCAGACAGCTGACGGACCCCACATTTTACTCTCCAGCACCAAGTGACCCATGCGACCAGATCGTGGAACTCGTCGAGACTACCGTTCACACGAGTGGTGCAGCAGAAGGTCTCTCCGAGGCTGACATGATTCTTATGCTGCCAAATCATCCCAGGACACCTCATTTTTACATGCTACCCAAAATTCACAAACAAAATAATCCAGGACGACCCATCGTAGCTTCATACAACTCACCAACAGAACATATATCAGCATTTGTCGATTTTCATCTTCAACCACTTGTTAAAAGCATATCATCATATATCAAAGACACCAATCATTTCCTCGAAATCATCCAGTGTTTACAACTACCCGCCAATAAAAATCTACTGTTTGTGACCATAGACGTCGTCTCACTCTACACCAATATCCCACACGACGCTGGTCTCTTCTCTCTTCGCACCCATCTAAACAACCGCCCGTTGCCCCATCAACCATCAACAAATTTTATAATAAAACTTTCAGAAATCATTCTTAACAACAACTTTTTTAGCTTCGAAAATAAATTTTATCATCAAATAAAAGGCACAGCAATGGGAACCCGAATGGCACCGAGCTACGCCAACATTTTCATGGCGTCCGTCGAAGAAAAGTTTTTAGCCTCGGAGCCTCTGAAACCACTTGTGTGGAAGAGGTTCATCGACGACATTTTCATGATCTGGCCGCACAACACAGACTCACTAACAAAATTTCTTGACCGACTCAACAACCACAGCCCATTAAAGTTCACTCACGATATCTCCACTGACAAAATCACATTTCTTGACGTTGACTTATTCATTGACCACAACAACCACATCCACACCTCCGTACACTTCAAACCGACCAACAAATTTCAATATCTACATTTTCATAGCTGTCATCCGGCACATATCAAAAAATCCATACCTTACTCACTTTCGCTCCGTGGCCGCCGCATCTGCAACAATCAATACGCACTTGACAACTACCACAACAAAATTCACGACGCACTCTCCAAAAGACACTACCCAAATAACTTCCTCCAAAAACACTTACACCACAGACCAAACTTTCACAGACATATCAGAAACACAAACAAATCACACCAAACACGTCTAGTCACCACATACTTTCACGGCAGCCACAAACTAAAACAACTCATCAAAGAATCTCTACCCATTCTCCGGCAAAATAATGAAACTAAGGACCTACTCCCCAATAATCCACAAATCTGTTACAGACAAACCCGAAACCTGAAACACACACTTAGCAAAACAAAAACCAAACCACACACCGATTTCAGCAACACTTCACCTGGCACATCTCCCTGCCAACGGCGTAGATGTAAAACCTGCTCCATCATCAACACAACTACAGACATCAACACTCACCACACAACAAACATATATAAAACACATCCCAACACGTCATGCAAAACCAGCAACTGCATTTACCTACTGGAATGCCGTCATTGCCCGGCATTCTATGTAGGTGAAACCAAGAACCCAGTACACATCCGAATAAATCAACATCGACACACCTCAGACCGCACACCAAACAACATTCTTCCCATCCCTACACACACCCGCCTCCACAATTTAACGTTCAACGACTGTTTCACCTTACGCATCATCAAAGCATTCAGCCCTCCATTGACAGACATCGAATTAAGGACCTGGGAAACATCGTACATATGGTCACTTGGTGCTCACTATGGACCAGGACTTAACAGACAGCACTGACAGACAGCACTGACAGACAGCACTGACAGACAAACATGACATGACTCATCTGACACAAAAAAATCTCTTTAATACCCCAATAGTACCATCATCATCATAACCATCACCATCATCATCATCATCATCATCATCATCATCATCATCATCATCATCATCATCATCATCATCATCATCATCATCATCATCATCATCATCATCACCATCATCATCATCATTATCATCATCATCATCATCATCATCATCATCCATCATCACCACTATCATCACTCCCAAAAAGTTTCTTTGTTCCTCCTTCTTTTCAACAGATGTCACTTTTTTAAAAATTTATATTCTTTATATGTCATATTTATACCTCATTCGACTGATGACGACTCCACAGTAGGAGTCGAAATATATCGTATATTAATTGTTTTTATTATTTATATGCTTCACATCTACAAATAATTAAATGCCATACAAAGGTAATAATAAAAAATATATTTATTTGAAATATAGTAATTATCATTAATAAAAAAAACCGAAACACTTGAATCATAGAGAAGAGATGGTTGTGAGTGACGTTGGATGTAGGAGATAATCTCTGGAAAAATCATTTGATGTTCAATTTGCGTTACGTTTTTGCAAACCCAAAACAGTATGAATGGCCGTTTAGATATGCCATACAGATTTGACTGGTAAAGCGCGGCAAATTTAAGGGAACGACTTTGAACAGCCGCGCTAAGGTTCTATAAAAATCTGCAATTTGATACCCATATTGTATTTTTCGGATTTTTTTTTCTATCTTTTCTACTACAATTTAAAAAAAAAAATATTTTTTTTACGCCGTGGTGTGTGAGCAAGCTAATGCAAATGCTAATTATTAAAGCCATGAAGCAACAAGCCAGTGGAGAGCGCATGCGGGGGTAACGCGACTCGCCAAACATCCGCTTCCCAAAGCGTATAGGCGCTTGAAGCGAAGCCATTGGTTTTAGTCAGAGTTTGGCTGTGTCCGTGAAAACATAGCGTGTTTCTGTAGAAAAAATCCGAAATTTACAGTAAATATGCCTACTTGTGCAATAAAATGGTGTGGAAAGAATACTTCTACTTCAAGTAACACAAAAGATGGAGTAACATTTCATAGGTAAGGGTTTTTCGTATACTTTTAATCTTCAAACTATAACAATTAAATATTTCAATTGAACTTGCGCTTTGCGTTGATGTCTTCACGTCCTCTCTTTCTGTCGCACGGTGAAATGCACAACAGTTGTCTCTTTTTTTTTTCGATAGTGCTGTCCTACCGCGTGTTTAATAATTTATCGAACAATGTATTATCAGTAGTGTCTGTCAGTGCATCTGATACCATTTTTAGGGTTCCATACCCAAAGGGTGCCTAACGGGACCCTATTACTATATTATGTGTAATAAAAAAATATGTGGATGCCCGGCTAACCTTCATTACAAAAAATAATCAAAACCCGAAGGATTATATAAGAAAGATATACTCCAAATTAATTCATTTCAAAAATCAGTGAGTAGCTACTTTGTCAAATAAATAATTTTGTTTTATTTATTACCCAACAATACTTTCATTGGTATATCTTTGACAAACTTGAAAATTCCAAATTTATTTTTTCGATTTTATCGATATCGATAATTTTTCGTTTCACTTGTATGACATCCCTACACAAATTACGCATCAAATTTTGACCTTGAGCTGTCCAATCACAGCTCGCTAAGCTGTCACGTCCCTCGCCGTATATTGGTGACTTGTGTTTTGAAGGAGAATGTATCTCTGCGCTCTCCACTGGCTTGTTGCTTCATGATTAAAGCATAAATTAATTAAATCGACTAAGCCGCTTAAGAGCAGTAAGGAATTCAAACCAAAACCACCATTCAGTTGATTTTTTTTTCATATGGAAGTTTTGGTGGTATGAAAAAGAAAAATGTTGCATATGTTGTCTTAGAATTGGTAATTCACAACATATTTTTTCAATATTTTTGGTTTGGCCATAAACGGGAAGTAGGCTGTAGAAAATAACCATTTGGCGATACTAAGCGTCTAAATCTGATGACCACACCTTTAGCACAAAATAGATACCAGAAGGCCGACTCGACCATGGAGCGAAAACAGACGCACACATGCATAGACGCGTATTGTACGTATGATGATCTTCGCAGATTTTCGTATTAGCATTCACCGTCACCCGAGCATCTCCGAGATCGTCGTACGTACGCGTCTATGTGTACGTGTGCTTGTTTTCGCTAGTTATGCGGAGTGAACATTCTGTATGTGGTTATTTTGTGCCTTTAGATAAAAATAATAAAAAAAAAACTTTAACTCAACAAAAGTCATGGTCTTGCGAAAAAAACACTATTGTATTTGACTATCTCGCAGATCTTTACGTACGTGTTTCTTTTGTTGTGTGGTGATTGAACTAAAACCTTTGTATTTTCGTATTTACAATCATCGTACTGACCCTATATGCTATAAGAGGCTATGCGAATTTTATTTTTGTCACTGTCACTCCAAGCGAAAAATCGCGCAGTGCGAGAGGGGTGGATTCAGGGCAAAAGGGAAAAAAGTTGGTTTTATATTCTTATTAAAAAATCTAAAATAGCTAGCAAAATTTCAAATATAAAATCTCTAGATATTGTTGAAACACACCTAATAAAATATGTTTGAGTTCTGTATATGGTTCCTATTCGTCAAACGAGGAAAAAAGTGTGTTTGAAGACCGCATTTCAACAATTATTTCTATCGAGGAAAATTTATCCAAACATGTTTTCCAATTTCAAAACCCTAGATTATTTAGTCAAAATGCATATACCAGAAATGTATTAATATTTTCCGTGTATTTTATGAAATATACAGAAAAGAAACACACGTATTTTTTTCGCATATCGCCTTAAGGGTTGTTAATAAAATAACTACCAAGTCGAAAACTATCGATGCTACTCGAAAATTGAAGGACACTTGTCTTACACACGAGCCAAGCCGTGAGCAAAAGCTAATAGAGTAATAAATTTGTAAACACGTTTCAAAAAATCATGCTGCGTTACGCGACACGACACCGTGCTTAAAAAATGCGTACAAAAATTGGGTCAATCAAACCTGAGGATTATACAGGGTGTTAAGGCGATATGTAAGAAAATAGACGTGCTTCTTTTTTGTGTATTTCATGAAATACACGGAAAATTTTAATAAATTTCTGGTTTATGCATTTTGACTATATAATCGATGGTTCTGAAATTGGGAAACATGTTTGGATAAATTTTCCTCAATAGAAATAATTGTTGAAATGAGGTCTTCAAACACACTTTTTTTCCTCGTTTGACGAATAGGAACCATATTCAGAACTCAAACATATTTCATTAGGTGTGTTTCAACAATATCTAGAGATTTGATATTTGAAATTTTGCTAGCTATTTTAGTTTTTTTATAAAAATTATAAAACTGTCATTTTTTGCTTTCGCTCTGAATCCGCCCCTCTCGCACTGAGCGTGTTTTCGCTTGGAGTGACAGTGACAAAAATAAAATTCGCATAGCCTCTATAATAATAGGTATATTAATATGAACAACATGTATCATGGGGCCAATCCTGAAATCGCAAAAACTAAATGAGCTGTTTCATACATTTCGGTTGAGTATTACTTAACTTTTCTGTATTAAATACTTTTTCTGCTAGAATAATTGTTAAAAATCTGCTCAAGTAAATTTTTAAAAATTAACTATTTTTAAAGTTAACACTTGCGATTGTCGGCTCTTGGTGAAACATCATCATGGATGAAAACAAACACTTGTACTAATTCACAATTTAATTTACAGCAAAATTAACCCCAACTAGTTTCGCCTTATCGGCATTCTCAAGGGAATAACATAATAATATAGTTATATATCAAACAAGTATTGTCTAAGAATGACAACAAAACCCAAACAAATATGTTTTAGACAATTTTTAGATCTACATAATTATTGTTCAAATTCTTTTTTCCCTCTTTCGCTTCCTAGTTAAAAGTATTATTTCCTCCTATTTTGCGCTATCCGGAGACATAGCGATCGTCCAATAATAAAATAAAAATATAATAAACTTTTATTTCGGACAACTTGGACTACAATGCAATGCGCGCTGGTTCGAACGCTATTTCAATATAGTTTTTGTCGATATTTGTACCGACACTCAGTTCCGTTTTTTCCATAAGGGCACAAGGGGCACCAGCCTAGGGCCCCCAGTTTAATGGGGCCTCAGAATGCAAACATTTTAAATAAATAAATTGTTCTATTCAATTACCATCAATACAAGGTGACTTTTTGATCATCGTACAAATACATACTAGAGGCTTGGGAAGTGATCAGCATCATTAAACGATAACAATTTTTGTGAAATTCATACAATGAAATTTCGAATTCCCATAGTAATTCACTCCCAGTCCTGAGTGAATCACTATGGGGAGTTGAAATTTCATTACATGAATTTTACAAAAATTGTTATTGGTTCATGATGCTGATCACTTACCAAGGCTCAAGTATGAATTTGGACGATGTTCACAAATTCACCTTGTATATTTTAGTAAACTAAACATAATATCTAGCCATGCTAAACAACTTGACATTAGGGTAACTGAAAGGGACCAAACTCAACTACGAGTTGTCAGTTAGACAACTGCAGCTGATTTTCAGTTTCGGCCTTTTTTACACGACTGCCCCAAAAAAAGTAGTGTTGTGTGTTCAGGGTTCATGTGGGTATTTTTCTTCATTCGACCATTACTTCTTAACGCTTGAACCGATTTCAAAGTGTAAGGTATCGTTAGAATCCTTATAGCCTCCTGAGTGGAATAGGCTATAAATGTATACAGGGTGTAAAACATAACAGCCATAAAATGTAAAAATATAAATTGAATGTTGCTGTTAACCTAAACTACCGTATGGATTTTGATAAAAGAGGTCTCAAACAATTCATGATAACTTTTTAGTGCATTTTGAAATTATGGCAGGCGTGTTTTTTAATATTTTTTATTATTTATTTTTTTACAAAGTGTTAATATAATGAAAAGTGCGCCGAACTACATTTCGTCACGATACACCGAAGTTGGCCTAATAAATATTAAGATTTTAGTTTGAGACATAAAAAACAAATTCGAGTTCCCACAGTAACCATAGAATATAAAAGAAAAAATAAATATACATATACAATAATACAAATATATACAATAATAAATATAGACAATAACAGTAAGATAACTAATAATTAAATTAAATTAATATATTAATAAAAATAATATTATATGATAATTTCCCTATATTCACATCAAATAAGGCAGATATAAACAATATGCCCAAATACATAGAAATAAAATAGCCCATCCATTTTTCGTTTCGGACGCTTTTGCAACGATTTGTCTTTCTTCATATTTGCACCATTTTAGCTTATATTATTTACAGTTCCATCGATACTTTAAATTTACACATAGCTTATATTTTCATTAAATATAATCAACAAAAACATATCACACTGATGTTTTCATCAAAAGGGCTCCTCAAACTCAGTGTTCCCCAGGGCCCCTGCATAGCCTAAAACGGCCCTGCCGACATTGGTCGACTCAAGGTCGTTGCCGTTGGCGGATGCATTCCCCTTAAGGGCCCGTTATCCCTCACATTGCGCACCTCATTTTGCATCAAGTGGAACTGAACTCTATGATCTTTTATTATAGTTTAAAATAGCGCGCTCTGAGCCGTGGCTTTTACGACAACCGAAACATCGGGCGCTTTTAAAAAACCCGTTTTTCACTCAAAAAATGTTTTACGGTGAAATTTTCAGAAAACTATCTGCAAAGTACATACTCAATTACATTTTCCTTAATTTCCTGTAATTTTGCTACGATTTCGTATTGTAAATTTTATATAAAACGAAAAAAACATGAAAAATCGACCAAGTTTCGGTTTTTTTTTCGATCGAGCAAAGTATAACGTATTGCGTTTTGAACCACAAAAAAATCTGCAGAAAGAATGTATCTAAGATATATATTCTTTTCAGATACAAAATATCACAATTTCATGGTTTAAAATTAATCAGAAAAGAAACATAATTGGGATAAGCCCCCCTTAAATCCACGATCTCTATCTAAGCAGGGGAGAGCTCTACCACTTGAACACAGAAGTGGTCGATAAAAAGAATCAGCCTGACATCAACATCGACAGCCAATAATTATGCAGGACGAAAAAACGTGACCAATTTGGAGTTACAAAATCAATGCGGTTTGTTTCGACAAAAACCCCGGAAGTCATGTACTTGAACTTGATTAAGATCCGTATGTAGAATGTTTGCTTACCTTGAATTGAATTGGTTAATAAATTAATTATTATGCGATATTTAGTTCAAATTTGTGGGTTGGCAGTTACATAATTTAATTAAGTATATCTTACATATAATAAAACAGTAAAACCTGATGTGTCGTACATAGAATTAACTGTGATATTTTTTAACCGACTTCAAAAAAGGAGGAGGTTCTCAATTCGACTATAATTTTTTTTATTTTTTTTGCCTTGTTATTCCATAACTCAGATTTGAATAAATTTTTTTTGTTTGGAACAGTGTACTTCCAAGTAGGTCCCATTTGGGTTTGGTCATGATTTTGGTATTTACTACGATATAGCAACATAAAAACCAATATAAGAGCGCTGACTTCTAGATACCATATTGTTTCAGGAAGAAAGAAGTCGGCAAAAGTGTTGCTTCGGCACCATCGGTCTTTATAGAATTATTATTAACTTTTTAAATAATGCCTGCTGTTACTATTGAAGTCGGTTACTATTTTTTTGTTAAAAGTTTATTTAAGTAATTTTTTATATATTTATTGATGAAACTTAACTAAAGATGACCTATAAAGTAAACATAAAATCTGAAATATTTATAATAAATAGAAAATGCTGGCCAGATGGCTGCTGTCGTTAGGAAGTGTGCACAAAAGGCTAGCGGCGTTGCCACGTTGATTGGCCAAACTAATTCTTTGGCCAAAGCAGCTTCCAGCCCTTCGGTCATATGAAGCGTCGACCACGCGTGACGAAATTTCTTTATAAAGTCGCCGCGCTTCTGGACCCCACGGCCCAAGAGTTTCTACAGCACAAGGCACAAATATGAAGCCCTCGCCAAGGGCTCCATACATGAACATGATTAAAACTTCTGCTTTTTAGTAACTTTAATTTTGAACTATTGGCCGAAGAGCGCGGCAACCCTGTTACAGGTTTGTAAAAAATACTAAGGAATTGTAAGGAACCCTAAACATGATCTTGCTCAGTTTCTTGCCGTTCTTCTTAGCAAGACTAATCGAATTGTCGGAGGTAGGCATGTATATATATATGTAACATATTAGTATGTAGTATTAGGATGTGATTTGGTCAGCCGCCTGGATTCGTGCTGGGGGCTCGGTTGGTGACATTGAACCTTGTTCCTGGTCCCTGGCCGGGTCTCCGGTATGGGTTCGGGCGGTTGATTGGATTTCACCTTGCATAATTACAGATTTTACCTATTATTTTAATCGTATATACAACGTGTAACTTTGAAGAGCTTATTCAGTAAATGGTACAGAACAACTTTTACTATGGAACAAACCATGTATATCGAAAAACAAAATCGACTGTTTCATAGAAAAATGCAATACCGCTCGGCCGAAATTTATGGAAAGGCAGATTTTTTTTTCGAGATTTCAGGATTGACCCATAGTAAAAGTTGTTCTATACCATTGCTGAATAAGCTCTTCAAATATGGTTACACCTTTCTGTTACACATTGTATATTATTGCTTTATAAATTAAATAAACCTTTAATTTAGTTCATGTGCATTTATTATTTTTCAATGCATTTGCTCGTAAAGGCCCACTTTTTATGCATCATAACCGAACAGAAAGTCAATTATTTTGCCCTAGGGCTTTATTATTTTTTTTTATTTTTTATTTATTTACAATGGTTGGCTAACCTGCAGCCTTTCCTGTGTACCATAAATGTCATACTTTTTTTTCCACTGTTTAACGGCTCTGGATACAGTCCTTTTGAGCCAATTACAATTTAAAGTTCACAAAATTATATTTGTTTTATTTCCTCACACTATGCATTGAAAAACGTAGTATGATACACGGGCGTAAGAGCAATAAATAAAATTATTATTACATACGGCTATCATTATCGCCTTGATAATGCCGAAATTGTATCGGTGAAACGGTTGGCATATAGTCAACAACAATCACACGTGAGTGCTCAAGCCGTATGTAATAATAATTTAGTATGTCAGCTCACGCGAGTTTTAATAATATTATAGCAATATTCCTTTGCGCCCTTGTAGCATAAACTACTATTATTACATATATTTTTATAAGATTAAATTTTACTCGTAAAAAGTGTATTATGTATACCTATTTTACAAAATAAACCATTTGAATTTGAAATTAATTTCAAAATTGCAAAAAGGTTCGTTTCACCTTCGATTGAACTAAGCAACCTTGTGCAGGCTCTGTATTATCTTATATAACGGAAATCCGTCCGTCTTTCTTACAAACGTACTTGGCTTATTTAAAAGGTACCTTGTACCTTAATTGAATTACGAGTACAAATTTTGTACTGGTAATTCAATTAAGGTACAAGGTACCTTTTAATTTGCTAGGAAGTTCTGGCTATTGTTCACCGTCTTAAGTGTCCATATAAGGTCAGCAACTTCAAATGACCATTTCATTTCAATTAGTCAATCCATCCATCCATGAGCCTAGTTCTTCCACTGCTGGACATAAGCCTTTCCAGGACTTTGCCACTCCCGGCGGTCATCCTGGAAAAATTGACCATACTCACACACGCTGGGCAGGCGGGTTGGTGAGCGCGGTGCCGGAACCCTCGCACCAGCGACGCCACTGCCCATCACCAGTCTGTTCCATATAAGGCCCGGCTATTAGGGATGGATATACCGCCATCCATCGGTCCCAGGCATGGTGGGCCTCCTGGTTTTTTGCCTGTAAGCTGTCCTCTTACTCTCCCCCGAATTACTTCGAGGGGGTTTCCAAGTAATTAGTCAATCGTTTTAATAAAAATAGTATCGACGGTTAAGGCGATATGTAAAAAAAATATGGGTACTTCTTTTCTGTGTATTTCATGAAATACACGAAAAATTTAAATAAGTATGCATTTTGACTATATAATCTAGGGTTTTGTTTTTGGAAAACGTGTTTTTGTACATTTTCCTCGATGGAAATAATTGTTGAAATGAGGTCTACAAACACACTCTCCTTGTTTGACGAATAGAAACCATATGTACAGAATTCAATTATATTTTAATGAATTGGTTTCAACATTATCTAAATATTTGATTTTTGGAAATTTTGCTAGCTATTTTAGTTTTTTTTATACAAATATAAAACTATCTTTTTTCCCTTTCGCCCTGAATGCCCTCTCGCACTGCGCGTTTTTTCGCTTGGAGTGACAGGGACAAAATAAAATTCGCTTAGCATCTTAAGAATCAATAACGTCTATCTTGCACTTTTTTGCTTTCTAATTTTTAATTCAGCTAGATTTAAAATTTTATTTTGACTTATTCACTTATTATGTTACAAATTATTTATCGCTTCAAATTCTGAAACTTTTTTTCGCCTACTGTAAAATTTTAGGTTTGTTAGTTAGACATTATTGATATGTAGGTAGATAATAGACTATTGGGCTGATCTTTTCACTTGAGAAAAAACGCAAAAGATTTAAGTTCGCTCGAAAGAAAAAAAAAATTAAGATTTTATTTTAATTATTTACCGGCGTGATTAATATGTTAATTAATTAATTAATTAACCCATGCCAAATTACAGCTTTCTAGTACAAAGATTCTCTGAGCTAAGCTGCGGATAGACAGACGGATAGACAGACGGACATGGCTTAAGCTTAAGGGTTCCTTATTGAATATGGAACCCTAAAAATTGCGGATGGACGCGAAGGACGGAAAAAAAATTTCATAAACAATATTTTCCTTGTATTTGAGTGCAAGAACCATACAAATATCATTAGTGGTTTTAAAGAAATAACCAACTTTATTTCGGTCCTCGGTATAGGGCTGTCATCAGTCGTTTTATTATTATTTATAATTATTAACTATCCCAAATAATAAACTATTAATCAAAATATTAACGAATTTATCGACCACGCAAGGCAATTTTAGGGAAATAAAGGCTCGTATTTTTCATGTTTCTTTTTTCTTTGCTAGGTTTTGATTTAACGAAAATAATACAGGTTGAAATTAAATTAAAGTTTATTAAACAAAAATTAAATGAAAACATTTTCTGATGTTTTTACTGCAAATTTATCAAGAAATATCGCTTCAAATATAACAAAAAATGGCCAATAATATCGTTAGGTTGTTTATCGAACTTAAGAGGCTATGCGAATTTTATTTTTGCCACTGTCACTCCAAGCGAAAAAACGCACAGTGCGAGAGGGGCGGATTCAGGGTGAAAGGGAAAAAATTAGTTTTATATTCTTATAAAAATAACCAAAATAGCTAGCAAAAATTCCAAAATCGAAACTCTAGATATTACTGAAATCCATCTAATAAAAGATGTTAAAACGTCAAACGAGGAGAAAAAGTGTGTTTGAAATTCGTAAATGGTTTGAAGACCTCATTTCAACAATTATTTGTATCGAGGAAAATAATAATATATCCAAATATGTTTTCCAATTACAAAACAGTAGAATATTAGTCAAAATGCATATACCAGAAAATGATTACAATTTTCCGTTATTTCATGAAAAACACAGAAAACTAAGTAAGTAAAAGTAATATATATTTTTTATTTATTTCTGTTACTCAGGATTGCTAATATTGTAATTAATAAAGCAACCCTAAGTTATACAAATAATTGTTATTATCAATTAAAAAGATTGATACAATAAAAGGAAACTGAGCATGAAAAATAACTATCGATATAATTAATATAATTGTGATAAACGTCGATTAAGACATAAAAAACTGATAATTATACAGAAATGCAGTTTGAAATTGCTTATAAATATTTACATTTTAGGAAAATACATAAATAATAAAAACACGCAGTGAAACACGTGCATAAAACATTTTTAAGAATATGACATAGCCAAAACAAAAACCAGTTCCGGGCGTGGCTTATTCTATTTTACGATAGCGCGTGGGGGGAAATTCGTCCCGGTCTCTAAGTTCGCGTCACCATAGCAAAAATACGAATAGAGTGGACGAGGCAGGGTCAAAAGTAATACGTATTTTATTTTATCTAATTTATTACTGTATTTCGATCATCGTCACACGGCATTGATCCTACTTGCTATCACGTCGGGACGTAAATTTATTATGGTCGGCTAAAAGTGGTTTTTTGAGTGTTTGATTTATCAGTTGACCCTCGGAACATTTCAGACACTCCTTTAGAGATACATAATAATATTGTGGCGGTTAATTGTCACCATTACCCATTCTTTAAATATTTTTCGCCCGTTGAGCTGGTTTTACACTTGCGGGAAAATAAATTGGACCAAAAATTTCTTTACAAAAATTTTTTACTAAAGTTGTTATTACAAAAAGTGGAAACTAACAAATATTCTCGGAAGGAATGCACCACTTCACTACCTATCTCACTGTAGCCTATATCAATTATGCCTCTCTCATTCAACCACGTTTAACTGCGTTCCTATCTCATTCCAACTCATTTTAAATAGCGTCACTATTTATCTCACTCTAACGCGTGTTAAATGGCATTTCTAATGAACGTCAAATATTTTTACTGCCCGCCACTCTTTCATTCTAAATTCTAATTATTTTAAAAAATACGCAGCTCCTTTGGTAGTAAAATAGCAATAACTTTTTTTTCAAAAGTAATACACAGAAATTGCCAGATCATTTGAAAAACAATATTTGATGAGCCGTTATTTAAGACAATTTGCAAAACTAACATAGGACATTTTTTTTCAGGGTGTGGTATCGAACTAACCTAATTACAAAAAATTGCTCATAAATTGGGTTTTTATTTTTCTTCCTGATGTAACAGCATTTCAAGGTTTATTTTTGACTTTATCAATAGCATGACTATTCAGAGTTGCGCAACAAAAATTTTATTCTTAGAATTTAGAACTGGTTAGCTTTGACTCTCAAAAATCTATTCGAATTTATAAAAGTACCATCAACTCGAAGACTATCTACTTTTTGCTGAGGTCATAATTTGATATTCTGGTCAGTCATGAGCTGGCCTACCAGCCTTCCAAGGGAAAGAGTTGACTTTTGGGACACCTGTTTACCCTTGCGATAAATCGCCAAGTGTTTGAAATGTTCAGGTCTCTTTACGCAAAATGAAAAAACAAAACTCTTTTAGGATTAATTTGTTGTCCCTATGTTTGTCTGTTTGTCCGTTTGTCTAGGCAATTTTTCTGGGTAAAATCAATAAATGCTAATATTTACAGCCCTGTAAAATATACATATTATAACGTTTTTATGGCCTTTTGTTTAACTTTTTCATACAAATTTTCTCCTTATGAAAATATAGAGATCAACACTTTACATAATATTTTGCGTTTGAAAGAAAGCACAGAAAGGAACTCTAGAACAAATAATGTAAAAAATATTAAACCATATCTTTCTATTCTAAAGGGATTAATAATTTACTGTTTGTTCAATGTGGCGATAGCTTTGTTTATTATTTTTTTCTTTCTTTGTTACAAAGAAAACAAATATTTTCATACAACGTTTTCCTTAAGGGCTATTTCTCCGAATTTGTAACAAAATATTAAGAAATAATTATAACGGTAAAGTACAACTTTTAGCTAAGACAATTTATTGTTAAAAGTTTGCTATATGCATAAACATATTTTAATGATATTATGGTATCTTCAAAATAATTGGGTTTTCCATAAGCGTGATATCAGATTATTTAAGAAATTTACGGCTGGTATCACGACGACGGATAAGCCAATTATTTTATTACTATTGTAATATAATTAAAAATATGTTAATGCATACAGCAGACTTTTAACTATAAGTTTTCTTAACTAAAAGTTGTATTTTTACTTATTGAAATTGTATTTCTCATCAAGAAGTGCAAAATGACAAGATATTCAAAATAAGTTAATTGAATTTGTGAAATGGTTTCAGGTCAAAACAGTTTTCCATGAAACGGTAATTGTTTATACTTAGCAAAGTGTGTAAACTTAGTCATCTTAACATGAACGACGCCTGTATTTCTGTCTTTTTTATTTCCGGTATAGATAAAAATATACAAACTTGTTAAACTTTGCGTAAAAACGAGGCAATATTGACGATATCCTGACAGCTATTATGATGGTGTTTTACCAAATTTTGCTTTTTGGGCTGTATAGAGACGTAGTTAGATGTCACTAGAATATACTCATGAAAAAAGATATGAAGAAAATAAGCTGTAGACTTCACATTCGGTTTATAACTATTGTATGAATTTTAAGAAAAATACAGGGGTAAAGGGACCTCTTAAGGAAAACCTTGTATTAAACTATTTGTTATCTTAGTAAAAAATAATTCAAGGAAAAAAATAAACAAAGCTATCGCCACATTGAACAGTAGATAATTAATCCCTTTAGAATAGAACAACATGGTTTTCATATTTTTTACATTATTTGTTCAACAATTCCTTTCTGTGTTGACTTTTAAATGCAAAATATTATCTCAAGTGTTCATCCCTACATTTTCATAGTGAGAAAATTTGTATGAAAAACGTAAAAAAAAAACGTAAAAACCTAAAACGTAATATAAATAAAAACGTCAAAAGTATGTTTTTACAGCTCTATAGAGGGCCGTTTATATTGGTATTTATTAATTTTACCCAGAAAAAATTGTCTAGACAAACGGACAGACAGACAAACATAGGGATAACAAATTAATCCTAAAAGAGTTTCATTGTTTTCATTTTGCGTAACAGAACCTGAACATGTACCGACAGGATTATCTACGATCTAGTAATTTTGCCATGCACTGTAAATATTTCAAAATAAATTTCTATATTTTAAATGCTTGGCGATTTATCCCAAGTAAGTGTACCTATATAATTTGCAAAAAACTTCACTTATTTGGACCTGAAATGGTGAGCCAATACTACAGGGTAATTTCACGAAAAGGTCATTGACCTTTGTTACAGATCTCAGTAAGTATAAGTAAATTAATTTGGGTTTCAATAACGATTACAAAATTATTCTTTTAGAGTAACATATATTATTTTCCCGCATAAAAGTATGAATTCATTCCAAATTCATTCAGTTTTGTTGTTATGACTATGGCACGATGTAGCTAAATCACTCATACGCATATTTTGTTGAGTTTTTAACGGCAGGAATATGATGCTCCTCGAAATATTACTTTATAAAATTAATTTCAATGTGTTTTGAAGTAGTTTTGGGAGATATTTATAGCTTGCAAAAAAGGGCACAGGTTCCACGTCTTACGGGCGCCAACGCTAGGCGTAGACTGACAATATCTTGCTGCCGCTGACTGCATCAGTGGATTTACGTATTTTTGGAAAAAGGGGGTGCTTTTTTTGACCCGAATAACGTGGTATTTGGAAAATGAATAGATATCATTCACACTAATTTTATTTAAAAAAAACCAACAAAATCGCGAAAGCGATACCTGAAACAAAATCGATAAAAAGTGTGCAATAGAGGGTTACAAAAAAATTCATTGACAGTACAAATATGAATCGATTAACGTGGTTTGTGGAAAATGAATACCTTAAAGTTCAACCAAAAACATGTATTTTTTTTATGGCTATACGTAACCTAATTATTGCAACAAAATCATCCGAAAGCTGACATTTTATTTCTGTTTGTATTTTCGATCCCCTTAATTAAATTTAGAAGCGCAGTAGTATTTGTTTATTTTCAATGCATGTGCTCGTAAAGGCCCACTTTTTATGCATCAAAACCGAACAGAAAGTCGATTATTTTGCCCTAGGGCTTTATTATTATTATTTTTTTTAATTTGTTTGCAATGGTTGGCTAACCTGCAGCCTTTCCTGTGTACCATAAATGTCATACTTTTTTTTCCACTGTTTAACGGCTCTGGATACAGTCCTTTTGAGCCAATTACAATTTAAAGTTCACAACATTATATTTGTTTTATTTCCTCACACAATGCATTGAAAAACGTAGTATGATACACGGGCGTAAAAGCAATAAATTACTCGGTTACGTTTAAAACACTCGCTACGCTCGTGTTTTAAATCGTCCTCGTAATTTATTCCTTTGCGCCCTTGTAGCATAAACTACTATTATTTTATTCATAAACATAAACATAAAACAAAGATAATAAACAAAATTTATACTTGCGATTGTCGGCACTTGGTGAAACTTGAAACACATTTTCAGTTAAAAACACTTGTACGTTATAGTTTCACTTTATTTATGTTTTCTCCCAACCGGTTTCGGATTTTCATCATTTTCAAGGGAAGGTGTTAATTAAAATACATTTCATTGACTCCAGCCACTAGCTCTGAGCAACATAAACCTGGGTGTATTTTAATTTATTTATTATTTTATTTATTTGTTAGGAGAAAAAAACATAAATAGATACATGGTTAATATTACTATGGCAAAATAAATTAGTTTAGGTATATATCTATTCCCTTACTCTTCTCACTGATTACATAAAGAGATAAAAATTAAGCAGATGAAGAAAGTAATAGATAAATGTTTGATGACAATATTGAATGTTGAACCTGTGGGTCTACCGCGTAATTCTCATTTTCATCAACATCAACTTGAGATTGAAATTTGACGTGCGTGCGACGACGCCCGCCTAACATGCCATCTCTTTTGCACGCGTTGTATTTCGCATGCATTTGCTTGAAGTTGATACAAATGAGAATTACGCGGTAGAGCCCCTGTTACTACCTAAGCTAAACATAAAATTTAAAAATTACAAACTTTGTTTTTGTTTTTTTTAAATAGAATATAATGGAATTTTATTAATTACAATACAACTTAAAATTGTAAATTAAAAAATTACAAACTTAAAATTAAGAGACTACAAATAATCAAGACAACAATTTTTTTAATGTAATGTATTTTAATTAAAATCTTCCCTTGAAAATGGTGTAAAATCCGTAACCGGTTGGGAGAAAACATAAATAAAGTGAAACTACTGTGCAAGTGCTTTTAACTCAAGATGACATAATAAAAACAATAAAAATATAAACTTACAATACAATACAATACAAATACGTTTATTGTATGAAATAAAAACAGTTACATATGTTATTGAGTTACAAATGTACCCTGGACTAGACTATTCTGATTCTCAGGGTACTGTCCATGTTAACATATTAGATCATAAACCTTATTGATAAGCTAAATTTTTAAAACTAAAACAAAACATTGAGGACACTTATTTTTTATAGGATTGAATGAATGAATGAATGAATACACACTTTATTGTACACGGTCAAATAAAAAATTGAGTACAGAGTTTTGAACACATAATGTTGTACAAGGGCGGACTTATCACTTTCTTCCAGCCAACCTTTGGGTGGTGAAGAAAGTATTATTTTACGTAATGTGGAGGGGGATACCAATTTACAAAATACATAAATAAAAGAAGAATCAAAACCAATAAAGTGAATATACATAATGCCTAATATATAATATACTCCTATCCAACAAAACTTACACAATATATTTTATGTTTGATACATACATATCGTATACATACAAATAAATAAAAAATAACTACTTAATATACTCTTAATATACTATATATAAAAATATCAATAGAATCAGTGATGAAGTGAGACTACCAACCTAAAGAAACTTCATGATGTGATTTTAAATTCTTTTTAAATATCGCCAGTGAAGGCGAATATGCGTATGAGTGATTTAGCTACATCGTGCCATAGTCATAACAACAAAACTGAATGAATTTGGAATGAATTCATACTTTTATGCGGGAAAATAATATATGTTACTCTAAAAGAATAATTTTGTGATCGTTATTGAAACCCAAATTAATTTACTTATACTTACTGAGATCTGTAACAAAGGTCAATGACCTTTGCGTGAAATTACCCTCTAGTATTGGCTCACCATTTCAGGTCCAATAAGTGAAGTTTTTTGCAAATTATATAGGTACACTTACTTGGGATAAATCGCCAAGCATTTAAAATATAGAAATTTATTTTGAAATATTTACAGTGCATGGCAAAATTATTAGATCGTAGATAATCCTGTCGGTACATGTTCAGGTTCTGTTACGCAAAATGAAAACATTGAAACTCTTTTAGGATTAATTTGTTATCCCTATGTTTGTCTGTCTGTCCGTTTGTCCGTAAAATTAATAAATACTAATATAAACGGCCCTCTATAGAGCTGTAAAAACATATTTTTGACGTTTTTATTTATATTACGTTTTACGTTTTTACGTTTTTTTTTTTACGTTTTTCATACAAATTTTCTCACTATGAAAATGTAGGGATGAACACTTGAGATAATATTTTGCATTTAAAAGTCAACACAGAAAGGAATTGTTGAACAAATAATGTAAAAAATATGAAAACCATGTTGTTCTATTCTAAAGGGATTAATTATCTACTGTTCAATGTGGCGATAGCTTTGTTTATTTTTTTCCTTGAATTATTTTTTACTAAGGTAACAAATATTTTAATACAAGGTTTTCCTTAAGAGGTCCCTTTACCCCTGTATTTTTGTTAAAATTCATACAATAGGTATAAACCGAATGTGAAGTCTACAGCTTATTTTCTTCATATCTTTTTTCATGAGTATATTCTAGTGACATCCAACTACGTCTCCATACAGCCCAAAAAGCAAAATTTGATAAAACACCATCATAATAGCTGTCAGGATATCGTCAATATTGCCTCGTTTTTACACAAAGTTTAACAAGTTTGTATATTTTTATCTATACTGGAAATAAAAAAGAGAGAAATACAGGCGTCATTCACGTTAAGATGACTAAGTTTACACACTTTGCTAAGTATAAACAATTACCGTTTCATGGATAACTGTTTTGACCTGAAACCATTTCACAAATTCAATTAACTTATTTTGAATATCTTGTCATCTTGCACTTTTTGATGAGAAATACAATTTCAATAAGTAAAAATAAAACTTATAGTTAAGAAAACTTATAAATAAAAGTCTGCTGTATGCATTAACATATTTTTAATTATATAACAATAGTAATAAAATAATTGGCTTATCCGTCGTCGTGATACCAGCCGTAAATTTCTAAAATAATCTGATATCACGCTTATGGAAAACCCAATTATTTTGAAGATACCATAATATCATTAAAATATGTTTATGCATTTAGCAAACTTTTAACAATAAATTGTCTTAGCTAAAAGTTGTACTTTACCGTTATAATTATTTCTTAATATTTTGTTACAAATTCGGAGAAATAGCCCTTAAGGAAAACCTTGTATGAAAATATTTGTTATCTTTGTAACAAAGAAAAAAAAAATAAACATAGCTATCGCCACATTGAACAAACAGTAAATTATTAATCCTTTCAGAATAGAAAGATATGGTTTTATATTTTTTACATTATTGGTTCTACAGTTCCTTTCTGTGCTTTATTTCAAATGCAAAATATTATGTCAAGTGTTGATCTCCATATTTTCATAAGGAGAAAATTTGTATGAAAAAGTTAAACAAAAGGCCATAAAAACGTTATAATATGTATATTTTACAGGGCTGTAAATATAAGCATTTATTGCTTTACCCAGAATAATTGCCTAGACAAACGGAAAAACAGACAAACATAGGGACAACAAATTAATCCTAAAAGAGTTTTGTTTTTTCATTTTGCGTAAAGGGACCTGAACATTTCAAACTATGATACAAATAAATTTCTATATATTTAACACTTGGCGATTTATCCCAAGGGTAAAAAGGTGTCCCAAAAGTCAACGCTTTCCCTTGGAAGGCTGGTAGGCCAGCTCATGAGCAGAATATCAAATTATGACGTCAGCAAAAAGTAGATAGTCTTCGAGTTGATGGTACTTTTATAAATTCAAATAGATTTTTGAGAGTCAAAGCTAACCAGTTCTAAATTCTAAGAATAAATTTTTTGTTGCGCAACTCTGAATAGTCATGCTATTGATAAAGTCAAAAATAAACCTTGAAATGCTGTTACATCAGGAAGAAAAATAAAAACCCAATTTATGAGCAATTTTTGTAATTAGGTTAGTTCGATACCACACCCTGAAAAAAAATGTCCTATGTTAGTTTTGCAAATTGTCTTAAATAACGGCTCATCAAATATTGTTTTTCAAATGATCTGGCAATTTCTGTGTATTACTTTTGAAAAAAAAGTTATTGCTATTTTACTACCAAAGGAGCTGCGTATTTTTTAAAATAATTAGAATTTAGAATGAAAGAGTGGCGGGCAGTAAAAATATTTGACGTTCATTAGAAATGCCATTTAACACGCGTTAGAGTGAGATAAATAGTGACGCTATTTAAAATGAGTTGGAATGAGATAGTAACGCAGTTAAACGTGGTTGAATGAGAGAGGCATAATTGATATAGGCTACAGTGAGATAGATAGTGACGTGGTGCATTCCTTCTGAGAATATTTGTTAGTTTCCACTTTTTGTAATAACAACTTTAGTAAAAATTTTTTGTGAAGAAATTTTTGGTCCAATTTATTTTCCCGCAAGTGTAAAACCAGCTCAACGGGCGAAAAATATTTAAAGAATGGGTAACCGTCACAATATTATTATGTATCTCTAAAGGAGTGTCTGAAATGTTCCGAGGGTCAACTGATAAATCAAACACTCAAAAAACCACTTTTAGCCGACCATAATAAATTTACGTCCCGACGTGATAGCAAGTAGGATCAATGCCGTGTGACGATGACGAAATACACTAATAAATTAGATAAAATAAAATACGTATTACTTTTGACCCTGCCTCGTCCACTCTATTCGTATTTTTGCTATGGTGGCGCGAGCTTAGAGACCGGGACGAATTTCCCCCCGCGCGCTATCGTAAAATAGAATAAGCCACGCCCGGAACTGGTTTTTGTTTTGGCTATGTCATACTCTTAAATGCATGATTTTTTCTTTTTAATTGAAAGCGGATATATGATAGAGAAGTGGTCCAGAATTATGGGAAAAATTAAAAAATAAAAATTTTTCGTTTTAAAAGGGGTAAAATGGTATAAAATCAAAAAGACATTTTTTTTTCAAATTAGTATAAAAAATTGTTTATTTTTTAATTTTTCAATTTTTTTTTTATCAGTTAGTACAGTCATTTGACACTAATTTACAAAAATCCTATTTAATAAAACAAAAGCATGAAATTTTCATGATTTTTTTTCGCGACCTCTTATTTTCAGATTGGAACCATTTTTTTTACAACTGCAAAATTATGTCTGTATACATTAAAAAATAGCAAATAAAACAAAATTTTATATTTTTTTATTTTATTCCGTTATTTTTCATACAATAGTCTTGCAGGAAGAAAAATATACGTAAGAAAAAAACAGTTACTCAAGAAAAATAAATAAATGTAATGTTGCCATTTGGCAACAGGATGAATTCAAGGTTTAACCGCTCGATACAACATGTCTATCCCTCTCTAGGTAGATCAACAGACTGAGAGAGAGCACTGTATCACGCGCTTATGAGCTCGAGTGGCGTGCACAGAACTTTTTTCCGGAAAAGCAATCAGAAGGTCAAGTACGACAATAAGAAAAATATGAATTTTTTTTAATAACACTCTGAAAAAAAAAAGTTTGTATGACGCCAGGGTAGGCACTGCCTTTCCTAGAGTGATCATTTTCATACAAACTTTTTTTAAATGTGTTATTTAAATTTTTTCATACTTTTTTTATTGTTTTGCTTGACCTTCTGATTGCTTTTCCGGAAAAAAGTTCTGTGCACGCCACTGAGCTCGATATGGTTTGCTATGCTAGACTAGCAGGAGGCCCACCACACCTAGGACCGATTAGTGGCGGTATATCCATCCCCAATTGCCGGCCCTTATACAAGGTGACTTTTTGATGATCGTCCAAATTCATGGACCAAACCAATGGAGGCTTGGTAAGTGATCAGCATCATGAACCGATAACAATTTTTGTGAAATTCTTATAATGAAATTTCGACTTCCCATAGTAATTCACTCCCAGTCCTGAGTGAATCACTATGGGGAGTCGAAATTTAGTTTTATGAATTTTACAAAAATCGTTATTGGTTCATGATGCTGATGGGTTACCAAGGCTCAAGTAAGAATTTGGATGATGTTCACAAATTCAGCTTGTATAAAAAACAGACTGGTGACAGGGGGCTCTACCGCGTAATTCTCATTTGTATCAACTTCAAGCAAATGCATGCGAAATTCAACGCGTGCAAAAGAGATGGCATGTTAGGCGGGCGTCGTCGCACGCACGTCATATTTCAATCTCAAGTTGATGTTGATGAAAATGAGAATTACGCGGTAGACCCAAGGATTGCCAGATGGGAAAACCAAAATATCTGGGCAAAATTTCAAAAAGTCGGGATTTTGGGATTATGGTCGAGACAAATAAATATTACGAATATATATATTTTTTTGTTATTAAAATTAAAGTAGTTACGAAAAAAAAAGGTGTTATTTGTTATTTGTCGGGACAATTTGTATTATGTCGGATCTCTGGACATCGTATGAAATGCCGAGACAATCCTTACGAATCCCGACCATCTGGCAACGGTAACGGGCAGTGGCGTCACTAGTGCGTAGTATCGTTCGGCAGCGCGCTCACCAACCCGCCTGCCCAGCATGTGTGGACATTTCATTTCTCCTAAGAGGATCGCCAAAAGTGGCGAAATCTTGGAAAGGCCTATGTCCAACAGTGGACAAACCAGGCTGATGGATCATCATCGAAGGTCCAACCTCATGTTCTTAGGAGCAGACGGTGACTGGACCTTCATATCTAGTATGGTACCCAATTTGGTCAGGTTACGACCAATACGACCATACTACTGGGGCGGTCAAGCTCTATCATCCACTTTCTACAAGGTGGCGCAAAAGTAATCTCATAATTTGAATTGGCTGCCACTTTTGCAGATGGCGCCAAATGTCACTGTGCTTTGACATTATAGAGAATTAGTTGTCAACAAGCCATAGAGCGATACACACCTCAAGAACGTGGATTTAATGTCACTGCTTATTTGACAAATTTTGATCTCCAGTTTTGAAGATTTGAACTGGCCGTCCAGATCACCAGATCTAACAGCACTAGACTTTTTTCTTTGGGGCTTTTTAAAATCTCGCGTTTACCACAACAAACCACAAACATTGCAAGTATTGAAAGATAACATTCAAGGAGAAATCGCTCATTCGGTGCCAGATAGCCAGATGTTTTGCGATGCATCAACTCGGGAGGTAGCCAATTGAGTGATATAATTTTTTACAATTAATGTCATCAATTTTACACTTTCAAATAAACTTTTTATGAAAACAGAACTCTTTTTTTATCATTTATAAGTTCAGTATAATAATACTTTGAGGATGCTGTTGGGGCTACCTCGTTCATGCAGTGCATCTGGCATGTTTGCAGATGCACGCACAGATGATTTTTATGCAGTCCGTCGCAAAAAGTGCTCTTCTCTGCTCTCTAGGGTCCGTGGTAGTAGCAACAGCATTCTAAGGGTGATAGGAGATAGATGGGATGCACCAATTGTAAAATACTGGAGTAAGTTATTATTTTATTCTTAATATAAGTTTTTTTTTATTTCTATTGTACAATTTTTAATATTATTTGTAAAATGTATGTTTTGTGTAACTATGGTCTATAATTGACTGAATTAAACGATTTATTATTGTTATTATTATTATTATTATCATAACAAAATGGCAGCCAATACAAATGACATTACTTTTGCGACACCTTGTATAATCAGAAAACATTTTATCGTCTCATTTGTACGCTAGCAAACAAATTCGAGTAAAATTTAAAATAAATCTAACGCAAAATCAAGTTTGTAATGCACTCTAATAATAATTAGAACCAGTATGTAAGTACTCAAAAATCTTGGGCAGGTAGTCGCCAACGGCCTAGAGTCAACTTGTGTCGGTACAAACATCGACATAAACTATATTGAAATAACGTTCATATCAGCGCGCACTGCGTTACGTACGACGTGGCTGCCGGCTGGGTCTCCGGATAGCGCAAAATAGGGAAAAATAATACTTTTCACATGGACGCGATAGACGGAAAAAAATTCCAGAAGCAATTTTACTGAACAATATTTTCCTTTTATTTTAGTGCAAGAACAATACAAATACCATTATTGGTTTCCAAACATAATCAATTTGACTTAATTTTTGTCTAAAAACAGCTCGACTTTGAACAATATTTTCTTACTGTTTTTTTTAACGTAAGAATAATTTTCATACATCTTTTTTTTTATATACTTTAAATAACACTCTTTATATATTTTTTATAATTTTTAAACATCCCATTTAAGGGAAATATCGCCATCAGTAAGAATAATTTTCGGATGACGCTGGAACAGACTCAACCTACCCATTTTCACATAGTTTATTTTTTTTCTTGAATTTAAAAACGTATTAACCCCGTGTGAATTCATAAATATTTGAAAAATGCAGTAATTTGGTATTAGGATGTATTGGATAGCAATAAAACGTCAGTAATTAGGTTGGGGGCCCGGCAGTGCCCCCGCCAAGTCTTGCAAAAAAAAAAAAAACGCGGTACGGCCGGCTGTACCGTAGATCTCACTACTTTTTACGGTGGAAGGATTGCGTTGCGAGACTTGACAATTGACATTTTTGTACATTTTATGTTTTTGATAGGATTACACATAATGTACATACACAAAAACATAGAACAGTACATTTTAAACGCAATATCTTCCAGGCAGCCTTTGCGTGAAAAAATATAGATCGATACGTGTAATAAAAAAAAAGATAATGTGTATATTCCGATACAACATGCACGAAAAATGCTTATTTCGCTTCAAATAAACAAACAATTAAGTAATTATGTATCAATCGAGGTCATTACCGTGAGAATCTTCGTCTTGGCACAGTGTTGCCAACTTAGTGGAATTTCCACTAAAACTGGTGTTTTAGAAACCCCTTCTTGAGGAGAAATATTGTTAAAAATAATAAATATTATTATGTGACATATGTCAAAATGAAATATTTGCAAAGAGACAGATGTCAAAAAATATCTTATCTTGTTCTCCGCCCCTAGCTCTTTGCTAAATTTCAGCGAAGTAATTTTACATACACTCTTTCGGATTTATAATACCTACCTATATTAGTAGGGAAATATGGTGTTTTATTTATAATACCTACCTATATTAGTAGGGAAATATGGTGTTTTATTTATAATACCTACCTATATTAGTAGGGAAATATGGTGTTTTATTTATAATACCTACCTATATTAGTAGGGAAATATGGTGTTTTATTTATAATACCTACCTATATTAGTAGGGAAATATGGTGTTTTATTTAAAATACCTACCTATGTTAGTATAGCTGGGTCCGTTAGCTCATCCAGTTTAGTTTTTCGGAAGAAAGGATGCCACTTGCCACAATTGTTTATTGGACCAATATCTACCGATAAAGATCGGTAGCCTTCGGGAGCCTCTCCAATTTGGGGAGGGGAGGGAGGTCAAAGATGCACTGCGCCAAGCGTCATTTAAAAAAATTAAACTGTCTGAGTTTGTCAACTACATCAAGATGGGTGTCTTTTTCAGGTAAATTAAGGACGTAGAATTCATTTCTGGCATAAAAAATTGTGATATTTTAAGTAGTTTCTTGAAAATTTTTACATACATTAAAATTTTATGAAATACTTTTTACTTTCAGGCGCCACCAAAAAAAAACCTCAGGTTTTTTTAAGTAACAAAAAATACGTTACAAAAGCCTATTTTATGCAGATAAATAAAAATATAAGTTTTATTGGATTTTTAAAGGAAAAAAACCATAAAAAAAAATAAAACAATGTCGGTGAGCTCTTATTTTACTACTAATTAGTAACTAACCTGATAAAAGTATATTTATGTATAGTGATTTATAAAAGTATATATATGCATAAAAACTATAAACACGTAAAAAATGCTTTTCTATGGTTCTAAAAGAGTATTAACTATTTAATTATCATTTTCATTTTTTGCAGCTTCTACCGCAGTGGTACACTTCGGTACATGTTAAATTTATTTTAGCACAGTTGCATCTTTTTTGCATCCTACTTTGCATTGACACCTTGCTATCTCGAGGCAAATGCTGTCCGCAGCTGGGTTGTCAGACCAGTGGGGTATCTATTGGTTAATTTTCTGCTTCCAGCCCCAATCAGGGGGACTAGGCAGAATTTGTTGTAGCACTAAAGCCTGGCCCCACTCATGAACTCCCTGGCAAGCTGCGCGTAAAATATGCTGACAAAGGGCCGCTCATTTATATTGCCATCTTTAAGATCCTTAAACCCTTTAGTGGCAAAAGAGAATGAATTCCATGCTTCAAAAGCACTTTTCTTTCCCCTGCCGTTAAAAGACGATACTGTATCGCATCCACTAAGTTCGTGGAACACAGGCAAGACCTCCGCTCTTTCAGGACCTTTAAACAAAGTAAATTGTCTTATGCACACTCACGCTATTAAACTGATTATTTATTTATTATACATTCTTGACTATTAAAAGAAACGCTCATACCTAGAGCTGATTCAATCTAGAGGCATGCCAATAAATTGTGGTTTTTCCCCGTTACCACATGAACCCATAATACCTCTAATCTTGGCAATTTCAGTACACATGCCAGAGCGATAACTACCACATCGGTGTTTGCTGTGCATTAATTTCGTATGACCCTGGTCTACTGTATCCGCCAAGTGAACCATCATTCGCGTGTCAGACGCTTCAAGTTAAATGGCTCCAATTTTGGCAGTTCACGAGCAACATTGGAAAGAACAGATTACCCTTCGCTACCCTTCGCAGCTCTTCTTCGATTACCCTTCGCAGCTCTTCTTTATTCGTGTAATCCTGGAGAAAATATTACGTGCAGTTTGCCAGGGAGTTCATGAGCGGGGCCAGGCTTTAGTGCTGCAACAAATTCTGCCTAGTCCCCCCGATTGGGGCTGGAAGCAGAAAAATAGCCAATAGATACCCCACTGGTCTGACAACCCAGCTGCGGACAGCATTTGCCTCGAGATAACAAGGTGTCAATGCAAATTAGGATGCAAAAAAGATGCAACTGTGCTAAAATAAATTTAGCCCCCACTTCATTCTGGGCTCATCTGGGTCTAGAATCCCCTCAAATACCAAAAGTCTAGCTAAATCAACGAACAGCGTGCAGCCACCGTGCCTCGAGTATCTACGTTTCATCAACCCCTTTTTCTAACCCAAACAACTGCAATATTATATTTTACACACACACACCCACACACTTTACTATATTATCCGATAATTACATAATCATTTATCTAATTAAAAAATATAACGTCGCGCGCTACTTACGAAGCTGTGAAAGTGTTATTCGTTAAACATCTTACGGAATGTCGAATCAAAAGTGGTTTTACATAGTGATTTAGTCATTAATGTGTTTCGTTTTCCCTTGAATTTTCAATGGCAATAATAGCCTTGAACTATAGCTGAGTTCCAAAATACAGCTAAGTCACCTAGTACATTAGTTTTTCTTGAATACTTATTTTCCTTTGTTGAATTATGATATACATTGTTTTGAGAATAACCGTTTTGTAACATAACGTAGTGTCCTAATCTACTAGACGATCACACAAATAAATCACGGCCAATGATTTAATTTGTAATTAATAAATCGATGTACTCCTCAAGTATGTCATAATAACGTAAGAGACGTAGAGAGGTATATATGCATTACTATAACCTCATTCTACGGATGGTACCGCTTCCAGCGGTCATCTTTTAATTATTAAATAAATACATACTAAGTACTGTAAGTACATATGACTGTAGTACATAACACATATGTATATACATCTATAAGCAGGATATTTATTTCTCTTACAGAAGATAGGACTAGTCCAGAACCTATTGGTTAAAGATTGGTACTCGTGACCAGGAACACAATTATCTTCTTACAGCAGTACTTACTTACTTCACACCTAAAACTATTTGTTATAGATGGTACGAGTAGAAGCTGCAAAAAATGAAAATGATAATTAAATAGTTAATACTCTTTTAGAACCATAGAAAAGCATTTTTACGTGTTTATAGTTTTTATGCATATATATACTTTTATAAATACACTATACATAAATATACTTTTAACAGGTTAGTTAATAAGTAGTAGTAAAATAAGAGCTCACCGACATTGTTTTTTTTTTATGGTTTTTTCCTTTAAAAATCCAATAAAACTTATATTTTTATTTATCTGCATAAAATAGGCTTTTGTAAAGTATTTTTTGTTACTTAAAAAAACCTGAGGTTTTTTTTTGGTGGCGCCTGAAAGTAAAAAGTAATTCATAAAATTTTAATCTATGTAAAAATTTTCAAGAAACTACTTAAAATATCACAATTTTTTATGCCAGAAATGAATTCTACGTCCTTAATTTACCTGAAAAAGACACCCATCTTGATGTAGTTGACAAACTCAGACAGTTTAATTTTTTTAAATGACGCTTGGCGCAGTGCATCTTTGAACCCCCTCCCCCCCCCCAAATTGAAGAGGCTCCCGAAGGCTACCGATCTTTATCGGTAGATATTGGTCCAATAAACAATTGTGGCAAGTGGCATCCTTTCTTCCGGAAAACTAAACTGATGCCTTTTTTGGGGTCTAACAGTCCAAGCTAGTAGGGAAATATGATGTTTTATTTAAAATACCTACCTAATATTAGTAGGGAAATTATGATGTTTTATTTATAATACCTACCTATGTTAGTAGGGAAATATGGTGTTTTATTTAAAATACCTACCTAATATTAGTAGGGAAATTATGATGTTTTATTTATAATACCTACCTATGTTAGTAGGGAAATATGGTGTTTTATTTAAAATACCTACCTAATATTAGTAGAGAAATATGATGTTTTATGCTAATTCTCAAATGGAGCTCCAAATTAGTTTTGTCCGTCATAGGTAAAAAAACAAAGAAGAAGATTGGCGGTTCATAATGGAGTGTTTGCTCCTACACTTATGTATGGTAGTGAATGTTGGGTATGGAGAAGATAAACATCAAAGTAGAGTGAATGCAGTGAAAATGCGTTCCTTACGGAGTATGTGTGGTTTAATATTGAGTGACAGAGTGAAAAATATCGACATACGGGATCGTTGCGGTCTGAAACAAGAAGTAGTGACTAGAATAGAAAAAGGAATGCTTCGGTGGTTTGGACATGTAGAGAGGATGAATGAAAGTAGAGTGACCAAAGAAATTTATGGTGTGCAAGTGGAAGGTACAGCTCGACCAGCGGGCCTATTATGTATCTCTAGTTGCCTTCTTTACTGGGTGCCTATCATCAAAAACATAGATATACTATCGAATTCCGATTTCCTAAGGATATGTTTGCACTTCAAGTGACGACACAGATTGTCAATAGTTCAATACCCACCAAAGGGAATTTTGAAATTTCAGTTTTTATCTATGTTTTTGATGATAGGCACCTAGTACAGTTGGCAACTAAAGATACAGAATAGGGGGGCAGCGGGCCTATTGTGTATCTCTAGTTGCCTTCTGGACTGGGTGTCTATCATCAAAAACATAGATATACTATCGAATTCCGATGTCCTAAGGATATTTTCGCACTTGAAGTGACGACACAGATTGTTAATAGTTCAATACCCACTAAAGGCAATTTTGAAATTTCAGTTTTTAGCTATGTTTTTGATGATAGGCACCTCGTGCAGTTGGCAACTAAAGATACAGAATAGGGGGGCTGGACGCCTTAGAAGGACGTATGCTGACCAAATTGACGACATACTGAAGAAGGGCAATGTCATAAGTGTCCGGAATAATAGACTTCTCTTTTTCAATCCGGGTTTGCTGGAAGAAATCTCTTTTTAGAGATAAGCCCGCCTATGGACATGATATATCTAAGAGTTTTGTAAAAATTATATGTTTCGTTTGTGTACAATAAAGAATATGAATATGAATATGTATGTTGAAGAACAACTTTTAGGGGATTGGGAAAAAAAAGTTGCCAACACTGACTTGGCACGAATTTATACAACAGTTTAAATCGGCAAAAACCATTCGCTGAATCATAATGACTTTATATCGAGATGTAATCATTTGAACACCTTGAACTTAGTTTAATCAATTTATAGTTAACTAGCACCCGAAAACGTATTGCACCAATAAATTTATAGCATAGACTAACAAATACAAGTATTTATTAGTATTTATTTATTGTATTTATTAGTCTACGATTTATAGTGCTTTTTTTACAATGGCCTCTCGCCCGCCTCTCCACCCTTGTTTATTCAACTTTGCCCCGTTTTCGGCTTGGTAGTTATTTTATCAACACCTCTTATAGCCTATATGTTGACTAGCACTCGTAGCACAGTGACTTAGTTGAATCTAAAGAGCCAGGAGGGTGATTGACATATTATTTAATCGCAAAAACACTTATGATTCAACTAAGTTGCGTTGCGCGCAATTAAACATTATGCTACGGGTGCTGGATCACTACGATTATAACAAAGAAAACCGCGTCCGAATCCGTTGAATAGTTCTCGAGTTAAAACGGAACAAACAAACAGACAGGCAGACAAACAGACAGACAAAATTGTAGTTTGGGCCTCAATACAATGCTAATAACCCATTTCATTTAAAACTTCACAAAAATATTGAATGTACAGATACGACATAGTATGGTATAGTATAGACATGATTCCCCGAGGGGGTGTCAGAGGTGTTCCAAAGAGTGAACTGTTTTCACCGACGATCAGTACGTCCCAAAGGTGATGGGTCGTGAGTTCGTGAGCCCTATCGCCGTACTTTGGGCACAAATGAATCCACAGCCGTGTCTTCCAAAGCACGCCGACCGAACATAAATGTATGTGCATCGCGGGGATTGAACCCACGACCTCTGGATTAGGAGGTGAGCGCTCTACCACTCGGCCACAGAAGCGGTAAATTTATTTTGATAATATGCAAAAACTATAGGTTTTTATTTGTTTTAACAGTTTTTGACCAACAATTTTTTTTTGTTCAATACTAATGTAGTTTTCTGAGAATGCATTTTAGTTAAGGCGCTCTTATCCCAGAAGGGTGAGTCTCTGTCTTTTTCTTTACATGTAAGGAGTAAAGAAAATAACCTCACTTTTGTACTTTTTCGTTGTTTTCATCGGTTTTTAAATTGTTTAAAAATAAGGAATATTTTTATTAAAACCCACTTACGTGGTTGACCTAGAAAATTTAAAGAGCAATATTACCAGATATGTTTCTTTAATAAAAGAGTGGAATTATGGAAATGGCATGATTTGAAAGGTCTTATTACATGCTGTGTTCGTGAATTATTTCTATCGAGCAAAGTTTATCTGATCGTGTAACACATGCGTGGAAGACCTAGATAAAGGTTCGAACTATATTGCGTATTTTTTTTGAAGTTTTAGACGATATTTGAAAGTACTATTTGACTTTGAAATTAATGATTTTGGGATAAGAGCGCCTTAAGGGCCTTACTATTGCCAAATGGGTACTTTCTAAAGCCTACTCCTCGTTTATGGCCGAACCAAAAATAATAAAAAAATGTAATATGAATTCTCAACTCTTAGACAACATATGCAACATTTTTCTTTTTCATAACACCAAAACTTCTACATGAATTATTTTTTTTACTGAATGGTGTTTTTTGACCCCAAATTCCCTACTGCTCCTGAGTAGCTTGGCCGATTGAATTCATCTATGCTTTGATAAATAGATAAACTTTATAGCTATAAACATAACATAAGATTATTCAATCGAGTAATCACGTCCAAGTGAAAAGTATAATTTTCTCCTATTTCGCCCTATCAAGGACGCAGCGAGCGTCGTAACAGCCACTATGCATTGCGCGCTGATATGAACGTTATTTCAATGTCGTTTCCGTTGATATTCGTACTGACAAATATCGAGCTGCTAATTTGGCGATGGTAATCGCCTTAACTGAAAAACTTCAGTTACTAATTTACCTGAGTGAATAATCACTCATACGTGAATCACTAATCACTAATAATTATCTAAATTTATTACAATTATTACGGGTTAACCCATTTACAATAAATATTACATTTAGTACTTTATTTAATATATTTTACTTGAGTTTTAGCCATACAATAAAGCCGATTCTGAAGGCTTTAGTTTTAGTTTTAGTGCTGTCAAAACTTAAATGTTTCCAAAGTAATTTAGCTTCTATTCCTAACACTTATGAACTGTTTTGCAATGAAGAAAATTAAGGCGCTACGGAAAAAAATTTACAATTTCAGAACTTCTATATCTACTTCGGTAAAAAATGTATAATTTTGAAAAAATTGTATATTATTTTTGGAATCTTCCTCTAGGGATCTGTTAAAACAGAAACGCGATTGGAGAATTTCGGCTCGATACAAATATTTATTGAAATGAGGTCTTTATCGACACCAATTCTCCTGGTTTGACAATTTAGAATGACATATGGACTGCAATTATATTTTATTAGATGGGTTTTAACAGTATCTAGGACCTGGTTAAACGAAATTTTGATAGCATTTTTAGTACATTTTATATTAATAAAAAACCGACTTTTTCTACTTTTCCACGAATCCGTCCCTCTCGCACTGAGGGTTTTTTCGCATATGGAGTAACAGGGACGCTAAAACTTTTGCATATCGCCTTAAGTTTTGGCAGCAATAAAACTAAATGTAAAGCCTTCAGAATCGGCTTTAATAACTAATTAACTTACAAACTAACTGGCCTTAAGGATCGGACTCAAGGAACGCATTGAGAGCTGCTGTCAACACATTGATGAATCAGCGTGAGCTTGCGTGTGGCTAGTGGGCACGGCAAACAACTTGCGCTTCCAACACGATCGCCATTGCACGTAATTCGCAAAACCGTTTCGAGATTTATGTTTAGTAAGCCGTAAGTTTAGAACTTGTGGTCTAAAAACCTCATGATGATGAATATTTTTACGGAAAAGCTGTAACTCCCATTTGTCTTATTGTGACGTCACTTGAGAAATGGCTGTTTAGAAATGTGTCCTTTGGTATCAAGATAAATTTATAATAATTTGCTTCCGACTGATTTGACAGATGGATGACAGATGAGTAGACAGACAGTGACAGACTACTTTTTTTATAAGCAATCACACATCACAATCAGTAGAGTGCCTTAAATTCTCCAGTGACGTCATAACCGACAATTCTTTAAAAAATCCATCCATCCATCCATGAGCCTAGTTCGTCCACTGCTGGACATAAGCCTTTCCAGGACTTTGCCACTCCCGGCGGTCATCCTGGAAGAATTGCCCATACTCACACACGCTGGGCAGGTGGGTTGGTGAGCGCAGTGCCGGAACCCTCGCACCAGTGACGCCGCTGCCCGTCACCAGTCTGTTACATATAAGGCCCAGCTATTAGGGATGGATATACCGCCATCCATCGGTTCCAGGCATGGTGGGTCTCCTGGTTTTTTGCCTGTGAGCTGTCCTCTTACTCTCCCCCGAATTACTTCGAGGGTGTCTCCAAGTAAGATGGTGGTACCTCCACAGTCGAGCCCGGCATCAGCTGTACTACCTCGAATACTCTACCTCTACCACCACCACATATATAATGTTGCGTATACGTCTCTTTTTTAGCGATAAGCTCGCTTATGTACATGATATATCTAGGAAAAATGTGCAAATACTATGTTTTTGTGTACAATAAAGAATATTGAATTGTTCAAGTTTAAGAGTTAACATTAATTAATTACAGACTGTAAAAGGAAATAGACTATGTGAGACAGGTAGACAAAGATATATTTGTTTTTCTTTTTTTTTCATTAACCTGAATTCCTGCTGTCTTGTATTTTCTTATCCCTTGGTTAAAGTAGATATAAGTAATTTGTTTTATAGTATAAGTTTTATGTTAAAAAAAAGACATGATCTTGCTAAGTTTCTTACCCGTTCTTCTTAGCAAGACTAATCGAATGGGTGGAGGTAGGCATGTATTTATATATGTAACCTATTAGTATGTAGTATATAGGATGTGATTTGGTCGGCCGCCTGGATTCGTGCTGGGGGCTCGGTTGGTGATCATTAAACCTTGTTCCTGGTCCCTGGCCGGGTCTCCGGTATGGGTTCGGGCGGTTGATTGGAATTCACCTTGTATAATATATATTTTACCTATAATTTTAATCGTATATACAAGGTGACTTTTTGATCATCGTCCAAATTCATACTGGTGGCTTGGTAAGTGATGAGTATCATGGATCAATAATCATTTTTGTAAAATTCGTAAAATGAAATTTCGACTCCCCATAGTGATTCACTCGGGGCTGGAAGTGAATTTCTATGGGAAGCCGAAATTTCATTTTACAAATTTCACCAAAATTGTTATCGATCCATGATACTGATCACTTACCAAGCCTCCAGTATGAATTTGGACGATGATCAAAAAGTCACCTTGTATATTGCTACATAAATTAAATAAACCTTTAATCTAGTTCATGTACATTTATTATTTTATTACATATATTTTTTATAAGATTAAATTTTGACTTGTGAAACGTGTATTTTATATACCTACTTTGCAAAATAAACTATTTGAATTTGAATTTCAAGAAGACTCTGAGAACATCGTTCGCTTCGCTCACTCGTTCAACATGGTCTAAGGTTCAACAAGCCATTTCCGTCATTTCTATTCCGGCCAGTGTATTATAATAAAAACTTAACTGCCGGAACAGTTATTTGATATCCGGTAAATCGTTAGGCTGTTCAACAATTAGCTGGTCTATTAGTTTCGGCCTTGTCTTATTCGCACGGTAGTGACCTCTAGTGGGCAACGTTTGTCCGACTATAACCTTTAAGTCGAGGTCGATAAATTAGTGACCCTTTTAGGATTCCGTTGTAAAAAGGGAGCCTTGTTATGTGATATATCGTCTGTGCAAAGATCCCCGTTACTCAAGGAGGAAAGACCCTCAGTGCGAGAGGGACGGAATCGGGGAAAACTGACAGTGGTATTAATTACTTAGCATAGCACATCTTAACTTATTTGACAGGACTAAACTTAATTTAAGCGTTCTGTCCTTGTCTTTTCGATAAAGAAAGAAAAAGACAGGGGATCTAAAAAGGCCGACTTGGATGAATCATAAAATGATTTGAAAGTAGGATAGAGTCAGAGTTTCTTCATGCGTGCAAAAGAGACGGCATTAGAACAGAATCACAACATGATTTATCCAAAGCGGCCTTTTTAGAGGACCTGTCTTTTTCTTTCTTTATCGAAAAGACAAGGACAGAACGCTTAAAATAAGGTTAGTCCTGTCAAATAAGTTAAGACGTGTTATGCCGAATCGATACCAATAAGTCTTATTCTTATGCATTATATACACAAAAACTAAACATTTAATTACACACGTAAAAATTTAAATAAGTGTACAGCGGCGAGCTTATCTCTATGAGAGATTTCTTCTTGCTAACCGAAAGAAGATCACGAATACATAAAAAGAAAACAGTAATCATATGTGTACAAACTTAACTTAAACTTAAACTACCAAATAATGAACGAAAACACACTAATTTAACTAACTACAAATCCAAATATAAATAAATAATGAATTAAATACAAATTACACCTATCAATTAAAATAAATACAAATACATATTTAAATAAATAAAGATATACAAGGTGACATTTTGATCATCGTCCAAATTCATACTGGTGGCTTGGTAAGTGATCAGTATCATGCTATCATGGATCAATAATCATTTTTGAAAAATTCGTAAAATGAAATTTCGACTCCCTATAGTGATTCACTCGGAACTGGAAGTGAATTTCTATATAAAATAAGCTAAGTTTGATCAGCGGTCTTTAAGGGTCGGTTGCGCCAAACATGCTATCGCGTTTGGACAAGTTAACATATTAAAACAAAATATTTTTAAGAAATAAAATTTGTGTAAGTAGTTAATAAGTTGAACTACATTCAACATTTTACTGATCTTTCCGATTTTTTTTCTCGGTGGTTGTGATACTTGTGTCAAATCTGAAAAATTTCAATGTAGTTCAACTTACTACTTACACAAATTTTATTCGTTAAAAATCTTTTGTTTTAATAAGCTAAATTGTCCAAACGCGAGAGCATGTTTGGCGCAACCGACCCTTAAAGACCGCTGATCAAATTTAGCATATTTTCTAGCAAAGTACAGCTATTAGATTAAAAGTTCGGTATTGGAATGCATCCTTCCAAAAACATAACTGAACCTCACATCTCCATTCCAGGCGGCAACTTGCCATCCCCCCGAAGACCGATGGCCCATACTCCCACGACCGGTGCAGCATGTACTCAGCCGACTGGCTCCAAGTCCTGGCTGAGGGGAGGACCACGCCAGATGACGAATGGAAGGTGATCCCCTGCACCAGTGGCTGGGAGTACAATAGTACTGATGTGCCTTATGAGACTATAGCTTCTCAGGTAAGCTGGTTTTAACCTCCTTTATCTGCAAATAAAATCATCCATTTATCCATCAGGCTAGTTCATCCACTGATCATGAATGTGGACTGACGTGTTGGTAGTTACTTATCAAATGCCTCGTATACCTACGCCAATGACTAAGTTCTGATTGCTCCATGGTTGAATGAGCTGCAAGAGATCCATCCATCCATCAGCCTAGTTCGTCCACTGCTGGACATAAGCCTTTCTAGGACTTTGCCACCCCCGGCGGTCATCTTGGCAGAAATGCCCATACACACACACGCTGGGCAGGCGGGTTGGTGAGCGCGGTGCCGGAACCCTTGCATCAGTGACGCCCGTCACCAGTCTGTTCCATATAAGGCCCGGCTATTAGGGATGGATACCGCCATCCATCGGTCCCAATCATGGTGGGCCTCCTGGTTTTTTGCCTGTGAGCTGTCCTCTTACTTTCCCCCGAATTATTTCGAGGGGGTCTCCAAGTAAGATGGTTACCACCGGTCACAGTCGAGCCCGGCATCAGCTCTACCACCTCAAAAAATACTTTTATTTTGGACTAGGCCGTTGGTGTTACTACTACGATAGTAGATTCTATCAATAATTGCTTCCGATTCCGATTTTTTGCACCTGTACTAAAATTACTTTGACTCTTATTTTCTCTTTAATTTTTCAAGATTTGTTTGCACATTTAATGTCTTATGCAGATTTGTACTATTGAGTATGCTTTAGAACAGTGGTTCTTAACCTTTTAGTGGTGAGGGACCATTTGATAAAATGTCTGTCTTGCCACTGACCACCAACTATTAACATACAGTAAATAGAAATGAATAAAGCGTTGTTTTAGCTATCGCTTTAAAATAAAACACGCATTTTACCGTTCAAAGTCAATAGAGAAGTATATTAATTTTGTACGAAAATTTTACATTTCTAAAGAGATAAGTTGTTATATTATTTGAATGCAATTTTTGTGACTGCATGCTCTTTACTAACTTCTGAATCCTTGGTTCAGTGTTATTCAAAGCCAAGGGCATGTTGGCACTGGCATCCAACCAATTTCGGTGCTGGTTTTTAATTATCAGAAGTGCCGAGAATAAGAATAAGAATCATTTATTTGCAGAAATACAAAGCCATATACAAGAGTGTGTTGTATTAAGGCATGCAAAAAAGTAAAAGGTATGAACTTAAATCTAAATAATTACAGTATAATAGAGAGAATATAGAGAACCCCTGCTATGATATGAAAGTTATGTCAATGAAAACAAAGCTAGGTGACGTATAACAATTACTCGAATCTTTGGGAAAGAAATTTCGTTTTGGCAAATTGCGTTCGCGGACCACTTCTGGTGCTTCGAGGGACCACCAGTGGTTAGCGGACCACTGGTTAAGAACCACTGCTTTAGAATATTATAAACTTTATACTCTTAAAACAGAATGTGGATATTCTTTCTTGCCATGTCAATTAAAGCCATATTATAGCTTCAACTAATTATTTTCCTTTCTCTCTTCCAGTTAGACTGGGTGTGCGAGAAAGATAACCTACCTGCCACAGCGCAGGCCATCTTCTTCTGTGGTGCCATCGTGGGTGGGCTGGTGTTTGGCTGGATCGCCGATAAGTATGGACGGATACCTGCCTTAGTGGGTAAGTTAATCTCTGTCATCTTTTTAGGGTTCCTGTCAAAATAAGATGTGTAATAAAATAATTATACTAGGAGCGACATCTAGTGGATTATGTGTGAGTCTGTGATGTGACGTCATCCAAATAAAACTTTCATTCGTTGCCCGACCATCTGTGAGTTTTATTATAGGTTATGGGCCCAGCACGCTTCCACTTACCCGAAGGGTGCCAATCGGAACCCTATTACTAAGCCACTGCTGTCTATCTATCTGTCTGTCCGTCTGTCACAGGAGTCTCAGCTTCAGCTGTTATAGGTAGAGCAAAATTTTCACAGAATCGTGTGACTATGGCCTTATATCATTTAGTTTGGTAGCCCCTAGTAAATTCGTGTTGTTTATTTTTTAATCTTTTGTTTTAGGGTTCGGTACCCCAAGGGTAACTAACGGGACCCTATTACTAAGACTCCGCTGTCCGTCTGTCTGTTCGTCTGTCCGTCTGTCACCAGGCTGTATCTCATGAACCGTGATAGTTAGACAGTTGAAATTTTCACATATGATGTATTTCTGTTGCCGCTATAACAACAAATACTAAAAAACAGAATAAAACAAATATTTAAGGGGCTCCCATACAACAGACATGTTTTTTTGCCGTTTTTATAGATAATGGTACGGAACCCTTCGTGCACGACTCACACTTGGCTGGTTTTTTTTTCTGTAGCGCCTTAACGGGACACCTGACGCTAGAACATCAACAACACCAGGTTTTCAAGGGTTCATTGGAAGAAACTAGGTCTCTCCTCATATTGAAGAAAATATATTTGATTTATCGCTCTTTTATCTAGGGATTCCATCTATAAACAATGTATTAAGATTTATACTATTGTCAAAAAAAAAATGTTTTCCACCTTCTTTTTTTTGGTTTTCAAACGTTCGTTTCAAAAACGCGGTTAAGAGATCAACTTGATTTTTTTTTTATAACATATGTAGTAGAAATATGAAGGGATGTTACCTAAATTCAATATTTTTTTCCCTACAAAATATTTCAGTATTAGCTAAAAACACACCAATTTGTTGTTTCGCTGCCTGATCACTAGTATTACGCGTCCAAGAACAAGAGGCCAAAGAGCCAACATATAATCGCCTCTATGAAAAGCGAATAAGGTCTTTGCAATTAGACTTATTGTGCTGGACGGATAATAAAAAAGTTGCTAGGGTATGCCATCCTCTTAACGATGTTTTCTGTCACATTCCAGGCACCAACCTGATGGGTTTTGCAGCTGGTATCGCCACCGCCTTCTGCAACAGTTTCTGGACGTTCTCTGTCTGCAGGTTCCTCGTCGGGTTCGCGTTTGACAACTGTTTCACAATGATGTATATTTTAGGTGAGTTTTATCATTGTTATAATCTCTTTTAAGATATGTGTTTTGTGCCTATCTTGTTCTTATATTCTCTAAGACAGTGGTTCCCAAAGTGGTCTGGGCTACGACCCACCTTTAGGAAATTTAACCGTTACCAATATGAATAAAGGACTTATCAAATACCAAACAAAGTTTTAAAACAATTTTTTACTAAGATTATGTTTATTTTGCGAAATCCATCGCTATGAATACTCTAAATATTATTAGAGTGCATTTAAAACTAGAAAAGATCAATCAGAAACAAACCCAAAGACAAGAATTTGAAAAAAATCTCCGGGCTAGGATTCGAACCTTTTTTAATTTTTTTTTTCAAATTCTTGTCTTTGGGTTTGTTTCTGATTGATCTTTTCTAGTTTGTAATGCACTCTAATAACATTTTTTATTACTTAATTAAATAAAGAACTACATCAAAAAAGTTATTTCAATGGGAAGGATGAAATTGTTTCCTATGTTTCGCCAATACAGTTTTGACATTAACTTCAACTCGAGTTACTTTTAATCGCTCGCCTCCGGCGTCCCGACCCCCTCGGCACGCGCGCCGCTTGGCCGTTGGCTCGGTCGGTTGGTTTGTCGTTCTACAGGCAGGGCCAGTGGCGTGCACAGAACGAAAATAGTAGCCAGTAGTGGCGGTACCTAATTTCATTCTGTACATTCAATTCGCTCGGACATAAAGGCGAAACCGGTCAGGAAGTACTAAGTACAAGTGATTTTCTGTTCTTTATATAAACCTTTTCTCCTTCCAGTGCTAGAGTACGTTGGACCAAAATGGCGGACGTTCGTAGCAAATATGTCCATTGCTCTCTTCTTCACCCTCGCCGCTAGTCTGCTGCCGTGGATCGCTCTCTGGTCCAATGACTGGAGGGTCTTCGCCCTCATCACCAGTGCACCCTTCATACTGGCTGTAGCCACACCTTGGGTGGTTCCTGAGAGCGCCAGGTAGGTTTCTATACTCTTAATTAGCTAAAGCAGGGTTTCTCAAACTAATAGCCCCACGTACCCCTATAAAGTTTCCCAGTCGACTGCGAACCCCTTTAAAACAAACTTGCCATAGAAGGAATTTTATTTATTTATTTAAAGATTTATTTAAAAATTTACATGTTTGCATTCTGACATAAAGTAAGTAATTATTTAAATATAAAAGATGATACAGTCACAAAGTAATGTTGTTAATAAATTAATGTGATAGGTGGGTTTGTTTCTTGTCACAAATTGAGTCTATTTTTGGAGCAATTTCGCTCAATTTTCATGTTGCCCGCACTAGCTTTCATATGTTTTGTTACAATTAGCTTGCTAACTGCTGGATATCCTTAAGAAAATAAATAATAACAATAATAATAACCGGTACTAGAAAACGGCCGCGCCAAGCTCTACTGGGATCGGTCTGTCATCACGGATAGGACTATTCTCACGAATAAACCGGACCGGGCGCAGTCAAGGGTGTCTTTGGTGAATATCACAATACCACACGGTGAGAACCTCGTGAAAGCCGAAACCGAGAAGAGGAGGAAGTATCTCGACCTGGGTCACGAGGTTACCGACATGTGGGGCGTGGCATCCACCGAAATAATACCAGTTGTTTTATCCGCGAACGGGTTAATACCAACCAGTCTTGAAACCAACCTGAGACGGTTGGGATTCCGTCACAGTTCGCTTCCAGCGCGGATGCAGAAGGCGGTTCTGCTCGATACTGCTCGCATCGTTCGCCGGTTTCTTTCCGTGGGGCTCTGAACCTCGGTCGACTGTGCTTCTGCCGAGAGAAGTACCGTCTCTCTCTCTTTAAATTCTTTTGGCCAAGATGAGATCAAAAATTCTCGAAATAATAATAATAATAAATACCTAATTTACCTTCCTCGTTTCAGGTGGCTCGTCTCCCAGGGCAAGATCGACAAGGCTCTCACTATCATGAAGAAGTTTGAAAGAATAAACAAAACAAAGATTCCTGAAAAAGTCCTTAGTGATTTTACTGTAAGTATTATGCTTAATTATTTATGCTTAAGAGGCTATGCGAATTTTATTTTTGTCACTGTCACTCCAAGCGAAAACGCGCTCAGTGCGAGAGGGGCGGATTCAGGGCGAAAGCGAAAAATGTTAGTTTTATAATTTTTGTAAAAAAACTAAAATAGCTAGCAAAATATCAAATCTCTAGATATTGTTGAAACACACCTAATAAAATTTGTTTGAGTTCTGTATATGGTTTCTATTCATCAAACGTGGAAGAAAAAGTGTTTTTGAAGACCTCATTTCAACAATTATTTCTATCTAGGAAAATTTATCCAAACATGTTTTCCAATTTCAAAACCCTAGATTATATAGCCAAAATGCGTACACCAGAAACTGATTATAATTTTCCGTGTATTTAATGAAATACCCGTATTTTTTTTCGCATATCGCCTTAAATTTAATATTTTCTATTGTATTTACGAAGGTGCGTTTTTATGTTCGCGGAATGGCGGGGTTTGAAAGGGGTGAGGGGTCTCATTAGTACCTCAACGTGTTGAATGATTCACTATTAGTATAAATACCGAGTTTTATTACAATCGGCTCATTATTCCCTGAACTATCATCAACTAAGCAACTTCATCGGGAAGACAGCGTTAACAATTTAGAAAATCGAGCACCGCGCGTTATAAAGTAAATTTACCAAGCAAGGAAAAAACATCCAAACCTACATCATTATGAACCTAAGTCAGAACAAGACTTTTTTATATTTCTCATTGGTACTCAACTTTTTTAATCGCTATAGTTTTTAATCTATAATCGACATTTTTTTCACACTTTTCGGTCTACCAGTTTCGGAGATAGGATGGGGGGACACACATATTTTTGTGTTTTTTTTTATATTTCTCGTAACCAGAGCCAGTAAATATAGTAAAATTATTTTTAATATCTAAAATTTGATACCCATATTGTATTTTTAGGATAATATATTTTTATTTATCTCACTTTTGTTTTAGAAATATTTTGAACAATTTCGAACTTTTCGTATATTTTTAACACCATGATATGTTGACAAATAAATTAAATTTTTGTGTTAAATTTCATGTCTTTACCTTTAACGGTGCACAAATTATGAGGCTGTGACATATGGACGGACGGACAACGGAGTCTCACCATAAAGATTCCTTTTGTACCTTTTAGGTACGGAACCCTAAAACCGTTTTTTTTTTCTGTGTTCTATTATGATACGATTCTAATTCATAGATTTCAATATAGCTAGGGGGTTCATTTTCAACTTGTATATGCATAATAGTAGTTTATGCTACAAGGGCGAAAAAGAATAAATTACGAGGACGTTTTAAACGTAACCGAGTAATTTATTGCTCTTACGCCCGTGTATCATACTACGTTTTTCAATGCATAGTGTGAGGAAATAAAACAAAATATAATCAAAGAAAACAATTTAATCATTAAAGTTGAAAGTTACATTGTTTCAATTTTGCAAGTTAATGATTAGCTCAAAAGGACTGTATCCAGAGCCGTTAAACAGTGGAAAAAAAGTATAACATTTATGTACACAAGAAAGGTTGCAGGTTAGCCAACTTCTCGTAAATAAATTTAAAAATAATAATCATAATGCCCTAGGGCAAAATAATCGACTTTCTGTTCGGTTTTGATGCATAAAAAGTGGGCTTTTACGAGCACTTGCATTGAAAAATATGTTTATTGTGCCTTGATAGTTACAAATCAATTCGAATCACATAACTGACTGTTACTTTTTTGCTCTTCAGGAATCATCCCTCAAAACGATCAAAGAGTGCGAAGCGGAAGACCGCACCTACTCCGTGCTAGATCTGTTCAGGACGCCAAGGTTGAGACGGAACGCCATCTTGCTCATTGTCATCTGGATGGCAATATCACTGGTTAGTATGGCCATAGACTGAGTATTAAGTGTTGCAAATAAGCATAATTTGTTTAATTGGCTGCAAGTAAACTGTCATGGTTACCAAGTAAACATGTGGCTGTAATAGCTTTGCTTAGAAGAACTAGATGGCGCTAAGTTGGCAATACTAACAGTGAATATTTCAGCGCCATCTATTATCGAAGTGGGAATTATTTTTATGTAACGTGACATCGGTGTGCCACTAGCGTCACCAATCGGTCTTTTTTAGCATCGTGTTCGTTAGAGGATTTAGCAACGCCATCTAGAGTTCGTTATAATTTTACCCCTTTTTTGTGGCTACAAACTGATGTATGGGAACTGCTAGTCTATACGTAGTAATACTTACCTAGTCTATGGTATGACAGACTGAATCAAAGAAGATGGTAGGTTGGAGGGAGCAGTAATAGGTAGGCCGAAATACTCATAACCGAGCCAGTATTACGAATTGTGTAAAGCAAAAAGTGGATCCGAGGAATTTTTACCGATTAGTTATATTGAAAACCCTGGAAAGAAACAAAACCTTTGGTGAGCTTGTACTTTTAAAGATATTTTGTGAATTGATGGGGTCGATGGACTCCTTGGAGGTCTGTGATATGAATGTGGGGGGTCCTAAGATAGTTGCCTCATAAATATATTCCATCCATCAGCTTGGTTCGTCCACTGCTAGACATTGGCTTTTCCAAGATTCCGCCACTCTTGGTAGTCCCTCTGGAGGAAATGTCCATACTCACACACGCCAGGCAGGCGGGTAGATGATCGCAGTGCCGAAACCTTCACGCCGCTGCCCGTCACCAGTCTGTTTTATATAAAATCACAATCACTTGGTCCCAGGCACTTCCGTAAAATCTACGAACGTCAGTCGTTACTGACCTCAGTAACGGACGATTGACTGATACCACTTGATTCAAAGCCAAGGTCAGAAAATAATAATAAATGTCCCATTTTGCAGGTGTTCGACGGTCACGTAAGGAACGTGGGCTCCCTGGGGCTGGACATCTTCCTGACCTTCACCATCGCGTCAGCCACCGAGCTGCCAGCTGACACATTCCTGACTGCCGTTTTAGACAGGTTAGTTGGTAACAAGAGGTCGCAGGTTCGAATCCTGGCCCGGGGAATTTTTTTAAATTCTTGTCTTTAGATTTGTTTCTGATTGATATTTTCTAGTTTGTATTGCACTCTAATACTATTTAGGTCAGTTGAGCCGGAAGAGTTATGATGACAAATATTGTTTTAAGGAAATTATAAGGAGCCATAGATTTTTTTTTGCCACGAAACTCAATATCTGATTTTATTGCAAGCAACGGGAAAATGAGAAAGCTTGTAATAAAATACTTCATCTTTTTTCAAAGCCAACTAAATATGTAAAAGGAAGCGTCAACTATCACCATCTAAACTACTAAGTCAGCAAAATTTATACTTGCGATTGTCGGCACTTGGTGAAACTTGAAACACATCTTGAATTAAAAACACTTTTACTTATAGTTTCACATTATTTATTTAACACCCAACCGGTTTCGGATTTTACTCCATTTTCAAGGGAAGATGTTAATTAAAATATTTCACTGACTCCAGGCACTAGCTCTGAGCAATAAACAATGATAATGTTGACATAAAATAGAATTAAGTAGGTAAGTTGAAAATAAATCAGTGTTGTCATGCGGTAAAATTACCCGAAAAATGGGGAATTTACATTTTAACTACAATAATATATAATGTTTATTTAATGTCTGAGCTGAGCTGAGTTAAACGACTCATAAGGGAAGCCACACGTTTTCGGACTATTGCTGTGAAGCTATCAGTCTGTGCCTCCGCGAACATTCCTGATGCGCTGCAGTATCGTGGCAGCCCCTACAGCACCCTGAACAGCAAAGCAGTGACACCTGACGCCGCGTCAAAGGAAATGCTGCTGTCTCCACTCTCGACTCAAAGGATGCCACCGTTCTCTGACCGCTCGTGACCTGACCCTCGTATGATAATCATTTGTAGTTACGTTTTATAACAGAAGCCATACATGTTGGAAGTATCTTTTAATACTGAGGGGTGAATGAACCGCGACGCTAATCCGCTTTGCTTGTGTGAAGTATCTGAACATGCGAATGTGTGTGTACGACACGCTCCAACAGGAACGCACACTAGCACGTGTATATACATGACTTACTACAAGTATAGCAGATCAGTCTTCGCATATTGCAGAAACTGTTAGGCCCAACTAGAAAGTGGGCTAACAACTTTGATTAATTTAGTAAAGATTCGTAACGCCCTTACTCGACTGATTCAGGAAATGGAACATGTATTTCGTACTATGTATATGCAATTACCATCAGCGAAAGAGATAGATTGACGATACAAGACTTTTGAGCGAGCAAGACAGGATATTGCTTGGTCGGCTCGGTTCGTTACAAAGCCGAGAGACAGCGAGTTGAGCCGAGCGGAGAAGTCTAGTGTGATTACAGAGCCACAAACTTATCTGTCCCGGCGGCGAAGACTGTCGCACTGTGAATATAGAAGCCATTTTAGTTTGGCCCACCAGAAGAGATAAGTTTGTGGCTCTTTACCTGACGCGGCATGCAAGTGAAAGACCGTCGTCGCTAGCGCAACTGAACTAGTCGCACACATTCATTTTGAATATTACCGTCTTTTTCTGCAAATGGCGAAGTGTAAACAAAACAAACAGAAAGTAATTTAAGAAAATTTTCTGGTTTTGGTGTATATAGGTACTGACGAGTGGAAGGTGATGCCATAAAATTTGTTTTTTGTCCTTGAGTGATTTGTACACCCGATAAATGCGCACGAAGGCATATCTGTAGGTTTTTTCTGGATTTTATAGCACAGGTAAAGGTGTTTTCAATTACGTGCACACAAACGCCGCCTGGAATACTACTAAACAAAGATAGGCCCGCTGGACCTGTATATGTGGATCCAATTGCGTTGTGGTTATACCGCATCTTCACTAAATTAATCAAAGGCTAACAACGAACAGATCATCAAAACGATATTTAAAAAAAAACTATTGATTCTTGTTCACAGATGGGGCAGAAGGTGGCTCGCGTGCGGATCCATGGTGATCAGTGGGATCTTCAGTCTGCTAGCAACGGCTGTTCCTGTTGGTAAGATCCGTCCATCCATCCATCAGCCCGTATTCGTCCACTGCTGGACATAGGCGTCCCCCATATTACGCCACTCTTGGCGGTCCTCAGTCATCCTCATCCAGCCGCCACCCGCAAAGTCCTTCAGATCGTCAGTCCAGCAGGCACGAGGGCGGCCTACGCTGCGCTTTGCTGTACGTGGTCTCCATTCCAATGCCTTACGGCCCCAACGGTCATCACGTCGGCGACACATATGGCCAGTCCACTGCTACTTCAACTTACTGATTCGGCAGGCTGTGTCGGTCACCTTCGATCTCTGATGGATATCTTCGTTTTTGATTGTATCCATCAGAGATATCCCAAGCATAGCTCGCTCCATAGCTCGCTGAGCGACCTTAAATCGGCGGATCAAGCCTTTGGTAAGAGATCACGTCTCAGCGCCGTACGTCATCACTGGAAGGACGCACTGGTTGTATACTTTAGCCTTTAAGCACTGCGGTATTGGCGACGTAAACATGTGACGCAACTTCCCGTATGCTGCCCGCCTTAAGCATATTCTTCTGTCAGCCTCGGAGTTGAAGTTGTTTTTACGCAGCTGGATAGCTTGACCCAGGTAAACATTTTTTTGAACAACTTTGATGCTGAAATTGTCGACGGTTACTGGCCTTTGGATGACATGACAGTTGAACATGACCTTAGTCTTATCCAAGTTCATACACAAGCCTACCCGTCTGGAAGAATCACTTAGGCTGCGCATCATTTCCTCCAGTTCTTGCAGCGATTCCGCCATTACGACGATGTCATTGGCAAAGCGAAGATGTGAGATGTACTCTCCGTTTACATTTATGCCTCGAGCATGCCAGTCCAGTGTTTTAAAGACGTCCTCCAGCGCGGCGGTAAACAGTTTCGGGGAAATACTTAACATTCCGCTGTCTCACGCCACGCTTAAGGCGTATCGGTCTTGTTAGTACACCCTGTACTTGGAAGGACATGGAAGCGGAGTCATACAGACATTTCAGCATCTCCACGTAACCATAGTAAACGTAACGCCAGTCAACTGCCAACCAAGTTGACAAGTTGGTAAGATACAAACTTCAAAACTTTAAACTTTACACTTTCATTTGTTTAGACATGGGTTTGGGCTGCCATCCGTCTTGATATATTGGGACTGTCACCGTTATTGAGTCCTATGTCCCGACGTCCCGATAAACACTAAAATGCGCTCAGTGGAGTATAAGAAATTCTTTGCTGCCACAAACTGTGGAGTCGAGCTGTGCCCCCCTGTCACTGTCATCCGTAGCACTGTACTCATAGATATCTATCATAATACTATTGTACCATGTGATGCATAAGGAACGCATTTCCACTGCATTCACTTCGTTGTATATCTTGCCATACTTAGCATTCACTAGGTACCATAGTGTAGGAGCCAACCTTAGAGCATGTAGCAAGAGCCAACCATCGAGCACCTGGCCTCGAGAGAGAAATGCCGCCGGTCCGCCCGATTCCGCCCACTAATCAGTGTTTTTGCATAGAGTTCACTTGCAGACATGCATCTCACTCCCACTAACAGTGTATTCTATATTTCTATCAACGCGTGGTGTTGCTTTAGCTTAGTGATGAGCAAGCTACGACCCGCAGGCCATCTCCGGCCCGCAACCATCGACCCAGTAGATTATAACAAAACTTTAATTACGAAACGAAAATTCATCAAGTGGAGTTTCACTAGCATCAATCAATCGCATGTCTCTAAACTATTTTATAGTCTATTTGATTTGAACATCTATAGTTCATATCATTTAATTTTACACAAATAAGAAATGTTTTTAAAACGTATGAAATATATTTTATCTTATGAAGTTTATTTCGGAAAACACAAATGTTTTATTTCAACAAAGAATTATATTAAAGCCAAAAATTCGTCCGGCTTCTCATAGATACTGTTTGTAAATATTGGCTCGCGTAAGGAAATGTTTGGCCATGCCTGGTTTAGCGAATGAAAGCGCGTTAAAGCGCTACAAAAGTTGGCGAAACTTATTTCGAACAAACGTAGTGTCATTTCTCCTCTTTGGGGTTAGTTTCTCTGTGGAGCCAACACTCCATTATGAACCTCTAATCTTGTCCTTCACTTTACCAGCATTCACTCTTCTTTCAAGGTCACCGTCCCACTTCTCATGGTAAATAGACAACACAGATCAAAAAAATGTTTACCTTTTCTACTTCCTTGTCTCTTAATCTCTTTTCATTCAGTCACCGCTTCATCCTTCTCTAGCACCATCACCTTTGTTTTTCCCACATTCATTTTTATCAGTTTCCTTTTAAAGGCATCATCCACAATGTTACCATCTCTTGCAGCTCATTCAACCATGGAGCAATCAGAACTTAGTCATTGGCGTAGGTATACGAGGCATTTGATAAGTAACTACCAAAACGTCAGTCCACATTCATACTCTATTGTATCATTTAAACAGCTAAGATTATGTTTTTATTGCGAAATCCATCGCTTTGAATACCCTAATCATTATTAGAGTGCATTACAGACTAGAAATCAATTAGAAACAAATTTAAAAGCACAAATATTTTTTTAAAAATTCCTCGGGCCATAAACAAATTGAATAGCCACGGTGACAATATACATCCTTGTCTAACTCCTCTAGAGATGTTAAACCAAAGTTACAGTGTATGATAAAAAGCAAAGTGTTTCAAATATAGCTATTTATTTCGATCAAAGTTTCGTTACATTTTTTACCTCCCTGATTCCCGTTGGTGCTGGACCTCGAACTAATTTGTCCACAGGAGGTATTGCCCTTATTCTCAAGTATAATGGCTTGCAGGGTGGCAGCGGTTTTGCTTTCTCTTTGACTCTTTCTTTACTTGATGGGTAGAGTGACGAAAACCTTCTTCTTCTGCGAAATAATTCTACTTCATCTAGTTTTGCTTGAAATTCTTGTTGTTCTAGCTCTGCTAATTCTGCTTGTCCCTTTCGCCTTGCTTTTTCTTCTTTAGTTTCTTTCTTAGGTTTCTTTTTAGGAGGGTTCTTTTTAGGTGGCATTTTTTGCAATTATTTACGTTGCCTTAATACATAATGGGTATTGTGATATATTTTTATAATCATAAGTGCTGGAATTTTGCGATTGTAAAATGGTAAGTTTGACATGTTTGACACATGTTTGACATATCTATGGATTGAGCTGTCAAAAAATCAAGAAGGTAAGAAATATTAAATCTGTATCCTAAGAACGGTTCTAAGAAGTTTTTGTATAGCCAAATTCATACTGTGGACACGGTGAGTGATCAGGACCAAACTTCAATGACCTTGCTTGCAGGATACGATAAAAATATTTGTGCCTCTATACAAATTTACGAACAAATCCGAGTCAATTAATATAGGAAGCTTAAATTTTATTTTGGTCTTGACCCCTTACTGAGTGTCCAGCATGAATTTGGCTATATAAATAAAAGTCACTCATATAAGCTTCTTAATACCTCTATTAACCGGTCAAGTTCGAGTACGACTCAGGCCCTGAGGGCTCCTTATAATATAAGGTATCATTTAAAACACGACTTCCAGTTATCGAGTGACTTGCGTTCAGGCTTCGAGTGACTTGCGTTCTCGCGACGGCGGTGTGCGGGGAGGCGGGGAGCCGCGCCAGTGATCGAGCGCACAGGACGAACCTAGTGTCGAGCGCTGTCGTTACGCCAGGGCCACAGCTTCAGGCTTCTGGCGGCGCTTCTTGCTCCGCTTCCAGACGGTTTTTGCCACGGGCTTTGCCCTGCCACGACACCAGTCGGCGCCTTTTACCGCATCGGATGTATAGCGAGTACTAGGTTCGTCCCGTGCGCTCGATCACTGTTTTAACCGCCCGCCTCCCCGCACACCGCCGTCCTGAGAGCGTAAGTCACTCGAAGCCGGACAAGACGCGCGAGCGGCGATCCATGGCCGATTGGCCGGCTTTTTTCTTTCCGCCGGCGCCCGTCGCAAGAAGAACTGCTTGGCGCGTCTCTCGAAGCCTGAAGCTGTGGCCGAGGGGTTAGGGGACGGGGCCGTGCTGCGCGCATTTCCCCCGTCGCGCCCTACCCCTTACCCCCAAAGAGTGCGCAGCCTGCGCAGGTTCTTTGCCTAACTTCAGACGTATTATTTTTACAATACGCGGCCTATATTAAATCGCGTGAGCTGACATACTAAATTATTATTACACTAGCGACCCGCCCCGGCTTCGCGCGCGGGTGCAATGCTGATACTAAATATACTACAGAATGTCTTTATATACAACGTTCACAGCTTTTTTTGTCATTAGACAATACAAACATGTTTTCTTTAGAGGTTACTCTTGAAAGAGCTACATATAATTGGCCATATGAAAAACACTCAACGCTCAAATCTAAGCCTGCAACGTTGAAAGTTTGACCCTGCGATTTATTAATGGTCATTGCAAAAGATATCTTTACCGGAAACTGTAGGCGTTTAAATTGTATTTAGACTGAGAGCTAGCGACCAAATCGGTCATGTGGCTTCAGCTGTATTGAATCTCCGTTAGCTACTTTTCTGAACAACCTTTTCCGATAATCTTCGTGCTGGCAGGCCGCGGACGGTGAGTACGGATGTAGTGTGGTGGGGAAAAAAAAGAAAAAAAATGTGGGCTCAGCGATTTTAATATTTTTTTCAAACAGTTGCTCTGTAATCCCTGTGCACCCAAAAAAAATTTTAAATCGATCGGGTGGTGGGAACGGGTTGCCAGCGTTAAGAATATGACATAGCCAAAACAAAAACCAGTTCCGGGCGTGGCTTATTCTATTTTACGATAGCGCGTGGGAGGAAATTCGTCCCGGTCTCTAAGTTCGCGTCACCATAGCAAAAATACGAATAGAGTGGACGAGGCAGGGTCAAAAGTAATACGTATTTTATTTTATCTAATTTATTACTGTATTTCGATCATCGTCACACGGCATTGATCCTACTTGCTATCACGTCGGGACGTAAATTTATTATGGTCGGCTAAAAGTGGTTTTTTGAGTGTTTGATTTATCAGTTGACCCTCGGAACATTTCAGACACTCCTTTAGAGATACATAATAATATTGTGGCGGTTAATTGTCACCATTACCCATTCTTTAAATATTTTTCGCCCGTTGAGCTGGTTTTACACTTGCGGGAAAATAAATTGGACCAAAAATTTCTTTACAAAAAATTTTTACTAAAGTTGTTATTACAAAAAGTGGAAACTAACAAATATTCTCGGAAGGAATGCACCACGTCACTACCTATCTCACTGTAGCCTATATCAATTATGCCTCTCTCATTCAACCACGTTTAACTGCGTTCCTATCTCATTCCAACTCATTTTAAATAGCGTCACTATTTATCTCACTCTAACGCGTGTTAAATGGCATTTCTAATGAACGTCAAGTATTTTTACTGCCCGCCACTCTTTCATTCTAAATTCTAGTTATTTAAAAAAATACGCAGCTCCTTTGGTAGTAAAATAGCAATAACTTTTTTTTCAAAACTAATACACAGAAATTGCCAGATTATTTAATTTTGAAAAACAATATTTGATGAGCCGTTATTTGAAACAATTTGCAAAACTAACATAGGACATTTTTTTTCAGGGTGTGGTATCGAACTAACCTGATTACAAAAAATTGCTCATAAATTGGGTTTTTATTTTTCTTCCTGATGTAACAGCATTTCAAGGTTTATTTTTGACTTTATCAATAGCATGACTATTCAGAGTTGCGCAACAAAAATTTTATTCTTAGAATTTAGAACTGGTTAGCTTTGACTCTCAAAAATCTATTCGAATTTATAAAAGTACCATCAACTCGAAGACTATCTACTTTTTGCTGAGGTCATAATTTGATATTCTGGTCAGTCATGAGCTGGCCTACCAGCCTTCCAAGGGAAAGAGTTGACTTTTGGGACACCTGTTTACCCTTGCGATAAATCGCCAAGTGTTTGAAATGTTCAGGTCTCTTTACGCAAAATGAAAAAACAAAACTCTTTTAGGATTAATTTGTTGTCCCTATGTTTGTCTGTTTGTCCGTTTGTCTAGGCAATTTTTCTGGGTAAAATCAATAAATGCTAATATTTACAGCCCTGTAAAATATACATATTATAACGTTTTTATGGCCTTTTGTTTAACTTTTTCATACAAATTTTCTCCTTATGAAAATATAGAGATCAACACTTTACATAATATTTTGCGTTTGAAAGAAAGCACAGAAAGGAACTCTAGAACAAATAATGTAAAAAATATTAAACCATATCTTTCTATTCTAAAGGGATTAATAATTTACTGTTTGTTCAATGTGGCGATAGCTTTGTTTATTATTTTTTTCTTTCTTTGTTACAAAGATAACAAATATTTTCATACAACGTTTTCCTTAAGGGCTATTTCTCCGAATTTGTAACAAAATATTAAGAAATAATTATAACGGTAAAGTACAACTTTTAGCTAAGACAATTTATTGTTAAAAGTTTGCTATATGCATAAACATATTTTAATGATATTATGGTATCTTCAAAATAATTGGGTTTTCCATAAGCGTGATATCAGATTATTTAAGAAATTTACGGCTGGTATCACGACGACGGATAAGCCAATTATTTTATTACTATTGTAATATAATTAAAAATATGTTAATGCATACAGCAGACTTTTAACTATAAGTTTTCTTAACTAAAAGTTGTATTTTTACTTATTGAAATTGTATTTCTCATCAAGAAGTGCAAAATGACAAGATATTCAAAATAAGTTAATTGAATTTGTGAAATGGTTTCAGGTCAAAACAGTTTTCCATGAAACGGTAATTGTTTATACTTAGCAAAGTGTGTAAACTTAGTCATCTTAACATGAACGACGCCTGTATTTCTGTCTTTTTTATTTCCGGTATAGATAAAAATATACAAACTTGTTAAACTTTGCGTAAAAACGAGGCAATATTGACGATATCCTGACAGCTATTATGATGGTGTTTTACCAAATTTTGCTTTTTGGGCTGTATAGAGACGTAGTTAGATGTCACTAGAATATACTCATGAAAAAAGATATGAAGAAAATAAGCTGTAGACTTCACATTCGGTTTATAACTATTGTATGAATTTTAAGAAAAATACAGGGGTAAAGGGACCTCTTAAGGAAAACCTTGTATTAAACTATTTGTTATCTTAGTAAAAAATAATTCAAGGAAAAAAATAAACAAAGCTATCGCCACATTGAACAGTAGATAATTAATCCCTTTAGAATAGAACAACATGGTATTCATATTTTTTACATTATTTGTTCAACAATTCCTTTCTGTGTTGACTTTTAAATGCAAAATATTATCTCAAGTGTTCATCCCTACATTTTCATAGTGAGAAAATTTGTATGAAAAACGTAAAAAAAAAACGTAAAAACCTAAAACGTAATATAAATAAAAACGTCAAAAGTATGTTTTTACAGCTCTATAGAGGGCCGTTTATATTGGTATTTATTAATTTTACCTAGAAAAAATTGTCTAGACAAACGGACAGACAGACAAACATAGGGATAACAAATTAATCCTAAAAGAGTTTCATTGTTTTCATTTTGCGTAACAGAACCTGAACATGTACCGACAGGATTATCTACGATCTAGTAATTTTGCCATGCACTGTAAATATTTCAAAATAAATTTCTATATTTTAAATGCTTGGCGATTTATCCCAAGTAAGTGTACCTATATAATTTGCAAAAAACTTCACTTATTTGGACCTGAAATGGTGAGCCAATACTACAGGGTAATTTCACGAAAAGGTCATTGACCTTTGTTACAGATCTCAGTAAGTATAAGTAAATTAATTTGGGTTTCAATAACGATTACAAAATTATTCTTTTAGAGTAACATATATTATTTTCCCGCATAAAAGTATGAATTCATTCCAAATTCATTCAGTTTTGTTGTTATGACTATGGCACGATGTAGCTAAATCACTCATACGCATATTTTGTTGAGTTTTTAACGGCAGGAATATGATGCTCCTCGAAATATTACTTTATAAAATTAATTTCAATGTGTTTTGAAGTAGTTTTGGGAGATATTTATAGCTTGCAAAAAAGGGCACAGGTTCCACGTCTTACGGGCGCCAACGCTAGGCGTAGACTGACAATATCTTGCTGCCGCTGACTGCATCAGTGGATTTACGTATTTTTGGAAAAAGGGGGTGCTTTTTTTGACCCGAATAACGTGGTATTTGGAAAATGAATAGATATCATTCACACTAATTTTATTTAAAAAAAACCAACAAAATCGCGAAAGCGATACCTGAAACAAAATCGATAAAAAGTGTGCAATAGAGGGTTACAAAAAAATTCATTGACAGTACAAATATGAATCGATTAACGTGGTTTGTGGAAAATGAATACCTTAAAGTTCAACCAAAAACATGTATTTTTTTTATGGCTATACGTAACCTAATTATTGCAACAAAATCATCCGAAAGCTGACATTTTATTTCTGTTTGTATTTTCGACCCCTTAATTAAAAGTACCAAAATAATAATAATTTTCATGTGGGCTCAGATATCAGCCGGCGAACGCGTCATCGCGCACACGGCTCACGGCGGCTTGGTACTTTTAATTAACGCTGGCAACCCCTTCCCACCACCCGACCGATTAAATTTTTTTTTGGGTGCACAGTGAGTACAGAGCAACTGTTTGAAAAAAAAATTAAAGTCGCTGAACTCACGTTTTTTTTTTCTTTTTTTTCCCCACCACACTACACCCGCACCCACCGCTCGCGGCCTGCCAGCACGAAGATTATCGGAAAAGGTTGTTCAGGGAAGTAGCTAATGGAGTTTCAATACAGCTGAAGCAACATGACCGATTTGGTCGCTAGCTCTTAGACTAATTGTATCAGAGGAATTCGGGGAAAGTTCTTAGACTAATTGTATCAGAGGAATTCGGGGAAAGCTCTTAGACTAATTGTATCAGAGGAATTCGGGGAATTAATACATCTTCTCCGGTATCACATCCGGTGAGTATTTTGCACTTTATTATGAAAGTTTTTAAAACTAATTTAAATTACATGCTGTAAAGGGTTATACTGATCAATTTATTTAAGGTACTTAATTTGATAAGGATTAATGCTGTATTGCTTAAAATCGCTTGATAAATAAGCCATTATTTCTCGTAAAAAGTAAAGGATAAAAAATGGTTATTGTAGGTTATCTCTAAGAGATAGACATATACCGTTGCGGATTTTTTTGTAGACCTTTTTAGATGTACAATACCTTAATACATTATTTTGATCTATCTCGTAGGGTTCAGCCAGCGTTTGCAATGTAAGCGCAAAAAATGTGTTCATTTACGACATCACATTAGAAAATTCTAAAACTATCAGTGTTTCTCTACCATATTATGCATGTTTTATACATATAAACCTTCTTCTTGAATCATTCTATCTATTAAAAAAAACCGCATCAAAATCCGTTGCTTAGTTTTAAAGATCTAAGCATACATAGGGACAGACAGCGAGAAGCAACTTTGTTTTATACTATGTAGTGATGATACGGCTTGAACACTCACGTGTGATTGTTGTTGACTATATGCCAACCGTTTCACCGATACAATTTCAATCAAGGCAAGTGTCGTTCTTAGGACAACGACGCGGCGTTCACCGCCGCACGTACATCTATCAGCTTCGGGTATAAATAAAGTAATAGTAGTTTATGCTACAAGGCCGAAAAGGAATAAATTACGAGGACGATTTAAAACACTAGCGTAGCGATTGTTTTACGCCCGTGTATCATACTACGTTTTTCAATGCATAGTGTCAGGAAATGAAAACAAATATAATCTTGTGAACTTTAAATTATGATTGGCTCAAAAGGATTGTATCCAGAGCCGTTAAACAGTGAAAAAAAAGTATAACATCTATGGTACACAGGAAAGGCTGCAGGTTAGCCAACCCTCAGAATAAGGAATACAAATAGAAGCCTGACTAAAATAAGAACTGGGCAGTAGCCATTGTACTCATCTAACGTAAATTACTCCTGTGTACGAGTGAATGAAACGACGGACCGCACTTACTTTATATTTTTTCCTGGTGTGTCACTAGTTTGAACCAAACAAATGTCAGATGGATGTAATTTGGATGTATTTTAAATATTATAATACCATCAAATTAAATATGTCTCATCATTGTATCGTTGTGTTGTAATATCGTTCGTTGCGTGCATCACATCTTAATTTGGTGGCATCGAAATGTCTATTGCATTTTGCGAAAGTTTACAGCTTCACCGAGAGAAATTAAATATTTTGGTGCTCTTCCTCTCAAAATTCGTGAAAGTGTGATTTATTATTGTTTGTGTTGATTGTTTTTTTAACATTGTAATAAAATGTCTTGTGCGATTGAAGGCTGTAAATCGCATACAGGAAGAAAAGAAAATAACAATGAAGCAATATCATTTCATCGGTGAGTTCTGATAGTTTTTATGTTAATAAGTTTCAGGATCATACCTAAAACTCAGTAACAATAATAGTAGTTCTTGTAAATCATACTCGTGTTCAATTCTACACCGATATTTGCCTGTTTTATATAGATTTTCTGCCGACTACGAGAGGTTATGTTTTTTCGTATAGTGATGTACTAAAGTCCGTGTGGCAAACTATCGAACATTGGTTCCCGTGGCAGCCGTGCATAAAGGATAATAGATTAATGAGAGGTTTTCTTTTTGAGTATTAAAAAAAAAACATAGTTTCCCAGAACTCTGTAGATGGTGTTGAACTGACTACGTTGCTAGGTGCCAAAGCCAAAACGATTGAAAAAAAAAACATTGCGTCACGTCACGTCACGTCACATACGCTCGTTGGTTGATGACATGTGTGCTCAGCATATTATTTGCGAATGGTTTGTTATGGTCCGTCCAGGTTTAAAATGTACCATGGCTTGTACTCATTGCGCTTTACGACTTTCATCTTTAGGAAAAAGATGTATGCCTCCATTTTTATACAAATCCACAAGGCACAGATTTCTCTTCTTTTTCTCTTGGGACATTTTCTTTCTGGCTTAGAAAACTCATAAAAAGACTGCTAATTATTTTTTTCTTTTTCCTTGTTGTTATTATTTATTTATTTTCAAAATGTCATTGTGATGTGATGTGACAATGACATTAATTACTTTGTTATGTACGTTTCGTTTTACGATCTCAAAATTACATCCAAGTGCAATAATCAAAAAATTATGTGACGTTCCGTTCCTTGCAGTAACTTACCAAGTTCAGCGCCATCTATCCAGCGACTAGGGAAGAGTAAAAAAAAAAGAAAAGAAAATCCCTCATTGCAGCGCGAGTTAAAAGAAAAATAATGCCGAATAAATATCGCTATATTTTTTTGTTACAGATTTCCAAAAAGGGAAGAATTAAAAAGTGAATGGCTTAGACGAATAATTTGACCAAATTGGGCAATTAAAAAAAGCGGTCATATTTGTTCGAAACACTTTACGTCGGATTCTTTTGGACCAAACGAAAATTTAAAATGGAGACTTTTAAAAGCAGATGCCTTACCAACGTTATATTTACCAGATACAGACACATTGGTAACCTTTAAATAATTATGTATAATTGCATTATCAATCTTGTTTGTAGGTACGTGCTTGTACTATACTATAGTATGTTAACTCGATAATTTTTCAATTTTAGGCAACAGAACCAGTACCTATGGATGTCTGTGGTTTAGAAAAGTTCATACTTCTATGTTCGCAAATCGTTCTGAAAGGCCTGTTCGTTCACGTTACTGCCGTGATCGACTTCACGAAGAAATTCCGCAGATCAAGACATTTTCGTACTTAGTGGTTGACAATAAAAGTACTTTGACAGGGTAGTTCTATCGTGAAATGAATTTTGGGGATGCTTATTGACTTGAACTGCGCATAATTTGATTTCTTATTACAGGTTATTAGGTATTTTAATCGTTCATTATTTGTTTTTATTCAAGATAAGTTGATGTTTATTTGATAGAAATAAAAAAAATGAAATTACCTCTGTAGTAATTGCGCTGTCATCGCTCATCATTGACATAATATTATAATTACGAATCCTATAAGTCTATGATTATTATGATTTCTATTGTTGCGATTAATTCCTTCTTCCTTGATTGAACAAAGACGCGACATCAACGAACATCTATTTGATTGAGTTAAGAGGCGACTTAAAAAGTATCCACTTAAATAGTTTACGGTTGTATCTCTGATACAAGCTATAGCATTTTTTGTACTAGAAACAAGCACAATTTTGGACTTAACTTATGTACCTACCTGCCTACGATATAGTAATTTGTACTTAATAAAAAATATTATGCTAAACGAAAGATATCCTTTTATTAATTCCTTATTTACACAATATAACATGTGTCCCACTGGGGTAGACAGAGACCACTTTGCTATTAATTCTCTTGGCCTCCTTCCAAAGCAAGAGGATGTCACCAGAAAGGTCGGTGCCTCCTGCATTCTCTTTTTTTTCACACTTTGATACGATATGATGTGTGGTAAGGAGATTGGTCGCGGTTCATTTCGATGTGGTATTTATCGTAGGCAAAAATCGACATTGTTACATCACTAGCAAAGCAACGAACTAGTGACAACCTACCTAATTAAGAAAAAACTAATACATATCCATCTCTCTCTAACGCACTAAAATGTCGTAAGAAAATCAAGGATAGGTGTCTGTCTCCGCGTATTATTTTAGCCAGGTTTCTATTTGTATTCCTTATTCTGAGAGCCAACCATTGCAAACAAATAAAAAAGAATAATAATAATAAAGCCCTAGGGCAAAATAATCGACTTTCTGTTCGGTTTTGATGCATAAAAAGTGGGCCTTTACGAGCACATGCATTGAAAAAATATTTATCTACCCTTTCTGTCCCCAGGTGGCCCGTCAGCGTCCCTCGCCATAATGGGACGGTTCGCAGTGAACATATCTTACAACATCGGACTGCAGTACGCGGCTGAGTTGCTGCCGACCGTGGTGCGTGCGCAAGGAGTCGCCTTGATCCACATCATGGGCTACGTGGCCAGCATTGTCGCGCCGTTTGTCGTTTATTTGGTAAGTTAGATGCAATAACTAATCATTGAACTTTGTTGACTTCTACGTGAAGGTAAGGATGTCCAGATTGTCTAGTCACGTACGTATGTAGGTGGTAGAACTAATACCGGGCGCCACTGTCGAGGGACCATCTTACTCGCAACTCCCCTACCCAAAGTTATTTGGGGGAGAATAGAAGACAGCCGACGTTTCGAGACAGTTGCATGTCTCGTGGTCTACGGGAAACTGGCAAGTATGGCGAGGCGCAGTGATGAGATGCAGGTGACGACCGAAGTATTTTTCTTTTACCCGCATAAACACTTTAGTCTTTAAAATTAATTGTTATCTAATTCACGCACGGCACACAACACTCACAGTATCCGGAGATGCACTAAGAGAAGAAACCCGCGTTTTAAATTTCCCGATAACTGGACTCCATGTGGAAGACAATTTGAAACAATCTTCCCGATTTAAATTATTTGGATGTTTCTTGATTTCAATCGCTTCACGCACAATTCTAGGGTAGTAATGGCGATCAGTGAAGAGAATTTTCGGGTTATGCAGTTCTATCCAGTGGTTGGTCCGGGATTCTAAAGGTGTTCTGCTATCGCTGATTTGTACATCTGCCGGTTTTTCACAGCTGCTATGTGTTCCTTGACCCTTTCCTGTATGCTACGTTTTGTTTGGCCAATGTATCCCCTTTTCGTAAAAAAGGTAAAAATTGATCGCGGTAGACCCGATTATATATATTATAATGTGTACGAAACGCGAGAGTTTAAAGTTATACAATAGAAGACAGCTCTCAAACAGACACAACCACGAGCACAACATGCCTGGGAACGATTGATGGTGGTATATCAATTCCCAATTGCCCTCCCCTTATATAAAACAGACTGTTGACAGGCAGCAGCGTCACTGCACTGGTTAGTGCGAGGGTTTCGGCACCAAGCTCACCAACCCGGCCTAGCGTGTGTGAGTATAGGCATTTCTTGTAGGCGTACCACCAAGAGGGGGGAAATCTTGGAAAAGCCTAAGTCCAGCAGTGGATAAATTAGGCTGATGGATGGGGTGGATGCACGCATTCAGATGAAGAGACCAGCGGCCGTAGCAAACTGATAACGCACGACTTCCTGTGTCACACTTTTTGTCGAGATTTTCTGTCAACATAGCTATTGCGACTTATGTGTAAGGGCGGCACCACACTTCGTTATGCGCTATTCGTTGTGATGCTTATGCGCCCGTATGCGACGAAGTGTGGTGTGTTTATTCGTCTATATTTGCTGTATTCGCACGCTAAGAAAATAAGCATGAAAAGCGAAGTCTTTAATTTTATCATACTTATTCTATATTATATTTCCCCAGGCAAACTTCTCCCCAGAACTGCCGCTCCTTATCCTGGGCGCGCTCGGCATTGCCGGCGGCCTACTGTGCCTATGTCTCCCGGAGACCATGGACACGGAGCTGCCGCAGACCCTCGTGGACGGAGAGAACTTCGGGAAGGACCAGCGATTCTGGGACAACCCTTGCTTTCCGAGGTAGGTTCTATATTACATACATACACACATCCTGGACGAGCTTGGAATTGCTGGCGGCCTGCTCTGCCTGTCTCTACCAGAGATCATGGACATAGAGCTGCCGCAGGCCCTCGTGGCTGGAGAGAACTTTAGGAAGCATCAGCGGTTCTGGGACAACCCTTGCTTTCCAAGGTAGGTTCTATATTACATATATATACACACATCCTAGGCGCGCTTGGAATAGCTGTCTATGTCTGCTGGAGACCATGGATACGGAGCTGCCGCAAACCCTCGTGGACGGAGAGAACTTCGGGAAGGACCAGCGGTTCTGGGACAACACTTGCTTTCCAAGGTAGGTTCTATATTAGATACATATACACATCCTGGGTGCGCTTGGAATCGCTGGCAGCCTGCTTTGTCTGAATCTCCCGGAGACGGACATGCCACAGACCCTTGTAGACGGAGAAAATTTCGAGAAGGGCCAGCGGTTCTGGGACAACCCTTGCTATCCGAGGAAGGTTCTATATTAGGGAGTTCTCTTGGGTTGCTGATGTATTGACATTATTTATATATCAGATAGTAAAAAAAATACTAAGCTTCATCTTTCGATAACCAGACCCACTGATTTCCATATTAAAGTAGGGCCACTGAGTGATGGCACTTATGACAGCTGCATTTAGTGATGAGGCACATTTCAAATTTCGGTTAAAAATAAAAATCAAGTGTGAGTTTACTCACCATTAGACACGTCATTCAACATTCAACATAATGATACAAAAGGAAAATGTGCCAAAACCAGTGGCGTAGCTATCGGAGGGCTATGCGGTGTGCCCCGGGGCCCCTAAGAGATGTTTAAATATCTAAATCGAAAAAAGTATTTTACTATCATTTATTTTCGTTTATTTAACTTCGTCATTGTTTTGTTTTTAATTAAATATTATTGCGTAACTTGGCGACCTCAAACACGACCTATAAAACATGAGAGACTTAAAAAATGTATATACTTGTTTCTATACGAATTCTATTGCACAATAAAGCAACATTCAAATCGAAAAATAATAACCGAAACAAGTAGTACATCACTATCAACAATGAAGTATTAAATTTTTTAATTCACACTTGCTTATAAATAATTACGATACTTTGTAGGCATTTAAACGTCATATGCGCCATCACTCAGTGGCTCTGCTGTAGTATTAAGGACTAGGGGATCTAAAAAGGCCGACTTGGGTGAATCATAAAATGATTTCAAAGTAGGATAGAGTCAGAGTTTATTCACGCGTGCAAAAGAGACGGCATTAGAACAGAATTATAATGTGACCAATGCAAAATAGCCTTTTTAGAGGTCCTACCACGTAATTCTGATTTTCATCAACATCAACTTGAGATTGAAATTTGACGTGCCTGCAAAAGAGATGGCATGTTAGGCGGGCGTCATCGCACGCACGTCAAATTTCAATCTCAAGTTGATGTTGATGAAAATCAGAATTACGTGGTAGACCCGCTGGCCTTCTTCAGAATTATATATATGGTTCAATTTCAATCATGATATCGACCTTAGGACAATTAAATCCAAATCTAATTCTCTTCCAGAACACCAGCCCAAAAAGAAGCAGAACAAGAAGAAGAAAACCCTGGACGTTACACCAAGCGTTTCTCCATCGCTGACTCTCAACCGGAGCACTTCGCCAGGGCCATACCCAGTGCTATAGGGTCTCGTGCCTCGATCCGTGCGTCCGTGCGGGCATCCATGAGGGGGTCCGTTAGAAGGAGAGGAAGTGCTCAAGTTAGGGAAAATATCGTTTGAGATAAGGAGACTTGATTTAGGACAACCAAATGTGATATAACGTATTTTATTGGTAGTGAAAATCGTCACAATGCAAAAAAAAAAATTACAAATGAATTATGCCTGGTTATTATGCCTAAGGTAATTATGATACATTTGTAGTTTTAAATTGCTATTAATTTGGACTTTAATGGTGAAAGTTCCTAGCTGATTAAATCTTTCACTTAAAGTACAAATCTTTTGCCAGTACTTAATTAAAAAATATTTCTGCTTCCGCGTTTTTCTTTTATCGAACTAGAGTATGACAGCATTATAGTTTTTTTACAAACTGTCAACAGGAAGACATACAAGTACAACTTGCTGACATAATACTTTTAAAATACCTTGATTTTTGCAAAGTAGATTAAATTTTTAACCCTCCAATTTCATAAAGTGCGATCGCGATCCATTTCTATTGTTCTCCATTGTTATCGAAAATCCATGCAAACGAAACGACTATGCGAAAGGTGCGTGGTTTGAATGCCCTTGGGCACGTTCCTGATCTAATAAAATTTATTTCCCATAGCTTAATTTTTAAAAGATTTTATTTTTAATTTTTTCGGAGAATTTACGTCATTTTAGGACATGGTTTTCATTATTTTGCTATATATGTATATTGACCATTATTTTTTTATGATTTTTTAAAGAATTGTCCGATGACCTTGTCACTTGAGAATTTTAGACATTATACTGATTGTGATGTGTGATTGCTTATAAAAAAGTGGTCTGTCTCTGTCTGTCTACTCATCTGTCATCTAGCTGTCAAATTAGTCTGAAGCAAATTATTATAAATTTATCTTGATAGCAAAGGACACATTTCTAAACAGCCATTAATCAAGTGACGCCACACAAGGGCAAATGTAAGTTGCAGCCTTTTCGTAAAAATATTCATCATCTTGAGGTTTTTTAACCAAAACTTCGAAAATACGGCTTATTAAACCTATCCAATAGCCTGACGATGTTATTATAACGAAACCGGTCGCTAGTGTTATATAGATATAAAGTGGAACAGTTACCAAGAATGTGTTTTATTGACAAGATGTTTCAAATGTTCCATCAAGAACCAACAACGACAAGTATCAATTTATTAAACCTAAATCTCGAAATGGTTTTCGAATTAACACACCTTAAAATAATTTAATCTATGCCAATGTGTGTATTATCAGAGTATTCTATCTCCATCCATCCATCCATCAGCCTAGTTCGTCCACTTTCCAGGACTTTGGAACCTTCGCACCAGTGACGCGCTGCCCGTCACCAGTCTGTTCCATATAAGGCCTGGCTATTAGGGATGGATATTAGAGATGAAACGGATATCCGGTTACTATCCGGTATCCGGCCTATCCGGCCATATTTTTGGTATCCGGTATCCGGCCGGATAGTAGTCAGTATCCGGCCGGATACCGGATACTTAACTCAACATACAAAAAGTCGTTTAAATCACAAAATAGTTGTATCAATGATTGAATAATCTAAATTCTAATACATAAAGTGAATAAGAATTGAGCTATGGTAGATAAAGACAAGCTTTACATCAATTTTTGGGAACAAACGTTAATGCTCTTCTTCATACATTACACCAGCTTCTTTTGCTCTCACAATATACGGAATGTAACTCATCATGTATCTTTTAATAAAAACACATGGTCATAGTGAAACCATACTAAACAACTTTTCCAAAGAAACATACTTGTGGAAATGAAAAAATATTTTCATGTTTCCATACTCATTTTGAAAACCTACTGTAAATTTTGAAAGGGCACTGGGCGGGCAGGTTCAGTTTTGTTTTTTCAATATGTTACTTTGGAAAATTTGTTCAGTATGAACAGTATATTACGCGGTTACATTTAAAGATACCTGTCCATTTATATACAGTATACACCACTCCAAGGAGACAAAAGATACATATTTACAAATTTCGTTAGGATCGGAAATTGTTTCGCGTTTGCAAACCAGCATTTGTATGATTGTGATACGATCATTTAGAAATGATCTTCATTTAAAAAATGCACGAATAATCTCGCCCAGTTGCACCCGCACGCACCTTGGTGCGTAATATTTAGACTTGCTCAATTAGTGCGAAACGCATATCTTGAGCCGGATATCCGGCCGCCGGATATCCGGCTATCCGGCCTAGTGCCTCGCCGGATATCCGGTATCCGGTATCCGGCCAAATCACTATCCGTTTCATCTCTAATGGATATACTGCCATCTATCGGTCCCAGGCATGGTGGGCCTCCTGGTTTTTTGCCTGTGAGCTGTCCCCTTATTCTCCCCCGAATTACTTCAAGGGGATCTTCTAGTACCTCCACAGTCGAGCAAATTCTCACTGCTGTGGTATTATTGTGGCTGTCTCTAGAACTTTATTTTGTATGGAAAATGTAGAATTGGTTAACTTATGTTTAACAAATTATAGGATTAGTATTGCATGCTCAAACCGTACTTAAGTAATAGTAAATTATTATATTTAAATTTTGCTTAAGTTAAACACGTATGTGTTAAGTTTTAAAATTATTTATGTCAAACTAAAATCGAATTTTAAGTTTTTGTAGATATAATTGCCATCATCAAAAGATTTATTTAAGTAAGTCTTTTTAAGTAACAGAGAGCACTAAATTGATTATTTTCCTGAATACTTAAATAATTGAATGAAATTTTCTGTGATAATATATAAATATAGATGGAAAATAAAAATGACAATTGTAAACGATGACTGTGTTTTTCTATTTTATTAAAAAGGAGGTTTCCCATAGCTTAATTTTTAATAGTAGTTTATGCTACAAGGGCGCAAAGGAATAAATTACGAGGACGATTTAAAACACGAGCGTAGCGAGTGTTTTAAACGTAACCGAGTAATTTATTGTTTTTACGCCCGTGTATCATACTACGTTTTTCAATGCATAGTGTGAGGAAATGAAAACAATTATAATCTTGTGAACTTTAAATTATGATTGGCTCAAAAGGATTGTATCCAGAACCGTTAAACAGTGAAAAAAAAAGTATAACATCTATGGTACACAGGAAAGGCTGCAGGTTAGCCAACCATTGCAAATAAATTAAAAAAATAATAATAATAAAGCCCTAGGGCAAAATAATCGACTTTCTGTTCGGTTTTGATGCATAAAAAGGGGGCCTTTACGAGCACATGCATTGAAAAAGTATTTTTTTTTAATCATATAGGACATAGTTTTCATTATTTTGGTATATAAATTAACATCTTTTTATGATTTTTTAAAGAATTGTCTGATATGACGTCACTTGAGAATTTTAGACACTGTATGGATTGTGATGGGTGATTGCTTATAAAAAAAAACTGTCTGTCTCTGTCTGTCTACTCATCTGTCATCTAGCTGTCAAATTAGTCCAAAGTAAATTATTATAAATGTATCTTGATAGCAAAGGACACATTTCTAAACAGCCACTTCTCAAGTGACATCACACGAGGGCTAATGGAAGTTTCAGCTTTTTCGTAAAAATATTCATCATCATGAGGTTTTTTTGACCACAAGTTCTAAAATACGGTTTATTAAACCTAAATCTTGAAATGGTTTTCGAATTAACACACCTTAACATAATTTAATCTATGCCTATTCGACGTTATTTTTTTTTAAATTTCAATATTTTCTGGAAATTGAAAATAATATCAATGTTTTTTTTTATTATTATACATTAATTAATAGAAGCAAGATATATTTCGAGTCCTCTTGGACTCGGCATTTGCATCATCGAAATATATGTTGCTTCTATTAATTAATGTATATACAGTAGAGTCTTGATAATCCGAACTAGCAAAAACTAACCCCTGTTCGGACTCACGAAGCGTTCGGATTATAGTATGTAAGGAGAAAAAAAAACATTTTTATTCTTAAAATAGTGTTTAATTATATACATAGTTTAAGAGGTACAGTAAGCAACTATACTTACTTACAAGCAAGAGAAGTTGCCGACACTCCGTCCTTTAAACTGTCTAGTATGGTGCACTTTTCGGCTATAGTCAAAGTTTTATGTTTGCGTTTTGGTGTTGGAACCATCTTTATAACCTCAAAAAACACGCCGCGCACGAGTACAGAGCAGAAAAACGTGGAATGGACGCGCAACGTGGCAGTCGTAACTGCAGACTAATTAATAAACAACATAGCAGCGAGGCGAAGGCGAGGAAGTGGGGTGGGGTATGCAGTTCGGATTATAGCGACGTTCGGATTAGCCTGAGTACGGATTATCGAGGCTCTACTGTAATTAAAAAAAAACGCTATACAACGTGTAACAGAAAGGTGTAACCATATTTGAAGAGCTTATTCAGTCAATGGTATAATAATAATAATAATAATAATTCATTTATTTCGGCCACCATAAAGCCATATAACACACACAGTATCTACAATAGTGTTAGTAAGAAAAATAAAACTGCTTAGCCTATTGTTAGTAACATAAACCTATATTTACATATTTTTATTTTTCAGTACATGAATCATCGTACAATGGTTCATGTACTGAAAATCAAACCTGCTCGCGAACATGCTCAGGATGCCATTGGTACTGGCCCGAACTCTGCCCACCAGGGATACGCACCGTTTGCGCATGGTCGCGTAGAAGCAATCTACTCGCCCTTCCGCGAACATTCCCGACGCACTGCAGAACCGGGGAAGCCCCATCAGCATCCTGAACGCGTTGTTGTATTGAACGCGCAGAGCGCTGTACTGTCTTTGCGTATAGTCGACCCACAGACTGCTCGTGTAAAAGGATGTACAATAAGCTCTAAAAAGAGTGATCTTAGCTTCAGTGGAACAACGAGCAAATCTGCGAGCTATCATGTTCGCTCTGACAGACAACGGTATAGATAGAACAACTTTTACTAGGGAACAAATCATGTATATCGAAAAAATAATTATTGGCTTCATAGGAAAATACAATGCCGCTCCACCGAAATATATGGAGGGAGGGACAGATTTTTTTTTGAGATTTCAGTGTTAACCCCATAGTAAAAGTTGTTATACCATTGCCTGAATAATAATTCTTCAAATAAGTATGGTTACACCTTTCTGTTACACGTTGTATATATCAATATTTATAAACAAAAGCCGAATGGTAACGTTATATTTTATCATGTTAGCAACCACAAATGATATAAAATCGCTGCTGTGGCCGAGTAGTTAAAGCGCCCACCTGCTAACACAGAGGTCGTGGGTTGTGTGCTTTGGTAAGGCCATTTGTACCCGAAGTACCGGCGATAAGCTCACCACCAACCGTCCCACGTAAAATCGTCGCTGAAAAGCGGATGTACAAGTGTGTAATTATGTAAGTATGTTAATTCTTTTTGCACAAAAATATACAATGCACAAAGGCGAACTTAATGCTAATTAACAGACTCTACCAGTTAACCTTTGGTAATGTGGAGATTAATGCCAAATAAGTTAATAAAATGTATCTAGAAATATTAACTTTCACTAATATCTACATAAAATTATTTAACTATACCAGGCCACGCAATATGTTTTGCGAAAAAAAGTTTTTAAGTATGAGACACTGGTCAGTTATAATTTATTTTGAAAATACAAATATTCAAAAGTAAAAATACTTGACAGCACACTGGTTAAGGCGAATGGATACGCCAAGTGCAATTTGGACCTGTCTTTGAAGGCCTACTCCACCCACACGGGTGGCCCAAAAACTTTCATAAAAATATATGATAGGCATATAGAGTCAAAAAGAAATTTTAAGTTTCATAAACTGTTGTCTATTGTAAGTTTTGACAAAAAAAACCGAAAGTCATCGACAGTTTCACCTGATTAACACAAGAATTCTCTTACTCCTTCCAAACGCTTAAAGCGATTTTAATTATTAATTTACCACATTATAGAAAATTTTTAGATCTAAAAAATTTAAGTTCAAAATTTTTCTTCCGTTCATGGCGTCCATGTGAAAAGTATTATTTTCTCCTATTTTGCGCTAGCCGGAGACGCAGTGGTTGTCGTAACAGCCACTTTTCAAGGCACGCTGAAATGAACGTTATTTCAATGTCGTTTCCGTTGATATTTGTACCGACACATATCGAGTTGCTTATTTAGCGTGGTCGTACGCCTTAAACTTTTGGGTCATTCTCCATACAGCCCTGATTTAGCACCTGATTTAGCATTATTCCCTAAAATAAAGAATCAACTCAAAGGGTCAGTCAGTCAGTTGTCATCACCGGAAGATGCTCTAACAGCGTTCGAGAAGGCCGTAGAAGAGGTGTCTGGCCCAGAGAGACTGGGGCAGACGCTATCTGCTTACCCATAAAATTCAAATCCAAAAATCAAAATTCAAATAATTTATTTTCTAAAGTAGGTAGACATAGTACACATTTTACGTGTCAAATTTAATCCTATTAAACTATATGTAATAATAGTAGTTTATGCTACTAGGGCGCAAAGGAATAAATTACGAGGACGATTTAAAACACGAGCGTAGCGAGTGTTTTAAACGTAACCGAGTAATTTATTGCTCTTACGCCCGTGTATCATACTACATTTTTCAATGCATAGTGTGAGGGAATGAAAACAAATATAATCTTGTGAACTTTAAATTATAATTGGCTCAAAAGGACTGTATCCAGAGCCGTTAAACGGTGGAAAAAAAAAGTATAACGTCTATGGTACACAGGAAAGGCTGCAGGTTAGCCAACCACTGTAAATAAATTAAAAAAAATAATAATAATAAAGCCCTAGGGCAAAATAATCGACTTTTTGTTCGGTTTCGATGCATAAAAAGTAGGCCTTTACGAGCACATGCAATGAAAAATAATAAATGTACATGAATTCAATTAAAAGTTTATTTAATTTATGTAGCAAACGATTAAATATATATATATATACGAAATATAGTATACGATTAAAATGATAGGTAAAATCTATAATTATACAAGTGAAATCCAATCAACCGCCCGAACCCATACCGGAGACCCGGCCAGGGACCAGGAACAAGGTTCAATGATCACCAACCGAGCCCCCAGCACGAATCCACAGGCGGCCGACCAAATCCCATCCTATATACTACATAATAATAGGTAACATATATAAATACTTGCTATACTTGGTAGAAGGGCAAGAAACTAAGCAAGATCATGTCTTTTTTTTAACATATCAGTTACATACTAAAACTTATACTATACAAATTACTCATATCTAAAAAAACATAAATAAACAGTCGACTGATACCGAGGGCCGAAATATATCGAATTATAATTTTGTTAATTGTTTTAATACTAATAAATAAATAAAAAGCTCGTAAAAGTAAAATATAACATATTTATAACATAAATAAGTAATAATGGATAAGTTTATTGGCGATATACTGAGGAAGGGCAATGTCAAAAATACTCGGAATAGAAGAGCTTGGATGATGACTAGATTGACGGATGTGGAACAAGCGAAAGAGGGGTGTCAGAGTCGTGAATGAATGAATGAATGAATGAATGAATTTATTTCAGAAAGAAAGTACATAATGTAGTATTTTTGTGCGTTACATTATTATATTACTTAGGGCTATCTTAACTTACTTATATGTATATACATTTAATTTACTAACCTAAATAATATACTTAAAATATATTAGACATTAATGCACATAATTATTACGGGTAACAAGGGTCGAAAACTACACACCGTGCTAGTAAAAAACTGTTTGACGGTCATGTAGTTCGCCGTTCATAACCTTCAATTGGTTTGCATTAAGTGTACATAGTACATAGTACATATATACAAGTGTACATAGTCGTAGCAGATGGCAATTAGTAGTCTCTGTCTACCCCTCTAGAAGACAGGTGTGAGTAAATAAGAAATAATCTTGTTTAATTGCTATTTGCTAGCAACAAAGAAGCTTCGTACCAACCTCAGAAAAATAAACATTAAATAAAGTGGCAATAAAACTTTGTCTTGTGATAAAACGTGTCATTTAGGTAATTCTAAGATTATTAATTAATCCTAAGTAAGTAGTCATGTCTACGTACAGGTTTATATTATTCCTACATACAAGTTGTATAGGTACTACAGACTTCAAATTCAAATAGTTTATTTTGTAAAGTAGGTATACATAATACACTTTTTATGAGTCAAATTTAATCTATGTAATCTATTTAATGTATGTAGGAATATATGTATATACGATTAAAACGATAGGTAAAAACTACCCAGGAACAAGGTTCAATGATCACCAACCGAGCCCCCAGCACGAATCCAGGCGGCCGACCAAATCCCATCCTATATACTACATACTAATAGGTTACATATATAAATACATGCCTACCTCCGCCCATTAGATTAGTCTTGCTAAGAAGGAGGGCAAGAAACTTAGCAAGATCATGTCTTTTTTTTTAGCACATTTCCTTTTTTGTTAACATATCATTTAAATACTAAAACTTATACTATACAAATTACTTCTGGCCTGAGGGTATAGTATTTCGATGCTTCAAAGAAAACTTTGAATTTAAAAATACTAAAAATTTTGAAATTCAAATTCTTCGAAACCAATGGATACTATGCGATGGTAACATACACAATACATAGTAATAAGGCTTTGTTGAATAACTATTGAGTGAATTTTGAATTTATGTGTTCTGTTTCGAAAAATTAGAAAAAGGCGGGTTTTTCGCAATTCGGCTGCGAAACCGCTCTTAAGAGTCGGAGTTCCGAGATTGGGCAAAACAGGGTTCGGGGTTATGGCTTTTTAAGCTAGTAAAATATTAATTTCTGAACAAAATAAATACCAGGGTTCGGGGTTATGGCTTTTTAAGCTAGTAAAATATTAATTTCTGAACAAAATAAATACCACTTGTTACCTTACAAGATGAAGTACAGGTTCATTAAAAAAAATCTTGGCACTAATGTATAGTAACTTCAGAAAAAAAAAACAGGATTTTCAAGTTCAGGTTACACCCGTAGCGCTGCAATGCTATTCAAGAGATTTTATTGAAATTCCTGTTTTTTTTCTGAAGTTACTATACATTATTGCCGTGATTTTTTTTAATGAACCTGCACTTCATCTTGTAAGGTAACAAGTGGTATTTATTTTGTTCAGAAATTTGAATTTTTACTGTCTTAAAAAGCCATAACCCCGAACCCCGAATCTCGGAACACCGACCCTTAACAAGCGTGATTCAGTGCCTATTAAACATAAGCTAAATTGAACGATCGCAATAGTTAAAAATAGAAAAGGATAATCATAAAAAGTTGAATCGAATCGTTCATGAAAATACGACAATTGGATGTTATATACAAGGCAATTCAGTGTAATTGAAATGAGCACGCAATTGCATACTTGTGTACGAATATGGTAGTGAAGGTAGAGTTAAAAATATTTAGAACTTTACATTATTTTAGGGGGCGGGCGTCCATTAAGGCGATATGCGAAAAAAATACGGGTGTTTCTTTTCTGTGTATTTCATGAAATACACGGAAAATTATAATCAGTTTCTGGTATATGCATCTTGACTATATAATCTAGGATTTTGAAATTGGAAAACATGTTTGGATAAATTTCCCTCGACAGAAATAATTGTTGAATTGAGGTCTTCAAACAAACTTTTTCTCCTCGTTTGGCGAATAGGAACCATATACAGAACTCAAACATATTTTATTAGGTGTGTTTCAACAATATCTAGAGATTTGATGTTTGAAATTTTGCTAACTATTTTAGTTTTTTTATAAAACTAACATTTTTCGCTTTTGCCCTGAATCCGCCCCTCTCGCACTGCGCGATTTTTCGCTTGGACTGACAGTGACAAAAATAAAATTCGCATAGCCTCTTAAGGGCAGGTTATCCGGGACCTGTAGGTATTTATCGCTACCTCAGCCCCCGCCAATTCACCGCGACGTATTTATTTACGATGCAACTGAGCGGCTATAATCGTGACCTCACGTGACTCGCCACCGACCGCCGTACATTAAAATAGGTTCGGGGCCAGTAACTGTACTTCGTACTAATAGGAATTGATTCCGATAAATGAACCAACATAAACTATTCCTACGAAAAAACCGAGTTAGTACAAATAGGGGAGTTTATTACATTGGATCATATGAGCAATATCTAAGCACGCTCTTGTAAAACATTTGGAAGTACAGCTAAAAATATTTGATACACTTGGTAACCATATGAGCTAACAAAGCTGACTCTGGAGGCTTTCATTGTAATCTAGGAGCTGTCAAAACTAAATTTTGTTTATTACAAAATAGTTCATAAGTATTAAAAATAGAAGCTAAATTACTTTGGAATAATTTAGGTTTCGACGGCACTAAAACTAAAATTATAGGCGTAGTATTTAAATGAGCGAATATAAATTCAAATATATGGTGTCAAAAATACTGAATATAGCGTACTAAAATACTAAGTGGGCGAAAGATTGTGAGCGTGCAAAAATGAAATACGTAGATGACGTTATAGTGGAGTAAATGGATTCGAAAAAAACCCATTTTTTTCCGCTTCGCTCGGCTCCTTATTTTATATTACATGTAAACCTAACTCGCTCCTTCTCGCTTCGCTCTTCGTCGCACTTATTTTTTGATTTTTGGTGAAGTATTTTCGATTTCGTACTTTAAATTCGCCCACTCGGTATTTTTAGTCGCACGATTTGTTCAGTTGTATGTGTGCTAGTGCTAAGACCCGGTTGCGAGGTGTCATAGCTTGATTGTTGCTCTGAGATAGGTGAAGGATCCACGTTTTTTTATTAAATATTATTTTTATTATCATGCAAAGTCAGAGTTCTTATAGGCATCCCGCGTGTATACCGTGGGTTTAATATACCATGCTGTTGTTTTATTTTATTTGTAAATTTCTATTTTTATTCATTCCATTTCTGAACATGTCTTTTCTCTCAAATTTTTTTAGCATGACATCCATTACAGTCTATTCCATTTATGAGTTAAAGTTATTTAGTCAAGTTTTTTAATTTGATTAAATACTATTATTTTTCAATTTTATCAGCATGCGACTTATACGTGCTCGCTATTCAAAATCTTTGCATCATATTCATTGTCACCATCGTCGTCATCACCCTCACCATCGTCTGTAGGATCCACCGTATTTATTATAATTTGGTTATCTATTAGGGCATCGATATGCACATCTCGGTCCCAATCAGCGAAATTTAGATTTAATGTTCGTAAAACCACACTATTCCAATTCGCAGCAGTAACGTTATAGCATGCTTCTTGGAACAACGACAGCATTTTGTTTGTGTGACTATCGACCGTCTAACTTTTTTCTTAAGTGGCGATTTTAATTTATTATCTTCTGGTATATCTTTACCATGCTTTTCCTTATTTATTTGGGAAACAGTTTTTCAACTGATAACGAAAGAGTGAACTACCATTCTGAAACTCACATTCAAAGTAATGTTGTAGGCGTACCACAAACTCCCGCGCTTGAATGCCCAACACTGTTCTTTTAGTGGTCAAGCAAGAAGAAAACACACGCACGCAACGTATACAAGGCTTCTGCACCGTACTGAACAGACAAACAATATGGCTGATCGTGATTGCCATGGTAACCATGGTGATTGCGAGGTGGACCATATTTTTAGTAGATTTTTATTTCCTACGACCTCGGTACACAAGAGAATAATCGATTAACTAACCGATTTTATGAGATTTTTTGAGCTACATCACTATGTTTAAAAGTAAAAAATAAACCATAGAACGTAAACGCGTATTTGCAGTAAAATATTATTTTATTTTAAAGTTATACTTATTTTGAGCACGATATCTAAAAAAAATACGTTGATTATGTTTGTGAATTAATTGTATAATGTTTTGAATTGATAGTGGTTTTTCAAACGGTGATTTACTGTCATAAACAAAGACTTTATTTTTTCAATGTATGTGAAACGTGCAGAGTTACGTTCTCAGAAGTGTCAAATGTAACCTCGTAAATGGAATAGACTGTAATTATTTTATTTGTAATTCTTTGTCAAATTAATTATTTTATTTTAGTGTGTTTTCAATATTATTTCAATTATTCAATATTATTTTTATGAATATATTATTATTATTCATTATTTTCTTAGTCAATAGTATAATTGTACTAGTTAGAATTCTTAATTATTAATTATTATGTTTTACTTCTATTTGCTATTGTGTTTTGTTCATATGTGGCAAACTGAAAATCAGAGCTGCAAGTTACTTCAACGTGTAGCATTTGATAACCTTGCTCCTTTTTGCCATTTTGTTTTGTGTTGTACTGTGTCTTCTTTTTTTATATGTTCTGTGGCAAATAAACTCATTTCACTATCACTTTCACTATCTCTGGTATTACACATTTTATATAAAATTGTATTAGCTTCCTCTCCATCTTCGTCATCCAAAAATCATCTCTTGTAATGCGTTCAATATGTACAAGTTCATTATCTCCTACCCAAATGCCAAAGAGACATAATCGCCGTTCTGTCACGTAAAGCTGTCCTTGTACCTGGTAATACCAATTACTGTTTTTATCGAGTTTTGTCGTACTTGTTGCCTCTATACATTGTCTCGATGCGAAGGTGCCTTGCTCAGTACGAAGATTTGATAAGCTGAAGTTAAGAAATTTTATTTAATCACTTAGTTACATACGATTCATACTTACGCTTACAAAAAAATAATAATACGTAGATACAATCGCATTATTTTATATATATATATATATATAATATATTTACATAATATGTACATTATATATCTATACATTTTGTCTGACTGCAAGAGTAAGTACTGTTACATTTTACTGTTGTACAGTTATACTCGGACTCGTGAGTTGTTTACATTTTTTGCGTAATTTCAAAAGTTGGTTGTTCTGTACGATCAATAAAACATCTCGTTACAGTTTCAAAGAATTGTTTTCTTATCTTCAGCACTCTCAAATTTGATGATTTGTATGGTTCCGTAGTACCTAAAAGGTACAAAAGGAACCTTTATGGTGAGACTCCGTTGTCCGTCCGACCGTATGTCACAGCCTCATAACTTTAGCACCTTTAAAGATAAAGACATGAAATTTGGCACAAAATTGCATTTATTTCCCACATATCACGATGTAAAAAAAGATTGAAATTATTCAAAATATTTCCAAAACAAAACTGAAAAATGTTATCCTAAAAATGCAATATGGCTATCAAATTATAGATATCAAAAAGCTGATTGTAAAAATACATTGATATAAAAAAAATGTATGTCTTTATCTCCAAAACTGGTAGACCGAGCATTATGAAAAAAATCATGGTAATAGTGTTTACGTAAAGATTACAGGAAAAATAAAGCAGTTGAGAAATTCACGAAAAAAAATAGTAAATTTAATTTATCATCCACAATACGGAACCCTAGGTACGCGAGTCTTACTCGCACTTGGCCGGTTTTTATTCTTCTTATTTCTAGTTTCCATTTTTATTTTTAAACATCCAAGCAAGATACAACTAAATGATGTTTATTTACATGTACACACAACTGATAGTTTGATGTATATTTACACGATTATTTAAATAATGATAGTACACTCTATCAGAGCTTCGAGACGAGTGAGGGGGAACTAGGGCTCAGAAAATTGACATAGGTCTTGCCTCGACAGCCGCTGGCGGGCAACTGGCGGCCGCTCGCCGAGTAGTCGCGAATCAATTTTTCTTTTTAAATTAAGGGAAAAAAAACGATTTTCATAAAAAAAAAAAAGTAACCACAAAAGTTGTTAGTACAATAGTTTTACTTTAATGATCTGCAATTTTCATGCAATTTGGTTAAGTACACGTTACATAAAACGAAAAAAATCTTAAAAATCGACAAAGTTTCGGATTTTTTTTCGATCGAGCAAAGTGTAACGTCTCGCAAATTGAACCACAAAAAACACTGCACAAAAGATGTATCTGAAACATATATTTTTTTCAGATTTTAAATATAACTATTTGATGCTTTAAAATGAGTTTGAAAACAGACAAAATTGGGATAAGCCCCCCTTAAGGCGCTACGGAAAAAAAATAGACACTTTTAGAACTTGCATATCTACTTCAGTGAAGAAGGTATTGTTTTGATAAAATAGTATATTATTTTTGGAATCTTTTTGTAGGGATCCGCTAAAACAGAAACGCGATTGGAGAAATTCGGCTCGATACAAATACGAGGGGCATGCCAAAAGAAGTTAGATACTCTTTACTCCTTTGATTGACACTGGCAAGTTATACATCATCTTGTAGGCTGGTTGTTTGTTGATATATCTGAAAATATAACGCACATCATTTCTTTTTTTTTTATTTGGATGAGCATCATTTTTCCGAGAATCTGGCGGGAATTCGCTTGCAGCAATGGAGCTCAGTCGAAGTGATTGTCGCGCTATCATTTATTATGACTATAAAAAAGTTTTAAGCCTCAAGAATGTTTTGAACTTTTGGCTACTACTTTTGGTGAGTCTGGTTGCTCACAAACAACAGTATTTAATTGGTTTGCTGAATTTAAAAGAGGACGGGGATGTCTCAAAGATGAAGCGAAGACAGGTCGGCGGCCAACCGCGGTCACAGAAGAAAACGTTCGTGCAGTCGAAAAACTTATTGGCGAAAACCAACGAATTATGTATGTAGAGCTGGAGCGAGAACAGGGAATTGGATCAGCAGCAATGCAAACCATAATTCACGACCAAGGTGGTCTCCGTAAATGTTGTTTGAGATGGGTGCCGCACAAACTTACCGATGAGCAGAAAGACCGTCGGTTGGATTGGTGCCTATTCATGATAGATAAATTCGACGGTGGCGAGAAAAAAAATGTGTATGATATACTGACTGGTGATGAAACATGGCTTTATAACTATGATCCCGAAACAAAGTGAAATTCGACTGTATGGTGCTTTGAAGATGTGCCAACTCCAACGAAATGTCGCCGTGCACGAAGCACACAGAAACAAATGGTCGCCTCGTTTTTCAGCAAAACGGATCATATTGCTACTGTAGTGCTAGAGAATCAAAGAACGATGAACTCCGAATGGTATGTGACAGTTTGTGCTCCAACAGTAATATCAGCTTGGTGTGACAAGCGACCGAAGTCAGGAATCCGACGCCTTCTCAGGCACCACGACCATGCAGCGTCGCACACGTCTGCCAAAACACTTGACTTTTTCGACTCAAAAAATGCGTCAATCCTCCCTCACTCACCATATTCCCCTGACCTAGCACCTTGTGATTTTACCTGTTTCCAAAAATCAAAGAAAAAATAAAGGGGAAAAAGTTTGAAAGCAAAGAAGATGCACTGGCTGCCTATATTTTCGAGATTTCTGAGGTGTCTAAAGAAGAGTGGTCTTTGGTATTTTCCAATTAGTTCAGACGTATGGAAAAGTGTATACGTGCTCAGGGTGAATACTTCGAAAATATCGATACTTGTAATAAAGAATAAATGTTATAATTTTTGAGTATCTAATTTCTTTTGGCATGCCCCTCGTATTCATTGAAATTAGGTCTTTCTCGACACCAATTCTCCTGGTTTGGTCAGTCAGTGCTTTACTAGCACAGTGTCATCTCTTTCCTTGAACTGTCATAATGGAGATCCACAGGCAAAGCTAATTACAGATGGCGCCAGCATAGGTCCGGCCAATAAATACTACGGTCCGGCTATGTCAAACTTTGTTGTTTTGTGTGTTCCGGTTATCCTACAGTTTTTCTCCAATATGTCGCATTCTTTTTACTTCCTCTTATCACCTGTATTCCAATATGTTATATATTTGATATTGTTATTATGTTATTCATTTTTAATATGGGTTTTACGGGAATACATTATCACCATTATTAAAGCATCCTGGTACGGCACACAAGAGATAATTCCAAGAAATTAAAAACTACGCAAAAACCATAACATTGTACGGAAATGACAGATTTTCATATACAGATTAAAATATTGATTGATTTGATTTATTTTATATCTCAGAGAAAAAGGATCAATCATTAAAAAGATGATCGTTGATACTTTTTTGCTGCTGTTTTTGCAAAATTAAAATGATCACTTAAGTACATTAGACCGATAGCCGGACGTTTTAATTTCGACGTAACTTATGGTATTATTAAAATCCTTAGTTTTCGGACAGTGGATAGGTTATGCATATTTGAAGCTTTGTTAAAAAAGTTAGAAATCTTAGAACGTTGCTTTAGGTATTAATTAGGTATTTGCAATCATTGAATCTAAAGTCTCATTACAAAATTAGAATTAAAAGTTTGGATTGTATCTGACATAAGACATGCGTATCTTGTTATTATTCATTTATTAGATAGATAGCATACATGGAACATAGGTAAACTGAAAATTGTGAAATAGTCTTTCAATATAGTATTAGAGGGACCTGAGTATGTTTACATCAAATGGTATTATTTATCTTGACCTAAAATAGAAATATTAGAAATTTATTTAGTATGCTTTTCGGTTTAATTAAGTTTCTTTTCATATTATGAGAAATACAAAATTAGAATTCAAAAGTTGGCAGCTACCTTATCATAATAACATACCCGATCATCATTCAAAACATTAGAAAAAATCGCACATGGAGTTTTAAGAAAACATGATTTCGATTATCATGGCATACAAAAAACGCGCGGGGTGAAGCGCGGGGGCGGGGACGCTAGGCCGTGTGACGGTGTCGTGAGCTGGTCGGCTCGCTTTGTACCACTTTGTAGCCGTTGTGAGCGGAGAGCGCGAGATCAGCAAATAAAATGTTAAAGTTCATTTTTACTATGATAAAGTATGCAAAAAACATGTAAGGTCTTTGCCCGATTTTTTTTTAGGGATTGTCAAGTGTCTTTTTAACATTCATTTGCGATAGGTAATTTGTCCTTTGGTAAAAATTAAAAGCTCTAAAATGCTTAGTTTCTGAGACAATCAATACCTTAAGGTGGTAAAACCAACACAATTTCATACGATTTTATAATTGAATACATACCTTAATTGCAACAAAACAGACTTCTCAAATAAGGCTTAAAAAATCAACGAAAAATCTAGTTTCCGCATATGCAATAATATTAATTAAAAAATTGTTTAATTATTACGCAATTAAAATATCAAAAGTATTCAAAACTCACAAGATTTTTGAGTGTATTGGTGAGATCTACAACCACATAGAAGTTCATGATAGGTGTACAAATACGTTTCATTCATAAAACTTTGTTCCGATTGTAGCACAAAACAATAACTTCCAATATTCTTAAATTTTATATGGATATAAAAAGCAATTGCTAATGTTTCAATTAAAATTATTTCGAAGTAACTTCATTAAAAAAAAACACTTTTCTCATAACTATTGGAAAAATCAGCGATCATATTTCTTAGAATATATTTTTTTTGTTTGTCACCGAACTTCAGTGTAAAGATTTGGAACGGTAGCGGCCGCCATGACAGTGCATCAGACTTACATCGCCGCAGCCGATGAACTTTGCATTGGGTGCAGAGTTATAAACGATCATTTCAAAAGTCGGACTTGTGAATGTACAGTGGAGACCACATCAAGCTATACACTTGCAGTACGAAATTAGCCCCTACAGAGAAGAATATAAGATAGGTACAAAGTCCAATGTGTCTTACTTGATGCGGTCTCCACTGTACATCCACTAGGGATGTACCATAATTTTTTTTTTCTCTTTGGAACTGAAGTTTTGGCATTAAAAATATATTTTTTTTGACCGCCTATGGTACAATCCTAAAGGGTGTCGGTACTACCTTCCGTTCCAAAGATAAGGCCAAAACAATTTTTTTATGTTGCATCCCTAGTGGTACATCATTATGTCAAAAGCATAACCCTAACATCAGGATCATCACTATGAAACAAAAAGTATCATTATTTAAAATCAAAAGGAACCCTAATTTCATCATTTGATCCATGATGGCAGTGAAAACCTTTTCACGACGCAACGCGACGTGTAGATAGGTACCATTATCTATAAAAACGGCAAAAAAAACATGTTCGGTCACAAAATAACCACTTATAGAATTTTTACTCCGAATAACTAGCGAAAACAGGCGCACGCACGCATAGACGCGTACGTACGACGATCTCGGAGATACTCGGGTCAATGCCAATACGAAATTCTGCCGAGATCATCATACGTACGCGTCTATGCATGTGTGCGTCTGTTTTCACAACGTCGTCGTCGAGAAACTTAGCAAGATGTCTTTTTTAACATAAAATTTGCGGTCAAATATCAGGATTTATTTTCGGTTGTTTTTTTATTTATTTTCCGTAAGTCAGCATTTACTATAATAGAATGTATGTAAGAAATCCCGAAAAATCCTGCACAGTGGTCCCAATTTGAAATTTTATATAATGAATATTTATATTTCAAGTGACAAATACTGATTGGCAAATTTCTGTAAGTGATAGTTTTCGAGATAAAAAATAATCTTTTTTTTTTGTATGGCGAAAAACAATTTTTTTTTTCTCAAAATGTTGTAAAGTGTCGCGGGTGTGGCTTTAATATTATGAATAACCAAGTGATCCTCTACTTAAGGCGATTACCGTCGCCAAATTAGCAGCTCGATGTTTGTCTGTATGAATATCGACGGAAACGACATTGAAATAACGTTCAAATCAGTGCACAATGCGTGGTGGCTGTTACGACGCTCGCTGCGTCCTTGAAAGGGCAAAATAGGAGAAAATAATACTTTTCACATGGGCGTCATTGTTCGATTGAATAATTCTATGTTATATTTATAGCTAACCAGTTTATCTATTTATCAAAGCATAAATGAATTAAATCACCTAAGCCGCTTAGGAGCAGTAGGAAATTCAAACCGAAAGACACCATTCAGTTGAAACAATTTTTCATATAGAAGTTTTGGTGGTACGAAAAAGAAAATTGTTGCATATGTTGTCCTTGAGTTGATAATCCATAATACATTTTTTCAATATTTTTGGTTTGGCCATAAAAGAGGAGTAGGCTTTAGAAAGTACCCATTTGGCGGTATTAAGGGCCTTAATAGTAGTTTATGCAACAAGGGCGAAAAGGAATAAATTACAAGTGTTTTAAACGTAACCGAGTAATTTAATGCTCTTACAACCGTGTACCATACTACGTTTTTCAATGCATAGTGTGAGGAAATAAAACAAATATAATCAAAGAAAACAATTTAATTATTAAAGTTAAAAGTTAAATTGTTACAATTTTGCAAGTTAATGATTGGCTCAAAAAGAATGTATCCAGAGCCGTTAAACAATGGAAAAAAAAGTATAACATTTATGGTACACAGGAAAGGTTGCAGATTAGCCAACTTCTAGTAAATAAATAAAAAAATAATAATAATAAAGCTCTAGGGGCAAAATAATCGGCTTTTTTGTTGAGTTTTGAAAAAATATTTATAACGTTTGCGGCCGCATGAGAAATTTGTGGTCAAATATCAGGATTTATTTTTGGTCGTTTTTGGAACATGACACATATAATTTTAATGTATTTTCCGTGAGTCAACATTTACTTTAATAGAATGTATGTGAGACACTTTCTTCCTGAAACAATATGTTATCTAGAAGTCGGCGTATTTCCTACGATATAGCAACATAAAAACCAATACAAGAGCGCCGACTTCTAGATAACATAATGTTTCAGGAAGAAAGAAGTCGGCAAAAGTGTTGCTTCGGTACCATCGGTCATTATAGAATTATTATTAACTTTTTAGTGAATGACTGCTGTAACTATTGAAGTCGGTTATTATTTTTTTGTTAAAAGTTTTGTAACAATACAATGTCGGCCCTTAGCCGAAATAAGGCAAAATATAATACATTTTTACTAACGGTTTTCTTAGTGGGTACCTTATTTCTTTCTTTTAAGGTGAAATTTTCAAAGGCATTTTAGACGCATTATTTTTATTAGGTACCAAAGTTCGGCCGCCTTAAAACAGGAGGGTGTAAATCTGATCATGTACTTTCATTCCTTACCTATTGAATATCCTATTAAATATTTCTTTTGCAGCAGAAAACATTTTTTGGCGGCAAAAGAAATATTTAGATGACGAATGATTCCCTATTTCCCTCCCACAAATAACGCACTTTTCATTCATCTTGACGGATCGCCATCTACTCACACGCCGCCTCGCCGCTTTGTGAATTGCGTGCGAGCAAACTCCATCCGTCGCTGATTGGCACGTGGCGTGGAGTCCGCCCCGGCCCCGCGCTGCACCCCGCACCTTTGTTTGTATGCCATGATCATAGAAATTATGTTTTCTTAAAATTACGGGTACGAATTTTTCTAATCTTTTGAATGTTGATCGGGTATGTTATTATGATAAGGTAGCTGCCAACTTTTGAATTCTAATTTTGTATTTCTCATAATATGAAAAGAAACTTAATTAAACCGAAAAGCATACTAAATAAATTTCTAATATTTCTATTTTAGGTCAAGATAAATAATATCATTTGATGTAAACATACTCAGGTCCCTCTAATACTATATTGAAAGAGTATTTCACAATTTTCAGTTTTCCTAATTTCCATGTATGCAATCTTTCTAATAAATGAATAACAACAAAATACGCTTATTTTATGTCAGATAAAATCTAAACTTTTAATTCTAAGTTTGTAATGGCCCTTTTAAATTAAATAATTGCAAATACCTAAATAATACCTACAGCAACATCCTAAATTTTCTAAGTTTTTAATATAATCTTTAAATATATATACTTAATTAATCCTGCAAAGATAAACAATTTTAATAATATCATAAGTACGAATCGTACTGCTACGCGCCTAACATGCCTTTTTAATGACTGTTGGTTTCCTGATTATTGCAAAAAGTCATCAAAAGTCTGTCATTTCATTTCTATTTGCCTCATCTTTACCCTTAAGGGGCTGCACAATGCTAAAATTAGGTCCTGAATTAACGCTTTTTTTTTAATTGTCTATCCTGCTCTAATCAGATGCCGCGCACGTAAAATTTTAGTTATTTTAAAATCGTGGCTACATTAGGACATTAACGATAATTTCTTTATGTAATAAAGATGTTTTTTTTTTTTCTAGTTAGTATCTGCGTCTGTTGGTTTCGTTTCAATCGGTTTTGAAATATGGAAACTGAATCACTTTTTTCGTGAAAATCATGTTTTTTTTAAAGTATTATAATTAAAAGAAGATGGATAGTATGTTAATTTATAAAGTGTAATTAATAATTGTCTTGAATCAAAAAACATCCCACATTTGTCGCAAATTTTCACCATTGACGGAACTGAGTCCTATGCAAAATTGATGTTTAGCATTGTGGAGCCCCTTAAAGTCCTATAGATTGTTAACTCTATGGTAACTTATAAATCAATGATCGTTTAATTGAACGACAATAAACTTGTCGATTTGTTATATTTGCTATTGATTTATTTTTCTTTTTATATGACCGCCTCTCTAGCCGAGTTGTAGAGCACCCGCCTGCTAACCTGCTAACCAAGAGGTCGTGGTTTCAATCCACACGGTAAACACTAATTTGTGTCTTCCTTAACTGGCAGGTAGACGCCAACGCCATTGAGTCGACCTCTGTCGGTACAAATATCGACAGAAACTATATTGAAATAACGTTCATATCAGCGCGCACTGCATTTATGACATCGCTGGGTCTCCGGATAGAGCAAAATAAGAGAAAATTATACTTTTCACATGGACGCGATGGATGGAAACAATAATTTTCCTTGTATTTTAGTGCAAGAACCATACAAATACCATTAATGGTTTCAAAGAAATAACCAATTTTACTTAATTTTTGCCTAAAAATAGCTTGACTTTGAACAATATTTTCATGATGTTTCTTAAATACGCGAGAATAACTTTCTGTTCATTGTAGTTTAACTAACAATATCTCGGAAGGGGCGCCTTAAGCTGGTGGTCTGATTGCGGCCGAAGTACGTCGATGGAGCTCACCACCCATCACGTTTCCATCCATCCATCCATCCATCAGCCTAGTTCGTCCACTGCTAGACATAAGCCTTTCCAGGACTTTGCCACTCCCGACGGTCATCCTGGAAGAATTGCCCATACTAACACGCTGGGCAGGCGGGTTGGTGAGCGCGGTTCCGGAACACTCGCACCAGTGACGCCGCTGCCCGTCACCGGTCTGTTCCATATAAGGCCCGGCTATTAGGGAAGGATATACCGCCATCCATCGGTCCCAGGCATGGTGGGCCTCCTGGTTTTTTGCCTGTGAGCTGTCCTCTTACTCTCCCCCGAATTACTTCGAGGGGGTCTCCAAGTAAGATGGTGGTACCTCCACAGTCAAACCCAGCATTACCTGTACCACCTAACCTAAACATATTCAATAAAATCAACATATAGTTAAAATATTAAAACAGAAAAATAATAAAACATTATTGCAATAGAATAAAATATTAAGTTTGATCGCTATAGTAATTATATGGTTTCAGGTCCCGTAGCATAGAGTTTAAGGCGCTACGGAAAAAAAATGGACACTTTTAGAACCTGCATATATTATCTACTTCAGTAAATAATATATTATTTTGATAAAATAGAATATTATTTTTGGAATCTTTTTCTAGGGACCTGTTAAACAGAAACGCGATTGGATTTTTTTTTGTAAATGAGGTCTTTTCGACACCAATTATCCTGGTTTGACAGTTCAGAATGACATATGAACTGCAATTATATTTTATTAGATGGGTTTTAACAGTATCTAGAACCTGGTAAAATGAAATTTTGATAGTAACTTTAGTACATTTTATATTAATAAAAAACCGACTTTTTGGTACTTTTCCACGAATTCGTCCCTCTCGCACTGAGGGTTTTTTCGCATATGAAGTAACACGCTAAAATTTTTTACATATCGCCTTAATCGCGCGTGACGCCACTAGTTGAATCACAAGTGCAAGGAGCGTGACATACTGTTTAATCGAAAAAAAAATCATGTCACGCTCCTCGCACTTGTGATTCAACTAAGTGATTAAACACTGTGCTACGCCGGCAGGAGTCTATATAGACCCAGGAGTCTAGCATGCGCCGTCGATACGGTGTCTTTTCATCATACTTTCTCTCACGCACATTGACAAACGCGGTGTGTGAGCTCAAATAGGATAGATAAGTGCCGTCTCTCTGGCGGCCAGTATATAAAATTAATTTATATCCAAGGATGTATGCAGACTAATTTCTACTTAGTAGTGCATAGTTTAAGAGTGTGTCAGGGTCGTAGTAGGTAGAAATCTGAGATCTCTAGCGACTAGAAGTATATGTATGTACGTTTGTATTATTTCCAGTACCTACCTATACAAGGTGACTTTTTGATCATCGTCCAAATTCATACTGGAGGCTTGATAAGTGATCAGTATCTTGGATCAATAATAACTTTTGTGAAATTTGTAAAATGAAATTTCGACTTCCCATAGAAATTCACTTCCAGTTTCGAGTGAATCACTATGGGGAGTCGAAATTTCATTTTACGAATTTTACAAAAATGATTATTGATCCATGATACTGATCACTTACCAAGCCACCAGTATGAATTTGGACGATGATCAAAAAGTCACCTTGTATATCAAAAAATTTCATTTTAAAGTTCATATTAAAAAACTTCACTATGACAAAATAACAAAATTCCGTTCTAATCCGAGTGTAATATAATAATATTATATGTTCTATTTTAAGACATAGTTTATACAATGCCTCACTAAAATTAAGTCAGTTCTCTGCTCAACATCAAACAAACATTGCGCCATATATTAAATTAGGCTCCAGACAAATTCAACTTTTGTTATACAAGAAAATTTTTCTGAAAAAAATCCGGGTTGGAAATTAGATAAATAAAATTATAACGCTAAAAACAACTCTATACTAAACTATATAATAAATAATATATGGTAACGACATGAATCCTCGAGAGGGGGTCAGAGGTGTTCCTGAGTGTGAAACTGAAGGGGCTATACCGTGAAAATTGACACTTTTTGAAGTTATTTATCTGCTCTTTTAATGAAGTTATAAGTAAAATAAATTAGTATAACAATTTTGGGATCTTTTACTAGATTTTGGTCTATCAGAAACGCGATAGGAGGAATTTCATTCGATAGAAATAATTATTGAAATCAGGTCTAAATTTACACTTTTTTTGATATTCTGACAAATTAGGATAGCATACAGACTTGAAAAATATTTATTTAGATGGGTTTTAACTACACCTAAATTACTGGTTATGGATTTTTTTGTAGGAAGTTTTAGTTAATTTTGAATTAATTTAAAACCGACTTTTTGTCAATTTTCCCCCATTCCGTCCCTTTCGCACTGCGGGTCTTTCTGCCTGGAGTAACGGGGACCTTTGCTAGCACGGTATATCACCTGAAGAATGCAAGTCACAGTCCACACACGCTACACATTCGGTTCACCGACGATTATTACGTCCCAACGTGATGAGTGGTGGGCTCTATCGTCGTTCTTCGGGCACAAATACACGCTTTTTAGAGCATGCAGGTTTCCTCACAATGTTTTTCCTTCACCGTTCAGCAAGTTTTAAGTATTAGGTATTGACTACTATGCACATAAATTCCGAAAAATTCATTGGTGCATGCCCGACAGGGGATTGAACCTGGGTCTCAAGATTGGGGGGCCAGCGTTCTATTTACCACCTGAGCTAACGCCGCCGCCGGCGGCGCCGCGCCGTAATAGTATTTGTGCAACTATAACATAATTTGAGACATTAGGACACGAGTGCTTGTTTACGTTAATAGTTTTGCACTAGTGTCCCAATGTCTAATTATGTTCAGTTGCACACAATAGTTTTTCTACGACCATTAAAAATATCGTCTTTATTTATAATAATTTCAACTAACAATTTTACGAAAACTGAGAAGAAGAACACTCGCCATGAACCTCAGGTGTGATGTCCCGGTATTGCTACCTTGAAGGCCAATCAGAAAAAAGGGGACGTGGCTTAAGAAATAAGCCGGGACTTATTTCTCGTCTCTGTTGTTGATTGGCTCTCTAGCGGTGTTTTAATAAATTGGGCCAATCGCAGCGCAGAATCGTGGTGTTACAATGTGATATTATAACGTCGGATAAACAATGTAGGTACTTAGAAAACTGCTTTTGATGTTTCTATTACCGTATTGCAGTATGCGAGTAGATAAAAATATATTATTATGTTACTAAAACATATGTTAGTGTGGTTACACCTAGGTTTAGCTGGCTTAAATGTACAACGATTTTGTTTAAATTCCAAATCTCAGTTTTCAGTGTAGATATTAAAATATTTAATAGACCAAGTTTGAAACGTGTTGATTTGGCAATTGTACTGCCATCTTAGTTTAATTAGGTTCGTTAAAGTGTTCTTATTTCAAACTTATTTCAGTGACGGACAGCGGCGGTTGTGTCTGAAACATTGAAACCGTTTTTTTTTTTTTTTTTCAACTTCACTATTTCATTGCGTTTTTTCGCGAAAAGACGGATATCGAGGTAAGTTTTAAAAATAGATTGACGTTTAATTGGAAGTACCTCAAAACTGCGGGACGCTTAATAAGGCTCTGGCCATATAGTGAGGTTACCAAAAAAATAAATCGGCCAAGTGCGAGTCAGACTCGCGTACCTAGGGTTCCGTATTGTGGATGATAAATTTAATTTGGTTATTTTTTTCGTGAATTTCTCAACTGCTTTATTTTTCCTGTAATCTTTACGTAAATACATATTTACCATGATTTTTTTTCATATTTTTCGGTCCACCAGTTTAGAGATACAGGAGGGGACATATATTTTTCTCGAAATATATGCAATAAAATATAAATAAACTATACATTTTTACAATTAGTTTTTTAATACCTACAATTTGAAACCAATATTGTATTTTTATAAAATAATTTTTTATTTTTATTTTTACTTTTATTTTTATATCTCTTATTTGTGCTAATTATTCTATTAGCTAGTTATGATCTATAATTGACATTTTATTCATATATTTCGGTCTACTAGTTTCAGAGATAGGGGGGGAGACATATTTTTGTGACTTTTTGAAGATTTCTCGAAACCAGTGCCAGTAAATATAGTAAAAGTATATATATACTAGTCAAAACAAAATAGCGGCCACTAAGTATTTTCGATGTAGCATAAAAACAATACAATTAAGAGGATATACCGTGGCGAAATCAGTGTTTGATGGGCGTGGTTTCGCGCTCGCCGCGAGCAGAGAATATAAAGTATTACAGCGAGTCAGCGCGACAAACCGCAGCTGCAGGAGTATTGCCGTTGCAATATTCCACAATTTCCACATAACATACTAAATAACTAATCAATTCAAAAATAAATATTATATTATTAAATACAAATAAATTTAATTATCATACAGATACAGTTATCGAGTTTTCACTGTATTTTGAAATTTTAGAACAGAAGTTTGGTTTTATTTTCAAAAATATTGACCACAAAAAAATAAGTTTTCGTGATGATAAGCTAATCGTTGGTATAGGAGCCCAGAGAATTTTTTACACGTCATTTTCAGGATAAATTGTAAAAAGAAAAGGACAATGGTTCTTTTAAAATATTTTAATCAGAAGAATTCAAAATCAACCACGTGGTTTACAATCTCCTCATTATTTTCTACTACTACGGCCTTTGGTCGCGAGTTTGTCTCTGGATAATTATTTCTTGGAGGGGCTTTCGGACACATGTTTTCTTTATCCTGTTCTTTCACATATTCTGGATCACGAATTTGTAAATTTAGTCTGTGTCTGGGATCAACCACTTCTGGTAAAAGACAATCATTGAAAAACGAAAGCAAATGTGGCTCCATTCTTTCATGCCAAAATAATAATTGGTCATGCTTTAGTATAATTTCGGTTTTTATCTGATTATTTCCGTACCATACGGCCAATGCACATTTTCCTTTTTGACAAATATATAATTGGCCTTGAGCTTGAATAAACCAATCAGATTTTTGGTTTACTTCTATCTGTCCAGTTTTCTTATTTTTACGCCAAGAATGCATCTTTATGAATTCATTTGAATACATTCTGTAACAAAAGTGAATATTGTAAACAAAAAGCTAAAAATATATTTACTTTTAAATATTTTGTCTTTATTTATTCATAAACTCACGAAACTCACAATCTTCGATGCCTATTTCGTATGGATGTTCTTGTTCATCATCATGAGTATGATCTTCTTAATGTCTGCGCTTCTTAGTCACATCCTTAGGTCTAGAATAAAAAGACAATATTATACGAATGTGACAGTGGAATACACGTAAGCAGACACAACCGGTATTTGCCGTATGGGCAGAGTTTGCTGGGTAGCTGGGCTGCAGAGTTTATTCAAACAAAAGATTATCACATTTCACACAATTCACAGTTACATTTTCAACATTGTTGATAAAAGACTAAAAAATGACATATACATATTATATATATATATTATATATATATATTATTTCATTACCCCAATTCCAAGGTTTAAAATTATATTGAAAAGAGGCAAATTTGGGATAGTACCCCCTTAATAGAAATATATTAGTACTTAGTATTAAAATTATTTATAAACAGAATATTTTACTTTTTTACTTTGATATTATATTACTTTGACATTTTGATACATGTGATGCTAGATTATTATTGTTTAGATTAAATTTTTTGACATCTGTATTGAATTTATTTACTTTTTAAATTATTTATCCTCTTTTACTTTTTATTGTTTTAGATTGCAATTGTTTGTGTTAACTACATTGAGAAGTGTAACTGGCGGTTATAAATAAATATAGGCTCGTCTCTTACAAGAGTATACGAACAAAGGTACCTTCATTTTTTTTTCCAGAATAGCTCTTGTTATTGTTATTAATCTCACGAAATTTCAGTTACCGTAAATCGATAGTTTCCTCAAAAAAAATGTTCAAGTTTCGTAAAATAACCTCAAAAATTGTCTTAAGGTGCAATTTTAATTGATTTTATGACTTGATTTTTTTTTTTGGTTGTGTTCCGAAACTGCTGTGAGTTATGCATTAAAATTGACGTAATTTAATTTTTTTGTTCTTATAGTATAAAACCAATGCAGGCATTATTTTTTCTTTGTGATTTCATTCAAAGTTTATAAAGTTTATGCATGTCTTTTATTTAGCTTACCTAATAGGTTGCCTTTTTGTTGTATTTATGCTGATTAGTGATTTAATAGAAAAAATAGGTTGAATCTGTTGCAAAACCGAATCAGAGCACCTGACTCTATGCAAAAAATAGGTTGAATCTGTTCCAAAACAGAATCAGAGCACCTTGAATCTATACAGTCTTGTGGGTACTAACCCTAGAGTGTATATAAAAAGCCGTAGGCGTGGAGGAAGGGCAGCCCTCGCCTGGCGACCAACAAGCCGAAGCTCCGAAGGTGAGCATGGGTGACTGTGCTTTGTTACGCAAGGGCGAAGGGGCTGCACTTTCCGCAACGCCCAAGCAATTGCAAAAGTAATTTTGGGTCTTTAAAGTTAAAGAGACAAAAAAGTGAGGTTTTGTTTTGATTTATTTTTTTTAAACTATTTTCATTTCCCCCCCCCTCCCACTATACGTACACTTAATATTCGAGTTATTTTATTCTACCTAAAATAACCTAGAAATTTTTAATTTTGAAAAAAAAAAATAAAAAAAAAACTATTGATTTCCTGTACCCCCCCTTCGGGGGAGGAATTATACCCCCCCCCTCCCCCTCTAAACATATACACAGGTACATATACTTATATAAGAGTCCTTCCTAAACATATCTTATGTCTCATGTCTTATATATGAAAAACATAACCCTCCCTCGGGCGGGCGGTCGGATAAATGACGAATTCAAGTAAACAAATAAACTTTTTGTTTGAAACAAATTTTTGGTTACAAAATGCTCACCTTTCTTGATTTTGCTCGAAGTCGGTAGATGCATAACATGCCAGACGAGCTATTTTTGTCTGGAGATAGTAGTAGTAACTCCTGTTCTATAATTTTACAAGAATAATCTGTCCCTGAGTCTGATATTAATACATCATCAACTGATAAAGATCGAAGACCTATAAAAATATAAAGAAAATGTGACAATGATAATGGTGAAAAAATAGATTTGGTATAATGAAATATATATGATGCTTCATTTAAAAAAAATTAAATATTGGACATATTTCAATTTTTTATACTAGGTACGTAATATATATTTGTAGCTATTTTATCCAAATTTGTTTTGAGAAGAAAGAAAAAATAACAAATTACTACACTTAAATATTTCTAACATCATATTTTACTTAAAATTATAATATTCATAACATTTTGAAACCCTTACCCTCTTTTTGGAATCGACTGGGTGTTTAAAATTCTCTGCTCGTTTAAATTAAATATCATCAATGACGACTCCATGACTTTGCTTTGTTCTGTTGCTCTCGAACCGCTTGCACTGTCATTGAACGTCTGTGCTGATGGGTTTATTTAATCTATCTTATTTTCATGGTTATGTAAACATCTTTTGGCCCTGAAAAATATCACATAATATATAAGTAAAGCGTTTTACAGATACTACACTAGATTCCAGAAAAGTCCGTCCTTGCAAGTTGACATGTAACAAATAAAAATCATATGTAGGTACTTACATGATTTTTGCGACCATGTCGTGACCTCTAGCTTGCATGTACTTCTTATATTTTTTTTACGTATGATTGTTCTGTTTTTATTTATTCCCCATTTTGGGGTATTGTTTTACGATTACGATTTATATCAGTAAACAACAATCAGTTTTAACCCTAAAACGAATCTTAACGAGATAAAAACTATAATGCAATAATGAATATTAACTTAGCAATAGATTATGATTGATAACAAACTTAAAATTTGTGGAAACGGGGAAAAACAAAGAGGATCAAACGCAGCACAGGTCCTTCTCACGGTAGAGCTCAGCGAGCACTGAAGAAAGTGAACGAGTGTGACAGCGCTATAGCCCGAACGTACAGAGCAGCAGTAGCACACGCGATAACAATAGTGCGCGCAAATCTCGACCTTACCGTCACTTGACGCGCAATTCATGTAAAAAATCGTAAAAAAATAACTAGAGTACCCAACTGAAAAATGATAACAGATAATTTAAAATAAAACGTTTCACATTCAGAGAAAAATCGTGGTTAGGATACGTTGAACCATTGAGGAGTAAAATTAAAAAAAGGGAAATATAAGACGTTACTTTGGAATTATTTTCTATCGAGAAAATTTTATCCAATTGCATTTTCCATAACACATAATTTGAAGAATATGCCCTAGATTCATATAGTCTGAAACCAGATCTTTATATATTGTAGTTGTGTCATAAAATGAAATGAAAAACCCACTCCGATGTCGGTATATCCCCGTCGGTATATATCGGTATATACAATTTTTATTTAGTTAACAGTAAAATAATGTTCTTGCTTATAATTAAGGCTAATGATTATTTAAAATAAAAAATAAATGAACTTAAGGCAAAGTATGTAATTTCTATGAAAAACAAACAATGGAACGTGACTGTTTTTTTTTAATCTGCACTTTGTCATAATTTTTAGTAATGGGTATGCCCTCCTCTCTTTGCTATGCACTCCCGAAGCCTGGATTGCATGCTCTCGATCAAATGTCTCACGTTTTCAGCTGGAATCTCTTCCCAGGCAGTTTTTAATGCAATAATCAGCTGCTGCTGGTTGTGGATCTCTTGCTCACTCTCTCTGACCTTTCGTTTCAATGAGGGCTACTATCGACGTCAGGTGGCGCCACTGAGGCGACAGGTATAGAGAAACGTCAAATGCCCGCGAAACGGCGAAAGCTATGGCTTTTTATTAGTTATTTGTGTATTAGTCGACATAAATTCATAGTTTCAGGTTTATTATTCAAGGTACGGTGCAATGAAAGTAAATTAATTAAGATTAGAGCTAAAGAAAAGAGGGACTAAAACAAAACTTAAGTCTTCCTTTCGTTTTGGAACATAAGGAACTGCACATCATTGCGGCATTGTTTTTTCGCATTTAAGAAAGAAAAAAAAATAATATTATATGGATAAGCAAAACAAAAAATCGAACTTCTATGTAAATCTAACATAACAAACCTTTGACATATACCTTACGTGCCAGTGGCGCCAACTGGTGGCCTTTATAAAAGTAGACCCCATTGATCCCACATATGCTCTATCGGATTTAAGTCCGGACTGTTCGCTGGCCACGGTAACAGTTGAATATGAGAGTCTTCCAGTACAGACTGGGTTGCTCGAGCTGTGTGTGCACGGGCATTGTCTTGCATCAGGATGAACCCAAGACCCACTCGCTGTGCAAATGGGATCACATGGGGTCTGATGACCAACGTTCTTATACGCAAAAATAATTTCCTAACATTAAGTCGTTTTTAACTTGCAATTCATTTTTTGCATAATTTTTAAACATATTGTTTAAGATAAATAACTTAATCAATAGAGTCATTTACGGATTTGGTTTTGTGGTTTGGACATGTAGAGAGGATGAATGAAAGTAGAGTGACGAAAGAAATTTATGGTGCGCAAGTGGAAGGTGCAGCGGGTCTACCGCGTAATTTTGATTTTCATCAACATCAACTTGAGATTGAAATTTGACGTGCGTGCGAAAGAGATAGAATAAGAATAAGAATAAGATACATTTATTGTCAAAAAAAACATGAAACGAAAAGACACTGGTATATACATATATATACAAGATGACTTTTTGATCATCATCCAAATTCATACTGGAGGCTTGATAAGTGATCAGTATCTTGGATCAGTAACAATTTTTGTGAAATTCGTAATATGAAATTTCGGCTTCCCATAGAAATTCAGTTCCAGTCCCAGGTGAATCACTATGGGGAGTCGAAATTTCAGTTTACGAATTTCACCAAAATTGTTATTGATTCATGATACTGATCACTTACCAAGCCACCAGAATAAATTTGGACGATGATCAAAAAATCACTTGTATAACAAACAACATATTTGACAAAGGGAGAGAGCTCAGCTGGTTACCCTGTAGGAGGTCTCCAGCGCTGGTTTTCAGCACCCCCCGGCTCTTTTGGTGTAGAGCAGAGCATAATTATGCGAAAAAACAGGTATTTACACAAAACAAATATGTATATAAGACTAAAAACGACAGAAAAAAAAATGCATGCAATTCGAGAAAAAACGAAAATAAGTTAGAGATGTGTTTGTTAGTGTTTGTGATGATAGATGGCATGTAAGGCGGGCGTCGTCGCACGCACGTCAAATTTCAATCTCAAGTTGATGTTGATGAAAATCAGAATTACGCGGTAGACCCTCAGCTCGACCAGGCCGCCCTAGAAGGACGTATGCTGACCAAATTGGCGACATACTGAAGAAGGGCCATGTCAAAAGTACTCAGAACAGAAGAGCTTGTATGACTAGATTGATGGATGTGGAAGAGGTGGAAGAGGTGTGTCTGGATCGTAGCAGATGGAAAACTGTAGTATCTGCTTACCCCCCTGGGAGACAGGCGTGAGTATATGTATGTATGTAATTTTCGAATGACGCTGAGAATTGGCGCCTTGAAAACAGCCGTTCTGAAAGCCGTAATCGACATTATCTGTAAATAGGACGCTTGCCTTGTTTATCTGTAACTGCAAATTTCTTTATTTGCATTAATTAGATAAACGATTGTAAATAAAAGTGTCTAATAGTAGATTGTACAACAAGGGCATAAAACAATCCATTTTATCCGAGGCGTTTATATTGCCGAGCCCAACGGCGAGGGCATATATTGAGTCGAGGATAAAATGGGTTTTATGCCAGAGTTTTATTAAGCAAATTTGAATTTTAAAAAATTTGAATGTACACTAAAAAATTCTGGCTCCGTTAACCTGAATATAGTTAATTTAAACAGAAAACATTGTTACTATATGTGACTTCTATATTTATTGTTGAGTTTACTTATTTATTGTTCAGTTTACTTATTTATTGTTCAGTTTACTTGAACAATCTAAAATTCTGGCTCCGTTAACCTGAATATAGTTCATTTAAACAGCAAACATTGTACTATATGTGACGTCTATATTTATTGTTGAGTTTACTTATTTATTGTTCAGTATACTTATTTATTGTTCAGTTTACTTGAACAATCTCATGTATACAATAATTCAAGTTAACATAATATAATTCTGTTTTTGCTAACCAGGTTTTCTTTACAAAACGATCTGGTAGTATTGTAAAAATATTTTTTCTCCGTGTAATAATTTTGAAATTCTGATTTACAGAAACCAATGGAAACTTTGCGAATGCAGTATACACTGTGTTAAACACAGTTTTCTTAGGGTCATTTTTCTGCGCTAAACAGGCTTCTATGTTTTGTTTTTAAACAAGTAGAGATTTTAATACAGAATTCAATCAAGTGCGACAGCTATGAAATAACAAGTATTCATTTCTGTTCACAGGAAAAACGTTCAACTTGAAGTTCCTGTCACCAGAAAGACGTCGATAAAAGTGTCTTTTAAGGGAACAACCCTCTTCCAAAATGGAATCACATGAGAAGATCGGAAATGTCAGCCAAGATGGCTATAAAAATGGAAGAAACTTGGAACTCCAAGGTAAGAAAAAAATGCATATGTGACAGGCAAAAAGTGAAATTCCGCCGTTTACAAACGGCGTCGTCAGTTTCTAAACGGTCGCTGTTGTGCAATTTGCAATGCCCGCCGTTTGTAAAATTACTTTGTCGTTTATTTTGGAAAACTAGCGACTATTTGAATAACAATAATAAAAAACTTGAATTCACTCTAGCTATATAGTCATTTAAAGTTTCCGCAGATAATAACGCCAATTCTGAAGGCTTTAATTTTAGTTTTAGTGCTGTCAAAGCTTAAAATTTTCCAAAGAAATTTAGCTTCTAATCCTAACTCTTAAGGACCATTTTGTATCGAAGAATATTTAGTTTTGACAGCACTAAAACTAAAATTAAAGCCTTCAGAATCGGCTTTAATATTAGACTAAATAATACTTAATCAAACCATGACTAATTATAAACAGATTAAAAAGAGATTAATTACACAAAAAAAGCTCTTATTCAATAAATGTGTGAGTAAGAAGACGTCTCACCGAAGTGATACTGCTATGGAATAAATCCATAACATTGACATTTTGAGATAAACAATTTAAAGCTTTACAGGTTCGCCAAATATAAGAATTTTGTTTATAGTTAGTTCTTACTGTAGGCAAGAAGAAAGTTTTGCAATGCCTACGATTTCGATTTAATTAATTTTCAAAAAAGCCGAAATCGAAAGTATGTCACTAAAAAGTGAAAAATAGGTGCGACGACGAGCTGATCGAGGCGAAGCGTATTAGGTTTATATACAGGTTTAGTTCTAATATATAGGTTTACTTCTAACAGTAGCCTAAACATGAAAACATCTCAGTATCGTTGCGTTTGAAACTAAACTTAGGTTGCCATACGTAGCTGTTAGTTCCGCTACTGTCCGCTTGGAGCGGTTTCCCAGATTCCATACGATTTTGATGTAGTTTGAAACGCAACTATACGGAGATTTTTTCATGCTTAGGCCACAGAATTACTATACGTATATGCCGAGGCAAATTAGAAAATGCCGAACTCTATTTGACGAAGATTCGTCAAATAGCAAAATAGCGAGCATTTAGAAACTGACGACGCCGTTTGTAAACGGCGGAATTTTACTATTTGCCTGCGACACATACATACATACTAATACTAATACAGATAGAGGCTAGGAAGAAAATATAGTAGTTCTTCATTCATTTCCTACAATCCAGAGTCCTTACCAAAGGTGGATCCAAGATTTTATTTGAGCTTTCTGCAAGGTTTATTACAAAGTAAATTACATACCTACTCGACCAAAATGTATGAAACAACAGTTTTTTTTTCACGATTTCTCGTTTTTTTTTCTAGACATGTTCTTCGTGTAGGCGAATACAATTGAAGACTGTTTTTGAAAAACAACCAATGTCCAATTTTTTCGATATTGTTATTTTTTGCTCTATGGATTCTCTATTGTACATATAATAATCTGGTAATATTAGAAAAACAACCAAAGTACATTCAAAATGTAGCTACAAAAACAGAGTTTCCGGAAAAACCACTAACGTCAGTAACGTTTCTATGAAGAATAGTCAAACGTTTTTATACTTTTTATTTACAAAATTAAGTGTTTTCATATATCCAAGTTTAATAAACAAATATAAATAGGGATTTTTCTATATTTCATAAGGTTTTATTTACCTATGTCCAACAGTGTGTAGATGTCGGCTGATTGATATTGATATTTACTTTCTGTTAAATGTCAGAAAAGTGACATTGGTTGTTTTTCCAAAACACTCTTTTATTGCCAGTTTCCGGCTTCCGCAACTTCATCTTCACACTCTGTATAAGTAATTCATCCCACTTCTGTAACCAAACTAAATGGGAATATCAAAACGGATAGTTATTCTACGTTGTCTGTTTTCTGGAAGTCATGGTATATAATAAATATTTTAACGTCTTTTTAAAGTCACTTGTTACTACCCTTGGCTCCCTACACACGCTCCAATCCTAAAAAGAAAATGATTAAAATCTAGAGTCCTACAACAAAATTGAATACATATTTAATAATAGTTATTATATGATTATATACAGTGTGTCCCTCGTACAAGTGCACATCCGAAAGTGGGTGAAACTAGATCTAAATGTATCGACAAAAACAAAGAAAAAAAATATTTTTGATTTTTTTTTTAATCTTGGAAAAATACTCCACCTGGGTACGGGAGGCGAGCGCAGTGCCTTTGGTTAACCGCTCGTAGAAAATATTGTATTCATGATAGAACGTTGTATTTTTTTTTTGTTTGAAAGATAATGGAATAGGCAATGATAAATAGGAATAAAAATATAGTGAAACGGGGACATTATTTTGAAAAAATTGACTGAGTTGATTATGTTTTGTTTTTGATTTGGTATGCAACGTCTATTCTTAAGGATTATAACAGTTTTATTTCATTGCATTACTCGCGATAGATCAAAAGTTATGACATATTTTATACACAGTCTCCATGGTAGGCAAAAAAAATTTTAAAACGTAAATTTAAAAAGCAAAGATTTTCTAAAAAAAAAAAAACATTTTTTTGTCGATAAAATAAAGTCTAGTTTCACCCCTTTTCGGATGTGCACTTGTACGAGGGACACACTGTATATAAAAATAAAAAAGTACTTATTAAAAGGCTTAAAACATTATTTATTTAGTTATTATATGAGTTGTAATTTAAATAACCGTCCGAATTCCTATGGGAGGTTTAGTAGGTGGTAGAGATTACAAATGTGAATTGTCAGGTGGATCACATAATAATAATAATAATAATAATAATAATAATAATAATAATAATAATAATAATAAAGGCGTAGGGATGTGACGACCCCATCGCCCTCTGGTATGTCCAGTACGTCCAGTGCAACCAGTCACCGCAGGGCGGCTTGTGGCGAGCCGATGGTGAGTGGCGACACCACGGACCCTACCTCCAGGGGACACTATCATACATGCGCTTACACACCCTTGTTCGCGGGACAAATGTTGTGCGGACCTGTACCAAAATCCTCATTGTGCGGTCCTACCTTTCCCGTTGACTTAGGCGAGTGTATTTGCTTACACGATGTACGGCTGTCTTTTTCTAGCATGAACATCTAACAGAGTTTCGTTAACACTCACTGGAGACAGAGATACAAGCAATCAAAATTCTTGTCAAAAATACGGCTTGTGCGGTCCAAAAATTTTATGCGGACCGTCCGCTCAACAAGGGTTTTGCGGACGTTAATACACTAAGTCCGCACTTTAGTGGGTTAACGTACGAAATAACACAACGTCCGTACGTTGTTGGTTTTGTGAACGAAATAACACAGTGACCGCATTTTGATTAAATACCGTACTAAATTATATGCTCTGTCCGCACTTTGGTGGTCTTACGTACGGAATAACACACTATTCGCACTGTTCGCGCCACTTCTTGTGGCTCTCATACTGCGGGGTAGTTGTGAATTAATATTTTCAACTGTCATTTTCGCTGCATCTCCACCCGCTTAGTTTTGGACGCAAATCAATCAGTCGTCAATCAGAAGCCTTTCACGCCGGAGGTATACGCTGATTGTCATTCGACTAGGTCCTACCTCGACCCTACCGCCCGCCATTTTGAGATCGCACCCGCTGTGCGCCTCATTTTCATCTATTACTATTACGAAGAAGATTAGCCGAGAAGAGCGCAACCAGGCACGAAGAGGAAGAAGAAAACCATCTTGGAGAACACCAGAGACTTGGTGGCTCAGGCGAAGCGTGGTTTGTGGTGCATGCAGCTCCTTCCCAAGGTCAGATCTTTCATCTTCGTAATTATTTCTCTTCACTTCCCGCTATTTATAAAACCTATGGTGATACAAAGCACTGCCGTCATATCGCGTGCTCATTTTTTTGGTCCTTCGAGCCGGATCTAGATCCATTTTAGGCCCTTTGATCTGCGATCTATAACCATTTTTTGGTATTTCCAACCGCTATCTTCATGTTCTTTGTCTAAAGAACACGTGAATTCCGCTCTAATTTTCACTCTGCCCGCAGTATTACCCCGCATTCCCGCTCTTATTTGCATTATCTATGCATTAAAACCCCGCATTCGTCAAAATATTAGTGATTCCATTTCCTATATACTGGAAATTATAAATTATCTACAGTGAAATACGCCATTCTGTTAATTTATCCGCTGCGATTATACCATTTGATCATTTCACAGAAAATATTATCTGCCTACCTGCTAATTCTTAATATTATCGAGAGGTACTCGTACACAGGTTCGTCCGCCGCCCGTGTTATCTCTAACTCATTAGCATTATTCTATGTTGTAGTCAGTATAAAACTTTCAATAGTTCTGGTACTTGCCTAACTTTGTACTATATAACATGCCAAATTCCGCAGAAGCTGCAAAATTAAAGATGTCGTATAGTTTAAAGAAGCTTAAAAATAAAAGGCAAGAATTGTTTAATCGCCTTCAGAGAGTTTATGACTTTTCTAAAACCGCTTTAGAGGATGTTTCTTCGGCAGAATTGTTTATGGCCAATGTCGAAACTTTGGATACTGTACGCTCAGAAATTCATGTAATCATAGATGAAATTAATGACACAGAGGTATTGATAAATCCTAATTTTGAACCAAATTATCAAAGTTGGTCAGCTTTTGAGGATCTTTACTCCCATTGCAAATACATCAACCGGAAGTTATCACATTCTTCGAAATCGGCTGACTCTAAAGTTAAAGCTCCACTTGACATGGAATGTCCCAAAAAACCTACTATCAAGCTTCCAAAACTGGAACTCGTTGGTTTTTCTGGTGAAGCTACTATGTGGCCAACATTCTATGAAACATTTAAAACCACGATTCACGATAATCCGGACTTGACCGACAACGAACGAGTACAATACCTGATGGGTAAACTTTCTGGCCGGGCACTTTCGATTTGTTCTGGAATCACACCGAACGCAACTAACTACGACATAATCTGGAAAACACTCGTTTCTACTTTTCAAGACTCGCGTAGTTTAGCCACTACTTATTTGGATCAAATGTTTGAATTTCGCCCTTTAACTACCGCTAGTTCAAAAAACTTGGACTTGTTTTTAGACAAGTTCTGTTCCGCTGTTTCGTGTTTAAAATCACTGAATATTAAAGATCTTTCGGATTTTATCCTTATGTATTTGGCCCTTAAAAAACTTGATGTTGAAACCGCTCGTTCATTTGAAATGTTTAAACGTGGTTCCGATTTACCCCATTATGATGAATTAATATCATTTTTACGGGAACAAACTAAGATACTGAACCGCACTGCACCCGCAATTACCGCTCCCGCTCCGAACCGCTCCGTTAATAATAATAACAACAAAACCGGGTACAGTACCAAGTCAACCCATGCTTTTGTCTCCGCTTCGACCAATAATAATTGTTGTCCGCTATGTAAACAATTAAAACACTATAATTTATATAAGTGTCCCGAATTTGTGAAACTAGATATCGAGAAAAGATTTCAGTTCATCAAATCTAATAACGGTTGCACCAATTGTTTAAGTATTACGCATAACAATTCCGCTTGTAAATCGTCTTATAATTGCCGCCATTGTAATTGTAAACACCATTCGATGTTGTGCCGCAAACAAAATGTGATGAATACTCACACCGCGCTTGGTCAAAATATTACCGTGTCTCCACGCACACATACGCAATCTTCGAGGTTGGTGGATCCTGCCGTATCGGCGACTAACACAGAACATATGACTAATGATTCTCAATCCGTACCAACTGCGAGTAATAATATTTCTTTATGTAACTTACAGCCTAACTCGCAGCGTAATGAAACATGCCTTTTAGGTACAATTCAAGTGATCGTGAAAGATTCTAACGGTATGTCAGTCCGTCTACGTGCGCTCTGCGACCCTGCGTCACAATCCAGTTTTTCGACGGTTTCCTGTTGTGAGAAGCTTAACTTAAAATATGAGAAAATTCCCCGCGCTTTTGTTAAGGGCATCGGCTCTTCATCAAACCCAATTAAGGGTGCGACAAACCTTAAATTGTTTTCACGATTTGATGATTCGGTTTCAATTTCGCTTGACACTTATGTAATCGACCGTATTACCGACAACTTACCATCGGTGCAGGTCGATTTGTCTACGCTTTCATATTTAAAAGGTATCACACTTGCTGATGAAACCTTTTACTTACCGGGCGAGATTGATATTCTTATCGGTGCATCTTTATTCGCGGATATCTTGTTATCAGGCCGCGTCTCTGGTCCCCCGGGTACGCCGACGGGATTTCAGACCATCTTCGGTTTTACGCTAATTGGTAATACGCCTGTTTACCAAAATACCGCATGTTCAATTTCGTTATGCTCTTATATGGAGATTGAACCGCCAATAGATTTTATTTTACAAAAATTTTGGCAATTAGAAGAGGTGCATTGTGAACCTGCTTCTAGTCCCGCAAATGATGAATGTGAAAAATTATTTATTAACAATGTGTCACGTGACCCCGCTGGTCGCTATTCGGTTTCTTTACCGTTCGCACGGAATCCTAACATACTAGGAAACTCGTACCATCACGCAAAAAAGTGTTTTATGTCTCTTGAGCGTAGGTTTGTTTCTAACGCAGATTTACGTTCCGAGTATAACAATATAATAAATGAATACCTAACTAAAGGTTACATATCCCCGCTTCATAATGATGACCAATTATCTCTTGGTTATTATATTCCGCATCATCCCGTAGTGCGTGTTGATAAATCAACGACAAAGGTGCGTATTTGTATGAATGCCAGTACTAAGACTGACTCCGCTGATGGTACTCGTGTCTCATTAAATGACACGCTGCACACAGGTGCTAATTTGCAAAACGATTTGTTTTTAATTTTACTTGACTTCCGCTTGTATGAAATCGCTTTTACCTCGGATATCAAACAAATGTTCTTACAAGTTTTGGTTAACGCCGATGATCGCAAATTTCAAAAGTTTTTATACCGCTTTGACACGTGTTCACCGCTTATCGCTTATCAGTTCAATCGCGTCTGCTTTGGACTACGTAGTAGCCCTTTCCTTGCGATGAGAGTAGTCAGGAAACTCTGTGAGGATGGGAGTTCAGCGTACCCGCTCGCCGCTACTGTAGCCGCACGAAACTGTTACATGGACGACATCTGCTATAGCACGCCCACCGTGCAGGGCTCCTTACAGCTCAGAGATGAGCTGGTAGGATTGCTTAAGGCCGGTGGCTTTGAGCTCGTCAAGTGGTCTAGTAACTGTCAACAGTTACTTGATACACTGCCTGATACTCACCGCTTAAATTCTAGTAAGAATTTTGAAGAACAAACTCAAACTCTTAAAGTTCTTGGCTTACAGTGGTCGCCTGATTCTGACGAGTTCTCTTTTACTGTATCGCTAGATAGTCGCCCATGTACTAAACGCAATGTTTTGTCCGTGATAGCACGTCAGTACGACGTCCTCGGCTTTACCGCTCCTGTGATCTTGTACGCAAAATTACTCTTGCAGAAAATCTGTATTTTAAAATTAGACTGGGATGAAACACTACCCTCTGATATTGCGCAGATTTGGCAAAACTATTTGAAGGAGCTACCTGTTTTGCGGGATTTACGTATTAAACGCCACTTAGACGTGTTCCAAAATTCGAAAATTTCGATAATATCATTTGCAGACGCAAGTGAACGTGGATACGGATGTGTCGTATATATATTAGAGTACAAGATGACTCAGACACTTGCACTAGCATTCGGCTGGTATGCGCAAAGTCAAAAGTCTGTCCGCTCAAGACCGTCAGTGTCGCCCGCCTTGAGCTTTGTGCCTCGTTACTCATGTCGAAATTAACTCGTCGTGTAGTTGACGCTTATAAAATACGTCACAATATTGAACGTATTTACTGTTTTACCGATTCTATGGTAACTTTACACTGGATACATTCCTCACCGCACAGGTTTAAAACCTTTGTCGCGACGCGTATAACAAAAATAATATCCGCTATTCCCGCTGAATGTTTTTACCATACAGCTGGTTCTCAAAACCCGAGCGACTGTCTTTCCCGTGGTCTCACTCCCACGCAGTTGATGAGTCACCCGCTCTGGTTCACTGGACCTGCTTGGCTTTATCTGGACGCTAAAGAGTGGCCAATCAAAACAATAGAATCAGCTTCTATTGAAGAAAACTTGCCGGAATCAAAAACAATTTCTCTTCCCGCTTTTAGTAATGAAGAACCGCATCCACTTCTTTCTCTTTCGGAAAGAATTTCGTCATGGCTTGTGCTTTTACACACAATCATTTACATCTACCGATTTTTACGTATTTTACCGCGCTCTAATATTTTTACCGCTACCGATATGGATTTCGCTGAAGTTGCATTGATTAAAGCTCTTCAAGCATTTTATTTTCTTGATGAAATAAAAAGATTAAAGTCAAATAAACTTTGTTCTCCCGCTTTAAATCGACTATCGCCATTTTTAGATAAAAATGGATTGTTACGCGTTGGTGGTCGACTTCGCAACACAGACATGACGTTCGATCAACAACACCCTGTGTTGTTACCTCGTAAAAATCATATTGTCGAATTGATTATCATTCATTATCATCGCAAAAATTGTCACACTGGACCAGTGGCTTTAATGTCAATAATCCGCCAAAAATTTTGGATACTTTCCTGTCGAAATATTGTTCGTCGCGTAATACATAGCTGCAATTATTGTTTTAAGGCGAAGCCGAGACAAACCTTCCCTTTCATGGCAGATTTACCATCATGCCGCGTTAATGAGGCTAAAGCTTTTGTCCACTGCGCTGTGGATTATTGTGGTCCTATCAGTATCACTCCGTATCGAAAACGTGGAGTCCGTCCCGTCAAATGTTACCTCTGCATATTTGTATGCCTGGTGACTCGTGCAGTTCACGTTGAATTGGCAACTGATCTTAGCACGAACACTTTTCTTTCCGCGTTCAAACGTTTTTTATCTAGACGTGGAGCAGTGTCTTTCGTATATTCAGATAATGCTACGAACTTTGTAGGCGCTAGAAATGCCCTCTCAGAAATTTACAATTTGACAAACTCCGAAGAATTTAAAACGTCTTTCGCGAATGAACTTGCCGATCATAGAATACAATGGAAATTTAATATTCCACGTAGCCCACATTTTGGGGGACATTATGAGATATATGTCAAAGGATTTAAGACGCATTTGCATAGAGTAGTAGGTACTCAACTGTTGACCTACGAAGAATTATTAACTGTAGTTACGCAAATAGAATGTGTCATAAATTCTCGTCCGCTTACGCTGCTGAGTGAAGATCCATCTGAACTTAGCGCGTTAACTCCTGCACATTTTCTGATGTCAACTCCTTTAAAAGAATTACCCGCTTGTAAGGTGGCTGATGAGCCAGTTAATTTATTACGTCGCTACGCGTTGCTTGATCAAATGGTAGAATCGTTCGCAAGGCGATGGAAGAATGATTATCTCCATCTTCTCCAGTCTAGAGGAAAATGGAATACACCTTCCAACCCAATCAAAATTGGATCTGTTGTCGTTGTAGTTACCGATAACACTCCACCGCTTCAATGGCCGCTCGGTGTTATTGTAGCTGTATACCCTGGCAAAGATAATGTCATTAGGGTAGCTTCTGTCAAAACGACGACAGGTGTTTACAAACGACCTGTCGTGCGTCTTTGCCCTCTCCCATCTCAATAACTCCTTTCTTTGCCCCCGCTTCAAAATTTCGTTATTCTCTGTCTTATTTTTACTTTTCTATTCTTATTTTAAAACCAATGGTTTTAACGCCGGGGGCAAATGTTCGCGCCACTTCTTGTGGCTCTCATACTGCGGGGTAGTTGTGAATTAATATTTTCAACTGTCATTTTCGCTGCATCTCCACCCGCTTAGTTTTGGACGCAAATCAATCAGTCGTCAATCAGAAGCCTTTCACGCCGGAGGTATACGCTGATTGTCATTCGACTAGGTCCTACCTCGACCCTACCGCCCGCCATTTTGAGATCGCACCCGCTGTGCGCCTCATTTTCATCTATTACTATTACGAAGAAGATTAGCCGAGAAGAGCGCAACCAGGCACGAAGAGGAAGAAGAAAACCATCTTGGAGAACACCAGAGACTTGGTGGCTCAGGCGAAGCGTGGTTTGTGGTGCATGCAGCTCCTTCCCAAGGTCAGATCTTTCATCTTCGTAATTATTTCTCTTCACTTCCCGCTATTTATAAAACCTATGGTGATACAAAGCACTGCCGTCATATCGCGTGCTCACGCACTATAATGGTTTTGTATACGAAATTACACTCCCCGTCCACGCTTTGACCGTTCCATTTCATAAAGCGACGATACTTAGTATCGGTATAGCATTAAATTTCAAACTGTACAAAGTACCTTTTACATAGCCTACTAAATCAGTAAGTTGAAGTGGCAGTGGACTGGCTATATTTGTCGCCGACATGATAACTGGGACCAAAAGGCATTAAAATTAGAGATGAAACGGATAGTGATTTGGCCGGATACCGGATACCGGATATCCGGCGAGGCACTAGGCCGGATAGCCGGATATCCGGCGGCCGGATATCCGGCTCAAGATATGCGTTTCGCACTAATTGAGCAAGTCTAAATATTACGCACCAAGGTGCGTGCGGGTGCAACTGGGCGAGATTATTCGTGCATTTTTTAAATGAAGATCATTTCTAAATGATCGTATCACAATCATACAAATGCTGGTTTGCAAACGCGAAACAATTTCCGATCCTAACGAAATTTGTAAATATGTATCTTTTGTCTCCTTGGAGTGGTGTATACTGTATATAAATGGACAGGTATCTTTAAATGTAACCGCGTAATATACTGTTCATACTGAACAAATTTTCCAAAGTAACATATTGAAAAAACAAAACTGAACCTGCCCGCCCAGTGCCCTTTCAAAATTTACAGTAGGTTTTCAAAATGAGTATGGAAACATGAAAATATTTTTTCATTTCCACAAGTATGTTTCTTTGGAAAAGTTGTTTAGTATGGTTTCACTATGACCATGTGTTTTTATTAAAAGATACATGATGAGTTACATTCCGTATATTGTGAGAGCAAAAGAAGCTGGTGTAATGTATGAAGAAGAGCATTAACGTTTGTTCCCAAAAATTGATGTAAAGCTTGTCTTTATCTACCATAGCTCAATTCTTATTCACTTTATGTATTAGAATTTAGATTATTCAATCATTGATACAACTATTTTGTGATTTAAACGACTTTTTGTATGTTGAGTTAAGTATCCGGTATCCGGCCGGATACTGACTACTATCCGGCCGGATACCGGATACCAAAAATATGGCCGGATAGGCCGGATACCGGATAGTAACCGGATATCCGTTTCATCTCTAATTAAAATGGAGATCACGTACAGCAAAGCGTAGCGTAGGCTGCCCTCGTGCCCGCTGGACTGACGATCTGAAGGACATTGCGGGTAGCGGCTGGATGAGGATAACTGAGGACTGCCAAGAGTGGCGTGATCAATATCACCAATATCACCATATCCTCCCAATGGGAGCCCTATGTCGGACGGACATGGAAGCGGAATCATACAGACATTTCAGCATCTCCACGTAAAGCCAGTCAACTTGGCATCGCTGCAAGGACTGCAGAACAGACCAAGTTTCAAGGGAGTCGAAGGCTTTCTCGTAGTCCACAAACGCTAGACATAAAGGCTGATTATACTCTTGTGATTTCTGTATGATCTGCCTTACCGTGTGGATGTGGTCCACGGTGCTGTAGCTTTTTCGAAACCCAGCCTGCTTTGGAGGTTGGAAGTCGTCGAATCGTTGGGCGAGATGATTTGTGATAACTCTTGAGAAAAGCTTGTAGGTGTGGCTCAGGAGCGCGATTGGCCTAAAGTTCTTCAGTAGCATTATGTCCCCTTTCTTGAAGAAAAAAATTGCCAGGCTCCTGCTCCACTCCTTTGGCGTAGTTCCGGTGCGAATGACGGCATTAAAGAGGTCCTGTAGCTGTCTGAGTATAGGGTAACCTCTAGCTTTCAGGAAATCGGTTGTGATGCCATCTTTGCCCGGCGCCTTGTTATTTTTGAGCTGCTCAAGAGCTATCCCAATCTCTTCCATTTCGACATCTGGGATTTCATCGGTGTAGTGGCGGGTCAAAGGTGCACGTTTGTCGTCCTGGTTTGCAGGCAGTTGGCTTGGGAGCATGTGAAGAATATAGGAGCTCATAGAAATTCTCGATCTCAGTGAGGATTTCTGGCCTAGAGGTAATATTTCTACTGTCAGATGTCTTCAGCTTCGTCAGATTAGTTCTTCCTAACAGCTGGGAAAAAATTTTTGAGCCTTTGTTTCGTTCAATCGCTGCTTTAATGATGCTAATGATATGTACAGTTCAAAACGAATTTGCCTTTTAACACGCTTATTAAGAAGGGGGTAATCTGCCGCATCTGAAGAAATTTCACGTTTTTGCCTCATCGGGTCCAAAGTTTCGCTTGAAATCTTGGACTCCTTTTTCTTTCGCTCCGGCTTAAAATAAGCCCTGCCAACTTTGCGCACGACATTCATGAAATTGTTAGCAAGCTGGTCGACGTCCTCAGTGGTTTCCAACAAGGCAAATCGGTTCTGAAGGTCTATTTGGAATTTCTGGGATCCCGCAGCGATTTGGCGCAGAGAAGGATGGAGCGTAGACTTTTTCAGACGGTTTCTCTCCAGCTGTAAGTCGATATTCAAGATGCTTCGGATAAGTCGGTGATCTCTACTGGTACTAAACCTATTGATCACGGAGACATCTTGGAATATTTGCTTTTGATCCGTCATGCTGAAGTCTATCTCATTTTTTGTCTTAACATCGGGGCTTCGCCAGGTCCACTTCCTTTGGGGCTTCTTTTTGAAGAATGAACTCATCAAATAGAACCTCTGGCTTTTAAGGAAGCTAACCAGCATCTGGCCCCTAGGGTTTCTACAACCATAGCCGTGCGGTTCGATTACCGATTCACCACACTCCTGTACTCCCACTTTGGCGATGAAGTCCCCGATAACAACGGTATGATGTGTCTTGGTGGTGTTATTTTTGGCCTTAGTAATGTCATCATATATGGCCTCGACGTCATCATCGGGGTCTTTCGACGTGGGGGCATACACTTGGATGACTTTAAGAGAATATCTCTTGTTAAGTCTGAGAACAAGATATGCCACCAGATAGGAGACACTGCCGATTTCTAACACGTTGCTAGTGAGGCCTTTGTTGACCAGCACGCCAACTTCACCGATAGACAATTGATCGCCCTCTCGATAGTATAGCAGGTGTCCTAACTCCAGGGTTATCATATCCTCACCCACTCGTCGGACTTCCAAAGCCCCAGAATATGCCAGTTTATTCTACCTAACTCTGACTCGAGCTCAGCGAGATGTCTGTCCTCCCGTAACGTCCGTGCATTATACGTCGCCAAAAAGAGTCGCCGGTGTTGGTAACCTTTCGACCGGAGATTCTTAGCACCCCCTGCCCCACCGTTACCGCGACCGCCAACGCCACCACTTACCGACTATCCAGAATGAATGTGGATAAAAAAATAACACCTATTTAGGTATTTACCTTACCTCACATTTATTTTTCACACACCAAGAAGTACGGTGAATTCAATTTATGTATAAAGTGCGGTCCTATTTTAAATTTCGCATTTTAAGATGATTACTATAACATTTGTTTTTTACACACGAGGAAGTAAGGTTGGTTCGTTATTTGTATAAAGTGCGGTCGTACGTTGACGTCCGCATTTTATCATTTTCGTACTAAGTTATACATTTTTTGGACTGGTGGCGCCACGTGGTGGTTACACACTAGAACTATATTTTTGCATGTGTTAACTCAACTTGACAAAAATACTGGTTGTGCGCCACCCCATTGAAATTCTCCCAGATTTCACCAGTCGACCAATCAGAGCACAAGGATTCGATAGCTATATTTAAAGGTCTACCAAAATATTATGCGGACGTCCGCATAATCAGAAAGACCGCACAACAAGGATTTTTGACAAGGTAAAGACCGCACAATACTCTAGCCGCAAAGACACACACATACACACAGAAACACACCCCCTACCTCTGCGCTTGCCTTAACCAGCCGGCCAGAGTGGAGATGCAAGAGCGGAACCTATGCTCCAGGTTGGAAGTGTAAAATGTCATAACGCCGGGGGCACTTGACTGTTAGAAGGATCTTGCGCCCCGCAGACTCACCTCTCGACAACCTTAGCTGCTTACATAGTGTTGCCCCCTGGCCGCCCCATGGTGGCTAGATAGGGGGCCCACAACGGCTATCCTGGTGGATAGTTATTAAGCAGCAAGTCACCATCTGCCATATTTAAATTTGTGAGAGATTTTCGAGGCAGATGTCCGTTATCTCACTCCATAGCCCTGTTATCCGGCCCATTTAGCATCCCATCCTCATAGCCCATTCCAAGTCGCTTCCTTCCTGGCAATAGTTTGGCAACTGTGGGGGACTGTCCGTTAGTGTATCACAATGATACATTGAGGGAGAGGCCCCCATGGATGCAGCCATCTCACATCTAGATTAAATGGTACCAAAGGCCTCTTCAATGTTGGCTTCGGCCCCATGAATGCCTTTCAAATGACAAGGTCCCTATGGGCCCGTGACTGAAAAGTCTACCTACATAATAATAATAATAATAAAATTCTTTATTGCACTAAAAATTTTACAGAAGGCGAACTTAATGCTATCTAGCATTGTCTTCCAGTTAACCTTTGGTGCTGTGGATCGTTATTGGGTAGTGCCAGGAAAGGTATCGTAGAAACAATACTAAATGCCTTAATGACAGAGGCATTAAAATATTCATATAAACAAACGGAGCATAATGTCTACATAATCTACATATAAAACATATGTACTTACTATAAAATACAAATAATAAAAAAAAATACATACATACATATATACAAATACATATTATTTAAATATAATATGCAATTAAGATCAAATAAGGTAATGACAGGTCACGTGACAACGAGAATCGTATTAATATGTCAGTAAAATTTTGATCATGTTGTGTGCGTGAAGCTAAGTATACACACAGGGTATCCACCCACACAACTGAATAGAAATTTCACTGATGTCACGTGACCTACCATTATCTTATCTGATCCAACTGAAACTTCGCATGTGTAGTGCCTGTAGTCTCTATCACCTACTGAAATACAAATCCCATAGAAATTCGGGCAATTCACCTTATATTAGGTCTTTACATATGAAATTGCCGTTTTCTATAGACAATTCGAAGGAAACTCAATTTTCAGTACAAACAATTTTGCATGTTTTTAGGAAAGACAAATCCAAATTATTTGATTTCTTTTGTGTATGAATGAGACAACATTAAGCTAACAGCAACATTAATTTATATTCTTTTTGGGAGCTATTGTCCGTAAGAAAATTGTATATTGCAAATACAGTCCTAAAAAAGCATAAAATTTCTAATTTAGACCCACAATTTTCAAATAAGAGAAAAAGAGACAACATAATTAAACTTCCATTTTACAAATCTACTTTTGCGCGCAGACAATATAACTATCAGTCAGCTTATATGTACAATCAAATAAGCAGAATTCTAGATATATGTACAAAAAATAATTTTGAATGCAAAAAGCAAACAACTTTATTATTAAAAACAAAGAGCTACGAAGAGGCTGAAAACCTAATTTACCAAATTACTTAGAAAGAAACTAAACTAGTATGTAGATAAATAAATATAGAGCATACAAATAAACATACGCATACACCCTCCCTCACCTTCACACACACACACTCACCCTCACCCTCTCACACACACACATGCACCCTCTCACACACACATGCACCCCCTCATATTTAGCTACTTCCATAATATGGACGCATGCAGGATGTTATCTTTCTTTTATTATATACATATCTCTTTTGTGTTCGTATTATTACTTTAATTGTGTTCTTATTATTACTTTAATTAATTTTTGTAAATTTTAAATTTTAAGCAAATTTTTGAAACTGTTTTGTAAAACCAAGGCTGCGGACTGAAGGAGCGGAGTCTTCTGATACAGGTATTTTTACTTAAAAGAAGGCTCCAGCTGTAATTGTAATTATGTAATTATTTGGTTAACACAATAAACATTTTTGATTTTGATTTTTGATTTTGAATTTAACTTTTGAAAAGTGTCAGCTGTAAAAAATTATTACGAATCTTATCATGGAAATGGATGTTAGGACCTTCGACCAAAATAAAATGAATGGACGGGCCTTGTCTTTACAATTTCCTCACTCATAACGAGTCTAAGCAATTGGATATATACTTCAATACCTAATTTTTATTTTTATGTTTATTTTGCTTTTTGCACTTTGTAAATGCACAAGAAGGTATTTTTTCGTCAGTTATTTGGATGGCATGTAATAAGGTTAATGCAGCTATTACCGACCCCTTTAAGCAAGTTTTGAAATAGATGATTATTATTAAGTGTATTGGTAACTAAAACCGTTTATTTCTTGTTTTTATTTGTAAATATGTATTATATATTGTATTTTTATTATCTTACTAATGAATTAATAGAAGTTTATCTTAGGAATAATGTATTTTTTGTTTTAGATGTCGATTGTCGCTATTACCGACCCAACCCAACGGTCGTGAAGCTATAACCGATTTTCATGAATCTATTGCCGAGCGTAAAGAAATGATACCAAGTCATTTAATAAATCTTTATATTTGGAAAATATTTTTAGGCATTTTTTGAACTGAAATCATATTTTTGGTATAGGCATAGTTAAGAAGGATAACGAATGACTAAATGATTAAATCAAATCATCAGAATCTGACTCAGAATTATAAAAGCATTGGCGTTTTACCAACTCTCTTGCAAACTTACTTTTATAATTATTTATTATCGAAGCAGGAGTATTTTCGTTGTCAACTTCTTCAATTCCAGAGTATCCAGGTTCTGCTTGAGTTTTTTTTTTGTTTATTTGTAGTGATATGATCCACTAACTGTTTTTTAACGAGTTTTGTTCACCTTTTTTCTTCTTCTTGAGAGCTTCTTCTTGATTTTTACGTTTCAGTGCCTCCTTTTGTTCTTTTTTCCTTGTTTCCAGTTTCTTTGTCTGTTTTTTAGTTTCTTTTTCTTCTTTTTCACGCTCTATTCTTCGTTGATACTCCATAAACTCATTAGATATTGCAACTGTAGGTGTTAACTTTTCGTTCACTTTCTTCTTTGTGTTATCTTCATTTGTTGTCGGAAAACGTAAATCATTTTTGAAGGGTGTTGGAATGTCTTTGAAGGGTGTTGGAATTTTTTGGAATGGTGTGCTCGTAATCGGTATCTCGTCTATCTCTCTAGGTGATGCAAAGTTTTCTTTGGTGCTGTGGTAATTTTTTGCAGATATATTTGCCGTTGTATGAGTCTTTTGTTTCCTTTTTCTCGTTCCGAAATTATTACAGTAGTGAAAGACGTAGAAAACTCAGAATTCAGATTGTCTATTTCAGCCACATACATCACAGAACTATTGTGGTTTCCGTGAGGAGTTGACGTTCGCAATGGTTGGCCTTCATCTTTTCCATCTCACAATAAATGTTGAATAGGTGCATGAAAGAGCGACGTGCAACTTTTATCGATAATATTTGTTTCTTTTGAAACAATTTCTTCATTCACAATTACTTGAGGTTTTTCAATGTACTGTAGTAATTTGGATTCCTCAATCTCAGCTGATCCTTGGTCTGGTTGTATCGGTAGCAAATCATCATGCATTACTTCAAGGTTTAAGATACATACGGATACATAAGATAATACAGGCTGATGGATAGATGGAAAGATAGAATCGGTAATAGGTTATCATTGATGCCATTGCCGACTCATGTGGATCGGTAATCAGTGGTCTATTCATAATATGTAAATCTTTAACCGATCCATACAAAAAAGGTTTTTTTTTCTTTTAATGCAATCCTTATTCATATAAGGTACTATAAATGAAAGATCTAGTTATTTTGTTTTCTAAATACACACATGTATTGTAAGTTATAAGGGAATGAGTTTTCATTGAGAAATTAACAAAACATTGTAGATGTGTCACAGAAAAAAACACGCTTAGTAAATAAAAAGCTTGGGTCGCTAATAAATTATTATTGGGTCAGATTACTTCAGATTTAAATAATATTAATAAAAAAATTGTTTGATTCGCACTTATTTACAAAAATGAGAAAAAACGAAACATAGCACGTGAGCTATTACCGACCCATTGAATAAGTATGGGTCGGTAATAGATGCTACTGTTTAAATGAATGAAGCTATTACCGTTCTATTTTAACTCAAATTATGAGTCGAAAGTACACCTTAAACAAATAAATAAAGTTTTGAAATGATAAAAACATACTTAAATTGATTTATCTGTCTATTCATAATAAGCTTATATACACTACGTACGCAAAAAATCACCTAAACAAAAAACATACTTACTTACTTGTAGGCACAAGGATCAGTATGACACAAACGTCGCACTCGCCACCGTCACAGAAACTAATAGTTTTTGTCTCTTTCCCGAATTCCTACGCATATTAACGTAGGTTCATAAGAAAGACAATAGACACGCGTGTGTTTTCTCTTTCACTCTTTTTAACAGAATTCTTTCCAAAAGCGAAAAAATGCAAATAAGCTGAATAGGTCGGTAATACCTGCCAAATTTTGATGGGTCGTTGATAGCTGCATTTACCTTAATAAGCGTACGTGTCACTCTTCTAACAGACAGAGACAGAGATGAAGTGAGAGCCGGCGCTCACTTTACACACTTCAAAAATCTGTACGCTATGGCCCGTCCATTTATTTTATTTTGGTCGAAGGTTAGGACGAACTGTTTTTGAAGATTTAATTTTTATAATAAAACTGAAAATAAGATCAAATTTTAACACGTTCATATAAAACCTTAAAAATCAACTTTCAAACAAAAAACAAATCATTGAAATAGCTATTGAATTACAGGAATTATGAACTCATGAATCTGTAAGAAAATTTCAGCAAACACTTATTATATTGCAGAAAACATTAGAACACCCGTGCAAGACAGAAGCATGCTGGTGAAAGACTTCGATGATCTCCTCCCTTACGTGGGTGAGTTCGGATGGTACCAGCGTATCCTTTTTCTCCTGATGATTCCTTATGCCACGTTCTTCGCGTTCGTGTACTTCGCTCAGATCTTCATGACCGTTGTGCCAGAGGAGTATTGGTGTGCTGTGCCTGAACTGGTGGACTTTAGTGTTGAAGACAGGTATGTATAGTCATAGATAAATAAAGGAAGGATAGATTGCTATCTCCTTGTACTGTTCGCAATACTAAAAATAACGTTGCTAGATGGCGTTACTTGTCTCGCTGGAAATAAAATTTGTCTGAAATCGACGAAATATAGCATTTTACTGTTCTGGTTCATCATATTTATTTATTTTATGAATAAAAACCCAAAATTTTCATAACATTGCATCAGAAAATAGTGAATTCTTAATCAGGTGTCATTAATCTGGCAATCTAACTAAGCGTGCAGATGGTTATTCCGAATTCCGGTAGATGGCGCACATATTGTCACACGTATTGTCGTATTCTAGCAATTTTTGTTTTTGTGGGCGCAGTATAGTTGCTACACACACGCACACACACCCTCACATCGAATTTCGTTTCATCAACTGTTCGATAGATGGCACTAGGTATGTCACAATTTATCTAGTATAGTAGCGACATCAAAAATAATAAGTCGAACTACTAGGTACCGGCAAAAATAATAAGTTTTACGCAGGCTTTGTTCTAATGTATGGAGTGAGCAATCTATCCTTCCTTTATTTATCTATGGTATAGTATTCGAATAGAAAGGCCACGAAAGCTGTGACTGCGACGCACCAATCTGATCAATACGTGAAAACATAACCCACGGGCCTCTCATTTCTCAACCGAACGCGTTAGAACAAACATATTGTAAAAATGTTGTATTGCAGCGTGGCACATTGTTCTAACTCTTCGAATAACGCAAATAAGACATCCAAAGGAATTTCATTTCACTCGTAAGTAATTTAGAGATGCATTCACTGTGATATTTACAGAATAAACCTCGCGGTAAATACAATTTCAACAATACCATGAAATATTTTAGCATTGTAGCGAGTAGCGTTGAAATTAGACAATATTTTGTCCATTGCAGGTTATAAAGAGTGTCACACATTGAGTTAGAATATTAACGCCGCAATGTATATTTTTCAAACATTATCAACGCGGACCGAATTTGTGTCATAGTGCGGCCGCTAGTCATGGCTCTTTACAAACATTGGCACAGTGCCATGACGTGTTTGGTTTTTTACATCTAAGCTTCATAGAAATACGGTGTTATTTTGGCTTTATGAAGACGGATCAATGAGTTCAAGAAGGAAGGAGATGCCCATCTAAACATTTTCCCAAACTACAATTGGCACCACACTTTATGACGCCTCGGACGTTAGTATATCTCTCTCTTTCATACATCATATATTTCTTTCATATTTTTCTCTCTGTCTCGCTGGTACTAACTTCACTCGGGTTTGGCGCGAACATGAATGCCGCGTTGCGTAGGTGTGCGATGTAACCTTGTACGTGCGTATATGAATCCTTAATTTCTTTTTTATGGTAATACTCGTAAGTCAGTTCCACACCGATATACACATACAATTTTAATTATGTTACTTGCAATTTACAATAATCACTTTCGCTATTTGTGTACATATTTTTTAAGATACAATTGGCATTCAATCCGACTGATACAAAAATCCATAAAGGCCCTATAGCACCAGTTTCGAGCCGAATTGAGATTCCGCTACTGAATTTCATACCTAGATTAATATGATTATAATGATAACGATTATTTTTTACATGACTTCCCATAAAAAAGCGTTATGTTTTCATGTATGTATGTAGGTATGTACACGACTGCCCAAAAAAGAGTTTTCTATTTTCAGGGTTCATTTCAGGGCACACGCCCGTCCAAAAAGAGTTATACATATTTTCAGGGTTCATATATGTATGTAACTAACTTACTTACTTACTTACTCGTCGTGGTCGGGTAAAAAGCTAGACAAATGAAACTAAGTTTATTCCATTAGTCTTAAGTCTGCTAACCAAATCTTATCCTAAAAAAAAATAGCTCTCTAGTATTATCCAGGCCGAAGTTATTATTAGATTTATTGACATCAGAAAAATGTTTTCGTGGTATTTTACTTCTGAAAATAAAGTTCATTATTTCATTTCATTCTTTTTTTCATCTAATTTTTAGTTTCCTATGATTATTATATTTTCCTAGTATCGTATATTAAGTTCCCCTTAGCAAAATTTTACATAAGTTTCTAAGACAAAAATAAAATACAGGTTTATAAAAATGACGCCCGTACAAAGTTGCTTTTGTTCAAACTCGCGTGAGGTGGTAGCGAACATCATGGCCGCCATTATGGACTTCGATAATATAATTATCGCTTCGAAAATGGTTTATTTAGTTGTTAAACAAGCAAAAAACATGATGTACGGTTACTTTCTGATGATACGATATCCCATCTGGCTTTTTAAAATTTTTTTCATAGTTTTTGCAGTCTTTTACTGTGCAACAAGGCATTTTTAATAGAAGTTCAAACACAAACACACTGCACAATCTCCCGCGGAACACTGAGTCGCGCTTGTGCTAAATTGGCATTTTAGCACTTACGCACTGGGGTCATTTACTCGCTTCGTTGGCCTGGTCCTACCTTTAGGTCAATGAGACGGATAAATCTTTGTGTGCACCGCGTATGTTTACTAACTAGGTAATACTAAGTTATTCCAAAAAGTGGCGACAGAGGTTCTCGAATAAAGGAGACGGTCAGAATCGGCCTTAACCGCGTACATGAAATAAATTTATACTATAATTTTTGTTAGATTTATTCGTAGCTAGTTTCACTTTCATAATAACACGGACACAGATATTAAAATAATAAATGAGAGCGAACACCGAACGAAACCAAAGCGCGCCATCTACCAAGTAGTCCACAAACTAGGCTTCCAGCGTGCTTTGATAGTGCGAGTCATGCGTGACGCAATCGGCAGTCTTAGCTTTTTATTTCATTATTCATGCTTTTCTTCTGGATTTTGATAGAGATTACATTACGACTGACATTCGAGCATGACCCTTTTAAATATATCAGAATCATCGTGAAACATTGTTACAAATATGAACATTTTAAACGCGCTTAAGTTTATTTTCGCAATGCCATATGAAAATAACCTCAAAATAAAAACGATTTATCATAAAAAAATATTAAAATATGGTGTCCGTTTTAAATGGATTGTCAAACCGTGTTATTTTGAATTTGTTCTTTATCAGTGACCACAATATATTTGTGTACTCTCTTAAGGCATTTTGCATATGGGGAACTTACCGTCTCCTTTGTGTCACGCCATCCCCGTGATTGTACCCCATAAGACACAGCATCGTAGATATCGATTTTCTTATTGCAACCGCATAGACTAAATTTGGTTGCTTATGTATATATAAGGATAAATGAACTGTGCTTTTAAGGTTAAACGTAAGTCGCTTAGCAAAAAGTACATACCTTAACATTGTATTTCTTTTTTAGAAGTTAATAATTGAAAAACACTTTGCTATGTGGCAGTTGACGCCAATAATTCAGTATGAGTGCGGTTTATAAAGCATAAGTTTGTAATTTAAGGCATATTAGTCATGATCTGGTCAAAACCAACTTTGTTTGCACCAGATCATGACTAATTGTGCATTAAATTTCAAACTCATGCTTTTGAAACCTCATTAATACTGAGCTTTTGCTGTTAACTGCCACATACCAAAATGTTATTCAATTTTTAACTTCGAAACAAGAAATACAAAGTTAAGTTATGCACTTAACGTTTAACTTTAAGTACATGACTTTACCACAGATAATATACCTATTATTTTATTTTATTGTTATGTCGTAGAATAGTTGCTTGTATATTGTGCATTACCTACCGAAATTTATGATTAATTGGAGATGATACAGGACCAGCTGAAAATCAGCGCTGTGTAGACATGTTTACCATGCTCACAGCATATGCTGAGCTGTCTCCTTTTTGTTTAATGTATTTTTGTGTATAATTATGTCGTGTTACTTTTATGTGTTTTTTTTTTAGACAAATAAACTTTTTTCTTTCTTTCTTTCTTTCTATAATATTACTTTGTTGCAAGTACAATGGAAATAAAACTTTATAAAAAAATGTTTTAGCCTAAACCTGACGTCAATTTAAATACGCCATTAGGTCTAACGGCCTATTTCTTCTTCATATCCGATAAAATAAGTAAAATAGAAAAGGACTCGATGTCAGTGAGACCCATAGAAATGGAGAGGTCTCAGGGATAAATAGTCAAACTGTTGTAATTTACAATAATTCTTCAATTTCAGACGTCTGTTATCAATTCCTCTCAATGAGAACAATAAATTTGACAAGTGCCACGTATACGCCGTTGACTGGAATCAAATTTTAAAAGATGGCGTCACACAACCGAATATCACATGGCCGACAAAGAAATGCCAACATGGATGGGAATTCAACTTTACTGACGTTCCATATGAAACTATTGCTACACAGGTTCGTATTCAATATTTTCGACCTGCCCCTTTTTTATTTATCTTTGGTGGCCAACTGGACTGGGTGCCTTTTATCCAAAACATAGATAAAAACTTAGAAAATTGCCTTTAGTGGGTATAGAACTATTTACGAACTGTGTCGTCACTTCAAGTGCGAACTTATCCTTAGACAATCGGAATTCGATAGTATATCTATGTTTTTGATTATAGGCACCCAGTCCAGTTGGCAACTAAAGATACATAATAGGCCCTGATTATGTGAACTTGTCATGGAATGGCAACTCATGAAATTAAATTAATCTTATTCATTGCAGTTGGGGTGGGTATGCGAAAGAGATAACTACCCGGCAACCGCCCAAGCTATCTTCTTCTGTGGTGCCATACTTGGAGGGTTAATTTTTGGTTGGATAGCTGACAAATATGGAAGAATTCCAGCTTTAGTTGGTATGAAGATGAATATTGATTTAAATAAAGAGTATTTTCAAATTAGGATTTGTCCTTTTTCATAAAACCAAAAAAATATCTGCGCAATCGTATTTTCTGTTCCTGTAAGATTAGTTTATTAAGAACTTACTGTCATACCCCGAACTTCTGTTTACATTTGAATATAGATAGATGATCTTATATACCTATATAGATGATCTTATAATTTACTACTCTTTTCTATAAAAAGACCCCTTTCATCGTTCGAGATGAAGTAACTTATATATGTTTCAGGTACAAACATGGTTGGTTTCCTTGCTGGAGTTGGGACAGCATTCTCCAATAGCTTCTGGTCATTTTGCCTATGCAGGTTCCTCGTAGGTCTGGCTTATGACAACTGCTTCATGGTGATGTACATTATTGGTGAGTTCAACATCGTTATTTAGTTTAGCTATATTGGTAACATACCGTCAACTTTCGGCTACCAGAACCTATTCAACTTTTAAGTAGGGTGCTCTAAAGAGGGAAAGATTAGTATTTGGGAGGACTAGGTGATCAGTTTCTTTTCCTTTACCTTTTTAGGGTTCCATATATTGAAATGAAAAACGGAACACTTATAAGATCACTCTTGTGTCCTGTCACAGTAGTTTTTCTCAAAAACTATATAACATGGGAATTTGAAATTTTGCATAGTCTTAATGACACGCACATATACCGCATGCTGCCAGTGAACGATCAGAACAAAAATATTTTTAATGTAAATCGGGTTCAATATGGTCAAACACGTTTTTTTATGTTTTATTTAATATATCACGTATCATGTGAAAGAGCTACCTTTAAGTATTCTAAAAATATATTTTTATAAATTTCACACTAGGGTCAACATTTTCTGGTTATATTATTTTATGAAAGTAAAAATATATTGTGATTTCATTCAATCTGTCATTATATTTTTCATATTTATCACTTTTTAAATGTACCAACAGCACCAACTAATTTATTTTTACAGTGGTTGAATACGTCGGACCGAAATGGCGAACGTTTGTCGCGAACATGTCAATCGCCGTCTACTTCACGTTTGCGGCGTGTTTGCTGCCCTGGATCGCTCTGGGTGTAGCCAACTGGCAGATTTACACCCTTGTCACGAGTGTGCCTTTAGGGTTGTCTATATTCACCCCATGGTTCGTCCCTGAGAGTGCCAGGTCAGACATTTATTACTTGATCAGTTTTAAGTTACCTCCTCCAGATAAAAGATTGATTGAATTTGCAACTGATTTAGAATTCTTAAGGCTGCGCCGAGCGTAGAACGATTAGACACCTCGCTTGTTCTCTCGTGGTCGTATTTTATCGTGGTCGTTTTTATTGAATTGAACAGAAAAAATCATATTTAATTTACCAGACAAAATTTTAAAAATGTGTAACGGCCCAATTGTATTTTATAACGTTTGTGATTGTCTTGAATTGTGGTTGAGACAAAATTCGACGGTTAAGTTATTGAAATGACTAAAACCCCAATAACTTTTTTAGATTTTGCGCCTACTTTAGATAGATTTGTTTCTTACACGATAAGTTATTTTTAATATTCGCTGCGGCGGAAGTGTAGATACATACTCTGTGATAATAAATATATATTTTATTTATTTGTCTTTGAAATATTATTCAATAAATCAATTTAACAGTGACTGTCGTCTTAGATTATTTTGCTCAGCGCCCTCTTAACTTCTTGGATAAGGTTTTAAGTCTTAAATGTTGTTTCAGGTGGCTCATATCACAAGGAAGAATAGAAGAGGCCATCAAGATAGTGAAGAAAATCGAAATTCTCAACAAGAAAAAGATCCCTAATGATATTCTTGAAGAGTTTCGGGTGAGTATCTCTAGTTTCTTGAGAAAGATTTTACGTCTATGATTGGGATGTAAGCGAAAGAAGTTGATTTGTGGAATAAAAGTACAGGAATTAGTGTATAATTTATAAAAGAAGTTTAGCTGTAATTTTGTCTCGAAGTTGAAGATAAAGTGGCTGAAATTCTATTCAGCCTAATTGAAGCCACATGAGAAGGCCAACTCACATATTAACCCGTTCAGTTTTTTGATAACTATTTCAGAACAGAGATACAAAGCGCGCTTTATAGATTAAAACAGATAAACAATTTATTTAAACCTTAATCTTTAGGTCACTGCAACAGCAATAGCCAAAGAATCAGAAGAGATAAAGAACTACTCCATCTTGGACCTCTTCAAGACACCTCGTCTTCGGAAGCATAGCCTCCTCCTCTTCGCCATTTGGATGGCCACCGCCATGGTCTTCGATGGGCACGTGAGGAATGTCGGCAGTTTGGGTCTGGACATGTTCTTGACGTTCACGGTGGCGACAGCGACAGAATTCCCAGCTGATATTCTACTGACGGTGATTTTGGATTTGTGAGTGTTTCTCCGCTAATTTTTCTGACGCGAACTGTAGGTCGTAATAGAGACAAGGCTGTCTCTGTCTAGACATAAAGCGGACGTAGATATAGAAAAAGATACAAGAGGTGAGAAACACAGAGACAGAGTTTACAAAGTACGGCAGATACATTATAAAGAATATGAGATTTATATAAGGTCTTTGATTGATGCAGCCTAAGTCATTCTAGAGTAAACCACAAAAATCAAGAACCAATATGAATTTTAGTATAAACTAGACGTCATCCCGACTTTATCCGCGTGGATTTAGGATATAAACAGCTCGTTGTTATTGGAAACGCATTTTCAACACAATAACTTACACCCCGTTTCACCCCCTTTTAAGGTGAATTCCGAATTCCGAAAAATCCTTTCTTGGTGCACCTTTACACTCCTAAGGAACATTTATGTTCCAAATTTCTTAATTCCATCTTCAGCGATTTAGGCTGTGTTAGTCACGGAACTGTATCATTCAATGAAATATCCTTTTTTGTTTCCAGTTTTGGTCGTCGTTGGCTGTCATTCGGTTCGATGGCTTTCAGTGGAATATTCAGTCTTTTAGCTACTGCTGCCCCTGTTGGTGAGATTTTTTTACATCTTTTCGTAATAAGAATAAAAGTTAGGAGAATGGTTTTTTGACGAGATTAAGGAAACGTTGATCTTATAAGTTTCCAATACATTGTGAGGTAAACCGCGTGTATTTGTGCCCAGCCTCTGTCACGTTGGGATGTTAAATAGGTCAGTGAAAAGGAGGTGTATTAGTCTCAACCAGTGTTGCCAGATGAGGAAACTGATATTACAGTGTTGAGGGCTCAAAATTACAGTGTTTAGGACCAAATTACAGTAGAGTTTTTTCACATTTTTCGCCATTTTCAAGTAACTTATGTGACTTTTGGCATTAGAAAATGACAGTGTCTCCATACACTGTAATTTTACTAAGTGCAACAGTGTACAGTAGATCGTGTTAAATTACAGTAGATCTACTGTAATTACAGCGTGTCTGGCAACACTGGTCTCAACTGTTCTAGTGACAATTCACACTCGGAATGAGTGTTATATACTCAGAATAAGAATACTAATAGAATCCTGGCTAAAATAAGAACTGGGCATTAGCTATTGTACTCATCGAACGCAAATTACTCCTGTGTACGAGTGAATGAAACACTGGACCGCACTTTTTTATATTTTTTCCGGGTGTGTCACTAGCCCTGCGGTCCGAAATAGAATTACAATGGATCATAAGCCATTCACTTCATACTTTCGTAATCGATTTTAGCGATGTAATTCTATTTCGGACCGCAGGGTAGATTAAACCAAACAAATGTCAAACGGATGTAATTGGATGTATTATAATAATAATAATAATATTTTGAGGTTATTAATACTATACTATACGAGGTGGTAGAGCTGATGCCGGGCTCTACTGTGGAGGAACCACCATCTTACTTGGAGACCCCCACGAAGTAATTCGAGAGTAAGAGGACAGCTCACAGGCAAAAAACCAGGAGGCCCACCATGCCTGGGACCGATGGATGGCGGTATATCCATCCCTAATAGCCGAGCTTATATGGAACGGCGTCACTGGTGCGAGGGTTCCGGCACCGCGCTCACCAACCCCCCTGCTCAGCGTGTGTGAGTATGGGCAAATCCTAAAAATGGTGATAAATAATCATCTTCTCCCTCCCCTCTTCTCATTATATGTGTCTATTTTATTTTTGTTATTGTCAAATTTATTGCATGTTATTTAAATATATTTACCATTCCAATTTATAAGGTGATTGTCTTAATTTGATCAACCGACATGGTACTGGCAGAATATCAGTGTCACAGATTATTCTGTGGCATATGCTGAGCCAGCGCCCTTTCAGCCTCTATGTCAAAGATTGTGATCTTTTTGTATTTGTTATTTGTTAAGCTCTAAAAGTGTACTTTTCGTGTTTTTTTGTAAGAGGCTTTGAATAAAGTTTTTTTTATCTATCTATCTATCATTTCTTCCAGGATGACCGCCGGTAGTGACAAAGTCCTGGAAAGGCTTATGTCCAGCAGTGGACGAACTAGGCTGATGGATGGATGGATGGATGGATGGATGATTAATGTACTCCACAGAGGTTCGGACTGACAATTCTCAGAATTTTTTATCGTATTTAATGTTCTACGTGTGCATTATAAGATAAAATCGTGCTTTCCTTGTTATTGTCCTGCCTGAGATTGTTATACTGCAGGATATATCATGGTATAAAAAACGCGATGTACAATAGTACATTGTTCACCGAGGGAAGAAAGGGGAAGACTACCAACGAGGGTGTAGTTTGAGGCCCGAGGCGAACCCAAGGGCCTCAATACACGCGGGTTGGGAATCGCACTTTCTCCCGAGTGATACATAGTGCTTTATACTACACCTGCGAGGAAATAGTATAATTTTACTATTAATCAAGATACAATAAAAGAAACCGACTGACTCGCGTGCGATTGTCACTTTTTATTTCCTTCTTATTTTTTAATATGTACAGGAAAAGCAAGTGGCCAGTATTATTTTTCGAGTTTTATGTACGAGTTCGCAAAATAATACTGGCCACTTGGCCACTTGCTCATTCTTTATTTTATTTAAAAAAAACAGCACGATAACAATGGATTTTCATTCACTTTTTCCGCCCCCATATTTTCCGCCCCGACGTATTTTCTACATCGTTTTCAAAAAAGTAAGAAGGTACTTTCCGAGCAGGTGTAGTATAAAATATATCGAGACGATTTCTTTCATTGTATGTATTTTCCACGTTTTCAAAGGTATCCCATCAGCATCCCTCGCTATCATTGGTCGGTTCTGCGTGAATATCTCCTTCAACATCGGTCTGCAATACGCTGCAGAGCTCCTGCCCACTGTACTCAGGGCCCAGGGCTTGGCTGCTATTCACATCTGTGGCTATGTCGCCACTGTACTGGTCCCTTACATTGTCTATTTGGTTAGTATCAACTAGCTGCAGAGCTCCTGCCCACTGTATTCAGAGCTAAAGGCGGATTCAGGATTTGATTTTGGGGGGGGTGCATTCTGACAAGGTTTTATCACAAAATAAATTACTTACCTACTCGACCAGAATGTATGAAATGAAGTAAAAAAGAGAAGTTTTTATTTTGGCAAACCTATAAATAGCTTTTAAACCTTTACTGTGTAAAATTGCACCCAAATCGAATCGAAAAGTCGAGTAAAATAGTCAAATATTTGGTCTTTACATATGAAATTGCTGTTTTTCAGTACTAACATTTTTGCATTTTTTTCAGGAATGACAAAGTCTAATTATGTAATTTCTTATGTGTATGAATGAGACAACAATGAGCCAACAGCAACATTAATTAAATTTTTGAAAAGTGTCAGCTGTAAACAATTATTACGAATCTAATCATAGCAATGGATGGCATTTAAGACGAACTGTTTATACTTAGATGTAAAACCTTGAAATCAACTTTCAAACAAAAAACAAATAATTGTAATAGCTATTGAATTACAGGAATTATGAACTCATGAATCTGTAAGAAAATTTCGGCAAGTTCATATGTTTACCTTTTATATGGAATTCCTGGGCGTTTTGGGGGGGCAATGCTCAGAGCCCACGTGGCTCTGTAATCATTCTTTATCTTGTCTATTATATATTACTACATATACAGTGTGTCCCTCGTACAAGTGCACATCCGAAAAGGGGTGAAACTAGACCTTATTTTTACGACAAAAAAATGTTTTTTTTTTTTTCAATCTTTGTATTATTAATTTACGTTTTAAAATTTGTTTTGCCTACCATGGAGACTATGTATAAAACATGTCATAATAACATAACTTTTGATTTATCGCAAGTAATGCAATGAAATAAAACTGTTGTAATCCTTAAGAATAGACGGTGCATAACATATCAAAAACAAAACATAATCGACTACCATTACCATTATTACCAATAATATCCTAAAAGATAATAAAAATCGCTCAACGTGCCTAAAGAAGTTTTCATTTAAATAAAACATCCCAAATCCTTTCTTTTTCAGGCGACGATAGCAAGAGAGCTACCTCTTCTTCTCTTGGGAGTGCTTGGTATATTTGGTGGCTGTCTCTGCCTGATGCTGCCCGATTCCACTGGCCAGGATATGCCCCAGACTATAAAGGACGGAGAGGAATATGGGAGAGGGCAAGGCTTCTGGGACATACCGTGTGTGCTGAAGTAAGTACGAATGGTTCACGACCCTGAGAAAGTTATTGGCGAGATAAATTATGGAATTACCACGCAAGAGAGCAAAAGCCAAGTTACAGATAATTGAAAGGGCATCACGAAGCCAAATGCTTTCGTAAAAAGCTAAACGTTGAACTAACTTGGATATTATAATATCCCATCCGACCTTATCCCATTTCATCGATCCCATGCTATCCCATCCCAATAATCCAACCTAATATCTAATACCTACTGGGACCAGCTAGCGAAAAATAATTATATTTGATTAAATTTAGGTAATTTATGATATAAGCAAACGGCTCACCTCAATAGTAACTATAATCGAGATAGCCAACCAAAACTATTTATTGGGGTTAACCGTTTGTTTACATCAACAATTCCCATAGCTTAACTCCTAAAAGATTATTTTTAATTAATTTTTTTTCAGAGAATTTACACCATTTTATATCGTAGTTTTCATTACTTTGGTACTTAATTTGATCAAAAGAATTTCCAGATATGACGTCATTGCTTATAAAAATGTGATTGCTTATAAAAAAAGTGGTTTGCCTCTGTCTGTCTTCTCATCTGTCATCCATCTGTCAAATCAGTCGGACGCAAATTATTATAAATTTATCTTGATAGCAAAGGAGACATTTCTAAACAGCCTTTTCCCAAGTGACGTCACACGAAGTTAAATGGAAGTTGCAGCTTTTTCGTAAAAATATTCATCATTTGAGGTTTTTAGACTAAAACTTCTAAAATACGGCTTACTAAACCATAATTTCGAAATGGTTTTCGACTAACACATCTTAACATAACTTAATCTAAGCGAATTTATCCTCAGGTTTCATTAAATTCTATAATTAATTATTATTTGAGGGCTGCCGACAGTCGAAGATGTTTCTCTCGACTAATAATAGTCTACAAAAAAGTAAGGTATATTCTTAAGGTGGCTCCGTCGGAATAATTAGCAACTCGATTCGCGGTGGTTGAAATTTCGAACAAAACCATATTAAAATAAAGTCCTTATCAGCTCGCACTGCAATATGGCTGTTACGTCAGTCGCTGCGGCTGACAAGTGCGAAAATAGTGTTTTAGTTTATTTTCTCTAAAATAAAATTAATTTCAAAGAACTGAGAAAACCAAATCATTTTATATTATTTTGTCTAGAAGTTTATAAATTTTCATACTGTTTCAATAAAAACTGCAGCAGTTATGTTGTTACAAGTGAACAACAAATCGAGAAATAAGGGTAAACTTAGAATTTTCTTGCTTCACATCTGTATGTTATAATGAAATTCAGAAAAAACCACATCATTATTTGTATCATGTAGATAACTTTGTATTTTTCTTCTATTGAAATATGCTATAGTTAACGTATAAAATGGTTACAAAGTTACTTAGTTCAAGGTCGTTGGCGTTGGTAGAAGCCTTATACAGAGGGTAACCTAAGCAAAGACAACCTAAGTATGTTGGTAGATATTCTAACTGGCCACTGTAGGCTGAACAGACATCTGTCAATAATGAAGGTACAGGAGGATCCTCGTGTCCGCACTGTGGCGAGGAGTAAACGAGTAAACATTACTTAGGAGAATGCTTTATATATTGTAGCCTAAGATGGGAGATACTTGGTGATGACCACATCAAGGAGGGAGATCCCAAGTATCTTAAGTACTCAGATATACTTAGCAAACGACCTTGAACTAAGTAACTTTGTAACCATTTTATACGGTAACTATAGCATTTTTCAACAGAAGAAAAATACATAGTAATCTACATGATACAAATAGTGATGTGGTTTTTCCTGAATTTCATTATAATATACAGAATTAAAGCAAGAAAATTATAAGTTTACCTTTATTTCTCGATTTTTCGTTCACTTGTAACAACATAACTGTTGCAGTTTTCATCGAATCAGTATGACAATTTATAAACTTCTAGGCAAAATATTATAAAATGATTTGGTTTTCTCAGTTCTTGGAAATTTATTTTAATTTAGATAAAATAAATTAAAAACACAATATTTTCGCACTTGTCAGCCGCAGCGACTGACGTAATAGCCATGTTGCAGTGTTAGCTGATTAGGACTTTATTTTAATATGGTTTTGTTCGAAATTTCAACCACCACGAATCGAGTTGCTAATTATTCCGACGGGGCCACCTTAAAAGAAGCGGAAGATTAGAGGAGGAATGCCTCTGGGACATTAGGATACCAAAGCCCTAAGCAATAGGAATTGGATGGAAAAGCTCCAAATAGAGAGCCGACCATCCACCTGAGCCCAGCAGGCGTCCCACCTCAACATCACCATCATCATAATTAATTTTTCAATGCAGTTGCTCGTAAAGTTTTCTTTTTTGTGTAACAAAATTATGCGGAAACAGACTCTTTATTTCACGCGTGAAATAAAACAGTACTGAAATCCTTTATTTCACGCGTGAAATAAAGTAATTTTTTCAAGTTTTTGACTCTGTGGTGCATGGTGCAAGTCATAAAATTTAAAAAATTACAAAGATGCAAGGAGGTTTTGCTGTCCAAAAAAAAACAATATTTATAAGTATGCGCGCTCTAGCAATAATTGAATGATGATAAACACCATAACACATAAGATTCTTGATTATCTCATTTAAAAATACGTGTTTTGTTTCCGCAAACAAAAATATTTTTCACATTATTGGCTGTATGTATACTGTACCTTTGCCTCAAGAAAGAAAAAATTGTATGAAACGCGCGATCTGCAAAGAAAGCACGCCATTTTGTTGTAAATAGGCTTTGGTAAAATAAAATTACTTTCTTTATTATACTTATTTTTTTGTTGTATTTCCTCGCAAAATGCACTGAAAAATGTTGTAAGATACTTGAGCGTAAAAGGTTTTTATCCGAATGCTGCGCTCGTGTTTTCAATTTGGCACTTATTCGTATAAAACCTTACTTTCCGCACGTGTATCTTAAATAACTAATATTATTTTTGTTACAGAAGAAGACCTGCAAAGGAAGAAGAAAAAGGCCCTTAGAGGAGTGGGTTTTTTTTTCGACAAGTCTTAAAATAATGATTGCCGTGTTTCACTTGCGATATTTTAACATTTAGAGCAATTATCACAAAGTAGCTAGGTACTGACTCATTTATTTGTGAGCTTCCAAGTTTGTTTGTAAAAATAAATCTCAGCTGTTTAAATTGTGCCTTAATGTAAGCCAAATGGATATTCTCATCTTCAAATAAATAGTTCGTTAAGAGGCTATGCGAATTTTATTTTTGTCACTCTCACTCCAAGCGAAAAATCGCGCAGTGCGAGGGGGGCGGATTCAGGGCAAAAGGGAAAAAACTTGGTTTTATATTTTTATTAAAAAAAATAAAATAGCTAGCTAAATTTTAAATTTCAAATTTCAAATCTCTAGATACTGTTAAAACACACCTAATAAAATTTGTTTGAGTTCTGTATATGGTTCCTATTCGTCAAACGAGGAGAAAAACTGTGTTTGAAGACCTCATTTCAACAATTATTTCTATCGAGGAAAATTTATCCAAACATATTTTCCAATTTCAAAACCCTAGATTATATAGTCAAAATGCATATACCAGAAACTGATTATAATTTTCCGTGTATTTCACGGAATACACAGAAAAGAAACACCCGTATTTTTTTCGCGTATCGCCTTAAAGAAATGCCCTTGAGTTTAATTTAAATGAATATTCTAAACTATGCAATTCCCTTTGCCTAAATTAAAAAAAAAACAAGGCATTTACGCCATTATATTTTGGTATGTAAATTAACCATTTTAGAATTGTCGGTCATGGCGTCACTTGAGAATTTTAGACATTATATTGATTGTGATGTGTGATTGCTTATAAAAAAGTGGTCTGTCTACGTCAAAGGATCTGTCTACTCATCTGTCATCCATCTGTCAAATCAGTTGGCAGCAATTTTTTATAAATTTATCTTGTCGCACAAGACACATTTCTAAACAGCCATCTTTCAAGTGACGTCACACGAACGCAAATGGAACTCGCAGCTTTTTCGTAGAAATATTCATCATCATTAGGTTTTTTAGACCACAAGTTCTAAAATACGGCTTATTAAATCTAATATAATTTATACTTGCGATTGTCGGCACTTGGTGAAACTTGGAAAGCATCTTTAATAAAACTCACTTGTACACTATTTCACACATTTAATTAATAGTTATACACCCAACCGGTTTCGAATAATTATTTCATTTTCAAGGGGTTTTATTTATTTATTTCCGAACTACTGCAACTATATACGTGCCGTAAAAACCAATATTATTTTTGTGACTTGGAAATAAATAAATAAAAGCCCTTGAAAATGAATTAATTATTCGAAACCGGTTGGGTGTATAATAATTAAATGTGTGAATTTGTGTACAAGTGAGTTTTATTAAAGATATTAAATCTAAATCTCGAAATGGTTTTCGAATTAACACACCTGAACATAATTTAATCTAAGGTTATTTTTGGGCGTTTTAGATATTTCTAAATCGGATTAAATAAAATAATGATCTTTATTAAGATTAAAGAATTAAGGCTTGTACTTGTAAGTACTTGTAATACGGCATACGGGGCCGTACTTGTGTGCTCGCCTCCTGATGATTTGAAAGAAAGAAATAAAGAAGTATATTTGATGGAAAATGATACACAAGATAGCAGCACACATAAATAATAGCCTAATGCTTGTGATTACACAAAAATAAATGAAGCAACAATAAGAAAACGACATAAATCGGTCTCATGTATTCACTAGGGCAGCGGTTCCTAAAAGGTGTTCCGCGGAACCCGGGGGTTCCGTATAGCGGTTACAGGGGTTCCGCGTAATATGTGAAGATATAAAACATTACTATTATCATAGATAAATAAAGGAAGGATAGATTGCTCACTCCATACATTAGAACAAAGCCCGCGTAAAACTTATTATTTTCGCCGGTACCTAGTAGTTCGACTTATTATTTTTGATGTCGCTACTATACTAGATAAATTGTGACATACCTAGTGCCATCTACCGAACAGTTGAAACAAAATTCGATGTGTGTGTGTGTGTGTGTGTGTGTGTGTAGCAACTATACTGCGCCCACAAAAACAAAAATTTGCTAGAATACGACAATACGCGACACATGGAATACAATAAATCTGAGGATAGATCGCTCAACCGTGCATGACAGTTGAGTCAAAAAGTAAAGTTATATACCGGTATGTATGAGTAGCAGTGGCGTGCACAGAACTTTTTACTGGAAAAGCAAACAATTGGTCAAGAACAACAATAAAAAAAATATGAAAATATTTAAATATCACTTCGAAAAAAAAAATTTTGTATGACGCCAGGGTAGACAATGTCTACCCTAAACTGCTGCCGTTAATTCGAGAGAATGATGACAGATGGAGTGTGGCGATATCTTGATAAAATACGACAAGTCAACAAGAGCTTCTTTACGACAAAAATAAATAAAGGCACGTTAAAAAAATATCAACGGTACAACAAATGGGACGAAATAAATCCAAATCATGATTATTTAAACTTTTTTTCTAAATAAAAACCCTGGAATAGAATATATATACGATCTTATTATTTGGTAAGGTTTATCAGTTTTATAATACGACAACACTGCCTTACACCGCAGATATTATAAACCTTTTTCTGAAATGTCGGGATTCATACTGCAGGCATTATGATTGCTAATTTGACAGAAATAATGAGCAGAAGGAAATTTTAGTTATAGCACGAGCTCTTTGAAAGGTGACATTTATTTATACAGCCAAACTACCATATTGGCAAGTAATAATAATAAATCAGCAACACGGATCGTAATACTTTTTGCTAATTTTGCCAAATAAAATGTTGACTTCCTACGAGTATAGTAACTGACTCGGAGCTGGACTCGGGAAAACGATAAAACAAATCAACGAGTTTCACAAAAAGGGTAATAGAACATTGATCACTTAGATACAGAGTCTTTATTCAATATGATTTCCGCTACATAAATAAAATGACAACCTCTATATAAGGTTCTTAAATTCAAGTGAACACGTATCGCTAATAGACAACTTTTCGCCAAAAATAATATTTTTTGCGCTTTTTTTAAACTTTTACGTAGAAATTGAGTCAGCTGATTCATTAAGTTTTGTACTAGGAAGTGGAAAATATATACGACAAAAATACTTTTTATTAACAAATGGGACCTTTTAACGATATACAATCTACCTTAAAATCATCATGATAAATATAAAATATTGAAATGCAAAACAGTAAAAAAAAGGTTTTATCCCCTGACATTTGCAAACGTCACCATTCTCTCGAATGAACGGCCGGAGTTTAGAGTGAAAATTTCCTGTACAAACTTTTTTTCTTCAAAGTGATATTTATTTTTTTTTATATTTTTTTTATTGTTGTTCTTGACCAATTGTTTGCTTTTCCAGTAAAAAGTTCTCTGCACGCCACTGATGAGTAGTGTGTGTTAAGGTAAATAAAGCGTATTTTAATGCACATATTTTGTTTAATTGATCGTTGTGCACCATCTACCGGAATCCAGAATAACCATCTGCACGCTTAGTTAGATTGCCAGCTTACCACCGAAAGTTTAATGAAAAAAATGTTAAAAACACCTGAATAAGAATTCACTATTTTCTGATGCGATGTTATGAAAATTTTGTGTTTTTATTCATAAAATAAATAAATATGATGAACCAGAACAGTAAAATGCTATATTTCGTCGATTTCAGACAAATTTTATTTCCAGCGAGACAAGTAACGCCATCTAGCAACGTTATTTTTAGTATTGCGAACAGTACAAGGAGTTAGAAATCTATCCTTCCTTATTTATCTATGCTATTATACACGCTGTCGCAGAAACCAGGCAGCTGACGAAGCCGCGCCGGCGCTTATTGGATACAGAACCCATTCGCAAAAAGGGCCAAAACCATCTATGCTAACTGTCGGATTATAAAATACTCTTATGACGATGTATGAGGCCATGGATGGGTGGTGAGATTGGGTATGTGGACTCAGTGTGATTATTTTAGGAGTTGGGGTTCCGCCAAAAAAAGGGGCGATAATTTAGGGTTCCATAGCCCAAACAAATTGGGAACCACTGCAATTCACCGCAACTAAATAGGCTGCAACCCAGCACATATTTTATAAAATATATTCATGCAAACCCCGACACAGCGCTGGTATTCTGTTACAGCCAATGCGAGTGAATTGCGGTAGCGAACGCATAGATGTCAGTGATAATAACAAATTATAGTTTCTTACACTAATTAGTTACAAATAATGTATATGTCGTAGCCATATCGTAGAATTGACCATTTCATGATCTGGTTGGCCATATCGTATTTCTATTAAAATTGGGAGGGTCGCCTCGCTCCGCTCCACTTTGCTCGGCTCCTTATTTTATCTTACATGTAAACCTAACACGCTCCTCCTCGCTCCGCTTCGCTCCACTTCGCTTCGCTCGTCGTCGCACCTATTTTTTACTTTTGGTGAAAATATATGAAATGAATATCATGAAATGGTCAATTCTACGATATGGCCGCGACATATACACAATTTTAATGTTAAAACATGATAACTTAAAATAAAGATAAAAAAAATATATACTACACAAAAGCTTATAACCATAAAGAAGGTCCGGGGTGGGAACGGTAAACAAAAAAGATACGTAACCAGGCCCAGTGCACACACTTTGGTCCTAGTCCTAAACACACAGACACGCTCATCTCCACAGCTTCGGCTTGCTGGTCGCCTTTGGTGACCAGCCTCAGCCGCTACGGCTCGCGTGGTTGCCTGCACTTCATTACGGCGGGCGGGGCATCCAGTCCCTCTGCGCCTCCGGCTTTTTGTATACACTCTAGGGGTAGTAACCACAAGACTGTATAGAGTCGGGGTGCTCTGAGTCGGCTTTCAAGGCGATTACCGTCGCCAAATTAGCAGCTCGATGTTTGTCTGTATGAATATCTACGGAAACGACATTGAAATAACGTTCAAATCAGTGCACAATGCGTGGTGGCTGTTACGACGCTCGCTGCGTCCTTGAAAGGGCAAAATAGGAGAAAATAATACTTTTCACATGGGCGTCATTGTTCGATTGAATAATGATATGTTATATTTATAGCTATCAAGTTTATCTATTTATCAAAGCATAAATGAATTATATCACCTAAGCCGCTTAGGAGCAGTAGGAAATTCAAGCCAAAAAACACCATTCCGTTGAAAAAATTTTTCATATAGAAGTTTTAGTGGTACGAAAAAGAAAAATGTTGCATATGTTTTCCTAGAGTTGATAATCCATAATACATTTTTTCAATATTTTTGGTTTGGCCATAAAAGAGGAGTAGGCTTTAGAAAGTACCCATTTGGCGGTATTAAGGGCCTTAAACAGCTTTAACCTACCCGCATAGTAGTCTGATTTTATAATTTAAGACTAAAATGATAGATTGTATCTACTGCGTGTCTACCGCGTAATTCTCATTTACATCAACATCAACTTGAGATTGAAATTTGTCGTGCGTGCGACGACGCCCGCCTAACATGCCATCTCTTTCGCACGCACGTCAAGTTTCAATCTCAAGTTGATGTTGATGAAAATCAGAATTACGCGGTAGACCCGCTGGTTTCTAAATGGAATTCTGAAAATGTAAGCTGAGACAGATACTGACCTCAACTTTTCCGAGTAATAATGGTGACATTATTACCGAAATGTAAAAATTTATTTCTCGTACTAAAAAGAACTTCGCTGAAAGACTTCTAATATCATCTACTTTCTATAAAAAAATTATGAAAGCCCAGACCAGTGTCAAATGCAAATTTTTTATTCAGATTCAAATAGTTTATTTTGCAAAGTAGCTATATATAATACACGTTTCACAAGTCAAAATTAATCTTATAAAAATATATGTAATAAAATAATAAATGTACATGAACTAGATTAAAGGTTTATTTAATTTATGTAGCAATATAGATACGATTAAAATTATAGGTAAAATATATATTATACAAGGTGAAATCCAATCAACCGCCCGAACCCACACCGGAGACCCGGCCAGAGACCAGAACAAGGTTCAATGATCACCAACCGACTTGACAAATCTACGCTACTTTCGCTGCATTATTAAAATCAAAAAAGTTAGGCATCCTGAAAAACAGAACCACCGCAAAATCCCTGATAATGATAACATTCAGAAACAACTTTTCGCGCGCAATGTTTTCAAAACAAAATGTTAACAACCTCAAAAAGGAGGTCAAATTCGTATGAGGTAAAATAAAAAGAGGGTGAATGAAAAAATGAATGAGTCTACCTTTTGTAAACAAGAACAGCTCCTCGGCCACAAGACGTGCGTGAAAACGTAAACAATTTGCAATAGTGATGTACATTTTGTCTTTGTCTATGTCGACAATGTAGGTGGCATAGAGGCGTACATCATGCGGCGACAGCTTCGGTGGTGCGGACACGTGTCGCGGATGGCGGAGGAGCGAGTGGCGAAGCGCATCTTCTTTTCAGAACTCCAGTCCGGAAAGCGAAAAAGTGGAGGCCAGTACCTAAGGTACAAGGATGTTCTGAAAAGACACTTAAAAAGTTGCAACATTGAGCCGTCTCAGTGGGAGGATAAGGCAGCTCAACGCGCAGAGTAGCGGAACCTTGTTCAAAGAAAAGTGCATGACTTTGAACAAGAACGAAGGTCCGATTTAGACCGAAAAAGGGACGAACTTAAGTCTCGGCCACCTGCGAACATCTCTTACAACTACATGAATAGTGTGCTGACGTGCGCCCTATGTGGGCGTACATTTTATGCAAAAATTGGTTACGCGAGTCACTTGAGAGCACATCAGAGAGCTGGACAGCTTACCTCTCAAACTTGACAGGAGTTAAAGAAGCTATCGCTGTAGCCGAGAACGGCTGTGAGGCTATATATATATATATATATATATGTGTCGATAAAGCTCTGGTTTCCTCCAAAAGCGGTGGTGACATTTAGCGGTCGCTATATAGCGTTGAATGACGTCACTGAAACGTTGGCTATGAAAACAAGATGGCGCTGGTTTCTTAGAGAGCGTTGTTTGACACCGTAACGTCAGTAGCGGTGCCGCCATTTGCATGACGGCCGCTCTTTACGGTGTTGAAGAATCTCGAACGTTTTTTTCAATAGCGATTGTAGCATTCGCTACAAGTATTCAACCTTTTTCATATATTTTTAGTCTTTCTTTATCGTTGGCTGCTTTGCTTAATTTTCGAATTCGAATATTTGGAATATCTTGTCAGATTTTTTTGTTATTTTTCTGATATCAAAGAGTATTGTCGTACAAGAGAGACAAATTTGTTACAAAATATAAAATTCAACATTTGAAAGCTTGAAACAGAGCACATTTGCTCTGAGCATTGTGAAAGCCAGTTCTTCTGCATTTCCTGCGACCCTTCGGGATTTTTAAGGGTTCTGGTTCTCCCCAGTTTTATTATTCATTTCTACTTCAATTCCATCCGCCATCTCGTACGGTTGTACCTATTGAGGCCTGATATAAGGACCACGTCCCTGGTGAGCTAAAGCTTCCGATATCTTCATCGACTGCTCCCGGGAACACTGGAAACACCCAAGTCACTAAGAGACCCTTACCAGGTTTTTAGTATCCGTAGCCTAATATTCAGCATCAATTATTTTTCTTCCTTAGTGTAAAGCTAGATAACGATTGCTCTTAACACCTTAATATTACGTTTTCTTTCGGATTAGAAGTTATCAAAACTTCCGTGCAATCTTAGTTTCTGGGATCCTATAAACTAGTTTCGATATCCAAATTTAAATCCATTATTTTGTGAACAAATGCGTCGTTTAAGCTAAAGGAAATCAAAATCCTAAATAAGACGAATTAGGCATAATTTTTTTTTTGATCTAATAAGTTCCTCTGTACCAATACTCTTCAGATATTATTGTGTTTTGTACCATATTTTTCTTACTTCGGTTTTGTTATTTTTAGTCGGTTTTGTTATTTTTAGTTTGTTTAAAGATAAAATTATACGGTTTATTTATCCAGATTTACCTCTTTTTTTTGGCTGTCACCAGGCTTGCCTGGTGGCAGTCCAAATTTAGGTCGAAATTACGTTCGTGAATATGTAGTGGCAAAAAAACCCTAAATTTTTTAAAAAGAAACGCTACACGGTGTACTATTTATTGTAAAATGAATGTCAACTGGAACAGCGAAAAAGATTTTGTACGGGTTTATGATATATTCTAAAATTTCACAAGCACCTTCGTAAATACGAGCTTTGTATAAATCACTTTCCTCCATACGATTATTTTCGTCTTCTGATGATTGCTCGTTTTCCAAATACACGAGTAACGCTAAATCAAGGTCATCCATTTGCTACCGTTGACAAGTACTTTGTGGTCTTTTTTTTCCGTTAAAAGACGGCCGTCATTCTCGAACATTCCACGCGTCTTCGGCCGTCTTTTTACGGCCATCATATTGCGTCCGCTAAATGTCGCCACCGCTATCGGAGGAAACCATAGCTTAGAGATGGCAAATGAAACAGAAGCAGACGAAGGTCACCAACCCTGACTGAGAGCACCCAGAGATAGATATTAATGGAAAGTGCTGGAGGGGGCCTCTTTGTCAACGACACACTGACCTAATGAAAAAAACTAAATAAAGCATGACATACCTACCTTAATTTTATTATACATTCATATACGTACGCCTGTCTTCCAGGGGTAGGCAGATACTACATATTTCCATTTGTTACGATCCAGACACACCTCTTTCGCCTATTCACCGTTTAAAGAAGTAAATACATTAAAATTTAAAGGGAAATTATTAATCGGGCGAATAAAAATACAATAAGCGACTTGAAGTGTCCGAAACAAATACCAAAGCGTGCAACTAAAAATAATGAGTGGGCGAATTTAAAGTATTAAATCGAAAATATTTCACCAAAAGTCGAAAAATAGGCGCGAGGAGGAGCGTGTTAGGTTTACATGTAAGATAAAATAAGGAGCCGAGCGAAGCGGAGCGGAGTGAAGCGACCGACGGCCCTAGTTTTGTCAGCAAAATAGAAAGCTGTTTGCCTGAGAATTATTATTTTCAAGTCACCGTTTGCAACATTTTTATTCGCCCACTTAGTATTTTAGCTATACTCAGTATTTTTGAAACCTTAAATTTTATTTTATATTCGCTCGTTTAAATACTACCAAAAAACTAAAAAAAAAATCTGTTAAACTTGTAACTTTTCGAAGAGACGAAATTTGTCATTGCCAAACCATAGATCACTTGACGTCATTACCAAAACATATGAAATTATTTCGAAGTCATTCACAATAACACTTTCATCGATATTTCAACCACAACCCATCACTAGAACTGCACAATAAAAATGTACTTGTTTACAAATAAAGTACGAAAAATGTCCAACCAAACCATATATCAGATTGCATGTTGAATCCGCTTTGATAAAACCATTCCATCATCAGAATTCTTCGTAAGACATGCTTCGCTGCATCAAAGACTAGTAATGTATCATACCGGAGTATTGGTGCTGACAGTTTTCAGTGTCACACAAGAAATATCAGCGATACATTTCCAAAATGATGGGACGATCTACAAGAAGAATAAAGGCGTGTTGATCAAGAATTACAATGACGGGTCGATGGAGAAGCCGTATAGGAAAAACAATTATGTATTCCGCCCGAACTCGATGGATATAGATAATTTTGTGGAAACTGCCATGTCCATGGACACTAGAAGGAATTTCGACTCAGAGGCTGGCTTCCCCGTCTACTTCGATAGGACCAAGAGATCTTCAAGTGGTCAGTACAATTACTGTTTCACTACCACGTTTAGTTATATTCCATATTTGAAAAAAGGATTTAGCTCACTTTTTTAACTGTGAAAGGAGGTGCACGATGACGTTACGACTCATTGAAAGCTCGACCTGTACCTTTTTGCACAGTTTTTTTTTTTTATATACAACGTGTAACAGAGTGTAACAATATTTGAAGAGCTTATTCAATCAATGGTTTAGAACAACTTTTACTATAAAACAAACACTGTATCACGAAAAAAAAAAATTACTAGCTTCATAGGAAAATACAATGCCACAAGGCCGAAATGTATGGAAGGGCAGATTTTTTTAAATTTATTACAGAGTTGGCTCCATAGTAAAAGTTGTTCTATACCATTGACTGAATAAGCTCTTCGAATATGGTTACACCTTTCTGTTACACGTTGTATACAAGGTGAATTTGTGAACATCGTCCAAATTCATACTTGAGCCTTGATAAGTGATCAGCATCATGAACCAATACGAATTTTGTAAAATTCATAAAATGAAATTTCGAGTCCCCATAGTGATTCACTCAGGACTGGGAGTGAATTACTATGGAAAGTCGAAATTTCATTTTACAAATTTCACAAAAATTGTAATTGATTCATGATGCTTATCACTTACCAAGCCCGTAGTGTGAATTTGGACGATGGTCAAAAAGTCATCTTGTATATGATAGAATAGAATAGAATAGAATAGAATAGAAAAAACTTTTTACACAATTAAAATACAATATAATCAATAACAAACAAAACAGAAGTGACACCCAAAAGGCCTCCACTCAGCATGTGTCATGGCACTATTCTGTACCACGACGCTGGTCTTCCGTGGACACCTTGCAGGGTAACGTTATTTAGCATGGAACATAAGTAGCACCTAATATCTTAAGGCGCTCTTATCCCCAAAATCAGTAATTTCAAAGTCAAATAGAACTTTCAAATATCGTCTAAAATTTCCTAAAAAAAATACGCAATATAGTTCGAACCTTTATCTAGGTCTTTCACGCATGTGTTACACGATCAGATAAACTTTGCTTGATAGAAATAATTCACGAACACAGCATGTAATAAGACCTTTCAAATCATGCCATTTCCATAATTCCTCTCTTTTATTAACGAAACATATCTGGTAATATTGCTCTTTAAATTTTCTATGTCGACCACGTAAGTGGGTTTTAATAAAAATATCCCTTATTTTTAAACAATTTAAAAACCGATAAAAACAACGAAAAAGTACAAAAGTGTGGTTATTTTCTTTACTCCTTACACGTAAAGAAAAAGACAGAGAGTCACTCTTCTGGGATAAGAGCGCCCTAACCCGTAGAATTATTGATGATAACAACTCAACCATACGTAGGAACACAATCGCGACTTGTGTTTGGACAAATTTTAACAGTAACTTTTGCAATACGAGTACGTTAGGATGAGATGGTATTGGAAAAAGATAAAGTTAAAAACGATAAAGTTAACCTGTTATTTATTTGATAGTTAGGGTATATTTTCACCGTATTGACACAACATACACTACACGCACTACACTACTTAAGGCGATTACCATCGCCAAATAAGCAGCTCGATATTTTTCACTACAAATATCAACGGAAACGACATTGAAATAACGTTCATATCAGCGCGCAATGCATAGTGGCTGTTACGACGCTCGCTGCGTCCTTGAAAGAGCGAAATAGGAGAAAATTATACTTTTCACATGGACGTGATTGTTCGATTCAATAATCTTATGTTATGTTTATAGCTATAAAGTTTATCTATTTATCAAAGCATAGATGAATTCAATCGGCCAAGCCACTCAGGAGCAGTAGGGAATTTGAGGTCAAAAAACACCATTCAGTAAAAAAAAAAATCATGTAGAAGTTTTGGTGGTATGAAAAAGAAAACTGTTGCATATGTTGTCTAAGAGTTGATTATTCATAATACATTTTTTCATTATTTTTGGTTTGGCCATAAACGAGGAGTAGGCTTTAGAAAGTACCCATTTGGCAATAGTAAGGCCCTTAAATACCTCTGTACTTATAAATTTAAAATGTACCTACTGTTTTAATATTATTATTCCTTTTTTCACTTTTTTATGTTGAATTTTACACGTCCTTCTGCGCCTTTATTTGATTTTTTTCTAAATTATGTCGTCTGTCTGGGGTATGCTGAAAATCAGCGCTGCCCGATTTCTATGAGATCGGCAGCTTTGCTGAGCATTATTTTATTGCAGGCCAGAAATGTCTAAACTTTTTTTCTTCTATTTTATTAAAAGATGTTTGGCGTGTGTTTTACAAAAATTTACAAAGCCATCTCCAACCTGAGGGTGCCCAAACTTGGTATGTTGTGAAAATATTTCTTGGATTTTTAGAAAATAGGTGTTTTTTTTTTTTTTTTAATTTATTTATCTAATTATCAGTTTTGTACATATTTTTGTCTTATAAAAAAGAAAATCACGTAAACCCTTTTAGTGGGTTTAAATGTGATTTCTGAGTCACTTCTTAGTGGTACAGTACATAACAAAAAAAAATACAAGTAAATAATAAAAAAAACATTTGACTGACATAATTAATTAGTTCAAGACAATAGATGTCTCTTCATGATTTCTCTTACTTTGTTAGGTTTGACATCTATGTCTTGCAACACTTTACCTGGTATACTATTTAAGATTTCAGGTAGCATGTAGTTCCAAGTGCGCTTTCCATAAATATTGTTGCATTTGGGCAGAACATAAGGAGGTAGATAAGAAAGGTTACGAAAATGTTGCGGCCGCGTTCTCTTTTGAAGACAGTTGACATTATTATATTCTTCACACACAACAGCTAGTTTAATCTTATTGAATACATCATCGGTTAGAAGGTAATGGTGTAGTATATTTTTAGAACCGGCTCATATAGCTCCTTCAGTTGGTTGACTTCTTACACTATTGTACGAGTATTAGGATTACCTGTAATAATAGCTGTAATAAGTAAATAAATAAATAAAATAAAAATTAATTTGATACCTCACCCTAGAGGTGCCTGAAAAAATAAGCAATTCAAATACAAAAAATTTATAATGGCATACCACTTCTTAACTTATTTGACAGGACTAACCTTATTTTAAGCGTCCTGTCTTTTTCTTTCTTTATCGAAAATACTAAGACAGAACGCTTAAATTAAGTTTAGTCCTGTCAAATAAGTTAAGATGTGCTTCACCGAATCGGTACCAACGTCATTACTGCCATGGGAATATTTTTAAGTACTACCGCTCAAAATGGTTGTTTTAACCTAAAGTACCCGTTTACCAAACTATTCTGTACATCGATTTGCGGTTTTCTATCATTATTTGCTTTTTACATCGTCTACTATAAGCGGGAAGAGGGATCATAGTCAACAGAAGAAAGTTTTGAATTAAGGGGCTATACCGTGAATATTGACACTTTTTGAAGTTATTTATCTGCTCTTTTAATAAAGTTCCAAGTAAAATAAATTAGTATAACAATTTTGGGACCTTTTACTAGATTTTGGTCTATCAGAAACGCGATAGGAGGAATTTCATTCGATAGAAATAATTATTGAAATCAGGTCTAAATTTACACTTTTTTTGATATTCTGACAAATTAGGATAGCATACAGACTTGAAAAATATTTATTTAGATGGGTTTTAACTACACCTAAATTATTGGTTATGGAATTTTTTGTAGCTATTTTAGTTAATTTTGCATTAATTTAAAACCGACTTTTTGACAATTTTCCCCGATTCCGTCCCTTTCGCACTGCGGGTCTTTCTGCCAAAAGTAACGGGGACCTTTGCTAGCACGGTATATCACCTTAAAGCGAGGCCTTCCTTAGGCGCACAGTGGCTTTGCAATGAGGGGTTTTCAAAGTCAAATTAAAAAAGAAAAAGTAGTACCGAACGAATCGATAAATGGTGCAGCTTGTATTAAAAGTGTCAATAAATGTGTTTCTGGCAACACTAGATTCATGTATTATTGCTAAGATATGTATATTGTTCTTTCCTTAGTGAATTCTTAGGGAAACTGTGTATTCCTATATTTTTACAATTAGCCACAACGCATGGGCTGACCATGTTGAAAGTTGAATGAAACACCAAGTAGAAAACAACACCATATATACACAACAAAATAAGAATACTTTTGTGAAGGTTGTTGCTGGATTTGACACTTGACTTGAAATTTTTTGGCCCACAAAATATTGCTGCCCACAGACTAAAAAATAATATTTGATTGTTGACACTTGAAAGCAGGGTAACGCCATCTATGTTTACCTCTGAAAGCTTGATCAAGGTCAGTCTGGAAAAGCGCTCATTATAACCCGTAGACTAACTTTCATAACGTTGAAAATCGGGTGCGCCAAATTTCAGAACGAGTCTAATTTCAAGATTAAAATCGACTAAAATTACAATATTGCATTTAAGTTATTTTTGAACTTACAACGGTTAATTAACAAGATTTTCGTATTGATAGTAAAATATAACATATAAAAATCAAATGGATTAAACACAAAACCAAAAAAACACTCAAAAAGGGACTATTTTCAAAAATAAAATCTATCGACTGAAAGTTTTCCAATTAGGTAACGCTACTTACAACTTAAAGATAAAAGTTTGAAAAAACATATATATATAAGTTTCATATTGATTGCGTCTGTTGTAGATTCAGTACAATCGTTCAAAAACTGTTGAAAAAGGAAGGCCTCCTCTTAAGTAGAAAAATCCTGCTCAGTTTAAAAACTATCCTTAGTGGGCAAATATTGTAATCACAGTTAATTATTGTAATCAGTTTTTTTTTTCTTCAAAAGCAAACTTTACTATCAGTTCATAGCCCCTTAACAGCTCATAGACATTTTTTTTTACTTTTTGTCCCAGTTATGACCCTTTTTTTAAGTTCGGTTTTTCGCTATTCTGTGGACAGTGTTTCTTTTTTCAAGTTTTTGTTTTTACTCAATCATTAGTCTCCAGACATTTTGGAAGATGGCATTATTAACTCAATTTGTAAAAAAAGCTGTCCATGATCTTTCTTCCCGCTAAACCTTCATATAATATGTGGACCAGAGTCACGGTGATAATAATAAAGAAAACCTCATCTAAATTCGTTGAGTGGTTCTCGAGTTAAAATGAAATAGACAGATTGAAAAAAATTCATAAAATTGTTCTTTTGGCTTCTGTACCATACTAATAAACCATTTTATTTAAAATTCTGCAAAAATGTTTCATGTAGAGAACGACATTTTTAGTACTTTATTTTAGTATATGGCTGTCTGTATGTATGTTCCGTTTTTAACTCAAGGACCACTGAACGGATTTGGATGCGGTTTTCTTTGTTGTCGTCGTTCGTAGTAAAACAACGTCCAAACTGAAAACGGAGCAGATATAGGACAAACGCGGGTGGAGTCGCGGGCGAAAGGCTAGTCAAAAATAAAATATGAAACTTCACTTTCAAACTGTCGTTTATACGGCATTCCTACCACCAATGTATTCCTAAACTTTTTGTTACAGCTAACTTCATCAATCGTATAAGGAAAAGCATTACAAAGCCCTGCAAAACTGATCCAAATTGCGTTGAAGAGCTAGGTAAAGACCAAGATTTCAAACCAGAAACGGCCAACGCAAAAATAATATCTCAAATGAAGCCTGCAACCATCTTTAATGATTATCCTTATGAAATATCAGTTTTACTTAATAATTTTACAACAGTTCCTGAAGAAAATACTCAATTGAATGAAGTTGACAACGATATTAATAAAACTAATATAAACACACTACTTTCAGAAGTAGATGTAACAGATATTACTTCAGCAGAAAATAAAACTAATAGTAATTCATCAAACACACCAAAAAGAAGCACAAGACCAAGTTGCGAAACGGAAATAATAAAAAAACTTGAATTTGCCGAAAATATTAACACCACTGATATAGGTAATACTAAAGCTGAATCAAACAAATTTAACCGAGAAATTTTCTCAGGTAAAGTTTGGGTACAAAACGCACCAGCGCAAGATGCGAGTCATCTTTACACATACACAGTCAATCCTAAATCTATAGATAATACTGCTGTTCAAAAAATTGCTGTAAATAATCACGTAATGCCTAAACTAGATACACCTGAGAAGAATAATATGAATTCTAATACCGTTACCAATCAAGCAATAAACGATAAAGGTCTCGTGAAAATTGTTACAATGCTAACTAGAGCTTTAAAAAAGATAATGAAACAGCACGAGGACCTAAAGATTATTTATAAGAAATTCAGTTTAGCCAATAAAGATTTTTCCCAAAATGTGGGTTATATAAATGCTAAATTACAAGATTTTGAAGCTAAATACAACTATTTGGCAAAATATCAAGAAAAAATATCTGAGCTTCATGATAAATTGATAAACAAAGAAGAAGGCTTCGAGGTTAAAGATAAAGAACTTTCAAAAAACTTGATAGAATTTGAGATGCAACAAAAAAAGTTTTTGGTTCAACAAAAACAGTTTTATGACATACAAAAATTAATGCTGGCACAAAACGAAAAGATTAACACAAAACAAAGCATGATTGCGAAAACACAGAATGATATCGCTTTTAGGCAACACAATTTCGCAAAAATATTTAAAAAGGTAAAAACTTTGAACATGGATAACAGACGAACTAAATTGGGAAACTTCCGTGCCGGTTATAAACAAAAGCAATCTCAAAAATCAAAACAAGATATCAAGCAAACAACTCCTAACTCGAACAATGCTTACAACTATACAACTACAACTGAAGTTGCAACAACTACTTACTTACCGAAAAAAATTCCTATACCGACAAAAAACGACCAAGCAGAGACAATCAAAATTAACCTATTTTCAATACCTACCATGAAGAAACTGAAAAATCAAGATGCACAGATTCTTAGCGCAAAAGACTCTCAAAGCGTAGATGACTTGGTCTACAAATTCTATTTCAACAACACATTCATAGATACTTTAATGAAAACTGGTATTCTAGCAAGTATTTTATCCCCTGAGTCGTTTCTGAGCACCAGAAATGTAAAAAAGAGAACTGACGAAGAATTTAATAAAAGCACTTTGTTACTTCCTATTAGAGAAGACGAACCAATATTTAAACCTGTGCTCAAATCTTTAAAAAGAGAAAGAAGATGGATCCGAAATTCTAAGAAGGAAGGAAACCCCTTGATGGAAAATAATATTCTTCCTAAAAGACATTCAAGTAAGGGATTTGACGAAGATAACAACAATCCCTACGTCATTATGGCTCGAAAATTCTGTACACAAATTGGACAAAACACTGACAAACAAGTCCTCAGTTGGTGCATTGAGAAGTCGCTGAGGAAGCTACAGTATGTTGGTAAGTGTTGAGTTTTACTTACTTTCAATTTATTTCATTTCATTATACATTTCATTTCAATTCTATGTGAGTTAATCGTTATTATCAACCTAGTTATTGTCCTATATTTTTACATTTTACGTTTACTAAAACTTTACTTTGTCACTGAAAATTATAATTCACACTAAACACTTTTTCACTTCGGTGAAATCTACTTTAGGCGCGTTGAGCAATTCTTGGGAGAATAAAATCTTATGGGTTCACAATCTCTAAGTTTTCACTTCTGTCAGCAGTGTCTTCGGTCTTTTTTTAACCTCAAGGTTAAAGGTTCAAGGTAATTTTCATACAAACTTGCGGGAACCAATAACGACGACAGAAGTATTTCAATTTCGTTCTGTTACTTTTGTATACACGTTCAGTTACGTGCTAGAATACAAGTGTCATTAATTTTACACCCGCGAACAATCAGTTTTTTTACAAAAAATATATGTTTACTGTCTAGCATGATAGTGGAAGCATAAAGTTCAATATTACAGTTTTGTTCATCAAGAATATATCCTCAGCATGTTTGATCAATTCAATTAAAACCCTTTCGCAAACACAAAAACTAAAACCAATTTATCAAAATATTTTTTCATAATTTTCAATTTGCGATAAAAAAAAAACACGCTGTCGTTTTGCGCTTGTCGCACACACAACATCTTTTATCGCAATGTAAATTATACAAAAAATATATTTGACTAAATTGGTTTCAGATGTGTTCGGAAAGACTGCTTTTAAACGGTCTAATGCAACCAAAGTATCAAATGATACCGAAATACACCATACTACAGAAATGTTACGACTGCATAGAAAAGTTTCAAAAAGACGAAATTATAAGAAAAAACGCCCTCATTCAAAGAGGCGTCATAAAGGAAAGAAACGATTGCATTCAAAAAAACGTAAGAATATGAAAAAAAGTCAACGCAATAAAGGGCGAAAATTTTCAAAACAACAGCAAACTCCACTTTCGCTTGTGACTACAACAAAACTAACTGCAACAAAAAAACCAGTAGCTGTCCTTAAGCAACCGCCTTCACGCATTATTTCAATGAATCCCAAACCTTCGAGACGTCAATACATTTTAACAACACTATATACAACAGCAAAAATACCAACAACAACAACAAAAAAAGTTACAACTACAGTCACTACAACAACTAGACAACAAATAACAAAATCACAACTAAAAAAATCAAGCAATAAGCATAGAAAACGGCACCATAAAAGACGACCTTCCACCACACACAGAATGACTACTGCAGAACAAAAAACCAAGAGAATACAACCGTCTGTACTATGGCAACATACCACCACGAAACTGGCAAATAGAAAACGATGGACTACAACTAAACAACTAACTACGAGAAAACTACGAAGTACAACACAAATACCATTTCAAATCCTCCACAAGCACCCTTTCATTCCAAACAAACAAAATACGAAGATAACAGGACCTTCTATAGTATGGCAACATTCGACTACAACTAAACCACAAACTACAAGAAAACTACGAAGTATACAGATACCAATTAAAATCCTCCACTGGTACCCTTTCACTCGACCAAGAGGAAAAGCTACTACTATCCAAACTAATACTAGAAAACCTGATTTCATTCGACGTCAACCAGCTACTAAGCCCCATTGGACAACAACAATGGCTGATCTGATTAAATCAACGACACAACGGTTGTCAACGACACAACGGTTGACAACGACACAACGATTGTCAACGACACAACAATTGTCCACCACAAAACCATCTCCTACCACAGAACGACCTACAACTATAAAACAATCTACAACCATAGGAAGACCTTCTGCTACAAAACTATCTACTACCACAAAACCATTTATTGTCACAAACCGACCTACAATAACTCTAACTACTATCACAAAAGTTTCTACATCCAAAAACCCACTTACAATAGATCTATCAACCAAAGCAAGATCATCTACCAGCGCAGAACTGTTTACTAGCACGATAAACGTTACACCCACGGTAAACGTTCCTACCACGGCAAACGTTACTACCAAGGCAAACGTTACTACCACGGCAAACGTTGCTACCACGAGACAATCTACCAGTAAAGGACTACCTACTAGTACAGAACTAACTACCATGAAACGACTTACTACAACAAGACAACCAACCACACATTATCAACCTTCCACAGAAAGTTCAACGAAAACGCAATTTACTACAACAAAGCCACCATCTACGAAAAAACAGCCAACCACAGAATCTTCTATTTCCTCAGATGTCTCAGGCTCTAGCAGCTCGGAGGAATTTGATCCAGATCGTTTATATCCCCCTGACACTCTTATTTTCAAGTTTCCTCAATCGACTACTGCAGAAACACCGAAAACAACTGAACTAACAACTACAGAAGCACCAACTACTATTGAACTTTTAACTTTCCCTGAACTTGAGGTTGAGACTCTTAGAGACCCAAAACCAGACAAAGATTATAATGATATTGAAATATTTGTTTTTCCAAAAAGTAGGTAAAATATTATGATTATGGGCCATATATCTAAAATAACACTATTGTAAGTCATAAAACTATGCAATATATATAAGATAACATATATTAAGACGGTGAATCATGAGAGGCCTCTCGTGCGAGACACAACCCGTCCTCTCGTGGTTCCCAAAGTAGTAGGGCTGCTGGTTCGGCGGCGGTCACTGTTGAGTTATCCAAGAGGCGTAAATATTCGACAGTAGGTTAAAGCTGCAAGTTTGCGCCGGAGAAAATGGGAACATGGGATCCGGAGTAGGGAATGCAGTCTTGCACCTAAATGTCAATCTCGGTATTTGCAAGATTTAAAAAATTAATCTCGCAAGATCTCGGTATTAACGAGATCTTGCACTAATAAAAATTCTTTCGAAAAAATATTATTTCAGCTACATGTTAATGAAAAAAATTGTAAACAAGATATCAATCCAATTAAAGGGATGTATTTAAACATACTTATAATAGTTAATTATATTATTCTACTGACCATACTAAAAAGCTTTTGCAAAGAAACATACCAGCGCAAATGAGAAAATAAATTCTCCTTTACATAATAACTTTAAAAACCAACTGCAAATGTTGTATGGGCATGTGTTTTTTTTTTCGTTTGCTTTGTTATGTTTCTTTAGAAAATTTATTAAGTGTGAACAGTAGAGTAGAGTATATGATTTTATTTAAAGATAGTGTGTGTTTTCACTTTATATAGCCTATAGGCTAGCCCAGCCGCAGACAAGGTTCTTTCTAATTCCATGTTTATAGTCATCAATTTCAACAAAATGATGATGATTTTATGATGCAAAATGCAGTTACTGTCTTCTCGACCCAGCAAATCTAAAGCTTTATCTTTTTTTTAATGTTACTCAAGTGTCGTCAATGCCTTGCATCTGTAATAATCTTGCGAGATCTCGCACTGATAACGATGCGTGATTGATCTTGCAATATATGTGCGAGATCTCGGTATTTCAAGATCTCGGTATACCGAGATTGCATTCCCTAATCCGGAGGCGCGTCAACTTATCAAAGACCTCTCTGTCAAGCTGGTAGATAACAACGTCGACAATTGTTGAACTAGCCAGCGTCCAGTATTTTGAGCACTCTCCCGCAGGGCAGTGATCTGGAGGCAATCTTGATTTTATATTTAGTGTATCTTGGTTACTTTAAGATGTATACTTGAAGTAAACATTATATTATATTACTTAACATAATACCGAACTTTCTTATAAATTAAACAAACCTATCCATTAAACCATAGACTAAGTATTACTACGTACAGACCAACAACTCCTATACATCAAGGTGCAGCAAATTTTTTACGCGCCCTTACGACACTAGGTGTTGCCAAATGTTGCAAATAAGCATAATTTGTTTAATTAGCTGCAAGTAAACTCTCATGGTTACCCAGTAAACATGTGGCTATATTAGCTTTGCTTAGAATAACTAGATGGCGCTAAGTTAGCAACACTAACAGTGAATGTTTCAGCGCCATCTATTATCGAAGTGGGAATTATTTTTATGTAACGTGACATCGCCACCAATCGGTCTTTTAGCATCGTGTTCTTAGAGATTTTAGCAAAGCCATCTAGACTTCGTTAGAATTTTACACCTTTTTTATCTATACGTAGTTATACTTAGTATATAATTAAATTAATGTAAATTTATATCAACGCTAAACAATGACATTTGGTATAGAATGTCGTTGATGCTAAAGAAAAAAAAATAAGTAAATAAAAAAAACTTCGCCAAATCGCCGCCATCTTGTGGCGGGGTTCCCAAAAGGCTGGCCGCATTCCCCCTTTGAATTAATAGATGTATATTGTATTTTATAGTTAGGATAATATTATGATATCTATGTAGTTAGGCAGTTTAAATTTTCTATAATCTGATATTGACAAATTCAATATTGGTGGGTATTTTTACTAATTAAATGACACTTTTTTAAAGTTTGCATATATACTCGTAATATATTCCTTGTTTTATTTCGTCCTCTTGAAATAAAATAAATCAGTTTAAGCGTCGAAATATACTTCGATCCAAGTTAGATTGTCTTCAATCGAATTTAATAATAAATCACCCCAACATAGTATAACAGGTGGTAGAGCTGATGCCGGGCTCGACTGTGGAGGTACCACCATCTTACTCGGAGACTCGAAGTAATTCGGGGGAGAGTAAGAGGACAGCTCACAGGCAAAAAACCAGGAGGTCCACCATGCCTGGGACCGATGGATGGCGGTATATCCATCCCTAATAGCCGGGCCTTATATGGAACAGACTGGTGACGGGCAGCGGCGTCACTGTTACGAGGGTTCCGGCACCGCGCTCACAAACCCGCCTGCCCAGCGTGTGTGAGTATGGGCAATTCTCCCAGGATGACCGCCGGGAGTGGCAAAGTCCTGGAAAGGCTTATGTTCAGCAGTGGACGAACTAGGTTGATGGATGGATGGATCATGTATGAATCACCATCACCTCACATACGCATTATGTTACGTCAATGTTGCTAAAGGATGTGGGAAACAAATGTGTGTATCAGTGGCGAAGGCTCCATAGAAGCCGATTCCCACCGGCTTACATTTCAGAAATACCTCCAACTACAACCAAGCAATCCACCACTCATTATTTTTCAATGCATGTGCTCGGAAAGGCTCACTTTTTATGCATCAAAACCGAACAGAAAGTCAATTATTTTGCCCTAGGGCTTTATTATTATTTGTTTTTTAAATTTGTTAGCAATGGTTGGCTAACCTGCAGCCTTTCCTGTGTACCATAGATGTTATACTTTTTTTTTCCATTGTTTAACGGCTCTGGATACAATCCTTTTGAGCCAATCATAATTGAAAGTTCACAAGATTATATTTGTTTTCATTTCCTCACACTATTCATTGAAAAACGTAGTATGATACACGGGCGTAAAAGCAATAAACTACTCGGTTACGTTTAAAACACGAGCGTAAAATCGTCCTCGTAATTTATTCCTTTTGGCCCTTGTAGCATAAACTACTATTATTTTACAGAGTTTATCTCACATATTTGATTATTGCTGTGAGTCTTATTTCATAATGATTTTAATTCATATTGAGTGCCGTTCATTCAACTGATTTTATCATACTTCAGAGCAGGCCCGGGTCTAGGGAGGGGCGAGAGGGTGCACTTACACCGGGCAGCAAGGCCAGGGGGCGGCAAAATCATGACCTTACAGGTCCATAGAGGCCCTCTACGCCCCCATAAGTTTTGCCTGCAATAGAACTGAGTCGCGTACGTCGATCAGTACGCTGGTATCGAAATCTCATTATAAAACAGGGGCTCTACCGCGTAATTCTCATTTGTATCAACTTCAAGCAAATGCATGCGAAATTCAACGCGTGCAAAAGAGATGGCATGTTAGGCGGACGTCGTCGCACGCACGTCAAATTTCAATCTCAAGTTGATGTTGATGAAAATGAGAATTACGCGGTAGACCCGCAGTTGAATATTCAAGTGGCGGGAGAAATAATCAATGATATTCAGATCCTACGTGTTAATTTTTTGAATAATAATTTGTTTCATATGACGATATAATAGATGATTTTGCGGAAAAAAGTGTAGGAGAATAATATTCTAATTATAAAATTTTCAACTTGATTGTTTGTTGTAGGATGCTCACACACTTATGTTTTTTATTAAAATAAACGTATAAAATATGTTTCGTTTTTTGTGACAAGGGCGCCAAATTGTCATTTTGCGCCCCCTGTAAAAATGTCTAGATCTGGGGCTTCTTCAGAGACACTGTCATAATCAAATCATCAGTGCCTATTTTTATGGTAAAAGGCGGCATGACCACGCTAAATAAGCAACTCGATGTGTGTCGGTACAAATATCAAAGAAAACGACATTGAAATAATGTTCATTTCAACGTGCCTTGAAAAGTGGCTGTTACGACAACCACTGCGTCTCCGGCTAGCGCAAAATAGGAGAAAATAATACTTTTCACATGGACGCCATGAACGGAAAAAATGTTTTGACCTTGAATTTTTTAGATCTAAAAATTTCCTATAATTTGGTGACATAATAATTAAAATCGCTTTAGGCGTTTGGAAGGAGTAAGAGAATTCTTGTGTTAATCATGTGAAACTTTCGATGACTTTCGATTTTTTTTGTCAAAACTTACAATAGGAAAACAGTTTATGAAACTTAAAATTTATTTTTGACTCTATAATGCCTATCATATATTTTTATGAAAGTTTTTGGACCACCCGTGTGGGAGGAGTAGGCCTTCAAAGATAGGTCCAAATTGCAGTTGGCGTATCCATTAAGAATTCTTAGAATTGCCGCTTATAGCAGGCGGTGAGTGTTTTTCTTTTTTTGGATCGGCTTACCTATGTCATATTCCCACCCCTCGCCACTGGTGTGTACTGTGTATATTAGGGAAATGGCTTGCGATGTCTGGTCACTAAACTTTTGTATATATTTGGAAAGAGAGAGTGGCCGCACAAAATAGGTACAACCAGAAGGCCAACTCGACGACGACGTAGCGAAAACAGACGCACACATGCATAGACGCGTACGTATGATGATTTCGGCAGAATTTCGTATAGGCATTCGACCGAATTCATCCAAAATCGTCGTACGTACGCGTCTATGTGTGCGTGCGCCTGTTTTCGCTAGTTATGCAGAGTAAACCTTCTGTAAGTGGTAATTTTGTGGTCGCCGTGTGTGGATATTGATGAGGTAGAGGTAATTGGCCAAATTTACTATAACACCGCTAGAGAATCAATCACAAGCGATAACGGTCTGTCTTAATTTTTTATGCCACGCCCTCTTTACTCTTCTTGTTCCATGGGCTCAGGTATCATGACGAGTATCACGACAATATCAAGACAACTGTCCTTTTTACCAATTTTCGCGAAATAGGGTGTTTGACTACTTGTGGAATCTTTAGTTTCATTAAATACACAAAATATAAATATTTATTGTAGATCTGTCGTATTTTCAGTAAAAATCATAAAATTTGTATTTTAAAAATGCGCGCCCTAAACGCGATTTCTGTCATGGCGCTGGTCACGTGATAAAATTGAAATCACACCCACGAACGTAAAAAACGGGGGAAAAAAGGCGGACGGAGTTGCACTGTGCACACACCTAAGTAACTATTGAAACGTAGCAATGGCGGCGGTTTGGAAATGTGAGTGTGAAATTTGTGTGAGTGGACTTACTATGGAAATTGGCTTACTATGTGAATGTATGCATGGCCGGGCTCGTGCGTACAAGCGGGTCGGCTTACTAGGAGTGTTTGTTAGCGAAACTCTATCCGGGATATCTACTTTAACGTTACACCAAAGTAAATAACAAGCGATAGCTACAGAAAGTTTGTTTATTTTTGCTGATTTTACTCGAATTGTTATAGAAAATGGTTGATAAATGGTGTGTAGCGCCACAATGTACAAGCACATCAATAAGCACTCCGGAAAAGCTGTTTGTTTATGTTCCAATGGATGCTAAAAGGCGAAACAGGTGGTTAGATAGAAATAGTTCGTAGAGATCCCAAAAGGTGGTTAGATAGAACTAGCTCGTAGAGATCCCAAAAGGTGGTTAGATAGAACTAGCTCGTAGAGATCCCAAAAGCAGGGATGGCGAACCAATGGCACGCGTGCCATTAGTGGCACGTAACAAAATATTTCGGGCACGCCACCAATCGAAACCATTCGCACTTAAGGCGAAAAATTGTGTGTTGCGCTCGCCAGCAAAGTTATTTGCGTCTCGTACCTTTGAAACTTTCGCTACGTTCAGGATTCTTTTTTTGAACCACTCGCTTCGTTCGTCGTTCAATCCTAGAATCCTTTGCTTCCTCAGGTTTCAATTTTACTCGCGCCAAATAACAACTTTGCAGCCACGCATAACAAATAACTATTTTGCAGGTAGTCCCATGGTACCAACTGCAATTGCCACAACTGAGCCAGAAAATGTTACACGGACTCCTGAACTAGGTACTGATTTTGTAAATAATGCTTAGCACTTTTTAGGTTACAAAAGGAACCTTTATGGTGAGACTCCGTTGTCCGTCCGTCTGTATGTCACATCTGATAACTTTAGCACCGTTAAAGATAAAGACATGAAATTTGGCACAAAAATAGCATTCATTTTCCAACATATCACGGTGTAAAAAAACATATGAAAAATTTTATATTGTTCAAAATACTTATTTCCAAAACATAAGTGAAAAAATAAAAAATATTATCCTAAAAATACAATATGGGTATCAAATTATAGATTTTAAAAAGTAGATTATGCACTAAGGGAATAAAGCAGTGTCTTACGTCACGGGCGGCATATTGAACCCTGAGCGTAACGAGGGACTCTAGAGTTAACTGCTGAGCGTAGCGAGGGAGTTATATAGAGTCCTGAGTAAAGCGAGGGGTTCAAGCTGCCCAAGACAAAGACAGGCTTTATTCCAGAGGAGCATACTCTACTTTTCACACCTTCTGCGAGACAATAAAAAGATCGACATTTTTTATCAACATTAATAATTCAATAAAATTCACTGACAATCACAGCACCAAACACCGTCTTTTGTTTCACATTCTTTGTAAACGCTTTTTTTCTTTTTGTTGAATTCTGCTTATGGTGGCCAGTTCGATTTTCGAACAAACCTCTTTACAATCCCATATGGGCATTTGTTTTCCACGAGTTTCCACACGAATTTGACGTTCCAAATTTGAATCACTTTAATCCCTAGGGATTTTCATATAACTTTATATCCCTTGAGATATAATGCGTTACTTTACGTTGAGGTTGCATGATATGTAATTGGACATTGTCGAGCAGGTGGTGTGAAATGATTTTTTTAACCGTAGAGATAACTCAGAGTTCACAGAAAAAATCTGGATAAAAAAATATTTAGGGTAGTTAAATAAACCCAGGATGAAACTTCATTATTATTTAAATGCAAAGTATTTCCAACAGCTACTCCAAAAACGACAAAAATATATAAAGCCACAGTTACTCGTGATGCCACAAAAAAGTCTTTCACAACAGCGAAGTTGTTTGCATCGAAACCATCAACGGCAATCTACTTTCCAGGTATACTTATATGATTGTTTATATTATGTATTATTATCATAACAATTCTTTTTAACATGTGAAGTTCTTAATCTGTTTTTTTTTTCTTTCAGATAATGATGCTTTAGAATCAAATTTAAAACAATTCGGTAAGTAAGAATGGCGGGCTAAGCATGGACCCTTGTCGCATACCTTCCACTGAGATTTGTAATGTTTCTCAGATTTTTCATAGTTAAAACAAGAAGGTTACATTTTCGAACACACTGTTTGTTTATTTTTCATTTAAGGTGGATGGTCCAAGGTAGTTTTTATAAAAAAACTTGTAAGAACCAATAACGACGACAGAAGTATTATTATTTAATTTTGTTACCTTTTTCCACACGTTCCATCAACTTTACACCTGCGAATATTCAGTTTTCTTAAAAACAAAATGTTTTAACAGTCTAATTTTGCAATTTAAAACTTTTATACATTGGATTACAAAAGTTTTAAATAACAAAATTAGATTCTAAAAAAGTTTGTTTGTAAAAAAACTGATTATTCGCGGGTGTAAAGTTGATGGAACGTGTGGAAAAAGGTAACAGAATTAAATAATAATACTTCTGTTATTGGTTCCCACAAGTTTGTATGAAGATTGCCTTTATAAGTATTTACAATTATCCATCCATCCATCCATCAGCCTAGTTCGTCCACTGCTGGACATAAGCCTTTCCAGGACTTTGCCACTCCCGGTGGTCATCCTGGAAGAATTTCCCATACTCACACACGCTGGGCAGGCGGGTTGGTGATTGCGGTGCCGGAACCCTCGCATCAGTGACGCCGCTGCCCGTCACCAGTCTGTTCCATATATTAGGGATGGATATACCGCCATCCATCGGTCCCAGGCATGGTGGGCCTCCTGGTTTTTTGCCTGTGAGCTGTCCTCTTAGTCTCCCCCTCGAGGGGGTATCCAAGTAAGATGGTGGTACCTCCACAGTCGAGCCCGGCATCAGCTCTACCACCTGTAAATTTACAATTATATTAAAATTTAATTATTGCTAAAACTGTCCAAAGCGTTTTTGAAAAGATATCATGACCTATTTTTCAGATCTGGATTATAAGGATGAGATAGGCAAAGCTGGAAATGTATACGACGACGGAAGCCTGCATGCTAGTCAAATGGGTAATTTTTATTTATTATCGCAATCTCTGACAAAACAACGCCAAATTAAAAATGCCAATTGTGTGTGTATTGTTGTGTGCTGAAATAAGACAAATTGGCAGCTCGATATTTGTCAGTACTAATATCAACGGGAATGACATTGAAATAACGTTCATATCAGCGCGCAATGCATTGTGGCTGTTACGACGCTCGCTGCGTCCTTGATAGGGCCAAATAGGAGAAAATTATACTTTTCACTTGGACGCGATTGCTCGATTGAATAATCCTTTGTTATGTTTATAGCTATCAAGTTTATCTATTTATCAAAGCATAAATGAATTCAATCGCCTAAGCCACTTACGAGCAGTAAAAGCCAAAAAAACACCATTTAGTTAATGATTTTTTTCATGTAGAAGTTTTGGTGGTATGAAAAAGAAAAATGTTGCATATGTTGTCTAAAAGCTGATTATTTATAATACATTTTTTCATTATTTTTGATTTGGCCGTAAACGAGGAGTAGGCTTTAGAATGTACCCATTTGGCAATAGTAAGGCCCTTAAGGATGCATATAAGTTCATATTGAGGACCTCATTTTTCATCAACCATTTGCTGAACTCTATGTCAAGATTTTAAATTTACACGGTCACTATAAATATTATTTAGAGTATGGGACACACCGTGTTTACTTTTTATATTTTCGTGCTCCTAATAATAACGTTTCTTTTTAACCGACTTCAAAAAAGGAGGAGGTTCTCAATTCGACTATATATTTCTTTTTTTTTTAGCGTTGGATAAGGATAAATGCTGTATTGTTTAAAATCGCTTCGTAAATAAGTCATTATTTCTCGTAAAAAGTAAAGGATAAAAAATGGTTATTGTGGGTTATCCCTAAGAGATAGACATATATCATTACAAGTTTTTTTGTAGACCTTTTTAATGTGTAGAATACTGTAGTACATTATTTTGATCTATCTCATAGGGTTCAGCCAGAGTTTGCAATGTAAGCGCAAAAAAATGTGTTTAATTACGACATCACATTAGAAACCTCTAAAATTATCAGTGTTTATTCTAACCATCGAAATTCTAACCGTTTTATTATATATATATATATACAGATTCTTACGAATATTAAAGTAGAAATTGAATAAAAAAGAAAATTTTCGATAAATATTTCGACCCACTTGGGATCGTCGTCAGTCGATATTCGATATTCGATATTCGACTGACGACGATCCCAAGTGGGTCGAAATATATATCGAAAATTTTCTTTTTTATTCAGTGTTTATTCTAATATATTATGCATGTTTTATGCATATAAACCTTCCTGTTGAATTATTCTATCTATTGAAAAAAACCGTATCAAAATCCGTTGCGTAGTTTTAAAGATTTAAGCATACATAGGGACAGACAGACAGCGGGAAGCGACTTTGTTTTATACTATGTAGTGAAGTAGTGGTAGTTAAATCAGAGATTATTAAACTGGGGTGTACTACGATTCCATGGATACAAGTTGTTACCGTGCCGTCAGTGGCGTGCATAGAACTTTTTTCCGGAAAAGCAACCAGAAGGTCAAGTTTGACAATAAAAAAATATGAAAAAGTTAAATAACACTTTGAAACAAAAAAGTTGATATGAAAATGTTCACTCTAGGATAGACAGTGTCTACCCTGGCGTCATACAATCTATTTTTTTTCAAAGTGTTATTTAAATTTTTTCATTTTTTTTTTATTGTTAAACTTGACCTTTTGATTGCTTTTCAAGAAAAAAGTTATATGCCCGCCACTGCGTGCCGTTATGTAATTATTACTCGATTACCTCGATTACCAACGAGGGTGTAGTTTGAGGCCCGAGGCGAAGCCAAGGGCCTCAATACACACGGGTTGGGAATCGCACTTTCTCCCGAGTGATACATAGTGCTTTATACTACACCTGCGAGGAAATAGTATAATTTTACTTTTAATCAAGATACAATAAAAGAAACCGACTGACTCGCGTGCGATTGTCACTTTTTATTTCATTCTTATTTTTTATTATGTGCAGGAAAAGCAAGTGGCCAGTATCATTTTTCGAGTTTTATGTACGAGTTCGCAAAATAACACTGGCCACTTTCTCATTCTTTATGTTATTAAAAAAAAAACAGCACGTTAACAATGGATTTGCATATACTTTTTCTGCCCGCTCAAGCACGTTAACAATGAATTTTCATACACTTTTTCCGCCCGCATATTTGTATGACAGTAATGATGTATTTTCTGCATCGTTTTCAAAAAAGTAAGAAGGTACTTTCCAAGCAGGTGTAGTATAAAAGAAAATATTTCTTCCCACAGTTGGAGACGATGACGCCATCTCAGACATCATGCCTGGCATGGACAGCAACTCCCGCGTGGATATAGACCCACGTGCTCTAGATCTGCAAGCTAAGAGACGAGCATCTGTGCGGAAGTAAGCCTTCATTTCTAAGGACTGACAGAAACACTCCTTGACCCAATTATCAATGTAACAACCTAGAATACGGATCTATTACCGGTCGGCCATAGCTTCAGGCTTCTGGCGGCGCTTCTTGCTGCGCTTCCAGGCGGTTTTTGCGACGGGCTTTGCCCTGCCACGACACCCGTCGGCGCCTTCCACCGCATCGGATGTAAAGCGCGCTCGCTCGCTCAAAGCGCTCGACACTAGGTTCTTCCTATGCGCTAGATCACTGGCGCGGCTCCCCGCCTCCCCGCACACCGCCGTCGAGAGAGCGCAAGTCACTCGAAGCCGGACAAGACGCGCGAGATGCGACCCATGGCCGGCCCTATACAACTTCATACATTTGTTCTCTCCGCCGGCGTCGTCGCAAGAGAACCGCTTGGCGCGCCTCTCGAAGCCTGAAGCTATGGCCGAGGGGTAAAACTTCTTCACAGTGTAGCATCTGCTTCTAGGGCTGACTAGGCATCTATCTCATTTCAACAAATGACATCGCATCTTAGAAAGAACAGGCTAGCTAACTGAACATGCCAAAGAAATTATTCTGAAAAATTTGATGATGATGATGATGATGATGATGATGATGATGATGATGGTGGTGGTGATGGTGATGGTGGTGATGATGATGATGATGATGATGATGATGATGATGATGGTGGTGATGGTGGTGATGATGGTGATGGTGGTGGTGATGATGATGATGATGATGATGATGATGGTGATGGTGGTGATGATGATGATGATGATGATGATGATGATGAGGATGATAGTCTCCAAGCCGACACGGCTACGGCGATTGCTATTGGTGAGGGTGTGATGGGCTTGATGGACGTAACCAATCTTGGCTTTAAATGTTCGTCCGCATATATCACATTTGAGTATTCCATTCTCGTAGTTGTAGTCAATAGCCACAGCAATTTACAAAAATTTACAAGAATATCATAAGGGATTACGCAGAGCTGGCGTTTTTATTGCGTCTTTTCAGAAAAATTCTTAAGTACCTACCCTAAAAGGCTAGGTTTGTCCTTTTACCCGCTTTCTGTTATTCTTGCGTTTGGTTATTCGTTAGCCATCAGCTTACTTTTAAGTATTATTGCACTAAATTATTTAGTGTTGAGGTAGATCATAAATCGTTCGTCATCGTAGATGTATGTAAACTGTGCAACTCCCTTCCTCACACTATCAGGGATAGCCCCTCAATTGGTGTATTCAAAAGGAAAATAAAAGAGCACTATCTTCGACAACCTATCGTGTAGGTGTATGTATATATATCATTTATTGTGTATTTATTAGAGATGAAACGGATAGTGATTTGGCCGGATACCGGATACCGGATATCCGGCCTGGCACCTGGCCGGATAGCCGGATATCCGGCGGCCGAATATCCGGCCTCAAGATATGCGTTTCGCACTAATTGAGCAAGTCTAAACATTACGCACCAAGGTGCGTGCGGATGCAACTGGACGAGATTATTTGTGCATTTTCTAAATCATATCACAATCATACAAATGCTGGTCTGCAAACGCGAAACAATTTCCGATTCTAACGAAATTCGTAAATATGTATCTTTTGTCTCCTTGCTGCGGTGTATACTGTATATAAATAAATGGACAGGTATCTTTAAATGAAACCGCGTAATCTACTGTTCATACTGAACAAATTTCCCAAAGTAACATATTGAAAAAAAATTAACCTGCCCTCAGAATAACTCAAAATGAGTAAGGAAACCTGAATTAATTTTTTCATTTCCACAAGTATGTTTCTTTGGAAAAGTTGTTCAGTATGATTCTTAGACCATGTGTTTTTATTAAAAGATACCTGTTGAGTTACATCCGGTATATTGTGAGAGCAAAAGAAGCTGGTGTAATGTATGAAGAAAAGCACAAACGTTTATTTCCAACAATTGCTGTAAAGCTTGTCTTTATCTACCATAGCTCAACTCTTATTCACTTTATGTATTATAATTTAGATTATTCAATCATTGATACAATAAAATTATTTTGTGATTTAAACGACTTTTTGTATGCTAAGTTAAGTATCCGGTATCCGGCCGGATACTATCTACTATCCGGCCGGATACCGGATACCAAAAATATGGCCGGATAGGCCGGATACCGGATAGTAACCGGATATCCGTTTCATCTCTAGTATTTATTTACTGAATATGTATTGTTATATTTATTTATACTATGTAGGCATGTAAATTTTATGTAGTTTGTTATTATTTTTAACTAATTAGGTATCTACTATTAATTTAATCTTGTTTCTGTATAAATATTATCGTGCACAATATGAATATCTTATTTATTTCAAATATCCTTATCACCCTTGGTTTGCTGGAAGAAATGTCATTATTGAGATAAGCACGCCATTGTACATAACTTTTATTATATAATTTAGAATTAAGCTTTCTGTGTGCAACAAGAATAAATAAATAAAAAAAAAATGTATTCTATTCTCCATAAAATTATTTTACATTACAATAATTATAATTATTATATTCTCCATCTTTCTTGACTTCCGCCTTTTCTCTTAGTTTATGATAATGATTCATTATTCATCATTTCAAACACGTTTTCGATCTTCCTCGAAATTGTACAGGTCGAATTTGGTTTGTGTACAAGGGTTACCAGAACCAGTAACTCAAGTTCCTGAAAAAGTATCTGATAATTCAATTACTTTACTGATATTTTCGTAGAGGTTTCATGTTAATCCGGAAGCAGCGCGATTTCCAACAGTTTCAGTTCCAACAACTTGATAAATATAATAATTTTAGGCAATTATTCATTCTCTTTTAAAAATTCCTGATTAACCCTTTTTTCCTAATTTCCTAACAAAGGCTAAACATTTCTGACTTGTCAGGAAAATTCTTGACGTCTGGTAACCTTATTTACGAGTATCACGAAGAAAGAACCCCTAAAATATATCCACTTTAGCGTGAATATCGGTTTATGTATTGGTTTCAAATACCTAATATCTTAATTCTTTCCAGGTACAACCAAGCCATTTTGAGTAAAGTAAGGGCGGGACATATTAGAATGTAAAATTTACAAACGGCAGGAATTCGATGAGGATATATAAATGTCGTGGCCATATCCTAGAATTGACCATTTCATGATCTGGTTGGGCCGATCGTAAAGTACGAAATCAAAAACCTTTCACCGAAAGTAAGAAATAGGTGCGACGACGAGCGAAGCGACGAGAAGCGTGTTGTTTACATGTAAATACACCTGGAGAGCCGAGCGAAGCGGAGCGGAGCGACGCGGCCCTCCTAATTTGAACACAAATACGATATAGCCAACCAGATCATGAAATGGTCAATTCTACGATATGACCATGACATATATACAAGGAGTTGATATGAAAACATATGTCACGCACGAAAATTCAGAGGAAAAAGAAAAGTTCGGTTTCACCGAATCGAAAAGTTGTCCAATACGTACGGTTTAGTTTAATATTACCTGTTTATTAAGAACCTATTTAAGAGTCACTGGTGATATAGTTTAGCCAAAGATTTCAAAAGTTTAGATGAGCCCTGGCACCTAAAATCTATTGCATTGTTTTTGAATGCGTGCGTTAACATAATGCCGACGCGCGCACACTTATGAGTGCGCAATCTGTCTGCCTACGGTCAGCAAACTGATCAGACTACTAAAGTTGTTAAAATGATTAACTTTAAGTGCACTTAAGGCGTCTAACTATCACTGTGTTCAGTTGAGCACTGATTCCAAACGTGTGAGCGTCACCCATTTAAAGGTGGAAACATTTTGGTGCTATCATAAGTACGGTAAGGGCTTATCTTTACTTTTAAAATCTTTGATTTTAGCACCTAATGTGTTTTGTTATAAATGTACAAAGAATAATTTAAACTTACGTATTCATGTAATGTCTTGGTTCACAAAGGACCATTTAGAATAAAGAGTTTTTAAAATAAAATATAAATTAAATGAGCACAAGAAATATTGTTCAAATAGTTTTGTTTTTTGTACTTTTATGAAATGAAAGGGTTTAAAGTGATTTTAGAGTTAAGCAGAACTATGCTATAAGATTTATTTCATTAAGTTACAATTCAGTTCTTCACATCATTTGAAAACGATGTTTGTATGAATAAGAGAACAAAGTAAAAGTTTGCAAATTTTGTGAATGAGTGTAATAAAATCTGACATAAAATATTTCGACTTTTCATTATTTAACATAATATATTATCGCTACGATGTGTATCCTGTAGTATCCCAAAGACGTAAAAGAGATTTTTTCTACTAACTTTATAAAAAAGATCCATTTAATACTCGAAATTAGTTTTGAAAATTGAACTTTCCAGGCCCCGTTGCGGAATGACTATCAGGTCAGTTTGAAATATCGTATTGAAATTTCATTTATTGCAAAATTAGGTTTTTTTTGACGTTTGCCTTCATTTCATAAATTAGGTTCTTTTTGACGTCCTTAGTTTGCCTTTACAATCGAAATTCCCTGCGTTCCGATTCACGACATAATCGATTATATCGCGTCTGACACTCCTTTTTCGCAAAATGATACTGGCCACAAATAAAAGCCGCCGGCTGAAGCCTCAAAACAAAGTTAAAAGCCGTGCCGCGCTTTGCAGTCATAAAATACATTAAATTTGAAAGGAAACACTAAATATTTAAATACATAAATCAGGTAGTAGAAAAAGTATCGTTCGCAACGAGTAAAAATGGGTTTTCTTACCCTCGGAATGTAAGCTTTCGACGTTGGCTTATTAATTTTTCTATTCCTCAAAGAAATATAGTTTCATATATGCACTCAATTATATTTTCTTCATTGTAAATCATCAAGTTCTTAAAAAATATTTATTTAGAAGGAACAAATGTTTCTTCATGTAAAAAGAAATATTCATTTCTGACTAAAATAATGTTTTATTCAAACGATAGTTGAATCTCACAGGAGTGTTCCTATTTTCAAGCAAGAACATATTGTTTTGGTGTTACAGCACCTCAATTTGAACAAAAGCATGAGCATTTTAAAACAAGAATGTGATTTCAATATTACTTTCTCACTAAATAAGTGTATGTTATACCAACATTACATAATTAGATATATTGATCGTTTCACTATATTAGTAAAATTAACTGTTCCTTGTCAATTTATTTACCAAGTTCTATATGATACTAACTAAACATTTAAAGTTAATTATCTTGAGAAAGACAATAATTAATACAAAAATAATCCTAAAGAAATAATTATAAAAAGAAAATTGCCTCTAGATCACTGCCCTGCGGGAGAGTGCCCAAAATACTTGCCACATTACCTCTCTGTATGGCAAGACTTATACGCTGGCCTAGATAAGAGCCAGCTCGCCAGTTGCCGCTAGTGTTCACAAGCTTTACAGAGAGTCCGTGACAAGCTGACGCGCCTCCGGACTAAATTAATATTCTATTCAACCAAGAAACTGGCTTTCCGAATCTCACAGAATATATTGTTTTGGTGAAAAATGAATGTTATGTGAAAATGTTGCAAGGGTCAACCCAACCGCAGTGCAATGAAAGCACAGATGGAAGGGTTTCGCCCTGGGGTAGGGATATTCGATATACATCGATGCATCGAATTCACTCGATGTTTACAATACGATACATCGAATCGGTCCGATGTTTTGAAAATCTGTTTAATTACTCGATGCATCGATGTATTTTCATAAAACATTGAATCAATATTAACCATGTAATTCGGTCGTTTTTAAACTTCAACGTGCTAGTTTTGTTAGCTTTTTGGATTAACAGGATCAAAGGTATGTAATTTCAATAACATATTTTTTCGTGCTTTTAAATCAATTTTACTTTTAGTAATTAAAGAACGCTACGTCAGTATATTAGGTTTAATTTATTTATTAGGTTGAAACTTTTGTTTTTGCAGTCTTCCAATAAAACATTGAAAATAAATTTTGTACCTTATAACTAATTATTAAATTTAATAAAGTCTATTTGCACACATGACCTTTATTTAATTTTTTCAGTTAACAACATAAAAGCACTCGATTTATAGAAAACATCGATGTTTCTGATCGATACATCGTAAAACATCGATGCATAGTCTCGATGTATTGCATCGAATAAAAACATCTATCACATCTATGTACTTTCTAAATGGACATCCATCCGTACCCTGGGGGTGAGGGAACCCCGCCTTCATGATCACGGTGTCCACTATCCCAGATAGATATGATCAAAACTTATTTACGGGCATAGAACACATTTATGGGTATGATTTGGCAAGGTTACCGAGCGGTAGCGATTGTGCCAAAAAAAATCTTAACACCGCCATGTAGAAATTTGACGCCAGCGCCTCTATGAGCACAGACTACAACTACTTTGTCTGTTTAGTTTTTGTCTGTTTAGTTTTTGTCTGTTAGAACTACGAATTTACTCAGGTAAAGTACTTATATACAGGCTGGAAAAAATTTAAGGGCCCTGGAGGGAAACTACTCGTACTTTAAATCCTTTAGTTAGCTCATTTTACTGAAAGGAAACATTCCTTTATTTTTTAAAAGAAACAACACTGCATTCAAAGATCGTCTAAACTTTTCATGTCTCACCCGGGAATCGAACCAACTAAAAATTTTAAAAATAGACCCTCGCTATTTTATGATACGAATCGGTAGGATTATTGTTCAGGATAAAATTTGAAAGTCGATTATTTTGCCCTAGGGCTTTATTATTATTTTTTTATTATTTACAAGAAGTTAGCTAACCTGCAACATTTCTTGTGTACCATAAATGTTATTCTTTTTTCCACTAGTTTAACGGCTCTGGATACAGTCCTTTTGAGCCAATCATAATTTAAAGTTCACAAGATTATATTTGTTTTATTTCCTCACACTATGCATTGAAAAACGTAGAATGATACACGGGCGTAAGAGCAATAAATTACTCGGTTACGTTTAAAACACTCGCTACGCTCGTGTTTTAAATCGTCATCGTAATTTATTCCTTTTCGCCCTTGTAGCATAAACTACTAAAAAACTTTGGGTGCCATTTCTAGCACACTCTCCGTGAGTATAGATTGTGTTGCTTTAAAAGCAGCCGCTTGGTTTTCCAATCTTTTACTCTTGAAAGAATTGAATAGGGTCCTGTTTGCTTTTACAAAAGCTCTAGGATATATAGACATGGTAGCGTTAATATTTTTAGTTCCTTTAAAACTAAACCGGACTGACTTGAAAGACATGGTAAGTATACTAACAGGTCACTGTAACTTAAATAAACATCTCTACACTACGGGTACCACGGATAGCCCGCTATGTAGGGGATGCATGAATGAGGATGAGACGGTGGAGCACGTGCTTCTCCACTGCCCCGTCACTGCGGAAATAAGAACGAAAGTAGGGTTAGCGACGATGATGAGCTACAGCTTCCCTTCACTGAATCAGTTGTGTCAGCATGTCGATGCTGTTCTGCTCTATTTTAAAGAGCTGGGCTGGCTAGGGTGACTGACCAGGGGGAAGTGCACAATACTCACGGTAGCGGAGAGTCCATGCAGGACCATTCAGGGCCTTACTATTGCCAAATGGGTACTTTCTAAAGCCTACTCCTCGTTTATGGCCAAACCAAAAATAATGAAAAAATGTATTATGAATAACCAACTCTTAGACAACATATGCAACATTTTTCTTTTTCATACCGCCAAAACTTCTACATGAATTTATTTTTTTACTGAAAAGTGTTTTTTGACCTCAAATTCCCTACTGCTCCTGAGTAGCTTGGCCGATTGAATTCATCTATGCTTTGATAAATAGATAAACTTGATAGCTATAAACATAACATATGATTATTCAATCGAACAATCACGTCCATGTGAAAAGTATAATTTTCTCCTATTTCTCCCTATCAAGGACGCAGCGAGCGTCGTAACAGCCACTATGCATTGCGCGCTGATATAAACGTTATTTCAATGTCGTTTCCGTTGATATTCGTAGTGACAAATATCGAGCTGCTAATTTGGTGATGGTAATCGCCTTAATCACCCCCACTTCGAATTTAGAATTTAGTTCCTTAAAATGAGGCTTGCATGTATCACGTCTTTTCAGTTTTTTGATTGTTCTAATACAATTTTTTTGGGCCCTGAGATGAAGATAACCAGAAAGCGTAACGATGAAGTCTTTGCTAGACTGAAATGAATGTGTATACTAAATTAATGCATACTCAATAAATAGTCACATCCACATCTACCTAAGTCACATCCACATCTATATAAATAGTCACATCCACATCTACCTAAGTCACATCCACATCTATATAAATAGTCACATCCACATCTACCTAAGTCACATCCACATCTATATAAATAGTCACATCCACATCTACCTAAGTCACATCCACATCTATATAAATAGTCACATCCACATCTACCTAAGTAAGCTACGGACATGAAATAACCATATCTATGGTGTAGTTGGTGTAGTTGAGAGGAAGCCACGTTGCACAGAACTTTTTGCTGGAAAAGCAAGCAATTGGTCAAGAATAACAATAAAAAAAATATAAAAAAATTTAAATAACACTTTGAAAAAAAAAATTTTGTATGACGCCAGGGTAGACAATTGTATCGATTCGGCTAACTTATTTGACAGAACTAAACTTAATTTGAGCCTTCTGTCTTGTTCTTTCCGTATCGAAAAGACAAAGACAGAACGCTTAAAATAAGGTTAGTCCGGTCAAATTAGTTAAATTGTGTTTAGCCGAATCGACACCAATGTCTACCATAGAGTGAAAATTTCCTATACAAACTTTTTTTTTCAAAGTGATATTTAAATTTTTTCATATTTTTTTTATTGTTATTCTTGAACAATGGGGATCCACACGCAAAGCTAATTACAGATGGCGCTAGCATAGGTCCGGCCAGTAATATTTATTGTTCTGTGGGACCGGCTATGTCAAATTTTGTTGACGTGTGTTTCCTTCTGTTTTTGTCCAATATTTCGCATTTTTTTACAACCTCTAATCACTTGTATTCCAATATGTTATATATTTGTTATTTTTATTATTTTATTCATTTTTAATGTGGGGTTTTCCGGGAATAAATGAACACCATTATTAAAGCAACTTGATACTGCACACAAAGGCATAATTCAAAGAAATTAATAGAAAATCACAAAAAACTACGCAAAAACCATGACAATGTATTGAAATGACAGATTTTCATGGTCGCATCGACGATGCGCCATCTACAGGGATAATTTGGCAGTGTGGATCCCCATTGCTTGTTTTTCCAGCAAAAAGTACTGTGCACGCCACTGACGTAGAGAGTTCTATAAAGCTGACTATGAACTTCTTTATTACTGAAAAACAATTCGAATTGAACGACTAACTCTGATATTGACGGAACATAAGAGAACTTGTCTGAAACTTGTACGTAGAGCTGAAATAAATAACGTCAAAAAATGCTACTTTTTTGAGGTTTTTTGTATGAGGACCCATATCTTACGTGTCAATGGTGTCTCCCGCCGTGTCACATGGAGAACTCCCGTAACGAATACAAGCTTTGCTCAAAAATTTTCCCCTTTCTTAGGTCCCTTTCTATATTCAAGGACAAATAATACCCTATCCCTTCTTCATCTTCATTCTTCATCAATCCCCCTTAGATTACGAACAAACTGAGGATATCCTTAAGACCCTGCCATTCCAAAATGAGCATTTTGTTTAATTAATATTGTCAGTTCGATATCTCCTTCAAATACAAATTAAATATATGTTACAAAAGAGGATATACTCTAAACACAAGTTGATCTAAAAACGTAATTGAGTTAACTTCACTAAATAGAAAAAAATCACAAAGTAAGCTCGTCAAATTGCGAATAAATGTGTTTATAGCAAAGGTGTTCAACGGAGAGAATTAAAACTTTTCCTGAATTTTTTTTACAGATAACTATAGACACTTATTGACCCATTTTTATTTATTTCTCAATACTTGTTCAGAAATTCCAGAAAAACCTCGCAAATTCACCGATTATGCGTGCTCGCAGCGCACGAAGCGAGCGTTCTAATGTAGACTTTCTGACATTATCATTGGGTTCAAAATTACTTAATACGATTATTGTGTTGGATGCGTAGGGCCTTAAAATTGACACATAAATCCTAACACACATGTACCGGTCTGTGAGTATCAAGTATTTCAAAACTCAGGCATACACCTTCATATAACACACTCCATTTCACTCACCATTTCACACACACTCTAATAACATTCCACATACAATTATCACCCACACGTCATACATTACTCAACTAGTTTTATTTTGTCTCTTCTGTTACTTTTTAATGTTATGTTACTTTTAAATATTTTATAAATTTGTTATCGTCAGACTCACCAGGAAGGGTCTAATTTCCCACAACCCAGAGAATCCTAATGTGGGGATTAGAGTTTATAAAAGACACACTTGTAAAACAATATAGTAATAGTGCATAAAATATTTTTGTATATCTTTTTGGTTGCAAATAAACATATTTTTATTTTTTTTCAATGCATGTGCTCGTAAAGGCCCACTTTTTATGCATCAAAACCGAACAGAAAGTCGATTATTTTGCCCTAGGGCTTTATTATTTTTTTTTTTTATTTATTTACAATGGTTGGCTAACCTGCAGCCTTTCCTGTGTACCATAGATGTTATACTTTTTCTTCCACTGTTTAACGGCTCTGGATACAGTTCCTTTGAGCCAATTATAATTTAAAGCTCACAAGATTATATTTGTTTTCATTTCCTCACACTATGCATTGAAAAATGTAGTATGATACACGGGCGTAAAAGCAATAAATTACTCGGTTACGTTTAAAACACTCGCTACGCTCGTGTTTTAAATCGTCCTCATAATTTATTCCTTTGCGCCCTTGTAGCATAAACTACTATTAATTCTTGATAGAAGCCACAGTAACATGTATTATGTGAAAATTTCAACTGCTGTATATAATATAATTATATTAATGTATTTAATGAAGATATAATAATATATCATCAAAACTTTGTCGTTTTATACATAAAAATGCAACAAATTAATGTTAAACTACCTGCTCAGAAATAAAGGCTATTTTTATTTTTATTTTTTATTTATAAGCGTGACCGACTTAACATGAATGTGTGATTTCATATTTCATATTTTATTTTATAATTTCGATTCCTATGGAAATTCCATTTTAACAAACCACAGTTTTGTACAAAACCAAATTTGAGTCAGGCTGGCTCCTACTAAGGCCCCCTCTGCCCCTCCATAAAAAAGCCCGGGCTTCGCCAATGTTATAGGATAGTGAAGAAATTAATGATTAAAAGGGCAACTTTTACTACTGGGACATCTTGGAATCGCGAAGAGAAGGTAAGCTGTCCCATAGAGAAGGCACTCACCAACTTGACCAAAATTTTGTGGAACAGCTGTTTTTAGGGTTCCGTAGTCAACAACAAGGAACCCTTATAGTTTCGCCATGTCTGTCTGTCTGTCTATCTGTCTGCGTCTTAGCTTAGAGACTATTGGTACGAGAAAGCTGAAATTGGCATGAGTATACATATTTATCACGCCAATAAAGTGGTACAGTAAAATTTTGAAAAATATTTTTTTATGGTACCTCCCCTACACGTAAAGTGGGGATGATTTTATTTTTTCTCGTCTATCCCCTAGTGTGGGGTGTCGTTAGATAGGTAATTTAAAAATATTTGGGGTATGAGAAGATCATTTTTCGATCTAGGGTTTCGTTTGCGAAATAAAAGTGTTAATTTTTGTTAGAGTCAAGTGTCCCCCCCCCCTGCCAGCGAAACGTTTGGATTTTGAGACGTGAAAAAAAACGAAATTAAAAGGAAAACTATCACACCTAAGTAGGCTTTACAAGGTAACGAGTACAGATCGCGCCATACTTTTAGTCCCCTCTAAACACGGGGCGATTCGCATCAGCAGGAACAAAATGTATGGGCCGTTCTTGGGAAGAGCAACTTCCGAGCGTACTAGAAGTTTGGCGCGATCTGTATTAACTAGTCGACAAACTTATAAAATGTACTTGGAGAAGAAGTCCGCATATTGTGCAGGGCAACTACGGAACCCTACACTGCGCGTGGCCCAACACGCATTAAACTTGGCTGTTTTTTTTTTTTATTTAAGGCCCGGTCCAAAACGTCGTAATAACACGATACACAAACGTCCCTAAAAAATTAGGAGCTATTTAGACATCCCTTCGTCTCGTTCGTTGATAGACGATTTTTAAACACAGCACAGAAACTTAATGGGCTCCACAATGCTAAAACATCCGTTTTGTATTGGATTCAGTTCCGTCAAAGTAGATGGTAAAAATTTGAAAAAATATGGCCTGTTTTTTTTGACTCAAGACAATTATTAATTACACTATATACCTAAATAAACATACTTTCAATCTTCTATTAAACATTCTACTTTTAAAAAGCATGAATTTCACGAAAAAAGCGATTCAGTTTCCGTGTTTCAAAACCCGATTGAAACAAAACCAACACACGCAGATACTAACTAGAAAAAAAACATATTTATTACATAAAGAAATTATAATGAATGTCCTAAATCCTAATGTAGCCACGATTTCGAAGTAACTAAAGTTTTGCGTGAGCTGCATCAGATTAGAGCAGGATAGACAGTTAAGGTGATATACCGTGCTAGCGAAGGTCCCCGTTACTCCAGGCGGAAAAATCCGCAGTGCGAAAGGGACGGAATCGGGGAAAATTTTCAAAAAATCGGTTTTAAATTAATGCAAAATTAACTAAAATAGCTACAAAAATTTCCATAACCAGTAATTTAGGTATAAATAAAACCCATCTAAATAAATATTTTTCAAGTCTGTATGCTATCCTAATTTGTCAGAATATCAAAAAAAGTGTAAATTTAAACCTGATTTCAATAATTATTTCTATCGAATGAAATTCCTCCTATTGCGTTTCTGATAGACCAAAATCTAGTTAAAGGTCCCAAAACTGTTATACTAATTTATTTTACTTGGAACTTCTTTAAAAGAGCAGATAAATAACTTCAAAAATTGACAATTTTCACGGTATAGCCCCTTAAGGCGATACGTAAAAGTTTTAGTGTCCCTGTTACTTCATATGCGAAAAAACCCTCAGTGCGAGTGGGACGGATTCGTGGAAAAGTAACAAAAAGTGGGTTTTTTACTAATATAAAATGTAATAAGCTATTTTATCAAAAAGATTTTCAAGGAGACTTTACAAATACATAATATCCACATTTTGAATGCAATTTCACAATGAAATTAATAGGATTTCAGAGTTACAGGAAAAAATAAAACAAGTGAGAGGCCTTTTCGGAATTAAATTCTATCGAGAAAATTTCATCCCATCGCGTTTTGCTTCAGTGAGAATCTTAATTAAATACTCAATAAACATCTACCCAAAAATGAAATACGTAGATGACGTTATAGTGGAGTAAATGGATTCGAAAAAAAACTTTTTTTTTTGGTATTGCCTTAAATAGCAAAAGCATTAGAGCAAGACTGAATTTTAGCATTGTGCGGCCCCTTAAGGCGATTACCATCGCCAAATTAGCAGCTCGATATTTGTCAGAACGAATATCAACGGAAACGACATTGAAATAACGTTCATATTAGCGCGCAATGCATATTAGTGGCTGTTACTGAAAGTAACTGATGACTATAGTGGCTGAAAAAGAAAAATGTTGCATATGTTGTCTAAGAGCTGATTATTCATAATACATTTTTTCATTATTTTTGGTTTGGCCGTAAACGAGGGGTAGGCTTTAGAAAGTACCCATTTGGCAATAGTAAGGCCCTTAAGGAGTTCCTGACCCTAGCTGACATTTGTAAATTCGACTCAATTAATGAATATGGGATAAGAGAAAAATAAGTGCCATGGTCGTGGAAGATGGTCATACGTGGTACAAGGATCTGATGACAGTGACAGGGGGGCGCAGCTGTGAAACAAGGAGTAAGGAGCGGCGTTAGTTACGATTTTGGACACAAACAATCCACGCGGCAGAAGATCCTTGTTGCCTCTACTACCCCTACCTACACAAGCATACATATATGTACCTATATGTATTAAGAGTGACCGAGCTACTTGAAATTATGTGTCTAAACAAGAAGCGAATTCTACGAAGCGATCAAAAAAACTTCCACAAAACGATCTAAAGGAGGTACTTAATCGCATCGCGTTTGGTAAACAATAAACAAATCGATAAAATCGCACTAATTCTTCAGAATTTCTTTCAATTTTGAACTGTTAACGCGACAATGTTGTACCGGGTTAGTGTGTTTCTGTAGGAAACAGAGCTTAGCTGAAAAACGTAAGTATTTATTTATTTATTTAAAAAAGGTAACCCAACAGCGTATTGTTACGCTTAAAAGAGCTTACATTTTTATAAATATTCTGATACATGCGCCACTTATAGGTATACGAGTACACAACATTTGACAAGTAATTATAAACAAAAAGGAGTAAATCATCACACTACAAAAAGGAAAATACATAGTTTACAAACAATTAAAAAAAACTACAAACTAAAATTACCTAACTAAACACTAAATATACTAAATTAAACCTTAACCTAAGGGAAGCTAATTAAATATTAACAAATTGAAAGCTACTACCTACTGATTACAAAAATACATTATTATATGAGATTTAAACACAAAGAAAGATTGATCAAAGAAAGATGATGATTAATTGATTGAGAAAGAAAGAAGTATCACTTACATATCACTATTTTTATTTAGTAAATAAGTATTTTAAATTTATATATACGAAATTTCGTCGCGCCTTGTCGAATCCACGGGTGACCCTTGGCGGTAACCTCAGCCAGAGGATTAGTCTGGCCATCCAAAGAGGTAATGTCGCCAGCATTCTGGGCACCCTACCCCGGGAAAGCGGTCTCGATAGTGTTTTTTATATATAAAGTATGTTTAGTTTTTATTGCTTTTAAATAAGTTTAAATAAAAATAAAAAAAGAATGAAAATTTTAAATTAACTTATTCGTACGATCAATACTTGCGATTGTCGACACTTGATGAAACACCATCAACATCGTCTTGATAAAAACGCATGTACTGTTTTTACAACATCACTATATTTATAACTAAACCGGTTTCGCCAAGGAACAACAACAAGACAACTATAAATATAAGAAATTAATACGTTCCATTGCATCTGCATCTGCAATCCCTGCGGTCCGTAATAGAATTACAATGGATCATAAGCCATTCACTTCATACTTTCGTAATCGATTTTAGCGATATAATTCTATTTCGGAACGCAGGGTTAGTAACGTATTAATTGTTTCCTGCGGGCCTATTATGTATCTCTAGTTGCCTTCTGGACTGGGTGTCTATCATCAAAAACATAGATATACTATCGAATTCCGATTGTCTAAGGGCATGTTAGCACTTGAAGTGACGACACAGTTCGTAAATAGTTCAATACCCACTAAAAGCAAATTTGAAAGTTTAGTTTTTATCTATGTTTTTGATGATAGGCACCCTGTCCAGTTGGCAACTTAAGATACAGAATAGGGGGGCAGGTCTTTGCCACTCCCGGCGGACATCCTGGAAGAATTGCCCGTACTCACACACGCTGGGCAGGCGGGTTGGTGAGCGCGGTGCCGGAACCCTCGCATCAGTGACGCCGCTGCCCGTCACCAATCTGTTCCATATAAGGCCCGGCTATTAGGGATGGATATACCGCCATCCATCGGCCCCAAGCATGGTAGGCCTCCTGTTTTTTTGCCTGTGAGCTGTCCTCTTATTCTACCCCGAATTACATCGAGGGGGTTTCCAAGTAAAATGGTGGTACCTCCACAGTCGAGCCCGGCATCAGCTCTACCACCTAAAATTATTTTTCAAGATAATGTTGACTTATTCGTACAATATATTATTTATTTCTTTGTTATACTGACTTGTAGATCTACGAGTATTTTACATAATCTTCTACCCAAAGGTTGTCTGGAAGAAATCGCTTAATCGATAAGACCGCCCATGTTACCCTTTCTATTAAACATATTTCACAATTTAATTTATTTTGGTCCACAATTAAGAGTGTCTATGTAATGTTATGTTAAAATAATCAGTGAGTGAGTGAGTGGCGAAATCGACGTATTTTAGGTATTAATAAAATCCAAAGTAAGAGATTTATTCTGAGAATTTGAGCTCGCTAGTTCTTATAAACCAGACCGAAGTGATGAGGGTTGGAAAACACGGAGATTAGGAATCAAGACAAAAGGGAAACATCGCTGTCATTGCGGCAACCAGCAAGTGTCAACCAGTTTGGCCACCACGGCTTGTCGTGCCAACGCAGCGCAGATCGGCTTCCGCCATGCCACGGTGAACGTAATTCAACGGGCCTTTACCAGCGTCGGCGTACCAGCAATTCCAGAGCCTAACCGCAGGGCCACAGCTTCAGGCTTCTGGCGGCGCTTCTTGCTGCGCTTCCAGGCGGTTTTTGCGACGGGCTTTGCCCTGCCACGACACCCGTCGGCGCCTTCATGTATAGCGCGCTCGCTCGCTCAAAGCGCTCGACACTAGGCGCTCAATCACTGTTTCAACCGCTCGCCTCCCCGCACACCGCCGCGCCGTCGAAAGAGTGCAAGTCACTCGAAGCCGGACAAGACGCGCGACAATCATGGCCGGCTCTTTACAACTTCATACATTTGTTCTCTCCTCCGCCGGCGCCGTCGCAAGAAGAACCGCTTGGCACGCCTCTCGAAGCCAGAAGCTGTGGCCGAGGGGAAAGGGTTTGGCGCGCGACGATGGCAGGGCCCGACGGAATGACGCTCGTTCCAAAGAAAAAATTGCGGCCGCTGGTATGGGACGCCACATCTACCGATACAGTGTGGTGCGGTCACACTTACCGCTGTTAAAATGGGTGCGACGGCTTTGAAGTATGACTGTGAAGTGCAGCTTATTGACGGTTCACCGACGTTTATAACCTCCCAGCGTTTCCTTCGGGCATAGTTTTATGGGCACCAAAACACATGTGGTGGGGGCACCTACGAGATTTGACAACAGAAGAGGTGGCCGTGTTAAACTAAGGTGGAGTGGGCATTGGGAAATCCAACTTCAAACAAGTTTTTCAGAAAACAACCGTAGACACAGAACTGAAAAAAAAATGCATATTGTTTTCGAACATATGATAATATTTTCCTATCTTAGAAACTTGATTTAAAACATTGGAACCCTGAAAGTTGTATTTATAACGTTTTACGGGGTTTGTTAAATTTTTTTAAATATTTTTATTTGCCACAGAATTTATTAATAAAAAACCGGCCAAGTGCGAGTCGAACTCGCGCACGAAAGGTTCCGTACCATTATCTATAAAAACGGCAAAAAAAACTTGTCTGTTGTATGGGAGCCCCCTTAAACGTTTATTTTATTTTGTTTTTTAGTATTTGTTATTATAGCGGCAACAGAAATACATCATCTGTGAAAATTTCAACTGTCTTACTATCACGGTTCATGAGATACAGCCTGGTGACAGAAAAAAAAGATGATTGCGTAAGACGTTTTAGGAAGGGAGGGGGTTGGACCAAATCTTATTTTTTCTTACGTAGGGGAGGGGGAGATCTAGACTCTAGATAATTCTTACGTAAGATTATATGACTTATTTTTCAGTGGCTAATCCTCTATCAACAATGAAACGTCATAGAATTCCCATAGCTTAATTTCAAAAACTTTTTTTTTATTTTTATTCATAGAATAAACGCCATTTTAGGACATAGTTTTCATTATTTTGGTATATAAATTAACCAGAACCAACGAGTCATATCGCTGCCGTTGCGGGGCAAGCTTTGACCAACTCGGTCACCACGGCCTGTCATGTAAACGTAGCGCCGGTCGTCTGCCGCGCCACGCCGCCTTAAACGATGTCATCCGTCGGGCTCTCATGAGCGCCAACGTGCCCGCCGTATTAGAGCCCAAAGGCCTAGTACGCAGCGATGGTAAGAGGCCCGACGGACTGATATGACACTAATCCCCTGGAAAAATGGGCAGTCGTTGATGTAGGACGCAACATGTGTCAACACCGTAGCGCCGTCCCATCTCCAGGGGAACGCTATCCTTGCTGGCACGGCGGCGTTGACGGCTGAGGGTCTCAAACGGCGTATATACGTGGAGCTGGCTGAAGGCTACATTTTTATGCCTTTTGCCGTAGAGACCCTGGGGCCGTGGGGACCAGACGCAAAGCGCCTATATAAGGAAATATCGTCGAGGTTGGTCAACGCTTCCGGAGATCCAAGAGCTGGGACCTATTTTGGTCAGTGAATAAGCCTCGCAATACAGCGAGGCAACGCCGCCAGCCTATTGGGTACTCTCCTCGATGATGGCGGTGACCTGGCTCACATATTTTATTTGATCTAGAGCCCGCTATGAGACAGACAGTTTGGTATTTGTTTTTCTTTTAAGAATTGTCGGTTATGACGTCACTTGAGAATTTTAGACATACTGATTGTGATGTGTGACTGCTTATAAAAAAGTGGTCTGTCTCTGTCTGTCTTCTTATCTGTCAACCATCTGTCAAATCAGTCGGCAGCAAATTTGTATAAAGTTATCTTGATAGCAAAGGACACATTTCTAAACAGCCATTTCTCAAGTGACGTCACACGAAGGCAAATGGAAGTTGCACCTTTTTCGTAAAAATATTCATCATTATGAGGTTTTTAGAGCAAAAGTTCTAAAATACGACTTATTTAACTTAAATCTCGAAATGATTTTCAAATTAACACACCTTAACATAATTTAATCTAATAAGCGAATTTGATGCAAAATACGTGCTCAATCAATGTCAGGTAATGGACGCTTAATGGTTAACACTGAACTTGTTCCCAGTAGGAACCAAGCTCAATGTCAGGTACTATGGACTCTTTATGGTTAAAACTGAACTTGTTCCCAGTAGGAACCAAGCTCAATGTCAGGTACTATGGACTCTTTATGGTTAAAACTGAACTTGTTCCCAGTAGGAACCAAGCTCAATGTCACGATGCGGACACGAGAGCGTGTTCTACCGAGTGTTCTGCGTCACCCTGCTGGCTATTGCGTTCTGCTTCAGCCTCATCCTCTCCAACGTGTTCATTGACATCGACGGTCTGCTCACTGGGCAGGGGACAGGTGAGAAAGACTTAATGTTACTAGCCGAGTTTGTTCCCTGTAGGAACCAAGCTCAATGTCACGATGCGGACACGAGAGCGTGTTCTACCGAGTGTTTGCGTCACGCTGCTGGCCATCGCATCCTCAACAACGGGTTCATTGACACCGACAGTCTGCTTACTGAACGAGAGAGGTGAGAAAAACTTTACAATGCAAGCCGAGCTTGTTCCCAGTAGTAACCAAGCTCAATGTCGCGATGCGGACACGAAGGCGTGTTCTACCAACTGTTCTGCGAAACGCTGCTGTGTCTGCTCGCTTTAGAGGAGAAAGAGATTTTAATATGTGACATACATCCGAGCCACGATCTGGACTGCGATCTATTGTTTTAATATTGTTAAATAACATAAAAAAACAAATGAAATCAAATGAATCCTTCCTTACCACAGCATAAATAATAGCTACTTAGTACAGATGTTTTCTCTTACGAGACGGCAGGGGCTCTACCGCGTAATTCTGATTTGTATCAACTTCAAGCAAAAATGCATGCAAAATTCAACGCGTGCAAAAGAGATGGCATGTTAGGCGGGCGTCGTCGCACGCACGACAAATTTCAATCTCATGTTGATGTTGATGAAAATGAGAATTACGTGGTAGACCCGCAGGTCAGGCTTGGTTGTGATAGTCCGTACACGTTCAACAACATATAAATGCATCGTGAGATAAAAGTACTGCATCGTATCACTAGACTATTTAGGGTTTATGCTAAACTTCCATCTGCCACTTTCAGCCATCCCGGATAGAAAGATCCACATCGACAAAGTTGACGCAAAGGAGATCACTATCGTCAAGAATGCAAACCCTGAACAGAACTTGATCGATGATGAGAAGATCTACAGAAACTATCCTGATGAAGATGATAAATATTACAGGTCAAAACGATCATCGGGTGAGAGTCAATATTTTCCTACTACATTCGTTGTTAGACAAATGGCTAAACTAGTTTAAAATATAATTGATATTGCAGATTTTTCAAACTCTAAATTGAATATTCAGAACCCTAAAATAAAGAGTATAATATCAAACCGATTGGCGTCTCTGCTTGAAGAATTAGACTCAGAAGAAGCTAAAAGTGCCACACATAAAGTCCAAGAACAAACAGAAAGAATCGAAGAAATAACACAACCACAAGAAAATAAAGAAAATGATGAAAGTGTTCAACAGAAAGAGACAAAGGATAATGAAAAAATACGACGGAAAGAAAAACTGTTTACAGAAAACCAGGATGTCCTTTATAAGGTAGATGCTAGAAGATCAGAGCAACCAAGAGATAACAACAAAGAACTTCTGAGACTGGCTATGCAAAATTTGCTTCTTGGCGGAGTTATAAACCATTTGGACCTGAGTGACATTTACAAGGAGGTTCACACACTGGTGGAGGATTTTAATGGCTTGAAGGGTAAAACTGATAATATTAACATTGGTTAAAATATCAAAACGTTGTATTGTGTAATTAATTATTAACTAATACAATTTTCTTTTACATGTGAGCTGAAACCTGACAACGATTTGATATTTTCTGTTTCTTAGTAGAAATACTCGTTAGTAATTATTGTAGCAGGTTTATTTGTAGTGCAGGCAATTTTTAACTATTTAACTCCACTTTTGAATGTTGGTTTAAACTTATTTCTCGTTTTTCATAGAAAATGACGAGTAGGTATTACTTTTATGTATATGGGGAAGTAAAGGTTTTCTACGGAAGTGGTTCATTATTATCAGGAGAGCATGTAGTTTATTTTCATCAACATGTCATTAATACACCCTGTATACTTACAGAAGTGGAAGATGTAAATTCATGGGAACAACCTAAATTAAATTCTAAGTCTGAAGTAAATACAAAAGCACAATACAATAGTAATGAAATGAAAGAATTCCTGGGTGAACTTTATAATTATATCAACAAGAAGAAAATGGCCAAAAATACGAAGAAAAACGTTAGTGATTCAAAAAAATCTAAAAAGGGTAAAATTATAGTCGTAAAACTAATCAATTATTATTGTGTTTAAAGTGATATTATAATTTATCAATGTGATTCTGAATTTCAGTTTTCATAAATGCAACAATAGATATCATCACAGATGATAAGGATAATACCACGTAAGTTGAACCAAACCATTTTATTTTTCAATTGCCGTCAAAATTAATTAACGTTTAGATTATTTTTATTATTATCTAATGATTTACTCTTAGATTAGAAGCAGGTGATGTCAAAGGCACCATCAAAATAAATTATAATGGAGTTCCGGTTCAACTGAAAAATACTACAGAATTATCTCGTAATGAAAATCTCGACCGAGAAAAATTGATGGGTTTGGCTATCGAGCAGACTGCAGCTAATCCTGAAAACTTTACATATCTACATCAATTTCTACGACAATATGCCAAAATGTATAATGGTAACCGAGAAATAAAGATCGTACCAACATATTCCAAAACAATCCATAGATATAAAGCAACAAGAATGAAACGGCACATAAAAGTTCAACTAAATGATCAAAAAGAGGCAGCCAGAATGGAACACGTTACAGCTAACAATCACAATGCAGTTGGAAAAAATGAAGACGATGATGTTTCAGTAGAAATCAACACACACTTTAATAACAAAGGCATAAATGTGGAAAAGAAAAAAAAGCTTATCGGAACAATAATCGAAAAAATTGCTCAAGTCATTCAACATTCAAGCCTTGATTATAAAAATGACGCAAAAACTAAAAAGCCAATGAAGCACTGGAATGTCAAAAGGAGAGCGCAAAATCCTCTTGAAAATAAGAATGAGTATCCTCATTATTATGCATTAATTAATCCAATAAGAATAAGCTCATATTCAAAACAAACGGATTTCAACAAAGTTCTAGAACCGCATAAGCACGATGTCCTAAGACTGCCAAGGAAACAAAATGAGCCAAAAATTTTCTCAAAATCTAAAGCAATAAATTCTGCAGAAACAGGTAATGTCGATGTATTTTATGATTCCGTATTACCATCGAATGGAATACCGCAACGGCTACAAAAGCCACTTACATCAGATAACATAGACGTATCACAAGATAATTTATATTCTAACACTCATAACGTGAAATTTCTCATTAAAAACATAGATGGCTCTGGATTTTCAATCGGTATTAATCAGTATACTGATCTTCCACCAGATGCAGAAAATATGAAGATATTCACAGCTCTAGAAAGTTTAATAAAAGCGTATCAACAGAAATATGACGTTACAGATGAAGAAAACGATTCATTAAATCATAAAGAAAAGTATATCAGATTCGAACACAGTCATTCAATTTCAAAAAGGGATACTAGAAAACTGATAAACGAAAATGTAAATAACACAGATGCTTTTAAAAATCTTATAGAAACAAATTTAAGAATTTCTAATTCCGATAAGAAAAACGTGACCACACAAAATTTTAATGTTATAAACTTGATTTCAAAGAACGACATAATAAGTACCAATCGTTACGTTATGAGTAAAAAAAATGTGAAAAGGGATTTTCAAACAAAGGAATTATATAATTTAGCATCTATACTTAATAGAAAACCGCGCTCTACTTTTGCCAATTTAATTCCTTTTAAATTCACTCGTCAGAAATTGTTTAATAGACAATTAAGTTTTAATAAATTCGTGAGGTCCAAGCCCGTACCATACTTTAAGCAAGTTTTTTTTAGGAAAAAACGAAATAAAAGACAAGTCAGCGTATTAGATGAGATTCAGAATGATCATGGTGATGGTATGTTTTTAATTTCTGATGAAGATGAAGTATCTGATAAAGCTGTAGTTGCAAATACTGATCCAGAAGAAGACATAGGTGCAATTGTTAATGAAAATGATAATATAGACAACTACCGAAAATTTCATGAGAATGAGGACAACAGTTATAATTATCTTATTAACAGAAGAAGACATAACAAAATGATGTCTAACTACCCGCATATATTTTATGAAAATTCTGAAAAGTTTTTGAGAGATGATCCAGAAAACTTTCCTTCACAATATTTGAGAACCAAAATAAGTGTTAATAAATTACCAGACCAACCATTAACAGATGATAAAGTGCTAGAGTTTGGTAACGAATCTGGGAAATCGGGAGATTTACAACAATTAGTCCACGCTATATCCCCATCCATAGATAAAGAAAATTACAAACTCACAATAAAAATTAAGCCATTTAAAAATAACAGCACTACAGGAGGGGTCACAGGATTTAAGCAAATACACACTAGTATTAACAAAAGTTTTAACAGAAATGGAATGAATTTTATGACGTCATTTAATGTCTCAGAGGTATCTAAAATTGAGAAAGTTCACAAAGAAGGTGAAAAAAACAATGGTGGAAAAACTTTAGAAAGTATACACAAAGATACTAATGAAAACCATGGAAATCTGCCAGTCGAAAGTCTAACAAACGACACGAATACCGATACAAACAATGGAGCAATACAAACTTTATACAAAAGTTCATTTACTAACTCACCTTGGAATGAGAATAAACATAACCCTGTATTGACTTCAACTCTGAATAACAATAAACAACCAGAACAAAATGATAATCAAAGACAAAATCCTAGCACTCGACGTCAGAATGACAAATTGGAAAATACCAAAAATAAAGAAAATATTTTAAAAACTAGCAAACAACCAGTAATTGAAGAAAACCCTCCAGAAGAAAACCCTCAAGTCGGTGAAGATTTGCTTGATATAACAATACCTTCTAATCCTCCAAAACTGTTGCGTTTAAACAGAGAAGAGGTTAGTAAAATTGTGTCGTCAACTTTAGCAAAATTACAGGATATACCAAGCTTCCATGAGTTGAGTGAGAAACTAAATAAACAACAACTTACTAGTACTAATGCTACAACCACAACAACAGTTTCTTCAACTCTACGACGACCGCCAACGCCTAAAAACGAACTCCTGTTAGCAAAGATCATAGGGTACAATGTACAGCTAACAAATGAAATACTAAAGAGAATCGACAGTAACACTGATATGCTATCAACATTTTTAGACAAACTTGACAGCACAATCATAACTCCTGCTCGTATTGCAAATGCACCAAAACCGGAAGAAATGAAAACACAGCCGGACGATGAACATCTAAACCCAAAGGTACATAATATGAAGCACAAAGGCAATGTTCTTGTTTATTCATTTCAGCATCCACATTTTGTCGTAGGAAAGAAGCCTTCAGCATCAGCATTATGCCGTAGGATAATAGACAAAGCTATCAAACCAGACACAAAAAGCGTTTACTACAAAGGTCCTACGCATTTCAGTTTAAACCATCAAATGTTTATTAATAACCAAACAAACGCCTTTGTCAATGATGGCCCTGAATCGACAGACATAGAAATACCAAACGCTACAAGTGAGGTAGCAATGCCAGCACCAGATAACACAAACAGTGGTAATCTGAGAGATATAGAAGATGGTGTTGTTAATAGAAAATAAAGAGCTTTTTTTTTACTAGTTGCCTAATTTTGTTTCCTTTGAAATTTCTGCCCTAGGGATCGATTTTTCAGACTTTGAAATCACAAAAACTATTATATGCTTCGCAATAATTGGATCTTCCATAATCGTGAATTGAATAATCGCCACTAAAAAGCGTGAGAATAAGAATAAATAATGTATTGTTGTAATGTACCTACATAATATACACTTATATATTTAATACTAATACCAATTATCCAATTATTTTGAAGGTTAAACCTGTTTTTTTCTATATTTGCTAGTTGTGTTAAAATAATTTATTGCGACTTTGTTAGAATACTGAACAATTGAAACGTAATAAAATGCTTGTTGACTGAAGATATTAACGGTAAGTACCTTATCAAAGGGACAACGACAAGAAAGGTGACCTTGTAATTTTCTTTCTTTTCCTTTGCACAGTTATCAATTTATCATACACTCTATTTATACTATACAGGATGTTAAGATGATGTTGCGAAAGCCGGAAACTGGCGATAGTACTCGACCATACAGAGACTTTTCTAATGGGGTCGAGTAAGTATGTAACATTTTTATGAGACAGCCTATTTTTTTTTGCAATTTAAGTGTTTATTCTTTAGTAATAGTTGTTTGTATATATTACGAGTACTATCGCCAGTTTCCGGCTTCCGTAACTTCTCTTAACACCCTGTATATGAAGAGGCACAAGCTACTGAACTAGGTACTTCCTTAGTACCCCTTAAGATGAATTAAAATAATCAAAAAGATATCGAAAAAAATTTGTCCCGTCTCTGCATACTTAGGATTCACGTTAATTGATCTTTTTTTTACAAGTTGATGCCCTTTTGTAATCAAATTGACGCCTTGTGGAAGCTTTTTAGTTAGGCATTAAAGCTATTTTTATGTATAAAAAATTACATTAATTTATTAATTTGGTCTCTTACCAAAGGCTTGATCCGCCGATTTAAGGTCGCTCAACGAGCTATGGAGCGGGCTATGCTTGGGATATCTCTGATGGATAAAATCCGAAACGAAGATATCCGTCAGAGATCGAAGATGACCGACGTAACCAGCCGAATCAGTAAGTTGAAGTGGCAGTGGACTGGCCATATTTGTCGCCGACGTGATGACCGTTGGTGCCGTAAGGCATTGGAATGGAGACCACGTACAGCAAAGCGCAGCGTAGGCTGCCCTCGTGCCCGCTGGACTGACGATCTGAAGGACGTTGCGGGTGGCGGGTGGATGAGGATGACTGAGGACCGCCAAGAGTGGCGTAATATTGCGGAGGCCTATGTCCAGCGGTGGACGAATACGGGCTGATGAATGGATGGATGATCAATTTGAAGGAAAGAGTGTTTGTTTCGTCCAGGTATTACGTTCCAACTGACGGTGATAAGGTCATTAATATTTTCCTGTCGTCGGAGAATCGTTAAATTGTAATTAGATAACAGTTTCATCTATGATTGTAGCATTATCAAAATGTCTACACAATATGGTCTTTCTAAGGATAGGATAGGGTGACAACAACTTGGTTTTATGAAGTAATTCTTACGGGATTCCTCAGGGTATACTTTTAGGACCATTATAAATGAAAGAACGCAAAACCTTGAAATTTGATATTTCCTGCTAAAACCTAATGCTTTTCCGGAAAAAAGTTCTGTGCACGCCACTGTCCGCCGGCCTCTTAAGAATGCACAGCTGAAATGCGTCAACATCCGTATAAGTAGAACAGGTATTTAGCGTCTGATTTTATTTATCACACATGACAGAATCATTACAAAGTAATTACCACATAGGGCAAAACATTTATTTATACTTATAGACTCACAATACTCATGCAAAGGTGTGAAACCGAAGCTGAAACAAATCTAGGCACACGATTTTCTGATAAATGACGCGAACAACTCGGTTGTGGGCCTGGCCAAATGTCATGCTGTTTCATTTCGCTATAAGGTGCACGCCCCATGAAACTTGCGAGGACAAAACAACCGTGCCGATTTCGTCACCAACGCAAAATTGAAAACTTGTTTCAGGAGAAACCACATTTTGGCAAGACTGTGGACGATTTCAAACATTATTTTTGATTATTATTAATCTAGATGATATTTTCAATGTTTCACTTGTATTTATTTTTTGATTTTATTTAAAATAACAAAAGCACATGCAGCTACACTTTTGGTAAAAAACCGTTAAATTTGCGTATTTTAGGGGTTTGTTGTTAAGATATTACTCAAATTTCACGGTTTTTAGTTCGACTTAAACATAGATCTAGATAATGTTAATGGACTCAGCCTAAAATATTATAATATCATTCCATAGACACCCCTTAATGTGGTGACAGCGTTTTTATGGAGATTTGCGCCTCTTTAACCTTGTGATTGTGACTCAAAATAGCCTAAAATGTATGTCAAACCACAGAATAGGCTAAAGAAACTGCAACCTGAAATATTGTCAAGATATCAGATTTTGTTTTGTCAAATAATAGTCAATAAAGTCTTGAAAACCATAAATATTTTCTAGTAAGTAGTTTAAACATTAGGTAAGGTTAGGTTTTATACGTATTATCTGCCAGTTTATGAAATGAAGTTGTTTTTTGAACTTAATTGTATTTAAGATTTTACTATGTGATTTGTTTGGTTAAAACAAAACCGAAACTCGCACAAAATGACGGCGTGTATGCCAGTGACATACTGAAGAAGGACCAAGCAAAAAGCACCGGGAATAGAAGAGCTGGTGAAAAGGTTGTCCGGAAGAAATCGTTCTAAGCGATAAGACCACCCATTGTACCCTTTTTGCTACTAAAATATATATATTTATTACCTGTTTTATTTCGATGCATAATAAATAGTATTTACAGTACTCCCAAAGTGATAATGCGCATACAAATCTATAGCCGAGCGACCGGACGTACCACGTGACCTTATTGATTGCATAGAAAGTGTAAGGAAATACGAACGTTGCCGAACAGTAGCGAAGATTTGAATGCGCATTATTACTTCGGGAGCACTGTACGTTATGCTATTTATTTATTTATTTCCATAAAATTTGTATAACATTACAGATATCCATTGCGTTATACAAATGAAAACAGACACAGAATCAGAAAACATATTAGACACATATCAACAACATAAAAAATCGTACATTTTTAGGGATTTACTGATTTCAGTCGCGGCTCCCTGTACCGTCTAAATACAATGCCCTCGGACCAAAACTTTGGCTATGTTAAGAGCTTGGTGTTTCTGGATCGTAGCAGATAGAAATCTGTAGTCCCAGCCTACCCCATGCATGTATGTCTCTCTATACTTACGCTCTATGGTAAAATTACTTTGTATGAGTACAACTTAGCTTAGATTAAAAACAATAACAATAATTGCTCAAATCTCGTAACGACGAAGGACATCTATCGTCACGGTTGCCGGACTTGTCTTTTTTGCACATATTTGAATAATCTTCCAAAGATTCTCAAAATTATGGTCACTTCATTCGTCAATTGAAGCTAGTATCATAATCATCTTAACTGGACTATTTTTGTAGATAGCAGCGATGTTAGATAAAAGATCGATTAATGATATCGTTTAAATACGGAGAAATTTAGTTCTTGTTCATAGTTAAGACTTGGTTTGTGCTGTGGTTATTGGAGATCGAAGGAAAATGTGGTTTTATATGGTAAGTATTTTTTCATTTATTTTACCCTTAAATGCATGAGATTTTATTTTGGTATGAAATTAAAAACAGTGATAGAAAAAAAATTAAAAAAGAAACTACCGCCAAGTTGCGAGAAAATACAAAAAAAAACAAAGGAAAATAAATGAAAATACAATCATAATGTTTAACATAAAATTATGTAAATAATAAATATAAATTTCTTTGTGCCGTTTTCGACCCAAGATTCATTTAAGGGTTAATAATCCAAAGCAGTAGTAGCTCAGGCAGTATAACGCTAAACTGTCAGTCGCGCATGCGCCAATGAGTTTTTCTGAATGCATGTGTGTGTACAGTATTTGTATGTATATGTTACTGTAAAAGCCCGAACTGCGGTAAATTTTAGGATTTACCGGTAAATCCTAAGATTTGCCAAGTCTCACCGGTAAAACTCCGAATTGTTCTATAATGATGTCGATTCGGCACAACACAGCTTAACTAATTTGACAGGACTAACCTAACCATCTTTGTCTATTCAATACAGAAAGAAAAAGATCGAACGCTCAAATTAAGTTTAGTCCTGTCAAATAAGTTGAGTTTCTGTCTCTGCATCAGTTATAATCATTTGGTATTCATCTTGTGTTTCATTCATGACAGTGTTCGCTTTATCCTTTTGTAACTCAGTTTCTGAATTGTTGTCATCTTCCATAATAATATCCCTTTCAATCGCATTTTCGAGACACGAGTTGACATTTCTATAATTTGTTATATTTTAATCTTTGATTTCGAACTTTTACCGGTGTCTTCGGTAAAACCTAGGATTTACCGACTGAATGCCGGTAAAAGTCAGAAATTGATGATTGTCATAGATTAGTTCGGACTTTTACCGGTGAGACTTGGTAAATCTTAGGATTCACCGGTAAATCCTAGGATTTACCGCAGTTCGGGCTTTTACAGTAACATGTACATACCACTTGTTGAATGGTGAATGTAAACATTGTGAGGTAAACCTGCATGCCTTAAAAACCCGCTCCGAATCGTACTTCATACATATCTAAAATCATAATAACTCGTGAAAGTGGAACAATTCAATCAAATGAATTTTAGGCTTTCATTTAGACGGTCAATATGAAGTAATGTATGTCCCTGATTTTTCACAAACATCGCGTTAAAGACCAGAAAAATATTTAAAATAGTGGGTTTCCGCCCTAAAATCGAGTACTTCGTTAAGTGACTTATGAACATTTAACAAGCAAAGAAAGCACATACACCACTTGGAAGTATCATCAATATTTAATTAAAACATAATAAAAATTACAAGTAATCGAGGCACAATTAAGGTATTCGGAAATAATCATAATTTCCAACGCAAAGGGCGAGACTCGCTCAGCACAGTTCGAACGGCGTGGGGCAAAGCGTGAGGCCCTTGTTTAGATCAGCCAGCCAAATATGCGCTTTATTGTCGCGATACGTCTCGCTTCGCATTGAAGTTGGCATCGTCCTGCACCGGGCGATATGTAAAAGTTTTAGCGTCCCTGTTACCCCTTATGCGAAAAAACCCTTAGTGCGAGAGGGGCGGTTTCGAGAAAAAGTAGCAAAAAGTCTGTTTTTTATTAATATAAAATGTACTAAAGTTGCTATCAAAATAGATACTGTTAAAACCCATCTAATAAAATATAATTGCAGTTCATATGTCATTCTAAATTGTCAAACCAGGAGAATTGGTGTCGAAAAAGACCTCATTTCAATAAATATTTGTATCGAGCCGAATTTCTCCAATCACGTTTCTGTTTAAACAGATCCCTAGAAAAAGATTCCAAAAATAATATCCACATTTTGAATTAAATTTCACAATGAAATTATTTAGGATTCCAGAATTACAGAATAAAACAATTTAGAGGTCTTTTCGGAATTAAACTCTATCGAGAAAATATCATCCAATCGCGTTTTCCTTCAGTGACAATCTTAATCAAATACTCAATAAACATTTACCCAAAAATGAAATACGTAGATGACGTTATAATGGAGTAAATGGATTCGAAAAAACCCCATTTTTTTTTTGGTATTGCCTTAAAAGTTTGTATTTGAACCCGATACAGACCACTTATCCATTAGGCATCTTATCAAACAGACAAGTGAAAATTTTTCCGCCACTGCCGGGGTGTTGCGGGGTAACCGGTCGGCCACAGCTTCAGGCTTTGAAAGGCGCGCCAAGCGGTTCTTCTTGCGACGGCGCTGGCGGAGAGAACAAATGTATGAAGTTGTATAGAGCCGGACATGGGTCGCCGCTCACGCGTCTTGTCCGGCTTCGTGTGATTTGCGCTCTCGGGGCGGCGGTGTGCGGGGAGGCGGGCGGTTGAAACACAGGACGAACCTAGTGTCGAGCGCTTTGAGCGAGTCGAGCGAGCGCGCTATACATGAAGGCGCCGACGGGTGTCGGGTGTCACAAAAACCGCCTGGAAGCGCAGCAAGAAGCGCCACGCCGCCAGAAGCCTGAAGCTATGGCCGAGGGGTATGCGGGGAGGGTACTAAACAAGGAAATAAAGATGGGATAATATGGAATGACATTTGTATAGTAGTGAAATTGCACTGATGTGTTGGTGAAAAATATTTGGCCTCTTTACGACGTCTAATGCAGAGATGTCAATAATGGTTGAACTTGTTTATTGATTAATAGTTAATTGATAAAAAGAAATCGATAATTTTATTGGTTGAAAATATTCGTTAATATTTCTATTGAATGCGACCATTGATTTAAAATATTAACGAATATTTTCAACCAATAAACAAATACTCTTTTAATATGGAACAAATCCTGTATATCGAAAAAAAAAATGACTCGCTTCATAGGAAAATGCAATGCCACTCGGTCGAAATGTATGGAAGGGCAGATTTTTTTTGTGATTTCTTGGTTGACTCCATAGTAAAAGTTGTTCTATTCGAGATTCCATAAGAGACCGCATCAAGTTAGACACATTGGACTTTGTACCTATCTTATATTCTTCTCTGTAGGGGCTAATGTCGTACTGCAAGTGTATAGCTTGATGTGGTCTCCACTGTACGAGAAAAAAGCAAAAATATTTCATAATAAAATTAAATTAAATCCAGCAGTGTGATGATTTGGGCTGAAAATGATGATAATTAATGAAAAAACTCAAAAGGCAAAGAAATAAACAGCATCTTTTCAATATTTAAATAAATTTTCGATGGACAATTTTTTTTCAATAAACGTATAATTTCGAAAAGCAATATAAATTAAAAGACAGGTAACGGTTGATTAAGAAAGGCGCCCCAAACTGAGCGTGAAGTGTGGCTTGCGCCTCTCCTCGCAGCCTGCCGCCCCGGGCCATGGCCCTTTTGGCCCTAGGGTAAATACGACACTGTTATCAAACTACGTACAGTACTCCCAAAGTAATAATGCGCATACAAATCTATAGCCGAGCGACCGGACGTACCACGTGACATACCTTATTGATTTTTCAATGCATGTGCTCGTAAAGGCCCACTTTTTATGCATCAAAACCGAACAGAAAGTCGATTATTTTGCCCTAGGGCTTTATTATTATTATTATTTTTTAATTTATTTACAATGGTTGGCTAACCTGCGGCCTTTCCTGTGTACCATAGACGTTATACTTTTTTTACACCGTTTAACGGCTATGGATACAGTCCTTTTGAGCCAATTATAATTTAAAGTTCACAAGATTATATTTGTTTTCATTTAGTCACACTATGCATTGAAAAATGTAGTATGATACACGGGCGTAAAAGCAATAAATTACTCGGTTACGTTTAAAACACTCGCTACGCTCGTTTTTAAATCGTCCTCGTAATTTATTCCTTTTCGCTCTAGTAGCATAAACTACTATTATAGAAAGTGTAAGGAAATACGAACTTTGCCGAACAGTGACGAAGATTTGTATGCGCAATATTACTTTGGTTGCACTGTACCAGACACGAGGCCTAATTTTGAACCCTCGGCCTCGAGAATAGACAACAACCGTCATGAAATGGTAAATAACTCGTCAATAAAGTAACGTTATTTATTAATTACAGATGATAACTCTCCTGTGGTTTGGATCAGGACACGCCTTTCCTAAACTAGAGGTAAGTTAACAGTTGTTTTATAAGTGTTAACACAATGATATTAGATCAGGGGTATCCAAACTTTTTTGCCTGAGGGCCACACTGATTTCTCCACTAAGTCAAATCAAATCAGCGTTTATTTGTTCAATTTTTGGTAAATTAATTGGGTGTTACATTGAGGTTTGAAGACGTACAAATATTTAGTACCAATAGCATGCATCGTTGTCATATTAAACATTTTAATTGTACAATTACATAATATATATAATGTCCGAAATAATAATGAAAAATGTCAAGAAAGAAGTTACAAAGAACATGAACTTATTTCGTTGAATATGGATACAAATGTCTACCATTTCAAATTCTCCTCATAGACAAAAAAACTCCTTTACAGAGTAGAAACAGTGGTTCAGTAACCAGTTGTGTATTTTACGCTTAAATTCATTCTGCGTTATGTTTTTAAAATCATCAGGAAGGGCGTTAAATACTTTGACAGCCATATTTATTGAAATTTAATTTATTGCAAAATTAGGTTCATTTTACGTTTGTCTTAATTTCATGCTAAATTAGGTTCTTTTTGACGTCCTTAGTTTGTCTTTACAATCGAAATTCCCTGCGTTCCGATTCACGACATAATCGATTATATCGCGTCTGACACTCTTTACTTGATACTGGCCACAAATAACAGCCGCCGGCCGAAGCCTGAAAAAAAAAAGTAAAAACCGCGCCGCGCTTTGCAAATTCATAAAATACCTACATTAAATTTGAAAGGAAAATTTAAATATTGAAATACATAAATTAGGTAGTAGAAAAAGTATCTTTCGCAACGAGTAAAAATGGGTTTTCTTACTCTCGGAATGTAAGCTTTCGACGTTTGCCTTCGGCTCACGTCGAAACTAGCTTCATTCCTCGGGTAAGAAAATCCGCCATTTTATACTCGTCACGAAATATACTATTTTATATTCCGCAGGTACGTTTATTTGGGAAAGTTGTTCAGTATGTAGATATACGTTTTAAATGATCAGTAGATTATGTTGTTCATTTACACCAGGTATAAAGATTTGTTTACAACGTATTTCAGTCAAGACACCGAAATACCTACGAGATACAAGAAGACAAAGGGAGAAACAGCCTCAAGTTCATCAACCCGGACTCTAAAAAGCCGATTCTGAGGGAGATCACCTACTTCCATGTGGTGGAGACACCTTACAATGGAGTATCCAGCATCCCTTTTGAGGTTAGTCACCAGGAGCACAAAATAGATATTACCAGAAGGCCGACTCCGTACAACGAGCGAAAACAGACGCACACATGCATAGACGCACACGTATAATGATCTCGGCAGAATTTCGTATTGGCATTCGACCGACTTTGACCGAGATCGTCGTACGCACGCGTCTATGTGTGCGTGCGCCTGTTTTCGCTAGTTAGACTGGGAGCATGCACTACTTAGCTGCCAGCCTTTCGTTGCGTGCATGCACACACTCAAACGTGTATGGACAGACTGGTGCTCATGTAGTAGTAGTAGGTATTTAAATCTGTTCGTTTGTATTGAGTGTCGGGGGTTTTGCCAAGAGATTGATATAAGCGTTTTATGAATAGCGGCTGTCGAAACATCTGATAGAAATGCATGTTCATCTATTGGCCACTATTTATAACGCTTCTGTAATAGCACGGTTTATACCAAGAAGAATTACCAACACGCTCGTCACGCGATTAGAGATGGAAGTGGAGGTTGAAACTATACACATAACAAGAGATGATAATATCACAAAAAATAATGCTCATATAAATAATATCGATAATTCTTTACAGGCAAACAAACAAGTACTAGACACCGAAGATTCTTCAGAGGAAGAAGTGAAAACAGAGAGACCATTCACCAACGGTCATGGGTACCAGTTCATTGACTATTTCCCTATCGTTCTGAACGACGTATGTACTTGAGTATATTACTTACATTAAGAATGTAGATAAAATCATCGATGAAAAATTTATAACGGCAGTGCTTGCTATGCGCTCGACTTGGCGGGGGCACTACCGTGCCCCCAGATCGTCAAATATTCAAGTCCCAAACTAAGAATCCTATTTGTACTGCCATCATTAAAATATGTGGTCAATATCAGTCTTGACTTACCATATTTTTAGCTATTGCTATTATAAATTTAAGCTATTTTTTTTCAACGTCGAGATGTTATTGTTGTCCATGATTTCCGAAATTTGCACATTCTTTTCTTTCAGACCACTAAAATATCAGATGCGGATGATTTGGTGGAATGGATTTTTAGTAAAAATAATGATGATGGAAGCATTGATGATGATGATGATGAAAGCACTGATGATGATGATGATGACACTGACAGCGACGAAGAGTATTATGACGATGATGAGGTAAAAGTTTTAACAATGGAACTTTTCTTGACAATGGGCCACCTGGTTTTTGCCTGTGAGCTGTCCTCTTACTCTCCCCCGAATAACTTCGAGGGGGTCTCCAAGTAAGATGGTGGTACCTCCACAGTCGCGCCCGGCATCAGCTCTACCACCTGTTACCACCTGTTGACAATAACGATTGGCAAACGATAGATGTTATTACCCATATGGGCGCTGTTAGCGGGGTGCAAAGGGGTGCACTTGCCCCCCCTGTCTTGGAGAAATATACATGGAAATATTATAGTTTTAAATGTATTTTATAATAGAACGTGACTTGACGTGACGTAAATGCCCAAACATTACCTTGTATTTGTTCCTATAAGTATATAAGGAAGCAAATTAGTATTATATAATGTATAGGTAAATGCACCCCCTGACAATAACCCTGATGGCACCCATGATTACCCAACAAAATACTCGTGTCAAGAGTTACAAAATATGCCCAAAATTGATCGGAGGGTCTATTTAGTTGCCATCTGGACTAGGTAACTATCATCAAAAACATAGATATACTATCGAATTCCGATTGTCTAAGGATATGTTCACACTTGAAGTGATGACACAGTTCGTAAATAGTTCAATACCTACTAAAGGCAATTTTGAAAGTCCAGCTTTTATTTGTGTTTTTGATAATAGGCTCCCAGTCCAATTGGCAAAGATACATAACAGAGAGGCTGGCTTTTGTTTGTACTCATTGATAGATCACGCTCAAATGGTTTCTTCCAGATTGACACAAAAGATCTAAAAGAAGATCAAAATATCAGTAAAAATGTTATAGCTGAAGTTGTTACTGAAAAAGGAAATAATATCCAAAATGTTGACGCTGTAACGACGGAAAAGTCAATTAATATTCCCCAAGAAGACAATAGTACAGCCAATATTCAAAAAGAAGATATACTAGATAAAGAGAAAGTTTCAACAGAGGTTGGTATTCATATACCTATAGATAGTTAAATAAAATTGATACTAAACAAGCAAAAAATCTGTCTGTATTTATCAAGTATCACCCAAAGACAAACTAATTCTTTTACTATAGGGGATAATTTTATTAAAGAAAAATCAAGTATAAATTGATCTGGTTTTTGTTTTTATAGTACATTTAAAATAAATACCAAGGCCCCATTGCACTTGAGACTGTCATTAGGCGTTAACAATAGGATTAGTGATAACAAAAGATACCTGGCCAGATACGCGTGCCAATTTGAAGTGCTCCAAATTAGATAACAAAAGGCAAACATTATGAGCCCCATTGTTAGGTTTCTAGTGCAATAGGGCCTTGGTATTTGAAACGTACTTTATCTTTTGTTATCATTAATCCTATTGTTAACGCCTAATGACCGTCTAAAGTGCAATGGGGCCTTGGTATTTTAAACGTACTATAAGTCACGCTCAAATGTTTTCTTCCAGACTAACACAGAAGATCCAAATATCATTAAAAATGTTATAGCTGAAGTTGTTACTGAAAAAGGAAAAAATACCCAAATTGTTGACGCTGTAACGACGGAAAAGTCAATTAATATTCCCCAAGAAGACAATAGTACAGCCAATATTCAAAAAGAAGATATACTAGATAAAGAGAAGGTCTCAACAGAGGTTGGTAATCATATAAGTAGATACTAAAATACAAATTGATACTAAACAAGCAAAAAATCAAAATTTGTTTCTTTTATTTTTGATGTATAATTATATCGGTAAATATATATAAATGAGACACAATTATTATAAGATATCACAATAGAGTCCAAGATATATTTCGGACCCCACTGGGCCCGGCATCAGTTGGAGTAATAATGGTGGCAGGATGATAGATAATATTTACAAGATGACAATGACAATTATAAAATTAAAAAAAGGAAAAACTACTTTCTTAAAAACTAAACGTTTTGATTGAAGTGAGGATGTGCATGTGGGTGGGGTAGAGGCAGAAGGTGTTTGTGTCCGTGTGGGAGGATTTGTGTGGTGTATTGAGAGAGAATGTTAGATTGTGTGTGTGTTTTGTTATCTGTCATCCTGCCACCATTATTACTCCAACTGATGCCGAGCCCAGTGGGGCCCGAAATATACCAAAGACAAACTTATTCTTTGTACTATAGATAGGGATACATTTATTAAAGAAAAATCAACTCCAAATCGTACACATTACAGATAACGTCAAAATCTACGCGTCGTAACCAGTTGTTCGATTCCCCTGAAAAACTGAAAGAAAGATATCAAAAGATGAGGAATTTTGTTAAAGTGAGTTCATTTGATTGTTGATTGACGTGATGATTGACAATAAGAAAGCAACCCATTGATAAAAAACGTCTCAATATCTTAACTCAGAATATGTTTTTATTTCAGGTGAAGGAGCCCTCAGTTTACGGACAACTGTCTGTAAAGGTGGTTATTTCAGTCCCTTTTCAGTATTATTGAGAGTTTATATTGTAATTTTATATTGTAATTATATATATTATATCTCTTGTTCTAGACAAACACGAGGCGCAAAAGATCGACTAGAAAGGTGAGTAATAAAAACAATTGTTTCCGAGTTTGGTTTGTCACTTGAACACAATGATATTAGAAGAAATTGTAGATAGTTTATAGGCGATCCGCGTGTGGCACGTTAAAACTTGGCTAATTTGCCAACCTCAACTCAGTTTCGCGTCGGCGTCAGCGCTCGACGGACGTCGCATGGGACGATGAACATATAGGTTTTGTCTCTTTTTCGCTTGCGTAAATTATGTGCCGTTGCAGTACTATGTAATTTACTGAAGTCATTTATGTTGTGTGCCGTTTTAGAAATTCGAATCTTGTGTAGTTAATCATTTCTTGAACAGTTAAAACTGAAGATTTTCATTGAAGATTTTCACGTCCCAAAATGATAAGGGGTGAGCCATATCGCCTTTTTCGAGCACAAGCACTTTTTTAGGGCATGCAAGTTTATCTCACTGTTCAGCAAGTGATAAGCATACAGATAGTTCAGCAAGTGATAAGCATACAGATAGTTCAGCAAGTGATAAGCATACAGATAGTTCAGCAAGTGATAAGCATACAGGTAGTTCAGCAAGTGATAAGCAAGCAGATAGTTCAGCAAGTGATAAGCAATCAGATAGTTCAGCAAGTGATAAGCAATTAGATAGTTCAGCAAGTGATAAGCAAGCAGATAGTTCAGCAAGTGATAAGCAATCAGATAGTTCAGCAAGTGATAAGCATACAGATAGTTCAGCAAGTGATAAGCATACAGATAGTTCAGCAAGTGATAAGCATACAGATACTTCAGCAAATGATAAGCATACAGATAGTTCAGCAAGTGATAAGCATACAGATAGTTCAGCCCGTGGTTCTTTTAAATTGTGGAAATTTGACAAGAGTGTTACAAGTGTTCTACTTAGAATGAGATTTGGTCTCACTTGTACGTTTCCTCGGATGTATAAATTAAAACTAAGAGATTCTACTCTCTGTGACTGCGGTCTCGAAGACGGCTCTTTGGACTATATATTTTTCAATTGTCCCCTAAATGTTAACTGTCCTCCTATCTATCCCAGTTTAATTGAATCTAATGCCTTCCTGCCCGTTAATATGTCATTATTATTATCTAATCCTACTAAAAGAACTATCTGTATCGTAGCAAAATTTATCCAATCAAATAACATTCAAAATATAACTATGTTTTTTTTTTGTATCGTGCGTGATGCACAAACGGCGTCTGAAAATCTGAACAACTAACCATGTCAGAATTTAACTTGACACTGGCAAAAAGTGGCGCTTAAAATTGCAGCCGTCGCCAAGACAGGAAAAAATATATAAAAAATAAAACATTACTGAAAGACAGATAACATTAACTTGGGATCATAAACATTAAGAGACAAACACCATAAATATCTAGGTAGGTTCCATAGAGAAAAACCTCTATGGTAGGTTCTAAGAACAAAATATACTCGACAATGACCTTAACAGTACCAAGTGGCCAAAAACAAAAGACGTGCGAGCGCATTAGCAATTTGCAGGGAAAACTGTAAGTAAACATAAAATATAGATCAGACTTCCTTCATTAAATCTGCAAAAGCTTGCTATAAGTACCTAACTCTATGTTTATATGTCTATGGGTTTTTTATGGTTACTGGTAATGTATTATTGCAGGAAATCCCCGAAGCCCCAATCCTGCCTGAGCTAAACTATGTTGGTTTAACTGATTCCATCAAACGTGTTATCTTCACTGAGAAACCGGTGAGACAAACTACAACAATGTACTTAGCTTAAGACTAAATGGGGATCCACACTGCCAAATTATCCCTGCAGTTTTCGCATCGTCGATCCGGAATTCGTATTCCCGAAAAACTCCGTATTAAAAATGAATAACATAATGACATTATCAAATATATAACATATTGGAATACAGATGATATGAGGAAGTAAAAAAAACGAGATATCTGAGAAAAACAGTAGGATAACCGGAACACACAACTACAAAGTTTGACACAGTCGGACCGTAGTATTTATTGGCTATCGCCATCTGCAATTACCTTTGCCTGTGGATCCCCATTGCAATAAAATAATTCATAAACGTTCGTAGAGCTTGGTCACATAATAAGCAGAAACCCTGAAACGCAGGGAAGTTAAAAAGAGGTATCAGAAAATACTAAAAATACTACTACACACGCTTTTGAAACATGATGCATAAAATAACGAAATTTTGTCGGAAAACGGCCAGTTGCAAAAAGGGTTTTTAGGTTAATTAACCTTTTAAATTGATACCATCCCTTACATTGTTCTTAACAAAGAAAGTGACAGCATTCATTTTAAAGTTCCATTAAACTTAAAAACCCTGGAATTTGCCGAAAGCTTAACTGATATTAAACTATGTTCGCGAAATGCCATAAATCAAATTTATTCCGAAACGCCTTATGTTGTCTGATGAAGTAGAAGATATTACTATCTGTCAGGTAAAAGTAGCTCAATGCTGGTTCCAAAACCTGAAATGAGATCGTTTTGGAACGATCAAACCCGAGCAAGTTTTTCAACTGACACGACCAATATTTTGTTTTGCGAAAATCGCCGGAAATATTTTGCTCCTGTCAAAAGCATGATTCTTGAGAATCTTGACATGATGGGATTTACATGGACATTAAAAATTACAAAACATGAACTGAAGAGTGTTAAAAACGTTTGATCACATCTCAATCACAGATAAGAACTATTCCCATTTTCTCGCCTAGAACACATGTTTATGCTGCGCCATTTGAATTTGTTTCTTATTATTTCCTACAAGTCTGAAACTTGATTACCGGTAAGTTTTCTCTAGAATTATAAAACCTCATCCATTTAAAATTGTTCGTCTTCCCGCCAAACTTTTGAGATGTTACTCTATGTCCGTTCCGAATCTCACCAAAGTTAGTCCAAAGACTATTCCATTAGACCGGTTCCAAAACGTATTGCTAATCCGACTAGAATTGCTCGGTGAAAAGAGTTTAGTTGTGGAACGCTACCTTTTATTAAAAAATTCAAAAAAACATACAGTACAATACAATATTTATAATTTTTATAAATTCTGTTTCCAATGTTCTTTCTTCGAACTACCATCTTTACGCAGACGATTTACAAATCTACCGCCACTTTGACGTAACTGAGGCAAATATTGCTGTCTCAGAAATGAACAGCGATCTTTCAAACATTCACAGGTGGGCGGAGGCTTTCGGACTTTTGGTTAATCCCGAAAAATCTCAAGCCATTATTTTGGGTAGCAGATATATGACTAGCCTTCTCAATCAAACGGTAATTCCACAAGTAGTTTATCACGATATCCCTATTGCCTACACTAAATCTGCAAAAAATTTGGGTGTCATATTTGATTGTAATCTGACGTGGGCTGCGCATATAAATGAGGTCAGCAGGAAAGTCTTTGCCACATTTCATTCTCTTAAGGCGCTTGATCCTTTCAAATACTGCCAGATGGTACTTTCTAAAGCCTACTTCTCGTTTACGGCTAGACCAATTGGCTTGAAAAAAATATATACGAACCAATAACTCTTTAAAAATATTTGCAACAAATTTTGGTTCCGTACGATCAAAACTTCTATATTAAAAAAAAAAAAAACTGTATGATGTTTTTTTGGCTTGAATTCCCTACTCCTCCTAATCTGCTATGACGTTTGGAAATATTTACACGCCAAAAAATTAAGAATTTGTTGAACTTTAAATGCAACATATTTCAAGTAAATCCAGTAACTTTTTCCATTAAAAATATCAAAATATGTAAGATTTCAAGGTCAAAGGCTAAGAGGTGCTCTGCGCGGGCGCAGGCATCAGTCATGCAGTGGCGTTCAGACGGGGAGGCTGTGTCACTTGTTGCCACGTACCACACCCTGGCGTCTGATGACATGTTTGCGAAAATATTTATAAGGATTTTTATTTGTGTGCGTTCAGAGAGTACTTTCGGCAATGGACTTAGTTATTTAGAGGATAAATTGTGCTGTGAAGTTCGCGCGTGGACGCTATAATAAACTAGAAGTTTGACGAGTTAGCAAAGAAATTTTTTTAGAAAAATTATAAATATACATATAATGTGATTGAGAAAAATGCCACAAAGACCTAAACCAAGAAAGAAGCGGCTACAAAAGCTTTGAAAATACGAGTACATGCAGTAAAGTAAGTAGGTACCTAGCATAACATAATCTACCTACACAATCATTATCCAATAGTAGAGTAGATATGAATAATTACTGGTAACAATTATAGTAGCTCATGGGTAGAACGCAGGCCTCTCAATTTTGAGATCCACGTTCAAGCCCCGGTTGGGCATGCACCAAGGAGTTTTTCGGAATTTTTGTGCATAGTATTTACTAATACTTACTACTTGTTGAATGTTTTGTCCCCGAAGTCACCACCAACCACGTTGGGACACACTTATCGTCGGTGAAACGCGGGTGTACCGAGTGCGGACACACTCGGAACACCTCCAAAACCCCCTCGGGTATTCCTATCGTGACGATATATAATTATTATTATAAACTATAAGCAACAATTCACGCAAAAAACGTTGCTCAAAATTTTGTTTTTACTTCTATCCAGCTAAATAAACTACCCAAGTATCAAGGCTCGGACTAAGTATATGGTTTAGCTCCGCTTCCGACCTGTTTTTGTTTTGGACTGGAGCACTATTTGAAATACTTGTTTTAGTTCATTTCAGAAAAATATGTCCCAGGCAGGCATATCAAAGCCGTGGTATTTATACCTGTAATATTATGTAGAAATAGTTGAATAACTAGAATTGTAGGTATAATACATATCATTGATATATTATTTCAGGGGAAAAAGAGAAGGTCTTTTTTTAAAAAGAGACCACCAGAAACAGAAGGCAAAGAAAACAATCCGACAAAATCTGCAAAAAAGACTAAGTACTGAAAAGTTCATTCGGGTAGACCTGGCAATATATTAATTCAAAATAATCTGTGCATGTAACCTGTAATGTCATTCCATCCATCCATCAGCCTCGTTCGTCCACTGCTGGACATAAGCCTTTCCAGGACTTTGTCATTCCCGGTGGTCATCCTGGAAGAATTGCCCATACTCACACACGCTGGGCAGGCGGGTTGGTGAGCGCGGTGCCGGAACCCTCGCACCAGTGACGCCGCTGCCCCTTACCAGTCTGTTCCATATAAGGCCCGGCTATAAGGGATGGATATACCGCCATCCATCGGTTCCAGGTATGGTGGGCCTCCTGGTTTTTTGCCTGTGAGCTGTCCTCTTACTCTCCCCTGAATTACTTCGAGGGGGTCTCCAAGTAAGATGGTGGTACCTCCACAGTCAAACCCGGCATCAGCTCTACCACCTATCAAATATCATTGTCATTGAAATTATGTAATGTCATTGAAATTTAGTAAATATTTAGGGTGCCAACAAACGAACATCACTTTCAAAACGGTAGCCGTAGACAACGGTAAGTAACTGCATATGTCGAACCATGTTGGCGATAGCCATCGACTACCATCGAACAATGGTAGTGAGCGTCAGCTATTGGTTGCATTCGACGCGCTGACGCTGCCAAACAGCGCCGACTGCACTTGATTGATGGTATTGTCAGCGTTGTATGGTCGACTGCAACCGACGGCTGACGCTAACGTCATTCGGTGGCAATTTATGGTATAGAATAGTAGACTGTCAGAATACAGTCGGGAACACTATCTCATTGAGTAACAAGATGTGACCAACTCGTAGTGATGTAGAAAAAAAACTACATCAAAATAAACCGGGTTGGCTAGGCGCAACCTAGAGCGTTTTATACAGTCAGCAAAAACAACGCAAATTTTCTGATAAAAAAATCACGTCAATAAAAAGCAAGTACTATGTTCGATAAAGCGTATCACAAGGTGCTTAAAAATAAGGTTTGCATGTCCTATGTTGGTACTTATATCAGCCTGATTTTATCGAATATCTTTTTATATGAAAAAAAAGCTTTCTTTAGCACCTTTTATACGCTCTGTCGATGATATATACTTGATCATGTGATTTTTTAATCAATAAAACTGTGCTGCTTTTGCTGACTCCACAAAATTTTCCAGGTTGCGTCAAGCCAACCCTGTTTATTTTGATGTATTTTTTTTTCTACACCACTACGAATTGATCACATCTTGTTACTGATGGCATAGGGTTACCAACTGTCACCCGACAGCCTAGTACGCTAAAAATTATATTACGTATTAAACCATATTCAGCGTTATTTGTTATGTTTCTCAGAGAAAAGCATCGTCTGGATCACCACAATCTCTAAGCTCATTCATTGCTTCAGAAATGGAAGGCAAAGACAATGATCCAACAATGTACAATGCACAAAAGACTATCGAAGAGTCGATTCCGGTAGGTTTGAGAATTTACGAATCTTTTTTTATAACGTGGTAATATCCTTGAAATTAGGTAAATATTTAGGAATAATTATTATATTTTAATATTTGTTTGTGAAACTTGAGTATTTTTCTTTAATTGGTTTGCATTATTTCATAATTTATAGTAGGTTAAAAATTATACTATGTACTTAGGTAAATTCAAACTTATTTATTATGTTTTTCAGAGAAAAATATCGTTTGGACCACCACTATCTCCAGGCTCATTCATTGCATTAGAAATGAACGGCAAAGACAATGATCCGACAGCCTCTGAACAAAACACGATTGAAGACTCGATTCTGGTAGATTCATTTTGATTTACAGCAAATGTATTACAGAATATAAAACAAGAAAATGAAAACCACAGTACAGAACAATAAAATGAAAAACAAAGTGCACAACAAAAAAAGGAACAAAAGGAAACACGGAAATTACAAAAACGAAAACACACAGAAAATGTATAACAATATATAGAACAAGAAAATGAAGACCGCAGTACGGAACAATGAAATAAACAAAGTACAGAACAAGAAAATGAAGAACAAACACCACAACAAAAAATTAAACTTATCTCAAGTGAAGAACAAAATAAAAAGTAGAAGACTCATGATCAAGAAAATATATACATATATTTACCAAATTGAGGATTTACCTGCAGATCAGAGCTTACAAGTGTTAGCGAGGTGAAACTGTGGTACAGATTACGTAACATAATTAAAATTTACAGATTAAAAAAATATATGTTTTGTTTATTTTACGTGCGAATACAATCTTCATAAAAATAAAATCTATAAGTTGCATCAACATCATTGAAACCGTTTCTGAGTACCCAAATATAGTAAATACTATCGGTTTCATTATGAGACCCGCAAATAACCGATACATACCACTCAAGTCTCTAAAAGCACCGAAATCAACAAAAATTGTAACAAAATAATATTTTATCATTATTTTTTTTTGTTTCGTCATTATCGTTCAAAAATCATTCAAATATAAAAACAGAAACTTTTTATGAAAAATTGTTTGACTGCAACCGACGACGGCTGACGCTACCATCATTAGACGGTTACCGCCGACAAGGTTCGACGTCTAAAGTTACCTCAAGCCTCTGGCTTACCATGAGTTTGGCACTCGATACACGTTAGCGACAGCGTAAAACATTTGTATGAGTTTAGCGGTTCTAGCGGTATACGAGAGGAACCAGAATTTCCAATACATTATATTTTACGCAGTCGCTAACGTATATCGAGTGCCAAACTCATGGTGGGTCTACTGTTGACGGTTACCAACTGCAAAGTGACGCTCGTCTGTTACCGCTCAAGCCCAAGATTTATAAAGGTCTGACCCCAAAAACAACTTGGTCACTTTCGGGTATTCTCACATAGCCGATTTTGATGACATGTTACATTAGATCAGGTATTGTAGCCGATTTCGAAGGCTTTAACTTTAGTTATACTGCTGTCAAAACTAAATTTTCATCATTGCAAAATAGTTCATAAGTGTGAAGTACAGAAGCTAAATTACTTTGGAAAAATTTAGGTCTTGACAGCACTAAAACTAAAGTTAAAGCCTTTAGAATCGGCTTTACTGTATTATATATTATAACTGTTGTATACGAGTATGTTTTATATATTTTCGCGATTTCAGTACTATCACCACTAGTTCGCAATTACTATAACCACTAGTTTGTTTTCAAAACTAGCAAAATATCACCGTGTAGTAATAGATACAGAATGGTCACATCTTTCTGTTACAGCACCACAGCCTATTGAGCTTGAAAAGTTATAGTTATAGGTTTACGCATAAAACAATGCTACGGTGCGCGCCAATCTGGGATTTTAAAACAGAAAATAAGAAGTGCGAACGATGATATATTCATCGTCACGACATGAATCCCCGAAGGGGTGTCAGAGATGTTCCAGGTGTGAACTGTGAAATGCAAGTCACAATCCACACTCGGTATAACATATATATATATATATATATATATATCATATATATATATATATCAGCCCTCTCCATACTTTCTAAACAAGCGATTTTTGACTGTTCTCGGTTGAGGTCGTTCTCCTCTTATCTGTTTCATGAGTTCATCTAGAGAGAACTGACATTCCTCAGCGTTTTCTTCCAGAAATGAATAAATAACTTCCATGGCCTCATCAACTATGGTATGCTGACGATTTCCCCTGGACATTCCTGTTGGTGGTACCTGGTAGAGCTTTATTTGGCAAACCCGATGATATCTCGCATCAAGGGCTATCAAATCTGTGTTCTCAGATATACGATCTTTTATTTTAAGAGCCCATTCATCGCCACGTTTCTCAGCTGCTTTCAAGATTGTGACATTAAAAGACAACTTTTCCACAGTAATAACATTGTTTCTTTTTTCTGGCTTCTTCTTCCTTTCAGCCACAAGGAACTCTTCAGTTATTTTGTCTCCACAGAGAAAACAGTGTTCTCCGAAATTGAACTGCTCAGACACTGATCTCGTGGCCTTTGATGGCATAATATTTGATTTTCCACGGCAAACAGCTGCTTTGATCAACTTTGGATTGTTGTATTTCACCTGACAAGCACTGTGCACATATATCTCATTCACGTCTTTCAATAAACGTTCATTTTCTCGGTTATTTAAAGAAACACTCGACGCAATTAGAGTTTTTACACCTCTTTCCTTCACTAACCGCAGTTCACCTTCACTTGAAGTCTCCTTACATATAAAACACCAATCTGCGCTGGGACTGGGATCCGACATTCTGTTTTTTTTAATTTAATCTATATTTTAAATTTATTGTGGCAAATTTCACCTTCCTTTTACCACGATACTCTTTGATATGAGAAAAATAACAAAAAAATGTGACAAATCATTCCAAAAACACAAAAAACAAAAAAGACAAAAAATATATGAAAAAGGTTGAATACCTGTAGCCTCAGAATAAGGAATCCTGTAGCGAATGCTACAACTTGCAACACTAGCACACTCAGTTGGAGATAATTGGAATTACATCGCTCGGAGGTCTAACTCGTTTAGGATGGTATATTTTTCTTTTTTAATACTTGACTGATGACGGCCCACTAAGGGCCGAAATATATTTCAAGCTAAAAAAAATATTTTATTTATTAATTATATTTAAAGTAATATATGTATAATTAGAATTACAAATCAATTATAAAATAGTATATGAATTCTAGGTAAAAGAAATACAAATTGTTAAGTTAATATTTTATATGTATATTATTAAAATATTATATCTTTCATAGAAATTTAGGTGTCAGTAATGAATGACCATTCTGACAAAGAAAATATATATGTCCTACTGAGAGGACAAGATAATTTAAATCAAGAAATGGTAATGAGGGAGTACCTAAGTATCTAGCTGCTGAATCTTCATTCAGTAAAGTATAAATCAATGCTTGATAACAGAACTATTGAAACGTTAGAGGCTTTAATGATTATTTAGAATAATTTGTTTGTTTTTTAGCTTTTAAAGAAAATTGAGTGTCAGTAACGACCATCCTGACAAAGAAAACATAAATGTCATACTGATTGGACAAGATAACGTAGTGCCGTTCAGGGTCAAGGTCATTGTACTGCCAGAAGGACAAGTCAAATTTTCATACAAAATACGTACTGCAAGCAGGACAACATATTGATTTTGTCAGGACGTTTCGCACAAAAAACCCATCCTTCCAGAAGAGCTACAAATAAATATCCAAATACGCTACAAATAAATTTAAATATCTGCCTAACTTTGCCCGTTCAATTAGTCTTACTAAACAACCAATCAACCCAAATTTTGGATTTATTTACGTATATAACATGTGTTATTATTTTACTCTAATTAATGATTCTTTCGCTAAACTCATAAACTAAACATGAAAATCAGAGGTGCGTTTGTGTAAGAAAATCGTATTCATTTGATAGCTTAAAACTAATCATTTCACTTGTCAAACGGCCAATTCGAATTGTCTATGGTATTCATAGATGCTTTACTATTTGTATTGTTATTTTAGACAATGAGTGAATGATTTGTTAAGATTGACAGATAATTCGAATTGTCTAAGATTTTTTAGTTCATCGCTAATGTCAAATGATTGCGGCGACTTGTTGTCTATGACAATCGTTTAACGGTAAGTGTTTTTGATTATTTTGGAATAAAATTAGGTAAAACAATTTTTATTCTACCATTAAAATCAATAAATGATGCTCAATTAATTAAAATTGTGGTGCTTTTTAGTCAAAACCCTTGGCTTTGGCACAGAAATAAGAATTGTTTTTTATATGAACACAGTTTGGGGTTATATTTTTGTAGGAAAGATATTATGAAAAGGTTTAGGGCAGTTCGGCCACAGATTAAAATATTTTTTCTTACTTTTTAGGGTTCCGTACCCAAAGGGTAACCAACGGGACCCTATTACTTAGACTCCGCTGTCCGTCTGTCTGTCCGTCTGTCAACAGGCTGTATCTCATGAACCGTAATAGTAAGACAGTTGAAATTTTCACAGATGATGTATTTCTGTTGCCGCTATAACAACAAATACTAAAAAACAGAATTAAATAAATATTTAAGGGGGCTCCCATACAACAGACATGTTTTTTTGCCGTTTTTATATATAATGGTACGGAACCCTGTGTGCGCGAGTCCGACTCGCACTTGGCCGGTTTTTGTATTTTGGTTCGGTTGCTATTTCGTCATACTAATATAATAAATAAACATAATATAAAATAAAACACCGACCGATTCAGAAATATTTTGCAGTTGCAGTTGACTTGACACTTGAATTGATTCGAAACTATGACGCGTTATTATAACTACAAAACTCGGACGAAGACAAATAATACGATAAGATATAGCGCTGTCTCTTTCAGACATCACATCTAGTAAAAAAAGTAATCCCGTGTCAAGCTCTTCAACTACATCTACTGTTGAGTAGTAGTAAACTTATGCCACCACCTGGGGTCGAGCAGCTGAAACTCGGTTTTCCTTCAATTGTTGCGTTTGGTTATACGAGTTGCATGGAGATAATTTTCGATTGAATTCTATGTTTTAAATTATAAAAATTAATTTTTGTGGTGGATTTAAAAAAAGTTATCAAAAAGATCTATTATTTTTGTGTTTGACATAATTTTAAAATAAATAAATTATCAAATTTCATTTTACATAGGTAGTACACAATTACACGCAATTTCATTTCGCATTTTTTAAACCATCGGTCATTTCTAAACCTTCGGTCACTTTTCGGTCATTTTATGGACAGTTTTACACAATTCGAATTTGCCCTACACGATCCTTGACAATGGTATAGATTTATCATCTATGACCAACCTTACACAATCGCACCTCTTTACATTACCAGAATACGGACGCCTCACAGAATAAGGTTGCGGGAAGCACGCGGGGCGACTCGCTTGCAAGTGCGCCGCGCAGCAGGAATAAGACGGCTGTAGTTTTTTTCAAATACAGACTGTTCACAGGTATTTTACCTCTGACAGCTGTTCTATGTCCAATACTTAAGAAACATTTTCGATCAGCCTAGAGGTAAAATAACTGTGAACGATCTGTACCTATCGCGGCCGCGGCCGCTAACTCAATGATTCCCTTAAGCGTCTCCAGAAATCTCTCCCCTTTGAAACTAAAGTTACTCTCGCACAATCTCTACTTTTGCCGATCATCAACTACGCTGATGTCTGTTTTTTAGATGCCAGTCAGGAGCTGCTTGGTAAACTTGAACGTTTACAAAATCTGGGAATCAGGTTTATCTATGGACTAAGAAAATATGATCATGTATCTCAGTACCGTGAACAATTAAAATGGCTTCCCATTAAACAGCTTCAGTATGTTCATATCCTCTGTTGCCTTTTCAACATTTTAAAGAGTCCCACTTCTCCACCATACCTCCGCGATCGTTATGAGTTAATTTTTCTTAGAGACAAGCAAGTCAGGTCTCATACAGTCTCACTTTTAAAAACACCTTCTCATAACACCGGGGCGTATGGAAACTCTTTCACTGTTAAGTCCATCAAACTGTGGAACTCCCTTCCTCACACTATCAGGGATAGCCCCTCCATTGGTGTATTCAAAAGGAAAATAAAAGAGCGCTATCTTCGACAACCTATCGTGTAGGTGTATGTATATATATCATTTATTGTGTATTTATTTACTGTTATTTATGTATTGTTATATTTATTTATACTATGTAGGCATGTAAATTTTATGTAGTTGTTATTATTTTTAACTAATTAGGTATCTACTATTAATTTAATCTTGTTTCTGTATAAATATTATCGTGCACAATATGAATATCTTATTTATTTCAAATATCCTTATCACCCTTGGTTTGCTGGAAGAAATCTCATTATTGAGATAAGCACGCCATTGTACATAACTTTTATTATATAATTTAGAATTAAGTTTTCTGTGTGCAACAAGAATAAATATAAAAATATAAAAAAAATATATACTTTATTGCACACCAAAAACAAAGTCAATAGACAAATTAAAAAAAACTAGAAGTAGGGTACAATATTGGCGGTGTTAATGGAATATCATTGGTGTTATCACTAAAAAGCGATCTCTTCCAGACAACAAAGAAAACAATGTGTAATGTGTGAAAACAAACCATCTTAATTTGTGCGTTTCGTAGCGGACACGAATCGTTCCCCCTTAACGTACTCTGACTAAGAGCTATTTGATTTCAGTTTGAAAAGACAGGGGAACGCAACAAGGATGGCCAGAAGAAACATGAGAAATATAGGGAAGGAATAAGAAGAAGGATGGAAGAAATTTTCAGAACTGTTGCTCCTGATAACCTCGAGAAATTGGAAGACGAGATTGTAGCCCTGAATATGCAGACTAATAATATTAGAACTTATGGTATGAATCTTAAAGAGAAAGGGGGATATGTTTGGAATGTAAGTTCCTAAAATGGTATTTGAAAGTATTTATATTAAATGAACATAGATGGAAAATAATACATTTATCAGTTCAAAATTTAAAATATTCCAGTATATTTGAAAACAAGTTTATTTGGTTTCAGAATCTGTTGAGCAATCCCGGCAGGAAATACAACGTAGGTAAATTGAAGCCAACGAAAGAAACAAACAATTTTGAGGTACTTAGCTTATCACATGAATAAATATAATAAATTATAATACTTATTATCAAAACCACAATTTCTTATATTTTTTATGAATTTTAGGAAAATGAGGAACATACAGAAATGCGAACGGCAACACACAAACCACCAAGACCTCACAAACCTGACACTACTGGCCTGAAGTACAACGTGGGTAAATTGAAGCCAACGGAAGAATCAAATAGTTTTGAGGTATTAGCTTATCACATGAATAAATATAGTGAATTGAAATCTTTAATATCAAAAGCACCATATCTTATACTTTTTATGAATTTTAGGAATATGAGGAACATACAGAAATGCGAACGACAACACACAAACCACCAAGGCTTCACAAACCCCAGACTACTGGCCTGATATACAACGTAGGTAAATTGAAGCCAACAGAAGAATCAAATAGTTTTGAGGTACTTATCTTCACATAATAATAAATTAAAGTCTTTAATATCAAAAGCACCATTACTTATACTTTTTAAAAAATTTAGGATAATGAGGAACATACAGAAATGCAAATGACAACACACAAACCACCAAGACCTCACAAACCTCACACTACTGGCATGACGTACAATGTCGGTAAATTGAAGCCAACGGACGAATCAAATAGTTTTGAGGTACTTAACTTACCACATGAAATAATATAATAAATTAAGGTCTTTAGTACAAAAAAGCGCTATTTCTTATGTTTTTTTGTTAATTTTAGGAAAATGAGGAACATACAGAAATGCGAGTGGCAACACACAAACCACCAAGACCTCACAAACCTGACACTACTGGCCTGAAGTACAACGTAGGTAAATTGAAGCCAACGGAAGAATCAAACAGTTTTAAGGTGCGTAGCTCATCACATGAATAAAATATAGTGTATTAAAGTATTTAATATCAAAAGCTCCATTTCTTATATTTTTTATGAATTTTAGGAAAATGAGGAACATACAGAATTGCGAATGACAACACACATACCACCAAGACCTCACAAACCTCACACTACTGGCATGACGTACAACGTAGGTAAATTGAAGCCAAGGGAAGAATCAAACAGTTTTGAGGTACTTAGCTTATCACATGAATAAATATAATAAATTAAGGTCCTCAATATGAAAAGCCTCATTTCTTATATTTTTATGAGTTTTAGGATAATGAGGAACATACAGAAATGCGAACGACAACACACAAACCACCAAGACCTCACAAACCTGACACTACTGGCCTGAAGTACAACGTGGGTAAATTGAAACCAACAGAAGAATCAAATAGTTTTAAGGTGCGTAGCTCATCACATGAATAAAATATAGTGTATTAAAGTATTTAATATCAAAAGCTCCATTTCTTATATTTTTTATGAATTTTAGGAAAATGAGGAACATACAGAATTGCGAATGACAACACACATACCACCAAGACCTCACAAACCTCACACTACTGGCATGACGTACAACGTAGGTAAATTGAAGCCAAGGGAAGAATCAAACAGTTTTGAGGTACGTAGCTTATCAAATGAACAAATATGGTAAATTAAAGTCTTTAATATCAAAAGCTACATTTTTTATATTTTTTATGCATTTTAGAAAAATGAGGAACAAATAGAAATGCGAACGGCAACACAAAAACCACCAAGACCTCAAAAACCTAACACTACTGGCCTGAAGTACAACGTAGGTAAATTGAAGCCAACGGAAGAATCAAATAGTTTTAAGGTGCGTAGCTCATCACATGAATAAAATATAGTGTATTAAAGTATTTAATATCAAAAGCTCCATTTCTTATATTTTTTATGAATTTTAGGAAAATGAGGAACATACAGAATTGCGAATGACAACACACATACCACCAAGACCTCACAAACCTCACACTACTGGCATGACGTACAACGTAGGTAAATTGAAGCCAAGGGAAGAATCAAACAGTTTTGAGGTACTTAGCTTATCACATGAATAAATATAATAAATTAAGGTCCTCAATATGAAAAGCCTCATTTCTTATATTTTTATGAGTTTTAGGATAATGAGGAACATACAGAAATGCGAACGACAACACACAAACCACCAAGACCTCACAAACCTGACACTACTGGCCTGAAGTACAACGTGGGTAAATTGAAACCAACAGAAGAATCAAATAGTTTTAAGGTATGTAACTTATCACATGAATAAATATAGTGTAATAAAATCTTAAATTTCAAAAGCACAATTTCTTATATTTTTTATAAATTTTAGGAAAATGAGGAACATACAGAAATGCGAACGGCAACAAACAAACCACCAAGACTTCACAAACTTCACACTACTGGTCTGATATACAACGTAGGTAAATTGAAGCCAACAGAAGAATCAAACACTTTTGAGGTACTTAGCTTCACATAATAATAATTTAAAGTCTTTAACATCAAAAGCAACATGCCTTACATTTTTTTATGAATTTAAGGAAAATACGGAACATACAGAAATGCTGACGACAACACACAAACCACCAAGACCTCACAAACCTGACACTGCTGGCATGAAGTACAACGTAGGTAAATTGAAGCCAACGGAAGAATCAAATAGTTTTAAGGTACGTAGCTTATCACATAAATATGTAGTAAATTAAAGTCTTTAGTATTAAAAGCACTATCTCTTAGACTTTTTATAAATTTTAGGAAAATGAGGAACATACAGAAATGCGAACGGCAACACACAAACCACCAAGACTTCACAAACCTCACAATGCTGGTCTGATATACAACGTAGGTAAATTGAAGCGAACACAAGAATCAAATACTTTTGAGGTACTTAGCTTCACATTATAATAAATTAAAGTCTTTAATATCAAAAGCACCATTTCTTGAATTTTTTTATGAATTTAAGGAAAATAAGGAACAAACAGAAATGCTGACGACAACGCACAAACCATCAAGACCTCACAAACCTGACACTACTGGCATGAAGTACAACGTAGGTAAATTGAGGCCAACAGAAGAATCAAATAGTTTTGAGGTACTTAGCTTATCACATGAATAAATAGAGTAAATTAAAGTCTTAAGTATTACAAGCATCAATTCTCATAATTGTTATAAATTTTAGGAAAATGAGGGACCTACAGAAATGCGAACGGCAACACACAAACCACCAAGACTTCACAAACCTCACACTACTGGTCTGATATACAACGTAGGTAAATTGAAGCCAACAGAAGAATCAAATACTTTTGAGGTACTTAGCTTCACAAAATAATAAATTAAAGTCTTTAATATCAAAAGCACCATTTCTTACATTTTTTTTATGAATTTAAGGAAAATAAGGAACCTACAGAAATGCTGACGACAACACACAAACCACCAAGACCTCACAAACCTGACACTACTGGCATGAAATACAACGTAGGTAAATTGAGGCCAACAGAAGAATCAAATAGTTTTGAGGTACTTAGCTTATCACATAAATAAATATAGAAAATTACATTCCTAAGTATCAGTAGCATCATTTCTCATATTCTTCATAAATTTTAGGAGAATGAGGAACATACAGAAATGCAAACGGCAACGCACAAACCACCAAAACTTCACAAACCTCACACTTCTGGTCTGATATACAACGTAGGTAAATTGAAGCCAACAGAAGAATCAAATAATTTTGAGGTACTTAGCTTATCACATGAATAAATATAGTAAATTAAAGTCTTAAGTATTACAAGCATCAATTCTCATAATTGTTATAAATTTTAGGAAAATGAGGGACCTACACAGATGCGAACGGCAACACACAAACCACCAAGACTTCACAAACCTCACACTACTGGTCTGATATACAACGTAGGTAAATTGAAGCCAACAGAAGAATCAAATACTTTTGAGGTACTTAGCTTCACGAAATAATAAATTAAAGTCTTTAATATCAAAATCACCATTTCTTACATTTTTTTATGAATTTAAGGAAAATAAGGAACATACAGAAATGCTGACGACAACACACAAACCACGAAGACCTCACAAACCGGACACTACTGGCATGAAGTACAACGTAGGTAAATTGAGGGCAATAGAAGAAACAAATAGTTTTGAGGTACTTAGCTTATCACATAAATAAATATAGTAAATTACATTCTTAAGTATCAGTAGCATCATTTCTAATATTTTTCATAAATTTTAGGAGAATGAGGAACATACAGAAATGCAAACGGCAACGCACAAACCACCAAAACTTCACAAACCTCACACTTCTGGTCTGATATACAACGTAGGTAAATTGAAGCCAACAGAAGAATCAAATAATTTTGAGGTACTTAGCTTATCACATGAATAAATATAGTAAATTAAAGTCTTAAGTATTAGAAGCATCATTTCTCATATTTTTTATAAATTTTAGGAAAATGAGGAACATACAGAAATGCGAACGGCAACACACAAACCACCAAGACTTCACAAACCTCACAATGCTGGTCTGATATACAACGTAGGTAAATTGAAGCGAACACAAGAATCAAATACTTTTGAGGTACTTAGCTTCACATTATAATAAATTAAAGTCTTTAATATCAAAAGCACCATTTCTTGAATTTTTTTATGAATTTAAGGAAAATAAGGAACAAACAGAAATGCTGACGACAACGCACAAACCATCAAGACCTCACAAACCTGACACTACTGGCATGAAGTACAACGTAGGTAAATTGAGGCCAACAGAAGAATCAAATAGTTTTGAGGTACTTAGCTTATCACATGAATAAATAGAGTAAATTAAAGTCTTAAGTATTACAAGCATCAATTCTCATAATTGTTATAAATTTTAGGAAAATGAGGGACCTACAGAAATGCGAACGGCAACACACAAACCACCAAGACTTCACAAACCTCACACTACTGGTCTGATATACAACGTAGGTAAATTGAAGCCAACAGAAGAATCAAATACTTTTGAGGTACTTAGCTTCACAAAATAATAAATTAAAGTCTTTAATATCAAAAGCACCATTTCTTACATTTTTTTTATGAATTTAAGGAAAATAAGGAACCTACAGAAATGCTGACGACAACACACAAACCACCAAGACCTCACAAACCTGACACTACTGGTCTGATATACAACGTAGGTAAATTGAGGCCAACAGAAGAATCAAATAGTTTTGAGGTACTTAGCTTATCACATAAATAAATATAGAAAATTACATTCCTAAGTATCAGTAGCATCATTTCTCATATTCTTCATGAATTTTAGGAGAATGAGGAACATACAGAAATGCGAACGGCAACACACAAACCACCAAGACTTCACAAACCTCACAATGCTGGTCTGATATACAACGTAGGTAAATTGAAGCGAACACAAGAATCAAATACTTTTGAGGTACTTAGCTTCACATTATAATAAATTAAAGTCTTTAATATCAAAAGCACCACTTCTTGAATTTTTTTATGAATTTAAGGAAAATAAGGAACATACAGAAATGCTGACGACAACGCACAAACCATCAAGACCTCACAAACCTGACACTACTGGCATGAAATACAACGTAGGTAAATTGAGGCCAACAGAAGAATCAAATAGTTTTGAGGTACTTAGCTTATCACATAAATAAATATAGTAAATTAAAGTCTGAAGTATTAGAGGCATCATTTCTCATATTTTTTATAAATTTTAGGAAAATGAGGAACATATAGAAATGCGAACGGAAACACACAAACCACCAAGACTTCACAAACCTGACACTACTGGTCTGATATACAACGTAGGTAAATTGAAGCCAACAGAAGAATCAAATAATTTTGAGGTACTTAGCTTATCACATAAATAAATATAGTAAATTAAAGTCTGAAGTATTAGAGGCATCATTTCTCATATTTTTTATAAATTTTAGGAAAATGAGGAACATATAGAAATGCGAACGGAAACACACAAACCACCAAGACTTCACAAACCTCACACTACTGGTCTGATATACAACGTAGGTAAATTGAAGCCAACAGAAGAATCAAATAATTTTGAGGTACTTAGCTTATCACATGAATTAATATACTCGTAGTAAATTAAAGTCTGAAGTATTAGAGGCATCATTTCTCATATTTTTTATAAATTTTAGGAAAATGAGGAACATATAGAAATGCGAACGGAAACACACAAACCACCAAGACTTCACAAACCTCACACTACTGGTCTGATATACAACGTTGGTAAATTGAAGCCAACAGAAGAATCAAATACTTTTGAGGTACTTAGTTTCAAAAATAATATATTAAAGTCTTTAATATCAAAAGCACCATTTCTTACATTTTTTTATGAATTTAAGGAAAATGAGGAACATACAGAAGTGCGAATGGCAACACACAAACCACCAAGATCTCACGAACCTCACACTACTGGCCTGAAGTACAATGTAGGTAAATTGAAGCCAACGGAAGAATCAAATAGGTTAAAGGTACGTAGTTTATCGTAGTTTATCACCACTTCTTACATTTTTTATGAATTTAAGGAAAATGAGGAACTTACAGAAATACTAGCAACAACACACAAACCACCAAGACCTCACAAACCCCACACTATTCCAAAACGAGTAATCCATGAGGAACATTTACCAGTACACAATGACAATCAGAAAGATACGGTCGAAACCGTGACTCCTAATGATGATGGCGTCGTCAATGTCGTACCGTTGTACCGTGGTACCAATGAAGTTAGAACATATGGCATGAATCTGACAGGAAACCGAGGATATGTTTGGAATGTAAGTAAATAGGCAGTGATAGATTTCGCAAAAGATATTTCTACAGATAACATTACAATTGAATAACAAACCTTGGAATCATTATTGATAGGTGTCTTTCTTGGGATCCACAACTTGATGAGGTTAGCCGAAAAATGTTAGCCTCCACATTCTCTTTAAAAAGGCTTCGAAACTTCCTACCAACTGCTACGAAGGTTGCGCTTGCACAATCGCTCCGACTACCTATTTAAGATTATGCTGACTGTTGTTATCTTGATCTTACTCAGAAACAACTTAATAAACTTGAGTGTCTTCAGAATTATTCTATTAGGATTACGCAAATATGACCATGTCTCACGATATCGTTCTCAGCTGGAGTGGCTCCCTATCCATCTTCGTCAGAATTCTCATATTATCTTCAACACGTTCACTCCTTCTTACTTAAAAGATCGCTTTGTTTTTCTTCGTTGTAAAAACGACCATAATCTAAGGTCATCTGAAAATCTTCATTTAGCATTTCCAGTTCATACTACCTGTTTTTATGGTAACTCGTTTACTGTAGATGCTATACGTCTATGGAATGCCTTTCCTCTCGCAATAAGACTAGCTCCATCCTTACAAGTTTTTAGAACTCTGGTTAACAACATTATCTTTTACTTTGATCAAATTGTTTCTTTATTATTCGTCTTATTATTATTTTTATTTCTACCTGTTCTTTTTATATTTACACTGATTTATTTTTGTTTTATATATATTATTTAAGTATAGGTATGTTAGATACAATTATATATATACAAGGTGAGTTTTTGATCATCGTCCAAATTCATACTGGAGGCTTGATAAGTGATCAGTATCTTGGATCAATAACAATTTTTGTAAAATTTGTAAAATTAAATGTCGGCTTCCCATAGAAATTCACTTCCAGTTCCGAGTAAGTCACTATGGGAAGTCGAAATTTCATTTCACGAATTTTACAAAAAATGTTATTGATCAATGATACTGATCACTTACCAAGCCACTAGTGTGAATTTGGACGATGATCAAAAAGTCACCTTGTATAATATATATATATATATATATATATATATATATAATATTATATATATATATAATATATATACATATATATGTATAATTGTATCTATTTATTCTGTACACCGCCTCTACACATTGTTTCCTTTCTTTGAAGAGTTCCTCCATCGAAAGGTTGTCAGGAAGAGATCGCTTTATAGTGATAAGACCGCCAATTGTACCCTACTTTTACTTTTTAAATTGTCTATTTACTTTGTTTTTTGGTGAGCAATAAAGAATATTATAGCACACTGTGCGTAAAATGACCGCTTTACGCAGCGTAAAGTCGGCATTTTCCGCACTTGGGCTATAATAGTAGTTTATGCTACTAGGGCGAAAAGGAATAAATTACGAGGACGATTTAAAACACGAGCGTAGCGAATGTTTTAAACGTAACCGAGTAATTTATTGCTTTTACGCCCGTGTATCATACTACGTTTTTCAATGCATAGTGTGAGGAAATGAAAACAAATATAATCTTGTGAACTTTCAATTATAATTGGCTCAAAAGGATTGTATCCAGAGCCGTTAAACAGTGGAAAAAAAAGTATAACATCTATGGTATACAGGAAAGGCTGCAGGTTAGCCAACCATTGCAAACAAATAAAAAATAAAAAAAAACATTAAAGCCCTAGGGCAAAATAATCGACTTTCTGTTCGGTTTTGATGCATAAAAAGTGGGCCTTTACGCGCACATGCATTGAAAAAAATTATACGAAACTCGTGCGAGAAACTTTTTCTCGACTCGTGTGATTGCAGCACTCGTCAGAAAACGTTTCATCGCTCTCGTATCGTAATATACTATTATATTGTATTGTATTGTGAAAAGGAATATTATATCTGGGATGAGAGCTGGGGCTCTACCGCGTAATTCTCATTTGTATCAACTTCAAGCAAATGCATGCGAAATTCAACGCGTGCAAAAGAGATGGCATATTAGGCGGGCGTCGTCGCACGCACTTCAAATTTCAATCTCAAGTTGATATTGATGAAAATGAGAATTACGCGGTAGACCCACTGTTCGCACTAAAACCTAAATCGTTTCACCACGAAAAGTTCTCTAAAATAAAAGCAAATTTAATTTCAGAATATGTGGAGCAAACCTGGCTTGCTCCACCATGTTGGTGATGATGGGACAGCAGAAGAATCTAAAGAAATTGAGGTAATTATATTTAATTAATTGTACCCAATAACTTACTTAAGGCGATTACCGTCGCCAAATTAGCAGCTCGATGTTTGTCTGTATGAATATCGACGGAAACGACATTGAAATAACGTTCAAATCAGTGCACAATGCGTGGTAGCTGTTACGACGCTCGCTGCGTCCTTGAAAGGGCAAAATAGGAGAAAATAATACTTGTCACATGGGCGTCATTGTTCGATTGAATAATTCTATTTTATATTTATAGCTATCAAGTTTATCTATTTATCAAAGCATAAATGAATTAAATCACCTAAGCCGCTTAGGAGCAGTAGGAAATTCAAGTCAAAAAACACCATTCAGTTGAAACAATTTTTCATATAGAAGTTTTGGTGGTACGAAAAAGAAAAATGTTGCATATGTTGTCCTAGAGTTGATAATCCATATACATTTTTTCAATATTTTTGGTTTGGCCATAAAAGAGGAGTAGGCTTTAGAAAGTACCCATTTGGCGGTATTAAGGGCCTTAAGGTTAAGCGTCTGTAGCTTAGCAGAAAGTGCAAAACTTAACTTTGTATTTCTTGTTTTGAGGTTAAAAATTGAAAAAAATTTTGATATGTGGCAGTTAACACCAACACTTAGTTCAGTATTAGTGAGGTTTATAAATCAAGACTGAAATTGAATGCACAATTAGTCATGATCTTATCCCGAAAAAGTTAAAACAGTATTTTATGTTGGTTTTGAGAAGATCATGACTAATTGTGTGTACAATTTCAAACTCTTGCTTTATAAACCTCACTTATACTGAACTATTGGCGTCAAATGGCACAGATGAAAATGCTTTTCAATTTTAAATTTCTAAATAAGACAAACAAAGTTACTGACGTTTAACCTTAAGCTCAACTTCAAGTTGTTAATTAAATCGGAAGGACTTTTTTAACATCCTTGGTCGGAGGAATTTTTCTTTCATTTTGCGAATTATTGAAATTTTGAAAATTTTCATACCATTCTAGAGATAATCTATTCTTAAAATGCACGCCCCTCCACTAATTATGATTGTTTCAATGTGTGGGAAGAAATACTTATTGCAACACTGTACTTGTGTGCGTGCGGCGATTTTTCGGTGTACTTGGATCCGTCCGCGCACTAGGAGGTAAACTAATCATGCAATCAGTCCAGGTACTGGCGGAGTATGGCGAGGAGCGCACGCATTGTATGGAACGACACACCCGCTCTGGCATGCGTTTGCGTCATTTATGCACTGGTTGGCCAACAGATCCAGCTGTTTGATAATTTAACAAGTACCGTTTGCTGGTGACTGAATAACCAATAAAAAAGAGCAATTTGCGTGTATTTCGTATTTACATCTACTTTGCGTGTGAGCGTAAGCACATTGGAGGGGCGTGCATTTTAAGAATAGATTATCTCTACTAGTGATAGGCAGAACATCGAAAATTTTATCGACGTAAGAGTGATTTAGGAAGGAAGGAAGAGGAAGCTAAGATACTGCTGAAAATAGCAAAGATTTGTATCATAAACTTTTAACAAAAAAATAGCAACCGACTTCAATAGTAACAGCAGTCATTCACTAAAAAGTTAATAATAATTCTATAAAGACCGATGGTACCGAAGCAACACTTTTGCCGACTTCTTTCTTCCTGAAACGTTATGTTATCTAGAAGTCGGCGTTCTTATATTGGTTTCTATGTTGCTATATCGTAGGAAATACGCCGACTTCTAGATAACATAATGTTTCAGGAAAAAAGAAGTCGGCAAAAGTGTTGCTTCGGTACCATCGGTCTTTATAGAATTATTATTAACTTTTTAGTGAATGACTGCTGTTACTATTGAAGTCGGTTGCTATTTTTTTGTTAAAAGTTTATTTTATTTCACATTTTTTAGTGTTGCTGGGTTAAATTGTGAGGTATAGGTAGTTCTTGCAAACGTGGTGTTAATATGAAACGAAGTTCAAGTGAGTATAAGTAGCCATGTTTGAGTAGCTTCCTGCTATCAGCAGCCTAACACAACATGATTACCGCAATCTCGAGTTATGTGCTGTCATCCGTTCTACGGTGATGAAGCCAAGATCGAAATTCAGGTGGGTACACTGGCAATTTTCAGCAATGCCCTGCAATGAGCACCCTAACACAAACTGGTTGCCGCAATCTAAAGTTATGTGCTGTCATCCGTTGAGGAGTTCTATGGTGATGAAGCCAGGATCGAAGGTCAGGTGGGAATTCTGATGATCTCCAAGTAATACCCTTGAATCAGCACCCTAACGCAGTGATTGCCGCAATCTCGAGTTATGTGCTCTGATCCGTTGAAGAGTTCTATGGTGAATATGTTGATGAAGCCAGGATCGAAGGTCAGGTGGAAGAATGTCGATTTTCAAGTAATACCTTGTAATCAGCACCCAAGTACATAGCGATTGCCTCAATTTCGAGAGATATGCTGTCATTTTCTGAGGAGTTCCACTGCCTATCTCTGAAGACCTTCATCAGATCATGACCAAACCCAAAATGGGACCTACCTGGAAGTATATTCTTTCAAACAAAAAAAGAATTGTTCAAATCGGGTGGGAAATGACGGAGTTATGGAGTAACAACGCCAAAAAAAAAAAATAAAAAAAAAAAAAAAAAAACATACAGTCGAATTGAGAACCGCCTCCTTTTTGAAGTCGGTTAAAAATAAGAAATGACTGTATGTAGTTAGTAACAAATAATGTATCGTTAATTTGTACAATTGGGGTGACATGATCAAATAATGTATCGTTAATTTGTACAATTGGGGTGACATGATCAAATAATGTATCGTTAATTTGTACAATTGGGGTGACATGATCAAATAATGTATCGTTAATTTGTACAATTGGGGTGACATGATCAAATAATGTATCGTTAATTTGTACAATTGGGGTGACATGATCAAATAATGTATCGTTAATTTGTACAATTGGGGTGACATGATCAAATAATGTATCGTTAATTTGTGCAATTGGGGTGACATGATCAAATAATGTATCGTTAATTTGTACAATTGGGGTGACATGATCAAATCGTGACCAAACCCCCTAATAAAGGTTTAAAAAAAAAGCGTGATTTGTCTTCGAATTTAAGATTTTTTTTCTGATTTATAATACAACCTATATAATCTTAAAAGTAATATACAGGGTGCAAATGCAAAACCAAGAATCCCTTTAGGGTATGAAAGTATACACGATACCGATACGATTACGATAAAGAAGTATACCTTAAATTTTACCAAAAATTATATTGTTTTCCTAAGATCCAGCTACGCACTCTTATCAATGCAGTTCATTCACCCCGTAGTGCGGTAACGACCAATCACATTGAGTAATTATGTTCTGTGCTACTGACGCTATCAGAGGTCAACGACCAGCGAGAGTGTCCACCGGATTAGAGTATTTCAAGTTTAACAAATCGTGTTATTATGTGTCACTGCTACATAAAAAAAAATTGCCGCTATTTTTTTTAAACACTGTATGTGTATGATTCATACTAACATACCCTAGAAGGATTCTTGCCTTTGCTTTTACACCCTGTATTGTGAGTTAGTGTTCAACCAACAGTACCAGTGTTGCCAGACCGTGGGCAATTGCCCACGCCATGGGCAATTTTAGGATATTTCTGGGAAAAGGGCAAAAAGGGCGGAAAGGTCTTGAATACGGTAAAGTATTGGCAATTTTGGAAAAATATTAACGTTACATTAATAAATGAACGAATTAAATTTTATTTCTAAACTTAAAATAAAATCACAGGGCATTATTATTGCTTTTCGTAAATACTTTTGTTATGTTTTTTGGGGTGATCCTCAGTGACCTCATATTGGTAGCAAGCAAATGTTTTTTGCCGCATAGCAGTGCGCACCACACAGATGGAGTCCAGAATGTCGCTTCCCATACGATTACGTTTCTTTGTCTTCGTATCCGTCACCACGGCGAACACTCACTCAGCGGCGGCATTGGAATGGCATATGTAATATAGTGAATAAAACGACATCAAGTAAAATAAAAAAATCGGAATATTTTACCTTTTTTACTCCAGTCGTAGTACTCGTACAGAAACAGCGGTTGGCGCGTCGCGCCGTCCGTTCGCGTCACGGTTCCCTTTCACACTAACTTCACGTTGGAGATGTCAAAGTATGTAGACGCCATAGACAAAATTTCTCCAAAGGGCGGGAGTTTTCGAAAAATTTAGTTTGTTCTAGGTTTGTTCAAAGGGTGTCAAGGTACTACATACAAATTCTTCTATATTTCGTTGTTTTTACGATTATGGGCGATTTTGTGTCGGAAAGGGCAATTTTTACAATCTGCGTGGGCAAAAGTTTGGATTGGGTCTGGCAACACTGAACAGTACAAACAAATTATGTGAAATGAAAAATTCACTTACTATTTTTCATGTCTATATTTTAGGCAAACACAGAAGAGTACCCTAAAGCAGAGCCAACTACAACACACAAACCAAGACCACACAAACCTCACACAACGTCACAACCGAGCGTACACGAAGTGTTGCACCATGACGTCGATTCAGATGACATCTTCGTGAATTTTGTAGACAAAGACGAGGTAAGAATATTAAAATAAAACCGGCCAAGTGCGAGTCGGACTCGCGCACGAAGGGTTTCATACCATTGTAGGCGCGCCCAAATTGACTCCTGAAACGGTCGCGCGGCGTACATGTGTAGCCCATTTTGAATGCAAATATTGTGGGTCATCTTTAGGTAGAATGAAAAAGTTTTTAATTTAATGAATAATCATCTTTATTTTTATCGTTTAATAATGAAAAAATAAAAAACATGAATTTTTTAGGTACTTTTTAACGAAACAATAGAATACTTGGAATAATCAACATGAGACGCAGACGCCGCCATGATTTCCTAAAAAGATATTAATACTAAGTATATTTGTTATGAAACGGTATGTAACATGCAAAAATTACACGAAAATGAAGTACTCTTAAAATTTCAAGAGTTATTTTAAGTAACTTCTTAAAATAACTCTTAAAAACTTAAATTAAAGTACAATTTTTGCATAAATAATAGGGATTTATCACATTCCTTGAACGGTCGCGCGGGCTACATACGCAGCCCATTCACTTTATTAGTCGTTCTGTTCTGAAGTCCGTGTGCTGAGGGTAGCGACACGCTACTGAGCGACGCGGGGGTCCATAGTAGAGGAATACACGGAAGAATAGCGCAGTAGTGTGACGCGTTTGAGAAAGAAGCAAAAATAATATACCCTGGTCTACACCTGTAGCCCACGCGTCCACTCTAGTGTTAATACAGATCGCGCCAAACTTCTAGTCCGCTCGGAAGTTGCACTTCCCAAGAACGGCCCATACATTTTGTTCCTGCTGATGCGAATCGCCCCGTGTTTAGGGGACTAAAAGTTTGGCGCGATCTGAACTCGTTAACTTGTAAAGCCTACTTAGCTGTGATAGTTTTCCTTTTAATTTCGTTATGTATACTGCTGCCGTGATTTTTTTCATGTCTCCAAATACAACCGTTTCGCCGGCAGGGGGGGGACACTTGACTCTAACAAAAAAACCTGACTTTTAAGTTTAATATTTCGCAAACGGAACCCTGGATCGAAAAATGGTCATCTTACACCCCCAATATTTTTAAATTACCTATCCAGCGACACCACACACTAGGGGATAGATGAGAAAAAAAAATCATCCCCACTTTACATGTGGGGGAGGTAACCTAAAAAAAATCTTTTTTAAACTTTTACTGTACCACTTTATCGGCGTGATAAATACGTATACCCATACCAAATTACAGCTTTCGAGTACTAATAGTCTCTAAGCTAAGCTGCGGACAGACAGACAGACAGACGGATATGGCGAAACTATAAGGGTTCCTTGTTGTTGACTACGGAACCATAAAAACACGTCTGTTTCAGCTTACGCTAACTGACAGACTTTATATCATTAATTATTACTTATAATTTATAATTATTAATTTTTACCTTTTTATGACTATATTATTGTAAATACTAGAAAGAAAAAATAGAAGAAAAAGCTAATAAATTTCGTAAGGAAGATTGATTAATTCCTCCTAAGGCACCAATAATATAATTTAAAGCTATAATTATAAATAAAAGATTGAAGTTAAATTAATATTAATATTACATTGATTTCCATTAAATATTATTATTTTTAAGGGCCCTTTAATAAAATCAGTGGGCAGACCAGTCTTTAAATTATAAGTAATATTATATATAACTTTTAGAGTAATATTTTTTTTTTTTTTTTTTAAGGTTAAAATATTTAGTAATATAAAAGGAAACATATAAATAAGTTTAGAATAAAAAAAATAAAAAAAAATATAATTCATATATGATATGCATTATATTATGTCTTTTATAAGGTGAAATTTACTCAACCACCCGATTTCATACTGGAGACTCGGTTATTGATCAGGACAGGAACAAGGTTCAATGATCTTTTTTTAAGAAATGATTTAATTTTTTTTTTCCTTACGTACTGGACTAGTTCAAATATAATTCCTAATACAGGCAGTAGAGAAGCAAATTTTTTTTTTCAGAATGTGCCCTGATAGGTCATTAAACCTTGCTCCTGATCACTAACCGAGTCTCCAGTATGAATTCGGGCGTTTGATTTCACCACATACAACGTGTAACAGAAAGGTGTAACTATATTTGAAGAGCTTATTCAGTCAATGGTATGGAACAACCCCTGAACCTCGAAAAAAAAATTTTATACAAAAATGCGCCGCTCAGCCGAAATGTATGGAAGGGCAGATTTTTTTTTTGAGATTTCAGGGTTGGCTCCATAGTAAAAGTTGTTCTATACCATTGACTGAATAAGCTCTTCAAATATGGTTACACCTTTCTGTTACACGTTGTATATAATTATTAAAACAAAAGACAACAAGTCAATTATAATTGTATGTTATACAGAATATAAATAGGTTTACTGAAAACTTTTGATCAGTGTGATCAATGACATGTGGTCCTTATCATTTTCAGCAGTATCCCGCAAATGTATAACATTATTTAATTACAATGCACTTGTCCCTATCCTAATTATATTGTTGGTTCTTACATACTGAATAAAATAGCAAATGTTAATTCTAAAGCATGAAATATGAATTTAGCTAGTAGGAAAATACCGGTGTTCTTATCAGTGGTTCTCACAATGCCATCAGCGGTGGGTGTTTGTTACTCGTACTTCCTGATTTATCAAACATTATTTGATTACAGTATACAAAAGAACCACATCAGCCTCAACCTCTTCCAAACAGGATGCCAGAGAAGGAGCAGAAACAACAAAGAACTGAAATCGAAGATAACAAAGAACAATTACCAATGAGTAAAGAAGACGAGGGTAATAACGAAGATGGTGCACCTGAAAAACTGAATGATTTACTGAAAAACGTAGGTTATTACGATAAATTCTCGTCACAAACTCAACAACACACGTTTGCAATGCAATGAAGATTTTAATGCCGGTGGTAGTTTATCGAACCCTGATCCTCAAGGTGTACTAATCTTAAGAAATCTACAGTATAAACTGAACCATTGCTATCTAAATTATTATTACATACGGCTTGAACACTCACGTGTGATTGTTATTGACTATATGCCAACCGTTTTACCGATACAATTTCGGCATTATCAAGGCGAGTGTCGTTCTTAGGACGACGACGCGGCGTTCACCGTCGTTGTCAAACGGGCACTGGCAGCCGCCGATCGGCGAGCTGCACGCATTGCTCGTGCGCTGAGCGTTGGCTGCGTCGTCGAGGGAGGTGGGATGGTGGATGCACTTGATTCTTTTAATTGCTCCAATTGTTTGTTATTAGGGGCGTGCCGTACCGTATATAGTCAACAACAATCACATGTGAGTGTTCAAACCGTACATATGCAATAATAATTTAGTATGTCAGCTCATGCGAGTTTTAATAATATCATTGCTATCTAATTACTAAATCATTAATGTTTGAACTACAATGGCAGTCTTCATCGTTCACTGATTATCTTTTCAGGAAAAGTTGTGGCAGTGGGTATCTGATTGGACAGGGACATACATGGATCTATTGACTAAAGTAAGTTATTTAGAATATCTTAACAATTTGTAAGCATTTAATACATTAATTCACCTGAGTTATTGTTGCAGCATATCGGCACCGTTGTCAAGGAAGAAATATCCAAAAATATAGCAAATGATGTCAAAGAGAAGGAAGTTACTGACAAGCCATTGAAGGAAAACAATAAAAAAGAGGAAATACAAAATTATAACTCAGATGAAGAAAAGCAACATCAAGAGAATGAAAGTGATGACTTAAAATTGGAACTTATTGAAAAACAATTGGAAGAAAACAATGTTAATGAAGACAAAAATGAAGAAACTGAGGAGATACCCATTTTTCTCGATGAATTAGAAATTCCAGTGACTACTTCATCTAATTTTGATATTGATAAAGTTTTCAGAAATAGAAAAAACAAAGATAGTAAAAACGAAGTAGAGATTATTAAGGATAACGAACCAAAAAAAGATGTTAAGATTATAGCACAAAATATTTATGGAAACTCTGTAGAAAGCGGTAAAGTAACAAACATGTTCTTCTTTTTTGACCACGAGCGTTTGAAGCAAGTCATGGATGTTGTTAAACCTTTGTTAAATGAGAATACCAATTCAACAGAAAATATAATCATAGACAACAGAATCAAAGAGCCAAGCTTCACTGAGGAAGAGGAAAAAGCTGAATTAATAAAACTTAGCTTAGACGACAACATTGAAGAAACTGAGGAAAGTAAAAATCCAGCTTTTCAAGATAAGCCAAATTTAGAAGAAAAAGAAACGAACATTTCAGAAGAAAATAACAAAGACAAAAAACAATTGGAAGATTTTGGAATAAGAAGAAATTGGAATACAGAAGACAAAGTAACTTTAAAAACTGAAAACACTAAAAGCAGGGCAGCAAAAAATACTGACGATGAAGGAGAAAAATCTACCAAATATTTAATTAGACTCAAATAAACCTGATGCTGAAAATGAGATTTTTAAGAGACGAGTGACAATTAAGGAAATAAAATGTCTGTCGGTACAGATGAAAAGATACGAAGAAAGGGACTGATAGGAAATAGTTTATTATAATTTGTGCAACTGTAACATAATTTGAAACATTGCGACACGAGTGCTTGTTTACGAAACGAACGAAATTCAGTTGCACACAATACTTTATCTACGACCGTCAAAAATATCGTCTTTATTTTAACATTTTCAACTAACAATTTCACGAAAAATAAGAACATTCGTTCATGAACCTCGGTTGCGTCGTCTCGGTAATGCGGATTGATGGCCAATCAGGATAAAGGGGGTGTGGCTTAAGAAATAAGGTCGGAACTTATTTCTCGTCTCTTTTGTTGGTTGGCTCTCCATCCATCAGCCCGTATTCGTCCACTGCTGGACATAGACCTCCCCAATATTACGCCACTCTTGGCGGTCCTCAGTCATCCTCATCCAGCCGCCACCCGCAACGTCCTTCAGATCGTCAGTCCAACCGGCACGAGGGCGGCCTACGCTGCCCTTTGCTGTACGTGGTCTCCATTCCAATGCCTTACGGCCCAGATTGCCAAATAACCAGTCCAGATTGGGTCTCTAACAGTGTTATAATAAATTGGGCCAATCGCAGCGCAGAATCGCGGTGTTATAATGTAATATTATAACTTCGGATATAGGTAATAACAATGTAGGTACTTAAAAAACTGCTTTTGATGTTGCAATTGCCTTATTGCAGTATGGGAGTAGATAAAATGTGTTGTAAGATATATTCTCTTCTTCTATGTTTTTTTTTACTAAGTTTGTGATTGTATGATAAATACCTATATAAGATAATCAATACATACGATTGATTATAATTATTACAGGGATAAGTAAAATATGTAATTTATTTTTGATATTTTCTTTTTTCTCCAATGACGAAATAAAACAATGTTCTTAAAATAACACAATTTTATTTCAAAATGACCACTTTATATAGAAAATAACAAAAGCCAACTAATGGCATGGCACTTAAAAATTCTTTTTAATTTTTGAACCTAAACCTTTTTTAGACGAATTTTTTTGACACTTATTAACTATATGGCAGTTACTTTTTTATATATCTATTCATTTCATGTTAAATGTACATACATATATGTATTAATAAAAACCGTAGCTTGCACAGAAAAAGTTACATACATTTTTGATTAATGAAAAATAGACGATTTCTGATAAAAAAATTAATATTTAATTTAGTGCAAGCTTTGATTTTATTTATCGATATTTTTATCTAACAAAGTTTCCGAGTTATCCTAGGAGATAAAATAGAGCGATTTGATAAAAATAAAATTTATATAATTTTTTCAACATTTCTTCTTATAAATATAATATTATACCTAAAAATAGATATTTAAAGATTTTATGCGATAGGTTCATAAAATTTTAGGACTAGGGCATCAGTCAAAAAGATAAATAATATTGATTTGGGAATAACATTCTTAAACAGAATAATTTCTGCGACCATGTATTGCGAAACTCTAAAAAAAAGTTATGTCGCTTCTTTATAACAAAGTATTCAAAATAAATATGTAAGCTGATATAAAAAAAAAATCTCTTAAAAAAATATGACATCTTAAATCTAAAATGCGATGATGTATAGAAATATCTCAAAAAGTGCATAATATTTACATCAAACATCTTTTCAGGAACAAAATACACAGGTATTAATACATAGCTGTCAAAATACAGTTATAATTTTTGTTATTATAAAAAATAAAAAATTATAAAAAATATGTTTATTATTTCTTATGATTACAAAAGTCACTGCGTTATGTTATCATTTGACAAGACGTAAATAAATATACCTGACAATAAAATAAAAACACAAAGTAATGATTTTTAAAAGGTTTTAAATGTTTAAAAATGTCTATGATTCCCCTGTAGTTTTCAATATCGTATTTTTTTCGGGCAAAAGTACTACACATAATTATTATGATGTTTAAAAAAAAATACTTATATTATCTTCTAGACGTATACCGGTTCTGAATGGATCTTTGAATGAAACTACATAATCCACTGATCATACTGAACAATTTTTTACAACGAAACGTCTGCGGTAATAAAAATAAAATTCAGATTTCTTTATTAAGACGAGGCCTTCCTTAGGCGCATAGCGGCTTTGCAATTATAACCCGTAGACAAACTTTCATAAAGTTGAAAATCGCGTGCGCCGATACAGAACGAGTCTAATTTTAAGATTAAAATCGATTAAAATTACAATATTGCATTTAAGTCATTTTTGAACTTACAACGGTTAATACGGATTTTCGTATTGATAGTAAAATATGACACATAAAAATCAAATGGGTTAAACACAAAACCAAAAAAACACTCAAAAGGAGACTAGGTATTTTCAAAAATAAAATCTATCAGGCGAAAGTTTTCCAATTAGGTAACGCTACTTACAAAGGCAGGATAAAGGTGTGAAAAAACATATATATAAGTTTCATATTGATTGCGTCTGTGGTAGATTAAGTACAATCGTTCAAAAACTGTTGAAAAAGGAAGGCCTCATTTTAATGACAGTGTGAAAATTCTGTCCAAGCGTCGCCAAGATCAAGACATATTTTAAATGAAAGGACATAATGTAGTCCTCAAGCAAACAAAACACTATCAAAATCTATCTGAGAGATTTCGAGATATAACTAATTATATTTTACAACCTCCTTTACTTCAGAATACATTTTAGGTTACATGTTTTTATTGCGAAATCCGTTACTTTGAATACTCTTATTATTATTAGAGTGCATTACAAACTTGAAATCAATCGGAAACAAATTTAAAAGCACAAATAAATCAAATCCTAGTCCGAAGACTATTTTCAAAATATTTGTGCTTTAAAATTTGTTTTATATATATATAAATGTATATTTATACGAATTACACAGTTTAAGATATATTTCGGGTCCGACCTGGACCCGGCATCAGTTAAATTTACAATTTGTATATTTAACTGATGCCGGGTCCAGGTCGGACCCGAAATATATCTTAAACTGTATTTTAACTTAATTTTATAATATAAAGTATTTTATTTAATTATTGATTCGTATAAATATACATATATATATAAAGCTTTTCAAAAGTGAATATATTTTATACCATTTTTAAAATTTGTTTCTTTCAAAGAAATTTCTTTCTTTTGTTGATTTCAAGTTTGTAATGCACTCTAATAATAATTAGAATACATTTTATTTTATTTTTATTGGGTTCTGTTCTGCATGCTCAAGTTCCTTTTATTTAACATATATCATAATTTACATTATACTATTGTAGTATAGAAACGCAGAAAGAAAAGTAAATCTGGATGTGAGGAGCTCTGAACCGGGATTCGAACCCGGGACCTCTCGCTTAACGGGCGATTGCTCTAACCACTGAGCTATCCAGGTCTCAACACAACTCGTGAATTTACCGATGTGCTTTCCCATACTGCAATGATATTTATAGATACCCACTTTACAGTGAGCCACTTGGCGCCTAGAGGACGCTAGTGTATACAAAGCTAGTCAAAGACCATTATGCCCTACCGTCACCTGTTACAGCATCGGGTAGTGAAGAATACACATTAATCTTATCGAAACTTACCAGAACATAGAAATTTATTTCTGTCATAGTATACAACGTGTAACAGAAAGGTGAAACCATATTCGAACAGCTTATTCAGTCAATGGTATAGAAAAACTTTTACTACCTGAAATCTCAAAAAAACAATCTGCCCTTCGATATATTTCGGCAGAACGGCATTGCATTTTTCTATGAAACAGTAAATTTTTTTTTCGAGATACAGTTTTTGTTCCATAGTAAAAGTTGTTCTATACCATTGACTGAATAAGCTATTCAAATATGGTTACACCTTTCTGTTACACCCTGTATATCATAATGTTGGCGGCGCTCGGACCAAGTCTCATACACGTTTGCACACTGTCATTTTAAAAACCTGTGCAGTCCTTTATTTGGGAAAGTTATACAGTATTATAAGTTTATGTATAATTTTAAAGAGACCAGCGGGCCTATTATGTATCTCTAGTTGCCTTCTGTACTGGGTGTCTATCATCAAAAACATAGATATACTATCGAATTCCGATGTCCTAAGGATATGTTCGCACTTGAAGTGACGACACAGATTGTTAATAGTTCAATACCCACTAAAGGCAATTTTGAAATTTTAGGTTTTATCTATGTTTTTGATGATAGGCACCTAGTTCAGTTGGCAACCAAAGATACGGAATAGGGGGGCTGACCATTTAAATAGATATACACATTGTTTTGAGGTGAAAAAATTAATTATATCTTTAAAACATGTAAAATATGTTACGCTCTACACTTTTTTCGACACTTGTTCATCTTCAAATAAAAACGAAGCAAAATTATATTTATTATTAAATAAGGAAGGCAACAACGTCGAGTTCGTTACAAAAAATATATATATATATATTTACTGGTAAATTTTTGTCTATGGCCTCGAGGCAAAGGTTTAGTCGCCGTTGATCCTCAATTCAGCCAATTCCTTCTCTTCATCCACCTCGTCTTCATCATCAGACCCGTGGACTGAAGCTGCGGGCGTCGTGCCTCCTACAAAAAAAAAAATAGTAGTTTATGCTACAAGGAATAAATTACGAGGACGATTTAAAACACGGGCGTAGCGAGTGTTTTAAACGTAACCGAGTAATTTATTGCTTTTACGCCCGTGTATCATACTACATTTTTCAATGCATAGTGTGAGGAAATGAAAACTAATATAATCTTGTGAACTTAAAATTATAATTGGCTCAAAAGGACTGTATCCAGAGCCGTTAAACAGTGGAAAAAAAAGTATAACGTCTATGGTACACAGGAAAGGCTGCAGGTTAGCCAACCATTATAAACAAATAAAAAAAAATAATAATAATAAAGCCCTAGGGCAAAATAATCGACTTTCTGTTCGGTTTTGATGCATAAAAAGTGGGCCTTTACGAGCACATGCATTGAAAACATATATTTCGCCTTCGGCTCACGTCGAAACTAGCTTCATTCCTCGGGTAAGGAAATCCGCCATTTTATACTCGTCACGAAATATAATATTTTAATAATAACTACCGTGGTATATCGTGACAGGTGTAGACTATTTACCATACCGTGAGAAGTTAGTTCTACGTCGCCAGTACAATTTATTCAACCTACACTAGCATTGGCAAGCCACAAAAAAACACTGTAAATTTTAGTTGTTCTGTGCGTGATCGTGAAAATATCTAAAAACGAAAAATCACCCTCACAACAACGATGGGAATAAACGCTGGCGAGCTTAGTGCGTACGTCTCACTTTCTCACACGGCTCGTCCCATAATGATGTCTCTGTCGTTCGAGTAGGAATCAAACTGCGAATGCGCTCATCCATCCATCAGCCTAGTTCGTCCACTGCTGGACATAAGCCTTTCCAGGACTTTGCCACTCCCGGCGGTCATCCTGGAAGAATTGCCCATACTCACACACGCTGGGCAGGCGGGTTGGTGAGCGCGGTGCCGGAACCCTCGCACCACTGACGCCGCTGCCCGTCACCAGTCTGTTCCATATAAGGCCCGGCTATTAGGGATGGATATACCGCCATCCATCGGTCCCAGGCATGGTGGGCCTCCTGGTTTTTTGCCTGTGAGCTGTCCTCTTACTCTCCTCCGAATTACTTCGAGGGGGTCTCCAAGTAAGATGGTGGTACCTCCACAGTCGAGCCCGGCATCAGCTCTACCACCTGTGTACCACGTTTTCACATAAAATACAGATATTGGTGACGATTCAGTATAACACGTCTTAACTTATTTGGCAAGACTAACCTTATTTTAAGCGTCCTGTCTTTGTCTTTTCGATACAGAAAGAAAAAGACAGAACGCTTAAATTTAAGTTAAGGCGATATGCGAAAAAATACGGGTGTTTCTTTTCTGTGTATTTCATGAAATACACGGAAAATTTTAATAAATTTCTGGTCTATGCATTTTGACTATATAATCTAGGGTTTTGAAATTGGAAAACATGTTTGGATAAATTTTCCTCGATAGAAATAATTGTTGAAATGAGGTCTTCAAACACACTTTTTCTCCTGGTTTGACGAATAGGAGCCATATACAGAACTCAAACATATTTTTTTAGGTGTGTTTCAACAATATCTAGAGATTTGATATTTGAAATTTTGCTGGCTATTTTAGTTTTTTTTATAAAAATATAAAACAAACTTTTTCCCTTTTGCCCTGAATCCGCCCCTCTCGCACTGCGCGATTTTTCGCTTGGAGTGACAGTGACAAAAATAAAATTCGCATAGCCTCTTAAGTCCTGTCAAATAAGTTTAAACGACTTACACCGAATCTAATAGCAATATCTTCTAGGCAACCTTTATCATAATATATTTGTTTTTTGATGAAATTAAATATATTTATTTATGTAATGTAGGTATAACAGATACACTTATTACAGGTCAGTTTTAATGTAATATAAGTAATTAAATAATCTATGTGTATAGGTAACAGTTTTATGTCATAAATAATAATATGGGGAAATACGCAGGAGAATAATAAAGGTTGGGTTTAATTATATTTAATTAAAAAAATACACTTGAATAAAATAAAAATATAGGAATAAGGAATAAATAAAATAATATTATAAATATATGCAATACATATAATAAATATATACTTAACTCCGCCCATTCGATTAGTCTTGCTAAGAAGAAGGGCAAGAAACTTAGAAAGATCATGTCTTTTTTTCATAATATTAGTTAGAACTAAAATGTAAAAAGTAAGGAGCCTATACTTTAATTGAATAAAGAGATAAAAATACAAGACAGGAGAAAATTATGTCATGAAGACAAAAAAATATATACAAGGTGACTTTTTGATCATCGTCCAAATTCATACCGGAGGCTTGATAAGTTATATAATATATAAGTTATCTTGGATCAATAACAATTTTTGTGAAATTCGTTTATTGAAATTTCGGCTCCCTATATAAATTCAGTTCCAGTCCCGAGTGAATCACTATGGGGAGTCGAAATTTCATTTTACGAATTTCAACAAAATTGTTATTGATGCAAGATACTGATCACTTACCAAGCCACCAGTATGAATTTGGACGATGGTCAAAAAGTCACCTTGTATATATAAGGTTAAATAATATTAGTTGGCGAAACTCAAAACATAGGTAGTACTAGTCTATATGAACAATTATTTGTATGGGAGCTAAGCGAAATTCTTGAAAAAAAAATCATACTGGACCAGTCAGCTGATCGGAGCAATTTGTGTGGGAGGAAGAGAAAAAAAGTTGCGAATTTCGCTTAGCTCCCATACAAACAGTTGTTCATATAGACTAGTACTACATATGTTTTGAGTTTCGCTAACTAATATTATTTAACCTTACAAGACAAGACAAGACAAGACAAATACTCTTTATTGTACACCAAAGTTAATAAAATAAGGTAAAAGAACAAACTTATGAGAGAAGGTAACAAATGGCGGCCTTATCACTTATAGCGATTTCTTCCAGACAACCTTTGGGTGGAAATTAATCGTTGGAAAAAATAACGCGAAGGTGGTGCACAAAATAAATAATAATAATCAAATGGATAACAAAATACCTAAAATAAATACACAAGTATAACATTGTACATACAAATACATATAATACGATAAATATATACACTAATATATAACAAAAATAAATACTATAATACGTAAACCAAAAGTAAATAAATATTAGTGGCAGAAGTAGGGATTTAACTAACATTTACAAAGAAAGAAAATAATTTTTAAGTACATAATACCTTTGTCTACCTGTCCCTGATTTTTTTACTAACATTACATATGAATTAAACCGGACCTTAACGCGGATTTTCAAGGTCGCTAGCGTTTATTCCCATCTTAAAACATACAATAACGGGTATTATTTCTCGTCAGCGCAGTCACTAAGTTTTGAGATCAGCTCATCAATTTGTTCCGTGACAGCTTCGGTCAGAGGTTCCGGAAAACTCTCGTTTGGAGTCCGGTAATTTTCGTTTTCCGATTCAGTAAATGGATTCCGTTTTTCAAAGTTCACTTCTATGTTGCTGCATTCGGGATCGTCTGTAATTTCGAGCAATTCGAGCGACTTTCTGATGTTGATTTCGTTCTTTTTTTGAACGTCTACAGTGTGATTGTCGGTTTGGATTTCTTCGTCTTTTGTTTCTTTTTCTTGTGTTTTCTTCTCTGTCTCGTTCACGTAAGACGTTTGGAGGTCGGATAGCCGAGTGATCGAGCGACGCACTGCAGAGTTCATGATTATGATGATTTGTAATACGTATTTACTGGGTCCATAACCTGCTTATACAAGGTGTAGCAGAAAGGTGTAACCATATTTGAAGAGCTTATTCAGTCACTGGTTTAGAACAACTTTTACTACGAAACATATCGAAAAAAAATATTACTCGCTTCATAGGAAAATGCAATGCCGCTAGGCCAAAATGTATGGAAAGGCTCCATATTAAAAGTTGTTCTATACCATTGACTGAATAAGCTCTTCAAATATGGTTACACCTTTCTGTTACACGTTGTATTATAAGTCAAATATTGCAACATTACACATACACAAACTGGCTGACAAACTGTAAGTCTCAGAATGAATTAAATTATTTGACAATAAATACCTTATTGTTATTATATACAGGTTGATAATGAACCCTCTTGCTATATCAAAGGAAACTATTCTATGTTCGAAATAAAAAATATAGTTTTTGTTACTTTTGTCTTGTTTCATAATAAAAAATAAAGATATCGACCGTCAAAGTCGATTGCAGGCGGGAGGGTGGATTGGGGCGCGGGCGCCAAGGGCGTCGGAGGCTCATTGCGGGGAAGGCCCTACGGTCTATTGTCAGTCACATGTCGCGTCGCGTAAGTTGGCCATCTATTCTAAATTTGGAAAATAGCCCAAAAAAAAATTTAAAATATTAATTTTAAAAACTGGTAATATTTGAGTCACTGAGCAGTTAGGCTGAAAATAAATCAAGCGGGACACGCTTCTGAATGCTCCCCGCTATAGCCCACCGTCTGTTACCCATTGAGAAGCAGTAAGGCTCAAGGGACTCACTAGGAGTAGTAGGGCTGGTAGTATTTGAGTTATTGAGAAGTAAGGCTGATATTATTTGAGTCACTGGGCAGTTAGGATCAAGCGGGACACGCTTCTGAATGCTCCCCGCTATAGCCCACCCTCTGTTACCCATTGAGAAGCAGTAAGGCTGAAGGGACTCACTAGGAGCGGTAGGGCTGGTAGTATTTGAGTTATTGAGAAGTAAGGCTGGTATTATTTGAGTCACTGGGCAGTTAGGCTGAAGATAAATCAAGCGGGCCACACTTTTGAATGCTCCCCGCTATAGCCCACCCTCTGTTACCCATTGAGAAGCAGTAAGGCTGAAGGGACTCACTAGGAGCGGTAGGGCTGGTAGTATTTGAGTTATTGAGAAGTAAGGCTGGTATTATTTGAGTCACTGGGCAGTTAGGCTGAAAATAAATCAAGCGGGACACGCTTCTGAATGCTCCCCGCTATAGCCCACCCTCTGTCACCCATTGAGAAGCAGTAAGGCTGAAGGGACTCCTAGGAGCGGTAGGGCTGGTAGTATTTGAGTTATTGAGAAGTAAGGCTGGTATTATTTGAGTCACTGGGCAGTTACGCTGAAGATAAATCAGGCGGGCCACACTTCTGAATGCTCCCCGCTATAGCCCGCCCTCTGTTACCCATTGAGAAGCTGTAAGGCTGAAGGGACTCACTAGGAGCGGTAGGGCTGGTAGTATTTGAGTCACTGAGCAGTTAGGCTGAAGGTACTCACTAGAAGCGGTAGGGCTGGGCGGCTCGGAGATGGGGCGCGGGTAGTTGAACTTCTTCTCCAAGTTCTGGTCCATTTGGTCCACGTAGTCAGGGTACACGATCTTCAACGCTTCCGCTCTGGCTTGACGGTAGTACTGGAAAATTATTTTTGAGTTAACCAACGCTTTTAACCCACATAGTTCTCAATATCACTAAAACAATAGATCGCAAACCTTTGGTAGTCGTTAGTCCGTCAGATCGAAAGAATAAAAAATATACAGGATGCTTGGAAATTCGACCTATTCCTTGAAAGGAGTTATACTAGAGATCATTTTTAACAAATAATGCCTATCAACTAGGGGTCGGAAATGATAATATTTTTTCAAGAAAACGCATCGATATTGCGAAAATTACAAAATAAAGAAGGTCTTCTTTCCACCCTCTCCTATGTGTAAACACAGATCTGTGACTCCCTCGAATATGTTTAAACACAGATCTGAGACTCATGCGAGTATGTGTAAACACAGATCTGTGCAAAAAATATATGGCCCATAAAAATGCGATTTTAGGTTCTAATCCCATGAAAATATAGTTTAAAATGGTTTTTAGAGTAAAGAATGATACAAAGAGACTGAACGAACCATAAACATTCGATCAAGCGACCATTATTCGCGTCATATTCTAGTTTGAAATTCATTCATCAGCTTTGTGAGTGATCATGCAATATTGAAAGTGTATTTATTCAATGTTTTTCTTTCTGTAAGTATACTTTTTTGATAAAAACAGTTAGTTTATATGCTAATTCACATGGGATTATAATCAACCTCAAATAAAATAGCCAAATTATGATCAAAATATCATTTCCTACACTAGGTACAAATTCAGTGAAGTGGTTTATTCAACCGTCTGTACAATATACCTGCGGTACTAAAGTATGCTCTAGTCTGCTCTACATTATTCATTAGTTATCTGGCAAACAAAAACAATCGCTAAGTACATAGTCTCCTATACAAATATATTGTTATTTTCAACAATTAGTCTAAACTTTCGCGCGCGCTCTAACCGATCGCGCTCTAACTCATCCCTTGTCCACATACCAAAGGTAGACCTTTTATTTCTGAGATTATGGGAATTCAGGGCATGTATTTTTTAATAAATGGTCACTCATTTATCATTAATCAAAAAAATAACAAACAATTGTCGAGAGGAGTAGTTATTTTAAATTATTTGTTTTTGGTTACCAGTCCGAAAGTTTGAAAAATATCTTAAAAACCTCCGTAACTCGGAGACCATTCATTTTCGACCTCTAGTTTACAGGGCTCAATTTGTTGGAAATGATCTCTTGTATAACACCTTACAAGGAATAAGTCGGATTTCCAAGCACCCTGTATAAAGTGAAAGTAAAAGTGAAGTGAAACTTACAATGCCAAGATTCCTCCAGTCCATAAGGTCAGAGAGGCGCTCGGTTCTGTTCCTCTGGATGATACGTTGTCGTCGAGTCAACCTGGAAGTACAACACGTTAGGTACGGACGCCAGCAGGACAGGCTCCTTCCTGTTATCCAAGAAGATAACGTGAACTGCTTGTGTAAAGTTACAACGCGAGGTAATGTTACATGTTTTGACAGTGGTCGATCCATGGTCGATTGATAATCTCTCAGATGATTCCAGAAACACGAAAAGCAGTACAGTCAGCTTTCCAAGGATTTTAATGAATAAATGAAAACTTTATTTACTACACAGTACATACATACAGCACCATAACACACACAGAAAACACTTTCACATTACACATTAAACACACTGTATACACAAGATTTTACATCCAGACAGATTAATGCTGCATATTGTGACAGTGAAAAGCCTCTAACTCAGCTTGTGTCACGAAAATGCCACGTCGCTGGTATTCTACCAAGACCACTATCATAGACTACGTATTACTACGTATTACTACGTATAGACTAGCAGTTCCCATACATCAGTTTGTACAAAAAAGGTGTAAAATTGTAACGAAATCTAGATGGCGTTGCTAAATCCTCTAACGAACACGATTCTAAAAAAGACCGATTGGTGACGCTAGTGGCACAGCGATGTCACGTAACATGAAAATAATTCCCACTTCAATTATAGATGGCGCTGAAATATTCACTGTTAGTGTTGCCAACTTAGCGCCATCTAGTTTTTCTAAGCAAAGCTATTACAGCCACATGTTTACTTGGTAACCATGACAGTTTACTTGCAACCAATTAAACAAATTATGCTTATTTGCAACACTTGGCGACACCTAGTGTCGTAAGGGCGCGAAAAAATTTGCTACGCCTTGATGTATGGGAGTTGTCGGTCTATACGTAGTAATACTTAGTCTATGCTAATATAAAATAGTCATAATGTAAGCGAATTGTGATGTCACTAACTTGCAGAAGTCGAACATATACTGAGCTAGTTGCTGCACGGAGCCTTCGAGTGAGATGTACCGTCGGTCCACCACGTAGATACCGTACGACATTGGGTCCGCGATGTGTTCCTGCATGAAGCAGCCGAACCCTGGAACGATAGGCTAGGCTAGAAGAGGTAAGGATTCCATACCTGATCATAGAAAAACGTTCCGTTATTTTGGGATCACTTATGTGATCACTCTGATGTTCGTCAGTTCATGTGTCAAGGCCTTTTTTCTTGGGCCCGTGAGATACGCACTCTTAATAAAACAACGACCGAATTCAAAATTTTGACAAAATGCTCTAACTCTGTCAGACATAAATACTGCAAAATTTTGTTGGTTGAATATTCGGGGTCTTAAACCTAAAACTACATAATAAATCGTCGTTTTTAGTATTTGTTGTTTAAATACAGCATATGGTACATAATATACAGAAATTTCAAATTCCTAACTGCTTTGGAATTTGAGATAGACCCTGTAACAAAAATGGTCTTAAAATGGCAAATTTAATAGGCCCCCTTTCTTTATTATTTAAGATAAAAAATATATATGTATGTACATATATATTTATACTCTACTTAATGAGCTCTAGACAATGACACCCGCCTAACATGCCATCTCTTTTGCACGCGTTGAATTTCGCATGCATTTGCTTGAAGTTGATACAAATGAGAATTACGCGGTAGAGCCCCTGAAGTAAGTACAAATAAATGTTCTGATTCTGATTCTGAATCAAAAATAGCGATATGGGTAAAGTATCAGATTCGATATCGTGTCCCTCTCACCTGATAGGTTAGTAGTGATACTGGGGATGCCCATGACGGTGCACTCTGCCGGCGTGTAGCCCCACGGTTCGTAGTACGATGGGAAGACACCTAAGTGACACCCCCGGACGAACTCTTCATAGTCGAGTCCGAACAGTGGGTTGGTGGAGGTCAGGAATTCTGGGTGGAAGATTACCTGGGCAGAAAAAAGTATTCATATTTCAACAACTGGTTGCAAGACAAAAATATTGGAAAAAAAACATATATATATAGGTTTTAAAATTAAAAACACTGCAGCTTTTAATATTTTTTGTTATTTTTTTTAATATAAATATACTGATAGATATGATAATGCAGATATAAATACTGTAAAATAATCTCAAGAAATATTTCGGGTCCGATCTGGACCCAGCATCAGTTGAGTATCGTAATTAAAATAGAAATCGTTTATTTACAGTCACAATCACACACAACACAGAAAAAGAAGACATAAGACATGAAGAAAATTTCAAAATTTCAATCAAAAAATAAAAAATGAAAACAAAATAATTTAACACTAAGTAACACTTAAAATGATCACACATTGAAACAGAACAAAAACAGTACATGTACTTAATCTACCTTAAACGCGAGTGGCGTGAGATCGTGACGGCAAAAAGGTTCTGACTCAGCATAGTTTTGCAGACGGATCTGCAACGCTGGTTATTCTGGCTGGTTATAAAATAGACGGTAAATGTCTATTTATTTTAATTATATATGTCAATGTCTATTTATTTTAATTAAGATACTCAACTGATGCCGGGTCCAGATCGGACCCGAAATATATCTTGAGATTACTTTACAGTATTTGTATTTGCATAATCGTATTTTAAAAGTATGGTGAGCAATTAGTTTCCTATTAATCCACTAAATTAGTTTTCACATAGTACTTAATGTACCATGTACTTAATTTATTTAGTTTTCTTGTTGTATTTATTTAAAAGTCAAAGACTTAACCCGACCGATCTACAGAACTGCATGTAAGGAGCCTACCCTCATGGCGACAGCGGTGCTCGTATAAAATTTGTGTAACGCCATCCCCGTGGTCATACCATATTGTTTTAGTATTCTGTTTAATTTGTTGTAGATTAAAATTGAGTTATCACAATACTGAATAGAAGCAAAAGTTGTACTACGGACAAAAGTGATCCACGCGAGAAAGCGACCGCTAGTTTTGAATAAAAGCAGATGCAGCATCTATGTATCCCACTTGCATGCAATGTCACGGTATGTTAGCATCAAGGAGCAAGTAGATCGGAACGATGCTGTATCACAGCGCGTGCTAGACACTCAGGACACTTGTAACACCCCCTCGGGTGTACATGTCGTAATGGTACTCACTTTAACTTTATCGCTAACGGTGTTGAAGAGCTCACATCTTCTGACGGAGTTCAGCACGGGGTCGCTCCAATCGTCTACCTGTGAACACACATTGGATGCACATAAAAGACTATATGAGACAGGTAGACAATAGTACATTGTTCACAGAGGGAAGAAAGGGGACGATTACCAACGAAGGCGTAGTTTGAGGCCCGAGGCGAAGCCAAGGGCCTCAATACACACGAGTTGGGAATCGCACTTTCTCCCGAGTGATACATAGTGCTTTATACTACACCTGCGAGGAAAATAAAAGACAAATTATGTTTAAAAACACTTGTACGTATCCACATGTAATATAGGTACCGACTTTCCATACCCGTGTCAGGTAAAGTTACTCTCAGCTTTCATTACACAGAAGCTAGACGGTAATTTTACAAATTTAAAATTCAGATAAAACAAAAAAAGCGATTCGCGCGTGATTTTAAAGCTTTGATTTCTTTTGTTAACATCAGTAGGTAACAATTGACATACTAGAGCCTGGTTATAAACTTCTCGGTAGGTAACTTCATTTGATCATATTATGCCAAAAGACAAAAAGTTTTTATGTCCGAGTTCGCAAAATGAACTGACCACTTGCTCTTGCTATATTAAAAAAAAAACAATAGATTTGCATATACTTTTTTCTGCCCGCTCAAGCACGTTAACAATGGATTTTCATACACTTTTTCCGCCCGCATATTTGTATGACAGTAATGACGTATTTTCTGCATCGTCTTCAGAAAAGTAAGAAGGTACTCTCCGAGCAGGTGTAGTAAAAAGATATATATGTTTTTCTTTTTGTCATTAACCTGAATTTCTGCTGTCTTGTATTTTCTTATCCCTTGGTTAAAGTAGATATAAGTAATTTGATGTATAGTGTAAGTTTATGTTAAAAAAAAAGACATGATCTTGCTAAGTTTCTTGCCCTTCTTCTTAGCAAAACTAATCGAGTGGGCGGAGGTAGGCATGTATTTATATATGTAACCTATTAGTATGTAGTATATAGGATGTGATTTAGTCGACCGCCGGATTCGTGCTGGGGGCTCGGTTGGTGATCATTGAACCTTGTTCCTGGTCCCTGGCCGGGTCTCCGGTATGGGTTCGGGCGGTTGATTGGATTTCACCTTGTATAATATATATTTTACCTATAATTTTAATCGTATATATATTGCTACATAAATTAAATAAACCTTTAATTTAGTTCATGTACATTATGCATTAACATCATCAATTATGCATCAAATCGGGAGGTGGCCATTTCAAATAAACTTTTTATGAAAACAGAGAGCTATTTTTTAATTTATAACAAAATGGCAGCCAATTCATATTATGACATTATTTTTGCGCCACCCATCTATACAAACTCGATATGCAGCACTCATTACTGATCCATTGCCAACGAGTCTAACCAACAGAAATTGATCTTGATTGGCATAAGTTTTGATATTATTAGCTACGATTATAAATGTTTAAGGCTGTGGTTTTTGTAATAACAATAAAAAAATAAAATGAAAAAAAGTAATTCAATAGCTATTTCCATTGCTTATTGTTTGTTTGAAAGTTGATTTTAAGGTTTCATATCTACGTTTTAAATATTTGTTTTAATTTTCAGTTTCATATAGTCTATGATAAAACTCACAATGTTGTGCGTAGTGACGGGCGGCAGACCGTCTCTCTGCAGCGCGTAGATGCACCGCTTTAGACGGACCGTGTCCTCTTTGAGCAGGAGGTCTGACCCTTCCGGCAGGTGGCCCCTGGAACGTGAGGTAGTCGAACATACAGCATGCGACATTTTTACATACTATAAAACCAAAGCACTGGAGAAATCATAGTACACTACACACTCTTTAAAGACACTTCCGCGCGCGACGCCACTTAGTTGAATCACATGTGCAAGGAGCGTGACGTACTGTTTAATCGCAAAAAACATCGTGTCACGCTCCTCGCACTTGTGATTCAACTAAACGGCGTCGCGCGCGATTAAACACTGTGCTACGAGTGCAGGAAGCTATTATAGTACGTTTCAAATACCAAGGCCCCATTGCACTTTAGACGGTCATTAGGCGTTAACAATAGGATTAGTGATAACTAAAGATAAAGTACGTTTCAAATACCAAGGCCCTATTGCACTAGAAACTTAACAATGGGGCTCATAATGTTTGCCTTTTGTTATCTAATTTGGAGCACTTCAAATTGGCACGCGTATCTGGCCAGCTATCTTTTGTTATCACTAATCCTATTGTTAACGCCTAATGACCGTCTAAAGTGCAATGGGGCCTTGGTATTTGAAACGTACTATAAGAAATTTTGAATTACTGACCAAAGAATTTTTACAATAATAGTATTTTGTGCAACTGTAACATTGTTTGGGACATTGAGACACGAGTGCTTGTTTACGAAACGAACGAACTGAGTTTCGTAATAGGTTTGCACGAGTGTCCCAATGTCTAATTATTTTCACACAATACTTTATCTACGACCATCAAAAATATCGTCTATATTCGGTTACAATTAATTGCATTGAATTTAAAATTTTAATAAATTTAAGCATAAATAAATCTAACATGTCTTATACGAGTATTATTAAATTAAAATTAACAAACAGGCAACATGCATGTATTTGACCCCGAAGTACAGTGATATAGCTCACCCCCTATCCTATCACATTGGGACATAAAATTGTCGGTAAAAAGAGGGTGTAACGAGTGTCGATTATTGTACACTCTCTCGAGGTTATATGCAACAACGATAAATAAAATAAATTAGATCTTCCCACTAATCCCACTAATTATAAATGCGAAAGTTTGGATGTATGTATGTATGGATGTTTGTTACTGCTTCACGCCGTAACTACTGAACCGATTGCGCTGAAACTCTGCACAAATGTAGTTCTAGACCTGGAATAGGGCATAGGCTACTTTTTATCCCATAAATCAGTTCTCATAGGATGGCAATGGGGTGTCAAATTCCTATAGAAAAGTGATGATATGTTACTCATTCACGCCGTATCTACTGAACCGATTGGGCTGAAACTTTGCACAAATGTAGTTCTAGACTTGGAATAGGACATAGGCTACTTTTTATCCCATAAATCAGTTCTCATGGGATGGCAATGGTGTGTCAAATTCCTATAGAAAAGTGATGAAATGTTACTCATTCACGCCGTATCTACTGAACCGATTGGGCTGAAACTTTGCACAAATGTAGTTCTAGACTTGGAATAGGACATAGGCTACTTTTTATCCCATAAATCAGTTCTCATGGGATGGCAATGGTGTGTCAAATTCCTATAGAAAAGTGATGAAATGTTACTCATTCACGCCGTATCTACTGAACCGATTGGGCTGAAACTTTGCACAAATGTAGTTCTAGACTTGGAATAGGACATAGGCTACTTTTTATCCCATAAATCAGTTCTCATGGGATGGCAATGGGGTGTCAAATTCCTATAGAAAAGTGATGAAATGTTACTCATTCACGCCGTATCTACTGAACCGATTGGGCTGAAACTTTGCACAAATGTAGTTTTAAACCTGGAATAGGACAGGCTACTTTGACAGATTCGATTGTCTTCACAAAAACTAAACCAACGCGGGCGAAGCCGCGGGCAAAAGCTAGTCAGTAATAGGGTTGCCAGATGGAAAAATTAAAAAGGAGGGCAAATTAGTGCTACAAAGCAAAAAAAGGAGGACATACTTAAATAAAACGGTACGTCCTTCATGTTTCATTTTTTCTAGAACTACCTATTTAATCAGATATTTGTATGTTTTGCCAGTGTAACATGTGTAGTTTTGCACATATAGCATAAGCCCAATGAATGAGTGTGACAGCGATAGTGCAACTCCACGCGATAGAAATAGCTCCATGAACCGTGCGTGTGGGCATAGATAACTATCATAATACTATTTTTGAAAATACGTGTGGGTTAACAAAGTGGTATCGGCGATGCTCGCAAAATTTGAAAAAGGAGAACAATTGTAAGGTGAGGTAGGACGGGAGGACAAATTGTGAAAAAGGAGGACATGTCCTCCTTTAGGATACCATCTGGCAACCCTAGTCAGTGATAAACTGTTCAACTCACTGCAGGCAGGTGTCATACATCCTCTTGCCTATCTTGTTCTGTATATCGTTGATGGTCTCCCGGAGAGCCTTCGTGACGGCGTGACCTCGCAGACTCTCTACGTTGAAGTTGTTCGTCTTAGCCGGGAATATCAGGAACGCTACCACCGTTATCTCTGATCCGCTCGCCTGTGAGAGAAAACTTAACATAATTAAGGTGGATGGTCCAAGGCAATCGTCATACAAACTTGTGAGAACCAATAACGACGACAGAAGTATTATTATTTAATTCTGTTATCTTTTTCCACACGTTCCATCAACTTTACACTCGCGAATATACAGTTTTTTTACAAACGAACTTTTTTAGAATCTAATTTTGTTATTTAAAACTTTTGTAATCCAATGTATGAAAGTCTTAAATTGCAAAATAAGACTGTTAAAACATTTTGTTTTTAAGAAAAACTGAATATTCGCGAGTGTAAAATTATTTGAACGTGTAGAGAAAAGTAACAGAACGAAACTGTACTACTTTTGTCGTCGTTATTGGTTCTCACAAGTTTTTTATAAAAACTACCTTGGACTATCCACCTTAAGGTTCAACATCAGTCACTCGGAGCAAATAATCTTAATCCTAAAAGATGCATAGTTCGAGAGAGAGCAGTAGCCTAAGCATGAAAACATATCCGTTTAACTGATAAACTTAGGTTGCCATACGTAGCTGTTAGTTCCGCTACTATCCGCTTGGAGCGGTTTCCCAGATTCCATACGATTTTGATGTAGTTTGAAACGCAACTATACGGAGATGTTTTCATGCTTAGGATACTGGAAACTTTTGAAGTCTGTCAATTTTGAAATCTCACTTTTGGCATCTGTAATTTTTAACACTTTTCGCTTTTGACTCTGTCACACACAACTGTCACTTTTGGCGTTCTGCGAGAGAGAATTATGAAAGGCTTAGATTATAATTTAAATGTGTAAATAAATTTATTTTTGTAATTGTTTGTGTTACGTTTTACAATTACTGTTTTTTTTATATAGTATAGCGATTTAGCATAAGCTGTTATGCTATACTTTTATATTAAATAAATAACACTGTTAAAATAGTCCCTATCGTAATATCAACTACAGGTGTTATTCCTAAAAATCTTGTGACTAGTTTAAATACTTTGGATATCCCGACTCATACAATTTATCTCCTGCAAAAAGCTATAATTCTGAACACCTGTCGTATCACAAGAAAATTCCTACAGTCTAACTCATCCCAGAACACATACCTATTCATGTAAACTACTCTGCACTTGGCCTCGGTCCGTGCCACTTTTACCTCTTAGAAAAAGAGAGAAATTAAGAATAAAAATAATAATAATAATAATAATAAAAAAAGTATCATTATTTATATGTTATTTAAGTTTACTAATAAAAATACACTTATTTTTCATATCTATTACTAAGTACCATAATAATAATAATAATAAAGGGTATTTAAATGTCTTTTAGGAGAGGTCCTTCCGTACTTGTATTAAGTACTCTGTGGTTGTACCCAGTGGCATACCTTCAAATAATGGTTCAATCTGGCCAAAGCTTCAATGAAGATGTCCGCTCCCTTGTTACCGAACTCGTACCGGCCGGCGGTAAAGAAGTAGAGGGTCTTGTCTAAGTCGAAGTTGAAGTGGCTGGAACAAAAGTACAATATGACAATACCAAACACAATATAAGTAAAGTAGCTGTCAATAGAAATTGTGGACTATGTAAACAAAGCGCCATGTTGTCTTTGTCTATGAATAGGTGAACTATCTAGAGATGGGTAAGTATGTAATTAAAATATGTTAGGTGATAAATTAATTTTCTTTATTTGATTCATCGCTAAAATATTCTGATGAATCGCTAGTCAAATTGTCTACGTTAATTACAAATGGTTCCGTCACAGCGTCGTTGGCCGTATCTATTATCCCATCCAGTTCTTTAATTTTTTCTTCTGCTTTTAGGGCATGAGCTACACATTTTTAGTACGATAAAATCAGTAAGAGAAGCAAAGTCGTAAGAATACCGAAAACACAAAAGATTTTAGAGCAACGCTGGAAGATCACACAGCTCTCGATAGAATCACACACACGTTTATGTCAAAGATTATGAAGTAACGCTGTCAAAAAAAATGACGGAATAAAATAGCATCACAAATAAAATAGGTTTATATTCAAATAGATTCGTACATCACCAATTTTCAAAGACAGTACAGATTCGATGAGAAAAAAATATGACAGCAATCTCGACGCAGTACAGAATTGACTATTAATTCTATGATTTTCCGTAATTAACTAGTGATTATTGAATATTTCATGATGAAATACAGTGAAAGACTGGTAAGACTAGATGCTTCATGATTTGGAATAATGTTCAGTGAGACTCCGTGACCGAACCTTGAGAAAAATTGAGAATACGGTTTGTTTACATAGTCCACAATTTCTATTGACGGCGACTTTATAAGGTCCTACAATAATAAATGAAAATAATTGTAGTGTAGATTATGTATCGCTGACTGAGCACATAGAATCATAGAATCATATCTTTATTCATGAACATAGGTATTGTTAGGTTGGTACAAATTTTTGAGCGCTATGTTCTACCGATAGGCGTATGAATACATTAATATTTAAAAAACACACACAAGCAAACAAGTAAGTAGACAAAGTCATCTTAAAAAATAAAATGAAAAATAAATGCACATTGCAGTAGAAATAAAACCTTTTGGTTAAATTTATTTTTCAGTTTCCAGTACAAAGTGGTTTAGTCAGTTGAGTAGACAAAAGTGACAAAAAATTCCGCGAAAATTAAATAATTGCCTTTGGTATTTGATCCATAATGAACACTAAATTGCCCCCTGATTCTTTTTTCACTTTTATTTGTAGGACCTTATACAAGGTCAATTTGTGAACATCGTCCAAATTCATACCTGAGCCTTGGTTAGTGATCAGCATCATCAATCAAAAATGACTTTTGTAAAATTCATAAAATTAAATTTCGACTCCCCATAGTGATCCACTCAGGACTGGGAGTGAATTACTATGGGAAGTCAAAATTTAATTGCACAAATTTCACAAAATTTGTTAACGATTCATGATGCTGATAACTTACCAAGCCTCCAGTATGAATTTGTATAAGGCGAAATTTAATCAACCATCCGAATACATACTTAGCGGGCTATATCTTCATCAATTTTTGTTTAGTTGACAAAAGAAAAAATACGTCTCCAATATTTTCTGATAATCTAACTGACGGACTAATTAGAATATTTTAAATTAACATTATATCATTGCAGTATAGAAACGCAGAAAGAAAAGTAAATCTGGATGTGAGGAGCTCTGAACCGGGATATCTATATATATATATAGTTATATATCGGTATCTATAACCTATATCTATATCTATAACAGTTTGGGAATACACATCGGTAAATTCACGATTTGTGTTGAGACCTGGATAGCTCAGTTGGTAGAGGAATCGCCCGGTAAGCGAGAGGTCCCAGGTTCGAATCCCGGTTCAGAGATTCCAGATTTACTTTTCTTTCTGCGTTTCTATACTGCAATGAATGGATAAATCGCCAAGTGTTCAAACATAGAAATTTATTTTATTTTATTTTTGATTTTTATTTTATTTATGAACAAAAATCCACAGCAAATACATAAAATATTAACTAAATATTACATCAGCTAATAGTGCCAATTACGGATTTCACTATGCTAACAATAAATATACATAATGTTATACTAGGAACTAACATGAAACAATTTGCAAAAAACTAAATTAAGAAAAAGACGCAAGACTCTGTGTTGACTTGCTAAACTAGATAAATTTCTTTATTTCTGTCATAGTTCAGAATTTTTTAGTCATCATGCCTATTGTAAAAAGAATACGTCTGAAGTTAGGCAATGAACCTGTGCACAACACGATTATCGGTCTCTTTGGCGGTAAGGAGTAGGGCGCGACGGGGGAACCGGGGGAAATCCCCAAACATCTCCGCCGCACGGCCCCGCCCCCTAAGCTATGGCCTTAGAATAAGGAATACTATTGGCTGTTTGTTTCCCGCACATTTCGCGATTGGCTCCTCAGCCGACGTTTGTTTGCTGTGCTGCGTTCAAGCGTCCATTTTGCTTTCAAAGTACAGTCGCACACAAAAGTATATTGATTTTGAACGTGATGGTTTTACACAGAAAAGAAAGAAAGATGATTTACGATGTATTGTGTTATATGAAGAAAGACGATAGAAACACAAGATTGACACAGTGCATTTATGTTGTCAGTTTTAAATAAAAATTGTATAGCGAAATAGGTTTTTTTCTAGACTGTTTCTAGACTGTAGTTTCCTGCACAATATGTACCTACACGTACCTACCTCATTAGGTTGAATAATTATGCAATATCACCGACCGCAAGCACTTTTATGCGCGACTGTATACATGCGTAAACTCATCCCCGGCTAGCTTCAGACGTATTCTTTTTACAATACGCGAGCTGTATTCTATTCAAAAAAATTCAAAATTCAAAAAGTTTATTTTGCAAAGTAGATATATATAATACACGTTTCACAAGTCAAATTTTAATCTTATAAAAATATATGTAATCAAATAATAAATGTACATGAACTACTTAGATTAAATGTTTATTTAATTTATGTAGCAATATATATACGATTAAAATTATAGGTAAAATATTATTATACAAGGTGAAATCCAATCAACTGCCCGAACCCACACCGGAGACCCGGCCAGGGACCAGGAACAAGGTTCAATGATCACCAACCGAGCCCCCAGCACGAATCCAGGCGGCCGACCAAATCCCATCCTATATACTACATAGTAATAGGTTACATATATAAATACATGCCTACCTCCGCCCATTTGATTAGTCTTGCTAAGAAGAACGGGCAAGAAACTTGGCAAGATCATGTCTTTTTTTTAAGACATCTACTTTAACCAAGGGATAAGAAAATACAAGACAGCAGGAATTCAGGTTAATGAAAAAAGAAAAACATATCTATTCTATATCATTCTATTATCATTAATAACTTACCCGTAGAAGTGTCCTCTGCAGAACTCGTGAATCTTCTCTTTGGCCAGAGCGTGCAGGTTCTGGAACTCGTGGAGCGCTGAGAACTTCTTCACGTTAAGTCCGTTGGGAGTGATGACGTCAGCTTTGCGTTTGAGCAGGTGCTCCGCCTCGTAACCTAGAAGTAATTAGTTTTCTTTGAACAACTAACTACAAATATTCTATTTCACGAAGTCGGTTCGGCTATGGTTGTAGTGATGCGTGCACACACACTTTCTCTAGTGTGCGTGACCTCGAGAGCGCTACAAAACGCGCTTATCTGTACACGTCACTACTACAACCAGACCTAACGGAGTTTGTGAGATAGAATATATGTAACAGTGGCGAAGGCTCCATAGAAGCAGATTCCCACCGGCTTACCTTTCAGAAATACCATCAACTACAACCAACTAATCCACCATTCATTATTTTTCAATGCAAGTGCTCGTAAAGGCCCACTTTTTATGCATCAAAACCAAACAGAAAGTCGATTATTTTGCCCTAGGGCTTTATTATTATTTTTTTTTTAATTCATTTGCAATGGTTGGCTAACCTGCAGCCTTTTCTGTGTACCATAGACGTTATACTTTTTTTACACCGTTTAACGGCTATGGATACAGTCCTTTTGAGCCAATTATAATTTAAAGTTCACAAGATTATATTTGTTTTCATTTCCTCACACTATGCATTGAAAAATGTAGTATGATACACGGGCGTAAATGCAATAAATTACTCGGTTACGTTTAAAACACTCGCTACGCTCCTGTTTTAAATCGTCCTCGTAATTTATTCCTTTGCGCCCTTGTAGCATAAACTACTATTAATGAACAATTACTTTTATGTGCTTCTAACTAGCAATTACTAAAAAAACGCCTGCGCGAAACGAAAAGTAAATCTTCCGTACACATTATTTCAACTCATTATGGCGCGCAGCGTTATGTTTGCACAAAATTGGGAGGTTAGGCCGGTCCATTTTAGCTAACCTTGCAACGTTGCCACGTTGGGCACTATTGGGCAGGCTCCCGTTGAGCAACATCGCAATTCGCTCGCATCTATCGGGTAAAAGCGTAAAGAATAGGCTGATGCCGACCGAGTTAACTTTTTTTCTCTCTTTCTAATTAAAACGTTTTTAGCATTTTTTTTCTCTTTCTGATGCGTAGACAAGTGCAGGTGATATGATTGCAAAATTAAAAATAAGAATGCAATAAGAAAATACATCGCGAGTTTGATATTTTCGGAAGTTTGAATATTTATTTTGTGTTCTAAAAAAACCTCATGATGATGAATATTTTTACGAAAAGGCTGTAACTTCCATTTGCCTTCGTGTGACGTCACTTGAGAAATTGCTGTTTAGAAATGTGTCCTTTGCTATCAAGATAAATTTATAATAATTTGCTTCTGACTGATTTGACAGATGGATATGACAGATGACTAGACAGACAGAGACAGACCACTTTTTTTATAAGCAATCACACATCACAATCAGTATATTGTCTAAAATTCTCAAGTGACGTCATATCGGACAATTATTTGAAAAATCATAAAAAATAATGGTATATTTATATACAAAATAATGAAAACTGTGTCCTAAAATGGCGTATATTCTGTGAATAAAATTAAAAATAATCTTTTAAAAATTAAGCTATGGGAATTACGTAAATTTTTTTTTACTGTGATATTTCACTTTGCCACAACCACGCCTAACGGAAAGCTGTAGAAAGGGATGAGAAACAGATCGTATGAAAATTTAAAAATCATATCACAGCCGCTTTTCACTGACGATTTTACTTCCCAAACATGATGGGTGGTGAGCTCTATCGCCGTACTTCGGGCACAAATGGACCAACAGCTTAAGTGCCTTCCAAAGCACGTAGACCGAACACAAATGAATGTGCACCGCGGGGATTGAACCCACGACCTCTGGATTAGTAGGTGAGCGATCTACCACTCGGCCACAGAGGCGGTGCTGAGCACACTGTCAAAAAATGTATTTATTTGTAGTAGATGCTAGTGATTGTTGGCACTTGGTGGAGTTCATAAAACATTGTTTAAAAAAACACTTTTACTTATCCACATATACAATAAACTTTATTATGCCCGACCGGTTTCGCTTTTGCATTTATTGCACGTCATTTTTAGACATGGTTTAAGTTTAAAAATATTTTGTTTGTTAGTTCGGTTTTGTAAAAGGCCCTAGAAAATGCTTTACAGCAAAACCGGTCGGGCATAAAAAAGTTTATTGTATATGTGGATAAGTACAAGTGTTTTTTTAAACAATGTATTTATTTATTTATCAAAAATATTGCACAGCATTACAGACTAATCCAATTCACTTTACAGTTGAAAAGGTAATAATAATTAATAATAATAATTAACATGAAATATTTACAGAAACATAAAATCAAAAAAAGTAGGTAACCAAGATAAAAATTCATATTTTGGTCTAAAGCTAAAAATCTAAGAACATCGTCATTGAGGCTTCACTCTCACAGAATTTCAAGCATCCTACTAAGCAATTTTTTCAACTGTTTTCAAGGCTTTGATATGCAGCACTCATTACCGATCCATGGCCAATGGGTCTAACCAACAGAAACAAACTCTCACCAGTAATATCAGAGACTGTAGTAAATATATGCGCCATATGAGCGGCCGCTCGCTCCATGCAGTAGCGGTGGTATATCTGTCTCTTTCCCGCCTCCTCGTCCACCGAGAACTGGAAAGAGATGAAAAATTTCAAGATAAAAAACACCCCTTAACATTGATATGGTGAAAAATATCGACATACGGGATCGTTGCGGTCTGAAAGAAGATGTAGTTACTAGAATAGAAAAAGGAATGCTTCGGTTGTTGGGACATGTAGAGAGGATGAATGAAAGTAGAGTGACGAAAGAAATTTATGGTGCGCAAGTGAAATGGTAACATACTGAAGGATGATAGTCAAAAGAGCTTGACCCATAGACAATACAGCCCAGAAAGACGTCTATTGTTCAACATCTTGCGTACAAATAATTCTGTCAACAATCGAAACGGGATACTGCAATCCTATTGGCTTGACTTATCTTTCCCGAAGACGAAGACTCTAACGTAATTAATATAGAAGCCATTTTGGTTTGGCCTACCGAAACAGATAATTTTAGAGTGGCGAATTATATCTGCTGGTTCAGACAGATGTGTTGACAGAAATCAGTCGCCTGAGTCTGTAGGCTGTATTCGTCTATGGCTTGACTAGATTGATGGATGTGGAAGAGGCGAAAGAAATGTGTCAGGATCATAATCTCTAGTCTCTGACTACCCCTCTGGGAGACAGGTAGAAGTATATACACCGTGTAATGATGACCTGCTCAGAAAATGAAACTACGTATAGGGGATGTTATGAGGGTTCTTTTTACTAAATTTCATTTCGACATTCCTATTAATACATCTACAAATTAATAATTAATTTAGTTTCGCTCACAAGTGCAACGTACTAACGTTTTTTTAACAGGCTTAAAAAATGCGATGTTGCCGCTTCGTGCAGGTTACTGACATGTAGTAATACTGGAAGGGAAGGTGCACACTTGGAACACGATTTATTTTGTTCGAGAAAACAAATTTCTGTAAACAGAAATATTTTCTCGTAATTGTTTTTTTTATGGCTTTGTAGAGGTATTCTCTACATGTGGTTTCATTTTCTGAGCAGGTCATCATTACACCCAGTATATGTATGTATGTAAACCACAAATTGCGTGATAGACCCGAGTGTTACCTTATCCAAATTATTATAGAAGTCAGTGTTGCCAGCGCACAGGTACCGTCCCAGCAGAGTGGCGTGCGTCGTGAATACCGTCGCGACGTCTACGTGGCGCGCTCTGGGAAACGAGAAGCCGCATTATTAACTGTTCAGCAGTTGTCAAAAGAGGAAAATAAGCAAAAAAATCAGCCAAGTGCGAGTCGGACCCGCGCACAAAGGGTTTCGTGCCACCACACAATATAAATATTGCACGGAGACCCTTGGGTTTTGACGTTTGGCACCCTTTGGGTACGGAACCCTAAGCACATTATGATGAACAACGACAATATAGATGCCATAGCAACATTAAGGCAACAAAAAACAAGGCGCTAAAATAATAGAACTTGACGAACGATTCGGCACCTTCTCAGTACGGAACCTTATGTTTTATTACCTATTTGATACTTAACTATAGGGTATCTACTACAATCTGACCTAAAGGCACTGGGCAAATTCGGTCCAAGCGTCGCCAATTGATATATAGTATAGTATAGTATACATAATATATAGTATATATAGTATACATAATATAGTGATAGAGCTGATGTCGGGCTCGACTGTGGAGGTACGACCATCTTACTTGGAGACCCCCTCGAAGTAATTCAGGGGAGAGTAAGAGGACAGTTCACAGGCAAAAAACCAGGAGGCCCACCATGCCTGGGACCGATGGATGGCGGTATATCCATCCCTAATAGCCGGACCTGGACAGACTGGTGACGGGCAGCGGCGTCACAGGTGCGAGGGTTCCGGCACCGCGCTCACCAACCCGCCTGCCCAGCGTGTGTGAGTATGGGCAATTCTTCCAGGATGACCGCCGGTAGTGGCAAAGTCCTGGAAAGGCTTATGTCCAGCAGTGGACGAACTAGGCTGATGGATGGATGGATGTTTTACAACCTCCCGTACTTCAGTTCTTGTAATTAACACGGGGCCACGACGAAAGTTTTAGCAAATGTGAAAATCTTAACGAATACATTTTGCATAATTTTTATATTTTTATTTTTATGGGGTTCTGCTTGCTTGAAGACTACGTTATGTCCTCTTATTTATCTTAATGTTGGAAGCGCTGGAACCAACTCCCATACAAGTTTGCCCACTGTCATTTGAAACAGAGCAAATATTATGATAAGCAAGTAAGAACCTTACCTCAACACAATAAGACCTATTCCAGTTTGCCACTCGTGGAAGTGGCCGACGACACGCGGCGTGGTGTCGCTGTAGTTCTCTACTGCTTTTCTAAACTGAAAAACAATAAGGTATTTTAGACTTTATTGCTGTTGATAGAAGAGCCGTTTTAGCTTACATTTAAGCGGATTTTATCTGTGACCCACAGATATCCAGAGATGGTAAGGGGGCGTGGCGCTTGCGAACGCATGAGGCCAAGATACAGCGCATGTGAGACCCTCAGCACGTTCCGAATGGCGCTAATAGTGCTAAAACTACCATCAAACTGCTCACGCCCATCAAACCGTTCCGAATGAAAAATGGCGTCGATCACTGCTTAAACGTATGATCCATTCGAAACTCTTTTAAACGCGACATGGACATTGACACTTGAAAGTGACAGAATTTGTAGAAATTTGTTTACGTTACGTGAATACCAAGGTTATATTACTTTACTAGGCCAGGAACTGATTTCTTCTAACTACAATATTTGAATCATGGTTTAATAATAAACTCTTATGCGCCGGCTGGCTGTCACTTTTCATAGATCGCTCACAGTGCAAACACTCTGAACCATGGACGATGATAGCACAAAATGGCGTCGTTAATGACATTATCGAGCTCACAATGATTCGGAATGACGATAAGTGCGGTATAATCGATTATGTCGTGACTCGGAACGCACTGCTAATGTCAATGTCAAAACCATAAGGTTAAAAATGTATTATTTTTGTTACTAGATATCTCAAGAAGCTTTCTCACCTCAGTAATGAACTGTGCCACCATGAAGCCCAGAATAACAGCATCGTTGGCCTCAATGTCCAGGTGTGGGATCCCTAGCGAGCAGGTGTCCCACAGCTCTTGTTTGTAGCCGTCCAGTTGCCATGCGCCTAAAAAATACAAATTGTATATTAGTTTATACAATGCGCATACATGCGTTTATACCTTTGCGTGACCCGTGACTTTAAATAAATAAATTACTGTTTATTTTCAGATTAAAAATCCATAGGTAGGTTAGTGTTAGTCTTAAAACTACGTAGGGCGGCTGATATGTAATCTCCTTGGTCAGAAATATATACAAAAATAATGCTGGCTGGTATGGATTTATATTCGTTTGTTATTCTATTTTCAAAATATATTACATTCATTTGTTTATTGCATCACGTTTATTTGTCTCCTACAATTGTTTCGAACATGTCGGTAGAAAAAGTGAAAATGGATAAAATCGAGCAGCGTGCGGTGATTAAGTTTTTGACTAAAGAAGGGAATACGCCTTCGGAGATCAGACAGCGTATGTCACGTGTGTTTGGCAGTTCGTGATCTTCCGAATTTGTTATAAAGTTTTGGTCAAGGCAGTTTAAATTAGGTCGTGAGAGCCTCGAAGATGATCCTCGTAGCGGAAGACCAGTTTCGGCCGTCACCGATGAAAATGTAGCCAGGGTGAAAAAAAAATATATTAGAGGACCGACGAGTGAAGCAGTGGGAGATAGCTAGAGATGTGGGCGTCAGTAAAGAGCGAGTCAATGAAATAATTCATGAGCATTTGAACATGTCCAAGGTTAGTGCACGTTGGGTCCCTAGAATGTTGACTGCATTTGACATGGAGAGGCGTGTCAAATGTTGCGAAGAGTTTTTGGACATGAGTCGAGGGAAAGAGGAAGAAATAATTTCTAGAATTGTAACATGTGATGAGACTTGGATTCGACAATGGGACCCGGAAAGTAAGCAAGAGTCGTTACAGTGGAAATTTAAGGATGAGAAGCCGCCTCGGAAATTTAAGGTCTGTCCATCGGCCGGTAAACTTATGGCTACAATCTTTTGGGACACAGAAGGGATTTTGCTCATAGATTATTTACCGAAAAAAACTACAATGAATGCTGATTATTACTCAAACTTATTATATCAACTAAGAGAGACAATAAAAGAAAAACGGCGAGGTAAACTAAGCAAAGGAATTCTGATTTTGCACGATAACGCACCAGTGCATACCGCACGCACAACAAAGCTAGCAATTAAAGACAATGGCTTCGAAACCATTGACCACCCCCCTTATAGTCCAGATCTAGCCCCCTGTGACTATTTTCTGTTTAGACTTCTCAAGAAAGACCTCAGGCGACGAAGATTTATGACCGATGACGAAATGAAGGCAGCGGTTTCTGACTATTTTGACGACAAATCGTTTTTTTTTTTTTAATGGCTTAAATTCAATATTTGAAAAATTTAATAAGTGCATTTTACTAGCAGAGGACTATATAGAAAAATAAAAAAAAACTATCCAGTTACGTCTTTTCTTTCATAGTTAGGTAGGTTACTTTTCAGCCTCCCTAGTAAAAGAAAGGGAACTTGCATATAATTGATTATTTAAATAACCCAATGGATCTTTCCATCCAGAATTTCTGGATGGGACAATCCATTTGGTCCGCAATCATCTTCAGGATGCCGTTGCCACTGCCCCGTAGTCTGAGTAGCATAGAGGCAGTTTTCTTGCGCATTATGGCGTAGAAATCATCTGTACGCGCCTCCGCAAACATGCCAGATGCACTGCAGAATCGCGGCAGCCGCAACAGCATCCTAAAGGCGTTGTTGTATTGCACACGCAGGACGTCGTAGGCTCGTTGCGTGTACTTTAAGAGAGTGCACGCACTGCTATACTCGCATCCTACTCGCTCACACAATTCACACATTCCAGCGCGCATGAGCTGGTTTCTGTCTCTCTTTCGCACTAAGAAATAAATGTGCTACCTACTTATTAACGTAAACTGCCAGACTGACACAATTAAACCTTCTAGGTTTCGTGTCCCAATAATGTAAGTTAGAAATTAAGATTTTCTATGTAAATAAATAAATAATTATCCGCTTTTTTGCGTTATGAGGTACGGAACCCTAAAAAGTAAAAAATTACCCTACCCGAGCCGATGTCGAAGAGAATGATTTGTGGATTGCCGTCGACAAGCCAGGTCCCAGTGTGAAGCTGCGAAGGAAAAAAGAAACTTTAGACACGCTTTGAAGTGGTGGTGAAGGATCATTCACAACGTAATGTATAAAACACAACGTTTCTAGAAAATATTAATTCCAAAAGATAACTCTTTGTAGGTACACTGTTCCACTTCGTGTATTGTTATTTTGCAACTAGCTTCATCCTTTTATGGATATCTTCAGGCAATTATAACTCAACTTGCACAAAAATATCAAGAAATTTGGCGAGACTAGGCTTGGTTTAGGTGTTCTGTCTTTTACTTTCAGTATTGAAATGACAAGGACGGAGCGCCTGAATCGGGTTTGATCCTGTCAGATATGTGGCACCGATTCGACACCAATGTCTACAACCCGTACGAATCAACTGTGCCCTCCGCTGGAATGCGACCCCTCTCCCGCTGCCCCGCGCGGCACCCCGCATTCGCCGCAAGCGCGTACGGTAGCAAACAGTACCGTTCAAATGACGTCACAGCGCGAGGTGCACATTTAATTCGTACGGGTTGTAGTTTAGTAAGTAAACACAGAGTCTTGCGTCTTTTTCTTAGTATTGTTTTTTATAATTGATTATCATGTTAGTTCCTAGTGTAAAATTATGTATATTTATTGTTTATCATAGTAAAATCCGTTATTGGCATTATTAGCTGATTTAATATTTAGTTAATGTTTACTGTATTTGCTGTGGATTTTTGTTTATAAAAAAAATAAATAAAAAAAAAATTATATTTATAGAATTAAATGAGACTTGAGGATAATTCATGATTTATATAAAAACGGCTCACCTCAATACGTCGTTGGCTCACTATTAAGAAGATCAATGTAAAAAAAATTAGAATAACACAAGGTTCTATGTGTCATTCATTAGCTATTGTTACATAGAACCTTTATATTAAATAAATAATAAACAAATAATAAATAATAAATTGTATTATTCCTATTTTTTTTTACATAGAACCTTATAATAGTGAGCCAACGACGTGTTATGATCGGGAAACGATTTGTGAGGCGTAACGTCGTCACGTAAACGTCTTCACTCGCCCAGATGAAGGCAGTCTAAATCTGCTGAAACTGGTCGGCTTTCCCGATCATAACACGTATTGAGGTGAGCCGTTACTATATAAATCAAAAAATGATATATCACTAAAAATATTAATTATTAGGTAGACAAGTCTAATTAACATTTAGCTATTAGGGCGAGTTTATAGTGTTGTAACTGACACTAGAGATGTGCTTTGACATACTTGGACTTTGACATAGTGATGTACCACTAGGGATGTACCTCTGACTAGGGTTGTGCTTAGATAATTAGATCGCCTACTGCCATAAATCATATTTAGCTTTTTATTCAAAAATAAAAAAAAACAGTTATAAATTGTGCGTTTTGGAACGAGACACTTGTCTGTCTAAAATATTTTCTTTGTACCTCATCCATGCCTTTCAGGTAAAACGTCTTAACTTGAACCGGTATCCGCATCCGATAACAACATCGTATCGGATTGTGTAAAAACGCTCTAAGGGCTTCCGTTATTTCGCCGCACTCTAAATGAATCTAAAAAATTCTAATTAGTCCGTCAGTTAGATTATCAGAAAATATTGGACACGTATTTTTTCTTTTGTCAATTAAACAAAAAATCATGACGATATAGCCCGCTAAAGTTCCGCGTGACGTCACGCTTAAGTACACTTTTTACCAAGGCGTGACGTCACCAGCCCCCACTCCCAAACTTTGACGCGCTTTATCTCTGTAATTTTTTGTTTGATTGACAAAAGAAAAAATACGTGTCCAATATTTTTTGATAACATAAATGACGGACTAAATATAATAATATTTTGTTTACCTTGTTTTGTTTAAATTCTCATGAGTTCATAATTCCTGTAATTCAATTTTTTTTTGTTTGTAAGTTGATTTTAAGGTTTTACACCTAATTAAATTTTGTTTTTATTTTCAGTTTGATAACCCAAATTAAATATTCAAAAACAGTTCGTCCTAAATGCCATCCATTTCCATGATAAGATGCGTAATATTTTTTTACAGCTGATATTTTTCAAATTTTTAATTAATGTTGCCATTAGCTTAATGTTGTGTCATTTATCCACAAAAAAAATATATAAAATTTGGATTTGTCATTGCTAAAAAAAATCCAAAAATGTTAGTACTGAAAATTGAGTTTTCTTCTAATTAAACTGAATTTCATAGGTTTGTATCAATAGTACCTTGTATCCCTGGCTTCTCATAGCGGAGACGGCGGCGTGCAGGGGGGAGTTGGGGGGGAACTCCGCCTCCTCCACTTCGGTGCGCGCGCAGTGCTCCTTGTACGGCCCTGGAAGTGGGGGGAACGATCAGCTATATAGAACGCCGCTAAAGGAGGCCCGCGTTGACATCATGAGAAGCTGTGCCGGCGGGAGAGTGATTACAGATCTTTGCATAGTATATGGTCATCCGTCTGTACCGGCAGTGTTGCCACCTTAGCCCTTTTCGGGCTAGATCTAGCACTTTTTACTGTAGTTGAACTCGTTTTTTGATGATTTAGCCCGAAAAGAGCAATCTAGCCCTTTTCGTATTATGTGTATATTTATAGTTCTGTGAACCTTATTAAAACTAAAACCAGAAACAAAATGGGGCTAAAAACAATGATATCCATACTACGTATACGATGGAGTTTAAAACGACTGAGAGAGTCTTGCTGTTCACACAAGGTGTCAACTGAAATAATAAAAAACTGTACGATTCATTTTAAATGTTCGTTCAAATCCGCAAAAAACGCAGATGTGAATCAGCCATCAACTTTTTCTGCTTCAGCAGGTACGATTTTTAACAATTCAATAACTTAGATTTAATTACTCTGTTGCATTTTCTGAAATTACTTACATTTCAAATAAACAATTTTTAGCACTTTTGATGGCAAAATTTGCTAAATCTAGCCCTTTCTAGCTTGTCCAACTGCTCTTTTTCAAAAACCAAGGTGGCAACACTGTGTACTGGAGTATCTTTATTGTTTATTGTAAAACACGTGCTGGGGGCTCGGTTGGTGATCATTGAACCTTGTTCCTGGTCCCTGGCCGGGTCTCCGGTATGGGTTCGGCCGGTTGATTGGATTTTACCTTGTATAATATATATTTTACCTGTCATTTTAATCGTATATATGTCACAGTCAAAAGTCATAACTGCTCAAAACTACTTTTGACTACTTTTGCAAAACTAGTTTTGACTAAGGACGTAGTGTTGACTGATATTCGCAGGCAAAATTAGTATTTCGGATGTCCTGTAGCGCAGAAGAGAGCCGGTAGGTTAGGTTAGAAGGTGAGGTATGGCAAGTCACCGCCATAGTGACCGCCATACCTGACCTTCGTGGTTATTTTTTTATGACAACCCTGAAATACTTTTTAATCAAAATTACTTCAGACCAACTTAGTCAAAACCAGTCTTGACTGATTTTCGCAGTCAAAACTACTTTTGACCGGCTATGAGTTTTGACTGCAACATATATATTGCTACATAAATTAAATAAATCTTTAATCTAGTTCATGTACATTTATTATTTTATTACATATATTTTTATAAGATTAAATTTTGACTGAAACGTGTATTATATATACCTACTTTGCAAAATAAACTATTTGAATTTGAATTTTGACACGAATACAAACCGTTACAGTAAAAGGTTTTCCATCAAAAATAGATAGTTGCAGCTGGAAACATACACTCTGTATAGACTTTGTACGTAAATATTAAATTACCAACCGCAAATTACATTTTATTTTTTTTTGTTGCAATGTACACTTAACCCTAACCGTATGCAAATTTTCAAGTTCGTAGGCCTGCTAGAACACCTTTAGAGTTTTGATGATGTGTCAGTCAGTCAGTGACAACATAAGGGAACTTTGACTTGAGATATTTCGTAATCAAATATACCAACGCCATCTAGTGTCATACACATTTATAGATGCAGCTGGAAACATAAACTTTTTATAGACTTTGTACGTAAATGTTAAATTACCAACCGCAAATTACATTTTCATTTTTTTTTTTGTTGCAATGTACACTTAACACTAACCGCATGCAAAATTTCAAGTTCGCAGGCTTGCTAGAACACCATTTAGAGTTTTGATGATAGGTCAGTCAGTCCGTGACAAAATAAGGGAACTTTGACTTGAGATATTTCATAATCAAATATACGTAGGTACAAATTTGTAATTAGGGGGTAGAAGTAGGTTCAGTAAGTACTCTTGAACCCTGAAAACAATGGTATATAATGCAGTTATGGAAAACAAACTTAACTTGACACTTACGATCTATTAAACTCTATGCACCTAAAGGGTATAATTAAGTTGGACAGCAATAACTTCCTAAATAATATAAATATTTGTATACCTGTAAACGAAATCACAAGTTTCAGTCAACTGGAAGGACCCTGTAAGTTTTGATTCCCTTGCCAGTGTTAAAAATTTGTATGAAATTGATTATGTAAAGTGCAATAACTTTTTTTTCACGTCAGTTAGAAGCCTGATTTTTTTTACAGCACCATGGTTCCGTAGACTTCTGTAGGAGGTATCAGTTGCAACTTGGTATCTCATACGGGGCCCGAGCAAATTCAAATTAAAATTAAAATAGTTTATTTTGCAAAGTAGGTATATATAATACACGTTTCACAAGTCAAAATTTAATCTTATAAAAATATATGTAATAAAATAATAAATGTACATGGACTAGATTAAAGGTTTATTTAATTTATGTAGCAATATATATACGATTAAAATTATAGGTAAAATATATATTATACAAGGTGAAATCCAATCAACCGCCCGAATCCATACCGGAGACCCGGCCAGGGACCAGGAACAAGGTTCAATGATCACCAACCGAGCCCTCAGCACGAACCCAGGCGGCCGACCAAATCCCATCCTATATACTACATACTAATAGGTTACATATATAAATACATGCCTACCTCCGCCCATTCGATTAGTCTTGCTAAGAAGAACGGGCAAGAAACTTAGCAAGATCATGTCTTTTTTTTAACATAAAACTTATACTATACAACAAATTACTTATATCTACTTTAACCAAGGGATAAGAAAATACAAAAGGGTCTTGATAGACAGACAGACAGACGGACAACAAAGTGATCCTACAAGTGTTCCGTTTTTTTTCATTTAAGGTACGGAACCCAGAACTCTGGTTTAGGAGATGAATATCAAGTATATACTCACCGAGCAGGCAGTAGTTCTCCCCCATCTCCTCCACTGACACGAACGCCTTTGATCTGATCACCGTGTAGATACCACCGACTGGAAATTGAAATTATAAATCAATTTTTGACTTATTTTTATTATTATTATTCATTAAATATTATTATTCATCTATATCTATAAAAAGAGAAGTCCTGACTGACTGATTCATTCACTGACTCATTCACTGACTCATCAACGCACAGCCCAAACCCTTCGACCTAGAAAGCTGAAATTTTGCACAAAGCTTCCCTTTGTAATGTAAACAAGGAATAAGAAAGGGTTTTTCGAAATTCTACCCCTAAGGGGGTGAAACGGGGGTCCAAAGTTTGTATGGGGAAACAAGATTAGTTAGACTATTTTATTCGAGACTTCACAGGAGTACTCCTATTCATAAATGAGTAAACACGTGTTTCAGGTTTTTTCAGAATTCAACCCCTAAAAGGGGGAAATGGGGTGACAAAGTCTGAAAATCAACATGGGTATCGTTTGTATGGTTTATCGGGTCGCTGATTACGAAAACAACAACGATTTCTAAATCCAACGTAGTGAACGTGAAATAACATCATTTCCTGTTGGGGTGCGATGGGGTTGAAATTTTGAAATGTGTAAATATCAATATGGGTGTCGTTTTTATGGTTTTCTTGGACATTAATTACGAAAATTGCATCGATTTTGACATTTAATATAGTGGACATGAAAATGTATGTGTGCCAGAGCAAATCGGCTGTTGTTGACGGACAGACAGACAGCCACACAAGTGATCATATTAGGGTTCCATTATTTCCTTTTGAGGTCAATCTATATATCTATCTAATATCTATGTGTCTATCTATCTATCTATCTATCTATCTGTCTATATCTATCTATATTCCAGCAAAATATCTTTGGAACGGAAGGGATATACTTGGGATATACTTGGACCACGGTGTGCCAAAAAAGTTTTTCTTTTTTAATGTCAAAACTTTGACGGCCTGTATCTCCCAAACGGCTGGAGTTAGGCCCATGTTGATGGCTGTCTAACTGCCGAAAGTATCAAAACTTTACAGACCCTTATCTCCCAAACGGCTGATGCTAGACCCATGTTCATGGTACTCTAAGAAAAGGGCTCGGTGAGATCTAGACGACGGTAAAAAAAAACGAAAAGAAGAAAAATTGACAGAATTTTGATCGGCCATATCTCCCGAACGGCTAATCGTAGGAAGTTTTGGTTTCAACTATAGTGATCAGTCAAGGTAGGGCTACATGACAAAAAAAATAATTTTACAGGTTTTGATAGTTTTTGACAGGTCACACGAAACTCGGTATCGAAGGGCATTCAAGGTTGCCGATTACGCTGCCGTATTCAAATTTGTCATTTTTTGACAACTGATAGGGATTTTGATACTTTTTCGGAAAAACTTTGATCGGTGAGTCCCTGTGGGAGTGAGAGCTCTTATAAACGTACTTTAAATATGAATAAAAAAAAACTAATAGGTAATAGGCCCCGTCAAAGAGACTTTACCTGGAGATCAAAGAATTGCACCAAAAACACTCCAAACCAGATTTAAATTATGTTGTGTAAAAAGTACTACACAAAAACTAAATCAACGCGGGCGAAGCCGCGGGCAAAAGCTAGTTAAATATAAAAGTATTCATATATTCATATTCATATTCATATTCTTTATTGTACACAAAAGAAACATATTATTTTTACAAAGTTCTTAGATATTTCATGTACATAGGCGAGCTAATCTCCAAAAAGACATTTCTTCCAGCAAACCCGGATTGATAAAGAGAAGTCATAATAAAAAGTTGACATATGTATAACATAACAGCTTGTGCTAAATCGCTATACATTTCAATAAAATATAATGTTAATAAATACGTATATTATATTTTCTCTTTTTTAAGGTTTATTTATTTATTAATATTAAAACAATAAAAATAGGTTGTAACTTGATGTATTTCGGCCCACGGTATTTCGGCCATCAGTCGAATGACGACGGCCCCATACCGTGGGCCGAAATATATCATCAGTCGAATGACGACGGCCCCATACCGTGGGCCGAAATATATCATCAGTCGAATGACGACGGCCCCATACCGTGGGCCGAAATATATCATCAGTCGAATGACGACGGCCCCATACCGTGGGTCGAAATATATCATCAGTCGAATGACGACGGCCCCATACCGTGGGTCGAAATATATCATCAGTCGAATGACGACGGCCCCATACCGTGGGTCGAAATATATCATCAGTCGAATGACGACGGCCCCATACCGTGGGTCGAAATATATCATCAGTCGAATGATGACGGCCCCATACCGTGGGTCGAAATATATCATCAGTCGAATGACGACGGCCCCATACCGTGGGCCGAAATATATCATCATTCGAATGACGACGGCCCCATACCGTGGGCCGAAATATATCATCAGTCGAATGACGACGGCCCCATACCGTGGGCCGAAATATATCATCAGTCGAATGATGACGGCCCCATACCGTGGGCCGAAATATATCATCAGTCGAATGATGACGGCCCCATAGGAATTATTGTTACTGCTTATTCCACGAATTTTGATCTCTCGTTTAGGATTTCAACTGGCCGTCCAGGCCCCCTATTCTGTATCTTTAGTTGCCAACTGAACGAGGTGCCTATCATCAAAAACATAGATAAATACTGAAATTTCAAAATTGCCTATAGTGGGTATTGAACTATTAACAATCTGTGTCGTCACTTCAAGTGCGAAAATATCCTTAGGACATCGGAATTCGATAGTATATCTATGTTTTTGATGATAGACACCCAGTCCAGAAGGCAACTAGAGATACATAATAGGCCCGTAGCCCCCCTATTCTGTATCTTTAGTTGCCAACTGCACGAGGTGCCTATCATCAAAAACATAGCTAAAAACCGAAATTTCAAAATTGCCTTTAGTGGGTATTGAACTATTAACAATCTGTGTCGTCACTTCAAGTGCGAAAATATCCTTAGGACATCGGAATTCGATAGTATATCTATGTTTTTGATGATAGACACCCAGTCCAGAAGGCAACTAGAGATACACAATAGGCCCGCTGGTCGCCAAATCTAACAGCGCCAGACTTCTTCCTTTGGTGCTTTTTAAATCTCGCGTTTACCACAACAAACCACGAACCTTGCAAACATTGAAGAAAAAATCGCCAGTTTGGAGCCAGATAGATGTTTTGCGAGCAACAATTCAAAATGCCGTAAAATTTGCGCAATTATGCATCAACTCGGGAGGTGGTCATTTGAGCGATATAATTTTTTCCAATTAATTTCATAAATTTTACACTTTCAAATTAACTTTTTATAAAAACAGAGCTCTTTTTTTTTCGTTTATAACAAAATGGCAGCCAATTCAAATTATGACATTACTTTTGCGCCACCTTGTACATGCTTACTTATACATATATGTAGATAAAGTACTAGGCATTCGCTGAAAATCAGCGCCGTGGCCCTGTCATGGCATTAAGCTGAGCGGAGACCTTTTTGGTACATTCTGTGCTAATTTTAAGTTTTAACTATAATGTAATGTAAATATTATGTACCAAATAAACTTGAAATAAATATATATATATTGCTACATAGAGCACTTATTTTATTTTATTTTTTGTTTAATTAAAACATTAAGTATATAAAAATTATTTTCGAAATATATTTCGGCCCACTTTGGGGCCGGCGTCAGTCGAATTAAAAACGGTCAATTTTAATTTAAAACGTTTTTAATTCGACTGACGCCGGCCCCAAAGTGGGCCGAAATATATTTCGAAAATAATTTTTATATACTTAATGTTTTAGTACCAAATAAACATGATTCTATTCTATTCTATTCATAAATAAAACGTTGTATATGAGATGCATGTATGCACCACTGCTAACTAGGGCAGCGAGAGTCACCCAACACCTATTGTGTTTGTTCTTTACACCAGAAAGATGCGCCGGCGTCTTAAGCCGGTTCTAGTGTAGTTTCAAGGTCTGTCTAGATCTTTATACGACACTAGCCTTTCACCCGCGGCTCCGCCCGTGTTTATTCAATCTATTCATCCTTTGCCCCGGTTTCGGCTTGGCAGTTATTTTATCAACACCCCTATATGTTGACCAGGGTGACTGCTATGATAATAAAGAAAAATCCTAATCCGTTGAGTTAAAACGGAACATACATACATACATATATGTATGTACATACAAACAGGCAGACACCCAAAATTCGCTTAGATTAAATTATGTTAAGGTGTGTTAATTCGAATACCATTTCGAGATTTAGGATTAATAAGCCGTGTATTTTCGAACTTGTGGTCTAAAAAACCTCATGATGATGAATATTGTTACAAAAAAGCTGCAACTTCCATTTGCTTTCGTGTGACGTCACTTGAGAAATGACTGTTTAGAAATGTGTCCTTTTCTATCAAGATAAATTTATAAAACTTTGTCGCAGACTGATTTGACAGATGGATGACAGATGAGTAGCCAGACAGAGACAGACCACTTTTTTTATAAGCAAACACACATCAGTATAATATCTAAAATTCTCAAGTGACGCCATATCGGACAATTGTTTAAAAAATAATGTTTAAGTTATATACCAAAATAATGAAAACTATTTCTCTGAAAAAAAAAAAATCAAAATCTTTTGAGGCCCACTTGCAGCATGATCGAGAAAAAATCCTTAACCCTCGGGTTAACTAACCCAAGGGAAGAGTTAACTAACCCGACATTTCATTAGTCCCATTGCCCCATGATAATATTGATAATATCGAAGCGGCTATGCGAGCACGCACGCGTCGATTAGATAGATTTGACAGATAGAATCGATAAATTCTAAACGAATTATTGCAATGAAATAAGAGTTACATTTTTAATTATCGAATCGATGTCGAGTCGGTACCAAGTTCAAGCTAGTACCCGGGTTAGCAAACCCGAGCTAAGCGATTGTTTGACATTTGACATTTATTTAGAATGTTACCATAAAGTAATTAGTTGCAACCAATGAGGTATAGTATCTATATAATGTTATTTAACAACACAATTTAAGTCAAACTGGTAACATTACTCCGAGTTTAACTCAAGGTGACAGTCGGGTAAAATTCTGATGACTTTCTCTTAGTTTAACCCTAGTTTAACTCGAGATTTTGATTGGTGCAAGAGAGCTTTTTCTTAACCCTCAATTTTATGACTTAGCCCGAGTTAAAGTCGAGTTAAACGGGGCACCTAACGCTAGAACATCAACAACACCAGGTTTTCAAGGGTTCATTGGAAGAAACTAGGTCTCTCCTCATATTGAAGAAAATATATTGGATTTATCGATCTTTTATCTAGGGATTCCACCTATAAACAATGTTTTAAGATTTATACTTTTGTCAAAAAAAAAAAGTTTTCCACCCTCTTTTTTTTGGTTTTCAAACGTTCGTTTCAAAAACGCGGTTAAGAGATCAAATTGTTTTTTTTTTATAAAATAGACAATAGTAATATGAAGGGATGTTACCTAAATCCAATATTTTTTTCCCTACAAAATATTTCAGTATTAGCTAAAAACACACCAATTTGTTGTTTCGCTGCGTGATACTAGTATTACGCGTCCAAGAACAAGAGACCAAAGAGCCAACATATAAACGCCTCTATGAAAAGCAAATAAGGTCTTTGCCATTAGACTTATTGTGCTGGACGGGTAATGTATGCCATCCTCTTAAGAACATGCTGCAAGTGAGCCTTAGAAATTAAGCTATGGGAAACGAAACGAGAGTTTGATTAAATATTTGAAGAATGGACCGTCCAGCTAACCTACTTACTGTGTGTATTTAGGTCATGTTTTTTTTGGGTATCAGTAATCAAATGTGATTGGGCTATTCGGACAAGTTCGAGAAGGCCATTTTAATCGATTACATCCTCCTATCTCGCTCATTCACTACAAGTTTGTGAAGGACCTAGCTAGCTACAACTATCGAGCGCACCCGAATCGCCGAATAGGTCATGAACACTACTCATACTGACATAAGCGATAAACAGAGCTCGGAATGGGTGTGCTTTTTTGAAAGTACTCGTATGCATAACATGGACATACCTTCCATATAAAAAATGTGAAATAAAATAAACTTTCAACAAAAAAAAAAAAAAAAAAAACATACAGTCGAATTGAGAACCGCCTCCTTTTTGAAGTCGGTTAAAAAATAGCAACCGACTTCAATAGTAACAGCAGTCATTCACTAAGAAGTTAATAATAATTCTATAAAGACCGATGGTACCGAAGCAACGCTTTTGCCGACTTCTTTCTTCCTGAAACATTATATTAATCTAGAAGTCGGCGTATTTCCTACGATATAGCAACATAAAAACCAATATAAGAACGCCGACTTCTAGATAACATATTGTTTCAGGAAGAAAGAAGTCGGCAAAAGTGTTGCTTCGGTACCATCGGTCTTTATAGAATTATTATTAACTTTTTAGTGAATGACTGCTGTTACTATTGAAGTCGGTTGCTATTTTTTTGTTAAAAGTTTATTTTAGGAAATGGTTTTCATTATTTTGCTATACCTATATTATATTAACAATTTTTTTATAATTTTTTAAAGAATTGTCCGATGACCTTGTCACTTGAGAATTTTAGATATTAGGTATACTGATTGTGATGTGTGATTGCTTATAAAAAAAAGTGGTCTGTCTCTGTCTGTCTACTCATCTGTCATCTAGCTGTCAAATTAGTCTGAAGCAAATTGTTATAAATTTATCTTGATAGCAAAGGACACATTTCTAAACAGCCATTACTCAAGTGACGTCACACGAGGCAAATAGAAGTTGCAGCCTTTTCGTAAAAATATTCATCATCATGAGGTTTTTTAGACCAAAACTTCGAAAATACGGTTTATTAAAAATCTCGAATTGGTTTTCGAATTAACACACCTTAACATAATTTAATCTATGCCAATTACCACAGCTCCGTTGCAGTTACAACCTGTCTAACCCATGTTCCGTAACCAAAATTTCGGAAACCCAATACCACAGTCACCAACTTAAGATGCAGTCTAAGGTCTAAGCAATAAGGTTCATTTTACCTTTGTTAGCGGCCTCCCAGGCACACTCGAAAGTCCATCTGTTCTCGTCACTGGCTGTGACACCTCGGTCCATGAAATTGATCAGGTCATTTGAGGATTCAGCGCGGTAAAACCGCCGTGATGATTTGTCACGCGACATTGTGCCTTCTGAAACAGAGAATAGAAGTGCTTGTTAAAAAAACCGGAAAAGTGCGAATAGGGCTCGTGCCCAGAGAGTTCCGTACAAACTTATTATACGGTGCAGTTGTAAGTGACCAACTTAACTTGACCCTTTCGATCCATCAACTTCATGTATCCAAAGGGTCTAATTAAATTGGAAAGTATAAGATTTCTTGAATGATTAATCACTTGTGTTTAAGGCCCTAACTATTGCCAAATGGGTACTTTCTAAAGCCTACTCCTCGTTTATGGCCAAACCAAAAATAATGAAAAAATGTATTATGAATAATCAACTCTTAGACAACATATGCAACAGTTTTCTTTTTCATACCACCAAAACTTCTACATGAATTTTTTTTTACTGAATGGTGTTTTTTGACCTCAAATTCCCTACTGCTCCTGAGTGGCTTGGCCGATTGAATTCATCTATGCTTTGATAAATTGATAAACTTTATAGCTATAAACATAACATAAGATTATTCAATCGAGTAATCACGTCCAAGTGAAAAGTATAATTTTCCCCTATTTCGCTCTTTCAAGCGAGCGTTGTAACAGCCACTATGCATTGCGCGCTGATATGAACGTTATTTCAATGTCGTTTCCGTTGATATTTGTAGTGACAAATATCGAGCTGCTAATTTGGCGATGGTAATCGCCTTAAGAACACCAAAATTAATAAATGAACACCATTGAAATTGGTAAATGAACACCAAATTTTTAACCCCACATTTAATGTTTTCAATGGCCAAATTGAATCTGGGTTGTCATAAAAAAAATAATGGCGTAGTGGCACGACCGCCATACATAACCTTCTAACCTAACCTACCGGCTCTCTTCTGCGCTGACGGATTTCCGATTTCAAGGCTCATTGGTGCTCATTTACTAATTTTGGTGTTCACTATTATTTTTTGGCAGAGCAGAAGTGTATGGGATCCCAAAGTTTATTTTGAATAGAATAGAATAGAAAATTTATATATAAACAATAGTAAATTTACGCACAGTGTGCTATAAATATTTTTATAGCACACTGTGCGTAAAACTGTACGCTGCGCGTGCGTAAAGTCGGCATTTTCCGCACTTGTGCTATAAAAAGTTATACGAAACTCGTGCGAGAAACTTTTTCTCGACTTGTGTGATTGCAGCACTCGCCTTCGGCTCGTGCCGCAAACTCACACTCGTCAGAAAACGTTTCATCGCTCTCGTATCGTAATTTACTATTTGGTGGTCATTATATTTTTTCCCATAATAAATTTCAAGTAATTTTCAGTTTTTTTCCTATAAATGACCTCTATGTAAACAGAATTTTAGGTTTTTTTAAGTGAGCTGAAAGTTTTGCATGAAATTGATTAGGTATGTTAAGGCATAGACTAAGTATTACTAATTATTACTACGTACAGACCGACAACTCCCATACATCAAGGTGCAGCAAATTTTTACGCGCCCTTACGACACTAGGTGTCGCCAAGTGTTGTAAATAAGCATAATTTGTTTAATTGGCTGCAAGTAAACTCTCATTGTTACCAAGTAAACACGTGGCTGTAATAGCTTTGCTTAGAAAAACTAGATGGCGCTAAGTTGGCAAAATTAACAGTGAATATTTCAGCGTCATCTATTATGGAAGTGGGAATTATTTTTATGTTACGTGACATCGCTGTGCCACTAGCGTCACCAATCGCTCTTTTTTAGCATCGTGTTCGTTAGAGGATTTAGCAACGCCATCTAGATTTCGTTGGAATCTTACACCTTTTTTGCGGATACAAACTGATGTATGGGAACTGCTAGTCTATACGTAGTAATACTTAGTCTATGGTCAAGGGCAATATCATTTTTTCGCGTGGAGTTAGTAGTCTGATTTTAACAACGCCATGGAGCCGTAGACCTCCCAAAGGATCCAAGAAAAAGTGTCTTGACAGACGGACAGACGGTCATAAAGTGTTCCGCTTTTTCAATGTGATGTTCGGAACTCGAAAAAATTAGATCTGTACGGTGTTACTACAAAACGGTGTTTAACTTTAGACAGTCTTTAAACCTGTTGTAGTCGCCATTTCTTTCATATTGTAAAAGAGTGACAGCAACAGATTTAAACACTGTCTAAAGTTAAACACCGTTTTGCGGTAAGACCGGTAGAGTTTAACAAACGTCGCTCAAAATCCAATGCGGACAATCCTAAAATTCAGTCCTGCTCTAACGCTTTTGTGTTTTAACTGTCTATCCTGCTCTAATCAGATGCCGCGCACGCTAAAATTCAGTTATTTCGAAATCGCGACTACTTTAGGACATTAACTATAATTTATTTATGTAATAAAAATGATTTTTTCTAGTAAGTATCTGCGTGTGTTGGTTTCGTTTCAATCGGTTTTGAAATATGGAAACTGAATCGCTTTTTTTCGGGAAATTCATGCTTTTTTAAAAGGAATATAATAAAAAAAATATTGAAAGTATGTATGTTTATTTATAAAGTGTAATCATGGACGATGTCCATGGTGTAATTAATAATTGTCTCGAGTTGAAAAATACGCCATATTTTTTTCAAATTTTTACCGTCTACATTAACGGAACTGAATCCAATGCAAAACTGATGTTTAGCAATGTGCAGCCCCCTCAACAAATAACCTTGTTATTCAGAAAAACAAATTATAAAAACATGACATTCAAACTGGAGTAAGTCCAAGCACAATACGACATAATAGTCCTATTTGCATTTCAAATACACGAAATCTTTGCAGAATTTTTACCTTTCGCTAAATAGTTTATTGTCTTAGTAAAGTCGATTCTGAAGGCTTTAATTTCAGTGAGCACTATTTAAGCACTATCAAACTAAATTTTCTTCATTGCAAAATAGTCCTTAGATTTTAGGAACTGAAGTTAAATTACTTTGGATAATTTTAAGTTTTGACAGCACTTTAACTAAAATGAAAGCCTTCAGAATCTTCGATATTTAGGGTATTTGCCTTCCAACCACTGTCTTTTTTTCAACTCTGTAGTTTCCGCAATTAAATCCTACATTGATAATGAAACCAGCCCACGGGCGTAGCCAGGGGGAGGGTTTTGGGGGTTAACCCCCCCCCCCGAAAAGTTCAGCTTATAGTATACTATCCCACTGCTCGAAAAAGGACTCCCCCAATTCCTTCGAGGAGATTTTTTCTGTATGTATTTTTCACATTTTTAATATTTTTCTTATAAGGTCTTTCAATTTAAATGGAAAATAATTTAGGAGGTGATTCAGTATCGTTAATACATCACATTCCACTGCAAAGCACTTTTTTTTACGCGAACTTTATTTTCACTTATCAGTACAAAGTGGTCCGATCAGCTGACTCAGTTTGTATTGTATGGACAAGTGAAGAAAAAGTTCGCGCAAAAAAAAAAGTACTTTGCAGTGGAATGTGATGTATTAACGATACTGAATCACCTCCTAAATTACTTTCCATTTAAATTGAAAGACCTCATATAAGGGTTATTTTATGTACTTTTAGTCGTTTTATGATACTTACTTACTTAAATATAAGATGGATACGTTTCTTTATATCCCATAAGTATATAGGTAATTACCTGTATATAAAATAAGAATAATTGTGATTTATATAAAACGGCTCACCTCAATACGTGTTATGATCGGGAAAGCCAACCAGTTTCAGCAGATTTAGACTGCCTTCATCTGGGCGTGTGAAGACGTTTACGCGACGACGTTACGCCTCACACTGAGGTGACCTATATTGAGGTAAGCCGTTTTATATAAATCATGAATTATCCTCAAGTATCATTTAATTCTACAAGAATAATTGTGTTACTAGCTTTAAGAGTCGGCGTTCCGAGATTCAGGGTTCGGGGTTATGGCTTTTTAAGACAGTAAAAATTAAAATTTCTGAACAAAATAAATACCACTTGTTACATTATAAGATGAAGTACAGGTTCATTAAAAAAAAACACGGCAATAATGTATAGTAACTTCAGAAAAAAAACAGGAATTTCAAGAAAATCTCTTGAATACCATTGCGGCGTTACGGGTGTAACCTGAACTTGAAAATCCTGTTTTTTTTCTGAAGTTACTATACATTAGTGCCAAGGTGCCAAGTTTTTCTTTAATGAACCTGTACTTCATCCTGTAAGGTAACAATTTGTATTTATTTTGTTCAGAAATTAATATTTTACTATCTTAAAAAGCCATAACCCCAAACCCTGTGTTGCCCAATCTCGGAACTCCGACCTTTAAGTTACTTTGCTGTGCCCGACAGGGTCCGTAATTGATACTATACTAAATGTTATTTAAGACCTTTCGAACATTATGGTGCAAATAAATTTGATTACTTGATTACTTGATGTATGTTCTCCTAGGCCCTCTCTCCTCTCTTTTCTCCTACTTACTTCGTACACTGTGCAAGATAAGAACCTTTTCGAAAATATGCAGTGTCGAACATCCATCACGCAAAAAACCCCTAGAACAGAGAGGCGGTCGCCCAAAATTCATATTTAGTCTAATTTTACGATGATTTGATTGTGCCCCCAGCCATTTACTACTTCGTTATCAAACTGAGCTGGGCGACTATTCTCGCAACATTTTTACACGCTTTATATTTCATACGACATATTTTTTATCACGTGATAAATGCCATGTTATGGTGATTCTACTAAGTAAAACTCTATAAGACATGTAAAACATGTTACTAATCCGGCAAAAAAGTCTTCATTTTAAAGGCTCTATAGATTTCTGTATAAAGAGGTGAAAGACTTCTTAGTTCGAGATTTTTTAATCAATATTTTTAATGTGTCAAGTAATTTGATTAACTTCTTTCGCTTAGATTAAATTATGTTAAGGTGTGTTAATTCGAAAACCATAGTTTTCATGATTTTTAAAGAACTGTCCGATATGACGTCACTAGAGAATTTTAAACATTGATTGTGATGTGTGATTGCTTAAAAAAAAGTGATCTGTCTCTCTCTATCTACTCATCTGTCATCCAGCTGTCAAATTAGTCTGAAGCAAATTATTATAAATTTATCTTGATAGCAAAGTACACATATCTAAACAGCCATTACTCAAGTGACGTTACACGAAGGCAAATGGAAGTTGCAGCTTTTTCGTAAAAACATCCATCATCACATCATGAGGTTTTTTAGATCACAACTTCTAAAATACGGCTTATTAAACCTAAATGGTTTTCGAATTAACACACCTTAACATAATTTAATCTATGCCAATTGTCGCGAGTGTCAGAATAGCCATCCTGGCTTTATTTATATTTTGATAAGATGGTAATATAATCGGGCATTCTCAAACTGGTTCAACCAACTCAGAAATGATAATGGCGTGGATTATAGACACGATAATATGGCATGTGGCATGGTGGATTGGTGATGATAAAGTTTCATTGCTACCCACAACACCGAGCGTCAACCTTTTTCGTGCGAACAAAGAAATTATATCTCACGAAGTCCCTTACAATCCAACTTGAAAATTGGGATACTTTTTATTGCGAGATTCTCAAACTGAGTCCGCAATATCTTCTTCCCCGCAGACGAAGTCGCGGGCAACAGCTAGTTTAAAATATAATAAATACACATCAAACTTTCAATTTACAGTTTACAGGAATGGAATTAAAGATACGATAACGCACGTTTTTATCGTAACGTACCTACGTCACACATTATGTAAGTCACCGATCACAATAAGATGATGAGGAATGATGAAGACATAAAAGTGACTTGACGTTCGATTGATGAGGTTACTTTAGTCACAAAATAACCACTTACAGAAGGTTCACTCCGCATAACTAGCGAAAACAGGCGCACGCACACATAGACGCGTACGTACGACGATCTCGGTCAAAGTCGGTCGAATGCCAATACGAAATTCTGCCGAGATCATCATACGTACGCGTCTATTCATGCATGCGTCTGTTTTCGCTCCGTTGTATGGAGTCGGCCCTCTGGTAGTATTTATTTTGTGCTTTATTCACAAAATAGATACTATTTTACTATTTATTTTCAGAACAATATGATGAAAATAACAATGAAAAGCATTGAAAAAGTGCATAAGTTTGGTTATTTTCTTTACCCTTTACACGTAAAAAAAAAGAAAGAGACAAAGGAAAACGCTCGGTGCGCTCTTAAATTAAGTTTAGTCCTGTCAAATTAGTTAAATCGTGTTACACCGAATCGAAACTAGTACTGATTTTATCTGGAAGTTTGAAAGCCACTGGTTTGGCGTATATTTAGGAAGTTTATCTAATCACCGAGGAATAAACTTGTATTATGTCAAGTTCAACGCGAAATATTGTTATTATTTAGATAACGTCGAGGATAAGAAGTGAGACTCCAAATTATTTAGCTGATACTACTTCATCACTTTCATTTGGGTCTTTTATGTAATATTACTTTGTGGTATGTATGGTTTGTATATACAGGGTGCTTGGTAATTCGACCTATTCTTTGAAAGGGGTTATACTAGAGATAATTTCCAACGGATTAAGTCCTATCAACTAGGTGTCGAAAATGAATGGTCTCCGAGTTACGAAGGTTTTTATATTATTTTTCAAACTTTCAGACTAATAACCAAAAATAAATAATTTAAAAATAACTATTCCTCTCTCAGCACTTATTTATTATATTTCTGATCAATGATAGATGAGTGATCATTTATAAAAAAATATACTTGCCCTGAATTCCCATAATCTCAGAATTAAAAGGTCTTAAGTGGAAAGAAAACCTTTTTTATTTTGTAATTTTTGGAATATCGACTTGTTTAACTTGAAAAAATTCTCATTTTCGACTCCTAGTTGACAGGCATTATTTGTTGGAAATGATCCCTAGTATAACCCCTTTAAAGGAATAGGTGGAATAACCAAGCATCCTGGATATATATATATATATATATCTATGTATTTATGTATGTAGTATATTTTTATTTTTAGGTTATAGGTTTAAAATAACTTTTAAATAATGTTGTGCACTGATTTAGATTTAAATTTCCAAGACAAAAATGTTTTTATGTTTTCCCAAGGTTTATTGGAAGAAATTTTTTATAGGAATAATGCCTTCTATCTGTTCTTTGTGTGTATCTTGTCTTCTTATGTGTGCAATAAAGTGTTCATTCATTCATTCATTCATTCATTCATTCATTCATGGTAGATAAGAGGATGGCGAGACGATGTCCATTCATTTTTACAGGGGTGATCGGAAGTAGTGCAGGACCGCGATATGTGGTATCAGCAAGGGGAGGCCTTTGCCCAGAAGTGGGACACATTACAGGCTACATAAAAAAACCGGCCAAGTGCGAGTCAGACTCGCATACCTAGGATATTTGTGGGTGATAAATATAATTTTGTAATTTTTTTTCGTGAATTTCTCAACCGCTTTATTTTTCCTGTAATCTTTACGTAAACACATATTACCATGATTTGTTTCATGTTTTTCGGTCCACCGGTTTCGGAGAATAGGGGGGGGGGGGCTTTAATAGTAGTTTATGCTACAAGGGCGCAAAGGAATAAATTACGAGGACGATTTACAACACGAGGGTATTTACACACATAAAACACGAGGGTAGCGAGTGTTTTAAACGTAATGAGTAATTTATTGCTTTTACGCCCGTGTATCATACTACATTTTTCAATGCATAGTGTGAGGAAATGAAAACAAATATAATCTTGTGAACTTTAAATTATAATTGGCTCAAAAGGACTGTATCCAGAGCCCTTAAACAGTGGAAAAAAAAGTATAACGTCTATGGTACACAGGAAAGGCTGCAGGTTAGCCAACCATTTGTAAACAAATTTAAAAAAAAAATAATAATAAAGCCCTAGGGCAAAATAATCGACTTTTTGTTCGGTTTTGATGCATAAAAAGTGGGCCTTTACGAGCACATGCATTGAAAAAATATTTTTGTGGTTTTTTAAAAATTTCTTAAAACCAGTGCCAGTACATTGGTATTATTGGGGATAAAAATATAAAAAAGTATATATTTTTACAATCAGCCTTTTAATATCTACAATCTGATACCCATATTGTATTTTTAGGATAATATTTTTTATTTTTACACTTTCGTTTTGGAAATATTTTGAAGAATTTCAAATTTTTCATGTTTTTTTTACACCATGATATTTGGACAAATTAATGCTATTTTTGTGCCAAATTTCATGTGCTAATTTAACGGTGCTAAAGTTATGAGACTGTGACATACGAACGGACAACGGAGTCTCACGATAAAGGTTCTCTTTGTACCTTTTAGGTACTATGGAATCTTAAAAAAGTATAGAAGTTAAATTTTTGTTTTAAGATTTTCATAATCTTACTTCTTAGGCTAAACCATTTGTCTGGATGTTTATGAGTCAATCAGTCAAGGAAATACTGAAACTTATAATACTTATTATTAGGTATACAACAGTTAATACATATAACAACAAAGTTTCCATATATAGACAAGAATCAATGATTTTATAAATAGTTACAGTTGAATAATAATAGAAAATATAGGCACTTATAGTAGTTTATGCTACAAGGGCGAAAAGGAATAAATTACGAGGACGATTTAAAACACGAGCATAGCGAGTGTTTTAAATGTAACCGAGTAATTTATTGCTTTTACGCCCGTGTATCATACTACGTTTTTCAATGCATAGTGTGAGGAAATGAAAACAAATATAATCTTGTGAACTTTAAATTATGATTGGCTCAAAAGGGTTGTATCCAGAGCCGTTAAACAGTGGAAAAAAAAAGTATAACATCTATGGTACACAGGAAAGGCTGCAGGTTAGCCAACCATTGCAAACAAATAAAAATAAAAAAATAATAAAGCCCTAGGATAAAATAATCGACTTTCTGTTCGGTTTTGATGCATAAAAAGTGGGCCTTTACGAGCACATGCATTGAAAAACTATTTATTTAACTACTATTATTTTATCACTTTGGCTTTTTAACCATCTACTACATATCAGTTGCGTGCATAGAATTTTTTTCCGGAAAAGCAATCAGAAGGTCAAGTTTGACAATAAAAAAATCTGAAAAACACTGAAAAAAAAAGTTTGTACTAAAATGTTCACTCTGGCATCATACAAGCTTTCTTTTTTCAAAGTGTTATTTAAATTTGTTCATATTTTTTTGTTGTCTAACTTGACCACTGCTACATATCCGTCTAAAATTTTTAAGTACCATTGTGCAATTGTAATATTGTATATATTTGGCCAGTAAATGAAATAAATTGTACTTTTTAGCCCTCGCATTTGACTTGCGGGTAGGGTTTTCGTGTCATATGTGGTAACGCATGTTAGGCGCACTGTCATAAAACATTGAATTCGGAAAAACTTAGCTACATAGTGTAGGTAGGTAGGTACCTATAACTAGTTTTCAACAAAAACGAATTTCTATGGTTTCCAATAACTGATATGACACTGAGCTCAAAGATGACACCGACATTCAGTTCAATGAAACCATATATAAAAAGATCTGTCATAACTACGTATGTGCCTTATTCTATGGTCAATGTCTTCTGTCAAATTTTTGCTTTGAAAAACCTCTCAATTACATTTTGTTAGGTGTTGTTAATATTAAAAATGGACTAAAAGAGTAGAAATTAAAAGAAACACGAATAATTAGGAAATTACGATCTATTTCAAGATTACAAGCCAAAAACACAATGACAATGACATAAAGCTCAAGTACATTTAAAACCATAGACTGGCCGGCTGCGGCCAGTCGCCAACAGGTGTGTATGTCAAACTACGCATCCGACATATTTCTGACTATACGTAGAGCAGCGACCCTTCCTACCTACTCTACCCGTGTAAGCTAACCATTAGGACAAGCTGTGATATTCAGACAACACCCTCCTGAGATTCATGTGTGCTGGTAAATCAATAAATAAATTGTCTTCAAAAAGTTATTATAATTAATATTAACTATAAAAAAAAAATGGTGATTAAAAGTAATAAACTGATTTTTCAATCAGAAAACCTGGAATGTTTGTTGTAATGAAAAAACACTTCTTGAGCCAACGTTATGTTAAATTAGATAACTTTAATCAAACTCAGATTCCTATAATGTGTGCCAATATAATTAAGTTGCAAAACATGTTTAACTGGTAGGTATTTTTGACCGCAATTTAATAAATTAAATGTCGGCTACGAGCGAGACTCGAACCATACCTGCTCATCACTGAAAATCGTTTCAGGAAACTTTTTACGTTGTTACAACGTGCGACAAAAAGTTTTATAAACGCAGTTTCTTGGCGGATTCTAGTCACGTCTCTCTTATGAACTAGGAAGACATTACTAGTTATTTTTAGCCACGCTGCTGAATAAATGAAGGAGACGTATCACTGTATTTATCTATCATAAAATAAATCTGTACTCACCACAAAAAAGCGAATAAACCGATATAAAGATGAGATGAAAAACTCGCGAGGATTATGACAAAACTGTGCACTATCGAGCCGGGAATTATAATGTTTATTCACAGGTTATAGTTCCCACACTTATTTATTACGATTTCGAAGCAAAATACATGTCTATGCGGGTAGAATTTCGCATAGAAAATAAACTCCTCGGTCGGAGGTTAGAAAACGTCAAAAAATTAAAACAGGTTTCTCGGTGAAGGTCACCTTGAAATGACAGATGTCAAAAGAGTTGCCATTCCAAAAAAGCTTAGTTTGTTTGGAATCACAAAAAAGTGTAAATAATCGATTCTTTTTTCGACTTCAAAGCTTCTTCCCCATGAATATTCCCAATGTTCCCAAGCAAAGAAAACAAAAACGAACATTCTGTCTCAGACCAAAGGTGAGATAGTTTCGTGTTCCTGCGTCTTGAAACTCACACAATGCGTATTGTGTCTCAGTTATTACTACGCGGCAATACTCACTAAGCGTACACATGGTTACAAAACCAGCCTCACTTCAATTGTTGACAGCGCTCCGTCTTAAATTTGTATTTTGTTTGAGCATCCGTCATGCCGGAACACGACAAGTCGCTTGGCCACAGCGTTTCATTCTCAGTGCTTTTTTTTTATTGTCTATGTTGTTGGCACCTCAGAATAAGGAATACAAATAGAAGCCTGGCTAAAATAATACGCGGAGAAAAACACCTATCCTTGATTTTCTTACGACATTCTAGTGCGTTAGAGAGAGATGGATATGTATTAGTTTTTTCTTAATTAGGTAGGTTGTCACTAGTTCGTTGCTTTGCTAGTAATGTAACAATGTCGATTTTTGACTACGATAAATAAACCAAATCGAAATGAACCACGACCAATCTGCTTACCACACATTATATCGTATCAAAGTGTGAAAAAAAAGAGAATGCAGGAGGCACCGACCTTTCTGGTGACATCCTCTTGCTTTGGAAGGAGGCCAAGAGAATTAATAGCAAAGTGGTCTCTGTCTACCCCAGTGGGACACATGTTATATTGTGTAAATAAGGAATTAATAAAAGGATATCATTCTTTAGCAAAAAATTTTTATTAAGTACAAATTACTATATCGTAGGCAAGTAGGTACATAAGTTGAGTCCAAAATTGTGCTTGTTTCTAGTACAAAAAATTATGAGCGATGACAGCGCAATTACTACAGAGGTAATTTTTTTTTTTTTTTTATTATATCAAATAAACATCAACTTATCTTGAATAATAACTGATAACAAATAATGAACGATTAAAATACCTTATAACCTGTAATAAGAAATCAAATTATGTGCAGTTCAAGTCAATAAGCATTCCCAAAATTCATTTCACGAAAGAACTACCCTGTCAAAGTACTTTTATTGTCAACCACTAAGTACGAAAATGTCTTGATCTGCGGAATTTCTTCGTGAAGTCGATCACGGAAGTAACGTACAAGTTCTGAACAGGCCTTTCAGAACGATTTGCGAACATAGAAGTATGCACTTTTCTACACCACAAACATCCATAGGTACTGGTTCTCTTGCCTAAAATTGAAAAATTATCGAGTTAATATACTATAGTATAGTACAAGCACGTACCTACAAATAAGATCGATAATGCAATTATACATAATTATTTAAAGGTTACCAATGTGTCTGTATCTGGTAAATATAACGTCGCTAAAGCATCTGCTTTTAACCGTCTCCATGTTAAATTTTTGTTTGGTCCAAAAGCATCCGGCGTAAAGTGTTTCGAACAAATATGACTGCTTTTTTGTAATTGGCCAATTGGGTCTAATTATTCGTCTAAGCCATCCACTTTTTAATTCTTCCCTTTTTGGAAATCTGTAACAAAAAGATATAGCAATATTTTTTCGGCATTATTTTTCTTTTAACTCGCGCTGCAATTAATCTGCGGTTTCATCCTTTATGCACGGCTGCCACGGGAACCAATGTTCGATAGTTTGCGACACGGACTTTAGTACATCACTATGCGAAAAAACATAACCTCTACTAGTCTGCAGAAAATCTATATAAAACAGGCAAATATCGGTATAGAATTGAACACGAGTATAATTTACAAGAACTACTATTATTGTTACTGAGTTTAAGATATGATCCTGCAACTTATTAACATAAAAACTATCAGAACTCACCGATGAAATGATATTGCTTCATTGTTGTTTTCTTTTCTTCCTGTATGCGATTTACAGCCTTCAATCGCACAAGACATTTTATTACAATGTTAAAAAAACAATCAACACAAACAATAATAAATCACACTTTCACGAATTTTGAGAGGAAGAGCACAAAAATATTTAATTTCTCTCGGTGAAGCTGTAAACTTTCGCAAAATGCATTAGACATTTCGATGCCACCAAATTAAGATGTGATGCACGCTACGAACGATATTACAACACAACGATACAATGATGAGACATATTTAATTTGATGGTATTATAATTTTTAAAATACATCCAAATTACATCCATCTGACATTTGTTTGGTTCAATCTAGTGACACACCAGGAAAAAATATAAAGTAAGTGCGGTCCGTCGTTTCATTCGCTCGTACACAGGAGTAATTTACGTTAGATGAGTTCGATGGCCCAGTTCTTATTTTAGCCAGGTTTCTATTTGTATTCCTTATTCTGAGGTTGGCACGAACCTATACCCTGTTGTTGGTCATGAGCTCAGACTAATAAACAAAGTCAGGAGGCCCTCACAACTTTACCATATTAAAGGAGGAGGCAACGTCGATAACGGTCAACCCCAGTAAAATTATAATCAGCATCCAGTTGAGGGCCCCCGGCAGGGGACCTTGGCTCAGGACGTCGATGATGTATCTATCGGAGAGAAGGGTTGGTGTTGTTCGTCACAGTTCAGCATACTTAACACGCGCCATTGATATACATACCATAATAGGGTTTTGTTCATACAAAAAATACAGTACATGATTGTATAATGTATATCTATAAACTTGCCCTCTTACGCATGGCGGCGTTTGACAATATGCGATGGAGCAAGTAGGATGGAAAAGAAAAAACGTTGTATCTATGGCGCTTGCTAGGAATACAGAAAATTGTAAGCGGGGAATTAAATTAAAAAAAAAACGTATAACAGAGTTTTAATAACAAAAAATGGCACATATTTTAAATGTTTTTTTTTTATGGCAGAAACAATTGTTTGTACACAATATAAAAAATCTTTAATTACATTTACACAAATAAAAGATTATTACACAGAAATATAACTTACATAATAACCCGTGCCCTGTGGACTGGCTCCAAGAAGGCTCCACACCATAAAATTTGACCTTTAAATTCTTTACCTTTACCTAAGTGTAATAGAGACAGCGATGCCATGATACCGCACCACGATTCACGAGTGATAGAGATCAAATTTGTGTTGCGAATCTTTACAGTAACTTTACCTGACACGGGTATGTTTTTTTGAAATCATTATATTCCAGCTCCTACAAGGTATTCTTTCCTTTTAGACCTTTTTTTTTTCAAGGAATACATAACACGTTTACAATCTATCACGTGACACTGGTAGTATAGTCGACATCGGCTGCATTTGCCAAAATAAAAATTGAATTGAATTGAAATGTCTTTAGAGACCATTGACTTAAAAAACTGGACATCGGGTCCGCGGTCAAAAGTACCCGAATCAAAAGAAACTGAAAACGAGAAGAGACTGAATCGCGCGCCAGTCTTGATTGTAGAAAACAATCCCTACAGCAGTACAGGCAAGGTCTATTTTCGAAAAATCATGGTTTGACTCCTTCTTTTGTTACGAGTAACATCGTTGTTGACACATAAATACGGACACATTTTTCGTAAATTTTGTATTAGACCCTATATGTCTATGGTTGGTAAGTCAATGTTAGAGACACATAAATGTCATTACTCAGAGCAATTTATTATTCTATGGTCATTTATCCTAGCGTGCAGCTTTCAATAGAACTTAGCACTCCAGTCTGGTTATAAACTTCTTGACTGCCCTGAACTTAAAATTAAATAACAAAATGTCTTATTCTCTTAAAAAAAAAAAATTTATGCTTCTAATAATGGAGGTAACATAACAAGGAAAAAATCCGCCGTTTTTCTGTTGTGTAAGTATCGTAAATTATTTTTATAAAAACAACAAATACACTTCAGTTCGACAATTTATCACTAGATAAATGGAAAGGAAGTGAGAAGGCAAAGGGAACTTAGCCCATACAACCATGTCTTAGTCACAATTTTTTCAATATTCTCTACTCTTGAGGATTATCTGAAAGGTCTGTCCTGTTTAAGAACCAGCTCCGAATCGTACTTCATACATATCTAAAAACCATAATAACTCGCGAAAATGGAACAATTCAATCAAATAAATTTTAGGCTTTGATTTAGACGGTCAATATGAAGTGGTGTATGTCCCTGATTTTTTTACAAACATCGCGTTAAAGGCCAGAAAAATATTTAAAGTAATGTGTTTTCGCCCTAAAATCGAGTACTTTCACAAGGCTTCGTTAAGTAACTTATGAACATTTAACAACCGAAGTAAGCACATACACCACTTGGAAGTATCATCAATATTCTAATTAATTAAAACAGAATAAAAAAATAACAAATAATCGAGGCACAATTAAGGTATTCGGAAATAATCATTATATCCAACGCAAAGGGCGAGGCTCGCTCAGCACAGTTCGAACGGCGTGGGGCAAAGTGTGAGGCGCTTGTTTAGATCAGCCAGCCAAATATGCGCTTTATTGTCGCGATAGGTCTCGCTTCGCATCCGAGTTGGCGTCGTCCTACTACACCGGGTTCTTAAGTCACTTTCCTGTCGTTTTTCGTTGTGATGATAACACGAATTATGCGGTTAGAAATAACACACGAAAAGGCACAGCCTGCACTTTTGTTACCTTGAACAACACACTACACTGGTTACGGCGATTTTAATTTACAATATTCTATCACTATTGTAGATAAGATCACTCAAAATGCAATAATTTTACAACAAAACAATAAATAACACTGTTACAATTTCGCGCCTTTTTTAACCCACGGATTTGAAGATGCCTGAAGTGCTGCCAGTAAAGAAAAAATAAAAATCTTCAGAATACTTTTTGAAAGTCTATAAATGTTTAGGAAGAGCAATGATGTTTTTAAATAAAGAACAAAATGCTGTTATTAAATAGCATAGACAACGTCTTCGAAGAGTTAAATTTGGACTTTTTTTTAAAAACGGCCGCTTTTAGTATAATTATAAATTTTAACAACAAATAGCCGTTAAATATTATTTAGATTGCATTACAAACTAGAAAATATCAATCACAAACAAATCCAAAGACAAGAATATGAAAAAATTAATGAAAAAAAAATATGAGAACTGTGAATTTCTTAACTGTCTGAAGCAACAATATTGTAGCGACGACAGCGCCATCTGTTTCTTAAGAACAAGGCGTGAAATCACGTAACGCCCTCGTGAGCATTCTGTATGTGCAGTACAAGCTAGTATATCAAGCAGATGCAAAAATAACAGTGGACAAGTATGATGGAAGAATTCGCCGGTCTAGGTAGGAACCTCGGTGGCGCAATTGGTAGCGCGCTTGTCTTGATAACAAGAGGTCGCAGGTTCGAATCCTGGCCCGGGGAATTTTTTCATATTCATGTCTTTGGATTTGTTTGTGATTGATATTTTCTAAATAGACGGTGTTTTAAATCTTTAGTTTAATAATAGTTCATTGCTTTTTCTAGGCATTTTGACATTTAACTGAGCAGACTTTCAATCATTACTCTGTTTTTTTAAGTTGCATGACTTGAGTCCTAAACACATACATTCAAATCAAAATCTTATCGTTAACTAATCTAAACTCAGTGGCGGGCTATTGTCGAATTCCTCAGCAAAGTGATCTTCACCTACACTGATGTTACTTTCTTCGTTTTGATTATTCGAAAAATTTAATTTGGTTGGATTCACGCTCTTTTTTACGTAAGTCCTGTTCATAGAACCCACTGGACTGACAAAATCGTCACTTGTCGATTCAGTTCCATGTGGTAGATTTTGGTTTGATAAACTGGCAACACTGTCACTATGGTAGCTTATGTTGGTAGTTTTTGGAATGTCTTGTGGTAGATTTTTCGAAATTAAAGGGCTTTTGTAGGATTTAGACGCGTTCTTTGATTTGTTTATAATGTGTATCGTAGTCAATGGCGGTGGTTCGCCGTACATTTTTAGTTTGGCAATTTTTTCGTTAACCCTTTGTTTTCTTTTAAGCTCTTCAGGTGAAAAATTTTGAGTTTCTTTCTGTTTGAACGTGGACTCAAAGTCTAAGCCAGTAAGGCTCAAATCTTCTAATTCCTTTTTATTTGCCACTGCCTTTTGAATCAATGGCGACTCAATAAATAATTTATTTATTGATATATTATAGTTCGTATCGTTAAATCTGTAGGGCGATACATTCTCGTTATAATGGTGTTTCAAAACACTGAAATTGTTTTTCAACTCCACGCAATCTTGGCAGAATCTTCTTCTGTCAATTCCATTGAATTTCTTTACTAATTCTTGGATACTATTCCTAGAATTCACATTTTTCGGTGTTTTTGTGAAATAAGTGAACTCCGTCACTCTGTATTGCGGTATATTTTTTCTCGTATTACCTATTCTTTTCTGCAAATTTATGCACGCTACAAACTGCCCAGTGTCAAGTATGTTTTCGAAGCCAAATTTTTTGATGCCGCCCCAAAAATTTACACAAATTATATTTTTATCAGCATCGGCAAGGAACACATTTTGGAAGTGTTGATTTTTCACCGATTCCAAGTCTTTTTCGGATGGTTCTATGAGGAATATTAGTCCAACTGTGTCTATTTCGTTGTAGTCGGTGTTTAAGCTGGGATTTTGGACTATATCTTTGATATTTGTGCACGTTCTTGAAAAGCACTTGGTTAACGCTTTCAGTTTGTCAGTTTCTTTAACTTTCGCTCGGTCGAAGGTTGATTGTCTGCCCGCTGACACTTGTAGTTCGGAGTTTCTGTCAATAAAAACATGATATTTATTGATTATTGCAAACTGCAACTATCGTATTGATTTAAGACATCAAAGACATGTAAAGATAGTTGTATGCTTTAGTTAAAAAAAAAAAGGTTTTATAAATGCAGTCAAAATAAAATGCCACATGTTGAGCCTGCCGTTACTAGTAGTGATTAATTTATTATAACTTTTATGTGTTGACCAAAAAATAGGAATCTCGTTGATCACTTTCGAATTTTCCATGGTAGGTTTTTGTCATTTATCTGGCAGTTTTTGGTAGATTTAATTTACTTGATTTGAGAATGGCAACACTGGTTCACGAGTGGTTAACTGTGACGGCGTCAGTGACTATTTTTTCGCCCGCCTTCTTTTTTGACGCGAATAAAACATTCTACAGGTCATCCTAAGCCAGAGTCTTATTTAGTGGTTTGTTCGTCCCTCGACCGTTGATTCGGAGGTCGCGGGCTTAAATCTCGTAGGGGCTCACTCGTTGAACAGTCTCTTAAAACACCCGTGACACCCCCTCAGAGATCATGATGTATCATCATTATCATTCAGCCCACATCCACCCACTGTTGGGCATAGGCCTCTTCTTCTCCACGCCATTTTCGTCGATCTCTCGCCAGCCTCATCCATTGCCCACCAACAGTTCTGACGATGATGATGATGATGATGATGATGATGATGATGATGATGATGATGATGATGATGATGATGATGATGATGATGATGATGATGATGATGATGATGATGATGATGATGATGATGATGATGATGATGATGATGTATAAATAAAAGGAATTACCTTTGAGCGGTGGGCACTACGTTCATCATGTCGACCCACGCGCCTTCTTGTAATAGTTCCAAGATGGCGTCGCTTGGCCGCCAAATTGAAAGTAACCCTGTCAAAAAAATATAATTGATGTAATTCGCGCCAAAGTTGAGAAAAGTTAGCTCGGACGAGAGGATAGATAGTAATAGATGACAGATAGAAGAAAGAGAGAGATAGACAGAGACATAGACGAACTTCAGGGGCGGGTTCATAAACTAGGGGTCGCGACACGGGTTTTAATGCCATCTCTATCGCACGCGTTGAAATTGTATACGCTATCCTGCTGTCAGTGTTGGAACCTAACGAAATTGTTAATTTACGAACGGCTATCAGAGACATCATAAAGTTTGGCGCTCGTTATACGTTAGTTTTAGTTTACTTTTTTTATATTTTTTTTCATTTAGACATTTATTATTCGAAATATTATAACATTACAGAAAATTACAGACTAAATCGTAACAATATTATATGTGTACATAATTTTATTTTAAGCACTAACTAACATACTTTCTTCTAGCATTCTCTTACACACACTCATTACTAGACATTGGATTATATGCACTAACAAAGTGCCAAAATATGCATGCAAATATGCACTAAAAAAGGCCGAAATATGCACTAAAAACTGTTGATATGCCCAAAATATGCACAATTCAAAATCAAAAAACCGTTATTATTTTTATACAGTTTAATTAAAGACGGTACAAAAACAGCGAAATATGCTTAAAATCATGCACAGTTTTTGTGACAATATACAATTAAGTATTTTTCCAAATTTTCGAGTGCAGTTTTGTGACGTTTGTCACCCAGTAGTAATTTGTACGCCGAAAACGACATCTCTACATAAACTGACGTCATTGGACAAAACGTACGCACTGGTCAGTCAGTTTGCGCTCGCGCCCTACACGTCTTCGTCACCTAGGTCCCTATACGTACCTCTTGCTACTAAACGAAATATGCACGATTGGGAAAAAAGGCTAAAATATGCATTAAGGGTCGGTATAATGTCAGATGCACAATTTCAAATGAGCATAAAACATTGTGTTACTTGGTCAATCGGTTTAATAAAAATAATATAGATAATAGACTATAGAGCTGATATTCGTGAAGAAGCAAAAATGCAAAAGCTTTAAGTTCGCTCGATAGAAAAAAATAACGAAGTTACCTCTATATTTCATGTTTTTCGAGTGTTAAAGGGCCTTTCTTAAAACAGTTTGCCTTGAAATTTGTATTAAAAATAAGAAAACAAATGACCCCGCATAATTGCATGGGGATTTTGAATAATTCTGTTTCGTTTTCATTTAATTTAACATCTAAGAATTGGCGCTTACGTCGATTTATTCTGAGACAAGGCGGCGACAAGATATCTCGGTCGCACGCGCTTTTTGTTCCATGCTTTGTTTCGTCACTCACCCGTCGGTCAGTTGTGATCGCTCCGTTGAGACGGGAGGGCTACGTTTTTGCGCTCTCGACGTCCCGGTTTCGTAATTTAAATAAATCTCGTAATTTGAAACATGGGAAATAAATGCAACCAATGTAAAAAATGGAATAAAAATGTTTTACGAGTGAAAATAAAGCAGTGGATGAAAGTAATGCAAAGGTACGCCATTACTTAACAAAATAAGTAGATAGGTTATGTTTTATTAAAGATGTTGAACTAAAGGTTGTCTCAATGGACTAATGAATATCGCAATGTTTTTCGTCTGAGGTATTTTTTTTAGCTTACAATTTAATATCACAATAAATATGGTTGATGGATGTGGAAGAGGCAAAAGAGTTGTGTCTGGATCGTAGCAGATGGAAATCTGTAGTCTCTGCCTACCCCTCTGGGAGACTAACAAAACCTTATCTCACCATCACCATCGCGATCACGATCGCGATCGTGATCGTGGTCGTATCGTCGTATCGACGTATCGTCGTATCGACGTATTGCCGTATGGTCGTATCGTCGTATCGACGTATCATCGTATCGACGTATCAACGTATCGACGTATCAACGTATCGTCGTATCAACGTATCGTCGTACCCTCGTATCGATGTATCGTCGTATCGACGTATTGCCGTATCGTCGTATCGACGTATCGTCGTATCGACGTATCGTCGTATCAACGTATCTTCGTATCGTCGTATCGACGTATCGTCGTATCGACGTATCGTCGTATCCTCGTATCGACGTATCGTCGTATGGTCGTTTCCTCGTATCGACGTATCGTCGTATCGACGTATCGGCGTATCGACGTATCATCGTATCGACGTATCGTCGTATCGACGTATCGTCGTATCGACGTGTTGCCGTATCGTCGTATCCTCGTATCGACGTATCGACGTATCATCGTTTCCTCGTATCGACGTATCGTCGTATCGACGTATCGGCGTATCGACGTATCCTCGTATCGTCGTATCGACGTATTGCCGTATCGTCGTATCGTCGTATCGACGTATCGGCGTATCGACGTATCGGCGTATCGACGTATCGTTGTATCGACGTATCGTCGTATCGACGTATCGTTGTATCATCATCGTCATCATTATCTTTGCAAGTATGACTTTCGAAAAATAAAATTTTGAAATATAAAAATTAGATGCAAACACAATTACGCAAAAAAATGCCATTGCGAACAAACCGTTTTGTCAACTGGGTTGAATTTTATACATCGTAGATGCATTATACTTATTATTGAAAACTAGCACGTGCACGGGTTAATGACCGCGGATCCACACCGCTCGTGGGAGCTAAGAAATAGCGCTCGCGGCCGGTGACGGCCGGTCGCGCAAACAGTTGAGGTGCGGGGATGCGGGGGCAAAATCACTAATTTGTCCAGGTTTATACGCAGCCTCAACGCCGTAATTAGAGAGTTATATGCATTTGCATATGCAAATGCATAAAATCCGATGTCTACTCATCACACATCCTATCCCATCTACAAACACCTCACACTCTGGTGCTTTAGGGAGCAGGGAGCAGAGCAAATCGAGTGCTCGCGCGATAGTTTAAATGATCTCAAAACTGAAGTTTCTTCATTAAAATCTTCCTTAACTCGTTCATTTCGATAACAATTAAATTGTTGAGCGCGATTGTGCCTTCTCAAATACGACGGGTCAATAAATACATGCGAATAATTCCTCCCCTCTGTTTCGGAATCTTTGTTCGAATCGACCTACAGCCAACTATTTTCTTGTAAAACTAAAAAATAAATAAAAACATTTATTTTCCAGTTACGCCGAAGACGAACGGACAAACACCCAACCCTAAAACACACATCTACTTACCTTTACAAACATCCATCATCCCATCTCTCTCCCTCACCCCCGCGACCCTAATCTTCAGCAGCGTCACCACATTCCTGGTCTGGTTTAAGCCGGATTTCTCCAGTTTTGCCTGCATCCTCGCCTCTATGTCTTGGAGGAGTCGCTCGCGTTGCTTCGAAGTGTGCTCAGTAAGGAGTAGCGCTTGACTTTCTGATAGATGAGACTGGAACGAAAAAAAAATTGGGCATATCATATTTCTGTTCAAACTAGGGGGGATCAACCTGTCTATTCAAAATATGTCTCTAGGATGAACCTTTTTGCTGGAATAGTCTACAGTTACAGTAATTCATAGCTATACTATAAAGAGGTGTGTGTGTGTGTTTGTTTGTATGTAGGGATAATAGGGAACTATTGAAGTGATTTTAAAAATTCTTTCTCTGTTTATCGAGCAACTAGCCCCTAGCATAGATAAATAAAGGAAGGATAGATTGCTCACTCCATACATTAGAACAAAGCCCGCGTTAAACTTATTATTTTCGCCGGTACCTAGTAGTTCGACTTATTATTTGTGATGTCGCTACTATACTAGATAAATTGTGACATACCTAGTGCCATCTATCGAACTGTTGATGAAACGAAATTCGATGTGTGTGTGTGTGTGTGTAGCAACTATACTGCGCCCACAAAAACAAAAATTTGCTAGAATACGACAATACGCGACACATGGCATACGATAAATCTGAGGATAAATCGCTCAACCGTGCATGACAGTTGAGTCAAAGAGTAAAGTTATATACCGGTATGTATGAGTAGTGTGTGTTAGGTAAATAAAGCATATTTTAATGCACATATTTTGTTTAATTGATCGTTGTGCGCCATCTACCGGAATCCAGAATAACCATCTGCACGCTTAGTTAGATTGCCAGCTTACCACCGAAAGTTTAATGAAAAAAATGTTAAAAACACCTGATTAAGAATTCACTATTTTCTGATGCGATGTTATGATAATTGTGTGTTTTTATTAATAAAATAAATAAATATGATGAACCAGAACAGTAAAATGCTATATTTCGTCGATTTCAGACAAATTTTATTTCCAGCGACACAAGTAACGCCATCTAGCAACGTTATTTCCAGTATTGCGAACAGTACAAGGAGATAGCAATCTATCCTTCCTTTATTTATCTATGCCCCTAGATAGGAAATCGGTCCGTCCGATTGCGCCAACTAATCTATTTTTGCATATACTTGACTATATGCATCTCACTTCCACTTACAGGGGACTCTCTATTTCTGTAACCGCGTGGTGATGGCGCGCGTTAAAGAGCGACAGAGGTTGGCGGAATTTATATCGAACAAACCAAGTGTAATTTCGCCTCTTTGGAGTTCGTTGCTCTATGTAATGATTATAGGTTGTCAATTTCGTGCTTACCGCGCCCACGGGGTACAGGGGTTGGCGGGTACGAGGTAACACGCGATTTAGTGTGCAAGGCATTCCAAGTACACAAGTATGACATTGACAACTTTAAAATATCATCTACAAAAGAGATCCATTATAGGTACATCGGTTTATACCACCCTTATCTATGGAGCGACCTCCCCGGCGACTGGCCATCCGCCTTGGTCCGCCCCACGCGTCGTGCTCGCTCACCCTCCCGCCACACCATCCCCATCCCCTCAGAGACCCCGCCTATGCCCTGTGGGCGCGGTAGGCACGAAGTTGACAACCTATAGATTCTTCATTTGGAAATAAGCTATAGTTTGTTCCCTGGAAGTTAAGTGTTCTGTCCTTTTCTTTCTGTATCGAAAAGATAAAGACGGGAATAAGGTTAGTTTTGTCAGTTGTGTTGCGCCGAATCGATACAATTGTTTACCTTAATTTATAAAGACGATGTGTATATAGAAAGAAACGTGAGTTTTCTGTCTGAAACTTTAGGTTGGCGATTATCATTATCATACTGGGTGTAATGATGACCTGCTCAGAAAATGAAACCACATGTAGGGAATACCTCTACAAAGCCATAAAAAAAACAATTTCGAGAAAATATTTCTGTTTACAGAAATTTGTTTTCTCGAACAAAATAAATCGTGTTCCAAGTGTGCACCTTCCCTTCCAGTATTACTACATGTCAGTAACCTGCACGAAGCGGCAACATCGCATTTTTTAAGCCTGTTAAAAAAACGTGGTTAGTATGTTGCACTTGTGAGCGAAACTAAATTAATTATTAATTTGTAGATGTATTAATAGGAATGTCGAAATGAAATTTAGTACAAAGAACCCTCATAACATCCCCTATACGTGGTTTCATTTTCTGAGCAGGTCATCATTACACGGTGTATATAACTTTAATGTAATCTCACCCTAAATTCCTGTGGATCCTTGCTTCTCTTCATCATTTTAGCGATCTGGGAGCCGCTCTCCATACACTTCCTCTTACTGCTGCCGCCCTGCGACAATATGTCAGTGTCTTGGGTGTCCTGGAGAAAAAATACACATCCTCACGACATGGACCCCCGAGGGGATGTCAGATTCTGACGAAATAGGTACTGTAATATAGTGTAGAGTCATGAGATTGCTGACTATAGCAATAAGCAACTGCGCACGACTTGTGGCAAGGCGGGGTCACCACTTTGGCATGCAGGGGTGTTGACTGAGTGAAACACAAGTTAGCAGTAATAGTCCGATATAATTCAGTGGCTAAAACCACACAAGAAAACACGTCGATACTATTAAATGTCGGGAAGAGAACTGGCGTGGCTACGTGCCTTGACACAATATTGCTTATTGCTATAGTCAGCAATCTCATGACTCTACAATAGCTAGGCACACGTATAGGATTAGGTAAGGTTAGGTGTTATAGTTAGGTTGATGAACTATTTGGTTCAGTATAAGTTGGTAACAGGTGGTAGAGCTGATGCCGGGCTCGACTGTGGAGGTACCACCATCTTACTTGGAGACCCCCTCGAAGTAATTCGGGGGAGAGTAAGAGGACAGCTCACAGGCAAAAAACCAGGAGGCCTACCATGCCTGGGACTGATGGATGGCGGTATATCCATCCCTAATAGCCGGGCCTTATATGGAACAGACTGGTGACGGGCAGCGGTGTCGCTCGTGTGAGGGTTCCGGCACCGCGCTCACCAATCCGCCTGCCCAGCGTGTGTGAGTATGGGCAATTCTTTCAAGATGACCGCCGGGAGTGGCAAAGTCCTGGAAAGCCTTATGTCCAGCAGTGGACGAACTAGGCTGATGGGTGGATAGATGGAAGTTGGTAATCGATAATCTTTATGGATCGATATATGTCGTATTAATGATTTCGCAAATTTCAAAAATGAATAATAAGTCAATATAAAAGTTCTATCCAACTAACTACGAGCGGGTAGTTCATCAGACTATTGCTGGGGTATCGTCGCGATTCTGAGCTGAAGGTATATTTCTGCTGATGTTCAAGTTGATTTGGTTCTAAAGGGTCGGCGTTCCGAGATTCGGGGTTCAGGGTTATAGCTTTTTAAGACGGTAAAAATTAAAATTTCTGAACAAAATAAATACCACTTGTTACCTTACAAGATGAAGTGCAGATTCATTAAAAAAAATCACTGCACTAATGTATAGTAACTTCGGAAAAAAAACAGGAATTTCAAGAAAATCTCTTGAATAGCATTGCGGCGCTACGGGTATAACCTGAACTTGAAAATCCCGTTTTTTTTTCGAAAGTTACTATACATTAGTGCCAAGATTTTTTTTAATGAACCTGTCCTTCATCTTGTAAGGTAACAAGTGGTATTTATTTTTTTCAGAAATTAATATTTTACTATCTTAAAAAACCATAACCCCGAACCCTGTTTTGCCCAATCTCGGAACTCCGACCCTTAAATCATCGCGAGTTTTGTCCTCGCCAAATTAAATTAATTAAATTAAATTGCCAAAAGAGATGGTTGAGCTTCCTCTAAATATGTTTAAATATAAATTAAAACAATGGCTATTAGAGAAATGTTATTATAGTCTGAAAGCCTACTTAGAATAATAAGAAATTATAATTATGACTTTAATTAAAACATTTCGATAATTTGTAGGATGTGACATTGTGTGCATGTAATCTGTTTAATTTTTTTCTTTTTTTATGACCTTATTTGAGATTTGACATGCATGCATTAATTAAATTTATTAAGGTCTTAACTCCATTAACCAACATTTGTATGCTAAATTAATATTAGCTGATTAAGGCGCTCATTTTTCTTAATAATTTATAACACCACTATTTTGTACCCTGATCAATGCAAATAAAGACTTATTCTATTCTATTCTATGAAAAATGGGTGTGAAGCGGTCGACACAAAAGGGCTGCCCTATTTTATTTTATCCCCTATTTTACCCCTTATTTTTATTTAGGGGGTGAGTTTCATAAAATCCTTCCTCAGTGAGCGTCATCATCATAATCGTACACTACTGTCAAAATTTCATGTTCCTGGGTTTAGTCGTTTGAGCTAACTTGTATTTTTATACAATGTGTAACAGAACGGTGTAACCATATTTGAAGAGCTTATTCAGACCATGGTATAGAACAACTTTTACTATGGAGCCAAACCTGAAATCTCAAAAAAAATATCTACCCTTCCATACATTTCGGCCGAGCGGCATTGCATTTTTCTATGAAACAGTCGATTTTTTTTTTTCGAGATACTGGTTTTTTTCCATAGTAAAAGTTGTTCTATACCATTGACTGGATAAGCTCTTCAAATATGATTACACCTTTCTGTTACACGTTGTATATGAGAAGTAATTTTAATATAATATTTTAACCTTAGTTATGTAGGTACTTTTTTGTTGTGTATGAATTTGTATATTTATTGAAAGATGCTTAATAAAAATATACCATTGGGTTTTATTTTTATTGTTAAGAATTGTGTCAACCCTAGCAATATGGCCAGTGTCTAGACGCTCACATAGGGGTATTTGATCAAAAAAATCGATTAATATTCAAATATAACAAAGTTGCAAATTCCATGAAACCACCGTTACCTGACGTACGCTAAAGGGTTCAGGAACAACAGTCCGCCATTTTTATTTTATAAGCGCCACTCCGCCGCGTGATCAGTCGTCTTGAAAGCGCATTGCAGATTGGACGTATTATTGCTAATAAAACTCGTATTAAAAAACTCCGTACAATTTTAAATGTTTCTGAGACTGGTAGAGTGAACTGTGGTAATTTTTACAATGGATGCTGTAGAGTCAGGTATGTAGATCATAATTCATATCACCAATTTTTTATAATTTTGTAACATTTATATTTGTAATGTTTTTTGTGAACTGCATTACTATGTGCCTATTTTTTTAATTCGTATATGTTAAGATGTTATTTTGTTACATTTCCGGACCTTTCCCGGTTCTAATTTTAAAAACATAATTTATTTTGGTGTCCAATCTTTTAATTTAACTAAAAACTAGCTGCCAAAAAGTGCCAAAAATATCAATTCAGTAATTATAACTTTAGTAGTGATTGCGCAAGACAAACTTATTTTTGCAGTCATATTCATTAATCTGCGCTTTTCTTTGTTGTAGGCTCCTCTGGTATGAAGGTTATAACCCGAGCAGGTATTTATCGGATGACTAAAAAATACGAAGATAAGGATTTTGCAAAAAAGTTGGATTTTGTCGAAAGTGAAATCATAAATCGACCTACTTTCCCGTCCGAACAAATGCAACAATTTGTACAAAAATTTTCACGACTTAAGTCAGAAATGAAATCAAGATGGCAGACTGCTAAACGAACAGAGAACGTGTTTTTACAAAAAAACCATGTTTGGTTACAAGGCACTTTCGAAATTCCGTTAAAATGTGCATCAAACGTTGGTCGTCCGAAAAAAATATTTTCGGAATTAACAGATGGCAGTAAACGTCGTAAAACAGTACAGCTGAGAACGGAAAATGAGGCAGAAGTACTTCTTTATGCTGGTCAAATTGCACTTCGAGAATCTGGAAATGTTAGCGGAGCAAAAGTGGTTAAGGATATCATGTCATCACCATCACGTGGCCATAAATATCGAGAAGCATTCAGAAAGATCGTTACGCCAGAGTCAAAAGTAATACAATTAACGCCAACACAAGCGTTATCAATGTTTGTTGAGGCTTCTTTGACAAGAAAACAATATGAAGTCATAAGACAAAATTCAAAGTCACTATATCCCTGTTACTCTATTATTCAAAGGGCAAAAAAAGATTGCTACCCAGATAAAGAAGCTTACCATGTTAACGAAACATATGCGGAAATTAAATTACAATCATTATTGGATCATACAGCGAAGAGATTAATTTTGTATTTGGAAGAAGTCTTGACAACACTTACACAAGAAGAATTAGTGACCTTGGAGCTCATTTATAAATGGGGTTGTGATGGCTCCCAGCAAGCTCAATTTAAACAAAAGTTTACAAATTGTGGTGACTCTGACGCGAATATTTTTCAGTCGTCAATGGTACCCCTTCAGCTTGTTTGTAAGACTAATAATAAAGTGATTTGGAATAACCCGTCACCCTCTTCACCACGTTTCTGCAGACCAATGCGCATTAGATTCATCCATGAAACAAAAGATGTAACAAATGATGAAATTAACTATCAGAAAGAACAAATCAGACATTTGACAGGAACCGAAATAAGTGTTCAGTCTGGGGAAGTAATAGTTAACCATAAAATGTTATTCACAATGGTAGATGGTAAAGTCTGCAACGCAGCTACAAATACAGCCTCGACCATGCGATGCTTTATTTGTAAAGCTACGTCAAAAGAATTTAATAACTTGGAAAAATTTGAAGAAGCAAGTATAGAAACGAATAATTTGGAATTTGGATTGTCCATTTTGCATGCGAGGATTAGACTCTTTGAAATGTTATTGCATCTTTCATATAAGAATACAACGGAAGAAGAGGAGAGGGAAGAAGGAAAAAAGGTAAAAAAGTGGCAAGCCAGAACAGAAGCTGAGAAAGATACAGTAAAAAAAAGAAAACAACATATCCAAGAAGAATTTAGAAGGCAGCTTGGACTAATTGTAGATGTACCTAAGGCTAATTATGGCAACAGCAACGATGGTAATACCAGCAGAAGATTCTTCGCTAATGTTGAAACGTCCGCAAATATTACAGGAATAGATAAAACTTTAATAGAAAGATTTGCTACTGTTCTGGAGGTAATATCCAGTGGGCATAAGATTGACCTAGACAAGTTTACTGTGTACTGCCGAGATACAGCAAAGCTTTACGTCCAGTTGTACCCGTGGTATCCAATGTCACCTACCGTTCATAAAATATTAATACATGGCCCAGTAGTTATCAAATATGCGCTTCTGCCTATAGGGACTCTATCTGAAGAGGCAGCAGAAGCTAGAAACAAAGATTTCCGACGATACAGAGAGCAATATTCTAGAAAATTTAGCCGAGTTCAGTGCAACATGGATATAATTAATAGGCTTTTGTTAACGTCAGACCCATTTCTAAGCTGCATTCGACCCAAACCTCCAAAAAAATCAAAATCTTTTAAGCCAGAAACAATGGCAATGTTGCTTCCGTGGGATGCGGATTCTCAATCCGAAGATGATGACGGATCAGCTACAGACGCTGATGAATCTCCAGATGAGGAAGGATGGGATGCCTCTGCAGAATAATAAGAGTTATTTTATGGAAAATTAAATATAAATTACATTACGAATGACAAAATATTTTATTTTAATTTTTTAGTTATTTCTTGCCCTTTATTAACTTAATTTTACTTAAAATATTTATTTTTGAAGGTATCCATTCAAATAGAATGAAAATGAAACTAATTTACACAATAAATAATTTCGACCGACTTTTTGGGTCAAATACCCCTCTGCTGTCGGCATTTTCGCAGACATCAAAGACGTTGGATCACTGAATGTTTTTACACTGTGGTATTAGTATGTAGATGCCTGATACCAATCAGAAGCGAGAAGAGTAAAGAGGGCGTGGCTTAAGAAATGAAGGCAGACTGTTATCGCTTGAAATCGGTTCTCTAGCGGTGTTATAACAAGTTTGGCCAATCACAGCGCAGAATTGCGGTGTATTGCATTAAAAACTGAGCTTGCCACCTTCAAACGAATGTGATTTGAATGTGTAAGTGCTTACTTTTATTAGAATTTAAGTTATTATTATTTCTTTTTGCTGTATTTTTGCGTGTTTTGTTTGACAGTAAATTCCGTTTTCTTTCTTTCTTTAGAAGATTTTGATCTGTTGCAGACAGAATGACAGACGAATAGAAGGTTTCCATATCCGTACGGAACTCTAAACTAACCTGCTCAGCGACCTCCGCCTCCACCTCTTCGTAAAGTTTCTCGAGTGCCATCTGTCTCTCCGATTCGTACTTCACTTGGTATATCTGTTCCAGGCGTTCCGATCGAGTTACTGCCGAAAATTTTAAAGATTGAAGATATACGATACCGTGAAAGGGACAATGCTATACGAGTAAACGAGATAGTAGAGTTCTACGTGGAAACTGTAGCATAAATTACAGTGCGCGCCAATCTTTTAGTCGCCTCTGAAGATAGACGCAAAAGGCGACGCAATTGCCGTTTTACGGTGTCAGGGGGACGTTACAGGAGCGAGGGCGCGGAGCACACCCGCCTGCGTGCCGCACCACACCCCCCGCTCGCCATTTAGCAGATGTCAACACTATGCGTTAGTGTTAGTGTTACGTCCGTACACTACACACGCGCGCGTTGCATGTAAAGTACGTTCGTGGAAAAAATTCCATGATTCGTTAAGTTAATCGTTGAATCTGTTTGTGTTGCCTTTATTTGTTGTTTTGTTGATTTAGTTTGTTAAAGTTTATTGTTGTTGTTATGCCTCGCGGTCGTTATAGCGTTTTAGGGCGACAATGTAGGAAAATGGTGTTTACATTAATTTGTTTTATTTAAACAGTTAAGATTGCATTATATTAATAAATATATATTAAATAGGTAGGTACAACAAGTACACCTTCCCACTTATAGTAAACATTTAATAATCAACCGTTCATATTATTGTTTCCTTGACTGTACCAGCGCAAGCTTGCACTCGTAACTCAATCAGAGGCGACTAAAAGATTGGCGCGCACTATAACTGCCATGGATAAAGCAGCGGTAGCTCAGGGGTAAAACTCTGGCTTATCAATCTTTAGATCCAGGTTCGATCCCCGGTCGGGCATGCACCAGTGAGTTTTTCGGAATTTATGTGCATAGTATTTGTAATTACTTACCATTTGCTAAACGGTGAAATAAAACATCGTAAGGAAACCTGCATGCATATTTGTGCCCGAAGTACAGCGATGGGACGTAATAATCGTCAGTGAAACGCGAGTGTGTTCACACTCGGAACACCTCTGACACCACCTCATCAGGAATTCATATCGTGGCGATATATCTATACACATAATTGTGTCGATTCGGTATAACACGACTTAACTTATTTGACAGGATTAATCTTATTTTAAGGCGATATGCGAAAAAAATACGGGTATTTCTTTTCTGTGTATTTCATTAAATACACGGAAAATTATAATCAGTTTCTGGTATATGTATTAGGTATTTCAATTTAAATGGAAAGTAATTTAGGAGGTGATTCAGTATCGTTAATACATCACATTCCACTGCAAAGTACATTTTTTTGCGCGAATTTTTTCTTCACTTGTCCATACAAACTGAGTCAGCTGATCGGACCACTTTGTACTGAGAAGTGAAAAAAAAATCGCGCAAAAAAAAAATGCTTTGCAGTGGAATGTGATGTATTAACGATACTGAATCACCTCCTAAATTACTTTCCATTTAAATTGAAAGACCTTATATGCACTTTGACTATATAATCTAGGGTTTTGAAATTGGAAAACATGTTTGGATAAATTTTCTTCGATAGAAATTCGAGGTCTTCAAACACACTTTTTCTCCTCGTTTGACGAATAGGAACCATATACAGAACTCAAACATATTTTATTAGGTGTGTTTTAACAATATATAGAGATTAGATATTTGAAATTTTGCTAGCTATTTTAGTTTTTTTAATAAAAATATAAAACCAACTTTTTTCATTCTGCCGCCCCACTCGCACCGCGCCATTTTTCGCTTGGAGTGACAGTGACAACAATAAAATTCGCATAGCCATTAAGCGTCCTGTCTTTTTGGTTGGTAGGACGCTATAAAAGAAAATTCGCTGAAGGAGTTGAAGACCATCCCCCAATCAGCTTACAAAAAATGTATGGAGGAATGGGTCAAGCGCTGGCGTGGCTGTATTGCAAGCGAAGGGGCCTATTTCGAAGGCGACAAAATAAATTTTGGCGAATAAATTACTTTTTTGGTTTTATTGAACAATTCCCGATAGTTTTTACACAGAATGTATATAATACACTTTTTACACGTCAAATTTAATCTAATAAAAAGATATGTAATAAAATCAAAGATTTCAAAAGTTTAGAGCACTGGCACCTAAAATCTATTGCATTGTTTTTGAATGTGTGCGTTAACATAATACCGACGCGCGCACACTTATGAGTGCGCAATCTGTTTACCTACGGTCAGCAAACTGATCAGACTACTAAAGTCTGTAAAAATTCAAAACTTTAAGTGCATTTAAGGCGTCCAACTATCCCTGTGTTCAGATGAGCACTGATTCCAAACGTGTGAGCGTCACCTATTTAAAGGTGGAAACATTTTGGTGCTGTCATACTACGGTGAGGGCTTATCTTTACTTTTGAAATCTTTGAATAAAATAATAAATGTACATGGACTAGATTAAAGGTTTATTTAATTTATGTAGCAATATATATACGATTAAAATGATGGGTAAAATATATATTATACAAGGTGAAATCCAATCAACCGCCCGAACCCATACCGGAGACCCGGCCAGGGACCAGGAACAAGGTTCAATGATCACCAACCGAGCCCCCAGCACGAATCCAGGCGGCCGACCAAATCACATCCTATATACTACATACTAATAGGTTACATATATAAATACATGCCTATCTCCGCCCATTCGATTAGTCTTGCTATGAAGAACGGGCAAGAAACTTAGCAAGATCATGTCTTTTTTTTACATAAAACTTATACTATACAAATGATATTTTTAGAATGTTTGTCTGTACGTATGTATGTATGTATATATGAACACGCATCACGTCAAAACTATTTGAAGGGTAAACGGGAAGAGGGATCATAGTCAACAGAACGTAAATTAGAAATAAGTAGAAAAAACTTGCTTAGGTTATTATTTTAGAACTCTGCTTAGTGGGCTTATTGCAATCACAGTTAATTATTGTATTAACATTTTTTTTTTCACAAAAGAAAACTTTACTATCAGCCAATAGCCCCCCATATTCACAGTTAAAAGACATTTTTTTTTACTTTTTGTACTAGTTATGACCTTTTTTTTAAGTTAGGTTTTTAAGCTTCTCGAGTCCGGTTTATTTTTAAAGCGATATTCTGCGGACTGTGCTATTTTTTTCAAGTTTTTGTTTTCGCTCAATCATTGTTATCGAGACATTTTAGGAGATGGCACTATTTACTCGATTTTGAAAAAAAAACTGACAATGATCTTTCTTCCCGCGTACCCTTCATTTGTATTTCCGCTCAGCTGAAATAAGCCATAAACAAAGGGTACTCTCACCAGTGTCCCCATCCTCATACTTGTGCACGTACAGCGGTGGATACACTCGAGTCACTAACACCCGAGACTTGGACACTTTACCTCCGTCGGCTCTGGAACAATAATTATATCTTTTCACTTCACAATCTCGGAAAGGCTCTGTTTATCACTAGAAAGGCTCTGTTTATCACTAGAAAGGCTCTGTTTATCACTAGAAAGGCTCTGTTTATCACTAGAAAGGCTCTGTTTATCACTAGAAAGGCTCTGTTTATCACTAGAAAGGCTCTGTTTATCACTAGAAAGGCTCTGTTTATCACTAGAAAGGCTCTGTTTATCACTAGAAAGGCTCTGTTTATCACTAGAAATCTGAGTGGAAAAGCGCACTTTATCCGCTAGCGTGGAAAGTGTTTTTAAAATTCTAATGTTTTATTTAATAAAGGTTTCGTACAATAATATTACATTATATATATATATATAGAACCTCATTGGTTTCGTAATCGTAAGCCAGTCCACTGAAATGCAAATACTTATTTCATGCCATGCGCCAGCCTCATTTAAAGAATAATCGCACTGGCCAGCAAGAACATTTGATTAAAAACAAAAACTTCAAAATTTCCTTCTCTTTATTCAATTCACTTTCCTTCCATTATTTTGGTTTGTTTTTTGATAAAATCGAGGCTAGCAGCGACGAAGATATAATTTACCACCTGAACAATTAGTGCAAGCGGTACATAATGCCGAGTTGAGTTTTCTTCCGGAAAAATCGCGCGAAAAATACATAAAAGCGTGTGATATATATTTTCTTGTACCTAACATTTTCCTCGCTTTAGTGAGGTGAAAAGTTGTGTGTTTCGCTCGGCAGCAAAGTTATTTAGCGTCTCGTACCTTTGAAACCCTCGCTACGCTTAGGATTCTATATTTGAACCACTCGGTCGTGGTTCAATCCTAGAATCCTTCGCTTGCTCAGGTTTCAATACATGGTACTCGCGCCAAAAATTAACTTTCCAGCCTTGCATAACAAATAATATTATTTTCTTCAAAAAGCCGTAGTACCCAACCCACAAGTTGCTATTACAATGTTAGTAAGTTAAACGTCAGTCGCTTAGCGCAAAGTGCATAACTTAACTTTGTTTTTCTTGTTCAGAACTTTAAAATTTAAAAGCATTTTGGTCTATGGCATTTGACGCCAATAGTGTAACATTTAAAACCAAATTATAAGACTTTCTTGTAAAAAAAAACATATTATACAGTAAAGGAGTTTTTAACAGATACAAATTCGTAAACGTCAGGCCATTCTTAATAAAATTTTTTTTTTTAGCTATCAGACTTTAACATGTACTTACCTAATTATTTTCTATATGTGAAATGATATTCCAGACAATAATTGTATAATATTAATTAATATAATTCAATAGTTTATGTTTTGTTTAGTATTAAGTTGAATTTTTTGTGTGCCGAATATGTCAAAGCATATGGGACCATATTTTATGTCAAAACAACCATTTACCTTTGTTTATACAAATAAAGACTTCTGATTTCTGACAATTTCAAACTCTTGCTTTATAAACCTCACTAATACTGAACTATTGGCGTCAAATTCCATAGACCAAAATGCTTTTAAATTTTAAAGTTCTAAACAAGAAAAACAAAGTTAAGTTATGCACTTTGCGCTAAGCGACTGACGTTTAACCTTAACTGTTGTCGGTAACCCTATTTTAAATGCGAAAGTGTGTTTGTTGGTTTGTTTGTTTGTTTGTTTGTCCTTCTTTCACGCAGCAACGGATCGACGTGATTTTTTCATAGAGATAGTTTATGGCTCGGTGTAACACGACTTAACTTATTTGACAGAACAAACCTTATTTTAAGCGTCCTGTCTGCTGTCTTTGTCTTATCGATACAGAAAGAAAAAGACAGAACGCTTGAATTAAGCTTAGTCATGTCAAATATGTTAAATCGTGTTACACTGAATCGACACTTTAAGCTGCTTTTTATCCCGCGGAAATGCAAACGAAATAAGTCGTTCACATAACCAAGTCGTAACATTTGTATCATGTCTAAAACAAAATAATATCGAATTCGAATTCCTTCAATACATCGCTTAAAGCAGCGTGGGTCGTCTTCGGCGAAGTCGTCGAAGGTACGGGCCTTGATGTTAACATCTTTGCCCGGGCTTCAACCCGCGGTTCCGGGGGGGGGGGGGGGGGGCATGTCGGAGATCGTGTCGTGACGGGCCGCCGGCTTCACGACCGGCAGCTCCACTCCCTTTTCATGACTGCCGTCACCGGCAGCCCAGTCCATCGTCAATCTCCGACATCTTCTTCCGAGCTGCTCGCGGATGACTCACGCAGCAGGTCTCGAGGGTAGGGTCGTCCGGTGGGGGATCTGTCGTACGTGGGGGCGAATACACGGAGATGTTCGTGCGGGCCGTTGTCGGCCCGGTCATAGATGACACGGGCCAAACGGCGCACGAACTCTTCAACGCTCTCAACCCCATCGCTTAAAACGTAGGGTTGTCATAAGCACGAAATTAAAGCGCTACCTGACAGAGGCCCACGGAACCAACATGGCGGCGTTGCCATGACGACCGAGCCGCGCGTTCCACCGCGCCAGACGCGTCGAGTTGCCAGAGATCTTCAGACGGACAGCCGATGTATCCTGTAATACACAACATTTCAACAGGCACGATGACTAAAAAATTCTAATTAGTCTGTCAGTTAGATTATCAGAAAATATTGGACACGTATTTTTTCTTTTGTCAATTAAACAAAAAATGATGAAGATATAAGTAGCCTTTTTACCTAGGCGTGACGTCACCAGCCCCCAATCCCAAACTTTGACGCGCTTTATCTGTCATTTTTGTTTGATTGACAAAAGAAAAAATACGTGTCCAATATTTTTTGATAACCTAAATGACGGACTAAATAGAATAATATTTTGTTTACCCTGTCATCTCCCCTACTATTAACCCGCTAATTTTGATAGCTAAAATGAAAGCTAAGGGATAAATATAAAAATAAATATAATATAAGGGATAAATATAAACCAGATAAAAGCTAAGGGATTTGTAATAGATCATTACCTATGAAATTGCCGAATATTTTTTAAAGATTCATGAGTCCATAATTCCTGTAATTGAATAGCTATTTCCATTATTTGTTTTTGTTTTAAAGTTGCTTTCCAGGTTTTACATGTACGTATTAAATTTTGATTTTATTGTCAGTTTGATAACTAAAATTAAACCTTCAAAAACAGTTCGTCCTAAATGCCATCCATTTTCATGATAAATTTCGTAACATCTGTTTACAAATGACACGTTTCAAAATTCAAATTAGTGTTGCTGTTAGCTTATTCAAAGACAAAAAAAATTTCAAATTTTTTCTGTGCCACTTTATCGGCGTGATAAATATGTATACCTATGCCAAATTACAGCTTTCTAGTACTTATTGTCTCTAAGCTAAGCCGCGGACAGACATACAGACAGACGGACATGGCGAAACTATAAGGGTTCCTTGTTGTTGACTACGGAACCCTAAAAATTGTAGTACTGAAAAATTAGTTTTCTTCAAATTCTCCATACAAAACGCCAATTTCACAGTTAATGACCTAATATTTAGCTCTTTCCCAAAATTTGGACTTTAACATTCATAAATCTTGGATTTTTTAACAAAAGCCTTGTGGGCATAAACCAGTTACATTTTTTGGGTGTGGTCATCAGATTAAACAAAATAAACACACTCAGCTATCGTGGGTAAGTCGGTCATGTAAATAAGCAGAATAAACCAAATTAACCAACCACTATATTACATACGATGGTGGTTTATAGTGGCCTGAAGTAAGCTGCACAATCACGTTTGACAGCCAATTTTACCCACGATTTTTGACGTTTGTTGAGGGTTATGACCGAATCGTGGGAGTTTATAGTGGAAAATAGTAGTGTATTGTGATCTGATGACCGTACCCTTTGTTTGTATTGTAAAAAAACAAAATGGCGTAACCATAGAGCATAATATATCAAATGTCAGTGACACAGTGACACTTGACATTGACAGCTAGTTTTTTTATTTATTCCTAGGCATATTTTAGCTCTTCAGCCCATACCCTTACACTCAGTTTTTTCAGTTATTTTGAAATAGCCGCTTCATTACGACATTACCTATAAATTATTTATGCAATAAAGATGTTTTTTTCTAGTAAGTATCTGCCTGTGTTGGTTTCGTTTCAATCGGTTTTGAAATATGGAAACTGAATCGGTTTTGTCGTGAAATTCGTTCTTTTTTGAAACGGCCGCTTTTGGCATAAGTAAAATTTTAGCTCATCAAAGACGTTGTCTATGAAAACTATGCTATTTAAAAATATTTCATTGCTATATCTACACATTTACTTGAGCAGATTTTTTAATAATTGAATGGGTCACCTGGAAAAGGTTGTAAGCAACAAAATGGATTTTTTTGGAAAACGACATTTTTAATGTTATTTCAGTTATTTGTTATTAAATATATTACAAATTACATTGACAATTATGTTTATATTATAATGAACCTTAAATAAAAAAGCCATAATGAAATAAGCAATTAAGTAATGAAAATTAAACAAAACTATTCCTAAATTTATGGATAAACGTTGCATCTAACGTTGGTTGCTACAATGATTGACATGTTGTTGGCTTGTTAATTCTTGTTGCTTGACAATCTTGTTAAAACGTTTTACCATTAACCAAAACAGGGGGCAATTTCGCTGCTATAGTGTAACCTATTCTGTTCGGATATTCCTTTCCGGCAATCCTCAGCACCTCATTCATCAAATCTCACCACTCCTTAATGTTAATCTTAAATTATTTCCCCCTATTTACTTGCTCTGCAGCACCACGACTCACGAAAAGATCATCTCGCTCCGCGATCTTACAACGTTTTTCGCTTAACTGGCAAACTTTCGGTCGTGACAATAAAGCCGATTTTGAAGGCTTTAATTTTAGTTTTAGTGCTGTCAAAACTTAATTTTCTTGATTACAAAATCGTCTTTAAATGTTAGGAACAGAAGCTAAATTACTTTGGAAAAATTTTAGTTTTGACAGCACTAAAACTAAAATTAAAGCCTTCAGAATTGGCTACAATAAAGCTGATTCTGAAGGCTTTAATTTTAGTTTTAGTGCTGTCAAAAACCTAAATTTTTCAATGGGAATTTAGCTTCTGTTCCTAGCATTTAAAAACTATTTTACAATGAAGATAATTTAGTTTTGACAGCACTAACACTAAAATTAAAGCCTTCAGAATTGGCTTTATTGTCATTATAAAAAATACGACAATAGTGTTTATTAAACCAAACTGCCCATGGGCTCAAGGGGAACGTTTTTCTATCAAAAAGATGACATGGCACAATATGTTGGTTACGTTTTCCAGGTGACCCATTCAATTATTCTAGTAAGTAAATAATTATTTTTTTTCTAAAGTGGCATCACTTCAGCAGCATATATGTAGCACCTTACCACTCAGAAGTGCGTTCATTAAATAGCCCTGGGCTGGGTAGGAACACTGGGGTTGTAACATAGAGTTTTTGAATGGGTTTCGTCGTGTAGCGACACTCAAAACGTCAGTTGTCATTTTTTCATTATATTTAGTATAACAACGTTGAGAAGACCCCTTCTGTACGAAATTTAACGTAAATATATCAACTATAACGTTGAGAAGACCCCCTCGGTACGAAAATTAACGTCATGTCATTTACGAAAATTAACGTGAATGTCAGGTGACGTTTGGAGCCTATACGAACCTTGCGAACCCTGCTCAGAGTTGATATTGAAAAATTCGACACCAGTGTAGCGACACTGTCATTTTTGAACGGTCGGTGTTGAGACGCGAGTTCATTATTGAACGGGTTAGTGTTGCGACCCGGGTAGGAAACCCAACTCGGTGTGAGTTTATGTACGGCTATCTGTGGCATATAATCTGGACGACGCGGGTTCTTTTTTTCGCAATGGGTTTACGCTTGACCAAACTAAAGGAAACGTCATAGAGTTCATTTCTGATTGAAGCAAAATGAGATGCTCAATTTGAGCTTAGAAACTCACCTCCCACGGAGCCACTCCTTGCTCACACCCCACCATCTCGGCGCCGCACACCACCAGCTTACATCCCACTACAATCTTCCCATCACACACCAACCGAGTCAGCATCCTGTCTGCACAAGCCGTGATGCAGTACCAACCGTCTGTTAACACCAGTTCTATTGCAGTTGGGTTGGTAACGCTGGAAGATTTGTGATTTCGGATTTTACGTTTGTAAGGTGTGTAAAAGTGAATTTGGAAAGGCGTTTTCTTATTGCAAGTTTGGTTACTAACTTAAAGGGTAGTATTTAAACGAGCGAATATAAATTCTAATTTAAGGTGTCCAAAAAAGTTAAATATAGCGTACTAAAATACTAAGTGAGGGAAATACTGTGGGCGAATAAAAATGTTGAAAACGGCGACTTGGAAATACAAATTTGAGTTGAGTTGAATAATTCTCAGGCAAACAATTTTCTAATTTAGTAACAATTTAATTAAGAGCGTTAACAGCGGTTTCGCAGCCGGATTGTGAAAAACCCGCCTTTTTCTAATTCATCAAAATAGAACACTTAAATTCAAAATTCACTCAATAGTTATTCAATAGTTATTCAAACCTATGTATTGTGTATGCTGCCATCGCAAAGTTTTCATTGGTTTCTGTAAATTAGAAATTCAAAATTTTTGAAATTCTAATTTACAGAAACCAATGAAAACTTTGCGATGACAATTGACACAATACATAAGTAATAAGGTTTTGTTGCATAACTATTGAGCGAATTTTTAATTTATGTTTTCTGTTTCGATGAATTAGAAAAAGGCGGGTTTTTCACAATCTGGCTGTGAAACCGCTCTTAAAGCAGCGGACGGTCTTGTCTTTAAGATAAAAAACAAAATGTTACGTACCTAGTGACGCTTTTACCATCAACCAAAATACTGACAACACATAGGACCATAGTTCTAGCAGAAGTGTCGTCTTTCTCAAATATCTTCCTCAAAACCGGTCTCTCTACGTTGTATAATTCTCTGTCGTATCTATACTTTAGTTGCTCTATGGCATTTTTTGCATTGCAGGCATTTTCCATTGATTTCGGGAACCTCATTTCGTAAGAGATTAATTTCCAAAGTATTAATTTTAAATGGTTATCTAACCATCCATTTGGGATTATCTTTTTGTTCACAGATTCAAGGAAATATAACTTTAAATCTTCTGTAGATAATTTCTTGTCAGTTATATTGTTTCTTGTCCCAGAAAATTCAAATAAAAGGAGGTCTTCATAATTAAAATGTTGTATATAAAGGTCTATATTTGCTTGGCTGTTGGAAGATTTCTCAAGTAAATCTATGTCTTTTAGGGTTAGGATTTTCTTTTGCTTGTAATTGTCATTAAAAACCAGTATACTTTCAGGTTTGTTTGGTATTTTTGTTACAGATTTTGGTGTCACGTCACTCATGTTGAGTTTGTATGGAGTTTTAAAGCATTTTCGTTTTTTAGCTTTAGGGCAAGATAATATGGGACTACCAGGCATTTTTCGAGTCTTTGGCGACTTATAGAAATCTTCTGTGTCAAGAGTTTCTTCGAAATTATTTAAAACTTGAGTATTTATTAGCTCTTTGTCAATATTTTTGTCATTGTTACTTGTATTATCTACTTCTTTCAAATATGTGTCAAGTTTTCTACATTTCGTCAATGCTGGATTTACTTTAGTATTATTTTGTTCTACATTAATATCTTTGAAAATATTTCTTGTTTTTGCTAGAGACTCTGCGGTTATTTCAACTTTTTTCTTACTCGCAGTTTGGAAGCCGGCAAAGGCAGAAGTTTTTGCAATAGGAGTGTCAATTTGAGGGATCACATTTAGGCTTGCAGCAAGTTCTTGAAGTATACTTTTTGTTTTGGTTAAAGCTTCCTCTGATATCGCAACTGTTTTGTTAGATGCTGTTTGAAACCCAACAAAACCTTTTGTTGTATCAAGTGCTTTAAGATTATCTTCATTTATATCTTGAAAGATTTTTCTTGTTTTGGCTAGGGCGTCTTCAGAAATAGCAACTTTTTTCTTACTAGCAGTTTGAAAGCCAGCAAGAGCAGAAATTTTAGCAACAGGAGTGTCAAAATTCACGTTTTGGCTCAGACCAATTTCTTGAAATACACTTTTGGTTTTGGTTAAAGCTTCCTGTGATATCGCCACTTTTTTGTTAGATGCTGTTTGAAACCCAACAAAACCTTTTGGTGTATCATTTGCTATAGGATTGTCAACATTTATATCTTGAAAGATTTTTCTTGTTTTGGCTAAAGCGTTTTCAGATATGGCAACTTTTTTCGTACTAGCAGTTTGAAAACCAATTAATTCAATAGTTTCAATTGGCTTCATGTTGGCTATATCAACGACATGAAATATATTCTTACTTTTGGAAAGTGCGTCTTCTGAAACAGTACCTTTTTTGTTGCTAGCAGTTTCCAAACTAACAAAGCCTGTGATAGTATCACTTTCAATTAAATGTTCGTCATTTATTTCAATATCCTGACATGTTTTTTTTGTTTTTGCTAAAGCTGCTTTTGATATTTGTACTTCTCTGTTACTTGCTGTTTGAAAACCATCAATACCGATGTTAATATCTTGATTCGGAGAAAGTTTTTCATTAATGACATCTTTAAAGATTGTCCTAGTTTTGGCTAAAGCATCCTCAGAAACATTCACTTTTTTATTACTTGCTGTTTGAAAACATCTAAAAGATGGTGCTTCACTCATGTTACTTGTAACAAGTTTCTCTGTAATATTAATATCTTTGTCAATATCTTTAAATATTTGTTGGCTTTTCTTTAATGCTGTCTCTGATATTTTGTTGCTTGCAGTTTGAAAGTCAATAAAATCACCAATTTTATTAGAGCAGATACTTTCTATTGACGTACTTTCTACGTCAATATCTTGAAAGATATTCTTAGTTCTCGCCACAGCCTTATCAGAAATACTACCTTTCTTGTCGCTTGCTGTTTTAAAACCGGTAAATACAGACTCTGTTTTAAAAATTTTAGAATCTAGTATGCTAGGGATCAGATCAACATTTTCAAAAATATTCTTTGTTTTAGCCAAAGATTCCTTAGACACTTTCACTGGTTTATTACTAGCAGTCTGAAAACCTTTAAATACAGGATCTTTTTCGATGTGCTGCAAGATTGGCTTGTTTTCAAGTGGTCTTGCGATTTGTAATAAATTCTTAGAAGTGGATTTTATGTTAGAAATGTCACTTTCTGGAACATTATCGATGTCTTGAAATATCTCTTTAGTTTTCGCAAAAGCTTCTTTCGATATTTGTATATTTTTGATACTCGCAGACTCGAAACCTCCAGAATTCGTTTGTTTGGTGTTTCGATTATCATGCATATTTGTAGCGTTTATATTATCAGTGTAATCAACTAAATCAATGTCTTGAAATAAAGTTTTGGATTTAACTAATGATTGTTTTAACACATTGATTTGTTTGTTACTGGCCGTTTTAAAACCTACGTCACTTTGTTTATCATAGGTCCCTGTTGCTGTAACTTTTTCTGTTACCTCACTAGTAAATTTTATTTCTGTATTAAACTCTTCTAAAAGTAGCTCTTCTTCATTATCAAAAATTTTATTTGTGTTTTGATTATTTATATCTGTACCTTTTTTGTTTGACACATCTCTAGATTTAGTCACATATTCAGATATTAAATTGTCTTGATTATTTGTAGTTTTCAATTCATCAAAGTTAATTTTTTTGAAAACATTTTTACTTCCTTCAACAAGAATATTATTTGTGTTATCTATATCTTTAAACATTTTATGACTATCGTCCAAAGCTATTGAAGATATGATTATATTTTTGTTACTTGCTGTTTTAAACCCTTCAAATTTTGTCGATGTTTCAGGGAGGACAATATTTTTGGGCGAAGTTTGACGGATCTTAGGTTCTTTGCTTTCTGTTCCGGGAGCTGCACGGAAATTCTGATCTTCACCGATGTCACTAAATATTTTCTTTGCTCTGGCCAAACATTTTTCAGAGAGTATTATATTTCCGTTACTGGCGGTCTTGAAACCTTGAAATTTGGCATTTTCTTCGCCGGTGATAGCCTCGATACCTTTATCGTCTTTTATGTCCCAATTTTTCGTTTTTATATCTTTTTCTAGATCTTGAAAAATATTCTTAGTTTTACAAACAGCTTTATTAGAAACATTTATTATTTTTCCACTTGCTGTTCTAAAACCAATATTTTCTACTGCTACCTGGCTACTCTTCCTTATGACAGTTTCTTTTTCAATATTTTTTTCGCTTATGACATTATCACATTGTGCAACTAATTCTGATAAAGAAATTGGTACTTCGTTTGATTTTATTTTGTCAACACCTTCAAAAACACTCCTAGCCATATCAAAAGAGTATGTACATATTTGTATGGACTTATTGCTGGCAGTCTGAAAACCAACAAACATGGTTTTGTCTAGTATATCAGATTGGTTTGCATAAAAGGATGTTTCCAAGGCACATGTAAAGGGTAGGTCTTGTACATTTTTGTGAATGTAGTCATCTTCCTCATCACTACTAAATAGTAGCTCATCTTTTAGAATTTCTGATGCTAAGGAAAAAGGAGTAGAACAGTTTCTATCGCTTTCACATGTTTTTAGATGAATGTTTTGTTTTGTTTTTGGACAACAATTTATTTTTAGACCCAAATGTTCTTCATTTTGCGTTATTCTTGTCCTTTGTTGTTTTGGCAAGATAGGACTACAAGGAGGATTGTTCACTTCATCTAGAAACTGAATTTCACCTTCTGGTTGAATGAATATTTCTTTACCTAATATTTGTGAATTAATTAAATGTTTTGCTGCAGTAAAATCAACCACTTCAGTTGATGAAAGTAATAAGGCTGCTACTTTTTCAAATCTCTCAAATGCTTCCAAATCGTAAACTAAATGTTGCGAAGTTACTAAATGTGATTTTTTGGTTGGTATGGTAAAGACTGGGCTTAAAGGTCTTTCTGCTTCTTCAGTAAAATTCAGTGCTTTTGTGTCTATTTCCACAAATTTATTGAAGATTTGAGTAGTAGTCAATGGCACATCTTTTTCTCCTGGACTGGAAACTTCATGACTTTTGATTATTTCTTCACTCTTACTGTACTCTTTAGTGTCTAATATTAATGATGTGTTTAAAATATCTTGTGGGACTAAACAATTGTTTTTATTTACAACTTCAGGTTGAATACTAAGCCGGCTAACAATTTGTAAATCACCATCATTATTTTTCGGGTCTTGGTTTTTTTGTTTATCAAAATTCATATTTGTTCTTCCACCGCAACCTTTTTGATAGGTATTAAGATCAGATTCTATCATAAATGGTAAATGTTTCTCATCCTGGTCAACAGTTCTTTTAACATCTGATTGTGTCTCAGAAAATGTAGTCTCAAATTCCTGAGTAATACCTCTGTGTGAGTCAATATTTATTATGGCTTCAGCATTTTTGATCATATCTATAAGTTGTGTGTCGGAGACAGATTGCGTTTCAAATTTGTGGCCAGTTGAAGTGCCGGGTCTTGGTTCCTGAAATGTGTTAAGTGTGAAATTGTTAAAAAAACAAATTTGAGTCTAACGAACATCACAAACCCTTTCCCAGCCGAGCGTCCATAATATTATAGGACTGATACGCTGGCGATTTTTGCACAATTCGTTGGCTTATAAAAAAATACTAAAATATATAGGTAATTTATGTTTTAGTTTGAGGAAATAAAACAACAGATTATCTGTCAACAGATTCTAATACAATATAGTTTTTCTCTCAGTTGTTTAGTGAATGCCCAGGGTTCACACCCATAGGTAATACATGGAAGTATACATTTAATTATTTCTTTAAGAGACCAGTATTTTTTTCCACCCTTTTGCTTTTCTCGTGTTAATTTCTTTTAAGGTTGGGTCTTTTGGAGAAATAACTTGACCTAAGTACATATATTCCTCGACTTATTCTAGCGGTTCGTCGTGTATTTTGATGTCTTCTTTTATGGAGTTGGTCTTGCTGGTAATCATTGTTCAACAGTTGTAACATGTTAAATGTTACAAGTGAAGTAATGTTTGAAGTTGTACTTAATTGCAAACATTAATCAGAAATTATGTTATGTTAATTCTCTCTTGACTGTATTTGGTTTTTCGTAAAGCTGTTTTATATGCGTTTTTTGACAGATTATCAATATGATTGATTAAAATCTATTTATAGATATGGCAACCTTGATAATTTTCGTTTTCGACACTTCCGTTGTTTTCCTTCACTTGTCTTCCTGACCTCGAGTCAAAATGTGATTTTTTTTATCAATTTGAATCGGCCAGTAGATCAAAAACTCAACTATGTATTAATAAAATCATGGTTGTTGTTGCCGATTCAAATTGATAAAAAAAATCACATTTTGACTCGAGGTCAGGAAGACAAGTGAAGGAAAACAACGGAAGTGTCAAAAACGAAAATTATCAAGGTTGCCATATCTATAAATAGATTTTAATCAATCATATTGATAATCTGTCAAAAAACGCATATAAAACAGCTTTACGAAAAACCAAATACAGTCAAGAGAGAACTAACATAACATAATTTCTGATTAATGTTTGCAATTAAGGCCCCTCAATTATAAAATTAACATTTTGTTTAATTCATACCGTTAGTAATTACGTTATTAAAAATCCAAAAAATATATATATTAGAAACGAGGATATACTTAAGTAACTTGTCGTTCTGAAAACGTAATTTAATTAACTTCGCTCGATAGAAAAAAATCGCAAAGTCAGCTCTAAAAAAATCTTAACATCGAGCTAATGATATGTATTTTTAAAGCTATACATCTCAAAATATGCGAGAATTTTTTACATACATTACTTAAGTTACTTGTTGAACGCTTTTTGATCACAATTAACATTTGAAATAAATATGAAATAATACATATAATTTCTTCCCGCAACGCTCTGATCGCTGTTTGTCGCCTGCGACCAGTTCGCGCTGAGGCGCTCTGGAGGTCGGACCTGTGCCAGTTTTCGCTCTGCGCTATAAAACCATAAACATTTTAAAATATATATATAAAATGGGAAAAAAGAAAATAAAATTTAAAGGAGATCGAAGTAAATTTTCATATAGAGAGAGACAAAAAAGAATGTTGGATATTTTAAGGTAAGAGTAAGTAAATATTATATTATATATAGTAAGGTAAGAGTAAGTAAATATTCAATTTACTTTTTATTATAAGTGCCCTAAAAAGCATGTATTTGTACCCAGAGTAGGTACGGCAATAGGGCTTACCGTAACCACCACCCATCACGTTGGGACGTAATAATCGTCGGTGAAACGTGGGTTTACAGAGCGTGTAGAGTATGACTTACATTTCACAGTTCAAACTCGGAAAACCTCTTGACACCCCCTCGAGCATTCGTTTCGTGACGATATATTATATTGATTTTATTTATTACTTTTGTTTCTTTACAAACAAAATTGCACCAGTACATTATTTTGACGCGGTGTATAATTATTTTTCTTCAACTTTAATATCGTAAATTATGTACTTAGAGATGCATATTACATATATCAACTAATAATGTGAATATTTTTCTTTCAGATCGAGAAAAGATGAACAAAAAGATGAATCAGATGATGTGAATGAAACTAGGTAGGTAAACCTAGCGCCGCCGCCCGCGCCGGGCGCTTCCTTTGAGCTCAAACCAAGCCGACACAGGTGTATGGCACCAGACTTTACTGCGTAAATCTAACACTTACTTACTATAACTGTAATAAGAGTTCATTCAGGTTACGCTCGTATCTCGAGCGAGTCCTATCAGTTGTCCCGTGAATTATGGCGCTGTCATATTTATTGCAATGTAATAAGAACTTTAGCGTGAGAAAAATGGAACGTAATTTGGTACAAATTTTATTGTCGATTGTAATATTATAGATTTTTCATCTATTTAACTTTCGAACAAAGTTCTAAGTTCTAAAATAACATGATCTAAAAGAAAAATAACACAGAGCATGTATTTGTACCCAGAGTAGGTAGGTACGGCAATAATAGGGCTCACCACCTATCTTACCGTCTTAGTGTCTGTCTAGAACTTTCTTTCGTCTCTCTCTGCTAATTGAGCTAAAATGTATAAAGTACTATCAAAGATGGGGACACCATGTTGTGTACCGAGTATGGACAGTCCTTTTTGACAGAAAATACAAATGTAAATAACAAAGTTCTATAAAATATTATTATTTTGATCAGTTCGTGGAAACGGAGCAGTGGCGCACGGCTGCCCGGTTTCCACTATTAGCTAGGAATTGCGTATTGGCGGCGTCACCACGCCGACACCGCAAGCTCTGGATCCGCCACCGCGTGACGGTTGGTCGCTTGGCAAAATAATACGGAAGAAAACGGTATTCAATTAAAATATCATGTTGCCTAGTAAATTAATGAAACAGAGGAAACGATAAATGCAACATTGAGAACTAACTACACGGACCTCGATTAATCATAAAAAAATGTCATCATAATATAAATGTTCGGCTTGTCAGTGACCAAAAATCTAGGTTACATAAATAATGTTTTATTTGAATTAAAGTTTCAATTATACCACATTGCAAAAAAAATATATAATACCCTCCATTTCGGATGTTGATGAAGAAAGGTATAAACAAAATTTTTAAAAACTTTTTGTCTCTTAGTTGGCTAAATTAATTCAGCTGTTTGAAATTCAATGATTTAGAGAAAACACCTTAAATTCTCTATATTATTAAAAATGCGTTCCTACGGGTAAACCGGCTGTTTGTATCCCAAGTTCATGCGGACGTCCTTTAGTGTTTAAGGGTAGGTTCTGGTCTTTTACTTGTTACCTACTTAATATTGTATTTAAAAATAACTATTATTTATTGAAAATCTACCATAAATATAAAAATATCTGGTTTACACTACCAAACTCGTGTTTTGTTACAAAAAACGTCAACGCCTCCTACCAAAAGTATTATTCAAACCCACACTCACAAGCAAATCCTTATAAACAGATAAGAGTTACGGTCAAGCATGCCAACTACGGTCATTGATCCCGAGGAACTAGAACTTCGTATAAACACATTCCTGAGCAACTTAGAGAAAACTCAAAAGCAAAGGTTAAGAATCGAAAAGGAAACCATTCTTGCAGGATTGCAGTGATGCCAAGTGCGAGTCGGACTTGCGCACGAAGGGTTCCGTACCATTATCTATAAAAACGGCAAAACAACATATCTGTTGTATGGGAGCCCCCTTAAATCTTTATTTTATTCTGTTTTTTAGTATTTGTTGTTATAGCGGCAACAAAAATAAATCATCTGTGAAAATTTCAACTGTCTAACTATCACGGTTCATGAGATACATCCTGGTGACAGACGGACAGCGGAGTCTTATTAATAGGGTCCCGTTGGTTATCCTTCGGGTACGGAACCCTAAAAAGGGAAACATCAAGGTCAACGTTAGTGCAAACACTTCTCTATAAGCAATACTTCAGCAATGTAACAGCAATAAGCGTGTTAAGAAACGGCGTTGCGAATGAAGCTAATTAGGGTTTGCAATTCGAATATTCGAATATTCATTTTATTCGAATATCCGCTCCAATTTCAAATTCGAATAATTCATTTAAATTATTCGAATAGTTGAATAATAATAAAGTTTTTGTTTTTGGTCTTATTCTTACTCTGCCCCTGAGTCCCACCCCACCTTGTGTTCATTTACTCGTTCAGCCTCGTTCGTTCGTTCACTCAGTCAGTCACGCGGCCAGCGACAGCGCGCACGCATCTGTGTTGTGTTAACTTGTGTTAACACAAACAAGAAAAATAATTAAAATACTTGATTTTATTTGAATAAAATTATGCAGCAATCAAACCAAACCACAGTCTAGCTGCTTTTGTTTGTTTTGAATTGATATTGTATTGTTTTCAATCAATGTTTAAAAATATTCGAATATCCGAATATTCGAATATTTGGCTCTAGAAGTATTCATTTTATTCGAATAGTAAAATTAAACGAATAGTGCAAACCCTAAAGCTAATGCACTCAATCAGCTGTCAATTCAACTTGGGATTGCTATACAGAACTGCGGATTATTCGTTCATGCTCAAACTCCCTACCTTGGAGCAACACCGTATGGACTCATTGGAAATGATAAAGTCGTGGAAATTAAGTGCCCTTTGTCAGTTTACAAACAGAATTTGAACGACGTAGATGTCTTAAATAAATTACCATTTTTCAAAAAGAAAGACGTTGCACTGGTAATTAGCAAGAATCAGGACTGGTTTTATCAAATGAGTAATTTAATTTTTGAATCTAGATCTAGTTACTATTTAACAGGTTTCTTTTCTATTTCTTCATGTTTAATTTTTCAGGTTCAGGGCCAGTTACTTATAGCGCGAAGTAAAAGTTGCGTTTTCAATATATGGTCTGGGAAGAACAACCCGTTGCACATAGAAACTATTGACCTGTGTGAAAATGACACAAAAAAAGAAAAAGAATTCTAAAGAAATCAGTTCTATTCTTACATTTTAGCAGATGTATGTTTTGAATAAAAAAATAAACGATTACAGTGTTAGTAAGATTAAACTTGTAAAAAATAAACGATATTTTCTTTTTATTTATACTGTTAGTAAAATTAAACTTTTAAGTTAATACAATATTCACAAATCATATACATATGATTATATTATTTATAGCAAAATCCTTCGCTTTAGAAACTCACAATATTATTAGAGTGCATAGTAAAAACAAAATCTCAGGGGCTCGAAGCGAACTTTTTTCAAAGAATTTTGTTTCTGATTGATTTTTAGGGTTCCGTGCCTAAAAGGTACAAAAGGAACTTTTATGGTGAGATTCAGTTGTCCGTCCGTCCATCCGTATGTCACAGCCTCATAACTTTAGCACCGTTTAAGATAAAGACATGAAATTTGGCACAAACATAGCGTTAATTTGCTCATATATCACGGTGTAAAAAAAATATGAAAAATATGATATTATTCAAAAAATTTCAAAAACAAAAGTGAGAAAAATAAAAAATATTAGCTTAAATCATGGTAATATGAGTTTACGTAAAGATTACAGGAAAAATAAAGCGGTTGAGAAATTCACGAAAAAAAATGACAAAATTATATTTATCATCCACAATACAGAACCCTAGGTACGCGAGTCTGACTCGCACTTGGCTGGTTTTTTTTCATGTTACCTTGCACTCTAATGATAAACGTATACATTTTGTGTAACATTTAAACAACGCCGAGGTGCGGCGCCGCTACGCCAACCAAATTTGATCGGCGCACAGTCGCCGCCGGCAGATTCGAGTCGGCGCCCACGTCTAAAAAATATAGTAGGTACTAATGTAGCAGTTAATTAGGGAAATACTAAAAATGTTTGTATTATTATGTAAACAAATGTGACTATGGTCAAAAGTTTTAAATTTAACTTATATTCTCGAAATGTATATTTTAACTACCGTTTTGTTTTAACATTTAATTAAATAAATACTTGATGTCCACAAATGTTTACTTTAATACATATTACCCAATTTTCTGTTTCAATTTATCTTTTCCAATAGCTATGCAACATTTCGCACACAAGCGCCTCTAGTGCCGATTTGTGGCACTAAAATTCATTTGCGGGGAAGCGCGGGGGAAATCTCAATTTCTCAGCGGCCTGGGCCAAGCCTTAAGTACAACTTCAAACATTACTTCACTTGTAACATTTAACATTTTACACAGACCAGATCATCGGCGAATCTGAGGTGCTTTAATTTCAAGCCATTAATATTAAATCCAAAATCATCCCAGTTCAGGTTGCAGAATATATTTTCTAGGACAACAGAGAAAAGTTTGGGGGACAATAATTATCTTACCACCCTTTCTATGTCGAATTTGCTTCCTAGAATTCACTTCTAATTGGCTTTGCTGTTGCTATAGATGGTTTTGATGATTTTTACATGTTTTTCTAGTATTCCTTGCTGTTCTAGGGTTTCCCATATATATTCATGGCTCAAACTTACGAAGGCCTTGGTAAAGTCGATGAAGGCAATATATAGTTTTTTATTATATTATTCGTATTTTATTATTATTATCAAATTATAAGAACAGTAGTTTTTTTAGAAAAAGAAAAAAGTCTTACTATTCCAGGCTTAGCGCTGGCGAGGTGACGTAGGCTTTTTATTTCTATCTCTCACATGCCTACACTACTTACGCTACACTAACAAAAATTGTGTGCACTCCTAATAAACCAAAGTCAAGGTACATTAACAGCCAAACACAATAACTTCAAGCGATTTAATTGTAAACAGTACTGAAGTCTGACAACGTTGCCCTCACGGGACCATATTATTATTAATAGGTACCTATGTACGAGGTTCTCAAACAAACATTCTACGTACCTATACCCATCTAGTTAGTTAATTGCTCGCTTTGCACGAGCATCTACTAGGTATGTCATGTCTCAGCGTGTGAATTCACAATAGTTGTCACATTAATTTCACATGATCGGCTGGGAAAAGGTTATAACAGCAATGGTATGACTAGTGAAAAATTGAAGAACATGTCACATAGTGGACTAAAATGTTTATATATAATATAACAATGTATCATTTTCTATTTTATTAAACAGTACTCTCTCTCTAATCCGCCACCAAAAAAATCCGGACTACCGGCGGATTATAATGTACAGGAACATCAAATTGAGGAAAACAACAAAAAAACATAGTAATTTTGTATTAGTACTTATGATTATATTACCTGTTGACCGCCCAACATGAAACTGATTAGTTATGTCTGTAAAAGGCACACCACTATCCACTTTCTTTAAGATTTCCATCTTTACAGAGAGACATCAACTTGCAAAAAATGGGCAGATTATAGTAGTTGTCGGATTATCAAGCGGCGGACTAGCGAGAGATGTAACATATAGCTAGGCAATATGTTAGGTTTAGGTAAGGCTAGGTTTTATAGGTAGGTTAAAGGACTATTTGTTCGTGTTTAGTTGGCAATCGATAACCTTTATGGATCGACATACGTCGTATTGACTGAATTATTTCGTGTTTTACAAAAATAAATACAGATCCAGTATAAAAGATCTTTCAGACAAAACACGATAAAGATTCAGTCAATGTGACGTATGTTGATCCATAAAGGTTATTGATTATTATTATTATGTATTAGGTTATATATTATTATTATGTATTATCGTACATGTATACCCAACTGAAGTCCACTACAATCAGATGGTTGAAGAATACGAGTATTTTAAATAAGTAGGTATGTACTTTCATAATATCTTGGTATCTATTCCTGTGTGCATGAGAGTTAAAAATAGCCACAATCCACAAATCTTTAGTAAGCGGTGGATAGTCTCTATTTGGTGGACCGAGGGGCGACATTCGTGCGTCAACTTACCCCCCCCCCCCCCCCACTCTGTTTTATTATTCAAGTTGTTTGCCCCTGGCTGTGCTTAAAGTAAATAATGAATGTATCAGATGTCCAAGGCATCTACGTCAGGGCTATCGCGCCCTCTTATCGACACTCTGACCCTGTGTAGACTAAAATAGTTTCAACTTAAATATTTAGTGCACACAGGCTTCATCATACAATTAATTAATGTTTCTCTGTAAAATAGTAGAACTATAAAAACTCACCTCAATTTGAACAGGAAGCAAAGAAACGGGTAAAAAAGTGGACTTCTTGTACTCTTCCAACTTCCTTCTTACATTTTTATCACTTTTTACACAGTCTGCATTCTGTAAAGCCTTGAGAGTCGAAGCTACACTGGAAATGATATCCCTGGCTGTGTAAGAGCATATGGACTTTTGAGTTGATGATTTTCCCTGTTTTTCGTTACCATATATGCTGAATGGTCTTCTGGTATTCTGGTTACGTAGTAAAGACTCGAAATTCTCAATACTATTGCTAGAATCTGCCATAACACTGCAAAATAAAGGCTCAAGTTACTAATAATAAAGTAGCTGTTTTCAATGGTACTACGTCAAAATAAAGTTACCAGAAAGATTAAAATACATACCAGCGAAGGCTTGTCTACAATAATAGAAAAAAATTCACAAAAATACAATGGAAATGCGTAAAATACTTTAGCGCGCTTTATTTATTTACTACACGTTTATTTAGACATTCACGTTCCTTTTCTTCAAGCAAGACTTTTTGATGCCCTCATTTTCTTGAAAATTGAAATTAGAGTTGCGTAAAATGAAATAATTTTGTTTTAAAGTCTGCGTTCAGTTTGATCGTCTAACGATGCCCGCCTAACGCGGTCTACGGTTAACTCAATGCGCACTCGACAGTAACTGAAAAAAATTGCGAGCTATATATTTCTGGTAATTCGGGCCCGGCCTTAATCACAATGCCGAGCCCGAATAGCCCGAAATATATCTCACAAAAAATTTTCATTTATGTAACTGTTTTTTATCATTTAAAAAGACAAAAAGTCAATATTCAATATTTATTTACGATAGTAGTTCATAAACTCACACCGGATTGAGTTTTGTACCCGAGGTGCAACACTTTAGTGTACTAAGCCATCCAAAAATCAACTCGCGTTTCAACACTGACTGAGCAGTGTTTGCAACTCTGAGCAAGGCTTGCTAGGTTTGCATAGGCTTTAATTGTCACTTGACATTTTTACATTAAATTTCGTAGAGATGGGGTCCACTCAATATTATATCTGTACTTATAATGCAAAAATGAAAATTGACGTCTGGAGTATCACATGCAACACGGCGAAACCCGTTCAAAAACTCAGCGTTACACTTGAGAGTTCCTACCCAGGCCTAGGGTTCTGAACAAACATTATGACGCGGCCAACTCAGTAATGGGTGTGGCCTAAAATCATGCTGTTTCATTTCGCTATAAGGTGCACGCTCCATGAAACTTGCAAGGACAATACAATCGTGCTGATATTTCGTCGCGGGTGCAAAATTGAAAACTTGTTTCAGGAGTACCTAATTTCCTTTTTGCAAGACTGTGAACGTTTTCAAACATTACTTCTGATTCTAATCTAGACCATATTTTCGATGTTTGACTTGTACTAATTTTTTGATTTTATCTAAAACAATACAAGCACAAACACAGTTTTGGTAAAAACCGTTAAATTTATTTATTTTAGGGGTTTGTTGTTAAGATATTACTCAAATTTCACGATTTTTAGTTCGACTTAAACATAGATATAGTTGATTTTAATGGACTAACGGCCACTTGCAGAAAAGGTTTTTAAGTTTAATGAAACTTTAAAATGAATGCTGTCACTTTCTTTGTCAAGAACAGTGTAAGGGATGGCATCAACCTTAAAGGTTCATTAAACTTAAAAACCCTTTCTGCAACTGGCTGTAAGCCTAAAATATTATAATTTAATAACATTTCATAAGTACCCCACAATGTGTTGACACATAGTCTTCTTTAATTCATTTTAAAAGGAGGCTATGGTTGACAGCATTTGTATGGAAGTTTGCTCGTAAAGACACGCCTCTTAACACTAGAGTAGGCGCGCCCTAATAGACTCCTGAAACGGTCGCGCGGGGTACATGTGTAGCCCATTTTGAATTCAAATATTGTGGGTCATCTTTAGGTAGAATGAAAAGTTTTTAATTTAATAAATAATCATCTTTATTTTTATCGTTTAATAATGAAAAAATAAAAATCATAAATTTTTTGGGTACTTTTTAACGAAACAATAGGAGACTTGGAATAATCAACATGAGAGGCAGACGCCGCCATGATTTCCTAAAAAGATATTAATACTAAGTATATTTGTTATGAAACGGTATGTAACATGCAAAAATTACACGAAAATGAAGTACTCTTAAAATATTAGTACAATTTTTGCATAAATAATAGGGATTTATCACATTCCTTGAACGGTCGCGCGGGCTACATACGCAGCCCATTCACTTTATTAGTCGTTCTGTTCTGAAGTCCGTGTGCTGAGGGTAGCGACACGCTACTGAGCGATGCGGGGGTCCATAGTAGAGGAATACACGGAAGAATAGCGCAGTAGTGTGACGCGTTTGAGAAAGAAGCACCAATAATATACCCTGGTCTACACCTGTAGCCCACGCGTCCACTCTAGTGTTAATGATCGCACTTCATTTCATACGATCGACGACGACGCGTCTCGTCGGGCATTTCGGAATACTTGCATAAAGTTGGACCGTTTGACTGCAAAAATTTACGTCTAGAAATTATGAATCGATACTTTCGATCTCGAGCGATTCTTCGACTTCGATTTTTATTTTTGTGTTGGCTGCTGCTGACTTGACTATTTCTGAACGAAAGCTTGAAAGCGCGATTTTCATCAGAAAAATATTTCTCGAAAAACATCTTATTTGCCATTTTCTCTAGGCTATCTTCGTTTAAACTTCTTGCCAGGCGTTAAACTACCGTAAAAATGGTAAGAAAAGTTCCATTCCCTTTTCAAAATTTGTACATTTTAATAAAATGGCGACAATATTATAAGGTTATATTCTTTGCAGTCTCACACAATTTTGCTAGTACAGCCCGGTCCAAGGCCTGAAACAAGGACTTATTCGGACTACGAGAGCGTCAACGACTGTATGGAAGGCGTCTGTAAGATCTATGAGGAGCATTTGAAGAGACGGAATCCTAATACGCCAACCATCACCTATGATATTTCTCAATTGTTCGATTTTGTCGATCAGGCAAGTATTTAACGGAGTCATGTTACTGCAAATTGAATCTTGTAAATACGACATTGCTCACTTTGTTATTATGAAGTAGAACTGTATACACATACACAAAGAACCATTTTTATGAATGGGTAATTTGGGTTGTGATCATGAGCGTACCGAGGGGGGCAGCTGCCCCCCCACCCGGAGCTAGGCTCTCACCTTACAGTTTGGGCGATTCTTTCGTATAAACTGTTTTAAGCTGCTTTGCAGGAAACCCAAGAAGAAAAGAAATGTAATAAATCACATTTCTATTTATGTTGATTTATTTACCTTCAGGAAATTCCTGGTACGCTCATGGCTGTGATTTTAATGTAAAAATACCACGGTCATGATAACACCATGCCGCTAAGTGACTCATTGAGAATGAGTTCTGGCGTAATGTCATGAGAAGTTGTACTGGGAGAATAATTGATTACAGGCATTGGCATGGTATCATTCACTCATCCTTTACTGACTGCAGAAGATTTTGTGGCCAGCCATATTAACACCTCGCCTTCTTCCACTTTCCCGATATCTGGGCGAGTATGTCATCCTAGGTCTCGTTATTGTTTTTCATCAGGCATGGTGCTGGCAAAGCATAAGCGTCTTGTGCCTAAAAAAAAGGTTTGAGACCTGCAGACTGAGCTGTCAGATTGCTAGTCCCTGAGCCGTTGTAATGAGGTCCTCACATTTGTTATCCAGTTTGAAATGCCTATGCTGGGCGATAGAGCTCTTGCACTGCATTCCTTATAACTTAACCTCAAATTGATCAATTAATTTGGTCATATGAAAAACTACCCTCAAAGTTTTTCAATGTGCATGTGTTACGTAAAATTGTGTTGGAGTTCTTTCAAGACAAAAAAAAAATCATACTAAAAAAAAATTGTTTAATTTAAAGTTTGTATTCAAATTAAAATAATTCAAACACAATTTGAAGCATAAAGATATCATATACAGGGTGACTGGAAATTGCTCTTATTCCTCTCGTGGGAAGAAACTGCGATTAATTTGGAGTGATTTAACCCCTATCACTTGGGGGTCGCAAATCCGTAATTTTCAAGATAATCAACATTTTTTGCTTTATTTATAAAATTGCGAAATTTGGCAAATAAAAAACGCCAAAAAAATCTTGTTGTTTTTTGGCCTGAAATTTGGCATGAACTGATAGCTTACTGATTGATCAATCTCCTTAAGGCTAAAAATCACTCAAATAATTGCAAAATCTTATGCTACATGTCTAAAATCACGATAACAGAGAATTAAAATTGAACTTTAAAAATAAAAATTTTCTCGAAAATGGCGGATTTGCGACCCCCAAGTGATAGGGTTAAAATCACTCCAAATTAATCATAGTTTACATCCACGAGAGGAATAAGAGCAATTTCCAGTCATCCTGTATACAGATGGCGTCAAAAAAATTGCACCATATGAAAAATTTCAAACAACAAAATATTTGAGTGAAACTTTTTTCAACACCGTGTGTTTGAGAGATTTGTTTTGTTAACGAAATGAAACAATTGTTTATTTCAAGATCGTTAAATGCCATTATATTGATACTACGCACGTTTACGAAACAGCCCTTACTTCGAAATCACTTCTTGTCGACAGCTCTACATCTTGACTTTTTATTTGGTCTGAGTTAGCAATAATGATAATTAAGAGGGTGAAATTAAATTCATGATATGAAATGAAATATATTTATTTTCAATGCATGTGCTCGTAAAGGCCCACTTTTTATGCATCAAAACCGAACAAAAAGTCGATTATTTTGCCCTAGGGCTTTATTATTATTATTTTTTTTAATTTATTTACAATGGTTGGCTAACCTGTAGACTTTCCTGTGTACCATAGATGTTATACTTTTTTTTCCACTGTTTAACGGCTCTGGATACCTAGTCCTTTTGAGCCAATTACAATTTAAAGTTCACAAAATTATATTTGTTTTATTTCCTCACACTATGCATTGAAAAACGTAGTATGATACACGGGCGTAAGAGCAATAAATTACTCGGTTACGTTTAAAACACTCGCTACGCTCGTGTTTTAAATCGTCCTCGTAATTTATTCCTTTGCGCCCTTGTAGCATAAACTACTATTATGTAATGTATAGGTATAACAGATGATACACTTATTACAGGTCGGTTTTAATGTAATAAAAGTAATTAATAGTAGTTTATGCTACAAGGGCGCAAAGTAATTTATTGCTCTGACGCCCGTGTATCATACTACGTTTTTCAATGCATAGTGTGAGGAAATGAAAACAAATATAATCTTGTGAACTTTAAATTATGATTGGCTCAAAAGGATTGTATCCAGAGCCGTTAAACAGTGGAAAAAAAGTATAACGTCTATGGTACACAGGAAAGGCTGCAGGTTAGCCAACCATTGTAAATAAATTAAAAAAATATATATATTAAAGCCCTAGGGCAAAATAATCGACTTTCTGTTCGGTTTTGATGCATAAAAAGTGGGCCTTTACGAGCACATGCATTGAAAATAATATATGTGTATAGGTAATAGTTTTATGTCATCAATAATAATATGGGGAAATACGCAGGGGAATAATAAATGGGTTTACTTAAATTTAATTAAAAAAATACACTTGAATTAAATAAAAGTATAGGAATAAGGAATAAATAATATTATAAATATATGCCAAACTGCGCCCATTCGATTAGTCTTGCTAAGAAGAAGGGCAAGAAACTTAGCAAGATCATGTTTTGTATAAACATCTCTCCTCCATTCCTCTTTTAATTGGGGTACCCAAATTGTTTTGGCAGTTCAGCCAGCCTATAGTGCGCGCCAATCTTTTAGTCGCCTCTGATTGAGTTACGAGTGCAAGCTTGCGCAGGTACAGTCAAGGAAACAATAATATCAACTGTTGATTATTAAATGTTTACTATAAGTGGGAAGGTGTACTTGTTGTACCTACCTGTTTGATATATATTTATTATTTTAGTGCAATCTTAACTGTTTAAATAAAACAAATTAATATAAACACCATTTTCCTACATTGTCGCCTTAAAACGCTATAACGACCGCGAGGCATAACAACAACAATAAACTTTAACAAACTAAACCAACAAAACAACAAATAAAGGATAACAGATTCAACGATTAACTTAACGAATCATAGATTTTTTTCCACGAAGGTACTTTTCTTGCAACGCGTGCGTGTGTAGTGTACGGACGTAGCACTAACACTAACGCATAGTGTTGACACCTGCTAAATGGCGAGCGGGGAGTGTGGTGCGGCACGCAGGCGGGTGTGCTCCGCGCCCTCGCTCCTGTAACGTCCCCCTGACACCGTAAAACGGCTATTGCGTCGCTTCTTGCGACTCTTCAGAGGCGACTAAAAGATTGGCGCGCACTGTACCTTCATCTGTTCATAATGCCGGCGCCAGACATGTGTCCACTTATTTGCACACTTCCTTTTGGCGCACCACACACATTTGGCGCACCTGCCACACATGCTTCGCAAACTCTTTTCTCCACAGTATGCTGGTAGACAACAAAGGAGATGGACGACGATTTCGTGGACGCAGTGTGCTTATATTATTTATGTGCATGTAATTATTTTTTACATCTGCAACAAAATATATCGAAACGTCCGAGAATAAGGCGTGAATGGATGTGTGTCCATTTTGAACGATCAAACACGTAGTTTCTCACACAACCGTTCCGTACAACAGCGCTCGCGCAACTGGTCTTTGCAAATAGGCTAAATAGTGTGGCAGGCTACGCACTTATTTGAACACATTCCTTTGATGTGCGCTAAAAAACCGATACCGCTCGGCAAAGTGCAAATCTGTGTACAAACTTTGGAACACATAGACAAAGTCTCGTGCCACACAGTGTGTCCACTCGAGTGTACAAATAAGTGGACACATGTCTGGCGCCGGCATAAGAAGAAGCCAAAGCAATAATATTTCATCTCCCACACCAGAAGGCTTGCTCAATCCTATATTATAAACCAGGGGTTCCCGAACTTATTTACGACGCACCGCCTTTAAAAAAAAAAAAAATTGCCCAGATAGTTTTAGGTTGCTATTAGGTTAGAAAAAAAAATAATATGAAGTTTTTTATTGCTTATTAAAGTTAAATACAAAAGCTACATCATTTGGTAATTACCTACTTATTCGAACGTGATGGATGAGCTTGCATGGTTTTTATGAGGTTTCTGATTCTAGACTTATTAAACACAGAAATAGCACAGCGCAAATCGCTACTAATGTCATGTTTATTTCTGTACTTGGTTTTCTTTCCACTCAAGACCTTTTAATTCTGAGATTATGGGAATTCAGGGCACGTATTTTTTTATATACAGGCTGCTTGGTAATTCGACCTATTCCTTTAAAGGGGTTATACTAGGGATCATTTCCAACAAATAATGCCTATCAACTAGTGGTCGAAAATGAGAATGTTTTTTCGAGTAAAACACGTCGATATTTCAAAAATTACAAAATAAAAAAGGTTTTCTTTCCACTCAAGACCTTTTAATTCTGAGATTATGGGAATTCAGGGCACGTATTTTTTTTATATACAGGCTGCTTGGTAATTCGACCTATTCCTTTAAAGGGGTTATACTAGGGATCATTTCCAACAAATAATGCCTATCAACTAGTGGTCGAAAATGAGAATGTTTTTTCGAGTAAAACACGTCGATATTTCAAAAATTACAAAATAAAAAAGGTTTTCTTTCCACTCAAGACCTTTTAATTCTGAGATTATGGGAATTCAGGGCACGTATTTTTTTTATATACAGGCTGCTTGGTAATTCGACCTATTCCTTTAAAGGGGTTATACTAGGGATCATTTCCAACAAATAATGCCTATCAACTAGGGGTCGAAAATGAGATTTTTTTTTCGAGTAAAACACGTCGATATTTCAAAAATTACAAAATAAAAAAGGTTTTCTTTCCACTCAAGACCTTTTAATTCTGAGATTATGGGAATTCAGGGCACGTATTATTTTTATAAATGATTACTCATCTATCATTGATCAGAAATATAATAAATAAGTGCTGAGAGAGGAATAGTTATTTTTAAATTATTTATTTTTGGTTATTAGTCTGAAAGTTTGAAAAATAATATAAAAACCTTCGTAACTCGGAGACCATTCATTTTCGACACCTAGTTGATAGGACTTAATTCGTTGGAAATTATCTCTAGTATAACCCCTTTCAAGGAATAGATCGAATTACCAAGCATCCTGTATATTGCATTAAGTAGGTGCTTGGTACATACAATATATCTACCTACAGACGCTGTTTTTTGTTTAGCTATAAATGAGGTCCTAACTACACAGGTGGCCCGCGCCCCCCTTTGCAGGTCTCTGCGCCCCCCACTTTGAAAACTCCTGATATAAATCAAAACATTCTCCTTTCCAGCTTGCAGACCTAAGTTGCCTAGTATACCAGAAGTCGACAAACACATATGCTCCGTACAACAAAGACTGGATCAAAGAGAAGATATATGTTCTCCTTCGTCAAGCGGCTGGGCAAGGAGACTAGATACGAAGGAGTATTCCTAATTAAGTAATTAAGCTGATTGATCTAAAATTTTCTGATTTTGATAATATTTTTTAATCCTTTAATAGGACTAAAGAGTGATTTTCTTAACTTTTAAAACGCACTAAGATTGCTTTAAAAACTACACTAATTGTGGATTTCCATCTCAAGGAAATAGCAATAATTATCTTTTCATATTTCCCCTAAAGTTACCTTGACGTAACTGTTGTAAAAATTAATAACCATGATGTTTAAAGAACAGACTAAATAAATCTTTTGATCAGACATTTTATTTTGGTTTAGATTAGGTTATAGTTTACACATGGAAATCTAAATAATTCTACTTATTTGTACAAATACATTCACTATCAGGTCACCGTTTAAAACGGCATTGCTTAAACCATGGGCGTAGCCAGGGGGAGGGTTTTGGGGGTTCAAACCCCTACCAAAAAGTTTAAAATATTACAACCCTTGCTTTGACGTTTTCCAGGTGAAGTGCCACTTATGCTAGCAGCTGCTAGCGGTTGAAAACAAATTTTTTATAAACATAATGAAAATTCATTTTATTTCATGCATTTTTCGTCATTATATTTTCTTGAACCCTCCACCCCCCTGAAACTAAAACCTGGCTACGCCCGTGGCTTAAACCAACAGCGTTAAGAACCCGCTTTGTTCTCAGGCCAAAATGTATAAAGATATACAACGTGAAATTAAAGTCATTTTGTTAAAGATAGTACTGGTGATAGTACTTGTCCATATAAACAACTTTTACTATGGAGCCAACCCTGAAATCGTAAAAAAAATATCAGCTGTTCAATAGAAAAATTAAATACCTACTCGACCCAAATGTATGACACAGCTGATTTTTTTTTCACGATTTCAGGCTTTGCTTCGTAGTAAAATTTGTTCATATGGACGAGTACTATCACCAGTTTTCGTTAACAAAATGACTTAAATTTCACGTTTTCAGTGACATAAACATTTCAGTTTATGATTTCAACAAGTATGTAGAATGTATGAATAAATGATACAGTAATATTCAAATGTTTAAACTTGGAGAAAAGTTTGTGTTATATACACCTTATTTTGGGACAGGGCCCTAAAGGAGATTGGGTGACGGCATATTGTTGGACTAGGCCACCAGAGACATTTATGTGCTTATTTAATCTAAGAAGTAATACCTCCATTAGTTCAGTCAATAGTGGAAAGAACTCATATTTTGTTGTACAGGGGCGATTGTGCACTGATTAATATGATAATTACTCTTTCATAAACATATGTACGATATTTTTATCAGTTTATTCTGATAATAATGTTCCCAAAACAAATTTCAGTCAATAGTGGAAAGAACTCATTATTTTGTTGTACAGGGGCGATTGTGCACTGATTAATATGTTAATTACTTACTGTTTCATAAACATATGTACGATATTTTTATCAGTTTACTCTAATAATAATGTTCCCAAAAAAAAACGGTTAATAGTGGAAATAACTCATTGTTTTGTTGTACAGGGGCGATTGTGCATTGATTAATATGTTGATTACTGTTTTATAAACATATGTACGATCTTTTTATCAGTTTATTCTGATAATAATGTTCCCCAAAAAAAATCGAGTACATAGTAGAAAGAACTCATTATTTTGTTGTACTGGGGCGATTGTACACTGATTAATATTATGTTAATTACTGTTTCATAAACATATGTACGATATTTTTATCAGTTTACTCTGATAATAATGTTCCCAAAAAAAAATCGGTTAAAAGTGGGAAGAACTCATTATTTTGTTGTACTGGGGCGATTGTGCACTGATTAATATGTTAATTACTTACTGTTTCATAAACATATGTACGATATTTTTATCAGTTTGTTCTGATAATAATGTTCTCCAAAAAAATTCAGTCAGTAGTGGAAAAAACTTTTATTTTGTTGTAACAGGGGCGATTGTGCACTGATTATTATGTTAATTACTTACTTGCGATTGTGAATAGTAATTAACATATTGTAATTACTGTTTCATAAACATATGTACGATATTTCTATCAGTTTATTCTGATGATTATATTCTCCAGATTTTTTTTTTCATGTTTAGTTGTATGACTTACTTTAAGTTAAGCTGTCTAAAAGATAGAACAATAAATTCTTATTAAACTTATTTTGTAATGTTATTTTCTGACGATAACCAAATTAGATGAGAAATTTAATCTAAATTTTACACCAATAGGGATCCACACCAAAATTATCCCTGACCCCCGTTCATTAATTAATACTTTCGTTGGGTTTCAACACTGACAGCAGGATAGCGTATACAATTTTCAACGCGTGCGACAGAGATGGCAATATAACCCGTGTCGCGGCCCCTAGTTTATGAATGCGCCCCTGATAGTCGTTCATAAACTCACAGCGAGTTGGGTTTCCTACCCGGGTCGCAACACTAACCCGTTCAAAAATAAACTCGGGTCTCAACACCGACCGTTCAAAAATGACAGTGTCGCTACACTGGTGTCGAATTTTCAACATCAACATCAACGAGCAGGGTTCGCAAGGTTCGTATAGGCTCCAAACGTCACCTGACATTCACGTAAATTTTCGTAAATGACATGACGTTAATTTTTGTACCGAGGGGGTCTTCCCAACGTTATAGTTGATATATTTACGTAAAATTTCGTACCGAGGGGGTCCTCTCAACGTTATTATACTAAATATAATGCAAAAATGACAACTGACGTTTGGAGTGTCGCTACACGACGAAACCCGTTCAAAAACTCAACGTTACAACCCCAGTGTTCCTACCCAGCCCAGGGTTATTTAATGAACGCACTTCTGTAGATAGCGCATCGTCGATTCGTCCATGAAAATTGGTTATTTCGGTACACTATTATGGTTTTTGCGTAGTTTTTTTGTGATTTTCGATTAATTTCTTGGAATTATACTCGCGCGTAAAGGTTTCCGTACCACCACACTATACGGGTACGGAACCCTAAAACATGGAAAATAATTCCACTTGCAGTTAAGGAAACCAACTTAACTTGACACTTACGATCTATACAAGGTGACTTTTTGATCATCGTCCAAATTCATATTGGAGGCTTGGTAAGTAATCAGCATCATGAATCGATAACAATTTTTGTGAAATTCGTATAATGAAATTTCGACTTCCCATAGTAATTCACTCTCAGTCCTGACCGCGGTTGTCAACCGGTGAGCCGTTTTTATATAAATTACCAATAAGATCACTCTAATGTCTGTCCGTATGTCAGGCTTTTCGAAAACTGTAACATATGAACATAAAATTTCCCCTCCTTTCCCATGTCTTACCCCCGGTTTCTGAAAGGCCAATCAAAGTTAACAGTAGATTAAAAAAACTTTAACCGCAAATAACGGTGAAAATAAAGCATATATGAAGTCTGAATAGTGATGAATCAATAATTAACTTAGTTAATTTTTGATTTCAATGTAAAATTCCCACTTTTTCTGGCTTAATCCGCAGATAATTATTTTTTAATCTACTGTTAACATTGATTGGCCTTTCAGAAACCGGGGGTTAATGTTAGATCTTGATAACACGCAACACCTTCTCGGGGATTAATTTCGTGACGACGTATTATGTCTTTACATATGAAATTGCCGTTTTCTATAGATTATTTGAAGGAAACTCAATTTTCAGTAGTAAAATTTTTGCATTTTTTGAAGGAATGATAAATAAAAATTATGTATTTTTTTGTGTATGAATGAGACAACATTAAGCTAACAGCAACATTAATTTAATTTCTGAAAAGTGTCAGCTGTAAAAAAATATTACGAATCTTATCATAGAAATGGATGGCATTTAGGACGAACTGTTTTTGGAGATTTAATTTTTATAATCAAACTGAAAATAAAAACAATGGTGTAAAACCTTGAAATCAACTTTCAAACAAAAAACAAATAATTGAAATAGCTATTGAATTACAGAAACTATGAACTCATAAATCTATAAGAAAATTTCGGCAATTTCATATGTAAAAACCTATTATTTATATACTAGGACGGCGCTTTTTAAAATGCTTGCCTCGCATTTAAGGCCCTTAATACCGCCAAATGGGTACTTTCTAAAGCCTACTCCTCTTTTATGGCCAAACCAAAAATATTGAAAAAATTTATTATGGATTATCAACTCTAGGACAACATATGCAACATTTTTCTTTTTCGTACCACCAAAACTTCTATATGAAAAATTGTTTCAACTGAATGGTGTTTTTTGGCTTGAATTTCCTACTGCTCCTAAGCGGCTTAGGTGATTTAATTCATTTATGCTTTGATAAATAGATAAACTTGATAGCTATAAATATAACATAGAATTATTCAATCGAACAATGACGCCCATGTGAAAAGTATTATTTTCTCCTATTTTACCCTTTCAAGGACGCAGCGAGCGTCGTAACAGCCACCACGCATTGTGCACTGATTTGAACGTTATTCCAATGTCATTTCCGTCGATATTCATACAGACAAACATCGAGCTGCTAATTTGGCTAAATATCGAAATAGATAACTAAATGAAATAAAACACTGGAATGGATATTGAATAAAATTATATTATGTAATATTTACAAATCTTTCAAAGCCTGAATAACTATGCACCTATCCTAATTTATATTTAGACGGAGAATTAAATAAATAAGTAATACTTAATTATATAATATTTTATAATTTTTAATGAGATGCAAAAATTGCTGCCAAAAATCTCGTCATCTACAACGTGTAACAGAAAGGTGTAACCATATTTGAAGAGCTTATTCAGTCAATGGTATAGAACAACTTTTACTATGGAGCCAAACCTGAAATCTCGAAAAAAAATCTGCCCTTCTATACATTTCAGCCGAGCGGCATTGCATTTTTCTATGAAACAGAATTTTTTTTTCGAGAGACAGGTTTTGTTCCACAGTAAAAGTTGTTCTATACAATTGACTGAATTAGCTCTTCAAATATGTTTACACCTTTCTGTTACACGTTGTATACAGAGTGTAAATTTTATAATGTACTTACCTTGGTTTGGAATGAAATTTTGTTTTGGAACAAGTGGCAGTACAATAATTTAAGCTGATCCTGAAGACATTCAGATATGCAAAATTGCCTGCTGGTAGACAGACATGAATATAAATAATTGTTTGATTATTCTTAAGTAACTTATTTAGAGCTATTTAAGGAGCCGTTTTCCAGGCTAGCTTCCATGAAATTACCACAGATAGCGCTGTTTAAGGACTTGAAAAATTATATAACCGCTTGGCTAAATGAGCTTTTCCAAAATATTAAAAACAAATCAAAGTCAACTTTGGTTGATATCTGGCTGTCAGTTATGACATTCTGCGTCTTCACTGTGTTTGTTTTGATGTAATTTTTGCTTGGATAACTTTAACACCAATACTATCTGGCCAAAGTTTGCAAAAGTAAAGATAAGCCCTTACCGTACTATGACAGCAACGAAATGTTTCCACCTTTAAATGGGTGACGCTCACACATTTGGAATCAGTGCTCATCTGAACACAGTGATAGTTGGACGCCTTAAGTGCACTTAAGTTAATCATTTTAACAACTTTAGTAGTCTGTCTGCCGACCGTAGGTAGACAGATTGCGCACTCATAAGTGTGCGCGCGTCGGCATTATGTAAAAACAATGCAATAGATTTTAGGTGCCAGGGCTCATCTAAACTTTTGAAATCTTTGCATCTGGCACCAATTTTATTTGGACACCGATTTCTACTGCTTAAAAAGCTATGCTGTTTGGACACTTCGACGTTTTTCACTTGGACATCTTGGCGAAACTGTTTTCTTTTTTCTGGTCTGTGTCATTATGAGCAACTACTACGGTTCTTTGTCCCTAGCAGTACTTAAAACAGAATTAGATAAACGAAATGACAAACGAACAGGAAAAATATTGTAACTTGTAAGGTATTTAAGGCGTTACAACAGTGGCGTGCATAGAACTTTTTTCCGGAAAAGGAATTAGAAGGTAAAGTTTGACAATGAAAAAAATATGAAAAAATTTAAATAACACTTTGAAAAAAAAAAGTTTGTATGACGCCAGGGTAGGCACTGTCTACCCTAGAGTAAACATTTTCAGAAATTGATACTTGTCGTTGTTGGTTCTTGATGGAACATTTGAATCATCTTGTCAATAAAACACATTACTTGGTAACTGCTCCACTTTATATTTAAATTACACTAGCGACCGGTTTCGTTATACTAACATCTTCAGGCTATTGTATTAAGCGAAAATGTATTTCGTCTATTTGTTTACATTTGTGATGTGATGGATGACAAAAACTAATACAATAGCCTGAAGATGTTAGTATAACGAAACCGGTCGCTAGTGTAATTTAAATATAAAGTGGAGCAGTTACCAAGTAATGTGTTTTATTGACAAGATAAACATTTTCATATCAACTTCGCTTGTTGTGGCGCCTTAACTTAAGTCTTTAAACAGCGCCATCTATGAGATTTTTATGGAAGCTAGGCTGGAAAACTGATTATTGGATACAGGCCTAGGCTATGCCTAATAGTCCAAGGAGTTTTAGTTATTTCAGTAGTTTAGACACTACCAAAAATTTTAACTGCCTTCATAAACAGCTTTATAAATCTTCGTTCACATCTAATTAATTCTACACTACTTATAACTACAAAAGATGATGTTTCAAATTTTTTTCTGACCAGCAGAACGTGGTCTTCAGTCATCCACTTCTTACGTCTTTTAGTAAGTTGATGCTTGTAATTGTCGCTCTTGATGAAACTTGTCATGCTTTATGATAAACTCAAACTAAACTTCTGAATTTAATTTTTTTTCAATGCATGTGCTCGTAAAGACCCACTTTTTGTGCATCAAAACCGAACAGAAAGTCGATTATTTTGCCCTAGGGCATTATTATTATTATTTTTTTTTATTTATTTGCAATGGTTGGCTAACCTGCAGCCTTTCCTGTGTACCATAGATGTTATACTTTTTTTCCACTGTTTAACGGCTCTGGATACAATCCTTTTGAGGTAATCATAATTTAAAGTTCACAAGATTATATTTGTTTTCATTTCCTCACACTATGCATTGAAAAACGTAGTATGATACACAGGCGTAGAAGCAATAAATTACTCGGTTACGTTTAAAATCGTCCTCGTAATTTATTCCTTTTCGACCTTGTAGGCCTGACCGGTTTCTCTTACATTTTAGTAGCTCGACTTTAAGAGGCCTCTTACGATTTCGTTTCGCGCCCATACAAAGGCTCGCGCGTTTTGTGTTTTTAAGGTAGCGTTCCTAAACACCGGGATTAAGGGGAAAATTAACTGTCACCACAAACACCCGAGTGAGTGAAAACGAAGAGCTCCGAACAATTCTCGAAGTCGTTCCTAAACCTTGTCAGAAATATAAAATTCACTTTTGACAGTTAAATTTTACACGCCGTAAATTCAATTCAGTCCGACTCGCACTTGGCCAGTTTTTTTATATGTGAATAGTGCTTGAACTCAAGTTTATTATAGTATTTTTATTTTAATGAAATAACGCTCTTCTGGAAAGCCATGTTTTCCGAAAAATCTTTTTCTTCTATAATTTTATATGAAACTAGTAAATAAAAGTGTTTCACTTATTCCATACAAGACTGTTACCAATGGACTATATTTTTGTCATCCGATTTAAAATCTGATATCTATCTACAGAAAACAGCTTAATGTCTGAGCCCCTCACAGCGAAATATGGCAAAACGCCTTTCAAATTAAGGTGGATTGTCCTGAAATAAACAAAGATATAGAAAAAGTGGTTGACTTTTTCGATTTCATTTGAAACAGTTTTTAATATCATGTATGTAAGTTATATACAATACTTTCCATTTCTTAAAAAACACCGCATAAATCCGGGATAATTTCAAAATTTCATATGAGGCCTCTTAAATTTGCAAAAAAATTTTTTGAAAAAAGAAATGACCGCTAATTTTAATCTAGGCCTTAGGCTAAGCTATTTTAACTATTGAACAGTCAATTTAAATACCACGTGTAAATGAAAGGTAACTTTAAGTAAAGCTACATACTTTAATGAAATTACACAAACAAACACTTTTTATTCATTTCTGATACTTACTGAATATTTTAAATCGGCAAGTCATTTTTTTTTTCGCTCATGTTTTTTGGAAATTTTTTCCAGTACGATCGGTGCTGTTTACAGTTTTATTCACTTCCAGACGTTGGTATACCTATTTATTATGTACGGGACGAAATGTTAAGGGGCTCCACAATGCTAAACATCAGTTTTGCATTGGTTTCAGTTCCTTCAAAGTAGATGGTAAAAACTTGAAAAAAATATGGCATATTTTTTGACTCGAGACAATTATTAATTACACTTTATAAATAAACATTCTTTCAATCTTTTTTTAATTATAATACTTTCAAAAAAGCATGAATTTCACGAAAAATCCGATATGAAATCCATATTCCAAAACATATTGAAACGACACACACAAATGCAGGTACGTACTAGAATTAAAACATCTTTATTACAAAAAGAAATTATAGTTAATGTCCTAATGGAGCCGCGATTTCAAAATAACTGAAGTTTTGCGTACGCGACATGTGATAAGAGCAGGATAGACAGTTAAAAAACGAAAGCGTTAGAGCAGGGCTGAATTTTAGCACTGTGCAGCCCCTTAAATACCTATAATATGTTTAGACTTTTGGGAGGGCCTGTTTTTATTGACGAACAGAATAATGTCTGAAGTAAGTTCGTTAAAGCCGGGTCTCCTGCGCATGATTTGCCTTATACATTACTCTAATCTAGGGATGTAACGATTCCGATTCCGATATCGATATATCGGCATCGCCGATTATATACAACCGATATCAAACAGTTCGAAAAGTGCGCGAAAAGACAAAGCGCGCGTAGGCCTAAAAAATGATTTACGTAACAAATTATCTGCAAATAATTTGAAAAAACTTTGTTTTCTCAACGAAAACCTGCCAAAAGTAAACTTTAATTACTGACTTTATGTATCGGTTTATTACTTTGTATAACGATAATGACTTTCTCAATTACTTAAATTCGTAATAAATATTTTCTTTGAATTTTGATTAGATTATTTGATTTATATATTTTAAAATTCTCAAGGTTGACTGTCTGTTAAATATAGGTAAGTTTTATGCATAATAAAGACATACAAACGCCCGAGGTACAAACACCATTATTTATTTGATTTATTTGTGTCGATTCGGCGCTACCTTATTTTGAGCGTTCTGTCTTTGTCTTTTCTATTGTACATCCTTTTACACGAGCAGTCTGTGGGTCGACTATACGCAAAGACAGTACAGCGCTCTGCGCGTTCAATATAACAACGCGTTCAGGATGCTGATGGGGCTTCCCCGGTTCTGCAGTGCGTCGGGAATGTTCGCGGAAGGGCGAGTAGATTGCTTCTACGCGACCATGCGCAAACGGTGCGTATCCCTGGTAGGCAGAGTTCGGGCCAGTACCAATGGCATCCTGAGCATGTTCGCGAGCAGGTTTGATTTTCAGTACATGAACCATTGTACGATGATTCATGTACTGAAAAATAAAAATATGTAAATATAGGTTTATGTTACTAACAATAGGTTAAACAGTTTTATTTTTCTTACTAACACTATTGTAGATACTGTGTGTGTTATATGGCTTTATGGTGGCCGAAATAAATGAATTATTATTATTATTTTCGAAACAGAAATAAAAAGACAGAACGCTCAAATTAAGTTTAGTACTGTCAAATAAGTTAAGTCGTGTTACACCGAATCGACACAATTATGTACTTTATTAGTATCGGTATCGATATCGCCGATTATTTACTTCAATAATCGGTATCGATATCGTATCGGCAAAATGATGTGTCGTTACATCCCTACACAAAACAGTGTTTCGCTACACATTTTTGCGTTTAAACACAATGTTTTCGCCTTCCGTGGCCGATGGAAAACATCAATGTATTGCATATACACAAAAATGTGTTGTGAAACATTGTTTTGTGTAGGGCAAAACATGCGCAGGAAACCCGGCTTAAGAAGATACGTGAAAAAGTTTTTTCTTACAACAACTACATCACACTTACATAAAGTTTCACATAACAGGTACAAAGCCAAAACGGTATAATTTTCTTATTTTTAAGTCTAAATATGCTAGAGACATCTATACAAAAAATCTATATTTAATTTAACAAATGAAATGGTTCAATATATTATTTTAATAAAATCTATATAAAAATAAAGCGACTAAGGAAAGTCAGTTCAAAATGATGAAATTGGAAAATATCGTTGCAATAAAAACGACACCAATTATATACAGGGTTGCTTTTTAATAGTGCACGAAACATTTCAGCAAGAATTTTCAAGTATGAACTTTGGTATTGTAAACGATCCGAATTCCGTCATTGACCCTGATTATCTGAAATTAGATAATTCGATGAGTTGTACTTAAAAACAGCAGTGGCGGATACACGCGGGTGGCGCGACCTTGGAGCGACTTTCAAGATGAATTCCTTTTACTTTAATACATAAGTGACTTATATGATGAACATAATATACCTATAGATTAGTCTCTGATTTCTTTGAAACATTTTTAATAAAAAGTAAATAACATTGTTGGTATTTTATTCATAAGTCCATTGACAGCTCAAGTGTCTATCAGCGCCATAGATTTAGAATGTACAAGATAAACAATGTAGTAGAGAAAATGATACCAAAAAATTACTATGACATTACTATTAGATTTACTATTTTACTAAATATTTTGGACAATCCTGCATATAACTACTAAATACAACAAAGAAAATTAATACGTTACTGTAAACGCTTTTTTTTTTGGCCGATTTATACGAGAAATTGGGCAAAATGTACTTCAAAACATTCTAATGACAAAATCATATTAACCTGTGAAATGTGTAATTATTTAGGTTATTTATCCTTGTCACATCACAATTACTCACTGCACAAGAAAAACAAATCACTATTTATCAATTTAGTTACGTATTATTTAAATATTATTACAAAATCCGCAATCATACCCAAGCAAGCGGGTAGCTATGGGCAGTTACTCGAAAAAACATTGACACAGCTGTTCTTTGTTGTGCATCTCTTTCTCTCTTGCAAGGTGTTCATAAAGATAGGACATCTCTTTTACACGCTATGTACGTCTTTTAAGCGTAGCGAATCCTAAGTCTATGATCAGCGCCCCCCTTTGTATTTTTTCTGTATCCGCCACTGGAAAACAGCCTTACGGTCCACAAGTGTAGAACAGGTACAGCCGTTTTACATAAAATCATTATTTTATTTGTGTAGAAGTCACAGGATTTTAAGTATTAATAATTAAATACATTTAAGTTAGTGAGTAAATTTTTTAGCTAAATAATAAAATAAATTTTTACAAGACCATAGGCAAAATTAGTGCCACGACGGAATTCGGGACACTTACAACAAAATCTCTTTATTCACTTTCGACCTCCTTTGTTTTCCTCCTCTTCGGATGGATCTTGCTGACGTGCTTTCTCAAATCGTTCGGCTTGAGATACTTACAGGGGCACAGCGTGCATCGGTACTTGAATGTTTCAGGGTCGCCGTGCGCGCGCATCTCGTGGCGGTCTCGGATGATGGCGGTTGAAAACGAGCGGCGGCAAGTGGAGCACACATGTGGCTTTGAGCTGCTGTGTGACTAGAGGAGAGATTAGTGGATTGAGATTAAGGCGCTTTCTGCTGCGAAAGTGCTGCCACATTAGAAAAAAAAATTATTTACTTACTAGAATAATTATTTAAAAATCTGCTCAAGTAAATGTGTAGATATAGCAATGAACTATTTTTAAATAGCATAGTTTTCCTAGACGCCTTTGATGAGCTAAAATTTTAACTTATGCCACAAGCGGTCGTTTTTAGCTGCTGATTTACTGATGTCCAATATTTCTTTTGTACCAAAATTTGCATGCTACATTAAAACTAGCTAATAAGAAGCTTTTTTGCATGTACCTACTATAGACCTAGTACTATCTACCCTTGTTAAAGCAAATAAAGATATTCTTATTCTTTTTTAGAGATTTTCAATAAGTATTTTCTAGTAAGTAAATAATGTTTTTTTTTTCTAAAGTGGCAGCACTTCTGCAGCATAAAGCACCTTAAGGAAAATTAGTTGGTGTACACACTTAGAGTAAGTGATTGAACTTGCGCTCTGCTTTAATTGAATTCAAAAATTTAGGAATTTCGGACCCGTCTGTCCGAAAACAGAGTTAGTACAGAGCTAGATTGCGAATTTTTCAAGCAGTAACCAAAGGCTTTTTCATGAACATTCACAGTGTCTATAAGGAAATTTGATGCATAAATGAAATTCACCTTTGTTTGACCTTTAACTACATAATTTAGTATACAGCCTGTATATTTGATAGTAATTCGCTGTTACAATTCGTTTATGATTTTTCAATAATTTTCGCCTGGATGACCTGAAGTAGTGCAGACACGAGAAGGCAAGTCTTTGCCTATGGGTTGTCAACTTTGTGCCTACCGCACACACGGGCTACAGGGGTTGGCGGGTACGAGGTACCACGCGACTTAGTGTGCAGGGCCGTACGCAAGGTATTCCAAGTACACAAGTATGACATTGACAACTTTAAAATAGATCCATTATACATCGGTTTATACTACCCTTATCTATGGAGCGACCTCCCCGGCTACTGGCCTTCCACCTTGGTCCGCCCCACGCGTCATGCTCGCTTACCCTCTCGCCACACCATTCGCATGCCCTCCGAGACCCTGCCCGCCAACCCCTATACCCCGTGGGCGCGATAGGCACGAAGTTGACAACCTATAGTACAGCCCCCCTATTCTGTATCTTTAGTTGCCAACTGAACGGGGTGCCTATCATCAAAAACATAGATATAAACTGAAATTTCAAAATTGCCTTTATTGGGTATTGAACTATTAACAATCTGTGTCGTCACTTCAAGTGCGAAAATATGCTTAGGACATCGGAATTCGATAGTTTAAATATGTTTTTGATGATAGACACCCAGTCCAGAAGGCAACTAGAGATACATAATAGGCCCGCTGGTCGACGCATGTAAAAAGAGCTACAGACGCCCTGTGGTGGGGATACGTCTGCGCATGTGGTACACTCGCGGAAAAAAGTTCTTATACCTATTATACTGATTAATTATGTAACTAAATTTTTATTCGAGAATAGCGTCACTAATGTCTGTTTTGTAACAGGTAAGTAATAAAAAATCTAAATATTTATTTATCATTTATATTAAATATTTATAATTTATGACAATGGTTCTACGCCTTCCATTAAATCATCTAGACGGTAACTAGAAGTCGATGGTGTGCTAGTGTTAGTAGAGGCAACTTCATAGTCATCATTATCATTCTTTCCTTTGTATGTAAAACCATCGTGATACAATTCAAGAAAATTATTTCCGTGTCTGTACTTTGCGGACGGACGAAACGTGGACACTGCGCTGCGATGCAAAGACGACTGACGAGCCAATCGCGTTGCAGTAAAGCCAGGCCGCGCGAACTTTCCCCGTCGCACCACACCTCATACCGCCAAATTGACCGATAATTCGCCTACTGCGCAGGTACATCTTTCGGAGCTCTTTTAACATGCGTCGACCTGTACTTAAGACCCAATAAAAACAACAAGAAAAAAAACTTCATCTTACAACTTTAAGATGCTACTTCCTACAAGTACACAGACAACAGAGAAAGCACACTCACCACTCTCAGGTGCCGCTTCAAGCTGGAGTTGGTACCAAAGCTGGTGCCGCAGATGGCGCAGCCGAACGGCTTCTCGTTCCTGTGTCCTCGCTCGTGCGACTGCAGGTTGAAGCTGTCCATGAAGCCTTTGCCTGGAGGTTTATAAACAATATGACATACAAAAAGTGTTGAAGATGATATACGTCTAAAGCTAATTAAGGGTCGGTGTTCCGAGACTCGGGGTTCGGGGTTATGGCTTTTTAAGACGGTAAAAATTCAAATTTCTGAACAAAATAAACACCACTTGTTACCTTACAAGATGAAGTGCAGGTTCATTAAAAAAAATCACGGCAATAATGTATAGTAACTTCAGAAAAAAAACAGGAATTTCAAGAAAATCTCTTGAATTGCATTGCAGCGCTACGGGTGTAACCTGAACTTGACATCCTGTTTTTTTTTTCTGAAGTTACTATTTTACAAGATTTTTTTTAATGAACCTGTACTTCATCTTGTAAGGTAACAAGTGGTATTTATTTTGTTCAGAAATTAATATTTTACTATCTTAAAAAGCCATAACCCCGAACCCTGTTTTGCCCAATCTCGGAACTCCGACTCTTAAGTTAAGAGGCTATGCGAATTTTATGTTTGTCGCTGTCACTCCAAGCGAAAACACGCTCAGTGCGAGAGGGGCGGATTCAGAGCGAAAGCGAAAAATGTTAGTTTTATAAACTTTTATAAAAAAACTAAAATAGCTAGCAAAATTTCAAATCTCTAGATATTGTTGAAACACACCTAATAAAATATGTTTGAGTTCTGTATATGGTTCCTATTTGTCAAACGAGGAGAAAAGGTGTGTTTGAAGACCTCATTTCAACAATATAGAGGAAAATTTATCCAAACATGTTTTCCAATTTCAAAACCCTAGATTATATAGTCAAAATGCATTAACCAGAAATTTAACCCCAAAATATCGTAAATAAATATTCGAAAAAAAAGTTTTCGTTTTTGTGTATATATCCGACCCTGTGACGGAAGTTGCTGACGAAATCAACAACCTGTATATTAAATCTTATTTACGTTATAATTGCTCTTTACATATGAAATTGGCGCAATTTTTTTACAGATTCATGAGTTCATAATTCCTGTAATTCAATAGCCATTTCCATTATTTGTTTGAAAGTTTATTTTAAGGTTTTACATCTATGTATTAAATTTTGTTTTTATTGTCATTTTGATAACCAAAAATGAATTTTCAAAAATAGTTCGTCCTAAATGCCATCCGTTTCCATGATGAGATTTGTAATAATTTTTTACAGCTGACACTTTTCAATAATTAAATTAATATTGCTGTTAGCTTAATGTTGTCTCATTCATACACACAAAATAAATTACATAATTTTTATATGTCATTCCTAAAACAAATGCAAAAAAGTTAGTACTGAAAATTAGATTTCCTTCAAATTTTCCATTCCGGACCCGTGGCACCCCTGGATGACACCCCTGGGGGTGTCATGGGAACTTGGATTTAGACCCGTGGCACCCCCAGGTCAACTAGTGCAGTGCTTTTCAATGTATATACTTAGTATTAAACCCCTCCTATATGATTTCATTTTTATCTCTAATCTGAAGCTAATATGACCTAATGATAACTATACAAAACGGCAATTTCATATGTAAAGCCTATTATTTTTGACTTTAACAAAGTAACTCACCGCAATAAGTACAATGGAACGCTGCTCTTTCTCAGTCCTTTCGTGAGTCCTGAGGTGCTCTTTGACAAAGTAACTCACCGCAATAAGTACAATGGAACGCTGGCTCCTTCTCAGTCCTTTCGTGAGTCCTGAGGTGCTCTTTGACAAAGTAACTCACCGCAATAAGTACAATGGAACGCTGGCTCCTTCTCAGTCCTTTCGTGAGTCCTGAGGTGCTCTTTGACAAAGTAACTCACCGCAATAACTACAATGGAACGCTGGCTCCTTCTCAGTCCTTTCGTGAGTCCTGAGGTGCTCTTTGACAAAGTAACTCACCGCAATAAGTACAATGGAACGCTGGCTCCTTCTCAGTCCTTTCGTGAGTCCTGAGGTGCTCTTTGACAAAGTAACTCACCGCAATAAGTACAATGGAACGCTGGCTCCTTCTCAGTCCTTTCGTGAGTCCTGAGGTGCTCTTTGACAAAGTAACTCACCGCAATAAGTACAATGGAACGCTGGCTCCTTCTCAGTCCTTTCGTGAGTCCTGAGGTGCTCTTTGACAAAGTAACTCACCGCAATAAATACAATGGAACGCTGGCTCTTTCTCGGTCCTTTCGTGAGTCCTGAGGTGCTCTTTGACAAAGTAACTCACCGCAATAACTACAATGGAACGCTGGCTCCTTCTCAGTCCTTTCGTGAGTCCTGAGGTGCTCTTTGACAAAGTAACTCACCGCAATAACTACAATGGAACGCTGGCTCCTTCTCAGTCCTTTCGTGAGTCCTGAGGTGCTCTTTGACAAAGTAACTCACCGCAATAAGTACAATGGAACGCTGGCTCCTTCTCAGTCCTTTCGTGAGTCCTGAGGTGCTCTTTCAGTAGGAGCTGAGACCCGTACAACTTCGGGCATTGAGGGCACGCGTGGGTTTTCTCCTAGAATCCAAAACAATCGCTATAGTTTTCCTGTAATGAGCGTTTTTCGCATTGTTTTTTTTTTTCATAGTTCTCGGCGTTCCGCTAGATGGCGGTGTGCATTTCACTGTAGTCAAAATCTGTTTCGTAGCAATCAATGTCAAAACAAAAAGTTTTTATTTTTGAATCTGTGCAAATTTTGTCTTTGACTATATTGCTAAAGTACGACAGCGCCATCTAGGAATCTTATTTACCACTAAAATTGACACAAGGAAAAACGAAAAAATTTCATGTCTTTATCTTAAACGGTGCTAAAGTTACGAGGCTGTGACATACGGACGGACGGACAACGGAGTCTCACCATAAGGTTCCTTTTGTACTTTTTAGGTACTACGGAACCCCAAAAATTGATCCCGGCTCAAAAACAATGTGATACCGTCGTCACAAAATAGATACAACCAGAAGGCCGACTCGACGACGAAGCGAAAACAGACGCACACATGCATAGACGCGTACGTATGATGATCTCGGCAGAATTTCATATTGGCATTCGACCGACTTCATCCGAGATCGTCGTACGTACGCGTCTATGTGTGCGTGCGCCTGTTTTCGCTAGTTATGCGGAGTGAACCTTCTGTAAGTGGTTATTTTGTGCCGTCGTCGTGCTTTGATCAAATTCATTATACAAAGGAAGTTCCGTCATTCGCGACTAATGGCGGAACCGTCAGATACTCACGTCGTGCACGGCGGAGTGTTTGGCGAGCGTGTGTCTGTACTTAAACAACTTGTCGCATCGCGTGCACTTGAACTCGCCCGTTTCCGTAGTGTGAGCCGTCGCCTGGAATATAAAAAAAAAAACTCAAAAGAAACGTTACCAAATCCCGGCAATAAACGCACATCGTATCGTAGCGTCATCTCTGTTGCACAAAGCATCATAGACTAAGTATTACTACGCATAGACTAGCAATTCCCATACATCAGTTTGTAGCCATAAAAAAGGTGTAAAATTCCAACGAGATCAAGATGGTGTTGCTAAATCCTCTAACGAACACGATGCTAAAAAAGACAGATTAGTGACGCTAGTGGCACAACGATGTCACGTAATATAAAAATAATTCTCACTTCGATAAATAGATGGCGCTGAAATATTCACTTTTAGTGTTGCCAACTTAGCGCCATCTAGTTTTTCTAAGCAAAGCTATTACAGCCACATGTTTGCTTGGTAACCATGAAAGTTTGCAGCCAATTAAACAAATTATGCTTATTTGCAACACTTGGCGACACCTAGTGTCGTAAGGACGCGTAAAAAGTTTTTGAGGGTAATGCCAGATAAGTTGATTACTATAATCAATTCGACCAAGAAATCATATTTTCATAGATACTATATATATTAAATCTAATTAGAGTTAAATAATTGTTGTATATACATATATAATCTACTCATAAATACAATAATATACATAATATTGTACATAACAATACATAGGTAATTACGAGAAGGACAATGACTCAGGGGGATATGTGAAAATTACAAGTTTTATGACTGATTCTGTAGCTGTAGATAGTGTTGATAGACTCTGGTTTTGACGATCAGAGGGCAGTTGGAAAATCGGTCGATGACCTTAGCGCATTTTGTACTGGACCCCGTACCACGAAACGCAGTGATTTGCATCAAGCGATAAAAATTGTATGGCGAGATTGAAGTATCGTTTTCTTTTGACGCGTACACTTTTTCCAGCTGCCTCCGAAATAAACTATACAAAAAGGTAATTTTTGGCAATTACAGAAGGCAATTTCATACAAATTCTTGACATTCGCAGAGTAATCAAAATCTATAGGGCACTTCCAGTTGACTTAGAAACTTGAAATTTCGTTTACAGGTAGGTTTTATAGCACACACATTATAAAAAATCTCAAAATTACAAATATTAAATAATTTAGGAATTAATCAAGCACCAACTTAATAAGACCCTTTAGATAAATAGAGTTTATTAGATCGTAAGTGTCAAGTTAAGTTGGTCTGGCATAACTGCAAGTGGAACTATTTACCTTGTTTTAGGGTTCCGTAACCGTACTGTGTGCTGGTACGGAACACTTTGTACACGAGTCCGACACGCACTGAGCCTTTTTTTTTAAATATTTCATGACTATATATATGCATAGACTAAGAATTACCACGTATAGACCAACAAGTCCCATACATAAAGCGTAGCAAATTTTTTACGCGCCCTTACAACCCCAGGTGTCGTCAAGTGTTGCAAACAAGCATAATTTGTTTAATTGGCTGCAAGTAAACTGTCATGGTTACCAAGTAAACATGTGGCTGTAATATTTTTGCTTAGAAAAACTAGATGGCGCTAAGTTGGCAACACTAACAGTGAATATTTCAGCGCCATCTATTATCGAAGTGGGAATTATTTTTATGTTACGTGACATCGCTGTGCCACTAGCGTCACCAATCGGTCTTTTTTAGCATCGTGTTCGTTAGAGAATTTAACAATTTTCGTAAGAATCTTGCATTTTTTTGTGGCTACAAACTGATGTATGGGAACTGCTAGTCTATACGTAATAATACTTAGTCTATGATATAGGTATGTTTTTTTTATTCCAAGTGCCTACAACAGGCAGCACTTACCTGGTGATCGACATACGACTTGTAATCATTCAATACAAGCTTGCAGATCCTGCATTGGCGGTTCGTATCTTTGTGCACCCTGTGTAACAACAAATTTAATCAGATTCGAGTTTGTTGATCACTCAGTGAATCCAAGGCCGGATTCAGAGATCTGGCTTCGTAGCACAGTATTTAATCGCGCGCGATGCCACTTAGTTGAATCACAGGTGCGATGTTTTGCGATTAAACTGTACGTCACGCTCCTCGCACTTGTGATTCAACTAGTGGCGTCGCGCGCGATTAAACACTATGCTACGCCCGCTGAAGGCCCTGGGGCAACAAGGGAGTGGAGGGCCCTTTTTATTTTTCAAATGGTTCTAATGTTTTTTTTTCACTCAAGTGTTTTACTAATTTATTGTGAGATAAATCAAATTAAAAAATATAAGTATCAAAAGTTGTTCTTTGGTCAGATTTTGGATGTTTTTTAAATATATTTTTCAATGCATGTGCTCGTAAAGGCCCACTTTTTATGCATCAAAACCGAACAGAAAGTCGATTATTTTGCCCTAGGGCTTTAATATATATATACTTTTAATTTATTTACAATGGTTGGCTAACCTGCAGCCTTTCCTGTGTACCATAGACGTTATACTTTTTTTACACCGCTTAACAGCTATGGATACAGTCCTTTTGAGCCAATTATAATTTAAAGTTCACAAGATTATATTTGTTTTCATTTCCTCACAATATGCATTGAAAAATGTAGTATGATACACGGGCGTAAAAGCAATAAATTACTCGGTTACGTTTAAAACACTCGTTTAAATCGTCCTCGTAATTTATTCCTTTGCGCCCTTGTAGCATAAACTACTATTTTGGTAAAAAAGAAATACTTGAAAATTCCCATTATAGGGACCCCTCTGTGGAGGAGGCGCCTCTTGTGGAGGCGCCGGGGCTGTAGCCCTGGTTGCCCTCCTTTAAATCCGGCACTGAGTGAATCACAATTTCCATAGCTTAATTTCAAAAAGTTTTTTTTTTTTCAGATAATATGCGCCATTTTAAGACAAAGTTTTCATTGTTTTGGTTAAATTAATCATTCTTTTTTTAAGTATGATTTTTAAAGAATTGTCGGTTATGTTATGACGTCACTTGAGAATTTTGGACATTATACTGATTGTATTGTGTGATTGCTTATAAAAAAGTCGTCTGTCTCTGTCTGTCTACTCTGCCATCTATCAAATCAGTCGAAAGCAGATTATTATAAATTTATCGTGCAAAGGACACATTTCTAAACTGCCATTTCTCAATGATGTCACACAAAGGCAAATGGAAGTTGCAGATTTTCCGTAAAAATATTCATCATGATGAGGCTTTTTAGAACATAAGTTCTGAAATACGGCTAATCAAACTGAAATCTCGAAATAGTTTTAAAATAACATACCTTAACATAATTCAATCTAAGCCAATTATATCAACTTTCAAACATGCTGTACCATAATCTTTTGTTAGCTCCAAAATTCGTTAATAGTTATTTAAGATACGCGTGCGGAAAGTAAGGTTTTATACGAATAAGTGCCAAATGAAAACACGAGCGCACGAGCGAGCGAACATTTTTCAATGCATTTTGCGAGGAAATACAACAAAAAAATAAGTATAATAAAGAATGGTGTTTATCATCATTCAATTATTGCTAGAGCGCGCATACTTATAAATAATTGTTTTTTTTTGGACAGCAAAACCTCCTTGCATCTTTGTAATTTTTTAAATTTTATGACTTGCACCATGCACCACAGACTCAAGAACTTGAAAAATTTACTTTATTTCACGCGTGAAATAAAGTATTTTAGTACTGTTTTATTTCACGCGTGAAATAAAGGATTTCAGTACTGTTTTATTTCACGCGTGAAATAAAGAGTCGGTTTCCGCATAATTTTGTTACACAAAAAAGAAATCTTTACGAGCAACTGCATTGAAAAAATATATTCTATATCAGACCAAAGAGCTGGACCTAGGAACATAAAAATCCGATGCCCCCCCCCCTCCCCCAGAAAAATCAACCAATTATATTTAAGTTTATCGGCGGTCGTCTTCAGAGGAGTAAGCGATTCAGTTTCCATATTTCAAAACATATTGAAACGAAACCAACACACGCAGATACTTACTAGAAAAACCATCTTTATTACATAAAGAAATTATAGATAATGTCCTAAGTAGCCGCAATTTCAAAATAACTGAAGTTTTGCGTGCGCGACATCTGATTAGAGCAGGATAGACAGTTAAAAAACAAAATCGTTAGAGCAGGATTGAATTTTAGCATTGTGCAGCTCCTTAAACGGATGTTCTTCCAGAATACTTACTTAGTTTGATGACTTTTCAACGCGGAAATTCTGGAGAAGACTTTATCACACTCAGGACATGGGAACTCTCCGCCAGTCTTACTGTCCACCACCTCACCGCGGTGCAGAGCTTTTCTCACCTGGAGCAAGTTGAACATTAACTGAATGTTGATAACAGAACTTGAAATTGCATTGTCATTTATAATATAATAGACTGAGAGCTAGCGACCAAATCGGTCACGTGGCTTCAGCTGTATTGAAACTCCGTTAGCTACTTCCCTGAACAACCTTTTCCGATAATCTTCGTGCTGGCAGGCCGCGGGCGGTGGGTGCGGGTGTAGTAGGGTGGGGAAAAAAATGAAAAAATATGTGGGCTCAGCGACTTTATTTTTTTTTTTCACACAGTTGCTCTGTACTCCCTGTGCACCCAAAAAAAAATTTTAGTCGATCGGGTGGTGGGAAGGGGTTGCCAGCGTTAATTAAAAGTACCAAAATAATAATAATTTTCATGTGGGCTCAGATATCAGCCGGCGAACGCGTCATCGCGCTCACGGCTCACGGCGGCTTGGTACTTTTAATTAACGCTGGCAACCCCTGTACTGGTTGTTCTGGGGAGTAGGTAACGGAGTTTCAATACAGCTCAAGCCACATGACCGATTTGGTCGCTAGCTCTTAGACTATAATCCCCGAGGGGATGTCAGAAGTGTTCCGAATGTGAGCTCTGAAATGCAAGTCGCAGTTCACACTCGGTACAACCGCGTTTTACCGACGACTATTACGTCCCAACTTGATTAGTGGTGAACCCTATGGCCGTTCTTACACGCTTTTTAGGGCATGCAGGTTACCTTACGATGTTCTCCTTCACCGTTCAGCGAGTGGTAAGTAAGAACAAATACTATGCACATAAATTCCGAAAATCTCATTGGTGCATGCCCGACCGGGGATCGAACCTGGGCCTCAAGATAGAGATGCCAGCGTTTTAACCCTGAGCTACCCCTTATTTTAATATATTTCAAGTTCTACATATTCTTTTATTTATATATGTCACCGGAAAATAATAAGAATCGTAAGTTGATCAATTCACTAGGTTAGGTTAGGTTAGTTTATAAATTACCGTGAAAAAACCTGCCGTTAAATTATAAACTACCTAGTGAATTGATCAACTTACGATTCTTGTTATTTTCCGGTGACATATACAAGGTGTAACAAACCCTGAAATCTCAAAAAAAAAATCTGCCCATCCATACATTTCGGCCGTTCGGCATTGCATTTTTCTATGAAAATGTAATGTTTTTTTTCGAGTTACAGGTTTTGTTCCATAGTAAAAGTTGTTCTATACCATTGACTGAATAAGCTCTTCAAATATGGTTACACCTTTCTGTTACACGTTGTATATTTAATGTAATATTAATATCTGTATTAATTATTGGTCTGTTGTTAATGTTTGTTGCAGCCACAGACATTGATCTAAATAGACAACGCAAGTACATTAAACTCTATGAAAACAAAGTGTGTCACATTTTGCAATGAAAACGGTTGACAGCGATTTGCAAGACATCATCCATCAGCCTAGTTCGTCCACTGCTGGACATAAGCCTTTCCAGGACTTTGCCACTACCGGCGGTCATCCTGGAAGAATTGCCCATACTCACACACGCTGGGCAGACGGGTTGGTGAGCGCGGTGCCGGAACCTTCGCACCAGTGACACATCTGCCCGTCACCAGTCTGTTCCATATAAAGCACGGCTATTAGAGATGGATATACCGCCATTTATTTCCAGGTGGTAGAGCTGATGCCGGGCTCGACTGTGGAGGTAACACCATCTTACTTGGAGACCCCCTCGAAGTAATTCGGGGGAGAGTAAGAGGACAGCTCACAGGCAAAAAACCAGGAGGCCCACCATGCCTGGATGGATGGATTGTTGTAAGACATAAATAGAAGAAATTGCAAGACATAAAGAGTCACAGTTGTAAAAGTCAATATCTGTGAAGGAAGAGCATTGCTCTCTATTTTGGCGCGCTTTTTTGGCACGCGAAGTACATACACTAGCGCCATCTGTTTAGATCTACATATATCTGTGGTTGCAGCACTCGTGGGTTTACGTGGAATTCCGGGAATGAAACTTCGATCAAATAACCCCTAGATCTATTATTCCATACAAAACCAGTTCGAAATCATGGTTCAAGTATGTTATACAATAAAACAACAATAACATAAGAGCTAAGTTATGATTTTTCGAAAATAAACCTTGTCCGCACTTTCATAAGATTTGTTTTCCACGGTCCATTTCAGGACAAATTCTATTTTGCTTTCGTAGCTCGTAAAAACTATAGCTTGTATTCGTCGTGCTAGCCGCGCCCGCGCGGTTGCAGCGTTGGGGCGGACGAGGTAGCACGGTCTCGGAGGAGGTGCGGGCAGAGTGGCGGGATGGCGGGCGAGCGCGACTACTAGCGTGCTACCTCGTCCGCCCCAACCCTGCAACCGCGCGGGCGCGGCTAGCATGACGAATACAAGCTATATTAAAAAGTCGTAAAACCATATCAACCAGCCAGCGAATAAAGAGCTCAGTGATTATTATTTTTTATATCTTTCAGCTTTAAATTAATGCATTAAGATAGAAAACTGAATGACGTAAACGAATGCCAAAAATTTTTGATTCAACATCTAGGGGTTATTTGATCGAAGGAATGAAACTATAGACCGGCCGGACAAGTCAGTCTGCGCCCGCGACGGTACAGGGGCGCGGGGGCGGGCTTATGTTGCATTGTGATCGTGTGCGAGAGTGAGATACAATCTTCGAACCACTTTGTGGGATAGTAAAAGTGATTTTATTATTATTTTTACACCTGGACACAAACTGCTGGTCTACCACGTAATTCTGATTTTTATCAACATCAACTTGAGATTGAAATTTGACGTGCGTGCGTCGACGTCCGCCTAACATGCTATCTCTTTTGCACGCGTTGAATTTCGCATGCATTTGCTTGAAGTTGATACAAATGAGAATGACGTGGTAGGGCCACTGGTGGCACAATATTTTCAATTACTAAATAGCAAAAGTATGTTATTTTATTAAGTCATTGGTTTATATTATTTTTAAGAGCTTATTCAGAACACATTTAATATTTAAAAAAAAAATACATCATTTTGTCAAATCTTGTATAGTTAGGGTTGCCAGATGGGAAAACCAAAATATCTAGGCAAAATTTCAAAAAGTCGGGATTTAGGGATTATGGTCGGGACAAATAAATATTACGAATCAAAAAATTATTTTTATTATTAAAATTAAAGTAATTACAACAAAATACTTTTTTGCCCGCCGACCGTTGTTATTTGTTATTTGTCGGGACAATCCCGACGAATTCCGACCATTTGGCAACCCTATGTATAGTAAGTAAACTTTTATTTTCCAATGTCAAAATCCGAAAAAACACCCATTTCACAGTCCTTAGAAAATCAATTTACTAAAACCTCTTGGTTACTAAATTGGAATCATAAAAATTTGGTAACACAAGTAAGAAATGGTAATACCATACATACCTCTCGAGCTTCGGCCATTTGTTGCCTCTTCAGATTAGTCAGCCCAAAGGAATGCCATTTGACATGGATGAGGAATCGTTGGTGGTGGTTGAACAGGAGAGTGCAGTGCGGACATTCATAGTGGTTGGCTGATGGGTGCACACCTGAAATAAGGTAAGCAATGTTAAAACATGTGTCAAATTCAATATCATCACGCAACCAGGGTTTGAAAATATCAAGATAATTATGCTCCTTGATATTTATCGCGATACTTATCATGATAACATAACATTGAAACATTGAGGCTTATATCAAACATAATATATATAATATAAGCTTCAATGTTTTTTTTTTTATATATTCAAAATATTTATTGATCATTATGAAGAAATATACATACAGGTAATGAAAAAGTCGCTAAAATATTTTACCTCAGAAATCTGCTAGATTAAAGTCGCTAACACGGCAACACTCTGAAAAACGAAGACCTGGGGAATCCCTCACTATTGATGTTAAGTGGCGCGTGTTCCGATACACGCTGTCATTGAATGCGACAAATTAACTAGGGGCAAATATTTTCGAACAGTCCTCTATGCAGAGCTTGTATCGAGGCCGAAGAAACGCCGACCCACGTGACGATAGACTGCGTAGGCATCAGCACACAATGGGCTAAGATCCTCGGTGAACCGGGGACACTTCGCCAGTCCTGTGGCGACCGCCACTTGGGATTCTGGCGAGAGCTGGGCTGGCTGGAATAGCTGGCTCCACACCTTCCCCACCAAGCCCACCAAGAAGAAGATATTTTCGAATATACTTATCAGAGAACCTATATATTTCTTGATGAATTTCGAACCCTGCAAGCAACTCTGCCTTAAAAAGGGACATTGAAACTAGTGGTAGAAAATATTTGTTCAGCGTTTTTCATTTAATGCAATGTGTCGATATTACATACCATCTATATCTATACTAAATTTAAAATAAATGGGTATTTATTGCATTGTACCGAAGCCAAAACCACCATTTTTAGAATTTTTATCTGCCTGTTAGTCTATCTGTCTGTCTGTCTATGTTTTAACTCGAGAACCACTCAACAGATTTAAATGCAGTTTTCTTTATTATCATTGTAGTGACCCTGGTCAACTTATAGGCTATAAGATGTGTTGGTAAAATAACCACCAAGCCAAAAACGGGGCCAAAATTTAATTAACGCGGGCAGAGCCACAGGAGGAAGCATATACATGTATATATGACTAACTTTACCTAATTACACCTGAGCTAACCTGCATTAAGTAATTAAATAGTTTCCAGGTTACATAAACCACACTGTAGGAAGTACATAATTAAATTTACACTCTGTACATATTAAAAAGCATACAATACCCTGTTTTAAAATATTCATAGCTTCATTTACACTTGTATCTCCATCAATTATTTTAGCATTCTCTATTCTATCTTTGGTAACTCCATTTAAATCCTTGATAAAAGGATTGTCATATTCGTTGTCGGTCCAAGTAATTTTTTCTTCTATATCTTCTTCTTTGTTGCCAGGGTCAATTTTTATTTCTATAGAATTATATTTGGTTTTACTGCAATCTTCTTTTGTTTCAGTTACGGAGTCTTTTGAATCTGATTCTGAATCTGAGTTTGAAGCTTCGTTGGATGTGTTTAAGCTTTCAGATTGGTTTTCTTGTTGGTCAGAATTATCGTCCATATTTTCCTGTATGGTTACACAGGCTGCGTTTTGTAATTTTTGTTCGGACTCCTGTTTCCTATACAACATATCACTTGCTATAATATTTTCTATGTGTTTCACAGCATTTTCTATACGTTCTGCTCTTGAACTAGCTTCTTTCATAGTTGGTTTTGTTTGACTTAAATTTTGGTTTGTGTTTTCATTTTTCTTTGAATTAACTATGAATTTTTCATTAATATTATATGTGAAAGTTTGAATGGAATCGTTTACAATATCGTTTGGCTTCTGAAATGTTTTTGTATATATTTGAGGTATGTTTAAAGGAGTACTTCTTGCACCAATGTCTTGTTGTTTAAAATCATTGTTTATTTCTCGTTGTACAGGCTTATTAAGGAATTGACTGGGGTAATGAGAGTTAATATTGTGTTGTGCGTTGAAGTTGAAAGGTAAAAATCCATTTTGACCACTGTTTACACAGTTATCATGGTTTATATTGTGTGAAGGTACTCGGGGATAGCCTTGCTGAGAGAAGCTTGTAAATGGGTTAACTTGAGGAGCAATATGAAGTGGATGGTGTCCAAAAGATGTATAATCTTGGTCGTTGCACTGTGTTACAGGTAGTTGGTTGCTAACTTGGCTCATTTTCCCAAGACTTTCCAAATTATGGACTAAGTTAACTGGACCGCTATGGGACATATTTATTGGAGCTCCCATGTTGGGTGGCACGTCACTTGGCCCGTAAGGCCCACTATTGTGTAACATAATTCGTTTTTAACACATAAATTCACAGCTTTTCCATCCCATTTTAGAGAATTATAGGAAAATAAACATTTAAAGTGACAATAATTTTGACATTTTGAAATTTCATCCACCCATTTGTCAACCGGTATTTACCGACGGATAGTCGATTACTATAATCGATATCACTGTCCAAAATGATGATCTCTAACAAATCTAAAAAAAAATTATCAGATAAAAGGTACACTAAACATTTTTAAGTATATTATTATAATGGTATATATATAATTCATATATAGTAATACAAAGAACATAACATTTTTGTAAAAAAGAGAAAATCGAATGAATAATCGAATATACACGACAGCTGTCAAAACAATCAAAATAACACTCTTTTTTTTTTGGGCAGTCGTGTAATAAAATATAAGTGTCTACCGTGCCCTCAGAATAAGGAATACAAATAGAAACCTGGCTAAAATAATACGCGGAGAAAGACACCTATCCTTGATTTTCTTACGACATTTTAGTGCGTTAGAGAGAGATGGATATGTATTAGTTTTTTCTTAATTAGGTAGGTTGTCATTAGTTCGTTGCTTTGCTAGTGATGTAACAATGTCGATTTTTGACTACGATAAATAAACCAAATCGAAATGAACCGCGACCAATCTCCTTACCACACATCATATCGTATCAAAGTGTGAAAAAAAAGAGAATGCAGGAGGCACTGACCTTTCTGGTGACATCCTCTTGCTTTGGAAGGAGGCCAAAAGAATTAATAGCAAAGTGGTCTCTGTCTACCCCAGTGGGACACATGTTATATTGTGTAAATAAGGAATTAATAAAAGGATATCTTTCGTTTAGCATAATATTTTTTATTAAGTACAAATTACTATATCGTAGGCAGGTAGGTATATAAGTTAAGTCCAAAATTGTGCTTGTTTCTAGTACAAAAAATGCTATAGCTTGTATCAGAGATACAACCGTAAACTATTTAAGTGGATACTTTTTAAGTCGCCTCTTAACTCAATCAAATAGATGTTCGTTGATGTCGCGTCTTTGTTCAATCAAGGAAGAAAGAATTAATCGCAACAATAGAAATCATAATAATCATAGACCTATAGGATTCGTAATAATAATATTATGTCAATGATGAGCGATGACAGCGCAATTACTACAGAGGTAATTTCATTTTTTTTTATTTCTATCAAATAAACATCAACTTATCTTGAATAAAAACTAATAACAAATAATGAACGATTAAAATACCTAATAACCTGTAATAAGAAATCAAATTATGCGCAGTTCAAGTCAATAAGCATTCCCAAAATTCATTTCACGATAGAACTACCCTGTCAAAGTACTTTTATTGTCAACCACTAAGTACGAAAATGTCTTGATCTGCGGAATTTCTTCGTGAAGTCGATCACGGCAGTAACGTGAACGAACAGGCCTTTCAGAACGATTTGCGAACATAGAAGTTGCACTTTTCTAAACCACAGACATCCATAGGTACTGGTTCTGTTGCCTAAAATTGAAAAATTATCGAGTTAACATACTATAGTATAGTACAAGCACGTACCTACAAACAAGATTGATAATGCAATTATACATAATTATTTAAAGGTTACCAATGTGTCTGTATCTGGTAAATATAACGTTGGTAAGGCATCTGCTTTTAAAAGTCTCCATTTTAAATTTTCAAAAGAATCCGACGTAAAGTGTTTCGAACAAATATGACCGCTTTTTTTAAGTGCCCAATTTGGTCAAATTATTCGTCTAAGCCATTCACTTTTTAATTCTTCCCTTTTTGGAAATCTGTAACAAAAAAATATAGCGATATTTATTCGGCATTATTTTTGTTTTAACTCGCGCTGCAATTAATCTGCGGTATTATCCTTTATGCACGGCTGCCGCGGGAACTAATGTTCGATAGTTTGCCACACGGACTTTAGTACATCACTATACGAAAAAACATAACCTCTCATAGTCGGCAGAAAATCTATATAAAACAGGCAAATATCGGTGTAGAATTGAACACGAGTGTGATTTACAAGAAGAACTACTATTATTGTTACTGAGTTTTAGGTATGATCCTGAAACTTATTAACATAAAAACTATCAGAACTCACCGATGAAATGATATTGCTTCATTGTTGTTTTCTTTTCTTCCTGTATGCGATTTACAGCCTTCAATCGCACAAGACATTTTATTACAATGTTAAAAAAACAATCAACACAAACAATAATAAATCACACTTTCAAGAATTTTGAGAGGAAGAGCACCAAAATATTTAATTTCTCGCGGTGAAGCTGTAAACTTTCGCAAAATGCAATAGACATTTCGATGCCACCAAATTAAGATGTGATGCACGCAACGAACGATATCACAACACAACGATACAATGATGAGACATATTTAATTTGATGGTATTATAATATTTAAAATACATCCAAATTACATCCATCTGACATTTGTTTGGTTCAATCTAGTGACACACCAGGAAAAAATATAAAGTAAGTGCGGTCCGTCGTTTCATTCACTCGTACACAGGAGTAATTTACGTTAGATGAGTACAATGGCTAATGCCCAGTTCTTATTTTGGTCAGGCTTCTATTTGTATTCCTTATTCTGAGACCGTGCCACTAGTGGCAACATAAAACGTTCGATTATATTTTGTCGACAGTTAAGTGATTGCGTCTTCACTTCAGTGAAAGTGAGGCCTATGCTCTCAAGCAGAAAAAAACACAACAAAGACCAGTTTAGTTAATGTATAATACTTAAACTTAAATAAAAAAAATAAAAAATAGTCGGAATATATATTTAATATTTATTATATTATAATAAACTGGGTCTTAATTATGATGAAGTTGCGGAAGCCGGAAACTAAAGATAGTACTCGTCCATACGAACAACTTTTACTGAGGGGACACCCATCAAATCGCAAAAAAAAACAGCTGTCCCATAGAAAAGTTACAAAGCTACCCGACAAAAATATATGAAAGAACGGCTTTCGCAACTTGTTTATTTGTTTATATTTGTGCTGTTTGAGTAATAAAGGCTTTACTTACTTACTTACCTACGAAATTTTGTTGTTTATGTTTACTTAATAATCAAGCAGATTTTTGCTTATACTATTTAATGAAATGCATTCTGCTACAACGGGGGTCATCTCGTTCCGCTCTGCTTTGGTTGGCTCTCCAAATATATTTAGGTACATATAAATCTAACACGCTCCTCCTTAATTCACTCGTCGTCGCACCTATTTTTCACTTTTGTTAAACTGTGATTAAGAAAAAAACCAAGGAAGAATAAATTCTGACGTCTTTGTCCGAAATACAGTGGCAAGAAAATTACGTTTCCTAAACATACATAAAAATAAAAGTATGACTTTTGAAAACAGAAACAGGCAGTGTAGTCTAAACCAACTTGTTGGTTAAATATAAATGATAAAACCGTCCTCCTCACGCACATTGTTTCGAAATTCTAAACAAAATTGTTTTACTTTTGTAGGTATAGTGTAATTTTTGCGATCTGTAGCCATCTTTAGAGTGGTATAACTTATGTAGAGGTGCTTCCTACTTCGCAACTAAGACTTACATATTCGACATCTCCTACAAAATATGAACCTCACTATAGGTCTGAACCCAAAATCAACTCGGCCTCTTTTCCATACGCTGAAACGACGACCCTATGCCGGTATATAGTACTCTACCACTACATCAACGAATCGTTGGTGTACGATTTGATATCAGAAACGGCGATGAAAATATGTACCTAATGTAATGAATGACGTAACTGTCGGCAAAATAGCAAGTCAATCGTTTTACGTTGCCGCTGTACCGTAGACACACGTAGGTTGCGTTCCTAAACGCGCGAGTAAATGTAAAATTTAACTGTCAACGGTTCACAACTTCACAACCATCCGAGTAAAAACGCAAGTATGGCTTAAACATAAACCTTGGACCACTGAATCCACTGATTCTTGGTCCGTGGCAACCGTGGCATAAACCTTGTAAAATGTAAAATTCACTTTGACAGTTTAAATTTTACATTACATTTACCCAGGCATTTAGGAACGCTACCTAATACCTATGTTGTTTGTTGTATTTGTTCGGAGGTAGTCGTGTCGGATGAATATTTTTTGTAATTTAATCCAATTAAATTTTCTTCCGGCATGTAGTTTTATGAAGTTTCAATAACCCTCAATTATCTATTAAAAAGGAAGTGAAAAGAAACCGCTACAATGGCGTTGAACGCCTTAGCGGAAGACTACTTCCGAAGCATAAACCCTTTGGCTTCTAAAATACACGAAGACATCATTGAAGCGAAAAACTCATACGAAAATATCTGGGACTCTCTTACGGACAAGGAAAAGGTGCGTTTTACACATTGCTAATGTCTCGTTTCAGTCACTAATAATTTTATCCAGCACATCTATTTATAGACAATTACTTAGTTTAACTTCCTCGTGTCTCCATTACAGACTGAACTAATAAACGAATCGATAATAAAACCCGAAATAGCTCTCAAATACGCTCTCATAGACACTTTGGACTTCGATATTAACGACCCGCCGATCCGAAAAGATGATTTAATGTCATTTTTTGGTCGAGATCACGGCCAGAGACTGATTCAGGACGAGAATTCCTCGTGGAGAGACGAGCATTCAGCGCCTTTTCTGTATCAGACGAAAAGCCAGCTGAATTTGTGCGTTTTGGGCGAGTATAGAGACAAAAAAGAGCTGAAAACATCATCGCCTCCGCCTGTCTTATCTGAACTCGCTATGTCTCACTCTAAAGTCGTAAGCGAATTAAAACACGCTCTTAAATCACATGACGTCCTCAAAAGCACGAACTACAAGGAACACGACAGGGAACCAGTTAGTTCTCCAACAGGATTTATAAGTAAATTCATGGGGAATTTTAAAAGTAAAGAAGACGATAAAGAGAGGTTGGTATCTGGTCAGCAGACGCAGATAGTGGCGTCGTCGGACAACTTCTTCAGGACTAACTTCAAGAGTCCGCAAAGCGAGGCTAAGTTTGAGAAGGATTACAGGAGCAGTGTTGTCAAGTCTACAAGTGGTGAGTTCTATCTATTGCCTTGAAATATATTTTGTAGTGTTATTAAAAATTTCTGTACCCGAAGTACGGCTGACCATCCATCACGTTGGCATGTCATTATCTTCTGTGAAGTGTGAGTTTATAGGTGTGGACTGTGACTTGAATTTCACATTCCTTATTCAGAAACATACACTCTTTCGGGGATTCGTACCGTGACAATGCAGACAAAAAAAACTAACCTACATCTCAATGGCTCTAAATACATATGTAGTCTTTTTAATATTCTCAAATAAAACAATACCAAAATATAATAATCATTAAGAGCTGCAAATTCTTTTTTTTGTTGGGGTGAAAGTTTTCTTTTTTTACTCTGGCAATATAGCAGCTGAAAATTGCAATTGACCTAAAATATAAAAAACTTGGGAAGTTTTCATAGTCAGCTATTTGCTATAATGTAACCACAGGCGTAGCCAGGTCTTAGCCGTTTAAGAAAATTAAATGACCAAAAATGGATGAAATTAGGTATATTAATATTCATTGTGTTTGCAAACGCAAAACGTTTTTAGCAGCTGCTAGCAGAAGTAGCACTGGACCAGGAAAATGTCAAAGCTTGGAAATGGTTGTAATATTTGTAAACCCCCCTCCCCCCGGCTATGAATGTAACCATTTAAACTTTAATCTTGTCAAGTTCTACATATTCAGTAGCAAGGACCTCAAGGCGTGCTGCGATAGTGCTGCCACTTTAAAAAATATAATTTCTTACTTACTAGAATAATTATTTAAAATCTGTTCAATTAAATGCCTAGAAATAGCAATGTCTACTTTTTATTATGACTTCTCTTTATCAATCCGGGTTTGCTGGAAGAAATCTCTTTTTAGAGATAAGCTCACCTATGTACATGATATATCTAAGAACTTTGTAAAAATAAGATGTTTCTGTTGTGTACAATAAAGAATATAAAAAAAAATTACTATGGCAAAAATTTCAAAAACAACTTTATATAGCTAAAATTTTGACTTATACCAAAAGCAGCCGTTTTTAGCAAAAGTTAAAATTTTAGCTCATCGAAACTATGCTATTTAATAACAAACAGTTGATTGCTATTTCTAGACATTAGAGGAGACTTTCAACAATTATTCTGGTAAGTAAGTAATGATTTATTTTCTAAAGTAGCAGCACTTTCGCTGCATATAGCGCCTTAAGGTGGATGGTTCAATCTTCATACAAACTTGTGGGAACTAATAACAATGACAGAAGTATTATTATTTAATTCTGTTACCTATTCTATTTAAGAAAAACTGATTATTCGCGTGTGTAAAGTTGATGGAACGTGTGTAACAAGGTAACATAATTAAATAATAATACTTCTGTCGTCGTTATTGGTTCTCACAAGTTTTTTTATAAAAACTACCTTGGACCATCCACCTTAACAAATTTTCTTTTAAAACAAGTGAAGAACGTTGTAGATGACTGAAGGCACCTGATTCAATCTCAATTATTTTTTCAGCAAAGCCGACAATCCTGAACAACCTTTGTACTGAATGAACTCGGCCCCCTTTTCACATTTTTATTTTTGGTGGGATACTATTAATTTACTTATTTTATCTGTACCTAACCTATTGTCATTTACAATTTCGTAAAAATATTCTATGTACAGGCAAAACTTTATTTTTATTTTTTTTAATATATAAAAATATATATATATATCTAAATATATAAAACAAAGTCGTGTTAGTTACACCACTTATAACTCAAGATCAGCTGGATCGATGTTAGTTATCTCTTTTTTGGTGTATTCTTCTCCGCTCCGAATAGCAGAATAATTAATAAAATATCGGATAAATTATCGAATAACAATAAATAAATTAATTAATTTTACGAATGCAAACAGCATGTGGTGCCATCTGTTGACAAAACTACGCATATAAAATAAACCTATTTATCTAGCGTTCTGACATCTAAACCCCAAGTTTTAAAAATCGCTTAGTTATTCCAAGAACTATTATTTCTGCATATATTCAATACCCTACGCTAAGCCTAAAAACGGTACTGAAACTACATGGGTCCCTGCCATTTTTCTTTCGCAATGGCAAGCAAGAAAACATTTCTGTATTTGCAAAAAAGTCGTAGTAATGTTATTACCTTAATGAAATCCTAAATTAAGTTTAACTAAAGTTAACACGATATTATTAGACTGTTAGGCGGAACGAAGTTCGCCGGGTCAGCTAGTACATTATACATAACAGTGTATCGGAAACCTTTTGAGGTTTTTATGTACACTCAGTTTCAACATGCGTCTATTAACATTATTTCAACTGACTGTCTCCTAGCTACTTAAATAACATTGATCAACTTAGCTTATATAGCACAAAAACAAAACCGAGGGTAGAACTACACACCACTATATTATATTACTATACAGGATGTTAAAATTAAGTTGCGGAAGATGGAAACTGGTGATAGTACTAATGCATACGAACAACGCCAATCCTCGAAACGCGAAAAAAAAGATCAGCTGTTCCATAGAAAAGTTACATAGCTACCCGACCAAAATGTATGAAACAACACAATTTTTTTTTTCGATTTCTCGTATTTTTTTCGCGGGAAGTTGTTTTCGGCTTCCGCAACTTCATCTCAACAACCTGTATATTCTTAAAAATTCAGTCGGAAAATTATTCACCAAACATTATCTTTACTGACTGAAAACGAGTTCTACATAATTTTTATAAATTATTCAACAAAAAAAACGTAGTTGCTTATTACTTATTCCATTTGTAAAGTGTAAATATCTGGGTTAATGATTGCAAATTTGCTCATAACAATAGAGATTTCACTTTTGTGTATATTTTCAGGTATTTACAGAATTTGTTTTGCTATTTTGTTATTGAATCAATTGTCTATTTAAGATCCTTGCTCTAATGACTCGTTCATCAACTCGGCCCACAGCTACGGGACGAGTTGATGACTTTCAAAATCAATATTTTTCTGTTCCCCAACTCGTCCCATTCCATTTTGAATAATAATTTTACGACGGTAAAGTACAGTCGCGAACGAAACTTTTAGAGATAAAATAATTAAAAGACAATAATATGCTTGAAATGTAATTTAAAAAATCAACATGATTTATATTAATTTACTTAGTATTTTAAAGTTATTACAATTATAAATTTTGATTAGAAACCCTCTCAATCCGCGTTAACAACTATAAAATCATAAAAAATACAACAGTAAAAGAATCAAAATATTATATATTTATTAATCTTTTAACTTAAACATAGCAATGTCAATCATTAATCATTCACTATTACACAAAATTTAATAGAGAAAAATCTTCAGACCCACTTTTCGTCAGGTTCGCTAAGGCAATAAGAGCGATAAAATGTAGTAGATAGCAACTTCTTCGATGGTACACACGGCCCGCGTAATAGTATACCTTTTGTACGATTTTAACCCTTACCCGGACGCAATAAGAACTACTGCGTATAATAGCTATTAATGTTATGACCAACTTGAGACTGTACACAGTTAGGGTTGCCATCTATTGATATTGTTTTATTATCTTAATATTGGTACCGATTCGGTGAAGTACATCTTGACGTCCGAGGGTTCCGGCACCGCGCTCACAAACCCGCCTGCCCAGCGTGTGTGAGTATGGGCAATTCTTCCAGGATGACCGCCGGGAGTGGCAAAGTCCTGGAAAGGCTTATGTCCAGCAGTGGACGAACTAGGCCGATGGATGGATGGATGGAACTGTAAACGACGAAAGACGTACGATTTTAATTGTCAAACTAGAAAATTTTTAGGCGATTAGCAGTTTGACAATGGAGATGCTTACTGTCATATTAGTTCCGCATAGAGGGCACTGTGTGTGTGTGTCTGTTAGCTTGTCAGTTCACATACAAATAATTGAATAATTATAATATTATTAAAACTCGCGTGAGCTGACATACTAAATTATTATTACATACGGCTTGAACACTCGCGTGTGACTGTTGTTGACTATATGCCAACCGTTTCACCGATACAATTTCGGCATTATCAAGGCGAGTGTCGTTCTTAGGACGCGGTAGTCAATAAAAACAAGTTAGCTGGATTGACAGAACATTTGAATAACATCCATCCAAAAATTTCCTTTACGGTTGAGTGTGAGAGGGATGGCAGGTTAGCATTTCTGGACGTGTTAATCAAACGGTCGTTTGGCGCATACCGTTTACAGGAAGCCCACACACACGGATCATTACCTGAAAGCAGATTCTCATCACCACCCTTCTCACCTTGCGTCAGTGCCTCGTACTTTAATAAATCTAGCGTTGCGGTTATGTGACCCACAATATGTGGATGCTGAATTGACCCACGTAAGACATGTACTGGAGGCGGGGCTGCCACCTCTAATCGAGTGTTGCGCGCTAACTCCGATGTAAAAAAGCGCTAGATTCCGCTATACATGAATTTTAATAAAAAGCGCCAGAAGAAGCGCTATTTATATGTAGTATATTGGTGGCCTTATTGATTAGCTTGTTGCATTTGATTGGCTTTTCAGAAAAATACGTCATTTAAGGAACCGTAAAGAATTATTAAAAGAAGACAATGAAATTTGATACCAAATTAAATCAAGCAAGTAGAATTATCATCACTGAAACAAAATTCATTCCAAAAAAGCGCTAGATTTCCTAAAATTATTTCGAAAAAGCGCCAAAAATAATGAAACAAAAGCTCATTTCGAAATAGTGCTAGATTTTCCGCTAGGCGCTAAAAACGAATTTTGAGCGCTAAGTGGTCAAAAAAAGCGCTAGATCTGGCGCGAAATGCGCTGATCTGGCAGCACTGGGCCGCCAATGGGTATAATTGGAGACAGAGTAACCGCGACTTGCGACTCCATCAACCCACCATCGCCCATCTGTTGTTGAGAGGGCTCCGATCTACTTGCCCTTTGTGAGAGGCGTAACTGATAGGATTGGACACCTGCTTCAAACAATAACACGTGAGTGTTCAAGCCGTATGTAAAAATAATTTAATTGAGTAATTTCTTATTTTCATTGAAAAGTTAAAGCAATTGATGTTTGTGTGGCTTTTGGATGTAAAGGAAAGGGAACTTAAACGACAAGGGGATCTAAAAAGGCCGACTTGGGTGATTCATAAAATGATTTGAAAGTAGGATGGAGTCAGAGTTTTTTCACACGTGCAAAAGAGACGACATTAGAACAGAATCATAATGTGATTCATGCAAAACGGCCTTTTTAGAGGACCAGGTCTCCTTTGTTTCCTCGCAGCGAAGCACCTCTTTTCCTTAGCTCCTCCTTCAACTGAGCGATACGCCAGGTAGAATACATGACGAATACACCAACAAAAAAAGGCACAAAAGTCTTTAGAAATGAGGAATGCAAAAAAAACATCTATCAGCGTCTTTTACAAGAGCGTGATAAGACACAAACACTCAGCGCCCTCTACTGTAAAAGCTTTTGGTTTTCTTTCCCCATTGAAACCGTACGTTTTAAGCAGTCAAATTAATACGATTTTCTTACACAAACACGGAAACCCAGGATTTTCGAGCGTAAAACCCGGACATATCTGTATATTATTTTTTACTTCAGAAATAAAATAAAATAAGTATAAATTGTTATTATATATTTATTTATAAAGCGACAAAATATTGCGAACTTTGGTAACAATATTTGGTAATAAAAAATAATAAAAAAAAAATCTTCTAACCAAGAAGTAAACCTGAAACCCGTATAATACGCAAAACCCGCCCGGATACCCCCAAAATTAAAACAAATCCGGTAAAACGCGGACGGATGGCAACCCTATACATAGTTTACATGCATTTAAAATGCAGTGAAAGTGGCGTTGCGTGCATCTTCGTGCTCGAAACTTCGTGCTACATTATCATCTCGGATGCAAGAACCGTGATAATCAATCTAGAGTTTCTTAAAATCTTAGATCATAATACTGGGTGTATAAGTAAAGCAAGAATTCTTTAAGAGCATGTTAGAAGTGCGTTCATTAAATAACCCTGGGCTGGGTAGGAACACTGGGGTTGTAACGTTCAGTTTTTGAACGGGTTTCGTCGTGTAGCGACACTCCAAACGTCAGTTGTCATTTTTTCATTATATTTAGTATAACAACGTTGAGAGGATCCTTTCTGTACGAAATTAAACGTAAATATAACAACTATTAACGTTGAGAAGACCCCTCGTTAAGAAAATTAACGTCATGTCATTTACGAAAATTAACGTGAATGTCAGGTGACGTTTGGAGCCTATACGAACCTTGCGAACCCTGCTCAGGAGCCGTATTTTTGAATCGTTCGTTTTCGATTCACGTGCAAAAATATATACCTGTCTCATCTTGCAAATGACAAGTTCTGATGTGCTACGTGAGATGGGTATATACTTTCGCACGTGAATTGAAAGCGAACGATTCAAAAATACGGCTCCAGAGTTGATGTTGAAAAATTCGACACCAGTGTAGCGACACTGTCATTTTTGAACGGTCATTGTTGGTACGCGGGTTCATTATTGAACGGGTTAGTGTTGAGACCCAGGTAGGAAACCCAACTCGGTGTGAGTTTATGAACGACTATCTGTATGACTCTTAGGCTACGTTTCAGAACGTGTGATCTTCGTGCGAAATTTCACTCGTTTTTAAGAAAGAGACAGAGCTATATACTAGAAAGAGAAAGAAAGATCTGGTTTCGAAACGCTTGCGAGTGATTCCCGTGAGAAAAGCGTTTTGAAACGGTCTGGAGTGACACACGTCAAGTAAATACATAACCTCAAATCAAAATAAATAAATTAAGTAAAGTACCTAAATACCTATTGCTTTTAATATGGATGGCATTGCAACCTTTGCATTTGCAAGCCATAATCCTGTCGAAGCAGTTTCGAAACATTTTCCCGTATTCGTACGGAAATGTTGAATTCTGTTTTCAAAAATTGTCCGAATCCCGAGAAAACTCCGAAATGACAACTGTCAGGCGAATTTTAACGGTACCCAAACAGAGTTAGAAATCGCACTTGTCAGTGCGATATTCACATTCCCCGAAAGCGTTTCTAAACACTTAGCGCAACTGTCAGGTAACAGTTCGTTTACCCTCGGTTTCACTCGGGTCGATTTTTGAACGATGCAGGGTAAAATTCGCATCGCTCCGAGTGATAATCGCACGTTACGAAACGTACCCTTAAAGTGTTAAAAAATAGCGCCAATTTTAAATAATGTACCATTACCCCACAATATCACGATTTGTTGACCTTAAAATACACTAATCTCGTGGACGCCCTCGCTGGTCGTTGACCTCTGATAGCGTCAGTAGCGAACACAATTACTCAATCTTATCGATCGAGACCGCGCTACGAGGTGAATGAACTGCTTTGATAAGAGTGCGTAGCCATAGCTTAGAAAAATAATATAGTTTTTGGTAAAAATCTAAGGTTAATTTTTTAAATCACAATGGGAAAAGCTTTTACGGTAGAGGGCGCTGAGTGTTTGTGTCTTGTCACTGTGCTGATAGATGTTATTTTTGGTAGTAATTTGGTGAATAATGTAAATAATACTTAAAATATGGTTAAGATATTTACGAAACACAATGTTTGATAAGTTGTTTGTTGTACCTGTTGTCTTTGAAGTTGTTTCGAAATCAGTTTCTTTAAAGTGATTGGCACATAACCTAGAATAACTAGACGATTTATTGTTCTGTATCCTTAATGCCTTTTCCCACTTTTTTCCAAAGACTTCAAAAGTAAAGATAAGCCCTTACCGTACTATGACAGCACCAAAATGTTTCCACCTTTAAATGGGTGACGCTCACACGTTTGGAATCAGTGCTCTTGGAATCAGTGCTCATCTGATAGCTGGGTCCGTTAGCTCATCCAGTTTAGTTTTTCGGAAGAAAGGATGCCACTTGCCACAATTGTTTATTGGACCAATATCTACCGATAAAGATCGGTAGCCTTCGGGAGCCTCTTCAATTTGGGGGGGGAGGGGTGTTCAAAGATGCTTTGCACCAAGCGTAATTTAAAAAAATTAAACTGTCTGAGTTTGTCAACTACATCAAGATGGGTGTCTTTTTGAGGTAAATTAAGGACGTAGAATTCATTTCTGGCATAAAAAATTGTGATATTTAAAGTAGTTTCTTGAAAATTTTTACATAGATTAAAATTTTATGAAATACTTTTTACTTTCAGGCGCCACCAAAAAAAAACCTCAGGTTTTTTTAAGTAACAAAAAATACGTTACGAAAGCCTATTTTATGCAGATAAATAAAAATATAAGTTTTATTGGATTTTTAAAGGACAAAACCATAAAAAAAAAATAAAACAATGTCGGTGAGCTCTTATTTTACTACTACTTATTAACTAACCTGATAAAAGTATATTTATGTATAGTGTATTTATAAAAGTATATATATGCATAAAAACTATAAACACGTAAAAAATGCTTTTCTATGGTTCTAAAAGAGTATTAACTATTTAATTATCATTTTCATTTTTTGTAGCTTCTACCGCAGTGGTACAATTCGGTACATATTAAATTTATTTTAACACAGTTGCATCTTTTTTGCATCTTACTTTGCATTGATACCTTGTTATTTTGAGGCAAATGCTGTCCGCAGCTGGGTTGTCAGACCAGTGGGGTATTTATTGGCTAATTTTCTGCTTTCAGCCCCAATCGGGGGGACTAGGCAGAATTTGTTGTAACACTAAAGCCTGGCCCCACTCATGAACTCCCTGGCAAGCTGCGCGTAAAATATGCTGATAAAGGGCCGCTTCTGTTGGTGGTAAATTTTCAATTTGCCGATCTGTTTTTGTAAAAAGATATTTACGGCAATGATTGATAGTCGTGCAGGGACAGGGACTTGATCTGAAAAAGTTCATGTAATATGACTTTTCGCTACGATGAATTTAACTTTATATTAATGTTTTAGTTAGTACTCAGTGATTGGCTAGCATACCTATCATACATGGCTATGACAAACTTATGTAGCACAATCTCTGCCTCATTTATATTGCTATCTTTAAGATCCTTAAACCCTTTAGTGGCAAAAGAGAATGAATTACATGCTTCAAAAGCACTTTTCTTTCCCCTGCCGTTAAAAAACGATACTGTATCGCATCCACTAAGTTCGTGGAACACAGGCAAGACCTCCGCTCTTTCAGGACCTTTAAACAAAATAAATTGGCTTATGCACACTCACGCTATTAAACTGATTATTTATATATTATACATTCTTGACTATTAAAAGAAACGCTCATACCTAGAGCTGATTCAATCTAGAGGCATGCCAAGAAATTGTGGTTTTTCCCCGTTACCACATGAACCCATAATATCTCTAATCTTGGCAATTTCAGTACACATGCCAGAGCGATAACTACCACATCGGTGTTTGCTGTGCATTAACTTCGTATGACCCTGGTCTACTGTATCCGCCAAGTGAACCATCATTCGCGTGTCAGACGCTTCAAGTTAAATGGCAATTTTGGCAGTTCACGAGCAACATTGGAAAGAACAGATTACCCTTCGCTACATAAATTTCTTTATTGATGGGCAAGTCCATCGGGTGATATTTGGACGACAGGAGTCCAAACAGCTCTTCTTTATTCGTGTCATCCTGGAGAAAATATTACGCGCAGTTTGCCAGGGAGTTCATAAGTGGAGCCAGGCTTTAGTGCTGCAACAAATTCTGCCTAGTCCCCCCGATTGGGGCTGGAAGCAGAAAAATAGCCAATAGATACCCCACTGGTCTGACAACCCAGCTGCGGACAGCATTTGCCTCGAGATAACAAGGTGTCAATGCAAAGTAGGATGCAAAAAAGATGCAACTGTGCTAAAATAAAGTTAACCCCACTTCATTCTGGACTCATGTGGGTCTAGAATCCCCTCAAATACCAAAAGTCTAGCTAAATCAACGTACAGCGTGCAGCCACCGTGCCTCGAGTATCTACGTTTCATCAACCCCTTTTGCTAACCCAAACAACTGCAATATTATATTTTACACACACACACCCACGCACTTTACTATATTATCCGATAATTACATAATCATTTATCTAATTAAAAATATAACGTCGCGCGCAACTTACGAAGCTATGAAAGTGTTATTCGTTAAACGTCTTACGGAATGTCGAATCAAAAGTGGTTTTACATAGTGATTTAGTCATTAATGTGTTTCGTTTTCCCTTGGATTTTCAATGGCAAAAATAGCCTTGAACTATAGCTGAGTTCCAGAATACAGCTAAGTCGTATCATTTAACAAATACCTAGTACATTAGTTTTTCTTGAATACTTTATTTTCCTTTGTTGAATTATGATATATATTGTTTTGAGCATAACCGTTTTGTAACATAACGTAGTGTCCTAATCTACTAGACGATCACACAAATAAATCACGGCCAATGATTTAATTTGTAATTAATAAATCGATGTACTCCTCAAGTATGTTATAATAACGTAGGAGACGTAGAGAGGTATACGTAGGGCGGCTGACATGTAATCTCCTTGGTCAGAAATATATACAAAAATAATGCTGGCTGGTATGGATTTATATTCGTTTGTTATTCTATTTTCAAAATGTATTACATTCATTTGTTTATTGCATCACGTTTATTTGTCTCCTACAATTGTTTCGAACATGTCGGTAGAAAAAGTGAAAATGGATAAAATCGAGCAGCGTGCGGTGATTAAGTTTTTGAATAAAGAAGGGAATACGCCTTCGGAGATCAGACAGCGTATGTTACGTGTCTTTGGCAGTTCGTGTTCTTCCGAATTTGTTATAAAGTTTTGGTCAAGGCAGTTTAAATTAGGTCGTGAGAGCCTCGAAGATGATCCTCGTAGCGGAAGACCAGTTTCGGCCGTCACCGATGAAAATGTAGCCGGGGTGAAAAAAATTATATTAGAGGACCGACGAGTGAAGCAGTGGGAGATAGCTAGAGATGTGGGCGTCAGTAAAGAGCGAGTCAATGAAATAATTCATGAGCATTTGAACATGTCCAAGGTTAGTGCACGTTGGGTCCCTAGAATGTTGACTGCATTTGACATGGAGAGGCGTGTCAAATGTTGCGAAGAGTTTTTGGACATGAGTCGAGGGAAAGAGGAAGAAATAATTTCTAGAATTGTAACATGTGATGAGACTTGGATTCGACAATGGGACCCGGAAAGTAAGCAAAAGTCGTTACAGTGGAAATTTAACGATGAGAAGCCGCCTCGGAAATTAAAGGTCTGTCCATCGGCCGGTAAACTTATGGCTACAATCTTTTGGGACACAATAGGAATTTTGCTCATAAATTATTTACCGAAGAAAACTACAATGAATGCTGATTATTACTCAAACTTATTATACCAACTAAGAGAGACAATAAAAGAAAAACGGCGAGGTAAACTAAGCAAAGGAATTCTGATTTTGCACGATAACGCACCAGTGCATACCGCACGCACAACAAAGCTAGCAATTAAAGACAATGGCTTCGAAACCATTGACCACCCCCCTTATAGTCCAGATCTAGCCCCCTGTGACTATTTTCTGTTTAGACTTCTCAAGAAAGATCTCAGGGGATGAAGGTTTATGACCGATGACGAAATGAAGGCAGCGGTTTCTGACTATTTTGACGACAAACCGTTTTTTTTTTTTAATGACTTAAATTCAATATTTGAAAAATTTAATAAGTGCATTTTATTAGCAGGGGACTATATAGAAAAATAAAAATAAACTATCCAGTTACGTCATTTCTTTCATAGTTAGGTAGATTACTTTTCAGCCTCCCCTCGTATATGCATTACTATTACCTCATTCTACGGATGGTACCGCTTCCAGCGGTCATCTTTTAATTATAAAATAAATACATACTAAGTACCTACTGTAAGTACATATGACTGTACATAACACATATGTATATACATCTATAAGCAGAATATTTATTTCTCTTACAGAACATAGGACTAGTCCAGAACCTATTTGTTAAAGATTGGTACTCGTGACCAGGAACACAATTGTCTTCTTACAGCAGTACTTACTTACTTCACACCTAGAACTATTTGTTATAGATGGTAGAGGCTGCAAAAAATTAAAATGATAATTAAATAGTTAATACTCTTTTAGAACCATAGAAAAGCATTTTTACGTGTTTATAGTTTTTATGCATATATATACTTTTATAAATACACTATACATAAATATACTTTTATCAGGTTAGTTAATAAGTAGTAGTAAAATAAGAGCTCACCGACATTGTTTTATTTTTTTTTATGGTTTTTTCCTTTAAAAATCCAATAAAACTTATATTTTTATTTATCTGCATAAAATAGGCTTTCGTAACGTATTTTTTGTTACTTAAAAAAACCTGAGGTTTTTTTTTGGTGGCGCCTGAAAGTAAAAAGTATTTCATAAAATTTTAATCTATGTAAAAATTTTCAAGAAACTACTTAAAATATCACAATTTTTTATACCAGAAATGAATTCTACGTCCTTAATTTACCTGAAAAAGACACCCATCTTGATGTAGTTGACAAACTCAGACAGTTTAATTTTTTTAAATCACGCTTGGCGCAGTGCATCTTTGAACCCCCCTCACCCCCCAAATTGAAGAGGCTCCCGAAGGCTACCGATCTTTATCGGTAGATATTGGTCCAATAAACAATTGTGGCAAGTGGCATCCTTTCTTCCGGAAAACTAAACTGATGCCTTTTTTGGGGTCTAACAGTCTAAGCTATGAACACATATATATATATGATAGTTGGACGCCTTAAGTGCACTTAAAGTTAATCATTTTAACAACTTTAGTAGTCTGATCAGTTTGCTGACCGTAGGTAGACAGATTGCGCACTCACAAGTGTGCGCGCGGCGGCATTATGTTAACGCACTCATTCAAAAACAATGCAATAGATTTGAGGTGCCAGGGCTCATCTAAACCTTTAAAATCTTTGCTTTTTTCTCAAATTTACATCACTAGGAAAATTTAAAGTTCCCTTTCCTTTACATCCAAAAGCCACACAAAACACCCATTGATTAAACTTTTCAATGAAAATAGGAAAATTCAATTGTTTGTATTTATTTATTTATTTTATAACACTTTTTGCACATCTACACAAACAACTTAAAAGACAAAAGAAACTATTAAACATGGTGTACAAGGGCGACACTTATTGCTAACATCAGTATCTTCCAGGCAACCCTTGGTAGCTAAAAGAAAGATGAACAAATTAACATGTATTAATCAAGTATTACATACAGGGTATACATACATATTTATCACGCCGATAAAGTGGTACAGCAAAATTTTGAAAAAAAAAAAAAAATTATGGTACCTCCCCTACACGTAAAGTGGGTTTTTTTTTTCTTTCTCGTCTATCCCTATTGAATAGGTAATTTAAAAATATTGGGGGTGTGAGAAGACTATTTTTCGATCCAGGTTTCCGTTTGCGAAATATTAAGCTTAAAAGTGTTAATTTTTCTTAGAGTCAAGTGTCCCCCTCCCTGCCAGCGAAACGGTTGTATTTGGAGACGTGAAAAAAAATCACGGTAGTAGTATACATAACGAAATTAAAAGGAAAACTATCACAACTAAGTAGGCTTTACAAGTTAACGAGTACAGATCGCGCCAAACTTTTAGTCCCCTCTAAACACGGGGCGATTCGCATCAGCAGGAACAAAATGTATGGGCCGTTCTTGGGAAGAGCAACTTCCGAGCGTACTAGAAGTTTGGCGCGATCTGTATTATTATAGATAATGGTACGGAACCCTTCGTGCGCGAGTCCGACTCACACTTGGCCGTTTTTTTTTTGTTTTTATTATATTTTACACAAGTTACAGTACACAATATTCACCAAACTGCTAAACAGTTTGTTGGCGATACGCTTTTACAAATTTTGTTTCTTAAATGCGCATTTTAGGTACTAAATTAAAATCAAATAATTATGGAGTCTCGAAAAATTTTTTGTGGAATTTTTAATTATGTAGAAAAGATAACAATAAAGCCAATTCTGAAGGCTTTAGTTTTAGTGCTGTCAAAACTTAATTTTCTTGATTACAAAATAGTCTTTAAATGTTAGGAACAGAAGCTAACTTACTTTGGAAAAAATTTAGTTTTGACAGCACTAAAACTAAAATTAAAGCCTTCAGAATTGGCTACAATGTGCTCTTTAATTTATTCTTTAGGGCAGCGTTTCTTAACCTGTGGTCCGCGGACCCCTGGGGGTCCCCGAGCATATGTATGGGGGTCCGCAGCCTAATATATGGACCATTTAACGATCATAAATAAATGCCACCAAAAGTTTTTTGGCACCAAAAAACCTTCTCATTAACGTATTTTATATGAAAAAGTACATTTTTTTGTAATTTGTAAAACTAAAATAAATGCTCCGAAATTTATTGCTGCTTTTTATTAAGGGGGTCTTTAGAATTGTGCTTGATTTCCTAAGGGGTTCGTGGACAAAAAAGGTTAAGAAACGCTGCTTTAGGGTACTGGTGCTCTTATATGCAAAATTAACATAATTTAATTATAATAGTAAACCTTTTTCGGTTGATATCCCAGGAGAGTTCTCGCTGTATCAACAATATCAAACAACATGCCTTTGTCTTACTTAAGGGTCGATTCTTCGATTTGGGAATGAAATTGATAAGAAACTATGACAGAAATAAATTTCTATGTTTGAACACTTGGCGATTTATCCATCGCAAGTAGATATAAATTAACATTATATCATTGCAGTATAGAAACGCAGAAAGAAAAGTAAAACTGGATGTGAGGAGCTCTGAACCGGGATATTGATAAGAAAAATTCATTTTATTAATTATCAAAAAATTGATAAGAAATTAGCCTTTTGCCCGCGTTTATCCCGTTTATCTCTGTCCCGTTTTTGGCTTAGGCGTTATTTTATTACACCACTTATAGCCTATATGTTGACCAGGTTCACTACGATAATAATAAAGAAAATCGCATCTAAATCCGTTGGGTTGTTCTCGAGTTAAAACTGAAAAGACACAAACAAAAATTTTAAAAAAATATGTTTCTAACTAATAAGTTAAGCTAGTATAATAATAAATAATCCATTGTTAAAGTAGTGGATATTTTACGATGAATAAGGATTGGAATGTGCAATATGTTACATTTTTAATTAGGTTATTCAATTGACACAAGATAGGTTGACAATATTAAGGCGATTACCGTCGCCAAATTAGCAGCTCAATGTTTGTCTGTATGAATATCGATGGAAACGACATTGAAATAACGTTCAAATCAGTGCACAATGCGTGGTGGCTGTTACGACGCTCGCTGCGTCCTTGAAAGGGCAAAATAGGAGAAAATAATACTTTTCACATGGGCGTCATTGTTCGATTGAATAATTCTATGTTATATTTATAGCTATCAAGTTTATCTATTTATCAAAGCATAAATGAATTAAATCACCTAAGCCGCTTAGGAGCAGTAGGAAATTCAATCCAAAAAACACCATTCAGTTGAAGCAATTTTTCATATAGAAGTTTTGGTGGTACGAAAAAGAAAAAATGTTGCATATGTTGTCCTAGAGTTGATAATCCATAATACATTTTTTCATTATTTTTGGTTTGGCCATAAAAGAGGAGTAGGCTTTAGAAAGTACCCATTTGGCGGTATTAAGGGCCTTAAAAATGTGTCTATGGTAGGCATATATTACATAAATAAGGCTTTGATGCCTTAACATCCATAACATATAAAAATTCGAAAAAATATTTGATGTCCAGACACGACTTTTTTACTACTTTATAATTAGTACAAATATTATACTATAAATAGTATTAGCTTTTGCCCGCGACTTGGTCTGCGCTGACCTAACTGGGAATTGTTTTTCGGGCGTTATAGTATTGATGTAAAATTTCTGACCGTTACAGAAACTATTATTTTTCTTTATTTTTACCCTTATCTGCCATTGTGTCTTGTTTTATATGTTTTAAAATAGGGCAAACTTAAAATCGGCGCTGCAAGTAGCTTCAACAAGTTTGCTAATTTTTGCCATTTTGTATTGTTTCTTCTTTTTAGGGTTCCGTACTTAAAAGGTACAAAAGGAACCTTTATGATAAAACTCCGTTGTCCGTCCGTCCGTATGTCACAGCCTCATAACTTTAGCACCGTTAAAGATAAAGACATGAAATTTGGCACAAAAATAGCATTAATTTGCCAACATATCACGGTGTAAAAAATACGATTAATTTGAAATTGTTCATAATATTTCCAAAACAAAAGTGAGAAAAAGAAAAAATATTATCCTAAAAATTTCAATTCAAATTTCAATTCAAATTTATTTATTAACAGGACAAAAACAAAGATTGGCGTTCTCTAGTCCCCACAGTAGGATTCCCTGGGTGGTGGGGACATATGGGTATCAAATTGTAGATATTAAAAAGCTGATTGTAAAAATGTAATTTAAAAAACCACAAAAATATGTATGTCCCCCCTTATCTCCGAAACTGGTAGACCGAAAATTGAATTTGTAATCCACAATACTGAACCCTAGGTACGCGAGTCTGACTCGCACTTGACCGTTTTTTTTAAATGTTTTATGGCAAATAAATTTCACTTTCACTAGATTGATGGATGTGGAAGAGGCGAAAGAGGTCTAATTTGTGGTTATAGTTAAAACTTGTTGTGATTTCTTCCCAAACACGAAGAATCGGCCCTTAATTTGTTTCACAATAACTTTGCGTATAAAACAATGTATTGTTGCTTTAACATTGATTAAGCACGTGCTTTGATGATGATGAATCAATGAGTAATGTTTGATATATTTATGCTGTTAGATGTGTTACGTATTTCCCAACTAGCGACCCGCTCCGGCTTCGCACGGGGCAATGCTGATACTAAATATACTACAGAATGTCTTTATACAGGGTGATTGGAAATTGCTCTTATTCCTCTCGGGGGAAGAAACTATGATTAATTTGGAGTGATTTGTGACCCCTATCACTTGGGGGTCGCAAATCCGCCATTTTCGATAAAATCGACATTCTCTGCTTTATTTTTAAAATTGCGAAACTTGGCAAATAAAAAACGCCAAATAGTTTTTGTTGTTTTTTTGTCTGTTGTGAACTGATAGCTTACTGATTGGTCGATCTCCTTAAGGCTAAAAATCACTCAAATAATGAGCGTTTTTCCTTGTGTCAACTTTAGTGTTAAATAAGATTCCTAGATGGCACTGTCGTATACTTTAGCAACAGAATCAAAGACAAAATTTGCAAAGATTCCAAACAAACTTAAAACCACTTTGACATTGATTGCTACGAAACATATTTTATATATGGTGACATGAACAGTGACATCTGGAGGAAAGCCAAGAACTAAGAAAAAAAAAACGTGAAAAACGATCATTGAAAAATCTTACGCTGCATGTCTAAAATCACGATAACAAAGAATTAAAAATTGAACTTTAAAAATAAAATAAAAACTCGAAAATGGCGGATTTGCGACCCCCAAGTGATAGGGGTCAAATCACTCCAAATTAATCATAGTTTCTTCCCCCGAGAGGAATAAGAGCAATTTCCAGTCACCCTACAACGTTCACAGCTTTTGTCTATCTCGTAGGGTTCAGCCAGCGTTTGCAATGTAAGCGCAAAACAATCCGTTTATTTACGACATCACATTACATAACATTACAATCTTGAACAAAACTCCCAAAGACCAATTGACTAGTAATAAATGAAACACCAATCTAGATTATAATTAACATAAATATAATATACATTGTGCGGCGAAGACAGGTTATATCGCGAGGCAGAATACTACCAGCGCCATCTAGTTATAATTTTACGAACTAAATTATTGACTATGAACAGAAACCTCTAAAATTATCAGTGTTTCTCTACTATATTATGCATGTATTATACATATAAACGTTCCTCTTTGAATCACTCTATCTATTTGAAAAAAACCGCATCAAAATCCATTGCGTAAATTTAAAGATCTAAGCATACATAGGGATAGACAGACAGCGGGAAGCGACTTTGTTTTATACTATGTCCATCCATCCATCCATCAGCCTAGTTCGTCCACTGCTGGACATAAGCCTTTCCAGGACTGCCACTCCCGGCGGTCATCCTGGAAGAATTGCCCGTACTCACACACGCTGGGCAGGCGGGTTGGTGAGTTCGGTGCCGGAACCCTCGCGCCAGTGACGCCGCTGCCCGTCACCAGTCTGTTCCATATAAGGCCCGGCTATTAGGGATGGATATACCGCCATCCATCGGTCCCAGGCATGGTGGGCCTCCTGGTTTTTTGCCTGTGAGCTGTCCTCTTACTCTCCCCCGAATTACTTCGAGGGGGTCTCCAAGTAAGATGGTGGTACCTCCACAGTCGAGCCCGGCATCAGCTCCACCACCTGTAGTTAACCCCTGCAGGTAACAATTTATCGTTACAAATGTGGACGAGCGTGGACAGCGTGGTTTACCTCATCCGTGCTCTGATGACAAGTCACTAATGTCAATATTAGTATTTAGTCACATCCTTGCTTGAATCAACTGTTGTAGTCATCGATGACTTTACAGTAAGTTATTTTTTGTCACTGCTCTTTGTCGTTCTGTGTACCGGAAATATACCGTCTGACTGTACATTTTTTCGAAAATCTGTGAATGCGGAAGTAAATAGCTCCAAAAGTTGAGATTAGTCTCCTAAAGCCGTTTTATTGTAGCTATAACGAATGCTATGCGAGCACGTACGCGTCGATTACATTTTAATTTTCGAATCGTTGTCGAGTCATACCAAGTTCACGCTATTTCTCCAGGTGAGAACCTCGTTAGCTCAGTTGGGAGAGCACTTGCCTTGTAAGCAAGAGGTCACAGGTTCAAATCCTAGCCCGAGGAATTTTTTCACAATATTTGTATTCGTAATTCAGGCATTGAAAAATACAAATCCCTTTAAAATAAAAGTGAAGAAATTTTTCTCAACTGAGTACTCATCTTAGAAATCAAATATCCAATATTATTATAATTTTTGTATGTTTATTTATTATTTATATATGTATGTGTATGTTTTATAGGTATGTATTCATTTATTTAAGTATTATAGAATTAAATGAGACTTGAAGATAATTCATGATTTATATAAAAACGGCTCACCTCAATACGTGTTATGATCGGGAAAGCCGACCAGTTTCAGCAGATTTAGACTGCCTTCATCTGGGCGTGTGAAGACGTTTACGCGACGACGTTACGCCTCATAGGCAGTCTAAATCTGCTGAAACTGGTCGGCTTTCCCGATCATAACTCGTATTGAGGTGAGCCGTTTTTATATAAATTATTTAAGTATATTCATGTATTTTTATATGTAAGTTTATGTCTTAGATATTTAGGTTTATATTTTAATCTTGATTTCCCTATTATTTTCTGATTAGTATTTACACCTCCACATGTTAATTTCTTCATCTTTCTGTTAGCTACCAAGGGTTGCCTGGAAGATATTGCTATTAGCAATAAGTGCCGCCCTTGTACACCATGTTTAATTGTTTCTTTTGCATTTTAAGTTATTTGTGTAAATGTGCAGTGTTATAAATAAATAAATAAAATTTTTGTTTACTCTAGTAAATTATTCTATTAAAAAATATTTTGCTAACAATTTAACAATCTAATTTGTAAATAAAAACATTAAAAAACTCTTAGCAGATTTTACATCTACAAACAAAACCTTCTCTCATTCCAGACATGTCAGAAGAAAACCGAGGACTCCTTTCATCCATATCTCAAGGATCATCCAACGAGTTCCACTCGTGCGAGGATTTGGCGGAGAGCGGCTCAACCGACACACTAGCGCCGCCTGGAGCTACGAAGACCGGCTTCGACTTTCTGGATAACTGGTAACAGCGCCGGATCATAGATGGCGCTACTGCTGCTTGGAAAATGGCCGCACCCAAAGTGTAATTTGTAGGATGACTATCAAAATTTCAAATTACTGCAGTTTATGGGGCTGTTCATTAATTAGTTAAGGGCGGTTTAGCCCTTTTTGACCCCCCCGCTCTCATGTAAGGACACATAAGATTTCTCAGGCGCGCCCCTCTCCATTCTTACATAAAAAAAAGATTTTACCTCGAATTTTCCTAAAAAGACGTTAAATAGTTTAATTCGTTAGAAAAGGTTCAGTTACACTAAAACATGATATTATTTGATATTAGTTTAAAAAATATATAATTATAGTCTTTAGCGAATATTACGTAAGATTGGCTTTTAGCCCCCCCCCCCTACTCGTTGCGTTATTGATAAACGTCCACGTTCCAAAAATTTGTTTGTATTTTAAAAAAGAGCTGGTATGACTAGATTGATTGATGTGGAAGAGACAAAAGAGGTGTGTCAGGATCGTAGCAGATGGAAATCTGTAGTCTGCCTACCCCTCTGGGAGACAGACGTGAGTATATGTATGTATTTTATACATTATTTATTTAAAAAAAAATTGCATCCTAATTTCAGTTACCCAAACGGGTATAATGTTATAATTATTAGTGAATAAATCCGCGTATCATATTCAAACAAAAAGTATTTTTTCTAGCAGCGTAAGCGCCCTCTCACGGAGTAAAACGAAATATCTCAATCCCTCATTAACTGTTAATAGAACCAAAGTTGTGAATAATAAGAATTTATACTCACTATTGTAAGTCGCCACTTTAAACGCTAGATGGCGTTTGTAGCATAAATATAGAAACTCAAAAAAGAATTCTATGTCTATGTTTTGTAGAGTTATATCAAGACTGGAGCGCTGACATACAAAACCAAGCTAAAAAAAATTACCTTGGGTTCTTTGCAATACAATATTCCTAACTGGTAAATCATCTTTCTCCACAATTTTGATAAAAACACTTGTACTGTTTCACAATATCACTGTTTTATTAGTCCAAACGGTTTCGCCTTACGGCATTATCAAAGAGCTGTTAAAATAATAAATAAACAAAGGAATGCGTAGTTGTTGTTTACATGATAATGCCGTAAGGCGAAACCGGTTGGACTAACAAAACAGTGATATTGTGAAACAGTACAAGTATTTTTATCAAAATTATGATGATGTTTCACCAAGTGCCGACAATCGCAAGTATTAATCATCTTTCTCCATTTTTTCATAGTCGGGATAGGGTTACAACCAAGGAGAAAAACTGTCATTTATTCTAGCGTGCGGATATCAATAGAGGTCATCATTCCAGTCGGGTTATAAACTTCTTAAGTTATATAATAGAAGAATATGGTAAACTGCCATTTAAAGTATTCATAAATTAGTCTTATTTATTCTTGCAATGCATAAAAGTATAATAATTTGCCAAAAACTAGTGATAGTTGGATTAATTTTCTAAATTAAATAAAGCCCTGAATGCGAATTTTCTTAATACTCAAACAATCACTACATAAAACTTTAAGGCGCTGGGCTCACAGAGCGCGTTCTACGGTCCAAACAATAGAACGCGCGTTCTCGCGATCTTTGTGTGTAAAGATACAAGCCTTCGCCTGGCGGATATAGGGGGGGGGGGCTATGGGAATTGGCGGATACAGAGGGGGGCATGGCTCCCCCAAAACGCCCAAGAATTCCATGTATTTGACTATTTTACTCGACTTTTCGATTCGTATTGGGTACACTTTTACACAGCATAGTTACATAAGGTTTTCCAAAAGCACCTTAAAGCTCAAGGCACCTAAAAACTTTTTTTTACTTTATGCAAACCTTGTCAGAATGCCCCCCCCCCAAAATCAAATCCTAAATCCGCCCTTGCTTCGCATACCTGCAAAACGGCCAGACGCGGCTCTGTGTGATCGACGCCTTATCTCTTCATTTTGTGAACGAATGTTTCGTATTGTAGGTGCTCGTTCGTACCTTATTTGTAAAATTCTGCCTTTTCACGACTTACTTATTTTGTGATATTTTGTAGTGCATTTATTCTTTTACAAAATTTAATTTTATTGGAATGTCTATTTAATGGAACCATTTGTTCGGAGTGTATCTATTACATATTATTATTATGATATTTTTACCTTTGTCTGTGTTTATTGTAGTCATTTCGATGTATCGAACATACTATAAGGTGCTTGCTAAATAAAAAATGAAACTTTTAAAATTGTTTTATTTATTACAATATTTTACAAACTCTTTGCTTACAAACCTACTTTTAAAATACCAATATCCTGTTAAAATAACGATGAACAAATTGAATAGTATTTAAATCGTTAAGGTGAAATATCAGTCGTTCTATACAAAGTGAACAACTTAACTTTGTTTTTCTTAATTTATATTGTAAGGTGTGACTCCTTGATGGAACTTCATTCTAACACTAATCAAAGTCTTCTTGTATGAGTTCCACTATTTTATTTACTTAATTATTGCGACTAGTTTCGTCTATTTGACATCGTCGGGCTGATTGGAATAGGTGGAATATAACTAGTCGAAACTAGTCGCAATAATTAAATAATAAATAAAATAGTGGAACTCGTACAAGAAGACTTTGATTAGTGTTTGTTTTTCTTGTTAAGGCGCTCTTATCCCAAAATCAGTAATTTCAAAGTCAAATAGAACTTTCAAATATCGTCTAAAACTTCCAAAAAAAAATACGCAATATAGTTCGAACCTTTATCTAGGTCTTCCACGCATGTGTTACACGATCAGATAAACTTTGCTCGATAGAAATAATTCACGAACACAGCATGTAATAAGACCTTTCAAATCATGCCATTTCCATAATTCCACTCTTTTATTAACGAAACATATCTGGTAATATTGCTCTTTAAATTTTATAATAAAATAAACTATTTGAATTTTGAACTTTGAATTTGAAAGAATATCTATTATTTACAAATAGTTTTGGTATTTCGTTTGTATGAACTAGGGTTGCTCCGGCAGCCTCTTAAGGTTTGGTTCCGTAATAAGTTGTTCTATTCCAAATATCAACTGAGCGAGCTCTTCAAATATGACCGCGTCCTTTACTTGGATAATACGAAGTCGGCATCTAATAGTTGGAGATGAGCATCCCCTTCTCCACAGCATCAGCCTTCTCCTTGTCGGTGAGGATCTCGATCAGCTTCAGACCGAACCAGTAAGCAGTACCGGGACCCTGCGGCCAATAATGAAATGTTACAATACTGTTTTGAGACGGGTGTCGTGGCAGGGCAAATCCCGTCGCAAAAACCGCCTGGAAGCGCAGCAATATCGTGGGTATATGACGTAAAATCGTCGGAGAATAAACATCATATTTATATACTTACTGCATGCACCAAAACGAGTGTATTTGTTCCGAGATAAGGCTCACTCTATCACGGTGGGACTAAAAAATCGTCGGTGAAACGTGGGTGTTACGAGTGTAGACTACTTCTGTGACAGTCCACACTCGGAATGACCGTCGGTACCTCGGAGATTCATGTCGTGATTATCCGTGGCGTGACTGATATATATCATTATTAATTTTTGTAAATTAAAATCCGTGATTTAAACTAATTTTAATTTAAATATTATTTAGAGTGCATTACAAACTAGAAAATATCAATCAGAAACAAATCCAAAGACAAGAATTTGAAAAAGTTCCCCGGGCCAGGATTCGAACCTGCGACCTCTTTTTATCAAGACAAGCGCGCTACCAATTGCACCACCGAGGTTCCTACCTAGACCGGTGAATTCTTCCATCATACTTGTTCACTGTTATTTTTGCATCTGCCTGATATACTAGCTTGTGCTGCACATACAGAACGCTCACGAGGGCGTTATGTGATTTCACGCCTTGTTCTTAACAAACAGATGGCGCTGTCGTCGCTACAATATTGTTGCTTCAGACAGTTAAGAAATTCACAGTTCTCATTAACTAAGATTATGTTTATTTTGTGAAATCCATCGCTATGAATACTCTAAATATTATTAGAGTGCATTACAAACTAGAAAATATCAATCAGAAACAAAGCCATCTGTTTCTTAAGAACAAGGCGTGAAATCACATAACGCCCTCGTGAGCGTTCTGTGTGTGCAGTACAAGCTAGTATATCAAGCAGATGCAAAAATAACAGTGGACAAGTATGATGGAAGAATTCGCCGGTCTAGGTAGGAACCTCGGTGGTGCAATTGGTAGCGCGCTTGTCTTGATCTTGGATCATCTTTGGATTTGTTTCTGATTGATATTTTCTAGTTTGTAATGCACTCTAATAATATTTAGAGTATTCATAGCGATGGATTTCGCAAAATAAACATAATCTTAATTTTCATTTATTTTCATCACATATGCAGTTTTTATTTTTGCCGAGTATTGGATAAATAAATGGGAATAGCATACTACAAATACAGTTATTAAGAAAATCAAGTATATAACAAAATAAACACACTACACACTTACACTACATTTTAACATGACATAAGATTTAAAAATTTTGTTTTTAGTGTGAAATGTTCGAGTTCTCGTTAACATTGTCTACACTTGCGAGCTTTATACTGGAATCACCTAAACCGGGGTTGTTCAAAACAATTTTAGCTATTTTCATGCAATAAAATTATATAATGTGGTAATATCATTTGAAAGGTAATTTTATGTGCTTTCAACCTCTTTTGATATCATAACCAAAACTTATTCAGCTTATGTTATGGAACGTAAAAACAAAAGTAATTAATTTTTAAAATAAAACAAAATATAGTTTGGAAGTCCAGAAACCCTATAAAAAACCGGCCAAGTGCGTGTCGGGCCACGCGCAGTGTAGGGTTCCGTAGTTGCTCTGCACAATATGCGGACTTCTTCTCCAAGTACATTTTATAAGTTTGTCGACTAATACAGATTGTTTTGAACAACCCCCGTTCAAGTGATTCCAGTTTAAAGCTCACAAGTGTAGTTAATTATTAAAGCGATAAAATTTCCAAATACATCGATATCATTGAATAGGAATGGAAGTACAGCACCAGGCCATTTGAAGGTTGCATCGTGCTTTAAAAAGAGATACTCGGCTACCTTCGGCTTTGTAGAGCGTGATCTCTGTCACACGAAACACTAACAGTCCGGTATCTTGTTTTATGATTTTTTTTAGGAAATCAAAACAAAAAGAAAACATGTAGGTAAAAGACAACATATATGTACTATGTATGTTAATTTATTTATTTTAATGAAAAACTATAATTTTTATTTCCAACCAAATAACAATACAAAAAACTAATAGATATGTGAAGCCTCTCCGTGTCATTTTACTAATCAGATTCTAAATTCTCAATTCCTTCCATATCGTCATCTCTGTCACTATCCCCCGTATTCCGGGGCTTCACATATCTATTAGTTTTTTGTTAAAAATTATAGTTTTTCATTAAAATAAATAAATTAACATACATAGTAAATATATGTTGTGTTTTACCTACATGTTTTCTTTTTGTTTTGATTTCTAAAAAAAATTCATATAACAAGTTTTAGTAGCTCCTAATAGATACCGGACTGTTAGTGTTTCGTGTGACAGAGATGACGCTCTACAAAGCCGAAGCTACCCGAGTATCTCTTTTTAAAGCACGATGCGACCTTCAAATGGCCTGGTACTGTACTACCTTTTGGGCATTTACGGCAACATCTCTCTTGCACTAAGGCAGGGTGTGTTGCTCTGAGCGAGACAACTAAGTGCCACGCCCTTTCCAGCCCGGAGTTCATCTGTCGATTCGCGGGACCCTTAAGAGCCCGGTCCGCGACGACGACAACTTTGATGCAAAGCATTTTGTTAAACATTTTTCTGGCCTTTATCGCGACGTTTTTGGAAAAACCAAGGACATACACCACTTCATATTGGCCGTTTAAATGAATGCCTAAAATTATTTGATTGAATTGTTTCTCTTTTGCAAATTATTTTGGTACTTACGAGCCCGTTCCGAATAGTTCTTCATAATGTCTAAGTACCAAAATAGTTTGCAAAGGAGAAACAATTTAATCAAATAAATTTTAGAACTTCATTAAGACGGCCAATATGAATTGGTGTATGTCCCTGGTTTTTACAAAAACATCGCGGTAAAGATGAGAAAAATATTTAAAAAATACTTGGCATCAAACGGACGAAAAATACAGAGCCGGTTCTTAAATATAAAAAGCTACTCACACGGCTGGTAACAATATTCCCGTCGACAACTACCCTCTCCCCTTCCACGTACTCGAAGCCCGCCATTTTGTCTTTAGTGGTGGGATATGACGTCACACGCTTGCCGCCCGCCACGCCGTGGGCTGCGAACGCTGTTGGTGCTGCAAAACAGAAATATTTACTTCAAATTTGTTTTTTCATTCAAAAAATGTACTCTTCATATGAGTTTTTTATTAGGGTTCCGTGCCCAAAGGGCAAATCGGAGCCCTATTAATGTCACTCCGCTGTCCGTCTGTCTGTCCGTATGTCACGGGTCTCTAGCTCTTAGACGGAATGAGAAAGTGTAAAATATTATTAGAGTGCATTACAAACTAGAAAAAATCAATCAGAAACAAACCCAAAGACAAGAATTTGAAAAAATTCCCCGGGCCAGGATTCGAACCTGCGACCTCTTGTTATCAAGACAAGCGCGCTACCAATTGCACCACCGAGGTTCCTACCTAGACCGGCGAATTCTTCCATCATACTTGTCCACTGTTATTTTTACATCTGCTTGATAAACTAGCTTGCACTGCACATACAGAACGCTCACGAGGGCGTTATGTGATTTCAAGCCTTGTTCTTAAGAAACAGATGGTGCTGTCGTCGCTACAATATTGTTGCTTCAGACAGTTAAGAACTTCACAGTTTTCATTAATTTTAGAGTATTCATAGCGATGGATTTCGCAAAACAAACATAATCTTAGTTAAAGTGTAAAATGTTGACCCAAAACCGAAATTTGAATTTAAAATGTAAATAAATTATTTTTCAGAGGGGAAAATGGAGAAGAAAAAATTTTTTTTTCTTACCCTTGTATGGGGTGTCATTGTCTAGAGCTCATTAAGTAGAGCATAAATATATATATTATTTTTAACTTAAAAAATAAAGAAATGAGGGGCTATCAAAAGTTGCCATTTTCAGACCATTTTTGTTACGGGGTCTATTTCAAAAATTAGTTGGGAATTTGAAATTTCTGTATATTATGTACATAAACATAATATTTAAATACATATGCTGTATTTAAACAACAAATACTAAAAACGCCGATTTATAATATAGTTTTAGGGTTACGTCCCCGAATACTCAACTAACTTAATTTTGCAGTTTTGTTTTATACATTTCGTAGGTAATAAAGTAGATTCTGAAGGCTTTAATTTTAGTTTTAGTGCTGTCAAAACTTGAATTTTTCCAAAGTAATTTAGCTTCTATTCCAAAACATTAAAGACTACTTTGCAATGAAGAAAATTTATTTTTGACAGCACTAAAACTAACATTAAAGCCTCCAGAATCTGCTTTAATAAGTTTCTAATTTTGTTCAAATCAAAGTCTATTAACTTATTTGAATAGTACACATTGACAGATTGTCTTCAGTCCCATTTTTATGTATTTTACGGGGCATTTTCCCGAGTCCCATATTTACGATCGTAAACATTCTTAAAATAATATGTAGGTAACCACAGATCCATCTGCTACGATCCCGAAACACCCCTTTCGCTTCTATATTAATATAGAAATATTAATATATCAAAATATAAAATTCTATTCTATATTAATATATCAAAAGTCTATTCCTGGTACTTTTGTCAAGGTTGAAACTTGGACAAGAAATTACCAGCACAAATGGCTGCGACGATCCTGCCAGCCTTCTCGTGTTCCTTCAGCAGAGTGCCGACCACGCCCGACTTGGAGAGACGGTCAGCCCCCTCCAGACCTCCTGGCAGGATCACCTGGAAGAGTGACGCCTTTGTTTTTTTTTATATTTAATTATCCAGGGCAACTGATGTGTTGCTCACCCAGCCACTCCGCAGCAACTGATGTTACTCGCCCGACCACTCAATATGACCGAGCGAGCAACACATCCTGAGGAGGTTTAGAGGCGAAACACGTGCCGATAAGTTTTCTTGCTTGCTATTTAAGATCGCTTTATATTTATGGTTGTACTGCTTGCATGTGCTTTTATGCGAGAGGAGGGTGGGCAGTGCTTGAGTCTGCATTTTGAATACCATGTTGAGTGTTTAGGGGAATATTGCAAATTATTAATATATCCCAACATTTTTACATTTAGATGACGTCATAGTAAATGATGATGACAAGCGTGGAAGGCCGCTGGTGTGGGACGCAACATGTGTCGATACACTAGTGCCCTCCCATGTCAACCAAAGCCGTAGAGCGCCGGCTCGGTGGGGGCTGCCGCTGAAGACCTCAAACGGTGCAGGTATGCTGTTCTTACCTATTTGCGCCGTTTGGGGTCGAAACGTTGGGTTTGTGGGGTCCCGAAGCGCGTAGTAGAAGAAATTTTCTGGTCAGCATCACGGGTGACCCACAGGCTGGCACATTCCTTTAGCAATCTAGTGTGGGAATGATGCCAGCATAAAATTTTTCATTTATTATATATATTTTTAGGATGTATTTAAATAAATAAAAATAAATAAATAAAAAGATTTTTATTCAACAGAACACAACACAAAACACATAATACTTAAAGACTATTTAAAGTTAGACAGGTTCTGTTGAAAAGGTCGGTGACTCAGCTTTTGTCCCTTAAGCCAGAAGCAAAGAGACACTGTTATTCTGTCACTACCTTACATATTTAGAATTATTAGGATTATTTAGTTTTAATTTCAGGTGCAAATAATATTTCCATAGATGTTTTTTTTTCCTGCTTTATTTATTGATAAGTTTTTATTGGTTTTCATTATTTGATATTTATTTTTTTGACATATTTGCGTTTAGCCAAGCTCAGGCAGATATAATATTGAGTAGAAAAAACGAATATTTTGTGATCATTGTTGAGTAAATATTTTTACAGGTCCAGATACAGATCCTTGCCTTTTGAGCAACAGGTTACTGGTTCAAATCTTGGCCTAAGGAATTTTTCATAAAATATCTTTCTTTCCCCCTTATAATGATTAGATATTATGTAAAAAGATGTACTACATATGTTTGCAAATCTTTCTGTTTAGGACAAATCTGCCATCTTGGATTTACCTGATTTTTTGTGTAACATGTAAAAACATTCGGTCAAAATAGCAGTATGTTTTTTTTACATATAAAGCTTTCGGAATCCACAACTTAGTTTTTAAACTTACTTTTGAAGACGAACTCCAACTAGTTTCACCAAAATCTTCAATACTGAAAAATACTTAGCGACATCAAAAGTGTGGTACTTACCGCATCATACTGAGGCTTCTCAGCTAGAGCATCAGCCAGTGACTTGTCAGGAACAAGGGTCACCTTCCTCGAGCAGAGCACCGGCGCTGTTCCGTCCAGACCTGCCATTGTTACCGTTATCTGGAAACGAGAGCAGATTGATAACTATTTGTTTTATTTATTTATAGCATACAAAACTAGACCTTTCTCCTTCCGTCTTTACAGTTGAACTTCTCCTCTAAAGATTTTCATGGGTATTTGAGTTGTTCAGTGTGATCAGTAGAGTACAGGCACCGGCAAGGGTCACAAGCAAAATTGGCGGGAGCATGCATGGAAGTCATATATAGGGATTGTTTAGAGGACAGAAGGAGGGCGCGACGGGAGGGCAGGCACCGCGCAGCTGCGATTGCTTTGTTAGTCGCTCTCTGTTTGCCATATTGTCACCGCATATCTCCAGGCGCTTGGGTACAGTTATGGAAACAAATATTTTGAGTAAAGCGTATTATTTAATTAAAAAATGTCAATATTAAATTTAGACTTCCTATACTAATTGACTCAGAGTTGTTTGTAAATAAACGGTAATTGAACCTTACTTCTGACCATTTACAGAGTCTACAGTATGAATTTGGCTACATAAATAAAAGTCACCTTATACTATAGGTAAAGTTTTAGTATACCGTTTGGTAAGCAGTTAAACTATAGCCCTTTTTCATTCCTGTAACTTTTATTCATATTAATCAATTGAATCATACATAATAAAGCCGATTCTGAAGGCTTTAATTTTAGTTTTAGTGCTGACAAAACAAAATTTTCATCGATACAAAATAGTCCTTAAGTCCTTACGGTTAGAAACTAAATTTCATTGGAATATTTTAAGCTTTGACAGCATTAAAACTAAAATTTAATCCTTCAGAATTGGCTTTAACATTATGTTATATTTTGCATATTCATTATCCATCAGGATTATGTCTTAACTATACACAAACAACTTGCCAATTTCATTTACACAATAAAATATCAGTAAGTAATGTAGGTATGTTATTTATAAAATCCGGCTAAGCAATTACGTCCACGAGTGAGTGTACGTGCGCAAACATACCTCCACTACTTTTGTTACCGCATCTTAATCTGTGCCTGTGCCTGTATGTGGCTTTATTTAAAGTTGCAGTCTGTTTCACTTGCTGCGAAATTAAAACCTTGATCAGATAAATCAATTTTTATTTAATCCTAGATAACTAAACTCTATTCAGAGTTACATGATAACTAAACATTCGTTATTACAGATATCAACATTATGCGAGCCACAAATAGCATTTTTGTATTGGATGCAATTGTGTTTCGTCATTCTTTGAGCTTTAGATGCATATAGGTAGCAGATTTTGCGCACATTCGATTCGGAATGAGCAGGAGCTTCTAGCATTGTGTTATTCCGTTCATAATTAAACAAAACAAAAAAATTTTGTTTATATACCTTTGCAAAAAAAAAAAAAAAGTTGTTACTAAACTTTTGTTGAACGAACAACCTACCCTTGGAAGACCTATCTAATCAGCATGTATTGATGCAAGTGTGTTACGCAATGCCATGTTGAGACAAATCGGGAAAGTAGAAAAAAAAATGCAGGTTCGGAGTGCAGGGAATGAACTCGACTTTAGCGGGGTAGTGCATTGTCAAAAGGACAAATGTTTAGTTATCTAGGTTTAAAATACAATTGCTGGTAGATCATAAAGTATGCAATTAAAATCTTTCACAAAAAACAATGCTGCGATGACAAGCAGAGTGAGGAGCATGTTAGGTTTAGATGTAAATAAATTGGGGGAGCCTAGCAAAGCGGAGCGAGGCAACCCTCCTAGTTTTAACAGAAATTAAATTATGCCTCGGTCCCTAGAGGCAGGGACTACCGCCTCTCCATGACAAAGTTTTAAAGGCCAAAAACATAAAAACCAAGTTAAAAAAAAAAATGTCTCAGCAGGCCATGATATGCCTAATCCTATGATGCGCCAACTTCATATAAACATCTAAATAAGGCCGAGAGGAACAGCAGAGCGAAGACCGCATCTAGCTATCAGTGGCGTGCATAGAACTTTTTTCCGGAAAAGTAATCAGAAGGTCAAGTTTGACAAAAATATGAAAAAATTTAAATAACACTTTGAAAAAAGAAAGTTTGTACGACGCCAGGGTAGGCAGTGCCTACCCTAGAAAGAACATTTTCATACAAACTTTTTTTTTTCAGTGTTATTAAAAAATTTTTAAATTTTTTTCATGTCAAACTTGACCTTCTGATTGCGTTTCCGGAAAAAAGTTCTATGCACGCCACTGCAGTCTGTAATTTTTTTTTTACTGCAGTTTCACGAACTTAAAGAGTTATGGATAAAATCAGTGTCACTTACACCAGCCCTCCTGAGCATATCTACGGTTATGACAGTCTCCATTTCCTCTGCGCCTTCAGCCAAGATCACCAGCGCTGTCTTCGACATGTTCGGTGCGTTGTGATAGTGGAATAACCTTTAAAAAGATAGATTTGTTGGCACAAAACTTGATGCAGGCAATGTAATGGGTACTTTTAATATGGGTAGTTATGGGTTAAACATTACCTGCTACGAGTAAAGACTCCCTGGCCAGGAAATTGATTTTTCACGGCTGTGGAAGAAGCGGCAAAACAGATCTTTTTCACGAAATTCATTCAAAAGAGTCTGCTTGCTAACTGCTAATTTCTTTATTGAATGAATGTCAAGCAAGAAGGTCGGTCGGACGGAAGAATCGGAAAAAAGCCGGCACGGCGGCACTCCGTAGGCGGCGTAGGGTTCGTCATTCGAGACTTTTCGTTTCGACCTTGCTTGGGGTGCGTTCAGTTTGATCGCCCGACGACACTCGCGTAACACTGGCTGCAGGATAGCGTATACAAATGCAACGCGTGCAAACGAGATGGCAACAAACTGAGCTCAGCCCAAAAAATGCAAAAAAAATTTGCTATAATTATACGACTTTTTAGTTTGAAATTATTTCTTTTCGAAAATGATATGTTTTCTGTTCTATTTAAATATTATCATTTGTAAGTACATACCTATCCATTTCTGTTTTTCAGACATGATCAATTATTTCAAATTCTTGAACGCAGATGTTTAAATATTGACAACCAACCAAGGAGCAAGCATTGGTGTTTGATTGGTAACTCATATGGCAGTAGTCGGAATTTGTATTTTCGCACTTCACCCAATGTGTTAAAGACACCAAGTCCAATATCAGAGAATATAAAGTATTACCATTACCAATATACACCAATCCTCTATGAAGACCAATCCAATCCAATCAGCTGTTCTTTATTTCTCTGCCTGAGTGAGCCGGTTTTAGAATAATAATTAGAGGAAGTACATACAGATCGTGAGTTCTAAATAACCCATAATAAAATGCAGCTCAATGAAGCTCTGAAACCCATATCCTGGCTCGCCGGTCGATGGTACACCGAAGATGGACGTGGAAAGTACCCTAACATACAAGACTTTGCTTACCATGAAGTTTTGGAATTCTCGTGCGTTGGTGAGGCTGAAATTAATTATATATTTAGTTGAATATGAAACAATGTTTGGAAAAGAGACGAACTTGAGCAGAGGTTAAAGAAAATTTAGAACGGAGCAGGGTTGGATTCAGGCCCTCTGAAAATTATTGTCTATGGGACATTGACCAACTCATTGCTATGGGAATTAAAAATATACTACTTGGCTAAAATTATACTACGTTTCATTTTTCGTTGATTTTTGTTTTGAATTGAAATTAAATAGCCTATTTGTAAGAGAAATTAAAAAAAAAATACCAAAAATATTCATAATTTAATAAAATAGCCTATTTGCTAGTGAAATTTTTAAAAAAATTACTTTAATTATTCATAACGCACAGAAATTCTATATATTGTAGGGTAAATGTTAAAAAGCAAAATGTCTCAACCAATAAAACAACTCGTTGGCCTGAAGATAAAATTATGGTATTTCTACGTAGTATAGTTCCATTACGATACTACATACTACATGTCATACTACGAAATCCAACCCTGGAACGGAGGGAAGAGAAGGATTTTACCCTCCACAACTCCCTTTCCAGCAGGGTTGCCAATACCAATTTCCAGATTCCCCAAAAACGTCCGTCAAAATTCCCAAATTTGGGGAGAACAAAATCGCAAATCCCCACAAAATACCCTCAACATTATTTCATAAGAAATACACCTTTTTATACATAAAAATTAACAAAAGTTTAATTAGTAACAAATTAGAACATTCAAAAATAAAAACAAAATTAACTCATCATTCAAATCAAATCAGAATCACAATAAAAACAATATGTATGTGCAGTGGAGATCAAATTAAGCTATATACTTGCAGTACTCTCAGTGGAAGTCTGTGGCAGTACTACAATAAATCACCTTTCAAATTAATTGATTAAACTATAATTTGTTTTATTACATTTTTTTATTACTTTATAGATTTGTTGTTTTTTTTATTTTATTATTAATAATAATGTAATATTTTTAGAATAGCCCCTACAGTGAAGTCAGAGTAGAGTTTCTCTACTAAATATTGATGTAAACCATCAGTTGCTAATCAGTGATTATTTCAAATATTTTTACATGTATTCAGTAGTGCTTTGGTTAGGGGGAGGTTGACACCACCTGCACCTCCTTCCCCTCCCTTTACTAGCCAATTCAATATACCTACTCTATAGACCTAGCCTTACAAAATTACAACATTCTTTCAGGTCAACCAATGTTCAATTACTCTTCGTCGTCATCACATCCGATTAAACGGACTCCGATGCACCAAGAAAGAGGCTTCCTACGCATTAAACCTGGAACCAATGAACTTGCCTTTGTAGTCAGCCACAACTTCGGCCTAACAACTATCGAAGAAGGGCAGTATGACCCAGAAAAGAAAGAGATTACGCTCAAAACTGTCTCCGTTGCAAGAATTTCTTTTGCCAAGGCGCCGCATGTCAAAGCTTTTGAAAGGAGAATCAAGTTGATCTCTGATGAGATGATAGAAGTGGTGGTATTTATGGAGACGGAGAATACAAAGTTGACGGAGCATTTGAGAGCGGTTTACACGAGAAATACGAGTTTGTAAAGGATTTTGTCTTCTACGGAATATTAGGTAAGGATTCAATGAAGCCAATTTGCCACAAAAATGTTTTCTCGGTGTAATTTTCAGATTTAAAATCTGATTAATAAAAAGTATCAGTGGGGTAAGATGATAGTTTCAAGCTTATAAAATGTTAGCGAGCGCTTTTAAAGATCTGTACCAAGAAATAAAGTTTATATCTTAACTAGATTCTTGGTTCTTTATTATTATTAGATTGGTAATATAAATAATAATTTATAAAAAAAAAACCGGCAAAGTGCGAGTCAGACTCGCGTACCTAGGGTTCCGTATTGTGGATGATAAATTTAATTTTGTAGTTTTTTTTCGTGAATTTCTCAACCGCTTTATTTTTTCTGTAATCTTTACGTAAACACATATTACCCTGATTTTCATATTTTTCGGTCCACCAGTTTTGGAGATAAGGATGGGGGGACATATATTTTTATGGTTTTTTAAGGATTTCTCGAAATATATGCAATAAAATATAGCTAAACTTTATATTTTTACAGTCAGCTTTTTAATACCCGCAGTTTGATTTAATATATTTTTTTTATTTATTTTACTTTTTTTTAATATTTCTCATTCGTGCTCAACTTTTTTTAAATTGCAATAGCTTTCCTGTAATTGGCCAGTTATGATCTATAGATTTCAGATTATAATCGACATTTTTTTCATATTTTACAGTCTACCAGTTTCGGAGATAAGGGAGGGGGGGGGGGGAGGGGGGGCATACATATTTTTGTGGTTTTTTAAAGATTTCTCAAAATTAGTGCCAGTAAATATACTAAAAGTGTGTATTTTTACAATAAGCTTTTTAATATCTACAATTTGATATGCATATTTTATTTTTACAATAACATTTTATATTTATCTCACTTTTGTTTTGGAAATATTTTGAACAATTTATAATTTTTCATATTTTTTTTACACCGTAATATGTAATTAAATTAACGCGATTTTTGTGCCAAATTTCATGTGTTTATCTTTAACGGTGCTAAAGTTATGAGGTTGTGTGTGACATACGGACGGACGGACAACAGAGTCTCACCGCAAAGGTCAACACATATAACCCCGATAAGGTATCAGAGGTGTTACCGAGTGTAGAATGTCAATAGAACAGTCAACACTCTCTTTTAGATATTTGGGAAAAATAGCGACGATAACAAATACTTGTAAGCTACGTCATTACGCGATCAACTCGGTTGTGGGCGTGGCCAAATGTCATGCCGTTTCATTTCACTATAAATAATATTTCATTTCAATATAATCACTTTCCATTTGATTGAAAACTTGGTTCAGGAGAAACAACTTTTGGCAAGACTGTGGACGCATTCAAACATTGTTTTTTGTTATTATTAATCTCTAGATTTTCAATGTTTCACCCGTTTTAATTTTTTGATTTTATCTAAAACAAAAAAGTCTACACTTTTGGTAGAAACCGTTAAATTTACGTAAATTTAGGGATTTGTTATTAAGATATTGCTAAAATTTCACGATTTTCTATTCCACTTAAATATAGATCTACACAATGTCAATGGACTCAGCCTAAAATATTATAATAACATTCCATAGACACACCACGATGTGGTGACAGCATTTGTATGGAGGTTTGCGCGTAACGACTGCCTCTTAAAGAATATGTTTACATCCCAACGTGACTGGGCGTGAGCCTTATTGCCGTACTTTGGGCACGAATAAATTTTAGGGCATGTTTTCCTTCACCTTTTAGCAAGTGTTAAGTAGGTATATATGTCATAATAATAAAAAAACCTTGATCATTACATCATCTTATTTCTCATAATTTCAGTGGCATCGAAAATACGATAATCTAGTCGAGTTTTCATCAAGGAAATACAGCATCCCGCAGTGCGCTAACTGTAGATTAGTAAAGACTATCCTTAATTTGGAACTCCGGTCATAGTTTAATTTTTACATGTTTAGGATAAATGAAATAAAAAACTTGAAAAAAATGCTCTTGAAGTTTTTCATTAATAAATCCAATGCTGTCCATTTATAGTATTTTTTTACCCCCTTCCCACAGATTTAATACTATAATTGAATGCCTGTGTCCCTTCCTGGTCTATCTAAGTAAGAAATAATAAGAATAATTTGAACCAACTCAATCAATATCAAATCATCGAATATTTTTTAAAGTTTGGAAGTCTTTGCAACCTTTTTTACCTACATGTCTTTAGTGGGATCATTCTTACTGATCAAATTTTATTTGTTGTACAGAAAATATTAATAAGAACCTTTTATTGGTTTAATTATTGGAAGCCATACAAAACGATACAAAAATTGAAGAGAAAATACAATTTATGAATTTGGATACAGCCCAAGGGCTCAATAGCCAATAACAAAGGATCAGCCACTGGACATAAAATGAAATTTTAACACAAAAAAAACCGACTTCAAATACAACAGCAGACATTCACTAGGTTCAAAAAACCGATAGTACATCTACCAAAATTACACTTTTGCAGACTTCTTTCTTGCTGATACATTATGTTCCGTCAAAAAACGACTTCAAGATGACATAATTATGTTTTTGGAAGAAAAAAATCAGCAAAAGGATAATTTAATTCGGTACCATCGGTCGCGTGGGTGGAAAATGATTGTGAACTTTTTTGTGAATATCTGCTGTTACAATTTGTACCTGCATTGAATGTACCGTCAACTCCTGTAACTTCGCCCGGTATTCGTCTAAATGTTCATCAAATATGCTTCAAACACGTAAATTTTTCACAAACTTGTCAAACCAGTGTTGTAATTAAAATGTTAAAGTGTGGTTCAAAAAGTACTTGGAACATCGTAGATTAAAAGGGTTATTGAAACAACGAGTGACGAGTATGACATGAAGCATAGTGTACCAACTGGCTCAGTATTTGCTCAGTGGCTCTGTTTACGGTCCCGTTGGATACATAATGCACGTAAATAGTGTCAGCAATGTTGTTGAAATTGTTAAAACTTATATGTATGCAGACGATACGTGTATTATGTATTCAGATACAGATGTGAATAAAATAGAAAAATGTATTTAAGAGGATTTTGATAATATACTCAAGTGGTCTCATGATAATTGCAATATTTTGAATACAGAAGAGACAAAATTTATGCATATTAGATCTCAAAGAAGCCGAGAAAAGGATATATCGTTTAATATCATCGGGCACTCATACGAATGCTTCTATCAAAATAATGTTAATTTTCAATGTAAATGGTTACAGAAAGTAGATAAAATTTAATATTTGGGCCTTATTTAAAGATATGAATTGGAAAATGCATATAAAAGAAATATGTGCGAAACTTTGAATATTGTTGGCTAAGTTTAGAAATCTCAAATATTTTGTAAATAGGTCATTGTTATACTGTGTTTATCATGCACTTGTTGAATCAGTGATCAACTAAGGATTGGCTAGCTATGGTCGAACATTTTCCACTTATTTAAGTGAAATAAAAAGACTACAGATAAGTTTTCTTAAATGCATAGTGAGTAGAAATATTAAAATAAAATGTAAAGGTGAATATGAAAATCTCTTCAAAATCTGTAGAATAATGCCAATAGATACCTACTAGAGTAACATAACGTTTGAAAAACCAAATTTCTTAAAAATATTGAGCCATGGTTATCCTACCCGTGGTGCCAAAAGAAATGAAACCAAATACCTAATACCTAAACATTAAAAATAAACTCAAGCGCTTATGTACTTTTAAATATGTCAGTATTATAAAAAAAAAATTTCTTTGTTTACTTGTTTGTTACTTCTACAAAAAGTGTTTTGTGTCTAGCTTGCTGACAAACCGCGATAGTGGTTTGGCAAAATTATAATAGTTTTATATAGATTTATTTATCTAGAAAAAAAAAGAAGCAAATCAATGTAAAATTATTTAAACAATCGAAATGGTTTAACTCAAACCACATTGTATGTGTTTGGCTCACACCGTTTTGACGGTCTCGGGGGAGGTCCTTGAGTGGTAGAGCCGTAGGTATACGTTATTTTTATCGAGACGTTGCAAAGCGGTCCATTCACCTATCAGTATGATGATACAACTAGGTCGGTACATGATTTCGAGGATTAGGTCACGAGCGGTCAGAAGCCAGCGGGTCCTTTTGTGTCGACAGTCGAAATGCATTTCTTTTGAAGCGGCAGCAAGTGTCGGTCGTAAGAGAGACACGCTTTGCAACGTCTCGGTAAACGAAGTACAGGAGACTGATTCTAAAAACCGATGGTTTATTTTAAAATCGGTCCTAAAAATTAAAATTGAAAATTTAATTTTTAGTGAACGCAGTTATAAAATTAAAACCTAAAATAAAATGTTGCCATCATTGGTAGTAAAAACCTATAAAAAATAAAACTACAAATCGAAAAATATTTATTTTCCTTATTCTTCATTGTTCACAGAAACAAGAATATAAACAATAACAGTTATTTATAGTACCCGCTGTGGTGTTTTTAATTTTAATGTCAGTATTTTTTCAAAAAGAAGACACGTCATTTTCAAAACAAATAACTACCTAGTCTACCTACCTATTAAACAAATTTTCTACAAAATTTTACAAATCATAAAACTCTATAATGGAAGAATATATTCAGTGTTACCTACTTAGGTTGAAATTACTCAGCAAGTAAAATTAAAACGCATAGGTAAGTATACATCCGGGTCTCCTGTCCTGTGCAAGTTTTGCCGTACACAAAACAATGTTTCGCTACATATTTTTGTGTATACTGGGTGTTAAAATGAAGTTACGGAAACCGGAAACTAGCGATGGTACTTGTCCATACGACAACTTTCACTATGAAACCTAGCACCGGAACGTGAAAAAATAAAATTTGCTGTTCTATAGAAAAACTACATAGCTACCCGATCAAAATGTATTAAACCACTGTTTTTTTTCTTGATTTCTCCATTTTTTTTTGCGAACAGTTGTTCGTATGGACTGGTACTATCACCATTTTCCGGCTTCCACAACTTCATCTTAACATACTGTAGGTATTCATAATGTTTATGCTTTCCATGGCCGATGGAAAATATAGATGTTTTTTTTGTGTACGTCGTTTTGTGTTAATGCTAATTTCGGAAAAAGATAGACAGCCAATTTGAATAAATCTGATGTAGGATGTATTTCGGTATATATGCCGATTACATTTATATCACATTAAAAGTTACATAATCCCAAAGAAATCAAATATTATTCATTTAATTATAGCGAAAACATATTTTTTATTTTTTGACTGACATTATATAATTTTTTGTCTTATTGCCTTTACAACTTTGCCTTAATAAGAGGGGGACAGAGAGTACCCAACCTATAGTGAAATTTGTATGAAGTTGGTTTTTTTGCCAGTATTCGGGGGATTTAAAATTTTATGGTAACCCAAATTCGCCAGATGTTCGTTGACGGATATTTTAACTTGTCTATGGTGGCTTCCTTTCTTTCGCCCGTTTTTTTGTTGCAAAAAATGCGAAGAAAAATGTAACTTTCCATGAATTTTATAATTTCATTGTATTTCAAATTATTACATTAGTATACCTATGGCTTATATGCCAATATTTCAGTGTTTATTATGTCTGTTGATAAAAAAAATCACGTTATAAAAATGTGCTAATGCGGTTTTTGGTTAGGTTAAGGAAAAACTTATTTTTTTAAGAAAATCTGTGACTTACTGTAGCAGAAAGTGCGTGAGTATAATCAAGATGGATTTTGTGAAGAGAGAAGACCAAAATCTCATAGATGAAGAGAGTTATAAGGTTTACGCCGATGCGGTAAGTGTCCTTTGTTTTACTTTGTATTCCGTCAGTTTTTGTGCCTTGTCCGGGCCGTTGCTTCGCATAACTAAGGCTTAATATGCTCTTTTGACTAATTATGACTATTTAGCCCTGCTGTCAAGGTCATCAGGATAATTGTTAGACAGAAGAATAAATTTGAAATGTTTTACTACTTAAATACATTACCGCATTACTGGATGACCTTGTGAAAAGAGCTTGAAAGCGTATGTAGTGCCAACTGCAAATTTTCTCTTTCATTTGTAAGCTTTTCTCCCAATTCTGTTCAACGTTTATGGAGGGTGTTACCATTATCCTCTGACCAATCCAAAAAGAGAATGCACCAAAATTTTAAATTTCTAAACATTGCTCTCAAAAAGATGGCATTGTATTAAACCCTGTCAAAACTCGTATTTTCAAGCTGATAATCCTATTTCAGCACCCGTAGCATGATGTGTAATCACGGGCGATGCAACTTAGTTGTATCACAGGTGCAAGGAGCGTGACAAGTTGTTTTTACCAGTAAACAGTATGTCACATTCCTCGTGCTTGTGATTCAACAAAGTCGCGTCACGCATGATTAAACACTTACTGTGTTTGGGGTCCTTTGTAAAATGTAGTTACTAATCTGATAATACTGTTTATAATGATTTTAATTTTACCAACCTGTTTTCACTGTTTTTTTTTATATATCCTTTGAACATGTCTTGGTGTAAGCTTTCCAAGTAAATAAAGAATTTGTATTGTATATGACAAAGCTTTCATAAACTCTGTCAAATCTCTTACAAGTAAAGCTTAATCAAAAGTTTTCAGATTGTTAATTTCTTTTTCAGCTTCAAAAACAATCGCATCACTTGGACCTCCTCGACTATCAACACACAGCATTGTCTATGGAGCAGCTCCACCAGGCGATGCAGAGCTCTCTCACCGGTTCCATCGGCCACAACTTTCAAATACCAGTGTCTCCACGGCAAATGTTGATGCTGAAAAACAGCCATTTGACTAGAAATCTGCATTTCAGTGAGATTCCATCTCATCTACAGAGAAACTTGACAGCTGAAATTGAACTAGCGCAGTCGTTGGCTAATGAAGTTGGTGTTACACATATATCACAAAATATTGTCAGGAACAATCATCACGAAGATGTTTTAGCACAAAACTTGGTGAGAAATCTCAACGAAAACGGTCTAATTCGTAGCTTAGCTAATGAGATTGAGTTACAACAGAATATTGGTGTTGCACAGAATTTGGTTCAATCTCTTAACGAACAGATAGATCTTTCTAGGAATTTAGGAGCAGATGTACAAAATTTAAATAGAAATGACATGCATTTGACTCAAAACTTAAATCATGAATTAGATTTGTCTCATCATGTGAATCGCAATCCGAATATTGAACATGAGATACTAGAAGACTCTAGACGTACTCCTATAATTGTCCATTGTGGGCAAGATAGTATCTTGGATCAGCATATTGGACAAAGGATTGCTAACCAGAATTTGGTACAGCATGACGTAAATCAAAGGCCGATAGAACAGAGCGATCATCTACTGCCGATGCCGTTTCACATAAAGTCTGAGCAGGAAGATGATGGATATTTCTACGATGCACAAGTAATGTTTCAGAACAATATCAATGGTTTAGCTGGTGAGTTATTTTGGTCTTACAATTATTACATTGACTAAAGGAGTAGAAATACTTACGTGCATGCCTCTAGAATGACTAAGTTCATTTTATAAGATTTCTCATATAGGCAAAATTTGATCTAAACAATTTTCAGTGATTTTGGCAGAACTAATGTTGAAAACATGATGATGATGATGTTGAGGTAGGACACCTGCTGGGCACAGGCGAATGATCGATTTTCCATTTGGAGCTATTTCATCCAATTCCCATTGCTTGGAGCTTTGGTACCCTATTGTCCTAGGGGGGTTGCTTCCTCAAATCTTCCACTTCTTTTAGCAAATCTTAGTCTGAATACTCAAGATACTTGAGATCATCCTCCTTGATGTGATCATCACCAAGTATCTCTCATCTTAGGCTAGAACAGGGGTCGGCAACCGGCGGCCCGCGGGCCGCATGCGGCCCGTGAACCACTTCGGTGCGGCCCTCTAGGTTCCCAATCACTGCATGATAACTGTGTTTGGATGTACATATTTGTGTGAGCAGACATTTCTATTCTGAACTAACGAAAAAGCAAGCATAGTTCTCAGTTAACGGATGCACATTTAGACTTATTACTGCGCATTTCCACGTCTAAAATGCAAGTCAAATGCAGCCGCTAAAATCGCATTAGATTTTAATAATAAATTGTGTTTTAAACTACAATAAATATGATACGAAATTGAAAAATGCGTTATTTATTATATTATATGCGGCCCTCGCTGGTCCTCTGGTAACATTTGTGGCCCTCCTATGTCATAAGGTTGCCGACCCCTGGGCTAGAATATAAAAAGCATTCACGTAAGTAGTGCTTACTCGTTTCCTCCTCGACACAGTGCAGGCACGAGGGATCCTCCTGTACCTTCATTATTGATAGATGTCATACATAAATTTCAGCCTACAGTGGCAAGTCAAAATACCTACCAACGTACCTAGGTTGACTCTGCTTAGGTTAAGAATATACCTAATAGAAGGTATATATTTTATAGAAGATAGTCGAGAGAAACATCTTCGACTGTCGGCAGCCTTCGATGTTCCTCCTTTCACCTACTGATTCTTCTGAAGCAAAGCGGCTTATTACCTTGTTAGTGACGTTTGCGGGAATAGGAAGCCTAGGTTCAGGTCTGATGAACCTATACTCTGCACCTTTTTTGGCTAATTCGTCGGCGTTTTCCAATGCCTTGATGTCCTGGGACCCAGGCTACTATTATTTCGGTTTTTTCACCTAGCTTTCTTACACTCTCTTACCAAGGGAGACACATTGTAAGAAGCTAGATAAAAAGGCTAAAAAACAATGTTTATATCACGCAAAATAAATAAATACATATCTTAAGGCGCTCTTTGCTGAAAATGGCCTCAGTTATTTATATTTGCCTAAAATTTGATTTTGTGAAACTTATCTCGTCCATTAATCATGACATGACATGAACCTAAAACATTCACCAAAATCAAATACACTCAAAAATTACAAGCATTTAAAAATAAGGGAGTGTAAATTCATTTAAACTTTTGTGTGTATTTGATTTTGGTTTCAATTCAATTACTCTAAATTAGGAGTTCCGGTTAGGTGCCCTTAAATTAAAAAGTTTGATACATACACTGTACATTTTAAAATAACATTAGAAATAAGCTCTAGTCCCTACAGTAGAGTTCCCTGGTTGGTAGGGATTAGTCTCTTTAGCTCGCTTTCACAATAAATGGTAATTTAATAACTAAATTAAACATTGGTACGTACTAGAATCCACAAATTTTCATTACTTGTTAGGTTAGATAATTAAAAATACATTTACATTCCTAACTATTAGGCTAATAGACTATTTGTAGGGTTTTGTACCTCAAAATCCCTTCCAAGATTGTCCATCTGTCTGTCGGTCAGTCAAGACCATTTTTATTAGGCCCTGCGAGAGATATCAAGTTGAAAATAATTCCTACAAGAGTCTACAACCCCATAGTGCTGTTAAAAAGTCATGCTTCTAACTCATGGCGAAAACTAGTTATTGCCCTTTAGTGATCAATTTCATTCAAATAGGTGCACCAATAAAACCTATAGTGCACTTAGGGTTGATTTAGAATTTTGATATTTTGTTTACAAGTACTTAAAGGAAAAAAATCAGAATATTAATAATCAGAATATAAAAGAATCTTTGGATAGTAGGTACCTAGAATTTCATTGATCATAGATAAGTGTCAAGTTAAGTTGGTCGTGTACAAAGACAAAATATCCCAAAGGCGTCTTTTGTTCAATTCTAAACATACAATTAATCCTGTCAACTGGCTGAGGTATGAGGAAACGCCTACTGCAATCCTATTGGACATGCCTAGGTCATTGCATCATAAATAGCAATACTTTGTATGTTTTTTTAAAAGATATAAATATACTGATAAATAGGATATACAAATATAATTAAATCTCAAGATATATTTCGGGTCCGACCTGGACCCGGCATCAGTTGAGTATCTTAATTAAAATAAATAGACATTGACATATATAATATAAAAGTAGATGACATGAGGTCATGACATAAAACATATATGACATGTAATAAATTTATCGAGATCTAAAAAAGCATTATTGACACTATTGTGATACAATAATATTAAGAAATTAAAAGGGAAAACTCCATTAAATTAAAATACTTCATACATAAAAATAATATCGATAAAATATATCGTGTTTTAAATAAACCTGTCCCTTACCTAATCATACAAAGTATTTTTTAAAATTATATACGCTATTAAAGTTTTTTTAAAAGATATAAATATACTGATAAATAGGATATACAAATATAAAAGTAGATGACATGAGGTCATGACATAAAACATACATGTCATATATGTTTTATGTCATGACCTCATGTCATCTACTTTTATATTATATATGTCAATGTCTATTTATTTTAATTAAGATACTCAACTGATGCCGGGTCCAGGTCGGACCCGAAATATATCTTGAGATTTAATTATATTTGTATATCCTATTTATCAGTATATTTATATCTTTTAAAAAAACTTTAAAAGCTGTTATAGCGTATATAATTTAAAAAAATACTTTGTATGATTAGGTAAGGGACAGGTTTATTTAAAACACGATATATTTTATCGATATTTTTTTTATGTATGAAGTATTTTAATTTTATGGACTTTCCCTTTTAATTTCTTAATATTATTGTATCACAATAGTGTCAATAATGCTTTGTTAGATCTCGATAAATTATTACAGATTCAAAATTAAAACTCGGAAGTGTGAGGTTGATCCTGAGAATTATGTATTATTATATTTTATACATGATAGGTTTTTCATACGATTCTAACAAAATAGTTTTAAAACGTTTAAATAACAACACTTACCTCTATAATATGTTAAACTTGCTTTAAAGGCTTAGATATATACCTTTAATAATCTACATGAATCAATAAGTATCGATTAATGAGTGCTCTATAAATTCGCACCTCCATCTTTACACGACTGGACAAAATAAACGAAACAAAATTACTACAGTGCACAAGAGAGTACGAGAGAGATTGAAAGACATCAACGGGGTGCGCAAGCTTCGATTTAATGATAGACCAGTTTAAGTTGAACTGTGAGAATTTTGTAAAAATCTTTGTTTAAATAAAATATTTACTTAATTTTATATGAAACACAATTGCATTCTTTTAAAGTTGGTTTTTTATTGATTTTTCCACACCATTTAACGGCACAAGTAGGTATTTTAACCTACTTTACGTTACGCTACGTTAGTTTTTACGATTTTCATTCCTAGAAACTGAGAACGCTGTTCCGTATCAGAGACCTTATATCAGCTCGATTAGTCAGATGTGTTGACAGAAATCGGACGCCTGTAATGAGTCGTTTTGGGGGTATTTTGTCTATGGTCGCGTATAACTGCACAAGGAATAAGTTTGTGTTTTGAATGGTGTGTACGAAACCCTCAGGGCACGAGTCCTATTCGTACTTGACCAGTTTCTTGTAAATATTTAGGATTATAATTAGGTTCTGCTTAGCCCAACATGGCTGCCTTTATCTGTCCTTGAAAGCATAATAATAAATGTCATGTCTGTTCATTTCAGGCCACATACAGATGAATCCTGAGCCGAGTCAAGTTGCACCAACCAATCTACATCAGGACAACCAAATATATGCTCCATACAATCACATCAACAACATGAGCCCGGCTTTAGCACCCATAGACCTATATTCGAGACCTCAAAACTATGTTCAGAACTATGCCGTAAGTAATGTAAACAGGGAAAACCCCCAAAATCTAGTCGTCCATAGACAATTTGAGAATCACAGCCCTTACGAGGAAGAATTCAAAAGGCTACGGCAAGATGGCGTCATTCAAAATGGCGGCAAAAATGACAGTGCGAAACATGAAGAGCCTAAAGAGAATGTAAAGCCAACAGCAGCAAGAGGTTTTGTATCTTTATTGGGTAAGCCAACAGAAAATAATAAAATATTTTACACAGAGTACAGCCAAAATTTACCAGTTTACACGGAAAAGAATGAAAATGATTCGAGTGAAAACAACAAGATTCAAGAGAACAAACTTGATACCAGTGAGGACTTGTCCATGATTATTAAAGGGGAATATGTTTGCTACAAATGTAACGATATATTTCCTTCTAAACGGGGTCTGAAACAGCACTCGAAAAGCTGTGCTGAGAATGGCGAAAACAATGGAATTCAAGAAAAGGTTGGCAAGTTTTGCTGCAGTCAATGCCCGTACAGATGTCAATCGCCTGCCATTTTGAAAATTCATGAACGCACCCATACCGGCGAGAAGCCGTTCTCTTGCACGTTTTGTGATTATAAGTCGGGTCAGAAAAATAACGTCGCAAAACACATCTTAGTCCACATGAAGGAGAAGCCGTTTCGGTGTCAGTATTGTGAATACCGTTGCGCGCAAAAAAATAATTTAGTCGTTCATGAACGCACCCATACTGGATATAAACCGTTTGCATGTCCATACTGTGAATATAGGACGGTTCAAAAACCCAATTTAGTGAAACACATGTACTTGCACACCGATCAAAAACCTTTCAGTTGCGACCAGTGCAGTTATAGATGCGTTCAAAAAACAAATTTAACGAAACATAAACAGCGTCATTTGAACGAAAAGGACGGAGATAAGATTACAGATTTCAAAAACCAAGCCAAGCCATACAGACCTAGACAGAAATCCGTGAAATGCCCCCATTGTCCTTATAGGTGCGTTCAAAAATCTAGTTTAGACAAGCACATGCAATTTAAGCACACTGAGACTCAAAATCACGTTAGCAATGGAGATTTTTCTCACGAAAATTTCGAGCAAGGCTTAAATTTAATGAAGAATGTGGAGGAAAATGTTTGTGAGGAGACAATACAAAATTTAAGTGTGAAAAAAGATGAACAGGTATTTGGAAGTGAAGGTTTGTGCCAAGGCAAGTCGTTGATCGAGCCATTGCAAATCCAGTCATAGTTTTAAGGGAATTGGTGTAATTTGTTTTGAATATCATGACTAACTGGTGACTTGTCCGGAGAGTTGATAAATATTATGACAACAATGTAATTTGATAGAGTGAGAAGCAACATTCTGAAGACTTGTTTTTTTTAACAAAGGCCTAACAAATTGTTATAATTAATTGCTCGGTTTACTTAGGGTTTCGAAGGAGATATCTCAGCATAGACATTGATCTAAATAGATGAAGAAAGTGCATCAAACTCTATGGAAACCAAGCGTGTAACATTTTACGATGAAAACGGTTGACAGAGGTTTGAATTTTAGAAGGAATTGTAAGGCTTAATACAGGGGTCTCCAAACTTTTTTGCCTAAGGGCCACAATGATTTCTCCACTAAGTCCCGAGGGCCAAGACTATAATAGCTCATGATTCCAAAATACTGTAGTTTTGACGCGTAAATTTTCGTATTGGGATTAGCCGGTCTAATGAGATACCTGAGGAGTGTCATTTCAAAGTGACTTATTTCCACTTTTGAAAATAAATTAACTAATGATGGGAATCGATTTTTAGCATACGATTACACCACTATAACAAATTGTGTATTACAGAAACGCTTAATTCCTCTCTAAATTTGACTTTCAATTCACGTATCTAAAACAATTGCGCTTATTTCAACGTCATTTGCTAACAGTATTCAAGACACAAATATTCTTTTACAAACCGACTTATTTCCAATACATAATTCGAGTCTAGTCGCTTGTCTCTAGCAAACAGATTTATTTCCATTCCACACATTTCATAGATTAAGAAAAGCGGCGGAAAAGGCACAGACTAATCTAAAATTCTTTGTCTATGCTAAAAAAGCCTGTAAGCCAAGACCAAAGGAAAAAAAAAAGTTGTTTTCCTGTTGTCCTGAACAAAGTGACTTATTTCCAAATTATTGAGTAAGGTTTTACTATTATACTCGTATATATTTTTTAGAATTAATGTGCTAGTGTCAGAATTACTTAAATACGATCTTCTTTCATGGTGACACGAACAAAAAATGTATATAACACAAATTAATAACGTAGAAGTTTTTGGCATTTACTTAAAAGTCTGATAAGGTGGAAATAAGTCCTTTTGAAATGACGCTCCTCATCTATTGTGCAGGGCGTAGGAGTGTACTCCGCTCCGTTCGCAATTTCGGTTGGTACTTCAATGGAATTAGCCGCAGCGCGTGCTGTGCGCAGACCTTTAAATAGGGTTGTAAATAACATACTTATACTTATAGACAAATACGCATGATGACGGGTTGTGAATTTTGATCCTATTATAAATAGCATCACGTTGTCCCCTTTTCGTAAAAAAGGTAAAAATTTATCGCGGTAGACCCGATTATATACAAGGTGACTTTTTGATCATCATCCAAATTCATATTGGTGGCTTGGTAAGTGATTAGTATCATGGATCAATAACAATTTTGGTGAAATTCGGAAAATGAACTTTTGACTCCCCATAGTGACTCACTCGGGACTTGAAGTGAATTTCTATGGGAAGCCGAAATTTCATTTTAGGAATTTCACAAAAATTGTTATTGATCCGAGATACTGATCACTTATCAAGCCTCCAGTATGAATATGGATGATGATCAAAAATTCACCTTGTATATATATATATATATATATAGCGGGATAGAAACCGGGCATGTCTCGGCAGCGACCGCGGGCTGGATTGGTGGTGCTCGCGGGCCGGTCTTGGCCCCCGGGCCGTAGTTTGGAGACCTCTGGCTTAATACATAAGACGTAAGAGTCAAAGTTGTAGGAGTCCATATCTGTGAAGGAAGAGCATTGCTCTCTCTTTTGGCGCGCTTTTTTGGCACGCGAAGTACATACACTTGCGCTATCTATTTAGTTCTATATCTGTGGATCTCAGTGTGGTCTTCAGATGTTGTTGAAGTCCTCATTTTGAAATTTAAATATCCTTAATTAGGTACAAATCAAACTATGCTATGGACTCACCATCACCCGCCATGTTACAAAGAACTCTGCTATAATTTATCAAGTTTTTTTTTTTTAGTTTTTTTTAATCGGATGACATTTGTAGTTACTCTTTTTTTTTTGACGTTTATCTATCTAAATACTTCAAAATCATAAAATTTACAGCCAAAAATAGGCTTTAAAATAAAAATAGAGATAGAACAACAAAAAAAAATGTTACTAGCCAATCTCGATACCTTTGAAGACGATAGCGGTAGATATTGAAGTTAGACTTAAGGTGGATGGTCAAAGATAGTTTTTATAAAAAACTTGTGAGAACCAATAACGACGACAAAAGTATTATTATTTAATTCTGTTACCTTTTTCCACACGTTCCATCAACTTTACACCCGCGAATATACAGTTTTTCTTAAAAACAAAATGTTTTAAGAGGCTATGCGAATTTTATTTTTGTCACTGTCACTCCAAGCGAAAAATCGCGCAGTGCGAGAGGGGCGGGTTCAGGGCAAAAGGGAAAAATGTTAGTTTTATAATTTTTATAAAAAAACTAAAATAGCTAGCAAAATTTCAAATATCAAATCTCTAGATATTGTTGAAACACACCTAATAAAATATGTTTAAGTTCTGTATATGGTTCCTATTCGTCAAATGAGGAGAAAAAGTGTGTTTGAAGACCTCATTTCAACAATTATTTCTATTGAGGAAAATTTATCCAAACATGTTTTCCAATTTCAAAACCGTAGATTATATAGTCAAAATGCATATACCAGAAACTGATTATAATTTTCCTTGTATTTCATGAAATACACAGAAAAGAAACACCCGTATTTTTTCGTATATCGCCTTAACAGTCTAATTTTGCAATTTAAAACTTTCACACATTGGATTATTTTAAATAACAAAATTAGATTCTAAAAAAGTTTGTTTGTAAAAAAACTGATTATTCGCGGGTGTAAAGTTGATGGACGTGTGGAAAAAGGTAACAGAATTAAATAATAATACTTCTGTCGTCGTTATTGGTTCCCACAAGTTTGTATGAAGGTTGCCTTAGACCATCCACCTTAAGGGGCTGCACTATGCTAAAATTCAATCCTGCTCTAACGCGTTTATTTTTTAGCTCTCTATCCTGCTCTAATCAGATGCCGCGCACGCAAAACCTCAGTTATTTTGAAATCGTGGCTACATTATGGCAGTTATAATTTCTTTATCTAATAAAGATGGTTTTTACTCGTTAGTATCTGCGTGTGTTGGTTTCGTTTCAATCGATTTTGAAACACGGAAACTGGATCGCTTTTTTCGTGAAATTCATGCTTTTTTATAAGTAATAGAAGATTGAAAGTATGTTTATTTATAAAGTGTAATTAATAATTGTCTTGAGTCAAAAAACACGCCATATTTTTTCAAATTTTTACCATCTACATTGACGGAACTGAATCCAATACAAAACTGATGTTTAGCATTGTGGAGCCCCTTAAGTAGCAGAGTTGTGCGTGAAATGGCGGATATTTAGTATCAACTTGAAATTGCATTTTTAACTGCCGGTCCAGTTAATGTTTCTACTTGTTTATATGAATATATATAATTTTAAAATCTGAGGGCCTACTCCGAAGTAACAAAATTCGATCGAATATCGTTCGTTTGTATATCCATCTCTACCACACTCTCAATGCGTGCGTCAGAGATGGACGTATGCTCGAACGATAAGCGATCGACCGAATCTTCTTGGGAGTGCCAGGCCTGGATTGTGGACCCGTAGCATAGCAACTTGAAATTTCGCGAATAAACAAAAATCTTTTTTCTAAGAGCTCTCTGAAAGCTTAGGCAAAAACTTGTTATTTTGTAAATTGGACACTTAGCTTAGTCTAAATAACAATTTTTGAAGGTTGTACGAACAATTTCCTATTATTGTGTAAGGATTAATATAAAACTTTATACAGGGTGTAATTAGACTGTTACCTTTAAATGAAACTACATATTCTACTCATACTGAACCACTATTCCCAACAAATATACCCGCGTAAACCATTAGTTTAGGTAATATTTGAGATTCAAACAAAAATGCGTGAACCCTAACGCAACGAGATACGGGCGTTTTTTGAGGCAGCGTCGTCCGTGAAACAGCTGTTCACGCGCAGCGTACTAAAATAGACCTTCCTCCTACGAGATAAAGTCTTTAAGTTACAGTTGAATATCTTTGCGCGTGTATTTTTCTTCAGAGAGTTGTGCAGTATAAACATTAGAGCACAAAATAACCACTTACTCCGCATAACTAGCGAAAACAGGCGCACGCACACATAGACGCGTACGTACGACGATCTCGGTCGAAGTCGGTCGAATGCCAATACGAAATTCTGCCGAGATCATCATACGTACGCGTCTATGCATGTGTGCGTCTGTTTTCGCTCGTTGGATGGAGTCGGCCTTCTGGTAGTATCTATTTTGTGACTAGAGTATGTGGTTTTATTTGAAGCCCGCGGTCTATTTACACTCTGTATAGTACTTGATTGTCGTTATAGGCTGTGATGCAATGTTATTTCCATAAAATTAAGAAAAAAAAGATGAAATTTGTTACCAAGAGATTGATTTGTGAAAAAGATGAGATGAAACATCACAATTTTTTTGTAAAAATTATTTTACGTATATGTATATGTAATGAAAATCTGATGATTTTAGTGATATTTTTATTATGTTTATGACTTTTTTTTGTATTTTCTTTTTTTTTGTAATAAATGCCTCATGCCAATGAAACCTCCTATTTTTTTAAAATATTTTTTGCTATGTATAAAAGATGGACGAAGCACCTTGACAATAGCTGTCGACTGCTTTGACGTTAAGGTGATATATCGTCTGTGCAAAGGTCCCCGTTACTCCAGGCGGAAAGACCCGCAGTGCGAGAGGGACACAAAAAAGAGGGACAAAATTGTCAAAAAGACAGTTTTAAATTAATACAAAATTAACTAAAATAGGTTTGAAAATTTCCATAACCAGTAATTTAGGTATTGTTAAAACCAATCTAAATAAATATTTTTGAAGTCTGTATGCTATCCCAGTTTGTCAGAATATTTCTATGGAGTGAAATTCCTCCAATCGCGTTTCTGATAGTCCAAAATCTTAAAAAAGGTCCCAAAATTGTTATACTAATTTATTTTACATGGAACTTCTTTAAAAGACGAATAACTTCAAAAAGTGTAAATTTTCACGATATACCCCCTTAAAAAGAGGCGAGTAACTACTGAAGCATAGCAATGGCGGCGGTTTGAAAGTGTGCGAGTGAACTAACTATGGAAATTGGCTTACTATGATGTGAATGTTTGCGTGCGATCGGCATACTATGGTTGTGATTGGCTTATTGCTACCTTACGTTCTCTGCGCACTATCTGAAGTTTCCTCAGCGAAATTTTATTCTGTGGCGAAACTAAAACCACTGAGTCGAAAGAAAACTAACGAATGTACCTGCCTGCACAGTAGCCTAAGCATGAAAACTCCGTATAGTTGCGTTCAAAACTACATCAAAATCGTCTGGAATCTTGGAAACCGCCCCAAACGGACAGTAGCGGAACTAATAGCTACGTATGGCAACCTAAGTTGCGTTTCTAATTCATCAAAATCGCATGGAATCTAGGAAACCGCTCCAAGCGGACAGTAGCGGAACTAACACCTACGTATGGCAACCTAAGTTTAGTTTCAAATGCAACTATATGGAGATGTTTTCATGCTTAGGCTACAGAACACACATTTTCGAAGCGCGAGAAGAACCTACTAAGGTAGCTACAATGAAGTATTACTATGTTGTACTATTACTTCTTCTGTGCCTCAGAATATTCTGAGTTCTGTGCACTTACTATTAGGTAGACTAGTGTCAAAAAAGGGCGCTATTGCTGCCGATTTAGTAAATTTCTGACGTGAACTCACCTCCGTTACGTTCGAACCGAGCAAAAATAGAACACAGTGAGCTCCTCTTAGTTCCGCTATTGTCCGCTTGGAGGGTTTTCCAGATTCCATACGATTTTGACATAGTTTTGGACGCAACGCTGACCGTAATTTAGCTTTTTTCCTGTTGTCGGTAGATGACGCTGTTTTTCTAGTTATGAATACTCTGATGTCACTACTCAATCATAGATGTCGCTACAAGTCTTGTTTTTAACGTACTGCTTATTTTGAGTCCGAAGAAACGCTTCAGAATAAGTTTTGGAATTTTGGCCATAAAGAAAACAGCGCAGGGTTGATAATCCATTTACTCTCTACATCATTATTGTGCTACGGAGGTATATAACTGCTACACCGCTAAAAAAGTGCTTTTAAATCAAAGCGTATCAATAAATAAATACGAAATAAACTACGAACAAAAAAATACCACAAGTACAGAGTGGCAACATTTCCCCAAAACCATACTGAGTAATGGAAGGCCAAGTTTTCTGCGAATATAAATCTGCTATCTAATTAAAAAATAAACTTATCTTCAACAAATCGAGTGCAATTCGAAGTCAGGCAACAATTTTAACTGGCTTTCTGATTGATGTGGCCGCAGGCGAGGTTAGAAAAACTGGACCGGGAGCAAGGATTTCTATGTCAATGATCGGGAGGCAAAACTCAAAACATTTACTTTATTAGGTACCTCACAAAATAAACTAACTACCGCCGATGAAAAGGAGAAAGAATATTTTATTTTTGCATTATAGACACACCTTATTTGCAGCTTGCGCCCCGTCCCTCACAGCCTGTCGCCCCGGGCCATGGCCCTTTTGGCCCTAGTCAGTTTTAATAAATTATAACAAATAGTAGATTGTACAACAAGGGCATAAAAATCCATTTTATCAGAGACCCGGCGAGGGCATATATTGAGTCGAGGATAAAACGGATTTTATCCCAGAGTTATACACTCTGCTTTTCACTTCGATTGCGAGGAAATGAATCAGTTATATTTCATCATCATTGGATGACATATTTAACTTTCAGTAATACTTAATGCAAATTTAAATAATCAAACTAAATATGTAACTACTGACTGAGAAAAAACAATAGCTCTTTCCCATCACTGTTTTTTTTCAATTATTCCACAAAGTGCGAAGGCAAAGAAAATATAGCATGTACATACATACAGCCCATACAGCCATGCCTAAATAACCTTAATAAATAAATAATTATATTATTTATCTTTAAAGCCACTGTATATATCCTTGAGCATTATCTGAAGCTTCTGTCCTGTCAGTTCGCGGTAATGTGATGTAGTATCCTAATACGGAGCAGAAAGTAAACGTTGTGGAAGGAATGATAAAATGAAGTTAAAGTATTAAGAACAATTGTATTTTTAGATAGTAAAAATAAAATGTGGACAGCTAACGAGAAAATATTTTGATAGACAGGTGAAAAATCTTGACAAGCGACACATTACAAAAATGGCATAGCAGCCAGTATACACTTGATGTTATACGATCTCTTTCATATCCCTCTATAATTTGTGAATGTGATAGAATCCATAGATTTAGATGATATAATCTCAGCGCGAACATTATTGAGTTTCAAAAAGTTGTCTATGAAGTTATATTGTGTATCTGGCTGTATGGCCTATTGCCAAAACGTAGTTTTAGTTCGCTTGTAGCAAGCATAAACCAGTACATTTTAGAGCATGAGAAGTGAAAATTATATTTATTTCAGAGCATTACCTGTCCATGGAATCTAAAATCTATCATTCCTTTATAGTTAATAAATTTGTAATATTACATTATTATTATAATATTAAAAAACTAATAAATAATATAGAAACTAATGCAATTTAATTTACAGATTTTTTCATTTATTTTATGATACTAAAATTGAGTTTACACTTTTCATGAATAAAATACCCATAATTTTTTTAAAAAGTTATTTCATGTTTTGCCTGTCAGTTTCAAACCCCATTACGCTCTGTAGCCTAAGCGTGAAAACATCTCCGTATAGTTGCGTTTGAAACTAAACTTAGGTTGCCATACGTAGCTGTTAGTTCCGCTACTGTCCGCTTGGAGCGGTTTCCCAGATTACATACGATTTTGATGTAGTTTGAACGCAACTATACGGAGATGTTTTCATGCTTAGGTAATAAGGTAACGATTTCGAGCATCGTCTCCCGGTCCACAGAGTGTGTCCGACCGACCCCGCGGACATATCCATCAAGGAACATCAAGTTTGTAATTATTTGTGTTGCATTGGCATTTAGATTTGTCGATGAATTTGTTTAATTTGGTGGTTTTAGGTTTTGCCTAAAAGAGGAAAGCCCTTGTTTTAGGTGCCTATTTTATACAGCCTGGAATTTTAGTCGCTAAAAAGCTGAATACGTACTAAACTAGAGATATTATAAAAGTCTATAGTGTTTCCCAATTATGAATAGTGGTACGCGTACCCCCAGGGGTACGCGAGGCTAACTTAGGGGGTACGCGAAAGCTGTAGATTAGTAAGAACAAAGTAGCAGAGAAAATATTCACACCTTTCTGTATCTGAACAAGAAGAGATAATTATAGAATTAAATGAGACTTGAGGATAATTCATAATTTATATAAAAACGGCTCACCTCAATACGTGTTATGATCGGGAAAGCCGACCAGTTTCAGCAGATTTAGACTGCCTTCGTCTGGGCGAGTGAAGGCGTAACGTCGTCGCGTAAACGTCTTCACTCGCCCAGATGAAGGCAGTCTAAATCTGCTGAAACTGGTCGGCTTTCCCGATCATAACACGTATTGAGGTGAGCCGTTTTTATATAAATCAAGAAGAGATAATTGAGATCCAATGCAACAGTACGTTTAAGACTAATTTCTCAGATCATTTTGGGCTGAATTAAAGTGCAAAGTAAGTTGAACAGCACTTAATTCTTATTTTTGCATTTATTATATTTCTTATATATGTCACAGTCAAAAGTCATAACTGGTCAAAACTACTTTTGACTGCGAGAATGAGTCGTTTTGACTAAGGACGTATTCGCAGGAAAAAATTGTTTTTCGGATGTCCTGCAGCGCAGAAGAGAGCCGGTACGGTAGGTTAGGTTAGAAGGTTAGGAATGGCAAGTTGCAGAACTCAGTTCCGCGACCGCCATACCTGACCTTCGTGGTTATTTTTTTATGACAACCCAGAAATACTTTCTAATCAAAATCACTTCAGACCAACTTAGTCAAAACTAGTCAAATTCAAATAGTTTATTTTGCAAAGCAGGTATAGATATATACACTTTTTACACGTAAAATTTCATCTAATAAAGAAAATATATGTAATAAAATAATAAATGTACATGAACTAAATTAAAGGTTTATTTAATTTATGTAGCAATATATTTACGATTAAAATGATAGGTAAAATATGTATTATACAAGGTAAAATCCAATCAACCGCCCGAACCCATACCGGAGACCCGGCCAGGGACCAGGAACAAGGTTCAATGATCACCAACCGAGCCCCCAGCACGAATCCAGGCGGCCGACCAAATCCCATCCTATATACTGCATACTAATAGCTTACATATATAAATACATGCCTACCTCCGCCCATTCAATTAGTCTTGCTAAGAAGAAGGACAAGAAACTTAGCAAGATCATGTCTTTTTAGTTTTGACTGATTTTCGCAGTCAAAACCACTTTTGACCGGCTACTTTGACTGCAACATATATATATCTTTGTGAAAGTGGATTTTCAAAAATGACAAATTAAAAAACAAAACAACCCCAGCGGCGCTACATGCAAACTGACTGAAACTTATAAAAAAACAACCAGATTTTCCACAACTGTGTGTTGACAAACGTACTCGCCCCTCAGATTAGTTTCTTGATTTTAAACTTGTTATCCATCCATCAGCCTAGTTCGTCCCCTGAAGGACATAAGCCTTTCCAGGACTTTGCCACTCCCGGCGGTCATCCTGGAAGAATTGCCCATACTCACACACGCTGGGCAGGCGGGTTGGTGAGCGCGGTGCCGGAACCCTCGTCTGTTCCATATAAGGCCCGGCTATTAGGGATGGATATACCGCCATCCATCAATCCCAGGCATGGTGGGCCTCCTGGTTTTTTCCTTGTGAGCTGTCCTCTTACTCTCCCTCGAATTACTTCGAGGGGGTCTCCAAGTAAGATGGTGGTACCTCCACAGTCGAGCCCGGCATCAGCTCTACCACCTTGAGTTTGAGTTTACAATTTATTTATTTTTATTTATTTTACACGACAAACGACACTGCCCTCATCGTAAAGAAATCTACAATGAATATAACTAACAATTAAACAATCAATAAATCAATATCGAAACTAAATGATCCGAGAGATCTCGATATAAGTATTAAGTAGTTGAATAAAAATAAACAATCATTTGTGTCTGTAAGTTACGACCCCACAATATGGCGCCATCAAAACATCGTAAGCATTTGTCACCCTTTCGATAATTTCATTGCCAATAAATAAAAAAATTGACAACCCCGGAGAAAATAAAATATCTTTAATTTAAGTATTTTATATAATATCAATGGTAATATAAATTGGTAATAGAATCAGGTGGTAGGACTCGACTGGGGAGGAACTAGGATTGCCAACCGTACTTTAAAATAAAGTATCTTACGTTATTTTGGGTCTCTGTACTGTAACATATAGCTAGGCAATATATTAGGTTTAGGTAAGGCTAGGTTTTATAGGTAGGTTAAAGGACTATTTGTTCGTGTTTAGTTGGCAATCGATAACCTTTATGGATCGACATACGTCGCATTGACTGAATTATTTCGTGTTTTCCAAAAAATAAATACAGATCGAGTATAAAAGATTTTTCAGACAAAATACGAAAAAAGATTCCTTAGAGAGCCCGATTAGTGCGGACGTGGTTCTCCATCTATAAATATTCCTTCTAGAATTGTTGAAGAAATATAACAAGCGAGTGCTCTACCAAATTTAGAGCTCCCCTCCCTTAATGCACAATTGATAAATAGGACATATCAAATGAATAAAGAAAATATACAAGAAGTCAAAAATAAGAAAATAGTATAATTATTATAAAATCCTCACGAGATCCCGAGTGCACATCACAGTACTTTATACTTTTGAATACCAATAAAGTACGTGAAAATACTATATTTCAATATTTACGCAAAATTAGACGTAAACTGACAACGCCAGCCAGCGAAAACACAAAAAGAGAAGAAAGAAATCCGGGGGAAAATGTATGACTTGTGCGCAGTTGTGCGTTTGTGTTTGTGCAAAGAGCACAAAAAATACAGTTTCACAAAAGATGTTAGTGGAGCCTGGCCTTCCTAGTTCCTACCTACCGTCCGCTGCCTTGATATTTTTTTCAAAATATCTTTGAACCCTCTTGAATAAAGGATACTTTTTTTTAAAGGACCGTACTTTTTATTTACCTTCCCTGAAATCAGATATACGTTATTACTTCTAAAAAAAGTTGGCAACCCTAGGAGGAACCACCATCTTACTCGCAAACCCACCCGAAGTTATTCGGGGGACAGTAAGAGGACAGCTCTCAGGCACACTTGGTTGGTGATCATTGAACCTTGTTCCTGGTCCCTGGCCGGGTCTCCGGTATGGGTTCGGGCGGTTGATTGGATTTCACCTTGTATAATAATATTTTACCTATAATTTTAATCGTATATACAAGGTGACTTTTTGATCATCGTCCAAATTCATACTGGTGGCTAGTTAAGTGATCAATATCATGCATCAATAACAGTTTTGGTGAAATTTGTAAAATGAAATTTCGACTCCCCATAGTAATTCACTCGGGACTGGAACTGAATTTGTATGGGCAGCCGAAATTTCATTATACGAATTTCACAAAAATTGTTACTGATCCAAGATACTGATCACTTATCAAGCCTCCAGTATGAATTTGGACGATGATCAAAAAGTCACCTTGTATATTGCTACATAAATTAAATAAACCTTTAATCTAGTTCATGTACATTTATTATTTAATTACATACATATTTTTTATAAGATTAAATTTTGACTTGTGAAACCTGTATTTTATATACCTACTTTGCAAAATAAACTATTTGAATTTGAATTTGCACAACCAGGTGGTCCATCATGCTTGGGACCAATTGATGGCGGTAATTTGAACGTTATTAAAAAAAATACACCACTAAGTTTTTAGATTTCTTTAGTTGATTAATTTTCCTTATTAATAAATTGTTGTAGGTATGTCTTGTGTTTGTTAGTATTTTAAATATCTTATAATCTTTTTTTATGTATTTTAAAACTGCTTTACCTTTGCGAAATTGATGTAACTACCGGAAAACTTTATTGTCGGTACGCAAGAGTCAAGCTTGCTTAGTCTGTGGCCACAAGAATACTTTTATTTGTAAAATACATAATATAAATTTATTTAAGGAAATTGCTCTGTAATTATTGCTTGTCCAAATATTCCAAAAGTAATCTCGTACAAACCTAACAAACTAAAAAAAAACTAAACCCGAAAAAAACCTAACTCCAGTACAAAACGGCGACGTGGCAGGCAGCTGCCTCTAGCAGTCATGTCCAGTTTGATGGCGCCAAACCTCGTTTCGAAACTCGAACACCGCTTTTGACTCGACGTTACGTTCGGAAATGAAAAGTTTAGAAACGGTTGCGTTCAATTTTGGGGAAAAGGTTCGGCCTTTTTTAGACGCCTCGTTTGATTGGAGACCGAAATAAAGGGGGAACGATTTAATGAATTTTTAGTCCTTAGTGCAGTTTTTTCTTGCCACTATTCGCAATACCTAATTGTATTTCAAATGCACTTATTACCGGCAAAACAATAAAGAGATCGAGTCCAGACCGTGGCTCGAATCCGTCTAATAGATACATTCCTAACAGAACCGAAAACTGTAGGTAATGTTTGATATCTGGGATAAAATGATTACAAAAAGTGCATAAAATATTAGAACCAACGAACCGTTATTACTATTAAAAACTTTTTGTAAGAAAGGAGAGCTTACGCAAGGAGTTTATGTACCGGAATAATTTTTAATTAAGAAATCAGAAAAACCAGTTTCCGAACTGAACCGCTCGAGATCGTCAATTTGTAAACATTAGCCGCTTTAAAATCAACTGTAGCGTGAAAATACTCAAAAGTTAACATTATTTATGGTCTGCAAATGCGAGAGAATGATTTTTTATACGTTTTTAACAAAACATCATTAATATAACGTCGCTTTTTGTTATGAAAACATCAATAAATTATCTGACAATTGAATTCACGCGTTTTTTAATGTCAAATTAGCCCACCATTTTTCGACGATTGTCAAACCTTTTTTATTATTTTTTTGGGTGCGTTCACGCGTTCAAATGATCAAGTTGTGTTGAAAGACCTACCTATGTTTATATGGGGTTGAGCTCTTTTGATCGTTTTTTTGTTATCTAGGTATTTGGGCTTTGCGTGTGGCCGTTTGGATTATCCTTTTTCGTTTTGCGATAATCTTTGCAAGAATGTCTATGACGATATTTTATAAAAATTAGATCAAGTTTTTTAGGACCGGGCTTTTTCATGTTTTGTAGGCGTGAGAATTTCTTTTTAAATAAATTTGTTATAATATTGTTAAATACCGTCTAAAATTGGTCTCAAATCAGTAGAAAAGAAACCACTAAATATTTAAAGTGTTACAAATTATCACTAAATCTAATAATATATACATATATGTGTATGAATAATAATAGAAAGGCTTACAGAAAATCTTGAAAAATATAAAACAAAGATACAATACAATTACAATTGTGCCAGTCAATATTTTATAACGGACTATTTTCAACAAAATATTTACAAGCCAATTTATAAAATTGATTGACTTCATAGCAAAATAGCACCTTGCACCTATTATTGTGTTATAGAGTTTTTCTATTGTAGATAAAATTGAAATCGAAACTTTCTATGAATGTTTTTGATCTCCATATATCGAATATGCTTAAATTAGAAATTCTTTCGAGTTCAAACCCGAGTTCGAACTTCGAAATTCCCACTTCCTATACACGGTGAAATCTAAGTGGTTTTGGAAATCACACATTTTTCATAAGTTTCCGGTATGATTTTATCTATCTATCTATCTATTTTGGCTATACCAATCAAAACAATCTTATGGTACTTTTGAATTTTGTATTCTTATTTTTTTTTTTATTTGCGCTGTTAAGTTTCTTTACAAAATTTGTTTAGTAGAAGATTTTGTTTCATCTAAACATACCTGTCCATTTGAATTAGAGATGTACCGACTAGTCGGCGATTAGTCGGCAAAAGCGCCGGCTAGTTGGCCTATTACACGGAGAAAAAATATTTTTATAATACTACCAGATCGTTTTGTAAAAAAAACCTTGTAAACAAAAACAGAATTATATTATATTTACTTGAATTATTGTCTACATTAGATTGTTCAAGTAAACTAAACAATAAATAAGTAAACTGAACAATAAATAAGTAAAATGAACAATAAATATAGACGTCACAGATAGTACAATGTTTTCTGTTTAAATAACGCCAGTACAATTCCTATTTCCAAATACGCCAAAGCAGATATTGATATTTTCTCCGGGCTCAACACCTTCAAGTCCTCTGTCAGTAAATACTTAGCCAAAAAAACTACACGCACAAATAAACCCAAAGCATAAAATAAGTAGGTACCTACCCTGTTATTTTAAAAAATCTTCGCACAAAATTTGTTAACCTAGTTTTAATTTCATATTTTATAGAATATACGAGTAGTAAATGCTCCTATTAGTTATTTAATTTAATTCACTATTTGAAATACATGCACAAAAAGAAACATTGCCAAAAAACAAAGATATTCACAGTTATAACACAAGAAATAAAGACAAATTAATCACACCAAGAACTAGACTGACCAAAACGCAAAAACAAGGCATATATGTAAAAATTGCGATGTATAACAAACTACCTATACAGATTACTAGATTACCGCAACTAGAATTTAAAAACAAGCTAAAGAGATTTTTTGAGAAAAATCCATTTTATTCAATTACAGAATATTTGTGTTTAAAATTGAAATCAAATTCAATGACAGAATAGTTTTTTTTTAATTGGTTTTGTTATTTATCTGTATATTTTATCGACTTCTATCAATTGTTTGATAGTATTTTAATTTTATCTTATGTTAATAATAAGCTACGTTTATAATGTTAATTTTTATTTTTATTTAATTTAATTTAATTTAATGGACAAACCATGTATAACGGACACTGTTATATGGAGAATAAATGATTGTATTGTATTGTATTGTAAGAATTTTTCATAATTGTCTTAACTGGTGCATGATGTGGATGCCTTTAATTAAGAAAACAAATAGCTGTATACATTTTAAGATTATTCCATTTAAGTAAGTTTATTGTATTTCTTGTTGGTGTTCCTAAATAAATAAATAAATAAACTATATTCAGGTTAACGTAACGGAACCAGAACTTTTTCTCGGTGTACTTAACATATTTCTATGCTTAAAATAGGGTGATTGAAAAGAAATCGTAATCTTTATTGTTATTAATTTTTATTTTAGTTAGAATCAGCCTTACAGTTTGTGAAATAATCAAGGAATAGGAACACTTTCTTTGCTAAATAATTGTACTTAAATCAAGAAGACTATAAATTTAATTTAAAAAATATTCTAAACGTGACTTTCTACAACACTGAATTAAGAACTTATTAAGTACGTCACATAAGTTTTTATATAACCGAATGATTTTTTATATACCAGAATAGTAATTTTATATATTTTTCAATGCAAGTGCTCGTAATGCCCCACTTTTTATGCATCAAAACCGAACAAAAAGTCGATTATTTTGCCCTAGGGCTTTATTATTATTATTTTTTTAATTTATTCACATGGTTGGCTAACCTGCAGCCTTTTCTATGCACCATAAATGTTTTACTTTTTTTTTCTACTGTTTAACGGCTCTGGATACAGTCCTTTTGAGCTAATTATAATTTAAAGTTCACAAAATTATATTTGTTTTATTTCCTCACACTATGCATTGAAAAACGTAGTATGATACACGGGCGTAAGAGCAATAAATTATTCGGTTACGTTTAAAACACTCGCTACGCTCGTGTTAAATCGTCCTCGTAATTTATTCCTTTTCGCCATTGTAGCATAAACTACTATTATAAGTATACCACCGAAAGCAATGATCGGCTTAGCCAGTCTGCTAGTCGGCCAAAGTCATAGTCGGGCACATTTCTAATTTGAATCCTTATGAATGGTCCTCCACCCAAACATAACTCATCTCATCAATACTCATATAAATATAACTACATATCCTCGTAACTAACTACCTATGTATCTACAGTTATACACACATGTGTGAGCGTGTGTACAACACAATAGTTAGCGAACATGTGTAAACAAGTTGATGTGAACGGGAGTGAGTGGTGTGCAGGGACGGAGTCAGAGTCATGGGCAACTATTTAATATTCAATTCATTTATTAAACCATTTACAATAACTAAGAAAAAAAGAACTTAAATAACATATAATAAAATTATACCTAACTAAATAAAGAAAAAACTAGAATCTAAAAACAAAAAAAAAACCCTAGAAATTAAACCATATAAAATATTTTTTCCATAAAACCGCCGTCGATCGACAGGGCCCCCAAAAGGCTGGAAGCATTCCTTCGTTGGATGGCTAAGCTACGACGCTGTCCGAGGTATGCCCCAGCCCTCCGGTCCCCTGAAACGTCGACCAGTCGCTTATTTAATATAAATATAAATACATGATACAAATACAAAATACAAACATGTTTATTTACGCTAACATTATTTCTAGTTACAATATTGTTGTTGGTTCTTCCTGTTAAGTATAAAAATACCTGTAACAGGAAGCCCCGCTCTTCCATAACTCAAGTTGACATGAAAAATGGATAATAACTACAAATATATATATATATATGTATATAATCTATATAATTTTCTTATACATTATTTATTTTTAAGTTTTAAGAACATGCAAATACTCATACTCATACTCATACTCATTTATTGGTAAAATACAAAAACATTTACAAGTCATTTCAAACAATACAATTATGCGGTATACAATTACAATTGATATAATAATAATACAGTGTGATTTATTAGAAAATTAAATGTCAGATAAAGATAAGGTCAAATAGGAAATATTACAATGCTGTCTTAAAATTAATATCATAAAAGTCTTTCATGTTGTAAAAGGCATTTAGTGTGAGCCATGTCTTCAGCTTTGTTTCGAATTGTAGTTTTTCAGTTATAGATTTAATGTCGGTAGGGAGAGAATTATAAATTTTTGGACCTGCTACATAAACAGACTTAGTTGACTTTGCCAGTTTATGGACTGGTATTTTGAGTTTATTCGAGTGCCTGGTTATGTACGACTGAGAACCTGCTTTCGACGGGAACAGGTCAGGGTTGTTCCTTACAAAAACGGAAACTTGAAAAATGTACTGGGATGTCAGTGTCAGTATCTTTAATTTTATAAAAAGTGGTTTTGCGTGCGCATCTATCGCAGCATGAGAAAGGTTCCTGACGGCTCTTTTCTGCAACTTAAAAGGGCGTTCAGACTCGGCCGCGTCTCCCCAGAGCTCTAACCCATAGCACAGCACTGAGTGAAAGAGTGAGAAGTAGCACGAGCGTACGTCGTGAGCTGGCAGCACAGCCGCCAGACGACGCAGCGCGAAGCAGGCTCCACTCAGTCGACCACACAGCGCTGCGATCAGTGTTGCCACCTTGGTTTTTGAAAAAGAGCAGTTGGACAAGCTAGAAAGGGCTAGATTTAGCAAATTTTTCCATCAAAAGTGCTAAAAATTGTATATTTGAAATGTAGTAAGTAATTTCAGAAAATGCAACAGAGTAATTAAAACTAAGTTATTGAATTTGTTAAAAATCGTACCTGCTGAAGCAGAAAAAGTTGATGGCTGATTGACATCTGCGTTTTTTGCGGATTTGAACGAAAATTTTAAATGAATCCTACAGTTTTTTATTATTTCAGTTGACGCCTTGTGTGAACAGCAAGACTTTCTCAGTCGTTGTAAACCCCATCGTATACGTAGTATGGATATCATTGTTTTTAGCCCCATTTTGTTTCTGGTTTTAGTTTTAATTAGGTTCACAGAACTATAAATATACACATAACGAAAAGGGCTAGATTGCTCTTTTCGGGCTAAATCATCAAAAAACGAGTTCAACTACAGTAAAAAGTGCTAGATCTAGCCCGAAAAGGGCCAAGGTGGCAACACTGGCTGCGATGTGGGGCTCCCAGGTGAGTGCCGAGTCAATAATGACGCCGAGGAACTTGGCTTGTTTTATTTGAACAACCTGTTCGCCGTTCATAGTCACAGATAGTGGTCTAGGTGGTGGACCGCCAAGGTTAAAATAGAGAAGTTGGGTTTTCGATAGGTTCAGCACAAGGCCATTCGCGTCAAACCAGTTCTGAAGGTTGAAGATGTCTTTATAAATTTCTATTTCTAAGTTTGCTGTGCAATTACTTGTAAGGATATCGCAAGCGTCGTCAGCAAAAATAAACATATTACCGTTCACGGCATCCGGTAGGTCATTTACTTGTATCAGGAACGATAGATTCGCTAATGCTGAGCCTTGAGGAACACCGATTTCAGTGGTTCCTTGATTGGATAGTATCAATAAGTATTGAGACTTACTATATGTATAAAAGTGAGAGAGTATGTATGAGGGTGATGTGTGTGTGTGTGTATGAGAGAGGGTTTGTTTGGGTGGGTGTTTGTTTGTGTATGATTAGGTGTCTTGTTGCAATCAAAGATTACTATGAGAGCACCAAAATGTTTCCACCTTTAAATGAGTGACGCTCAGACGTTTGGAATCAGTGCTCATCTGAATACAGTGATAGTTGGACGCCTTAAGTGCACTTAAAGTTAATAATTTTAACGACATTTTTATCGTTATAATCTTTTTCATTCCATCCAAAGGTTGCCTAGAAGATATTGCTATTAGCAATAAGTGCCGCCTTTGTACATACTGTCTGTCTTTTATGTGAAAATGTGTTGTAAATTATGTTTGTAAAGGTACAAAAAGTGTAATATAAATAAATAAACTTTAGTAGCCTGATCAGTTTGGTGACCGTAGGTTGACAGATTGCTCACTCATAAGTGTGCGCGCGTCGGCAATGCAATAGATTTTAGGTGCCAGGGCACATCTAAACTTTTGAAATCTTTGGTTGCAATAATGACTCTGTTTCGTCGTTGTTCTGATTTTGCAGCCATTTATTGTAGTTAAAGTGTAGTAATGATGACAGCAAAGAGTTTGAGGTGTTTCTGAGTATGCACTGTGAAATGCAAGTTACAGCTCACACTCGTATACCCACGTGCACTAACGTACCTTACATATTTTATTATAACGTACAATAAGTTAAGTTAGGTTGGTAGAGCTGATGCCGGGCTTGACTGTGGAGGTACCACCGTCTTACTTGGAGACCCCCTCGAAGTAATTCGGGGGAGAGTAAGGAGTGATTGATCATTACGTACAAAAATCAGGAGGCCTACCATGCCTGGGACCGATGGATGGTGGCATATCCATCCCTAATAGCTGGGCCTTATATGGAACAGACTGGTGACGGGCAGCGGCGTCACTGGTGCGAGGGTTCCGGTACCGCGCTCACCAACCCGCTTGCGCAGCGTATGTGAGTATGGGCAATTCTTCCAGGATGACCGCCGGGAGTGGCAAAGTCCTGGAAAGGCTTATGTCCAGCAGTGGACGAACTAGGCTGATGGATGTACATTAAATTCTTTTTCTAAAGTTGTATTATATCTAGTAATAACAATTGACCTTCGTTCGACAGTGGTTCTGCTGACGATATGCCGTTTTTTGACCAAGAGAGAGAAATTTTCGCACTTTTGCTTTTTTATTATTGTGATTTTTGTAAAGAAAAACATAAAATTCTTAAAAAGCAACAAGTAGTGTAATACCGGTTATGAAAACTAAATAGAACGGGCATAAACAGGGCATAGCGTGGCACCTTGCACTTCGGAGTCCGGCCCTGCCTTTTTCACTTAAGGCTGCGTATAAACCTGGACAAATTAGTGATTTTGCCCCCGCATCCCCGCACCTCAACTGTTTGCGCGACCGGCCGTCACCGGCCGCGAGCGCTATTTCTTAGCTCCCATGAGCGGTGTGGATCCGCGGTCATTAACCCGTGCACGTGCTAGTTTTCAATAATAAGTATAATGCATCTACGATGTATAAAATTCAACCCAGTTGACAAAACGGTTTGTTCGCAATGGCATTTTTTTGCGTAATTGTTCAAAATTTTATTTTTCGAAAAAATACTTGCAAAGATAATGATGACGATGATGATACAACGATACGTCGATACGACGATACGTCGATACAACGATACGTCGATACGCCGATACGTCGATACGCCGATACGCCGATACGTCGATACGCCGATACGTCGATACGACGATACGTCGATACGGGGATACGACGATACGGCAATACGTCGATACGATGATACGTCGATACGAGGATACGTCGATACGCCGATACGTCGATACGACGATACGTCGATACAAGGATACGACGATACGACGATACGACGATACGTCAATACGTCGATACGTCGATACGTTGATACGTCGATATGTCGATACGACGATACGTCGATACGCCGATACGTCGATACGTTGATACGTCGATATGTCGATACGACGATACGTCGATACTCCGATACGTCGATACGACGATACGTCGATACGACAATACGTCGATACGACGATACGGCAATAAGTCGATACGACGATACGTCGATACGCCGATACGTCGATACGCCGATACGTCGATACGACGATACGTCGATACGGGGATACGACGATAAGGCAATACGTCGATACGACGATACGTCGATACGAGGATACGTCGATACGCCGATACGTCGATACGACGATACGTCGATACAAGGATACGACGATACGACGATATGACGATACGTCGATACGTCGATACGTTGATACGTTGATATGTCGATACGACGATACGTCGATACGCCAATACGTCGATACGTCAATACGTTGATACGTCGATATGTCAATACGACGATACGTCGATACTCCGATACGTCGATACGACGATACGTCGATACGAGGATACGACGATACGGCAATAAGTCGATACGACGATACGTCGATACGAGGATACATCGATACGCCGATACGTCGATACGAGGAAACGACCATACGACGATACGTCGATACGAGGATACGACGATACGGGGATATGACGATACGACGACACGGCAATACGTCGATACGACGATACGTCGATACGAGGATACGTCGATACGTCGATACGACGATACGTCGATACGAGGAAACGATGATACGTCGATACGACGATACGTCGATACGTCGATACGAGGATACGTCGATACGCCGATACGTTGATACGACGATACGTCGATACGTCGATACGTTGATACGTCGATATGTCGATACGACGATACGTCGATACGCCGATACGTCGATACGTCGATACGTTGATACGTCGATATGTCGATACGACGATACGTCGATACTCCGATACGTCGATACGACGATACGTCGATACGAGGATACGACGATACGGCAATAAGTCGATACGACGATACGTCGATACGAGGATACATCGATACGCCGATACGTTGATACGAGGAAACGACCATACGACGATACGTCGATACGAGGATATGACGATACGGGGATATGACGATACGACGACACGGCAATACGTCAATACGACGATACGTCGATACGAGGATACGTCGATACGCCGATACGTCGATACGACGATACGTCGATACGAGGAAATGATGATACGTCGATACGTCGATACGAGGATACGACGATACGAGGATACGGCAACACGTCGATACGTCGATACGAGGATACCTCAATACGCCGATACGTCGATACGACCATATGTCGATACAAGGAAACGACGATACGACGATACATCGATACGTTGATACGTCGATATGTCGATACGACGATACGTCGATACGCCGATACGTCGATACGTCGATACGTCGATACGTCGATACGTTGATACGTCGATATGTCGATACGACAATACGACGATACGGCAATAAGTCGATACGACGATACGTCGATACGAGGATACGACAATACGACGATACGGCAATACGTCGATACGACGATACGTCGATACGAGGATACGTCGATACGACGATACAACGATACATCGATACGACGATACGTCGATACGAGGATACGTCGATACGACGATACAACGATACGTCGATACGCCGATACGTTGATACGTCGATATGTCGATACATCGATACGCCGATACGTCGATACGACGATACGTCGATACGAGGAAACGACCATACGACGATACGACGATACGACGATACGTCGATACGAGGATACGACGATACGTCGATACGACGATACGAAGATACGTCAATACGACGATACTTCGATACGACGATATGGCAATACGTCGATACGACGATACATCGATACGAGGATACGACGATACGTCGATACGTTGATACGACGATACGTCGATACGTCGATACGTTGATACGTCGATACGATGATACGTCGGTACGACGATACGACCATACGGCAATACGTCGATACGCCGATACGTCGATACGAGGATACGACCACGATCACGATCACGATCACGACCACGATCACGATCGCGATCGTGATCGTGATGGCGATGGCGATGGTGATGGTGAGATAAGGTTTTGTTAGTCTCCCAGAGGGGTAGGCAGAGACTACAGATTTCCATCTGCTACGATCCAGACACAACTCTTTCGCCTCTTCCACATCCATCAACCATATTTATTGTGATAATAAATTGTAAGCTAAAAAAAATACCTCAGACGAAAAACATAGCGATATTCATTAGTCCATTGAGACAACCTTTAGTTCAACATCTTTAATAAAACATGACCTATCTACTTATTTTGTTAAGTAATGGCGTACCTTGCTTTATTTTCACTCGTAAAACATTTTTATTCCATTTTTTACATTGGTTGCATTTATTTCCCATGTTTCAAATTACGAGATTTATTTAAATTACGAAACCGGGACGTCGAGAGCGCAAAAACGTAGCCCTCCCGTCTCAACGGAGCGATCACAACTGACCGACGGGTGAGTGACGAAACAAAGCATGGAACAAAAAGCGCGTGCGACCGAGATATCTTGTCGCCGCCTTGTCTCAGAATAAATCGACGTAAGCGCCAATTCTTAGATGTTAAATTAAATGAAAACGAAACAGAATTATTCAAAATCCCCGTGCAATTATACGGGGTCATTTGTTTTCTTATTTTTAATACAAATTTCAAGGTAAACTGTTTTAAGAAAGGTCCTTTAACACTCGAAAAACATGAAATATAGAGGTAACTTCGTAATTTTTTTCTATCGAGCGAACTTAAAGCTTTTGCGTTTTTGCTTCTGCACGAATATCAGCCCTATAGTCTATTATCTATATTATTTTTATTAAACCGATTGACCAAGTTACACAATGTTTTATGCTCATTTGAAATTGTGCATCTGACATTATACCGACCCTTAATTCGCAACAGTATCATGTTACAGCAATTTACCAACACTCGATACAACACTTGTCAAGTACTTAGGGGTTGGCTATAGTTGACTGCCGCACGAATTTGTTAGAAATAATTATATTGGTAGTTAGCTAGGTGATGTAAGATTATAATTCTAAAATATTATCGTTAGGAAACGTGTAGTTTTTTAGATATTAATTTTTAAAGTTTATAATTTTTTGTGCAAAAAAAGCGCATTTACCCCTTTTGTTGTTTATAATTTTGCATAAAAAGCGCACCACGACGTTCCATTTCACTGTACTTTGACTTTTTAGTGCATTGATGCGTCAAAATATATGTAAGTTTGTGATGTGATATTTTTTTAGTTGTCATAAATTGGAACGTAATGAGGGATTTTGCAAATCAGGTTAGGTTAGGTTATCTGTGAACCACAACGCACGAGCCGAGCGAGCGAAGCGAGCGTGCCGCGGCAGCGGCCGGCGAGTGCCAGAACCGAATCTGCCTCGGTTCACTAGTAGTGCCAGAACCGAATCTGCCTCTTTTCACTAGTAAGTCCCAAAAACAAGTTGTTAGGTTAGGTTATCTGTGAACCACAACACACGAGCCGAGCGAGCGAAGCGAGCGTGCCGCGACAGCGGCCGGCGAGTGCCAGAACCGAATCTGCCTCGGTTCACTAGTAGCGCCAGAACCGAATCTGCCTCTGTTTACTAGTAAGTCCTTAATTCGACACTATTTTGATAGGAAATGATAGAAAATGATTGATCGGAGGTGACTTAACCTCAAAACTTTGATCATCAATATCTCAGCAATTATGGGTTTCCGTGGGGGGGGGAGTGGTACAGGGGGTATACCCCCTCCCCCCCTCCCCCTCCCCATCCCCCCAAACCTATAATTCGTGCGGCAGTCCACTATAGAAACCCCGTACTTAGTGCTAGTAATACCTATACCTACGAGTGTGGACATTATATTATGATAGAAATAAATTTCTATGTTGGAACACTTGAGGAGCGTCATTTCAAAAGGACTTATTTCCACCTTATCAGATTTTTAAATAAATGCCAAAAACTTCTACGTTATTAATTGTGTTATATACATTTTTTTTCATGTCACCATGAAAGAAGATCGTATTTAAGTAATTCTGACACTAGCACATTAATTCTTAAAAATATGTATAATAGTAAAACCTTACTCAATAATTTGGAAATAAGTCACTTTGTTCAGGACTACAGGAAATAAGCCTCTTTGTTAGGTACCCTAATGGAAATAAGTCACTTTGTTAGGTACTCTAAGCCTTTTTGTTTTGGCTCTGAGAAACAAGCTTGACATTACAAATGTGATATAAATTTTAATGGAAATAAAAACAAATTAATTGTTAAGAATAAGGAAATTTTCAACAAAATTCTGCACGTTTACTCAACTTCAACTCAACGGAAAAGTGTGTCAATCAAAACAAAACCAACTTGTCACAGAATGTCAGTAGAATTTAAAAATAAACAACTTTTTTTTTGTTCCTTGGTCTTGGCTTACAGGCTTTTTTAGCATAGACAAAGAATTTTAGATTAGTCTGTGCCTTTTCCGCCGCTTTTCTTAATCTATGAAATGTGTGGAATGGAAATAAATATGTTTGCTAGAGACAAGCGACTAGACTCGAATTATGTATTGGAAATAAGTCGGTTTGTAAAATAATATTTTTGTCTTGAATACTGTTAGCAAATGAGGTGGAAATAAACGCAATTGTTTTAGATACGTGAATTGAAAGTCAAATTTAGAGAGGAATTAAGCGTTTCTGTAATACACAATTTGTTATAGTGGTGTAATCGTATGCTAAAAATCGATTCCCATCATTAGTTAAAATTACTATTGATGAAATTAATAAAACAAATCTTATAAATAATAATGATATTCAATCTATTTTCAAAAGTGGAAATAAGTCACTTTGAAATGACACTCCTCACTTGGCGATTTATCCATCGCAAGGAGATACAAGTTAACATTATATCATTGCAGTATAGAAACGCAGAAAGAAAAGTAAATTTCAATGTGAGGTGCTCTGAACCGGGATTCGAACCCGAGACCTCTCGCTTACCGGGCGATTGCTCTACCAACTGAGCTATCCAGGTCTCAACACAACTCGTGAATATACTTACTGGAGACTGTAAGACAGGGGTCTTCAAACTTTTTTTATCTGGAGGGCCAATTATCTATTTCAGGTCTGTCAAAGGGCCGCACATTGCCGCACGTAAACATACCATCTGAACAATAATTTAAAACCAAATAAGTGAATTAAAAATGTCTTATAGAATAGATGAAAATTTCCTTAGCCTCAAAGGGCCGCAAAAAATGTCCCCGCGGGCCGCGGGTTGAAGACCCTTGCTGTAAGAGATCAACTGATTGAACTATATTGTATTCTTAAGGTTAAACGTCAGTAGCTTAGCTCTAAGTGCATAACTTAACTTTGTTTTTCTTGTTTAGAAATTTAAAATTGAGGAGCATTTTGATCTGTGCCATTTGACGCCAATAGTTCAATATTAGTGAGGTTTATAGAGCAATAGTTTGATAATGGTATCGATTCGGCATAACACGTCTTAACTTATTTGACAGGACTAACCTTATTTTAAACGTACTGTCTTTTTCTTTCTTTATCGAAAAGACAAGGACAGAACGCTTAAATTAAGGCTAGTCCTGTCAAATAAGTTAAGATGAGCTTCACCGAATCGATACCATTGTAAACACAATTAGTCATGATCTTCTCAAAACAAACTTAAAATGCTGTTTTAACATTGTTTGGGCAAGATCATGACTAATTGTTCATTAAATTTCAAGCTCATGCTTTATAAACCTCAATAATACTGAATTATTGGCGTCAACTGCCACATACCAAAATGTTTTTAAATTTTTGACTTCTAAACAAGAAAAATAAAGTTAAGTTATGCACTTTGTGTTTAGGGGCTGCACTATGCTAATATTCGGTCCCACTCTAACGCGTTTGTTTTTTAACTCTCTATCCTGCTCTAATCAGATGCCGCGCACGCAAAACTTCAGTTATTTTGAAATCGTGGCTCCATTAGGACATACAGAAATAAAGTAGTAAGGCTTATTTGTAGATAATAATGAGATCTTTTATTGTGTGAAAGATTAATTTCAAACGCATATTCCGTGTCCGAGTGAATTTAATGTACAGAATGAAATTACCTACAGATATATATTTATTTGAGTAAAGATATAAAATTTCGATAATCTATAAAGGCTTAATTCGTCAGAAAAACATGATTAAGTACATATATATTTCCCAGAAATTTCTAGTGGCCAGTTTGGCCTACAAATCGAGCTAAATATACGCAATTTTACCAAATCCACGCTTATTCAAGCCTTAAGCAACTGACGTTTAACCTTAATTGTCAACGAGTAGAAATCGAGCTAGCACTTTCTACGCCGGCGTAGCGAAACGTGGATACGATTGTGCTACGCGCGTTGCGTCTTTTGAAGAATTAAACTGCTACGAAATGGCGGTGCGTATTCTTTCATAACGTTTTATATACGTCACCGCCTTGTGGTTTAATCAGCCTCTTAATGAGCGTTTTTGCTTGTGTCAAAATTAGTGTTAAATAAGATTCTTAGATGGCACTGTCCTATATTTAGCAACAGAATCAAAGACAAAATTTGCGCAGATTCCAAACAAACTTAAAACCACTTTGACATTGATTGCTACGAAACATATTTTATCTATGGTGACATGGACAGCGACATCTGGAGGAAAGCTAAGAACTAAGAAAAAAAACAACGAGAAAAACGCTCATTGGACGGGTAGGTTTTTAAACTAAATGGTGGCATCCAATTAAAAGGCTGAGCGGTTTCGCAGCCGGATTGTGAAAAACCCGCATTTTTCTAATTAATCGAAACAGAACACTTAAATTAAAAATTCCATCCATCCATCATCCATCCATCAGTCTGGACATAGGCCTTTCCAAGACTTCGCCACTCTTGGCGGTCCTCTTGGAAGCAATGCCCATACTCACACACGCTGGGCAGGCGGGTTGGTGAGCGCGGTGCCGCAACTCTCGCACCAGTGAAGCCGCTGCCAGTCACCAGTCTGTTTTATATAGGGCCCGGCTGTTGTGAATGGATATACCGCCATCAATTGGTCCCAGGCATGGTGGGCTGCCTGGTTTTATGCCTGTTCGAGAGCTGTCCTCTTACTCTTCTCCGAATAACTTCGAGGGGGTTTCCAAGTAAGATATGGTGATACCTCCACAGTCGAGCCCGGCATCAGCTCTACCACCTATATCTCATTAGTTATCAATTAGATATTATCAATGGATTTTAAAGACCCTCGCACGTTTCGTACTTTGTTTAACTCTTACGTTAGGAGTAGGCTGGAATTTAATTCGACGATCTGGACTCCATACGAGGCTAAACATGTACTTACGATCGAAAAAGTCCAAAAACTCTTCCTTCGTAATTTATACAAACGTACCTTTAAGTATTATCCCTTTTTATACCCAACGATGTTCCTATTGGGCACGTTAGGGTATAACAGCTTAGAGCTAAGAAGGGATTCCACAATGGCTATGTTTATGGTAAAAATTCTAAGAGGTTTGACTCATGTCCCATCGTTGCTGGCACTGATATATCTATGGGTGCCGGATCAGTACACGCGCGCGCGCAGTCATAGACTGTTCCAGTGTCCGGGGGCTCGCACTAACCTCGTGAACAAGGCCCCTCTCAGCCGCGTGCTTCGTTTACTCAACGGTATGGCTAGAAATCAACCAGAGATGGATATTTTCTCTGCATCACTGACCCAAATCCACACATGTGTGGTGAAATACTTGGAGCAGTAACCATATTTTTATTCTAAGTGTATGTATATTTTGATTTTTAGTGTATTGAAATTTGTTTCTGTTTTCCATGTATACGCATTGGACTTGTGTCTGTAATGTATTCATGTGTATTAATAAATAAATAAATAAATAAATAAATAAATAAATAAATTAGTCGCCTTTTACGACACCCCTTAGAGTATTGGGTTGGTGCTATTCTACTCTACCGGTCACCATACGGCTAAAAAACTCAATAATTCAACAAAACTTTATTACCAATGTATTGTGTATGTTGCTATCGCAAAATTTCCATTGGTTTCCGTGAATTAGAATTTCGAAAATTTTGAAATTCTAATTTACAGAAACCAATGGAAACTTTGCGATAGCAACATACACAATACATAGGTAATAAGGTTTTGTTGAATAACTATTGAGTGAATTTTGAATTTAAGTGTTCTGAAAGCGTTTTTTTTACAATCCGGCTGCGAAACCTGCTTAAGAGAAATGACTATCAATAGGTGTAATTTTCGGATGACGCTGTTAAGAGACGCTTTAAACAAAATCTTTGAAAATTTTCTAAACTAAGGTCCAAGGAAATCTTCATACAAACTTGTGTGAACCAATAACAACGACAGAAGTATTATTATTTCATTCTGTTATATTTTCCCACACGTTCCATCAACTTTTACACCGATAAATAATCAGATTTTTTACAAACAAACTGTTTTACAATCTAATTTTGCTATTTAACACTTTCGTAATCCATGTACTCGTATGTCTTAAATTTCAAAATTAGAATGCTAAAACATTTTGTTTAAAAAAAAACTGATTATTTACGCGACCGCTTTTAGTTTAGCCATTTCCAAAAGGCTAGTTTTCTGGAAGTCAACACGTTAAACGTTAAGTTATCTACTTAAGAAGATGGCATACTCTAGCAACTTTTTTTATTACCCGTCCAGCACAATAAGTCTAATGGCAAAGACTTTATTTGCTTTTCATAGAGGCGATTATATGTTGGCTCTTTGGCCTCTTTTTCTTAGACGTCGTTCTTCTTCTTCTTCTTAATTCTTTATTGTACAAAAGACAGTTTAATGTACAACAGGTCGACTTAATGCTAGAAGCATTTTCTCCCAGTCAACTCGACAGAAAGTACAAGAAAGTTACAGAGGCAGGCGTGCAAAAAGGCTTTACAATTTTATATTTTAAATAACAAATAAAACGTAAAAAAAAATACATTTATGTACTGATATATAATTTTATGTCGAAATATTTATATCTGGAAATTGTTATTTTAATAAGTATTTTTATATAAATATGTAATATAAACTGGATATATAATTTTGTAATTATATACTAATAATGTAAAAAGTAAGCTTCAGAAAAATATATATATAAATATAAGAAGATAACATACTACATAAATACTTATAACGTTACGAATATGCATATAATATATACAACGTGTAACAGAAAGGTGTAACCATATTTGAAGAGCTTATTCAGACAATGGTATAGAACAACTTTTACTATGGAACAAAAACTGTATCTCGAAAAAAAATTGACTGTTTCATAGAAAAATGCAATGCCGCTCGGCCGAAATGTATGGAAGAGCAGATTTCTTTTTTGAGATTTCAGGGTTGGCTCCATAGTAAAAGTTGTTCTATACCATTGACTGAATACGCTCTTCAAATATGGTTACACCTTTCTGTTACACCTTGTATATACAAGGTAAATTTGTGAACATCGTCCAAATTCATACTTGAGCCTTGGTAAGTGATCAGTATCATGAACCAATAACGATTTTTGTAAATTTCATAAAATGAAATTTCGACTCCCCATAGTGATTCACCCAGGACTGCGAGTGAATTACTATGGGAAGTCGAAATTTCATAATACGAAATTCACAATTATTGATATCGATTTATGATGCTGATCACTTACCAAGCTTCCAGTATGAATTTGGACGATGATCAAAAAGTCACCTTGTGTATAATATAAAAATATACTTACTTAAAACAATATTAATATAATTAATTAAAGACGAGAGTAAATTACTAGTAGTGAAATTTTCAGATTGCTATTTGATACCAGATCTAATGAATTTTGTCATGCTCGACTTTTAAGACTCAAACTCGTTTCCCAAGTTCGAGGATTCATCTACAACCAACTGAGCTATTTATATAAGTAAGCCAGAAAAAAAATCTTCCGAAACAAACAAACTAACAAGATCCTAATGGATATAAACGGTAACAAAATATCTATTTGTACAGAACCACTGTAGTTCTACAATCGCGGTTTGACCCCCACTCTCTTTGCCGAAGCACTTTGCGGGTAGAATTTCTACACGGACTGAGAATAATGGACGGCAAGTGAGCCTTTGTACCCTTGTGCACTGGTTTAATTCGGCGTTTGATGCTTTTATTCGTAATGTCAATTAAATTTTACTAAATAAATAACAAAAATAACAGTTTTTAGTATTTTCGAAATATATTTCGGCTCACTTTGGGGCTGGCATCAGTCGAATGGTGAAATATTTGAATACAGAATGACATAAAATAAAAAAATTAATATATAACCTTATTACTAATTAAATTAGCTTAAAAAATATATTTTTCTTTATTTTTTTGATAATTTTTTTTCAAAAGTTTGTTGTGTAGGCCCCAAAGTGAGCCACAATCTCGAGACTATTCTGCTGGTCGGGCATGCGAAAAAAAAAAAACTTTTTTAGAATTTGTGTGGAAAGTGCTTGTATACTTTTTGCTGACGGTAAAGGCGATAAGTATAGCTATAAAGGCTATCAATCCTACACGCGGAAGGTAAAAAATCCTCGGAGAAAAGAAGGTGTTATGAATGTTGATGGTTCTAGTGAAGTCAAGAACATCTAAAGTTCAAGTTTCTAGTGGTCAATAGTGCCTCACGCCACCACGGCGCTAGTTAAAACTTAAGACTGAAACATCACTAATGCCCTTGAGCATTTGACCCCTAGACGACAACTCTTAAAACCACAGAATATTATCTTAAAACAGAGGAAAAAGAGCGAGAATTTGCTGGCGCGCAAAGAACACAGCACAGCGCGGGCGGGAAAAAAGTGACAAATTACAATAAAAAAAACTAATCACCATGTTAAAACTAACATAACAATAAAGTTAAAATAACGTTTGTAGACAAGTGTAATCTTTAAAAAAAAATTTGAGTAAATATATCGTCACGATATCATTTTTTCTTAATTTTAAACGTATTCCGTTCCCGAGCAGATTTAGTTTAAATAATGAAATTAGGTGGTTAAGGATATATTTTTTTAAGGGTTAAGATATAAGACATTTTATCCTATCTATCAACATACAATTCGTAATGAAGATATGATTAATTATATCTATATTTCTCAGAATTTTCTGGTCGCTAGTTTGGCCAACAAATTGAGCTAAATATACGCAAATTCAAATTCAAATAGTTTATTTTGCAAAGTAGGTATATAAAATACACGTTTCACAAGTCAAAATTTAATCTTATAAAAAATATATATATGTAATAAAATAATAAATTTACATGAACTAGATTAAAGGTTTATTTAATTTATGTAGCAATATATATACGATTAAAATTATAGGTAAAATATATATTATACAAGGTGAAATCCAATCAACCGCCCGAACCCACACCGGAGACCCGGAGACACGCAATCTATATTGTTCCACCCTTAAGAGGAGACCTTCCTTTTTCAACAGTTTTTGAATGATTGTACTGAGTCTACCACAAATGCAATCAATATGAAACTTATATATATGTTTTTTCACACTTTTATCTTGCCTTTGTATTTAGCGGTACCTAATTGGAAAGCTTTCACCCGATAGATTTAATTTTTTAAAATAGTCTATTTTTGAGTGTTTTTTGGTTTTGTGTTTAATCCATTGGATTTTTATGAGTCATCTTGTTTATTAACTGTTGTAAGTTCAAAAATTACTTAAATGGAATATTGTAATTTAAGTCGATTTTAATCTTAAAATTAGACTCGTTCTGAATCGTTTCGCGCGCATTTCGTCGCACGCGATTTTCAACTTTATGAAAGTTAGTCTACGGGTTATAATTGCAAAGCCACTATGCGCCTAAGGATGGCCTCGTCTTAACGAGTTGTTTCCCTCCATATCTCTTGCTCCGTGGTTTCTATTGACTGTGGTAACCACGAATGTAAGACTAGGAGACAATGAAAAATAGTCCTTATTGCTAGATATAAAGAGTAAATTCTTGTGCATAAAGTAGTGGAAGGTCGGTGGAGGATTATGTTGCAATCTGTTTTGGCATAGCTTCACTTAACAAAGTACAGTCGCGACAATAAATTGTTTATCATGTCAACGGTTTTACTGAAACAAATATAAATAAAGAGAAGTAGATGAAGCATACCTCGAAGTGTACATAATCCGTCAGGGTTGATGACTTGATGCCGTCCTTTTCCCGGGGTTTCAATATTTATCTACATATCAAATTCCAGGTGAATCGGCCCAGTTATTCTTTGGTCAGAATTCAAAAGATAAAAAAAATAATAAAATTCTTACATTTTTGTACACAGGCGAGTTTAATACTATTTAGTATTTTCTACAAGCTAACCTTTGGCAATGGGGAAGTTGTTGGGATAGTGCTATGATTTATGCCATGATAATACTCAGTAAATTATATTATACCACATGCTAATAAACAAAATAAATTAATAAATCATAGAACTTATCGAGTGAACGCGCTATAAATTTGTGGAGTAAACGTTTACGCGATAGGTTTTCACAAGCAAAAAGTGACAAATGCTAATAAATCGAGTAAAATTCTTTTACACCACTATTTTTCGTTATTTTTCGACCAAATAGTTCTGAGAGTGGTTGCTCATACGATCTCTCTGCTAGTTGGGAACGGCATCCATATCCGTTGAGTGGTTCTCGAGTTAAAATGGAACATACATACATACATACAGACAGACAGACAGACAGACGAAAATTAAATAAAATTACACTTATGACCTCAGTACGATACTAATAATAAAAGACACGATATTTTTATACTTTATTATTGGTAAGATTTTTGCTCGTCTAAAAATCCTGTTGTTTGTAATATTTTCTTTTTGTTTCTGTTTTTCTGTAAACATTTTTTAAAATTATATACGCTATAAAACCTTTAAAGTTTTTTTAAAAGATATAAATATACTGATAAATAGGATATACAAATATAATTAAATCTCAAGATATATTTCGGGTCCGACCTGGACCCGGCATCAGTTTAAATGAATTAAGATACTCAACTGCTCCAACTGCTGCTCCAGGTTGGACCCGAAATATATCTTGAGATTTAATTATATTTGTATATCCTATTTATCAGTATATTTATATCTTTTTCTGTAAACATGATTTTTGTAGTTAACCCGTCAGCTTATATAAGGTACGATCGTACCGCGAGTCTATTGTATTCAATTGTCATCTCGATTCAATAATGCTACGGGTTAAGATATTAGGAGCTACTTATGTTGCATGCTAAATAACGTTACCCTGCGAGGTGTCCATAGAAGACCAGCGTCGTGGTACAGAATGGTGCCATGACACATGCTGAGTGGAGGCCTTTTGGGTGTCACTTCTGTTTTGTTTGTTATTGATTACATTGTATTTAAGTTAATACCAATAAAGTTTTTTCTCTTTCTATTCTATTTTTATAAAAACAGACGCACTTTGTAGACTTATTATTAACATTATTTCCAACATCAAAGTGGATATTCAACTCTTTTCATGATAAAAAGCAATCTCCAAGTAGATACGCAAAGATAATCGGAATCCCTGCGTCTGACATATCTCGATATAAAGGAATCTGGGCGCGCCCTTTGTCTTTTTTTTTTTACGAAATGTAAGCGGATGTTATGTTATGAGATAGATAGGGGATTAGTTCACTGCCTGCTCTAATTTAAGGCAAGGGGGTCAGATTTTTATGCCTTATAATAATGTTTGTCGTCGCATTTTTACGGTAATGCATAAAATAGAATGATAATCAAATTGACTGTAAAATTTGGAATAAAGATAAAGAGCAGAAGAGAAAAATATATTTTTTTGGGAGGTCTCCCATGGTAACATGGGTACACCCTAAGGTACTAAATTTGATGCTATTATCCACCCGGTAACGGTAACTTTAAAATACAGCTATTAGCCACTTGACTATTAGAAATAAAACCGGCCAAGGGCGAGTCGGACTCGCGCACGAAAGGTTCCGTACCATTATTTATAAAAACGGCAAAAAAAACATGTCTGTTGTATGGGAGCCTCCTTAAATATTTATTTTATTGTTTTTTAGTATTTATTGTTATAGCGACAACAGAAATACATCATCTCTGAAAATTTCAACTGTCTAACTATCACGGTTCTACAGATACAGCCTGGTGACATACGGACAGACGAGACGGACAGACAGACGGACAGCGGAGTCTTAGTAATAGGGTCCCGTTGGTTACCCTTTGGGTACGGAACCCAAAAAGGAAGGTAGGCTGTGTCTATGACTATGCCTTTTGAGATGGCCGCAGGTTAAAAAATGATTTATTCATCGCTATCGTCGCCTCATGCGCGTGTCTGAAAACTGAAAGAGTTAAAGAAATTTTTCAAAGTGGTCCGTCGTTATTTTGCCAAATTTTGCACGACAAAAATTAGGTAGTAAACTAAAATCACAGGTTTGTTAAGGCATGCCAACATTGACAAAAATAAGTAAATACATTTACAGCATCCGTCTAATCAGTTCCAGAACGCACCATCCCTCACTTTCTCCACCGCGTACACCCGTCTCTTTCACGCGCCATATGACAACGTCACGTGACGGTCACGTGACCACTTGCGCGGATCTTGCATGCATTTGTGCGTCTAATGTTTAGTATTAGAAACAGATGGCAGAAGAGTCTTGAAGTAGAGTAGTATTGTTTAACTATCGATAGTCGATGTATTGATATACACAGAAATATATGGTATCGATACTATTGATAGTATGCAAGCAATACTATTGATACTCTCAATATTATCGATAGTAGTGTTTATATTCTGTTTAATTAAGGAAGTGTACTGACCGACATAGTCTGCCGAATCAGTAAGTTGAAGTGGTGGACTGGCCATATTTGTCGTCGACGTGATAACCGTTGGGGTCGTAAGGAATTTGAATGGAGACCACGTACAGCAAAGCGCAGCGTAGGCCGCCCTCGTGCCCGTTGGACTGACGATCTGAAGGACGTTGTGGGTGGCGGCTGGATGAGGATGACTGAGGACCGCCAAGAGTGGCGTAATATGGGGGAGGCCTATGTCCAGCAGTGGACGAATACGAGCTGATGGATGGATGGAAGGAAGTGTAAACGTTGCCACTAGCAGTACTCTATAGTAAAATCGGATACAGTGCCGCCCACAGCATTAACGTTATCACTTCCAATAGAAGACTATAATGTTTCCGCTAGCGGTACTCTAGTAAATTCGGATGCGATGCCGTCAAATAAAAAACAAGAAGGATGTTTATGAATATCATGACTTCTGTTAAAACTGCACAGGTTGTTTCGCTCCGCTCTGCTTTACTCGGCACCCTAATTTATTAACATGTAAATTTAGCACGCTCCGCTTCTAGTCCCACATATTTTTGACTTTTTCCTTACTTAAAAAAACCAAAGATGAAAAACTTTTGTTGTTGATTTGAATTCCAAAACCTGGCTATTAAAATCTAATGCCCATTGCCCACAATTTTAGCCACTGCACCAACAAATCTAGCCAAAGTATACAATATTTTCACGTGATAGTCACGCGACATCTCGCGGTACCGCATCCAATCGATCGTATCGCTATCGGCAATGTACACTTACTTTAATTAATTAGCAAAACTATATTATCTATTTATATATATAATTTTAAGAAGCTATAGATGGATCGCAACAATTGATGCTGTTGTAATCAATAGTACATACAATAGCATACTAGATATTATCGATAGTTTGTTGAATGAATGTAAATAATACTATCAATACGTATAGTAGCATAATTTTTAATAGTGTGGTAGTGGCGTGCATATTTTTTTTTCCGGAAAAGCAATCATAAGGTCAATATTGACAATAAAAAAAATATGAAAAAATTTAAAAAACACTTTGAAAAAAAAATCTAAATTTATATATTTTTTAATATTTTTAAATTTTTGAACTTGACCTGATTGCTTTTCCGGAAAAAAGTTCTATGCACGCATATCTATAGCAAAGTTTATATTGTTATTTCTTCAAGGTCACGATAGTATCGATAGATTGTTACGCAACACTAGCTTGAAGGCAAATAATTGGAATGGGGTGGAAACTCATGGTTTTCATGGGCTAGTGACAAGTTGGGCTTCGTAATCCATATTGTTTTTGGAAAGTAAATAATGATAGATTTTATCTTGTACTTGATGGTAATATACATTTAATCGTTTACATTTATTTTGATAAAAATTATGATTTTGGTTAACTTGAATGTTCTTAATCACAATTTTTCACATTTTTACCCACTAAGAAACACTAAGAAAATGGGCTTCGGTAAGTCTAAATCTAGACCTTTCTCAAATATTGATTTAAATGCGCTTAACCAGCACTTTAGCTCACCTTAAAATTAAATTTGTCTGGGAACTTTATCGTTACTTGAATCTTTTTAGAGGAAACAGGCGAGATTTTTTTTTAAATTTTGGTTTTCGTTTTTGTTCTTACTCGGCTCTGAGAACGAATGTTTTTTTCGGTAGGTGCCTGTTTATTAAGGGTTGCTAATTACTGCATGAAAAAGGATTGCGAAATAAATTATCTTTTTCCAACAGCGAAATAAAAAATATTTTTTTAACAAGTGTAAAAATTGAAAAACTAAACAAAGGTGCAAAATAAACAGCTACAACCAGAAAACAATTTCAACAATCACCAAAACCATTTAACTTCCACCCATAGGGCGAACCAATCTACCGTTTAACCTCATGCATACGAAAGACTCGAAATAAGTCGAAAAGCACCCTTTATTTATTTAAATATACCAAAACCACGGCCTATTTATCCTTCAAATCGACTTAAACAACCGATTTTTGTCTGTATGGGGTGGCCTTAAGAACATATTGTCTATGCCCAGCGCAAATAAATGTTGGTTTACTTATATCGCCTTAAGCGTTCAGAAATCGCAAGTGAGTGTGTAGGAGTCACATCAAAGTTGCAATAAGTTTTTGAACGCAGCTGCGTTTGACGTTAGTTTTGGCGGGAGCGTGCCGGCGCGTGGCGTTGGCGCCGTCTGTTGGGCATCGATCGAATCATTTATGTTTTTTTTTTCTTGTTTTTATTTTTATTGGTTGCCAGTGTTTTTTTTGACTAAATTTCAAGAAGTATTTGACTGGATGGAATATGCCATTAAAAAGAAGTTGGTAACTTTGTTTTTTTTTTTCCATTTCTTTCATTATTACTATGGCCGAGTAAGGGCCGAGTATTACCATAGAAAATCTAGACCTTCAAGCGCTTTTCAAATGCCTACTTTTTATCTCAGACTACTTAAATACACACATATACTCACACCTGTCTCCCGGAGGGGTAGGCAGAGACTACATATTTACATCTGCTACGATTCTGACACACCTCTTTCACATCCATCAATCTAGTTATGCAAGCTCTAAATTAAATATTTTAAAAATGGCTCTTCATCAGCTGAGCTGACAAAACAAAAAGTGATATGAACTGGATTACAGAAATATTACATTAATAAAAATTACTAATTTCAAAAATTTTCCAAAATCATAATATTTTTATGCAAAAATAAAATATTTATTAAATTTAAAATAGCTTTTACAAATTTGGACTCTTTAGGTTAGGTAGCACGTTTTTTGTTGATGTAAGTATAAAATAAATGATATAAAAAAAAAAAACAATCTTTAACATAAAAAAGCAAAAAGAAACAACACTGGTAGTACTGGCACATCACTATTTATAATAACTAATTTAAAATCAATATAGTAGTCTCAGCTTGTATTACGTTACTTTTCCGTAGCATTTCCATCGTAGCTCTACGCCGTAGCACAATTACTCGTAGCTTCAACTCCTTCACATACAGTGGCCAACCGGTCCATCGCGGCTGTTACCCTTCGGCCATAGCTTCAGGCTTCTGGCGGTGCTTCTTGCTGCGCTTCCAGGCCGTTTTTGCGACGGGCTTTGACCTGCCACGACACCCGTCGGCGCCTCAAAACGCTCGACACTAGGTTCGTCCTGTGCGCTCGATCACTGTTTCAACCCCCCGTCTCCCCGCACATCGCCGTCCCGAGAGCGCAAGTCACTCGAAGCCGGACAAGACGCGCGAGCGGCGACCCATGGCCGGCTCTAAACAACTTCATACATTTGTTCTCTCCGCCGCGCGCCAGCGCCGTCGCAAGAATAACCGCTTGGCGCGCCTCTCGAAGCCTGAAGCTGTTACTGGCAGGTTAGGGCGTTTCCCCACGAGCGACGACACGACACGACAAAATGAGGTGACTACTCCGGCCGCCATACATTTTTATAAACTCACGCAACGACATCGCACAGTACGACACACGTTTTACAAACGACAATTCGCTATGTCGTTCGATGCTGCTATGTTGTTATGTTGTTAGGTACGTTTTTTTTGCGGTGACGATATAGCCGCTGTTCAGAACCTGTAGGAACTTGTCCACGGCGCGATTGACCGCACGCACGACACGACATTTCAGTTTGGTTGTTTGTTTTGACAAAAAAGTGGTGTGCAATTTGAAGAAAAATGGAAAAATTTGAATATGACATATTTAGTATGATAGAAGCTGTGGAAAATGTGAAAAATGAAGCATGTCGGAGTGGTGTGATGAACTACCAACGCGACTGCGTTGCTGCTGAAATCGCCGCTCGTGAGAAAACGTCCAAATGACAAGTCGTGTGTCGTGCGTCGTGTTTTTCTTAAATCGTGTCGTGTCATAAGGAAACGCCCTTAGTCCAATCGATCGTGGCGTTTTATATTTTATGCTTTTCCTCTCAATAACAGAAAAACTACATAATTGTGTATCTACTGTTAAGCTTAGCAATCCAGCGTGGGAATGTCGCCAGCATACTGGGCACCTTGCCGCAGAGGAGCGATTTGGTCGAAGTTTTTTATTTATAATATAGTTTATCTTTTATGGTGTTTTAGTTTATTTTAAGGATATTTTTAGTTTAGTTTAGATGTTTTTATAAATCTACTGTTTTATTAAAATTTCAGGAAGTTTGTATTTGGTAAAACTCACAGCGTTTCGTCACTAAACAGTAGATCTTGGGTCTAAACAAGTTGGCCACCCCTTATACATACATACAACCACGGATCACGTCTATCTCCCAGAGAGGTAGGCAGAGACTACAAATCTATATTAACTTCTTCTTCTTGTCGAGTAGTAGTGGCCAACCTGTCAGCCACATGTTCTGGCCGCCATACAAGGACTCCAATCCAATTCATCAGCCAATATCGGTCCACTGCTGGACATAGGCCTCTCCAAGGCACGTCACATTTTTCTATCCTCGGCCATCCTCATCCAGCCACTACCGGCAATCTTATTTAGATCGTCAGTCCAGCGAGCTGGCGGGTGTCCTACACTGCGTCTGCTGGTTTGTGGTCTCCACTCGAGAACCTTTCTCCCCCATCGGTTGTCGGTTCTTCGACTGATGTGGCCAGCCCACTGGCCATACAAGGACTGATCATGCCAAACGTCGCTCAACCCCGGATCGTAACTGATCACACGGCCGCACATGATATAGGCCCCTCTATATCTGCTACGATCCTGATACGCCACTTACGCTTCTTCCACATCCATCAACTCGCTTAGATTAAATTATGTTAAGGTGTGTTAACTCGAAATCCATTTCGAGATTTAGGTTTAATAAGCCGTATTTTAGAACTTGTAGTCTAAAAACCTTATGATGATGAATATTTTAAAGAAAAAGCTGCAACTTTCATTTGCCTTCGTGTGACGTCACTTGAGAAATGGTTGTTTAGAAATGTGTCCTTTGCTATCACGATAAATTTATAATAATTTGCTTCCGACTGATTTGACAGATGAGTAGACAGACAGAGACAGATCACTTTGTTATAAGCAATCACACATCACAATCAGTTTAATGTACAAAATTCTCAAGTGAGGTCATATCGGGCAACTCTTTAAAAATCATAAAAAAAAATAATGGTTAATTATCAAAATAAAGAAAACTGTGTCCTAAAACGACGTATATTCTCTAAAAAAAATAAAAAAGAAAAGCTTTTAGAAATTAAGCTATGGGGATTCTATTTCGGGTACTTTTGTCATGGCCCTTCTTCAGTATGTCTCCAATTTGGTCAGCATACGTCCTTCTAGGGCGACCTGGTCGAGCTGTACCTTCCACTTGCGCACCGACGCACACGAGGGCACATGACCGACGCTCTCCACAGCCGCAACAGTCGCCGTGACCGAACTCGGTCGGATGAATCATCATCATCACTTGCGCACCAAAAATTTCTTTTGTGACTCTACTTTTGTTACTCTATTTTTGTTACTCTACTTTATTCGTCCTCTCTATACCTAAACCAACTCCTACATCAATAAATAAATAACCCATTATCCACGAATTCTTCGATTAAATAATAATTTAGACAAGTGCAACTTGGACTCGCGCTCAAAAGGTTCCGTATCACCACACAATACACCATGAACCGTAAAAACATTGTGGTAGGTAAATAACAGCAATATAGATGCCATAGCAACCTCAAGGCGACAAAAACATGGTGCTGAAACGGCAGCGCCTATTTCAATTCGGCACCATGAGTACGGAACCTAAATTTTTATTATTTGTTATTTTACATCAATTTATGTTACAACAATCTGAGTAAATTTGAAATTTGTATGTACAGTGGAGACTGCATCAAGTAAGACATATTTTAATTTGTACCTATCTTATATTCTTCTCTGTAGGGGCTAATGTTGTACTGCAAGTGTATAGCTTGATGTGGTCTCCACTGTACAGGGTGGCGCAAAAGTAATATTATAATTAGAATTGGCTGCCATTTTGTTATAAATTAAAAGAAAGAGCTCTGTTTTTATATACAGTTTATTTGAAAGTGTAAAATTGATGACATTAATTGGACAAAATTATATCACTCAAATGGCCATCTTCCGAGTTGATGCATAATTGCGCTCGTTTTACAACATTTTGAATTGTTGCTCGCAAAACATCTGGCTATCTGGCACCAAATTGGCGATTTCTTCTTCAACGTATCTTTCAAGACTCGAGGTTCGTGGTTTGTTGTGGTAAACGCGAGATTTTAAAAAGCCCCATAGGAAGAAAGACTGCTTCTGTTAGATCTGGCGATCTGGACGGCCAATTCAAATCTTCAAAACTAGAGATCAAAATTTGTCAAATAAGCAGTAACAATAATTCCACGTTCTTGAGGTGTGTATCGCTCCATGGCTTGTTGACAAGTAATTCTCTATATAACTACGTCATAAATGTCAAAGCACAGTGACATTTGGCGCCAAACGGTAGCGAATTCAAATTATCACATAACTTTTGCGCCACCTTGTATCACCGCCTTTAAGCTAGAGTTAAAACAACGATAAGCGATAAGAGCATATTTTCATTTGTATACCACTTTGATTAATTTAGTGAAGATGCGGTATAACTACAACACGGTTGGATCTACAAATACAGGTCCAGCGGGCGTATCTTTGTTTAGTAGTATTTCAGGCGGCGTTTGTGTGCACGTATTTGAAAACACCTTTACCTGTACTATAAAATCCAGAAAAAACCTGCAGATATGCCTTCATGCGCATTTGTCGGGTGTACAAATCACTCAAGGACAAAAAACAAATTTCATGGCATCACCTTTAACTCACCAAAACCAAAAAAAATCCTTGCAATACTTTCTGTTTGGTTTACACTTCGCCATTTGCAGAAAAGGACACAAGTAACACTCGGCTTTACCGCCCGGCTCAGCTCGCTTTCTCTCGGCTTTGTAACGAACAGAGCCGACCAACCAATATCCTGTCTTGCTCGCTCAAAAGTCTTGTTTCGTCAATCTATCTCTTTCGCTGATGGTAATTGCATATAGGTACATAGTACGAAATACCTGTTCCATTTCTTGAATCAGTCGAGTAAGGCCGTTACGAATCTTCAGTAAATTAATCAAAGGTATACCATTGTCCGATCGACTGCTCATTTACCTTACAATTTTATACCTCTTAGAGTGCGCGCCAATCTTTTAGTCCCCTCTGAAGATAGACGCAAGAGGCAACGCAATAGCCGCTTAACGGTGTCAGGGGGACGTTACAGGAGCGAGGGCGCGGAGCACACCCGCCTGCGTGCCGCACCACACCCCCCGCTCGCCTTTATTTTTTGTTTTGTTGATTTAGTTTGTTAAAGTTTATTGTTGTTGTTATGCCTCGCGGTCGTTATAGCGTTTTAAGGCGACAATGTAGGAAAATGGTGTTTATATTAATTTGTTTTATTTAAACAGTTAAGATTGCACTAAAATTATAAATATATATTAAATAGGTAGGTACAACAAGTACACCTTCCCACTTATAGTAAACATTTAATAATCAACCGTTCATATTATTGTTTCCTTGACTGTACCTGCGCAAGCTTGCACTCGTAACTCAATCAGAGGCGACTAAAAGATTGGCGCGCACTATAATTCTGTATAGTAATTTAATTCCTATTTACATGACGTCAAGATCGACTAAATTAATTTATTTGCCTTTACTTATTTTTGTAACAACTATTGTAACATTGCAGTAGCAGCCGTTCAACAAACAATTTCACTCGTGATCTATTGTATAATTATAATATGTATGCAGGTAGCTATCAGTATCAGTATTTATTTGTTTCTACTTTTGTGGGCATATCTCGTGCACGAATATGAGTATTATTCACGAATTGTAGTATCAGGACAAACTGATGTGAGTTTATTGATACTATTCACCATGTAATAAAATAGTGTAAAATTATGAATAAATAAATAAATAAATAAATAATAAAAAAAATAAAACAAATAATGTCAAAAATATGCTACTTTTAGCGGCCATAGAAAAATGTATTCTGTGAAAATTTCAACTAGCTAACTATAACGGCTGAAGCTGCAGACCCCTTGAGACAGATAGACCGACTGACAGCGGAGGCTTAGTAATAGGGTCCCGTTTGTCCCTTCTGGAACGGAACCCTAAAAACCAAGCGCTTAGGGCGTGCACACACGAGGTGAGAACAATGATATAAATAAAGCGACACCACACGGGCCGGTCTGCCGGTGACGTGTGTTAGCACCTTTATATTTATTCTCGTTTGACACTCCCATCGCGCAGTGGGCAGTTTTTTTTTTGTTGTAAAGTTGGGGGAAATATGTTTCAATTGGTAGGTATTATCGTTACAAAATTATTTTAATATAAGAATGAGTATTTTAGGATATTACTTTATGATCTTGCTAAGTTTCTTGCCCGTCTTCTTAGCAAGACTAATCGAATGGGTGGAGTTAGGCATATATTTATTATATGTATTGTATATATTTATAATATTATTCAGGTTTTCTTATAAAATATAGTTGAAATGTAGTTGAAATATAGTTATAAAACATATAAAATATCTTATAAAATATAGTTGCAGTCTATATGACATTCTAAATTGTCAAACCAGGAGAATTGGTGTCGAAAAGGACCTCATCTCAATAAATATTTCTATCGAGCCGAATTTCTCCAATCGCGTTTCTGTTTTAACAGATCCCTAGAAAAAGAATCCAAAAATAATATACGATTTTATCAAAATAATACATTATTTACTGAAGTAGATATGCAAGTTCTAAAAGTGTCGTAATTATTATAATATACATACCGTCTCTCACTCTTTAAATTCTTCAGGCCAAAAGAGATGGATGAGATGAAAAATTCTTAAAATAATAATAATAATAATGCCTCCAGGGACCCTCGGGCTGGGGCTTACCTCAGCCAGAGAATCAGTCTGGCCATACAACGAGGTAACGCTGCCAGCCTGCTAAGTACTCTCCCGCACGACGGCAGCGACCTTGATAGAATATTTTATTTAGTTTAATTTAAAATATTATTTAGTTTTAATTTTATTATTTTTTTTGTTATGTATTTGATTTATTATTGAATAAATAGTTCATGTACATTTATTATATGTACTTTTTATTAACAGAAACATAAAAACTTAAATAACATGAAATAAAACTAAAATTAAACCTTACAAATTTACCTATAAAACTAAAATGTCTCCTAAAGTAAAATTAAACTAAGTAAAAAATGTTGGCCAGATCGCCGCCGTCTTGTGGCAGGGTTCCCAGAATGCTGGCAGCATTTCCTCTTTGGATTGCCAAACTAAGGCGTTGTCCAAAGTATGCGCCAGCTCTTGGGTCCCCTGAAACGTCAACCAGCCGTGAGGAAATTTCTTTAAAAAGACATTTAGCCTCTTGACCCCACGGCCCAAGAGTTTCGACTCCAAAAGGCGCAAACACGTACTCAGAATTGAGCTCTGCATATTTGCGCCTTTTGGATCCCTCGGCCGCTGCCACTGCTGCGCCAGGCCTGGCAGCCGTGACTTGGATGTGGCACGCAGCAAGAATGTCAACGCATGTTGCGTCCCACACAAGTGACTTGCCGTATTTTCAAGGAATGATTGTCATACTGTCGGGCCTCTTGCCATCGCTGCGTGCAAGGCCTTTCGGCTCTAGGATAGCTGGCACGCCGACGGTGACAAAGGCCCTCCGGATGACATCATTAAGGCTGGCATTTATTATATTATTACATATATTTTTATAAGATTAAATAATAATATCTAGTAATATAAGTGATAATTTGTACGTCAAAATAACACAGGGCATTATTTTGAATTCAGAGCGATAGCAGAGAATATTGGCTATGGTATAATCACGAGCGCACCAAGCAATGAGGGATTTTATTTTCTTTTTTTTTTACTCTTCCCTAGTCGCTGGATAGATGGCGCTGAACTTAGTAAGTTACTGCAAGCAACGGAACGTCACATAATTGCAGTCTTTTTATGAGTTTTCTACGCCAGAAAGAAAATGTCCCAAGAGAAAAAGAAGAGAAGTCTGTGCCTCGTGGATTTGTGTAAAAATGAAGCCATACATCTTTTTCCTAAAGATGAAAGTCGTAAAGCGCAATGAGTACAAGCCATCGTACATTTTAAACCTGGACGGACCATAACAAAGCATTTGCACATAATATGCTCAGCACACATGTCATCAACCAACGAGCGTATGTGACGTGACGTGACGCAGTGTTTTTTTTTTTCAATCGTTTTGGCTTGGGCACCTAGTAACGTAGTCAGTTCAACGCCATCTACAGAGTTCTTGGAAACTATGTTTTTTTTTAATACTCAAAAAGAAAACCTCTCATTCTAAAGTAGAATCTAAGAAATAATGGCTTCTTCATTTTTATTTTATAGCCTGCAGCTGGTTTATACTAATATCAGTTATATTATGCAAAGTTTCAGATCTAATTTCAAGTATTCATTGAATGCTTTCGGTTTATTGTACGGTTTGGAGGTAAATTTGTAATTTTTTTCAATCGAGAAAATTTTATGGACAAGTTTTCACCATAGCGTTGACATAGCATTAGTCCTCAACTCTACCACATATTTATTTCAGAGTGATTGTTGCAGTGTTTGTTGGTATAAAACAGGATCATGCGAAGCGAAGTGAGGTATTATAGGCCCTTAAGCTATGGGTATTTGTGCCCGAAGTACGGCGATAGTGCTCTCTACCCATCACGCTGGAGCCAGTGGCGTGAATTGAACTTTTTTCCGGAAAAGCAACCAGAAGGTCAAGTTTGACAATAAAAAAATATGAAAAAATTTAAATAACACTCTGAAAAAAAAAAGTTTGTATGAAAATATTCACTCTAGGGTAGGCAGTGCCTACCCTGGTGTCATGCAAACAATATTTTTTCAGAGTGTTATTTAATTTTTTCATATTTTTTTTATTGTCAAACTTGACCTTCTGATTGCTTTTCCGGAAAAAAGTTCAATGCACGCCACTGGCTGGAGGACGTAATAACCGTTGGTGAAACGCGGGTGTACCAGTGAGGAATAAAGCGATGAAGCATAATTACCATGATTATCGTCATCGTGATCGTCCTCATGATCATCATGGTTAGAATAGTAGTTTATGCTACAAGGGCGAAAAGGGATAAAATACGAGAACGATTTAAAACACGAGCGTAGCGAGTGTTTTAAACGTAACCGAGTAATTTATTGCTCATACGCCCGTGTATCATACTACGTTTTTCAATGCATAGTGTGAGGAAATAAAACAAATATAATCTTGTGAACTTTAAATTATGATTGGCTTAAAAGGACTGTATACAGAGCCGTTAAACAGTGGAAAAAAAGTATAACATTTATGGTTCACAGGAAAGGCTGTAGGTTAGCTAACCATTGTGAATAAATAAAAAAAAATAATAATAAAGCCCTAGGGCAAAATAATCGACTTTCTATTCGGTTTTGATGCATAAAAAGTGGGCCTTTACGAGCACTTGTATTGAAAAATAATTAAACACGGTTTGTGATTTTATTATTTTTTATTCCACATAATATTGATGGCAGATTAGTTTTTATTTTACGCTTATTATTTAATAGTAAAGTCTTGATAAACCTTATTTTCTAGGACATATAATTTACAACACTTTGGTGCAAATTCGGAATTATCTATATCTTTTTAATTTTAAATGCACCCATAATAGCTAGGAAAAAATAATTCAAATAAAAAACAAAAGGATTGCTTCAAACTAACATACCACCACATTAATAAGTAAATACAAAGTATTTTACATGTATAATTGTTATTTTGTTTAAAAAATTACAATTATCTAAATGAGTATTAAGTTTCTAAAATCACAAATGCATATTTACATTTTAATAAATTACTTACATTAAAAACCGAATAAAATACTTAAATATGAGAATATCCAAAATAAATTTACAACAAGCCAAAGATTTCAAAAGTAAAGATAAGCCCTTACTGTACTATGACAGCACCAAAATATTTCCACCTTTAAATGGGTGACATTCACACGTTTGGAATCAGTGCTCATGTAATAGTTGTAAATCATTTTAACAACTTTAGTACAAATCAGTTTGCTGACCGTAGGTAGACAGATTGCGCACTCATAAGTGTGCGCGCGTCGGCATTATGTTAAGGGGCTATACCGTGAAAATTGACACTTTTTGAAGTTATTTATCTGCTCTTTTAATGAAGTTCCAAGTAAAATAAATTAGTATAACAATTTTGGGACCTTTTACTAGATTTTGGTCTATCAGAAACGCGATAGGAGGAATTTCATTCGATAGAAATAATTATTGAAATCAGGTCTAAATTTACACTTTTTTTGATATTCTGACAAATTAGAATAGCATACAGACTTGAAAAATATTTATTTAGATAGGTTTTAACTACACCTAAATTACTGGTTATGGAATTTTTTGTAGCTATTTTAGTTAATTTTAAATTAATTTAAAACCGACTTTTTGACAATTTTCCCCGATTCCGTCCCTTTCGCACTGCGGGTCTTTCTGCTTGGAGTAACGGGGACCTTTGCTAGCACGGTATATCACCTTAACGCACGCATTCAAAAACTATCTAATACAAGGCTGGCCAATAGATTTTCCAGGTGAGCAAAATTTTATAGACTGCGGCGGTGCCGGGCCAACACTGCTACTTTTTTCACAAGGTAATTTATACACAAAAAAGACGAAATATGCTTTAATTTACTTTATTTGTAAATGAAATGAAATAACATATTTCTTTTCATTTCATGTGAGCTGTGAAGTGGTTTTCCTGATAGTAATTTTTCGGCTAGCTGGCCGACCGAAGTGCCGGTGGGCAAATTCAAATGCCTTGGTGGGCCACTTCATGGCCCGCGTGCCTGGGTTTGGCCAGCCTTGATCTAATAGATTTTAGGTGCCAGGGCTCGTCTAAACTTTTGAAATCTTTGCAACAAGCAAGTAGTAGATGCACCACAGACAAACCTTCGTGGTTTTTGTAATATTATTATTAGATTATATAAGTTTTTATATCTCTTTTATCAACAAAAATATACATATTTCATTTATAGCTATTATTTGAGAGCAAGAAGGGTTGCCAACTCTAGGAAAGAGATTTTCGGGATTTAATGGAGTAAAGATCGGGACAACCAAAATAAAAAAGATTTGTATCATAATAAAAAAAAAAAGTTGGAAAATTTTACAAACTAAAAATATTTCAACCAATCATATAAGTCTCGTTGTGAATTTTCTTGAATAATAATCGTGAACATATTTTACATAGTATAATAATACTTACCTTAACTAAAATTAAATTATATTTGATATTGAACTAAACAAATTACGTAAAATTTTTGTTCTTAAATGAATATTTGTTTTGGTATTTGGCACATTTTATACATTTCCGTACGTAATCGAAAAATTCCGAACGTGTTAGTTGTATGAAAAATTGGTAAATGTTGAAAATCTGGACAACACGCGTCCTGCCAGCCCCGTTGTCGGGACACGGGACACAGGGGCCTGAAATTGGGATATCCCGATTAAATCGGGACAGTTGGCAACCCTAGCAAGAAGTTTTAAAATAATCATAAAATTTTTCTAAAATCTGAAATTAGCTATTACATGCTTAAATATAGAAATTTAGATATTTTGTCAAACATGAAGCATGAGAATTAGTTGTTTTTTAAATGTTCTGTTGAAAATATTTACAAAGTTTTACAGAAAGCAAACAGTTTTCTAAAAGGTGCCAGGGATTATTAATACAATGTGAACTTTAACATTAATTCCGAAAGCTAATATTTTACACAAATCTACAAATTATCTTTATACAAACACGTCATGTCACATTGATCTCTTCATCTGAAGCGCTTGCATCGCTTTCGTAATCTTCCCCATCGTCCGCCATATTGGAAAACGATTCGCGCGCGAAAAACGAATTCCCCGCCATTTCTCCTCTAAAGTTGTCACCCTGCGAAGTGGTGGCGTACATTTTGTTTTTTTCTTCGTTTGTTTCTTCGGTGGCGGGCGAGAGAGGCGACAACTTTGGCTTATCAGCCTCTGCGTCTGATAAATCTGGATGGGGGTTGTTCTTATTTGGCAGAGTCTGTTCTCGGGATCCGCCTGATGCCAGAAGCTCCCGTTCCTTAGAGTTGCGCCACTTCATGCGACGGTTTTGGAACCAGATTTTTACCTGTAACAATAATTTAGAAGCTGTTATTATTTTTGTTCGTCTTCGCTTTAAATTTTAGTAATAATTAGTAATCAATCAAATTAAATGAATATCGAAATTGTTATCACAGCTAAGATTTTGTAATATCTATTTCGTTATTTTAACCGCATCACAATTTCCATTATACACAATTCCCTTTGCAAGAACATTCTTAAAGCAGAAAGTCAAATTCAAATTCAAATAGTCTATTTTGTAAAGTAGGTATACATAATATACTTTTTACAAGTCAAATTTAATCTTATAAAATATATGTCATAAAATAATAATGTAAACAAACAGTTGAACATTACATAAAACAATACACAACGAAATTACACACCAGCAAAGTTTCCACACATAGATAAACAAATGTAAAACAAGCAGTACAGTTCTAAGAAACAAGACAGTTGAAGTTAAAATATAAAAATAAAATAAAATTAAAATCAACAGATATTACACATATTACAAACAATCTTAAAATTTTGACTGTAATAGTTTTTTAAGCGAAAAAGGTAACACATTAAATAAATTAATGTGATTAAATTGTTTGTCATATACAGGTTCTGTATAAAAAACAATCTACAAAATATTTCTTGTGGTTAATGGCACAGAAAAAATTTTAAACTTCTTGTTGTCTTTATCGGACAACGGAAATCTATTTGGCTAAGATCATAGAAGGAAAGGTCGAGAGGAAACGTGGAAGAGGAAGATCTAGACGCCTACTTTACTCAAGTGAAGGAGCAACTTGATTATACATATCAAGACGTCAGATCATTAGCAGAATAAAGAAAAATGGCGGTTAACTGCACCGATCGAATGGGCTAATCGAATGGGCGGAGGTAGGCATGTATTTATATATGTAACCTATTACTATGTAGTATATAGGATGGGATTTGGTCGGCCGCCTGGATTCGTGCTGGGGGCTCGGTTGGTGATCATTGAACCTTGTTCCTGGTCCCTGGCCGGGTCTCCGGTATGGGTTCGGGCGGTTGATTGGATTTCACCTTGTATAATAATATTTTACCTATGTAATTTTAATCGTATATATATTGCTACATAAATTAAATAAACATTTAATCTAAGTAGTTCATGTACATTTATTATTTTATTACATATATTTTTATAAGATTAAAATTTGACTTGTGAAACGTGTATTATATATACCTACTTTGCAAAATAAACTTTTTGAATTTTGAATTTTGATCATAGCGTAGCTTTTATATGGTAAAAAGTGCTATTAGAACATAGATCACCACACGATTCATACGACACCTTATAAAAAAAGTAATTCGTAACGTTATCGCCAAAATATCATCAAAACGAATCCCCAAATAGGGTCAGCGCACATTATTCCATTATGCCGACCGTTTTCGCATTTTTCGGGTATTTTTTCGCGAAATCCTAACAGTTTTCGAATAAATACGCCGTGTCCGCCATTGTGTTTTTGACATACGATTTTATTGATGACGAGAAGGCGTTGCCGATTTCGCTTTCATTGAATTTTTGGGAAAAATTGCGGGCGCTGCTTTTTTTTTTGTCAAAGAACTGTTATTTAGCAAAGAAAAGAGATTTGGATTTTAAAAACATGGAAGTCCAAATATTATTAGAAACAAATTTCAAATAGTATCCAAACATATAATCATGGAATTCCAAAATTTATACTTGCGATTGTCGGCACTTAGTGAAACTTGAAACACATCTTTCATTTTTTCACCATTTTTCACCATTTTCAAGGGAAGATGTTAAGAATTTAAACACATTATCACCGTTTACTTCGCTCCGAACCTGTACCTAATGTGTTTAAATTCTGAAAATGGTGTAAAATTCGAAACCGGTTGGGAGAAAACATAAATAAATAGTGAAACAACTACACAAGTGCTTTTAATTCAAGACATGGAAGTCCAGTTATAAAATATGCAGAATATTACACTTTAGTCCTTTTGAGTATTTAACTCAATAAAGAACAACAGTAAAACTTTTTAGATGATGGGACATTATATCCCATCCGTCACGTAAGGATTAGGTAGGTATGCGGCTAATTACGGTACAAAGATTAATTAAAACTTCGCAATGAATATTAAAAAGTCTTTCAAGTTCACAGATTTCGTATGAAAGTCAATAAAACAGGTTTTAAGGCTCTACGGAAAAAAAATTGACACTTTTAGAACTTGCATATATACTTCAGTAAATAATGTATTATTTTGATAAAAAAGTATATTATTTTTGGAATCTATTCTAGGGATCTGTTAAACAGTAACGCATTGGAGAAATTCGGCTCGATACATATATTTATTGAAATGAGGTCTTTTGTGAGACCAATTCTCCAGGTTTGACAATTTGGAATGACATATGGACTGCAATTATATTTTATTGGATGGGTTTTAGCAGTATCTAGGACCTGGTTAAACGAAATTTTGATAGCAACTTTAGTACATTGTATATTAAGAATCGACTTCTTGCTACTTTTCCACGAATCCGTCCCTCTCGCACTGAAGGTTTTTTCGCATATGGGGTAACAGGGACGCTAAAACTATTACATATCGCCTTAACACTACATTGTTTCCTATTTTTTCGTGACTGCCATGTTTTTTATTAGGTCAACCCAATATAGACAGATGGTCAGACGTAATAAATACACACATAACATAAGGATTCTATTTTTTGGCAGAACCCGAAAAATTATGTTTTTTTTTGGAGTAATAGTTGTTAGTTTATCTCTTTGTGTTCACGCCTTGCATTTTGCTCCCGCGCAGCGGTCGCCATAAAATGGTAGAAAATGATGAATCACTGCACCTATTTGATTTTATTGTATTATTTTTATTCGATTCTCACATTTATGTCGATAATTTGATGACTAAGTACAAAATTATGATTCACTAGCCTTTTGTCCGCGGTTTCATCTGCGCGAATGTAATTAATTACTTTTCAATGCAAGTGCTCGTAAAGGCCCACTTTTTATGCAGCAAAACCGAACAGAAAGTTGATTATTTTGCCCTAGAGCTTTTTTTTAAATTATTTACGAGAAGTTGGCTAACCTGCAATCTTTCCTGTGTACCATAAATGTTATACTTTTTTTCCACTGTTTAATGGCACTGGATACACTGATACAGTCCCTTTGAGCTAATCATAATTTAAAGTTCACAAGATTATATTTGTTTTATTTCCTCACACTATGCATTGAAAAACGTAGTATGATACACGGGTTTAAGAGCAATAAATTACTCGGTTACGTTTACGTAATTTATTCCTTTCGCCCTTGTAGCATAAACTACTATTAATGTCTTTAATTATTTTTTCTTTAAGTGGAATTTAGTGGAATTATGACAGTTCAAAGGAAAGGGATGGCATTGTACTAGTAAAGATGAAACGATACAGTTCATCTCGCTTACTTGTATAGTGCTGTCCCTTTTCTTGAACTGTCATAATTCCAATGAATTAAACTTATACATCATGAGTTAAAAGCACTTGTACAGTCCATCCATCAGACTAGTTCGTCCACTGCTGGACTTTGCCACTCTTGGCGGTCATCCTGGAAGAATTGCCCATACTCACACACGCTGGGCAGGCGGGTTGGTGAGCGCGATGCCGGAACCTTCGCACCAGTGACGCCGCTGCTCGTCACCAGTCTGTTCCATATAAGGCCCGGCTATTAGGGATGGATATACCGCCATCCATCGGTCCCAGGCATGGTGGGCCTCCTGGTTTTTTGCCTGTGAGCTGTCCTCTTACTCTCCACCGAATTACTTCGAGGAGGTCTCCAAGTAAGATGGTGGTACCTCCACAGTCGAGCCCGGCATCAGCTCTACCACTTGTTAAATCCCATACTGTTATGTAAATATGTCAGGGCTGCGTTTGGTTTATGCTAACAGTACACAATAACATGGTGACGTCCATTTCTATTCCCAAGGTTTATTTACTATTTATTACAACTACACTAAGCTTACAAAGAGGTAAAATTTGTTTGTTTGTTTGTTTGTATGTAGGGGATAATCTCGGAATTACTAAACCGACTTTGAAAATTCTTCCACTGTTGTAATGTTAGACTCTTTACTTGTGCATAGGCTATAATTTGTTCCCTGGGGACGGGCAGTTCCCTAGGAACATAAACTTAATTACTTTAAATTCAAAATTCACTCAATAGTTATTCAACAAAACCTTATTACCTATGTTGTTGATGCTTAGGGTACTTTGTTTTTGTCCAAATACTTTAATCTATAAGGATTCAATATAAAATATTAAGTAGGTATGATCGACGACGTCTGTCATTGTATGCGTCACACGGCTAAGTGGTGATCTGGGTGTATTATCTATGGTGGTGATACAGGGGCGCGGGCGCAGGGAGATCCCGATGCGTTCCTAAACAATGTTTAGATAACAAATACGGAACGCATCGGGAAAAAATATGGCGTCATACAATTTTTTTTTTCAACGTGATATTTAAATTTATTTTTTTATTGTTATTCTTGACCAATTGCTTGCTTTTCCAGCAAAAAGTTCTGTACACGCCATCGTTATTATACTATAATAGTATAATATGTACCTATATTGTGTATTTGATATCGCAAAGTTTCAATTGGTTTCCGTAAATAAGAATTTCAAAAATTTAGAATTAAAAAAAATTAAATTCTAATTTACAGAAACCAATCTTCGACCAAAATAAAATGAATGGACGGGCCTTGTCTTTACAATTTGCTCACTCATAACGAGTCTAAGCAATTGGATATATACTATACTTCAATACCTAATTGTAAGTCTTTATTTTGCTTTTTGCACTTTGTAAATGCACAAGAAGGTATTTTTTCGTCAGTTATTTGGATGGCATGTAATAATAAGCGTACGTGTCACTCTTCTAACAGACAGAGACAGAGATGAAGTGAGAGCCGGCGCTCACTTTACAGACTTCAAAAATCTTTACGCTGTGGCCCGTCTATTTATTTTATTTTGGTCGAAGAAACCAATGAAAACTTTACGATTGCAACAAACATAGTTAGTAAGGGTTTGTTGAATAACTTTTGAGTGAATTTTGAATTTAAAGTGTGAATTTGAAGTTTCGATTAATTAGAAAAAGGCGGGTTTTTCATAATCCGGCTGCGAATATAGACGGTAATAGTGTGCGAGTAAGAGGTGGATAGAACTGTTTCCATTTTTATTCCTAAGGTCTATTGACTCGACATATAAACGAAACTGAAAATTAAAACATTTAAAAAATGCAAAAAGTCGAGATTCTCATGCTAACTTCAAAATTGGAATGACAAATCACTGTCGCCGATTGGTGGAACGAATCACTTCACTGATCGATGTCTCTGTTCGAAATCGGAACACGGACGCGTGGATCATTTGTCAAACTTTTTAAACATGGAACGGCACTTTTTACTTTTTTTACCATGAAGTTTTATTGTGCCAGTAATTGATTCGCTGAATTGATGATTGAGCAAATAAAACGCTATCAAGTTGTTTGTGATAGATTATTCTGTGAACAGCTGTTTGATTTTTAATAGCTGATAATTCATATTATTATTTTAATATTGTGTCACTATTGCGTTGATGCGGCCTAGGATGAAGAGCAGTGCCTACAAAGTAAGAGAGTGGAACATACATTAATCATTCAATGGTTCAATGACTTTTTGCAAAATCTACGGAAGTTAGTAACGGACAAATTACTGATACCACGCAACTGCCTCATGGTACAGCCACAAAATAGATACTACAGAAGGCCGACTCCATACAACGAGCGAAAACAGACGCACACCCGTTTGGAAAAATATTGATTTATATTTATATCAACAAATATTAACGGATTGAGCATGTGTGAGTTTCAAGACGAACACGAAACTGTCTCACTTTTGGCCTGCTTCACTCGTTACAAGGAGTGCGCTCCGTCTTGATTTTTTATTCTGTCTGAGGTCTTGGGATAGTTATATTTATTTATCATAAAAGTTTCACTTTCCAGTACAAAGTGGTTTAATAGTCAACTAAACTCGACAAAATCGAAATACGACAAAAACATTTGCGCAAAAATTCAAAATGAAAATCAGTTAAAATATAAAACTATTCTATACTTTGGCGTTACTACAGTGCTACAAGGATCTGATGGCGTTGGAATAGAGCCATAAAATTCCCATCAGGAAAATTCCCGGATTAATTCACGTTTGGGAAAATTCCCGGTGTTTATCGGAGAAAATTCCCAATCGGTGGGTTTTTTCATTTTTCTTCACAAATAATATGAAACTTAAAATGAAACTTACTGCAGGTGATAGAGGAAGTTACAGCCAACATTTTAATTCCTTACACTTAACTGCGAAAATATGCGCTTTGGAAACTACAGGCAGTTGAAATATTTAATTAAAAGGTTAAGTAACCGAACTATTTTTTTTTGTGGTAGACTGCTGACGCCGTTACAAACACCTTTTACTGATAAAGTTTTTCTGAAGTATGCATTACTTTCTGAGAAAAAAAAATATTGAAATTATTTTTTGTATGGAGAAGACAATCATACTGTTTAATCAATTAAAGAACTTTCTGTCATTTTACTACGATACGACAAATCTACTTATTTGCCATGGTGGATAGCTTTTATTACAAAATATATTAAAACAAAATGTTAAAATGAAAACACCCGAATATTTTCCCAAACGGGTGTTTTCACGGGAACTTTCCGGGAATTTTCCCGCAATCAGGAATTTCCCGGGTGGAAACCCATACCTACGTGGGGATAACAGTGACAGGGGGGCGCAGCTGTAAACCAAGGAGTATGGTAGCGGCTTTAGTTCCCATTTTGGACACAACCAATACACGCGTTAAAGATCCTTGTAGCACTGTACATAACCTAGCTTTTTAAATAGTTAACCGAATACGGCATATCAAAGAAGGTTATTGATATTGGGATTATGTTTATTTTGCGAAATCCATCGCTATGAATACTCTAAATATTATTAGAGTGCAATACAAACTAGAAAATATCAATCAGAAACAAATCCAAAGACAAGAATTTAAAAAAATTCCCCGGGCTAGGATTCGAACGTTCTGTATGTGCAGTACAAGCTAGTATATCAAGCAGATGCAAAAATAACAGTGGACAAGTATGATGGAAGAATTCACCGGTCTAGGTAGGAACCTCGGTGGTGCAATTGGTAGCGCGCTTGTCTTGATAACAAGATGTCGCAGGTTCGAATCCTAGCCCGGGGAATTTTTTCATATTCTTGTCTTTGGATTTGTTTCTGATTGATGTTTTCTAGTTTGTATTGCACTCTAATAATATTTAGGGTATTGATATTCTCCACACGTGTATGTAAGATAGGTTTGTATGTAGATGCACCCTCGCTAACGCTCTAATAGCGCAAGCCGCTGTTTAGTTAGTCACGGATCTCTTTATTCGAAATAAATTGTAATAATAGGGAATATGTCAAAAAGTAATTAATTCCAAGGCGTCGCACCCCTGTCGTTCATAGTGTTGGGTGTAACGTTGTCGATATTTCAGGGTAAATCTTTAAATTGGTTATATAAACCAAACATTTCTTGGTTAACTCTCCTAATTCAATTATCATCACATTATTTATTTATTTATGCACAATAATCCACAGCAAATACAGTAAACATTAACTAAATATTACATCAGCTAATAGTGCCAATAACAGATTTCACTATGCTCAGCAATAAATATACATAATTTTACACTAGGAACTAACATGATAATCGATTTATAAAAAACAATACTAATAAAAAGACGCAAGACTCTGTGTTTACTTACTAAACTAGAACCAAAGAAATACTAGGAACCCTGACAGACAAGTGGTTGACTTTACACCCCGGACAACATTGTACCAAAAAAATTGTTCATATATGGCCATAAAAATCTACAATGGCATCCCTGATAACTTCAAGTCATTGCCAAATAATCAATTTAAAAGTAAACTTTTTAAATGGTTGCAGGGACATTGTTTCTATTCAATAAAAGAATTTAGGGATCTTGAATTAAAACACTTGTACTTGTAGTTTCACTTTATTTATATTAACTCCCAACCGGTTTCGGATTTTACTCCATTTTCAAGGGAAGATCTTAATTAAAATATTTTACATGACTCCAGGCACTAGCTCTGAGCAACGTAAACAATGATAACATACGTTAATAATATACGATAATATACGTTGCTCAGAGCTAGTGCCCTGTGGCGTGCACAGAACTTTTTGCTGGAAAAGCAAGCAATTGGTCAAGAATAACAATAAAAAAAATATGAAAAAATTTAAATATCACTTTGAAAAAAAAAGTTTGTATAGGAAATTTTCACTCTAGGGTAGACATTGTCTACCCTGGCGTCATACAAAATTTTTTTTTTCAAAGTGATATTTAAATTTTTTCATATTTTTTTTATTGTTGTTCTTGACCAATTGTTTGCTTTTCCAGCAAAAAGTTCTGTGCACGCCACTGTCATGTAAAATATTTTAATTAAGATCTTCCCTTGAAAATGGAGTAAAATCCGAAACCGGTTGGGAGTTAATATAAATAAAGTGAAACTACAAGTACAAGTGTTTTAATTCAAGATGTGTTTCAAGTTTCACCAAGTGCCGACAATCGCAAGTATAAATTTTTTTAGAATTTAGGGAAGTTTGTAATTATAAACATACTTAGTTATTTAAAAAGAGGCATTGCAAACCATAATTAGTAATTGTATTTAATTGTAAATAATTTGTTGACAACATTATCATTAATTTAAGTATTTGCATGCTATAACACTAGCTGATTAAGGTGTTCTTTTGTATACTCCTAATAACCTATGTACCCTTATCACAGCAAATAAATATTTTCTTTCTTTCTTTCTTTCTTGGTGTCGATTCGGTGCCACATATCTGACAGGACCAAACGGTTTGGTCCAAACCCGATTCAAGATGATCACCTAATTTTGATCACAGTCCAGATCGTAGCTCATATGCGTCTTACAGATATATTATCAGTCTGATACGTCATTGACGGATCTCGTCAATATTTCATATCAAAATTAGGCTATGAACGAATATCATGAATTAATGAAATGCACTAATCCCAGCGTGGCTTGACCAGACTTGATTAAGGCACTTAATACCGCCAAATGGGTACTTTCTAAAGCCTACTCCTCTTTTATGGCCAAACCAAAAATATTGAAAAAATGTATTATGGATTATCAACTCTAGGACAACATATGCAACATTTTTTTTTTCGTACCACCAAAACTTCTATATGAAAAATTGTTTCAACTGAATGGTGATTTTTTGGCTTGAATTTCCTACTGCCCCTAAGCGGCTTAGGTGATTTAATTCATTTATGCTTTGATAAATAGATAAACTTGATAGCTATAAATATAACATAGAATTATTCAATCGAACAATGACGCCCATGTGAAAAGTATTATTTTCTCCTATTTTGCTCTTTCAAGGACGCAGCGAGCGTCGTAACAGCCACCACGCATTGTGCACTGATTTGAACGCTATTTCAATGTCGTTTCCGTCGATATTCATACAGACAAACATCGAGCTGCTAATTTGGCGACGGTAATCGCCTTAAAGAATAAAATAAAATAAAAATAAAAATCTTTATTTCTCTTAATACTTAGCCTAACATGACAGGTTCGTAGGGCATCTCCATTTAAGCTGGAGTGGCCTGTGTTTGGAGATACCGCTCTTCCACAATAATCAGGTAAATCGAGGTTGGCCGTATGGCATACACAGACAAACTGAAGCTTAACTATAACTAAACTATTAATAATAAAGTACTATAAAGCTATATTGGTGATTTTAATACCGAAACAAAACATAACATTATGAATATAGATAGGTGTAGACTTAATTATACAAGTTAACATAAGTGTGTTAATATTGAGAGTGTGTGTACCAGTGTGTGAGTGTGTGTGTGAGAGGGTATGTGTGTGTGTGTGTGAGAGGATGCGTGTGTGTGTGTAAGGGTGTATATTTGTGTGTTTATGTGATGTATGTTAATAAATCCTCTGTTTCATCATAGGTCAAAGGTTGAATAAATTTAGTAAGTAGCTTTTTGCACTCCCGAGATGGTTTAACATAGATATAGATTTCTTTATTTATTTTGTTGTATAAAAATGCCGAGCGCGTATCATACTGCATGCTAGCAAATGTAGTTCTGACGGGGGGTAATTTGACAATAATGTCTTTCCTTCGTTTTGTTATTAGACTAAGGTCAAGTGGGAGGGATTTATGGATTTTAAGCATAGTAGCTATTATATATAATTTCCGTACAGACAGTAATCCGCTAATATTATAAAGTTCGTCAGTGGAGAAAAGCCTCCTTTTGAAGTATATGGTCTTGATAAGGTTTCGTTGCGATCTTTCTAAGTTTAGGAACTGTGTCTTTGCTGCACCGCCCCATATTGTTATACAGTATGTGAAGACGGATTGTGCAAGCGTTACATAAATTTGATTTAATAAAAATTTTGGAGAATCGTTTGAGTTATAAGGTACTACATGTCGAAGTGCCTTAAACATCCAGGTAAGCTTTCTAATTCTGTTACTCACATGCTCTAATTGTGGATACCAGGATAGTCTCTGGTCTACGAGAACGCCCAAGTATTTGACTTTAGATACTTTATCTATTGATGGACAATTACAGGTACGGCTATTGTTGTCGCAACAACTATGAATTTTTACTGTGAAATCGCTCTGTGGTTGTGAATTATTGTACATTCCAAAACAAATGTAATTTGTCTTAACTGTATTAAGGGATAGCAAGTTGTGTTTGAGCCAAAGAGCAATCTGAGCTAGACCAAGTTCGGTACAATTCTTCACTTCTGACCAGGACGTACCTGCGAAGGCAATAGCAGTGTCGTCGGCGTACGACAGTATTTTAGCGTTGTTGATCTTCATGCTGCAGAGGTCATTAATATATATGAGGAACAAAGTTGGTCCCAGTACGCTCCCCTGTGGCACGCCATACGACACTACCTCTTCATCACTGATACATCCCGGCAATTTCACTCTTTGTTTCCGGTCGGACAAATAATCTGTGAATAGTGCAAGTGGAACCCCTCTTATTCCAATCTTCTCAAGTTTGCGCACAAGGATGGGAATGGACACAGTGTCGAATGCTTTTTTCAGATCAAGGAAGACCGACAGACATTTGTTGCCTTTGTCAAGTTGCTGTGTTACAAACGAACTTAGCTCATAGACGGCATCTTCAGTTGATCTTCCTTGCCTGAAGCCAAACTGAGTTGGAGATAAAATATCCAATTTGTTTAGATAATTCATTAGCCTGGCATTAATAAGCTTTTCTAAGATTTTTGAAATAGCAGGAAGAACTGATATAGGCCTATAGTTGCTAATATCTTCTTTATCCCCGCCCTTGTATATTGGAGTTATTATAGATTGTTTCAGAAGATTTGGAAAAGTGCCTTTCTCGAAGCATAGATTTGTTAGGTGTGTGATGATAGGCGCTATTTCCTTAACAATCATTTTTAAAAATTTATTTGTGATATTGTCCCATCCAGCTCCACTATTTAGTTTAAGATTTGCTATGGTGCTCGTAACTTCATCGAGATCAGTTGGTAATAGCACAAGAGATTGCGATGTAGTGGGTATGTTATCTAAAGACGAGCTCGAAATATTTAGTATATCCGGTTTAATTTTAAATGCAAGCTGCTTTCCAATGTTGGCGAAATAATGGTTGATGTAATCGGCAGATTTGGAGGGCGATGATTGTATATTAAGTAATTCGATATTAGAGACATGACTTTTATTAGTATATGTGATGTTTTTGATGTTTTCCCAAAGTAATTTATTGCTATGTAGTGATTTAATTATATTATCCTGGTCATATTTTCTTTTTGTTCTTTTAATCAAGTTATTGCAATAATTTCTATAACGCCTGTATGTGATACGAAGGATTTCATTGTTAGGGTCTTGACGCAGGTCTTTCTGTAGCTTATTTCTGTTCCTAACGCACCGTAGAATCCCCGCAGTTATCCATGGCTTAATGATTCGCTTACCGCATGGTACCGGAGTCATCTTAGTATTAAATTTTAGGCTTTCAGTAATTTTATCTATTAATAGGGTAGTCAGAACCACTGGGTCATCACAAAGGAGTAACTCTGATAGGTTTTTATTTAGTAAATATTTTAAGGCTTCATCAAAATTAATAGTGGTTTTAGTTTTATTATCTTTATATTTGATTTTGGTTTTAGATAATGTAAGGAACGTAGTGAGATGATCTGTAATTGTAGTATTTAAGATGGCGATGGATGCTGTAAACTTAGCTCGATTGATGTTTAGCATGAAATGGTCCAAACAGTTACGTTTTCTCGTGGGAAAGGTATGTCCAGCCAGTATTCCATAACTTGATAGCATTTGTAGGTAGTTGATCCTATTTTTATATTCGTGTGACGGCTCTGTTAGTTTTGGGCGTATATTAATATTGATATCACCTGCAATTATTATGCTGGAGTGAGAAGGATAAGATTTTAAATGGGCATCCAAGGAATTAATGAAGTTTTCTGCATTTATATTTGATGGGGACCTATAAATGCAGAGAACAGTATTGTTAAGTACCTTAACCTCTAGACAAGAGGCATGTATTAGTTTTATTTCATTTACTTTATGTCTAAGGGACTTTTTCACATACACAACTACGCCGTCGTTTTGGTTTAGTAAGTGCTGGGTGCGGTAAGAGGCGTAGTTGTTAAGTTGAGGTATAGGTTTGTCTGGGTTAAGCCGGCACTCTGTTAAAACAATGATGTCCATATCAAACGAAAAAGTAGACAACGTGATTAGAAAATCATCAAAGTTATGGTAAATGCTGTTTATATTTTGAGCAATAAGTGTGAAATCATTTTTATGTACTATAATGTGTTTTTCAACTTCATCGATATTACATTCAAGTGCTCGCGCTATTTCAGTCTCGTCTATGTCGTTCAGAGTTTGGAGTGTGTCAGTCATAAAATATAACGCATGAGTTAATATTCGTTGTAGAAATGGTAAGGCTATTTTTCAATACAAATGGAGGTATAAGGTACAAAGAGCTAGTTATTTTTGTAATATAGTGTGAGAATGTGTGTGAGTGTAAGTATGAGTGTAAGTTTTTGGTGAATGAAGGTGTGAGAATGAGAGTATGGGCAAGTGAGTATTGTAGTTGCGGAATACATGTGTTTTGTGTAGTGCAAGTATATTGTGTAGTGTAAAAAGTAACCAGTGGAGAATTTACACTAATATAAGAAGTACAGTTTGTAAGAACTATAACGTATAGAACAGTATTTATACCTTGACATAAAACCAATATGCAGAGTAAATATGGAAAAATTATGTAAGGAAAAATATGTAGTCAGTCCTGTTCAATGAGCAGTTGATGAACTTGTTGTTCAGTTTTAATCCAGATTATTGGGGATTGTTCATTTTTTCTTACATAGACCTTCCCATAGGAAGTCCACACAAATTTATATGACTTGGATTGAATGAGGTCGCGAGCAAGGAAGTGTAAACGGGCACTCTTCCGTGTCAGGTTCTCGGAGATAAAGATTGGCGTATCCTCCTGGGTTTTGAAACCCAAGTGCTTAGCACACAATTTGTTAGACTTGTTGCGAATATTGTATGACTTGGCCATTTTCAGTAAGTCAGTTTTCAGTAGAGTAGAACCAGTTTCAACTACAATTGGGGTTTTACGTTGCTCGGAATTCTTGCCTCTTACTCTGTATATGTCCTTGATGTCGGACTTGCTCATGTTACAGCCGACAGACTTGGACAGCGCAAGGACCATTTCAACAAGTTCTTGTTTGGTTTCTTTCTCCTTCCTAGGTACTCCTTTTAATTCGAAATTGGTTTTACGGTAGCTGAGCTGTAGCTCTTCCAACTTGTCTTCCAGAAATAGGATGTATTCCCGGTCTTCCTTTACCACGGTCTCCAGCTTGCAAAATTTAGTATTTAATTCCTCGTTTTGAGTTGTTACATTAACTAGACTTTTTTGTATGTTTTTAATGTCCTCTTGCATTTCTTTCATAGTATTACGGAGTTCATTTGAGGCTTCCCTTTGTGATAACATGAAACTAGAAATGAGTTGTCTCATTTCTAATCTAAATGATTCCAATTGATCGCATTCCAGCGATCCAGCGACGTCCTGCCTACGACGGCCGGTGAAAACCGCATTCAGAGGCGATGTGTTTTCATCCGATAAACTTATAGACATGTCCGGATTCGACGCACTTCTGTTCATTGTGGTATACTGGGATCAGCAAGTCAAAATACCAAGCTATAGTCGTGTTAGGTATAATCGTTGCGAGTCTGAGTTGTAGGTATATTTGCACGGCAACTTACCGACCCTGACGGTCGCAATAGCACTTATGCCACTTTTGTTCGTGTAGCACTCACTATGGTTCACACATGCACGATAGGTCACACTAAACTGGCACCGATCGATGATTTCAAGCAAAGTCGCTTTCCGTCCTGTTAAGCAAGACCTGCAGCGGCTTAGGGGTCACGTAAACTGGACAATGATCGACGACTTAGAACGAAAGAGCTTGTCAACCAGTATAAGAGGGCCTCTGATTTTTATTAAATTGTAATATGGTTTACTGTTAAAGCACGTCTGAGCGCCTCAGAGATCCGAGGGGAAGAGGATTTACATTAGCTCCTGAAGCCCCATGTTTAATGTAACTACAGAAACCATTACATATCCAAGAGTAGACCGGGGGGCACTGTAATGGTAGGGAAGACCGTGCCTTCAGGATGTGGATAGGATAGTAGAGAGTACCGGATATGCATCTTAGAGTACGCCTTGGATTAGTGGAGAGACGGGTAATATTCTCTATGGGTGAGCATCTTTTGGGAGACACAATAACTTTAATTACTTTGTCATTGTAGTTTTTAATTTCTCCTGCACGCCTACCAATACTATTTATATTTCTTGTAAAATCTTTGGGTTGACTGGTAGAGAATGCTTTATGCATTAAGTCCGCCATTTTGTACTTTTTAATTGTGCAATAAAGAATTTATGATGATGATGATGATGAATAAGTAACTAACAAATGTTGATTATGGAAGAAATTAAATCAAAAGTAATGTATGTTATAAAAATATTAAAAAAAATTGTTTAATGTTATGGTTTTACAATGTATATTACAAATGTTTACTCCGCGCTGTTGCATGCTTTTTAATCTTCTGTTGGTGACCAATTACATAATTCGCTAAGGAATGACACAACACTAAAGCACTAAACACCAGTGGCGTGCACAGAACTTTTTTCCGGAAAAGCAATCAGAAGGTCAAGTACGACAATAAAAAAAATATGAAAAAATTTAAATAACACTTTGAAAAAAAAAAGTTTGTATGACGCCAGGGTAGGCACTGCCTACCCTAGAGTGGACATTTTCATACAAACTTTTTTTTTTTTGAAAGTGATATTTAAATTTTTTCATATTTTTTTTATTGTCGTACTTGACCTTCTGACTGCTTTTCCGGAAAAAAGTTCTGTGCACGCCACTGCTAAACACTACATGTTAAATTAAAGTAAAAAATTAAGAATGAAGAACTATAAAATTATTTTTTGTATCCAATTGTTTTCTCCTGTCAATTAAATTTTCATTAAAAAAACATATCAGGGGAACAAAGTACAAGAATTTTCAATAATTTTTTATTATTGCTGAAATGTTCCGAAAATACGTGACAACATACTCCATCAATCGCTTAAAGTAAAAAAGTTTTGTTCAATAATTTCATCGACAACCAAACCGTATAAAAACGCCCATCCCTATAGAACCAAGACCCTAAAAACATCCCCAACGTCAGCTGCATCGGGCACTTTGTCGTCCATGCAAAATGCGTCATTACCGATAGCTCTTATTTCACTGTAATAGGTACGAAATTGCGATGATTCATGGCCAAAGTAACATGGTTTGTTGAACTAAGGAGAATGTGTCATTGCCGAGTGGTGCCAAGTGGATGAGGGCTCGGACCTGAAGACGGTCATGTGGAAGTCTTTATGATGTTGCAATAAGGGCGAGATTGCGTTGACTGAATGAGGTACTCGGTCCACTGAACTTTTGGATGCGATAATCTGTGCTGAGATTGTCGGATTTGGGATATGTTATGTTTTGTCCGGTTTAAGACGAGGGCTCCTTTCAGGCTAAAGTTGTGTTTAAGATGAGGGCTCCTTTCAGGCTAAAGTTGTGTTTAAGATGAGTGCTCCTTTCAGGCTAAAGTTGTGTTTAAGATGAGGGCTCCTTTCAAGCCAAAGTTGTGTTTCAATAATCTGTACTTTAAATTCAAATTTATTTGCACCATAATGTTCGAAAGGTCTTAAATAACATTTAGTATAGTATCAATTATGGACCCTGTCGGGCACAGCAAAGCAATTACTCTTATTCAATTACCTACATCCATCCATCCATCAGCCTAGTTCGTTCACTGCTGGACATAAGCCTTTCCACGAATTTGCCACTCCCGGCGGTCATCCTGGAAGAATTGAAAGAAGGCAAAAAACCAGGAGGCCCACCATGCTTGGGACCGATGGATGTTGGTATATTCATCCCATGCTTATGCCCAGCAGTGGACGAACTAGGCTGATGGATGGATGATAATGTATCGGCCGAAGAACAGATGTCTATTTATTCGCTACAAATTCAACAAATCTATTCTGCTAAATGGTTAAATGGCAAACAATAAATGTTCTGGCATTAATTTAAAGAAAGGAAATCCTTTCTTAGCCTTTACTATAATATAATAGAAGAAAGGGTGTTCTGATATGACATGTGTAACTTAGGGTTAATAATACAAACAATTTGTTCACTATTTTGAATGTTACAATCACAATATTTTGAATAGTAAAATTTTGCGACCCAAAACAAACAAGCAAAAAAATACAACTGTCAATCAAAATCAAAAGTCAGCCGTAAAAAAACCGCGTTCAAAAAAAAGAGAACACGAATTCGAAATCAAAATAAATAAATGCAAATATTTCGAAATTGGAACGCCGTGAATGTAAACAGGCGGCCGTTTGAATATTCATACCGAAAATGAATATTTCAAATTTGGAACCATTCGCGTCCGAAAATCAGATTCATAGAGCGCAGTGGAATAGCCTTCCTTTATTCAATACACTACAAATTCTAACCTAAATTGCAAATCCATTTACCGTGTATTACCATTGTACCATAGATAAGAGTTTTTTTTTTGTAGGTTTCCTCAGATATTCATAAATAGGTTTCTTATGATATACTTCACATCACGACTTGAATACCCGGGGAGCTGGCAGAAATGTTTCAGAGTATGGACTGTGAAATGCAAGTCACATTCTACACCAGAGATGGGCAAACTTTTTCCTACGCGGGCCAATATTTACAAACAGTATCTATGGAGGGCTAAGTTTTTGAATTTTTGGCTATATTATAATGCTACTCTCTACTATACTATCCACATCCTAATGGCACGGTCTTCCCTACCATTACAGTGCCCCCCGGTCTACTCTTGGATATGTAATGGTTTCTGTAGTTCCATTAAACATGGGGCTTCAGGGGCTAATGTAAATTCTTGGGTTAATTGGCGCTACGAAAAAAAAAGCGACACTTTAAGAACGTGCATATCTACTTCAGTAAATGATGTATTATTTTGAAAAAAAAAAATATTATTTTTGAATTCTTTTTCTAGGGATCTGTTAAAACAGAAACGCGATTGAAGAAATTCGGCTCGATAGAGATATTTATTGAAGTGAGGTCTTTTTCGGCGCCAATTCTCCTGGTTTGACAATTTAGAATGACATATGGACTGCAATTATATTTTATTAGATGGGTTTTAACACTATCTAGGACCTGGTTAAACGAAATTTTGATAACAACTTTAGTATATTTTATATCAATAAAAAACCTGCTACTTTTCCAAGAATCCGTCCCTCTCGCACTGAGGGTTTTTTTGCATATGGAGTAACAGGGACGCTAAAACTTTTACATATCGCCTTAATCGAGTTTGGTTAAGCCACGCTGGGATTGGTGCAATTCATTCATTCATTCAAAGAAATAAAAATACTTGTATTTTCCGAAATAAAGCTATTTATTGACATTGATACTGATTCAAATCAGGTACACTATGAAATAGGAACATAGATATTTATCGCAGATAATCTATATAATAGGAAAAAATATTTATTACTCGTGTGAGAACCAAGCTCCGACTGCTTCGCGACGACGTCACAGGGAGCGCGGTAAAATCCCCCTCCCACTTTCCTCTGGCTATACCATTTAACGGGACACCTGACGCTAGAACATCAACAACACCAGGTTTTCAAAGGTTTATTGGAAGAAACTAGGTCTCCTCAAATTGAAGAAAATATATTTGATTTATCGATCTTTTATCTAGGATTCCACCTATAAACAATGTATTGAGATTTATACTTCTGTCAAAAAAAAAAAAATGTTTTCCACCCTCTTTTTTTGGTTTTCAAACGTCTGTTTCAAAAACGCGGTTAAGAGATCAACTTGTTTTTTTTTTATAAAATAGGCAATAGAAATATGAAGGGATTTTACCTAAATCCAATATTTTTTTCCCTACAAAATATTTCAGTATTAGCTAAAAACACACCAATTTGTTGTTTCGCTGCGTGATCACTAGTATTACGCGTCCAAGAAAAAGAGGCTACAGAGCCAAGATATAATCGCCTCTATCAAAAGCAAATAAGGTCTTTGCCATTAGACTTATTGTGCTTTACGGGTAATAAAAAAAGTTGCTTGGGTATGCCATCCTCGAATTAACGAAAGGCAATTTGATTAGTGCGAGCGACACTGCAATCGATGAATTTTGTTTATCATTATGTATTATCTACTTCTGGGCCGATAGTAACTGGCCGGAGATGGCACGCGGGCCGTAGTTTGCCCATCCCTGGTCTACACTGATACACCCAAGTTTCATTGATGATTATTACTACCCAGCTTAGCATGATGGGTAGTGAGCCTTGTCGCCATACTTAATAAAATAAAATAAAAAGACATTTATTTAACACACCATTATGGACAAAGTAGTACAACGTAAAGTTGTATGGCACTGTTAAAAAGGACGGCCACTCAGCATATGTTCCTATACCCAAGGCATTAGAAACGCTGTTATTCTGCCACAAATACTTCGGGCACAAATTTGGACCCTACGGGATTTGAACCCGCAATAGAACAATATAATGTCCGATTGCAGTTTGCAGCACAACTTTAAGCTACTAATTAAAACAGAAGCAACAAAATTAGAAATTTATCGGCATATTTTTAGCAATATTAACTTTTCTTTCTATTAATTCTAAAATATATTTTTTGCCTACTCCATTCCAATCCCTAGGCCGCTGTCCGATGTAGTTCAGAAACTCGTTCTGAAATTCCATACATTTGAATTTGGAACTAAAAAGTATTGAGTGTTTTGTTTTGGGCATAAACAAATACAGGATAAACGAGTAAATATACCGCGCTTTCTTTATTTAATGTACCAACCTACACATAATTAACATAGGTTTTATGGTGGCGTGGCGTGATCGAATGTTCCGCACATTCTTTCACATTCATCTTTTGAAGACAGGTAACGAGAGAGCACGCCTGATGGCTATGGGCAGGTCATTCCACAACCAGCCCCCCTATTGTGTATCTTTAGTTGCCAACTGCACGAGGTGCCTATCATCAAAAACATAGCTAAAAACTGAAATTTCAAAATTGACTTTAGTGGGTATTGAACTATTAACAATCTGTGTCGTCACTTCAAGTGCGAAAATATCCTTAGGACATCGGAATTCGATAGTATATCTATGTTTTTGATGATAGACACCCAGTCCAGAAGGCAACTAGAGATACACAATAGGCCCGCTGACTGACTTAAGAGGCTATGCGAATTTTATTTTTGTCGCTGTCCCTCCAAGCGAAAAATTGCGCAGTGCGAGAGGGGCGGATTCAGGGCAAAAGGGAAAAAAGTTGGTTTTATATTTTTATTAAAAAAACTAAAATAGCTAGCAAAATTTCAAATACCAAATTTCTAGATATTGTTGAAACACACCTAATAAAATATGTTTGAGTTCTGTATATGGTTCCTATTCATCAAACGAGGAGAAAAAGTGTGTTTGAAGACCTCATTTCAACAATTATTTCTATCGAGGAAAATTTATCCAAACATGTTTTCCAATTTCAAAACCCTAGATTATGTAGTCAAAATGCATGTTTTTTTATTTTTTTCGTACTTTTTTCGCATATCGCCTCAAGTATGAACATGAACATGGTAGTAGATAAATAATATTTTTTTCCTTTTGTCGGAAATTAATTGAACAATGAAACTTGTCGTGTGCCTATTGTATTCCAACTACCCGTTCAACGGTTTATAGTAGTTTATGCTTCAAGGGCGCAAAGGAATAAATTACGAGGACGATTTAAAACACGAGCATAGCGAGTGTTTTAAACGTAACCGAGTAATTTATTGCTTTTACGCCCGTGTATCATACTACGTTTTTCAATGCATAGTGTGAGGAAATGAAACAAATATAATCTTGTGAACTTTAAATTATAATTGGCTCAAAAGGACTGTATCCAGAGCCGTTAAACAGTGGAAAAAAAAGTATAACATCTATGGTACACAGGAAAGTCTACAGGTTAGCCAACCATTGTAAATAAATTAAAAAAAATGATAATAATAAAGCCCTAGGGCAAAATAATCGACTTTTTGTTCGGTTTTGATGCATAAAAAGTGGGCCTTTACGAGCACATGCATTGAAAAATAAATAAAGCCTAGTATATAAGACAACACTAGACTTTCCCAAAATTATGCGATGCACTAAGTACAAACTGTGTGTTGCGAGTACTTCAGCATAAATGTATCAACTACTTTGATGAACAAACAACATCGCGATGTAGACAACCTGTGGCGCCATCTGTTGTGCACTTAACAAGATAAGGCAAATACTCTTTATTGTGCACCATATAAAAGAAAACTTATGCCTTTGGCACACCAAACGCGTTTCGAACGCGGTGCAGATTGACGACGGACCCGTCCGCGCCGCGCACGATCCGCGTTTGGTGTGCCGAAGCCTTAGATAGATTACAATTGGCGGTCTTATCGCTAAAAGCGATTCCTTCCAGACAACCTTTGGGTGTAAATGAAGCCAAGGATATAAATCGTAAAGGCGGTGTACATCAAAATAAATAATAGACAATTTAATAAGTGATTTCAAATGTTTTAGACCTGACATAGAGTTAATAGTTTAGTACAGGCGGAGTGCGCAAATATACACTAGGAAGAGAAGCCAAGAGGATGGGGGTCGGTAGATCTCACTCTGCATTAGTCACACAACCTACAAATATACACTAGGAAGAGAAGCCAAGAGGATGGGGGTCGGTGGATCTCACTCTGCATTAGTCACCCTACCTACAAATATACACTAGGAAGAGAAGCCAAGAGGATGGGGGTCGGTGGAACTCACTCTGCATTAGTCACACAACCTACAAATATACACTAGGAAGAGAAGCGAAGAGGATGGGGGTCGGTGGATCTCACTTTGCATTGGTCACACAACCTACAAATATACACTAGGAAGAGAAGCCAAGAGGATGGGGGTCGGTGGATCTCACTCTGCATTGGTCACACAACCTACAAATATACACTAGGAAGAGAAGCCAAGAGGATGGGGGTCGGTGGATCTCACTCTGCATTAGTCACACTACCTACAAATATACACTAGGAAGAGAAGCCAAGAGGATGGGGGTCGGTGGAACTCACTCTGCATTAGTCACACAACCTACAAATATACACTAGGAAGAGAAGCCAAGAGGATGGGGGTCGGTGGATCTCACTCTGCATTAGTCACACTACCTACAAATATACACTAGGAAGAGAAGCCAAGAGGATGGGGTCGGTGGATCTCACTCTGCATTAGTCACACTACCTACAAATATACACTAGGAAGAGAAGCCAAGAGGATGGGGGTCGGTGGATCTCACTCTGCATTAGTCACACAACCTACAAATATACACTAGGAAGAGAAGCCAAGAGGATGGGGGTCGGTGGATCTCACTCTGCATTAGTCACACTACCTACAAATATACACTAGGAAGAGAAGCCAAGAGGATGGGGTCGGTGGATCTCACTCTGCATTAGTCACACTACCTACAAATATACACTAGGAAGAGAAGCCAAGAGGATGGGGGTCGGTGGATCTCACTCTGCATTAGTCACACTACCTACAAATATACACTAGGAAGAGAAGCCAAGAGGATGGGGGTCGGTGGATCTCACTCTGCATTAGTCACACTACCTACAAATATACACTAGGAAGAGAAGCCAAGAGGATGAGGGTCGGTGGATCTCACTCTGCATTAGTCACACAACCTACAAATATACACTAGGAAGAGAAGCCAAGAGGATGGGGGTCGGTGGATCTCACTCTGCATTAGTCACACTACCTACAAATATACACTAGGAAGAGAAGCCAAGAGGATGGGGGTCGGTGGATCTCACTCTGCATTAGTCACACTACCTACAAATATACACTAGGAAGAGAAGCCAAGAGGATGAGGGTCGGTGGATCTTACTCTGCATTGGTCACACAACCTACAAATATACACTAGGAAGAGAAGCCAAGAGGATGAGGGTCGGTGGATCTCACTCTGCATTGGTCACACAACCTACAAATATACACTAGGAAGAGAAGCCAAGAGGATGGGGGTCGGTGGATCTCACTCTGCATTGGTCACACTACCTACAAATATACACTAGGAAGAGAAGCCAAGAGGATGGGGGTCGGTGGATCTCACTCTGCATTAGTCACACTACCTACAAATATACACTAGGAAGAGAAGCCAAGAGGATGGGGGTCGGTGGAACTCACTCTGCATTAGTCACACAACCTACAAATATACACTAGGAAGAGAAGCCAAGAGGATGGGGGTCGGTGGATCTCACTCTGCATTAGTCACACTACCTATAAATATACACTAGGAAGAGAAGCCAAGAGTATCATATCAGCTACAGTAAGCAACTCTTCTGTCATCCACAAGGATATTTGTAGGTTGTGTGACTAATGCAGAGTGAGATCCACTGACCCCCATCCTCTTGGCTTCTCTTCCTAGTGTATATTTGTAGGTTGTGTGACTAATGCAGAGTGAGATCCACTGACCCCCATCCTCTTGGCTTCTCTTCCTAGTGTGTATTTGTAGGTTGTGTGACTAATGCAGAGTGAGATCCACTGACCCCCATCCTCTTGGCTTTTCTTCCTAGTGTATATTTGTAGGCTGTGTGACTAATGCAGACTGAGATCCACCGACCCCCATCCTCTTGGCTTCTCGTCCTAGTGTATATTTGTAGGTTGTGTGACTAATGCAGAGTGAGATCCACTGACCCCCATCCTCTTGGCTTCTCGTCCTAGTGTATATTTGTAGGTTGTGTGACTAATGCAGAGTGAGATCCACTGACCCCCATCCTCTTGGCTTCTTTTCCTAGTGTATATTTGTAGGTTGTGTGACTAATGCAGAGTGAGATCCACCGACCCCCATCCTCTTGGCTTCTCGTCCTAGTGTATATTTGTAGGTTGTGTGACTAATGCAGAGTGAGATCCACTGACCCCCATCCTCTTGGCTTCTTTTCCTAGTGTATATTTGTAGGTTGTGTGACTAATGCAGAGTGAGATCCACCGACCCCCATCCTCTTGGCTTTTCTTCCTAGTGTATATTTGTAGGCTGTGTGACTAATGCAGACTGAGATCCACCGACCCCCATCCTCTTGGTTTCTCGTCCTAGTGTATATTTGTAGGTTGTGTGACTAATGCAGAGTGAGATCCACTGACCCCCATCCTCTTGGCTTCTCGTCCTAGTGTATATTTGTAGGTTGTGTGACTAATGCAGACTGAGATCCACCGACCCCCATCCTCTTGGCTTCTTTTCCTAGTGTATATTTGTAGGTTGTGTGACTAATGCAGAGTGAGATCCACCGACCCCCATCCTCTTGGCTTCTCTTCCTAGTGTATATTTGTAGGTTGTGTGACTAATGCAGAGTGAGATCCACCGACCCCCATCCTCTTGGCTTCTCTTCCTAGTGTATATTTGTAGGTTGTGTGACTAATGCAGAGTGAGATCCACCGACCCCCATCCTCTTGGCTTCTCTTCCTAGTGTATATTTGTAGGTTGTGTGACTAATGCAGAGTGAGATCCACCGACCCCCATCCTCTTGGCTTCTCTTCCTAGTGTATATTTGTAGGTGGTGTGACTAATGCAGAGTGAGATCCACCGACTCCCATCCTCTTGGCTTCTCTTTCTAGTGTATATTTGCGCACTACGCCTGTACTAAACTACTAACTCTATGTCAGGTCTAAAACATTTTTTCTCTTTAGTCGACTGTAACATACGCCACTACTTGTGACAAGAACCGATGCTAGTTCGTTTAGGTGACAACTAAGTCGATCTTGGTAATTTTTGCTATATTGCTTAATTTCATCAGGGACTTGGTAACTTCAGGTCTTATGGTAAATGTATTAAGTAGTATTATTTATTTAAGTGATTGATTTATTATTAATGTCTGTTGACGATTGTTTTTTTATTTTTTATAGTGCATGTTTATTTATAATATAAGTCATTCCAATTTGTACTCCTAGTGGCAGAGCACAAGGCACTTTGTATATTTACTATAACATCTATGTATATCCTATCTACCTGTGTCTCAACAAATTAAGATTTTGAATTTGAAAACACTTATTAAATTAAGATTATGTTTATTTTGCGAAATCCATGTCTATGAATACTCTAAATATTATTAGAGTGCATTACGAACTAGAAAATATTAATCAGAAACAAATCCAAAGACAAGAATTTGAAAAAATTCCCCGGCCGGGATTTGAACCTGCGACCTCTTGTTATCAAGACAAGCGCGCTACCAATTGTGCCACTGAGGTTCCTACCTAGACCGGTGAATTCTTCCATTATACTTGTCCACTGTTATTTTAGCATCTGCTTCTTATACCAGTTTGTACTGCACATACAGAACGCTCACGAGGGCGTTATGTGATATCACGCCTTGTTCTTAAGGAACAGATGGCTTATTGACTTATTATATGACTTATTAAATTGTCTATTATTTATTTTGATGTACACCGCCTTTACGATTTATATCCTTGGCTTCATTTACACCCAAAGGTTGTCTGGAAGGAATCGCTTTTAGCGATAAGACCGCCAATAGTAATCTATCTAAGGCTTCGGCACACCAAACGCGGGACGTGCGCGGCGCGGACGGGTCCGTCGTCAATCAGCACCGCGTTCGAAATGCGTTTGGTGTGCCAAAGGCGCAAGTTTTCTTTTATATGGTGCACAATAAAGAGTATTTGCCTTATCTTGTGTAACAAGTTACAAAGTAGTAATGTTTAAAGTTGTATCAATTCACTAGTAATCGATTCGTTACTTCAGATTCACGCTTCGCCATCGTTCACTCCTTTTTTAAAATGAGTAGTCTTCATCATCATCATCATCATTTATTAATTCACAAACAATATAAATTGTATTTGAATAAAATTACTAAAACTAAAACTAAACTAAACTTCAGTGGGTAATCAGAGAGCTCGGACTCGGAGAGGGATTGATTTGTTGAAAAATAACTTGACTTGACTTTGGTTTTGATTGTGGTTATAATACGATCCGAGAGATTATACGAATCTAAAGAGAATCCCGAGTTTTGTTTTTTGCTTATCTTTCTGGGTTGTTTTACTTGTTAAGTGCACAACAGATGGCGCCACAGGTTGTCTACATCGTGATGTCGTTTGTTCTTCAAAGTAGTTGATACATTTATGCTGAAGTACTGTAAACATATTCTAGACGTTTCCTCGATTGAAAATTTTTGAGAAAGTCTAGTGTTGTCTTATATACTAGGCTTTATTTATTTAAACCGTTAAACGGGTAGTTGGAAAACAATGGGCAAATGGGCACACGACAAGTTTCATTGTTCAATTAATTTCCGGCAAAAGGAAAAAAATATTATTTATCTACTCCCATACTTCAATAAAGTAACTACAACATAAAAATGGTTAAATAATGTTATATTATAACACCGTAATTCAAATTTAAATTTAAATTCAAATAGTTTATTTTGCAAAGTAGGTAGATATAATACACTTTTTACAAGTCAAGTTTGATCTAATAAAAATATATGTATTAAAATAATAAATGTACATGAACTAAATTAAAGGTTTATTTAGTTTATGTAGCAACATATACATATATATATATATAAGGTCTTTCAATTTAATCAATGGTCTTTTAAATTTTTTTCTGAGATTTCAGGGTTGGCTCCATAGTAAAAGTTGTTCTATACCATTGACTGAATAAGCTCTTCAAATATGGTAACACCTTTTTGTTAAACCTTTTATATAGATATACATTCACTTAATAAAATAAAATGCATGTAAATGTGAGATATATTTCGGGCCCTAACCTGGGTCCGACATCAGTCACAATGAAATTTACAAAAAAAATAAAAAAATCTAACCTAAAAAAGTGTCCAATACTTTTTTATTAGGTTGGACACTTTTTAAGGTTAGATTTTTTATTTTTTAAAAAATCATACAAATGGGTACACTGCACAGAAATAAAAACACACACAATTTGAACAGGGGTCCCCAAACTTGGCCAGGACTATCCTGGGACCGGCATCTGTCACAATGAAATTGACAAATATAAATAAAAAAATCTAACCTAAAAAAGTGTCCAGTACTTTTTTATTAGGTTGGACACTTTTTAAGGTTAGATTTTTTATTTGAAAACAAAATCATACAAATGGGTACACTGCACAGAAATAAAAACACACACAATTTGAACAGGGGTCCCCAAACTAAGCCAGGCCAGTAACGCGGGGTACCAAAAATATGTTGCGGTGACAAAGGGTATCATTACTACAAATATATATATAAATATAACTAATTAATAAATATGAGAATATACATATGATAAATCATTAAACACAATATAATTTAAAGTTGTCTAAGACAAACTCATAATAGAGTAAAGATTCTGTTTTGTCATAATTTAAAGTAAACAACCAGTCGGCTAACTTGGATTTTTCTTTTGTTATGGAACATTACTTAAGACATAGTGTAGCATTGCAAATCTTGCAGGTGCGGTTATCACAAAAAGTTACGCGTCGTAGTTTTGCTTGATGGTAAATTGCGTTTTACCCTCTTTTATAGACATGAAGATAATCGCGTGTCTGCTGCGATTTCCGAGATTTTCTCTCGGTCATTTGTCGGCCGGAGCTTTTGCTGTCAACTCGTGTTGAGTGTATCTTCATTTTTGTATTCAAAATGGCGAATGTGCCAACAGGAGTTGTGTTTTTAATATATTAGGTGGGTTTTGTGTTTAAATTTGGGTTATTCATTTGTGTGGAATAGTTCTATAATATTGTTTTTGTATTTCAGGAAAATTATACACATTCTTTCGGATGATTTAAAAAAAAAAAAGGAATTTTTTCGTCGGGTTGGTGGGAGTTCTGACTATTGTCAGATCATGGTATGTATTGCTTTCTTTGTATTTTTGAGTCACCGGAATTTTGTTCTCATCGTTCCGTGTGGTAAAGGTTTTAATATTGTCTATTCTCTTCTAATTCCAGGGTTTTCAAGTTTTTCAAGATTTTCGAGATTTACCAGATTTTCAAGTTTGAAGTTGTATTGCTTCGTTGGTGATTTATCCAGCTGGCAGAGAAATGACCGCTGCGTGGTGTACGCAGTAGCAGTTCCTTTGTCTGCGTGGACGAGGATCGTTGACCTTGAAGGGGGCAGCGGACGGCGTGCCATTTCCTGTGGTGATTATTGGAGAAACTCAAGTATGTGTTGGAATTTTTATTTTTAACCACACACATTTAAGGCACCTAGGACGGTATGTTTTCAGGACACTTAGTTATGTGTCCTATTAGTAACCAAGTGTAAAATTCTTCTTCCTGTTTCACTGAATAACCCAAACTGTAAAATTTAATGTTCCGTAATATTTTTCCTGGTAGAACTGAATGGTGTACCAGACGATTTAGTTTAAAGAGTATGATCGACAAATAGGTATTATGTTAGATTGGATCTACGGCTCCCCTGAGCTAGATTTTATTTTGGAAATTCTTTTCCTTGTTTGTTTACAAGTTTTGTTACTCTTAAAGTTTTTTTTAATGTAATTTCACAAGATTCCATGTAAACTAGTTACCTGTGGTTAAGGCGGTAACAATTCCATCTAGTTATCACTTAAATGTTTACTTATGTCTTGTCAATACTAATTCCAATGTAATATTACTACCAGATGTTAAGGCGGTACCTGACACAACTATTTAAAGGTACTTAAGGGTTTAGTAATGTCTTGGCAGGATATATGCCAAATGAAGGTCTTGGCCAAAAGCTTGTAACTAAGTATAATTTTTCCGTAACATCTTTGGCTTGTGGAATTGACGTTTTGTTTTGATAAAATTAAATACACTTCATTGTAAAGTACCTCGAAGTTTTCTTCAGAACCTTTTACCAACTATTAGGTTACAATTAGGTCACTGTTTAATTTTATTTTGTTCAGTTGCACGACCGGTGGAAAGACCGGGTACCCGCCGGTCGTGCCATCTGACAATAGTAAAACCAGAACGGTAGGTTAAGAGGCTATGCGAATTTTATTTTTGTCTCTGTCACTCCAAGCGAAAACACGCTCAGTGCGAGAGGGGCGGATTCGGGGCGAAAGCGAAAAATGTTAGAATCATTTTTCAACTTACATTGGTTAATAAACGAGATTTTCGTATTGATAGTAAAATATGACACATAAAAATCAAATGGATTGAAAACAAAACCAAAAAAACACTCAAAAAGAGACCATTTTCAAAAATAAAATCTATCGAGCGAAAGTTTTCCAATTAGGTAACGCTACTTACAACGTTAAGATAACGGTTTGAAAAAACATATATATAAGTTTCATATTGATTGCGTCTGTGGTAGATTCAGTACAATCGTTCAAAAACTGTTGAAAAAGGAAGGCCTCCTCTCAACACTATACTCAACTGAGTTATACAGGTTCTCTGAAATTCAACCTATTCCTTGAAAGGGGTTGACTAGAGATCATTTCTAACAAATAATGCCTACCAATCAACTAGGGGTCGAAAATGATAGATTTTGTCACGTAAAACACGTCGATATTTCAAAAATTACAAAATAGAAATGGTTTTCTTTCCACTTAAGACCTTTTACTTCTGAGATTACGGGAATTCTGGGCATGAGTGTTTTTTATAAATGATCACTCAATTATCATTAATCGGAAAAATAACAAATAAGTGCCAAAAGAGGAATCATTATTTTTGAATAATTTATTTTTCGTTATCAGTCTGAAATATCTATCTAGGTATGAAAAATATCTTAAAAACCTTCGTAACTCGGAGACCATTTATTTTCGACCCCTAGTTGATAGGGCTTAATCTGTTGGAAACGATCTTTAGTATAACTCCTTTCAAGGAATAGGTCGAATTTGAGAGCACCCTATACAAGGTGACTTTTTGATCATCGTCCAAATTCATACTGGAGGCTTGGTAAGTGATCAGTATCATGGATCAATAACAATTTTGGTGAAATTCGTAAAATGAAATTTCGACTCCCCATAGTGATTCACTCGGGACTGGAAGTGAATCTCTATGGGAAGCCGAAATTTCATTTTAGGAATTTAACAAAAATTGTTATTGATCCAAGATACTGATCACTTACCAAGCCACCAGTATGAATTTGGACGATGATCAAAAAGTCACCTTGTATATGCACGAGCAAATGAATTGTCCAAACCTACCCGTGAAGGCTGTTCTAACTTTAGGCCCAGGAACTCTAAAAATTCAACTTACGAGTATTTAAGGCGATATGCGAATAAAATACGGGTGTTTCTTTTCTGTGTATTTCATAAAATACAAGGAAAATTTTAATAAATTTCTGGTATATGCATTTTTACTATACAGAGTTTTGAGATTGGAAAACATGTTTAGATAAATTTTCCTCTATAGAAATAATTGTTGAAATGAGGTCTGTTCACGCTAGACCGTGACGCATGATTCGCACCCGCAGGCGGGGATGACCCCCCCCCCGCCGCGCGCCGGTCGAGGCGCGCGCGGGCGCTCGTTCGGTCTGTTCGGATCGACGAGCCTCTCTAGGCGCACGCGCGCGCGCCCGCGCAGCCGACAGCTCTAAACAATAGACATTCGCGTCAGCACAAACAATATCGCGTACCTAAAGTGTAGTGTTAATACAAGTGCTGTGTACATCACTCAAACCAGGACATTCAATACATCCCTGCACAGACGCCAGCTCAACTAGCCAACAAGAAGGCTCAGCACGTCACCGCATCCACCATCGGCTCGTCCACAGACATTTCAACCAGGTCAGCGCACCCACATTGTTTCCTACAATCTTTTATTTACCCGTGTCACCTCATCCCATTATCCTCAAATCCCATCCGCCCTGCATCCTGTGGCCAGCGGCTACATTTTTGGTCCTTCGAACCGGATCGAATTCTGGTCCTTACAGTCCATTTTCACAATTTTGGCCCTTCAAACCGCTACTGAACCAGCCCCCGTCGATTTATTACAGTCCATTTTCAATCCAGGAAAATTTTTGGTTTATATCACCCCCCGACTATCCCCCGCCGGCCCATAACTTTGTTTTGAACCAGCCCCCGTCGATTTACTACAGTCCATTTTCACCCGGTTACATATTTTGCCCCCTTTCCCGGCAAAAAATATTTTGTGGTTTCGAATACCTATCGCGGGTAGATAATTAGAACCGCCGCCTGGAACATTCCATTTATCGGTTAGAACCGACCCCCCCACGCCCCTTTACAGAATAACTCATTTTCATCACGGTTGTAATTATTGTTCAGCTCAGATAATATAATTATATCCATTCGGCCCAATTGTTTATTACAGTCCACTATATTTCTTTATTAAACCCCCCCCGTCACTTCCAGGGATTAATTATCAGCCCTTATAAACCCCATACGTAAAATTAATTAAACTCAAAGTCAGCATTTTGCTCAACATTTTTTACATGTAATTCCCGACCCAATCTTTTCAAATGTTCTCGAAGTGATTCAACTTTGCTCGTAAATACATAGTTCACATTTTAGTTTCATATCGTGTTACAACGTTTTGAGTACCTACACTTCACTTTGTTTTCTATCGCGCGAAGAGGTGCAAATCTACCCACTGTCAAAGATAGTTCTCGTATCTTGCGAGATATTTTTTGTGAGAGTATAAATTTGCTTTATTTCGTGCACTTATATACGTCACATATATACGTAAGTTACGTGTGTTGAGTACATAAGTACACACGTTATACGGTTACGTATTATTACGTTGATTAAAGCTTGATTAGCATCATTGGATTGTTCGCACATTTAGATACGATTTCTGCCAGGTGAACGCATTCTTTGTTGTTTACGAGTTTGAGGCAGTAGATAGGTATTTTATTAGTTTCGTGTAAGCGGGAAATAGCATAATAACATAGGAGTGAACAAGGTCATCAGCCCTTTTTGATATTTAATGTTGCGGTAATCTTGTGTTACGGTAAAAGTTTTCCGAACAGTTTTATCCTGTTATTGTCTGCCTTTTATTGTTTATGGTACACATATAGGGTGTTCCACGTTGGTTTATCAGCTCATATACAGGTTGTTTAAAAAAAAAAAAAATTTTTTTCTCTGTCGTGTTTATTTTCCGTGTTCCGTTTGAACATAGTCTTTGTTTTTTTTTTCGGCCCGCGCAAGTTACAAGCTATCCGCACGTTGGAGTTGGTAGCGCTCAAGTTTTAATAACTCATTTTCACATATAGTCACACTCATCACACATTCAATCAGCACATACACACTCAGCTCATTTTCACTCACACATTCAATCAGCACATATAGACACACTCAGCTCATTTTCACTCACACATTCACTCATCAGATACACATTCAGCTCATTTTCACTCAATGAAACCAGCACTCAGTCATCACACACACACTCATCACATACACACTCAGTTCATTTTCACTCAATGACTCCAGCTCCAACAGAGAATTCTTGTAACTCCGCACAACGTGTAGTGAACGTCACTAACACACCAATAATAGCAGACGTACATGGTCAATTTCACTCAGCACGAGCCCTGTTAGGTTTTATCTCACGTCGCGGTACTCCAGTTCTCATTCGCTCAGACTGCGGCACAAACTATGATGCAATCACTCACAAGCTCGCGAATCAGCACATAACTTGGTTCGGCGCTCTGCACGAAATAATACTCAACTCAAGACCCTTCTGCCCGATTTTATCCGATCCTACGGACTTTGACCCTCTCACGGCCGGACATTTCATTGTTGGTCGTCCGCTCACCGCTCTACCTGAGCAGTCTTTTTACGACGGACCCATATCTGTTCTTAGGCGCTTTCAGCTCATTCAAGCGCTCTCTCAGCGCTTTTGGATTCTCTGGTCCAGATCCTACCTCCATACCCTGCAAACCCGCCCCAATCAGCTCTCCCCTTCCTCCCCTCCTCAAGTGGGTGAACTGGTCCTCATCAAAGAGGATGACTTGCCTCCGCTCCAATGGAAGTTGGGGAGAATTCTCCGCACAATGCCTGGCAGGGATGGAGTGGTCCAGGTTGTGGATCTGGACACAGCCCATGGAGCCGCAGCCCCGGCCCCCCCAGGATGTTCACGCTAGACCGTGACGCATGATTCGCACCCGCAGGCGGGGATGACCCCCCCCCCGCCGCGCGCCGGTCGAGGCGCGCGCGGGCGCTCGTTCGGTCTGTTCGGATCGACGAGCCTCTCTAGGCGCACGCGCGCGCGCCCGCGCAGCCGACAGCTCTAAACAATAGACATTCGCGTCAGCACAAACAATATCGCGTACCTAAAGTGTAGTGTTAATACAAGTGCTGTGTACATCACTCAAACCAGGACATTCAATACATCCCTGCACAGACGCCAGCTCAACTAGCCAACAAGAAGGCTCAGCACGTCACCGCATCCACCATCGGCTCGTCCACAGACATTTCAACCAGGTCAGCGCACCCACATTGTTTCCTACAATCTTTTATTTACCCGTGTCACCTCATCCCATTATCCTCAAATCCCATCCGCCCTGCATCCTGTGGCCAGCGGCTACAAGGTCTTCAAACACACTTTTTCTCCTCGTTTGACGAATATATACAGAATATATACAGAATATATAATATATACAGAACTCAAACATATTTTATTAGGTGTGTTTAAACAATATTTAGAGATTTGATATTTGAAATTTTGCTAGCTGTTTTAGTTTTTTTTAATAAAAATATAAACCAAATTTTTCCCTTTCGCCCTGAATCCGCCCCTCTCGCACTGCGCGATTTTCGCTTGGAGTGACAGTGACAAAAATAAAATATAATATTGATAACGGTAACTATCTTGAGTTATTTTATGTGAAACACGTATGTGATGAACAGCTGGCCACCATTATTACATTGTCTTTGGATTAGTTACTTTTTTATATTTTTGATTTTGTCATCTTGAGAAGTTATAACAAGAATAGTTATTTAAGATACACGTGCGGAAAGTAAGGTTTTATACGAATAAGTGCCAAATTGAAAACACGAGCGCAGCGAGTGTTTTCATTGGCACGCATTCGGATAAAAACCTTTTACGCTCAAGTATCTTACAACATTTCAATGCATTTTGCGAGGAAATACAACAAAAAAATAAGTATAATAAAGAAAATTTATCATCATTCAATTATTGCTAGAGCGCGCATACTTATAAATAATTGTTTTTTTTGGACAGCAAAACCTCCTTGGATCTATGTAATTTTTAAAATTTTATGACTTGCACCATGCACCACAGAGTCAAAAACTTAAAAAAATTACTTTATTTCACGCGTGAAATAAAGGATTTCAGTACTGTTTTATTTCACGCGTGAAATAAAGAGTCGGTTTCCGCATAATTTTGTTACACAAAAAAGAAAACTTTACGAGCAACTGCATTGAAAAAATGTTTTTGTTGTTCAAGTAAGTTAATTTATTATGTTTTTTATAACCAATATATTATTACCTGCTTAGGTACTTTGATCTGATCGTTTTATTCACATTCAGTTCATTACAACGTATATCCTGGGACCGATGGGAAGACGGGCCTTACATGGAACAGACTGGTGACGGGCAGCGGCGTCACTGGTGCGAGGGTTCCGGCACCGCGCTGACCAACCCGCCTGCCCAGCGTGTGTGAGTATGGGCAATTCTTCCAGGATGACCGCCGGGAGTGGCAAAGTCCTGGAAAGGCTTATGTCCAGCAGTGGACGAACTAGGCTGATGGATGGACGTTTAAAACAGCGTTACTAAATGAATTTTTAAACTGGGAATAAAGATAATATTCGTCTATATGGACAGCTTTTACTGTGGAACCAGATTTCAAATCGCAAAAAAACGTCAACTGTTTCATACATTTTTATGTAGAATTTACGGGTACGTAGCTTTTTTATAAAACAGCTGATTTTAATTCCACGATTTCAAGGTTGAGTAAAATTTGGTCATTTAGATGAGTGTCTCTACAGTTGCCACAAAATAAGAGGCCCGTTTTGACAGATAAGAACGACCATAGAATATAACTTTACATGTAATAAATGAAACGGTTAACAAATAATTATTAACTTATTGGGTTTAAAGAAAATAAATAAACGTTTTTTAATTATCACGGAACATATTTCAAGTACTATTTTCACGCATATTCCAAAATAAAATGCAATTTTGAATTACTACACAATGTCTCAAAAACAGTTACATTCTCAGTCAATTTTTTCTTAATAATAGTGTTGTAACCAGATAATCGCCTAATTTCACGGACTCAATTCGATTCCACGTGAAAATAATTAACTTGTTTTAATATTGATCTGTAATTAGCTTTTGTGAGACCAGTACACAAAAAGCCAAGTTTAAATTTCCTTTTTTTTTTGCAAATATAAACTTTTTAGATTTGAACATTTGCATGTATTTGTAACGGTGTCGCGTATACCGACTAAATATAATATAATAATTGTGCTAAATAATGTTACATACCACTTAGCTTTTAAACTTATAGTTTACAAAAACAAAAAATATATATATAAAAAACATGCATTTATTGCTTAAAGTCCCATTTTTTTTATTAATGAATTGGTTTACAGGCAGTTTTCCATAAATCATCCTATCAATAGACAGATTGGCTGGTAAGAAATATGGCAGTATTTTTTTTATAAGGCATGGAGCAATTTTTTCATCTTGAAGCCTACATATTTTTCTTACTGGCCAGTATTTTATATCTATCAACGCTCAGACCTCTATCTAATTTGAGGTCAGTGAAGTACAACATTACAAAATATTACTGGCACGTAAGAATTTCCATTTCAGATTCTTTTCGTAGAGAAAAAAAATTAAAAGCTGGTTTTAGCACCCGAAATATCTTTCTATCACCATATTGGAAGTCATTGTGCTCCCGTTTGTTTTTAGTGTTTTTTTCTTGTGACTTTAGGCTTTACTTTTGAACTGTTTATATTTTCTTTCACGTTGACTTTGGCAATTATGTTTATTCTGGAAAATAATAACCAATAAACTTGAAAATATTTTGAATCGATTTCTCGTGAGAATCGGTTGACATAGTTACCGATTTGCATGATTCACATCCATAGATACGTTGCGATGACATATGTCAAAACGGACCTATTACATTGTGACTACTTTAGTCAGCCACTAAATAGTAGATTATGTCTTACGTCACGGGCGGCATATTGAACCCTGAGCGTAACGAGGGACTCTAGAGTTAACTCCTGAGCGTAGCGAGGGAGTTATATAGAGTCCTGAGTAAAGCGAGGGGTTCAAGCTGCCCAAGACAAAGACAGGCTTTATTACAGAGGAGCATACTCTACTTTTCACACCTTCTGCGAGACAATAAAAAGCTCGACATTTTTTATCAACATTAATAATTCAATAAAATTCACTGACAATCACAGCACCAAACACCGTCTTTTGTTTCACATTCTTTGTAAACGCTTTTTTTCTTTTTGTTGAATTCTGCTTATGGTGGCCAGTTCGATTTTCTAACAAACCTCTTTACAATCCCATATGGGCATTTGTTTTCCACGAGTTTCCACACGAATTTGACGTTCCAAATTTAAATCACTTTAATCCCTAGGGATTTTCATATAACTTTATATCCCTTGAGATATAATGCGTTACTTTACGTTGAGGTTGCATGATATGTAATTGGACATTGTCGAGCAGGTGGTGTGAAAAAGTACAATGTTCATTTTGTTTTGATGCTTTATTTATAACATCATCAGGTGGTAGAGCTGATGCCGGGGGCTCGACTGTGGAGGTAATAAAACGATCTGATTTAATTTGATTATAAAAACGGCTATTTCATATGTAAATACCATATGAAATATAACCGTAATACATAGAAAAAACATATATAACCAATTCCAGAGATTCCTCCAATTACCTAAATTATTAAACCCTTTAAGGCTGGTACACATTTATACATCAAAGCTTTCATTGTGCTATTATATCCAACAATTAATTAAGCGAACAATGGATTAGATCAGATAAGATAAGATGGATGTAGACCCGGCCTTATGATCGCAATTATAATGTACTACTGGGTAAGATTAAGAGGCTATGCGAATTTAATTTTTGTCACTGTCACTCCAAGCGAAAACACGCTCAGTGCGAGAGGGGCGGATTGAGGGCGAAAGCGAAAAATGTTAGTTTTATAATTTTTATAAAAAAACTAAAATAGCTAGCAAAATTTCAAATATCAAATCTCTAGATATTGTTGAAACACATCTAATAAAATATGTTTGAGTTCTGTATATGGTTCCTATTCGTCAAACCAGGAGAAAAAGTGTGTTTGAAGACCTCATTTCAACAATTATTTCTATCGAGAAAAATTTATACAAACATGTTTTCCAATTTCAAAACCCTAGATTATATAGTCAAAATGGATATACCAGAAATTTATTAAAATTTTCCGTGTATTTCATGAAATATACAAAAAAGAAGCACCTCTATTTTTTTACATATCGCCTTAAATAAAAATTATTTATTTCTAGTAAGATTAACAAGCACTCAACACATTATCTATCTATAAATTCTACTAGCCATTGCCCGCGGCTTCACTCGCTTGGGAGTCTTTCAACCATCGACAGTTTTCGGCTTGGCAAATATCATATCAATACCCTTTATTGTCTATAATATTATGTTTATGTAGTACGACGATAATAAAAAAAAAAACGCATCCAAATCTGTTGAGTGGTTCTCGATTCGAAACGGGGGTACTAGCATGTACTTGGTATCGACTCAACATCGATTCTATAAATAAAAATGTAGCTCTTATTTCACTGCAATAAGGGTTATCGTTCAAAATTATCGATTCTAATTCAGAATTATCGACAGAAAAACTCATACTGGAGACACGGTAAGTGACCGTTAAAAGGTCTTTGGATACAGCATGGTCTACGGGTGGTAGAGCTAATGCCGAGCTCGACTGTGGAGGTACCACCTTCTTACTTGGAGACCCCCTCGAAGTAATTCGGGGGAGAGTAAGAGGACAGCTCACAGGCAAAAAACCAGGAGGCCCACCATGCCTGGGACCGATGGATGGCGGTATATCCATCCCTAAAAGCCGGGCCTTACATGGAACAGACTGGTGACGTGCAGCGGCGTCACCGGTGCGAGGGTTCCGGCACCGCGCTCACCAACCCGCCTGCCCAGCGTGTGTGAGTATGGGCAATTCTTCCAGGATGACCACCGGGCGTGGCAAAGTCCTGGAAAGGCTTATGTCCAGCAGTGGACGAACTTGGCTGATGGATGGATGGATGGATGGATGTGTATATTTTGGCGCGCATATACCGCTACTTGAAATATCACCAGCGATGGCAACGTGAGGATCTTAAGGGGCTATACCGTGAAAATTGACACTTTTTGAAGTTATTTATCTGCTCTTTTAATGAAGTTCCAAGTAAAATAAATTTGTATAACAATTTTGGGATCTTTTACTAGATTTTGGTCTATCAGAAACGCGATTGGAGAAATTTCATTCGATAGAAATAATTATTGAAATCAGGTCTAAATTTACACTTTTTTTGATATTCTGACAAATTAGGATAGCATACAGACTTGAAAAATATTTATTTAGGTGGGTTTTACCTACACCTAAATTACTGGTTATGGAATTTTTGTAGCTATTTTAGTTAATTTTGCATTAATTTAAAACCGACTTTTTGACAATTTTCCCCGATTCCGTCCCTTTCGCACTGCGGGTCTTTCTGCCTGGAGTAACGGGGACCTTTGCTAGCACGGTATATCACCTTAAGTGACTTGGTACATATACTATACACACAAATTCTCAAAAATTCATTGGCGCATGCGCGATGGACAGGATTAGAATAGTTTGAGGCTAGCCAGTGTTCACAAAACAATTAATATATCAGTATTTCTATCAAAGGCAGATGAATAGACCTCGGATTTCGATATCTCAGATCCGATCTAAGTCTTTTTGTTCCAGAGACTCTTAGACACATATCTCACCTGTATCACCTTGTGATAGAGTTGAGTTTTGATTGAAACCTGTGTCTAAATATGTGGTTAGTAGAAACTGGTCCCCCTTTTTGATACGCCAACACTCTTTGATATAAGACTTAGCCTTATTCCCTTGTGATAGAGGTGAATTTAGAATAATTCGTGTGTCAAGTAGTGGTGGGTACCCGCGGGACGAGGAAAGGTATGGAGTCTGTTATTGATTAATAAGGATGAAATTAATGTGGTTAGGGTTTGATGTTAAGTTTATTGTAAGCGTTTAAATGGTTAATACATTTTTAGAAGATGAAATAATATAAATGAATACCTATATTTTATATTCAGCCCCATACTAAGGACCAAATACACAAAAAAAATATATATTTATATTAAATTTATTATCTTGTATAAATTTCAAGTTAAGTAATTAGAACAAAAATGATATGTGAACACGTAAATAATAAAAAAAAAACAGTGATATGACAAATATGTTCTTTTTAGATAATATAATATTTTATGAAAACATTTATTGTTAAAATTTAAAAAGGTTGATTAAAAATCTCACAACGTTAGAAAATAAATACAAAATAAACGTCCATGAGCTTCAAAACTACCAAGAAATGGTACTACGAAATTGCTATGAGAGAGCCAAGAAACAAAACTGCTACGAAACTACGGTAAGATTGCTACGAGACTGCTAAGAAACTGTTACGAGACTGCTACGAGACTGTTACAAAACTCCTACGAAACTACTGTAAGACTACTACGAGAATGCTAAGAAACTGCTACGAGACTGCCACGATACTATTATACTGTAACGAGACTGCTACGAAACGGCTACAGGTTTGCTACGAAACTGCTACAAGACTAAGCTAAAGCGACTCTGTCATTCCGGAACGATCTCTAAAAATATAATACACGTTTACAAAATGGATCACAAAAAAAAAAACAATCGTACCAACATAACAAAACGGTAAAGTTCAAAAATGGAACAATTGTAAAGGCGACTGCACACCGCCCGCGTCCGCACAATCTTGGCGCGCCTTGTGGCTGACGTTAAATAATTGTTGGGTGCCGGACGGGATTTTTGTAGTCTATGGTCGTGATAGAGGCGGCTTGGTTTTGTTATTAATTGTTCGGTGTTTGTTAACTTAGTGGGTTTTTATTTCGATTGGTGTTTGTTTGTTTTTTGGGTCTTGTTATCTTGATTCATTTGTAAACTGTGAAAGATGATTTTAAATATACTGAATTGTATATATTAGTAATATTATTACGTCAACATATACGTTTACAAGCTTTAAATTTATAAAGCAAATTTAATGATTTAAGTAAATTTACAGCAATACTGATCAAATACTCCTTTTTTTACTGAATTCAATGCTGTACCACTGTTGAAATTTTAGGCCTTGATATTCAGTAGATTTATGGTAATTAAAATGAATAAAATATAATTATTGACCTGTGCGTATTTTCAGAGTTCCGTCAAAAATCAAAACCACGTATAGTGAAAGTAACGTGTTTTGTTAATCTGTTCATGGCCCGGCTCAAAAACGGCCCGGCCGACTGAGGTAATATTTGTTATGTAAGTGAAGAACTAACCAAAAATCTTTGATTATGGATGGAAATAATTTAGAACATCGTGTTATTGTCTAAAGAAGTAAGTATTGATAGATTGCTTTTTTATCTTGTACATTAAAAGACATTGTGACAAACTTTTTACGAGACTTTATCTCTCAACCTTACATAATGTCTTGTTTAAGGGGCTTCACAATCAAAACTGCTTTTACAGACGTTTTTAAATTGGTTTAAACTTTCTATATGAATATCACAAAACTTTGAAAAAAATATATCACACATATTGACCCATGTCCCGTAATTGTGACGTTTTAAAATCTTAAAAGCATTAACCTACAACGAGAAAATAAATACCTTTAATAACCTTTCAAATGCTTTAAAAAACTGATAAATAGTTTAAAATTTTTAAATTCAAAAGAGACAAGGTTAAAACTTATACACACACATGAGCAATATAAAAATCTAACACAATGATGTTTAAAACTTTTAAATACCAAACTTAACACATGTGAAAAGCATTATTTTCTCTATTTTGCGCTATCCGGCGAAACAGCGATCGTCGTAACAGCCACTTTGCAATGCACTCTGACATGAACGTTATTTATATTTAGTTATTGTCGATATTTGTACAGACTTATTTCGAGCTGCTAATTTAACTTACTGAAGCCCCTTAAATGGGTGCTATATACTTTTTATGTCAAAAAAATGTAAAGAACGTCATGAATCTACTCTCAATGAAAAACCAATTTGATTAATTTGCAATATGCTGCTGTAAGTGGTAGAGCTAATGTCGTGCTCGACTATGGAGGTACCACCATATACTCGCAACCTCCCAAAAAGTTATTTGGGGAAGAGTAAGAGGACAGCTCTCAAACAGGCCAACCAGGTGGCGCACATTTCCTGGGACCGATTGATGGCGGTCCATCCATCCCAAGTTGCCGGCCCTTACATAAAGAAGACTGACGCCCGCCCAGCTCAATGGCCAAATCTTGGAAAGGTATGTCCAGCACTGGACGAACCAGGCTGATGAGTGGATGGATCATCATAATCAATAGGCTAAATTGCTTGCAATCCATGGCTGTATCTTTTATGTCTCTAAAGTTTTTTTCAGTCCACTCTTTGATGTGGATGGATGTTGCCGTGAAATTCATTAAATGCCATGTCTACCCCATTATAGGCTCTACATTATAGGGAGAGCGAGTTGGCGAGTTGCGATTTATATAATGACGTCATTGAGGGGGTGAGTCGTGTGTGACGGGATCTTTAGAGCAGATTGTGGTTGCTGATTGGCTGAATCGTCAATTTACGAATGCGAACTAAATGGCTGTCTTTTAAGCAGTTAGCCTTCACTCATACACACTACCTTTAACAAATCGATATCTATATTATTCTTTTGAATCTAACAAATAATATTGTGCGCGAATGTAGCGCGCAAGAGGTTTTTGTAACCAAACTGTCGCCCTTGGCGAGGGCTACATATTTGCGCTGTTCGGAGTTGAAACTCTGGGACCATGGGGCCCAAGTGCGCGACGACTGTTTCAAGAACTGTCGTCGCGTCTGGTCGACGCCTCTGGTGATCCAAGAGCTGGAGCTTACTTCGGCCAGAGGATTAGTCTATCGATTCAACAAGGTAACGCTGACAGTCTCTTGGGTACTCTCCCCATTTAATTTCAGATATTTTTATTAAGTATATAATTTTTGTTTTTTTGTCTTAGTTATTTAGTATATTAATTACTTGAATAAATAGATATGAAAGTAAAAAAAAAAAAACTGTAGTGATAACCTAATTCTCTTGTGAGATGACTATTTCTCTTCATGAACTCTCTCTTCGAGTGTGATTTTATCTCTATTACTCAACCCATCTCTTGAAGAGTAAAAAAAATTCTAGTTATTCAAGTAACCTATATCTAACAATAAATGAAAAGGTCATGACAATTTTTTTTCATATAATCTCTAAGCTTTCAATTGATTGTTTCTAAATTTAAATTTATATTAAATTAAATCAGCTATTCTAACAAACTGACACGGTTAACGTTTAATAATATCTTGACGTGACTTGACTTATTTTTAGCAACGCGTTTTGCAGACTTTTCAAAATAAGCTGTTCTATTATTATCAGCTTAAACTTGTTAATTTCTATCCCTAAAACTTTTCCGTAGTATTTTATGAGTACAATTAATATGAATCCTGCATGAAGTCCAAATTTGTAATTCTATTTTTGAATTAGATAGCTGTAACAGCGTCTTGGCTGCTCCAAATTCGGTAAGATACTGCTGAAATTAGCAAAGATTTGTATCAAAATACGAAATGACTATACAGACTATACTACATACGTAGTTCCATCCATCCATCAGCCTAGTTCGTCCACTGCTGGACATAAGCCTTTCCAGAACTTTGCCACTCCCGGCGGTCATCCTGGAAGAATTGCCCATACTCACACACGCTGGGCAGGCGGGTTGGTGAGCGTGGTGCCGGAACCCTCGCACCAGTGACGCCACTGCCGACTTGTTTTATTGGTTGAGACGTTTTGCTTTTTAACATTTACCATACAATTTAGGGAATTTCTGTGCGTTATGAATGTATTCAGTAAATTTTTTAAAAATTTCACACACAAATAGGCTCTTTTATTAAATTATAAATATTTCCAGTATTTTTTTTTTATTTCACTTACAAATAGGCTATTTCATTTTAATTCAAAACAAAAATCGTCGAAAAACGAAACGTAGTATAATTTTAGCTAAGTAGTATATTTTTCATTCCCATAGACAATAGTTTTCCGAGGGTCTTCATCCAACCCTGATTCTGACCATAAGATGTATGGTTAGTGGATAAGGAAAATAGCTCTTTTTTTTGTGATGCCCTAAGAGGAATTTTAAAGTAAATTTTACCCAACATTGATGAGGAATCAACGTGTTGTACCAAAATATATATAAATAAACTGAACTGAACTTAAAAACTTGCCTGCAACACTGCATTATTAAGCTGCACAAAAATATAGCTATCAAAGCAATTTCATAAATGTAACAATCACAAAATTAATAACTCTGAAACAAACTAATAATCCGAGATCTCTGCTTACAAGCATCCTATAAAATTCAGAAATCATAAAAAAGTCCATTTTCTCCAGAAAAAAATACAAACTTTCACCACCAATAGCGCGCCCGCTTTACTTTTATTCGATACAAATGAGCCAATAGAACGCAACGCTTCAAGACGTACCGCCTAATACTACACCCGTCTCGTTCTCTCAGAGGGGAGGGTGGGGAAAACGGGGCAGCGGGTGAAATTGTCTCAAGACGTTTATATTTATGGGCCGGGGATTTTTTTATTATTTTGCGATATCGTTTTATATTGAGTCGGTACGATCGGTTATGCGCGCGGAATGGTTTTGGCGGGTAATTTTCTACAAGCGCTTGTTGTTTAACTCGAAAATCGAATACAATGGGGTCGAGATATTTTCCTTTTATGCAGGTTTATCGTATTACGGTGGGTGCGTTTTCCTTTTTTTAGATTACGGTTCGAGTTTTTTTTCTAGTGTGGCGGTTTCGGTGCGCCGATCGTTAAACACATCGTCACGACACGAATTCCCGAAGGGACTATCAGAGGTGTTTTTGAGTATGGACTGTGAAATGCAAAGTCACAATCTACACTCGTACACCTAAGTTTCGCTGACCATTATTACATCTCAGCGTGATAATGGTCTTAATTGCATATTATATTTACATTATATGTATTTGTATATATGTATGTATGTATTTTTTATTATTTTAATTTTATAGTAAGTACATTTGTTTTCTATTTATTACTTATTATGTAGATATTATGCTCCGTTTGTTTACATGAATATTTTAATGCCTCGGTCATTAAGGCATTTAGTATTGTTTCTACGATACCTTTCCCGGCCTACCCAATAACAATCCACAGCACAAAAGGTTAACTGGAAGACAACGCTAGATAGCATTAAGTTCGCCTATTGTACAAATTTTTAAGTGCAATAAAGAATGTTATTATTATTATTATAAAGGGAGAGACACAAATGCTAGCTTTTTAGGGCATGCAGGTTTATCCCACTGTAATTAGTATAGAAACTATGCACATAAATTCCAAAAACTCATTAGACCGTGTATGCTCGACCATTTTTGTTTAAACTATTTAAACCCAAAATTTACCCATTTTATTCAAACACCACTTCAAATGCAGAAAAGACCTCATTAGATTGTTCGATTCTCTCCCTTCTTATCCGGTACAGTTGGCACGAAAAGTTCACGTCGAAAAGGGTTCTTCAAGTTTAAATAAATGTTGATCCAGTTACCATTTTCCTGTTAGCAAAAATATGGAATGCTACAATGTTTATGCTTAGGGCTTTATTTAGTCCAAACATTTTTTTTTTGTAAGTAAATTTAAAATGTTTTAATTCGTTCAGTCATCGATGTTCCATAACAAGATGAACGGTTAAAAGAACAATAGTTGTATCGTGGAGATACAATTGAAATTGGAATGGAAATTGGAATGTGAAGTTTATATTATTGAACCGACCGATGTTATTTGTAAACTAATGTTATAATTTAATTTCATTTCGTTGGAATAAATCCATCACTGCATTATTGAACAGCTTCGTTCGATATTGCACGTAGGTATACATTTTTATATACATAAAAAAAAACAAACAAGAGAAGCAGATGAGGATAGTAGCAAATGAATAACGTCATTATGTATGTATATATGTATATCTATGTGATATAATTTTTTAACCAAATCCCTTTATTAACCTTGCCTGCAATTTAATGTTTAACTATTGTTTTAGCTAATGAGAAGTCAACTGATTAATAGAAAATATTATTAATTAGAAAACACTTTGCATTGCAGACAGTATCTACATTTAATTCGATAAGCGGCACCAATTATCCGTGCCATTCCTCCCCACACTCCCCTACAGCTATCAATTAATTTTAAACGCTGTGCCAAAGACGCCTCGCTTCCCCTCTAGTGATGTGGTTTAAATTAACTGTTTGAATGAAATGCTATTTTCTATTTATTTAGGTTTTAATTATTTTTTTATCGTAATTTGTATTTTTAAATGACTACTTGCGACTGACTTTATTTAGTAATAAAAAAAATATCGTTTTGAAATTTGTCAGTTGACCAAAGAGTTGTAAAATGTTTCATACATTTGTGTATTTCATACATTTTCTGAAGAGTATTTTAAAAATAATAGAACACATGCATCATAAACGACAGTCAAAATATGCAACTTTGTACATATCTACATACCTACTCATATTACATACATCGATACAACTTTAACTTTTCTTAATGAAGTTAAAAAAAAGCAGCGGGTTGTGTCACAGATGCGACCGTAAATAATTTAAGTGGATACTACTTATGTCGCCTCTTTACTCAATCACAGAGGTAAAAATCAATAGCAGCCATATATATCATAATAATATGCCAGTGATGGCAGCGCATTCGCTTACGAGGTCATTTCAATTTTTTTTATTTATTCAGATCAAATAAATATTAACTTATCGTCTCACGATTTCTCTCCCATTTTTTAGAGCCTTTGCCAGAGCGCTCGGTCTACAAACTAACGCTCGAGTAAAAAAAGAATCGTTTTCCGTTTGACATAATAATCTACTAGTAACGTTTATCCCCTCACTACAGATTCTTCATTTCCTATTTCAAATCGGAATTTTGAAGTTTTTATATTTTTATGTAAACTGCTGCCGTTAATTCGAGAGAATGATGACAGATGGAGTGTGGCGATATCTCGAAAAAATACTACAAGTCAACAAGAGCTTCTTCACGACAAAAATAAATAAAGGCACGTTAAAAAAATATCAACGGTACAACAAATGGGACGAAATAAATCCAAATCATGATTATTTAAACTTTTTTTATAAATAAAAACCCTGGAATAGAATATATATACGATCTTATTATTTGGTAAGGTATATCAGTTTTATAATACGACAACACTGCCTTACACCGCAGATATTATAAACCTTTTTCTGAAATGTCGATTCAAAAAGTCGAGGATTCATACTGCAGGCATTATGATTGCTGATTTGACAGAAATAACTTGACAGTATCGCTAATAGACAACTTTTCGCCAAAAATAATATTTTTTGCGCTTTTTTTTAACTTTTACGTAGAAATTGAGTCAGCTGATTCATTAAGTTTTGTACTAGGAAGTGGAAAATATATACGACAAAAATACTTTTTATTAACAAATGGGACCTTTTAACGATATACAATCTACCCTTAAATCATCATGATAAATATAAAATATTGAAATGCAAAACAGTAAAAAAAAGGTTTTATCCCCTGACATTTGCAAACGTCACCATTCTCTCGAATGAACGGCCGGAGTTTAAAGTTGTCATACAGTGCTACAAGGATCTGATGGCGCGTAGATAACAGTGACAGGGGGGTGCAGCTGTGAAACAAGGAGTATGGTAGCGGCGTTAGTTACGATTTTGGGGACAACCATCATCAGAATCAGCTCTACCACCTTCTATTGGAAAAAAATTATATATACTAATTTATTAATTTTGCTACCTTCGTTTAATAGGTAATGTGTTGTAATAACGTCTATTTTCAAACCTTTCTTAAGTTCATGGGACACTAAGGAATCATTATAATTATAAGGTTTCTAAAGATTTTTATCTTTGAAATTTTCATTTCAGGTAGGTATTTTTATTTACAATTGTTTGTTTATTTCATTTAGATTCATCATGTTACTTAAGTTATTAATTTTACACCTGTCTCTCAGAGGGGTAGGCAGAGACTACAGATTTCCATCTGCTACGATCCAGACACACCTCTTTCCTCTCTTCCACATCCATAAATCTAGTCATACAAGCTCTTCTGTTCCGGTTACTTTTGACGTGGCCCTATCTCGCCAATTTGGTCAGTACTTTCTCTAAAAGTGCATGTCTAATTTATTCTGTACACCTATAAACATTTTTTTCTCTTCCATGCAAAGGTTGTCCGGAAGAGATCGCTTTTAGTGATAAGACTGCCAATTGTGCCCTGCTACCTATTAAAAATTGTCTCTTTATCTCGGTGTTTTTGGTGTGTAATTGTGTGCAATAAAAAATATTGCATTGTATTGTACTGACCCTGAAAGGATTGCAAAACAAGGACAACTATAGTAAAACAAGAGAAGATGGGACATAATGTATATTCCATCCGTCCCGTAAGGATTAACGCAATCCACAACGTTTTAATATATTAACCGACTAATTTTAATAGCTAAAATGAAAGTAGGTAAAAAGCTAAGGGGTTTGTGTTTTACCTTTTCGCAAAATTTGGATTTCTACATACAAAAATTATTTTTTTAATCTTAGATTTTTAATGCCTTGTGGATGTGAGCATAATAACTCTCGCCCCTTTGCCAATTACCTTTGTATTTAAAAAAAAAATTGCGTGACCATAGAGCATGATATATCAAATGTTAGCGACACTTTACATTGACAGCTACATTTTTATTTATTGCTAGGCAAAGGCATTAAAGCTCCTCAGCCCATATCCTTACACTTTGAATTTTGCACAAAATCTCTAAAACTAACTAATAAAAAAATATATTGAAACGTGTTTATTAAGCATACGAAGATATCTCAATTATTTTTCATTATCTTACCTAACACGTAATGAAAACTTGTAGATTATACCTACTTTAAATAAGAACCCACATAATTATAGAAAGCTAATTCTAACCAAAGCTAAAGTCTATAAAAATCACGCAAACAATACAAACGGAATCGCCCCACCTCAAAGCGGCCAACAAAAAACGAATTAATCGCAATCACCATCCAAATTCAGAATCAAATTCAAATATCGAATTCGGTAATTGTTTTAAATCCTTCCATATTGAGAGGCCTTTACAAAACGACCAAGTTAACTGACAGCACTAAAAGGACCTTATTATATAGCAATAAAAGTCAATTTTCTCCGTTTAGAAGGTACGGGTAAGATGGTAAAGGAATATAGGGGCGGAAACATTTAGCTTCCCTTAAAACGCGCCGTCTGCGTTTGACACACCCTCCCTTAGGCCCTTAGGGTAACATTTTTTTGTAACACCCTGTGATGCCCGCTCCCCAACTAGAGGGCGAACGTTTCGGGTTGGTTGAGTTTCGGCTATATTTTCGGTGTAAACTAGTGTTCAACTGTTCAAGAAGATATGAATGAATGAATGAATGAATGAATGAATGAATGAATGAATGAATGAATGAATACACACTTTATTGTACAAGGTCAAATAAAAAATTGAGTACAGAGTTTTGAACACACAATGTTGTACAAGGGCGGACTTATCACTTAAAGCGATTTCTTCCAGCCAACCTTTGGGTGGTGAAGAAAGTATTATTTTACGTAATGTGGAGGGGGATACCAATTTACAGAATACATAAATAAAAGAAGAATCAAAACCAATAAAGTGGATATACATAATGCCTAATATATAATATACTCCTATCCAACAAAAATTACACAATATATTTTATGTTTGATACATACATATCGTATACATACAAATAAATAATAAAAAAAAATATATAATAATAATAATAACTACTTAATATACTCTTAATATACTATATATAAAAATATCAATAGACTGAGTGATGAAGTGAGACTACCAACCTAAAGAAACTTCATGATGTGATTTTAAATTCTTTTTAAATATCGCCAATGAAGGCGATATACGTATCTTCGTGGGTAAATCATTCCACAGACGAACGGCCTTGACCGAAAAGGACTTCCCATAAGCAGCAGAATTGTGCTTGGGAATAGTAAGAAGGCTATTTTCCTTACAGCGTAAGGAATTTACGAGATTGTATTTAATACGAAGATATTCAGGTGCGGAGGGATCGTTTAAAACGTTGTATAGAAGACAACGATATGAGTATTCCTACGAAGGCGAATTGGGAGCCACTTTAGACGAGCACGAAATTCTGAGACGTGAGACGTTTCGCTTGTATTTCTTATTTTTGTAGTTTTATAGATACCAGTGGCGTGCACAGAACTTTTAGCTGGAAATGCAAGCAATTGGTCAAGAATAACAATAAAAAAAAAATATGAAAAAATTTAAATATCACTTTGAAAAAAAAAAATATTTGTATAGGAAATTTTCACTCTAGGGTAGACATTGTCTACCCTGGCGTCATAGATTTTTTTTTCAAAGTGATATTTAAATTTTTTCATATTTTTTTTTATTGTTATTCTTGACCAATTGCTTGCTTTTCCAGCAGAAAGTTCTGTGCACGCCGTCTGATGCCTTATTGTCTAACTTCAACATCAATCGCTATTGCTTTCAAAAGTACGCGTGATTGGCTAGAAGTGATGAGTCACGTCATTTCTAGCCGAAAGACGATTTCATGACTATTTTCTTACACAATCGCACCTCTGATCTATCAACGTCCAGACCAAACAGCTGGACCTAGGAACTTAAAATTTTGATTGTTGGTTCCTTGTGTGACGTGGACATATGGTAAGAAGGGATTTTAGGAAATTCCCACGGGATCGGGAGAAACGGGATACACGCGAGCAACGGGATACACGCGAGCAACGGGACACACGCGAGCAACGGGATACACGCGAGCAACGGGATACACGGGGGCAACGGGCGTCCGCGAGTAAAGTATAATCTATTGAAAAAAATATACTTGTTCATCAGTTTGTTAGGGTTCCGTACCCAAAGGGTAAGGGTCGGGACCCTATTACTAAGACTCCGTCTGTCTGTCCGTCTGTCACCAGGCTGTATCTCATGAACTGTGATAGTTAGACAGTTGAAATTTTCACAGATGATGTATTTCTGTTGTCGCTATAACAACAAATACTAAAAAACAGAATAAAATAAATATTTAAGGGGGCTCCCATACAACAGACATGATTCTTTTGCCGTTTTTATAGATAATGGTACGGAATCCTTCGTGCGCGAGTCCGACTCGCACTTGGCCGGTTTTTAATTATATCTTTACACTACACTATCATCTATTCATTTAAAACACACAAAATCAAATTTTCAAGCAAAGTGAAATTGTGTAAGCTTAAAAAGTATAATTAGAAGCAAGAGTGTTCTAACACAAAAAACCAAAATTCAAATAGTTTATTTAGTAAAGAAGGTATCCATAATACACTTTTCACGAGTCAAATTTAATCTTGTTACAATAATTAAAAAATTATTCGATATATTTCGACCCTCGGTATGGGGCTGTCATCAGTCGAATGAATAAGGTCGAAATATGTCGAATATTTTTTTTAAAAATTGTTTTAATACTAATTAATAAACAAAAGAAATAATAAAATTAAAGGTTTATTTAATTTATGTTGCAATATACAAGGTGTAACAGAAAGGTGTAACCATATTTGAAGAGCTTATTCAGTCAATGGCATAGAACAACTTTTACTATGGAGCCAACCCTGAAATCTCAAAAAAAAAAATCCGCCTTTCCATACATTTCAGCCGAGCGGCATTGCATTTTTCTATGAAACATTTTTTTTTTCGAGATACAGGGTTTGTTCCATAGTAAAAGTTGTTCTGTACCATTGACTGAATAAGCTCTTCAAATATGGTTACACCTTTCTGTAACACGTTGTATATATACAAGGTGACTTTTTGATCATCGTCCAAATTCATACTGGTGGCTTGGTAAGTGATCAGTATCATGGATCAATAATAATTTTGGTGAAATTCGTAAAATGAAATTTCGACTCCCCATAGTGATTCACTCGGGACTGGAACTGAATTTCTATACTGATCACTTATCACGCCTCCAGTTTGAATTTGGACGATGATCAAAAAGTCACCTTGTTTAATTAAAATGATGGGTAATATAATTATACAACCTCGAAAAATTCCGACGTCCAATTAAAAAAGGAAACGTTTACGATTTGCACTCCACAACTTCTAGTTCGAACGAAACGTCAAAAACAGAAATGCTATTATGGAAGTGTCGATCCGAACGTCATCGCAACGTCCGTCCGATGTCCGTCACAAACCTGAAAGTTAGGCTGAAAATGCGATTGTATGGGGGATTTTAAATTAGTTTGACTTTGGAAGGTTAATCTATGTTTGACGTTTGTTATAGAACTCATAGATACTGCAAAAGTATATTTTAAGTAGAGCCGATTCGATTAGTTGTCATACAAGGGAAAGGCAATCACCCAATTCACTTGGATTAAATTATGTTAAGGTGTGTTAATTCGAAAACCATTTCGAGATTTAGGTTTAATAAGACGTATTTTCAAACTTTAGGTATAAAAAAACCTAATGATGATGAATATAACTTCCGTTTGCCTATGTGACGTCACTTGAGAAATGGCTGTTTAGAAATGTGTCCTTTGCTATCAAGATAAATTTATAATAATTTGCTTCCGACTAATTTGACAGCTGGATGACAAGTTGACAAGTGGACATTTTATTTAGCTTTCAACGGAGAAATAATATAACTCATTCATAACGTCGTCGTGTCGTGCAGTAAACTAGGTACCCGGCTGGAATGCAAATGTAGGAGAGCTTTGTAATGACGTCATCGCGCGAGATGCCTAGTCAACTTGACCGTGTTACACAGGCAGACATGATAAATGTCATGTTGTGACCATGTCGGTCAAATATTGATGGTGTTCGGACTGCTATAGTTAGTTAAACTTCGGCCGTTCATTCGAGAGAATGGTGACGTTTGCAAATGTCAGGGGATAAAACCTTTTTTTTACTGTTTCGCATTTCAATATTTTATATTTATCATGATGATTTTAGGGTAGATTGTATATCGTTAAAAGGTCCCATTTGTTAATAAAAAGTATTTTTGTCGTATATATTTTCCACTTCCTAGTACAAAACTTAATGAATCAGCTGACTCAATTTCTACGTAAAAGTTAAAAAAAAGCGCAAAAAATATTATTTTTGGCCAAAAGTTGTCTATTAGCGATACTGTGTTCACTTGAATTTAAGAACCTTATATATTATATTTATTATACAAGTGTTTCTTGAAAAGCCCGGTTGCGGGTCCATTTTATGTTTTAGTGCCAGTCAACCAAATAAAATGTAAATTTCGATAAAAAAAGCTACCTACTAAAATAACGAAAATTTTAAAAATAATTACAAATCAATTAATTTAATACACAGACACGGATCGCATATAACTAATATAACATTCGAGGACAAAGATAGAAGCCGAATGAAGTTATTTGTTTAATCAATAAAATGTGTCAAGTTATTTCTGTCAAATCAGCAATCATAATGCCTGCAGTATGAATCCTCGACTTTTTGAATCGACATTTCAGAAAAAGGTTTATAATATCTGCGGTGTTAGGCAGTGTTGTCGTATTATAAAATTTTATTTATAAATAAAGTTTAAATAATCATGATTTGGATTTATTTCGTCCCATTTGTTGTACCGTTGATATTTTTTAACGTGCCTTTATTTATTTTTGTCGTGAAGAAGCTCTTGTTGACTTGTAGTATTTTTTCGAGATATCGCCACACTCCATCTGTCATCATTCTCTCGAATTAACGGCAGCAGTTTAGACGAAGCATAGTGCAAGTTCGTCGGGGCTTTTTGTATTGTATTGTGACGTCATCTTTAATAACAATTTTTATGGCGCTTTTCAATTTATATATGAAATCGTTGATAACGTGGACTAAATCTTCTGTTCAATGAAAATATAAAATATAATAACATAAATTGAGGCGCTAAGAGCCACCTGTTCCAAACACAATTTTATTGTTGACTTTTAATTTTTAATTGGAAATATTTGGTTAGAGTGTTCTTGCTCTCAACGCCTCTTTTTAAAGTGTAATGTCAAATATCGATAGTACTGGGACTGTTGTTGATAGCAATATCATAGTGCGAGTTTGTCGGGGTGTTTTTGTATTTCATTGTGACGTCATCTTTAATATCATTTAAAATTTATGACGCTCTTTCAATTTATACAACATGTAACAGAAAGGTGGAACCATATTTGAAGAGCCTATTCAGGCAATGGTATAGAACAACTTTTACTATGGAACAAACACCTAATCTCGAAAAAAAAAATTGACTGTTTCATAGAATAAAATAAACTTTTAACAAAAACATAGCAACCGACTTCAATAGTAACAGCAGCATTATGTTATCTAGAAGTCGGCGCTATTATATTGGTTTTTATGTTGCTATATCGTAGGAAATACGCCGACTTCTAGATAACATAATGTTTCAGGAAGAAAGAAGTCAGCAAAAGTGTTGCTTCGGTACCATCGGTCTTTATAGAATTACTATTAACTTTTTAGTGAATGACTGCTGTTACTATTGAAGTCGGTTGCTATTTTTTTGTTAAAAGTTCATTTTATTTTACATTTTTTAGTGTTGCTGGGTTAAATTGTGAAGTATGGGTAGTTCTTGCAAACGTGGTGTTAATATGAAACGAAGTTCAAGTGAGTATAAGTAGCTATGTTTGAGTAGCTTCCTGCCATCAGCACCCTAACAAAACATGATTATTGCAATCTCGAGTTATGTGCTGTCATTCGTTGAAGAGTTCTACGGTGATGAAGCCAACATCGAAGGTCAGGTGGGTACACTGGCAATTTTCAAGCAATGCCCTGCAATGAGCACCCTAACACAAACTGATTGCCGCAATCCAAAGTTATGTGCTGTCATCCGTTGAGGAGTTCTATGGTGACGAAGCCAGGATTGAAGGTCAGGTGGGTGTTCTGATAATCTCCAAGTAATACCCTTAAATCAGCACCCTAACGCAGTGATTGCTGCAATCTCGAGTTATGTGCTCTGATCCGTTGAGGAGTTCTATGGTGATGAAGCCAGGATCGAAGGTCAGGTGGAAGAATGTCGATTTTCAAGTAAAACCTTGTAATCAGCACCCAGGTACAAAGCGATTACTCAATTTTGAGAGGTATGCTGTCATTTTCTGAGGAGTTCCACTGCCTATCTCTGAAGACCTTCATTGGATCATGACCAAACCTAAAATGGGACCTACCTGGAAGTACACTTTTCCAAACAAAAAAAAAGAATTATTCAAATCGGTTCAGAAATGACGGAGTTATGGAGTAACAACGCCAAAAAAAAAACACATACAGTCGAATTGAGAACCTCCTTCTTTTTTGATGTCGGTTAGAAATGCAATACCGCTCGGCTGAAATGTATGGAAGGGCAGTTTTTTTTTGAGATTTCAGTGTAGGCTCCATAGTATAAGTTGTTCTATACCATTGACTGAATAAGCTCTTCAAATATGGTTACACCTTTCTGTTACACGTTGTATATGAAATCGTTGAAAACGTGGACTAAGAAAATTATGACATAAATTGAGTCGCTACGAGCCATACAATTAGTTTTTAATTGTTGACTTTTAATTTTAATTGGAAGTATTATAAAAATAAAAAATAAAAACTAGTGCCCTGGCCCTAGTCAAAAGGACCTCTAGTTTTTTTTTTCAAGCTAGTATTATACTTGATACACTTATCCTAATATTCATATACATTTTTTTTTCTAATACTTTAAATTTTGTAATACTATAATTTGTTATTTAAGAAAACTAGAAATAAATTGGCTGATAAATAAATTATAATAAAAAAAAAGTGTAATAATAATAAAAAACTGTAAATAATAGATTTTGTTCCATTTATATGGACGCTCTAGATTTGCTGGTGTCCATAAAAAGTTTCCGGATGCGAGGCTCACCTGCAAGTTACTGTACAAACTGAACCCACCTGACTATCCTTCAAGCCCAGCTTCTCGGCCAGCTTCTTGCGGTCCGGCTTGGATATGTACTTCTGCACCTGGAACCGCTTCTCCAGACCCTTGCGCTGCAGGTCGGAGAACACGGCTCGACGCATCATGCCGCGGCGGGGCTTGCCTGCAAGATCACATACTTTAGGTCCTCCAATACTAAAATCAAAAGAAAGACGGTAAATTTCAGTAACAAAGTTTTATTTTGCGGGCGCTTGCGTACTGCACTGTATGAAATTAACCGCAAATATAAGTTTGCCTCGTTAAAACATCCGGGATTAATGGATGTGGAATAGGTGTGGAATTAATGTTTGTAGAATTTTTTCCTTCACTTGTCCCTGCATGCAGAATTTTAAGATTATCACCGGAAAGTGACCTAAGTTTAGATAATCTATCACTGTGTGAAAATACACTTTGAATATCAAACTAGCAAACTTGGATTTTTGTTATTAAATTTCAGCTTCAAACTTATCTCTCGAGCACCCACGGGAATACTCCGGGGAAGGCGAACACTTGCGTGTGCGTGCGCCTGCGCCGTTCGCACTGGAACAATACTACAAAGCTACAAACTTACCTCTCGAGCTGTGCGCCCATGGGAAGGCTCCGGGGAGGGGGAACACTTGCGTGTGCGCCTGCGCAGGTCGCACTGAAACAACACAATATCATTAGTCTGCAGTAATAAAAGTATGGTGATTTCGATTGATACAGACAGATGCATACTGAAGACTTAGTAAATGGTCAAAAGGTTCCAATAAACAGTAGAGCGAAATAAAAAAAAAATGTTGTGGCGATCCTAACAGACTGATGCAACCTGCGGTTGTTTGTGAACGTCATTATGTGTGCTTGTAAAAAACGGTATTTTTCCATTTTCCAAAAGCTATAGATATTATGAATATTAGATTGTCGTCGAAGTCAGTTATAAATTACTATTTTAAGTTTTTATCACTTGTAAAATATGCCTGTTAAAAAATAGTACATTACGATTATTTATGATACATGTGACTTAAGTAGTCCATTATTGCACGGCATGAGTTAGCGCCCGAGCGTAGCGAGTGCCCTGCAATAATGGACTACTTAAGTCACGGAAAAGCGTTACTTAAGTGCGAGTTAAGGTCACAGTGTGCTATAAAGTGCTTTGGAGTGTTAAATAAACGAAAAGTTCCACAACTCTTGATAATTGACAATTAAAAAAAGCGCCCCAATATCCGACAAAAAAAACGAATTTGTGTATAATTTATTGAAGATGATATTTCACCAAGAACCATTAATCGAATCCATCGAAAAAAAAACAAATATGCTCGTAGTCTATGAAATTAAAAAGATTTAATAAGTACTACAAGGGTCACTAAAGATAGACTGCAATAAAAGACTGAGAAAACGGCAGTTTTATTACCAAAACAAAAAACGAACAAAGCTCAAACAGTAGTGGATTAGCAATATCGACAGCCAATATTTATTCAACCTAAAAAAAACTACCAACAATAGAGTCAAACCAAATCGCCCATAAACACCGTAATACCAAATTTTTGCACAATAAAATGGTATAACACCAATTGTTATAAGTGAATGAAGGGCAACAAAAGGCGGAATTGGACGAAATGTGAAAAAACTGAGGTTAGACCATTTTGGTTTATGTGCTCTCACTTTTTTGTTGAATGCTCTTTTAGTGAGTCATTCATGTAATTTTCGAATTTTATTTCTATTTTAGAATTAAGGTTATAAAACAAAAGGTGTCTATAATGCAAAATCTTTTTAATTTTTTAGGGTTCCGTACCCAAAGGGAACTACCCGTTAGTTATTACTAAGACTCCGCTGTCCGTCTGTCTGTCCCTCTGTCACCAGGCTGTATCTCATTAACCGTGATAGTTAGACAGTTGAAATTTTCACAGCTGATGTATTTCTGTTGCCGTTATAACAACAAATACTAAAAAACAGAATAAAATAAATTCTCCAGATTTTCTAAAATAAATTAATTGTCATTAACGGAATAGACAAACGACATATATTTTGATTTTTCATATCAACTATGAATAATGCTTTTACAAAACAAAGCAAATTAAAAATAACAAATATTTTAACTTACAACTTTCATTCAATTGCCCACCGATTTGATCAAATCTTCCGGGTTGATTTCTCCAACAGTTGGCAACCCTAGTTACATCACACAGGGAAGCTTTTAATTCACTAAAAAATACTTAGCATTGGAAAGAAATAAGGTCATCAAGTAAAAGTACGAGTAAGGTTTACCACCAAAAAATCACGCAAAAGACCTCCCAAGAAAACGACCGCAAAAAATCCAATAAAAAACAAATTCTTTATATTTGCACAAGTTGCAACAATATTGCCACAAATAGGCATTAAATAAAGCCAGCTTACAGACTTTACGTTAACGTATAATCAACTTTATTCCCTTTACAAAGACTTCAAAGTTAATGTTCACAAAAGTTCAGTGCCAAAGTCTAAATAGCCATGCCACACCCAATTTGATAGATACACATTACAAAACATTCGTCCTTTTGTTGTATTTAATCTGCTACACAAACATTCTATTGTTGAGTTTTGGTCATAGTGGAGCTTTTCGAACTGTGTTTTAAAAACAATATTTAGAAGCTGTGTAAATAATACAGGATGTAAATGCAAAACCAAGAATCCCTTTAGGGTATGAAAGTATACACGATACTGATACGATTACGTAAAAAAAAAGCATACCTTAAATTGTTACCAAAAATTATATTGTTTTCCTAAGATCCAACTACGCACTCTTATCAATGCAGTTCATTCACCCGTAGTGCGGTAACGACCAATCACATTGAGTAATTATGTTCTGCGCTACTGACGCTATCAGAGGTCAACGACCAGCGTGAGTGTCCACCGGATTAGAGTATTTCAAGTTTAACAAATCGTGTTATTATGTGGTACTGCTACATAAAAAAAAATTGCTGCTATTTTTTTTTAAACACTGTATTATTCATACTAACATACTCTAGAAGGATTCTTGCTTTTGATTTTACACCCTGTATACAACGCAGCTAGGGTTTCGAGATCCAGTTATGTGAATTCTTGTCAATTTTTTGTAAATGTTTTATGAGACAAAGATTTTCAACAGTTTTTATTTGAAAAATATATTAACAAAGAAACAAAAATATTAATTTAAAAGCTCAGGCGATAGAACGCTGGCCTCTCAATCTTGAGACCCAGGTTCGATCCCAGGTTGGGCATGCACCCATGAGGTTTTTCGGAATTTATGAGTGTTTACCATTTGCTGAACGGTAGAGGAAAACATCGTGAGGAAACCTGTATCCTGCATAAAAAGTGTATATTTGTGCCCGAAGAACGGCGATAGGGCTAACCACCGATAACGTTGGGACGTAATATTCGTCGATGAAACGCGTGTCTACCGGGTGTTTAATGTGACTTGCATTTCTCAGTTCGCACTCGGAACACCTCTGACACCCCTATATATATTTTTAACTTATAAATATACTCATTTTACTAAAAGTATTCCCGACAAACAAATTTTTTCCTGATTTTCTTACATTACTTGGCATAGGGCCAAAGTCCTGACATTTGATGAAAATTCCTGTCACCTGGTAACCCTGCGGCTGTGCTTTTGTATAAACAAACCATCAGGGATATTTTCAACGACGATTTGAACATCGCACTGTGATGTACGTAGCCCCCCCTCAGCGATGTAATTCGGGCACAAATACACGCTTTTTGGGGCTTGCGGGTTAATGGACGGGTAATCAATTTATACATTTTAAGCCAAGAAGTTACATCCCAAACATTTTCAACATACTTAGTAAAGTACCATAAATTGTAAGTTAAGTTAAGTCGCAACGGTTTATAAGCGCTCGGCGAAAGTGGTAGGGGACTAGCGCGTGTGTTCACGCCAACTGCAATTTGGACCTGTCTTTGAAGGCCTACTCCTCCCACACGGGTGGTCCAAAAACTTTCATAAAAATATATGATAGGCATTATAGAGTCAAAAATAAATTTTACGTCTCATAAACTGTTTTTCTATTGTAAATTTTGACAAAAAAATCGAAAGTTTCACATGATTAACACAAGAATTCTCTTACTCCTTCCAAACGCCTAAAGCGATTTTAATAATTATTTCACCAAATTATAGAAATTTTTTAGATCTAAAAAATTCAAGTTCAAATTTTTTTTTCGTCCATGGCGTCCATGTGAAAAGTATTATTTTCTCCTATTTTGCGCTAGCCGGAGACGCAGCGGTTGTCGTAACAGCCACTTTTCAAGCCACGCTGAAATGAACACTATTTCAATGTTGTTTCCGTTGATATTTGTACCGACACACATCGAGTTGCCTATTTAGTGTGGTCATACGCCTTAAAAGTACTAAGTGCGATAGAGAAAAAAATTACTATCGCATTCAAGGTCAGCGGCCATAAACCGTTGCGCTACCTGTACCATAAATTAAGTTAAGTTAAACCGACTTGGCTGCTCGGGCTGCTGTCCTTTGCCTATTCCAAAACGGAATGAAAAACGAATTAAGAAAAAAGAACGAATTATTGCGGGTAGCGGCTGTAATGCGGATGACGCAGGACCGCTAAGAGTGGCGAAATATGAGAGTCCAGTAGTGGACGAACACAGGCTGATGGATGTATGGATGGATGGAATTATGGTTGGTGATCATTGAACCTTGTTCCTGGTCCCTGGCCGGGTCTCCGGTATGGGTTCGGGCGGTTGATTGGATTTCACCTTGTATAAATTTTACCTATCATTGTAATCGCATATACAGGATGTAACAGAAAGGTGTAACCATATTTGAAGAGCTTATTCAGTCAATGGTATAGAACAACTTTTACTATTGAGTCAACCCTGAAATCTGAAAAAAAAATCTGCCCTTCCATACATTTCAGCCGAACGGCATTGCATTTTTCTATGAAAACGTTTTTTTTTTCGAGATGCAGGGTTTGTTCCATAGTAAAAGTTGTTCTATACCATTGACTGAATAAGCTCTTCAAATATGGTTACACCTTTCTGTGACACGTTGTATATTGCTACATAAATAAAATAAACCTTTAATTTAGTTCATGTACATCTATTATTTTATTACATATATTTTTTATTAGATTTAAATTTGACGTGTAAAAAGTGTATTATATATACCTACTTTGGAAAATAAACTATTTGAATTTGAATTGAAAATTATGGTTTTTGGAGTAATCATTGAATTGATATTAATTTTTCTCATGGAATTTGATTTTTCAATCTTGTAATGTACAGTTAAATTTATTAAAATTGTTCATACTTCTCCTATTAATACACCTAGCATGTCCCGTGATATTGTTTTTGTTTTTTATATGTTCTTATGCTTGGCCACTTTACGCGCGTGATCGAATTGGTCCATGAAAGCTAGGATGAAACGCGCTCGCCCAGAAAGCGGGAGAGTGAAAGCAGGCGAGGCGTTAATCAGTCTGTCAAAACTTACACAAAATCTACGGAAGTCGGTAACTCATACAACTGCCTGTAACCACTCCCCCGTACGGCTTCTCAAAAATCAGTTCACCTAAGGGAAATATGATGTCACCTGCTAGGTAGGGGTGCGGGCAGTGAGCTAGCAGGTGTAGGTGTTGGTGCTGGAGTGGCAGCGGTCGACTGGCGATGGGTTTGGCCAGGGTCGGCCATGGGGAACCCATTAGTGGCTGGCATCGGTATTCTGTGGACAAAATTAATGGTTTTGGTCAATACAGTAATCAATCAAAGGAAAAGAGCACCAAAGTTGAGTGAATGCAGTGGAATTGAGTTTCTTCAAAGACAATCTTTGAGTTCCTTGCGAAGAATGTGTGGTTTAATTTTTTTTCAGGTAATTTACGCCATTTTAGGACATAGTTTTCATTATTTTGGTATATAAACTAACCATTATTTTTTTTCATGATTTTTTAAATAATTTTTCTTTATGACGTCACTTAAGAATTTTAGACATTATACTGAAAAAAAAGTGGTCTCTCTCTAGCTGTCTACTCATCTGTCATCCATCTGTCAAATCAGTCGGCAGCAAATTTTTATAAATTTATCCTGATAGCATAGATTAGCATTTCTAAACAGCCATTTCTTAAGTAACATCACACGAAGGCAAATGGAAGTTGCAGCTTTTTCGTAAAAATATTCATCATCATGAGGTTTTTTAGACTACAAGTTCAAAAATACGGCTAATTAAACCTTAATCTCGAAATGGTTTTCGAATTAACATACCTAATCTAAGCGAATTGATTTTCATAAAAATCTTCATGTTGGAGAAAAAATCTTCATGCTTGCCTAAACTTACTCCATTTTTATGGTCTCTAGCTCTCTTACTATAATTAATCATTATCATGCTCACCAACAATTTTATTATTAAGGTCACTCAGATACTTGGAGCCCCCCTCGAAGTTATTCGGGGGAGAGTAAGGGGCCGCTCACAGGCAAAAACCAGAAGGCCCACCATGCCTGGGACCGATGGATGGCAGTATATCCATCCCTAATAACCGGGCCTTATATGAAACAGACTGGTGACGGGCAGCGGCGTCACTGGTGCGAGGGTTCAGGCACCGCGCTCACCAACCCGCTTGCCCAGCGTGTGTGAGTATGGGCAATTCTTCCAGGATGACCGCCGGGAGTGGCAAAGTCCTGGAAAGGCTTATGTTCAGCAGTGGACGAACTAGGCTGATAGATGGATGGATGGTCATAGATACTTTTATTAAAGGATTTGAGTGTACGTTGCAAATGAATGTTAACTTGACACTCGGAACATTTCTGACACCCCCCGTCAGGTATATATGTCGTGAAGATAAAATTCGTTAATAATAATATAAGATCCTAGGAGGTAATTATAAAACGATTCTTATGTTACAACCTCATCAGCTTCCAAAGTGGTCTAATTACAAAACGCGACAAAAATTCTAGTTTGCTTCAAAAACTTTCACTTAAAAGTGTGTTTTGTTAAATTACTTTCCAAAACTACACGTGTAAACTGCATGCTATCAGTAATAAAGATTTATTTTACAAGTAAGCTTTAACATTTTATATATGTATTTTTAGTTGAATATGCGTATGAAAGTTTAACTTTACGAGAAAAACTGTAGAAGTTTTGTAGATTTATTTGACACAAGTTTCCTGTAACTCGTGAACTTAAATAATAAATAAATAAAAAGATTTTTATTCAACAGATGACACATAATTGTAGTACAAACAAGTTAAAGGAAACTTGAAAATTCGTTGAAAAGGTCGGTGACTCAGCTTTTGTCCCTACAGCCAAAAGCAAAGTGGACGCTGTTATTCAGTCACCGCCTATACTAACTTAAATAATAACTTCCATCCATCCATCCATCAGCCTAGTTAGTCCACTGCTGGACATAAGCCTTTCCAGGACTTTGCCACTCCCGGTGGTCATCCTGGAAGAATTGCCCATACTCACACACGCTGGGCAGGCGGGTTGGTGAGCGCGGTGCCGGAACCCTCGCACCAGTGACGCCGCTGCCCGTCACCAGTCTGTTCCATATAAGACCCGGCTAATAGAGATGGATATACCGCCATCCGATCGGTCCCAGGCATGGTGTGGCGCCTGGTTTTTTGCCTGTGATCTGTCCTCTTACTCTCCCTCGAATTACTTCGAGGGGGTCTCCAAGTAAGATGGTGGTACCTCGACATTCGAGCCCAGCATCAGCTCTACCGCCTCGTACATAATAACTTATGTTAATATAATAACAAAACCTATACACCGTGTAATGATGACCTGCTCAGAAAATGAAACCACGTATAGGGGATGTTATGAGGGTTCTTTGTACTAAATTTCATTTCGACATTCCTATTAATACATCTACAAATTAATAATTAATTTAGTTTCGCTCACAAGTGCAACGTACTAACCACGTTTTTTTAACAGGCTTAAAAAATGCGATGTTGCCGCTTCGTGCAGGTTACTGACATGTAGTAATACTGGAAGGGAAGGTGCACACTTGGAACACGATTTATTTTGTTCGAGAAAACAAATTTCTGTAAACAGAAATATTTTCTCGAAATTGTTTTTTTTATGGCTTTGTAGAGGTATTCCCTACATGTGGTTTCATTTTCTGAGCAGGTCATCATTACACCCAGTATAATAATTATTTAAACTTGTACAATTGTAGTATGATAAACAAAGGGATCTCAATTACAAAATCACGTTCGATATAAACACAAACATGATCGAGAGCTCAAACATTAAATACATAATCGCTCGAATATTCCTACACAAACCCCTACACCCTTATATTTATCAGACTCAAACCTCCACGACCCCTTGTTCCGTCCCTAACGCGTCCTGATTTATAAAATGTAAGGCAACTGAGATCATTGACACAGCAGCCAGTGGTGCCAGATTAGGCGAATTATCGCCATTTAGGCTACCTTAGGGGGACAAATGGCTACCAGTAGCCATTTAGGCTACCTAAGAAAAAAGAACAGGCGATTTAGGCTATTTCAGGATTACTCCAAATTTATTGAATAATTCCATAAAATGCTTGTAAAAAAAAACGTAATGTAGTACTTCCGCAGTTCTTTCACGCTGCTTGCGTTCCATTACATCCACTAAATTTGTAGGAGTGAGATAGACAAACGCGTTTATCATAGAGAAAACAATCTTTCTAACTCATTTTAACTCACATTTTAAGAAAGTGGCGCCCCTATTTATTTTATGACTTTATAGTTGCACTGTACGTTTCTTCTTTATTTGGGCTAAATTTAGGCTACATAGCTCAAAATGTTAGGCGAATTAGGCTACTTGACAAAAATAAATAATTAGGCGATTTAGGCTAATCGGTAGTCAAAATTAGACGAATTGAGGTAGCTGATATCTGGCAACCCTGACAGCAGCAGCTTTACATATGAATACTTTATATGTATTATAGGTAAGTAAGTGTAAGTAAGTATATTATATAATTATGTATATATATTTTGAATAATTATAACATACGGCTTGAACACTCACGTGTGATTGTTGTTGACTATATGCCAACCGTTTCACCGATACAATTTCGGCATTATCAAGGCGAGTGTCGTTCTTAGGACGATGACGCAGCCAACGCTCAGCGCACGAGCAATGCGTGCAGCTCGCCGATCGGCGGCTGCCAGTGCCCGTTTGACAACGACGGTGAACGCCGCGTCGTCGTCCTAAGAACGACACTCACCTTGATAATGCCGAAATTGTATCGGTGAAACGGTTGGCATATAGTCAACAACAATCACACGTGAGTGTTCAAGCCGTATGTAATAATAATTTAGTATGTCAGCTCACGCGAGTTTTAATAATATTATATATACATATTTTGTTAAGGTATCGTAGTATATATATATATATATATAAATATATTATTTAGGATATATATTTTGTGGTACACGTATGTATGATTACTTATTTTAACAAAATTTCCCTTTCCAGCTTAGGTTTGCTGGAACAAATCTCTGTTTAGAGATAAGCTCGCCAGTGTACATATCTTTTAATGTATTATATGTCTTAACTGCTTTTCTGTGTACATTAAAGAATAAAGAAATATAATGAAATTGCCGAAATTTTCTTATAGATACATGAGTTCATAATTCCTGTAATTCAATAGCTATTTCCATTATTTGTTTTTTGTTTGAAAGTTGATTTCAAGTTTTTACATCTACGTATTAAATTTTGTTTTTATTGTCAGTGTGATAACCAAAACTAAATGTTCAAAAAATGTTCTTCCATTTCATCCATTTCCATGATAAGATTCGTAATATTTTTTTACAGCTGACACTTTTCAAAAATAAAATAATGTTGCTGTTAGCTTTATGTTGTCTCATTCATACACAAAAGAAATTGCATAATTTGGATATGCCATTCCTAAAACAAATGCAAGAATGTTAGTACTGAAAATTGAGTTTCCTTCGAATTCTCTATAGAAAACGGCATTTTCATATGTAAAGACATTATATGCAAAATATCGTGATTAAAAAAAAAAAACACCCTTCTTGCTTAGAAATGTTGAGTCTATTTTTTTTTAGAAATTAAGAATACCTATTTAGTTTTACACATATCTCAAGGGTGTCAGAGGTGTTTCTTAGTGTGGACTGTCACTAGAACGGCCAACTCACGTAACACTAGAACGGCCAACTCACGTAACACTAGAACGGCCAACTCACGTAACACTAGGGCTGCCATCATCTAAATTGCCGACAGAGGACAAAAACTTCAAAAACCCCGGACATTTAGGTAAAATTGCGGTTTTTCCCCGGACACGCTGAAAACAAATATTCTTAAAAAAAAAGAAGTTTTTAATTAACATTTTATACATTCAATATTTTTCATTCAACATTAATAATTATTCATTAAACAATAAATATGTTATATTGCCGCGCTGGAGTTGGCTTCGATGCGGTTTACGAATGAATGAATTATTTGCTTAGATTTGTTTTTATTTATTGATTATCCTTCAATTAATTGTGGTTACCCCGGATACATATAGTGTCCGGGTTTTACCCGGATCTTTTTGCAAATCCTCCCCGGACGGCCCCCGGACGCCCTCCAAACTAGGACAAATCCGGGGAAACCCGGACGGATGGCAGCCCTACGTAACACCCTCTTCTCACCGACTATTTTAATTTAATGTACCTACGTAATAGGTGTCGAGCCTATTGTATTGTATTGGGCCGGCATTGCTTTCGTCACATTTTTTATCAAGCTTAATTTAGATTACCGCATTCAACGGCGGATTCAGGAGGGGTTATGGGGGTCATGACCCCCCTGGGCCTAGTTCAACTTTTTTTTTTCTATACAGACACGCTAAATTTGCCAAAAATTGCACAAAATTTTATTATATATTTGGACTAATTTGGAGCCTGTGACCCCCCCTTGGCTCGCAGGCTGGATCCGCCCTTGACCGCATTAGGTATAATTAGCAATAGCGCATCCATTCTAACTGACCGTCGATAAACCCCGATTTGGATGGGCAATTATGGAATTTATCCGTGGAAACAACAAAATAGCTAACATTGTACAGTCTGAAAAAAATGGGTCCTGTATAATGTAGTTAAGGTTAAAAATTTGTAGAAATATTATGTTAGAAAAATAGATGAAATTAAAAATTAGAGATATATTTCTGGCGATTTGTGCCCGGCATCAGTCCAAATAGTTAGATTAAGTCATAAGTGCATAAGTCCATTGTGGTTTAGGTTACAAATCTAAGTCCAATGAGTCCACGGCTCGGTTAACACCCTCGCGTTTTCTTACCACCCCGTCTGTCTGAACCAGACTCTCTGTAATATATCGCGTAGCCTTTGTAATGTCATTAATCAAACGGTTTACAACGTTTTGTTTTTGATTTCGGAACGTATTAATTTAGAGAGCGTGTCGCTGATGTGTTTTTGAGTAATTGTTACTTAGCCGGTTTTCGCTTTTGATGTTTTTTTTTACATTTTAAATTATTTAGGGCTTGTTTTACCACTTCTTTTATGGCGATACCCAGAACTTAAGTTTAAAAATAATAGAACACATTTCGAATGCGATGTGTCACTTCATGACACATATAACTATCAGGCACTTATCAGCAAGTAGTGAAACTGGCCCTTACGTGTGAGTGTGTTTTAAAGTGGTTAAAAAAAAATCGAAGTTATTTATATATTCAAAATATAATTTTCAATGCATGTGCTCGTAAAGGCCCACTTTTTAAGCATCAAAACCGAACAAAAAGTCGATTATTTTGCCCTAGGGCTTTATTATTATTATTTTTTTAATTTATTTACAATGGTTGGCTAACCTGCAGCCTTTCCTGTGTACCAAAAACGTTATACTTTTTTTTCCACTGTTTAACGGCTCTGGATACAGTCCTTTTGAGCCAATTATAATTTAAAGTTCACAAGATTATATTAGTTTTCATTTCCTCACACTATGCATTGAAAAATGTAGTATGATACACTCGTGTTTTAAATCGTCCTCGTAATTTATTCCTTTGCGCCCTTGTAGCATAAACTACTATTAATATTATATATTATATCCGCCTTTTTGCACTCAACGTAACTGTTAACACCTATACATATTATCAATAATTCGTCACACATATAAGGTTAAATAATATACTAGTATATATGAACAATTGTTTGTATGGGAGCTAAATTCTTAAAATTTGTTTTCACCTTTCCATACTGGACCAGTTAGCTGATCGGGGCAATTTGTATGGGAGGAAGAGAAAAAAAGTTGCGAATTTCGCTTAGCTCCCATACAAACAGTTGTTCATATAGACTAGTACTACTTATGTTTTGAGTTTCGCCAACTAATATTATTTAACCTTATACAACGTGTAACAAAAAGGTGTAACCATATTTGAAGAGCTTATTTAGTCAATGGTATAGAACAACTTTTACTATGGAAGAAACCCTGTATTTCGAAAAATAAAATAACTGTTTCATAGAAAAATGCAATGCCGCTCGGTCGAAATGTATGGAAGGGCAGATTTCTTGTTTGAGATTTCAGAGTTGGCTCCATAGTAAAAGTTGTACTACACCATTAACTGAATAAGCTCTTCAAATATGGTTACACCTTTCTGTTATACCTTGTATAATTATCGTTTTAATCTGCTTAAAGTTTACATTGACATTGTAGCCGATTCTGAAGGCTTTAATTTTAGCTTTAGTGCTGTCAAAACTTGAAATTTTCCAAAGTAATTTAACTTCTGTTCCTAAATCCTAAGGACTATTTTGCAATGAAGAAAATCTAGTTTTGACAGCACTAAAACTAAAATTAATGCCTTCAGAATCGGCTTTAATGTTTCTTTTAATTGTTTCTTTATTATTCTTCTTCTTATTATTTTTTATTTCTACTTGTTCCTGAAATTCTGTTCAGTAAAACATCTTTAAACCCTGCAGTTCAATTTATTTCGGTCCCAAGTCAACGAAAATCAATGAAAAACACATGAAATTATCATAAAACGATTATACCTTAAAATAAACTTGAAGAACCCATTTTCCCTCTCAACTTGGAGGGTGAATAGTAGGGTGCCCTCACAGACCAACGCCTTTGGAAGCCGTAAATTTTTGCTATAAAACAAAAATAATACTTCTCCTCAATCAAGCAAATGTGAACTTAATTTTAATGGCCATACGGTTGAGACAGATTCGGAAGGCTTCTGGGTTATTTTCTTAAATCATATTACGATATTGAAGCACTGATCGGGTGCCTTAAGTAATTATTTTAATACGGCTTTTCAAATTTCAGGGGAGTGAGAAATTCTTAACATGGCGGCGGTTCTGACAGCTGATCAGGGGATAAGTGACTGAAATGTGTTGTACTGATTACTGCCTGCTTCTGTCATTTTAAGAGCAGCTGGATTGTGAAAAACCCGCCTTTTCTAATTAATAGACACAAGAATACTTAAGAATACTTACAAAACAAAACAGGTGACATATCCGCGAAATCTAACTATAGGCCGATGTCACTTGCAGCAATTGTAGCTAAAGTCCTCGACAGTTTGCTCAACGCCCACCTTGACAAATATATAAAACTACATGATGCCTAGTTTTGATTTCGGTCTGAGCTGTCAACTGAACGTGCTGTTCTGAGTTTAAAGCAAACTGTCGAGTACTACAAATGGCCGGTAAACTCCTATTTACGCTTGTTTCTTGGATTTATCCAAAGCTTTCGACTTAGTTTCTTGTGAAATTTTGTGGCAAAAATTAGAAAAGCTTCAAATACCCACCGAACTTGATAACACATATGTAAACAATATTAGTTATGCAGATGATATGGTTCTGCTGAGCCCGTCTCTGGCATGCGAAAGCTCATTAAAATCTGTTAAGAATATGCTGTTGAACATGGGCTCAAATATAATACCACCAAAAGTGAGTTTATGGTTTTTAAATCTGGGATCAGGTGCCCTTCCTATGTACCACCTATAACCCTTTACGGTACTTCCACCTAGTAACAGAGGATCTACGTGATGATGCGGATATTGAAAGGGAGTGAAGGGCATTATCAGTCAGGGCCAATATGACAGCGCGCAGATTTAGTCCCTGCACAGCAGAGGTCAAATTGACACTATTCCGAGCATACTGCACTTCTTATTACACATGTGTTTTATGGACTAAATATACAAAGAAATCGTATAATGCCCTTCGCGTTTTGTATAACACGCATTCAGAGCATTGTTTGGGCTGCCGCGCGCATGCAGTGCCAAATGAATGTTCGCTGATGCGCACACAGATTGTTTCTTTACCATCATCCGTAAGAGATGCGCGTCGATGCTCTTTAGAGTGCGCGGTAGCTCTAACTATGTTTTGAATACTTTAGACTGGACAGCCATGCTATAAAACACTGGGTTCATGTACATATAAATAATAATAGTTCATATTGATTTCTGTATTCGTGTTTTACATGTTTTTGATGTTTTATTTTGTAAGTTTATTAAGTTGTGTTTATTTTATTTTATCGTATGCCTTATTGTTAACCTTTTAAAAGTGTATGTTTGTTTGTTTATTTGTAATTGTGTTGTGTGGGCCTAGTTGCTCGCAATAAACGTTATATTATTATATTCAAAATTCACTCAATAATTCCTCAAAAAAAACTTATTTCCTATGTTTTGTGTAGGTATGCTACCATAGCAAAGTTTCTATTGGTTTCTGTAAATTAGAATTAAAAAATTTAAAACTTTAATATTCTTATTTACAGAAACCAATGTAAACTTACAGGACTTACTTACTTAATGGACTTAACAGGTGGTAGAGCTGATGCCGGGCTCGACTGTGGAGGTACCACCATCTTACTTGGAGACCCACTCGAAGTAATTCGGGGGAGAGTAAGAGGACAGCTCACAGGCAAAAAACCAGGAGGCCCACCATGCCTGGGACCGATGGATGGGGGTATATCCATCCCTAATAGCCGGGCCTTATATGGAATAGACTGGTGACGGGCAGCGGCGTCACAGGTGCGAGAGTTCCAGCCCCGTGCTCACCAACACTCCTGCCCAGCGTGTGTGAGTATGGGCAATTCTTCCAGGATGACCGCCGGGAGTGGCAAACTCCTGGAAAGGCTTATGTCCAGCAGTGGACGAACTAGGCTGATGGATGATGATGAAGGATGAATGGAAACTTAGTGATGACAGTTTGCACAAAACATACGTAAAGTAAGGTTTCATTGAAGAACTATTGAGTGAATTTTGAATTAGAAAAAGGCGGGTTTTTCCCAATCCGGCTGCGAAACGGCTCTTAAATTGATCCTGCCATTCTACAAAGTTAACAACAGAGGCACGAACCAAGAAACAAACCAACAGACTTGTTACCCTAAACTCATATACTTTCTCCATACCGTCGTAGGGCAAAATAAAAAATCTTTTGTGCGAATTCAAAATTATTTTCATAAAGACGCCTCCCCCACTAAGTTAAGAGAACCTATTGGACGATTAATAAGTGATATTTAATAAGATTTGATTTCAGGACGACCCTCTTAACTTCATTGTTGATTTAATTTGATTTTAAATCGACTATTGAGGGTTTTGAAATAATTTAAATGACGTTTATTTTTCTCGAGTATTATAATGTTATTATATACAAGGTGACTTTTTGATCAGTCCAAATTCATACTGGAAGCTTGGTAAGTGATCAGCATCATGAATCGATAACAATTTTGGGAAATTCGTATAATGTAATTTCGACTCCCCATAGTAATTCACTCCCAGTCCTGAGTGAATCACTATGGGGAGTCGAAATTTAGTTTTGTAAGTGACTATTTTGAGGCCTTCGAAGAAAGTTACTTTCATCAAAGAATGGAAAAAGTGTGTTGAGCTCCGAGAGGACTATGCAAAAATAAATAAAAAGAAAATCACTTACCGGTTACTTTTATTACTAAACCAAGAGACTTATCAAACCACCCTTGTATGTATGTATGGAATAGTATTGAATGGAAATAAGATTTCATAAGTTTTAGCGTCCCTGTCACTCCATATGCGAAAAAACCCTCAGTGCGAGAGGGACGGATTCGTGGAAAAGTAGCAAAAAGTAGTTTTTTTAAAATATAAAATGTAATAAAGTTGCTATCAAAATTTCGTTTAACCAGCCCCCCTATTGTGTATCTTTAGTTGCCAACTGCACGAGGTGCCTATCATCAAAAACATAGCTAAAAACTGAAATTTCAAAATTGCCTTTAGTGGGTATTGAACTATTAACAATCTGTGTCGTCACTTCAAGTGCGAAAATATCCTTAGGACATCGGAATTCGATAGTATATCTATGTTTTTGATGATAGACACCCAGTCCAGAAGGCAACTAGAGATACACAATAGGCCCGCAGGTCCTAGATACTGTTAAAACCCATCTAATAAAATGTAATTGTAGTCCATATTTCATTCTAAATTGTCAAACCAGGAGAATTGGTGTCGAAAAAGACCTCATTACAATAAATATTTCTATCGAGCCGAAGTTCTCCAATGACGTTTCTGTTGTAACAGATCGCTAGAAAAAGAATCCAAAAATAATATACTGTCTTATCAAAATAATTCATTATTTACTGAAGTAGATATGCAAGTTCTTAAAGTGTCGATTTTTTTTCCGTAGCGATATCATTTTATCAACAAAGATAGAGTACGCAACATACTAAATGGTTTTCAATCGAATTTAATTTGATAGAAATGATTTTGTTTCCAGCTAACCGGCAAATAACCTCTATTCAAGGAACTACTTAATTTTGCAAAAAGTCCACTAAAGCAAGCTAGAGGAACACTTGAAAAAACAAAAAAAAAAATCTAAAAATAGCACTTGCGTTATTTCAACAATAGCACACCAAAAAGGGCCTAAAATAGAATACAAACCAAACAATTCTTAATCCGCCATAAGATAAATTGTAAAAAAACGAGCTTATGCCCTTTCAGCGTTATAACGTGATGGCCTTTTTATCTATTTAGGCGTTACCCTCTTTTTGTATGTGGATTAATTTTGAAATAATATTACTATGATATTAGGCATTGAATTTATTGTGTGGATGTTAGTTTTATTGGCTTTTATTAGGGGGAACAGTTTTTTTTTGTTGTTCACACATAGTTTTTGCAATTGTTTCTGTAACAAAACATAACGCTACGATTTTATAATATTCAATATTACATATGGCTGTTTGTAAAAATTTAATAATAATAACAATAATAAAATTTTTTACTGCACAGAATAAAATTATCGTACACAGGCGAGCTTAATACTAATTAGTATTTTTTACCAACTAACCTTTGGCAATAAGGAAATTGTTGAGGGTAGTGCCATACTATTTAAAAGGGTTAATCATGAAAATAGAACTTAAATAATTGAAATAACTAGACCACATCCTAATAAACATTTATAGCAATGTACTCTTAAGACTGGCTCCCTAAATTGCAGAGTTTTTGCATTAATATGCTGAGTCAAGTACATGTAATAAGCAGTCTGGCTTCAGCGGAATCAGCAGATGAATGGAGGAACATTGAGGGCTGTCGACAGTCGAAAATGTTTCTCTCGACTATCGTCTACAAAAAAGTAAGGTACGCTCTTAACCTAAGTAGAATCAATCTAGGTACGTTGGTGGGTATTCTAACTGGCCACTGTAGGCTGAACAGACATCTGTCAATAATGAAGGTACAGGAGGACTCCTCTTGCCCGCACTGCGGCGAGGAGGAAACGAGTAAGCACTACTTAGGCGAATGCTTTATATATTGTAGCCTAAGATGGGAAGTATTTGGTAATGATCACATTAAAGAAGAAGACCTCAAGTGCCTTGGGTACTCAGACATATTAAGGCCCTTACCTTTGCCAAATGGGTACTTTCTAAAGCCTACTCCTCGTTTATGGCCAAACCAAGAATAATGAAAAAATCTATTATGAATAATCAACTCTTAGACAACATATGCAACAGTTTTCTTTTTCATACCACCAAAACTTCTACATGATTTTTTTTTTTTTACTGAATGGTGTTTTTTGACCTCAAATTCCCTACTGCTCCTGAGTTGCTTGGCCGATTGAATTCATCTATGCTTTGATAAATAGATAAACTTTATAGCTATAAACATAACATAAGATTATTCAATCGAGTAATCACGTCCAAGTGAAAAGTATAATTTTCCCCTATTTCGCCCTCTCAAGGACGCAGCGAGCGTCGTAACAGCCACTATGCATTGCGCGCTAATATGAACGTTATTTCAATGTCGTTTCCGTTGATATTTGTAGTGACAAATATCGAGCTGCTAATTTGGCGATGGTAATCGCCTTAAGATATATTAAGAGAAGCGGAAGATTTGAGGAGGGAATGCAACTGCGACAATAGGATACCAAAGCTCCAAGCAATGGGAATTGGATGGAATAACTCCAACTGGAGAGCCGACCATCCGCCTGTGCCCAGCAGGCGTCCCACCTCTAAATCATCATCATCAGATTGATGGAAATTATATCAAATGGTATATGCACCACCCAGGAGGCAGGCGTGAGGTTGGTCGGCCGCCTGGATTCGTGCTGGGGGCTCGGTTGGTGATCATTGAACCTTGTTCCTGGTCCCAGGCCGGGTCTCCGGTATGGGTTCGGGCGGTTGATTGGATTTCACCTTGTATAATAATATTTTACCTATAATTTTAATCGTATATATATTGCTACATAAATTAAATAAACATTTAATCTAAGTAGTTCATGTACATTTATTATTTTATTACATATATTTTTATAAGATTAAAATTTGACTTGTGAAACGTGTATTATATACAAGGTGACTTTTTGTACATCGTCCAAATTCATACTGGAGGCTTGGTAAGTGATCAGCATCATGAATCGATAACAATTTTTGTGAAATTCGTATTATGAAATTTCGACTTCCCATAGTAATGTACTCCCAGTCCCTAAGTGAATTTAGTGAATCACTATGGGGAGTCGAAATTTCATTTTATGAATTTTACTAAAATTGTTATTGGTTCATGACGCTGATCACTTACCAAAGCTCAAGTATGAATTTGGACGATGTTCACAAATTCACATTGTATACTTACTTTGCAAAATAAACTTTTTGAATTTTGAATTATTTATGTAGTTATATGCACGTATGAGCAGAGCAGTTTCATTTTTCAAAAATTTACGCAAGGTGTTCCCGTACACTAAATAAAAAAAATTATATTCCCGTTCGGAAATCAATTAGTTTTACACTTTCCCGTGAAAAATTGCCGCCGAAATGCGGCGACGCGACGCCGACGGGCCGCGCGTAGTGCAGTCTATCAGTCCGGACGTAGCAGTTAATTAAATAACGTTATTGGAACTGTTAATAACAGGTTACGTTATTTTTGGTTGGTGCCGTTGTGGAAGAAGGGTTTTATCTGAATTTCATTAGGAAATATATTATTGGGTAAGACTGATTATTTTTTGGAAATGAAAATAGATTAAAAAAAGATCATTTTTTTTAGTAACTGCTGTATGTAACGTACAAAACCTAAAACGGGTAGGTATATACACGTTTGCATATATCATTGGCTTGTGTGTAACTGAACACCAAAATAATAAATTAACACCATTTAATAAATGAACACCAAAATTAGTAATTGAACACCAAACTTTAATGTTTTAAATGGCCAAATTGATTCTGGGTTGTCATAAACAATCTAACCTAACCTACTGTTTCTCTTCTGCGCTGAAGGATTTCCTTCAAGGCTACATTTGGTACTCGTTTACTAATTTTGGTGTTCACTATTATTTTTTGGTAAACGTGTATGGGATATCACAGTTTCTTTTTAAATTAATTATATTTCTTATCATGAATTTCGTGCATTGCAAATAAAAAGAAATGTGAAAGTCTCGGACAGATTGATTAAACGTAATAGTTTCCGTTCAAGCAATTTTGCGATGGGATCCATCCCTAAAAAACCGTTTTTTGCATAGAAACTTTAAAACTGATCCCTCAAACGAAGAAAGGAAGTACTTTTCCCTTGTCTAAACTTTAGATTTTTAAATTAACATTAAATCATTGCAGTATAGAAACGCAGAAATAAAAGTAAGTGTGGGTGTGAGGAGCTCGGAACCGGGAATCGAACCCGGGACCTCTCGCTTGCCGGGCGATTGCTTTATAGAGCAATCTATAGAGCAATCGCCCGGCAAGCGAGAGGTCCCGGGTTCGTATCCCGGTTCAGAGCTCCTAACATCCAGATTTACTTTTATTTCTGCGTTTCTATACTGCAATGATATAATGTTAATTTATATCTCCTTGCGATGGATAAATCGCCAAGTGTTCAAACATAGAAATTTATTTCTGTCATAGTTTAGATTTTTACATTGTATTTCTTCGGCCCACATCGTTGTACTTGTTTTTTTTTAAATGGCTCGAAAGTGCATTAATAAAAAAATATACTGAAATGTCTTTTGTAAAAGCACATAAAGATATCTCAATTTTTGATTAAGAAATTTAAACTTGTGTATTAATAATTTAACCGGTTATAATTTTCCATTAACTTTTGCCAGTTCGTCGACAAAACATAATAATGTCAGAAACATATGGTTTTATTGTCGCTGGTGACCGCAACAGAACATTACGTTTTGGTTTAATTACATTTATTGTACCTGATGATTTAATTTACTATGAAATTTTATGTTATTTACCTACATGACTTTGAGTAGTCAGTTCCGTCACAAAATATATACAACCAGAAGGCAGACTCGACGACGGAGCGAAAACAGACGCACACATGCATAGACGCGTACAGTGCGCGCCGATCTTTTAGTCGCCTCAGAGGCGCGTTCATAAACTAGGGGTCGCGACACGGGTTCTATTGGCATCTCTATCGCACGCGTTGATAATTGTATACGATATCCTGCTGTCAGTTGGAACCTGACGAATGTGTTAATTAATGAACGGGGGTCTGAATGAGTTACGAGTGCAAGCTTGCGCAGGTACAGTCAAGGAAACAATAATATCAACGGTTGTTTACTATAAGTGGGAAGGTGTACTTGTTGTACCGACCTATTTAATTATTTATTTATTATTTTAGTGCAATCTCAACTATATAAATAAAACGCATTAGTTTAAAGACCATTTTCCTACATTGTCGCCTTAAAACGCTATAACGTCCGCGAGGCATAACAACAACAATAAACTTTAACAAACTAAATCAACAAAATTTCAACAAATGAAATCAACAAAACAACAAATAAAGGCAACAAAAACAATAACAAACAGATTCTACGATAAACTAGAATTTTTTCCTCGAACGTACTTTTCATGCAACGTGCGCGTGTGTAGTGTACGGACGTAGCACTAACACTAACGCATAGTGTTGACACCTGCTAAATGGCGAGCGGGGGGTGTGGTGCGGCACGCAGGCGGGTGTGCTCCGCGCCCTCGCTGCTGTAACGTCCCCCTGACACCGTAAAACGGCTATTGCGTCGCCTCTTGCGGCTATCTTCAGAGGCGACTAAAAGATTGGCGCGCACTGTACGTAAGATAATCTCGGCAGAATATCGTGTTGGCATTCAACCGAGTATCTTCGAGATCGTCGTACGAAAGAAAGAAAGAAAGAAAAAATTATTTGGTTAAATATGAGTGGCAGAGACAGATCTTATTATATTCATATCCCAATTCCCATAGCTTAATTTTTAAAAGATTTTATTTTTAATTTTTTTCGGAGAATTTACGTCATTTTAGGACATGGTTTTCATTATTTTGCTATATATATTAACCATTATTTTTTCATGATTTTTTAAAGAATTGTCCGATGACCTTGTCACTTGAGAATTTTAGTCATTATACTGATTGTGATGTGTGATTGCTTATAAAAAAAGTGGTCTGTCTCTGTCTGTCTACTCATCTGTCATCTAGCTGTCAAATTAGTCTGAAGCAAATCATTATAAATTTATCTTGATAGCAAAGGACACGTTTCTAAACAGCCATTAATCAAGTGACGTCACACGAGGGCAAATGGAAGTTGCAGCTTTTTCGTAAAAATATTCAGCATCATGAGGTTTTTTAGACCAAAACTTCGAAAATACGGCTTTTTAAACCTAAATCTCGAAATGGTTTTCGGATTAACACACCTTAAAATAATTTAATCTATGCCAATTCAATGACCTCACATTTTACTATAGCATACAGTATGCAAATATTGTATGGAACACATCATGCAATTACAATATAGTTTTGTACATTATTATGGTAACAACCTTATTAAACATTTTCTACGCGTCTATGTGTGCGTGCGCCTGTTTTCGCTAGTTATGAGGAGTAAACATTCTGTAAGTGGATATTTTGTGGTTCCGTGGTTGATAAACAAGGTTATATCTGGACCCCTAGCCAAATTTTTTCACGTCCTAGCAGGAGTACAATTAATTTATGAAACAAAAAATGATATATATTTTTTGCCAACTTTTAAAAACACAAATTAAAATTATGCTCACTCGTTAGTTCACCTCCCCACGCGATCTGGGCTGGAGATCTATAATACCTTTGCTTGGCAATAAATTAAAAAAACCGGCCAAGTGAAAGTCGGACTCGCACACTAAGGGTTCCGTACGACCACACAATACGGGTATGGATACCTAGAAACATTATGTAAACTTGCAGTTATTGGGGTCCAACTTAACTTGACACTTTCGATCTATTAAACTCTATGTATTTAAAGGGTCTAATTAACTTGGTGCTTAATAACTTCGTTATAAATATATGTATATTTGTAATTTTTAGATTTTTCCCATCTGTGTGCTAATACCTACCTGTAAACGAAATATTAAGTTTATATTATAAGTCAACTGGAAGTGCCCTATAGGTTTTCATGGTGAGTAAATTTGTATGAAATTGATTATGGGAAGTGCAATAACTTTTTTTAGCGTTGAATTAGAAGGCTGATTTTTTGCAGCACCATGAAACCGTAGAATTTCTGTATGAGGTATCAGTTTCAACTTGATATCTTATAAGGGGGCCGAGCAAAAGGATCTTGACTGACAGACAGACAGACAAAGTTTTAAAGTGTTATAATTAGTCGTCAAAGAAGTTAATTAAGTTATTAATTATTATCTGCACCGAACACGGACGTTAAAATATCCCGGACAGAGTTTCGCTGACAAACAACTGAAGCACTCCTAGTAAGCCGACCCGCTTGTACGCACAAATACAAAAAAAATACAAAATGATTTATTTCTTAGCTTAATCTTGCAGTTTATACAGGTGGTTGGAGTCCCCTTTTAAGTAAAAGAGATACCTGTAGTAGGAGACTCCGCTCTTCCATGGTGGACAGTAATATTTTAATTAAGTTCAAAAAAACAAATTTGTGGCTTATGAAAATAAAATTTAAAAAGTAAACAAACAGAAATATGAACTTAAGAATAATGTGAAAGTGCGTGTAAGGTTGAGGTGTGGAGTGTAGTGAATGTGAGTATTGTTCCCTAGCCCTACGATCGAAGTCTTGGGATCAGTATTTCAGATCAGATCAGACCGGACACGCACATATTCACATCATAGTAAGCCAATTTCACTAGTAAGTCCACTCACACACTTACATACCGCCGCCATTGCTCTGCTTCAGTAGTTACGTAGCTGCGACTCCATTCGCCTTTTTTTACGTTCAAGGCACCGAATGATAGAAAATGTAAAAATATCAGTAGTTTTTCGTAAAGAGTCGAAATTAGAACACTCCTTAATACGCAGATAATTGTCAAAAATAAAAAATAAAGTTTTCCACCCCGGACGAGCAAAACAACCTAAGTCCACAAATTCCCAATTCAAAACCCGCTCACGTGAGCGTTAACTAGCGACCGCAGGACCCCATTGGATCGTTCAAATTCGGAACGAGTCTGCGGTCGTGTTAACGGGAGACGCGCGGAGTGTTTCAAATTCAACATTAGATCGTATGTGACGTCACACCGTGCAGGTGCGCCGCTTGTTTTAGTGTGTTAGCGGTTGTAGTTTGAGGTTTGAATTTATGTCATTATTAAACATTTACCTGTTACATATTATTTGTGTTTAAACTGTCTAAGCTATGTTATATGTAAAGCAGTTTCTAAAACAGGCGTCATAATCCAAATATTTTTATATATTTGGCAAACATACATACTTAGGACTAATCATTGACCAAAAATTTACATGGGGACCGCACATAGAACGTATAAGTAAAAAACTACGAGCTATTCTAGCTAAATTAGTAATATTGAAATATAAATTACCCTTTTCTACAGTGAGATTACTGTATATGTCTATGGCGGATTATATTATTAGTTATGGACTAAGTAGTTACGGCCGTACTTATAAAACTTATATTGAAAAAATTTATAAACTTCAACGAAGTATCTTAAAAAACATTGTACCTATCAACATAAGAAATAAGGATTATTTAAATATTGCAGAGTAATTGATGTATTCAATAAGATTAAACTAGCTGTTGTGTGTGAAGAATATAATAATGTCAACTGTCTTCAAAAGAGAACGCGGCCGCAACATTTTCGTAACCTTTCTTATCTACCTCCTTATGTTCTGCCCAAATGCAACAATATTTATGGAAAGCGCACTTGGAACTACATGCTACCTGAAATGTTAAATAGTATACCAGGTAAAGTGTTGCAAGACATAGATGTCAAACCTAAAAAAGTAAGAAAAATCATAAAGAGACATCTATTGTCTTGAACTAATTAATTATGTCAGTTAAATGTTTTTTATTATTTACTTGTATTTTTTTTTATGTACTGTACCACTAAGAAGTGGCTCAAAAATCACAGTTAAACCAACTAAGGGTTTACGTGATTTTCTTTTTTATAAGACAATAATATGTACAAAACATGATAATTAGATAAATAAATAAAAAAAAAAAAAAAAGAGCGCTTCGCAGCCGGATTGTAAAATACACATAAAAAAAGCATTAGTTCGTGCTCGATTGGCAGGTTTCAACCCCGGATCTTTAGATTGAGAGTCTAACCTACCGGCTCAATAAATAATCCATGATTTATTTTTTATTATTATTTAGGTTAACAAAATATCCAAAGTTGTAAAAAATAAAATTTAACATCAGTATTTTAGTTTCAGTACCTACGACAAAAAATAGTAGTTAATGCTACTAGGGCGAAAAGGAATAAATTACGAGGACGATTTAAAACACGAGCGTAGCGAGTGTTTTAAACGTAACCGAGTAATTTATTGCTTTTACGCCCGTGTATCATACTACGTTTTTCAATGCATAGTGTGAGGAAATGAAAACAAATATAATCTTGTGAACTTTCAATTATGATTGGCTCAAAAGGATTGTATCCAGAGCCGTTAAACAGTGGAAAAAAAAGTATAACATCTATGGTACACAGGAAAGGCTGCAGGTTAGCCAACCATTGCAAACTAATTTAAAAAATAACAATAATAAAGCCCTAGGGCAAAATAATCGACTTTCTGTTCGGTTTTGATGCATAAAGTGGGCCTTTACGAGCACTTGCATTGAAAAAGTATTTAACATCAAGGTACTTAGATCTAAAAACAATAATCGTACAAAACCCGTCCATACCCAAAACCATCTACCTCCAAATCTCGCAAAAATCAACATAGGCTACCAATAAAATTATGCATATCGGCACCGAGGGCCGATATTAACATGTCATTCGGCGCCATATTGCGATAATATTCGAATTTGGAATCGACTTCGCTACGTTCGATATTACGTACTCAGATTCGGCAGGTCTTTTTATATTACGGCTATAAACTCTGAATCGAGATGTTGAAAGCTATCGATAAATCGTTTCGTTCGAAAAATGTGAGATCGAATGACTAAAATAAAAGGTCGGGTTGGTTCGCAAAATGAATTTTTTACGCACCTTCTCGCACCGGTGGCTCCTTCTTTTATTATCCAGTTGGATGGCTGGTTTTTTTTTAATTCACTGGAGACTAAGAGCCAGTCCACACGGTGCGGTGCGGCGCCGCCCCGCAAAGATTATTGCAATGACATTTTGATTCGTAATACGTCTTTCTTTGCAATAATCTTTATAATATCATCCGTGTGGACAGAGTCTTACAGTCGGCCCTGCCATGTCTGAAAGCGTCGATGAGGACGTGGCATCTAGCACTCACCGACAAGGGTGGATCCAGGATTTGATTTTGGTTGGAGGGCATAGGGAAGGTTTATCAGAAAGAAAAAAAAGCAAGGTTTTAGGCGCCTTAACCGGAGTCTTGGTATCAGTATATAACTGCTACTAGGGAGGGTGTGTGTACTTATTTTATATAAGTTTCTGTTTGTAAATGTAGGGGGGGATTGGAGGGATTAATATGTATAGGTTGGTATCTAGAGTTTATACAGTGACTTGCATTAGGGACTCTACTTGATTATAGTTTAGGTTTTGAACCATGCTGTGATTGTCTCTTGCATTTGTAAAGTTGTATTGGGAAAATATTTAGTATTCTGTTTGCTATTGCCTTTGAAACCTTATTTTTGTAATGTGTGAGTGGGCAAGTAGCATATAAATAGATGCTATATCTCTGGCACTCACCAAGAAAGCGGGAGAGTGAAAGCATGCGAGACGTTTTCTCAATCTGTCTTGGGATTTCCGCATAATCTATGGAAGATGGTAACGGACTAACGTCATTTCGGAACACGGTGAGTCGCTTGGCGTCATGGTTTCGTCATGGCCGGTGACTAACCATGGCCGAAGACCACCAGTTGAAGTGACATCTGTCAGTTAGTAGTGTCTCGGTTTAACTGTGCAGGGTGCGCCCCGGGCGTATTTGCAGTAATCAGTGGTTGTATCTCAGTTTATTTACACCCCAAATATGTGTACTGTGTAGTAGATTTGGGTCTTAGCACATCTCTTTACAGACCTTTTTAATGATTCAAATCAATTATTTCTAATTATAATGCTATTATTTTCCTGAGTGTTGCTACATGTAAAAAAATACTAACTTAATTATCACTGTATCTTTACTAGAAGCATAGACAAAGTATTACTACGCATAGACTAGCAGTTTCCATACAGCAACAGTTTATAGCCACAAAAAAGGAGTAAAATTCTAACAATATCTAGATGGCGTTGCTAAATTTTCTAACGAACACGATGCTAAAAAAGATCGATTGGTGACGCTAGTGGCACAGCGCTGTCACGTAACATAAAAATAATTCTTAGTTCGATAATAGATGGCGCTGAAATAATCACTGCTAATGTTGTCAACTTAGCGCCATCTAATTTTTCTAAGCAAAACTATTATAGCCACATGTTTACTTTGTAGCCATGACAGTTTACTTGCAGCCACAAATTATGCTTATTTGCAACACTTGGTGACACCTAGTGCTGTAAGGGCGCTTAAAAAATTAGCTACGCCTTGATGTATGGGAGTTGTCGGTCTCCTACGTAGCAAGGGTGGATCCAGGGGGGGGTCATGGGGGTCATGACCCCCCCTGGGCCTAGGTCAACTTTTTTTTAAAAACTTAAAATTACACTTAATCATACACTTATAGTTACTAAAAGAACTGATTTTTATCTGCACCCTTCGCTCGATGGCGCATGCGCCCGCCCGCGTTCCGTTCGATCTTTTGTGAGAGTGATTTGCGAAGTTAGTAACGTGTGGAAAGTGAATTACATGTGAATCGGACGAATTTTCGCTATATCAAAATTTGACAGCTGTCAAATGGCAAACAATTTCTTCGGTCAGATTTTACTCAAAATTAATATCGTTTATTACAGTCCAAACATGAGTGATCTAGCATCAGCCGTATCAAAGTTTGCCAAAGAACTGTCAAAAAACCTGTCAAATGTCAAAAAAAGACAAATCTGAAGTGACCCCAAGAAGCCTCCGATACCGACTTTCGTTCGAATCGGACCACTTTTCACAAGCTGTCAAAAAACTGTCAAAACCTGTGTAATATACATTGTAATATATAGAGGCTCTAGCATCAGCTGTTCCGGAAATATGGCGGATCAAAAATTCCCCAAAAATATATTCGTTTTCGTTTTTTTAGGGGCCTAGCTTCAACTGTTTAGTAGATATAGGCAATTAAATCTTTGGCAGCTAAAAAAAGCCTTTTTTACACCTCAGGATCCGGGCGTGCAGGCTGGACCAGCCGTTCCGGACGTACGAACCGTTAAAGTTTTGACATAAAAAAGCCGAGAAATGTCTTGAGACACCCAGTGGGACGAAGTTTATTTTATTTGAATTTTTGGGGCCTGTGACCCCCCCTAGCTCGTAGGCCGGATCCGCCCTTGATACGTACTTAGTCTATGCTAGAAGTACAAAAAAAATATCCAAGTAACAGGCAATGAAACGACGGTTATTAATACAAACGTTTCTATTAACTATAAAACGGCTCCCATTTTCCTATTGTAGGTACATCTTAATTTACTAACAGTCACAATATGGCGACTGACTTTTTCAATAAAACTGTAACATCTGGCTCAGCACTTAGGAGCGAGGGCGGGAGCGGGAGGGCGGCATACAGAACGTTGGACATAAGAAAGGGACGGCAGGACTAGAGGGGCCGATGGTAAAATTAATATGTCCTTTTCTTAGCGTTTTCGTCGGACGAAGCTGGCTTTATTATTTTATTATTGATGTCGGTAAAGGAAATTTCTCTATTAATATTTTTTTGTTGTCTCGAGCTATTAGAGAGAGGCGTTTCTTCCGCATTGATAGGTTTTCCGGATAATTGTTTCAGTTAACGAGATTAATTGTGTCAAGATGTGACCATTTACACTGACTTTATTAATTGATTGTGTCAGATGTGACCATTTATACTGACTGTATTAATTGATTGTGTCAGATGTGACCATTTATTTATTTATTTATTTAAGATAAATTTGCAGAAGATACAAAAAACATTGATGGTGGACGAGATTAAAGGTACAGTTCTGTTGTACGTTCCTTATAAATGTATACATCCTTCGCAAATAATATTTAAAACTATATAAAAGAAAACATCGGTAAATTCTAAAATTACACATAACAGAAGAGCTTAAGATAAAATATGAACTTAAATATATATATGTGAACATAAAAAAAAGAAAAAGACATATTAATATAATGGCATAACTTTTGCAATTTTCTGTTTGTAATAATCACTGACTTAATTTTAAAAAATTAATTTTAATATTAATTAATTATGTCAGATGTGACGATTTATACTGACTGTATTAATTGATTGTGTTAAGATATGACCATTTACACTAATGTATTAATTAATTATGTCTGATGTGACGATTTATACTGACTGTATCAATTGATCGTGACCATTTACACTGAATGTATTAATTAATTATGTCTGATGTGACGATTTATACTGACTGTATCAATTGATCGTGACCATTTACACTGAATGTATTAATTAATTATGTCTGATGTGACGATTTACACTGACTGTATTAATTGCATGTGTCAAGATGTGACCATTTACACTCACTGTATTAATTAATTATGTCAGATGTGACGATTTATACTGACTGTGTTAATTGATTGTGTCAGATGTGACCATTTACACTCACTGTATTAATTAATTATGTCAGATGTGACGATTTATACTGACTGTGTTAATTGATTGTGTCAGATGTGACCATTTACACTGACTGTATTACTTAATTATGTCAGATGTGACGATTTATACTGACTGTATTAATTGATTGTGTCAGATGTGACCATTTACACTGACTGTATTAATTAATTATGTCAGATGTGACGATTTATACTGACTGTGTTAATTGATTGTGTCAGATGTGACCATTTACACTGACTGTATTAATTGATTGTGTCAGATGTGACCATTTACACTGACTGTATTAATTAATTATGTCAGATGTGACGATTTATACTGACTGTGTTAATTGATTGTGTCAGATGTGACCATTTACACTGACTGTATTAATTGATTGTGTCAGATGTGACCATTTACACTGACTGTATTTATTACGAGGATGTAATCAGATTTATTCCATGACTATCTCAATAAAACTTCTGTTAACAATTTGGCTGCACTGTGGTCTAGTGGTTTTAGGGGCAGATCTAGAATTTGATTTTGGGGGGGCCATTGTGGCAAGGTTTATCACCAAAGTAAAAAGATTTGAGTTTTTAGGCGACTTAAGTCTTGAGTCTTGAGGCTAGCGTTGCCGACTCTCGAAGGTGGGTCCTTCAAGAGATTTGAACAAAAGTGTGGGTAGTTAAATGAAAGTCGGTAATATTTGTGTGAATTTACATTTATGTTTTTGAAAAGCATATAATATTTGTTTGTTTTTGAGCGTAAAATTATAAAATGCTAAACATTAACGGTGTTACTACAAAACGGTGTAAACAAGTTAAAACTTTAGACAGTGTTTAAATCAATTGTTGTCGCCTTTTCTTTCATATTGTAAAAGAGTGACAGCAACAGATTTAAACACTGTCTAAAGTTAAACACCGTTTTGTAGTTACACCCTAAATATTTAAAAAGTTGTTTTGTTTTCACGTGAGGGCGGCGGGCGGCGGCGACTAGTGCGTGCGCAATTTACTTGACAAATAACTTTATTTCAAAAAATCTGGAGAAATTATTGCATTCCGGGAGCTCGGGAAGTTGAACAATATTTCCGGAGTCTCCCGGGCATTCCGGGAGGGTTAGAATACCTATTTGAGGCGCTTTTGGCAAACCTATATCTGACATACCTATGATGCATTGTAAAAGTGCATCCGAATCGAATCAGAAAGTCGAGTTAAGCGTATGGAATTTTGGGTGTCTCTCTGTATCCGGCAGTATCCGTCAATGAGTAGTTTAAGGGCCCGTTATCCCTGACATTGAGCACTTCATCTTGCATCAAGTAGAACTGAACTCTATGATCTTTTATTACAGTTTAAAATAGCGCGCTCTGAGCCGTGGTCGTTAAGACAACCGAAACATCGCGCGCTCTTAAAAAACACGTTTTTCGCTCAAAAAATGTTTATACGGTAAAATTTTCAAAAAACTATCCGCAAAAGTATTTACTAAACTACATTTTTCTTAGTTTTCTGTAATGTTTCTACGATTTTGTAATGTAAATTATATATATATAAATATGAAAAATCGACCAAGTTTTGGTTTTTTTTTCGATCAGGCAAAGTACCTATACCGTATCGCATTTTGAACCGCAAAAATATCTGCAAAAAGAATGTATCTAAGATATATATTTTTTTCAGACGCAATATATCATAGTTTCATGGTTTAAAATTAAGTAGAAAAGAGACAAAATTGGGATAAGCCCCCTTAAGGCGTTACGGAAAAAAAATCGACACTTTTAGAACTTGCATATCTACTTCAGTAAATAATGTATTATTTTGACAAAATAGTATATTATTTTTGGAATCTTTTTCTAGGGATCTGTAAAACAGAAACGCGATTGGAGAAATTCGGCTTGATACCACAAATTATAGAGGGATACTTGATACGAATATTTTTTGAAATGAGGTCTTTTTCGACACTAATTCTTCTGGTTTGACAATTTGGAATGACATGTGGACTGCAATTATATTTTTATGATGGGTTTTTGCAGTATCTGGGACCTGCCTCTCTATTCTGTATCTTTAGTTGCCAGCTGTACTAGGTGCCTATCATCAAAAACATAGATAAAAACGGAACTTTTAAAATTGCCTTTAGTGGGTATTGAACTATTTACGAACTGTGTCGTCACTTCTAGTGCGAACATATCCTTAGACAATCGGAATTCGATAGTATATCTATGTGTTTGATGATAGGCACCCAGTTCAAATGGCAACTAAAGATACATAATAGGCTCTCTGGTTAAACGAAATTTTGATAGCAACTTTTAATAAAAAATCAACTTTGACCGCCGGGTGTGGCAAAGTCCTGGAAAGGCTTATGTCCAGCAGTGGACGAACTAGGCTGACGGATGGATGGATATATGCTTTACTCTTCTCGAATCGTGTAAATCCCATCAGACATTACATTTAAAATATCTGCCGAAAATAAAGTAAGTATGGAATTAATTTATTAAAATTGGCGTTACTTTGCAGAAATCCTTCTAAAACATAAACAAACAAACAAAAACATTTTTTAATATTAACTCGAACAAACGAAATGTTTACTAGGTATGTCTATTTGTAAGGATAAGGCAAAAACAAACATTTGCGGTTATGTTTCTTGAAGGAAAGTTGTCAATTATTATCAAAACATGTGGTTTAATATAATATATAATTGCGTTTGTATCCTGTAGATCAGGGGTGGCCAACTTGTTCGTAATAGCGATCGACTTTTTTTCTCCTTGATACCCGAAGTGTATTCGGAACACTTCCGGTAGTTCGGACTTTACGCAATTTTTGCGCTCTCAAAAATCTTTATGCACTTTTGACAGTGAACAAAAAAAAATTAAGGTCTGATTAGAGCTGAAAAATAACCTCACGATGATCTCAATTTTGTATGGCGACGGCTCCAATAGCATTCACTGTGTCTTTGATTCGGCCAATCACGGCTGGCCTAGTGTCGTGTGACAACTGTACGAACCAGTCATGACAATTTATAGTTTATTAGGCATTTTCGAATCACACTTTGTTACAAATAAATGTCCTAATGCAGCAGAAAAAAAATCAAGAAATGTAGTTAAGTTTATCAATTTAGTTTACTGTCAAAATACTATAATTAAATATCAAAAATAGATTGTCAGGCTAATAAAATTGCTAAAACAAACAAATTATAGGAAATAAACTTTGGTTTACCCCTATTTTCATATTAGGTAGTCAGTAAATTCGAAGAAATTGAGAGAAAATTAAGTAAAGTGACTTTATATTCGCATATATTGACCCAATCAAACATTCATCTCAAAAAACAAACATTTCAAAGATAAAATACTTTTAAGTCTGTAATTTATGCGTTTCTCGTTATTTTTTCAAATAGTTTGGTAAAAGGTATGACTATCGATTAAACTTCGACCCGCCATCTATCAGTATATCTCACTTGCTGGAACTTATCATAGATTGTTATGAAGAAAAAACATAGTGCTTTCCCAAAACTTTTACATACAATTTACCCTGTGCAACTGGATTCGCTATAGAAATTTTTTTTTTTTTTTAATAGTTTACTTCAAATAGACGCTTTGTAAACGATATTTAATTAACATTATATCATTGCAGTATCGAATGGATCCCAAAATTCGGACCTGGACCTCTGGCCCGGGTTCGAATCCCGGTTCAGAGCTCCTCACATCCAGATTTACTTTTCTTTCTGCGTTTCTATACTGTAATTATATAAAACAAATCACAATCACTCTTTCACACTTACTCTTGCAATTTCTCTTCCTAATATTCTTCCACCTCTTTCACATCCATCAATCTAGTCATACAATATTTTCGACTTAGCTCATATTTTGTAACTAAATACTTTAGAATTATGTGTCAATGTCATGTCATCTATATGTACATGTCAAATATCTTTCTTATTTACTTATTCGACTGACGACGGCCACAAGTTGGCCGAAATATATCTCGAAACGAATTAATGCTTTTTTATTTATATATTATAATCTATTTTAAGCCATAAAAGGCCAAAAGAAAGGCTTAAATTATCTATGCAATGATATAATGTTAATTTATATCTCCTTGCGATGGATAAATCGCCAAGTGTTCAAACATAGAAATTTATTTCTATCATAATTTCGATATTTAATTGTTACGTGTACGTACATTAAACCGACAGGTTGGCCACCCCTGCAGTACACATAGCACAACAAGACGATAAGTAATCACAAATTTATAGTAAAATAAATTGGTTAATGATGTCCTCATAAACAAATGAGGAGTAAATTACATTAATGATGTGTTTATTTGTTTTACTAAATTTAATTACCGTATCTTTAACCATTTATAAGCCAGAGGAGATGAGGTTATGTATATAAATAATTTGGGCAAGTACGAGTCAGACACAAAGGGTTCCGTACCACCACACAATTCGGGTACGAAACCCTAAAATTTTTATGGTAGTTATTTTTGTAGTTCATTATTTATATAATTTTAATATCAAATAGGCTTGATAGATTCTAAACCGTGATACTTACCTTCCATGAAGTAGAATTAGAATTACAAGGGTAAGTATGAATACTTTTCTTTGCTTACTATTCTTTAAAAGAAAAATTTCAGTAACAATGATATATAACATATGCATAGACAACCTCATCACATATATGAAAACAAACACTTTCATCGTATAAATCAAAATAGAATAAGATTATGTTTATTTTGCGAAATCCATCGCTATGAATACTCTAAATATTATTAGAGTGCATTACAAACTAGAAAAGATCAATCAGAAACAAATCCAAAGACAAGAATTTGAAAAAATTCCCTGGGCCAGGATTCGAACCTGCGACCTCTTGTTATCAAGACAAGCACGCTACCACTTTTCTAGTTGCACTCTAATAACAACTTAATTGACCAACTCATGGCCTATCAAATCCTATTGACGCTTTTATTTGAAACTAGCGACCCGCCCCGGCTTTGCACGGGCATGTATTAAACATATAACCTTCCTCTTGAATCACTCTATCTCTTAAAAATAACCGCATCAAAATCCGTTGTGTAGTTTTAAAGATCTAAGCATACATAGGGACAGACAGACAGCGGGAAGCGACTTTGTTTTATACTATGTAGTGATGACATACTTTGGAAATGTTGACAGATAGTCAAAACAGACTTCTTTCCTAATGGACAGAAACAAAAGAAACTTACCGTTTATTCCATTGTTTTTTACAACCCCATCTCTGTCTTCCCTATCTCCTAAAATCGCACTAACACTGAATTTTAACAAGGGTTTAGTTTTCTGATCATTGTTAAAGTCATCACAACTCCGCACCATATCGTCTGTGAAACCCTTTCTTTCCTCCTTATTTGATATATCACCTCCTTCGTCGCCCGAGTTCTCATGGTAGCTATGCAAATTGAACCTCTTTTCTAATTCCTCTAACCGTCTTATACCGGACTTTTTACACGCGAAAGGAGAACAATCAAACGCCCCGCAGTTCTGACAACGGCGCGCCAAGTTCGGTATATTTAAAACCTCCTTTTCTGAATTTCGAACCTCTTCGCCGCGGTAATATTCGTTATTGTAGTAAACTTGCTCGTTTTTGACATACGGTGCTTCGTCGTCGTCACGGCTTTTTGAATCTTCGTCGTGTTCGATTTTCGTTTCGTCGATCGATTCTTCGTTCCTATTCGAATCGTCTTCGGTTTCCGTCGTCTTCGATTCATCAATTTCCGGTGAGTTCTCTCTTGAATTCTGCTGTTCGAAGTTCTGTCTTTGCAGAACGTAGTTTTCTAAGTACTGATTATGAAAGCTAGCATTCTTTTGTTGGTGTAGAATGTTATCGACCAAAAATGGCGACGTCATATTAAATGGATGCCCGTTACTTTTGTTGTAGTAAAAGTTCTGAATAGTCTTCAACATAATGTTATGATCTAAATATTTTTGCTGAACGAACGGATTCAACTTCAATGGTCCATGTTTTGCATCTTGCGACGGGTACATCATACGTTCATAACTACAATTTTTTACAATTTGATTCTGTCAACAAAAAAAAACACAATCACAAAACTCAACTTAAAAAAGAAACGACAGCAGAAACTTTTCGCAACACTATTCCTGATAAATTAAAAAACAGCCCGGCTGCGTTCGGAAATCTGTCATGTTCAATGGATGTTTATGTTCGGAAACACGTGTTTCGCGGCATAATGTCGAACAACAACTGAGTGGAATAGGGAGTGGTTTCTTAAAAGGGGCGGTTTCCGAACTGTATGGGGTGGCTAAAAAGCGCGCTTTGGTATGCGTACCCACCAATCTAACTCGATCCCTCCCTTCCTTTCCTACTTCACTTATTCGGTGGTCCATTCATGGGTTTGCAGGTCTTGTTACACTGGTCATTTGGAATCTCTTACAAAATTATCCTTGCTGTTTGTAGAGTCTGTATTCAGGTGTGTTTGGTGTGGTTTTTGAAGGAATTGTTGCAATTGTTGGTTGTTTTCGGTTAGTATTATAGACGTGTAGATGTATTTTATTGAAAGGTCAGCTCTTTAGTTTGTAAGAAACATTGTTGTATGTTACTAAGGCAATGTATAATTAAAAGAACTATAAGAAAACAGCTCTGGAATAACTTTCGTAAATCGTTGCTTACATAGATAATAAAGCCGATTCTGAAGGCTTAAATTTTAGTTTTACTGCTGTCAAAACTTAAAATTTTCCAAAGTAATTTAACTTCTAACCCTAACAGTTAAGGACTATTTTGCAATGAAGAAAATCTAGTTTTGACAGCACTAAAACTAAAATTAAAGCCTTCAGAATCGGCTATAATGGCACATATTCTAAATATTATTAGAGAGCATTACAAACTAGAAAATATCAATCAGAAACGAATCACGCCCTCGTGAGCGTTCTATATGTGCAGCATAAGCTGGTAAATCAGGCAGATGCAAAAATAACAGTGGACAAGTATGATGGAAGAATTCGCCGGTCTAGGTAGGAACCTCGGTGGCGCAATTGGTATCGCGCTTGTCTTGATAACAAGAGGTCACAGGTTCGAATCCTGGCCCAGGGAATTTTTTCAAATTCTCGCTTTTGGATTTGTTTCTGATTGATATTTTCTAGTTTTTAATGCACTCTAATAATATTTAGAGTATTCATAGCCATGGATTTTGCAAAATAAACATAATGTCACATATTATTTGTCATCTGTGACTTAAGGCGATTACCGTCGCCAAATTAGCAGCTCGATATTTGTCGGTACGAATATCGACGGAAACGACATTGAAATAACGTTCATATCAGCGCGCAATGCATAGTGGCTGTTACGACGCTCGCTGCGTCCTTGAGAGGGCGAAATAGGAGAAAATTATACTTTTCACTTGGACGTGATTGTTCGATTGAATAATGTTATGTTATGTTTATAGATATCAGATTTATCTATTTATCAAAGCATAAATGAATTCAATCGGCCTAGCCACTTAGGAGCAGTAGGAAATTCAAGCCAAAAAACACCATTCAGTAAAAAAAAATATTTCATGTAGAAGTTTTGGTGCTGTGAAAAAGAAAAATGTTGTATATGTTGTCTAAGAGTTAATCATTCTTTATACAGTTTTTTCATTATTTTTGGTTTCGACAAAACGAGGAGTAGGCTTTAGAAAGTACCCATTTGGCAATAGTAAGGCCCTTAATTTCTTACCATGTATGAGTGTCTGTGCGACGACTGTGAAACAGCCAAGCCATAGTAACAGGTAAGAATCAAACATTGCTAAATCATGAATCTGAAATTAATAATACTATGACATCGATTATCCAATATTCAAATAACTATAATCTTAAGGCAAATTTGACAAAAACTAATTACATTAATTTCAATTATCATAATCACTAATTTAATATAATTCACAATAAACAACTGCTTCAGCAAATAAATGAAACGACATTTTTAAGTATAGGTAATAATTGATTACAAATTAAACTGGAGCGGTCAAATAAATAAAGTATGCAATAAACTACACCGATTTTGCTATGTATTAAGAGGATGGCATACCCTAGCAACTTCTTTTATTACCCGTCCAGCACTATAAGTCTAATGGCAAAGACTTTATTTGCTTTTCATAGAGGCGATTATATGTTGGCTCTTTGGCCTCTTTTTCTTGGACGCGTAATACTAGTGATCACGCAGCGAAACAACAAATTTGTGTGTTTTTAGCTAATACTGAAATATTTTGTGGGGAAAAAATATTGAATTTAGGTGATATACCTTCATATTTCTGTTATCTATTTTATGAAAAAATAAATCTAGTTGATCTCTTAACCGCGTTCTTGAAGCGAACGTTTGAAAACCAAAAATAACGAGGGTGCAAAACATATTTTTTTTACAAAAGTTTAAATCTTAGAACCTTGGTTATACGTAACATCCCTAGAAAAAAGATTAATAAACCAAATATATTTTTTTCAATACAAGGAGAGTCCGAATTTCTTCAAACGAATCCTAGATAGCCTGGCGTTGGTCATGCTCTAGGCTCAGGTACAGTCTTAAGGGCCTTACTATTGCCAAATGGGTACTTTCTAAAGCCTACTCCTCGTTCAACTCTTAGACAACATATGCAACATTTTCCTTTTTCATACCACCAAAACTTCTACATGATTTATTTTTTTTACTGAATGATGTTTTTTGACCTCAAATTCCCTACTGCTCCTGAGTAGCTTGGCCGATTGAATTCATCTATGCTTTGATAAATAGATAAACTTTATAGCTATAAATATAACATAAGATTATTCAATCGAGTAATCACGTCCAAGTGAAAAGTATAATTTTCTCCTATTTCGCCCTATCAAGGACGCAGCGAGCGTCGTAACAGCCACTTTGCATTGCGCGCTGATATGAACGTTATTTCAATGTCGTTTCCGTTGATATTTGTAGTGACAAATATCGAGCTGCTAATTTGGCGATGGTAATCGCCTTAAGAAGACTCAGCGCGGTAGCTTCCCAAAAAACTGCTTTAGCAGCATACTATGGCTATGTAGAATCGGTATTGCGGTATGGGTTGTTGGTATGGGGAAACTGTCCCTATAATGTAAAAGTTTTTATAGCACAAAAGAAATGTGTTCGTGCGATTTGTGGCATCCCTCAAGATGCATATTGTTTATAGGTAATTAATTCACAACACTGGTACCTACTGTAATAGTACTGTATGCTGAATATAGCGTGAAGTTGTAAAGAAGCAGTTATTTTATACATTTTGGTCGAGTTGGTATGTATATTTTCTATGGAGCAGTAGATTTGTTTCCGCGATTTGAGGGTTAATTCCGTCGTAAAAGTTGTTCGTATAGACGAGTACTATCGCCAATTTCCGGCTTCCGCAACATCATATTTACACCCAGAATCAGTATAGGTCAAAGATTTCAAAAAGTAAAGATAAGCCCTTACCGCAGTACGACAGCACCAAAATGTTTTCACCTTTAAATGGGTGACGCTCACACGTTCGGAATCTGTGCTCATCTGAACACAGTGATAGTTGGACGCCCTGATGAATTTTTACGAGAAAAGGGATCTCAAAATAGCGTCGTGTGCATTTTTAAAGTGCACTAACATTTCAATAAATACGAATAAAGCCAAAAGTGTGACATTTTACATTCAAAACACATTCAAAAACAATGCAATAAATTTTAAGTGCCAGGGCTCATATAAACGTGTCTAAAACTAAAAAGTCTTCCTTCACTATTTAAAGATGCAAAATTGTTAAAATCGTTATCAGCTCAATTTTTGTCGTTCCCGAGTCATTTTTAGAATTACGTCCAATATTTATTTTATTATGATATATATATATTTTTTTAATATCTTAGTTACGCATTGTATTATATTCTTATTTTACTATGTTTATTTAGAATAAATCTCCCATTTCCCCTATTTAATTCCCAACGATTTGAGTGCTTTCTCCTAATTATATATTCTTGGCACTACCCTAAATTATCCTCAACACCTAAGGTCAACTGGAAGATAATGCTAATTAGCATTAAGTTCGCCTTTGTACTGATTTATTTTAATGTGCAATAAAGAATTTTATTATTATTATTAAACTTTTTTGAAATCTTTGGTATAGGTATATAAATTTGCCAACAAACTTATTCCCAGTGCTAGGAAATATACTGAAAATATGTTCCATACCGTACAAATAATACTAGATAAAGGTGATATATCGTCGGTACAAAGGTCCCCGTTACTCCAGGCAGAAAGATCTATCTACAGTGCAAGAGGGACGGAATCGGAGAAAATTGACAAAAAGTCGGTTTTAAATTAACACAAAATAGCTATGAAAATTTTCATAACCAGCAATTTAGGTATTGTTAAAACACATCTAAATAAATATTTTTGATGTCTGTATGCTATCCCAATTTGTCAGAATATCAAAAAAGTGTAAATTTAGACCTCATTTCAATAATTATTTCTATCGAGGGAAATTCCTCCAATCGCGTTTCTGATATTAATTTATTTAACTTAGGACTTCTTTTGAACAGCAGATAAATTACTTCAAAAAGTGTCGATGTTGACGATATAGCCCCTAAATTTTGTTTTAATCATTGATAGTTTATTCGTAGCAACTTCGTAGCGGTCTCGTAGCACTCTCGTAGCCATTATATCGACATTGTAGAACTTCACTATGCACCGTAGCGCTGAATCCCATTTTGTTTTCTTAATTTTGTGATTTTATGTGATCGAGATGGATTAAAAAAAACACAGGCTTATGCCATCAATTATTTAAGAGGATGGCATAGCCTAGCAAATTTTTTTATTATCCGTCCAGCACAATAAGTCTAATGGTAAAGACCTTATTTGTTTTAGTAATGATTATAAAAAATTATAAACACATAGATCTTAGCTACAATAAATTATTAATTACAAACTAGAAAAGATCAATCAGAAACAAACCCAAAGACAAGAATTTGAAAAAATTCCCCGAGCCAGGATTCGAACCTGCGACCTCTTGTTATCAAGACAAGCGCGCTACCAATTGCGCCACCGAGGTTCCTACCTAGACCGGTGAATTCTTCCATCATATTTGTCCACTGTTATTTTTGCTTCTGCCTTATATATACTAGCTTGTACATTAATGTTTGCCCCTCTATACACGAGATGCGACCGAAGACTTCAAATTATCACGTTAAGAGGCTATGCGAATTTTATTTTTGTCACTCCAAGCGAAAACACGTTCAGTGCAAGAGGGGCGGATTCAAGGTGAAAGCGAAAAATGTTAGTTTTATATTTTTTATAAAAAAACTAAGATAGCTAGCAAAATTTCATATATCAAATCTCTAGATATTGTTAAAACACACCTAATAAAATATGTTTGAGTTCTGTATATGGTTCATATTCGTCAAACGAGGAGAAAAAGTGTGTTTGAAGACCTCATTTCAACAATTATTTCTATCGAGGAAAATTTGTCCAAACAAAAACAATTTACAAATTTACACATTTTTAAAAGATACAAAACCCTGATATTTAAATAAAAATTTACATATTGTCACGACATATAACGCCAGGGGGTGTCAGACGTGTTTCCTTATGTGTGTACTGTTACTGGAACAGTAAACACTCGCACACCCTCTTTTCACCAAAGATTTTTACGACCCAACTTTATCGCCGTACTTTGTTTTTATTTGTTTGTTTGCCATTATTTGTTTTTTATTTGAAAGTTGATTTCAAGGTTTTACATTTACGTATTAAATTTTGTTTATATTGTCAGTTTGATAACCAAAATTAAAATTTCAAAAGAAATTCGTCTTAAATGCCATCCATTTCCATGATAAGATTCGTAATAATTTTTTACGTCTTACACTTTTCAAAAATTAAATTAATGTTGATGTTAGCTTAAAGTTGTCTCATTCATACACAAAAGAAATAACATAGTTTGGATTTGTCATTCCTAAAAAAATGCAAAAATGTTAGTACTGAAAATTAAGTTTCCTTCGTATTCTCTATAGAAAACGGCAATTTCATATGTAAATACCTAATATTTTCCCTCACCAGGATTCGAACCAGGGTCTAAAAATTAAGAGAGATTGTGTACCCTGTAGATGTTTTGCTTGAAACTTTTCTTTTTGTGTTTAAATCTGTTGTTGTCGCCTTTTCTTTCATATTGTAAAAGAGTGACAGCAACAGATTTAAACACTGTCTAAAGTTAAACACGGTTTTGTAGTAACAATAACGGTTTTTATCCTTTAGGAATGACATTTGATATAACCCTAAAAAGTCCTACTTAACCCTATACATATGTACACAAAAGTGAAAAAATTCCCCCAAAACTTATTCATACGGCAAATAGCGCGCTCTTTAAAACGTCCAAAACAATCCTGGCCACAAAGAAAAAGAATCACCTCCACACGAAGACAAAAACGTTCGAAATTTAAAATAAGCCACGCCCCCTCACTGGCATTGGTTACGCTTTCATATGGAGCCTTCTGGAAAACTAAGCTTTAGCGGTACTGAATTAGATCTAAAGGTTTTAGTGGCGGAGTGAAAATAGACTTCGATTATGATCAGATATTCGGAATGGCGATCAAAGCTGGCCTGTTTGGAACCGAGGAGGTTGAGGCAAAGGAGTTTGAATGCTCTGTGGTCTTAAATATTAAGCTGGCTGGAAAATTTAATAAAAATAAGAGGTCGAGGCACTGATATTATGATTATGATATCAATAGGTCGAGGCTTTTATAATTTTCAAGAGTTCCAAAAAATATAATAAAAACGGCCATTAAAAAAAAACTTTTTTTGTTTTAAACTTTGTGTAAGGAAAAAAGGAAAAAACTATCGTTGATGATAGGATTTAAAAAAAAACCGGTCAAGCGCGAGTTAGACCCGCGCACGAAGGGTTACGTACTATTATCTATAAAAACGGCAACAAAAACATGTTTGTTGTATAGGAGCCGCCTTAAATATTTATTTTATTCTGTTTTTTAGTATTTTTTGTTATAGCGGCAACAGAAATACATTATCTGTGAAAATTTAAACTGTCTTACTATCATGGTTCATGAGATACAGCCTGGTGACAGACGGACAGCGGAGTCTTAGTAATAGGGTCCCGTTGGTAACCCTTTGGGTACGGAACCCTAAAAAGCGTCTCTTGCTTTCAGTGCGGTGATCGCTGACCGTTGCCGTTCAAACTTGTAACAGATCACTTACCAAGTCTCTAGTTTGAATTACGTCTCATCTACATATCTACATCTACATGAACAGATCCTATACGGTGATAAATTTTAGAATAAAATTCACAAAAACTTAACCACAGATCGATAATAAAATCAGCGCTTATTACTAGAGCTTGCATACGGTTCTGTTCTAAACGGTAAAACTCGGTTTTCCGGAAGGAACCGGTTCCGAAATTATAATACCGGGATTCTCTCTGCATGCTCAAATTTACACTAAGTTTGTTTTTGATTAGAATTTTTGTTTTATTTTTATTTATTTATTTACTTAAATGGTTAGTATTACAAAAAAACTTAATTAGGCCTATCCTAGGGTTAGTAAAATACAAAATAGAGAAAAAAAAATTTGGGACTAATAATACCCAAAGCAGGCTTCCGACACATTAACAGATTCTTTCTCAGACTGTAAAACTAACAACCTAGCACATAATAATAATTTCGAATATGTCTGCTCCGATACTAGAATTCTCCGTAACACGGAAGCACTATGAAGTTATTTTCATAATATTTATATATAATTTTATTATATAATTTATATATAATTACATGTCTTGTTTTTGTCTAAATTTTAATTTTAATGAACCGCCATTGGACATCGATTATTGAAATTCCTAAATAAAAGATGAAGATTTATTTCTCCGTATTATATTGAGTTCAATTGTTTTTTTATACATTTAACATAACTTGTAATCTTGTAATTAATTAAACTTGTAATTAATACTATTAATAGAGTACATAGTAAAAAAGTTGTCTTTGGACCAACCCAATGGATCGTTCCATCCAGAATTTCATGGCGATGTACGAATGTACTATATTTATTTTACAAAGTCCTAAGGAACCGGGAAAAACCGGGTAACCGATTTGGTTAGAAACCGCAATCGAAAATTCGGTTCCGAAACAAGCGCCGATTCCGCATACTCTACTTATTGCTGGCCCATTTTGATTGTCGTAATTTGCCGCGTAAAATATGCAATGATTCCGATTCGCCGGGGACAGTTGTATAAGGGGTAATGTCAAAACATGGGGTGAGGTCGGATATTAAAAACATATTTTTATTACATTTCGGAGACAATCGCTCCATGGGTTTTAGTAGCTTTTATTGTTGGCGTATTAGTAGTTGCTCTAGTGATTAAACTAAATAGATTTTTTATAGTTATTGTTTAACTTTTACTGAGTTGACTCAGTTGCCCCATGTGAACATGATTTTGTATGTATTTATTATATATATCGTCAAGACATGACAGAGGTATTCCGAGTGTGAACTGTGAAATACAAGTCACCCGCGTTTCGACGAAGATTTATATTTATTATTATACACAAGGTGAATTTGTGAATATCGTCCAAATTCATACTTGAGCCTTGGTAAGTGATCATTACCATGAACCAATAACGATTTTTGTAAAATTCATAAAATTAAATATCGACTCCCCATAGTGATTCACCCAGTACTGCGAGTGAATTACTATGGGAAGTCGAAATTTCATTATACGAAATTCACAACTATTGTTATCGATTTATGATGCTGATCACTTACCAAGCTTCCAGTATGAATTTGGACGGTGATCAAAAAGTCACCTTGTATATATAAAAACGACTAAGTATTAAAAAATATATTCAGCAGTGAAGTGACTTTGTGGGTCTATAATATCTTAGGAAGAAAGTATCAATTAGATAGATAGATAGATATATAATCTTTATTTACTCAGCACTATCAACAAATTAATTCAAACACATTTTAGATACAAAACAAAATGAAGTACTGGGTAAAAAGGCCGTGACTCAGCATGTGTTGCAGCCAGTAGACTACAACGCTGTTATTATGCCAGAACCATTGTTTTGTCACGCATACTTCCGACATTTTAATGTACATACATACTTAGATACAAATAGTTACAGTATAATACATATTAATTAGTATTTGCTTGCCGGAAAAACACTTATTTTAAATATTTTTTAATGTATTTGAAACAAAAAAGTCTTGCAAAATACTTCTCATAATAGAAAAATCAAGTTAAAATATTTAATTTAAATAATTTACATTTAAATAGCAATCGTTTGGTAATTTTTATAACTTTTATTTTCTGTAACTTTATCATCCATTTTTAAGATGTTGTAGAAATCTCCTTTTAAGTAAATCAGTTAAGACGATGTGTAACTGTATTTTTTTCATAATTTTTGAACACATTATTTAAGAGAAATATCGTTCTATGTAAGAGTAATTTTCGGATGACGCTGGAACAAGCGCCATTATCAGTTTTAAAAGAACCTTCGACCAATATAGTGCTATAAATTACAAGGATTCCTATGACGCTTGTATTGGTTGTGTCCAAAATCGGAACTAACGCCGCTGACATACTACGTGTTTCGCAGTAGCGTCCCCCTGTCACTGTCATCTACACGCCATCAGATCCTTGTACAGTGCGCGCCAATCTTTTAGTCGCCTCTGACGATAGGTGATAGGCGACAAGAGGCGACGCAATAGCCTTTTTATGGTGTCAGGGGGACGTTACAGATAGTCGTTCATAAACTCACACCGAGTTGGGTTTCCTACCCGGGTCGCAACACTAACCCGTTCAAAAATGAACTCGCGTCTCAACACCGACTGTTCATAAATGACAGTGTCGCTACACTGGTGTCGAATTTTCCAACATCAACTCTGAGTAGGGTTCGCAAGGTTCGTATAGGCTCCAAACGTCACCTGACATTCACGTTAATTTTCGTAAATGACATGAAGTTAATTATCGTATCGAGGGGGTCTTCTCAACGTTATAGTTGATATATTTACGTTAAATTTCGTACAGAGGGGGTCCTCTCGACGTTATTATACTAAATATAATGCAAAAATGACAACTGACGTTTGGAGTGTCGCTACACGACGAAAACCGTTCAAAAACTCAGCGTTACAACCCCAGTGTTCCTACCCAGCCCAGGGTTATTTAATGGACGCACTTCAGGAGCGAGGGCGCGGAGCACACCCGCCTGCGTGCCGCACCACACCCCCCGCTCGCCATTTAGCAGGTGTCAACACTATGCGTTAGTGTTAGTGCTACGTCCGTACACTACACACGCGCGCGTTGCATGAAAAGTACGTTCGTGGAAAAAATTATATGATTCGTTAAGTTAATCGTTGAATCTGTTTGTGTTGCCTTTATTTGTTGTTTTGTTGATTTAGTTTGTTAAAGTTTATTGTTGTTTTTATGCCTCGCGGACGTTATAGCGTTTTAAGGTGACAATGTAGGAAAATTGTGTTTATATCAATGCGTTTTATTTATATAGTTAAGATTGTATTAAAATAATAAATAAATGATTAATTAGGTAGGTACAACAACTACACGTTCCCACTTTTAGTAAACATTTAATAATCAACCGTTGATATTATTGTTTCCTTGACTGTACCTGCGCAAGCTTGCACTCGTAACTCATTCAGAGGCGACTAAAAGATTGGCGCGCACTGTAGCACTGTATACCCCTTTAAATAAGTGTTAATAAAAAAATCATATGTTGCTTTTATAAGCTTTATTTATTTCTTTTGTTTATTAATTATTATTAAAACAATTAAAAAAAAATATGTTCGATATATTTCGACCCTCGGTATGGGGCCGTCATCAGTCGAATGTGAAAGAAATATTGACAGATAAATTAGATATGTTTAAAAAAGTAACAGTGACACTTAATAACAATTTTAGTAACTGTTTTCTAAAAATCAGAAAATAAAAAATAAAACAGGTGTTTCTACCTTTAAATAAGTGGCGCTTAAAATGGCAGCCGTGGCCAAGAAACAAAAAAAAATCACAAAACAAAGCCATAAAAGAACTGTTTACGTCATATTTCGTTTTGGCGGGAACACCATATTTTTCTCGCACGTGCCGCCATCTATGGTCCGATTTGATACGCTTCCATAGAGCAACTTTTTGTGTCTTTGTTGTTAACTCAATCGACAAACGACTTTATTTTCAAAATATTACAGTTCTTCTCAACTTTATTGAAAAGTTTGTCGCTAAATAGCATTGGACACGCATATTTTGATTTGTCACTAGTAATTCCATAAAATTATTTATTACTAAATGTTATTTATGAATACGGTCTCTGCTAATGATGGTCATGGGATTTTATGGTCGTATTTCATTTAAATTTAAATGTGTCACGCAACGTTACCTATGTCAAAACATTAGTCATGTGAGATTTAAAATTAATATCCGTTTTAGTAGCCTAAGCATGAAAACATCTCCCCTTTCGTTGAGTTTGAAACTAAACTTAGGCTGCCATTTGTAGCTGTTAGTTCCGCTACTGTCCGCTTGGAGCGGTTTCCCAGATTCCAATACGATTTTGACGTCGTTTGAAACTCAACGAAAGGGAGATGTTTTCATGCTTAGGCTACAGAATTCCTTTTTCATTTGATTCGGGTGCACTTCTACCCAGCGTGTGTAATAATAGGTATATAATGAATGACGACCACCACAAGTTGGTCGAAATATATCTCGAAAATAATTGATACTTTTTTATTTATATTTATATGTTTAAAAGCGCCTCAAGATTTAAGTCGCCTAAAAACTCATGTCTTTTTACTTCAAATTCAAATAGTTTATTTTGTAAAGTAGGTATGCATAATACACTTTTTACAAGTCAAATTTAATCTTATAAAAATATATGTAATAAAATAATAAATGTACATGAACTAAATTAAAGGTTTATTTAATTTATGTAGCAATATATACAAGGTGAACTTTTGAACATCGTCCAAATTCATACTTGAGCCTTGGTAAGTGATCATAATCATGAACCAATAAAGATTTTTGGAAAAAACATAAAATGAAATTTCACAAAAATTGTTATCGATTCACGGTGCTGATTACTTACCAAGCCTCCAGTATGAATTTGGACGATGATCAAAAAGTCACCTTATATACGATTAAAATGATAGGTGAAATCTATAACGTCAGAATGGCCCCCCCATAAACATACTGGATCCGCCCCTGTTTGCTTCGTCGGTGGAACGGTAGAAGTGGCTGCATTGAATGCTCTCCTCTATGGGTGGCTGTCACCGTGGGGCGGCCAGTGGCGGTGACACAAGCGAAGACGACGACAAACGGTCAGTGTACCTCTATATTTAATTTTCTCTATGGAGCCGACCATGGGCCGGCCGATAAGATTGCGAAATGCTGTTGCTTCTTCTGTAGTTGGGCCCAGCAACGGGTAAATAATTAGCCGCCATTTGAGGTATTTTGAAATAATAATTCCTCATATATTTTTCCATTAGAATGCTATCTGTAAAAATACTTCCATGCTAAATTAGTTATTTATTTTTATTGCAGCTGAAAATTATTATCACGACAACATTGCTATCTGTTGTCAAGTAGCTAAACTATTTCACTAGCAAGCGTCATCTCTGAAATATTTCAGAACTAAATTGTTTCTAAAGAATAAAAAGTTCTGCTACTCGATAACAGATGGCCAAGATTTGAAACTAAAAATAAAACCCACCACAGCAGCCTAAGCATGAAAACATCTCCGAGTTGCGTTTCAAGCTAGGTACATCAAAACCGCTCCAAGCGGGTATTAGCGGAACTAACAGCTACGTATGGCACCTAACTTTAGTTTCAAACTCAACAAAATAGTGGGGCAGATTGCTGGAACAAATTGTCGTAAATGTGGACTGACCGGACAAAAGTACCAAATTTTTTCCAGGTGCTAGTTAAGTACTAAGCTTTAAATTTTTGATAGGAACCAGCACCTCCGTCGGCCATCTTGGATTTTACGGCGGCCATTTTTAAATATAAGTTTGTTACTGATATCTAAGTTTCTAATATACCTAAAAACATGAAATTGGTGTCGAAATATTTATACGTGTATACTAGCTTTTTTCCGCGGCTTCGCACGCGTTGATTAAGGTTTTGTGTAATCCTATCAAATCTGTAAATACTTTTTATATGTACCTGACTCTGGTTTGAAGTGCTTCTGGTTCTTATCATCTCTAATTTGATCCCCATCTAAAATGTCAGCGGATCGACACTATTCTTTGATCTCTGAATTAACTATCCGCTGTTTTTGGCGAAGCCAGCTCCCTCAAACAAAAATGCAGATGATTTTACAAAATCTTTAGATCTATAGGTACATTTAAAAACCATCAAGTCATGCAAAAATATTTTAATTACGGGCGACATTACTATTATTATAATCTTTAATAATAATGAACAAACATATAACACCGCTCTAAGAGACATTATTATCTTAACATGTATGCACAATTTGTTTCCAGGTCACTTTTTGCCTACTCGATTAGAAAATTGTCTGGATTGATACTTGCTTACGTCGTTTTAATACATTTACATTTGCAAAGCTCAGTATAATTCCAACGAGCAGTTTTGCAAGCGCATCTACCGGTGCAGCCTCTTTGACCCTGACAATTACATACAGGGCTTTGAAGCAATAGGTATGGTGGTCCAAACTGGAACCCATGAAGCACCTTCTTTTTTTTTGAGTCCAACCCCAGCCTTCTGGACTAGGGGTATGCTGTTGGCTATGCTCACTAGTACACCATACTCCTGCCTGATATGCAGCGCGCTTGCAGTGTTCGAGTAGTGCGTCTTTTGTTGGGGGAAGATTCTCCATGGCCTTTTTCTTTTGACAAAACAGCTCTTTTCGGGCTTTATTTACATCGTCTAATTCACAGTTCTTATCATACATGATGACAGTGAACCGTTCTATTAGTTTGAAATTTACATTTTCAAAATCAAGTTCAGTGTATGGATGAAGTGCCATGTAGGTAAAGGCATGTGTTACTTGAAGATAATAATTCCACGCCTCCCACGCAGATTTTTTTCCTCGTCCAACAAATGATGATGTTGTGTCACACCCCGTGAAACTATGGAATATAGGAAGGGTTTGGGATTTCTCTACACCCATTTTCTCGTAGATAACATTTATGTTTATATAAGTGAATGACTTTCCTGCACCAAAAGTAACAGAAATTTTCACATTTGTACATAGCGTCATGAGGTGATGGAACTTGCCAATGAGGATTATCACTACGTCCGTATCAACAGTACGCACAATACAGTTACTACAGCCATTCAAAAGTACATCCTGTAAGTGGACAATCAGCCTGGTATCTGCTTCCTCGTGATCACATGGCAACATGGATCTATCAGTTCCTCGTAGAAGAACTTCGGCATCGTATGTAATGACAATAACCTTGTTTTCGGAGCATTCAAAACTTGTCAATTTCTTTGAAAGGAATGCAAAAAGGTCCTGTTTGTTGGTGGAGTCTTTTAAGAAATCGGCCTACTTAGGAGGGATTTTGTTCTTTCCTTCACACTTCTTAGAGTTGGTTAAAGTTATTTTAAGAAACCAATTAACTAATATATATATATATATATATTTATATTATTAACTTTCTTTTACATTTATTATTTGTTATTATAGAGGCTAAAGTAATACCGTAATCTGCGGAAATTTCAAGTGTTATAGTTTTATTGCGGTAAAAAAACGCCATAAAATTACGTTTCATGTATGGGGGCACTGTTTAATTTTTCATTTATACTTATTTTTAACAATTTTTGTTACAGCAGCAATAAAAAAAACAAACTCTGCGAAAATTTGAACAGTCTAGCTATTACTGACACGCTGACAAACGGACAGACAGCGGAGGCTTAGTAACAGTGTTCCGTTTGGTATCCTTTAGAAACTCGACTCTAAAAAATATGTATTTGAATTTCCTGACCCCAAATATGTATACTTAGACACCAAGTTTGTGAAAGTAAGTGATTTAGAAATCGAGATATTAATAATATACTTATAATTCAAAATGGCCGCCGTAAAATCCAAGATGGCTGACGGAGGTGTTGGTTCCTATCAAAAACTTAAAGCTATGTACCTAACTAGTACCTTAACAAAAATTAGTGCTTTTGTCCAGCGTGTCCACATCATCAAGTGAATCTGCCTCACTAAAAGGGAGAGTTTTCATGCCTACGATACTGATAAAAAAAAATATGTTTTTCTATTCTCATAAGATTTATACGGAACCCAATTTTCTCAATTCGTTGTTTTTCTTTAGATTAGAGTACTACAATCTGACCAAAGAAACTTTTTCTTCTGTGACCATGTTTGTACCTAAATATATAGTACTCCCAAAGTACGCATACGCATTCAAATCTATAGCGACCGGACGTACGTGACCTTATTGATTGTATAGAAAGTGTAAAGAAATATGAACTTTGCCGAACAGTGGCGAAGATTTGTATGCGCATTATTACTTTGGGAGTGCTGTAATAGGGGTCTGCATAATTTTTTTTTCAAATTCAATTTCAAATCCATTTTAATTGGGGTCCGGATACTTTCGGATGGACGGACGGACAGACAGACGGACAGCAGCGGCTTTGTAATAGGGTCCCGTTTGGCCCAAAAAAGGCTATAGATCATACAAATGTTAAATGAAAGAACAATAAATTTTATACATTTTATTATAAACAAATTTCCGATACAAAAATACGGGTCTAACATCTCTTCTATTTATTTACACTTTAGCTGCTAACGATCAATAATAGTCCTTATCAACCCCTTCTTAAAGTACGAAATGGAATGTATGATTTCAGATTTCAATTTCATTAAATGTTACTGACAAGGTGTGGACGTAGTTATAAATCGGTTATTATTGATATTTTCCGGTAATCGAAGAAGCTTCATACGCCCGGGCAATATGAATAATGCACGTTATCACCACAACCGTCACCAAAACAAATAAAAAAGGTCACTTTAATAATTTTTTTAATGTAAAAATACAATTTTTACATAAAAAAAATATGCGGTTTTGTGGTTTTATTACCAACTAAGTCTAGTATGAATTTGATTGCCTAAATCAAAGCTACCCTTTAAAAACAGTTTGAAATTTGTTTCGAATGAAATTGAACCCTATACCACAAGTATTTAAGACTTAATACTAAGATACTTAAAATTACTATTTACAATTTGTAGATACTATTCATGTGTAATATCAGAAAAGTCTTGGGCGATTAAAGCTTTTCAAATGAGCTATATAATTTTTAAACTATGCTAATGTCGAAGTACCTGTCTTATTTTAAAATTTCAAACAAAACATTAATAAAAACATGCCACATACCAAACATTTAAAATATATATTCTTTTTGTTCTTTCATCAGAAAAAAAAATATATTTAATACCTGTATCGGTAATCGGTAGACAAATATTTAGAAAATAATTATATTATTATACTTTTCAAGAATAATAAATTTTGGTATTACTGCATATAATTTATCATTATTATGTGGCATAGTTTTATTTTAAAATTGGAGAAGTTTAACCAGATCTAATATTTTCATAATCTACGCGTTTTCATTCTCCTTCTCATTTTATTTCTAACTATATCACATAACATTTAATTAATCTAATTAAAATGTTACTGGGTAACTTTATATAATAATTGTCCAATAATGTCAGGATGAAAGATTACTTACTAGAATCGTTTATTGGGTCTACACAGTATGTAGTTTTGTTAGGAAAAGTTAACTTTTCTCTTTTTCTCCGTTTTATATTATTTGATAATCTGTGCGTACCAGCTATATAATGTCATAAGAAAAGAATCTAAAATCAATTAAGAGGACTAGTTTTAATTTCGAAATTTAGATTAAAAGTTCAAACAATATAAATAACTTTTATTTAGGAGTCAGTGCTACTATGCTTCGTATAGGTCATTCAACCCTTATTAAAAATAAAAATTGGTTTTGCGTGTCTAACTGCATAAGTGTCATAAAAATCAAATTAAATCAATTTTGCTATAACGCAAAATTCAATAACTTTTATAACAAGGTAAAAGACAATTTGTGGTAGGCTTAGAACGGATTTTTCTTGTGAAAAAGGCAAGATTAAAACTTAAGGCAAAATAGTAAAAAATATGGAATATAACATAGCCACTGCACTACAAAATTGGTAATATTAAGTGTGGCCAATATAATAAAAAAATGGAATGCTTACTGGAAAGACCACATTGCGTTTAGAATCTACTAGTCTAGTTGGACCCCACCATAATTCTTAAAAAAAAACCCTGTCAATGTCCCAAAATTGAAATAAAAATAAATAAATTACAAAAAAAAACAAGATTAATTCTAAGTAGGGAGAGGCGTCTTTAAAAAAATGCCTGTTCGTGAGTAATTTTACATGCCTTTTAAAATATAATATTATGTATAAAAATAGGTCTAGCACGAAGTCATTAACAGGTCATTATTCAAAATGCCCGAGCAATCACATCAAAGCAATAGTGGCACTAAACTGTTCATAACAAAAAACATATTTTGCAAGACAAAAATACGGACGTAAGAATAAGCAGAAAGCAACTTTGTTACTGTTTTGCTAGGACCACTGTTTAATAAACTGGCTGGACAGAATGAATAATGACGCATTAATCGCTTTGACCATGACATACCGTACCCAGCGGAAAGTAATGCAATTTGAGTTCTGGAAAGAGACTATAGGCAATGATCGGCTAGCTTCGGCATTGTAGAGCGTTGTCTCTGTCTCTGTACACGAATGTTTAAAAGTTGGCGCTCGGTGGAAATAAGTTCTTCTGAACGCTTCTATTTTGTAACAGTCTATCTCGCTCTAATCAACAGCCGCGCATGGAAAACCTCAGTTATTTTGACATTTTTTGAAACATTTTTGCGTTGTGTGAAAATAACTATATTTCGTATATGAAAACTGTTTTTATTATAATGTTGTTTGATGTTTTATTATGATTCTGAAATATGTTTTGTCATTGTTATGTCTATAATTAAATCACAATAGTGCCAATACAATAATGCTATTCGAGAGTTTTTCTTTAAATTCCTGATTTTTTCTGAAGTTACTATAAAAATTTAGGGTACGTTTCGTAACGTGTGATTATCACTCGGAGCGATGCGAATTTTACCCTGCATCGTTCAAAAATCGACCCGAGTGTTACCGAGGGTAAACGAACTGTTACCTGACAGTTGCGCTAAGTGTTTAGAAACGATTTCGGGGAATGTGAATATCGCACTGACAAGTGCGATTTCTAACTCTGTTTGGGTACCGATAAAATTCGCCTGACAGTTGTCATTTCGGAGTTTTCTCGGGATTCGGACAATTTTTGAAAATACGAATACGGGAAAATGTTTCGAAACTGCTTCGACAGGATTATGGCTTGCAAATGCAAAGGTTGCAATGCCATCCATATTAAAAGCAATAGGTATCGGTTCAATTCCTTCTTTATTAGGTACTTTACTTAATTTATTTATTTTGATTTGAGGTTATGTATTTACTTGACGTGTGTCACTCCAGACCGTTTCAAAACGCTTTTCTCACGGGAATCACTCGCAAGCGTTTCAAAACCAGATCTTCCTTTCTCTTTCTAGTATATAGCTTTGTCTCTTTCTTAAAAACGAGTGAAATTTCGCACGAAGATCACACGTTTTGAAACGTAGCCTAACAGTAATTTTTTTCAATGAAATTATTTTTCATTTTATATAGTAGCACGTCGTATTTATTTTGTTTAGAAAGGTTTATATTTACAATCTACTAAAGTGATAACGCCGAACCCTGTTTTTGCCCGATTTCTGAACTGTGACTTTATTATCATTGGTGCTTTGTGCGACAGAGAAGAAGCCGAAATTAGCCAATCGTGGCCAGTCTCTTTCTAAAACTCGAACTGCATTACTTTTCGCCGGGTTCAGTACGTACTTACTTATACAACACACACATACCACTAAGCAATTAGACACCGCAAGGAGGGTAAACCTTTTTCGTCAACACATCAGTGCAATTGCACTGATATACAAATGTCGTTTCATACTATCCCATCTCTACTTCCGTACTTTTGTACCCTCCCCGCACTACCCTGCAACACTCCGGCAGAGGCGGAAAAAATCTCACTTGTCCGTGGTTGATAGGTGTCTAATGGATAAGTAGTCTGTGACAACACACCATCTTAGAACCTAGAGTAGGTTGATTGTTCTAAAAATCGACTAGGATTGTTAGTCAAGGATATTCTTTTAATTCTAAGTTGTCACACATGCGTTTCTGAATGATATGTTTTCTCAACTCAATTAAAACTAGGTTTTATTCAAATTTCTTAAACACTAATTTGACATTTTTCCTCTTTAAAGTGTTCGAGACATCTTAAAAATCACCTTTCCGTCCCGAATACCAGTAGCCTAAGCATGAAAACATTTCCGTATAGTTGCGTTTGAAACTAAACTTAGGTTGCCATACGTAGCTGTTAGTTCCGCTACTGTCCGCTTGGAACGGTTTCCCAGATTACATACGTTTTTGATGTAGTTTGAAACGCAACTATACGGAGATGTTTTCATGCTTAAGCTACAGTCCCCTTGTTGTCTAACTTCAACATCTATCGCTGTCGCTTTTAAATGTATCGTGATTGGCTATAAATGACATCACACGCCAATTTTAGCCAATCACGATGCCTCAAGCGATAGCAATAGATTTTGAAGTTAGACAATAAGAAAGACAAGAAAACCAATCACAAAACAAACAATGAGCAATTTTCATCTTAAAATCTAAACCTGCGTTCCGAAAAAACGCAAAAACACTCAGTCGAAAAAATCAACGCACAACCAAAAAAGAGTCTCAAGTCTATTTAAATACTAAACTACACCGCCTTTGCTGTGACAAAATAAACGTGTTATCCGAATGTATTAGAGATTCGTTTTCAGTTTCATTGAAGTCTGACCTCACGAAGTCGGACTTCTTAAACCGTAGGTTGTCCAAGCTTTTGGAAAATTGCTCCACCTTAAAGTCCTCCAATTTGTAGACTCTTTCAGGCTTTGGGCTTTCTTGATCCATGTCTTGAGTCAAAGGCTGGTATACCGAATCCGTCCTATGGGGTAGCAGCTTATGTGACCCATGGATTATTAAAGTCGACCCTCTTCGGAGGGTCTCTTTGCCGATTTCGACGATTTCGATAGACCGAGGGCAGTTTTGTCCGATGACGAAGTTCTTGTAAGCCTTGAAGAAGACAATAGCGAGGAGAAGGAATCCAAACAGTATCATTCCATATGTGAGGAGGGGGGCAGCGATCGGGCCGACTGTGGTGGCCAGGTAAATCCATCTCCAAATGGATGGAGTCACTTCATTGATGCCCTAAAAAAAAACGAAGTCATTTTAAGATTTCAGCTGCTTATATTTATAGTCTGTACAATTTAGCTTGAATAGAATGACAGGTGTTAGAATTTGCATCGGCAGCGTCACAAAATTAAATAATATATTAAATGTGATTGACACTGTTTTTATTGATACTAAATACAATAAAGACTAATATTGTATGTAAAAAAGTAAAGTTAACATAAGAAAAATAGGAAGGAAAAAAAGAAGTTTATTTGAAATGAAATGAAATATATTTATTTTATGTAATGTAGGTAGGTATATCAGATACACATATTACAGGTTGATTTTAATGTAATATAATTAAATAATCTATGTCTATAGGTAAGAGTTTTATGTAATAAATAATAATATGGGGGAAATACACAAGGTTGGGTTTATATAATTTAATAAAAAACACACTTAAATAAAATAAAAATATAGGAATAAGGAATAAATAATAAAATAAATATATGCCTAACTCCTATTCAATTAGTTTTGTTAAGAAGAAGGGCAAGAAACTTAGCAAGATCATGTCTTTTTTTCCATAATATTAGTTACAACAACTTAATGTAAAAAGTAAGCCTATACTTTAATTGAATAAAGAGATAAAAAATACAAGACAGGCAGTGGCGTGCATTGAACTTTTTTCTGGAAAAGCAACCAGAAGGTCAAGTTTGTATGAAAATACTCACTCTAGGGTAGGCAGTGCCTACCCTGGCGGCATAAATATTTTTTTTTTGAAAGTGTTATTTGATTTTTTCATATTTTTTTATTGTCAAACTTGACCTTCTGATTGCTTTTATATTAATTTAGAATAAATTATTTATCTCTATGCACATCGTTTCAATAACTTCTAACCTTATTACTAACAAAACGATGCAATTGCGAATTAGGTTTTCTCAAGAAAGTTATATCATTTTATGCATTACATTCAGTAGCCTAAGTATAAAAACATCTCCGTATAGTTGCGTTTCAAACTACATCAAAATCGTATGGAATCTGGTAAACAGCTCCAAGCGGACAGTAGCGGAACTAACAGCTACGTATGGCAACCTTAGTTTAGTTTCAAACGTAATTATACGGATATGTTTTCATGCTTAGGCTACTGATTGCTATTACAAAAAGCAGTAATGGCTGTTAATATGAAGTTGCGGAAGCCGGAAACTGGCAACAGTACTAGTCCTCACGAGGTTGCGTGAAAAAAAATTGAGAAATCGAGAAAAAAATACAGTTCTTTCATACATTTTGGTCGGGTAGCTAAGTCTTTTCTATGGACCAGGTGATTTTTTTCACGATTCGAAGGTTGGGTTCATTGTAAAAGTTGTTCGTATGGACAAGTACTATCGCCAGTTTCCGGCTTCTGCAACATCATAGTAACACCCAGTGTACCAGTATTTTCTGGTAACTTTAGAACGATTTGTAGTATGTCTGTGTATACCTTAATGGAACTGATGAAACCTTCTATTAGAATGATGATAATATTAATGATGTCGACGATGACGATGATGATGATGATGATGGTGATAAGTACGGAACTCACCTCCTCGACCCACATGATTGGAAACACCATGCTGGGGAACTTGTGTATGTTGTTGATCCTGATGTTGGGAGCCCGGTCCACCTTCATGTTCAGTTGCACCCGAACAAAGCCTTCCAGCGGGACGCCCAGTTTCTGGAACATACCATACTTGATTAACACTTCAAATTCAAATTCAAATAGTTTATTTTGCAAAGCAGGTATAGATATATACACTTTTTACACGTCAAATTTAATCTAATAAAGAAAATATATGTAATAAAATAATAAATGTACATGAACTAAATTAAAGGTTTATTTAATTTATGTAGCAATATATTTACGATTAAAATGATAGGTAAAATATATATTATACAAGGTAAAATCCAATCAGCCGCCCGAACCCATACCGGAGACCCGGCCAGGGACCAGGAACAAGGTTCAATGATCACCAACCGAGCCCCCAGCACGAATCCAGGCGGCCGACCAAATCCCATCCTATATACTACATACTAATAGGTTACATAATATATAAATACATGCCTACCTCCGCCCATTCGATTAGTCTTGCTAAGAAGAAGGGCAAGAAACTTAGCAAGATCATGTCTTTTTTTCAACATAAAACTTATACTATACAATATATATAATATAGACTTTAGAACTTTAGAACTTTAATAACTTTAGAAATAGATTGAAGAAAAACGACAATAATCCCCGAAGGGGTGTGTAGGTGTTTGCGGGTGATTTAAGGCGATATGTAAAAGTTTTAGCGTCCCTGTTACTCCATATGCGAAAAAACCCTCAGTGCGAGTGGGACGCATTCGTGGAAAAGCAGCAAAAAGTCGGATTTTTAGTATTAAAAAATATACTAAGCTTTTTTCTCAAAAAGATTTTTAAGGAGACTTTACAAATACATAATATCCACGTTTTGAATGCAATTTCATAATGAAATTAGTTCGGATTTCAGAATTAAAGGAAAAAAATAAAACAATTTAGAGGTCTTTTCGGAATTAAATTCTATCGAGAAAATTTTATCCAATAGCGTTTTCCTTCAGTGAGAATCTTAATCAAATATTCAATAAACATTTACCCGAAAATGAATTACGTAGATGACGTTATAGTGGAGTAAATAGATTCGAAAAAACCCAATTTTTTTTGGTATCGTCTCAACGCGATAGGAGTAAATCTTATCGTCATAGTGGCGTATTTACCCTAGGGCCAAAAGGGACATGGCCCGGGGCGGCAGGCTGTGAGGGGCCGTGCAAGCAACATTTACATATCGCCTTAATATGCACCGCAGGGATTGAAATAAAAATATTTTCAATGCATGTGCTCGTAAAGGCCCGCTTTTTATGCATCAAAACCGAACAGAAAGTCGATTATTTTGCCCTAGGGCTTTATTATTATTATTTTTTTTTTTTTATTTATTTACAATGGTTGGCTAACCTCCAGCCTTTCCTGTGTACCATAAATCGTATACCTACTTTTTCCACTATTTAACGACTCTGGATACAGTCCTTTAGAGCCAATCATAATTAAAATTTCACAAGATTATATTTGTTTTATTTCCTCACACTATGCGTTGAAAAACGTAGTATGATACACGGGCGTAAGAGCAATAAATTACTCGGTTACGTTTAATCGATCGTCCTCGTAATTTATTCCTTTGCGCCCTTGTAGCATAAACTACTATTAATAAGTTGCCAGAAAATATAAAAAATGAACATAAATTAACCAGCTACAGTAATAAACTTAAAAACTATTTAATACAAAAATGTCCATATAAAATTAATGAATATTTAACTAATTAAAAAATAAATAAGATTAGGTAAGATAAGATTAGGTAAGATAAGATTAGGTAAGATAAGATTAAAGATTTTCCTCCACTTACCATTAATAACGAAACTTTGCATCAATCAGATGAAGAAAAATATCTCGGTCTTATATTAGATGATCGATTGACATTCAGGGCACACATTGAACATGTGCGTTCTAAAATAACATCTCTTACTGGAGCTTTACACAGAATGGTACATTGTGTACCAAGGGAAATACGCTATACACTGTACAACACCCTGGTGAAATCAAAACTAGACTATCTTATTGAAATATGGGGTTGTGCTGCAGAATCTAACCTTAAACGCCTTCAAACTACACAAAATAAACTTATAAAGGTTCTTCTACAGTTTGAATACTTAACACCTACACGTACATTATATAAAAAGACCAAATTATTCAATCTTAAACAAATATACACATATAAATACTTGTATCCTTATACGAAAAATTCTAAATAAACAAATTCATACAGAAATTAACCTGGAGAAAAGAACATTTAAACATAATCTCAGAAGAAAAAATATATTAAAATCACATTGTCCAAGGACTGAGTATGGAAAAAGAAATTTACTATATGGTGGAGTGCAACTTTATAACAAATTACCAAATAACATAAAAGAATGTGAATTGATATCTACTTTTAAAACTAAGCTCAAAACTTACATTGCAACAAACGTGTTTTAAAGTAAAATATTACCTACCCACATATGTACACTGTCGACAAATCATAGAATAAACTAAATGTTATCTAAGCAAAATCTCATTTTAAGTGAACTATGTTCTTATGAGAATAAAGATCATTAACCATTAAGCTTTATAAATATATTATATTTAACTTTTACGAGCTTTTGATTACTACTATTATTAAAACAATGAAAAAAATATTACTCGATATATTTCGGCCGACCGAGGGCCGAAATATATCGAGTAATATTTTTTTAATTGTTTTAATAATAGTAGTAATCAAAAGTAGGAAAGATAAGGTAAGATATAATGTAAAAGTTCAAAGTTCCTCTATTTTTTAAATTCAGTTATATAAGTATACCCTCCCTATTTGCTGTGCAGTAAAAGGCAACTAAGTTGTAAGATCCTTATTTTTATTTCCATCATTTTGTACACTTAGTTTGCAATAAACGTTTGAGTTTGATTTTGAGTTTGAACTCAGGAACTCTGAGTTAGAAGGCGAGCGCTCTACCACGCGGGCACAGAGGCGGTCTGAATAAAAGCATCTAAAATGGAACTAACCGGTTGGATCATGAAATAGCTCTCATGCTTCTTCTTGTCTGGCTTCAGACCTTCCAAGGGCTCCAGCAGTGAAGGGTCAGCGTCGTAGAAGTGAGGGTACGAGAGGTACACTGGAGCGTCTGAAAAGAAAACATACATTACTTTAGTATGACCATCCATCAGCCTAGTTCGTCCACTGCTGTACATAAAAGCCTTTCCAGGACTTTACCACTCCCGGCGGTCATCCTGGAAGAATTGCCCATTCTGACACACTCTGGGCAGGCGGGTTGGTGGGAGCGGTGTTGGAACCCTCGCACTAGTGACGCCACCAGTCTGTTCCATATAAGGCCCGGCTATTAGGGATGGATATACCGCCATCCATCGGTCCCAGACATGGTGGGCCTCCTGGTTTTTTGCCTGTGAGCTGTCCTCTTACTCTCCCCCGAATTACTTCGAGGGGGTCTACAAGTAAGATGGTGGTACCTCCACAGTCGAGCCCGGCATCAGCTCTACCACCTGAGAAAACCACCACCACCTAGTACCACTCTACCACCTCGCTAGTATGACCATTCGACTGATATTGTGAATAAAACAAAATCCTTGGTAACTGTTCCACTGTTTTTTATTAGACTAGTGACCGGTTTCGTTAAAATAACATCTTCAGGCTTTTACGATATGGGTACAAATCATGAGATGGAATATTTGTTTGAAATATTTCATCTCATGATTGGTACCCATATCATAAAAGCCTAAAGATGTGGAAACAGCAACTGTGGATTTTGTTGTTATAGTTCAGATTTTGGCTTTAATTATAATAAAATTCTTTATTGCACAGGATAAAATCATCGTACAAAGGCGAGCTTAATACTAATTAGTATTTTCTACCAACTAACCTTTGGCAATGAGGAAATTGTTGAGGGTAGTGCCATACTATTAAAAAGTCGTAATCATGAAATTAGTACTTAAATAATAAATAACTAGACTACATCCTAATAAACATTTAAAGCAAAGTTATAGTATATAATAAAACAATAATAATAATAATAAAATTCTTTATTGCACATTAAAATAAATCAGTACAAAGGCTTTAGTGTTTGTGGTAGAAGCTTTCGCCTTCTTTACTTGGTTAAGTTACATTTTAATTTGCTTATTTTTGGATTTGTAACTACTGTAATTTTAATCAATACTTAATTATTTAAAAACGGATAGACTTACACGAATTATTTCGCGAATTATCTTGCTTGAGAACGAATTATAAATCCGAAACATGTCACATTTCGCGAGATAATTCATGTAAGTCTATCCGTTTGAGTTATATATTTCGTAATATACTAAGCGAACCTGTAGTCTTTGCTTACCTACTAGCTACTTCATCTGAAAAAAGTACATAATGGGCCAAGATTTACCACGAAAAGTCATCGCCTTTATGTATTTTTTACTCAGCCATTATTTTTTAATTAAATAGTTTATTTTGCAAAGTAGGTATATAAAATACACATTTCACAAGTCAAAATTTAATCTTATATATATATATATATATATTTATGTAATAAAATAATAAATGTACATGAACTAGATTAAAGGTTTATTTAATTTTAATGTAGCAATATATATACGATTAAAATTATAGGTAAAATATATATTATACAAGGTGAAATCCTATCAACCGCCCGAACCCACACCGGAGACCCGGCCAGGGACCAGGAACAAGGTTCAATGATCACCAACCGAGCCCCCAGCACGAATCCAGGCGTCAGGTAACTAGCAATAGTTCTATTTTCGTAGCTTGGCCTTCGGCCTAGAGGTCACCAACTTACTGTATTGACAGGGGCTGATGTTCTGTAGCCCTCGACGTGGACACTTCTCCCCCTGGCAGTAGCACTGGTTGTCAGGGTTCACGTCAGCGCTCTCAAAGGTCCAGCTGGGAGGAGTGTACATCCCCGTTTGGATACCTGAGGGGGGGAAGATGGAATGTTTTTGTTTTCGAATACTGACTGGAGTTTTTGTCGCTTAAAATCAAGGTAGTACTCGTCTATACTATTAATGTAACTTTTACTATGGACCCAACCCTGAAATCGCAAAAAATAATAGGATACATAACATACCTAAGATTATACAATGTGTAACAGAAAGATGTAACCATATTTGAAGAGCTTATTCAGTCCATGGTATCGAACAACTTTTACTATGGAGCCAAACCTGAAATCTCAAAAAAAAAAAATCTGCTATTCCATACATTTCGGCCGAGCGGCATTGCATTTTTTTATGAAACAGTCGATTTTTTTCGAGATACAGGGTTTGTTCCATAGTAAAAGTTGTTCTGTACCATTGACTGAATAAGCTCTTCAAATATGGTTACACCTTTCTGTAACACGTTGTATAATCTTAGGTATGTTATATAGGATTTTTGATTTGAAATTCCCCTTCTGTCTGTTTGTTGTTTCATTTATTGCACGTCATTGTAGACATGATTGTAGTTTATGTGATTTATTGTTAGTTGGGATGTGTAAAAAGCTCTAGAAAATGCTTTACAGCGAAACCGGTCGGGCATAATAAAGTTGTACGTAATATGTGGATAAGTACAAGTGTTTTTTAAAACAATGTTTTATAAACTCCACCAAGTGCCAACAATCACTAGCATCTACTATATAAATATATTTCATTTCGCCACAAAGATGCCAACTTACCATCCTTGTAAACATCGTGCCTGTACTGCAGAGGCAGGATCCTGCAGAGATCCTTGTCGTACACGTAGACCAGGTCCTTCTTGGTGACTGAGCGGGGGGGGAAGAATGAGCCTTCTGATGCGCTGCCAATCAAAAAGGTAGAGAGTTGCAACGCTGTTCACAAAACTTATACAGTGTGTCCCTCGTACAAGTGCACATCCGAAAAGGGGTGGAACTGGACCTTATTTTATCGACAAAAAAAAAGTTTTTTTTTTAGAAAATCTTTGTTTTAAAATTTACGTTTTAAATTTTTTTTTTGCCTACCATGGAGACTGTGTATAAAATATGTCATAACTTTTGATCTATCGTGAGTAATGCAATGAAATAAAACTGTTATAATCCTTATAATCAAATCAAATCAGTGTCAAATCTGAAAAGTTATAATGTAGTTCAACCCCTTAACTACCTACACAAATTTTATTTGTTAAAAATATTTTGTTCTAATATGCTAAATTGTCCAAACGCGAGAGCATGTTTGGCGAAACGGACCCTTAAGAATAGACGTTACATACCAAATCAAAAACAAAACATAGTCAACTACCATTACCATAAAAATAATATCCTAAAAGATTATTTCTTTAATTTTTCCGTCTTTTTTTTCAGTAATAGTAAATTTTTGCAAAATAATGGCCCCGTTTTACTATACTTTTATTCCTATTTATCGTTGCCTATTCCATTATCTTTCTAACAAAAAAAAAATACAAGGTTCTATCAAAAATACAATACTTTCTACGAGCGGTTAACCAAAGGCACTGCGCTCGCGTCCCATACAAATATACCCAGGTGGAATATTCCTTCAACATAAAAAAAAAATGCAAAAAAAAATTTTTTCTTTGTTTTTGTCGATATATTTAGATCTAGTTTCACCCACTTTCGGATGTGCATTTGTACGAGGGACACACTGTATATAATCTTAGTTAATGAGAACTGTGAATTTCTTAACGTCTGAAGCAACAATATTGTAGCGACAACAGCGCCATCTGTTTCTTAAGAACAAGGCGTGAAATCACATAACGCCCTCGTGAGCGTTCTATATGTGCAGTACAAGCTAGTATATCAGGCAGATGCAAAAATAACAGTGGACAGATATGATGGAAGAATTCGCCGGTCTAGGTAGGAACCTCGGTGGCGCAATTGGTAGCGCGCTTGTCTTGATAACAAGAGGTCGCAGGTTCGAATCCTGGCCCGGGGAACTTTTTCAAATTCTTGTCTTTGGATTTGTTTCTGATTTATACGTTCTAGTTTGTAATGCACTCTAATAATATTTAGAGTATTCATAGCGATGGATTTCGCAAAAATAAAAACATAATTATATATGGTGGAATTGGGTGGAGCGGCTTATTCCACTTTGGCTCCAAAATTTTATCAAATATAATATTAAAATCAAAATTTTACCGTCCATACATTGTGTCCACTTCGACTCCAAAATGTTTTAGGCATTTAATTTAAATTTAGAAATATTTGTATACTTCAATTCCACTCAACTCCAAAACAGTTTTGGTAGAGTCAACAGAAAAATTGCATATTTAATTCAGTGTTAACACGATTTAAATTGTCATAAATAAGACAGAACTAAACTTAATTTAAGTGTTCTGTCTTTTTCTTTCTGTATCAAAAAGATAAGGACCTGGACGCTTAAACTAAGGTAAGTCCGGTCAAATAAGTCGTTCTTACTTCGATTCTACACCAATGTATGTTATTTGAGTTTTTGTTCTCGCCTCACGCATGGTGGCTAAAATATTTTACTTGCTGACTCTACTTCTTAAAATTTAATAGAGTTAAAGTGGATTTCAATATAAATAGAATATTAATTAAAATGTGTTTTGGAGTTAAGGCGCTCTTATCCCAAAATCAGTAATTTCAAAGTCAAATAGAACTTTCAAATATCGTCTAAAACTTCAAAAAAAAAAAAAAAACGCAATATCGTTCGAACCTTTATCTAGGTCTTCCACGCATGTGTTACACGATCAGATAAACTTTGCTGGATAGAAATAATTCACGAACACAGCATGTAATAAGACATTTCAAATCATGCCATTTCCATAATTCCACTCTTTTATTAACTAAACACATCTGGTAATATTGCTCTTTAAATTTTCTAGGTCGACCACGTAAGTGGGTTTTAATAAACATATCCCTTATTTTTAAACAATTTAAAAACCGATAAAAACAACGAAAAAGTACAAAAGTGTGGTTATTTTCTTTACTCCTTACACGTAAAGAAAAAGACAGAGAGTCACTCTTCTGGGATAAGAGCGCCTTAAAGTGGACGGATTTTGGAGTTAAAGTGGAACAAGCTGGTGGAGCGTGTGGAGCCAAGGGGGAAATACCGAAAATCCTTTTCGTACCTGTTCGTGCTGAAATAATCAGACTTATTTTTAGATTTCCTGATATTGCTGACACAGACATCGTTTTCCTGTGTATCGATGAACGATTACACAAACAATTGCTTTCAGAGAAGATGGTTAATGTTTACACAATAATTGTGTCATATTTAATATTTACCTACGTGCATTGTGAACAAATAGCACTGAGAAAATATGTTTTGTAATCGTTGGTGCGTCATGAATGTTGAGGCCCTTTAAACCGTTTAAGAGGCTATGTGAGTTTAATTTTTGTCACTGTCACTTCAAGCGAAAAATCGCGCAGTGCGAGAGGGGCGGATTCAGGGCAAAAGGAAAAATGTTGGTTTTATATTTTTTATTAAAAAAACTAAAATAGCTAGCAAAATTTCAAATATCAAAATCTCTGGATATTGTTGAAACACACCTAATAAAATATGTTTGAGTTCTGTATATGGTTCCTATTCGTCAAACGAGGAGAAAAAGTGTGTTTGAAGACTTCATTTCAACATTATTTCTATTAATTATTTCTATCGAGGAAAATTTATCCAAACATGTTTTTCAATTTCAAAACCCTAGATTATACAACGTGTAACAGAAAAGTGCAACCATATTTGAAGAGCTTTTTCAGTCAATGGTATAGAACAACTTTTAATATGGAGACAACCCTGAAATCTCAAAAAAAAATCTGCCTTTCCATACATTTCGGTCGAGTGGCATTGCATTTTTCTATGAAACAGTAAAAATTTTTTTTCAGGATACAGGTTTTGTTCCATAGTAAAAGTTGTTCTATACCATTGACTGAATAAGCTCTTCAAATATGGTTAAACCTTTCTGTTACACGTTGTATAGTCAAAATGCATATACCAGAAATGTGTTATGTGTTTCATAAAATACACCGTATTTTGTACATAGCCTCTTAAGTACAATGGGAATCCCCTACTCGGGTTATTTGACCCCAGATATTTTCCTGCTTTACATTCTTGTTTAACCGATTGCCTACTGACTTAAAAAATGTAAAGAAACTGAATTCCTTTAAACAAAATATTATATATATATATATATATATATATTTTATTTATGATTAGTTTTAATCTTTATCTCTTGACATTGAATGTAATTAGTCATTACTAATTACCTATTATTTATTGTTAAATTGACTTTTATATTCTATAATTTTATTTTCAAATTTAAATTTTTTGACGTTGTAATTAATTGTTTTACATTATTATTTTCTATTGCTGAATTACTTTTCATATTAATTATTGTGTAAATCTTGTATTCATGTCTAGTTTTTGTGAATATCGTATTTCGAACACAATTTATATTGTTACCGAAAAATATGAATGAATTTTAATTATATTTGTTCCTCTGAACATCTACATTCATCTGAATGACAGAAGAATCACCTCTAATAACCCCCTTGGCCGAATATGTCTTGACGATATGTATTTTCTTTGTATTCTTAAGCGTATGTATTTATTTATATGCACGTATTTTTCAGTTTCAAACCCTTGTATAATCAGTGCTATCAAAGAACAGTTTTCTAAATGGCGGACGAAGTATGCATTTCTGTCAAAATTCTGACAGAACTCTACTGGGCGTTAATTTGATAACGTTTTTCCTTCAAACAGGGTGTTCTACAAATGAATATAGAATATAGACATCTTTTACTATGGGGCCAACTTTGAAATAGCGAAAAAAAATCAGCTGTTCCATAGAAAAGTTGAATAACTACTCGACCAAAAGTATATAAATGAATATTTTGAATAAAATGCATTAGTCAATTTTGTATAATGTTTTACACATTCTTAAATATTGGTATACGTGTCTATAAATAGATGTCTATGTCATACAACGCTTCGCAGTCCTAGGTGCAGCTGTTTGGTCTGGACGTTGATGGGTTTAGTCAGAGGGCATTCTTTCATATTCAATCCAATTCGACACCGCCAGATGGTTAAATCAGCCTTTTAAATGGACGCCTAGGTCTCTTGGATGATTAGTTGATTTAGATATAGCAATGAAAATAATTTAAAAATAATTCATTGCTATATCTACGCATTTACTTCAGCAGATTTTCAATAATTATTCTAGTACGTAAATAATTTATTTTTTTCTAAATTGGCAGCAATTTCGCAGCATATAGGGCTTTAACTAATGGGTTTAGCATCTCTTAACCATATAACTGGATGCCGCCATTTCATTAACAACCTAGCTGTCCAATTAAGAGGCTGATTTAACCACAGGACGGCAACATATACAAGGTGACTTTTTGATCATCGTCCAAATTCATACTGGAGGCTTGATAAGTGATCAATATCTTGGATCAGTAACAATTTTTGTGAAATTCGTATAATGAAATTTCGGCTTCCCATATAAATTCAGTTCCAGTTCCGAGTGAATCACTATGGGGAGTCGAAATTTCATTTTACGAATTTCACCAAAATTGTTATTGATGCATGATACTGATCACTTATCAAGCCACCAGTATGAATTTGGACGATGATCAAAAAGTCACCTTGTATATAGATAGATAGTCATCAATGCTCACCGAATGTCATTGCAAGGTCGTTCCTTCCAGTGCGGCAGATGATCCATTCCGTTGATCTGGTCCAGGTATCCGAACCGCTCCATGGACTTCTGTCCCGTGTAGATGGTCGATACTTCGTCCAGGGTGCCGTTCCTCTGGAAGAAAGAAAGGGTTATGTGAAATAACGGACCAAGAAAGTTATCGCAGAAACATATAAGGTGACTTTGTTCATTTAGCCAATTCATACTGGAGACTCGGTCAGTGGTCAGGACCAAGTTTCAATGACCCTTCTTGTAAAAAACTAAATAAAATGTATGCTTCCTATACTTGACTCGGAGTTGTTCGTAAATTTGTATGGCTACAAAACTTTTTTTCGTGTTCTTCAACAAAGGTAATTGAACCCCGGTCGTGACCTTTAACCGAGTCTACAGTATGAATGTGGGTATATAAACAAAAGTTATCTAATATTGGCTGGATTTTTAAAAGCAGAAACAACTCCTTTATAGGTATATCTATGAACAAATTTTACTATGTAGAGCCAATGATGAAACCGCAAAATAACCAGCTGTTCATAAAGTTACATAACAACTTGGGCAAAATTAAAAATATATTTTGAAGGGGTGACCCGTGGTAAATTTGAAAAACACGAACATTTTTACCTCACACGGGTTTTAATAAAGCCAAACTGCATTCACCAAGATGTCCAAAGTGCGACCCCGAAATCAAATTTGATACAAAACATCGTATCATGAGATGCTACGTTTGGTCTACTCTGCTGTACGGATGCGAAACAAGCATGCGAACGATTTCAGGCATTGTTATGTGGAATCTGCGCAAAATGCTCAAAATATCATGGACTAGCTTCACTTCTAATGTCAAAGTCTAATCGCAAACGGGAGCTGATGTCAACTATCATAAAAACAAAGACCGCCTTTCTCGGGAATTTGCAAAGAGGTTCCCTCTACAAATTTTCAAGGTTAATAATCCTCGAGGGCAAGATTCCCGGAAAAAGAAAACCAGCGGGCCTATTGTGTATCTCTAGTTGCCTTCTGGACTGGGTGTCTATCATCAAAAACATAGATATACTATCGAATTCCGATGTCCTAAGGATATTTTGGCACTTGAAGTGACGACACAGATTGTTAATAGTTCAATACCCACTAAAGGCAATTTTGAAATTTCAGTTTTTAGCTATGTTTTTGATTAGCTGACATCAAAGAGTGGACTGGACTAAAAATCTATGGAGACTTGAAGGATACAGCAATGGATCGCAAGCAATTTAGCCTACTGACCTCCAAACTTCAATTTGAAGATGGCATCCATCCATCCATCCATCAGCCTAGTTCATCCACTGCTGGACATAAGCCTTTCCAGGACTTTGCCACTCCCGGTGGTCATCCTGGAAGAATTGCCCACACTCACACACGCTGGGCAGGCGGGTTGGTGAGCGCGGTGCCGGAACCCTCACATCAGTGACAGTCTCTTCCATATAAGGCGTGGCTATTATGGATGGATATACCACCATCCATCGGACCCAGGCATGGTGGGCCTCCTGGGTTTTTGCCTGTGAGCTGTCCTCTTACTCTCCCCTGAATTACTTCGAGGGGGTCTCCAAGTAAGATGGTGGTACCTCCACAGTCGAGCCCGGCATCAGCTCTACCACCAACAGATGGTAGATGTAAATATGGCACGCAATGATGGATTAATAGATTATGGTCTGCCAGCTTTTCAGCTTTTGCTAGTCACAGTCTAAGGGCAGCTCTATTCCATCCATGTTTCTTCAGGTTGTGACCCATTTATACTTTATTTAGCGAGACGATGCAAAGCGGTCCATTCACTCCTCAGTATTATGTTACTTAATTTTAGAAAACGATACTTTCGACATGTATGACTTTTGTTATAAAATACAGCTGCACATGATTATCATAATACGATGTCAGGTCACGAGCAGTCAGAGGACGGCGGAACAAACAAAATAACCACTTACAGAAGGTTCACTCCACATAACTAGCGAAAACAGGCGCACGCACACATAGACGCGTGCGTACGACGATCTCGGAGATACTCGGGTGAATGCCAATACGAAATTCTGCCGAGATCATCATATGTAAGCGTTTATGCATGTGTGCGTCTGGTTTCGCTCCGTCGTCGGGTCGGCCTTCTGGTAGTATGTATGTTTTATTATTTTTCTGTTTTAATATTTTAACTATACGCTGATTTTATTGAATATGTTTAGGTTAAAGTAAATAGTAAGTTAATTAAGTATGTTTTTTTTCTTTTAATGGTGGTGGCAGAATAACAGCATTCCTAATGCCTTTTGTATAGGAACATATGCTGAGTCACCGTCCTTTTTAACAATGCCATACAACTTTACGTTTAAGAACATTGTACTACTTTGTCCGTAATGGTGTCTTAAGTAAATGTCTTTTTATTTTATTTTATTTATTTATTATTCATTTTGTGACGGCGGTTTCTTATGAGTCGAGACGGTGGCATTTCCTCTGACGCAGCGACAGGTGTCAGACCCCCGCCTTGACCCGCTTTGCATCGTTTTGCTAAACGTAGTATAGTCCATATGGATGAATGTTGAAACTCACCGCAAGCAGCAGCCCCATCTGGCTGTTTGGTCGTTTCCCCTTCGGATAAAAGATGTGCGCCAGCGACACCAGGGGGTCGTTGTAGCTGCGGACAAGGGGGTGGTTCAAAGAGAGTGTGGCTGTCTACAGTGAATTGTTCAAAGTAGATAAGATATAAAAAAACCGCCCAAGTGCGAGTCGGGCTCGCGCACGAAGGGTTAAGTACCATTATCTATAAAAATCAGTTCATATCAGCGCGCAATGCATAGTGGCTGTTATGACGCTCGCTGCGTCCTTGAGAGGGCGAAATAGGAGAAAATTATACTTTTCACTTGGACGTGATTACTCGATTGAATAATCTTATGTTATATTTATAGCTATAAAGTTTATCTATTTATCAAAGCATAGATGAATTCAATCGGCTAAGCAACTCAGGAGCAGTAGGGAATTTGAGGTCAAAAAACACCATTCAGAAAAAAAAAAAATCCTGTAGAAGTTTTGGTGGTATGAAAACGAAAAATGTTGCATATGTTGTCTAAGAGTTGATTATTCATAATACATTTTTTCATTATTTTTGGTTTGGCCATAAACGAGGAGTAGGCTTTAGAAAGTACCCATTTAGCAATAGTAAGGCCCTTAAATATTTATTTTATTCTGTCTTTTTAGTATTTTTTGTTATAGCGGCAACAGAAATACATCATCTGTGTAAATTTCAACTGTCTAACTATCACGGTTCATGAGATACAGCCTGGTGACAGACGGACAGACGGACAGACAGACGGACAGCGGAGTCTTAGTAATAGGGTCCCGTCGGTTACCCTTTGGGTACGGAACCCTAAAAAGAAGTAAGATAAGATACGGTAAGATAGGATAGGATAGGGCAAGGCAGGATGGATAGTATAGAATAAGATAAGATAGGGCGGGATAAGATAAGATAAAATAAGATGAGATAGATAGAAAGTATTAAATAGCAGGTCTGCTTATCTGGGTGTGTGTTTCACATTTTATATCAGAAAAATGTTTACTTGGTATTCTTACTTTTGAAAATAATAGTAGATTATGCACTAAGGGAATAAAGCAGTGTCTTACGTCACGGGTGGCATATTGAACCCTGAGCGTAACGAGGGACTCTAGAGTTAACTCCTGAGCGTAGCGAGGGGTAAAGTAAAGTAAAGCGAGCGAGGGGGCTGAGTAAAGCGAGGGGTTCAAGCTGCCCAAGACAAAGACAGGCTTTACTCCAGACGAGCATACTCTACTTTTCACACCTTCTGCGAGACAATAAAAAGCTCGACATTTTTTATCAACTTTAATAATTCAATAAAATTCACTGACAATTACAGCACCAAACACCGTCTTTTGTTTCACATTCTTTGTAAACGCTTTTTTTCTTTTTGTTGAATTCTGCTTATGGTGGCCGGTTCGATTTTCGAACAAACCTCTTTACAATCCCATATGGGCATTTGTTTTCCACGAGTTTCCACTCGAATTTGACATTCCAAATTTAAATCACTTTAATCCCTAGGGATTTTCATATAACTTTATTTCCCTTGAGATATAATGCGTTACTTTACGTTGAGGTTGCATGATATGTAATGGGACACTGTCGAGCAGTGTGAAAAGTTCACTATTTCATATTTCATTTTGTAAGAAACAAGAAAAGTCATAATTTGCCTTTAAAATTAAAACGAATACGCACGATGTTGTAGAATTTACGTTACTTACGTACATTTCCATATAACTGAGTCTAATAAATCTCAGAATTGCATGAGTAATATTTCTTCAATCGTAAAATATATACTTCAATAGCTCACAGGTCTCAAGGTCACAACTGCTTAGTAAAGTAGGTCAAGGTCAAGGTCACCGATGTGGTCACAGGCAACGTTTATTTTAATCGTTTGCGGACCTACTACATACACCAGCTGGTGGCTAAAGTTAGATCCTATCATAAACTGATCCAAGGTATTTTTCTGCCAAAATACATTTTGCCTCATACGCCTGTCACCTATAATGCTAGGGCTACACTTGCGTCTTATCGTGCTAAAATCTACTATGCGTTTCAATTAAGAATATGACGGTCAGTGAAGTTATCTACGGGTGCGATCATATTTAAAGTAGATTTTTGTACGCTATGACTAGGGTTGCCAAACGTACTTTAAAATAAAGTATCTTACGTTATTTTGGGTCTCTGTACTTTATACTTTTGAATACCAATAAAGTACGTGAAAATACTTTATTTAAATCTTTACGTAAAGTTAGACATAAACTGAAAATACCAGCGAATACACAGCCGTAAAGAAATCCGAGGGAAAATGTATGAGTTTTGCGTTTGTGCTTGTGCAAAGAGCAGTTTCACAAAAGGATGTCAAGCTTGGCCTTCCTAGTTCCTACCGTCCACTGCCTTAAAATATTTTTCAAAAAAATTTCGGGCCCCCTTGAATAAAGGGTACTTTTCTTTAAAGGACCGTACTTTTTATTTACCTTTCCTGAAATCAGAGAGACTTTAATTCTATAAAAAAAAATTGGCAACCCTAGCTATGACGCAGGTAATTTTAGAATTAATTTAAAAAAATATTATATTACAGAAACCAATGGAAACTTTGCGATGGCAACATACACAATACACAGGTAATAAGGTTTTGTTGAATAACTATTGAGTGAATTTTGAATTTCGATTGATTAGAAGAAGGTGGGTTTTTGACAATCCGGCTGCAAAACTGCTGTTAAGGTGATATACCGTGCTAGCAAAGGTCCCCGTTACTCCAGGCAGAAAGACCCGCAGTGCGAAAGGGACGGAATCGGGGAAAATTGTCAAAAAGTCGGTTTTAAATTAATGCAAAATTAACTAAAATAGCTACAAAAAATTCCATAACCAGTAATTTAGGTGTAGTTAAAACCCATCTAAATAAATATTTTTCAAGTCTGTATGCTATCCTAATTTGTCAGAATATCAAAAAAAAGTGTAAATTTAGACCTGATTTCAATAATTATTTCTATCGAATGAAATTTCTCCTATCGCGCTTCTGATAAACCAAAATCTAGTAAAAGGTCCCAAAATTGTTATACTAATTTATTTTACTTGGAACTTCATTAAAAGAGCAGATAAATAACTTCAAAAAGTGTCAATTTTCACGGTATAGCCCCTTAAGCTTCGCATAACGAAACACGAAGGATTGACTCAATCATTATATTACTCATGACCTAACCTAGGTCACAAGACCCTGCGTTTGATGGACTTTGCATTGAGAATTCTGAGTCAAAGTTAATAACTAGGTCACAAGCCTTAAAATATATAGCCCTGACAGAACAATATTTAAAACCAGGCTTAAGTGCTGGCTTATCCAGCAGGCGTTTTACTGTCTGCAGGACTTTTTAGATAATACTAAAAGTAATTAGCTGGTAGGGTAGGATGACTTACCTGCCTGTTGATTAAAATGTTTGACATTTACTCAATATATAATTAATTTAATTATTTTGTATGGCTGTACTTAGGTAGATATTTTTTTTAATATTGTATTTTTTGAATATGTGATTGTGTAAAATTTTGACATCTAATGTATCTAATTCTATTGACATGTAATGAAATTTATGAATGAAATGATTATGATTATGACCTTTTTAAGTTCAAGTCAAGGTCAATGTTATCATTTAAAGCAGAGCTATCTTCTCTAACTTGACTTTAATCACAACTATTATGTACTTGGGATTCTACTTTGTCAGTTTAATTACGTATAAGTATACTATGTTGACATATGTACTGTCCATGTATACAGTTCTTACAGCGCATGCGTGATGTTGATAGTAGAACAAAAATGTATGTACCGTACTGCGTGGCCATGAGTAGATCGATTACCTAATTAATTTAGAGGCTAAATATAATTTAAGGCGATATAAAAAAATGGGTTTTTTCGAATCCACTTACTCCACTATAACGTCATCTACGTATTTCATTTTTGGGTAAATGTTTATTGAGTATTTGATTAAGATTCTCATTGAAGGAAAACGCGATTGGATGAAATTTTCTCGATAGAATTTAATTCTGAAAAGACCTCTAAATTGTTTTATTTTTTCCTGTAATTCTGAAATACTAACTAATTTCATTGTGAAATTGCATTCAAAATATGGATATTATGTATGTATTTGTAAAGTCTCCTTGAAAACCTTTCAAGGAAAAAAAAAAAAAAATAGCTTAGTATATTTTATATTAATAAAAACCGACTTTTTGCTACTTTTCCACGAATCCGTCCCACTCGCACTGAGGTTTTTTCGCATATGGAGTGACAGGGACGCTAAAACTTTTACGTATCGCCTAAATAAGAGGCCGGCGAAGCAACCCTAGTTCATACAAACGAAATACCAAAACCATTTGTAAATCATAAATATTCTTAGGATAGTGTGTATTTATTTCGATTGTATTACAGAATATGTAGATACCCAAATATATATTTTGAAAGGACACTGATTTAAAGACGACATATTTGCAATTGAAAATTTCAATTGAAAGCTTATTTTTCTCATATTTCATTTTTCAATCAGTGTTCTTATTTAATATATATTTGGGAACCTAGATATTTTGTAGTGCAATCGGAATAAATACACACTACCTTAAAAATATCTATGATTTACAAATGTTTTTGGTATTTCGTTTGTATGAACTAGGATTGCTTCGCAGGCCTCTTACAGGTGAATATACAAAGTGAATTTGTGAACATCATCCATATTCTTACTTGAGCCTTGGTAAATGTTCAGCATCATTAACCAATAACGATTTTTGCAAAATTCATAAAATGAAATTTCGACTCCCCATATTGATTCACTCAAGACTGGGAGTGAATTACTATGGGAAGTCGAAATTTCATTGTACGAATTTCACAAAAATTGTTATCGTTTCATGATGCTGATCACTTACCAAGCCTTTAGTATGAATTTGGACGATGATCAAAAAGTCACCTTGTATATTCAAATTTCAATATTAGACCAGTTTTTGAAGGCCTACTTACGGGTTGTCCGAATATAAAAAAAAAATAATATTCTTGGCAAAAAGTTTTTTTTTGTTGGTAATTTCAGTAAAGGAAAATCGCAAGTAATCGAAATCTCCCTCCGAATGCCTTATTTACAGAATTATAGACAATTCGTAGATCTATAAAATCACAATTCAATTTTTTTCCGTCCATCACCTCTATAAGAAAAGTATTATTTTGTCCTATTTCGCGCTATCCGGAGACGCAGCGATCAACGTAATAACCACTTCGTATTGCACGCTGATATGAACGTTATTTCAATGTCTTTTCCGTCGATATTTGTACCGACACACATCGAGTTGCTAATTTAGGGTATGCGCTTTAAAAATAGTTTTTGGTGCCTTGCATGTCCCTCTCATGTAAAATTTTGAAAACTTAAACATATACGCGAGTGGTCACGCGAAAAAAAGGGATACAATTATCCAGAGAAAAACGACTTTTAAAACGTATTACTGAAAGATGTGATTTGGCAAATTCTTTCAGGTTCTTCAGGTTCCTTTTCGCGTGACGACTCACATACGCATTTAGGGCACATTTTTATGAGATTATCAGGACGAGAACTTTATCTATACGAATATTACGAATACTGATGTTGAATTTTTCTTCAGGATTTTTTATACGACTATCTCTTTTATGGGGGCGTATGGAGACTCCCATACGCCACTTCATGTTCAGAAATAGATAGGTCAAGGTCAAATTTATGGTCAAGGTCAAATTTTACCATACTTAAACCCTAGTTCTTCCTCTGAAATTCGACCTATTCCTTAAAAAGGGTTATACTAGAGATCATTTCCAACAAATAATGCCTATCAACTAGAGGTCGAAAATTATATTTTTGTTTCAAGTAAAACACGTCGATATTTCAAAATTTACAAAATAAATATGGTTTTATTTCCACTTAAGACCTTTTACTTCTGGGACTATGGGAATTCTGGGCATGTGTATTTTTTATAACTGATCACTCATTTATCATTAATCAGAAAAATAACAAATAAGTGCCGAGAGAGGAGTCATTATTTTGGAATAATTTGTTTTTCGTTACCAGTCTGAAAGTTTGGAAAATATCTTAAAAACCTTCGTAGCTCGGAGACCATTTATTTTCGACCCTGTTGGCTTAATCTGTTGGAAACGATCTTTAGTACAACACCTTTCAAGGAATATGTTGAATTTCAGAGCATCCTGTATAAAGAGCTAGGTTCAAGGTACGGTCAGATCGTTTTACCCTTGTTACAAGTCTACGGTGTTAAAGTTCAAGGTCACACTCAAGATCAAAGCCAAACTTTGTCCATACCCAAACACCAGTTCTTCAGCAGTCACAGACACGAAGGGCTTGGCTCGATCCTTGTAGGTCAGTGCAAGCCCTGACACCAGCAAGTTGAAGAGGAAACCAGCCAAGTTTGGAGAGAAGGAGGTCACAGTCTGTTGAAGAAAACAAACATACCATCACGATGTTATATATGTGGGGGTGTCAGGTGTTAGTGTAGATTGCCACTGGATCAGTCAACATTCGTAACCCCCTTTGTTCGTATTAACGTGAAAAGCCGGGTCTCCAGTGGCCTAAGCATGAAAACATATCCGTACAGTTGCGTTTGAAACTAAACTTAGGTTGCCATACGTAGCTGTTAGTTCCGCTACTGTCCGCTTGGAGCGGTTTCCCAGATTCAATACGGTTTTGATGTAGTTTGAAACGTAACTATACGGAGATGTTTTTATACTTAGGCTACTGATACATTATACAAAATTAAGTACACAAAATGTGTTTACACAGTTTTTTGCCTTCCGTGGCCGATGGAATACATCTACAAATGGCCACGGAAGGCAAAAACATTGTGCATGTACACAAAAATGTGTAGCGAAACATTTTGTGTAATTTACAAGGCAAAACATGCGCAGGAGATCCGGCAAGGCTGAATGTTAACGCCGCTGTATTCCGGACACAAATCCATGGTGGATCATAATGCCATAATATATGACCCTATCGGAAATCCCATATATTCCCCACATCTGTCGTTCCCACACTAAGTTTCCTTATTACTGAGTTTTCATAGTTATTTATTATTTTAAACAAACTTGAAAAGCACAAATATTTTCATAAAATTCCTGTGGCCAGAATATTTTACTTTTTGTATATTTTTTAAGCTTTTAAATTTGTTTTTAAATTATTTCAAGTTTTTTAATGCACTCTAATAATAATTAAAGTATTCAAAGCAATGGATTTCGCAATATAAATTTCGCATATAATCTTGTTTTTTTTTTATTTGAGTTCTTTATGTTTATATAACGTGAAATTCAAGTCATTTTGCTAACGAAAACTGGTTGAATGAAGCCAACCCTGAAATCGTGAAAAAAAAAAATCAGCTGTTTCATACATTTGGCTCGAGTAGGTATTTAACTTTTCTATGGAACAGCTGATATTTTTTTACGATTTCAGGGTTGGCTCCATAGTAAAAGTTGTTTATATGGACAAGTACTATCACCAGTTTTCGTTAAGGCGCTACGGAAAAAGAATCAACACTTTTAGAACTTACATATCTACTTCAGTGAAGAAGTTATTACTTTGATATAATTGTATATTATTTTTGAAATCTTTTTCTAGGGATCCACTAAAACAGAAAGGCGATTGGAGAAATTCGGCTCGATACAAATATTCATTGAAATTAGGTCTTTCTCGACACCAATTCTCCTGGTTTGACAATTTAGAATGACATTTGGAGTGCAATTGTATTTTATTAGATGGGTTTTAACAGTATTTAGGACCTGATTAAACGAAATTTTGATGGCAACTTTAGTATATTTTCTGTGCTACTACAAAAGGGCGTTTAAACGATGTTTAACTTTAGACAGTGTTTAAATGTGTTGCTGTCACTTTTTTACAATATGAAAGAAAAGGGGACAGCAAACAGATTTAAACACTGTCTAAAGTTAAACACCGTTTTGTAGTAATACCGTTTATGTTTATAAAAAACCGGCTTTTTGCTATTTTCCGTCGAATCCGTCCGTCTCGCACTGAGGATTTTTTCGCATATGGAGTAAAAGGGACGCTAAAACTTTTACATATCGCCTTAACAAAATGACTTCAATTTCACGTTGTATTATTATTATTGTACTATCTATTATTCAATCATTAGGAAGATCTGTCTCATACTAATTAATAGAGGTTGAATAAAGATACATTTAAATCGATAACACCTAACATAGAATTATCTGTGGAGCTGTACTTTCATGTAAATAATAAATAAATAAATGTTTTGTAAGATGGGGAATCGTTGATTCATCGGTTCTAGTAATTTTTCATGTCATATTTAAATAAAAATAGGCTTTACATATGAAATTCTTACAGATTCATGAGTTCATAATTTCAAATATTAGTTTTTTGTTTGAAAGTTGATTTCAAGGTTGACATCTACGTATTAAATTTTGTTTTTATTCTCAGTTTGATTATAAAAACTAAACCTTCAAAAACAGTTCGTCCTAAATGCCATCCATTTCCATGATAAGATTCGTAATAATTATTTACAGCTGACAGTTTTCCAAAATTAAATTAATGTTGCTGTTAGCCTAATGTTGTCATTCATTCTCAAAATAAATTACATAATATGGATTTGACGTTGCTAAAAAAAAATGCAAAAATGTTAGTACTGAAACTTGAGTTTGCTTCAAATTCTCTATAGAAAACAGCAATTTCATATGTAAAGACCTAATATTTTGCCATAAATGCGAAACCGGTCACTAGATAAGTATCTAATTAAATACCTAATTAATACCTGTAATACTACCAACCTAAATCTTTTTAAAATACATATTTTTTTACGTCTATGCTGTGTCGATTGTAATGCTGTTCGCTACTCACCAGTAAGGGTATGTTAGGCACAATGATTTTCTGGTTCTTGTCCACGGACATTTCGGGCACAAACCGTAGAATCTTGTTGTGTTGAAACGTCACGGTGTCGTTGTCATGGAATTTGATGTTGACTTTCTCCATGTCCTCCCTGGGGATGAAGAGCATTCGGTTTACTAGAGAGTTTTCTTAAGAGCGCACCGAGCTTTTTACACAGTCAAACACATTTTTATAACCCTTGTTTGAAGTAATAAACAATTAAATTAAAATATAGGGAAATATATTGGTACTATTGGGTATATACAGGATGGAAAAAATTTAAGGGCCCTGGAGGGAAACTACCCTAAATCCTTTAGTTAGCTCATTTTACTGAAAGGAAACATTGCTTTATTTTTTAAAAGAAACAAAACTGCATTCAAAGATCTTCTAAAATTTGCTTGTCTCACTTGTCTTCCAGGAGTGGCAAAGTCCTGGAAAGACATGTCCAGCAGTGGACGAACTAGGTTGATGGATGGATGGATGGATGGAACGTTGGTTGAGGGACAAATTAAAAAAAGGACTCCGAATTAATGAAAATTTAAGCACCAGAAATCCGCGCTAATTTAAAAGATCCGGAAGCACATAATAAGATATCGCTAATGTGACTTCGCCTTGCTAACGACAATAAAAGCCTAATAAAACAATATTATAATGTCGCGCCGAGGCTTTTCCGTGACCTCTGGCTTAATGACCTGGCAAGGTCTAGGTTTTGCTGCAGGCAGGCTAATATTAGGTCTTAGGTGTTGACGCACGCAAGGCAGGAGCGGATTGAGTGAGGGGGGAGGGCAATAGGGGAGATAACAGGGTAAACAAAATATTATTCTAAACTATGACAGAAATAAATTTCTATGTTTGAACACTTGGCGATTTATCCACTGCAAGGAGATATAAATTAACATTATATCATTGCAGCTCTGAACTGATGTGAGAGCTCCTCACATCCAGATTTACTTTTCTTTCTGCGTTTCTATACTGCAATGATATAATGTTAAAATATTATTATATTTAGTCAGTCATTTAGATTATCAAAAAATATTGGACACGTATTTTTCCTTTTGTCAATCAAACAAAAAGTTACAGAGATAAAGCGCGTCAAAGTGAGAGTGGGGCTAGTGACGTCACGCCTAGGTAAAAAGTGTACTTAAGCGTGACGTCACGCGGAACTTTAGCGAGCTATATCTTCATAATTTTTTGTTTAATTGACAAAAGAAAAAATACGTGTCCAATATTTTCTGATAATCTAACTGACGGACTAATTAGAATTTTTTAGTCATCATGCCTATTTCATAATTCGGCTAGTGAGGTTTTTATGACGATAACTAAATTTTGAAAGTAGTGAAACTTATATTCAGTCGGTGCCCCTGCGCCCGTAGCACAGTGTTTAATATGCGCGACACAACTTAGTTGAATCACAGGTGCGAGGAGCGTGACATACTGTTTAATCGCAAAAACATCGTGTTACGGTCCTCGCACTTGTGATGCAATTAAGTTGCGTCGCGCGCGATTAAACACAGTACTACGGGTGCAGGATAACGTATAGTATCCATTTGGATCTAAAAGGACTAGGCAAGGAAGATTTCACAAGTAGCATCTGAAACATCATATGAAATGCGTTTTCATATGTCACACCTGCTATCTTACTTCACATAGTCTGTTAAAAATCACAGATCATTCGCATAGAAGAAAGAGCGAGCGAGTAGGGATGAATCGTACTACAGCGGGCGTGTTAGAAGGAGGAAGGTATATTTTGCTGCTTCGTCACTACACTAAAAGGAACCCATATGACGCATTGGTGAACTTTGTCTTTGACTAACGAATGAGTATTTAAAAAATAAACCTTAAAAATACATGCCGTAAGGTGATTATTGTATCAAGTGTGACATTAGTGCGTTGCACATGAGAAATCATTGTCTGTGAAATCACTGTGAAAAATTAAAGTAATTTCATCTAATGAAAATTAATTAAATGTAGCAATCATTCCCATGCCTTATTAAGTACAGCTGTTTATATCACGAGTGCGAGTTAGGTTTGGTTGTAGTAGTGCGCGCTTTGTGTGTGTGTGCGCGGGAGTGCGCTTCAGAAACATATACGCGCACTCACTACTACAACCCTTGTTGTTGAATCCCTTGGCCGGCTCCAGCGACCAAGCAGAGTTATGCTCCTCCGATTTTTCGAACACAGTACCCATATGTACACAAATTCTTTTACAGTGTCAGCAATCCGCCTGTAGAATAGTCTTCCTCTTAATATCCGTCAGTCTCCCTCTATCTCTACCTTCAAAGCTAGAGTCTATCAACACTATCTACAGCTACAGAATCAGTCATAAAACTTGTAATTTTCACATATCCCCCTGAGTCATTGTCCTCCTCGTATTACCTATGTATAATATAAGCAGATATAACCCGGAGCAATAAAGAAAGGAATCTAAGATGGCGCCCATCATCATCCCCTCTCACTCGCACAGTATATCTGTCTTCAGTCGCACACCTGCGTACTGCATGCAAAAAAAATAGTCGGGATTTGCCGCTCAAGCTTACTCCACACGTCTAGTTTCCCAACACATTGTTACTTGTTTCTTGTTAAATTAGTTTAAATACAATTTCTAGTCTAGGCAGTATAGGAATTTTTTTTTTTCAAATGTCGCCGGTGTCAAATGTGTCAGTACACATTGTTCCTCATCACTAACCGAGTCTGCAGTATGAATTCTGGCGGTTGATTAAATTTCACCTTGTATATTAAAATAGACCAAAAATATAACAAAAAAAATATTAAAGAAACAACTTTTTATGCTGTCTGTATCACTGAGCAATAAAATCACAGGTACATGCCGCCATTTTAGATTCCTTTCTTTAATGCTCCGGGTTATACCTTTATATGTATGTTATTGTATTTGTGACTAGATTATATAATGTATATACAATAATCACTCAACTCTAATTATATTTAATATATAAAGTATCTATGACAATATGATTTCTTGGCCGAATTGATCAACTGATCAACCAAGCCTGACTCGCCTTCGTGTGATAAAACAGCTATAGTGTGATGTGTTAACTAAGAGCACCAAATACATAGTACTTTGTTCGTGGCTTGGGGAGGGGGGGGGGGGGGGGATTGCACCCATAGACTTAGGACTCGCTGAGCTTAAAAGACGTACATAGCGTGTAAAAGAGATGTGTTTTTTCGAGTAGCTGCCCATAGCTACCGGCTTGCTTGGGTGTGATCGCGGATTTAATATGATGTGACAAGGAGAAATAACCCAAATAGTGTAATTTCACAGGTAAATATGATTTTGTCATTAGAATGTTTTGAACCACAATTTGTCCAATTTCTCGTATAAATCGGCCAAAAAAAAGGTTTTACAGTAACGTATTGATTTTCTTTGTTGTATTTAGTAATTATATGCAGGATTGTCCAATATATTAAGGGCCTGTTTCACCACTTCCAGATAAGGGCCTGATAGTTATATGTGACATATAACGCATACAAAATGTGTTCCATTTTTAAACTTATCTTCTGGGTATCACTTATCTGGAAGTGGTGAAACAGGCCCTAAGTAAAATAGTAAAGCTAATAGTAATGTCATAGTAATTTTTTGGTATCATTTTCTCTACTACTTTGTTTATCTTGTACATTCTAAATCTATGATTGCACCCATGCCCCCCCTTGTATCCGCGCCTGTAGGCGGACAATAACTGCTGCTTTGACCCCAATAAGACTGTTTTACCCACTACTTAGCTTCTATATTTACTTGTTTATAAAACAATTATTATTTATTATCTTAAGGTTCTAGTGTAGGTCAGGTAACAATAATAATAAAATAATTAACTTTATTTTCAGAAGTAAGAATACTACGTAAGAGGTGAAAAACGTAGAAAAATATAAAAATAACGTAAAAAAAACGAAATTAAATTATTTTTTCGTGTATACTTTGTAAAAAAATACTTTACGTTTGTTTCTATATCATATAATTATATCTACTTAAGTAACAAGTTCAATGAAGCTGTGCTGCAGCTTGGGGACACTTTGTGTTACTATACATTGTTGTTTTTTACTGAATAAAAAACTTGAAATTGAATGAACATTTTTCTCGTTGTTTTTTTTTTCTTAGTTCTTAACTTTCCACCAGATGTCAGTGTCCATGTCACCATAGATAAAATATATTCCGTAGCAATCAATGTCAAAGTGGTTTTTGGTTTGTTTGGAATCTGTGCAAATTTTGTCTTTGATTCTGTTGCTAAAGTATATGACAGTGCCATCTAGGAATCTTATTTAACACTAAATCTGACACAAGGAAAAACGCTCATTGAATTGACGTAAACATCTACTTCTCAAATAATAAAAAAAAATCTACAGAATATTTTTGCCTGAAAAGGTGCGCGCGCACAACCAGGATGTTTGTTAATTCAAATAAGGCTGTTTCTCACGCTTTATGTTTGATGTTTAGATAATTTTTTACCCCATCCTTCCAAATAGAATATTACACCTTTTTGTTGCTCCTCTATATTTTAAATAAATCTTATTTAGGTATCAAAAAAAACAACATATTTTTTTATTTGGCCTGTAAATGTGTATGCTTGGGATATCTCTGATGGATAAAATCCGAAACGAAGATATCCGTCAGAGATCGAAGGTGATCGACATAGCCTGCAAACTCAGTAAGTTGAAGTGGCAGTGGACTGGCCATATTTGTCGCCGACGTGATAACCGTTGGGGCCGTAAGGCATTGGAATGGAGACCACATACAGCAAAGCGTAGCGTAGGCCACCTCGTGCCCGCTGGACTGACGATCTGAAGGACGTTGCGGGTAGCGGCTGGATGAGGATGACTGAGGACCGCCAAGAGTGGCGTAATATGGAGGAGGCCTATGTCCAGCAGTGGACGAATACGGGCTGATGGATGGATGTGGCCTATGTTGTCCCACTGCTGGGCAAAGGCCTCCCCTTGTTGATACCACACATCACGGTCCTGAAATACTTACGACCACCCCTCTAAAAATGAATGGAGATCGTCCCGCCATCGTCTTTTTGATGAATATTGTGTCAAAGTCAACAATGACAGCAAGTCTGTCAAAACATTTTTTTTTTGGAAAGAACTGCACTTTTGGGGTACATTTTTGAAACATTTTCCTGAATAGATAGATATAGGTATTACTTTTTTGTGATCTTTAGCGTGTTATGACTCCGAGTAGAAACACTTCCTACTTCGCAATTATGACTTATACATCCTTCACAAAATGTGAACCTCACCATTATTATTGTGGGTCTGAACCTGGAATTAATCAGCTGGACCTACTTGGGCGAAAATTGCCTCTCCTCCTGAATCTTGGTGTAAACCTTACGATTATATATTTGTGTTTTTCCGGATAAATTCCAAATATATAAATAAAAACACCACGAAATCGGGAGTTCAGAGCGGCCCGCTTCCACTGAGCAAGATTGACAAGTGTAAAATGAAAGCATTGGAACAAGACAGATTTCTCTGAATATCCTTCCTAAACTTTTTCGTCTTGTATCTCCTTTCATATCTTAGGGTTGGTATTGGTTCCACTATAATGTAAACTCAGTATTCACGTAGACAGTTGATTGTGCCCCTATATGCCCCAATAAAAATCGGGTATTACTCTTGTTAAATTAAAACTTAAAAATATTCAAAATTCTAAATTCAAAAAGTTTATTTTGCAAAGTAGGTAAATATAATACACGTTTCACAAGTCAAATTTTAATCTTATAAAAATATATGTAATAAAATAATAAATGTACATGAACTACTTAGATTAAATGTTTATTTAATTTATGTAGCAATATATATACGATTAAAATTATAGGTAAAATATTATTATACAAGGTGAAATCCAATCAACCGCCCGAACCCATACCGGAGACCCGGCCAGGGACCAGGAACAAGGTTCAATGATCACCAACCGAGCCCCCAGCACGAATCCAGGCGGCCGACCAAATCCCATCCTATATACTACATAGTAATAGGTTACATATATAAATACATGCATATGATAATATTTATTTTTGTTTGGGTCTCGGAATCATAATGATGGGTTTTTTATCACGACATTTATTTTTATTATGAGCAAGTTAAAATTAATATCTTCGTAAAATCCTCTTAATTGATGAAGTTATATCTTAATTAGTCATAATAGCAAGCACAATAATGCAATATTCAACAAGTCTGTGAACTTTAATTTTGAATATTGTTTTTTTTTTTGCATTATCCATAATTTGGTAATATCTATAAAACGGTCGGAGTGTATCATCAATTCGGACGGACTTTTCAGGTTTCAGGCTCCTTGGATAGCTCTTTGAACTCACGGAACTGTTGTCCGACATAATTAGACCAACAGCAGACTTTATTTAACTTATCATAGAGGCGATTATTAGTTGACATAATAAGGGTGGGTCCAGGATTTAATTTTGGGAGGGGGCATTATCACAAAGTAAAATAAAGGAAAGTTTTTAGGTGCCTTAAGATAGGTGACAGTGTACCCAAATTGAAAAGTCGAGTCAAATATATGGAATTCCTAGGCGTGTTGGGGGGGCATGGCCCCTATTGCCCCCCTCATGTATCCGCCAATGTGGCACAAAAGCCTTATTGTTTTGAGCGGGTAGTAACTAGTTGATTACACGATTTCTTACTACCTACTTATTTTTTTTAGTAATGCAGGAGCGTCAAAAAATATAAGAGGAGCTTAAAAAAACCCGTTAGAAATGTTTAGTAAAGATCCCTGAAAACTCATTTGCTAATTGAAGAGGTTCTTGGAAAAAAAAACAATTTATTAGTTAAAATTGTAATTATTATAATATAATTAATCTTTATTTTACTGACAGTGAACTTGGCTGTTTTTCCAAAAAAACCCGAAAAAACAACCAAAGTCACTTGAAGTAATATTTTATATGGCTAATTATTTACGTGTATATTAACTTAATGATTGTAAAATTTTGTCACTGTGACTTTGGTTGTTTTTCCAACAACCCCTTCAATTATATTTCAAATATTAATAAAATCTGTATATAAATAAACATGATACTTACATTGAGTTATTGAGGAAAACTCATCGCTTTAGAAATCTAAATATTAGTACGCATTAAATGTGTAAAATCAATCACAAATTTGATTACCAAGCCAAATCTGTATCAAACTCTTGGAAATTTACAAGGTTCTAGAACCGACGCCAGCACGACAAGCTACCTATTGGCAGTTCTTTTTGAAGTCATAGACGTCAAAATCGTTTACAAATAGGGCACTTAAACTGCTGGCGTCTGTACAAAAGCAGAAATAAATGAATATAAAGTTAGCTACCTATAAACGAAGGGCCCAACCTCCTGCAATTTCGGTTTCTCCCCATTCTCGATAAACCCCAGAGGGTTGGTGACGTTGAACATGTAGACTTTGGTCAGCCTGGTGACGCCAGGCTTCTGCCAGTAGCTGTACGAGAGAGAGCCGTTCCATAGCTTTAGTTCCTGTTGGCAAAAGAAAAATGTAGGAATAGAAAAGGAGCTAATATTGAACCTTGTGGAACGCCTGTTTTAACAGGAGCTATTTCTAGAGTTGGGGTTGATTTTAATAAGTTTGTATAGTGAAAAGTCTATAGAATGTTCAAAGAAAATGCATATGTAGTTATATAAAATCTTCTTCATAAGTGCGTTTCGTTTGTCATCTCATGAATTATGTTTTTGGGCCTGTTAATTTTAAGGATAAGAAACCTTTATTTCTCCAACATAAAAACCAACAAACATGCCAAGAATAAAAATCATAAACGCACATGACAGTTAACAAAATGGAAATATTTAAACAGAAAATAACATTTAACTGAGCGCTGGATTTCAGTAATCCCCATCAGAGCAGGAAGTAATAATCGGTAAGTACACAATAAGAGAAAATAACAGCAAATGTGTATGCTTATATAGTAAGTGTGTAAGGTTTCCATAATTCAGGTCTAGTAGTGTCTAAGTCATACTTTTCACAAAGAAACCAGACGAAAAAAGACGGCTGAAGGAGCACCTTTTATCACTGTCAGTGTCATGAGTATCTTTCATAATTCATTATTTAATTTTGTTTTCTGGGTATTTATTTATATAGTCTGTTTTATTATATATATATTTATAATTTATTTATGTATTTAATATACTTTAATAAATATATAATATGCCTCTATTAGCTTTTTATTTCAATTGACTGATGACGGTCTACTAAGGGCCGAAATATATTTCAAGTTCAAAATTTTCTTTTGTTTATTAATTATATTTAAAGTTATATATGTATAATTGTATTTAATATATGTATTTATTAGAATATTAAATATATACTTATATATATAGATATATATTTATGTTGGTATATTATACTGTAGGTTAATTTTATATTAATAGTACTTTATTATATTTAAACAAATTATTATTATTAATACTTTTATATAAATTATATTCTATTATCCTCAGAGGTAGACTGTAAGAAATCTCTTTATAGAGATAAGTTTGCCCTTGTACATGTTTATTTGTTTATTATATGTTTGTAAATGTTCATTTTTTGCATCCAATAAAGAATAAGATTAAGAATTTAAGAAAGAGACAAAGAGAAAAAAAATTTATAAAGAAAAGAGATTTTTGTAAGGTTTGCATAATTCAATAGATCCAGTAGTGTCTAAGCTATTACATAGAAAACTTTCATACAAAGAAAACAGACGGACAAAGAGACAGAGAGAAGAAAAAGAAAAAGAAAACAGATTCATCCAGTAGCCTAAGCATGAAATCAGTACAGTTGCGTTCACGTAAAATTTCGTATGGAATCTAAAGACCGCCCGAAGCGGACAGTAGCGGAACTAATTGATTCTATACGAAATTTTATGTGAACTCAACCGTAATAAAACCGTAATTTTTCATGCTTAGGCTACTGAACAGGTATAAATAATGGAGTGCTCTTCTTACCCTGAAGATTATGTAATCTAACCACGGCACAAATGACAGTATGATGCCCAACACGACGGTACACACGCTGAACATTATGACTGCGAGGCGTCCTGAAACAATACAAAAATATGCGTTACAATACTGAAAACCAGCGAATCTTGAGACCTGTAGCCTAAGCATGAAAACATATCCGTATAGTTGCGTTTGAAACTAAACTTAGGTTGCCATATGTAGCTGTTAGTTCCGCTACTGTCCGCTTGGAGCGGTTTACCAGATTACATACGATTTTGATGTAGTTTGAAACGCAATACGGAAATGTTTTCATGCTTAGGGTACAGGGCTTGCATGAGCGAATAAATATGTGTTCTAAAGGCAAACGGTATGACGTCATATCTTTTTACAGTGCTACAAGGATCTTATTGCGCGTGTATTAGTTGTGTCCAAAATTGGAATTAACGCCATTACCATACTCCTTGTTTCACAGCTGTGCCCCCCTGTCACTGTCATCCACGCGCTATCAGATCCTTGTTGCACTTTATTGCGATATAAATATTTCGCTACCGAAAAATAACGCTACCGCAAATTTTTACGGTACCTCAAACAACTTCAATTCCTTTAAAAGAACATTATGCTCACTTTATTTGGTTAAAGAGTTAAGCTTATAATTTTTGTTTATTTTGTATCTTTAATTTATAATATCATAGTAAAGTAATTTTTTCGTCTTTTAACTGTGCATGTTGTGTGTATACTTTTTGGAAAGCAGCCTTATCCAAACTGTTGTTGTGTTATTTTAAGAAATTTGGCTGTAATTTGTTGTCTATACCTTATAAATAAAATAAAATAAAATAAAACATCATAAAGGATATTTGATGCGACGCCGCCTTAACATACTAGGGTAGCGTTCCTAAACGGCGGCGGGGTAAAGGTAAAATTTAACTGTCAAAGTGAATTTGAATTTGTGGTTGTAGAACGGTAGCCTAAGCATGAAAACATTCCGTATCGTTGCGTTTGAAACTAAACTTAGGTTGCCATACGTAGCTGTTAGTTCCGCTACTGTCCGCTTGGAGCGGTTTCTCATTCCATACGATTTTGATGTAGTTTCAAACGCAACTATACGGATATGTTTTCATGCTTAGGGTACCGGCTTATAATACGCTAACTATATTATATTATCTATGATAGTACTAAGCTTTATTTAATAACACAATTTTGCATCTCATACTTAATACATGTAATTTTGTCCTGAAAATAAATTATTTGATTTGATTTAAAAAAAAATACAACATTATTTTTAGTAAAAAAAAAAATCAATTTGCTACGCTTTCGCGTAACGTCTACGATGTAGCATGAACAATCCTACATTAAGGGGGAACGAGTCGTATACGCTACGAAACGCACAACTTAAGATGGTTCTTCTTATTTTTGTATTCCAGTTATTAAATAAAATTGATTTATGGCATTTCGCGAACATAGTTTAGTGTCAGTTGGGATATTCCGGGAAAGTTTTGTTATTTTATGCATTACGTTGTAAGTGTATGGGCACACATACTTAAAAGCGTGATTTAGGTTTGTCTGCCCATACATTTACAACGTAATGCATAAAATAATAACATTTTGGCAGAATAGCCTAACTGACAATAAACTATGTTCGCGAAATGCAATAAATCACATTTCTTTAATATCTGTAATTCAAAAATAAGAAGAACCATCTTAAGCTGTGCGTTTCGTAGAGGATACGACTCGTTCCCCCTTAAATTATTATTAAATACGGCTTGAACACTCACGTGTGATTGTTGTTGACTATATGCCAACCGTTTCACCGATACAATTTCGGCACTCGCCTTGATAATGCCGAAATTGTAGCGGTGAAACGGTTGGCATATTGTTGTTGGTGTTAAACCCGCATGTAATAATAATTTAGTATGTCAGCTCACGCGAGTTTTAATAATATTATAATTATACATTAGTCATTTTTTGCAATGAAATATTATTTTAATTTTAAGTACAACTGAATTTTTACATAGTTCCGCTACTCGATAAGAGATGTCGCTAGTTATAATACAAACATTTGCATATATTCGGAAGTTTTTATATTGACAGGGACCCGAAAACTTGATATTGCTCCAAAATTATTATTACCGAAAACATAATTCTGCTATGTCGACTCTAGCTAACCTTTAACACGCAGTTAGTTATTTTACTGCAGAAGTAATTTAAATATTATTTACAATGAACTACAATAAAAATAAAAACAAAATTCAACAAAAAATATTTTTATGATTTCGAAAAAAGGATCACTGAACCTTGTTCCTGATCACTAACTGAGTCTCCAGTATGAATTCGAACGGTTTTATGTTTAATATTTTGTGGCATAAATTTCCCTTTCCCGCTAAGGTTTGCTGGAAGAAATCTCTTTTTAGATATAAGCTCTTCTGTGTAGTTACTTTCTAATTTACCATGTGCATAAAATTTTTTTTCTGTGTACAATAAACAATAATGAATAAACCACTACAGACCATAGAAGCGATTTTTTATTAATTTCATTTACAATATTTATTTATGAGCAGAATCTGTTGCCTGTAAAGAAACCTATAAATGAGGACAGCATGTATTCAAGGGTAATTAAAGATTTTTCACGAAAGCAGTCTCGCGGATTAAGGAATTTTCGTTTTTATCCATTGGCAATAAGTACTTTGGCACGAGAGTTCTTTCGTGAAATAAAACTACTATGTAAAGACACGTGGTTATTATTAGTACGGAGAAACAGGAAAATACACAAAACACTGTACATAATGTATTAAATCACATGAGATAAGTGTGATTTTAGCTAAATCTATAAACTGATTTTGGTTGTTATAGCCAAATTTATACTTAGACAGATCTTTAAGATAGATCATAAATCCAACAACAAAAATCATATCTTATATTTCCCCGATGGGGTGGCCAATGGAGCGGCCAACACTGGTACACTCTCTTCTGTACAACTTAAGCCTTGTTTACATTTGGACGAGTATAGTAGCGAGTTTAAGCTACTGGCCTCGTTTGGACAGCAAAAAAACGAGTTCAGTAGTAAGTTACCAGTTAAGCTGTGCGAATAGAAAATAAAATCGCTTTCTATTTTTTGGACAGTTAAGTATGGAAAACCTGCTTAAAGGTGCGCCTTCCGCAAACCCACTTTTAGTTGGCACTTTACTCGCGCTGTGTTTTCGCGCATCTGTAGCTTAAGCATGAAAACATCTCCGTATAATTGCGTTTCAAACTACATCAAAATCGTATGGAATCTGGGATACCGCTCCAAGCGTACAGTAGCGGAACTAACAGCTACGTATGGCAACCTAAGTTTAGTTTTAAACGTAACTGAGCAGACGAGTTTAGTACAGTTAATTTTGTTGTCAAAGAGAAAACGCACGCGCAAATTAGAATTTATCTTTTGAGGTTATTTTTAAATTATTTAAAATGAAATGGTCGGAATCGACCACTTACTAATGTTTCAAATTCAAATTCAAATAGTTTATTTTGTAGGGTAGGTATACTTTTTACAAGTCAAATTTAGTCTTATAAAAATATATGTAATAAAATACTAAATGTACATGAACTAAATTTAAGGTTTATTTAATTTATGTAGCAATATATATACGATTAAACCGCCCAAACCCATACCGAAAACCTAGCCAGGGACCAGGAACAAGGTTCAATGATCACCAACCGAGCTCCCAGCACGAATCCAGGCGGCCGACCAAATCCCAGCCTATATACTACATACTAATAGGTTACATATATAAATACATGCCCATTCGATTAGTCTTGCTGAGAAAAAAGGCTAGAAACTTAGCAAGAGCATGTCTTTTTTAACATATCAGTTACATACTACACAAATTATTTATATCTACTTTAACTAAAGAATTAGAAAATACAAGACAATACAGTGAGTATTTGAAGCATGAGTGCTTATATAATACATAGAGCATTACATCACAGTGAAAACCATTTATTTGGCAGCAAATGTAACTTAAAATTAAATCTATCCAGCGATTGTCTGGACGGTACTCACTACTTGAACACAGAACGAGTTAACTTGCCAACTGTCTTCAAATTCAAATTCAAATTCAAATCATTTATTGCAATGTCACAAGTTTTAGAAGATCTTACATAACTAGAAAAGTACAGGTGACGCCCTGTAGGGGCATAGCAATCTTGAGAGGGCTACTAGATGCCTCTTAAGTACCTACATAATATTATCATTCATTCCTAGCTAGGTCAATATAGTATAATAGTTTAGTTAAGCCTTTGTTAAATTTGTTAGTGTTGTTATATATTATTCCATTTTAATTAATTGTTCACAATAATATTACGATTAATTACAAACGTATTCAATGTCATTTAACAAATGTCATTTAGAAGAGCTATTGAAGTATTGATTTTGTATCGTCATTAAAATATTCAGATAAATTGTAATAGCATTTCTGTATGAGGAATTTTTTTAGATTACTTATAAACAAAGTGTTTTTTTTCTATATTTTTTAGGTAATTTGGCAAATGGTTATAAATTTTAATCAGCATGTGATGGGGACTGGTTGACACTAATTTCATGGTTGTTGGTGGTATTTTTATTTGGTTTTCTGTACTTAACTCGTCTAAATGTAAGCAAGCCTTTATTGACAATATTTTATAAGAAATAAATAAATTATGCAGTTCTATTTGAAATGGCCACCATTAACACCTTCATTTATAATAAGTATGTGTTAATTGATAAATAACCCACGCTGATGTTTTATTTACCTCACACGTAAAAGTAACAAGAGGTTGTCTGTGTCGTGGGCACAACGTAGAATTGGGCATATCATGATCTAACTAGGCATATCATGAATTTTGTTAAAGCTATTGAGGTCGCCTCGCTCGGCTCCCCAAATTTATTTACTTATGTAAACCTAACATGTTCCTCCTCGCTTCGCTTCGCTCCGCTCGCCGTCGCATCTATTTTTGAGTTTTTATTAAAACTCGATTTCATACTATGTATATGTCTTGACTCGTGACAACAATTTTGTATTTAAGAATGCTGTATCTTGTAAACTAGACACCTACCAGCAATCTGAAGATCAGATTAGTGACTGAAAAGGGCGAGGCCGAAAATTTGCGTTTTGCTCACAGCAGATGCTGAGTCTGTCCCTTTTTATCACTTATTTGCAAATTTAATTAAGATTCGTATTAATAAGTATGATTTTAATATATTTTTTCTCTACTGTATTGTGGTGTTTATTTAATTTTTATATGATAAATGAATACTTAATACTTGCGATTGTCGGCACTTGGTGAAACTTGAAACACATCTTGAATTAAAAGGACTTGTACATTAGTTTCACTATTTATTTTTGTTTTCTTCCAACCGGTTTCAGATTTTACACCATTTTCAAGGGAAGATGTTAGTTTAAATACATTTCATAGATTTCAGAACATTATCATGATTAACGTCGCGTCGCTCAGAGTCTGTGTCTGGAATCTATGAAATGTGTTTAAATTAACATCTTCTCGTGAAAATTGTGTAAAATTCGAAACTGGTTGGGAGAAAACATAAATAAAGTTAAACTACTGTACAAGTGCTTTTAATTCAAGAACAAAACGTATTTTTTTTTCACGATTTTAGGTATGTCTCCATAGTAAAAGTTGTTCATAGAACGAGTACAATCACCAGTTTTTGTTTCCAAAACCGTTTGCAGTTTATAAATATAAGGTGGAATTTAATCAATCTCCCGAATTCATACTGGCGACTCAGTTATGATCAGGAACAATGTTTAATGAACCTTCAGGTGAGATTCGAAAAAATAAGTTTTGCTACCGTACTGCCTATACCAGGCATTGTATTTGAACTAGTCCAGTTCGTATAGGAACAACATTTCTTTTTTATGATTTCGGAAAAAAGGATTACCAGGAGACTTACCGAGTCTCCAGTATGAATTCGGACGGTTGATTAGATTTCGCCTTGTATAAGTAAATGCGTAAATAATTATGAGAATTACACAATACTGAGATGACACATGTAAAATGGCGGAAATGATGACGTCACAAAAGAAAAGGAAATCTATAATCAACAGTGCAACTGAAGGACAGACGGATTGGCATCGTCTCCTGTATATATTTATTAATTACTGTTATTTTTTAATGCACAATGTTTTAGTTAATTTATTATATTAAAAGAAGAATTATATTTCCGAAATAAATCTATATTTTATTTCGTTAAATAGGCGCCTATTGTAGTTTGTTTAACAAGCGGGCTGAATGTGCCACTTTTCGGCTCTAGGGCCAAAAAGTAGTAGTTTGAAAATCGAACATATCTTTTCAATGCATGTGCTCGTAAAGGCCCACTTTTTATGCATCAAAACCGAACAGAAAGTCGATTATTTTGCCCTAGGGCTTTATTATTATTTTTTTTTTAAATTTATTTGCAATGGTTGTCTAACCTGCAGCCTTTCCTGTGTACCATAGATGTTATACTTTTTTTCCACTGTTTAACGGCTCTGGATACAATCCTTTTGAGTCAATCATAATTTAAAGTTCACAAGATTATATTTGTTTTCATTTCCTCACACTATGCATTGAAAAACGTAGTATGATACACGGGCGTAAGAGCAATAAATTACTCGGTTACATTTAAAACACTCGCTACGCTCGTGTTTTAAATCATCCTCGTAATTTATTCCTTTGCGCCCTTGTAGCATAAACTACTATTTTATATTTGAGGTGCCATAGTGTAAAAGTGCAATTTTTTTTTTTTACCATAGTAAGGGATGTTATATATAGATATATAAGTTGAATTGTCACTACTGTTCTATTAAAATAATGTTTTGCGTATTCCTTGAGTAATTTGAGGATATGGGTATAAAAATTATGCTCTGAAAGTATATGCAACGGAAAATTGTGAAATTATTCCCTTTAAAAAAAAGAGGAAGGTATATAATCTATTGCGATGTCCATGTAACAATAGAATTACAATAAGCACGTTTTTGGACCCTATTACTGAGACTCCGCTGTCCGTCTGTCTGTCCGTTTGTCTGTCCGTCTGTCACCAGGCTGTATCTCATGAACCGTGATAGTATTTTTGTTGTCGCTATAACAACAAATACTAAAAAAACAGAATAAAATAAATATTTAAGGGGGCTCACATACAACAAGCGTCATTTTTTTGCCGTTTTTATAGATAATGGTAAGGAACCCTTCGTGCGCGAGTCCGACTCACACTTGACTGGTTTTTAACCATTTGATACAGAATCCTAAATACAAATAGTAAATTAAAAGAGCATTTAACAAATTATTGAGTTCTTTTATATAATTATTGATATTAAAATTAATTATTTATTTATTTATATATGTATTCATATTTATTTTAATTGATAGGTGTCTTAGAGCATATAGGTGTAATTATTAAATGTATTTTATTAATTATTTATTTATATCTATGTACAGTGGAGACCGCATCAAGTAAGACACATTGGACTTTGTACCCATCTTATATTCTTCTCTGTAGGGTCTAATGTCGTACTGCAAGTGTATAGCTTGATGTGGTCTCCACTGTACTTTGGTTTTGTAGTTAGTTAAATTGTGTGTTTTCGTTTATTATTTGGTAGTAAGTATTAAGTTTGTACACATTTGATTACTGTTTTCTTTTTATGTATTCCTGATCTTTTTTCGGTTTTGCTGGAAGAAATCTTTCATAGAGATAAGCTCGCCGCTGTACACTAATTTTAATGTTAACGTGTGTAATTAAATATTTTGTGTACAAATTCAAATCCAAATAGTTTATTTTGCAAAATAGGTATACATAATACACTTTTTAAACGTCACATTTAATCTAATAAAAATATATGTAATAAAATAATAAATGAACATGAACTAAATTAAAGGTTTATTTAATTTAAGTAGCAATATATATACGATTAAAATTATAGGTAAAATATATATTATATAAGGTGAAATCCAATCAACCGCCCGAATCCAACCGGACCAGGAACAAGGTTCAATGATCACCAACCGAGCCCCCAGCACGAATCCAGGCGGCCGACCAAATCCCATCCTATATACTACATACTAATAGGTTACATGCCTACCTCCGCCCATTCGATTAGTCTTGCTAAGAAGAAGGGCAAGAAACTTGGCAAGATCATGTCTTATTTTAAAGAATAAGAATAAGAATATATTTATCTGCCACATTGTACGGACTTTAGATTAACTTAACATTTCTTAACAATAATTTCCTACTGACATAGTTTACTTAAGTCAAGGTTGCTAACACAGAGCCCGCAAGTATTGAGGACAAGTTAGAGCTTTCCGGGTGACGAAATACAATCAATACTACCAGCAACACATAGTTAAGGCGATTACCGTCGCCAAATTAGCGGCTCGATGTTTGTCTGTATGAATATCAACGGAAACGACATTAAAATAACGTTCAAATCAGCGCACAATGCGTGGTAGCTGTTACGACGCTCGCTGCGTCCTTGAAAGGGCAAAATAGGAGAAAATAATACTTTTCACATGGGCGTCATTGTTCGATTGAATAATTCTATGTTATATTTATAACTATCAAGTTTATCTATTTATCAAAGCATAAATGAATTAAATCACCTAAGCCGCTTAGGAGCAGTAGGAAATTCAAGCCAAAAAACACCATTCAGTTGAAACAATTTTTCATATAGAAGTTTTGGTGGTACGAAAAAGAAAAATGTTGCATATGTTGTCCTAGAGTTGATAATCTAAGGCGTAAAGGCCCACTTTTTATGCATCAAAACCGAACAGAAAGTAGATTATTTTGCCCTAGGGCTTTATTATTATAATTTTTTTTAATTTACTTACAATGGTTGGCTAACCTGCAGCCTTTCCTTTTGTTAGCAATATTAAAATGATTATCCGAATGAATGTAGAACACGACCAGGAATTAAAAAAAAAAAAGTGTCAAGCACAAAAAAAATGAATCAGCGGTTGAAGGTAAAATGGTTTTTTTGAGAAAAATACTGAAATACAAGTTTGAGTGGTAAAATTGGTGTATTTATTTAACAAATCTCGGAAGTGGATACTCTGCCCATTCAAGGGATGGAGGAAAGCGCTGACGATTTGGTGACGGAATGCCCAGTGTCTCCTATTCTGGGTACACGGGGTATTCCCAAGGTACGTCATAAAGAGCCTAAAGAACCGGTGCACGGCAGCTGCACAGAGCGTCGTAGGCGCAGCGAGCGCCGCAACAGCTATATCGAGCGTCGTAGCCGCAGCAAGCTTCGCAACAGCCGTACTGAACGCCGCAGCCGCACCCATTGTCGCAGCCGCAGTCACATTGAGCGTCGCAGCCGCAGCGAGCGCCACAACAGCCACACTGAACACCGCAGCCGCACAAAGAACCAGAGCCGCAGCGAGCGCCGCAACAGCTATACCGAGCGTCGTAGCCGCAGCAAGCTTCGCAACAGCCGTACTGAGTGCCACAGCCGCACCCATCGTCGCAGTCGCAGCCATATTGAGCGTCGCAGCCGCAGTGAGTGCCGCAATAGCCACACTGAACACCGAAGCCGCACCAAGTATCGCAGCCGCAGTGAGCACCGCAGCAGCTATACCGAGCGTCGTAGCCGCAGCAAGCTTCGCAACAGTCGTACTGAGCGCCGCAGCCGCACCCAGCGTCGCAGCCACACACACTTCGAGCGCCGCAGCTGCAGTGAGCGACGCAATAGCCACACCGAGTGTCGCAATGAGCGCCGCAGCCGTACCAAGCACCGCAGTCACAGCAAGTGCCGCGACAGCCGTACCGAGCATCGCAGCCGCGGTGAGTACGGCAACAGTGCGCGATGCTGTCGCGTTGATAGACGAAGTAGTCGCGTGGAAATGCATTATAAATGCAGTAGCAGTAGTTTAGATCAAGACAAGCGTCGACGTCGAGCTGCAGACAATCGCACCTTACGCACTCCGGATAAAAAAGACTTTAATGGTGAGGTTTTGCAAAAGTTCTCAAATATTTTAGATAAGTTATCCAGTACTACTAATGAAAAGATAAATGTTGTAAGCGTTGTACCAGAATTCGATCCATCGGCAAAGACTCAGAGCATAAGTACGTGGCTCAGTAAAGTTGATCAAATTGCGCGTATGTATAAATGGTCTGATCGACAAACGGTTGTGTGTGCTATCCCTAAATTAGTAGGCAACGCTAAGCGATGGTATGAGGGTTTAACGTCTGTCGATTATTCGTGGCCTGAGTGGCAAGATAAACTTAGATCAGCATTTCCTGTTGGTGAAAATTATGGGAAGATGTTGTTTGATATGTTAAAAAAAACAGCAAAATTTGGGGCCCTTTAACGAAAGTAGGAAAAAGAACAAATATATATTGCTGATAATCGATGCGTTCACAAAATTTATCATATTAAAAGCCGTGAAAAATACGAAGAGTTCCACCACCATAAATGTTTTTAAAGAATATTTTGCGTTGTTTGGCGCACGTAATAGAATTATAACAGATAGGGGATCTTCATTTACTAGTTCGAAATTTAAGGAGTTTGTTTCCGAAAAAGGAGTTCAACACATTTTAAATGCTGTAGCTACACCGCGTGCCAACGGCCAAGTTGAGCGCTACAACAAGACAGTTTTAGATTCACTCACAACTATGGCAATAGGAAATGATGAACGTTTATGGGATGAAAATTTATTACAGGTCCAATGGGGGCTTAATAACACAATAAATAAGACGACTGGTAAGACAGCGTCACAATTGCTGTTTGGACTAAGAACTGTGGGTGAAAATGATAGTTGTCTTAAATTATCTCTTGCTGATTGCGATGACATTGGTGGTGATGTGGACGTGACTAGTCTCAGAACCGAGGCTCTTAAAAAAATTACAAATTCCCAAGAAAAACAAAAAAAGCGTTTTGACAGTACCCGAAGTGCACCTCGCAAATTTGAATTAGGTCAGTTAGTAAGAGTAGAACGAGAGGTTGCTGAAAGAGGTAAAAGCAAGAAACTAATACCAAAGTGTTTAGGACCATATCGTATATCCAAAATCTTATCTAATGATAGATACGAAGTTGAAGATACTCCAGTTACTCGCAAAAAGGGTAAGCCTATTTACAAAGGTGTATATTCTGTGGACAAAATACATCCTTGGTTGATGTTTAAAACATCTGATGTTAATGAAAGCCCAGAAAGTTCCGAATCTGAGAACTAGTTTGCTAAAAAAATACTCATTTGTGTGATGGATCAAAGATTGGTACTTTAGAATTTTCAAAAATTAATATTCAAGGAAAAATGTACAAAGAATATGCTGATTCTATTTAATACACTCTATTTAACTATTCTATTTAACTGTTTAATACACTGTCTTTATCTATTTTTTGTAATAAAAGAAAACTATTGACGAATATTACGCTTTTAAGTTGGGAAAATAAATGTTGTGTTAGTTTTAATAGATACGATACTGGTTTAAAAAGTAGTGTATTATGGTTCCAATTATTGTAAGTTTTTGCAGTTTTATCATTTTATATTCTAAAGTGTATATGATGGGTAAACATTATCATATGTAAACTCTTCTTGTAAATACCAATATTGTGGCACTGTGCAATTGAAATAATGTTAATCAAACTGTTTGAAGGAAAACTATAAAAAAAAAAAAAGTTTATTGTTGTTAGTATGGATAGTATTGCTGGTATTGTTAGTAGTGTTAATAAAATTTGTGTGGTTTGTAAAGTTAATATGGTTAGTAAGGGTAGTAAAGTTAGTAAAGTTAGTAAGGTTTGTAAAGTTAGTAAGGTTATTAAAGTTAGTAAGGTTAGTAAAGTTAGTAAGGTTAGTAAAGTTAGTAAGGTTCGTAAAAAAAAAATACTCATTTGTATGATGGATCAAAGATTGGTACTTTAGAATTTTCAAAAAATTAATATTCAAGGAAAAATGTACAAAGAATATGCTGATTCTGTTACTAACTGTTTAATACATTGTCTTTATCTATTTTTTTTGTAATAAAAGAAAATTATTGACGAATATTACGCTTTTAAGTTGGGATAATAAATGTTGTGTTAAGTTTTAATAGATACGATACCTACTGGTTTAAAAAGTAGTTTATTATGGTTCCAACTATTGTGAGTTTTTGCAGTTTTATCATTTTTCTATTCTAAAGTATATATGATGGGTAAACAATTTCATGTGTAAACTCTTCTTGTAAATACCAATATTGTGGCACTGTGCAATTGAAATAATGTTAATCAAATTGTTTGAAAGAAAACTATAAAAAAAAAAAAATGTTTATTGTTGTTAGTATGGATAGTATTGCTGGTATTGTTAGTAGTGTTAGTAAAATTTGTATGGTTTGTAAACTTAATATGGTTAGTAAGGGTAGTAAAGTTAGTAAGGTTAGTAAAGTTAGTAAGGTTAGTAAAGTTAGTAAGGTTAGTAAGGTTAATAAAGTTAGTAAGGTTAGTCAGGTTAGTAAGGTTAGTAAGGTTAGTAAAGTTAGTAAGGTTAGTAAAGTTAGTAAGGTTAGTAAAGTGAGTAAGGTTAGTAAAGTTAGTAAAGTTAGTAAGGTTAGTATGGTCGTGGATATAATTCATTGCAGATTAGCTTTCAATTTAGCTTAGCTTAGTATTGTAGTCGCGGGACGCGACATGTTTATCAGGATGGACGAATGTTAGCAATATTAAAATGATTATCCGAATGAATGTAGAACACGACCAGGAATTTAAAAAAAAAAAGTGTCAAGCACAAAAAAAATGAATCAGCGGTTGAAGGTAAAATGGTTTTTTGGAGAAAAATACTGAAATACAAGTTTGAGTGGTAAAATTGGTGTATTTATTTAACACTTTGTACCATAAATGTCATACTTCTTTTTCCACTGTTTAACGGCTCTGGATACAGTCCTTTTGAGCCAATTACAATTTAAAGTTCACAAAATTATATTTGTTTTATTTCCTCACACTATGCATTGAAAAACGTAGTATGATACACGGCCGTAAGAGCAAAAAATTACTCGGTTACGTTTAAAACACTCGCTACGCTCGTGTTTTAAATCGTCCTCGTAATTTATTCCTTTGCGCCCTTGTAGCATAAACTACTATTATTTGCATAAAATATGTGGATCTTTGGCAAAATTCAGTTCTGTATTTTGGAGTTATTAGTTTGTTTGGGTATTTAGTACAAAAATTGTATAAAGTCCAATGTAAATAGCTGGATGTGATCTCCACAGCACATGTCACAATGCAACAAGATTTGCTTCATTACACGGTCAACATGGCTTTCCAGAAATATACAAGTTGTTTGCATGAACAAACCAACTTTGCCACTTAGTGGTTAGCAGTACAGTTGGCACCAAGTCACGGTGCACGGCAATCTTATGACGTCCGCTTTAAGGTGAAGTGGGCATTGGGAAAATGTATTTTGGGAGTGCAGGATGAATTTATCTAGAAACGAGCGCGAGAGAGCAAAATAGACATAGCATTTAACAAATTCAACGTAAGCGATAATTTTAATAAAAACTTAATAAAAAAAATCTATAATAATATAGAAAAAGAAAATTGCGTTCAAAAGATGTGTAATTTTAGCTTAAAAATATTCGTAACAAGTTTTATCATGATACAATTTTGTGTATAGTGTTTTGTATTGTGTATTTGTTTTGTGTATAGTGTGAATAGTGCATAATTTAAATTAAGAACTTGCCGACAAACCGCGATAGTGGTTTGGCAAAATTGTAATAGTTTTAAATAATGTTTTTAGAAAAAATAAACAACTTATTCATTCAATTTACAAAGATAAAACGTCATAAAAAAGAGGTGTCTTTCCATATTTCAAACTAGCTTTTGCCCGCAACTTCGCCCGCGTTGATTAAGTTTTTGTATAGTCGTATTGAATCTATAAATATTTTAAATGTGTCTTTGGCGGTCTTGGTTTGGCGAGAGTGAAGGCCAAGCCGCGTCTCTAAACGACACTCTGTCTAGTTCCCATGGGAACTAATTTATAGGATAAAAAGTAGTTTATATGCTATTCCAGATCTAGAACTACATTTGTGCAAAGTTTCAGCTCAATCAGTTCAGTAGTTACTGCGTGAAGAAGTAACAAACATCCATCCATCCAAACTTTCGCATTGATAATGTTAGTGGGATCATGTTTTCAAGATTATCAAAAGAATTCTCATATCTTCGGGAACAATTATGCATATTTTTCAGTTATGTATTTAAAAAAATCGAATCAATTCTTATTTCTAAAAAAACTTGTATAATCTTGGATTTCCCAACTCCCACTTCGCCTTAAGGTCATTATCGTACAAAAAGGTCACATAGCAAGCAAATGGCCGAGTGTACCAGTATTTGCTTTATATTGCAAGCTCAATGACAGCCAGCCTTGTGGTTTTATATCAGAAAAAACGCAATTTTTTTAGGGTTCCTTAAAAAAGTCAGTTAAGGGGCTTAGTATCGCCAAATGGGTACTTTCTAAAGCCTACTCCTCGTTTATGGCCAAACTAAAAATGTATATGAATTATCAATTCCAAGACAACATAATGCATCATTTTGCTTTTTCATACCAACAAAACTTCTATATGAAAAAAAATGTTTTTAACCTTTTTTTTTTGGTTTTCAAACGATCGTTTTAACAACGCGGTTAAGATATCAACTTGATTTTTTTTTTCACAAAATATGTAATAGACTTACGAAGGGATTCTACTTTAATCCAATATATTTACAAAATTCAGTATTAGCTAAAAACACACCAATTTGTTGTTTCGCTCATTAGTATTACGCGTCCAAGAAAAAGAGGCCAATGAGCCACCATATAATCGCCTCTATCAAAAGCAAATAAAGTCTTTGCCATTGGACTTATTGTGCTGGACGGGTAATAAAAAAAGTTGCTAGGGTAGGCCATACTCTTAATTGCGTTTTTGTTCAACAGGAATTTGAACACGAAATGAATCTTCGAAATGAAAGTCACAGCCATACTCGGTACTTCACCGAAAAAAACTCCTTGAATAATTAAAACGGCTTACGGAACCTTTTAAACAAAGTTTTAGACTTACTTGAACAAGCAGATTAGGATTCATTCTTTGTGGAAAACCCGAAAGCACTTTGAATAAATGTGGCAATCATTTTAATAGATGCAGGTACCGGGAAATAATCATCTGTATTACGTACCTCATGTACTGTCGGGAAAAATGTACCCACTTTTCACCTACACCGCGATCTACTAAGAGGCGATTTACCACATAGTTATATTGTCTACTAGTGACCCGCCCCGGCTTTGCTCGGTCATGTATTATATATATAAACCTTCCTCTTGAATCACTCTATGTATTAAAAAAACTGCATCAAAATCCGTTGCGTAGTTTTAAAGATCTAAGCATGCATAGGGACAGACAGCGGGAAGCGACTTTGTTTTATACTATACTGTTGAGTGTAGTATCTGTAAAACTAAAAACTAGATGGCGTTACTGATAGATTACATCGCGATATAGATATTTTTCATATATCATTTTGATGTCTTTACATGTTATAAAAAGTATGACACTTACGACATGGGAGGTTCTGAGGTCGTTCTGTAAGAAAATTTCAGCAATTTCATATGTAAAGAGAGATTTTTACTTAAGAGGCTATGCGAATTTTATTCTTGTCACTGTCACTCCAAGCAAAAAATCGCGCAGTGCGAGAGGGGCGGATTCAGGGCAAAATGGGAAAAAGTTGGGTTTACATTTTTATTAAAAAACTAAAATAGCTAGAAAAATTTCAAATATCAAATCTCTAGATATTGTTGAAACACGCATAATAAAATATGTTTGAGTTCTGTATATGGTTCCAATTAGTCAAACGAGGAGAAAAAGTGTGTTTGAAGACCTCATTTCTATAATTATCTCTATCGAGGAAAATTTATCCAAACATGTTTACCAATTTCAAAACCCTAGATTATATAGTCAAAATGCATATACCAGAAATTTATTAAAATTTTCTGTGTATTTCATGAAATACACATAAAAAAACACCCGTACTTTTTTCACATATCGCCTTAACTTATTTATGAATGCTATCTTCTGGATTTTGATGCAGTTTTTTTAATACATAGAGTGATTCAAGAGGAAGGTTTATATATATAATACATGACCGAGCAAAGCCGGGGCGGGTCACTAGTAGACAATATAACTATGTGGTAAATCGCCTTTTAGTAGATCGCGGTGTAGGTGAATTATCTCTTATTTTTTGATAATAAGAAAAAACTTATATCAAATATAAAAAACATCAGTGCCATGGGAACAGTGGCGTGCATTGAACTTTTTTCCGGAAAAGCAACCAGAAGTTCAAGTTAAAAAAATATGAACATACCAATTTTTTTTTCAAAGTGTTATTTAATTTTTTTCATATTTTTTATTGTCAAACTTGACCTTCTCATTACTTTTCCGGAAAAAAGTTCTATGCACGCCACTGCATGGGAATTGCTGAAAATCAGCGTTATCTGAAAATTGTTTCAGATGGCATATAGCTGAGTCTATTGACATTTTCGGAAAATTGTTTTAAAAATAATATAGTTGTAGTACACCCCACCGCGGGACCGGGTTTACTTGTATTGATTACTCGAAATAAATATTTTTCTTTCTTTCTTTTTTTCTTTCTTTCAATTGAATTACAGGAATTATGAACTCATGAATCTATAAGAAAATTTCAGCAATTTCATAGTTAAAGACTTATTTTTATATTTTTCTTCTTTTTTTGTATTATTGACTCAATAAAACTCATTTTTTTGTAGTGAATTTTCTTATGTTTGTAAATTATTAAATTAGTAAATTTTCTAATGTCACACAAAGACAATTTCGTTTTATCAATAAATTTTGTTACATCGCATGTGTCGTAACTCGCGACCTCTGACGGAAGATCAGCGTTACAGTTCTGCTGTGGCATTTTGCTGAGTCAGAGACCTTTTTGTTGGCTGCATCATATAAACTACCTAGTTATATGTATAAGTCTAAAACTGTTCATTATTAAGAGTATTTTGGTTTTTTGTAATGGTGTAGCTCTTAAAATAAACACATTTTCTTTCTTTCTTTCTATTAAGGCGATTACCTTCGCCAAATTAGCAGCTCGATATTTGTCACTACGAATATCAACGGAAACGACATTGAAATAACGTTCATATCAGCGCGCAATGCAAAGTGGCTGTTACGACGCTCGCTGCGTCCTTGAGAGGGCGAAATAGGAGAAAATTATACTTTTCACTTGGACGTGATTACTCGATTGAATAATCTTATGTTATGTTTATAGCTATCAAGTTTATCTATTTATCAAAGCATAGATGAATTCAATCGACCAAGCCACTCAGGAGCAGTAGGGAATTTGAGGTCAAAAAACACCATTCAGTAAAAAAAAAAATCATGTAGAAGTTTTGGTGGTATGAAAAAGAAAACTGTTGCATATGTTGTCTAAGAGTTGATTATTCATAATAGATTTTTTCATTATTTTTGGTTTGGCCATAAACGAGGAGTAGGCTTTAGAAAGTACCCATTTGGCAATAGTAAGGCCCTTAATATAATTTTAGTTAAACTCTGAATCGAGTGAAAGTGAACAATTATTTTAGAGAGTTTATAAAAATACACAAAATGTGAAAGCATAAAATAGGTATTTTATAACACATGACACGCGAAGTTGCAAAGTGCTAAAACAACTTCGCATGTCCCATGTTATTGATAGAATTATTTAATTTGATATAACCTGAGTCAAGAGAACTTGTGATTCAAAATGTCTGCCCACTTTGACTGTACCGTCAGCATAGACGAAACTAGGGTTGCCAACTTTTTTTAGTTCAAATAAAGTATATCTGATTTCAGGGAAGGAAAATAAAAAGTACGGTCGTTTAGAAAAAGTATCCTTTATTCAAGGGAGTCCAAAGATTTTTTTTTTAATATCAAGGCTGCGGAGGGTAGGAACTATGAAGGCGAGACTCCATACTAACATCCTCAAATCCTTTTGTGAAACTGTATCTTTTGTGCTCTTTGCATAAAAATAAACGTACAACAAGTCATACATTTTCCCTCGGATTTCTTTACGGCTGTGTTTTTGTTTTCAGTTTACATCTAATTTTACGTAAAGATTGAAATAAGGTATTTACACGTACTTTATTGGTATTCAAAAGTATAAAGTACAGAGACCCAAAATAACGTAAGATACTTTATTTTAAAGTACGGTTGGCAACCCTAGACGAAACTAACATCTGAGATATTTATGTGGGGTTTGAGCGATCAACAATAACACACATCCATCCATCCATCAGCCTAGTTCGTCCACTGCTTAACATAAGCCTTTCCAGGACTTTGCCACTCCCGGCGGTCATCCTGGAAGAATTGCCCATACTCACACACGCTGGGCAGGCGGGTTGGTGAGCGCGGTGCCGGAACCCTCGCACCAGTGACGCCGCTGTCCGTCACCAGTCTGTCCCATATAAGGCCCGGCTATTAGGGATGGATATACCGCCATCCATCGGTCCCAGGCATGGTGGGCCTCCTGGTTTTTTGCCTGTGAGCTGTCCTCTTACTCTCCCCCGAATTACTTCGAGGGGGTTTCCAAGTAAGTACCTCCACAGTCGAGGCCGGCATCAGCTATACCACCTGTGTTATTACACACATTGACTGCTATTTTTTAAGAGGAAATGAAATAAAAAATATATTTATACTCTACTTAATAAGTTCTAAACAATGACACCCAACATGCTAGGGTAAAAAAAAAAAGTTTTTTTTCGGCTCCATTTTCATATATGATATGAGCCCCCCTGAAAAATAATTAATTTACATTTTAAATTCCAAATTCGGGTTTGAGTCAACATTTTACACAACATATAAAAAATTCAGGTTTCTATCTCATTCCGTCTAAGAGCTAGAGACCTGTGACATACAGACAGACGGACATGGGAATTTCGTTAATTAATAGGGCTCCGATTTGCCCTTTGGGTACGGAACTCTAAAAATCTAGAAATCTTTTCAAGATATCATCAGTTTGTTTTTAAACATTAATATTCCAAGCACTAAGCAGGAAGTATATAGGCTGAGTCTCAGATAGGTACACCAATAAGCCAAATATTTACTTATCAGAGACTTGTGCGGCCTTCGGGGTGCTTGGTTACTATAAACTTGCTTTTTTTAGTGCTATAACTATTACTAGATATTATGGCCGATTCTGAAGGCTTTAAAAGGCTATGCGAATTTTATTTTTGTCACTGTCACTCCAAGCGAAAAATCGTGCAGTGCGAGAGGGGCGGATTCAGGGCGAAAGCGAAAAATGTTAGTTTCATAATTTTTATAAAAAACTAAAATAACTAGCAAAATTTCAAATATCAAATCTCTAGATATTGTTGAAACATACCTAATAAAATATGTTTGAATTCTCTATATGGTTCCTATTCGTCAAACGAGGAGAAAAAGTGTGTTTAAGACCTCATTCCAACAATTATTTCTATCGAGGAAAATTTATCCAAACATGTTTTCAAATTTCAAAACCCTAGATTATATAGTCAAGATGCATATACCAGAAACTGATTATAATTTTCCGTGTATTTCATGAACTACACAGAAAAGAAACACCCGTATTTTTTTCGTATATCGCCTTAATTTTAGTTTTAGTGCTGTCAAAACTAAATTTTCTTCATTGCAAAATAGTCCTTTAGTGTTAGGAATAGAAACTAAATTGCTTTGGAAAAAATTTAGTTTTGACAGCACTAAATCTAAAACTAAAGCCCTCAAAATCAGTTTTAATATGATTATAGTCCCATCCCATCCCACTTCCCACTAATCCCACTAATATTATAAATGCGAAAGTTTGGATGGATGGATGGATGTTTGTTACTCCTTCACGCCGTAGCTACTGAACCGATTGGGCTGAAACTTTGCACAAATGTAGTTCTAAACCTGGAATAGGGCATAAGCTATTTTTTATCCGAAAAATATTGACAGATTCGGTTCTTCACAAAAACTAAACCAACACGGGTGAAGCCGCGGGCAAAAGCTAGTTATAACTAAAGAACGCACGCGACTTCGTGGACTTGGGATCAACACAGCCCGCTGTAACCGTTGGGGACAGATTTCCTACACCCCGTTTAACCCTTATAGGGGGTGAATTTCTTAAAATCCTTTCTTACGTCGATATTACACTTTTAAAGGATCCAAATTTACATGAAATATTTGACGTCAAATTTAAAAACAAAACATTGATTGAAGAAAACTGATCTATTCCGTCCCACTAATATTGTAAATGCGAAAATTTTTGTGTGTGAGAGTTAGTATTTTTGTTACTTCTTCACGCTGAAACAGCTAAACGGATTTGGATGAAATTTGGAGTAGAGATAGCTTATACCCTGAATTAAAACATAGGTTACATTTTATCCCGAAAAAAAAACACGGGAAAAAGGAAGACGTAAAACCGAATAACAAGCAGGCAAAAGTTAGTAGTGTAATATTGGTCTTAGTACACCTCTGCATCCTATTAGGAATATAACAACTTTCGGTTTATATAGGCTTTCAGTAAGTCAGTCAGTCACACACGGAACTGTTATATATATTTATATGTCGCCGTATTATGGCCTAAAATGCTTATTCACGTAAAAGTCGCTTTTTCATGAAAAACCGAATAAAGACCCATTTCGCGATCATACGAAATTATTCCGCTTAGTCGCGAAAAAGCAGATATTTCAGGAAAAATTAGAACGAAAGTCTTTTAAGGTTATATATCGTCCGTGCAAAGGTCCCCGTTACTCCAGGCGGAAATACCCGCAGTGCGAGAGGGACGGAATCGGGGAAAATTGACAAAAAGTCGGTTTTAGATTAATACAAAACTAACTAAAATAGCTAAGAAAATTTCCATAAACCAGTAATTTAGGTATTGTTAAAACCCATCTAAATAAATATTTTTGAAGTCTGTATGCTATCCCAATTTGTCAGAATATCAAAAAAGTATAAATTTAGACCTCATTTCAATTATTGTTTCTATCGAGTAAAATTCTTCCAATCGCGTTTGTGATAGTCCAAAAACTAGAAAAAGGTCCCAAAATTGTTATACTAATTTATTTAACTTTGGACTTCTTTTGAACAGCAGATAAATAACTTCAAAAGTTTAGATTTTGACGATCCATCCATCTATCCATCAGCCTAGTTCGTCCACTGCTGCCCGTCACCAGTCTGTTCCATATAAGGCCCGGCTATTAGGGATGGATATACCACCATCCATCGGTCCCAGGCATGGTGGGCCTCCTGTTTTTTTGCCTGTGAGCTGTCCTCTTACTCTTCCCCGAATTACTTCGAGGGGGTTTTCAAGTAAGATGGTGGTACCTCCACAGTCAAGCCTGGCATCTGCTCTACCACCTGAACACCTGATTTTGAAGATATATCCCCTTAACGAAAAGTTAAAAATAAGTGCGACGACGAGTGAAGCAAGAAGGAGCAACAATTGTAAATAAATTTGAGGAGCGGAGCGAAGCAACTTTCCTAGTTTAAACAGAAAATAAATTCATGGGATTGTGTTTACGTTATAATTCGGTTTTTCACGAATAAGCGGCTTTTTCGCGAAAAAGCAGTATACGCCATTATATGGCGACATAATATTCAAACTTGTGCTGGCAGTAATTTGCAAATTTTTTTTTATTTATTATTTTTTCATTTATTTACCTCTTACATCTACCATTACAGGATAACCTAATCTAATGCAATAGAATGCGATCAGCGCCATCTAGTGAGCCCGCATAAAACTTTTAATATGTTTTGTTTACAAAGAAAATTTATTTCCGGCTTCCGTTCTGTCGTTTCTTGGGCCAAAGTAAACAAAAACAATAGTCAAGTGACCCTGCTGTAAAATATATTTCAAGGGAAACTGCATTCTTTTCGGTTCAGTTTAAAAAGTCAAAACGTGGTTTTTTCCGAAGGTTGCTTCTGGTTTTGTGACATCATATGAAATAAGGTTACAAAGCCTATCTACCTACGAAAACAAATAATAATTTATAATCGTGATTAACTTAAAAAGCGTATGCAAAACGTCACTTTATTTCCCTCGAGACGTAATGCATGAAAATTCACTATTGGTTCCCGCTTCGATTTACTTTTTTATAGCCATTTACCAAAAAGTAAGGCTACATTGAATAAGAAGCGAAAGAGGTGTGTCAGGATCATAGCAGATAAAGATATGGAGATCTGTAGTATCTGCTTACCCCTCTGGGAGATAGGCGTGAATATGTTCTTTATGGTAAAGCAAATATTTTATTATTTTTCAATGCATGTGCTCGTAAAGGTCCACTTTTTATGCATCAAAACCGAACAAAAAGTCGATTATTTTGCCCTAGGGCTTTATTATTATTTTTTTTAAATTTTATTTACAATGGTTGGCTAACCTGAAGACTTTCCTGTGTACCATAGATGCTATACTTTTTTTTCCACTGTTTAACGGCTCTGGATACAATCCTTTTGAGCCAAATTTGAGCCAAAGTTCACAAGATAATATTTGTTTTCATTTCCTCACACTATGCATTGAAAAACGTAGTATGATACACGGGCGTAAGTGCAAAAATTACTCGGTTACGTTTAAAACACTCGCTTCGCTCGTGTTTTAAATCGTCCTCGTCATTTATTCCTTTGCGCCCTTGTAGCATAAACTACTATAGTACCTTTAAAACAATTGGATTAGGCAATAAAGTGAAGTTTTAAATATACAAATTATTACAATACAAATGAGTGTACCTTAATAAAATATGTATATAATATTATATTATATAAATATTTTATTAAGTTCCACTGATGCCGACAAGTAGTCGAAATATATCTGGAAATAAATTGTTGTAATGAAGTGTTTTTATAAGAATATATAATGTAAACTAAATAAAAAACAAATAAGTTTTCCTTAGTATTAATTTATAATGCAAACGAAATATACACATTATTATTTTACTTAAAAATATACACATACAAATCTACTATGTAGATATAATATCCATAATATTCCGTAATAATCTGTTTTTGCGTATAGTATATAATTTGTATAAATTGTTATTGTTATTATAATTATTTATAGTTACATCTTAACAATTTTAAAGGATCGATACTTACAAGTAGTGATGGCGCCTATGACGTTTAAATGCCTACAAAGTATCGTAATTATTTATAAGCAAGTGTGAATTAAAAAATGTAATACTTCATTGTTGATAGTGATGTACTACTTGTTTCGGTTATTATTTTTCGATTTGAATGTTGCTTTATCGTGCAATAGAATTCGTATAGAAACAAAGATTTTTTTTTAAAAGTTCCTCTTTTTTTATAGGTCATGTTTGAGGTCGCCAAGTTACGTAATAATATTTAATTAAAAACAAAACAATGACGAAGTTAAACTAAACGAAAATAAATGATAGTAAAATACTTTTTTCGATTTAGATATTTAAACATCTCTTGGGGGCCCCGGGGCACTACATCGCATAGCCCTCCGATAGCTACGCCACTGGTTTTGGCACATTTTCCTTTTGTATCATTATGTTGAATGTTGAATGACGTGTCTAATGTTGAGTAAACTCACACTTGATTTTTATTTATACCGAAATTTGAAATGTACCTCATCACTAAATGCAGCTGTCATAATTGCCATCACTCAGTGGCCCTACTTTAACCGCTTGTGTTGTAACTTGTAGACAAGTACTATTACATTGTTTATGAACGTAGCGTAGGCCGCCCTCGTGCCCGCTGGACTGACGATCTGAAGGACGTTGCGGGTGGCGGCTGGATGAGGATGACTGAGGACCGCCAAGAGTGGCGTAATATTGGGTAGGCCTATGTCCAGCAGTGGACGGATACGGGCTGATTGATGGATGGATGGATTGTCTATGAACGCAGTCAATGGGTTCTAGCCACATGCCACTGGTTCGCTGCTCTGAGTTCTGACACCCAAACAAATAATTACATTAAACCTCAAAAACTTTAAAACAGCCCGTATATTTTTTTTCAATTCAAGTGCTCGTAAAGGCCCACTTTTTATGCATCAAAACCGAACAGAAAATCGATTATTTTGCCCTAGGGCTTTATTATATTTTTTTTATTTATTTACAATGGTTGGCTAACCTGTAGCCTTTACTGTGTACGATAAATGTTGTACTTTTTTCCACTGTTTAACGGCTCTGGATACAGTCCTATTGAGCCAATTATGAATTTAAAGTTCACAAGATTATATTTGTTTTATTTCCTCACACTATGCATTGAAAAATGTAGTATGATACACGGGCGTAAGAGCGTAACATAAACTACTATTAAATTAGGTTACATCGTCAATGTTAGACACTTATACACATAACACAAGAAGAAAAAAAAAAAACATAAAATACAGAATTAGGAACGGATCCCAAAAAATGCTTTTTGCTTTTGGATAAAAAGTGTAGATCTACGTTTTTTTTTTTTTTTTTCGTAGGTTAAATTGACTTACATTTTGAAGAATTTAAAGCCATCCGACTAAAACCACATGGTTTATGCGCGGTATGGCGAGATCGCAAACTTTATGCTAAACTAATTCTAACTTATATTATGTTATATAACATCACGCAGCCACAGGCTGCTGATGTTGAAGAAAATAAAGCTTTTAGGCACTTTTTCGCTTTTTATTATTATTTAAGTTTTTTAGTCTATCTAATGTATGGGTAGGTATTTCATTTAGTATTAAAGGAAGCATTTACTCCCATGTTCTCATACCATATAACGTGCGCTAGTCGAAAATTTGATTTTTTCGTAAACACGGGGGACTTTGGTTCTTGAACAAATTAAACAAAAAACATGCAAGCTTTAGTGTCTTCGTATTTGCCAAGTTTAAAATTTTGTGATGAACTATATAAGGTGATATTTTATCCCATCTGGGTATATCATGAAAAAACGCACGACGCATTCTGGACACGTTGGATCGCTTTGGCAGTTTTTTTTATACAGGCACGGACCAAACACTAAGTCGCAATAACTTAGCTTAGACAAGACCAAAGTATCGCAAAGCTGTGACCTGACCTGAACACTGAGAAATCTAAGAGCTCCGAAACACTTACCAATTTTAGATTGAACATGTGTTTCGAAACCCTGTGCCGGCGTCCATGCAAAGATTACTCAATAAATCATCATAATTATGACAATTAGTCACTTCATTGTGCAAGCTATCCTTCGTTAGGTCCCTTCCTTATTGGGTGGCCTTAGACAATAGGTAGAATCTTCCGGTTAGCATATTTGTTAGTATGGACAAGGAAGACTATACTTAACAGGATTCTTTTGAAATCTTGGTAGAAAATAACCTTAAATACTTGACACCGTTTATGTAACTCAGAACGACCACATTTACACATGAATGTAAATACATAAATATAAACAAATATAAATTGTAACTTGACGAGCGGTATTGAATTAAAATATTTCTGGCACACTTCCGTTACGAAACCCTAAAAACACCTTAACATTGTAATCCCATTAAATTCACCACCACTCATAGACATCCAACTCAGAACATGGGAGGAGCCCTATATTTGGTCGCTTGGTGCCCATTACGGTCCGGGTCTTAACAGATAAAGATATATAATCATCTACCCATCTCCACATTTCAATTTAAAAACTTACCTACTTAATACATTATATACATTTTTTTCATGACATTTTAACATATTATATTAATTTTACTTAATTCCACTGACGCTGACTTTAAAAGTCGAAATATAACTAGAAATGATTATTATATCAAAGTGTTTTTATAGAAATATATAGTGTAAACTGAATAAAAACAAATAAGTTCTCTTTAATATTTAGTTAAATACAAAGAGCACACCAGCAATTAATATTCTTAACCAAGTCACACAAATATTTCTATAATTAATGTGAAACCAGTTGAACGAATATTATGACATAGTTATATAACAAACTGTTATAGTACAGCTTGCAGTGTAGAGTAACCAAAATAAAGAGAATACAAACGTCCAAACCAAAATAATAAAAAATATCATTCAAATTTGGAACGGGCTTTAATTTGTAAGAGGTATCCGTCCCACGATCTAGACTGCAATCTTTTCTTTTGGGATAATATTCAATTGCACATCAAAAATACCATTTTGCACACTAAATATCCTTCAGCGCGGAAGAGTGTGTATGGAAGGTATGGCGAGTCGCGGAACCTAGTTGCAACCCAGAAATCCTATAAATGCACAGTTAGTATTTTTTGATGTGCAGTTAGCAGTTTTGAAAGAGCACTGTAGTAGTATTTTTAGTATTTTGTATTGTGCGTTTAAATACACCCGATTGTTTTAGCGATAGTGAGAGTAAGAGGGTTAACCTTTTATTAACCGAAACGTTTATACGACTAATACGTCATCCAATAAACGTCATGGCTGTCATCATACAACGTTGTATAAATTAGACTTGAAAACGATTGTTGAATCTACACACTGACACCATTATATGACGTCATATAAATTAGAAAGAAAGAAAGAAAATAAATTTATTGGCGCGTTTACAAAAAAGAACTAAAAAAACTTAAAGCTGACACAGAAGAAACGTAGAAAATTTGTCATAAAAACGTTTATTTCACATGGCTGGAATGTCGTAAGATAAACGTCTATACGACTAATAAAAATCAACGTAAAACTGTTACATAATTTGAAGTCGTATAAGACTGGAATAAGACTTTTTTGCTTGTCGTTTTGAGGCGCGTCATCGCATCAAACTTCAGTTACTAAGGTCACGAAAGTCAAGTTCATCTAAATATTCTAAACATTGAAACCTCTATAATGCAGCCTACTCTACAAATTCAGACACAGTTCTCACAGCGCGTGATCTTGATCCACTGACTGGTATATTATGTGCGCGTACGCATCGATCTTAAACAATATGGGTTTGTTTGTACTCTGTGAGAATTCTCAGAAATTTTGTAAAAATGGAGTTATTACTGGTCTTTCTGCGTAATTCCTAGGAAAATAATAAATTTCCGGAATTAAATGTAGTTTTTACCCGGATGACGATTTATCTTATTGGAAAAGTTTCATTTTGAATAGTATCGACAGTTTTCGGATTGGCGGTTATTTTATCGACACCCTTTAGTCTTTGTTGATCAAGGTTACTACAATAACAATAAGGAAAACCGCGTCCAATTTTTTTATCTCCAGTACGGGAACTATTTGAACTAGGAATTGTATTTGAACTAGTCCACTTCGTATGGGAACAACTTTTTTTATAATTTCAAATAAAAGGATCATTTAACCTTGTCACTAAACGAGCATCCAGAATGAATTTGGGCGGTTGATTAAACTTCACCAAAAAAAAATCTATATCAAAATTAAACAGGGTTGGTGGGCGCAACCTGGAGCATTTTGTTTTTGCTGACTGTACAAAATGCTCCAGGTTGCGCCCACCAATCCTGTTTAATTTCAATATAGTTTTTTTTTTCTACACATCTCCGAATTAGTTTCATCTTGTTACAGATGTATACATAGAGTTACCCACGGTGCGCTCGTAGTCTATACGTTGCCAGTTGTACAGTCAGCAAAAACAAAATGCTCCAGGTTGCGCTCAGCCAACCTTATTTATTTTGATGTAGCTGTCTTTTATACACAACTAGAAATTGGTCTCATCCTGGTACTCGATACATAGGGTTACCGACTGCACGCTGATAATCTAACCATAGAAGACAGCACATACAAACAAAAGTTAATAAAAATCCAAACAGTTAATTTCTTCGTCAGAAACCAAAAACAAGAAATAATAACAAAATAACATGAGTTTCTTTTTTTTTTTCATGTTCATATTTCTTGATACCAAATTCCTCCAAATCACTTTTCATTAAGGCGATTACCGTCGCCAAATTAGCAGCTCGATGTTTGTCTGTATGAATATCGACGGAAACGACATTGAAATAACGTTCAAATCAGTGCACAATGCGTGGTGGCTGTTACGACGCTCGCTGCGTCCTTGAAAGGGCAAAATAGGAGAAAATAATACTTTTCACATGGGCGTCATTGTTTGATTGAATAATTCTAATAATTCTAAGCATAAATGAATTAAATCGGCCAAACCACTCAGGAGCAGTAGGAAATTCAAGCCAAAAAACACCATTCAGTTGAAACAATTTTTCATATAGAAGTTTTGGTGGTACGAAAAAGAAAAATGTTGCATATGTTGTCCTAGAGTTGATAATCCATAATACATTTTTTCAATATTTTTGGTTTGGCCATAAAAGAGGAGTAGGCTTTAGAAAGTACCCATTTGGCGGTATTAAGGGCCTTAATACAGTGCTTTGGTTTATTAGTCACACATTATCAGAAGCCATAAACATGAAAATAAAAAATAATACATTTCTTCGCTTATCTTCTAAATATTTTTAATTTTGATAGCAAAAGTGGTTCTGGGTGGACATAGTCACGTGCAAACGCAACTTAGTTAAGAGGATGGCATACCCTAGCAACATTTTTTATTACCCGTCCAGCACAATAAGTCTAATGGCAAAGACCTTATTTGCTTTTCATAGAGGCGATTATATGTTGGCTCTTTGGCCTCTTTTTCTTGTACGCGTAATACTAGTGATCACGCAGCGAAACAACAAATTTGTGTGTTTTTAGCTAATACTATAATTAGGAGGGAAAAAAATATTGGATTTAGGTAACATCCCTTCATATTTCTATTGCCTATTTTATAAAAAAAAACATCAAGTTGATATCTTAACCGCGTTTTTGAAACGAACGTTTGAAAACAAAAAAAAAGAGGGTGGAAAACTTTGTTTTTTTGCCCAAAATTATAAATCTCAATACATTGTTTATAGGTGGGATCCCTAGATAAAAGATCGATAAATCAAATATATTTCCTTTAATATAAGGAGAGACCTAGTTTGATCCAATGAACCCTTGAAAACCTGGTCTTGTTGATGTTCTAGCGTCAGGTGTCCCGTTAAGTAACAACAAACTGCAAAAGAAACATGGCCCTTGAACAAAAATGGCGGAAACATAAGTAGTATATTATTGGGCACGCTGTCCCAGTTTCCAAACACACAGCTCACTTTGCTTCGCTTCGCTCCGCGCCGTTCGCCCGCTCACTCCGTTCGCTTGTGTGTTTGGAAGCTGTGACAGCTGTGCCCAATAATATATTGTAAAAAATTAACTTACATTAGTGTCTTCTGTTTTGCTCCGCTCCATTCACCCGCTCTCTCCATTCACTCGTGTGTTTGGAAGCTGTGCCCAATAATATACTGTGAAAAAGTTAACTTACACGGGTCTCTTCTATTCTGCATATTTCAAAAATATAACCGATATCTCACTTAGTAATTTTAAAATATATATTTTGACTAGCAGTTATGAAATGAGGCCAGCTAAATTTAACTGAGAAATGTAATAGTTTCAAGACCCGAAAACACGTAGTTCTCGTTTAAATCTTGATTGATCCCAGAAACGCTAAGTTCCTGCGTAAGATCTAAAACTAAATCAAGACCCAAAAACACTTAGTTCTTGTGTAAATCTTGATTGATCTCAGAAACGCTCAGTTCCTGCATAAGATCTTATACTAAAATCAAGATCCGAAAACATATAGTTCTCGTTTAACTCTTGATTGATCCCAGAAACGCTCAGTTCCTGCGTAAGATCTAGTACTAAAATCAAGACCCAAAAACACATAGTTCTCGTATAGCTCTTGATTGATCCCAAAAACGCTCAGTTTCTGCATAAGACCTATATCTAAAATCCCGAAAACGCTTAGTTCTCGCATAAGATTTCAAAACCTGTTTAAATTTTTGAAATTTAGCTGGCAACATCAACTCCAAAGCCGCTTGGTCTTTGCATCAAGTTGAAAAGAATCTCAAAGACGCACAGTCCTTGCATTAGATTCGTGAAATTCAAGTATGATTGCAATAAAAACAACGAGCACACTGAATGATATCTTCACTGTTAGTCTAATAGTATGTTACATTTATATGTGTGTATGTAAGTATTGTGAATCAGACGTTTGAAACTATCGGCTTACTTTTTCATTCAATTAATGAATCATTTAGAAACAAAAAATTGAACAAACGCTTCTATTTATATAACATATCGATAATATTCATCTCAACTATGATATTCTAATAAAATATGTATAATTATAAGTATAATATAATAGAAATTCTAAATAAATATCTACAAATCTAAGAAAGTGGGGTGAAGGCCGTTTTCTTATTAAAATAGCTTTAATTATCCTTTAATTTAGTGATCAACTATTATATGTACCATCTAATTTTTAAATAAATTTAATTATCCATTAAATTAGTGTAAAACTATTTTTAAAAATTAGAAAGCATTAGCTTTCATCCAGATACAAATTAGGAACAACAGGGTCAATTGGGTTCATATATTTGTCTTGTACAGAAAAGATATACCCAATCAAATCAAAAATTTTATAAAATTAAAAAATGTTTAGCGCTCCTTCTGGAACTAAAACTATTAAATTAGGTACCTGTCCTACTTTCGTTTACCACGTGCTGCCGAGTCAGTTTATAGAGTTGCGGAAGTGCATGAAATTTGAGAACTTATTGTCGTTCATGTTGCGAAATCATATTATACTGGATGTATTTTATATAAGTGACTTGTTGATAGAACCAAATTCATACTGGTGACTCGGTAAGTGATCACTTCAAGATTCACCGATCAGAGATCACCTTTTTTGTAAAATTGATTTTATTGTTATTATTTTTTGTTTCCGACAGTCAATTACTATGGGTGATAGTGATCACTTACCAAGCATCCAGTATGAATTAGTTTATATCCACAATCCGCTGTACTAAGTTTACGAACAACTGACATTTTGACCCCTTTAGCTTTTTTGATGCTACTGTATAAATGATAGAACCAAATTCATACTGGTGACTCGGTAAGTGATCACTTCAAGATTCACCGATCAGAGATCACCTTTTTTGTAAAATTGATTTTATTGTTATTATTTTTTGTTTCCGACAGTCAATTACTATGGGTGATAGTGATCACTTACCAAGCATCCAGTATGAATTAGTTTATATCCACAAAAGTCATCTTTCAGTTAACTTGTAAATAATTATAGTAGTTTTAATGTATATTGCTAATCATCATTGACCAAGAGCTACCTGTTCTACTTTCGTTCACCACGTGCTGCTGAGTCAGTTTATAGAGTCGAGGACGTGTATGAAATTTGAGAACCTATTGACGTTCATGTTGCGAAATCATATTATACCGGATGTTTTTTATATAAGTGACTTGTTGATAGAGCTAAATTAATACTGGAGATTCGGTGAGTGGTCACTCTAGTATGAATTTGTTTATATCCACAAAAGTCATATTTCAGTTAACTTGATAATAATTATAGTCGTTTTAATGTATATTGCTAATCATCATTGACCAAGAGCTACTTGTTCTACTTTCGGTCACCATGTGCTGCTGAGTCAGTTAATAGAGTCGAGAGCGTGTATGAAATTTGAGAACTTACTGACATTCATGTTGCGAAATCGTATTATACCGGATGTTTTTTATATGAGTGACTTGTTGATAGAGCTAAATTAATACTGAAAATTCAGTGAGTGATTACTGCAGCATGAATTTGTTTATATCCACAAAAGTGACCTTTTAGTTAACTTGTTATTAATTATAGTAGTTTAAATGTATATCGTTAATCATCATTATCCAAGAGCAATATCTTGTTTACGCTCTGTGTAAATAACTTGTATTTTTAAGCTTTATCTAGTAAAATAAAAATATAAAAAATATGATTTCCATCACTATCTATTATATAATTATATCATATTCCATCATTTCATGAATATGTTGTGTTTAAGAAAGTATACCATTTAATTTACACCCCGTAGAAAGTGTATTTTTACTAAATTGCTCGGAAATGTTGGTATTTTATTTATTTAAAATTTCTGGTCTAGACTTCATTGCGATCTAAAAACTTTACAGATAATCATATTCTACGATCCTTACACCCCTCTTTCACTCTTTTCACATTAAGTTAATAGTGGTATCGATACCTGAATCGGAATCAGAAAAAAAAAATATCAGTACATTAACGTTATAATACATAGGTATCGTTATCGTTAACGAGATATAGGAACAGATACCATTACCATTATCAAAAACGGTAGCAGTAATCGTATTATTTACAGTTCTCGCCTTCGACTCGGTCTTAAAATTTATACTCGTTAAGTATTTGCTTATTTTCCGTGCTCTACAATAATGTACTATTGCAGTAAAATTATAAAATTTTTGATCGAATACCTACCTAAGGTATTAAAAAGTACTTACGGAAGTATAGATCTGTATTTTATATGTAAGGTGATAAAACATATAATCGATTAACAGGAATACATCATTACTACCTTTAACAGATAGGCTGTTTAAACTGTTTATCATGCATTATTTTTGTACAAAAACTAATTGTTTACGGTTTGGAGCACACATTTTCCCTAATTTTCAAGTGAAGTTAGTGCGAGTTGCTGCCAGTCGTCACCTCTGTTAACGTTTTTTTCTCTCGACTACGAAGCTCATAATCCAAGTATGTAAGTACCTTTTACCCTTATTTTCAAAATTTTCTTATCTGTATTTTTATTTTAATTTCTTAATGCAAGTACGTCTTCCAAAATTCTTGATTTTCTAAATTGTCTTGTCTCTTTTATTAGCTTTATGCTCTTAGTCCAAGTATGTGTACGAAAGCCCTTTAATATACAAATTACCTAATCTCTATTTTTATTATAGCGTTTTTCTTTATTAAATTTGAAACATACACTCCTAAGATATAGTTAATAAAAACACTTTTATTATGATTTTTTTTTTTTCAAATTTATTATTATTTTTCAGGTCTGACTCAGAATACGAAAGTGTTAGCGTAGTGGCAGCCCCCATTGTCCCTCAAGCATCGACAAGCAACAAAAAAAGGACTTCAACGAACAAGCGTAAAGCTCCTGCTACAGCTGAAGATACTAGGTTAGTATTTATTTATCCTCAAGTCTCATTTAATTAATAGTTTTTTATTTTATTGGTATATACTTTTTAGTTATGATTGTTTGTAGACCTGTCTGATTTTACTTTAAATAAAGTACTTGAATTAACACGACTACGATAAAAAATGACCACGGGTGAACAAGCGCGGTGTCTAATAGTTCTACGGTCGACGCAGCCTTAAATGAACAAAACAACACTATATTTTTTAAACTCCTATTTTTTTATATGTAACAGATTTTGTTAATTGAGTTGGGATAATAACATGTTTGACTGGAAAGATCTAAACTCCACGAACAAAAACTCACCAACAATATTATTTATATTTTAACTAACTTTAAATTTTAATATTTATAGGACGAGCAAGAAAAAGGCAACACCAGACGACTTGTTTGGGCTAGAGGAGTCAAAGTTTGGCCTAAATCCCACCGGTAGTCTCACGTCTTCGATTGTCAGCCGAGTTGCCAACGGGAAAGTGCGAAGAACGATCGAAGGCGACGGTGACTACTACATCGAGTTAAAGGTGTATCGTACGGCGGACGCGGTCACCTCCAAGCCGGAGGAACGTTGGAAGAAGGCACAAATAGGCTTAAAACTTCAAACAAATGAGGGCACGTTAGAGTGGGAAGCCCTCCAAAAGTTTGTAAAAAGAGGTTTTGAAGTTTTTAGCAAAGCCGAACCTATATTTTACAGTGGTTGATATATGTATAAATTTTAAGTATATGTTTAAATTGATCATTTAATTAAATTTAAACTTAAGTATTGTATCAAACGTTGTTTTTAAATTAATTTTCTCCGTTATCCCGTACCTTACCGATAATCATAAATTTTAATTAACTTCTTATTTATTCCTTTTGTTATAAAAAGTAAGTTTCAACATGCCTTTTTGTACAGTTTGCCGTGAGTCTGTTCCTAATAAAAAGTGGACAGGACATTTGAGAAGTCGCGAACATAAAGATAAAGGTTGCATTATTATAGGCGAAGGCATTGAAACGGTTTCATCGGCTTTTCGAAGTCGAATTGCTACTTATCGAATTACGTCTACTAATGAATCTGATGCAAATTCTATTGAGTCCTTCTTCAATAACATTAAAGATAAAATAAAAGGACTTTTAGATAAAAATTTAAAGGCCCATACCTGTTTAAAAATTAACTTTGAACTATTTGCGTTGTTTCTTTTGTTTAAAGATAACACTCAGGAAATAAAATCATTTAATACAAAAAATATAATAGTGTATTTGAATCATAATTATGATGAGTTAATTTCTTCTATTACAAATAATTTGAAGAAAAAAGTCGAAGAATTCCAAGAAAGGGATAGTGGGTGGACTTTTATGACAAACTCACATCTAGAAGTCAATATAAACAAATATCAACCGTTACGAGGTTCAAGATATATTGATTTACCTAAATTTATCAAAAGTAAGAAGGCATGCTTAAATATTCAAAATAAAGATGATTATTGTTTTTTGTGGTGTATCACTGCATTTTTATGCCCAGTTAAAAAACACCCTGAGCGAGTTTCATCTTATCCTAAATTTCAAGGATTATTTAACATTCAAGGTATGTCTTTTCCTGTTGGTTTTTCAGACATAGCGGTGTTTGAAAAGAACAATCCTAATATTAGGATCATGGTTTATGGTTTAGATAACGGTAAAACTGTTACGGGCCCTTTATATAATTCGAAAAATGACAAAAGTAAAAAAACAATACATTTATTATATTTAGAAAGTGATAAGGGTAATCATTATTGCCTCATAAAAGATTTACCACGTCTAGTTCGAAGCCAAGTGACAAAACATCATGAAAAGTTGTATTTTTGTGAATGTTGTTTACTGTTTTTTAACTCGACTATAAAATATGAAAATCATTTATGCTGTGGTGTAGCTACCGAACTTCCACGTGAAGGTTCCTTCATACAATTTAAAAATTATAATCGTAAACAAGAGATGCCTTTCGTGATATATGCTGATTGTGAAACGCTCCTTGAACGTTATCAAGGTTGTGAGACTGATCCTAGCCTAAGCGGTACAAGTACGTTACAACGTCACGTACCTGCGGCGTTTGCTTATCATATTGTGTGTGTGTCTGATTCTAGTTATAATCGTTTTGTTTCTTATCGAGGACCTGATTGTGTGCAAAAGTTTGTTGCGTCTCTGTATGATGATGCAAAAAATATTCAAAGAATTTTAGCTCAACCTGTTAGCATGAAAATTTCAGAAAAACAATCCAAAGAGTTCAAAAACGCTAGTGTGTGTCACATTTGTAATAATTTACTCTTATGCGATAAAGTGCGTGACCATTGTCATGTGTCAGGAAACTATCGTGGCGCTGCACACAGACATTGCAATTTGCAATTTCAGCTGCCTGAGTTTATACCTATAATTTTTCATAACTTGTCAGGATACGATTGTCATTTATTTATTAAAGAATTAGGAGAAACACCTGGACCTATAAAAGTCATTCCAAAATCAAAAGAAAATTATATTTCATTCACGAAGTATATCCCTATCTCTGAAGATATTAGCATTCAGCTTCGATTCGTAGACTCGTTTAAGTTTTTGAATACGAGCTTGGAAAAATTATCCAAGACTATGATAAATGAGCAATTCACAAATTTGAGAAAATATTTTTCTAATGAAATTAAATTTAACTTGCTTACGAGAAAAGGGGTTTATCCTTACGATTATATGTGTCAGTGGAATCGTTATACAGAACAAAATTTACCATCTAGGGATAAGTTTTATAATTCTATTACTAATGAAGATATTAGTGATGGTGATTATGAGCATGCCCAGAGAGTTTGGAAAACGTTTTGCATCCACGACTTAGGGGAATACACTGATTTATATCTCAAAACAGATGTGCTTTTGTTAACTGATATATTTGAAAATTTCAGAATCACATGCAAAAAATTTTACGAAGTCGACTGTTTATTTTATTTGACTGCCCCGTCTTTGTCTTTTGATTCGATGCTTCTTAAAACAGGGGTCCGATTAGAATTAATAACTGATTTAGAAATGTATCGATTAATTCAAAGTGGTATCCGGGGTGGGGTGTGCATGTGCTCGAAACGGTATGCCAAGGCAAATCATAAATACATACCTAATTATGATTCAAGTCAGCCTGATTCCTTTATAGTATATTTAGACTGTAATAATTTATATGGGTACAGTATGTGTCAAGCATTACCATTATCAGACTTTAGGTTTTTAAACGAAGATGAAATGGCTACTTTAGACGTTAGTAAAATTCCGGACAATTTTGATTTCGGTTACATACTAGAAGTAGATTTGTTGTACCCAGAGACTTTACATCACGAACACAATGATTTACCTTTTTGTCCTGAGAAGTGCATTCCTCCTGGTGGAAAAAATTCTAAACTCGTTCCAAACCTTTATAATAAATACAAGTACGTCATTCATTATGTCCATCTCAAAAAATGTTTGGAAAATGGTTTAGTACTGACTACAATTCATAGAGTAATAACGTTTCGTCAAAGTTGTTTTTTGAAGCAATATATAGATCTCAATACACAACTTCGTCAAAAAGCTAAAACTAAATTCGAACAAGACTTCTTTAAGCTACTTAACAACAGCATATTTGGGAAAACGTTGGAAAACACTGAACGTAGAGTTGATGTCCATTTAGTAAAGCACTGGGCTGATAAAACAAACAAAACGAAAAAAATGACAAGTGCTGAACGACTGATTGCAACCCCCAATTTTCATAGTGTTTCGGTTTTCTCAGAGAATTTAGCTGCTGTACAAATGAAACCTCGTCGAGTTATTCTTGATAAACCCATTGCTATAGGCTTTGCCGTTTTAGAACTTTCGAAATGTCATATGTATGATTTTTATTACTCTGTAATAAAACCTAATTATGGAAAAAATGTCGAATTATTATACACAGACACAGATTCATTTATTTTGGATCTAAAAACACGAAATTTTTATGAAGATGTAAAAAACATCTTTCTTAATTATTTTGATACCAGTGATTATAGTCCTGACAATGAATTTAGTTTACCTTTACTGAATAAAAAAGTCCCAGGTTTATTTAAAGATGAAATGGGAGGGAAAATTATATCTGAGTTTATAGGCTTACGTTCAAAACTCTATTGTATAAAAACTTTAGACAGTAGCATCAAAAAAGCTAAAGGGGTCAAAATGTCAGTTGTTCGTAAACTTAGTACAGCGGATTATAAAAATACATTGCTCAGTGGAAATATGATTCGTAAGAAAAATATGTTGTTTAAATCCATAAAACACGAGGTGTTCACACAGAGCGTAAACAAAATTGCGCTGTCAGCCAACGACGATAAGCGATTAATTTTAAAAGACAAAGTTTCTACCCTACCTTGGGGTAGTTCATTTATTTTACCCTCAACATGAACTCTTACAACCTAATATACTAGATGTTAATCGATACTGCATGTTGAAACTTACTTTAAAATTCAAGTTTATGATGTAGTTATATTTAAAGATAATTATTTAAACATCGTTTTTATTGTTATTTTCTGTTAATTCTGATAAAAAAAAATATAACTATAGAAATAATTAAATGGCATTTTTATTTCCCGTGATATGTGTTTATTGAAGTATAATATATTTAATAAATGTTGGAATTTGCAAGTGAAGTCACGAGCAAAAAGTTAGTTAACCATTTATAAATTTTTACCTATATCATCACTTTTGCGGACTACGTAAAAGTAAACAATGTGTGAAGTAGACAAGTCTTAAGTGTACAACCCGTCCAAAACATCTTGGTACCTCAGTTTATCCACAAAGACAGGTAGAACCCATGTGGGAGGGGGGTTTCAAGTATCAAGATATTTTGGACGGATTGTAACTGTGTGAATGCTGATGACACCAATCTACTATGTACACAATTTCAAAGGTAATAAGATTCAGTAACATTATTTAAAACAATTGTGCTGCATTCAGATGCATGGTTTAGCATTCATTTTGTTGTTAACCATCAAGCAACCAACACCTCCACTAATTTATAGAAAATCACAGAATAACAACAATTACCTAAATATACAACGATGTCTCATTTGGTAAGTTTTTGTAATCAAACAGCTTTTCTTGTGATTTAATATTTTAACAGTTCACTAATTTTCTGTTTGTTTCCAGGGACTACATACTGATCCGAATGATCCATATTATTACGCACAAAACATGCTAGAAGGGCTGGAGAGTGATGTTGAACTAGTACAACCACAATTTCAAGCCAATATCGTTAAAAAAAGGATGAGGACATCGAAAAAACGTCCAACTAAAGATTTGATGCAATCGAGTTTTGTGATCACTAATAACTTTCGACGAGGAAATAAAATTATTAAAATTGAAGTTTATGATCTTAACGAGTGTCAGGAGATAAACAGTGAAAAAGCTGCAGTAAGTGTTCAGTGGGTTTGTGAAGATTCAATCGATGAAATACTTGATTTAACAGAGAACGTCATAAAAAGAATCTCTAAAAAAATTGGTGACAGTAATTTGTAACATGTTATAATTTTATGTGTATTTAGTAATAGTATATTTAATATTTTTTAGTGCATTGAAATTTATTTACTATGATAATGCTTTATGTGTATAATTAGTAAATTTTTATGTTTACGAAATTAAAATCGATTTATTTGATTATATTTTTGATTTAAATAAAAACAAATCGAGATTTTTATAAAGTGTTTTATTTTTATGAATATGCTTAATTAAACTATAAAATACATTATGATCTTAAATGAAACACCCAAAATAAAAATGAAAATAAAAATTTAGTATATAGAATTCTTAAAAAACCATTTTTTTATACAAATTACGTTTCTTAAAGCACAGTATTTTCTATGATTGCTAAAACAGAATAAGTCATTTTCACAATATGTATTTAATAAATTTAGTAGGTTAGGACATCCCTTATCTCCAATATCTATTACAACACAGGTTTTACATAATTCATGTATCCACAATATCTTATCGCTTCCCTTGACAATAATTTTCTTATTATTTAAATATTCATAAATAATTCTTCGAAATTCTCTATAATCAACATAACCTTCTGACCACATGTATCCTAGATTTTTTTCAACCCATTGAACTTGTTTCTTTTCTTGGTAAGATAATGATGTAAAAGGGAAAGGTGGTTTTATAAGAAATGTTTGTGTAAAAAGCGTTGTGGCCAATGCAAATTCTTTTAGAATAAATCCATTTTTGGAGTCCTTAAAACCTTGTAAATCACAAAAAATATACTCAGTACTCATGATATTTTTTTTACGATACTTGTAAGTGGTTTATATTCAAATATACAATCATTTAATATAAGACAGTATGCAGATGTTTTATCAGGAAAGTCAACATCACTTTCTAAATCAATTCGCACATCAATAGGCCCTGTTTTTATTGTTTCGTTTTGTCGACAGCAGTCAATTACAAACAAAGGCGCTTTTTCTTTAAACTCTTTAAAACTTATTGACGGTTCACACCGACGACCATAATATGAATGTTGGAATGTTGCAAACGCTTCGTATAATAAAGCATATCTATCTTCGCCAAATTTTATGTCTAAACTTTCATACGGATAATAAGTGGAATTCAAGAAAACTTTAACATCTCGTAAATGACAATGATCAAATTGCGACATGTCCTTTGTACCATTACTTTTTCGATCAGTTTGTAACCCTATAACTACATATCTAGGTTTTTCTAATTGGGATGATGTTTTTACAGACCAAGTGTGTTTTGTTGTCCTTGGTAAAAGCGAGTATTCATATAGATCCCAATTTCTAAATGCTAAATTGATTGCTCTGTCCCTTTCTAAATATCTTAACAAATTAATTCTCTCACGATCAGATACTTTTATATGAGGCATCCTCCATACGACTTTGTTTATAGAAATGTCTTGCAATACTTCGTTAGTGTTTAATTTTATAGCATTTAGGTTCGTGTTACTACGCAAAAGAATTAACTCATGCTTAGCGTTCATGATAATTTTTTTATAGTCTTCAGCAAATCCAAGAATTTTGTTAAGAGGTATGCACACCGAAAAATTACCTCCTGTAGTATTCTTTATTCCATCAGTATCCCAACCCCAAAACCTCGACATCTTCGATTCATTTTCATTCATAGATAGTAATGATTTTATGGTAGTTGATACTCCAGCATTTTTTATTCTATCAATTTCTATGCCGTTAATTTCATATTTTATGTCTTGAAAGAGAAAGAGTATAGAATTGTTTATAAACTCTATGCTATTAACTTTCTGTTTTGGATCACCACTTTTGTAAACTGTAACCGAACCCTCTATATATAACGTGCTCAATTAGGGTAAAACGTAAAGATCTTGTTGATTAATAGGTATACGTATTTCATCATTTTGATTAAAACTGTTTACGTAAGGTTTGTAAGAATGCACCTGATAGCTTTCAATGCTATTGTCTTGAACGAATGAGTCTGCTATATTTAAAATGCTCATTTTAGAAGCTTTATAATTTTCAAAAATTGTTTATTTTGTTTGGTTAACTTATGTTTTTTTATAGGTGGTCTCTGGGAGAGTTTGCTGCGTAAACTGAGCTCTTTATTAATAGGTTCTGATATTTTATTAAAATCTATCATTTTCGTTTTAAATGCAAATACAACTGTAGTTCTTCGTTTCGCAAATTGATTAGGTTGTTATTAGTATCCAATAATCGTATGTTTATTTCATTAATGCTGTTCCGGGTCACAGGTAAGTAAATCAAGTTTTTTGGTATTTCAATTATTCTATAGCCCGGTGGTACATTAGGTGCAAATTCATAAATAATATGACTAGGATTTCCGTTAACAAAGGATCCGCTCACAATATCACATTCGATTCGGATGATGGTTGTTGGTAAAATGCTTATAGGAAAGCAGGATTCGTGTAATATATTGGCTTCTAATGTTTCATGTCCAAAGCCCAACATACTGCCTATAGAATTATTGTGATCAAAGTTAATATCTTTTGAACAGATAATTTTAGTGCTTAGAGTATTATTATTACAGATCAATTTAAAAGAACAATCTTTAATATTCTGTTTTAAAAAGTCACTAACGTCTTCAAGCTCATATGAACCTTCTGGTATTTCAACCACTTCATTTTTACCATAGTGAAACTTGTTGTTTCTACTATCTACATTAGGTATAGAATTGAAGGTAGAAAAATATATGAGACCACACTCATATTCACCATCGAGCTGTAACGGAGGCGAATAATTTGTTAGCAAAGCGGATTTATTTCCAGTTACTGATAGTGTGAACGACATATTGAAAGTGAGTGCTTTTAGAAATTTAAATTCAATTTAAATGTTTTTTCCAAAATTCATCGAGGAACTTTATACACAAGTGTCCACAATTAACTGTATTAGGTTTTTGATAATTTTTATAGTTATAGAAGATATCGCTACTTTTCAGGTATCTTATTAATTCCATAGGTGGTTTTAAATCCCCAAAACTATCAAAATATTCACAATAATCTTGTATTTTTATATAGGCTACCCAATGAGTTCCTGGGTTTTCAGAACTATCTAAATTCATAATCGCACATTCAATATTTTTTGTTTTAGATGGCAAACCATCTCTCATAAAAACACCCCGAAAATATGGTATATCATGAGTATATTTTATGATATCAATATTAGTTAGTGCCCTTTTGGGTAGCCTAGCTACTAGTTTTTTGAAGAACGCAAACATAAACCCTTTCCTTTTTTGTATGGTGTAATGTATAAACCTTTCCCTAAACTCATTGACTCCATCACTTTATTGTGACGCTGAGATTCTAAAGTATTTTTTTGAGAAGTCTTATAATCATTAACAGCTTTGGCTATTCCAGCGGCACCGCCTGCCAAAGATCCTAACGCTGATAGTCCAGCAAAAATAGGAATTAAAGGAAGTATTCCTCCAGTTTTTGGAATAGGAATAATCCTAGGAAGCTTGATTTTGCTGTCTTTATGAAAAATTTTTTTAGCAGCCTGGTACGCAAACTTAATTGCATCATTGTTGTTTCTTGGTTTGAATTTCTTTAGTTGAGATTTCAATTTGAAAACGGCTTTATTAAATTTTTTGACACCAGCGCCTGATTTTAATTTAATCCTCATAGCCTTATCTACCAACCAAGAGGCAATTTTTTCACATTTACTAGAATCTTTTGATTTCAGCCTTCTCTTTGCCATGTTCATCAACTCTATATCAGCTTTATGTCGTTCTTCTAAATTAGTATAGTTACTGTATGCTATGTCGTGATGCTTACATGCATTATCTAATTCATTAATACCTCTATCACCTCTTTGTAATCGCTCTTTTAAGCGGGTTCCTGGTCCACAATAGTTATATCCAGGTAAATGTAACTCAATCGGTAAATTATTGATCAAATTATTAATAAGTCCACTCCCTTTCATAACTAACATAGTAATGAACATCATTCCAGCAGAAATGTTATAATATACATCATCTATGTTCAGTATGAATGTGAGTTGATGCTATTTATTTTTAACGATAGCACTTCTATCAATCCAACTATTTTCATTGTTACTTAGACCTAACCACTTTACAAAATACTTATTACCATTTTTCTTAATAATTTTTTCAATCAAATAAATATCAGGATAATTTGTTTTTTTAAGTTCTTGTTCATAAAAACAACCTTTTATTAAAACTTGATGTTGATCTGTGATGCAATAAGTAGGTGGTATTGTTTTATTAATTCTTTTTATGGTAAATAATTCAGTAGACCAATTAGGAGTGTAACCCTTCTGAAAAGTTCCTTTATACTTGCTAATACGGACCTGATCACCCACTTTGAATTTATTGATACTTTGAACAGATTTATTATGCGTTATTCGGATATTACTAGCAACGATTGTTTGATTAGATTTTTTTACTTCAGATGGTTTATATTTGGTAGTGTGATGTGTGGTATTGTTATATGTGTTAACGATATCTGCTAATGGTTCACCAATCCATTTGTAATTACCTATAAGGCTGAAGTATTTAAACAATTTACTTTTTAAAGTCCTGATTAATCTTTCCACTATTGAGGCCTTTTTTGTTGAGTATGTAGAATAATGGTTAATTTTATTGGTCTTTATTAGCTTTTGGAAGATGTCATTGTAATATTCAGATCCAAGGTCTGATTGTAGATTAAGGGGAACTCGTCCACCCTTCAAAATGTTATTAAATGCAATAGCTACTTCGTTTTTTGATTTGGTTTTTAATGGAACTGCCCAAGCATATTTTGAAAACGCATCAATAACTACTAAAATAAATTTAAAACCCTTATTAACTTTATGATATCTGCTTACATCGATCAGATCTGTCTGCCATAGATCGTCAATCCCTTTTAATAGAACAGAACGACGCATAAAATTTCTTCTGGCTCCTTTGTGAATCTCATCTACAACGTTATATTTACTCATGATTTTTATTTCTTAAAGATACTAAATGATCTTTAAGAATGTTACTCACTTCTACTCTTGAACACTTCTCATTTAACTGATTTTGAACTAACTGTATTTGATTTTTTATACCCTGCAGTTCAACGAATAGGTCATGCTTTTTACAAAATAACTGAGTATTTCTATCCACATACTCTTTATTCACAGCTTCATCTAATGCCTGCGGTATTTTTAAACCTATTAATCTGTTGGGTTTTAAGTCGTAGTCACCAGATATATTTTTTAATGGAACTTTTTCAAATGTGTTTAGATCATTCAAATTTGAAAGTCGAAGTCTTTTATGAACATGATGACCAAATTTATCAACGTTCATTTTAATAGACGGAATTTTGTCAATGGTTTATATGCAAATGATACAAATAAAAATAGTCATGGTTTATATTCATTCTATAATACCACTTTCTCGCAATTCTTCAATAATCGAGATTATTTCATTATCCAGCCCAGTGTTACCAGCATCGCGAGAAGCAATAAGCAACTTTAACCTTTCAACTAGTTCGTTTGGATCGTCCCAGTACACGTAATTAACATTTTCTGCAACCTTTTTAAACTGCGGCAATCCTTCACCTTTTGATAT